>LR990363.1:18176558-23110527 GCA_905147345.3 Mythimna impura | reverse complement strand
ATTTCAATGAACGCTATTTTCCTACCGTTGAGTAGGTAATAGCTTGTTAATGTCGCTTCAATCATACTGATACCTTCCGTGCTTGTAATGTCGGTTAGTATTACTATCGTGAATACTAGAATTTATGTCTAAAAATACTAACACTCTCATCGAGCCTCTCAGGAAAAACGTCGTAAGCAACAATTTGCGTTTTTAGTAGGAATGGAGTTTCTCTTGATCATCATTTCAACCGATAGACGTCCACTGCTGGACATAGGCCTCCTCCAAATGTCGCCACAATAAACGGACCTGTGCGTCTCGCATCCATCGATTCCCGCAACCTTCATCAGGTCATCGGTCCACCTTGTAGGGGTTTCTCTTTTGGATAAAATTTGCGTATTTAGTAGGAATGGGGTTTCTCTTCCGTCACAAAAAGAGATCTGTGGTGGCCCAGTGGAAACGGCCCCGACTTACGAGTTGTAGGTCGCGGGTTCAACCTAGCCAGGAGCACTACATTTGTAATTTATTTCATTACCATTGCTCTCAAAGCGGTGAAGGAAAACATCTTTAGGAAACTAGCATAACCTAGAACCAAAAATTCGAAGACATGTGACATTCACCAATCCGCATTGAAACCGCGTGGTGGATTACGACCCATATCCTCTCCTACAAAGGAGGCCCGAGTCCCAACTATAATACTATGCTAATTAAAATTATTTATGAATACACTAGCTGACTCGGGAAACGTTGTTCTGCTATATAAATTATTAAAGAAAAAATGGAAGGTGAGGTTGGGAGAGTAAAAAATAATTTACGTCCGAATCTTTGACCTACTGAATATACACATGAAAATTTACAAGAATCGTCAAGCCGTTTCGGAGGAGTTCTGTTACAACACTGACACAAAGAATTTTATATAGTTTAGATGTTAACAGCAACTATTCTATTAGATCAGTAGTATGAATAATAAGTTATATTTTTGTTAAATGATATTACTATAAATACTTTTTAATTATGGAAATTCATTCCAGCAAAAAACGAAAATTGTCGCTTTCGACATTCTTCCTAAAAAGGGTAGTTTTTTAAATAATATAAACCAGTGCTTGACTGCTACCCACCTGATGGTAAGCAGTGATGCAATGGTTGATGGTTAGGCGCACTAGTTTATTAGGAGCCTATTCAGACACTTAATAAATATAACCTATACATATCTAATGAAGACACTAAATTATAAAACAAAATCTCTCACCGCGTCTGTCTGTCCGCGATACTCAACGGATGTTTATGCGGTTTCAACAATACACAGAGTGATTCATGAGGCAGGTTTACGTGTATAATACATGCATATTATAGTGAAGAAGAGCCGAGAATTCAAAGATATGTAACACCCGTGTGAAGGTAGGGAGGGTCGCTAGGCCCCAATATATTAAGGGGTCAGCGCAGCGTGTGTTCTTCTTTCATTTCTAAACATACCTCATACGGTCTATTCATCGTTTCATTGGTTTTATTTTTTTATTACGGATAGGCTCGTGTTTGACCACTATTGTACCTGATGGTAATCGATGATGACGATGGAGCACGCTTGCCTAGAAGTAACCTATCCACTCTTGACTTAAAGACCCTAGTTGTAGCTATCAGAAACACAGACTCTGGCAGGCAATTCCACTCATTAGCTGTACGTACAATGAATATACTCCCAATATGCTTGTACTCTTAAAATCATCTCTAACCTTGAGACGTATAAAGCCTTATTTGAAAAAAATAAACCGAAACCGACTGTTTGCGCTTTTTACAAGGAGTATTTCTTTCCTAATTTAAAAGTATGATAATATCGTTTTAAAAAGACTTGTTATCATTCACTACGGCAAACAAGGTGCAAAAAATGTTTAAAGGCAATAATGTATGTTAGTGGTTCTCAACCCGAATCAACAATAATCATGGGTAGTTACTTTTTTTTAAATCTGTTCTTATTTACGGAAATCAGTAAAGCGTTCCATACAGTAAGTGGGCGATGCCTCGAACAGGCTGTCGCACTCACGCACACAGTGATATGACGCACGATAAATCGCAATAGGTGTTGTGTTTTTGAAGAGGTTCATTAAGAGAGTATTCTGAATAAACTCAAAATTAAAATAAATAAGAAACAGAAATAACAGGTATCAGGACCAGATTATCGAATTTTTACATGTTATTTACAACCTCCTGAAATTTTGTGATGAAGAGATTCAAAACTCTACTTTGTAGTATAGTAGATTATGCACTTTTGTATATTATCATAAATACTTTCTAATTAGGAGAGAAACAATCCTGCAAAAATTACGAATTGTCGCTTACGATATTTTTCCTAATAGCCTCGGAATGAGTATTTTCTCGAAATAAAGTGATCTTGTCTATTTTTTTTAAAGGAAATATGATAGGTTTCGAAGAAGAATGTTATGTTTGTAGGGCTCAGGGCGTCTCTTGAAGAGAAGGAACGTTTGCCAACCAGTTTTAATTCACCATATTCGATAATGTTCTCAATCAGCTTAGGAAGACATTTTTTATTTTGATTAGGTAAATCATCCAATAACTTCTCCCGTTCTAGGGTGGAGCACGAGGTTATCACAAACTTTTACTGACTAAAACCACACCTGTGCTCTTCAGTTACCTTTTACGCTCTAGGACCACGGTTCCCTTTCAGAAATTCCCTGTGGCCCTAGCGGGTATCAGACCTACGGGTTGCTGGCACGTCTGTGAGGCGTAGAACACAACGCGCCGTCGACATCGGGCTCGGTCATCATCAGACGGCCGGATACCGAGCTACTATTGCTCGTCGTCTACAAACCCGCGCAACTAGAAGACTAAAGAAAATCTTTTCTAGTTTTACAAAAGTTAAACAAATAAAATAAAAGTTAAGAAATTGTATGGCTGTTGATCCTAAATCATGCCCAATTAAAGCACATAAACCGAAAGAAAACACGCGTCACGATAGTCCAATCACCGGTTGGCTGAAGACAAACTACAGTTCTCTCACCTCAGTATCAACACATCAACATTCTCCTCTTAGATTCATAATCTTCGGAGAAAAGTAAAAGGATGCAAACCGTTTAGCATTACAAAGTATAAGTGAAAACATCGCGTGTGAAAGATACCGTTATAAGATCACACGCAGCCATACGTTAACAGTTAGATCATTAACTTTACTAGCTTTATGGCCCAGTGGTTAAGACACCCGCCTCTCATGCATGAGGTTACGGATTCGAACCGGGCAAGTATCAATGTGAATTTTTCAATTCATATGTACAGTCAAGGGTCAAAAGAGCAGTTGCACTTTACCAATGCTATAGTGCCTAAAATTTCTTTGTAGTCCAAGTTTGATGGTTCACAATTAATTTAAGCAATACTTTAGATTCTATGCTACAAATGAAATCAGTCATGAACCATTGACCCTCTTCTGCAAAGAAATTTTAGGCTCTTTAGCATTGGTAGAGTGCAATGCACTTTTGACCTCTCGACTGTACTGACTGACTTTACTAAGTTATCTAGGACATTAATGATCCCGGTTGTCATTCGTAGCTCTTTGACAGTCGTTACAGGTAGACCATCAGACTATCAAGTAAGTATGTGTTGCCCTGTTATTGGAAGTCTGATAGGCAGTCGCTCATGTAAAATACAGAAGAATTCAGACGGATCTGGTAGACTGGAGACTTTTACTGACTAAAAACCCACTCCTGTTCCTTCGTTGCCTTCGTCCCAGGGCCCCGGGTTTCGTTTTCACACTACCCATTGCCCCAGTAGGCTTCGACCCTGCTGGGCCCCTACGATTTGCTGACATCTCCCTGAGGCGCGCGTGGAACATTACGCGCCGTCGACGACTTGGGCTCGGTCCGGACGGTTACCGGACGGTCGGACGGCGGGCTACCCATTGCTCGCCGTCCGCAAGCCCTCGCCTACGGTGGCCGGAAATCGGGATCGGAACCCCAGCGGCGGTTGGAGCGTGAAGACCGTTGCCTCACGCGATCGGCCGCCTCCTTTGCTAGCATTACTACTCTTTATGGATAAAAATATCCACTCTGTGAGAAAGGGTAGGCCACTACAGGACAGAGTGCCCGAGTCGTCAACGGCGTCTAGTAAGTACTCCACGCGCGACTCAAAGAGATATTAGCAAAACCGTAGAAACGATGTTCGCTAGGGTTACGGGAATTTTGAAAGAGATACCATCCTCCATCCAATTCTGGAACACAAAGGGCAACTGAAGGACACAGGTGGGTTTTACCCAGTAAAAGTCTGACACGCATTTTCGCTAAGTCACTTGCTGATTTCCCACCTCAACAAACAGAAAAGGTGACTTCAAATGATTACAAACATCCGTCCATATTTCTTGCTTCGACAAAAGCGACAAAACGCACATTACTAGTAAAGGAAGCGATACATCCGCAAATAGCGTGGCAATCGGTAATTGTGACAGCTGGAGAAAAAAGTCCATCGCATGACCACGTTACGAACGAAAAAGGAACAGATTAATATCACCAGTCACATTATGACCGAGTTGTAATGAATTTATTGGATATCCGTATTGGGTAGTTGGAAATTCCGAAGTAAAAGATGAAAGGAAATAAATATGGGCTTAAAGACAGTTCTGGGGTAGATAGAGGGATGACTAATGCGAAAAGGCATTTTTCGCGAAATTTGTCAGAGTTTGTATGCAGAACAGGGTATAAAGTCGGATGTTGTGTCTGGTCCTGACAACTACCCTATAGATGATTTCAGACGGTTGTAAAACCTATATTCTAATCGCGCGCAGAACTTTGATACCGCGTACCAAGAATAAAATTCAATCATTGCATTCACTTGAATTGGGATGGACTTTTCCTATTGTATCATCATCATCATCATTTCGGCCGAAAGACGTCCACTGCTGGACATAGGCCTCCCCCAAGTGTCACCACAATAAACGGTCCTGTGCGTCTCGCATCCATCGGACTCCGCAACCGTACCTATTGTATCAATCAAATAGAATTAAAGAATTGAAATTGAAGTAAAAACACTTAACTCTAGGATTTCTAGTCAATCAACCACTCTTTGCATTTTAGGGTATGCGGAACAGAGTGTTAAGCGCCATTTATCTCCGTTGAAAAGGGTTTTGTGTCTGGTCCGGGCTACTGCCCGATTGTTGATTTCAGACGGTTGTATACTTATGGTTGTATAATCGAGTCAGATTTAACGGAAGCTTTTGACCCCATTGATAGACCATTTGTACACCACAAAAAAAAAAAACTTTAGTAGGTAACAGTACTGGTGTGCAGAGTGTGTTAAAAAGACAAAGTGTTCCTACGCTCCTGGATAGACTCTGCAACATGAAGTGAAAGCCTCCCAGTGCCTCCCACAAATTGGCATGGCTCACTGTGAATAAAATCACTCCAGGTGAATAATATCAGCCAGAAGCAAGGCTTATTGTTAATTAAACAGATTTCTATGATGCAGAATGAAAAAAAAGAAAAAAAAAATGGTGGAACTTTTTATTACAACCTGTGGAATCGTACTACTAAGCAAAAAACCCATGTTTCCTAAACGGCACGGTTTTCCGTTAGTCCACAACGAGAAAATAACGTAAAATTCGGAACTACTACTTGAAGTCCTATCAACCTTAGTTCGGTCTTCGTCATAATTGTTATATTTTAAGTTTTCTTAATTATAATGATTTGATATTTATCATAGTATATTTATTAGTTTATAATTTTAACATTTAAATGTATTTTATTATTATAAGCAATTAAATTTAATAATACTTACTTCATTCTATTTGAAATATCTATTATTTATTTATTATACACACCTACCACAGTGTTGTATTTTTTAACCCAAAGGTTGACTGGTAGAGAATGCCTTGTTGCATTAAGTCCGCCTATGTACCACTACTGTACATAAAGTTTAAAATACCTAAATCCATCAGGCTTTTACACACACCTTCCACATCAACAGAAAGGGTTACCCTATTCTTAGCATCGAAGAATCACGCCAACCATGTGAACTGACCGCAATAACCACGCGCTAAGCGAAAGCGCGATAATTAACGCGTTAATTACCGACAATGACTCGCGAATAACGTTGTAACGTTATAATAGCTACAAATAGCGAACGCTTTCAATGACATATTGGGTAACCAAGTATGATTGTGTTATTTAATTTGTGTTACGGGTTTGTGCTGTGAGCTTTCTCGAACGTGAATATGTAAGGTTGGATGGAGTTTAATAAGCTTATGGGGTAACAGTGAATTGGCAAGTTTTAATCTGTATACTCATTCCTTGTAGTCTATTTATTTATTTAGTAGGAACACGAACGACATATTAACAAGAGATTTTACATTTAGGTAATTGTACAGTAGTTTCGTTCTGTGCAAAAAATTATGTCAATTACATCTGTACACAGCTTGTACAATTTGACATTAATTAACATTGGGTATAAATTAAATTAGACAAAAAAATATAAATTTGATTCTAGAAATACCATAATCGAATTAAAAATATATAGATTAAATTAAGTTGATTAGAGCAATGAATTAAAGTTAGAAAAAGAAAACAATACGAGCAAAGATACGGTAAATAGTTTCTAGATCTTATTACACTAAGTATTACTCCTGCACTGCATCGTGGGTGCGTTCACACACTTGTAAATTCACATACACAAGACAGGTCAGGCCCGGAACACCCATCTGTAGGCCATACAAATATATGTTCAGTGCGGGAATCGAATCTGCGACACGCAACCCAGCAGCCAATCGAGTCTTTATGTCGACACCGCCACCGGCCCACGCTGAAAACCAGCGCTGTGAGCTCATCGCATAATGCGTGAGGCCGCAGCTTTATGCTGAGCGTTCGGCCGTTTTGCGCGGATGTGACGCATATCTTCCCTATCTATTGATAATGTTTGTTAGCTAGTTTTAAGATTGTGTCATTTCGCGCGAATAAACAGTTTTTCTTTTCTTTCTTTCTTCTTTCAATCGCTCACCGCCAACCGTGCCGTCAAAGCCGTTCTACGAACAGCTTTAAAAAGTCTTGATTTTTTTAAATTAGATCCTAAATTCAACTTTTGAGCTGAAACAGGCACATCCTAACATAAGCCTTACTCAGATTAGCTTTTAAATTATGTAGCAGGTTTCTTAATTGCTAGTAAATCAATCATTCCATAGCATTTTTAACTTTACCTTACAGTTTTACAGTTCATATTATTTATTCATCCTCAATTCCAATATCAAACCTGACCTTTTCCTCTATACCACAGAGCATAGAACGAAATGACCAGAAACTACTATTTATATATTTATTAAAACTTCATGCAACACAAAGGTACACAAGCGGACTTACTATCTACTTATATTACTATCAATAATGTTTGTAGCCACATAATTCGTTGAATACTTTTTTCTTATCATTTGTATCAAAAAGTACTTATCTAAAAAAGAAAGTATTTCAAATCCGATCACAAACTAACATGTGACGTCACGCTAACCGAGATGTTTCCACCACGCGCCCCCACTCTTCCTCATATCAATATTTAAAAATGATAATTGCCACTATTTAGTAACCAATTTTGATGCTGTTATCAGAAAAAGATTTATATCTAATGTTATTAGTCGTTTCGAAAGATATATGTAAGTATACGGTGAGGAGCTTGTTTCTTTGAAAAATAATAGAAATACTTAAATATCTTATTTACGCTTGAAATTTTAAATTTACCTACTCATTGCTTTTTTATTTTATAAATAAAATACATACTAGATGTTATTCAAAGGCTTTAAAATGAGTAATAATATTTTGACAGAGTGGACGAAGTACGTCTCCGTCACGCTTTTTTTTTCTTTTTGTCGTGTTACTGCGGGATGCCAGCTAAAACAAGTGCCGGGTATCTGACGCCCTGCAAATGCTGAGGTGGTCACCCTTTCGGTACGGGCACGTTCTTTACTTTTGTTCTCTTTATTTTGCGTTTGTAACCGCTGTGCTGTGTCTGTCCCGATTAACAGTTTTTTTTTTTCTATTCTATTCTTTTCACTGATCAATCGTCAGTAAATCGGTAAAAAATAAAAACATCCTATGTAATATAAAGTTTTAAAAGAAACCATCCTATGTAATTTAAAGTTTTAAAAAATAAATTTTTAAATATAAAGTGTATTATAAAGTTCTTTTTTAATATAAAGTTTTAGCCTTCTTATCTCTATCAGTCGCCCTAGAAACGTCTGGATGTTCCGTGGTCTGTATCTATTTTTATCCCTCTATACCTAGTGTGAGCGCACATAATCTGCTTCAACACCGCCATCTCATGTTTCAGAGAGAGGATTCTTGACTCTCATATCGACTCACCAACAGAACCTTTTCCCGTTTTTTTTTTCCCGTTTCATGAGATTGAAAAGCTAAAAATTACAAATTTTGCAATAAAAATTAGGATTAACTATACATTATAAATTAAATTGGAGTGTCTGTTGTAATATCAAAATCACATTTTTTTTACTAAATTCGTTTTTTTATATTCTGTCTGTTCCGACTAATCTCCGAAACGGTTTTTTTTATTATTATTATTATATTTATTTGCGATCAGCCCTTAGGCTATGAGCAAATCTGTTCTGTGATGCTGTTATGCGGAGTGGCTTCCCATTGGAAGCATCTACTCATCTGCTGACCAGACCTACTGTCTGTCTTCTAGCTCTAGGATCTGATGACGTTTTAGTCGCCTCACATACTGATTCGTGGTGAGCTGCCGAGCGAGTTCGTTAGGATAACTGATTAGCAGCTCCTTGTATTTAGCTGCCAAGCTTCGAATTTCCTCTTTGATTGTTCTCATTTCAAGGTGCTCGTGAACTTCATTGTTGGTTATGTACCATGAACTTTCGCGATTGTTCTGAGAATCATGTTCTGCTGGCGCTGGAGCATATTTATGTTGGAATCGCTTGCGCTGCCCCATAGTTGTAGACAATATGTCCATATGTCCGAAACGGATAGACCAAAATTAACAGAACTTTCACTGGTATAAAGCTAATACTATAAAGAATAACTTAGTCTACTTAGGTTTCTATTATTTTAGAAAAATAACTAGGGTTCCGCATAAAAAATCTTCTTGAAATTGTGACCATATGGCATTGTGCTGTTTTAAGAGTCTGACGCGGACTACGTCGCATGCACCAATTAGTAGTATTTTTTTTTTATATTTACATTAGGAATGTCGTGATTGTCATTGCTTTTTGATTGCCACTAAGTTACATTAATATTCATCTTACTACTATAACATAATCTGCCTCCATACCGTCATCTCATGTCCCCAGAGAGGACTATTGGCTCTCATATCGAGTTACCAACAAGACCTTTGTGAAATGTATTCGAGAAACGAACTATATTTATAATATAACCTGGCTCTTTGGGCTCGCGAGAAATTGCAAATTCGACGATAAAAAAATTCGTTATCTTTTAATATAAGACGAAATTGGGTCAGTAGGTCTTAAAAAATTAATTTGGTAACTTTGAAATGGGCATTTCTTTTTGATTGTTACTGAGGTATCACACCAGAACACCTCAAAACTTATTCGGCCAAGCATATTACTTTGTGTAATTTATTTCATCACCAGTACTCTCAAAACGGCGAAGGAAAACAAATTTATTATATTCTGTTATAGACCAGAATAGAACAAACGAACTAGACAATATTACCTCTTTATTGTATTAGTTTCAATAAAACTAGTTTACAGTTCCATAACATTCTACGAATCGTCAACATTTTAACATGAGAATCGATAAACTAGAAACAATGTCTTTAACCGCGAGTTACATAAGCTAATAAACGCTTCGCAGGTAACAGTTAAACTAACTTCTACTTAGACAACTGTTTGTTACTGCGGATTCGCTTGAAAGCTAGCAACTAGGTCGATATTAAATACAGATAGTCTAATATTGACAATCTTTCAGAGCATTTTTTTGTGGGTGGGTAATCATCCAATGCCTTCTCGCGCTTTAGGGCGATAGCGATAGGGCGTGTCAGACTTTTACTGACAAAAACCCACTCTTATGTTCCTCCTTTGCCTTGCGTTCCAGGACCCCGGGTTTTCCTTTCGGAAACGAACCCATGGCCCCAGTAGATTTAGGCCCTGTTGGGCCCCTACGGTTTTGCTGACATCTCCTTGAGGCGTGCGTGAAACCATCCAACCAACCAACTCAGGCTCGGTCCGGATGGTTACCGGACGGCCGGACGGAATCTTTCAGGGGGTAAAAGTAAATACTAATGAATATGAAAAACTTTCATAATTAACCCCGAAATATGAAAAAACGAAGGCTTTTAGCGACTTCAATTTGTTTCAAAGTAAACTTGATTCGTGAAACCGGACAATGTCAGATTCCTACAGACTAAAACCCAAAAGTTCCTACCGCTACCATAAATTACAAAAATTCGCAAGCAACTCCGATTAAAAAAAATGAAAATGTATTAGAAGTCCTCCTGTTTTGAATATTTCCTGTCAGTCATTTGGTGCTAATTAAATCTGGAGAGCTTTGTAAGAGTTTTTTCTGGTCCTTGCTGGATGGGCGGACAGCGAGCTGCCCATTGCTCGTCGTCCGCACGCCAGCGCCTACGGGTGTTCCTCTAGCTACCCTTTGCTTTCGAGAGCCACAGACTCTTTCGCACAATCCCGCAAAACTGTTTTACTATACCATTTACATTTATTCAAGACTTAGCCTGTCCCAGCTTTGTTCACCTAAATCTCGGTTAAACCCAACTCATATTTTATTTCGGGACATGAACGGCAAAGTAGAGATATAGTCATAACCCTTTTTATGAAAATCTGTTCGCCCGTTTGTGGGTGATGGATTAACCAATACGTAAACATCGTAAAACCTTTCGCTTTCATACTTTTGTGGGTTATTTTAGACATATGCCTTATTGGACCTTAACATATAACTGTTTTTTTGTACCTAATAAATAAATAAAAAAACAAATCCAACCGCGACCGCGTTAAATTATCGCATACATCGAAAGACTGGAACAATTTGCTTGCTGCGGTCTTCCCATCCGATTATAATTTAGATGTCTTCAAAGCTAGAGTGAATAGGCTCTTAATAAACTAATGCGCCTCACCATCAACGATTGCAACACTGCTTACCATCAGGTGGGATCGCAGTCAAACACTGGTTTCTATAATTTAAAAAAAAACAGATTTCGGTATTAATCGTAGAACAAGTGTGAAAAATGGTTGTCACAATGTCTCATCACGGCATTCGACGAGATAGGCCTCCGTAACTGTTAACGACATATTAATTTGAACAGGCCTTCCGAATCCTATCAATCAATATGTCAACAGGAAATGAGATACATTATCTAACTTAGGTAGGTAATAAACAGGACAAATATGTTTTGAAAATAAATCAATAGATCACGATCCCGGTTAATAATTTCAATGCGCTGACAACCGCCTGAAGCAGTCGCAACTGCTCGATTATTTCAATGTAAGTATGTATGTGTGTACGTAGAACACTGGTTCACTATGCTGTCGCCACTTGAAGCAGTCCATCCTGAATGCTTTAAGCGGTCCGTGTATGGCCGGCGTTAGCATAGCATAGTCAGCCTTATAATGTTCCCACTGTTGGGACTCAGGCCTCCTCTCTAGGAGAGGGAATGGGCCGTAATCCACCACGCGGGCCCAGTGCGGGTTGGTGGATGTCACATGTCTTCGAATTTTTGGTTCTAGGACATGCCGGTTTCCTCACGATGTTTTCCTTCACCGTTTTTAGAGCAGTGGTGATGAAATAAATTACACAAAGTAATGCGCCTGGGTTTGAACTCGCGACCTAAAACTCGTAAGTCGGGGCCGTTACCACTCGGCTACCACTGCTCTTTAGGCCGGCGTTAGAATCTTTTTAATATCGTGCAGATTTCATCACGCATGCTGCTCTTCGAGATCACGCCCCGCGTCACGCGTGCGTATTCCACGAATCCACGTATTGCAATAAATACTTGTATGAAAATGTCAATTGCGGAGGTTACGCGTGCGGGGCAATCCCGCATGCGTGATCAAAACCGTGCGATATTAAAAACACCCATAGGCTACCTTCTGCCGGCAGTTTCGCCCGCGTGAAAGCAGGTTTCTTCAAACAAACTTTGGACCCCTGTTCCTTTCTGTTAAGGGATGAATTTTGTAAAATCCTTTCTTATTATTTTTATACATAAATGGAACCTTTGTGCAAAATGTCTGCGTTCCAGGTCCAAGGACTTGGGGTGGGCGTTGATGAGACAGTGAGTGAGTCAGGACTTTGCCTTTTATATTTATAAAGAAAGAAAAACACGTTTATTTCGCACACAGATACACATAATGGAGTAACAATTATATGGAAACTCAAGAGGAGAGTCCTTACGAAACATCAAAATTAATAATGAAGAACCTAAATAGATATGCCAACAGTTTCGCCGCGAGATATTTGCAAAACTACCCTTAATTTCGAGAAATATAAAGAAAATTCTTTAAAATTTTATAAATCCTGCAAATAGAAAGAGTCAATTAAGCTGTTTTTGAGGGATATGAACAATTTTTTTCTTCATATTTTTTTTTATGTAATTCAGTGCAGTATATTTTTAGAAATTTTAAAAACTGTGAGAGGTGTTTCTTAAGGACTCTCCCCTTAAATACATCAACATTGTGTCTTCAAATAGGTCCAGTTCAGCAATGCCAGGCCAATACATAGCAGCAGTCTGACGCTAGTTTCAACTGAACCTTACTATGACTCTACGTATACACAGACATCCCGCGGTTTCACCGGCGTCTTTGGTTACTGCTTAGTGGGTTCTAGCTTGGTTTTATAGCCTATAAGCCTTCCTTGATAAATGGGCTATCCAACACTAAAATAAATTTTCAATTCGAACCAGTCGTTCGTCGATTAGAGCGGTCGAAAAAACAAAAAAGCGGGCAAGTGCGAGTCGGACTCACCCATGAAGGGTTCCGTAGCAGCAAGTAACATAATATATAGTTCATAGTTCTTGTAGTTCGTTGTAACTTTGATTGATGTTTTAATAGTAGTGTATTTTTTTTAAATGCGGTTTACGATTTATGACGTATTAAAAAAAACTACTAACTAGATCTCGTTCAAACCAATTTTCGGTGGAAGTTTGCATGGTAATGTACATCATATTTTTTTTTTTAGTTATGTCATTCTCTTTTTTTAGAAGTTACAGGGGGGGGACACATTTTACCACTTTGGAAGTGTCTCTCACCCAAACTATTCAGTTTAGAAAAAAAATATCGTTTTTTGCCATTTGGCTACGGGACCCTAAAAACCTCTTCAGCTTCATATTATTAGTACAGACATACTATATCTTCTTACATAAACTAAAGCGGTATCAGTAATGACAATCGATTTCCCCTTCTCCGCAACGAAGCGACACCATTACAGTTAAAACTAACTCGAGTCTAAAACCCAGTTGAAACTAGTTTCAGCCTGAAACAGTCCTTTGCTTCAAACATAGTACCTATCTAGTTGTAAACTTACAAGTTTATTGTTTTAGCCTATTTATTGTGAAGCGCTGACATATTAATGAGCTCATCTCGAATGCGAAGCGGGTACTGCATTTACTTGTATGTTCTGTTTAAGGCCCTAACTCCCAAGTAGTACTATAAAACAGAGACTTTCTGAAGCCTCCTTAACGGCTAGGTAAATAGGTTTGAAAAAAATATATGTTGAATATACATAGATTCATGTACAACATATTTTTTCGTAAGACTAATACTAGGTATTGTCAAAAAAAAAATTACAACATATTTTTTCGCTTATTTTCCCTACTCCTTTCAAATGGCTTTGATCTTTAGAAATATGTTTACACAAAAAAAAAAATATACAGGGTGTATAGCTAGAGAGCTAGAGAGAGCATATTAAACTTTTACTGACTAAAACCTTCGTGTTCTTCAGTTGCCTTTACGTTCTAGGGCCACAGTCACTCAAATGTTTCCGCAGCCCAAGCATGCATCGGCCTTGCTACCATTCTAAACCATGCTATAGCTTCTAACGTTATATAAATGTCCATGTAGGCCACTTATTTTAAATTCTGTTTGAAATTATTTTTTTTACTTTGCTTATACACATAATAGATGCGACAAGAAATATGTAACCGAGATATTTGCATATTATATTATTATTAATATTTTTGTTATTTGATTTTTTTTTATTTGTTATTATTTTTTTTTTAAGGTGTGCGCGCCATATTTGACGTAAATAAACTGTTTTTCTTTATTTTCTTTTCTTTTCTATTTGAGAGTGTCTATGGATTTTCTTGCACATTTTTCTCCACTGAGATCTTCGTTTTGGGATGTGCAATTAGCATCAATTTTTTGACTGACTTCTAGAATATTCAAAAGTGCCTGTAGATAAATAGTTAATTTGAAATAATTGTTTTGACTTGATAAACTAATAGTATAGCTCAGGCCACGGTAGCATAGCCGCGGGGAAAAGCTAGTATTAAATAAGCACCAGCCGGGAATCAAACCGACGACCATAAAACCTATCAAATAAATTATGTAACAGTATACAATCTTCACCACTTTTAAAAAACACCGGCCCCTACAAAATTTTCCGGATGTCTGTTAACAGAATGACCCGCATTTCTGTTAACAGACATCCTGGTAGTGTTTACCCGATTATATTTTAACGCTAAATCAGGGCAACGCTTTTCGCGTTTAGACACAGAGCCGAGAGATTATTGAGTTATTGTTTCAGCTTTATAAAATTATGCCAGATTTTTGGTGAAACACGTAGAGGGGATAAGTTTTGATTGATTTTGTTGAGAAGCAGCTGATAGAAAAAACAATAACTTATCGATTAAGTTACTTTACAAGTTACAACCAAGATACAATAAGACACTAATTCGTGTTTTTAACGAATACTGAGTGATATCTAAATGGATGTCGAAGGAGATGGTAGTAAACGTGAGAATGAACGTCGCCAATGAAGACGACCCGGGCTTCGGGAGTCGTAGTGCGATCCTCGGCCACTGTGGGCTTGCGGACGACGAGCAATGGGTAGCTCGCCATCCGACCGTCCAGTAAAAACCGAGCCCGAGGTGTCGAAGGAGCGTAGTGTTCCACGCGCGCCTCAATAAGATGTCAGCAAAATTGTAGGAGCCCAGCAGGGCCAATGCCGGCTAGGGCCACGAGGAATTTCTGGAAAGGAAACCCTGGTCCTAAAACGCAAAGGGCAACTGAAGGATAGACACACCCAAATAAATGCCTGCCTACATAAAAACTGTTCCGAGTCTTCAACGTTCGACTTAGTTGAAAATTCCACGGCACAATAATGTTCAGGCATCCATTTAGGTTTTTTTTTTCATTTGTGGGAGTGTGCACTAGCTTCTGACGTTTTATAAGTGCCCATGTAGGCCTATGTGAAATAAAAACTTTTTGACTTTGACTTTGTGTTATGGGAGGGCTACCAACGCTGTCTTCCAGTTCACAGTCGCCACTCCAGAACCTTTCAGCCCTATCGACCATCTGTTCTGCGAGCATTGCAATGCTCTGCCCACTACCACTTCAATTTCGAGATTCTTCGGGCTTTGTACAGCCATCTAATCACAAATTTCTACTGTTTCCAGAGAGCCCTACCCCTCCTCCTCGTGGTCGCATCAGTGGTCGCGCAGTTCGGCGACGAATACGGTGGCTACGAGAACTACCATCACAAGGCACCGGTGCAGTTGCACCAACACCAGAGCTTAGACGACCACCATGGAGAGGAGTACGAGTTGGACTACCATGTGAGTAGTAATATACCGATGACTTTTTTTTTTGTTTTCGGGAAGAAACCTTCAAAAGGCGCCTGGACTTTTGGGGGTAAGACCAGGGACTATGGGATACTTAACTCAATAAAACCACCCCGGTGATCGCCATCAGCACATGGAAGAGGGCCCCCCGTGACCTCTTAAAAGACCACTCCGGAACCTCCTTTGTACAACGCCTATGAGGGCACATCCCTGAGGAGACTGTGAGGGTCTCTCCTGACCCTAATAGACTGAAGACCTGTCATTGATCGTTCTCTTTCAAGTCTTCTTTAAACAATATGGTCCAAATTTCATGCAATAAGGGCCCAAACACAAAACTGCGATACGACGTCGCATCTTAAAAATCTGCGAATTCGCACGACCGACGCATCGCAAGTAATTGCGAATTGAATTCGCATCGCACATTGTGTGGTCACCTGACGCACGAAATCGCATCGCATCGCATCGCATCGCATCGCAGTTTTGTGTGGGAACCCTTAGTTAAACCATTTTAAAAGCAAAGCCTATGTCAGGTGGATGAAGCAAAAGATCGTAAGGCCGCTTCTACACGTCAAGAAAAGTCACCTTTGCAAGAATTCGTATTCGTAAGCTAGACACGACGCGTGAAATTGTTATGATGCGGTAGGGGGGGGGGGTGGGGTAGGTGAGGGGGCGCCACGATCAATTTTCGTGCCTAGATCCGACAAAATTCTTATCGTGTACATGACGGACTGGTCCTATCTGCCGCAGACACGATGTAATTTCTTAGCGTGTACAAGCGCCATAAGAGAATCGGCAGTTTCTCAACCGTTATGACGTCTAGGATGTCATGATTAGTGTCCGCACTGAAACTGCGTGATGTATTACGATATACTCTTCTCTTACTCCACTCTCTGTCTACGTTTTGTTTCGTCCACGTTCACACAGCATTCATTTTAATATGTTAATTTCTGTAAGCATTTTTTTTTTCAATTGCATTTTTTAACCTTCCAGGCGCATCCTAAGTATTCGTTCGACTACTCCGTGAAGGACCCTCACACTGGTGACGAGAAGGAGCATTGGGAGACCAGAGATGGTGACAAGGTCAAAGGTAAGCACCATGTAATTTTTTTTAATTTATATAAACTAGTGCTTGATTGCGATCTCACCTGATGCAATCGTTGATGGTGAGGCGCACTAGTTTTTTAAGAGCCTATTCACTCTAGCCTTGAAGACACCTAAATTATAATCGGACGGGAAGTCCGCAGCAGGCAAATAGTTCCAGTCCTTCGATGTACGCGGTATAAACGATCGTAGAGGTTTCAACAACGTACATAAGGGTGGATACTAGCTCTAGGTCGGTTTAACCGATGCGATGGTAGAAAAGAAATGGCGGAATCAAGTCATGCAATTCCCGCGCACACTCGAAAATGCATCCTGTAAAATACCGAAAGGTTGACCACCCCACACCTGGCTTTGGCTTAAAGGCCTACTTTTGTGAAAGTTTGAGCTGCAGGTTTGGGCAGCTAAATTCGTAAAAAGCCGGATGCCCTGAAGCGCACTGTGCGTACTTGAGGAATGAATTTGTGAATTTTTATAATCTCTGCATAAGAATCGCAAAACGGTGAAGGAAAACATCGTAAGGGAATATCCTAGAACTAAAAATTCGAAGATAATATGTGACATCCACCGACCTGCACTAGGCCTGCGTGGTGGATTATGGGCCATCCCCTCTCCTAGAGATAACGCCTGAGTCCCAATAGCATTGTTTCAACATTTAAAAAAGCTGATTATGCTATGCCATGCTGAATAAGAACTCTAAAATTGTTAATGAAAAAATCACGATCCAAATATGATAAGGCTCTAAAAGAATACTTCAAGTCCGCCTGTGATTTCAAAATATCTAACAGAGCAAAATTGTACTTACAGCATTTGGATACATTAAGAAAGAGAAAGAAAGAAGAAAGAAAGAAAAACAATTTATTTACGTCAAATATGGCGCACACCTTAAAATAAACAAATAACAAAACGACATATATATATGGTAGGTTATGCGTCACATCCGTGTAAAACGGCCAGCGCTCAGCAAAAATGCTGGGGCTCGTATAAAATAGAGCCTCAGCGCTGATTTTCAGCACCAGCCGTCGTCGACGGAGAGACGTTGATCGGCCAGCAAGTGCCGCAAGCAGCAAGTGCTTCAAAGAAAACGCAATCACAATAATCATAAAGACGTAAGAAAATCCATTTCTCAAAACTGCTCATCTGATCGTTCCATGTAGTCCGATTCAATTTCAATAGCATATGAAAACCCCGGCTAGTAGAAGCACCAAACGCCTCTAACTCAATAAAGATGAGCAATAAATTATATGAATCACGACTTAATATGCCGGTCGCGAAGCCAGCTTATATCATTACTAATTGAGCATTGTTTTATTATGGCAATCAACTACTAACATAGACTATCTATTATCATAATCATTATGGCTTAAACATGTTCATACAAGCAGAACTATGATCATGTAAAGTATTCATATTATTTAAATTAGGTATTATGACAGTTGTTACGGTTGATCAGAAACCCCAAGATTTGTCAAACAGTCTTGCCAAAGGGTATCCTCCTAGGGCTACGGAGTTATTTAAAGGATTTACCGTGACACTAGTCCTCCGATCGGCCGCGGGGACCTGTCGCGAGTGTCAGGAGTCGCAGGACACCTAAAAGAGATGTCAAGAAAATTACCGACGCCTGCCAGGGCTGTGGATTGTTCGACGGAGTTACCGTAGCTCTAGCAAAAAGGGCAACTGAAGACCACTGTGGGTTTAGCTAGTAAAAGTCTGACACTCAACCCAAAGCGCGATTAGTTCTTTGATAATTTCCTAGGCATAAAAGGCCCTGGAACTCAAAGAGCACCTGAAATAACACTGGTGGGTTTTATCTAGCAAAGGTCTCACGCTTCCTCTCGCCACCTAGAGCGGGAGGAGTCATGATGATTACCGACGTCAAAAAAGGATATGCAACAAGAGGTATACCGCTCGATTCATTTGTTTGCCAACCACGCATCCGTGCATAGCGTGCACGTGGCGAGCAGAGGACAATCCCGCCTGCAGTTTTATACAAAGCGTAGTTAAATATACGTGCCTAACTTAGATGCTGATTGCCAGCAGTGGGAACATTATAAGGCTGTTTACACTATGCTATTCTGCTTCTCATAATTTGTAACCTTTCCATTACAGGAACCTACACCCTCGTTGAAACCGACGGAACAAAACGCGTGGTAGAATACGAAGCCGACGACAAAAACGGTTTCAACGCCGTAGTCCACAAGATCGGGACACCGAAACACCACGAGGAATACGAGCATAAGCCTGCCCACGAATACGAGCACAAGCCTGCCCACGAATACGTAGCGAAACCGGCGCACGAACCTGTGCATTATCAGCACGACTTTGGGCATTTCGATGAAGGATTTGTACCCATCGCTGGGGGATTTGAACATTAAATGATGAATTGGCGATGATTGCTGCTACAGGCAAATTGTGTTAGAATGTATGGGTTTTGATTTTTGTTTAGATTGACTGTGTTTTGTTTTTCAAAGGGCTTTATTTTTGTATTCGTAACCACAGTTTTGTATGCTAGCTTCACGCAGGCGTACGTACACCAAGCGTATAATGACGAATGCGCGTCTATGAAGCTACGCGTCCGTGGACAATGGGTCATAGTTTTGTATGCAAGCTTGACGCAGGCGTACACCAAGCGTATAGTGACGAATGCGCGTCTATTAAGCTACAAGTCCGTGGACCGTAGGTCACAGTTTTGTATGCAAGCTTCACGCAGGCGTACACCAAGCGTATAGTGACGAATGCGCGTCTATTAAGCTACAAGTCCGTGGACCGTAGGGTTTTGTATGCAAGCTTCACGCAGGCGTACACCAAGCGTATAATGACGAATGCGCGTCTATGAAGCTACGCGTCCGTGGACAATGGGTCAGTTTTGTATGCAAGCTTCACGCAGGCGTACGTACACCAAGCGTATAATGACGAATGCGCGTCTATGAAGCTACGCGTCCGTGGACAATGGGTCAGTTTTGTATGCAAGCTTCACGCAGGCGTACACCAAGCGTATAATGACGAATGCGCGTCTATGAAGCTACGCGTCCGTGGACAATGGGTCAGTTTTGTATGCAAGCTTCACGCAGGCGTACACCAAGCGTATAATGACGAATGCGCGTCTATGAAGCTACGCGTCCGTGGAAAATGGGTCAGTTTTGTATGCAAGCTTCACGCAGGCGTACGTACACCAAGCGTATAGTGACGAATGCGCGTCTATGAAGCTACGCGTCCGTCAAGTCGCGGCATGGCGGACAGAGTTCCGGCGGGATCTCATGGTGGAATGGCGACGGCGACTGTCGCAACCCAATGCTGGGCACGCTACAATTATGGCGGTAAGTCCCCTCTTTGAGGAGTGGCTGGAGCGGCAACACGGCATCCTCACCTACCGCATGACGCAGGTCCTCACCGGACATGGCAAGTTCGGGAGGTTCCTGCATAGGATTCAGGCGGAAGCAACGCCCGGGTGTCATCATTGTGCGGACCACCCAGAGGACACGGTGGAGCATACGGTGGAGGTGTGCCCCGCTTGGGCGGAGCACCGCCGTGTCCTCGTGGAGGCAATTGGCGGCAGCGACCTTTCGCGTCCGGCCCTGGTTCAGGCTATGGTCCGGAGCGAGGAGGAATGGCAGGCGGTCGCCTCCTTCTGCGAAGCAGTAATGCTAGCGAAGGAGGAGGCTGCACGCGTGAGGGAACGAAGGTCCTCACGTCCTAGCCGCCGTAATTCCGACCCCGACTACCAGCCACGGTAGACGCGGGCTTGCGGACGTCGAGCACTGGGTAGCTCGTCGTCCGGCTGTTCGGTAATTAACCGGACCGAGCCCAGTCGTTAACAGCGCGTAGTGATCCTCGCGCTCCTCAAAGAGATGTCAGCAAACCGTAGGGGCCCAGCAGGGCCGATGCCCGCTAGCTAGGACCGCGGAGAATTTCTGAAAGGGAAACCCGTAGTCCTAGAACGCAAAGGGTAATTGAAGGATACAGGTGTGGTTTTAGTCAGTAAAAGTCTGACACGCCCTCGCGCTCCACCCAGAGCACGAGAAGTCATTTGGATGATTTCCCACCTTAAAAAAAAAAAAAAAAAAAAAAAAACGCGTCCGTGGACAATGGGTCAGTTTTGTATGCAAGCTTCACGCAGGCGTATACCAAGCGTATAATGACGAATGCGCGTCTATGAAGCTACCCGTCCGTGGACAATGGGTCATAGTTTTGTATGCAAGCTTGACGCAGGCGTACACCAAGCGTATAATGACGAATGCGCGTCTATGAAGCTACGCGTCCGTGGACAATGGGTCATAGTTTTGTATGCAAGCTTGACGTAGGCGTACACCAAGCGTATAATGACGAATGCGCGTCTATGAAGCTACGCGTCCGTGGACAGTGGGTCATAGTTTTGTATGCAAGCTTGACGCAGGCGTACACCAAGCGTATAGTGACGAATGCGCGTCTATTAAGCTACAAGTCCGTGGACCGTAGGTCACAGTTTTGTATGCAAGCTTGACGTAGGCGTACACCAAGCGTATAATGACAATGCGCGTCTATGAAGCTACGCGTCCGTGGACAATGGGTCATAGTTTTGTATGCAAGCTTGACGCAGGCGTACACCAAGCGTATAGTGACGAATGCGCGTCTATTAAGCTACAAGTCCGTGGACCGTAGGTCACAGTTTTGTATGCAAGCTTCACGCAGGCGTACACCAAGCGTATAATGACGAATTCGCGTCTATCAAATTAAGCGTCCGTGTACAGTATTAGCTCTTTATCCAAGATCAATGTAATACCGTCAAAATCATGAGTGATTTGCAGATGGGGACAATTATTATATTTCAAAACAAACTCAAAAAAATTGGTATTGTTAGGGTTTTGAAGAATCTTTTTTGTGGCTTATTCATACACTCATAAGTAGCCTTATTGAAATAAAAAGCCACAATATCTAAACAAAATATTCTTTACATTTATTTACCAAAAATAATTGCCCTATATTTTCGTAAACATGAATTTTAACAACGTACATTCTTACGCAATATTTGTAAGTTTCCCCGTGGCTTATTAGGGACATGTTACATCTTCATTTCAAAGCTAATATGGCCCTTGAGTACTAAATGCAATGACAGACTGACAGCCAATTAATATTTGTAATCCAAATAGCTTTGCAATATCGAAATTAAGGTTTTCAAATGCTTTAAAGCTCTATCTGTAAGTTAGATTATTCTGTTAAGACTTCAAGAATCATTGAATTAAAACTGACTAAAACTAATTGAATTTAAAACTAAAACGGCATTAAGGACTCGTTGTGTATTAAGGACTTATTCGATCATGAATTAGATTACAAAAATCGGCCGAATGTAAAATTGATTGTGTATAAGACAGGTATTTCTTTTATACTAAATTTAAGTTAAAATTACACGACTTTAACATAAAGTTGCGCAATTAAAACAAAAATTACGCAATTTTAACATAGAGTTGAGCAATTTTAACGATTGTTACGCAACTTTAACAAAAAGTTGCGCAATTTTAACACAAAATTACATGTCTTGTACGCATGCCAACTTAATCGGGAAAAAATGAAGTGTGATATTCGTAGCATACTCATTAAGAATATAAATGTTTTTAGTGTGTTGTAATGAGTGGCTAACGAATTGTATTAATTATTTATTAGTGATGAAGAAAGGAGTTACGTTTCGTTATAGTTAAGGCCTGACTGTATATTGTTCTGTTTTGTAGTTTTAAGTGTTGTACAAAACTCTTGCGATTGAATAAAACTTTTATTGTTGTAATTTTTTTTTTATTTCGTTCCCAGCACTTCACGAAAATAGAAATTCTTCTAAATCACATTATACATTTCCGAGGTTAAATAAAAAGGCCTCTTAAAAATTATGTGGTTAAAAACTACTGTTTGTACGGCATAAGCATATAATACAAAACGTAACAATAACAAAAAAAAAATATAGACTTACCTTCACATTTGAGAAAAGTGCGTAAAATAAGCTGAAATCTACAAAACAGTAGTTTCTCGCCGTGCCCTAGAAAAGCTGCTCAACCAAAAACGCAGAAAAATAAAAAAAAAACCGTAAACAAAATCTGCAACGAAATTTATAAGCTACGACTCTGCAACAAAAAGTCGGGCAGCTACCGCGCCACTGTCGCGCAACTTAAGCTAGGTTCACATCACTGGGTAGTGTCGTTTTGTGGTGCCGGATACAATGAAATCTACTAAATGAACTTTTTTAAGCCTCGTCATATCAAAATGAGTTTTGTAACCAATTAACTGCGTCACGACATGCCACCACACAATAATGTGGCCCGAGCGTTACCTTTGTGCGAGAGCCAGCTTGAGCCTGTCATTTTCGTAGCGCAGCTGTTGTTCGATGGACTCGGGTGGCGGAGGGTCAATTACCGCCGGGGGACCGCTCGGAGCGAGAGCACTGCGCGGCGCGCGCCCCACCGTCGCGTACCCACTTTCCATTCTAAACAGGGCCCACTATCACTATGCGTCACGCTACTGTTGCGCAACTATTTTCAAACAAACCAATAAGCAAACTTTCATAAGCGGGGACCGACAGTGGACGTCTGTAATATCTGCCACATTATAAATGCGCGAATACCTCTGTATTCGTGCAAGCTGAAATGTCTAATGTGGCTGATAGTTACATGAGCGCATAAACTTCTTCAAACAGGAACACAGTAATGGTATTAGGCAATAAAAATGAATATACAAAGGTGGTAACTCCCTGTGTACAATTTTCTTCACAAGAAGCTGTGTGTATTGTCCTTTGAAAATATTTCTCGCTTACTACTTCTCGAAATCTAGCAACTGTTGCGCATCTGTGGCACGACTGTAAGGCAGCTGTGTTACAACTTTTGAGCAACTGTCAAACAACTTTCAATAAAGTTTAGCGTAATCTGTGTAGTAACTCACCTCTGTGCCAGCGCAAGCTTAAGCCTGTCATTCTCATAGCGTAGCTGTTGTTCGGAGGAGTCTGCGGGGGGAGGGTCGATGACGGTGGGGGCGCCTGCAGACGCTAGAGGACCTCGCGGCGCGCGACCTACTGTTGCGTAGCCGCCCTAGAGAGACAAATTGTAAGAATCAGAAATGTTATCATGACAAAATTAAAATTAAGTTAAGATAGTAGTAGAAAGAATAAAGAGTAGTTTAGTTTTTTATAAAGTTCTCTTAATGATTTAATAATTTTCATAGTATTTATTAGTTTATAATTTTAGCATATATATGTATTTTATTATTATAAATAACTTATTTATTTTAATTTTTCCTGATATAACTATTGAATAGGGTAAGAGGAACCCTCTCAGTTCCTCTTACCCTATTCAATAGTTAGTAGTTCAATAGTGTATTGATGATTTCAATCATTATAAATTCGTTAGTAAATACGTATTACGGCCGTCACTCATACTTTAATCAAAATACAAGTTGACGCTAACCTTCAAAATGTAAAAAACATCGTACGAAAATTCGCGGGCTACCTTGGAGCATTCCCTAAAATGTCACACTCAGGAAATTCAGCCAAAGTGCAAGAATTGACATCCAATTGCAGAGAAACGCAAAACGTGAAAATTATATTAACACTTTGTAATGGTACCAGAATTACAGACAACAAGAATATGGATTTTTCAGTTCCATTTTCAATCAGAATATTCTTCCAATTTAGGGAGACGCATTATTTCAGCAGTAAACTGCGTTTAATACAATCGATTGATTCGATGAAAAAAATATAGCAACAATCAAATCTTTCTCACAATGTCAAGGAATACAGACTGCATTCAACATTCATTGTTAGTGAAGCAGTCAAGGATATAACATTGACAATTTAAAGCAATTGCCACTTCCTGAGTTTAGTGCATGACTCAGTTGAAAGAATCGAGTATTTCACAATATACTGAGATGTGTACTGTTTCTTTGTTAGGCCGCGTTTCGACTGAAGCGGAGCTGGGCGGAGAAATAGCAAGACGTGTTTCCATTGATGCTGAGCGGGACAGAGTGGAGTTGAGCTACCCTCCGCTCGACTCCGTTCCGAATCGGGGCTGCGATTTTAATTTTTTTGATTGTATGTCCGCTCAGTTCCACTCCGCTCAACTTACACTGTTTCCACTGATACGGAGTGGAAATTTCGAGTATTGTAATTGGCCAATTCACGGCCCGCTCCGGTCTACCCTGCCAAGTCTGCCAAGAGTGAATAGGTAACTTCCGTGCTCCACCGTCGACCACATCATATCTTATCATCAGGTGAGATAGTGGCCAAACGCGTGCCTATCAATAATATAAAAAAAAAGTTCGAGGGAAATGAATAGCCTCATATCGATGCATCATTTCATTTTATTTTGTTACACCTTCGCGCTCAAACACCTGAACAGATGTTGACAAAATTCAGCACACGGGTAGACCATGTCGTATGGAATGCTTTTATCCTAGGAGTATGTTCATTTTTTCTAAGGTGGTAAATCATCTAATGAGTTCTCTAGGGCGGAGCGAGAGGGCGTACCAGACTATTTGTAAAAAGTAGTGTTTGCCGCTATGGTGACCTAACACTCTTTTCGCGTATTGATGGTAGGATATGGTTTGTATGGTAAGTTATAGTCTCAAATTGTAAGGAAAATAACTGTATTACACTAAATCACTACAACACTTAGTTACTAGACAGATAAAAATGGTAAAATGGTAACGGCAATGGTAAAATGGTACTGGTTTTGAGTGCGTGTAGCTCTAACGAGACCCGAACGCGAACTGGTCCACATTTTGGTGAACGAGCGAATGTGCATACTTCCGTACGATGCAATTATGCATTTTCGCTTAGTGTTCGATTAAAACTCGAACACTATTACTGATTAAAATCACACATATTTTTCCTCTTTGCCCTAGCGTTCCAGAACCAACTCATGGCCCCAGTAGGCTTAGGCCCTCCTGGGCCCCAACGGTTTTGCTGACATCTCTTTGAGGCGCCCGTGGAACACTACACTCCGTCGACGACTCAGCCTCGGTCCGGACGGTTTCCGGACAGTCGAATTAAGTGCACGGTTTTGCTGACATCTCTTTGAGGCGCCCGTGGAACACTACACTCCGTCGACGACTCAGCCTCGGTCCGGACGGTTTCCGGACAGTCGAATTAAGTGCACGGTTTTGCTGACATCTCTTTGAGGCGCCCGTGGAACACTACACTCCGTCGACGTCTCAGCCTCGGTCCGGACGGTTTCCGGACAGTCGAATTAAGTGCTGCTTATTGCTCGCGGCGAGCTACCCATTGCTCGTCGTCCGCAAGCCCACGTCTACGATGGCTGGAAACCAGGATCGATGCGGGTAAAGTCGCTAGCAGAAGCTAGTTCTATTATAATTCTAAATTACAATTCATTCGGGTCTACCTCCACATAGTTAACCTCAGCTTTCTAATAAAGATAGCCCGGAAACCCGGAACCCGTAAAGGCCGACCCGGAAGTCTATGAATAGACTATAATGTAGACTGGAGCATTATTATGGCAGAAATGAGAGAATAGATCTATCGTACCTGTAAAGTGGACGACACTGAATGGGCTCTCTGATGTACCGCCATCTCTTCCGGCTCGGGTTTGGGCTGTAACAAATATTAATATTAACATAGAGAAAATGATTTTTCAACAAAAAAATAAGCAATAGTTGACGGCTTGCTTGGTGCAGTGGTTGAGCGATCGCTGCCTGTCGCGGGTTCGATTCCTGTACGGAACCATTTATTTAAGCAGAACGACAAAATGCCAATTGCCTCGGAAATCACGTGAAGCCATTGGTCCCGATTATCATTCGTAGATCTTTGACAGTCGTTACAGGTAGTCAAACGCCAGAAAGTGTGACCATCAGTCCATCCAAGGAGTATCGTACTGCCCAATAAATGGGTTGTGAAGGTCTGATGGAGTATCGTGTTGCCCAGCAACTGGATTGTAGAGGTCTGATAGGCAGTCGTTTCAAGTAAAACACAGGTATTCAACCGCATCTGGTTAGACTGGAAGTCGACTCCAAACTAGTTGGTAAAAGGCTAGGTAGATGATGCCAACTGAAGACCAGCGCTGGGTGTCTAACGCCCAGCAAATGTTGAGGTGGTCACCCTTTCGGTGCGGGCACGCTCGGCGCACTTTGTACTTTTGTTCTCTTTTACTTTTTGTTTATAACCGTTGTGCTGTGTCTGTCCCGAATAAAAGTATTTCTATTCTATTCTATTCTATGATGAAAGACAAAATGCGATGTACACTGATAAAATTGGATAAAAATTATGTAAAGCACATTACAGACATACAAATATGTGTATGGCCTATATGGCCAGATAGTTGTTTTGGATAATCACGAGCCCCTGGCCAAGTAGGCTTATCTATACTAACATTATAAAGCTGAAGTGTTTGTTTGTCTGAACGTGCTAATCTCAGGCACTTTTTTTTAATTGATGTAAACTAGTACTTGCAATCGTTAATGGTGAGGCGCACTATAAATATACACAAAATTATTTTTAGTATATGCAAAACCGGAATATAGTTTGTTCAGAATCAGTAACTGAATCGATTCCAATATTTTTTTATTTTATTTTTATTATTATTATTGATAGGCTCGCGTTTGACCACTATCTCACCTGATGGTAAGCGATGATGTGGCCGACGATGGATCACGCTTGTCTAGAAGTAACCTATTTTTAAAAATTCACAAGGTGGACACCACCGACACTAATTATAATACAGGTCACCGCAGGTCATAGCAGGCATTAGGTGCCAGCGCACAACGGGGTACGGGAGCAAAACGACCCTTCAGTCGCTCGGATGGCCCGGTAACCATGTATTTTTGCGGACAACCAGGTAACATAACAAGCTTATATAACTTTGTGATTTTTCATGATATAGTTGTGAAATTTTGTATATAGATTCTTTACATAAAGAAACTAGACACGTGTTTCGGGTTTTGCTACTAAAACTAATGATGTATACGCACAACTACTAGGTTCGAATTGAAAAATGTATTGAGGAAGGCTAAAGGTTAGATACAACATCACACACGCCACGACCCAAAGGAGCGGAACAGAATCCAAAGGTGAATCTGCGAGGGACAACTAGTGTGAAATGAAATATTTGAATTTAGGTCTATGTGTATTCATTATCGTCATCATCATCATTTCAGCCGAAAGACGTCCACTGTTGGACATAGGCCTCCCCCAAGCGTCTCCACAACGACCGATCCTGTGCGTCTCGCATCCACCGCACTCCCGCGACTCTCACCAGGTCGTCGGTCCACCTTATGGGAGGCCTTCCGACGCTGCGCCTTCCGGTGCGCGGTCGCCACTCTAGAACCTTTCGGCCCCATCGACCATCCGTTCTACGAGCAATGTGCCCTGCCCACTGCCACTTTAGTTTGGCGATTCTTCGGGCTATGTCGGCGACCTTGGTTCTCCTGCGGATATCTTCATTCTTTTCTCGGATTGCGATCACACAAGGAAACTCCGAGCATAGCCCTTTCCATTGCCCTTTGGGTGACTGTAAGCCTTCTGATGAGGCCCATTGTAAGCGACCATGTTTCAGTGCCATATGTCATCACTGGCAACACGCACTGGTCATAGACTTTCGTCTTGAGACACTGTGGTATGTTGGACGAGAAGATACCGTGCAGCTTCCCGAACGCTGCCCAGCAGAGTCGGATGTCATTATCATCATTTTAGCCGAAAGCCGTCCACTGTTGAACATAGGTCTCCCCCAAGAGTCGCCACAACAAACGGTTCCGTGCGTCTCGCATCCATCGGATTCTAGCGACTGTCACCAGACTCTCTTCTCTCTCTCTCTCAACGCTGGGTGTATTGAAGTTTAAATGTTTGTGAACGTACCAACGATACAGAAGTAATTCCTAGAGTCCAATGTTATCTATACCACAGTCTATACTAATATTATAAATAAAGAGGAAGGATTTGTATTTTTGTTTGTAATGTATAAACTCAATAACTACTGGATATATTTTAAAAATTCTTATACCAATAGAATTATATTTTATCACTCAGTAACATAGGGACGCAGGCGACGCTGCTAGCCAAAGCTAGTTTATAAGAAGTAAAAAAACCGGCCAAGTGCGAGTCGGACTCGCGCACAAAGGGTTCCGTACCGTCCTTAGCAAAAAAAAAAAAACGTCTGAAAAATCACGTTTGCTGTATGGAAGCTCCACATAAATATTTATTTTATTCTGTTTTTAGTATTTGTTGTTACAGCGGCATCAGACATACGAGTAGGTACATCATCTGTGAAAATTTCAACTGTGTAGCTATCACGGTTCATGAGATACAGCCTGGTAAAAGACGGACAGATAGACAGATAGATAGACGAATAGACGGACGGACGGACGGACAGCGGAGTCACAGCAATAGGGTCCCGTTTTACCCTTTAGTACGGAACCCTAAAAAAATTAGTTTTTTGAAGTAAATGGACGACTTCCTTGACCAAGCCTTGACTAAAAGCAAATTAAAAACCGGGCAAGTGCGAGTCGGACTCGCGCACTGAGGGTTCCGTACAAACTTACCTATGTAAATAGTTCAATTCCCGAATCGAAGATTTTTCCGAATTGAATAAAAGTATTTTTTGTGACGTAGGTCACCACAAATTTACTGTTTTCAGATTAATTCCTGTACGTGTGTTATAACACCTTGTTTTATGCTAAATTTCAGGATTCTGGGTCAACGGGAAATATCGAAATATACGTTTTTTGCGACATTAACGGCCGGACCTTTTTTATTCGTTAACTCAGAAGTTTGTTTTTTTTACAGCTTCAAGGGACCGCAGACCTAAGTATAATTATGGTTTTAATTTCAACTCGATACCTCCACGCGTTACCGAGATAACGGGTCTTGACAGACTGACAGACAGATAACAAAGTGATCCTATAAGGGTTCCGTTTTTTCCTTTTGAGGTACGGAACCCTAAAAATGAGCACTTGGATTAATTTGGAGAACTACTACACTCAAGCATTCATATAATTTAGATATCTTAGTACAAATAGCAGCGAAAAAACGTGTTGGCTTTCCTGCTATTTACTTCGTATCATTAAGTAACCAAAGGATATTGCCTCCTATGTTATTTCCGTCGAGTGGAATATTATGACTTAAGGATAACTTTACCAGCGTATAGAGAATAATAATAGCAAGGCACTTATTTTATGGACAGGCATTCATTATATTTCATTCAGTGGTCAGGAAAATGATATACAAACAAGCGAAGGAGACAATGAGAATAAAAATATGGTCTATTGAATTATGTATATTGAAAGGGCTTCAACCTATATATTTGGCATGCATTTATTTATCTCACTCTTTTTTTTTCTTTTTTTTTTTTTCGGTGGGAAAATCATCTTATGACATCCCCCGCCCTTGGGCGGGGCGGGAGATAGTGTCAGACTTTTACTGACTAAAAACCCACTCCTGTTCCTTCATTGCCTTTCGTACCAGCCGGCCGAGTCTTCCTTTCAGAATCAGACCCTTGGCCCCAGTAGGCTTCGACCCTGCTAGGCCCCTACAGTTGCTGACATCTCCTTGAGGCGCGCGTGGAACAGCACGCGCCGTCGACGACTTGGGCTCGGTCCGGACGGTTACCGGACGGTCGGAAGGCGAGCCACCCATTGCTCGCCGTCCGCAAGCCCGCGCCTACGATGGCCGGAAATCGGGATCGGAATCCCGGCGGCGATTGGGGCGTGAGGACCGTTGCCTCACGCGATCGGCCGCCTCCTTTGCTAGCATTACTGCTTCGCAGAAGGAGGCGACCGCCTGCCACTCCTCCTTGCTCCGGACCATGGCCTGTACCAAGGCCCGGCGCGAGAGATCGCCGCCGCCGATAGCCCTCACGAGGACACGGCGTTGCTCTGCCTAAGCGGGACACACCTCCACCGTGTGCTCCACCGTGTCCTCCGGGTGGTCCACACAATGGTGACACCCGGGCGTTTCTTCCGCACGAATCCGGTGCAGAAACCTCCCGAACTTACCATGTCCGGTGAGGACCTGCGTCATGCGGAAGGTAAGGACGCTGTGTTGCCTTTCCAGCCACTCCTCAAAGAGGGGACTTATGGCATGCCCAGCACTGGGTTGCGATAGTCGCTGTCACCATTCCGCCATGAGACCCCGCCGGAGCTCTGTCCGCCATGCCGCGACTTATCGTGGCAGCGGAGTTTCGCCCCGACGTTGCATCTCCACGCGCAGATCGTGCATGCGTGCAAGGCCTGTTGCCACCAGATCCCATGGTGGCTGGCCAGCAAGGAGACTCGCTGCTTCGCGGGTCCTGGACCTTTGGAAGGCGCACGAGGCCCGAAGCCAACTCACAAAGGCCCTTTAGACAATTTTCATGGAACATGTTATCAACCGACGATTATTCTTGTATGCGCTATGCTAGTGAACCCAAGGACCACCCTCAGTTGCTGGGAAACTATTGCGAGATATGGAAAATAAAAATAAAGGGTTATGGTTATGGGAGGCTTAGCTGGAGTGATTACCAAAAACTATGTTAAGACTATGGCCCCTACCTGTTATTAATGTAATGTTATTAATATAATTATATCAATAAAAAAGGGCAGGGGTTGACTTGCACACTCAATAAATGGGCTCTCAAAAACGGTCGCTAGCACGAAGTGGCGTAGCAACAAGAGGGCAACATATTCTGAAGTGCTTGAGGAGTGGAGAGGTATACCACGGCTATCAGGACAATCCCGGAAGTACGGTCAAGATCCCTACCAGCACCTTACTGGATTATACATATAGGGTGACTGGCAATTAGTGTACAATACTTAAACACGTGATTGTGCTCATGATAACAAACAATTTTTATTATGGGAGCAAAGCCGAAATCGCGAAAAAAGTATCAGCTATTCATTACATTAGGCAAACATAAATGTACTGAACAGCTGATACTTTTTCGCGATTTCAGGTTTGTTCCCATAGTAAAAGTTGTTGGTTATCATGAGCACAATCACGTGTTTAAGTATCGTACACTAATTGCCAGTCACCCTATATATCCTTCTCCTGAGCATGTTTGCTCTTGTAAATCTCAATCCAATAAAGGCAAGAGAGAGGTGGGAGATCTGTTCCTCGTCAGAGTTCACTACGGCCAGCCAATAAAGAAAAAGAAATGAGGAAAAAGATTTCTCCCGGGAGACTGGGTCCGTGGGGTCGCTAGCACGAAGTGACGTAGCAAAAAGAGGGCAACATATCCTGAGGTGCTTGAGGAGTGGAGGTACACCACGGCTATCAGGACAATCCCGAAGTAAGGTCAAGACCTACCAGCACCTTACTGGGTTATACATCCTTCTGAGTATGTTTGCTCTTGTAAATCTCAATCCAATAAAGGCAAGAGAGAGGTGGGAGATCTGTTCCTCGTCAGAGTTCACTATGGCCGACCAATAAAGGCAAAACAGAGATGATAAACAAGGTAATTATTATTAATAGGGAGGTTATGAGCACTACATATCATATTTTAATATTTGCATGCCCACACCTGGCGAAATAAATGTGTTTTTGCGTGAATAAATTATACATTATTATGTTACCATCTCTTGTACCGCATTTAATGCAAATACACGGAATTGGCTCAAAACTGTACTGTATGGTGTCGGAGTACTGTATGGTGTCGGACGTAAAGAATAGCACCATCCCATTTCTTCCCGTGGTATGCAAGTTGGAATGTAGGAACAATGACTGGAAGGGCCAGAGAGTTAGCGGATGTATTAAAAAGAAGACGAATAAACGTGGCGTGCTTACAAGAAACTAAATGGAGAGGAACAAAAGCGAGAGAAATTGGTGAGGGATATAAGTTTTATTACTGTGGAAGTGATGGTAAAAGAAATGGTGTAGGAATAGTGTTAGACAGCAAATTGAAAGAAAGCGTGATGGAAGTACAAAGGATTAATGATAGGCTCATAGTTGTGAAGATTATGTTAGAGAATGTAATGTTGAATGTAGTTAGTGTGTATGCACCACAAGTAGGATGCGATGAAACCGTGAAAGAGAAGTTTTGGGAGGATTTTGATAGAGCTTTAATGGCCATCTCTGTACATGAGGAATTGGTTGTTGGAGGTGACTTTAATGGACATGTAGGAAGAATGAGAGGTGTTTATGAAAGAGTACATGGTGGATGGGGTTTTGGAAGTCCGAACAGTGAAGGGGAGACGCTGCTGCAATCCGCTACTGCATTTGACCTGGCAGTAGCCAATACTTGGTTCCAGAAAGGAGACGAACACCTGGTCACGTACAAAAGCGGTAACCACAAGACGCAAATAGATTATTTCCTGGTTAGGCGTAACCAACTAAAGCACATCAAAGACTGCAAAGTGCTGCCAGGAGAAGACCTAGTCTCACAGCACAGGCTCCTGGTTATGGTGTCAGTAGTCAAGACACATAACAAAAAAAGCAAAGAGCGTCCTCCTCCTAAAATAAAATGGCATATGCTAGAGAAGAGTGACTGTGCGAAGAAATTGAGAGAGCGAGTGGTGGACAAAATGATAGAAATGGGAGACATGAATGATCGAAGTATAAATGAAAGCTGGAATGAGATTGCTGAGTGTATTAGACATGCAGCGAAAGATATTTTGGGAGAGACGAGAGGAAAGGGTACAATAGATAGGGATACATGGTGGTGGTCGATAGATATACAGAATGTGTTGAAAGAAAAAAAGAGGAAATTTAAGGAATGGCAGCGTATAGATCCGGAAAACACTAGCTTAAAGTCTGCAAAAAAAAATGAATATGATGCTTTAAAGAAAAAAGCCAAGAAAGCCGTGGCAATAGCGAGAGCAAAAGCACAGGACAAACTATACGACACACTAGATAGTCCGGCAGGCCAGAAAGATCTATACCGGCTTGCTAGAGCAAGAGAGAGAAATGCGAGAGATGTTTGTCAGATAAGATGTATAAGGGATGAAACTGGAATGATTCTATCAGAAGATAGTAAAATCAAAGAGAGGTGGAAGGACTATTTTGAAAGACTGATGAATGAGGAAAACAACTGGAATGGGATTTTAGAGAGCAAACCAGTGAACGTGGGTTTAGTGAGAATGATTAGTATGGATGAAGTCAGAATAGCTATAAATGAAATGAAGAATGGTAAGGCAATTGGTCCAGACGGAATACCAGTTGAAGTGTGGAAGTTGCTGCGAGTGGATGGATGGATGTGGTTAGCTTTGTTCTTCAATAAGTTGAAGAAGCCATACCTGATGAGTGGTGCAACAGTTCCCTGGTGCCCATCTTTAAAACCAAGGGTGATGTGCTTGAATGCAACAATTATAGAGGAATAAAGCTAATGTCACATACTATGAAAGCCTGGGAGAAAGTTATTGAAAGGAGGCTAAGAGAAGAGAGTGAAATTTCACAGAACCAATTCGGTTTTATGCCTGGTCGGGGTACAACGGATGCCATTTTTGCTATACGCCAGCTGTGCGAGAAATACGGAGGTGCGCATAAAAACTTGCACATGGTATTCGTTGACCTCGAAAAGGCATATGACCGGGTACCTCGTGAGGTTCTGTGGTGGGCCCTTAAGGAGAAAGGTGTGCCTGGGAAGTATGTGCAGTTGATCCGAGCGATGTACAGCCAATGCAGTACCCAAGTCCGGTCTGCAGTGGGCAACACTGGCAGCTTCAGTGTGGCTGTCGGCTTACATCAAGGGTCGGCCCTCAGCCCTTACCTCTTCCTGATGATAATGGACGCTCTGACGTCGGGCATCCAGGAAGAGGCTCCCTGGTGTATGCTGTTTGCCGATGACATTGTGCTGGTTGCCGAGAGTGGCCTAGAGGTCCAGAGCAAATTGGAGGTGTGGTGGCACAAACTGGAGAGTGTTGGCTTAAAATTGAGCAGAACGAAAACCGAGTACTTGTTCTGTGATTTCGGTGGTCTCTCCGGTCCTATGCCCTTAGCTCTCGCTGGAACGCCCATACCAATCTGCTCCGACTTTCGGTACCTCGGGTCGCTTATCCAAGGAGATGGCGAGGTAGACCGAGACGTATCAAATCGGATCAATTCAGGATGGATGAAATGGCGACAGGTCACTGGAACAATTTGTGACCCACGGATGCCCCCCAAGTTGAAGGGTAAAATCTACAAGTCCGTGATAAGACCTGTCATACTGTATGGATCAGAATGTTGGGCTGTGAAAAAGACGGATGAAAAAAGATTGCATGTAGCGGAGATGAGAATGTTGAGATGGATGTGTGGTGTGACGAGAATGGATAAAGTGAGAAATGAGTATATTAGAGGAAGTTTGAAAGTGGCGCCAGTGACTGAAAAGTTGAAAGGGAATCGTTTGTCTTGGTATGGTCATGTAAAGAGGAGAGATGAAACGCATGTTACTAAAAGAGTTATGAGTATACATGTGGATGGGTGGAGAGGGAGAGGGAGGCCAAAGAAAAGATGGATGGATTGTGTGAACAGTGATATGAAAGAAAAGGAAGTTAGTGATAGCATGACGGTTGACAGGATAGAATGGAAGAAAAAAACATGTTGTGCCGACCCCAAATAAGATGGGACAAGGGCAGGAAGATGATGATGACACGGAATTGGCTCAAAAAAAACTATGCCGTTTTTTAAAACGGTTTACTTTGAACTGTGATATCTTCGGATTAACTTTAAATTATTAATTCACATAAACTTTACATAAAAGGTATGTTATTCTTTTTTAGACATTAATTATTTATTGGTTTCCTTGTTTTGTATTTACTGTAATATCGCAGTATTTATTTACCGTTCGTCACTGATTTGCCACCTGAGCTTGGTACAACACTACAACTCACCAAAGCCTGAGCGGGCGATACGGCAGGCGGCGGCTCGTCACCCCCTGTAGCCCTCCCAGCCAGCAGTGGGCTGGCAGTAGCACTGGCCACCGGGGTAGCAGCCCCACTGTTGCCGTTCGTCACTGACTTGCCACCGGTCGCCCCGCATTGCTGCGCCTGGATCGCTTCTTTCACCTCTTGGAATTTTTCTATGAACTGCAAGAGAAGTATAATGTCAAAATCGTGTTGGATAGACGTTGAGTTCATTCCATTGTAAAAATGTGTAAGTTGAAAAGTTTGGTATAGTGTGCACCCCATATTTAAGCAGCGTCACTGCTGGAGAACTTTTAATTTACGGCCAAAAGGAACTCAAAAAAATCCATTGATTTGCAGTACACCACAGACTACCCTACCCATACCCTGGCGATAAGACCGCCATTGTACCCATAGATTTAAGTTTATGTATAAGTTGTGCTACTTTTTAGGTGTACAATAAAGTTTATTCTATTCTACCCTCTCTTTAATTTAATTTCTTACAGTCCATCCTAGGGTTGTCTGGTAGATTACGCTGACAGCGGTAAGACCGCCATTGCACCCATAGATTTAAGTTTGTGTAAGTTTTGTTACTGTTTTGGTGTACAATAAAGTTTATTCTATTCTATACTTAATTAGATAATTCCTAAAAAAATAAGGTACATCTCATACAGGCGGTTTCATTACATGTCTCCGATTTGGATTCCTTAGTGAAATATCTTGATGATTGTCATTTTATGACATGAAGAAGAAACGCAAATGAAGAAAACTTCTATCTGGCAGACCGGTTTCTTTGTGAAACTCTTTCTAAAGAAGAAAAAGAATGTCATATATACCGCCCAAGCGTAAAATAATATACCTTGCCAAGCTCTGGTTCTGAGGCGAATCCGAGTCCGTACACGGTGTTAGCTCGGACGTCGCTCCACTGCCCGAACTTCTGCGACGTCTTCGTGAAGGTCATGTTTGCCGTTATTGTGCTGTTTATCACCGCCTGAAAAGAGAATATATGTAAGTTTCTTGTATTTAAACCATTTATTTTTGAGTTGGGAAATCATCGAAAGACATCTCCCCGCTCTTGGGTGGAGGGGATCGCCTTGCGAATCCCAATGCCCGGGGCGTCTCCTGTAGCGGCGGCTGGGGCGTGAGGATCACCGTTCCCTCACGGTTACAGCCATCTCCTTCGCTAGCATTACTGCTTTGCAGAGGGCACCCGCTTTCTATTCGCTCTCGCTCCGGACCATGGCTTGAAGCCAGCACGAGAGGTTGCCGCCGCCGGTCGCTACCCAGTCGGTCTAGTTATCGTAAACAATATAACTACTGCTCGGCGGCGTGATTGGTGGAACTGAACTTTCTTTAATATACTTATTATACTTCTCACTACCCATTTTCGTCACTCGTCATCTATATCAACATTCTTATCTCTGCTACTTTAAAAAATTTACATCTGTTTTTTTAACAGCCTAACATTGATCCATTTCTTCACTTCTAAATCAGTTCTAGATTCAGAGTATTTTGTGTTAAGATCTTCTCAAGCACTATAAATTAGGCCAAATTTTGACCGGTTCTCAGGCAAAAGTAGAGTTGAAGAAACACTCGACATCAAATGCAGAGATAATCGTAAAAATGATTACTAAACACGCATCATAACTCATAACATAGGTAGCGACCAGTCCTGTTGGTAACATTGCAACATACCGGGATCACGTATCCGGCTAACAAGAGTGACAATTCTCACAATGTCAATCAATACTCCTATGACTGTTTGTCCCCGTTAATGGAGGATCGTGTTCAACATAGTAAACTCTCAACTTGATCTGATCGGAGCGACTGAACCAATGTATTATAAAAGAGATCCTAAAAACTGCAGTATAACTCCTAACTTATTGAAAAATTTAGTCAGCAGAATTCTCTGCCGGAGTCTAGCGACAACCTGAGGGTCTTTAAGTCGAGAGTGAATAGGTTAATAGGTTTCTTCTAGACAAGCGTGCTCCATCGTCGACCACATCGTCGCTTTCCATCAGGTGAGATAGTGGTCAAGCGCGAGCCTATCAATAGTAATAAAAAATCCAAAAATCTGAGAACCATTCTTATCAAAGAAAATCGTGTTACATGATGATCTGGTTGTGGAAATCAGATAGCCAGCTTCTCCATGCAAAATTTTGATATTCAGCTGGATCCGGTTAGATCGGAAATCCAGCCTCAACATAGCTGGGAAAAAGCTAGAGATCTATGACCTACCATTAACGAACTATGGTCTGGACCTTAGTTCTTTGGAAGAATTGGCAAAGCTAGGTTCCCGAGGCAATACGAACTGACTGTACATTTTACCAGTAATTTATATTTTATCTGTTTTCTAGTCCTCGCCAATCTGATTCCAAAAACTTTGCAATTCTATCAAAATATGTACTTACTGAATTTATAATATTCACACACATACATGAAATCCTTCTATATGGATTGCGAGCTTTAAAAGTATTTCAGACAAAACTTGGAATTTAATAAGTATAAGAACAACTTCTGATTAGAAAACTTGGTACGTTTCGACATTTTAAAGCCACATAAGTACTAAGATATTGTCGCGAGCTCTTGAATTGCTAATATGAAAAGTTTTCAAGATAATGGGCACAATAGGCGTTTTATTCTCATCCTACAACGCCATATAGGCATACTTATTTCTTTTTCTTTGAAGTTAAACATTGAGATCCGGCCGTAATTTCGCATTTCGCGTAATAAATGGTGAGGCGGTTAAAAACTCGCGAATAAAGGAATATATAGATGGAACAGTATTTGGTGTAATAATGACTATATATATCATTGTTGGCAACGTTTGACCCTAACATAAATATAACATATTTAGCCTTATAGGATCCTCACTGCTGGGAATCAGGCCTCCTCTCTAGGACAGGCCGTAATCCGCCACGCGGGCCCGGTGCGGGCGGGCACATGTGAAATTCGTCACATGTCTTCGAATTTTTGCCTCTAGTGTTTCCTTACGATATTTTCCTTCACCGTTTAGGGAGCAGAGGTGATGAAATAAATTACACAAAGTAATGCGCCTGGCTGGGTTTAACTTTGTACCCGCGACCTACCACTCGTAAGTCGGGGTCGTTTGACCCTATGTCAACGAGATTTAGGTATATAAGGTCAACTTTGGCTGTACGAATCCCATAGGTAGGTATACCACAGGTAACTGGAATACCTAATGCAGTACCCTTATACACACCAATTAGAAAAATAAGTTACAATCATAATTCAAGCACTGAAATGTTAGTATTATGGTAGTGCTTTTTTGAAAAAATTAGTTCGACGCACTATATTATTATTATTAAAGTATAACTTTATTGCACACCTTTACTTATACTTACTTATATTGGTAGTGCATTGGTATTGGTTTCTACGCATGCACACTCAAACGCGCTAGTCACACAATTTATAAGGTATTAACTGACTTGGCAAACGTTGTTCTTCCATATTGATTATCAAAAAAAAATAAAAAATGTGACTGGGGTAGGAGGGAGAACAATAGCCAAAAATAGCTGACATCAATTTTGTAACCAATTCTGGATATAGGAATATACTACTTTCAGGCTGTGTATTTACTATTTTATATCCTTTTATAGCCCTTATGGATACGCTGCCAGAAGATTTGTTCATTCGCACCTAGAAAATATCAAAGACAAAACCGAAGGACACGACAGGCAAAAACATCAACGCCATAAAGACCCCGTCACGATGTGGAATTGACGATGCCGGGAACCCTACATCGTCAATTCCATTCAACAAACAAAACGCAGGTATAGTCTCCTCGCCAAAACCTGCCCCAATTAAACCTTTGTTGATTCCAACTGACACAAAGCCGACATTTCACAGAAAACAATTTAATTTTGCCGGCCATCCCGGATAGCAAAACTGGCCTTTGAGCAACGCGATAGCGCGGTCACAAATTAAGAGCAGCTATATCATACGTTGATCAGTGGTGGCCGAGTGGAAACGGCCCCGACTTACGAGTTGTAGGTTGGGGGTTCAAACGCAGCCAGGCGCATTACTTTGTGTAATTTATTTTCATCGCCACTGCTCTCAAAACGGTGAAGGAAAACATCGTGTAGAAACCGGCATGTCCTAGAACCAAAAATTCGAAGACATGTGACATTCACCAATCCGCAATAGGCTCGCGTGGTGGACTACGGCCCATTCCCTCTCCTAGAGAGGACGCTGAGTCCTAGCAGTGGGAACATTATAAGGCTGATTATGCTATATCATACGTCGCGTTTTGCAATACAGCTTACTGTCCACGGACGCGTAGCTTCTTAGACGCGTACAAAGCTGCACGACGTTGCCGCTTCGAACTCTGTCGTTCCAAAGTTTTGTATGTAAGCTTCACGCAGGCGTACACCAAGCGTATAATGACGAATACGCGTCTATGAAGCTACGCGTCCGTGGACAGCAGGCTTTAGTAAACATATAGAAAGTAGGGTTAATTGCTCGGTCGTGTATAAATCAGTATTGGAACTGCATCATACGATCCGTTAAATTTTCAATACGGTTCGTTTAATATATGAAGCTCAGAATTCGGGATGTTTGTCATACAAAACGTGGTGTTGTAAATATTTGTCTGCTTTCGTCTTTTTGAGAGGATCAATCGATTCTCATATAGATATCGAGGGACTGGAACTATTTGCCGGCTGCGGTCTTTCCGTCCAACTATAATTTAGGTGTCTTCAAGGCTAGAGTGAATAGGCTCTTAATAAACTAGTGCGCCTCACCATCAATGATATGAAAGCATCACTGCTTGCCATCAGGTGGGACCGCAGCCAAGCACTGGTTTATATCAATTAAAAAAAAAAAATATCTGCCTTACCAAAAGCAGTAGGTACTGTAAAATTTTCTATTAATCTTTTATGTCTTTTAGGACTTGGTAGGTACCTATCTCATGAACCGTCATAGTTAGACCGTTAAAATTTCCACAGATGATGTATTTCTGTTGCCGCTATAACAACAAATACTAAAAAAACAGAATAAAATAAATATTTAAGGGGGCTCCCATACAACATACGTGATTTTTTTTTGCCGTTTTTTGCTACAGACGGTACGGAACCCTTCGTGCGCGAGTTCTATCGCACTTGGCCGGGAAAAAAAAAAACAATCAATCATTTAATGACTTCTCCCGCTCTGGGTGGGGAGAGAGGGAGTGTGTTTGACTGACTAAAACTTGCCAGTGTTCTTTCAGTTACCTTTTGGCTTCAAGGGCCGCGTACCTCTTTTGAACTCCCGCAGCCCGAAACAGTGTTCTAAGCTCACAATTTCTAGGTACAGATCGAACCGTTCTCCTTACTTTAATTAGTTTTCTGATTAGCTCATCGAAATGCAAGACTTGTCCTCTAACTCAAGTTGCATCGTACCGCTCTCCGTCCCGAATTGATAAGCGAGATTGTATAAACAGAATTCATAGTTTTCCACCTTCTTTGAGAAATGGTGGACATACGTACAAAACATTTAGGGAACAAATTTATTGTGCGTGGCTAAGGAGTGTTTTTTGATAGATACAACCTTAGGGTCTTTAAGTCGAGAGTGAATAAATAAAAATATTACTTAATTATTATTTTTATTTAATATTTTCAGCAAAACGTTAAGTTTTATCATAAAATTAGCCCAAAAAAAAATTGTAGATCAGATAATTATCTACAAAAATGTCTAAATATTTTTTTCCTAAGAAGCACCGTTTTTTGAGATATAATGATTCAAAAAGTTGAAAGAGGTAATCGTCATATGCACACGTTTTCGCGAAAAACTCGTTTTTGTGACCTTTGACCCAGAGTATTTTTTTTTTCAGGTGTCGGATCGATGAGGACTTTTTAGATTTTATTTATGATGGTGTCTTCTGTAATCTTACCAATTTTCAGCTGAGTGCGAATTTTTGTAACCTCGGATGTGTAAATTGAGCGGACTAATTACAGATCCTAAATTACACCCAGGCACAGATTAAATGATCGTGTTCATCCTGTTCATCACACAAACATTTGTCTTTGGTGGGCATCGAACCCACGACCTCTGGCATAGCATTCAGGGCCACTAACCACTAGATCAACATGCCACTCAAAAATAGATTAACGCTTACATCAACGCTTACCATAAGGTGAGATAGTGTCAAGATCAAACGCGAGCCTGTCCATAATAAAAAAACATCAAAACCTGTCATTAACCTCGCCTATATTTAGCTTTGTAAAAGCCTTAGTAAAAAATACAGGCACAGTGAATTAATTTTATTCTATTTAGAGAACACCCTGAAAACTATTGTAGAACCTTCATTTACATTGTGATGTAGCCAGACGTAGTTGTAAACAACAGTTCGGGATTTCGGTTAAATCCGTTCACGGCCGGAATGCGGGTACTTTCAAAAACAAGGAATATTTACTCTGTTGTGTCGTGTCCCAGAATACTGAGGGCCAATTACGACTTAAACTCAATGGCCCAAAACTCATCGTTTTGCAACATTTGTTTTCAAGATGTCTTGCAAATAGTAATTTAAAAAAAGACATAAATATTCACGTGTCTTCTGAGTACTGTCAAAATACTGGGACTTCTTAACTATTAAATATTATAACTTAATATGTATTTATACAAACTGAAAATAATAATATGTACAAACGGGTAGCAAAAGAAATCATAGGGCATCAAAAAATTTGTCTACATCGATGTCAATGGGAAAAGTGCACAGAACGCTGAAAAAAAAAAGAAAAAATGCCAATGAAATTGCATTCAATTACATTGGTATTTTTTCATTTTTTTACTTAAGTACTTGCGGCCTTAAGGCATTTCATCATTATGAAATGCCTTAAGGCAAGTCCGCCTCTGTACTTTTGTGTGCATAAATAATTAATAAAATTAATAAATAAACGCTGGCAGCATCGGCGGTGACAAGAGCTCGGCCGATGATGCCATTAATACTGGCATGTCGTGCCATCCGACCAGCGCTTCTACTGCATGATAGGCCATGGTGTCCAAGGCGGTCGACTGCTTCGCCGCACTGACATCGATGTGGAGCTCCAAGGACTGGACTTGACTACCTACCCATACCTTTTTTGATAGGTACTTTTGCCGCTATTTGAAAAACGTTGTGAAAATCATTTATTTTCACTGTTAGCACAGCAATATTAATTACTACTTTTCATTACTACCCCAATGTATACTTAACCAATTAAACCAATAATAAAAAACTTTTACCAATATATGGACAGCCATAATTATTATAAAAGCAACGCATAAGTGGGTTGCTGAAAGGTAGCCGGGGCAATTCAAATTTTCTAAATGACTAATGACATTCAATAAAGTAAAACGGAACTGAGGGGTTTTTATTGACGATTTTAATGATTATAATTCCAAAAATAACTAGGTATTACGGCCGCCAATCATATTTTAATCAACATACAAAAATGGTGACCTAATTCAATTTCCATTTTTTTTTAATTAGTTTCTTTTAATTATTATTACTTATCTACATTTGTGCTCACATATTAGAAGCGAAAAGAAATATGTAACCAAGATTTATGTAACACAAAATATGATTTAAAAGAGTGTCCATGGAGTTTCTTCCACGTTCATCTCCATAGAGATCTACGCTTTGGAACGTGCAATTTAGCTTCACTTTTTTTGGCTGACCGACATTTTGACAATTCAAAAGTGACTGTAATTGGTCTATTTGAAATAAACGTTTCTGATTTCTGGTGTCCTGAAAACGCACGTCGGGGTCGCGGCAGACCAAGATGGAGATAGCGGGACGACTTAGATGTGCAACAACAATGGAAGGAATGGAGGCAGGCTTTGTCCAGCTGTAGGACTATATAGGCTAGCATAGCATGGCATAGTCGGCCTTATAATTTTCCCACTGTTGGGACTCAAGCCTCCTCTCTAGGAGAAGAAATGGGCCGTAATCCACCACGCGGGCCCAGTGCGGGTTAGTGGATGTGACATGTCTTCGAATTTTTGGTTCTAGGACATGCCGGTTTCCTCACGATGTTTTCCTTCATCGTTTTGAGAGCAGTGGTGATGAAATAAATTACACAAAGTAATGCGCCTGGCTGGGTTTGAACCCGCAACCTACAACTCGTAAATCGGGGCCGCGCCGTTACCACTCGGCCACCACTGCACTCACAATATAGGCTAGATATATAAATAATAATAATAATAGCAACTTGACATTGAACTGCTAAATGCAAAAGAAACTAAAAAAAAAATGAATTTCGCAGGCGAGACTGGCGCTTTAAGGCTGAACTAGTCGCGGGTTCGAACTCGTGAGGTCAAAAAGTGCGATGTGTCATCTGACATTATGTCCGACAGCGATAATATCAAGTATGAGTAGTTAGACGCAAGTCTATATGCACAACGTATTGTTCGCACGCACACAAACACCGTTCCAAACTGAAACGACATTAAACGGTGCACGGTGCGTAAATCTGAGAGTAGTGTGAGTATCCACCCTTACGTTGTTGAAACTTCAACGGTCCGGACTAAGCGTTTCGCTTCGTCGTTTATACCGCGTACATCGAAGGACTGGAACAATTTGCCTGCTGCGATCTTCCCGTCCAACTATAATTTAGGTGTCTTCAAGGCTAGAGTGAATAGGCTCTTGATAAACTAGTGCGCCTCACCATCAATGATTGCATCACTGCTTACCATCAGGTGGGATCGCAGTCAAGCGCTGGTTTATATCATTTAAAAAAAAAAAAAAAAAAAATTGCTTTTTTACACCTAAACTTGCGTTAAAATCATCAAAAACAAGAAATTTTTTTGGCTCTTCCGTACAGACAAAATTAATAATACGATAAAACCATATCATGATGATATCATTTTAGATATACAATGTCAAACTGTGGAGTAAAACCCCTCAAAATTTGTATGGAAAAAGTATCGACTAGTGTAACCTTAAGTGAAAGATTTCTAGTACAGAAACCTTCTCGCACATACCTTAGTCCCCTCAACGCTGATGATGCGGTAGAGATTCCTCGAAGAGTCGTAGAAAAATGAGACGGACACGGCTGCGGAACTGGCTGACATCCATGACCGCTTGGTCTTTGGGTCTATGTGGAACACGTGCGCCTTGCACGTGAATATCGGCTGCTCACTGCAACAAAAACATGGATTTTAGAAGATAGAAGAAGCTGGTAGAATGAGACATCACCTGCCGAGTCTTTTACCAACTATAGTTGTTGAAATACTTTTTCCTAATTTTGAAAGGACTATGCCTATAAAAGTACGGATTTTAGTGCAATCCCTCAATAGTCAGCTTCCAATCTCAGCTGAATACCAGTGTTTATCGTGGATGAACTGCCTACCTGATATCCTTCTAAAACCTACCTACCTAATGGATAACACGCACGAAACCCCAACAACAGTGACTATAACGAAGTGTCATTTTGTCGCGTCCGCGCATATAGTCGTATGATTACTTGTTAGGTTTATTTCAATTTATGTTTGCGCCGCGAACTTCATTTTGTTTGCTGTAAAATTGCGTTTGCGAAAAAATTATTTCGAAATTGGCATCACAGCCACACGCACAAAACGTTTTGGGAACATATTCATTGTACAGCTAAGGAGTGCAATAGGGTATTACACTCATTTTTTAAATGTGTCTCAATTAGATTCTATAGTGCTAATACACCACTAAAAAAATCGCAAAATTTGACAGACGCTAAGTACCCTATTTCGCACGTAATTTGACGAAAATGCAGAACGCAGTAGACGCCATATTTACTCTGTGGTCGTGAATTCGTGACGTCAGTTGGCTGTGTAAACAAATTGCGCTTATATTCAATCAGTATGGCCGATCAGTTCACCGTACAAATAAAAACAAGCTCTCCGATCCGACCCTCGAGCTAATGAAGAAGAGGCGTGAGATGATTCTGCAGTCTTCAGACGATGCGTGCATATACCGGCAGCTCAATAGACAAATCTCGAAGTCCCTGAAACGTGACCTTCGCCGCTTTAATACCGCAAGGATTAAGGATGCGATTGAGCGGAATAAGGGCTCTAAAGTATTTGCACGAGATCTGTCTATTGGGCAAAGCCAGCTCACGAAACTGAAGACCGACGATGGCAGAGTCATATCCGCCAAATCGGAGCTTCTGGGAGAGATCGAGGCTTTTTATGGACAGTTATACACGTCTATCGCTAAACACGCTGTAAATCTAGTGAACGACCCAAGAGCTAGATTGACTCGACACTATACCGAAGATATCCCGGACGTCAGCCTGTACGAGATTAGGATGGCTCTGAAGCAGCTGAAAAACAACAAGGCGTCGGGTGAGGACGGAATTACGGCCGAACTCCTGAAGGCGGGTGGAAAACCGGTCCTTAAGGCCCTTCAGAAGCTATTTGATTCCGTCATACTCGAGGGAAAAACGCCACAGGCGTGGAGCAGAGGCGTGGTGGTACTCTTCTTTAAGAAGGGCGATAATGCCCTGCTTAAGAATTATAGGCCCATCTCGCTTCTGAGCCATGTCTACAAGCTGTTTTCCAGAGTCATCACGAATCGTCTCGCGCGCAGGTTCGACGACTTCCAGCCTCCCGAACAAGCCGGATTTCGTAAAGGCTTCAGCACCGTGGACCACATACATACGCTGCGGCAGGTTATACAGAAGACTGAGGAGTATAATCAGCCTCTCTGCTTAGCGTTTGTGGACTACGAGAAAGCCTTTGATTCGATTGAAACTTGGGCTGTACTGCAGTCTCTCCAACGGTGCCAAATTGACTATCGGTATATCGAAGTGCTGAAGTGTTTGTACAAAAACGCCACTATGTCAGTCCGACTACAAGACCAGACCTCGAAACCTATCCTCTTGCAGCGGGGTGTGAGGCAGGGAGACGTTATTTCTCCAAAACTGTTCACGGCAGCAATGGAGGATGTCTTAATGTCAATGGCGAGTACATCACTCACCTTCGGTTTGCCGACGACATAGTAGTCATGGCTGAGACTACGGAGGAGCTCAGTATAAGGCTTGGTGACCTCAGTAGAGCTTCCGAAAGAGTGGGACTTAAAATGAACATGGACAAAACCAAAGTCATGGTAAACAGCCATGTAGCACCCACTCCTATCAAGGTCGGGGACTCTACACTCGAAGTTGTAGACGAATACGTTTAACTGGGACAGACGGTCCAGTTGGGAAGGTCTAACTTCGAGAAAGAGATCAATCGTCGAATCCGACTCGGCTGGGCAGCGTTCGGGAAGCTGCGCGGTGTCTTCTCGTCCAATATACCACAGTGTCTCAAGACGAAAGTCTATGACCAGTGCGTGTTGCCAGTGATGACATATGGCTCCGAAACGTGGTCGCTTACAATGGGCCTCATTAGAAGGCTTAAAGTCACCCAAAGGGCAATGGAGAGGGCTATGCTCGGAGTTTCTTCGGCTGAAATGATGATGGCCGATCAGTTGACAGTTGACACTTTAGTTTACACAGCCGAATGACGTAATAACATGGTGGCTACTATTTTATGGTGATAAAGAACAGATAAAAAAAGACTGAAAGCTTTGATTTAAATTTTAAAATTTATTTTGTTGTTTTATGAACTAAAACTAACACTTACCGACTACTTTTTGCCTAAGCTATCTTAATAATATATTTTTAGTTTTTTTTCTCATAGCGAGTAAAATACCCTATTCCTTGCCGGAGTCGTGTTTCCTGCACGCGCAAACGTACTCCACTGTCATATGGTCGACGATGGAGTACGTTTGCGCGTCGCTTTCCATTAAGTGAGATAGTAGTCAAGCGCGAGCCTATCAATAGAAAAAAAATTAGGTAGCATGTGATTTCTAAATAAAGAGAGACAAACTATTTTCATGGGGCAACAAAAAAATAATCTTCATCATCATCTCATCATCTTCCTGCCCTTGTCCCGTTTTATTTGGGGTCGACGCAACTCGGTTTTTTCTTCCATTTTGTCCTGTCACTCGTCATGCTATCACTAACTCCCTTAAATAATTAATCTAGATTAAGATAAATATGATGATGAAAATAGCCGGTCTCAAATATGACTTTATTCGAAGCTTCGATTTCAGTCTCGAAACTGAGACTGAAGCCAAAATCGGTCTCGCGATTCGATTATTATTATATTATATTAATATAGAAATTACAGCCGGGACTATCAGATTTACGTGCGTTCCGAGGCACGGTAAGCCTAAACAAAAGCAACAAAATGTAAAATCTACGTTTTGTGGCGCGTAGGAAGCAGTAGGGTTACATAGCACCATGTAAAGTAAATAATAATAATATTCCACAACTATCACGCAACGCCGTCTAGTCCCAAGCTAAGCAGAGCTTGTGTAATGAGTACTAGACAACTGATAAACATACTTTTATATCTAAATACATTACACTCAGACACAGAACAAATGATCGTGCTCATCACACAAACATTTGTCCTAGGTGGTAATCGAACCCACGACCTGCGGCATAGCAGTCAGGGCCACTAACCACTAGACCAACAGGCCAGTCCAAAATATACACGTCTACCATGACGTGTTCAAACGTCAGCCTTCCAAGCGAGAAAAAGTGATGGAGCTATATAGGGAATATATCTCCATGCCTGTTTCTCGCTCGAACGACTAACACGTCATGGTAGGTACCGAGACTTACCGCATCGTTACGCCTGATGACACCACGACCGCGGGCACCAGAGTAGAGGATCACAATGCCGCAAGTGTATAATAAACGATGGTATTTATTACTAGCTAGGTTACTCGTTATATTATACATAATTACTTGAGGCACGTGTCCATCAACAAAAATAGGTTTTCTTTTTTTGAGTTGGCAAATGATCCAATGATTTCTCGCGCTCTTGGGCGTTGCGAGAGAACATGTCAGACTTTTACTGACTAAAACCCACTCGTTTGTTCCTTTTCATTATCTTATCGACGTTTCATTATCCCTTAACCCGTGGCCCCAGTGGGCTTCGACCCTGCTGGACCCCTACGATTTGCTGACATCCGCTGTGGCGCACTACGCACCGTCGACGACTTGGGCTCGGTCCGGACGGTTACCGCACGACCGGACGGCGTGCTACGCCTACGGTGGCTGGAAATCGGGATCGGCGGCGGGCGTGAAGGCCGTACCCTAGTGCGTGCGGCCGCCTCGGCTTTCGCTAGCAATACTGCTTCGCAGGAGGCGACCGCCTGCCACTCCTCCTCGCTCCGGACCACAGCCTGTACCAGGGGCAGGCGCGAGAGGTCGTTTGCGCCGATCGCCCCCACGAGGCCACGGCGGTGCTCTGCCCAAGCGGGACACACCTCTGCCTTATGCTCCACCGTATCCTCCGGGCGGTCCACACAATGGTGACACCCGGGCGTTTCTTCCGCACGAATCTAGTGCAGGAACCTCCCGAACTTACCATATCCGGTGAGGACCTGCGTCGAGCGGAAGGTGAGGACGCCGTGTTGTCTTTCCAGTCACTCCTCAAAGAGGGGACTTACCACCATAACTATGGCGTGCCCAGCACTGAGTTGCGACAGTCACTGTCGCAATTCCACCATGAGATCCCGCCGTAACTCTGTCCGCCATGCCGCGATTTGGCGCGACAGCGGATTTTCGCCCCGGCATTGCAACTCCACGCGCAAATCGTGCAAGGATTATTGCCTCCAGATACCATGGTGGCAGGCCAGCAAGGAGGCTCGCCGCTTCGCGGGGAACCGTGCGGTATCCCCGCACCATCCGGATGGCCACGGCTATGACCCTCTGGCATGCATTCAGCTTGGCCGCCAGTCGCTTTCGCAGCGACAGCATCCATAAAGGGCCATGGACCGAACGATGCCTGCGTAAAGCCGAATTTACATATACATGGATCTTAAAATTAAAGAATAAAAGCAAAAAGGGGAGCTATTTAGGGCCTCCATTATTTATTATATATACCTATTAATGATCTTTGCATGAAACTAGAACAAGATCATACACTATTTGCGGATGACACTACTATAACCATAAAATCTTTGAATAGAAATGACTTAAAAATTGACACAAATAACGAACTACTATCTGCTATAAAATGGCTGGAATTTACTGGTTAACATTAAAAAAACAAAGTCAGTACAGTTTCAAACAACTTGATAAGACCTGCCAATATACAATACTCAAATACAATATTGGAACCAGTAACATCAACTTTATTCTTAGGAATCGTTATCGATGAAAAATGTAATTGGAAAGAGCACGTGAAAAGAGTCTGTACACGACTTCGACGTCTTCAGCAAAAATAATATGGGTCAGCCCCACCTACCGCTGAAATGAACCATCTCTCACCACTAAAGTTTGTTTAAAATTATAAATAAACGCTCCCCGTGCCGAGCAAACAAAGATTCAGAACTTGGAGAAAATAATAAATATTATGTATTTATAGCGTAAACATCAGTTGTTGAGCCCTCAAGCTCTGTACGAATGGAAGTTGTGTTAATATCAACAATCTGAACAGCTTTGCGCTAATATATGGCTTTTGGTATTTGGTTCATTTGAAAATGTTTTGAAAGGGCATGTGGTAGAGCCGGCTTGTAAGGATCGCGCCCAAGACGACAGCTCGTAGTGTTTCATGCGCGCCTCAAAGAGATATCTCAGGGCGTACCATGACATGTTCAATTGTCAGTCAATGAGGGATGGAGCTATACACCATATATAGCTCTATTTCTTTAACAGTTCAGTTTAGGTTGTAAAATGGATCGCGGTAAGCGCTCGTGGTAGCACTGGAGCAAAACTGAAGAGGCCCAGTAGGGCCCATACCTGCTAGGACTGCAGGAACGTATGTGGATACATGTGCCGTCAGTGAGACTGGTCATCTCTTAGCTGCCAGTGGCTTGAGACTGGTCATCTCTTAGTTGCCAGTGGCTTAATTCAATTTCTATTTTTTATTAGTTTTTTATTATTAATATTACTTATCTACATTGTGCTCACATATTAGAAGCGACAAGAAATATGTAACCAAGATTTATGTAACTCATATGATTTAAAAGAGTGTTCATGGAGTTTCTTGCACGTTCTTCCCCATAGAGATCTACGCTTTGGAACGTGCAATTTAGCTTCGCTTTTATTTTACTGACCGACATTTTGACAATTCAAAAGTGTCTCTAATTTGTCTATTTGAAATAAACGTTTCTGATTTCTGATATTATCCAGTACAAGTGAGTGTTTTTCTCATCTCAAAAAAAAAGGAGCATCTGGCCAAATAGCCAAGCAGAATTCAGTCAATCAGTTTTCGGAACGACGCACGTCGAGCGTTGAATAGCTCTGTCTGTTCTCTACTCATCGAGAGTTCGTGATTGCTTTTGAGAGGACGTAAAACTGCCAGTTTCAGTTGTCACACGAACAAACGTCGGTGACAGGCGATATCGGCCTCGGAAAATCAAAGTCCTGATCTTGTTAGCTATATAGGCCTATGTGAAATAAAAACCTTTGACTTTGAACCAGCTTGCCCCTTTACAATATAACTGACAGTGTTAATGTTCCTAATTTTTTATTGTATTTAATACAGCGTGATTTATTAGATAGTTTATGCACTAAGGTGAGCTTTTTTAGGATGGAAAATTATCCAATGACTTCTCCTGCCCTAGGGCGGAGCAGGAGGGCGTGTCATACTTTTACTGGCTAAAACCACACCTATGTTCCTTCTTTGTCTAGCCTTCTAAGATCCCTGGTTTGCGTCTCGGAAGCCAACCTGTGGTCCCTCTAGGCTTCGGCCATGCTGGGCCCCTACGGTTTTGCTGACATCTCTTTGAGGCGCGCGTGGAACATTACGCGCCGTCGACGACTTGTGCTCGGTCCGGACGGTTACCGGACGGCTGGAGGGCGAGCTACCCATTACTTGTCGTCTGCAAGCTGCAAGCTCACGCCTGCGATTAAGGTGAGCTTAAAGTGAATGCGACAGGGTAATCCGCAAAATTCAATTTTTTTTTTTTACTGTTAGCATCATCTTTGTTCATTACAATATGAATATGATTCACGGCCAACGGTAACAAATGTGAAATTGTAATCATTGAAATCATAAATCAATAATAAATCATAATCAATACAAATGATTACAATGATTATTATTCCGTAAATAAATACGTATTACGTCCACCAATTTATATTTTATTCAAACTTACAACTTGACACTGACCTGCAAAATACAAAAAACTTAAGAAAATTTGAATTACGCGGGCTATCTTTGTAGGAGACCGATGACTTGGTAACGGTTGCGGGAGTCCAATGGATGCGAGACGCACAGGACCGATCGTTGTGGCGACGCTTGGGGGAGGCCTATGTCCAGCAGTGGACGTCTTTCGGCTGAAATGATTATGATGATGATGATGGGCTATTTTTGAGCATACTCCATAACACAAAAATCAGTTGTTTTCCCAGCCAAGCTTTGAGTAACAGAGATCACAATATTAAAGGTCCAAAAATCCAAAACAGTGTTCTATCCGAAGTGTCTCGAAAAGAAGGCACACGTTGGACCTCGTTAATTGGGTCACAGAAGTCGGACGTAGTCACTCCAAGTTAAATACTGCACTGTTACACAAAAATCCAAGCCCAACTTAATTAGTCCAAGGTTGGAATGCTATATCGATTCCAAATACAGTTTAGGGCATTACAAAATCATCACTTCAGCCGAAAGACGTCCACTGCAGTTGGACATTTTTATTTTTTTGTAGGTGGGAAAAACATCTAATGACATCTCTCGCTATTGGGCGGAGTGAGAGGGTGTGACAGACTTTTACTGACTAAAAACCCACTCCTGTTCCTTCGTTGCCTTTCATAACAGGGCCGAGTCTTCCTTTTAGAAGCAGACCTTTGCTCGCCGCCTGCAAGCCTGCGCCTACGGTGGACAGTTGGACACAGACTCCCCCAGTTATCGCCACAACGAACGATCCTGTGCGTCTCGCATCCGTCGGATTCCCGCGACCCTAACCAGAGGCCCAACTACTTTTGACATCTTAAAGGGAACTGGTGAAGATGGAGTTATATAGGGTATATAGCTCCATCCCTCTTCTTCGCTTCCAAGCTTGACATATTAACACGTCATGGTAAAGCGGGAACTACATTAGGACGACGCACACGTGGGCCACGCGTGATTTGTACGCAGAGTCGCGTCGCGTGGCGTGGATCTAATGTAGCTCTACAAGTTAGTCCTCTAGATGCCATATAAAATGCGTGGAGACCGACGCGCCCAGATCGGCGTACGCGACCTACGTGTGCCCAATGTAGTTCTACCTTAAGGCCCCAGTTTATCGGTCCACCTTGAGGGTGGCTTTCCAACGCTTCGTCTACCGATACGCGGTCGCCATTCCAGAACCTTTCGGCCCCATCGAGCATCTGTTCTGCGAGCAATGTGCCCTGCCCACTGCCACACAAATAACAGACATAATTTCAACATTTCATGTGGTTTAGCCAAAAGACACGAGAGTTTTAATAAGTTAATTTTGGCTCTCCAAAACGCGTTCAGTCTACGAAATTAGGGTCAATGTCGTACAGGTGTATGTAGAGGTCGAATTGTTTATGAAAACGAGTACCTACTGTACGGCTACAGAAAATGTTTTGCATAACAATTAAAAATCTGGCTGGACCACGACGTGAACGAATTTCTTTGTAGCGTTTCCGATTCGATTGTCAGACTGTCGAGAAGATTGTTAAATGGAAGTTCTTTTACTGGTTGGAAAAGTACTGAATCGCAGAGGTCTGGGTAAAACTTCCTGTCCGATTATAATTTAGGTGTCTTCAAGGTTAGAGTGAATAGGCTCTTAATAAACTAATGCACTTCACTATCAACAATTGCATCAATGCTTACCATCAGGTGGGATCGCAATCAAGCTCGTGATTTGAACTAAGTTGCTGTGGAATACATACTAACAAAAAATACTATCTTTTAAGCTGAAATAAACATTTCGACCTTTGGAAAATAAATAAAATATAAAGTACACCTTTATATTTTACTAGCTTTTGCCCGCGGCTTCACTCCCGTCAACTGACTACTATATCTTACTCTACCCAACTCTATCCTACTCTACCTTACTCTACCCTACTCTACCCAACTAAAAAAAAAAAAAAAAAAAATATCCTATGTCCGTCTCCTGGTTCTAAGCTACCTCCCCACCAACTTTCAGCCAAATCGGTTCAGCCGTTCTTGAGTTATATATATATTTATCCAGATTTATTTTTTGTAGTTTGAAGTAAAGATTGCAAATTAATATTAGATATACACTAGCGGCTGCTAGAAGGTACCTACATCCGCGTCACAGTAGAAAATTATTTACCCAAGGGAACATACTCCCGGGACAAAAAATATCCTGTGTGCCATTCCAGGACATGGTCTACCTGTCTGCCAAATTTCATCCAAATCCGTTCAGCCGTTCGAGCGTGATTTAACATACTTACACACACACAAACTATAGTATTTATAATATTGTTAGTGATTTTCAAAACAAAAAAAAAAACAAAAGTTGAATAAGTATCCTTTTTCGCTCGTGTCAACGTGAGCAAAATATTTAATATCTTACAATTTTATTTTATTTTTTCGGTGGAAAAATCATCTTATGACATCGCCCGCCCTTGGGCGGAGCGGGAGATAGTGTCAGACTTTTATTGACTAAAAACCCACTCCTGTTCCTTCGTTGCCTTTCGTAACAGGGCCAAGTCTTCCTTTCAGAATCAGACCCTTGGCCCCTGCTGGGCCCCTACAGTTGCTGACATCTCCTTGAGGCGCGCGTGGAACAGTACGTGCTGTCGACGACTTGGGCTCGGTCCGGACGGTTACCGGACTTACAATAACTTTACATTTCTTCTAATAATAATACCTTAAATAAAATGAGCTCAATAAAACCCTTTTCTATTTTTTCTACTATTACGTATTAAAAGAAAAGCCAAAACTTACGTTTCCACCTCTAAATATTCAATTTCAAAATCCATTGTAATTTTAACACCACTTAAACGAAATCACAAAATGACACTAGCACAACTAATCATATACACACCTTGGGGAATACTTACAAATAACTTCAAAAGCTAAAACATCCCAATGAATTTTCATTGTGAAATGGAACAGAATAAGGTTTATAATCCTGTGGCAATGTAAGTGCTGATAAATCGATAATACACGAACAGAGATATGACACAAATGACGGATTGATAAGATAGTCCGCTGGAATTCTCAGTTTGGACAGTTTGACGTCTATATGTGGCCTAATCACATAAGTTCGAAGTAATCGCTAAAGTTTCGGGTGACATTTCTTTTGTGGGGCTATAAAGCTGGCCATATATCTTCCAATTTACTCGCGTAAGTGCTGTTGCGGCCTTTTTTTCTCTCTGGAGACGAAACAAGATTCGAAAAATCAAGGTAGGACATTGTATTGGAGATTTGACGTCATATGGATATTTCCATTCATCATTTCAATACTAAGAGAATTGCCTTAGGGTAAATACAATTATATATATTTAGGAGATCAAATACAATTATTTATTCTCTAGAGGGGATCAAATACATATCCCTAAGAGATCAATCACTTACGGAAATGTAATTTATTTCTTTCTTTTTTTTTGAGTGCGTAAAATTATCGAATAACTTCTCCCACTCTGGGTGAAGCGAGAGGAAGTGTCATACTGTTACTTACTTAAAACTCCAATCGTGTCCCTTCAGTTGCCCTTAGGCCGAGTTCCCGCAAATACGCGATTAGTTTTATTGGTGAATTCCGCCCTTAGACTTGACAAATTTATATCGCCATTTGTATCGCTTTTTTATTGTCATGCTAGCCGTTCCCACTATCATGACAATCTGTTGTCACCGCAAAAACAAATTCGTAGACGACAGTAAATCGTGTTGTTCTATATGTGAACACCTCCATTTAAATATCGTCACGAAATACCGGATATCTATGCGAAATACGGAAATATTGTAACATAAACCACTTTTTTTAAAAGAGTAACCATGGTTTCTTGCCGGTTCTTCTCCATAGAAAACGACCAATTTGGAACCGCGCATTAGCTTGTGACGTTTTATAAGTTGCCCATGTACTGCCTATGTGAAATAAAAATATTTTGAATTATGAATTTTTTTTTAAACTTAACACGATTATCTGTCGTCACGACCAAGTGGGAACGCGGCCATGGTGTTCAATGGCCGTTCTCGAACAATCCGACAGCCCTAGCAGGCCCTGAAGGACCCCGTCAATTAATCTATTTTAACATAACCGAAAGCATTGAATATCAATCTTTCCAAATAACTTTTAACAGAATGTAAGTATTGCCCCACCTATACGTAAAAATCTCTTCATCCAACGTGGCATCTCGAAGGCTCAACCCTGAACGCTAACAAACTTAATCAACGCACAAATTCAAAGAAAACAAACTTTCCGAAATCCAATTCTGAACTCGTGTCGTCTTTACAACTATGTAGGTACCTTCCAAAGGTCATGCAATCTATAAAACATTCGTTCAAATTGTTCCTCCCTGCCTGTATGACACCGACGCGACGTATCGTTCGCAAGGGGATCGCTAAACCAAGAATGATGACCCCAAACTTACAATGACATTTTGTTCGTTCAACTTTTGGTCTAGACTGGCTCGTGAATATACCTAATCTGTATGTATTATCTAACTTTTAGTCTGTCTGTAAGCGTCTTCGTTTGAACTTTGAGAACCGTTCATCCATATTCTTCTTTGAAAAGATATTTGGGAATTCTTCAGAAGTTTTTCGCCGTGTCAGATTTTTCATGTTATTTATTCGTTTAAGCGTTGTTCTGCGCACAATTTCATGAGAATAAAGGTTAAGTTTTCTTCTCACGATGTTTACATACATATCATTGTATATCATACACTCGAAGACACGCCTAACGAAATAGAAAGGTTTTGTTGATTTTAACTTTATTCTCTGAACAAAAGCACAGAGAAATAACCAGGCAAATGCGAGTCGGATCAGCGCACTGAGGGTTCCGTCCAAACTTACGTATGTAACTAAGTAGGTATATCTAGAAGATTACCCGAATCGCAAAAAGTAATTATCTTGTGATGTAACTAAAAATTTAGTTTTCAGACTTATTCTTTTACTTGACATATGAGTCCTTGCTGCTTGCCAAACAGGATTCTAGGTCAACGGGAAGTACCCTATAGGTTTTGATTTCCTCGCGAGTGTCAAAATAAACGCCATAAACATAAACGGCCTTTTTTTTGTAGGTGGGAAAATCTTTCAATGATATCCCCGCTCTTGGGCGAGAGGGCGTGTCAGACTTTTACTAACTAAAAACCCACTCCTGTTCCTTCGTTGCCTTTCATACCAGGGCCGAGTCTTTCATTCAGAAGCAGATCCTTGGCCCCAGTAGGCTTCGACCTTGCTGGGCCCCTACGAATTGCAGACATCTCCTTAAGGCGCGCCGTCGATCTTTAGATTACGTTAACTTAGAGATTTGATTTTTTCACTGCTACAAAGAGTAGCAGACTTCAGTTTCCAAAATAATTTACATTAATTTCAGCTTAATACTCCCACGCGTTTGAGAAAAAGGTTCTTAACAGATGGACCACATAGTGATCTTATAAGGGTTCCGATTTTGCCGACTGAGGTAGGGAACCCTAAAAGTTACGTTTCCGGATATTCTGTGAATGATTAGCTTATGCAGCAGTTTACGCTGCCTGTCATATTTTTTTTTATTATTATTATTGATAGACTCGCGTTTGAGCACTATCTCATCTGATGGTAAGCCATTATGTGATATAAGATGGAACACGCTTGCCTAGAAGTAACCTATTCTCGTGACTTAAAGACCCCTGTGTTGTAGCTATCAGGAAACACCGGAGTCTGTGTTCCCTGATAGCTACAACCTAGGGTTCTTGGGGGTCAATGATTGAAATGAAGCAAATCAATAAGTGTTTGACCAGGAGGCTTCATGAAAATCAATTCAATTACGTTCTTCGCCGTACCAGTGCCAAAGTAAACATGCTTTCTCGTAACGAACGTAATATTCCCAGAAGCGCTTTCCAAGTTTAATTATTATTACACTGCGACCTGGACGAGCCTGTCCGAGGTTTATATTATAGATTCTCAGAAGTAAAATCGATTCGTTCGTGGAAAATGCTATGAGTAATATTGTAGAGAGAGTATTTATGTATAGCAACGTGATTTAGGATTTTACGTTGCTATTCTACTTTCACAGGCGTTTCGCTGTTATTTCGCTACGACTAGTGACTGATTGATCTTTTCCATTAGGTATTTTCTTGTGCTTACTTCTGTAGAATATTTTAAACTAAACAACCAATAACACTAAAAATAAATCGTTTTCTGAAAACAGCATCAACATGTGTTATTATTAAACAAAGCAGCAATTAGCATTTTAAATATTGGTTTGAGGAAGAGTGTCGTGCTGGGAATATTTCGCTAACCTTATGGCGGTGACGTCACATTTCAGTATGTGCATCCTTATACTGTTAGGTACTTGACAGCTTTCCCTCCCACCAGATTTGAAAGGTTTCTAACTTGATTAATATTGATTGAAGAATTTGAAAATTTCTTTCTATTTACGATTTTGGATAAAATTAATTTACAAACAATAAAAAAAATTAAGTCGAGTACCCATTGCTGTATGTTTTTCAAACCAAAACCCGGATTTGAACACCAGTCTATGAACATTCCTTTTCCTGTAGATATGAACATCCTAACTTAATGTTTTCGCAATTTTAAGCTATCAAAGATTTAACACTGGGCACAGCTAGGTGCTATTACGAATACTGCCAAGGCAACAAGAGGTTTGCCAAGATAGTACCAGTTTCGAGTAGCATCTTTCCACTAATTTTTCAGCCCATATTTGTCTATTTGGCTTCTTGTTTTTGATGCCACTCTCAAGGATTTCAAATATTCCCCATCCAGACCAATGAGCTTACACATTAGGTACACAGATTTTTTAGACTTGAGGCCCTTAACGCAATCCTTCTTACGACCTCACCTGAATTGTTAAAGAGATGGCGCTATACAGGGTGTTTAGCTCCATCCCTCTTTATCACTCTAACGACTGACCTTTTATCACGTCATCTCATAGTAAGGCCCCTAGTCTTGTCAATCATTCTTCATTCCCTAGTCAAAGTAGATGCGTGATGCCCAACTCTATTTGAGGTGCATGTATCGCCCAGACACTGACGAAATACATTCAGATGACAATTAACTTTATTAAGCTTTAATGCAACAAATACTGCCTACTAGAAGTTGAGCCTGCGCATTTGTCCTTTATCCTACTCATATACCACACGGTACAACCAAAGGCTATGCAAAACGCATATCGTGAATGCTGAGGACACGGTGGAGCACACGGTTGAGGTGTGCCCCGCTTGGGCAGAGCATCGCCGTGTCCTCGTGGGGGCGATCGGCGGCAGCGATCTCTCGCGCCGGGCCTTGGTACAGACCATGGTCTGAAGCGAGGAGGAGTGGCAGGCGGTCGCCTCCTTCTGCAAAGCAGTAATGCTAGCAAACCGCACGCGTGAGGCAATGGTCCTCACGCTACAGCCGCCGGCGCCGCCGGGATTCCGATCCCGGTTTCCGGCCACCGTAGGCGCGGGCTTGCGAACGGCGAGCAATCGGTAGCTTGCCATCCTACTGTCCGGTTACCGTCCAGACCGAGCCCAAGACCTCGACGGCGCGTACTGTTCCACACACGTTTCAAGGAGTTGTCAACAAATCGTAGGGGCCCAGCAGGGTCGAAGCCTACTGAGGCCAAGCATCTCTTTCTAAAAGGAAGGTTCGGCCCCAGTACGAAAGTCAACGAAGGAACAGGAGTGGGTTTTTAGTCAGTAAAAGTCTGAGTCTCGCTCCGCCCAAGAGCGGGGGATGTCATTGGATGATTATCACACCGAAAAAAAAAATGTCATGAATGCTAATTTCAATTAAACACAAATGCAGCCTTCAATTCCAAGATGGAACAGATAAAAAAACTATTATGATCACAAAAAAATGTGGAACACATTCCCACGTGAGTCATAGCTAGATGAGAGAACAATTAAAAAGATAAGCAGTGTAAGTACATGTGCTCAGGTAATTAACATAGTTTGCATACATTTGATTGCGTGGGTATACAGAATAGTTGCAGAAGTCCCACTGGATCGCGCGCTTAGCTCACGTGTGTACGTAAGACTGGCAAAGTTATTAAAGACGATAGGAGAGCATTCAATCAATATTGCTGATTGAAATGTTTTGGTAAGTTAGATCAGCATAGCATAACATAGCATAATTAGCCTAATAATGTCCCCACTGCTGGGACATAGACCTCTCTAGGAGAGTGAATGGGCCGTAATCTACGTACGTACATACGTACAAAGCGTTTTGGGAACACATTAATTATGCGTACAGCTAAGGAGCGGAATTCCCTGCCGGAGTGTGTTTCCTGATAGCTATAACCTAGGGGTCTTTAAGTCAAGAGTGAATAGGTTACTTCTAGGCAAGCGTGCTCCATCATTGGCCACATCACCGCTTACCATCAGGTGAGATGGTGTTCAAACGCAAGCTTATCAATAAAAAAAAATTTAAATAGTCTACCACGCGGGCCCAGTGCGAATTGGTGAATGTCACATTTCTTCGAATTGACTGACTCGCACTTGGCCGGTTTTTTCTTATTTATAGTTTCGCGTTATATATAAGCTTTGAGGTTTCCTAAAACGTTGACTGCTGAATGTCTCGTCCAAACATAGCCACAAAGACCATGCCGTGTGAAGATCACATTGATCAAATTCCCGAATCCTTCCCTGAGTTTTCTCGCACGTAATTCAAAATAACTCGGACTTGGACTCGGTGGAAAGGCGTGCGAAGAGACTAATTGGTAATCCAGATTAGGCTAAGTCCCATCTACAGGCGTAGGGTAGCCAGCCTTTCGGAATTTTACAGGTTGCATTTTGGAGAGTGTGCGCGAGAATTGCATGACTTGATTCCGCCGTCTCGTTTCTACCATCAGACAACCGAGTATCCACCCTCACGTTTTTGAAACCTCTACGCTACGGTCGGAGACACGAACCGGGTACATCGAAAGACTAGAACAATTTGCCTGCCCGTTCAATTTTAATTTACGTGTCTTCAAGGCTAGAGTGAATAGGCTCTTAATAAACTAGTGCACCTCACCATCAACGAATGCATCACTGCTTCCCATCAGGTGAGATCACAGTCAAGCACTAATTTAAAAAATACTTATTGAAGTAAGTGTTTAACCAAGGTTACAATGTAATCGCAAACACCGGAGGCAAATTAGGTCAAGAACTAGCTTTTTTACAACCTTAAATTTCTTACATATGCACGCCAGAATATGCATGCTCGTAAAATTTAGACAATAGGAGTTTTAGCTCACGGTATGAATGAGAACTTTCATGATGCTACTTAGGCGTTGTACTCTTTAAAAAAATAAAAGAACGTGAACGTCGTGTTTATTTCAACACGACGTTCACGTCAATTCAACTTATGTCAAAAACAATGTAGAACGAACACAACGACGACGAATGTTGTGTGAATGGAGTTTTGGCGGGATTTTTTGAGTGAAGTTCAGGGGCCTTAGAGCCTTAGACCCAGGGAGGCTATTGGCTAACTTTTTCAATAACAGTTGACAACTAGCATTCGTTGCACACTAAACTTAGTTGTCAACTGACAATTTCATAAAATTGGTATTACGTATCACACAAGTGACTAACAAACTACGGTGGAAATGTGGTGAATCATAAAAATTTACGGTGCCTATTGTGACCACTCTAAAATTTTATCGACTATTATACAGCTTCAAAAGCTTACACAAAAGCAATTTTAAAATTATCGATACAATAACATCTGTCAAAACGTGTTACGGTGGCTATCACAGGCACCAGTGGCTAATGACGTCACTGCAGTTGGTCACTGAACATAGGCAATACGAAATTAGCTGTTTGACAGTTCAATGATGCACATTGTTAACAAGTGATCATCACTTGAACTGTCAACAGAGTTACGCAATAGCCCCGCAGGTTGGCCGCTGTAAAAACAATTTGGCCAAATGGGGCTTCCTCGATCCATCTCTAACACAGTGCCAGTGTGGAGCCGCTGCACAGGACATGCGTCATTTGCTATGCTGTCCATCCTACACAACTACCTGCAGTTTACAGGATGTATACGAGGCCAATAACAGAGCCGTAGAGGTTGCCAAATACTGGTCAGAAAAAGATTAGAGTTCATCGGCACCTCATACACACGAGCGGCAATGCCAACGGCAGTGGTAACTGCAGCCATCGACCTAAAGTGACACTTGACACAAACGACGCCTACCACTGATCTTCATTTGTTGGAACTGCGACGGCCGTCAACGCGTTAACAGCTGCCGTCAACGTGTCGACGACTGCAGTTACCTCTGCCTTTGGGAACATGCCGTTCGTGTGTAAACTGTCTGTGTTAAAATGTCAGTCGTGCGAGCGAGGAGGAGGGAAGGAGTTATACACCCTATATAGCTCCATCTCTTTAACAATTTAGCTCGTAAAATGGATTGCGTTTAGAGTTCGTGGTAGGGCTTCTGTGGCTGTTTTAATTGTTCGCAAGTTAACTTCTGATTCATTAGTGGATATTATGATGTAATCGTGATTATGATATATTATGATGATCGTTGGGGCCGAAAGGTTCTGGAATGGCGACCACGTACCGGAAGACGTAGCGTTGGAAGGCCTCCTACAAGGTGGACCGATGACCTGGTAAGGGTTGCGGGAATACGACGGATGCGAGACGCACAGGACCGTTCATTGTGGCGACACTTGGGGCGGCATATATGTCCAACAGTGGACGTTTTTCGACTGAAACGATGATGTTGTAAAGGTTCAGTTTTGAATCTCAAATGTCTACGCAGCTGGAATATACCGCACCTTCGGTAGAACAAGGGCATAATTGCAGTTTTTGCTATTTTACAGGAGAGCTATTTTAAGATATTTATTGCATTCAGTGAGGTCTTGCTCTGTTAATATTGCTCGAAAGTTTTTCTTCTTTGCATGATATAAACTATATACTATATCCTTTTTAGGCGTATAGTTTATTTTTAAGGCATTTCTGTATACTTAACTCATTTTTGCAATTTTTGACAATTGTGCCCTTGTTCTACCGAAGGTGCGATACGTGGAATCATTGAAACAAGCGCGATTTCGGTAAAATCGAACTAAGAATTTTATTACAGTACGGAAGCTTGCCCAGAAGGCTGACTCGATACATTTACTGCTAAATACTGTAAAAACATTAGAATGTCTACTTCCGTATTCTAATGGAAAACAAAGTGACTGTATCTATCAAAAACGAAATACATTTTTATACTTGACACTGGTTAAATGCACAAACTGTGCGAAGCCAAAAGAAATAATAATAATAATAAAAAGCGGTTCGGAAATTGCCTGGACCTGACGCCACCGTTCTGCCACATAAACTAAAATCTGATACGTTATTTCAGAAAACCTTTATTGCACCCGTTCTGCGGTTGGAAAATCAAATGAGGTAGGGTCCCGTAAAAATACATTGAAAAGGGAGGATCCTCCAACCAGACGGGTGTCTGGTCGGGGCTAATGTCCGATAGTTAATTACGGACTATTGTATATGTTTTAATTACGTAAAAAAAACCGAATTTCGAATACCGTAATTAGAGACACAATAGAAAGACAATGAGAGGGCGAACGCCGACGTTCGCTTGGGGTTTAATGAACTACGCAGCATGATACGAAGCAGAATTTTGTAATTCCTACATGGCGACAGAGATGTCGCCACAAGTTTACAGTGTGAATTAAGGCGAGAATAGAATTAGCCTTCTGAATATACTTTTTTATGATGACATATTAGTTACAAAGGTCAGTTCAATAAACACTAGATAACAGTGTTTCATTACGAAGTGTTTGTTTACATTGTGGATAAGTTCTGTAACTACCCACACAGAATTTGCCATTATGCCCTGGGCCAACATTGTTTTCTTTAGAATTAAGAGTGCCCCATCTGGTTTTGGGCAGCGAGGAATAATTTTACACCCACACAATACTTATGTTTGTAAAGGACTGTTGAACAATATTAAACAGACTTCTATGTTTCATAGAAGCAGTGTATGGAAAGGTACTCTCTAGCTAATAAATTCAAAAGAAAATAATAATGATGAAATGCTCAATTGGACATTATAATCACCTACTTTTCGGGAGGTGGTGTAAACATTATATTTTACCAATACATGATTGCTTTTACGCTTTCAAAATATATGATGACAAGGAACTGGACTAACTCAGTCCGGTTCCTTGTCAGCACCAACTTACATAGTAGCATCGGACCTCTCTAAAACAAGCTAAACCAAATTTTGGAGTAACATCCACCAACCTGCACTGGGCTTGCATGGTGAATTACGGCCCATTCCCTCTCCCAATGAGAAGGCCTGAGTCCCAGCAGTGGGAACATTATAAGGCTGATTACATTAGAATTAAAGGTAAATGCAATAATTTGTATGTATGTTCGTTACTGCTTCATACTGAAAAAGCTGAAGCAATTTGTATGAAATTTGGCACACAAGTACAAGGAAAGTGGAATAGCACATAGGTTAGCTTGAAATAATTTTCTAGGTGAGCTGCTGGCAGAATCTAATTAGAAAATAATGCAGAATGTTATATCTTGCTGTTGTGTTTCTTTAGTAAAACCAAAAGAATGAATGAGGATAATCAATACTCAAGTTAACAAGGACAAACAGACAAATATTTCTAAATGTAAATACCTAGTACAACAGCTTGTAACAAGTTTAGAGAAACTGGTTACTTTATGTTGTTGTCCAGCTGCCTTTGGTTGTTAATAGACATCCTTTCTATCTATCCATTGAACAATAGATAGATAGATAGACTATTTATCGTACACCATTAACAAAATTAGAGTAGGAGCTTAAAATTAATAAGGTGTAACAATGGGCGGTCTTATTGCTAAAAGCTTTTTTTTACAGACAACCTTTAATGTTCACTCTTATGCTCTTTAGATCTATTTCCACTTATTTTATTTTATTTGCCTTCGGCGAATGCCTCCTCCAACAGTTTTCAATCCTCTCTTTCAAAACCAGTCTGGTTTTTACAGCTGCTTTGACCAAGTTAAGTTCCCATCTCCTGAATCATCATCTATTTTCATTATTTCACCCTCTTTGGCAAAAACATTAAATTTTATGCTTTAACCCTTTTTAGAACTAAAATGTAATCTGATTTGTACTTCTTTCAAAAACGATAACACTAGTTAGAATTAAATATTTATTTCCAATAGTGCCATGCAAGCCAATTTAGGAGGAATGATAAAAGCTTGAACTGATGAGGCCCTCTTAAAAAACAAAAACAAAACAAACTCGACCGCATCGTCGCTTTCCATCAGGTGAGTTAGCGGTCAAGCGCAAACCTATCAAGAAAAAAAAAAAAAAAAACTTTATTTTTCTAGGAAAATGGAGTTATTCATCAATCCAATTTTTTTTTAAATGGGATCAAAAATTAAATCCCTAAATTCAATGAGAGACAGGTTACGAAATAGCTGTGTGTCAAATTATATCTGATCTTATCTCCTAAAAGATAATTTACGACATGTCACATCGTAATATTGTTGTAAGCACTTAAAATTGAGTGACAAGCGTTAGCCTGCACATTAACGTAATATAAAAAAGAACCGTATTCTCTGTATCTAACGTGTGAATTTCTCACATTGTAAACAATACATTGTAGTGTACAAATTGATTACAATATGAATGTACACATGTTTGTTATTTATACTACAAAGACAAGCATAATGCTGTTTAATTTTTGAGATATTGTATTTCTATATCTTTATTGGTAGGATTATCTTTGACAGGATTTTGAGAAGATTTATCAATGATATCAATATCAATGTGTTATTTCTTTGAGATAGATAAAAGATGTTATCAGCTCCAGTGGCAGGGAAATCATGATTTTTATATAATCCCAAAATACTTTAGTTCTTATTTTGTTATAGCATGCTGGAAAATTTATTTACTGATATTTTCAAAACAATTTTTATATTACAACTATGTTATGTATTGTTTTGTTTTCCTCAAACTATGTGAATATATCGTTAACAAAAACACTAGGTACACGTAAATCAATTAATTTACGAGCAGTGAGCACAGCGACAGGCTCACGAGCGCATGTACCAGGCAAGCATGCAGCCTAAAGAGATCATTCAACTATGAAATATGTTCGATATATAAATAGGCTAAGACCGCACGACCTTAACGTCGAGGTAAAAGCACTCTATCGTATGCAATCGATGTGCAATTACCCGTTAAAGCGTAAATGGAGTACGACACAGGCGATAATTCATTCTACTCGCAATCGTTTTCCTCGCTAACGATTAATTACGAATTGTTAATTATTTATTTACCGACAAAAATAATTCAAAAATTAAAGCGGGAGTCCTTCGAAGGAAAACCGAAAATATCCCTTCGCATTGGCAAAATGCATCCCCTCCCTAAAAATAATAAGGTGTCCGTGAAACAGAATTTTCTCAATTTCGCAGGCTTGGTTACAGAAGAACTGTATTGAAATAAATGCAGAAAATTATGTAGAATTAAACTCACCCCATTGTTTCTTTTCCTGCTGTCATTTAAACACAATAATTTTAGAAAATACTTTACTTCATAATTTTCAATTTTTCACTCGCGAACTGTCACAAGCGGCGATCACCATAAACTAAAGATTATTTACAATGTTGCCATTGCACTAAAACCATTCAAATAAAATAAGACAAGTATTGTCTACTTCTCCTACATTTCAGGAAATCTGTATTTTTATCACAATTTATTTCAGATTCATATTTTTTTAATAATCACAAATTTTTATTTTTCACAATTTATACTATGAATAAAAAACAAAAAGCTAACAAAATCGTAGTGCTGACATCTCTGGGTATTTATCTAAATAATAAATAATTCTAATGCTACTCCACGCCAGAGGGCACTTCTTTATTAGTACTGCTATTGAATAATAGATGGCATTCTTATAAGGCATAATTAAAACAGTGTGATTAAACATCAACATCGAAGATTTACAATAGAAATAATTTAATTCACTACTTAGCTTCGTAGTCAGATAATTCTATAAAATTAATTAGGCATTTCCAGCTCTTTTATTACTATTAGGTACAGTGAAAGAAAAAAAATCGTGGTCTAATAAAGGCATTTATATCAAACCTTTTTTAGGTAGGTAGGTAGGTATTCCGTGGAAAATGTTGGTTAGGTAGGTACACATATAACCATTTACTGTTTTTTTTTCTATAAAATTTTATGTAAGTACCTATCTCTGTTTGTTTACAATTGTCACTTGCATTGCGTTAATTAGATAAGAAATCTTCTAACAAGGTCATTACCATGTAATTTTAGAAAATCACTGTTTTTGCCTGTGGTAACATTAGATAGGTAGGTACTTTGTCTTGGTTATCGTTGATGCGTTTAGCTCAAGATATGCTTAAACAACAACCAACAGTTTATCCCGAGGAATACATACCTACTGATTATAATATGTACCTACACTATAATAAACTTATAAATAGATAGGTATAAATGTAATGTAGGAAATCAGATGTCGAACTTGCGACCTATCGGTAAGGCCAGCCAATGTAGATAGCTAAGTACTGATATGTTAAGTTAATTAAAGTTATTGAAGGACGAGTAGGTATGTCGATTTCTAATAGTTTCTCAGCAACAATCTTTCGCAATAGCTAATAGCATCATCATCTTCCTGCCCTTGTCCCGTCTTATTTGGGGTCGGTGCAACACGTGTTTTTCTTCCATTCTATCCTGTCACCCGTCATGCTATCACTAACTTCCTTTTCTTTCATATTACTCTTCACACATTCCATTGGCCTCCCTCTTCCTCTCCACACATCCACCTGTATTCTCATAACTCTTTTAGTAACATGCGTTTCATCCCTCCTTTTTACATGACCATACCAAGACAAACGATTCCCCTTCAACTTTTCAGTCACTGGCGCCACTTTCAAACTTCCTCTGTTATACTCATTTCGCACTTTATCCATTCTCGTCACACCACACATCCATCTCAACATTCTCATCTTCGCTAAATGCAATCTTTATTCATCCGTCTTTTTTCTTTTTCACAGCCCGACATTCTGATCCATACAGTATGACAGGTCTTATCACGGACTTGTAGATTTTACCTGGGGGGCGAAAACGTACACTACATGGAACACCTAAATACTCGAACGTTCCTAATATCGAATGGTTATAAGAAAACCCTGTGTATTATTTTGAAACACAGATCACAGCGAGGTAAGAAATATAGGTGAGCTTGCTACAAGTAGTTTATTATTTCCCTTCTCACGAGAAATAATATTTCCCCAATTATAATATTTTCCAACCCAGTTGGTGATATCATTTGCCTCTTCGGACAAGGCATTGAGAGCACTCAATGTATCGAAAGCGTCTGGTATGGTCCTGGGGTGAATAAGCAAGAGCTAATGTGTCATAACTTGACAGTAAACTCAGCATGCTGGCCATACATACTTTACAAACCATTTTGTTGAATTTGACGCCATACATTTTGACCTAAGTGCAATAGACAGTATTTGTGTTGCGCGTCAGGAAATGCTTGTTTTGTATTGATACATTTAATTTATCTGTAAACAGTTTTCAATATAATATACTTAATCGTTATAGTCTTCCAAAAAAGGTAATAATTATTAAAATGTAACTACATAGAGTTATTACTTTCTCCGTGCAATTGCAATTCACTCAAAATTTTTAAATGTATCATAAAGATAATAATTAAAATGATTTGTAAATTTTGTGTTTTTCTTGTATTCTACACAAAAAAATATTGGTATAATCATATTAATCACATTTCGATAGAATGAATGTGCGATGCTTTGGCCGCTCGATCAAACAAAGATTCGATATTTTGCGGTCGACGTATTGAGTGTTCGTTTTATAGAACGTTCGATTTATTAACTCAAAATAGCATTGAAGAAATAGCTCAGAAGTTGGAACATTTTGCTTGAAGCCTTGATAAGCCCAAACGGGGTCTTTATTCTACCATAGAACTTTTCTGCGCACACCGTAGTTATGGCGGTAAGTCTCTCTTTGAGGAGTGGCTGGAAAGATGTCACGGCGTCCTCACCTACCGCATGATGATGATGAAAAGGTAAAGTAAGATTGGGAAGACCTATTCCACAAAAATAGGCAAAAGGATTATGCGATTGAATAAATATCTATACATATAATAAAACAGTAAAATGGTGGAGCGTTGGTATTAGTTGGCGAAAAAACTACTGAACCAATCCTGTTCAAATTTTGCATACATAATCCTTATAGGCCGGGTCAACTGTTAGGCTACATATTATCACGCTATTTGCTATGGGGGGTGAGCAATAATCCAAAATGTCGACATTGAACGACATTTGCCACGTTCGATCCCCAGCTACAGTTAAAAATTTTGTCATTATTTTATCTTCTTTTTTGTAATAAAATAACTTTTACCATTTTTTCAAAATAAAATTGACATTTCTATTCGATATCTTCTAAATATTTTGTAAAAACTAATCAAAACACATAATAAAATCAAAGCGACGAGTAAAATCACGTACTAAAATGTAAATATGGCACAACGCCATCTAAAGACTGAAAGTAGAAATAATGATGACAATGATAGTTGAACGTCATATTTGATAGATGGCATTGTGTATTTTACGTAATTAATTTTCTGAGTGGCGGAAGAATGACCATCGCCCAAGTTTGCAGACAGTTTTATTGTTTAAAATTGGGCGAAAACCGTTATGATTAAACTGGAGTTAGACGGAGACATTTTTAATCCTACTGCTTTTTTTCCCCGTGGTTGTAACAAACTAATTGACCGTGATTATTCAAGGGATACCAACCAAAGGCGATAACAGTAAATACTTATATGTATTTAATTATTGACTTTAAAATAACATGGCCAAATTTTCGGAAGGGGTAGCATGGCACCTTGCGTTGGAAGGCCCCCAGGTAAACCTGGTGAGGGTCGCGGGAATCCGATGGATGCGAGACGCACAGGACCGGTAATTATGGTGACACTTGGGGAGGCCTATGTCCAACAGTGGACGTCTTTCGGCTGAAATGATAATGATAATGATGGCACCTTTATTTTTCTTTTTTTAAGGGTGGAAGTCATCCAATGACTTCTCCCACTCTGGTTGGAGCAGGAAGGCGTGTCAAACTTTTACTGACAAAAACCACACCTGTGTCCTTCAGTTGCCCTTTGCAACATCTCTTTGAGGAGCGCGTGGATCACTACGCGCTGTTGACGACTGGGCTCGGTCCGGTCAATTACCGGACGGCCGGACGGCTGTGGACGACCGATTGCTGGATGTCCGCGAGCCCGCGTTTACCGTGGCTGGTCGTCGGGGTCAGAATCTCGGCTCGGCGTGAGGACGTTCGTTCCCTCACGCGTCCTCCTCCTTCACGGCTAGCATAGCATTACGGCTTTGCAGAAGGAGGCGACCGCCTGCCATTCCTCCTCGCTCTGGACCATAGCCCAAAGTCACAAGGCCCGGTGCGAGAGGTGACTGACGCCGATTGCCTCCACGAGGACAACACACACCTCTGTGTGCTCCACTGTGTCCTCCGGGATGATGGCACCTTGCGGCCTAATAATGGTGTGTTTTATTATTAGCAGTCACTGCTTCATATAAAACTGGGTCGAAAGGTTTGCGTTCCTGATCACAGTTCGACAACGTATGATGTATCTCAGATTCCTTGCAGCCTTACGTCGACATCCGTACGTTACCTCCTTGCAGTGAGTGGTGACCAACACTGGAACCACCCTCTGAGGGAGGCCAGTCTCAGGGATAACACTAATCGGCTGCTACATTTGTTTACCTGAATTTAATTGTTTTATGGATACACAAGCTCAGGACTGTTGAGGGTGTTTCACGCGGTTTCTGTTCCGGATTCGGTTGAAAGTACTCTGATATTACCATTTTACAAATCGCCCGGAGGACCCGTTGTAGCATGCGGTGGAGGTCTATCCTGCTTGGGTGAACCGCCGTATCTTCATAGAGGCAATCGGCGTCAGTGACCTCTCGGTCTGGCCATCAATATGCGAGTTCGATTGGACAGGGATACACGCGTTCAAGATTTCACCGAAATTCATCCAAAAGTTGGAGACTCTTCATAGGGTAGTTCCCACTATGGAATAACATTTGTCTGATATACGAGGACGTCAGACAAATACACATAAAAAAATCCTAGATAAATGAACAAGTAATTTTTACGCCCCAAATGATCAAGCTGCAACAATCAATTCAAGCATGCTCTCGCAAATTCTTCATAAGTACTGTTGTGGAGGAAGATAGTTGATGATGATGGTAATTTTTGGATTCACTGGCTTTTTGGCTTTGCACCATCAGTGCAAACGTTATCCAGCTGAAGGTCGGTGTCCCGATTATGTTCCTTCGTTTACCTCTACCAAAGCTGTCTGACGGCTTAAACTCTTCAGTGAAACATTATTGAGGCGAAAATTTTACAGGAGGTAACTCTTTCGAACAATCTCGCAGCCTTAGCAGACATTGGCCCTAGAGGGCCCTATCCATTTGCTGACATCATTATGAGTCGCGCGTAGATTACTACGCGCCGTCGATTCAGGATTGCTTTGACCGGACGGCTCCACCGCAATCGCCCTGCGGCTTTCAACACCTGGAGCATCACTTCCCTCATCATCCCTCATAGTTTCAGCCACCTTCTTCGATCGTAGTGCTTCACTGAAGGAGGCTACTGGTTGGCATTTTTTCCACTAATCGCCTCCATGAGGACACGGCGGCGCCGGCGCTCCTACCAAGCGGGACTGACTTCCACCGTAAGTTCCATCGTATTCTCCGGGCGATCCGCACAATGGTGAGACTCGAGTGTTTCTTTTTGCTGAATTCGATACAGATACCTCCCGAAACACCCACATCCGGTGAGTCCTGCACAAAGAGAGGATGCCGTGACGCCTCTGTAGCCACTCCTCAAAGACAGGCATTACCGCTGCGATTGTGACGTGCTCACTGTGACAATGTTGTTTTACCGGAACATAAACCAGAAACATACATAAACTAGTGCCTTTTCCCTTGGGGTAGGCAGAAATGCCAACTGCTACGACCCTTACATACTCTTTCTATTCATTGACGTTCATACATCTGGATCTGGACGAGTACATAACATGTATCCTGAAGGTAATTTGCGTTTTTACCTTTAACAGTTTTATGTGAAAGTACAATAAATAATTACGATGCTTTCAGAATGAATTGCAAGCACAGAATGATTGTACAGTTTTACCAACTTAACGTAGACGAAGTCGCGGGCAACAGCTAGTTAAATAATAAAAACCACATGGAGAGTTAGAGTATTAGAGTTTCTCCGTCTATAAAATGTAATAATTGTTGTTGAAAAGTTTTCCTTGTATTCTATATAAAAGTATTCAGTATAATCATATTTCGATAGAATGAATGTGCGATGCGTTGGCCGCTCGATCAAACAAACATTCGATATTTTGAACGGTCGACGTATTGAGTGTTCGATATATTGAACGTTCCATTTATGAACCATTCGATATTATAAACGTTCGAGTTTTTAGGTGTTCGATCTAAAGTGTTCAATTAATTGATATTCGATTATTTGGAATTATTTGAAGTAGTATCGCAGTGAAAATCTTTCATGTAAGTAATTTCGCAGTAACGTGCATCGCAATGTTATAGTACCGAATTGGCATTTATATAATTTAATTTTATATTTTCAAAATTTAAAATGTTTTTATTTCACGTAGGCATGTTTTTTTTTCATGTGCACGGTTCCAATAATTGGTCGTTTCCTATGGAGAAGAACCGGCAAGAAACTCCATGGTTACTTTTAAAAAAAAATGGTTGTTCTTACAATATTTCCATATTACAATAGAGGTAATTATAGATATGTAAGGACAGTGTAGACCAGTCAATGTTGTACCCAAAAGCATGATAAAAATGCGCGAGTCACATTAAACTCGCGCCCTGAGGGTTCCGTACAAACTCACCTATGTAAATATGTACCTAGTTCAATTCCCGAATGGACTCTTCAAGATTTTTCCGAATCGTAATTTTTTTATGTGATGTAACTACAAATTTACTGTTTACAGATTTATTTCCACACTTGTGCTATAACACCTTGCTTTATGCTAAATTTCAGGATTCTGGGTCAACGGGAAGTACCCTATGAATGTTGATTCCCTTGAGAGTGTCGAAATATTCGTTTTTTTGCGACATAAACGTCCGTATCTTTTTATTTCGTTAACTTAGAAGTTTAATTTTTTCACAGCTTCAAGGACTGCAGACTTGAGTACATAATTATATGGTTTTAATTTCAAATCCACGCGTTCCCGAGATAAATGGTCTTGATAGACAGACAAACAGACAGACGGACAACAAAGTAATCTTTTAAGGGTTCAGTTTTTTTCCTTTTGAGGTATAGAAATTAAAAATTATAACTACCTATCAATAAATGAGATGTTAACAAAAATAAATCACTATTGAGTCTAAATAATATAAAAAATATCGCAAAAGCAATGTGTTAGAAAAAATGAAATGTTTATATTAAAACAAAGATGGCGCAGTTAATAGACAAAATAATAATGAGTTACCAAGGGGCCACACGTGCAGAGCAGTCATTGCCAAACAAGCGTGTCTTCGACATAGTCTTTAATCTTGTAATACGCTTTTTTTGGTTAGGACACGTTTAATACCTATGGGTTTAATTTGTACGTCGAAATTCCGTATTCTACTCATTCTAACCGTATCAACCATCCAATAGAGTCACAGTTAATTTAAATACGTAGACGTTACATAGGAAAGCGCCATTCTTCCGGTTACACCACGAAATTGGATGTTATTTATTGTTTTGTTTTGTTGTTCTAGAATTGTTCAATTAATGTAACTAGCAGTTTGCACACGACTTCACCCGCGGAGATTTTTTGTTTTTATTGTGTTATGCGCTATCGATCTGTAAAATTATAAAAAAAAACTAAAGAAAATCTAGTTTATTGTTATGAATTATGTAGATTCGGTAAAGTACCTACTTTATAGATACAACAGACTTATTTATGAACTTATTAGTTTCATACTTTTTTGCACTGATTCAATAATGTAGTAAATCATCATCTTCCTGCCCTTGTCCCGTGTTATTTGGGGTCGGCGCAACACGTTTTTTTCTTCCATTCTGCCCTGTCACTCGTCATACTATCACTAACTTCCTTTTCTTTCATATCACTCTTAACACAATCCATCCATCTTTTCTTTGGTCTCCCTCTCCCTCTCCATCCATCCACATGTAAACTCATAACTCTTTTAGTAACATGCGTTTCATCTCTCCTCTTCACATGACCATACCAAGACAAACGATTCCCTTTCAACTTTTCAGTCACTGGCGCCACTTTCAAACTTCCCCTAATATACTCATTTCTCACTTTATCCATTCTCGTCACACCACACATCCATCTTAACATTCTCATCTCCGCTACGTGCAATCTTTTTTCATCCGTCTTTTTCACAGCCCAACATTCTGATCCATACAGTATGACAGGCCTTATCACGGACTTGTAGATTTTACCCTTCAACTTGAGGGGCATCCGTGGGTCACAAGTTGTTCCCGTGACCTGTCGCCATTTCATCCATCCTGCATTGATCCGATGTGTTACGTCCCGGTCTACCTCACCATCCCCTTGGACGAGTGACCCGAGGTACCGAAAGTCGGAGCAGATCGGTATGGGTGTTCCAGCGAGAGATAAGGGCATTGGATTGGAGAGACCGCCGAAATCGCAGAACAAGTATTCCGTTTTGGTTCTACTCAATTTCAGGCCAACACTCTCCAGTCTGTGCCACCACACCTCCAATCTGTTCTGGACCTCTAGGCCACTCTCGGCAACCAACACAATGTCATCGGCAAACAGCATACACCAGGGAGCCTCTTCCTGAATGTCCGATGTCAGAGCATCCATTATCATCAGGAAGAGGTAAGGGCTGAGAGCCGACCCTTGATGTAAGCCGACAGCCACATTGAATATGCCAGTGGTGCCCACTGTAGACCGGACTTGGGTACTGCATCGACTGTACATCGCTCGGATCAACTGCACATACTTCCCAGGCACACCTTTCTCCTTAAGGGCCCACCACAGAACCTCACGAGGTACCCGGTCGTATGCCTTTTCGAGGTCAATGAATACCATGTGCAAGTTTGTATGCGCACCTCTGTATTTCTCGCACAGCTGGCGTATAGCAAAAATGGCATCCGCTGTACCCCGACCCGGCATAAAACCGAATTGGTTCTGTGAAATTTCACTCTCTTCTCTCAGTCGCCTTTCAATAACTTTCTCCCAGGCTTTCATAGTATGTGACATTAGCTTTATTCCTCTATAATTGTTGCACTCAAGCACATCACCTTTGTTTTTAAAAATCGTCACCAAAGAGCTATTGCACCACTCATCAGGTATGGCTTCTTCCAGCAACAACTTATTGAAGAACAAAGCTAACCACGTCCATCCATCCACTCGCAATAACTTCCACACTTCAACTGGTATTCCATCTGGACCAATGGCTTTACCATTCTTCATTCCATTTACTGCTATTCTGACTTCATCCATACTAACCATTCTCACTAATCCCACATTCACTGGTTTATTCTCTAACACCCCACTCCAATTATTTTCCTCATTCATCAATCTTTCAAAATATTCCTTCCACCTCTTTCTGATTTTTTCATCATCCGATAGAACCATTCCAGTTTCATCTCTTATACATCTTACATGACAAACATCCCTCGCCTTTCTCTCTCTTATTCTAGTAAGCCGGTATAGCTCTTTTTGGCCTGCAGGACTGTCCAGTGCGTCATACAGTTTGTCCTGGGCTTTTGATTTTGCTATTGCCACGGCTTTCTTGGCTTTCTTCTTTAAAACGTCATACTCACTCTTTTTTTCAATAATGTAGTAAATACAAGTAAATATTAATAGAAAGCATAATTAGCCTTTTTAATGTTCCCACTGCTGCGACTCAGGCCTCCTCTCTCTGGGAGAGGGAATGGGACGTAATTCACCACGCGGGTCCAGTGCGAATTGGTAAATGTCACATGTCTTCGAATTTTTGGTTCTAGGACATGCCGGTTTCCTCACGATGTTTTCCTTCACCGTTTTGAGAGCAGTGGTGATGAAATAAATTACACAAAGTAATGTGCCTGGCTGGGTTTGAACCCGCGACCTACAACTCGTAAGTCGGTGCCGTTACTACTCGGCCACCACTGCTCTAATAATAGAAAAATAAAGACTAATTTAATTAATCAATACAGTCGATAGTTATTTTTGAAAGAACAGAAAAGAAAAGTGTACATAAATATCGTTGCAATGAGTTTGATTTCGAGCTGTGGATCGAGTTGTTCTTTTTTTTTTTAAACCAACGGGCATTATTGTTCACGTCAACATGGAAAAGGGTCGAATTATCCCTTATTGTTACCATTTATAAGTTAAGTAGAAGTGTAGCTGTACTATAGTTGGACTTATTGAATGAATATAACAATATCGTATATGGATTTAATTTAACTGGTGATCTTACAATTGGATAGAGAGTAAGTGTGTAGAAACTTGAGATACAAAACTACACCAACATCACAATATTCACTAAGAATCAATTTGCGAATAATCCAAACAACACTGAACTTCACTCAAAAAAAAAACCGCCAAAAACCGATAGAGGTAATAAATACCCACAGACTACAAAAGGGGTTACCTATGTGTGGGCAACCTCAACCTCTTGGTTAGGAAGCTACTCTATGTAGGTACTGTGATGGGGGAGACGTGATTAAAAGGCTTCTTTTAAAATAAATGCTTTTTTTACCATAAACCTTACCTTGCCAGTTTGCAAGTTAATGAGTATGTGACCTTCTTAGTCGTCACAGTACCTACTTCAACGGGCTTCAAGTTATACTCTCTAACCCCCAAATATCAAAACCCTGAAAAATAATTCGATATAGTAAAATGAAAGATTCGTCCGCACATTGTCGAAATTTTTATTTGCAGAGTTCTATCATTATACTGAATAGAATTATTATTCAGTGGGCAGGGCACATTGCTCATAAAATAAATGGTCGATGGGGCCAAAAGGAAGATACAGCGTTGGAAGGCCTCCCTCCCACAAGGTGGACTGAAGACCTGGTGAGGATCGCGGGAATGTGATGGATGCGAGACGCATAGGACCATTGGTTGTGGTGACACTTGAGGGAGGCCTGTGCACAACAGTGGACATCTTTCAGCTGAAATGATGATGATGGTGATGAGGGTTAAGATCAGTATAGCGGCTAAGGAGTGAAAAAGTAACAGACAGACCAACTTGGGCACTAGCATTACTATTATAGATCTAGGTAACAATACTTAGATAGTTTTGTGGTTTCAGTAACAGGCTTCAATTATTCTTAGTACCTAACTGTCTTGCGATAGTTTTTCTCGCATTGTTTCTGTTTCTGTTAGTTTACGTAATTTTTTGCCATGGACTGCTGAAATCTGGTTCTATTTTTTTTTCTTTGTTGTGAATTTACTTTCAGTATAATTTCTATAGTAGGTACAAGGATATCTTGACGCTTGAATGAATTGTCAGTATAAAAAATTAGAAATTTTCTGTGGAATAAATTTTGAAAAAAAAAAAACAAGATGACAATACTTACGGACAGTCATACTTCGATCCAAAAAATTGACAGCGTCAAAATACCCGACAGCAAAAAATAAAAAATCGAAACAAGTCACCCTGATGCAATTGATGGAATTTATTTTAGTTCAATCGTTGATTTGACGCCATTAGGTACTCTTCAATTCTTGGTACCTACCTAATTGACCGATGATACGAGATACTGACCAGCACCATACCTACCTATATATGTAGTCTTATTTTATAAATTACCTACCCATATTTCTGCTTCTACCCATATAAATGAATAACTTTCTTCGAGCATATTGGACTTTCTGTATTTCGGTGTCATTTCAGTAGGTACGGGAGATCCATTATTTATTTATTTATTTATATAGGCATACCAACGACTTATTTACTAAACATTGACTTATATAACATATTTACGAGGGCATCCTGTGTAAAAAAGTCACTTGCAGGTATGCACAGCATTTACTTACATTAGGTCTTACATGATTAAAATTATAATTAGGTTTAAAACTGGAAATTGTCATTACAATAAAAAACTAAAATTAAAAACTAATATACTGACAAAACCATCTTATCTGTCTTTAAAATATTTAAAAATAAAGTCCGTTACTTAAATGCAAATTTTCGTCATTGATATGATTTATGTTTATTGACAAAAATATATTCGGTTTAAGAATAAAAACGACACTTGCATCTGCATAATTCAATCGAGAATTCGAAATTATTTTTGAAGAGAGAGCTCATCTTTATTTAAAACATAATTTGAGAGGCTAATTTACAAAATTATTCATTTTATTGTCATAAAATTAAACGAAAAATGACTATTTGACATCTCAATTATTCACCTTTTCAAATAATATATGTTTCATTTCAAAGGCATCTTTTAATTAATTTGTAAAATAATTTTTCTTTTGTTTATTAATAATATGTAATGTTAGACTAAAAAGTCGATGAATGAGCGCATCAATAATGTCGTCGTCACGCATTATCGCCCCCGCAATTAGCCTCTTTGACATTCGAACAAAGAATTACGCGCCCTTTTCACGGACGGTGTTATACTTTTTGAATAGTTTGGAGTTATAATTAAATGTTTTAAGTGTTAACATCACGTTTATTAAATCTCTAATATTAAGTAGGTACCTATTTGTGTAGCTTCATAATTATATTAGGTAGTGGATGTATGAAGAGGAAGAGGGAGCCCAGAGGAAAGATTATGTGATTGTGTGAGGAGCGATATGAAATAAATGGAATTCAGTGATAGCGTGACGGTTGACTGGACAGAATGTGTGAAGAAAAACTGGGCAAGTGCGAGTCAGACTCGCGCACTGGGGGTTCCGTACAAACTTACCTATGTAAATAGTTCAATTTCCGAATGAAGTCTCAAAGATTTTATTAAAAAAAAAAAAAAATTTTTTGACGTAACAAACTTTGCTGTTTTTAGATTTGTTCCTATACTTGTTCTGTAGGATCTTCCTTTAGGCCAAATTTCAGGATTCTGGGTCAACGGAAGTACCTACCCTATGAATTTTGATTACCTTTAGAGTGTCGAAATATACGTTTTTTGCGACATAAATTGCCGTTTTTTTTTTTGTTAACTTATAAGTTTGATTTTTCACAGTTTCAAGGGATCGCAAACCTCAATATATGGTTTTAATTTTAATTCGAATTCGATACCTCCACGCATTCTCGAGTCTCTTCGAGTCGAGGGTCTTGACAGACAAACAGACAGACGGACAGCAAAATAATCACGTTTGTTGTTTGGAAGGAGCCCCAATTAAATATTTATTTTATTCTGTTTTTATTATTTCTTATTATAGCGATAACATAAATGCATCATCTGTGAAAATTTCAACAGTCTAGCTATCACGGTTCATGAGATACAACCTGGTGACAGACCGACAGACGGACAGTGTATAATAGAGTCCCGTTTTTACCCTTTGGGTGCGTTAAAACGTATTGTACCGACCACAAAACGTGTTGCGCCAACTCAAGTAACGAGGGTCAAGGGCAGGAAGATGATGGTAATGATGATGACAAATTCTAAAAAAAAGCGGGCAAGTGCGAGTCGGACTCGCGCTCTGAGGGTTCCGTACAAACTTACCTATGAAAAAAAGTAAAAAAAACTAAAACCCGACTACGACAAAAAAAACGACGAAACTAAAAGTATGAAACAAGATTTCCAGGATGCTGAAATAAACAAGGTAAAAAGAAAAGCCGCAGTCACACGTTATAGGTAACAACCGAAACACTTTAATAACGTGTGACTACGGCTTTTCTTTTCCTTGACCCGTGGAGGGGCCCATATGGGCCCCTCCACGGGTGAAGGCCTCCTCCAGTTCCTTCCATGTGCCCCTATCACTTGCTATATTTTGCCAATCATTTCCTGCTGTATCAATTATATCGTCAGCCCAGAATTTACGTTATTGAAAAAATATTTATTTACTTACATAATAATATGAAACAGAAGTGATTTTGAATATTTCCAAGTACAGTGCGTTTCAAATCACAAACATTTGACAGAGGTCATTGACGTTTCTATTCTTAGGAACGTACTTAAATGACCTTTGTCAAAATAATGTATGTTGATAACAATAACGTTGTTTTTTTTTTAGCCAAGTCTTATTTAAATTAATAAAAATGGTGAAATAAATATTAAAAACCTATATTAATCCATGCTTTATTTTATAGGGGAAAACAACAGTGATGATGGTGATAAGAACGACGATGACCACTGAAACAGTGATGCAGACATGAGCGGAATTGAATAACTAAGAAATACATTCTAATTAATAATTATTCGTTCATGATTCGTAAATAAATGTTTATTGTTAAAAAAAATATATTTTAATTTTGTTTTTAAATTCATATGACTTGAGAACCCCTCCTTCATTTTGAAAGTCGTTTTAAAATATTCTGCATGTTTTTTAGGTGGGAAATCATCTAATGACTTTTTCTGCTCTAAGGCGGAGCGAGAGGGCGTGCCATACTTTTAGTGACTAAAACGCACTACTATGTTCCTTCTTTGTCTTGCAATCCAGAACCCCGGGTTTCCCCTTCAGAAGGTAACCCATGGCCCCAATAGGCTTCAGTCCTGCTGGACCCCTACGGTTAGCTGACATCTCTTTGAGGCGCGCATGGAACACTACGCACCGTCGACGACACGGGGTCGGGCCGGACGGTGAACTGCCCATTGCCCGCCGTCCGAAGTCGGGATTCCGGTGGCTGGGGCGTGAGGAAGTCCGTTCCCTCACGCGTGCGGCCGCTGGAGCTTCCAGCGTGTAAGTTAAACTTTTACAAACAAAAACAAATAGCTATTGACTTAATTACCCAACTTCAATCTACAACACCATCTCAAGAGGTACCGCCACTAACTTTAACCGTCCCTTTGTAAAACAAGTGAAAGTGCAAGTTATGTAAAAACTGTACCAATCGTTACTGCATGGTATCCGTTAAGGCAACGACTGCGACACGTCGGCCATTTTGTCTTTTTTTTTTTGTTTAAATAAATTGCGTAATGAAAGAAATGCTCTGTAATTGGTGACTAAGTGGATGACCACTAAGATAACCAAAAAATAAACATCATGTCCCAATTTCATAATTGGGACAGTAATTTCTTTTTTATTTTTTATTACTGATAGGCTCGCGTTTGACCACTATCTCACCTGATGGTAAGCGATGATGTGGCGGTAATAATGGTTATTTTAGGTATCTACAAGTGTATAGTGTGTGTGTGTGTGTGTGTGTGTGTGCGTGCGTGTGTAAGTGTGTGTGTGTGTGTTATTAAAAGTTACTCTCAAAAACATGTTTCGCAGTGGCAGTAGTGGTATTTTACATAAAAGTAGCACAAGCTTATAAAATTTGCAATTGCATAACTTTTTTTTTCCAAATTGAAACCGTAATTAAAATCATAACTCCTATTTTATGAGTAAAATTTTTGAAAATGACGTTACCCTACACTAGGAATTATTCCTGTATCGTGGTCAAACAACTATCTCTGAGCCACACAAATAATTGATTCGTGTGGGTATCGATCCCACAACAGGTAGCGCAGCAGCCAATCGCTCAGCTACTGCGCCTACCGTGACTAATTTTGTGTATCAATTGACCTTAGTCGCTATAACCAAGCAGATTTTTCATGTGTCTCTAAGCCTCGTAAATAAAATAAATAATATAAATAAAATAAAGAGAAAGTTATAAAACTAGGCGTTACTTTGCAGAAAACCATAACAATGAAATGTTTTTCAAAATCTATTTATGTTGCTTTACTATCAAAACATGACTAGACCTATAAATCAAGAGTGAATAGGTACCTTCTAGTCAAGCGAGCTCCATCGTCGACCACATCATCGCTTACCATCAGGTGATATAGTGGTCAAACGCGAGCCTATCCATAATTAAAAAAAAACTAGTTTTGTTGGAATTAGAACTATAGACCTGTGAAAAATACCTCATTGGTTTGGTTCCTGTATGGAAACGTCCCAACTATCCAGATCCTAGATTTGATACACAAACATACACACACGTAACTTAGGTGCATTTACATAAATAAACAAAACTCCCGAACTGTAGCACTTCGCCTTAACAAGTAAAAGATCGATATAAATAATTCTTATAATAATGTGACCGAAATTTGTGTCAGAAAAAAAAACGCATCGTCGGCGTCAGCAATGGTTCCGCTTAAACAGTTCAATGAACCCTGACGTAACCGAGTTAATGTGTAATTAACTCTAAGGAACAACCGCTACTTGATTGATACCTATTATATAGATAGTAGTTGTAATAAATTGCTATTTGATTAGACAACATTGGAAAAGAATTTGTTAAATGCTTGTCTAAATCTAGGCAGCTACAGAACCGGGACAGCTTCTAATGTTATACAAAGCATAACATTAGAAGCTGATCCGATCGTGTGTGGAGTACTGCAGCCACTTATGGACTGGAAAATGTCATCTGGAAAACGAAGAGGCTAATTGGTGACCCAGAGGTGGTTAAGTACAATCTACATAGCTTGGAGCACAGGCGTAGTGTGGCCAGCCTTTGAGTATTTTACAGGATGCATTTTGGAGAGTGTGCGCAGGAATAACATGTCTTGATTCCGCCATCTCCTTTATACCATCGGACAACCCGAAGTACGGGGAGTATCCACCTTTACATTGCTAACACCTCTACGGTCCGGACTAAGCGTTTCACCTCTTTCTTTATACCGCGTACATCGAAGGACTGGAACATTTTGCTTGCTGAGGTCTTCCGGTCCAGTTATAATTTAGGTATCTTTAAGGCTGGAGTGAATAGGCTCTTAATACATAAACTAGTGCGTTTCACCATCAACGATTGCACCACTGCTTACCATCAAGTGGTTTCGCAGTCAAGCACTATTTTATATCCAACGCTGCATCTTCGATACGCGAAAACTTTCGGCCTCACCGGCCAACTGTTACCTGTAACCTTGGTTCTCCAGCAGATATCTTCATTCCTGATGCGATCACGTAAACTCCGAGCATGGCCCTTTCCATTGGCCTTTGGCAAAACCATAATTGAGAGAGTGCAGAACTCTGCTACTATTAGCGCAAATTGACACTAATGCATCCCGTGAATGAAGGCTTTTCATTTGTTTCCCATTTATTTTATTGTTACTATCAATCTAGTAGAGTATATGTACCTATGTAAAGATAGGATATGTACCTTTGTAAGTTAGTTTTAATTAGGTAAAGTTAAGCATATTAACAGGATCGGTCGTTGTGGAGACGCTTGGGGGAGGCCTATGTCCAACAGTGGACGTCTTTCGGCTGAAATGATGATGATGAAGCATATTAATGTATTAGTTATATGATAAATAAAATATTTCAGTCACAGTTCCAGTTCCTATGTAAAAAGTAAGTATTTGTTATCTAACCACTTTATCAATAATATTAAACTAGCTGCCCGCCCCGGCTTCGCTCAGGATATTTTGTTTTTTAAATTGCATATTTTTCGAATAGGTAAATGATTTACGGGAACTTTTGAATTGTCAAGTCAGAAAAATGATACTAGTAACAAGTTTCAAAGCTATGGAGAAGAATGTACAAAAAGCTCTATGCAAATTCTTAAATATTCTTATCTCAATATTTATAAAAAACACATTAGTTTACCAGGGCAATAAGTATATTATTTACCACATAAAACCGCAGATACCACTAGGCGTCGATGCTCAAGACTTTCTTATACAGATAACTTCTCACGCTCTGGGTGGCGCGAGAGAGGGGATCATACTTTTACTGTTTTCTGTCTGTTGTTGTCTGTCAAGACCCTTTATCTCGAGAACGCGTGGAGCTATTGAGTTGAAATTAAACCATATACTTAAGTCAGCGGTCCCTTGAAGCTGTGAAAAAGTCAAACTTTTAAGTTAACGAATAAAAAAGATACGGCCGTTTATGTCGCAAAAAACGTATATTTCGATACTCTCAAAGGAATCAAAATTCATAGGGTACTTCCCGTTGACCCAGAATCCTGAAATTTGGTATACAGCAAGGTTTTATAGATCAGGTACTTATAGGAATAAATCTGAAAACAGTAAATTTATTGTTACCTACATCACAAAAAATAATACTTTTTTGCAATTCAGAAAAATCTTCGAGACTCCTTTCGAGAATTATAGTTTGTATGGGACCCTCAAAGCGCGAGTCCGACTCGCACTTGCCCATCATTTTCATCATCATTTCAGCCGAAAGACGTCCACTGCTGGACATAGGCCTCCCCCAAGCGTCGCCACAACGAACGGTCCTGTGCGTCTCGCATCCATCGGACTCCCGCAATCGTTACCAAGTCATCGGTCCACCTTGTAGGAGGCCTTCCAACGCTACGTCTTCCGGTACGTGGTCGCCATTCCAGAACCTTTCGGCCCCAACGGCCATCTGTTCTGCGAGCAATGTGCCCTGCCCATTGCCACTTTAGTTTGGCGATTCTTCGTGCTATGTCGGCAACCTTGGTTCTCCTGCGGATATCCTCATTCCTGATTCGATCACGCAAGGAAACTCCGAGCATAGCCCTCTCCATTGCCCTTTGGGTGACTTTAAGCCTTCTAATGAGGCCCATTGTAAGCGACCACGTTTCGGAGCCATATGTCATCACTGGCAACACGCACTGGTCATAGACTTTCGTCTTGAGACACTGTGGTATATTGGACGAGAAGACACCGCGCAGCTTCCCGAACGCTGCCCAGCCGAGTCGGATTCGACGATTGATCTCTTTCTCGAAGTTAGACCTTCCCAACTGGACCGTCTGTCCCAGGTAAACGTATTCGTCTACAACTTCGAGTGTAGAGTCCCCGACCTTGATAGGAGTGGGTGCTACATGGCTGTTTACCATGACTTTGGTTTTGTCCATGTTCATTTTAAGTCCCACTCTTTCGGAAGCTCTACTGAGGTCACCAAGCATTATACTGAGCTCCTCCGTAGTCTCAGCCATGACTACTATGTCGTCGGCAAACCGAAGGTGAGTGATGTACTCGCCATTGACATTAATGCCTAGCCCTCTCCATTCCAAAACCTTGAAGACATCCTCCATTGCTGCCGTGAACAGTTTCGGAGAAATAACGTCTCCCTGCCTCACACCCCGCTGCAAGAGGATAGGTTTCGAGGTCTGGTCTTGTAGTCGGACTGACATAGTGGCGTTTTTGTACAAACACTTCAGCACTTCGATATACCGATAGTCAATTTGGCACCGTTGGAGAGACTGCAGTACAGCCCAAGTTTCAATCGAATCAAAGGCTTTCTCGTAGTCCACAAACGCTAAGCAGAGAGGCTGATTATACTCCTCAGTCTTCTGTATAACCTGCCGCAGCGTATGTATGTGGTCCACGGTGCTGAAGCCTTTACGAAATCCGGCTTGTTCGGGAGGCTGGAAGTCGTCGAACCTGCGCGCGAGACGATTCGTGATGACTCTGGAAAACAGCTTGTAGACATGGCTCAGAAGCGAGATGGGCCTATAATTCTTAAGCAGGGCATTATCGCCCTTCTTAAAGAAGAGTACCACCACGCCTCTGCTCCACGCCTGTGGCGTTTTTCCCTCGAGTATGACGGAATCAAATAGCTTCTGAAGGGCCTTAAGGACCGGTTTTCCACCCGCCTTCAGGAGTTCGGCCGTAATTCCGTCCTCACCCGACGCCTTGTTGTTTTTCAGCTGCTTCAGAGCCATCCTAATCTCGTACAGGCTGACGTCCGGGATATCTTCGGTATAGTGTCGAGTCAATCTAGCTCTTGGGTCGTTCACTAGATTTACAGCGGGTTTAGCGATAGACGTGTATAACTGTCCATAAAAAGCCTCGATCTCTCCCAGAAGCTCCGATTTGGCGGATATGACTCTGCCATCGTCGGTCTTCAGTTTCGTGAGCTGGCTTTGCCCAATAGACAGATCTCGTGCAAATACTTTAGAGCCCTTATTCCGCTCAATCGCATCCTTAATCCTTGCGGTATTAAAGCGGCGAAGGTCACGTTTCAGGGACTTCGAGATTTGTCTATTGAGCTGCCGGTATATGCACGCATCGTCTGAAGACTGCAGAATCATCTCACGCCTCTTCTTCATTAGCTCGAGGGTCGGATCGGAGAGCTTCTTGTTTTTATTTGTACGGTGAGTCTTGAAAAACTTAGACCCGACCGTATGGACAGTTTCCACGAACCCATCGTTATATTCATCCACGGAGCTTCCTAGGCACTCGAAACGATTGTGGAGTTCGAGCTGAAAGCTCTCGGGGTTTTGGATCTGGATCTGTGCTGGACGGAGCGTAGACTTCATCAGTCGAGACCTTTCAAGCTTAATGTTAATATTCAATGTGCCTCTTACGACGCGGTGATCACTTCCAGTTTTCACCGCGCTGATCACAGAGACATCATTGAATATTTGCTTTTTCGTCGACAGGATGAAGTCAATCTCATTTCTAGTTGCACCGTCAGGACTTTGCCAGGTCCACCTTCTATGCTCACGCTTTTTGAAGAAGGAATTCATCATATAGAGGTCCTCCTTCTCCATAAAGCTAGCCAGTAGGTGTCCCCGGTGATTCCGACGTCCAAATCCAAATTGCCCCACTCGCAGCTCGTCACCGTCTCGTTTGCCTAGTTTCGCGTTAAAGTCCCCCATGACCACGGTGAAGTGAGTCTTAGAACCATGCATGGCTCTTGATATATCCTCATACATGGATTCTACTTCGTTGTCGGGATGTGTCGAGGTCGGGGCGTAGACCTGTATGACCTTCAGCGAATATCTTGATGATATTCTGAGTATAAGGTACGCCACCCTGGTCGACACACTCTCGATCCTCACCACATTGTTCACAAGGGACTTGTGGACGATAAACCCGACACCACCCTGGGACTGCTGGTCACCCTCCCGGAAATAGAGCAGGTTACCGGATTTGAGAATTATCGTATCCTCCCCCTGTCTTCGGACTTCAGACAATCCCACAATACTCCATCGCAACCTGCTCAATTCCTCCTCCAGTTCGGTGATCTTCTCGTCAGTCCTCAGTGTACGCGTGTTAAAAGTTGCCAGGTCGAGTCGTTTCATAGATGGGTAGCCAAATCTCATCCGGAGATTCTTCGCACCCCTTGCCTCGTCGTGGCCTTGACCGCTACCGGAGTCAAGGGTAGACGGGCTGCCGGGCACTAGGGGCCATTTTTTGTTTCTGTTTTTCATGTTGGGGGGGGTTGCCATAATCGCCACGCTTGGCAGACGGGTTGGCGATCGCAGTTTGGTTGTTGTAATGTACAGAGGATGCTGCTGCCCATTCTCTGGTATGTCCCTTAGTCGCCTCTTACGACACCCTCGGGAAGAGATGGGATGGTGTTATTCTTAACGTCCGAACACCATACGGAACTTGCCCAGTTTTCTTTATTTTTTACTTTCAGTTACCCTTTGTGCCGCGGCAAGTCTTTCGCATAATCTTATAATACCAACATAGCAAATACAGTATTCTTACAGTAACCACATAAGCACCACGTCAGTACACTCATATATCTCCAAGACGTCATACATAACCATCAGCTTCGTCCACAACATACTAATTTCACTTCCTCCTGTTATCCTGCGGTTAACCTTCCGATGTTTTCCTTTTGCCAACATATGGCAACCTTGGTGAGCCATAGTTAAGTGTGTTACAATGTTATCCTCTTAATGAGAGGCGCATAGTAAGATGCTAGCTATCTGTAAAGGCAATCTGCTAGGCTTGAGGAAGTGTGAATCCCTTGGCGTCTTAAGCTAGAACTACATTAGACCGACGCACACGTGTAACACAACTGATTAGTACTTAGAACAACGTCGCGTGGCGTGGATCAAGTGTAGCTCTACAAGTCTAGTTTCCATGTAAAATGTATGGAGACCGACGCGCCCAGATCGGCGTGTGTGGCACACGTGTGCGCAGTGTAGTTCTACCTTTAGCGTTTTTGCGGTAAGCCCTAAGTACAGGTTGTCTCAAAAATGATTCAATTTTGTAGATGCATAAAAACAATCGGTAATATGAGGCAATCGTTTGTCCAGGCAATGGTCATGTGAAGAGGAGGGATGAAACGCATGTTACCAAAAAAGTTCTGAGTATACATGTAGATGGATGGAGAGGGAAAGGGAGGCCAAAGAAAAGTTCGATGAGTTGTGTGAGGAGTGATATGAAAGAAAAGGGGATTAGTGATAGTGTGACGGGTGACAGGACGGAATGGAAGAAAAAAACGTGTTGCGCCAACTCCAAGTAATAAGGGCAGGATGAAGAAGAAGGAGGGACGCGTTAAATTACAAAATCAGAAACTGAAGAGATAGGAAAATTCTTCGTGAAAATACTTCGCTAATGTTTTCCTTCAATTCAGAAATGGTTGATGGATAATAATAATAATAATAACCCCATCGCCGTATCTCTACGTTGACGTCGTGGTGGGGCTTGCGTGCTCCAATATACCCTAGGTCTGTATCGGTGAAGTTTGCTTTGCCGTAATATGCCTAGGGTGAGGGGCCAGACTAAGAGAGATACAATCCGCAGTGCAGTTTTGTGGCGAACTGTTGGGCATTAGCGACCCCACGGATCCGATCTCCCGGGAGAATTCTTGTTCTTCATCTCCGGCTTGCCTTTATTGGCCGGCCGTAGTGAACACTGACGAGGAACTGAGCTCCCACCTCTCTCTTGCCTTTATTGGCTGGCTTGAGTGGAGATTCGCAAGAGCAAACATGCTCGGGAGAAGGATGTATAATCCAGTAAGGTGCTGGTAGGGATCTTGACCGTACTTCCGGGATTGTCCTGATAGCCGTGGTATACCTCTCCACTCCTCAAGCACCTCAGAATATGTTGCCCTCTTGTTGCTACGTCACTTCGTGCTAGCGGCCGTTTTTTGGGGGCCCATTTATTGAGTGTGCAAGTCACCCCCTGCCTTTTTTGGCAGGCAGGGGCCATAGTCTTAACATAGTTCCATGTTACCAGTCCACTTAAGACTCCAAAAACCATAGCCCTATTATCTTTGTTCTCCATATGTCGCAACAGTTTTTCAATAACCGGGGGTTGTCCTTAGGTGCACTAGCATAGCGCGTACAGGGATAATCGTCGGTTGGTATCTTGTTCCATTATAATTATCTAAAGGGCCTCTGCGAGTTGGCTTCGGCTCCTCGTACGCCTTCCAAAGGTCCAGGACCTCAGGGTCCTGAGATAAATATTGAAAATACATATAATAATAATCTTTATTTTGTACGTTTAACACACACTGATTACTGTTGTACACCCAATTTTTCAGATAACCCCAAACTAAAAAAAATCGAAGGTGCGAGGTCTGCTCTCTGTGAGGTACTTACAGATCGCTTTGAAGAGTTCCTGGCCACACGCACTGGTCGACTTTCGGCTTTAGGTACACACTTTAGTATGTTGCTTATATATTAAATAATTAAAGACATCAACGCTTTAAAGATGACGCCTGAAGTACCTACCACAGAAATTCTCCATTAAGTCGAGTTGAAGTTGTAAGGTTCACGTGTTTGTAATTACACCGGTATCCCTGTCATCCAAACCGGAACTCAGAAATGTTGCTTGGCGGCTGATAAATGTGATCAACCGCCGCTGCTGGGACTTTCTCAGACAAAGACTTTCCTTTCCATCTAGCAAGTAATTCACTCTGGTCGTTTGTAGCATAAATGTTAGTACAAGGACCATTCTCTTAGAAGATAAAAGAAAAGAAAATACCAAAAGAAAATAGTTATACATAAGTCATGTTTAGATTTATTGTAAGTTTTTTTTTATTATATAAACTAGTGCTTGACTGCGATCCCACCTGATGGTAAGCAGTGATGCAATCGTTGATGGTGAGGCGCACTAGTTTATTAAGCCTATTCACTCTGACCTTGAAGACACCTAAATTATAATCGGATAGGAAGACCACAACAGGCAAATAAATTATTCTAGTCCTTCGATGTACGCGGTATCAACGACGAGGCGAAACGCTTATTCCGGACCATAGAGGTGTTAACAATGTAAGGGTACTCACCGTACGTCGGGTTGTCAGATGGTAGAAAAGGAATCAAGTGATGCAATTCGTGCATCCTGTAAAATACCGAAAGACTGACTGAGTACCCTACGCCAGTGTTCTAGGCTTTGTAGATTGGACTTAACCAAATCTGAATCACCAATTAGCCTCTTCGCACGCCTTTGTTTTGATGAAATAATAAATACAAGTGTAAGGCAATTATTTAATATTGTATACATGAGCTAAATCTACAGTTTGGAAGAATTATTTTATGTTAATTGTTATTTCTAGAAATGACAGTTCTCGTATACCTCTAGAGGGATAGTCACAAATCCAAGACACCACCAGTCTTGCTTGTCAAAGGATTATCCAGTTATTTTGTATTGGAGGTCAGATATGCAGTCGCTCCATGTACAGTCAGGGATCAAAAGTGCAGTTGCAATCTATCAATGTTAAAGTGTCTAAAATTTCTTTGTTTTAGAAGTTCAATAGTCCACAACTAATTTATTAAATACTTTAAATCCTATATTACCAATTAAATCAGTCATGAAGCATTGACCTTCTTCTACAAAGAAATGTTAGACATTTTGGCATTGGTAAGGTGGAACTGCACTTTTGACCTTGTCCCCCGACTGTACAATACTGGTATCCAAGTGCTTCCGGTTCAACACAATTAAGAAAATACTGGACAAATTGATATTAAAGGAAAAACCATTTTTTGTTAGTCTATACTTTCCCACTGCTGGGCAAAGGCTTCCCCCAACTTCCTCCAAGTTTTCTTTTCTTGAGCCACCTCAAAGTAGCCCTTGCGGTAGACGTCTAGGTCATCTCATACCTCTTCCCAGGTTGGCCGCAGCGGCGTCGTCCATCTTCTAAAACTTTAAGGCTATATATGATAGGCTAGCGTTTGACCATTATCTCACCTGATGGTATATACGATGGAGCACGCTTGCCTAGAAGTAATGAATAGGTTACTTCTAAGCAAGCGATCCATCGTAGACCACAACATCGCTCACTCTTGACTTAAAGACCCCTAGGTTGTAGCTATCAGGAAACACAGACTCCGGCAGGGAATTCCACTCCTCAGCTGTACGTACAATAAATAAATAAAAAAATACATAAACCAGTGCTTGACTGCTATCCCACCTGTCCTAACCAATTTTTGTGCGTTTTTAGGGTATACGGCCGTTTATGTCTCAAAAAACGTATATTTCGACACTCTCGAGGAAATCAAAATTCATAGGGTACTTCCCGTTGACCCTGAGAATCCTGAAATTTTGAACAAAGCAAAGTCTCATAGCATAGGTATAAGAATAAATCTCAAAACTGTAAATTTGTTGTTACGTCACAACAAAAAAGATTTTTTGGAATTAAACTGTTTAAATAGGTAAGTTTTGTACGGAACCCTCAGGGCGCGAGTCCGACTCGCACTTGCCCAGTTTTTTTTTTACTCGTATTTCCCATATCAACATAGAAACAGCATTAGGAAGTGGTTCATTCAATAATGTTATTACATCCGCTTATAGAAACTGTAAATTGTATGACGACGAATTATCTACGGCTTAATGACCTACATTTATTGTGTAACGTGTCTGAATTTGAAGTAAAGTGGCTTTCTCTCGGAATTCAACTTCAAATGGGCAATACTTATCTGTAACATGTTTGTGTATTTGTAGATTACCATTTGGAACATTAGTAGCGCTTAAATACATTGACAATGCAGGGTAATAATTTATAAATGTTGTATTAGGTATTATTATTTAATTTATAATGAATACGGAAGTATGTGATAGCATCGCATAGGTGTGAGTTGTTTAGGTGTTGTTACTGAAATTTTAAATACATTAATTAAAGTCGCCTTCTTAATAGGTATACAAGTAAAATAATAATCACACATCCTGAAAGTAGTATATTCAGAATCAACTACTGAAATGATTTCAGCGATTATTAAAATAATATTTTTTTTATTCTAAAATAATCAAGAGTATTTTTAACCGACTTCAAAAAAAGGAGGTGGTTATCAATTCGGTTGTATTTTTTGTTTTATCATTTTTTTTTTTTTTATGTTTGTTACCTCAGAACTCCGTCGTTTATGGACCGATTTGCAAAATTTTTTTTTCCCTTTATAGGATATGCTTCCAGATTGGTCCCATTTTTTTCAAAATCCAGTTCCATACCTGTACCATGACGTTTAAAGTAAGATTGTTTCATTCTTATTTCCATTGTGGGTAAGAGATGGCGCTAGACAACCTGTATAGCTCTGTCTCTTACCCACACTAAAATAAGAATGAAACAATCTTACTTTGAACGTCATGGTAACCCAGCTGATGATGGAATCCATGAGGAATCGAGGGAATTCCTCAAAAATTATAGGCAACCCTATGGTAATTTTAGTATTTTCATCAAGAACTTAAGCATTTACAGTCAAAAAGCAACATTTTATGAAGTGGAACTGATGAAGAAGACTAGAAATGGTTAACGGAACTTCATACTCAAATAGATATCACAATGAAGCTATAGTTAAGCGACTATGACAATACAAATAAATGAATGGTTCTGAATAGTTACGTTGAAAATGGTATCATCGAAGTGATCTGATGATGATGATGGAGCCGGAAGGTAGGCACTGGAACTCCGTAATTAATCAATGTAACCTAGCCGTGTTTGGACTTATTAGAATTGTCATGAGATGCACTTTGGCTATAAGGTACTATCGAACTGATCTGATGATGGAGCCAGAAGGTAGGCACAGGAACTCCGTAATTAATCAATGTATCCTAGCCGTGTTTGGGCTTATTAGAATTGTCGTGAGATGCTCTTTGGCTATAAGGTACTATCGAACTGATCTGATGATGGAGCCGGAAGGAGGAAGGTAGACACAGGAACTTTATAATAAAACAATGTAACCTAGCAGTATTTGGGTTAATTGGAATTGTCATGAGAAATAGGCACTCTGTTTATAAGTGTATCGCAACTAAAAATTGTGAAATAAAAACTTTTTAGAAAAAAAAAAAATAACCGACTTCACTAAAAAAAAACACTAAAAGGATCAAAATAACTTTAATTTCGGAAGTCGGTGTTAAATAAGAAACAAACAATACCGAGAAACACCTACTTCCGAAATTAAAGTTATTTTGATCCTTTTAGTGTTTTTTTTTTACTGAAGTCGGTTATTTTTTTTTTCTAAAAAGTTTTTATACATATAGGATAAAAGTTACCTATTTTGATAAATTCTTGATTGCATCACTTAACATGTTTGTTTGTGCGTGCGTATAGATATCTACCAATATCGTTGCGCTACCAATCTACTGCGTCGATGCCCACATTTTTGGGTTAATATACACAATTTTCAAATTTTTCGATTATGGTGGCGAAACTTTTTCTTCGGTTTTCGTAAAAATTAGGGACCCAGGGCCCTAATTCTCGCGAAAACCGAGGAGAAGAAACTGAAGAGAAGAAACATTTTTCTCCGTTTCCGTTCCGCGACAGCTAAAGTAACGGTTTCGCCACCAAAATTGAAAAAAATTATATTGACTCATTTGCCTATAATTAAGATAACACTAAAAAAACACTAAATGTATCAGTGCTTGAATTATGATTGTAACTTAAATTTCAAAGTGGGGTTTATAAGGGAGTACATATATTCCAGATACATGTTGTATGTCTGGCATATTTACTGGTAAAATACCGATAAACACGGCTATCAATTTTCCACTCAAAAAGCTGCTTCTTCTTGCGTAGTCGACAGTGCGTCTGTTATTATGTGTTATTTATAGTTTTGCAAAAAAAGTTACCGAGTTTTATTACTTTGGCATGCAGGTCCATCTCTGTACAATTATTACAGTTTTATTTTATCCTTCTCCCAAATAATTCATCTTTATCTCTCCTCCCTCTTAATTCAATTCAAAATACTTTATTTCACATAGACCTACATGAGCGCTAGTCTTTATTTATTTATTAAAACTTCATGCAACACAAAGGCACAAAGGCGAACTTAAAAATAATAATAATAAATTATTTATTATCAGACATCTTGGCCCATAGATACATACCTTACAGACTAACATATATAAAATAAATACAATTTATCGTTAGTAAATAAGACTTAGGACTATGTTAGTAACACTTCACATTGCACTATGTTCACTTTGTGCTGTACTGTGACCTGTCCGCGGAAGCGACGGAACACCACGCCTTGCGGCCAAAAGTCTTCCTTCAGCATGAGGGGCAGGAAAGTGTTCGGGACTCGCACAACATTAAACAACACATTAACATTTTTTAATTAGGCATTCTCTACCAGTCAACCAAGGGTGGTGAAGAGAAAACATGGCAGGTGAATAAAAAAACAAAAAATAAATTATTAAGAAAACAAGGGTACACATGTATATAAATAAAATAAATAAACATATATATTTAATATAATATAATAATTACATATATCTGAATGCCCTCTTAATTCAATTCATAATACTTCATAGTCTTAGGACTATATTTCACTGGGACACCATGGCGGCGCGACCAGTCGCCGCTACCAACAAAATGTATACAGCTGTATAGAGAGTTACTCAGCTGGTGTCCGTTTGGTTACGCAACCAATTTGGTGGCGCGACTAGCTCGGACGCCAGTCCGGCTGCCAGTGACGCCCCCACCAAAGAGTATGGTACCGGACACCATGGCGGCGCAACTGGTCATGCCGCCATGGTGTCCCGGTGAAATATAGCCCTTAGTGTCCTATTTTTAATTTCAATATTATTTTCTAGTTAATCAGCACTTTTATCACACTCAGTTACTTCCTCTGCTAATACACATTAATTATAAATAAGTAGTACTAATATATATCCTACTAACCAATGGAAACTTCCTATTAATATTAAATCAGTTTTAATTACGAGCATCCTAACCTCGGAATATAAAAAAAAACTCACCGTCTGCAACAAAAACATTATTCAAGAAGATTCAAGTTATATGTACTTATAAAGTATTTGAAGTATTATTTTACTGACAAAAGAAGTCAGCCATCTGCGAAGCTTCATTAGCGATATTATAAGAATTATATTAAACTGCCAGGTACAGTGTGTGCCGTGAGGTCGAGGTGATCAGGTCAGGGTCACTGCGAGGCTAAAACTGAGGAAATCGGCAAGTGAAAGAGTTTAAAAACGAAGTATGCCGTGTAATTTATTGAAGTGTCAAATCTATGGTTTTTTTGTTGTGCAATGATTTAGTGGAAGCTTCGATATTTTTAATGACCAAGGTTAGGAAAGAAAAAACCCGTGCAATCAAGTGGGCATACAAAATGAAATATTATTTGAGGAACTTAAAGATGATTTTCTAAGACCTATTCTATGATAATATAAACATATATCTGTAAACTTCATAGACTTAATTTTTTTTCGTTTCTCATAATGCACCGTCTGGTTGAATTTTTCGTCGGTTTTTCCTAATTAAAAAAAAGTGTGCTTTTTTTAAATTTAAGCTGTTTAAAATCGTTATTCTAACCAATCCCGATGATATTTTTAGTAAAAGAGATCCAGCAGTCTGATTACCTATACAAAAAAGCCAACAGAGCTCTCTGGCGCGACGTACAAGGAGACCAGAACCCAACTAAACTGGGAAGAGAGTTGGACAAAGAAGAAGGAAGTGGATGAATAGACGAGAGAGATCCAGAATCAGCTTTAAAGTACCTTTCTGCCACTCATTGCACGCTTTGGAAAGGTCTATGTCCGCAGTACACAATGCTTTAGGCTGTGTTGATACAATAGAAGTGAAAGCTTTGTGAGTACTTAATATTACCATTAAACCACTAGCAGAATTGAATTGTCTAGGTAAGTAAGCCATAACTATCTGCACCGCTATTTTACAACCTCGTTAGTTGTACTAATCAAAGTACTGGCCATTTGTAAGTTCTATTTTTTTTTAATGTTTCTGTCACAATATTTCCCTTTGCCTCAGAGTTTTTGGCGGGATTTCTTCGCGTGAAGTCCAGTGGCTGTTGTAATTATTCGTAAATTGATTCCTAGTGGATATTGTGATATAAAAAACTTTTTACAAAAAAAAAATAACCGACTTCACTAAAAAAAAACACTAAAAGGATCAAAATAACTTTAATTTCGGAAGTCGGTGTTTCTCGGTATTGTTTGTTTCTTATTTAACACCGAGTTCCGACATTAAAGTTATTTTGATCCTTTTAGTGTTTTTTTTTTAGTGAAGTCGGTTATTTTTTTTTTTTGTAAAAAGTTTTTATTTTACACTTTTTAGTTGCGAACCACTTATAAACAGAGTGCCTATTTCTCATGACGATTCCAATTAACCCAAACACTGCAAGGTTACATTGTTTTATTAGAAAGTTCCTGTGTCTACCTTCCACCTTCCGGCTCCACCACCACCGATTGGTTCGATAGTACCTTATAGCCAAAGTGCATCTCATGACAATTCTAATAAGCCCAAACACGGCTAGGATACATTGATTAATTACGGAGTTCCTATGCCTACGTTCCGGCTCCATCATCAGATCAGTTCGATAGTACCTTATAGCCAAAGTGCATCTCATAACGATTCTAATAAGTTCAAACACGGCTAGGTTACATTGATTAATTATGGAGTTCCAGTGCCTACCTTCCGGCTCCATCATCATCATCAGATCACTTCGATGATACCATTTTCAACGTAACTATTCAGAACCATTCATTTATTTGTATTGTCATAGTCGCTTAACTATCTTCATTGTGATATCAATGTGAGTATGAAGTTCAGTTGACCATTTCTGGTATTCTTCATCAGTTCCACTTCATCAAATGTTACTTTTTGACTGTAAATGCTTAAGTTCTCGATGAAAATACCAAAATCACTATATGGTTGCCTATAATATTAGAGGAGTTCCCTCGATTCCTCATTGATCCCATCATCAGAACTGGATTTTGAAAAAAATGGGACCAATCTGGAAGCATATCCTATAAAGGGAAATAAAAATTTTGCAAATCGGTCCATAAACGACGGAGTTCTGAGGTAACAAACATAAAAAAAAATGATAAAAAAAAAATACAACCGAATTGAATAACCTCCTACTTTTTTGAAGTCGGTTAAAAAAAATTGGTGTAGTTGTGTATCTCAAGTGTCTGCGCATTTGGACAATATGTGGAATCATTGAAACAGGTTCGATCTTGGTAAAATGAAGCTGATAATTTTATTGTAGCATTGATTACCTCAGCAAAGTTTGCCGAGAAGGCTGACTCGATACATTTGCTGCCAAATACTAAAGACATAAAAAGTTTTGCACCCGTATTCTAATGTAGCTAAAAAAGATAATTATTTACTACTGATGACGAGGTGGTATGGAAAAGTAAATACACTGTTTTTGTTCCGAACACAATTTACTTTTAATCACAGTTTTTCGTGCCTGGCTGGTCTTGGAACATGAAGAGAGCATTCATAAGTGTGGACGCAGCGCGCGCACGAACTGAACATGTTACTCACATAGTTGAAATGCTTTAATCACGCGCGTAGTGCGCACGGTTCGCACAAGGCGTCCACACTACAGCAGTCTGTACCCGGCTTTACGTTTCGAGGTACAGGGTGCCGATTCTATGGTGCCGATAAAATTATAGATCCTACTGTGATTTTCAAGTTTACCATAAAGTTCGACAAAAATCAGGAATTTGTGTATCTATTGCTGGGTGCAACCGTTTTTCAAAGCCAACAATAGTAAGGACAACTTGGAAATAATCCATTCATAAGTGTAGACATAAATACTTTGAAGCCTTTCAAATTACATGTGGGTCATGTATGCGACGACTATATCTACATATCGGTCTTCAGTTATTTTTAGAATATTTATAAATAGACCAGTTGACTCGGCAAACATTGTTCTGCCACGTAAATTGTCAAAGAAAAAAATGGCGGTTAGAGTAGGAGGGTAAAAAATAGCCTACGTCCTATTCTCAGACCAACCAAAATATACACAAAAAATAAAATCGGTCAAATCGTTACGGAGGAGTTCGAACAAACACATCGTCGGCCACATCATCGCTTACCATCAGGTGAGATGGTGGTCAAACGCGAGCCTATCAATAATAATAATAAAAAAGCACAGAATAGGCTCTTAATAAACTAGTGCGCCTCACCATCAATGATTGCATCACTGCTTACCATCAGGTGGGATCGCAGTCAAGCACTGGTTTATATCAATTAAAAAAAATAAAAAAAATAACAGTGATACGAGATTTTTATACGGTATTAGATTACAATACGTTTTAAAATATAAAAAAAAAATAAACATTTAATTTTTTTGGGGTCGAAGAAAAGTCTTTAAATAACTTTCCGCTCTGGGAGAAGCGACGGGGTGTGTAAGACTTTTACTGATTAAAACCCACGCGTGTTTCTTCTGTTGTCCCTTACATTCCAGACCCGCGGTGACTGTTTCGAATATTTTATTTTATTGATATAAACCAGTGCTTGACTGCGATCCTACCTGATGGTAAGCAGTGATGCAATCATTGATGGTTTTTTTTTTTTATTTATTTAAGGAACTTTTAACAAATTGTTATATCAGTTCCATCCCTTATCCAAATACATCACAATTACAGAGTAACTAGTGAGTAAACTAAAATAGCTTCTGGCGACATTGGTTTGGTTAGAATAACGTTAAATATACCTAAATCTAGCTTATTTTCATTAATTAACGAACTTCTTTCAGACTCATTCCTGACACACTCCAACAGAAGGTGATGGACATGAGGCGAACTAGTTTATTATTCAAAACATAATGCAGAACACAAGCTATTCAAGTGTAGAAACATGATGTTTTCGTCTATGAATGGTCATAACATAAATGTTAGACCAGAATTATGCGACACACTCGAGCTCCTCGCCATATTAGATGCTATTATTGTACATTTCAAGTAAAGAGGTCGTCAAAGAATAGTCATCGAAGGTGAACTAAAGCTGTGGGTAGAATAGAATCGGAACTGTCTTGAGAAGTTGAGGTAAATTGTCGCTCTATGACAAGAATGGTGGCGCACATACAAATAACACAACACTTCTGGCCACCGTAGGCGCAGGCTTGCGGACGGCGAGCAATGGGTGGCTCGCCGTCCGACCGTCCGGTAACCGTCCGGACCGAGCCCAAGTCGTCGACTGCGCGTACTGTGTCACGCGCGCCTCAGGGAGATGTCAGCAAATCGTAGGGGCCCAGCAGGGTCGAAGCCTACTGGGGCCACGGGTAGTGTGAAAGTTAAACCCAGGGCCCTGGTACGAAGGCAAAGAAGGAACAGGAGTGGGTTTTTGTCAGTAAAAGTCTGACACTATCTAGCGCTCCGCCCAAGAGCGGGATTTGTCATAAGATGATTTTCCCACCCAATAAAAAAAAAACACTTGAAGTTAGTATATCATTTTTTCCACATGACAAATTGTTCTATCTCATCATCAGTACTGATGATATGATGATAAGATTATCATCGTTACCTCCCAGCCTATGACAAATGAAAATAGCAAAGCATGGCTACTTGGATACAACCAATAATATTTGTAACTAGTTGTTAATAGTACATTTTGATACAAGTGCAAAAAGTTTTTCATTGCGACCGAGGCGGAATTCGCACGTGTATCAAACGACTTTTTTCAATACACTTACGAAGAAATGAATAAACGGGGGTTGACCGGCGACTCGTAAGAATCGACGCGCGCCCAACCTGATACGATAAATGTAATAACATTGTGGCGAGGGAGAGCACGCGCACTTTTCTGCACGAGTGCGGAAAACAGTCTATTGCGTGCTTAAAAACGGTGGGATAAGAGCGGGTTTGCGAGTAAGTGTATTGAAAAATTTGTTTGTGACTCTATCCATCTTTACTTTTTTCATTTGTCGTAATATGCTTCTAATTCCTCTAGATCACAATATATCTATGTTTACCTAAAACTTGACAATCGGCTACTACTCCGATTTTCTGTAACAGGTGCTACCACAGATATGTCAATTGACATATCTGTGGTTGCTACTTTCAATCTATTCGACTCTCTTTCTAAAACGAACAGTTTTTCAGTATTTCGTAATGAAATACTCAAAAACGACTGGACCGATTTTAAAAATTCTTTCCTCTGTAGAATTCTACGTTATCACTGAGGGACATAGGCTATAATTTTCTACTTTCATGCGAGCGAAGCCAATGGCATAAACTAGTTTCTATAATAGTAAATACTATTTCCTGCTCTTATCCCACGCAAGGTTCCTGTCTCAAACTTGTTTCTTCATAAACTGGGGCCCAAGTCTGCTATTTTTATAAATTCGTCATTCCAACACTATCCCATTGTCATTTTGCTAAAAGTTCGTAATCTGCTAATTTATTTATTTATTATTTATTTATTTATTACTTACCTTAACTTACTACAGGGCAGACATTCAAAATCATCATAATATTCATCAATCAACATTCATTCTAATTCATAATGGTCGATCATTGATCGGTTCTATTCTATTCTATTTTTTATTGATATCAAATAGAGCCGATGTCGACTATTCTGCCAATGTCGAAAGTAAATTGGATAAGCAAGTATGTACCTATGTCATTAACACAAGGAATTGGTATGCTAGAAACGTAGTAACTATCGGTGTATATATTTTCGACTGATAAGATTGGACTTCATGTGTTAGTACATTGATCGGTTAATGGTCTTGTGGTAGAATGACAATATCGAGCTGTCTCGTAACAAAATGACTGCACAATGACGTTCTACTGGTAGGTCACTTAACAAAGGAACTGTCAAAATTTTAGCAGATTCCCGCATACGTCAAACACTCATTTGTCATTATGTACGAGATAACCATTCTATGCCATTTCTTTTAATGGAGTGTCAGTGGTCGACCATTGGAAAGTCATAATGACGCCATTATATTAGTAGATTACCAAACTTGTCAAAATCAACAATTATGAAGTCAATGATAGACCATTCTAACACTATTGTAATAGCAGACTTGAGGCCCTGTACGAGTGCTATTACAATATTCTTACTCTTTTTTTACTTTATCCATACTCATAATATACTATTGCATCCACTGCAAAAATAGTAAATTGTTTAAATAGGAACCGGGACAACGAGCTTTTGGCGCCGTGGGTTACACTTTACCTACACTATGATTAAGTACGCGAAAACAAACAATCCAATACAATATCAAATAGTCTATTTCATTGAAAATTAAATGTACACTTTAAATACGGTTACTAATTCGATTTGTAACTAAAGAAAAATTCTAAAGATTTCGCGCCGATGCGTTTTTTGTAATTTCCTGTGTAACTGCAACGCAACGCAATGCGCGCCAAAAAGATCGCGCAGTTACGTTCCATTTTCAAAAAAAACAGTTAAATCGAGAGTTTTTACTTTTTAGCGGGATTTCTTCGAGTAAAGTTCGGTGACTGTTTTAATTATTCGCACACTGATTTCTAGTGGATATTGTGATGTAAAATTGGTGTAGTTTTGTATCTCAAGTGTCTGCGCAACTGACAATAGTCGAATCATTGAAACAGTAGCGATCTCGGCAAAATGGAGCTGAGAATTTTATCGTAGTGTTGACCACTTCAACGAAGTTCGCTGAGAAGGTTGACTTGATACATTTGCTGTCAAATACTTCACAAACATTAGAATGTGTACATCCATATCCTAATTCCACCTAAACTAATTATCTATTCATACGAAGACATGGTTCTAAAGGACTAAGTATCCAAGCCAAAAATATTAACAAAACAAAAAGTAATTAGTGGAGTCTTTTTTCATGATTATGATTGTTTATTGATTAATTAATTAATTGATAAAAACGGCAAAAAATCACGTTTGTTGTATGGGAGCCCCCATAAATATTTATTTTATTCTGTTGTTTTTTTTTATAATACATATAGGTATAGAAAAAATATAAGTATATAGAACCCACGAGATGCAACCCTCGCTTTTCAAGAACCGTCGCTTGCGCGAGACCCCTTTAAGTGCGAGACCGTGGGCGAGGGGCCGCTTCGCCCACCCCAAAAATAAAACTAGTTTTTTTAGTATTTTTTGTAATAGCGGCAATAGAAATACATCATCTGTGAAAATTTCAACTGTCTTACTAGCACTGTTCATGAGATACAGTCTGGTGACAGACGGACAGACAGACAGACAGACGGACAGCGGAGTATTAGTAATAGGGTCCCATTTAACCGTTTGGGCACGGATTCCTAAAAATAAATATTTTTTATAATTCATGTTTAATAACAAAATGATTTATTATAATTAGTTATGTATGTTAGTCTATAAGGTATTTATGATATGGGTACATGTTGCCTGAAATAAATTGATTATTATTATTATTATATTTTTTTTTTCTCTAGAGCGAAATATACGAGAAGTACAAAATTAACTACCTATATCTCTAGTATGCGCACTATCTTATACTTCACGCTTGTAACATGCATGCAGATGGTCGTACGCCATAACAGTAACCTGTTACCCTCGATTGACTTTTACGACAACCTGTAATGATAGTCAGCGCAAAGCTAAACGTTTTTACGACTTCACTGCGCATGTAATGATGGTCTTTCGTTTTCCGTAAGTGCAGTGTCAATGACGATACAAAAGTAAAGTTTTGTCGCTCCACTCTGGGTAGGTATTATTTTTGGGGTGGGATCAGTAGCGTAGATAGGCGTGGGTGAAGCGGCCCCTCGCCCACGGCCTCAAACTTAAAGGGACCTCGCGCAAGCGACGACGGTTCTTTAAAAGCGAGGGTTGCATCTCGTATACCTATATAGGGTGACTGGCAATTAGTGTACGATACTTTTATTAAACACGTAATTGTGCTCATGATAACAAACAATTTTTATTACGGGAGCAAAGCCGAAATCGCGAAAAAAATATCAGCTGTTCAGTACATTAGGCAAACATAAATGTACTGAACAGCTGATTTTTTTTCGCGATTTCAGGTTTGTTTCCATAGTAAAAGTTGCTGGTTATCATGAGCACAATCACGTGTTTAAGCTGTTGATTCCCGCATTAACGCCGGCGATCACGCGCCATTGTCTTACTATTGTGTCTCTAATTACGCACTCAAAAGGTTAAATATCGTACACTAATTATCAGTCACCCTATATACTTATATGTTTCTATACCTATATGTACGAGTATATATATAAAAGCGAAATACCACTCACTGATTAATCACGAAATCTCAGAAACTATAACACCTACAAACTTAAAATTTAGCAGGTAGGTTCCTTATAGTATAGGGTGTAGACATCCGATAAGAACGGATTTTTACGAAACTCCACCCCTAAGGGGGTAAAGCGGGGGGTTGGAAGTTTGTATGAAGAAACCGACTTTTACGCGGGTGACGCCGCTGACAGAAGCTAATTACCTATATTATCTATATTTTTCGAATTTATTAATGAAAAAGGCCTCGCTGATGCGCCTTTGCCCACGTCTGAGTTAGTCCACACTACGCCTCTGGGTGGGGCGAGAGGGAGTGTCTACTGGGGCCATGGGTTGACTTCCGAAAGGGAAACCTGGGGTCCTGGAACGCTAAGTAAAGAAAAAATTAGGTGTGGTTTTAGTTAGTAAAGGTCGCCTTAGATCGGGAGAAGTCATTGGATCCCACCTTAAAAAAACCCGTGTTTCTTCAGTTACCTTTTTACGTCTGAGGTAACAAACATTTAAAAAGATATAACCGAATTGAGAATTAACTCCCTTTTTAAGGTCGGTTAAAAAGGACTTCTCTGGATGAACCATTTCACAACGCTCTATACAATCACATCAACATTTTTCTCAATACACTTACTCGAAAACCCGCTCTTGTCCCATCGCTTTTAGGCACGAAATAGACTGTTTCCGCACTAGTGCAGAAAAGTGCGCGTGCTCTCCCCCGCCGCAATTTTATTACATTTATCGTATCAGGTCGGGCGCACGTCGACCCGCATGTGTCGCCGGTCAACCACCGTTTATTCATTTCTTCGTAAGTGTATTGAATAAAGTTGTTTGATACACGTGCAAATTTATCACTGCAGCCCTCGGCTCCATAACACACTCGCTTCCGCCTCGGTCGCAATGACAAACTTTCTGCATTTGTATCAAAATGTACTATTATGAACCTGTTGTGTCCCACTGCAGGACAAAGGCCTCCCTTCCATTCTTCCACTCTATTCAGAAATCAGAAACGTTTATTTCAAATAGACCAATTACAGGCACTTTTGAATTGTCAAAATGTCGGTCAGTCAAAAAAAAGTAAAGCTAAATTATTCTGTTCTTAACCACTTCTGGCCAATCCTTTACGTAGGAATCCAAATCGTCACGCCATCTCCTTCTGGGCCTACGGCGTCGCCAACTTCTGCTGTTTTGGATCCATTGGTGGTTGCCTTCGCTCAATTTCGTTGCGACATGCGGCAGATGTGACCGGCCCAGTTCCATTTTAGTTAGGCGGCTGAGTTGCCTACTTTTGGGATTGTGTTTAGGAACAAAGTACGCTGTTCCTTATGCGATCTGTTCTTTTGACCCCGAGAATACTTCGTTCCATTGCTCGCTGGCAGACCCCGAGTGTGGGGTCTGTTTATTATTATAATTACATCAACTAAGTGGTCGTTAAAAAATGCAACGACACACTGAATGCCCCTTTCTAAATTATTTTCCACAGCCTCACTCTATTCGCTCGCCGTAATGACCGATCCGGTGCATCTCACATCCATCAGATTCCGTCGACTCTCACCCGGTCATTGGTCCAGTTTGTGTGAGGCCATCCAACGCTGCGTTTTCCGGTACGTAGTCACCACTCCAGAACCTTTCGGCCCCATCGACTATCTGTTCTGCAAGTAATGTGCTCTGCCCACTGTCACTTAAGTTTGGTGATTCTTCGGGCTATGTCAGTAACTCCTGCAGATCGTCATCGCTTGATCACCTGCCTTATAAATAAATTCGATAAATTAATAAACTATGACATTCATCCTCTATTCATCTGATTGATCGTTTTGTTTCGTGTCATCTAGTCGACAGTCTCACAAATTATCCTATACATCAATTAAAAACTATAATAACTGTACTCATTTGATTTTTGTAGGTCATAATGGCAGATATTTGAATAATTTGTTTGAGTTATTATGATGCAATGTGTATCTCCCATCTATTCATTCTTAGAAATAAATTAACATGATACCAGTATACTTCACAGGCCTGTTTAAGAATCAAAATCAATTATCTTGAGGTTATAGGATTTTATCGAAACCGATAAAACACGCAATTGCAATGATAGTTAATGAAAACATAGGGCGCTACAAATTCACGAGGTCTTTTATGATTTGTGAGCTAATTTGAAATCTAGTTGTAGCCAGATTTTTGCAGTTCAAACAAGAAGATGAGAAAAGGAAAAGTAATGAGAGTAGAGTGATGAAAGCATATAAAGATATAAGGAAGAAGATAAGGAAGAAGACGTGTTGTGCCGACTCCAAATACATTGGGATGAGGCAGGATGATGACGCAAGAAGCTGAGTGAGGTAGAGGAAAATTATGAAGAAGCCAACCACGGGGATAATAAATACTAGTATATGATGACTATGATGAATGGAATGGAATCAAAAAGATAAGAAGGAAATGGAACTTAAATAGAAGAGATACACAAGAAGACGGTGAGGTTGAACTGATGTCCCACCCATACTCACAAAACGTTTTAAGAACACGTTTATTATGCGTACAGCCAAGGAGTGGAATTCCTTGGTGTTTCCTGATAGCTACAACTTAGGGGTCTTTAAGTCAAGAATGAATAGGCTACTTCTAAGCAAGCGTGCTCCATCGTCGACCACATCATCGCTTACCATCAGGTGAGATGGTGGTCAAACGCTAGCCTATCATTAATAAAAAAAAAAAAATGTAACCAACATTTTTAAAAAAGTGTTCATAGAGTTACTTGCACTGTTTCCTCCATAAAATCTAAGCATGCGAAAGTACACCTAGCCTATGTTTCAGACTGACCGTCTCCTTGACTATTCAAAAGAAGTGTGATTGCAATATTTGCAATATCAATATTAGATGTGTAATTGTAGTTACTTGTTTCATCATTATGTGTGTTTGTGTGCTAAATAAATGTATTAACTTGCTTTTTTCTAAATGTTTTTTCTTTCAGTTAATGCTTTGACTCTGGGTTTGATCTTATCGAGACCTAAGTAGTCAGCTATAGGACCCTAAAAAACCCTATATCGAGCACAGTTTTATAATGTATAATTTCCATCGTCGTAACGTTTAACATTATCTTTCGTCACCACCTGAAGTTAATTCAATATTAAGCAATCTGCCGCTGCCTATAGTCCGAATAAAAGTCAATTTTATCTACACATAGTCCATTAAAGAGGTACAATACGGAGTATTAACAATAATTTTAGTGTAAATGCAACGTTATGTAACGTCTCGTAAAACGCGCTCAGCGCATGTTATATAATGTCGTCTATTGTAAGTTTTAGGGCTGGCACAGAGATTGTGACTGCCACTGTTCTGCACTGACGCTTACACCAAATATTCTAAGTCATTACCTTCACTAGATTCAATCAAATGATTGATAGTTACAACTTGTTATGTTTTTTTCTGTTATCATGATCATCAACTACAACATGTAACTAGAATAATACACACTCTTATACATCCCAATTAGAAAATTAAGTAACAATCAGCATCGTTGTTATAATTGAAGCACTGAAATTTTACTAAATGCACTGAGGTAGTGTTTGTTGAAGAAATTAGTCAACCTAATTGTAGGCAAGTACACTGGTAGCGCATCGGTATTAGTATTTACGCACGTACACACAAACACGCTAGTGACGTTATCAAGATTTATAAATATATTTTTTTTTATCCTAAAATAATCAAGAATTAATTTGAAGATATAAAAAATAGATACTGGATAGTTATATTAATGTACATTAGCTTCATGGGCTATAGGATATTCTGAAGCAAGCGTATCTACAAAGGTGCAGACTAAGACTATCAAGAAGGCCCTAGGATTTTATGAAGCGACCATAAAGACTGTAGCATTTTTTGATCACGTAAGTAAACGCCTGAAAATGGACCCTAATTTGGCTATCCGGAAATCATTAAGGCTCATCTTCAGCTACTGAAGATAACCACAAAGCATAAGAGTTCCATGAAATAGATAAAGAATGGAAGCAAATTTCTATCTCAAAGTATCAATCCGAAATTGAGACCAGATTTAAAGCTTGAAGGAGGAGATTCAATTGTAACTTAGCTTCATCGTTAACAGATGTGGTCGTAGTGAAAGTAATTATGTACCGGTTCTTGATTGCAACCACCGTCTCACTTTATTATTGTTTGCCTTCTAAAACTGTTATATTATTGAGACAAGTTTTGTTGTTTACCATCTCAGAATCAGAACCCATTGATTAATTGGCCATACGCAATAATTCCGTACTCACGTGTAAATAGCTAAGATCCGCTAGTCGGAGACCGGTTCCATTCTGTTTACTAACAACAGGTGATACAGGAAGCTGACTCATCATTATAGTACTAATTGATTACGCTTGCTACTTGTTACTATGAGCTTCGTCATCTTTGGACGGTTACGTGTGCTACATTCGTTTCAGTTCGATGGTTCGGTATATATTTTGCTTAAAACACCGAATAGGGCTGTAGAGTTTTAAATGTCTCATATCTTTTACACAGCTTTCGTTGTCACTTGAAATGGATTCCTTTGCTTTTCGCTTCATTTCACCTTCTCTAGAGTTTGAATGGTTCTACAGGTTTATTTAAAAAATAAGTAGCAGCACCCTAATATATATACTAGTTACTGTTACAGCTCCCTGGAAGACTCCATAGTGTCATCATTTCAGACGAAAGACGTCCACTATTGGACACAGGCCTCCCTCAAGAGTCTCTCGATTCTCGTGACCCTCACCAAGTCATCGATCTACCTGGTGGGAGGCCTACCAATGTTGCGTCTTCCGGTAAGCGGTCGCCACTTCAGAACCGTCGACCATCTGTTCTGCAATGTGCCCTACCCACGGCTATTTAAGAGCTTGGCGATTCCTCGGGTTATGTTGGTAACTTTGTTTCTACTGCTCATATCTTCATTCTCTACGATGTTGATGAGTTCTATGATGATTAATATGAAATCAAGGCTTATAGAAGACAGACAGAAGAGGTCTTCTTCTTTTGTTTTCATAATGTGTACTATACTAACACTCTCGGTAATCGCTTTTTATTCTCGTCGTCTTTCAAGTTGGAATACGTCCACTGCTAGAACTCCTCAAAGCGTTGCACGTCAAACCGTCCTGTCCTTCTCGTATCCACCAAATCCCTGCGACCTTCATCGGGCTCTATTATTAGTATTAGTTCTTGCTCTTTACAAATAAGGGGAATCAGATGACGGGTGCGGTTGAATGCTCAGGACTTGCCGGATGGATCTTTGATCAAGTACCTACCGCTCACACATATGAACTTGGTTTTTTAATAGACTTGAAAAAAAGGAGAAGGTTCTCAATTCGGTTTTTTTTTTTGTTACTTTTGACTCAGAACTCCGCCGTTTATAAACCGACTTGGATTCTTTTTAACCGACTTCAAAAAGGAGGAGGTTATATGTTCGGTTGAATGTATGTTGTTTATTTTTTTTTTATGTATGTTCACCGATTTCTCGGTCAATTGTGGACCAATTTTGAAAAAAAATCTTTTGCTTGAAAGGTTATGCTTCCGAGTTGGTCCCATAGAAATGTTGTTACGATCTGATTATGAACTTCGAAGATATGGAACAGAACTCCTCATAGGATCACAGCAGAACCGTCGTAACAAGTAAAATTGCTTTGTTTATACGTGCAGTCGATGACTGACTGAAAGTAGAGGGGGAATATATCGAACTGATCTGATGATGAAGCCTGAAGTTAGGCACCGGAACTCTGTAATAAATTAATGTAATCTAACCGTGTTTGGGATTATTAGAATTGTCATGAGATGCACTCTGGCTATAAGGTATTTAAGTTTGGCTGAGGGGTACTTTTTAGTGGTGGTACCATTACTAAAAAGTGTAAAATAAAAAACTTTTTACAAAAAAAAAATACAACCGACTTCAAAGTAAAAAAAAACACTGAAAAGTGCAAAATAACTTTAATTTCGGAAGTCGGTGTTAAATAACGAAGAGACAAAAATATTAAAGAAACACCGACTTCCGAAATTAAAGTTATTTTGCACTTTTCAGTGTTCTTTTTTACTTTGAAGTCGGTTGTATTTTTTTTGTAAAAAGTTTTTTATCCTTCGTCAAAAGGATATAGTACCTACTTTAAAATTGGTACCAGTTTTATCAAAATCTAGTTCTCGTATACTCATAACTTTTTTAGTGAAATTATAGTACTTATTTCTCCGAAATTGGTACTTATTTTGCATTTTTTGTTGTGTTTTTTTATTTGGAAATTAATATTTTCATCGACATCATCATCTTCCTGCCCCAGCCCGTTTTATTTGGGGTCATAGCACATTTTTTTAGGGTTCCGTACCTCAAAAAAAATAACGGATCCCTTATAGGATAACTTTGTTGTCCGTCTGTCTGTCTGTCAAGACCCTTGGATCTTGACAACGCGTGGAGGTATTGATTTGAAAACCATATACTCAGGTCTGCGATCCCTTGAAGCTGTGAAAAAATCAAATTTCTGAGTTTTCGAAAAAAAAAGATACTTACGGCCGTTTATGCCGCAAAAACGTGTATTTCGACACTCTCAAGGGAATCAAAATTCATAGGGTACCTACTTCCCGTTGACCTAGAATCCTGAAATTTGGCATGAAGCAAGGTCTCGTAGCACAAATATAGGGAAAAATCTGAAAACTATAAATTTGTAGTTACATTACAAAAAAATAATAATTTTGCGGTACGGAAAAATCTTCTTAACTCAATTCGGGAATTGAACTACAGTGGATTTCATTAATAACGACCTCGGTTATAACGACTTTTTGGTTATAGCGACGTCAAACTTACGACCCTTGAATAGGCTAGTTGACAAAATTTTAATAACTGCTTAAAACTTTAGTTTATTACCCATTTTATCAAAAAAATATTTTATTTATTTTTAATCGAGCGTTTACATTATAAATTTCGAGATATAAAAAACCAATTTAAATTTGGTGCCAAAACGCACAAGACTATCATGGCGTCTTGAATGACGTCACGCCGTGTGAAACAAACAGTGTCTTCGTACGATAAAGTTAGTTTTTATCGTTTAAAAATGAATGTCTCATATTATAAATACTGTATAGTGCCCCAGTGTAAAAGCACAACTATAAAAACGCCAAACAAGTTATTTATATATGTTCCAAACAACGGAGAAATACGGAAAAAGTGGCTAAAACTTGCAAGAAGAGATGATGCTCATAGTTTATCAACAGGTTCAAGAATGTATTTTTGTGAAGATCATTTTGATGTAAGTATTTCACACAACACAGTCTATTACATAATTTGAGCAAACGCATCTAGTTTTGTAGAATTCCTGTTTTCCAAATAATAAAAACATGAGTTGAGGTTAAGTTGTTTTGTTAGTATTATATTAATGTAACAAACATACTCTTTTATTCTAGTTGCCAAATGATATGATTAATTATATGGAGTATCATATAAAGGGAACAGTATCACAAGTGCGCATGAAACCAGGTTGTATGCCAAGTAAATTCGGATGTCAAGAAGACAGAAGAAAACGAACATGCAGCAGTACAGAACGACCATATATTCTAAAAAAACAAAAAATGATGACAATAGCTGAGTGTCTGAATGAATCAAAGGAAATTTGTGAACCAAGTTCTTCTCAAGACACTTCTGTTACAAGATCAAGTATGTATACTAACAAACAACATAACTACCTAAGTTATTTAAAGTTTGATATGAAAAATACCCAGTTATTACCATTATAGAGTTATTATGTTGTATTTATTTTTCAGATATTGAAACAGTTGGAGGAAATGTGCCAGAAATGTTATGTAAACAGTCAGCAGATAAATCTGTTCAAGCATTAATTGTAACCTACAAATTCAGAAGTAAGGCTGTGCAGACCAATGTGAAATTGATAGACCAGGCATTATCACCTTTGAAACATTCTTTAACATCCAGGTCCACATCTCCATTTAAAACTGTAACCATTACAAAATCACGACCTTCTGTATCCGGTCTAAGCAAAATTACAAAAAATATATTTATTGAAGAAGAACAGTCGGACAGTGATATTTCTTTATATATGCCATCTGTAGTTGCTAATAGTCCCTCACTATCAATGGGTTCACTACAAGTTAAATCATCTTCTGACTGTAGTGAATTAATTGAAGAAGACAAAAAAATAGAAGCAAAAAAGGCCATGTCGAATACAATTAAAAAAATTGAGAAAAAGCCAAGATTATACATAGGTCTTCCATTTAATTGTTCCTACTTGACTGATTTAATAAAAGATTGTATAAATATTCCTGAACACTATATATTACTTTGTTTAAATAAAATAATTTAATCAGCTGTCAGATGATTATGGAATGACTCCATCAAGTCTAAGCAAAATATTTTTTAAAAATATACCTATGATAGCCAGTGTCATGCATCCTTTTGTTGTGGAATTAGACAGGGCAATGATTAAAAGGACCTTACCTATGTCATTCAGGCATAAATATTATAATGTTAGTTGCATTATAGATTGCCTTGAAATTGAGGTGCAAAAGCCATCTAAGGCAGTAAATCAAGCTCTGACATGGTCAGAGTACAAGAAAGCAAATACTATAAAGTATTTAATATCCTGTACCCCTAACGGATTAGTGAACTATCGATAGGATTCGGAGGCAGAATCACTGACACATGTATAGTTGAATCATGTGACTTTATAAAGACTTTAAAAAGTGGTATGTGTGTTATGGCAGATAGGGGCTTTAAACATGTAGAACAATATTTTAAAAAATCAGGTATTACGCTACTAAGACCTCCAAGTGTTGAAAAAGGAGTGAAAATGAGTAAAACTGAAGCGAAGCAAACTAAACAGATTGCCAGCTTGAGGATTCATATAGAGAGAGTTATTAGGCGCGTACGTGAATTTTATATGCTTAGACCACATGCATGTATTTCTTTCAAATTTGTGAAAATTCTTGACGAGATAATAATCATAGCATGTGCATTAATTAATTTGCAAGATTCTTTAATAAAATAAAACTGAGGAAAACTAAAATTGTTTTTTTATTTCAAATATGTCATAGTTCCACACTTTGATATAACAATGGGTAAACATTAATTTTCCAAAAGTTTAATAGTTTATCAATGAACTTCTCAACATACTCAATATTGAATGGAACACTTAAAATCTCCACCTTTTGATTTACACTATAATCTGGATCCGCTACACAAAATAAACAATTTTTCTTATCTGTTAAATACATTTGAAGCTGCATTTGGGCATAATATTTTTCTGCAGCTTTTCCATTTTTTATATAATTTTTAAATGTGTTGGCATTAACAGGACATTTAATCTCAATAATGCCATCTTCAAATATTCCATCTGGGGAACCAGCAATCATTGGATATTTGGAATTTAATATCAGGCCACACTTATTTATCTTTTTCTTTAGTATTTTTTCCACTGTTTTTCTTACCTCATCTTCTAGAAGACGGCCACGTTTCATAGAAGTAGTGTCTGGAATTTTGCCACCTAATATGAGTGCTAAAAGTGTGCCATCAGTTGTTTTACATCTGCTAACTTCAAAGGCTTTTGAAGCCGTAATTCGACCATACCTTAGTTCAAACCATAGGCTGTTCTTGGATTGTTCTCTAGTTTTTTCTTCAACTCTCTGTATTAGTGAAGGTGATATGTGAACTTTTTTTAAAAACCCATCCACACATTTGTCTTTAAAATGAAATACAAGTTGATGCATGGAGAGGGCCTGTTCTTCGCTTTGACAATAATTGGTTTGATATTTTAAAAGTTCACAGTTATCAATTTTTCTCTTATGTCCCTCTTCCAAAAACTTTATTAAAACAGATGAATTTACTGGCAACATGGGCCTGCCCTTGGACAAGTCTTTTGCTGACATATATTTCAGGCTACTACCAACTCTAGACAGTTTTGATTTTCTCCAATAACATTCCACCGAAGTACATGATGGCTCCTCACTTCTGCGATGAACCCACATAAGAAATGCCATTGCGTGTTTACATCCCCCCTGTGAAGCTACGCAGTCTTGACATTGTACGGAGATAATAATGTCATCTTCTTCATCCACAACCAGTGTACACCCATATAATTTTGCGTGAACTTTGTGTTCAGGACATATTTTGCACTTTACAGTACAATATTTACCGTCACGCTTAAGCTGGACATAACTTATAGCGTCATCTCCATAGGAAGCTCGCGAAGACCTGAAATTATATAAGTTTATTACTATTTTGCATAAAGTACATTGTAAATCTAACCTCAAAATCAATAAGTATCTATTATCTTGCAAAATGTATGTCAAAGTTATTGTGTACCAAACTGAAATATTTGAGCTTATAATAAATATTTTATACTTATGTTTACTTACAAGGAAGTCTTAACATTGCGAAATTCAGATGAGCAGAAGTCACTGTTCGACGCGAAAAAATGTCCAATCATATCGGAATCGATTCTGGGCAAATTTTGACTGTCTCCTTTGCTGAATCCCGATTCCATGGTGAATTCCTTGAAATGATAACTAAGAAACAGTGTATCAACTAAATTTTATCAAGAACCTGTAAAACACTCCTAGATGTCAATGACAACGGTGTGGTTGTTTCGCACGGCGTGACGTAACGCTTTCTGATTGGTGTTTACTGTCACGTGACTAAAGGTTTCATTTTACGAGATTTATTTTGTAAAAATATTATTATTCTTTATCACTTTTAACAATTAAAATTGATCGTTATTTTCCACATAATATAATTAATCATTATAAACCCCCTATCCATTAGGTTTATTCTTAATGGACACAAGCCTATTTAAAGCATACTTTCGTAAGAAATTCTTTCGGTAATAGCGACTTCGGATATAGCGTCAATTTCGGGTATAGCGACTTGTTTTTGTGAATCATTTATAACAGATTCCTAGAAATCCCTTGCGGATATTGCGACTGAGTCGGCAAAGGCACAAAGACTCATTCATAAAACTATTAAGCTTTCTTATCCTTTGTTTACATTCACAGATGGTCAAACAAATGCTTTGTTTGTATGTAGGACTGCTTAGCACGTGTACGAAGTTAAACTTATGAATCAGTTAGATAGCAAATTTCGGTGAGTGAACAGTGTTTCTTAAACTTATAAATATGGCTTCTAGACGTACATTTACTGTTAAAGAAAAAGTGGACATCATTTCGAGACTCAAAAATGGAGATAGGTAAATACATATGTACATGGCTTTTTATTATTTCGGATACAGCGACGATATTAAAGTGGTCCCTCCGCCGTCGTTATAACCGAAATTCACTGTACTTTCTTAAGTAAGTTTGTACGGAACCCTCAGTGCGCGAGTCCGACTCACACTTTCCCGGTTTTTTATTTTGAAGTCGGTATTTTCATCATCATCATCATCCTGCTCTTGCCCTGTTTAATTTGGGGTCGGTGCACACGTTTTATTTATGTTTTTTCTTCCATTATCTTCTGTCACTTGTCACGCTATCACTAACTGCCTTTTCTTTTATAGTTATCACTTCTCACACAATCCATTCATCTTTTCTTTGGATATTTTTTTAAAGTCGGTATTTTATGACATAACACTAAACCTCACGGCCAGCCCTACGGTTACAGTTATTCGCACCAAAGTACGATATTTTGTTTACAGTTCGTCTCATAATAAATGTTAACCTTGGTCATGTTTTCATCCGTATTCTGTTTGTTTAATTATTGTACTTAACTAATGTATAATTTTGTGTTGACTATAATGTTTTTAACTGATTTTTTATTTGTTTTGTTCCGGGTTTAACCCTTTAACCGCTTGCGTCGGATTGGTCCGACGAGTACTGTTTTCGTGTCCTATTCGCCAGGGTCATGTGTTTGCGATTCCTCGTAGGTGACAGAACAGCACCCCTAGCCAAGTTGATAATCTGCAATCGTTAACGCTAGTTGAAAACGAATCAAATGTATGGGAATTACATCATCTCAACATTAAGTCACGTGGTCAGAACAAACGAATAGAAAATTTGTAGCCAAGTTCACATCGTTCAAAATGATAGATTAATGAATTGTTATCGTTTCTACAATGTTCAACGCTACATCCTTTGTCATTGTAGAACGACATTTTAGAACGAGCGGCCGACCCAGGATTGGAGAACGGAATTCGACACGAAACGGTTGTAACTTGGCTAGGGGGGCAGCTGACTAGATGGAGCATTTGGTCGTGGATGTGCGACCCTGGGAGTAACGCGAGAGTGTTTGTCGGATAAATCCGACGTAGGCAGTTAAAGGGTTAAACATTGCTTAAAGCGCAAGTCGTTAAAACAACTTTGTGACGTTACTAACAATTCTTTTTTTTGTTTTAGGTGGGAATCATAAAGGCAAAAGTTAGTATGTAAGCGGGATACCATGACGTTCAAAGTAAGATTGTTTCATTCTTATTTCTGTGTGGGTAAGAGACAGAGCTATACAGGTTGTCTAGCGCCATCTCTTACCCACACTGGAAATAAGAATGAAACAATCTTACTTTAAACGTCATGGTAACCCACTAAGTTTGTTACTTCTTCACGCCCGAACGGCGATGATGAACATCACAGTGTTAATGTTGGCGCCTCAAGGAGATGTCAGCAACAGTAGGGGCCCAGCAGGGTCGAAGCCTACTGGGGCCAAGGGTCTACTTGACTCGGCCCTGGTACGAAAGACAACGAAGGAACAGGTGTAAAAACCCACTCCTGTTCCTTCGTTGTCGTTGACGGCGCGTACTGTTCCACGCGCGCCTCAGGGAGATGTCAGCAAATCGTAGGGGCCCAACAAGGTCGAAGCCTACTGGGGCCACGGGTAGTGTGAAAGTGAAACCCGGGGCCCTGGTACGAAGGAAAAGAAGGAACAGGAGTGGGTTTTTAGTCAGTAAAAGTCTGACACTATCTCCCGCTCCGCCCAGAGCGGGGGATGTCATAAGATGATTTTCCCACCGAAAAAAAAGAAAAAACGCCCGGACGGCTGAACGGACTTGGCACACGGATTGACCCATGTCCTAGAATAATACATAGGATACTTTATCCAGGGAGTAAGTTCCCTTTTTTTAAGTTGGGAAATGATCCAATGACTTCTCTCGTTCTAGTGTGGAGCGAGAGGGCGTGTCAAACATTTACTGACTAAAACCCACTTGTGTTCTTCACTTGCCCTTTCCGTTCTAGTTCTAAATTTCGATAAGGGAAACATGGTTTCCCTTTTAGAAATTTCAAGTGGCCCTAGCGGGTAGTATCGGCCCTGCTGTTTGGGCCTCTACTGTTTTTTGACATCTCTTTGAGGAAAGCGTGGACAACTACGCGACGTGCTGTCGACAACTCGGGCTCAGTCTTTAGTGTCGCCGCACATGGACCACATGCCACAGCCACAAACGCCGCCACGAGAAGCTAGAAGCGGCCACAGAGGAAGCTGAAGTGCGTGAGGATGATGATGACCATTCCCTCACGGTTGTCCCTTCGTCAACATTAGGTACTGCTTCGTAGAAGGAGGCGAACGCATCCCATTCCCTCTCGATCCAGACCATGGCCTGTACCAGAGCCTGGCGCTAAAGGTCCACGAAGACAAGGTGGTGCTCTGCCCAAGCAGACATATCTTCACCGTAAGTTCCAACGTGAGGGAGTATGTTCCCTTGGGACAATTTTCTAAAATTGCATTTATGTTATCGGTATCGAATATATTTTAAAAAAATGCATTAAGTAAAAAAAAAAGAGTGTGTGTACTTATGTACACGCATTAGAAGTTATACTTCTTTGACGTATGGAAAAAAAATAACTAAAATGCAGTAGTGATTAACGATAAATATTAAAATTAATCAAAAAGATTTTATTTAAATAAATAAATAATAAATTATTAGTATCACCGTCGTATATGAAATTGATTTAATAAAAACACCAAAATAATATTTATTTATTCACACTGTTTAATTGTACTCTTACGAAACACGTGTTCTAAATATAAAAATACTAGAATATACAACTTGAACATAGTTATCAATTTTCATGCATGCCGCCTAGAACTAACTTCACGATGTAGAATTTAGGTGTCGGTGTGCGCGCGCATCGTAAAAATTCACTCTCATCATTTTTCTCTATCGCGCCAAAAGAAGTATAACTTCAAAAATGTTAGGTATTTTGATATTACGAAACAGACGCTTTTATTTTATTTAAACGTGTAAGTATACTATATTAAGTTGATATATTAAGTTGGTATCTTGACCTCTATAAGGCGGCTATCCCAGAGTAAGATGACATTACTAAGCACCTTCGCTATAACAATCCGTTAGGCCTCACCCACCCACAAGTCCAGCCTACTCAAATTAAAAACAAAAATTATAATTATTAAATGAAGATTAATGTCAATGCCGCCTGCAGCGCCGCTTACGCCACTTCTGTAACAAGATTGATGGTAGCAACTGTGCGGGCAATTGAGGAGACTCCTACGTCGCATTCAAAGTGAGCTGCGAGTAAGAACCGTTTTTAAACTGTGCCAAACTGTGTGAGTAGGAGGAAAATTTAATCAAGTGCGTAGCATAGTTAACTGAGAGAGTTCCGTACCTAAACATCATCATAGTTTCATCTTTGTCGTTTATTCACTAACAAACTGCCAGCTGCTTTGCACACTTGATAGTAAAAAATCCAAAGAGACTCCCGGGATAAAAAATACCCTATGTGCTATTCCAGAATATGGTCTACATCATCATCATCATCATCATCATTTCAGCCGAATGACGTCCACTGCTGGATATAGGCCTCCCCCAAGCGTCTCCACAACGACCGATCCTGTGCGTCTCACATCCACCGCACTCTCGCGACTCTCACCAGGTCGTCGGTCCACCAAACTATATGCCAATAGCTTTAATCCCCGTTTTTTCCAAAATCATTGAAAAAGTAATTTATGAGTCATTTTATTCATTTCTGTCAAAATATGATATATTATGTGAGGAACAAAAAGGTTTTCGTAAAAATAAAAATATTAATATGGCCGTATACGATCTAATAAATAAAATAATAGTTAATGTAGATAAAAAAATACCGATTTGTGCCATTTTTACCGATATGACCAAAGCCTTTGATTATGTGGACCATGAAAAGCTTTTGAGCAAACTTGAAACTTACGGTATACGAGGGAATGCTCTACGTCTAATAAAATCATATTTAAGTGGACGTGTTCAATATACAGAAATCTCTAAATTATGCGCCAAATCAAAACGTGAGATTAAATATTTATCTGGTCCGAGGGAAATTAAATATGGCGTTCCACAGGGCAGCGTTCTAGGGCCATTATTATTCTTGCTATATATTAATGACTTGCCCCGACAGATCCCGTACCCTTGTGTGTTATTTGCCGATGACAGTACGGTCCTAATTGATTGCCTCAACAAAGAGCTTTATGAAAATAAAATAAATAATTCTCTAAAATTAATAATAAACTGGCTCATTAATAATAATCTTATCATAAACCTTAATAAAACAAATATAATGCATTTTTATCAAAAAATTCTTCCTTTAAACCTAAGCATTAATTATAAGGGACAAACTATTAATAGTGTTAACGTGGCAAAATTCTTGGGTATATTGATTGACGGTCAATTAACCTGGAAACCACAGGCTGAAGAAGTTTGCAAAAAATTAAGCACGTCTGCTTATGCTCTCTACAATCTGTCCAAGAAAGTTAACATTGATACTTTAATGGTGGCATATCATGGTTTGGTGTAATATTTTGGGGTAATTGTTCAGAAAGAGAGTCTATATTTAAAGCCCAAAAACGGTGCATACGATCTATTTTTAATCTCAAGGTTACAGATAGTTGCATTCCATTTTTTAAGAAACACAAAATACTAACTTTTCCTAGTATATACATTCTCGAAGTAGCTATATTCGTTAAAACTAACATGCATCTATTTCCTGCATTGAATGATACGAGGAAGCGAATTACTACTATGAGATCAAAATATCAGGGTTTATTATGTACTGGTAGTTATAACACTGCATTACTTAAAAAAAACATTATTGGTACGGCACCTATTATATTTAACAGATTGCCAAAATGTATTAAGGATCAACCCTTAACAAAATTCAAAAAACTCTTGTCATCGTTGCTAAAAGAGAAATGTTATTACTCTGTTGCCGATTTTATTAATGATGATTTGTAATATTTGCTTACCTTTAACTCTGTACCTAGTTTTTATAATCTTTAAGTTAATCTGTAAGTTAACCTATATTTTTGTATGCCAACCGGCAGAATGTACTGGGTATACACATATCTGATCTAACACCATTATTGTAACACCTGCATTCAATACAAATAAAGAAATTATTATTATATTATTATTATTATTACCTTGTGGGAGGCCTTCCGACGCTGCGCCTTCCGGTGCGCGGTCGCCACTCTAGAACCTTTCGGCCCCATCGACCATCCGTTCTACGAGCAATGTGCCCTGCCCACTGCCACTTTAGTTTGGCGATTCTTCGGGCTATGTCGGCGACCTTGGTTCTCCTGCGGATATCTTCATTCTTTATGCGATCACGCAAGGAAACTCCGAGCATAGCCCTTTCCATTGCCCTTTGGGTGACTGTAAGCCTTCTGATGAGGATCATTGTAAGCGACCATGTTTCAGTGCCATATGTCATTATCATGGCAACACGCACTGGTCATAGACTTTCGTCTTGAGACACTGTGGTATGTTGGACGAGAAGATACCGCGCAGCTTCCCGAACGCTGCCCAGCCGAGTCGGATTCGACGATTGACCTCTTTCTCAAAGTTAGACCTACCCAACTGGTCTACCCTTGTACCAAATTTCATTGAAATCCGTTCAGCCGTTCAAGTGTGAAGTAGTAACAAGCACACACATAAACTTTCACCTTTTTATTATTAGTGTGATTCAACCTCGTATTGAAAAATCTTACAGCATTTACAGTTTTACACTCAGACATCACTGCAACTTTCTAACTTCCTACAAACATATAATGGAGTGGTGGACATCGAATGGACGGTGGTGGGTCACGCACTAGATTTTTTATAAGTGATCCTCGTCGGCAGTTATATTTTTGAGCCGTTTGGGGTTGAAACTCTTGGGCCGTGAGGTCTGAGTGCTCATACGCTTTTTAAAGAATTATCCAAACGCTTAGTTGACACTTCGCGTGACCCAAGGGCTGGCTTTTACCTCGGTCAGAGATTAAGCATTGCCATACAACGTGGCAATGCCGCCAGCTTTTTGGGCACACTTCCAGTTGACAGCGATGCGGAGGAGTTTTATGACGCCATATTTTAGCTAGTAGTTTTTGCCTTTAGTGTATATGTAGTTTTAATTAGTTGTGTTTTTATTGAATTAAATAAAATATTATAAGTGACCCTCATTATCAATTATTGCTCGGGCCATTACACTATAAAAGTTTTAACTTTTATACCATTCCGTTCATCATTCATTGGACTGACCTGTTGAGCTAGTGGTTAGTGGCCCTGACTGCAATGTCGGAGGTCGTGGGTTCGATTCCCACCCAGGACAAATGTTTGTGTGATGAGCACGATCATTTGTTCTGTGTCTGGGTGTAATTTATCTATATCTGTATGTATTTAGAAATATATAAGTATGTTTATCAGTTGTCTAGTACCCATAACACAAGCTCTGCTTAGCTTGGGACTAGACGGCGTTGTGTTATAGTTGTTGTGGAATATTATTATTATTATACATTTATTTATCTCAGCACCCTAAGGTCCTGGACCTTTGGAAGGCATACGAGGAGCCGAAACCAACTCGCAGAGGCCCTTTCCATCATCATCATCATTTCAGCCGAAAGACGTCCACTGTTGGACATAGGCCTCCCCCAAATGTCGCCACAATGACCGGTCCTGTGCGTCTCGCATCCATCGGATTCCCGCGACCCTCACCAGGTCATCGGTCCACCTTGTGGGAGGCCTTCCAACGCTGCGTCTTCCGGCACATAGTCGCCATTCCAGAACTTTTCGTCCCCATCGACCATCCGTTCTGCGAGCAATGTGCCCTGCCCACTGCCACTTAAGTTTGGCGATTCTTCGGGCTATGTCTGTAACCTTGGTTCTCCTGCGGATATCTTCATTTCTGACCATGCCCTTTTAGACGCTTTTAATGGAAATTGGTACAAACCGGTGATTATCCCTGTACGCACTATGCTAGTGCATCCAAGGACAACCCCCGGTTGGTGGGAAACTATTGCGACATATGGAAAACTAAGATATAAGGCTATGGTTTTTGGAGTCTTAAGTGGACTGGTTACCAGGAACTATGTTAAGACTATGGCCCCTGCTTAAACAATGTTATTAATATCCATCGACAAAAGGCAGGGAGTGACTTGCACACTCACAATAAATGGGCCCCCATAAACGGTCGCTAGCACGAAGTGACGTAGCAACAAGAGGGCAACATATCCTGAGGTGATTAAGGAGTGGAGAAGTATACCACGGCTATCAGGACAATCCCGGAAGTACGGTCAAGATCACTACCAGCACCTTACTGGATTATACATCCTTCTCCCGAGCACGTTTGCTCTTGCGAATCTCCACTCAAGCCAGCCAATAAAGGCAAGAGAGAGGTGGGAGCTCTGTTTCTGAGCTATTATTATTATTATTCATCATTCGTTCGTTCATCGTTCATTCTACCAGAAGCCTTACCATGACATGAATGTCAAGCGTGCGAGCGAGAAAGAGGGATGGAGCTATATACCCTATATAGCTCCATCCCTTTAGCAGTTCAGTTTACGTCGACAAATGTATTGCGTTAAGAGCTCGTGGTAGGACTTCTATGCATACGGTTTAACTGTTATACTGTTAAGGGCTATTTATGCTCACATCTTTATTTCAGGTTTGACATTATATAAAACTACATTTTAAAAAAAACATTAGACAGCAATTCAATTAGAAATTCTCACGTACAGGTATACGTGAGAATTCTTTTTTTTTGGGTGCTAATTTAAGATGCTTTTTTTTAGATGGAAAATCAAAATCATCAAATTCGCAGCGCGGTCCCATACAAAAGTGTTCAGTCGCGGTCATTAAAATTCTCCATCGACACGACTACATGCACACCGTTAAAGTTGAACTAATGGCCGCTTACCGCAGCGTCGGCCCTTAAACCAACTCGCATAATTCAAGATGCTTAATTCTGTAGTAGTTAGTTACGTCAATAGGTTGATGTTCAGAAACTAATAATTACTTTGTTACGCAATAACCGTTAATACCAATGCCGTAAATACCTGATATTTAAACTTTCCAACTATAGTTTTTCTCTGTACGTAACTGAACCCTAATCTACTCCACATAGCTTCAATAATGCATCGGTCCGTAACGTTATCTAATAACTAATAACGGTTATAAAACTAACTGCTACAAAAACTACATCGTTCTTCTAACTAGGAAATATAATTAAAGGTACACAATTAGTTATTTATGACAACGATCTCTGTCTTAAATAGTTATAATTGAGGAAGCTTCGCCGATGTCCGGTTTTTGTGTACTTTGTCTTGTCAAAATGTGGTTTTATTAAAATTATTTTATATAAAAACAAATGATTAAAACCCCACTGTTTTTGTATGATTTATTTCAGATCGTGGGAAGTCTAAACTTTATTATGGTAATACCGGGCATCTTATCTCATGTCAAAGAGAATTAGAATGACTAATGATGGTCTGATGATGGTTCTTCCATCACCAAGATACCTGAAGAGATGGAGGTTACTACTTATTTGACATAAACGAGCATGGCAGTTGAGAGTTTGTTATGCTCATTCAAATGTCTCGTTGATGCACGTGTGGTTGGGTCATTCAGTTCCCTTCAAAATAGTTGAGCTGAGTGGAGCTGATGCACGCATCATGCTCGTGATGGTCTGGAAGCTTCTGGATGGTCTAGTCAGACCATCCAGAAGAACATCTGCCCATGGTAGTCACCTGTAACGACTGTCAAAGATCTACGAATGATCTACCACGAATTACCTGCGTATCTTTTTTCTCTTTCTCTGTCAAATCCATCCATTGTGACACCCTATTAATTTTAAGTTCATAATGTAATTTTTATTTTTGGTGTACCATAAAGAATATATCTATCTACGAATGACAACCGGGATCAACAAACTAAGCGTGCGAATAAACTTATTAAATAGTTAAAAACTTGTTGTTGTACGTGCTTATGATTAGCAATTATCATAATCACAAGTATTTCAGGTTTATTCACTGCAGAATAGTTCAATTGATTACTCGTCTTAACCAGTTAACATTGTTAATCTAATTGCCGATTAAATACCGGCTCATTTACCAGCTTTTTGTATATATCTACGCAAGGGCGGATCCAGGGGGGGGGGGTCATGGGGGTCATGACCCCCCCCTGGGCTGGTTCCAGGACCTAGGTGGACCACTGACTAAAATTGTTAAACATAATGTTTTTATGTAATTTTTTGTCACAATATAGATTTTATGTATGCACTTTCAATATTTAATTAATTTAAGAGCGGCCAACCCGAGGTACATTTTCTTTCTCCAGATATTTTGGATACAGAGATATCTTGCGGATATTATCTAGGCTTCTATAAAAATCAAAACATAAACTTGTGTAAAACTAATCTATCTACTAAAGACCTCTGAAAATCTGCTATTTTACGTGAATTTTGGTCCTTCATAATGTACGCTTTTTAATATATAAAAATATAAAAACTACATCTATGGAGGCCATTTTCGTGCAATGATTTTCTATGATTTTAATTGTGGCCTAAAACCTGATGAGTCATTTGATCGACTTCAAATTGCTTTTATGGATGAAAGACCTTCAAAAGCAACCATCTACCGCTGGTATAGCGAGTTCAAGCGCGGTCGCCTTACTTTGGGGGATGAACAAAGAAGTGGTCGTCCTACGACAGCACGGAAGAAAGTGTGCTGGCAGTAAAAAAAATAATTCAAGAAAACAGACGGATTATATACGAAGAGATTCAGCATACACTGCAGAATGGTTCGGGAAGCGTTCACAAGATTCTACACGAGCACCTTCGTGTGAGGAGGATAGTTTGCCGCTGGGTGTCGCACAACCTCACCGAAGCTCAGAAGCAAGCCCGTGTGGAGTGGTGCCGTGATATGATTCAAAAATTTGAAACGGCTCGTCTCGGCGCGTTTACGACATTGTGACAGGTGACGAATCCAGTGTTTATCAATACGATTCAGAAACAGTTTGACTGTTTCAAACCGAAACAGAAACAGCGCAGGGAAAATTTTGATCACTAGATTCTTCACTTTAACGGGATATCTGATTTCAATTCCATTACGAGACCAAAGCAGCATCAACGCCGAATGGTATACCACAAAATGCCTGCCAGAAGTTTTGTCTGCAATGAGCAACAAGCGACCGAATACCGGGCTCCGAAGGGTACTGCTTCACCATAACAACGCGCCCGCGCACTTAGCGCTCAAAATGAGGGACTTCCTGGACACCGCACTGGTCAGTCTTGGGGCACCCTCCTTACAGTCATGATCTGGCACCATGTGACTTCTTTTTATTCCCTAAAATAAAAAATCTGCCGAAAGGGAAACAGTTTTCATCGCCGAAGACGCGCTAGCAGCGTTCAAGAAGGCCGTGTAAGAGGTGTCTGCAGCGGACTGGAAAAAATGTTTCGAAAATTGCTTCAGACGCATGAAACTTTGTATAAAGGCTAGTTGAGAGTTCTTTGAAAAGATTTAATAAAGATATTTTATCAATAGAAGTTTTCTGACCTTATTTTAAATTGTGATTTTGAGACGTATCCTAATATAAGAATTTTTTTATGTATTAGGGCTACACTACATGTTAGTGTAGCGACAGCGGGAAGATCTATCTCGTTACGAAAAATCAAATTATGACTAGAAGCTTCAATGGTCGAATGTCTAACCGGACTGGCACTTCTTCATGTCCATAAAAACGTAGAGTGTCGTACGTTCTTAGCGTGTCGATGGTAAAACTAATAAAATTCCTTGCCTGGCCCAGTATTCGGCCACGGCAATGTTGTCCACTGATACTGTCATAAGATCCCTACATGCACAGGTAACAGGGCACGTCATGTAGGATGGAAGGTTGGACATGGTCTGTGGAGAGACACTGCACAAATACTGAAGGTCGGAACCGTTCAGGAACCCCCATCTGTGGAGATTGTCTTTGCTGCGCTCAACCTGCATGGGGAGTCTGTTTAGAGTTTTCCAGATTGGCCATGGCAACTCGTGTCCAGGAGAGAGCATCACTCCCATCTCAAAGTAAAGCCATATGGTTTTACTTTGAGATGGGCTCACGCATACAACAAAACTTTTACGACTTTTAAGTCTCAGGGGCTGCTGCAACTGTAATAGTGCATAAAATGGCGAGGGTCGCTTTATTGTTTCGTTCTTTCTATGCGGCTAGCCACGTTCCTGCGAATTTCTAGGGGTGCAATGCCGATTAGTGGATACAGCATTCGTACCGGAGTCGGCATAAGGCAACCAGTGTCAATTTGGCACGTCTCATTAAGTGCTGTATCCACTATGTTAGAGTAGGCGGAGCGGCTCCATACTGGACAGGCATATTCACCAGCGGAGAAGCGGAGTGCCATTCCAGCTATTCGCAGAACTTGGGGAGACGCCCCCCATCTAGTGGATGTTAGGCGACGTAGCAGGTTGTTTCTCGAATGCACCTTCCGCTTAACGTTCTCGCAATTCTTTCTGTAATTGAGAGACATATCCAGAGTGATGAAGAGATATCTTGGATGGGGGTTATGAATGATTGGTACCTCCTGCCATGGGATATTGAGCATTCAACCCGTTTGTCTGTTACAAAGGTGAAAGACGCACATTTTTGAGGGATTTGCTTTAAATGCATTAGCAGTATAATACTGGCTAAGATCTGAGAGACTCTGTGGTAAGGTTGACCTCAATCTCCTCAAAATTAGTGGCTTGGCAAGTTAATGCTAGTTCGTCTGCATACAGAAAGCGGGTTGTGTTAGGGCTCACCGGTTGGTCATTGGTGTAAACGTTAAACAGCAAGGGGACTAGAATACTACCTTGTGGTAGTCCATTTTTTTGAGTTTGCCACTTGCTTTTCTCGTTACCATTGAAGTAGATGGAGTGATAACGCGTTTCGGGAGACGTAAAAGAAAAATTGATTTTATTATTTAAATATAGGTATTTTTAAGCACAGTAGGTACATACATCGATAAAATAGTAGGTATTTTATTGATGTATGTATTTTTACCCGTATCTATTATTATCAAAATTAAATCATAACTTCTTATGACTTGACCATGACGTGACGTGACCCCCCCCTGGCGCCAAAGCTGGATCCGCGCTTGTATCTACGAAGCCATTATGATACTGAAAAAGTGAATTGCGATTATTGCATCATTGGTTAATAATACAGAGTATATTAGATTCAGTCCATCGTGACGTCAAAGCTTCACGTCAGACTTATGTACAATCGGCGCACGAGGGGTTAATAATGCCCCACACTAGGAATTAGGTACCTACTCCTGTATGTTAACTCACATACATAATACACTTAGATCCGGAACAACTTACTATTACCATACAAACATTTGCTCCGTGCGGGATGAATGGATTGTGTGAGAAGTGATATGAAAGAAAAGGGAGTTAGTGATGGCGAGACGAGTGACAGGACAGAATGGAAGAAAAAAACGTGTTGTGCCGACCCCAAATAAAACGGGACAAGGACAGGAAAATGATGATGATGATGATTTGCTCCGTGCGGGAATCGAGATCGCGACGTGCAGCGCAGCAGCAGCCCAACCACTGCGACAATCGTACCGTTTTTAATTACAGCAACCTCCAAGATACCAAGGATTCCCTGTAAAGGCTGCAATCGACGTTACCACGGTATAATACCTAGTTCAAAGTCTCTAACAAAAAGTTTGGCTTCTCCCATTGGTTCAGTATGTCGATCACAACAACGAGAACATGGTACGTTTACGTAAGAGCTAATCATTATGCAGTCTCAACTAATTGGTAACCAGCGCCGTCTGCATGTGAGTTATCTTAACTAGCATGCAGGTAGGTGTAATTGGAAAAAAGATAGCACATTGGCGTAGTGGTTGAGCGATTGGCGGCGTGTCGTGGTTCGATTCCTGAACGTCGGGACAATTATTTGTAAGGCCTACAGATAAGTGTTCCGGGCCTGGCTGTCTTGTGTATGTGAGGCTTCATGTTTGTGAACGCATCGTAGGTGCGTTCCTAGTATGGGGCAAAATTAAAAAAAAAAAACTGGGCAAATGCGAGTCGGACTCGCACCCTGAGGGTTCCGTACAAACTTACCTATGTAAATAGTTCAATTCCGGAATGGAGTCTCGGAAGTATTTTTCCGAATAGAAAAAAAAAATTGTGACGTAAAAACAAATTTACAGTTTTCAGCTTTATTCCTATACTTGTGCTATAAGACCTTGCTTTATGTCAAATTTCAAGATTCTGGGTCAACGGGATAGTACCCTATGAATTTTGATTTCCTCGAGAGTGTCGAAATGTACGTTTTTTGCCATATAAACCGAAGTATCTTTTTTTCTTGTTAACTTACAAGTTTGATTTTTTTTACAGCTTCAAGAATCTGCAGACTTGAGTATATGGTTTTAATTACAACTCGATACCTCTACGCGTTCCCGAGATAAAGGGTCTTGACAGACCGACAGACAGACGGACAACAAAGTGATCCTATAAGGGTTCCGTTTTTTCCTTTTGAGGTACGGAACCCTAAAAAAGAATATTTAGAAAAGATTATTTATTTATGGTTTAAACACTAAAATTATTTAAAAAAAATGTATACAAAAAAACCATCTCAGACGCTAATCTGTATGGCTCTCATATCATGGGTTGTCCGAAAGGGAACCCCGGGGTCCTGGACCGCATGGCAAAGAAGGAATATATAGGAGTAGGTTTTAGTCAATAATAGTCTGACACGCCCCCCCGCACCGCCCTAGAGCGGGTCTCCTCCCGCTCTAGGGCGGTAGATGATTTCCCACCTTAAAAAAAAACCACTGACCTTGTTTAAAAAATACTTTTTTTAATTTTACTATTTAAAAGATGTACGATTAAAGACTATTAAGAAGACACGTCAATAGAATCAGGAATTTGTAAGTTAGACATCGCTGATTGTGAATACATTTGCACGTCATGTTATGGCAGGATATAGCATAAGCATAGCATAATCAGCCCTTTAATGTTCCCACTGCTGGAGCTCAGGCCTCCTCTCTAGGAGAGGGAATGGGCCGTAATCCACCACGCGAGTCTAGTGTGGGTTGATGAATGTCACATGTCTTCGAATTTTTGGTTCTAGGACATGCCGGTTTCCTCACGATGTTTTCCTTCGCCGTTTTGAGAGCAGTGGTGATGAAATAAATTACACAAAGTAATGCGCCTGGCTGGGTTTGAACCCGCGACCGTAACTCGTAAGTCGGGGCCGTTACCACTCGGCCACCACTGCTCTCACTGACAGGATATGTTGATAGTTGATACTAATTTAATTTAAAACCTTAAGTACCAAATTCTAGCATGTAAATATTTTCATTTGATTTGGTTTGAATAAATTATTTTCTGTCTTTAGTATGAGCGAGCGCAGGGTTGGATTCTCGGATCAGCTCGAGCAATTTTGTTAGGATTTTTTGTCAGAAATCTCTCACTAAGTAGGTAGTCATCAGTTGTAGTGTGATTGGCCTGTTGGTCTAGTGGTTAGTGGCCCTGACTGTTATGCCGGAGATTGTGGGTTTGATTCCCACCCAGGACAAAGTTTGTGTGATAAGCACGATCATTTGTTCTGTGTCTAGGTGTAATTTATTTATATTATGTATTTATTTAGAAATATATAAATATGTTTATCAGTTGTCTAGTACTCATAACACAAGCTCTGCTTAGCTTGGGACTAGACAGCGTTGTGTGATAGATGTGGAATATTGTATTATTATTAGTATTTTTTGGGGTAAAAAATTATCAAATATCTTCTCCCAGTCTAGGTGGAGCGAGCGAGAGTGTGAGGCTTTTACTGACTAAAACCACACTTGTGTACCTTCAGTTGCCCTTTGTTTTCCAGGACCGTGGTGACTTCTTCCAGAAATCTCGTAGCCCTAGTAGACTCAAGCCTGAAGTCTAGTTTAGTGATTTGCTATGGAAATAGGCATGTTGCCCATTATTTTATTGGACTTATCTGTTCTATAGAAAAATCCAGTGGGAAATTCAGAAAAATCACACTAATATTATAAAGAGGTAAAGTTTCTTTTTTTGTTTTTTTTTTTTGTTTTTAGGAGGTAATCTCTGGAAGTACTGGTCCGATTGCTAAAATTTTTCCACCGATAGAAAGCTGCTTTATTCCTGAGTGTCATAGGCATATATTTTATGTACACGGGCGAAGCCGCGGTCAAAAGCTAGTCACTAATATTATAAAGGCAAAAGTTTGTGAGTATTTTTTTAAGGTGTGTAATCGTCCATTGAATGTGTATGTTTGTTTGTCACTTCTTACAGATTTCGATGAAACTTACTACACAGGTACGTACAGCACATAGGATAATTTTTTATCCCTTAGGATAATTTTCCACTATCACACGGGCGGAGCCGCTAGCTACAACTAGTATGTTATAAAACAATGGTTAAAATTGTCAAAAAATAAAAGGCCCGTTTTGACATCTGTCAAAACGAATACGCAAAAAGAATGCTCGTAATATATTCCATCATATTTATCGCGCCAAAAAAAAGTAAGATGTATTTTTTTTAAATACTTTATGTAATTACCTAATTATTATTTTATTGTTTTTTTCAGTTTCGTTCCAAGTTACATTGTAGAGTATTTCGCAAATGTCAAAACGGGCGTTTTATTTTTTAACGAGTTACTGCTTATTCAAGCGGATACATTACAGCCAAGGGTTTCAAGGTCAGGGCTAGGCATGTTACCTAATATTTCTCAGGCCAAAAGACCGTAAACCAACTGCTTTTAAAAGTAAAAAGTCGGAATCATAAGGTTTGTCTATGACCAATGTGTGAAGTATTGACTGCCGCCCGTCGACCGTGTTAGAGGTCATTGTCATCAGAACTACAATATTGTGCAAACAGTTCCTATCAATCAGATGAGGAAATCAGTAAGCAAAGCCAAATTAATAAAAAGATTCCAGTTGAATGCTTGATACAAAATTTCAAACTTCTTTTTTTGTGGTGAGAAATCATTCAATGAAGTCTCTCGCTCTAGGATGGAGCGCGAAGGTGTGTCAGACTTTTACTGACTAAAACCACACCTGTGTCCTTTAGTTGCCCTTTGTGTTCTAGGACCCCAGGCTTCCTTTTCAGAAATTCCCCATGGCCCTAGCGGGCATCGGACGGTCACCGGACGGCGAGCTTTTTTTTTCGGTGGGAATATCATGTAATGACATCCCCTATCCCCGGGGCTCTTGGGCTGAGCGGGAGATAGTGTCAGACTTTTACTGACTAAAAACCCACTCCTGCTCCTTCGTTGCCTTTCGTACCAGGGTCGAGTCTTCCTTTCAGAAGCAGACCATGACGGTCGGACGGTGAGCTACCCATTGCTCGCCGTCCGCAAGCCCGCGCCTGCGGTGGCCGGAAATCGGGATCGGAATCCCGGCGGCTGGGGCGCGAGGACCATTGCCTCGCGCGTGCACGTGTGGCCTCCTCCTTTGCTAGCATTACTGCTGCGTAAGAGATCGCCGCCGCCGATCGCCCCCAACCGGACGGCGAGCTAGAATTAATGTACCTGTACCTAGTATCCGTTATCAGTTTATTGCTGCATTAGGTATCTTGATTATTTAAACTAGTTAAGTACCTATTTATTTACTTTATAACTGTATAATTTATTCTACTTCTCAAGGAAGTACAAGTGCGAAACCCAGCGGGCCCTTGAAGCTATAGGAAGTATTTACGTAGTCGTTACAGAGTAGTCAATCAGCATAATTCTCTCGCAAATATTCAATTAGAATCCTAATTCAATAAACATCAACAGGAAGGTAAAACTATTATAAAATAAATCAATCAACACTTCTCCACAAATCTTTTACACAAATATCAAAATAACTGACATTAATAGCCGTTATTATCTCAGCTATCGTTTTAATTTGCATAACTTTAAACGTTATTAACATTGAGTCGATCGAGACTGATATTCTCGTCAACTTCACTCACCTGTTACAACATTAGCTGTCAGCGTGAGAATCAATCAGTCAAGGCAAACGGATCACGAACCAACTTTCCACGTCGAAGGTCAATTAAAACAAGCAAGTTTCTCCAAAAATCTTATAATTATATCTTTAAAATAAATCATCTCAGCTTTAATTACAATATACAGAGGTTCTGTGACTTTGTTACTTTGACGACGCACCAAATCTATTAATACGTAAAGTAATTATAAACTATTTTGTTTAAGATTCAGCACGGAGGTTCGTCAAGAAGTCACATCACTTAAAATAAGAAGCGAAATAGTTGTGCCGTTACAAGCATGTAACGTTCCTCTGCTCAATAAAAAAATAAATTAAAAAAAACGTTCAAGAAAGTAGTAGGTAGGTTGCGCAACCCGATATCTACATAATCATCACAATATACTTACATCGACAAGACTTAACTAAAAACGACAGTTAACATGAAATGGCGACTGACTTAAGTTAAAATGACTTAATTGTAAAAAAAAAAGAAAAAAAAATGTTAGCCATAGCGCGCCGCGGCTCTCGCCAGCCGGAGTAAGAGAGGCGGTTACTTTTACAGGAAATCGCTCGCAGTTAGAATGTGTGCAATTACATTATGTAATACATTCTACGACTGTACGCGCTCTGTTACTCCGACTTAAGACGAAGTTGCACCGACAGCGACGCGGAGATAGCGCGACACAGCTGATAGATCGATGCCTGCGCCCGCGGAGAATGTTCCGAGTATCTATCTCACTTCGCAAAGCCGTCAGACAAGCTAGCATTTCTCGCCCCGCTGCAGTGCAACGTCGCCCTAACATGCCTGGTCAACATGTATCGCTCTCAGAGTCTACAATCGCCTGAATGTCGATTTTGCGTGATCATTTTGTGCCCACAACTCTGACATAACTCGAAATGAAAACTCGACCGCGACGCGCGCGCATTCGCAATAAATTACGCGATTCATAAATACAATGTACTAATAAATTACATGTTTAAGTGATTTACGAAACTAGACACAGCGTTTCGTGGCTTAAAACTAAATGAGCATGATCACATTGTTCAAGAAGGTAACTCAGTTTGTTCTGGTAGGAGAACTATCGCGGAACACACACGACGCTTCCTCGTGCGAAATAGATTAAAAAACCAGCGGCCAGAACGTGAAAGGCGGTTATCCAACGTGATTAGAAAGGTGTCACGGTTGGCGGGCGCTTTCTAGCGCGAGTAGAGCGCGAGGTCGGAGATGCGGCGCTGGCGCGCGGCGGCGTGGAAGCCGCGCGTGCCGTCCGGCACCAGCGGCGCGCGCGGCTCGAAGCGCGGCGCGCACGACAGCCGGCGGCCGCCGCACTCCGTGCCCGACACCGAGCAGCCCGACAGCCGCCGCGACAGCCAGCCGTCCGCGCTGCCGGCGCTGCCAGTGCTTGCTTGCGACGTGCGCCGGCTGCTGCTGCAGTAGAACGACACGCCCGAGTCGGAGCTGTGCGAGCACGTCGACGGCCGCCGCGGCACCCACGTCTGGATCTCCGGCGACCGTGGAGCGAAGAAACCACTCGAATTCCTCCTGTAGAAAGGCGTCCCGTATCTGTAGTCGTACTCGGGCTCGGACCCACTACAGCACGATGAGTACTCGCATTCGTGACGCCTCGGCGGCGCTCGTCGAATAGGCGCCTTCCTTTTAGGCTCCCTAGGAACTCCATTCAACTCATACACTCGCATCCCGTCCTCTTCGGGAGTCTGTAATCGCAGCGCTTCCCTCGCTGACTCAGATTCAGTGAACTCAACTAACGCACACACACAATTGACCAAACTAGGGTTCTTGTTCAAGAACTGTCGCACGTCTGCGGGCACAGGGTTGCCAGGTCGGAGCACCCTAACAAGGGCTATCTCCCCGCAGCCTGCGAACAGTCGCGACACATTCTCTACGGACGGCCGGTCTATAGGCATCCTCACAGCCACCACTGTCCTGGATGGAGTCGTCTCATCGTATGCGGGGAGCGGCTCAATCCTACGCAATTTAGTTCCTAAATCATTGATTTCTAACTTGGTGGAGCGCTTGAGTGCTTCGGCGACCACCCGCCAGTCCTTCGTCAAGTGCTTGACGCGCTTGAAGCTGGAGATCAGCTTCAGTGACACGTAGCCCTCCTTGTTGCGTCGCACGTGTTTGAGCAGGAAGGCGTCCTTAGTGATGTTGGCGTCGGAGAAGTAGAACTCCACTTGTGACACGATCCTGTGCGCCAGCTCGTCGTCGGGGGGTGTGTACGGTGGTTCCTGTGCTTCCGCAGCGACTTCGCAGCCGGAGTCCTTGCCTCCCCCGGAGCCGGTATCCGAGGCGCTATCGGAGAGGTCTGCATGGTCGTCGGTGGACGGGCGGCGGTCAGAGGCGATGCCCTCGTCCTCAGGCACTCCGTGGCTGGGAGGGGTCGCGCCCTCCATGTCGGTAACTGGCACACTAGACACACTATTGCATTACAAGCGACGTTGCTCGCTCGGAGGCGCGGAGTGGACTGCGGGCGCGCGGCGCTCACGGCACTCTTTTATAATGTCGGGGGGATGTGCCGCCTGGGCCGGTAAGAGGCGAAGCATTCGGAAGCGATCGAGATGACATTGCCAGACTACGCGACGCTATATAGTGCACATACGTGTGTTATAATGAGGGATATTATGGAAAGAGGTTAGGTTCTGTATCTATTAATGTTGGGCTGGAGCACACGCGAATATATCACTGTTTGGGAGTGGCGCACGCGATGCACGCACTTCAGTGTTACGGCATAAAATTGGCATTCTAATTCTGTATATAATTGTTCCCAATTATTGCTGATGCATTCGATAATTATATTTCGGCCGCTTTGTGGAAATCGCGAGTATCGTTATGAAGCGTATGATGTGATCGCAAATGAAGTGAGCAAGGTCTCATACGTTTTGTGTTAAATAACTTAGCGATACGATTAAGCGTTCTTGTTTTTGTTTTTTAGCACATAATTAACATTGTTATTTATTGCTTTGTTTAACCATTAAATTGGATTCAGGTTGATGACCTTCGGTTGCGGAAATTGAGGACCTACTGTCAGAGTTGTTATCGGAATTGATAATGTTTTTAACGCCAGCTGTTGAGTAGTTTTAATCTGGATTGTTTTGCTACGATTACAGTCTGAAAGTGAATACTAAACATCGTTGCAGTTAGTTTCTCGAGCAACTGAATTTCAGTGCTGTGACTGTACTTCAAATAAATTATAGTTTCAGCTAAACGATGTTCAGTTTTCATTTATAGTCGACTTATTAGTCGCTACATATTTACGTTAATTATTTTTTTTAAAAACTAGGCAAGTGCGAGTCGGATTCGCACACTGAGGGTTCCGTACAAACTAACTTAAGTAAATAGTTCAATTCCTGAATCGAGTCTCGACGATTTTCCCGAATAGCAAAAAGTTTTTTTTTTGTGACGTTTCTACAAATATTCAGTATTCAGATTTATTCCTATACTTGTGGTATAAGACCTTGCTTCATGCCAAATTTTTGGGTTCTAGGTCAACGGAAAGTATCCTATGAATTTTGTTTCCCTTGAGAGTGTCGAAACATGCATTTTTGCGACATTAAAGGCCGTATCTTTTTTTTTTCTTTAACATAGAAGTTTGATTTTTTCACAATTTTAAGGGACCGCAAACTTAACTAACTTAACTTAACTTTATGGTTTTAATTTCAACTCGATACCTTCACGCGTTCTTGAGATAAAGGGTCTTGACAGACAGACAGACAGACAGACGGACGGACAACAAAGTGATCCTATAAGGGTTCCGTTTTTCCTTTTGAGGTACGGAAAAAAACAACTGACTGTCAAAGGTTTTTAAATGTTGTGTTAAATTGAAAGAAAAACTGAAAAAAATGCACTTCTTTTTTTTTCTTACGATACTTAAACCCAGTCTTTCAGCTGTCTTACTAAAATAAACAATGGTTTGTTCATTACTTCATCATAACTAAAATCGCACGTTTCAAAAAATACATTAAAAATATTGAAAAAGCAGTTTTTTTTACGGGCTGTATAGAGTTCGAAATCCCCGTTACAAATATCTAATTTCACACTAATAAAGACTGCGAATACCAACGTTAACTGAATGTAATCAAATCTTGACAAAGTAACAAATAATGACCTTGCAATGTAATCAGAGATCAATTAATTGTACATTGACATAGACCTTTTGAAGTTTAACATTACTAAATAGTCAGTTTTCACTTTAGTGCCTACCCCTTTAAGATTTCCAGGCATATCTAATGATATGTTAATTAAAGTATTTCTATTAATTGATTGTGGAGGAACGAGATATGAAAGTTATCGCAGAAAAGTTAAAGTTAACTGACTTGGGTGTCTAACGTCGATCATAAGTTTCTATTATTTTCTAGTCGAAGGCATCTCACTACGCACTCGGCGGTTCTAGGCAGTTTTGGCTAAACATTTTTCTCCAAAATAAAATATTCGTAGAATTTCTAAGGTTTAACATGTCCCCGAAACAATTTAAAAAAAATCACCTAAGACTTATTTAACTATCTTCATAACATCGGATTCTATAAATTCCAACTGTTACAATTACAATATCTAGAAAAACAAATATGTAACTTACATTCTACATAAAATTTGTATCTGAACTAACTGTAATGTTATAAAGAGCGGGGGGAATTTATTTATTTTGCAAATAGGACTATTTATACATGAAAAATAAAAACACTTAACTAATTAAAATTACATAATATATACACAATAACTCCTATCTAAAATATGGCGTTAAAAAATTCCTCCGCATCGCCATACAACGTGGCAATGCCGCCAGTCTTTTGGGCACACTTCCAGTCGACAGCGATGCAGAGGAATTTTTTGGTATAAAGAGCTAAAATTATTAGTTTATATGCTTTTATAGCACACATTCTACACTCGAAGTTGTAGACGATGCACGATGGAACCTGGGATAAACGGTCCAGTTAGGCGGGTCTAACTTCGAGAAAACGGGTCAATCTTCGAATCCGACTCGACTAGGCAGCGTTCAGGAAGCTACGCGGTATATTCTTGTCCAACATACCACAATGTCTCAAGACGAAAGTCTACCATTATTGCGTGTTGTCAGAGATGCCATATGGCACTGAACCGTGGTCGCTCATTATGGGCCTCTTCAGAAGGGTTAGTCACCCGAATGGCAATGTACAGGAGTATGCTCGAAGTTTCCTTGCTTGATTTAATCAGGAATGAAGATATCTGTAGGAGAACCAAGGTTAGGTACTGGAGTAACCTAGTAGTAATGTGTTGGAGTTGGAAGACCTCCACAAGATGGACTGATGACCTAGTGAGGGTCACAGCAATCCATTCATTTTCGTCATTGTGACGACACTTGGGGGAGACCTATATTCAGCATTGGACGTGTCATTGCCGTAATGATGATGACGATATTTTTATAAGGTAACCTCAGAAGTACCTAACGATCCATCATCATCATCATCTTCCTGCCCTTGTCCCGTTGTATTTGGGGTCGACGCAACACGTCTTTTTCTTCCATTCTGTCCTGTCACTCGTCACGCTATCACTAACTCCCTTTTCTTTCATATGAATTCTCACACAATCCATCCATCTTTTCTTTAGTACCTAATGATCCGTTTATGAAAATTCTTATAATGACAGAGTAGAATCTTGTTGAAACTTATTTCAATTTGAACTATTCTTTCATCATTTATTTACATTGTGCTCACAATAATAAAAGCGATAAGATACATAATATGCAACCAGAATTTTTGTAATTGTTAACATGATTTAAAAGGGTGTCCATGATAAAATGATATGATAGATATACTCTTTATTGTTGCACACCATAAATACAATTACAGTATGAGCTATAAGGATAAGTTTTTTGACATAAGGAGTTTCTTAGAATGTACAATTTAGCTTTACTGTTTTTGCTTGGTCGACATTTTGACAATTCAAAAGTACCCCTATTGGTTTAGTTAAAATGAATGTTTAGTTTTTTTTTTTTTTAATTGATATAAACTAGTGCTTGACTGCGATCCCACCTGATGGCAAGTGGTAATGCAATCGTTGATGGTGAGGCGCACTAATTTATTGAGAGCCTATTCACTCTAGCCTTGAAGAGACCCAAATTATAATCGGACGGGAAAACCGCAGCAGGCAAATTATTCCAGTCCCTCGATTTTCGCGGTATAAACGACGAGGCAAAACGCTTGGTCCGGACCGTAGAGGTTTTAACAACGTAAGGGTGGATACTCGCAGTTCGTCGGCTTGTCCGATGGTAGAAATGAGATGGTGGAATCAAGTCATGCAATTCCTGCGCACACTCTCCAAAATGCATTCTGTAAAACACCGAAAGGCTGGCTACCCTACGCCTGTGCTCAAGACTTTGTAGATTGGAATTAACCAGATCTGGATCACCAATTAGCCTCTTTGCACGCCTTTCCACCGAGTCCAAAGCTGCCAGGTGGCATTTTGCAGCACCAGCCCATATGTGGCTGCAATACTCTACACACGAACGGACCTGTGCTTTGTATAACATTAAAAGCTGTCCTGGTGTGAAGTACCGCCGGACCTTTGCAAGTACGCCGAGTTACCTAAAGTATGGCGTTGAAAAACTCCTCCAAGTCGCTGTCGACTGGTTATGAATCCAAAAGACTGGCGGCATTGCCACGCTGTATGGCAATGCTTATCCTCTGTCCGGGGTAAAAGCCCTTGGATCACGTGAAGTGTCAACAAAGCGTTTGGAAAGTCTTTAAACAATTTGTAAGCACTCGGTCCCCACGATCCGAGAGTCTCAACCCCAAACGGTTCGAAACTTTGACTGTTGACGTTTTATCCTAGAAAAAACACGGTTTCTGCAGGACGCCACACGAACGAATTTACCGGAAAAAAGCTAGTCTGCAACTACAAAATCAGTGCTGTGTGGTTTTATTAATCGCGCTGATCTCGAAACCTACTCGACCGTTTGTGATAGTTCGCTCAGCTACTATGTACAGTGTCGTTATGTCATCGACTTATTGTTTTATTTGACTAGCTGCACGATTACCTATTATTATAGTGGTTTTTGCCTCGCAGGCGGGAAGTGAAAGAAATGTCTTTACTTATACGTTTTTTTTTGTTTTTTTTTTCAAGTTATGTAGACTGCTTCGTGCTTGCTGCCAGGTGTTTTTATAAAGCTAATATATTAAATTTAGTATATATATATTCGTGTACATTCTTCAGGTATTTGCGATATAATGTTGCACTGAATACTGTGATCAATAAATTGAAAGAAATGTTTATAATGATAGCTCGGTTTGAACTAACCACGAAAAATGTATTGTTTTCCTAATTTTTAACTTTTAAGCTGTTTATAATAAACATTACTAATCTGCCCTTTTTACATGACTTTTAAAAAATAGGTGAAAACGATTTTAAACGAATTAGCTGCTGCAGTACCTACGTATCTTTTTAAGTAGGTATATAAACAAATTGCTGTTTGTTAATCTAGCTAAAACTCAAAAACGGCTTCAAATAAAGAATTCAAATCAGTCAAGCCGTTTGGTTTAAAAGAAAAAAAAAGGAAAACAGTTGAACAATGGAAAAATTCAAAATTGATTTATTTATTATTTATTTATTTATTTGGTCAGCCAACAACTGCTTACACAATACATTTATATTATACTAAAACGAAACTGACATCCATTAGTGTAGCAATTAATAATAGGCTGACACCACATGCACTATATTCGGTTTTACAAAATTATGTAATTAATGTTATGCTAAAAACAATACAGAATAGGTAACAGTTACTATTTACAATAAGTTAAAAAATGGAAGATTAATAAATAAAATTATATTACAACATAACAGATAAAATTAAAAATAGATTGATTAATAAATTATATTATTGATAATCTCTTAAAAGCCTCTTAAAAGTGAGAAAAACTAATATTACGAAAACGCGGGTAGCAGCCTAGCAGCAAACCATTAAACAACTAAAAAACAAAACTTTATTAAATATGACATTTTTAAGTCTTTTTAGCAGCACCCGATCAGCAGTTTAGGTTGTCCACCTTTGTGCCGGGCAAAAGACTCCTGCCCCCCTCCAAAACATTAAGAAGTTTCCTCGAACTCCACGTCAATCACATCACCCAGATGTCCGTCTCCTATTGGTTCACCACTAAATAACAAGATTACGGCGGTCAGTCCACACGGAGTCATTAGCTAATTGAGTTAGAGCAGGATTATGAGCCGTTGTCAACAAGCCAGATTACGCAATCGGTAAACAGGTAGACTGAAGGTAATGGGGTGATTGTTATGTAGGTTTTCATAAGGGTTAACAGTTAGGACCCTCATCGTTCCCACCTCTACAGACAAGAGGTTTTGCAGTAGTCCAGGGGCCCAAGTCTGCTATTTTTATAAATTCGTCATTCCAACAAGATCATATTGTCATTTTGCTAAAAGTTCGTAATCTGAAAATTCATAATGATCGATCATTGATCCGTCAATGGTCTCGTAATAGTTGTGGTAGAATGACAATATCGAGGTTATTAAAAGCAATGACTGCATAATGACGTTCTAATGGTAGGTCACTGATCAAAGGAACTGTCAAAATTTTAGCAGATTACCGCATACGTGAGACATTCATTTGTCAATATTTACGAGATTACCATTCTATGTCACTTCTTTCAATGGAGTGTCAGTGGTTGACCATTGGAAAGTCATAATGACGCCATTATATTAGTAGATTACCAAACTTATCAAAATCAAAAATAATGAAATCAATGAGAGACCATACTGACACTATTGTAATAGCAGACTTGAGGCCCCAGTTCGGAGGGTTTGCCGCTACAGGTGCCTGTGAAATTACAGGCCTTTGATAGGTTCACGATGGTCCTGATGGCAAATGATTTTTTTTCACTTAACACTTAAGCGTTTTGACGTTGCCAAGCACAAGGATATTCTCCTGTGTCATGCATGGATGACACACACAAGACATCCAGACCCGGTTTTTCCCAATAATTATATTGAAAAACTTAACCTATATCTAATAATACAGACACGTATGTACTTCCTTTTTGATTTTTGAAGTGGGAGGGAGTGTCATACTTTTACGGTGCTTTGCGTTCCAGGGCCAGGGTGATTCTGTTACTGACTATAACCTACCTGTGTGCTTTCAGTTGTGCTTTGCATTCCAGGGCCAGGGTGATTCTTTTACTGACTAACCTACCTGTGTGCTTTCAGTTGTGCTTTGCGTTCCAGGGCCAGGGTGATTCTTTTACTGACTAACCTACCTGTGTGCTTTCAGTTGTGCTTTGCGTTCCAGGGCCAGGGTGATTCTTTTACTGACTAACCTACCTGTGTGCTTTCAGTTGTGCTTTGCGTTCCAGAGCCAGGGTGATTCTTTTACTGACTAACCTACCTGTGTGCTTTCAGTTGCGCTTTGCATTCTAGGGCCAGGGTGATTCTTTTACTGACTAACCTGCCTGTGTGCTTTCAGTTGTGCTTTGCGTTCCAGGGCCAGGGTGATTCTTTTACTGACTAACCTACCTGTGTGCTTTCAGTTGTGCTTTGCATTCTAGGGCCAGGGTGATTCTTTTACTGACTAACCTACCTGTGTGCTTTCAGTTGTTCTTTGCGTTCCAGGGCCAGGGTGATTCTTTTACTGACTAACCTACCTGTGTGCTTTCAGTTGCGCTTTGCATTCTAGGGCCAGGGTGATTCTTTTACTGACTAACCTGCCTGTGTGCTTTCAGTTGTGCTTTGCGTTCCAGGGCCGGGGTGATTCTTTTACTGACTAACCTACCTGTGTGCTTTCAGTTGTGCTTTGCGTTCCAGGGCCAGGGTGATTCTTTTACTGACTAACCTACCTGTGTGCTTTCAGTTGTGCTTTGCATTCTAGGGCCAGGGTGATTCTTTTACTGACTAACCTACCTGTGTGCTTTCAGTTGTTCTTTGCGTTCCAGGGCCAGGGTGATTCTTTTACTGACTAACCTACCTGTGTGCTTTCAGTTGTTCTTTGCGTTCCAGGGCCAGGGTGATTCTTTTACTGACTAACCTACCTGTGTGCTTTCAGTTGTGCTTTGCGTTCCAGGGCCAGGGTGATTCTTTTACTGACTAACCTACCTGTGTGCTTTCAGTTGTGCTTTGCGTTCCAGGGCCAGGGTGATTCTTTTACTGACTAACCTACCTGTGTGCTTTCAGTTGTGCTTTGCGTTCCAGGGTCAGGGTGATTCTTTGGAACATTCCCACAGACCAAGACCAGAAGAAGCAACATTCATCCATATTTTTTAGCTCTTTAATCAATTCACATCTTCCTTTGGCTTCCCATGCTTCTTGTCTGCCGGGGCCCGAAAGGCATGGTAATAGAAAGTAAATACATACCACCCTAAAATTAATAGTAAAAATAATTAGCTTGCTGTTATGATTTCTTTTTTTATTTTTAATGAAAGGCTCGCGCTTGACCAGTTACTCTCTGACGGTAAGCGATGATTTGGTCGACGGTGAAGCACGCTTGCCTAAAAGTAACCTATTCACCACTCTTGACTTCAAGTCCCCCAGGAAAGACGGACTCCGACAAGAAATTCCATTCCTTAGCTGTACGCACAATAAATGTATTCCCAAAACGTTTTATGCGTGTGGGTGGGATGTACACCATGTACCGGTGGCGCATCGCTGTACGGCTGGTTATGCAATTCCGACGCTCCCCAAAATGCCACCGATTCTTCCAGATTTGAACCAATTTCTTCCAGAGGTTCTTTAATAAAGTTCTCCTGTTTGCTATTAACATCAAACAAAACCCAGTCTTTACCGTTCTATGAATTTTGCAGTTCAATACACCTAAGTGTTTAAGCGATTTGCTCAAGAAACCTTGGTAATGTTGAACTCAGTGCGTTGTTCTTAATTCCTCAGTCGCTAAACGCTGCAGACATGAGGCGCTTGGCTAAACGGACCGTGATCTGTTGAGGTGAGGGTAAACTGAGCTAGCCGGGGTCAATACATGGATTAATGTCCGTTTACATCAAGAGCTCGTCGTGTTTCAGAGGACTCTGGAAAATTTAACCACGGTGTGTACAGGTATAATCGTCGGTTGGTACTACGTTCCATTGAAAGTGTCTAAAGGGCATCTGCGAGTTAATTTCGGCTCCTCGTAAGCCTTCTAAAGGTCCAGGACCCCAGGGTTCTGAGATATACTGACCGATAATAATAATAATATTCCACAACTTTTACACAACGATGGGAATGGAATCCACAACCTCCGGCATAGCAGTCAGGGCTGACCACTAAACCAACAGGTCAATCTAGCCAATATATTATTTTTTATCCAAATATTTGGATAAATTTCGTTTCGGTAAATTAATCATATGTTTAATCTGTGACTCAGGAACTACTGGTTCGTCTTGAAAAAATATTTTAGTGTTGTATAGCCTATTTATCGATGAATGTTTAACATCACGCTACGAACAATAGAACCGGAGGAGTAATAAAAAATGCGAATGGAACCGTAGGAGCACAGTATAGATAGGAACAGTACGGAAACTACGTACAAATGTTCGAAACGGCACACTCACACAAACATACGCATCGACGAGACTCCTAAGCGTTTCTCGCGGTGCTGTCAGTATCAACAACAAACGCTTAGGAGTTTGGTCGAGATGTCAGCAAACCGTAGGGGCCCAGCAGGGTCGAAGCCTACTGGGGCCAAGGGTCTGCTTCTGAAAGGAAGACTCGGCCTTGGTACGAAAGGGCAACTAAAGGACACAGGTGTGGTTTTAGTCAGTAAAAGTCTGACACACCTTCGCGCTCCATCCTAGAGCGAGTCAAGTCTTCATTGGATGATTTCCCACCTCAAAAAAAAAGGAAGTTTGAAATTTTTAATCAAGCATTCAACTAGAATCTTTTTATTTGGCTTTGCTTACTGATTTTCTCATCTGATTGATAGAACTGTTTGCACAATATTGTAGTTCTAATGACTGGATACAGGGGCCAAAGGTCTGCTTCTGAAAGGAAGACTCGGCCTTGGTACTAAAGGCAACGAAGGAACAGGAGTGAGTTTTTAGTCAGTAAAAGTCTGACACGCTCCCGCTCGGGATGTCATTGGATGATTTTCCCAACTCATCATCTTCCTGCCCTTGTCCCATCTTATTTATCCTCCCATCTTATTTATCCCAACTACAAAAAAAAAAATCTCTATGGAGAAGAATGTGCAAAAAAACTCCATTGACACACTTTTCAATCATGTTATGTTTTACAAATATCTGGGTTACCCACCATATCCTCTTCCCCCCCAGCCGTCCACCCTGCCCCCCACAGTAAGCTATCCAAAAGAACTGGGTTACGTAATACGGCTTCCTCCAAACACAACTAAGGCCTTATATTGATTTATTGGTTGTAGTTAACCAGTAGGGTCTTCCCCAATGCTTGCTACAAGTGACTATCTGCCCGTCCCGGAGTTTATGGCGGAAAATTTAATGTTATTAGATCTCAAGGACAGTTTGTGGTTTTTTGAACGGATTTTATTTTATGTTCGTAAGATAAGTCTTTATCTGCCTTAAACATGGTATAATGGTGTTAGTCTTATTTAAATACAATGTCCACATGTTTAGCTACACAGAATATGTGTCAATTGTATGCAAAAAATTTTAAAAAAATCAAAACAACAGTAAATAGTAAAAAGTAAGTCAAATAAATATTATAATGGATAAAATATTATAATTTTATGTCAAAGAAATCATTAATGTCATAGAAATTATCTCCATTCAGCCATATACAGCTTATTTTTAAATGAATTTGCATTATTTATACATTTTAATTGTTTTGGGATTTTGTTGTAAATGCGAATTTTGGTGTAAATATAGCATAGCATAAGCATAAGCAGAAGCATAGCATAATCAGCCTTTTTAATGTTCCCACTGCTGGGACTCAGGCCTCCTCTCTAGGAGAGGGAATGGGATATAATCCACCACGCGGGCCCAGTGCGGATTGGTAAATATAATAAATAAATTTTGTTACACGAATTTCATGATTCTTTGACCCCTCTTGTCATTGTTGTCACTGCTCAATTTTCTATGACTCCCCAGTCTAACAGACGATATACTTATATATGACGACACATATTTTGCAAGTATTAAAACTAAAATGATTACATTAAAACAGCAGTTTCGAAATTAGCATTCTTTTCTATTTAATTTTTTTTTTTAGAAAATCAAACGATTGAACAAATTGACAACGACATCACAGATAGATTTGGAAACATTTTTGAACAATAAGTATATAAAATGTGGTTTAGTACTTACGAGTAAAGATTGAAAAACTGGAAGTACTTAGAAATGATTTTATTACCTAATAAGTTCATTAATAAGTTCATTTATAAGTTAGTTTATAAGTTTTTGTTACTATTTTGGTGTACAATAAAGTTTTATTCTATTCTATTCTATTAATAGCAAGTTACACCATCGTTGAGTATCATAGCCCAAGTACTGTTCAACTCAAAAAATGCATGGATCCTGTGGGCCACGGAACCTACCAAGAATAAAAAAAAAAACGGAAGCGGAGCCGGACAAAAGCTTAACTAGCTTTTGTCCGCCTATATTACAAGTATGAACCGTTTCTTGAGAAACAACCTGCTCGGGAAAGTTATAGCTGTCATCAAATCTATTTCTGCTGCCTAGCCGCATTGTCAACTATTGTATGTATTATAAATTACAGCACTCAGAAACACTTTCCGAATACTGTATCAGCTTGAATCAGCCTTCCTCAAGACATTCAAAATTCTGCATGAAAAACTCACAACCTGACAATAGAAGAAACTGTAGAAATGATCGCAGAATGTGTTTATAGTATTTTCGGGGACGGAAGGTAATCAAAAACGTGTATCGAATTATCGCCTTTATTACTAGAATATTATACAATATTGAACCCGCCTCTCGTCTTGTTAGCCGTCCTAAACTTCTCTGATTAGAAAAAAGAACGATTCTTTTCTTTTTCAATCAAACTCAAAGACTTATTCTAAATCTGGATAATCCTTCAAAAGTATAATGGACAGCCAGTCCGTAAGTTAATAGGAGTACAGCTCAGGACTTATAACGACGTGTTAATATGTCAGTCGTGTGAGCGAGATAGATGGATGGAGCTATACACCCTATATAGCTTCCCTTTAACAGTTCAGTTTAGAGAGCTTGTGGTAGCACGCCTGCTTTTCATGCGATCTCTTTCAATATCACACTATTATAAAATTACAGCACTCAGGAATACTTTCCGAAAAATGCGTCAGTATCATCCAACCTTCCTCATGACATTTACCTACTCATCAAAAGCATTTAAAACGCAGGATCAAATCTTCAACATCGTAAACAATAGAAGAAGCTCCAAAAATAATGCTAATATCAGCGCACAATCTGTTTAGCATGCTCGGGACGCACCGCGGAGGTCAAGTGGCAAGATCTTGGCCGCGCGGCGAGTCGCCGACCTCGACACTTACCGTAGTTCTGCACAATATGCGTGTTTGAAAGTTTACACATAGAAAGTAGTAGCAAAATCACATATTATTATGTGATTTTGCCTTTTTGAGTTTTGTTTTTGGTCACTGGTAGCTACCATGAGTGTAAGTGTGGGAAAATGGGTAACAGAATAAGTACGAATATATCTTTATTGTGTACCAAGATTTTGACAAATACTTTTATTTTTATCAACACTATGCTATAACCATGGATGTATGTCACCTCTTTGAGCAGTGCTGGAGAGACGTCTCGGGCGTCGCGAGGCGCACGGCAATCGTCGGCCGGCGCGCGCGGGCTTGACTACGAGCAACCGGTAGCTCTCTGTCCGGCCGTCTGGTAACCTTCCGACATGCCCTTATCGTTGACAACGCGTAGTGTTCTACACGCGCCTCAAAGAGATGTCAGACTAACCACAAAGGCCCAGTAGGGTCGATGCCCACTTGGGCTGCAGAAAATTTTTGAAAAGGAAACTTGCGATGATTGAGAAATCTATCAATGAAAAAAAAATGGCATCTGACGCTGATAGAGAAATCTATCAAACAAATTGGATTAACTGAAGATTAAAAACAAGAGAAAATAAAAGTGAAAATAAAGAGGAAAAACACCATTTCGGAATGTCTGAATCTATACCCGATTTATGGTAGTTGGTTTGAACTAGGGATTGAAATAAGTGGCTATATAGGAATCGAATATGAAACCTGAGTTTTTTTTGGTTTATCAAAATTGTAACCGAAATCGGAGGTGAAGGCGGAAGCAGAAGCGTCAAATGAAATACTATTAAAACAAATCAAAAGCTTGGATAAACTTAAATGAACACCCAATAGACAACGTTAAAAATACTAAACAAAACTATAAGTGAAAGAGTAACAGTTAGAAGGCACGGGGGAGGCTGGATGTTTCCCGCATGACTAGTATAAACTTGTTTGTACCTCTGATGTAAGTTCCGAGTAAGATCGAAATCGTAATCAGAGGTGCAAAATCGGAAGTCCTGAACTTTCGGAATCACAATGGTCCTAATTCCTAAAAATCTCTGCAATTCTGCATCTATAATAAAAAAAACTGGGCAAGTGCGAGTCGAACTCGCGCACTGAGGGTTGCGTACAAACTTATGTAAATATGTAGTTCGATTCCCGAATGGAGTCTCGAAGAGTTTTCCGAATCGCAAAAAAGTATTTTTATTTTGTGACGTATCAATAAATTTACTGTTTTCAGATTTATTCCAATATTTGTGCTATAAGACCTTGCTTTATGCAAATTTCAGGATTCTGGGTCAACGGGAGTACCCTATAAATTTTGGTTCCCTTGTGAGTATCGAAATACCTATACGTTTTTTGCGACATAAACGACCGTATCTTTTTTTTTCGTTAACTTAGAAGTTTGATTTTTTCACAGCTTCAAGGTACTGCAGACCTAAGTATATGGTTTTTATTTCAACTCGATACCTACACGCGTTCCCGAAATAAAAGGTCTTGACAGACGGACAGACAGATACACAGACGGACAACAAAGTGATCCTACAAGGGTTCCGTTTTTTCCTTTTGACGTACGGAACCCTAAAAATGCAGACATACAATCAGAATGAAATACAGACAATCTTACACTAAGAACCATTGCTGACAATTTTTGGTTGCGGATCGCTGGTGCCTTTTATAGGTAGTAACACCTGTAATACATGTATACATTAATGTAAGTTCGTTTATCTGTGTCCATCTCTTTGCTATCACCAATACCTTAACCATCATTGGTTGGGCACGCCACAATTATGGCGGTACGTCCCCTCTTTGAGGCGTGGTTGGAAAGACCTCACGGCGTCCTCACCTTCCGCATGACGCAGGTTCTCACCGAACACAGTAAGTTCGGGAAGTTCCTGCACCGGATTCGTGCGGAAACGACGCCCGGGTTTCGCCACTGACCGACCCGCTTGGGCAGAGCACCGCCGTGTCCTCGTGGGGGCGATCGGCGGCGGCGATCTATCGATCTAACGGACCTTGGTACAGCCCATGGTCCGAAGCGAGGAGGAGTGGCAGGCGGTCGCCTCCTTCTGCGAAGCAGTAATGCTAGCAAAGGAGGAGGCCGACCACGCGAGGCAACGGTCCTCTCGCCCAAGCTCGCCGGCCGGGATTCCGATCCCGATTTCCGGCCACCGTAGGCACGGGCTTGTGGACAGCGAGCAAAGGGTAGCTCACTGCCCGACCGTCCGGTAACCGTCCGGACCGAGCCCAAATCGTCGACGGCGCGTATTATTCCACGCGCGCCTCAGGGAGATGTCAGCAAATCGTAGGGGCCCAGCAAGGGTCGAAGCCTACTGGGGCCAAGGGTAGTGTGAAAGTGAAACCCGGGGCCCTGGGACGAAGGCAAAGAAGGAACAGGAGTGGGTTTTTAGTCAGTAAAATTCTGACACTATCTCCCGCTCCACCCAAGAGCGGGGTATGTCATTAGATGATTTTCCCACCGAAAAAAAAAAACAATGGTGATTACGGTTTAAAGAACCATAACATATGAATGCTACTATTAATAAAGCAGCAGTAATGGAGGACTGTTCGCTGTTGCCATGCGAACTTTAATGTTTACAGTTTAGTGTCATGCGTTGCGTGACAAAAATGTAAAAGTACGAATAATTAGTTACCTTTCTAACTGCTCATATTTGTGGTGGGTTTGCTATGTACCTACAATGTAGTAATATTTGGTGAATATTTTACTTGACCAGTAACTTAACATTTGGGACCTTAACACAAGGGATACACGGTGGAGCCGTGTCCTCGTGGGGGCGGCAGCGATCTCTCGCGCCGGGCCTTGATACAGGCCATGGTCCGGAGCGAGGAGGAGTGGTAGGCGGTCGCCTCTTTCTGCGAAGCAGTAATGCTAGCAAAGGAGGAGGCCGCACGCGCGAGGGAACACCTCTCACGCCTCAGCCGCCGGATTCCGATCCCGATTTCCAGCCACCGTAGGCGCGGGCATGCGGACGGCGAGCAATAGGTAGTTCACCGTCCGACCGTCCGGTAACCGTCCGGACCGATCCCAAGTCGTAGACGGCGCGTACTGTTCCACGCGAGCCTCAAGAAGATGTCAGCAAATCGTAGGGGCCCAGCAGGGTCGAAGCCTACTGGGGCAATGGGTTGTGCGAAAGTGAACCCCGGGGCCCTGGAACAAAGGCAAAGAAGGAACAGGAGTGGGTTTTTGTCAGTAAAAGTCTGACACACCCTCCCGCTCAGCCCAAGGGCGGGAGATGTCATTAGATGATTTCCCACCCAAAAGAAAAAAATAACACAACGATTTTGTTTTTTAGTTGGGATATATTCAAATGACTTCTCCTGCTCTAGGTAGGAGTGAGAGGCCGTGTCAGACTTTTACTGACTAAAACCCACCTTTGTCTTTCAATTCCCCTTTACATTCCAGGACCACGGTAAGTCTTTCAAAAATCCCCGCAGCCCAAATTATTCACCCCAGTCTTAGTAACTTTCTAAGAATTGTTTACTGTTGGTGCTGGCGACGCAACGTTTCTTAGCATCGTGTTAGGTAATTTTACCTACTACAGCAATTTTAGAGCCTTGTTTAATGGATACGGTAACTCTTTCGAAAAATCAAAGGGGTTTTGCGTATATCACGCGTGTGAAATAGTACATTTTGATACCAATGGAGAAACTTTGACATTGCGGCTGAATCGGAATTCGCCCGAACTGCCCGGTGCTGGCTAAGGTGTTATGGAGCCGAGGTCTGCAGTGACTTTCCACGTGTATCAAAAAACGTTTTTCAATATACTTACTTACGAAGAAATAAATAAACGGGAATTGACCAGCAAGTCGTGGGCGCTGCGCGGCGCCCAGCCTGATACGAAAAACATAATGAAATGAGATTGGGGCGAGTCCGCGCACTTTTCCGCACTAGTTCGGAAAACAGTAAAATGCGTGCCTAAAAGCCGTAGGAATAGGAGCGGATTTTCGAGTAATTGTTTTGAAAAGTTTTTACTAAAAGAGTTATGAGTTTACATGTGGATGGATGGAGAGGGAGAGGGAGACCAAAGAAAGGATGGATGGATTGTGTGAAGAGTGATATGAAAGAAAAGGAAGTTAGTGATAGTATGACGAGTGACAGGGCAGAATGGAAGAAAAAAACATGTTGCGCCGACCCCAAATAACACGGGACAAGGGCAGGAAGATGATGATGTTTTGAAAAGATACTTGCTACTAATGAGCATTTCAATTTTTATAAATTCTTTAATAAAAAATCGGAAATATAAAACTTCTAGAAAATAGGTATATGAATAAAAGAACAAATCGAGGAGTTGCTAAGGAAAAGACATAATATTAGTATAATCCTTTCAAACAAAGAGGGACCCTGGCAGGACGCCAGCGTTCAGATGGAGAAGTCAACTGAGCTAGCGTCTACTAATGACTCAGCTTGACTAAGGAGACGTAAGAATGTTCCAAGGAGATACAGGGAATATTTTGTTGTTAATTTTAATAATTAAGTATATTATTATTTGTCCAGTTTGCAACGAAATGTCATGTTACGCATCTATTTTAGTAAGGTGTGAACTTCACAATAAAATTAAATTATTAGTTCCACAATTACCACCAAGGAGAATTCAATTCAATTCAGTTACATAGGTGTGTTACTTATTTTAAAAACAAATGATAATCTACTAGACTAACAATAAAAGTCAAAACTTGCGATTTGTATTTTACTTTTGTAATTTTAATATTCTAATATCCGTAACCGAACATGATGACATAATAATATGACTTCGAAACGTGGTCACTTACAATGGGCCTCATACGAAGACTTAAAGTCACCCAAAGGGCAATGGAAACGGCTATGCTCAGACTTTCCTTGCTTGATCATATCAAAAATGAAGATATCTGCAGGAGAACCAAGGTTACCGACATAGCTCGTGGCCGTGGGCAGGGCACATTGCACGCAGAACAGATGTTCGATAGGGATGAAAGGTCCTGGAGTGGCGACCACGTACCGGAAGACGCAGCATTGGAAGGCCACTAGGTGTACCGATGACCTGGTGAGGGTCGCGGGAATCCGATGGATGCGAGACGCACAGGACCGGTCGTTGTGGCGACCCTTGAGGGAGGCCTATGTCCAGGCCCAGTCGTAACCGTATCCGAAACCAGTATAGTATTTGTTCTATATCTGTATTCATAGCATACCCAGTGTATTGTAATAAAACAAAGCATCTTCCTAGCTATTCGTGTAAGAATCAATATTAACATACAATGTCACCGTAAATATTTCTCTCATTATAAATAGATATCTGTAATGAGTCCCACATTATCAGTAATTACTCCACAAGACAGATGATCGCAGTTCATTGGCAGGCCTTGCGTACTTCCTGAGCAATCATCATGATTATAGGATATTTTCCTCCTTTGTCAGCAGTTGCGGCAGCGTTTATGTATGTGTGATAATTGCCAACTGAGTAGGACGGCGATTTGTTTACCTAATATGGTGATTAAGGGCAAAGTAAATAGGTGGCTTTGTCTTTATGGTGGGCAGGGCACATTGTAAGTAGGACAGATGGTCGATGGGGCCGAAAACTTCTGAATTGGCGACCGCGTACCAGAAGACGCAGCGTTGGAATGGTTGCTACAAGGCGGACCGAACCTCGTGAGGGTCGCGGCTCACTTCGGACGTCTTTCGGTTGAAATGATGATGATGATGATGTTGATGAAGACATGTTAATACAAGAATTGTTTGTGAAATTCCGCAGACGTGATGGGTACCTATATTAAAAATCATAGATGAGCTGTAACTATGTTTTGTTACCAATACCCAATACCTATATTATTGGAATAATAGGAGGATGCCATTATTTGAATAGTGCAAGTTTAACAAATTAATAATTTTAAATTATTTTCATTTCTTGTTATCCTAAAATTGTATGTATACTTAGTGCAATAAAAAGTTTTACAAGAGCAAAATGTCCTAAAGAGATTCGAGTACTTGAACTTTTTGAACCTTTGGAAATCCACGAATATAAAAGAGAACGCCACAAACCATTCTTTTATTAAAATTGACCATAAAGAACCGCTGCTTTTTTAAATTGAAACATGATTTATATTAGTTGGTTCGATAAACGGACTTCAAATAACGGATGTAGTACATAGTTGTGAAACAAAATAGATGGTTGTATTATGTGTTTGAATGTTGATCATTGTATTCCGTTCAACTCGATAGCAAAGCCCTCGTCCCTTCACTTCCATATAAAATGACTTAAAATGCTATTTAATTACTAGTTATTTTTTAATCGGAGATAAGAACCAAGAAACAAAACCAGAAAGGTTGTAAAGTTTGTAACTTTTGTAAAAAAAAATTAACTTACTTCAAGAAGCCATTTGAATTTTTTACAAAATATTTTTTTTTATGTGACGGTGTATACCTAGCTGAATATGCTGAGGTTGGTAAAACTATAATACCTATCGCATGCTTAATAGTAAACAGACCTAATTAAAAAAAGAGGGTACGTATAAAAATTGGACCTTATTATTGAATCATTTTTTTAAATATTCAAATACCTTCTTTTTTGAGTTAGGTCTCTTTTATGACTAAGCATGCGCTATGTCGCAGTGTTTTACGCAGAGGGGTAATCACCGCTTTGGGAAAACTGAACGGTGATCATTTGGTTTTAGTTATAAAATGCTTTAGCTTTCATTGCACATCGTTACTAATGAAAAGGTCTGGTTACGGGATTTTTAAAAATCCTTTATTTAAAGTTAATTAAACTCATAATTAGCATAATAGCATATTCAGCCTTTTAATGTTCCCACTGCTGGGACTCAGGCCTCCTCTCTCTAGGGGAGGGAATGGGCCGTAATCCACCACGCGGGCCCAGTAAACTCATAATTATGTTTTGCTAATTAATAAAAAAATAAAACAGTTATAAATAAAAAAAATACTAAAGTAATAAATCAACAGAGTTAAAACCATATTATAAATACAAGCATATCTTATACGTAAAAAAACAACGTATTACGTAACTGTTAACCTTCTAAAGGTAAAAAAATAAACGATAAGAATCGCAAAAAGATATGCCCCGGGTGAGGATCGAACTCACGACCTTAAGATTATGAGACTTACGCGCTGCCTACTGCGCTACCGAGGCTGGTGACGTGGCAGCTGAAATTAACCTTCACACTCTGGTATGACATACAACAATAGCTGTAATAAATGTATACTAATTAGTATTTTTCACAACTTCATTCATAGCTTTTTTCTCAAGAATATGAATAAACATTCTGTCGAAATAAAAATAAACTTATAGTACAGTACTAGTCTTCAATATGTTTTTTTTTTCTATGAGTAAAATATTCTGTTTCTCGAAAGAGGTTTATAGTAAGTAGGTAATTCATTATAATATTTTTTGCTATATAGTTTTTATTTTTTTTACTTTTACAGTTTTAATATTTATAAAAAACAACAACTATAATGGTAAATATAAATATTCACTGCAATAAAAAAAAACATTTCTCATGTGTCTTTTAAATACCTACGTTTTACTTTATTGTGAAGGTCAGTTATCGACTATTTAATATTTAATGTTAATATGAATCGTGAGAAAATAAATATGCAAATGTGAAGATGCATTTATTTATATCTTTTGGTTCTACAATAATAAAGTAGTATCGTAAATAAGGCTCGTCACAATAGTTGTAAATAAATAATTCAATTCAATTCTTAATCCTGCGTCGCGGTAAGAGTTCTCCATGCGATGAGAACATAAATACAACAGGCCAAAATTAACTTTCGGGCAGTTGCCGGGCTAGACACAACACCCGTCGAGGAAGGATCCTCGTAGGGAGGACCCTATTATTATAATTATTTATTTATTTCAAGTATTTCAAGTTTATGCGTATGATTATGTAACTAAAATGAGTCTTTGGTTTTTTTTTTTTTTTTTTTTTCGGTGGGAAAATCATCTTATGACATCCCCCGCCCTTGGGCGGGGCGGGAGATAGTGTCAGACTTTTACTGACTAAAAACCCACTCCTGTTCCTTCGTTGCCTTTCGTACCAGGGCCGAGTCTTCCTTTCAGAATCAGACCCTTGGCCCCGGTAGGCTTCGACCCTGCTAGGCCCCTACAGTTGCTGACATCTCCTTGAGGCGCGCGTGGAACAGCACGCGCCGTCGACGACTTGGGCTCGGTCCGGACGGTTACCGGACGGTCGGACGGCGAGCCACCCATTGCTCGTCGTCCGCAAGCCTGCGCCTACGATGGCCGGAAATCGGGATCGGAATTCCGGCGGCGATTGGGGCGTGAGGACCGTTGCCTCACTCGATCGGCCGCCTCCTTTGCTAGCATTACTGCTTCGCAGAAGGAGGCAACCGCCTGCCACTCCTCCTCGCTCCGGACCATGGCCTGTACCAAAGCCCGGCGCGAGAGATCGCCGCCGCCGATCGCCCCCACGAGGACAAAAATGAGTCTTTGGTAAAGACTCATTTTAGTTACTTATTCATACGCATACAGACAATATATCAATAACAACAACAAGAATACACCCAACCACACACAACAACACAAACACAACAGTACACCTACAACTTACTCAACTTACTACAACTTAGGTACTCTACGCTACTTGTCGCGGGTTCGGTTCCCACACGGAACAAATATGCGTATAGCCTACAGATATACGAGTATGTGTTTCGCGTCTGGGTGCCTTGTGTCGGTATGTTAGTTTACAAGTTTATGAAAGTACCACGATACAGGAGTCATTCCTATTGTGGGGATAATCGCTCAACTTCTACGCCAACTGCGCCGTCAAACTCATGTCAATGTTGAACCTTCGACTTAGGTAAACTCGTAAGTAAAGATTAAAAAAATAAATAAAAAAAATTCGAAACATTATAAAACTAGCTTTTGCCCGCAGCTTCGTCCACGTAGTTACATGAATATAACTTATGTCACTCAGGAATAAAGCAACTTTCTATCGGTAAAAAAATTTTAGCAATCGGACCAGCCCCCCTAGCCAAGTTACAATCGTATCGTTCGCGCCGAACGCCTCGAGTAGGCCACGCCTCCGATTCCTTTGTTCTGACGTCATCTCAACGCTCAGTCACGTGGTCAGAACAAAGGAATCGGAGGCGTGGCCTACTCGAGGCGTTCGGCGCGAACGATACTTGGCTAATTTGGCTAGGGGGGCAGTACTTCCAGAGATTACCTCCTACAAACAAAAAAACCAAAATAAACCTTTTTATAATATTAGTGTAGATTTAAGATGTTATAGTTGATAACGTGATCCTATCAAACCTGATGTTCCCTTGACATTAGTTGTTGCTAGCCGATTTGTGACCTATGCCTATGACCCAGACATTTTATACACATACTTTATTATAAGCATTTAAATTGAATTGGTAACTTGTTAAACTGTATTTCGGCATTATATATGATGCACTTTGGAGAGTGTGCGCGGGAAATACATCTCTTGATTCCGTCATCACCTTTCTACCAGAAGGCGAATGTTCACCCTTACACCTCTACGGTCCAAACTACGCGTTTCGTCTCGTCGTGTATACCGCGTACATCGAAGGACTGGAACAATTTGCCTGCTGTGGTCTTCCCATTCGATTTTAATTTAGGTTTCTTCAAGGCTAGAGTGAATAGCTTACTTACCATCAGGTGGGATCGCAGTCAAGCACTAGTTTAAAACAATAAAAAAAAAATAGTTAAAGAGAGAGAGAGATATAGTAATTCTTCATTTTCTATCATCATCATCTTTTCATCCGAAAGATGTCCGCTACTGGACATAGGCCTCCCCCAAGTGTCGCCACAACGACCGGTCCTGTGCGTCTTGTATCTAGTTATTAATAAGCTACGAGGTCCACAGAATGACCATCATCATATAGTTTCAGTTGGCATTACAGAAGAAAGGGAAATTCGCTGCGTTTTCATCCGACAAAGATGGACACTCTTGCCGACTTCCACGCAAAAATAAATCCTCTGGGAAAGATTTCTATCGCAAAGGACTATTCAGCACTCTTTATTCTTGTTGGGGGGAACCATCAAACAACTTCTGCTCTGGAAGGAGCGAGTGGGAGTTATTTATTTTTCTGTTTAGTAAAGTTTCTACCGGCGTAGCTACCGCCGTATCTGCCGTATCAATGATACGAGGCCCCCGCGCTACAGGGGCCCCGACACGACGTGCACAAAAATTCATAACATGTTATGCACAATCTTCTTGTATTGATAAGACACTACTAGTGAATAAATAATGAAAATATGATATAATTTTCTAACAGTGTATAGTTAGCTGAGCTGAGCAGTGGTGGCCCAGTGGTAACGGCCACGACTTACGAGTTGTAGGTCGCGGGTTCAAACCCAGCCAGGCGCATTACTTTGTGTAATTTATTTCATCACCACTGCTCTCAAAACGGTGAAGGAAAACATCGTGAGGAAACCGGCATGTCCGAGAACCAAAAACCCGCACTGGGCCCGCGTGGTGGATTACAGCCCATTCCCTCTCTTAGAGAGGAGGCCTGAGTCCCAACAGTGGGAACATTATAAGGCCGACTATGCTATGCTATGCTATGTATAGCTAGCTCCGTTCGTTCTAGCATTTTCTACATAAGATCACAATAAAAACTCAACCTATCCTAGTCGAGAAAGCTCAAATAAACGAGCTCAAAAAAAAAACAAATATTTGATACGGGGCCCCTGAGGGCCTACGCCACTGGTTTCTACATACTTATTTGTTCATTGTGTGTGTCTGTGTTCCAAATAAATAGGTAGGTTTTCTTTCCGAATATCAGCCACCCGTGTTCGTTCATTTACCATATGCGTCCCATTACCGCGATGTCTTGCAAACAATTCTACTGCCCTAGCAAGCATCGGCCCTAACGTACTAATAGGTTGACCCACAACCTTAAGTTGATTACCCAATGACACAACTCATAAAGGTAACATTATGTAGTCTCATAGTCAGCACAAAGTAACGCTACCCGTAACATTACGTGTAGGTGTTGGTTGGTGTATTCGTAATCCAGGCTCGGGTTACCAGTAATCCGATGATCTTGTAACGTCCGACCTGGTGAGTTGGTGACGGCAGACTGCGATCGATGGTGACCTTTTGGAGACTGTCAGACGGTGTCTTGACAGCTGGGACGAAACATTGCCGCATAGATTATGTCGGTACCTACCTATATGTTTACGTCGTGTCGCTGGCACGACGACTAACAAACAATTTTTTTTAATCAAAAAACTGCCCCTTACACAGTACCATCCAGTGCCTGATTAAGTCAGCGTGAGGCCTGTAGCGAATTCTACCAAAGACCCCCTTAATCTTTATAAATGACTAGCTTTTACCCGCAGCTTCGCCCGCGTACATAAAATATAGCCTAAGTCACTCAGGAATAAAGCAGCTTTCTATCGGTGAAAAAATTTTAGCAATCGGACTAGTACTTTCAGAGATTACCTCCTACAAAAAAAAAACAAACTTTACCTCTTTATAATATTAATGTAGATAACGAATTCTTTTCTTTTTAAATAGGCTCCGAGCCCTTAAGAAGCGATAGGTCCATAGGCAATTGGCTACATTGTCTTTATGGTAAATCCGGAAGTAGTAAGAATTCATATGGAACAGGTATCTTGACGTCGTCCAAGTGGGGCTTAATCAAATCAAATCAAATCATCTTTATTGTGGATCATAGGTAATTGTACATAATACAGATGGTGTTAATTAATTTCTACGAACGGCTATGTCCCACCCTTAGGGCGTACAATATAATGTAGGTAAGTACCTATAGTGATATTACATGCATGTCAACAATATTAAAATACATTCAAAATTATTACATTGTTGGAGTAACAAATTTCAATAAACAAACAGTTTATAACTTAATGGAGTCTCTCGTATACAAAACGCATCATGACCCAGGCAGATTATATTTTAATAGTGATTTGTCGGCAAAGAAGTCTTTCATAGAGTAATAGCATTTGTTCATTAACAGCTTAATCCAATGCGCGGAGCCCGTAGCATTTGCTACTTTTCATCATCTTCCTGCCCTTCTCCCGTTTTATTTGGGGTCGGCACGACACGTTTTTTTCTTCCATTCTATCCTGTCCCTCGTCACGCTATCACTAACTCCCTTTTCTTTCATATCACTTCTCACACAATCCATCCATCTTTTCTTTGGTCTCTCTCTCCCTCTCCATCCATTCACATGTAAACTCATAACTCTTTTAGTAACATTCATTTCATCCCTCCTCTTCACATACCAAGATAAACGATTCCCTTTCAACTTTTCAGTCACTGGCGCCACTTTCAAACTTCCCCTAATATAGGTACTCATTTCTCACTTTATCCATTCTCGTCACACCACACATCCATCTTAACATTCTCATCTCCGCTACGTGCAATCTTTTTTCATCCGTCTTTTTCACAGCCCAACATTCTGATTCATACAGTCTCTACGCTCTCTACTCTTGCTACGTGACTAACCCGCCACTGGCATCATCTGTGGTGAAAGGAAGAAAATTATCCCAAGGGAACATACTCGCAGGATATGCGTGTGTCTTCTGTACTACTTATTCCTTTTCTGGACATTGTCTCCCCATGTGTCATTAATTGTCTCAATCCGATCAGCTATTTAAGCGCAAAATAGTAAGAAAAACAACCTAAAAAAATCCAGTATTAAATTACCATACTTTTTGTTAATTTCTTAGAATGATTACGATCTGAACGTAACCGAAGATCCACTTCACAATTAAATTTAAAAATCACCCATTCAAATAACACGAAATCAAAAACCACTTACAATCTTCCTCATATCGTCCTTCGCTTCATAGTAACTTTGACACCTTCAGATTCGCAAAAAAAACTTCCACGGAATTACCGGAACTTTTTCCGTAAACAAACGCTGGCTATACATAATGTATGAGGAACGAAGTCGGTCTCAATCTGACCTAGACCTACAGACAGGCCCGGAGGAGAGACGTGATCGTACGGCTCAACGTGTATACAGGACGATCTCATATGCTTATGTTGATTTGTTTGATGCGGTTAGGTACTCAATGTGAAAATTTTAACTGTGAATCAGGACTTGCAAATCTTTGGAAGTCTAAATAAAAATTAAAAATCAAAAAGTGTTTATTTATCTCCACAAATTACACTTCAAACATCCAATATGTTATTTGGCAGAAAAAAAAAACATAAAAACCTAAATATATGAATTTGTAATTTGTAGGAGATCTGGAGTCTAAAATAAGCCTAAGCCTGTATCTTAGAACTCCAGGCCCCCCATCATCAAAAACTTAAATATTAGACCATGCTTTGTGCATTATAGCATATGGACGTGTGTTATGTAAGTGGAGGTGTGTAGATATATATAACTAGCTGTTACCCGCGACTTTGTCTGCGTCAAGTTAGTAAAAATGCACAAACGTAATTAATAATTCTGTGCTTGTGATTCGTGCTAAAAACATCTAATTCATTTAACGGAAATTAATTTCAGTAAATATAATATTATGTAAAATGTATTTCTTATGTCCAGATATATAATTTATTTTATTTATTTGGCTCATCAGTAATAGAATACTCGTTCATGATATACATCAAATAAATTACTTATCATCATCAATAAACAGAAACAGACATGTTGAGGTCGAAGTAGTTGATAAACTATGGTTCTGCCTACCCCTAAAAGGAAAAGGTGATAGTTTAAGTTTGTTTTTGGTTTATTCTATGATGAAACAACGCTGTATGATTTTAATATGATTGGTTCATTATAATAGACTAAAAGTGTATTAAACCGTTGTTTTCTTTTAACAACACTAAATAAATGTTATTTAACGTAGGCTATAAAATAAGTGGATAAAGTAGTTTTCAAAATGTTAAATGTTGCCAAAATGTATAAAGAGTCTGTACGGATCTTGTTCTGAGGTCAATACCCACAGTTTTTAGTGTCTGCACGTTTTACTTTTAGGAAGAAAATCATCAAATACCTTCCCCCGCTCTGGGTAAAGCGAGAGTTTGTGTCAGACTTTTACAGACTGAAACCGACCTGTGTTCCTTTAATTGCCCTTAGTGTTCTAGAGCTACGGTAACTTGTACGCGGCAGCAAATCTTCCTTCTTTGAGGAAAGGTTAGAAAGACACCACAGCGTCCTCTCTTTTCGCCTGACGAAGATCTCTAGGGTCAATGCCTGCTAGAGCTATGAGATTTTTCGAAAGATTTACCTCCCATAAGAATTTGCCTCAATGATATTTCTCTGCAGAGTTTTAGCCTACTGTAGCCGTTATGCAACTTTGGCGGAGGTGAATTCCGAAAGAGCATAATCGGCTTCAGCCCATCTTCAGCTGGATAACGTGCACTGATAGTCCACTGCTGCTAGCGATTATTAAAATACTACAGAGTAACCTACGATGTCATCTTGCTCCACAACTGTACTATAAAGAATTTGTGGAAAAATTGTTGCAGTTTGATGTTGACTTACATCACGTCGAATTTGAAACAGAAACCTCTCGAATAACCCTAATACCCCCTCATTACTCCGTGTTTGTGACTCCACAAAACTATAAAATGCCAGCGAACAAATGTCGCAACCAATTGGGGCTGTGACTGACTCTGGCATCCGTCAGAATGTTGTCCCAGTGTTGATAACCACTCACTGACCACTCTTAAGGAGGTAACGTCCAGTTGTCGACTAAAGTAGGATACATTATACGTAATCAAACTATCTTCAGGAACGCAAACCACGTTGGGGCCTTGTGTGAAATATGTCTTCATGGGTTTTTCATGAAATTCTTAATGATCTTCAATTTTTGGAATCTCTGAAATTAGGTACTTGTTCCAAACAGTAGGTTGTGGTCAAGTCCGAGGGAGAGACTACTTGAAGTACTGGTAACCTTCACGAACTGCTCAAGAAGCATCTTTCTGTGATTAAGTACCTACCTATATTTGCTGGTTTTTTGGGGGTCCTTCCGAAACATCTACGTTCGATGAAGACCTGCGTCAGGCGGAAAGAGAGCCTTTTTAGACTTTCCTTAAAGAAGGTATTTGCTGCCGCAATTGTGGCGTGCAAGTTACCATAGCCCTGGAACTGTAAGGGCAACTAAAGGAACACAGGTGGGTTTCAGTCAGTAAAAGTCTGGTACTACCTCTCGCTTTACCTAGAGCGGGGGAAGGTATTTGATGATTTCCTACCTAAAAGCAAAAGGTGCACATACTAAAAACTGTGGGTATCGACCTCAGTATCAACTCCGTGACTCAGACTATTTATACATTTTGGCAACTGAAAACTACTTTATCCACTTTTTATTTTGATAGCCTACGTTATATAACATTTATTTAGTGTTGTTAAAAGATAACTACGGTATAATATACTTTTAGTATATCTAATGAACCAATAATTTTAAAATCATACAGCGTTGTTTTATCATAACATAAACCAGAAAGAAACATACATAAAACCCACTCCTGTTCCTTCTTTGCCATTGTTCCAGGGCCCCGGGAATCTCTTTCGTATCATCCATGGCCCCAATAGGCTTCGACCTTGCTGGGCCCCTACGGTTGCTAACACCTCCTTGAGGCGCGCGTAGAACACTACGCGCCGTCAACGACTTGGGCTCGGTCCGGACGGTTACCGGACGGATGACAGTTTTTCTAAGACATTTTTTCTGATAGCCGCTCTATTGTATCTCTTTAGATCTCTTTGTAGACGTTTGAATGCATAACCACTGGATTTCTGTCATGTATAGTGAAGGTCAGTATAATCTGCCAAACTGCTTCGAAAGTGCTGATGTAGAAACCAGACTGTCGATAAAAATAATAGTAAGAACGCAAAAATATGTAAAAATTTCTTGTTTACAGTAAAATAAAACAAAACGATCACAAAAAGAAACTGAGTTTTGAACCACTATCCCCTTACGTGCCGATCTAATCCAGACACGACTGCACTACGGTGTTCGTTGTCATTTGTGTAAAATAGGTGTTCTTATATAAACGTCATCATTGTCTGCTTAACCCTTTGTCGATGATAGCGTGATGATTTTCATCTCAGATATTAAATTTGTAGCTCAATAAAAAAAAAGAAATATTATTTTCGTTTTTTCACTTATATTTTATTACATGTTTGATTACTTTTTACAAAAATATGAAGTAAAAATGTATATGATGTATTAAAAATATGCTAAAAGTCCTATTATTATTGTAATCGAAGTACCATCGCATATTATATACAAAAAAGACGACAAAATACTCACAAAAATTATTACTGTAACTGGGGATCGAAGTCACGGCAAATCGTTCAATATCGACATTTTGGAATATTGCTCACCCCTCATAGCAAATAGCGTGATAATTTATAGCCTATGTCCTTTCTCAAGCTCTATTCTATCTTTGTACCAAATTTCATCAAAATTGGTTCAGCGGTATAAGCGTGAAAGCGTAACAGACAGACAGACAGACAGACAGACAGACAGAGTTACTTTCGCATTTATAATATTAGTATGGTGATAATTTATAGCCTATGTCCTTTCTCAAGCTCTATTCTATCTTTGTACCAAATTTCATCAAAATTGGTTCAGCGGTATAAGCGTGAAAGCGTAACAGACAGACAGACAGACAGACAGACAGACAGAGTTACTTTCGCATTTATAATATTAGTATGGATAGTAATATATAAATGAAGTGTAATGTGGATGTCTTCTTTTTTTTAATTTGATATAAACTAGTGCTTGACTGCGATCCCACCTGATGGTGAGCAGTGATGCAATCGTTGATGGTGAGGCGCACTAGTTTATTAAGAACCTATTCACTCTAGCCTAGAAGACGCCTAAATTATAATCGGATGGGAAGACCTCAGCAGGCAAATTGTTCCAGTCATTCGATGTACGCGGTATAAACGACGAGGTGAAACGCTTAGTCCGAAACGTAGAGGTTTCAACACTTTCAACAAAGTAAGAGTGGATATCTCGCCGTACGTCGGGTTGTCCGATGGTAGAAATGAGATGGTGTATATTGAAAGTAAAAACAGTCGGTAATATATGTAAAATAATAAACTTCCACGTACTATTATATACCTACACCTAGTCGTGACGATTGAATGTGTTTCCTTTTTCTAAGTATTTGGGTAGATCGGTAGTTATTTTTTATTTTGATTTAAGTAACAAGTTATGTAATTAAATACATCACCACTGCTCTCAAAGCGGTGAAGGAAAACATCGTGAGGAAACCGGCATGTGCTAGAACCAAAAAATCGAAGACATGTGATATCCACCAACCCGCACTAAGCCCGCGTGGTGGATTACGGCCCATTCCCTCTCCTAGAGAGGAGGCCTGAGACCCAGCAGTGGGAACATTATAAGGCTGATTATACATAACAACAATCAAAGGTTTATTATTTTCAGAAAATTTCAAACGAGCATGTAAGCGGATATATTGCAGTAACAAGATCTTCTGACGAAAATGTCTTCAATGTTTTATAATATGCACTTTCTACGTTGGGCAATCTAAGATACTACTGACTGATACTGGCCAGAAGTATCTGAATATAAGTGCTAATTAGCTTCCAGTTATCCAGCCTGAGTGACTTTTATTTTTCTTTCGAATTCGCACGAGTTCTGCATTTAACCAGTAAGTTGTCATGTGTGCATTTAGTTTTGATACAGAATACAATTTCTTTGTGATCCATTAGAATACTGACGTAAAACATTCTAATGTTTTTGCGGTATTTACCAACAAATGCATCGAGTCCACCTTGTCGGCAAGCTTCACTGAGGATAGTCAATAGGTACTACACTAAAATTCACAGCTTCATTTTACCAAGATCACTCTTGTTTCAATGATTCCACGTATTTTACAGTTTTGTAGAAACTATGCCCATTTTACAGACAATATATCCACTAGGAATCAATTTCGTGGCTCGCCGTCCGACCGTCCGGTAACCGTCCGGACCGAGCCCAAATCGTCGAAGGCGCGTATTGTTCCACGCGCGCCTCGGGGAGATGTCAGCAAATCGTGGGGGCCCAGCAGGGTAGAAGCCTGCTTGGGCCATGGGTAGTGTGAAAACGAAACCTGGGGCCCTGGGAAGAAGGCAACGAAGGAACAGGAGTGGGTTTTTAGTCAGTAAAAGTCTGACACTATCTCTCGCTCCGCCCAAGAGCGGGATTTGTTATTAGATGATTTTCCCACCTAAAAAAAAAACTAGAAATCAATTTGTGAATAATTAAAACCACCACTGAACTTCAGTCGACATAATCCCACCAAAAGTCCCTACCTGCGTGACTTGATGGTCACTTCGTTTCTTCATAAAAGCACAAATTATTTCAACTTACTCGTAGTACAAATAAAATATTGAGTAACCCTTAGGAATTAACTAATTAAACCATTTACAATTTATTAAGTTATCATTGATTAACATATCAGATAAGTAAATCATTGTCAATCAAACAACCGCTAATTGTAATCATTTTATCAATCCATCAATCAAAGCGCGCCTTTTGAAAATATGTACTTATGCTATAAAGTAATTATACTAATTATATAAATAGGTGTGTTATTATACTTATAATGTAAAGCGCAATTTAACAGTTTATTATTTAAATTAATTATTGTGTCAAAATTAATATCTTATTATATTATTTATTCTTGTTGCTTGAATGAGATTGTTGTTGCTACTATTTTAAGTGTGATGGCCTAAAGGTTAAAGAATAGAGTTTATTTAACTTTGGACACAAAAAGATCCATAAAGAGTTAGTAACTTAATAAATAACTTATTATCTAGTGTTAGTACCCATTACCCTTCGCATAATAAATTTAAAGCACCCACCTCTCATGTTGCCGACATAGCACGAAGAATCGCCGAATTTAAGTGGCAATGGGCAGGGCACATTGCTCGCAGAACAGATGGCCGTTGGGGCCGAAAGGTTCCGGAGTGGCGACCGCGTACCAGAAGGCCGCCTACAAGGTGGACCGATGACCTGGTGAAGGTTGCAGGAATCCGATGGATGCGAGACGCACAGGACCGTTCATTGTGGCGACATTAGGGGGAGGCCTATGTCCAGCAGTGGACGTCTATCGGCTGAAATGATGATGAAGAATATGACCTCTCATGTGTGAGGTTGCGAGTTCGAAATCGGACAAGTATGTGAACTTTTCAATTCAGATGTACTTCTCTAAGTTTATCTAGGACATTACTGACACCCCGTGCCTCGGGAAGTACGTAAACCTTTGGTCCCGGTTGTCAATCGTAGATCAGTAGACAGTCGTTACAGGTAGTCAGATCATCAGCACAGTATAGATAAGATACGGAACAGTACGGAAACTACCTACAAATGTTCGAAACGGCTCACTCACACAAACATACGCATCGACGAGACTCCTAAAGGGCCTATTACACCATTCGATATTCAGACAGTTTTAGTCTATGATTCGACATATCGCGTAGTGTAATAAGAGTTAGACCGGTCTTACTCGGAACAAAAAATAAGACAGTCTGAATATCGTGTGCTGAATATCGCGTAGTGTAATAGGCCCTTATGGGCCCTAACTCTTATTACACTACGCGATATGTCGAATCATAGACTAAAACTGTCTGAATTTCGAATGGTGTAAATAGGCCCTTTAAGCGGCATTCGCTACTGACAGGACCGCGAGAAACGCTTAGGAGTCTCGTCGATGCGTATGTTTGTGTGAGTGTGCCGTTTCGAGTATTTGTAGGTAGTTTCCGTACTGTTCCATATCTTATCTATACTGTGCCATCAGTCTATCTAAGGAGTATTGTGTTGCAGGGGCGCCGACTCCGTGGGTGCTCGGGGACTCGGGCACCCATGAGAAATAAACAGTGGGTGCCGAGCACCCCTGAGATAGACATCAAGAAACAGATCAGTAATCGCCTTTTTAGGGATGGACGTTGTTTCATTAACCGACGACCCGTTTAGCGCAGTGGTTTATAGCGCCGGTTGAGACGCAGGGTCGCGGGTTCGATTCCTTGTTGATGAAACAGATATTTGTGTTGGGTCTTGGTGTTTGTGGTACCTTCGTTTTTCCGCAGTATGTAAGTAGGACATTCATTTATTTGTCGGTCGATCACTGTGCTTCGATCACACTTCGCCACTTTTTCGAGTCATCAAATGAGCATGAGCACCCATGAGGTTTTCTAAAAGCCGGCGCCCCTGTTGTGTTGCCCAGTAACTGAGTTGTGAAAGTCTGATAGGCTGTCGCTCCATGTAAGACAGATATGCACCCGCATCCAGTTAAGCTGGAAGCCGATCCCAAGGTAGTTGGGAAAAGACTAGAGAGATCAGTAGCCTGTATTACCCCATCGCTAGGCAAAGGCCTCCCTCCATTCCATCCATTGTTCCCGGCTCTGAGCCACCCTTAGGGCCTGCGTACACTTGAGACAAGACTGTCTTAGACAGACATGTCTACGACGTCGCAGACTTGTTTGCGACAAGACTCTTTTGAGACGGCATCGTCGGTATCAGATTGATAATTATGGATTCTATGGTGCTGTTTCCACCCGAGTGATCGCATTTTTAGTAAGAAATTGAATTTTACTAAAGCCTCAGACTAATAAAAAAGTATAGACAGAACATTGCGCTCCTAAAAGTGAGACACGTAATATGAAGCCAATCGGCAATATGAAGCCGGCCGCTCGGCAGTCTGCCGCTAGCAAGCGAGTGCGTGAGACGTTTTTTTGTTGACACAATAATTAAGAAATTATGCCGTCCTGTGTCATAAACTGCTGCAAAAACAATTCCAGTTTGCAAAAAAAGGCTTCTGGGATTACTTTTCACAAGTAAGTAACGTTTTTGCTGTATAAATTAAATTAAATCGTAAAAATATCTAAAATAATTTCTCGGAACACGCCATTTTGTCGGTGTTGCAAGTTAAGAACATTATTTTTTCCCAAAAATAAGGGAAGTCGTAATTTTTACGGACATTACAACAAAGTGTTTTTTTATTTACAAGTACGGCGTCATCCAACATACGGTTACGCTGGATGACCCGCACCTAATCCGATAGTCGTTGGATATATATTATTATTTTTATATGTAAGTTTTGTGTGTTTTTAAAATTAATAATTTCACTTAATATGAAAATAAATGATGTTCATTAAATGAAATTATCTCTCATTTCATATAACCAAGATAAACACTATACTACCTACACAATAATAAAACTTAACCAAAGTATAACTCTCGTACTTGGGAGTCGCAGCGCAACGCTTGCAACATTTTTTCTCTAGCACACATGTACAAATCTACGATGTCATACACCAAGTTACGCACACAAAGCCAAAACTAGTCCTCACTTATTTCGTCGATTTTGTTTACGACGGCTCCGTCTTTACTTTTTTATTGGTCTGAGACTAAAGCACTAGAAAAATCCACTAGCCACTAAAACCAATATTTCGCAATTCAATGGGGGGTTAAAACCACCAGTTTTAGTGGAAAATCCACTAAGTTGGCAACACTGGCAGTACACCGCTACACTGTTTTGTCTTGATAGTGTGCGCCGTGACGTAGACAAAGCAGTCGTGTCGCAGACGTCGTAGACAAGTCTGCGACGTCGCGTCGTAGACAATTCTGTCTAATACAGTCTTGTCTCAAGTGTGTGCAGGCCCTTACGAATTTCTAAGGAAGACATCCCATCATCTCCTTCCTGGTTTTACGGAACCCTTATAGGATCACTTTGTTGTCCGTCCGTCTGTCTGTCTGTCAAGACCCTTTATCTCGAGAACAAGTGGAGGTATCGAGTTGAAATTACAACCATATACTCAGGTCTGCGGTCCCTTGAAGCTGTGAAAAAATCAAATTTGTAAGTTAACAAAAAAAAAAATATACGGCCGTTTTGTAGATGTCACAAAAAAAAACTTTTTTTGCGATTCGTAAAAATCTTTGAGACTCGATTTAGAAATTGAACTGTCTTCATAGGTACGGTTTTTTTTATCACTGCCTCACAATGGGAATAATTCCTTTATCGTGGGTGTCACAAGACACACAAATATTTGTCCCGTACTGTAATTGTGCCCACGGCCCTCAACACAGCAGCCAATCGTTCAACCCTTTGAGCCAATCATACCGTCAACAATAATGAAGGACTTACAGAATTCATTTGAATGAATATTTGTTTGATTGAGTAACTAAGCCGTTTCTCCAACGATATGAATACGTTACTTAGCCCTATTTGGGACAAGCCATTACTATATCCAAATTCGGACTGAAATGCACCTACCTTTATGTTTAACTAGCGATATTACAGAAAATACAAAACACAAAGAAACCAATAAATACCTAATTTTGAAAAAATAATAACGTACCTTACCTTTAATATAAAGTTTATTTGAACTTATAATTCCAAGTCAATCCAAAGATATTTATAACACTTCAAAGCAACCCGTTTTAAAAAACGGCAATTTCATACTTTAACCCATATTTTTAGATAATTAATTATTGTTAAATAAAGTTATTATATTGAGTCACACAATTTCGTAACCATAAACGGATGTTCAATAAAAACAATAATAATAATTCTCTGCTCATGGATTTCAAAACTAGATCAATAAATTAAATATATGTTACACAAGGTCGGGCCAAACATGATACACGACCGTACGGCAGTATGACCACACTATCTATACATGTAAAAAGAGAAACTGTCTGACTGACATATCAACGCACAGCTAAAACTACTGGGATTAGGAGTGTGAAATTTTACACTAGGCTTACTTTTATGACGTAGGCGAGCACTAAGAGAGGGTTCCCCAAAATTCACCCCCTAAATGGATAAAACGGGGATCCAAAGTTTGTATGAAGAAAACCTATTTTCAAGCAGGTGAAACCAATTACAGAAGCTAGTCATGTTATAATCAATTCCTTATTGATTATTATTTTCGTAATAAAACGTTTAATATTTGTTACCGAATTAATTAACTTACAAACATCCTGTAAACTGTCGCTTAGCGATAAGGGATATATATTGACAAAAATAAATATACATTTACCAAACTCTTTACAATTTAAAACGAATCCTATCAGGACGCATTAAAGTCGATTATCGCCTGGATTCGGTATGGTAATTGAAAATGTATGTTGGTAATTCAGTACATTACCGTTTATTATGGTCACAATGTACAGCGGAAGGAAATAAGGTCGCTACGTTAGTATCTTTGTGTTTTTAGGGTTCCGTAAAACGTAAATGGTAAAACGGGACTCTATTACTAAGACTCCGCTGTCCGTCAGTCTGCCTGTCTGTCCGTCTGTTACCAGGCTGTATCTCACGAACCGTGATAGTTAGGCAGTTGAAATTTTCACAAATGATGTAGTTCTGTTGCCGCTATAACAAAAATTACTAAAAAACAGAATAAAATAAATATACAACAAACGTGATGTTTTGGCCGTTTTTTGCTACTGGCGGAACCCTTCGTGCACGAGTTTGATTCGCACTTGACTGGTTTTTTGTTCGTGATGGGGTTAGATCGGCACGGCAACGAAGGCAATGTCGGCCAATGTTCGCATGCGCATACGTTATGCGACATTGAAGGAGTGAGATCATATATGGATAATGTTGGTAAGGAATTGATAATTACTTAATGTATGATTATGGGACATTAGTTCGAGAAAAATGGTTTGTTTTGCATAAAGACAAAAGTTTGTGTGTGAGTATGTTTGGGGCAAAGGGCCTCCTCAGAAGGCTTAAAGTCACCCAAAGGGCAATGAAAAGGACTATGCTCAGAGTTTCCTTGCGTGATCGCATCAGAAATGAAGATATCCGCAGGAGAACCAAGGTTACCGACATAGCTCGAAGAATCGCCAAACTTAAGTGGCAGTGGGCAGGGGGGCACATTGCTTGTAGAACAGATAGTCGATGGGGTCGAAAGGTTCTACAGTTGCGATCACTTACGCGAAGACACAGCGTTGGAAAGCCTCCCAACACGGAGAACCGATGACTTGATGACGGTCGCGGGAATCCGATGGATGCGAGACGCACAGGACCGTTCGTTGTGGCGACACTTGGGGGAGGCCTATGTCTAACAGTGGACGTCTTTTGGCTGAAATGATGAATGATAAAACATAATGTATTTTTTTTTTTTACTTTGTAGCACACGCCGTGTAAATAAAATTAAACAAACCTATGCGAGGTCAAAAAGAGGCACCTTTTTAACCTCGCATAGATTTTTATCGTCAACTCATCATAATGCTACAATATTCGTTGTGTATACAAATAAAGACTGGCACTTATAAGGTCGTTCACATAGGTCATAGATACCTACAACTAAAATTTAGCAACACACGACTGGAATTGTAATGACAATGTTTACGGATAACTGATAAGGAAAATCAGTTGGATAGGTGAGGATCCGAAGACATAATAGTATTTGCTAATCTCCTCGTCTGTTTTGTGTTTAGGGTTCCGTACATCAAAAGGAAAAAACGAAATCCTTATAGGATCACTTTGTTGTCCGTCTGTCTGTCTGTCAAGATTTCTCCTCCTTGATGTCGGGAACGCGTGGAGATATCGAGTTGAAATTAAAACCATACATTTAAGTCTGCGGTCCCATGAAGCTGTGAAAAAATCAAACGAAAAAAAAGGTACGACTGTTTATGTCGCAAAAAAACGTATATTTCGACACTTTCAAGGGAATCAAAATTCATAAGGTACTTCCCGTTGACCTGGAATCCTGAAATTTGGCATAAAGCAAAGTCTTAGGGCTATATTTCACCGGGACACCATGGCGGCGCGACCAGTCGCCGCTACCAACAAAATGTATACATCTCTAATCTCTAAGATGTCCGTTTAGTTGCGCAACCAATTTGGCGGCGCGACCAACTCGGACGCGTGCACTTAAGGTCCATTTTGATACTGTCTCAGTGTGGTGTAGCAACTCTGGTGTCTGTATGGTGTCTAGTTTGGTAGCTTACGGACACCATGGCAGCGCGACAAGTTGCAATGCAAGTTGAATGGTGTCCCGGTGAAATATAGCCCTTATAGCACAGGTCTAGGAATAAATCTGAAAACAGTAATTTTTTTTTTGCGATTCGATGGACGGCTGATACTTGTTAGACCGTGGCCTTAGAAAGCAAGGGGCAACTGAGGGACACACGTGGGTTTAAGTCAGAAAAAGTCTGACACGCTCTCTCGTTCCTCCCTAGACCGCGAAAATTTATAGGATGATTTCCAGCCACAAAAGTTACTTCTAGGTAAGCGCGCTCCATCGTCGACCGTATCGTCGCTTTCTATCAGGTGAGATAGCGGTCAAGCGCGAACCAATCAAGAATAAAAAATAAAAAAAAGATGGGATTGTCTAATGTATAGTGTTTTTTAAAAAAACACTTTGTCGTTAGGTACTAAAAGCCTTTGACAAACAACACAACTTTTCTCTTTAAACTGACCTCAAGTCCAACTAATGTTTGCCAAACTAAGTAAAACAAATTAATTTCGAGTGCATCATTTTCTAAGTAAGACTCGGGTATTAGCAAGTTCCCCTGCACCTGTACATTTTGTATTATTAGGGGTCACTACCATCACGACTGAGTCACGGTGGCGTACGTGACATTTTCAATGTCTAGATACTTTTTAACCGACTTCAAAAAAAAGGAGGAGGTTATCAATTCGGTTGTACTTTTTTTTATGTGTGTTACCTCAGACCTCCGTCGTATATGGACCGATTTGCAAAATTTTTTTTTCTTCTTAAAGGATATGCTTTCATGTTGGTCCCTTTTTTCAAAATCCAGTTCTGATGATGGGATCCATGAGGAATCGAGGGAATTAACTCCTCAAATATTATAGGCAACCATATTTTTTTTTTTAGGTGGGAAAATCATCTAAATGACAAATCTCGCTCTTGGGTGGAGCAGGAGATAGTGTCAGACTTTTACTGACTAAAAACCCACTCCTGTTCCTTCGTTGCCTTCGTCCCAGGGCCCCGGGTTTCGTTTTCACACTACCCATGGCCCCAGTAGGCTTCGACCCTGCTGGGCCCCTACGATTTGCTGACATCTCCCTGAGGCGCATATGGGGATTTTGATATTTTCGTCGAGAACTTAAGCATTTACAGTCAAAAAGTAACATTTGATGAAGTGGAACTGATGAAGAAGACCAGAAATGGCCAACGGAACTTCGATATCACAACGAAGATGGTTAAGCGACTGTGACAATACAAATAAATAAATGGTTCTGAATAGTTATGTTGAAAATGGTATCATCGAAGTGACCTGATGATGATGATGGAGCCACGAGCCAGAAGATTGGCACCGGAACTCTGTAATTATTCAATGTATCCTAGCCGTGTTTGGTCTTATTAGAATTGTCATGAGATACACTTTGGCTATAAGGTAGGTACTATCGAACTGATCTGTTGATGGAGCCGGAAGGTGGAAGGTAGGTACAGGAACTTCATAATAAAACAATGTAAACTAGGAGTGTTTGGGTTAATTGGAATTGTCATGAGAAATAGACACTCTGGTTATACGTGTATCGCAACTAAAAGTGTGAAATAAAAAAGGTTTTTACAAAAAAAATAACCGACTTCACTAAAAAAAACACTAAAAGGATCAAAATTACTTTAATTTCGGAAGTCGGCGTTAAATAAGAAACAAACAATACCGAGAAACACCGACTTCCGAAATTAAAGTTATTTTGATCCTTTTAGTGTTTTTTTTTTAGTGAAGTCGATTATTTAGTTTTTGTAAAAAGTTTTTTGTTTTAAAATAAATAATAAATAAAACTCATTTATGTCAGGTAGATATTTATGTAAAAAATCATTCACATTTAAAAGAATATATTTTTACAAGGTACCTAGTTCAATAAGTTCAATCAATTAAAATTATTACATAGTAAAATTAAAGCTGTGTTTAGCCGCTGTCACTAGTGTCAGTTGTCTGTATTTTTCTTTTGTTGTATTTTTACAAGTGACACTAGTGACAGCGGCTAAACGCGATTATGCGAGCCAAACGTTAAAACGCGATTAGTTTTATTGGTGAATTCCGCCCTAAGTGTTTCGCCTCGTCGTATATACCGCATAGGTACATGGTAGGATTGGAACAATTTGCCTGCTGCGGTCTTCCCGTCCGATCATTATAATTTAGGTGTCTTCAAGGCTAGAGTGAATAGGCTCTTAATATACTATTGCGATTCACCATCAACGATTGCATCACTGCTCACTATAAAGTGGGATCACAGTCAAGCACTGTTTATATCATTAAATAAAAACTTTTTAGAAAAAAAAAAATAACCGACTTCACTAAAAAAAACACTAAAAGGATCAAAATAACTTTAATTTCGGATGTCGGTGTTTCTCGGTATTGTTTGTTTCTTATTTAACACCGACTTCCGAAATTAAAGTTATTTTGATCCTTTTAGTGTTTTTTTTAGTGAAGTCGGTTATTTTTTTTTTCTAAAAAGTTTTTATTTCACACTTTTTAGTTGCGATACACTTATAAACAGAGTGCCTATTTCTAATGACAATTCCAATTAACCCAAATACTGCTAGGTTACATTGTTTTATTATAAAGTTGCTGTGCCTACCTTCCTCCTTCCGGCTCCATCATCAGATCAGTTCGATAGTACCTTATAGCCAAAGAGCATCTCACGACAATTCTAATAAGCCCAAACACGGCTAGGATACATTGATTAATTACGGAGTTCCTATGCCTACCTTCCGGCTCCATCATCAGATCAGTTCGATAGTACCTTATAGCCAAAGTGCATCTCATGACAATTCTAATGAGTCCAAACACGGCTAGGTTACATTGATTAATTACGGAGTTCCAGTGCCTACCTTCCGGCTCCATCATCATCATCAGATCACTTCGATGATACCATTTTCAACGTAACTATTCAGAATCATTCATTTATTTGTATTGTCATAGTCGCTTAACTATATCTTCAATGTGATATCTATTTGAGTATGAAGTTCCGTTGACCATTTCTGGTCTTCTTCATCAGTTCCACTTCATCAAATGTTACTTTTTGACTGTAAATGCTTAAGTTCTTGATGAAAATACTAAAATTACCATAGGGTTGCCTATAATTTTTGAGGAGTTCCCTCGATTCCTCATGGATTCCATCATCAGAACTGGATTTTGAAAAAAATGGGACCAATCTGGAAGCATATCCTATAAAGGGAAAAAAAAATTTTGCAAATCGGTCCATAAACGACGGAGTTCTGGGGAAACAAACACAAAAAAAAAAAAAAAAAAAATGATGATAAAAAAAAAAAAAAAACAAATACAACCGAATTGATAACCTCCTCCTTTTTTTTGAAGTCGGTTAAAAAATAATGTTTCTTCGGTATTCGAAATGCTGCAGGAGAGTTCGGTATTTGAAATGCTTCAGGAGAGACGATGGAGCACGCTTGCCTAGAAGCCATTCACCCTTAACATTTTTTCTTTCTTTATTTTTTAGGGACTTTTATCTCATAGAACATGTCGGCCCCATCGTAACCTTACCTAAGTGTACAATAATAACTTAAGCTATGGATTGAATGTTTTTTCGCCAAACTTGAGCTATCGACACCGTTGCCATGTCAACCGTAATCTTAGCAGCATCACTTCTAAAATTAGCTTAGTATTTCAAAAACAGTAGAACTCTTGACTTAAAGATGCCGAGGTTGTAGCAATCTGAAAACACAGACTCAGACATGGAATTCCTCCCCAGTTGCACTATTTATTAAAACCAACCCAGTCGATTTTTTTTTAAATTAGAAATCATCCAATGGCTTGGGCGGAGTGGGAGGTCGAGTCAGACTTTTACTGACTAAAACCCACTCCTGTTCCTTCCTTGCCTTCGTTCCAGAGCCCGTACGGTTTTGCTGACATCTCCATGAGGCGCGCGTGGAACAATACGCGCCGTCGATCCAACCCACTCCACTCACTAAGTTTAGTAACAGGGACAGTGGGCACACTCTAATTGGTATACCTTTAAATGAACGTGCACTAATCTATATATATAAAAATGAAACCCGTTTTCCTTGGTCACGGCATCACGCGTGAATGGCTGGACCGATTTCACTAATTCTTTTTTTGTTGTATTTGTTATTATTAGGAGAAGGTTCTTACGGAAAAAAATATTAAGAAAATCTCTCAGAAATATTGAAAAATATACAACAAAATAAAGTAGTGCATCATTGCTACGCTAAGGCGGTACGAAGTTCGCCGGGTCAGCTAGTCTAGAATATATAACAATCTGTGCAACTTCGGCCAAACCCAACCAATCAGGCTATACAATTGAACACATAAATCAACGAACCCATTACAAGAACCAGCCAAACACAATACAAAATAATTGCCTCCTTCATCCGCTATTCATCATCCACTATGAGGCCTAGAGCACAGCATTTGTCAGAGATGACCAACCTGTGGCAGGCGTGCCACGACTTGATAATGACAGGAGGATCTATGGGCACAGTCATCATACAACCGCAAGTCGTCCATCGCTGGATATAGGCCTAAGCAAATCAATAAATAAATGCTGTACTAAATAAATAAATAAATTCAAGTAACACTTTGAGAACGCGACCGCTTTGTTAAGTTTCCTTCTGGCTAAGTTCGTACCAAAATGCTCGTGCGTTGGTACGCTCCTTCAGGACGCAAAAGTAGCGTGTGATCTGAACAAAACAATGGCGTCGAATTCGCCCCTTCTAGACAAGCTCTTAAGGCCGAAACTGCGTAAAGTGACCCGCACAGGTATCCGTCGCGGGTCGCGGACCCCGCGCCCGTTTTGCTACATAATAATATATTAAGTTCCCCATTGACACAACTACATGCACACCGTTAAAAGTTTAACTAGCGACACTGCGTAGGTAATAATCCGGTTTCCGCGACGGGGACCGTCCGCGTGAACAAACGCGCTTTGTCATGCCCGTCGCAGGCGTCCGTTTTATGCAGTTTCAGCCCTTAGACTCGGGCAATATCGCGCGTCGCTGTGCGCGCTGTGACGCTGACGCATCAGCTGTCGAGCACAAACGCCATTTACGAATGTTCAAAAGTCTCTGAACTGTTCCAGGGCCCTTACCATGACTTGTCAAAATGTCAGTCGTGCGAGCGAGAAAGAAGGATGGAGCTATACACCCTATATGGCTCCATCTCTTTAACAGTTCAGTTTAGGTTGTCAAATGGAACGCGTTAACAGCTCGTGGTAGGGCCTCAGCACTGTCCAGCGCGTAGCCTCGCGTTGTTGTTGAAAAATTGGACACGACGCGACGCATCGACTCTGTGGCAGTCAGGGGTGTAGCGTGGACTAATTTAGACGTGGGTGAAGGCACAGCCTTTTTTCTTTCATAAATTCGAAAACGAGACAGTGACTGTGTCAGTGTTTAACCACATTGTCGCTTACCATCAGATGAAATAGTGGTCAAATGCGAGCCTATCAATTATAAAAAACCCTAGTTCTTAAAGAGCGCTCGCCTTTGCGAGGCCCCTTTGGGTGCGAGGGCCCACTTCGCCCACACTTAGTGGCCATAAAGAAATATACGATAGTCAGTGTAGGGTGCTTTCCGACGCACGGAGTGATCTAGCTCGTAACGGATAGTCCTCCATCCACGAACCGAACTCGGGAACTTTTTACATAGACCGTGCTGTTATAAACAGAGGTCGGGCTAGCTAGCGCATATTTACCTAAAATTCGAGGAAGTAAGTTACATAGAGTTGATAATACCTCCTCCAAAAACCTGAAACCATAAACATGATGATTAAATCCCGGGATTTAAAATGTTGAGCTATATTATTACATTGAAGAATAAAGTTGCTTACTAAAACTGTTAGATTCAAACAAAGCTCTTTAAAAACATAATAAGATTCATCAATATAATAATTTAGTTCAAATGTATTCGAAGTAACAAGGAATTATCAATTTCATTTAATTCACGGGATGTTAGAGAAGATATTATCAACTCTATGTTACATACTTCCATGAACTTTAGGCAAATATACTCTACCTATTCCGGTTATTATAAATCTACCAACTTCTCTCTTTTATGTAAAAAGGTGTGCCATCCCTGCCATATGTTATCCATCAGCTGCAGGGATCACCGGCAGCAAGGAGACTGAGGGGGGATGAGGGAGGGTGACCTGATGTGTCACTCACGATACTTTCAATGCCAAAATATAATAGGGTCAAGATCGCGTGTGTGTACTTATGTCAGTAACGTAAAGGATTTTGACGTGGTCTATGAGGTCAGCGGTAGCGTTTCCACTACTGCTCAGAATGGGTGGTCTTCTGAAAGAGAAACCCGTAGTCCTAGAACGCAAAGGGCAACTGTGCGACAACATAGGTGTGGTTTTAGTTAGTAAAAGTCTGACACTGGCCCTCTCGCTTTGCCCTAGAGCGAGAGAAGACATTAGATGACTTCTCACCTCAAAAAAAAACCATAGCTCAAAAATCGTCAGTCTTAGTTTGTGAGAGTCGGGAAACGCGATAAAAAATAAGATAGGTAGGAGAATTATTCTGGCTGGAAAAATAACCTATCTAATTACATACCTGCCCCCTAGCCAAGTTACAACTGTTTCATTTCGATTCTCTTTTCGTCGATCGTCTTGAGTAGGCCACGCCTCCGATTCCTTTATTCTGGCGTCATCTCAACGCTCAGTCACGTGGTCAGAACAAAGGAATAGGAGGAGGAGCCGACTCGAGGCGATTAACGAAAAGAGAATCGAAACGAAACGGTTGTAACATGGCTAGGGGGCTGTTCTTAAAAGGAAAAAAAAAAGTAAATGGCGAAATTTAAATTTTCTTATTAGCATTTTGCAAGCCAGTGTCAAGTTGCATATTTTTTTTATAATATGATTAGCGACCGTAATACGCTTTTATAACCGGAATTATAATAACACTGGTCTACAAAGAAAAGTATTCGAAATAATATTAACTAATTTCTACTTATCTGCCCAGGCTAAATATAATTTGATAACTAAAAATAATTTATAAATTAAGTTTTTGTAATACATTTTCCGAATTTAGTGATTCTACCCTCATTGAACTTGATAATATTGACATATATTTACTTAGCTGATATCGAATGTAAAAAATATTGTATTTTAGTGTTCTATTCTGTATTATTAAGTGATAAAAATGAGAAAACATTATATTTTTTAGAAAAATGTCTCGAAAATGTGTGAATAATCCCGAAATAAATTTTGTTACATTTGTAGTGAAGTGATATTTAGTAAACAAACGTGTTCTATATCGCCTACAACAAAAAAGCCTATTCTTTATTTTAACGAAAACATAAAACACCAGGATGAAAGCTGGGTTCCACATTTCTGTGCAATTCATGTGTTTGAGAAATTGGCTGAGTGACAAAGACATCATTTAGGTTTGCAGTGCCAATGCAGTGGCAATCAACTAATCATGCCACAGATTCTGCTGGACTATTGGTCGAGATGTTACGGAAGCAGGTAACAAGAGGACCGCGAAACATCTACGTCGCAATTCTACTGATGATTGAAGAAACATAATATAACTATTAAAACAACATATTGTAACTAATTTTAATGTATATTTCGGTGAGGTCAATAGTATGGAAGCTTGAGAACGAATGAACAAGCAAGTGAAAAGTGACACATGTCACTTTGACAGAATCTGCGCTGACTGAGCAGATAAAGGTGCCGACCGCAGAAGTCCGGGGTCTTTCCTCTGTCGGCAGCCGTCCGTACAACGTCTAATCTCAGGGACTGTCTCACTGCTCGTTGTGTGAAGTGAATACCTAAAGCTTGTATCATATAATAAATCAGTTGTGTGATCTGGAATAGTTTGTTTATTGCTCGATACCCAGCCATCGCCCACAAAACAGAGTCCCTGGACAGAGCTTCAATGATGATCGGTATCCTTGCGCCGACATTATATGAATTATTTTTTTAATCAGTACGTGAAAACCAATAGAAAAAGCTACTTTACATAAGGAATTCTTTTTTTAGGTCAAAATTTGTAGACCAGTGTAATTAAAATCATCAATAGGTACAACCCTCTTAGTTCGTTCTACCCTATTGAATAGCTATGTCATGAAAAAGTAATTCAATAGGGTAGCTGCAAAATGCAAAAATACTGAAGATAATTTTTCGCGGGCTACCTTAGTGCGTCCTACATATAGAAAACATCAAGATCCTGCCTTTACCAAAACCTATCAAAATTCAAAATTCAAAAGCATTTATTTCAAATAAACCATTTACAGGCACTTTTGAAATGTCAAGAAGTCAGTCAGTCAGAAAAAATTATGCTAATTGCACATTCCAAAGCGTAGATCTCTATGGAGAAGAATGTGCAAGAAACTCCATGGACACTCTTTTCAATCATGTTTTGCAATTACAAATATCTCTGTTACATGTTTCTTGTCGCTATCATGTGAGAACAATGTCAATAATGTAAAAATAAAAACTAAATATAACTAGATATTAAAATAGCAACTGGCAGCTAAGAGATGACCAGTCTCAACTGACAGCGCCCGTTCACGGACCTGACGCGAATATTAGCACCACTCAGCTCAACCATTTTGAAGGGAACCGAATGATCCAACACACGCGCCACCATCAGTGAGACATTTGAGTGAGCATGACAAACTCTCAACTGCCATGCTTATTTATGTCAAACAAATCCAATAGTAACCTAAAAACCATAAAATAGCTCCATGGTACTCACATTTACAAAGTTTGAAAAAAATGCTTCTACATTATACAATTACACTATTTTCCGTTGTCTCAAAATAATTAGCCTCTTTTAACCGTCACCTCTGTGTTCATCCCTTTTATTGCCATAAGTACTAACTATATTATATCCAACCATCCAGTTTTTCTGAATTGTAGGATACCGCAGAAACAATAAAATTGAACTTTGAATTTTTTATGCTTTGTATTTTTAGAACTTCTTACATATTATTATTTAATTCAAGAAAAGACAACAAAATGGTCCACTTTGTTAGTAAAATATCTTAAAATTAGTGTTAGTTACAAAAACAAAGAAATAATAATATAAACATACAGTGAAGTGTGAATCTGAGGCAAGATGTGCGGAGAACGATATGGCAAGAAGCAAACTATCTGACCATTCTTTCCACAGAGTGCCTCAGAATAGGGGAGTAAGGACTCTCAACCACTGTTTTCAGGATGCTATTGCCACTCACCCGCGTTCTGTGCAGCAGTGATGCGACTTTCTTACGAATCACGCATGGAAGTCGTCAGTTCGAATATATGTGTCTTACAATAAAACATCATAAAGTACATAAGACAGTAAAAAAAAATGAAAGTGAGTGAGTGAGTGAGTGTGTGTGTGTGAAGTGTGTGAGTGTGTGGGTGTGTGTGTGTCAGTGAATGCCTTGTTGTATTATGTCCGCCTATGTACCACTACTGTACATGAAGTTTAAATAAATAAATAAGTGTCAAACAACTTATTTTTCGAGCTTCTACCCGCTACCGCTCATGACTTAAAATAAAAAAAATGAAAGGCTTAAAGTTTTCGCTGGCACTGGTCGCCGTAGGTGATCAAGTGTGTCTGTCTGTATGTACGTATGTGGCATAGGCTACGCAGTGCTCATATACTAAAGTTTTATTATTCAATGGCTGCTAAAAGTCAGCCGCTTAGCGAAGGATTTCAACAATAAATTAAATTGGCAATTGACATTTCAGCATTAAATGCTTATTTACTTGATTGACTTGAGGCACTACTTGAGGTATTATATTTAGGTAACTTACAATTAAAGATTACCGACTATGTGATTAACATATGTCAATTAATATTATGTGAAGAGGTAAGCTATTTTTAGGGTTCCGTACCAAAAAGGTAAAAACGGGACCCTATTACTAAGACTTCACTGTCCATCTGTCTGTCACCAGGTTAAAAATTTTCATAGATCATGATGTATTTCTGTTTCCACTATTACAACAAATACTACCAATTATAAAGTAGTTTATAAAGTGTCTAATTTTGTATAGATAATAGTACGGAACCCTTCGAGCGCGAGTCCGACTCGCACTGGACATTTTTTTTTTTTTTTAAGAAAACTAGTTTTTAGTGTAGTTGCCCTACACTAAGAATTACTCCTATATCGTGGGTGCGTTCATAAAATGTAAACTCAAATATACAAGACACCCAGCCCCGGAACACCTCTCTGTAGCCCGTACTAATACTTTAATTATTATCATTTTTTTATTTATTTGTATAAAACCGGTCACATAAAAAAACATATCCGACTATAAATCAGTAATTAAAAACACTAAGTTCACTAACAAAACGCTCCGATATACAATGCGTTCCAAATAAGAATAGGATCGATTGCCATGTTGTGACGTCACATCATAATGTCAAATCGAAGAATTATTATGGTGACCAAACCAGGAATTTTTTAAAATTTAATTTATTTACGAACTGTGAACGAAAAAAAGATTAATCAGAATCTTTCTTCAATTTTGCTCATCTCTGAGTTCTTCAATTTTGTCAAATTTCTTGCGATTTGACAGTATGACGTGACGTCACAACATGGCAATCGATCCTATTCTTATTTGGAACGCATTGTACTCTTCTGAATCGACCAATAGAAGTGAAGGTGGGCAGTAAGTCATATGATGCGCGAAAAAGTGGGGCTAGAGATTCAGAGAATGGTAGGTACTCAATTAACGACATAAGAAGACAAGGAAGACAAAACACAAGGTCGGAAGACGAAATATAATGGACAGCGGGAGCAGACTGAAGAAGGGTTGCTCATGATAGACAAAAGTGAAAGCATGGGACGAGGCCTTTGCCGTTAGACACACCGAAGAAAAAGACTTTAGAGACTTAAGAAAGTGAAAATTGTTAGTATTTCGGAAAGATAAATGAATATTTATTTTGTGCTCTACGAGTATAATAACATGTTCCGGGTAATGCTGGGGTTGCCGCGTTTCTGGGGATGTTCGCTGACGCGCGTGTTCCGGTTTTTGGCTCGCGCCGCTGCTGTGGCTTCGAATCGCATCACCGATGCGTCGGATGCGCGACTGCCCCAACAGCCTCGTGGCTACTGCAGCCGGCAGGGTGGATGGCCTAATAATTTCCCACTAGTTGGCGGTACACAGACCATCATTCGGATATGTAAAGTACGTGTTTTTAGGGTTCCGTACCTCAAAAGGAAGATACGGAACCCTTATAAGATCACTTTGTTGTCCGTCTGTCTGTCAAGACCCTTTATCTTGGGAACGCGTAGAGGTATTGACTTGAATTTAAAACCATATACTCAGGTCTGCGTTCCCTTGAAGCTGTGAAAAAATCAAACTACCGAGTTTACAAAAAAAAAAGATACGGCCGTTTATGTCGCAAAAAACGTATATACATTGAGAATGTCGAACACTCAATGGAATTAAAATTCATAGGGTACTTCCCGTTGACCTAGAATCCTGAAATTTGGCATGAAGCAAGGTCTTATAACCCGCACTGGGCCCGCGTGGTGGATTACGGCCCATTCCCTCTCCTGGAGAGAGGAGGCCTGAGTCCCAGTAGTGGGAACATTAAAAGGCTGATTATGCTATGTTATGCTAAGGTCTTATAGCACATGTATAGGAAAAATCCGAAAACTGTAAAATTGTAGTCTTTACGTCACAAAATAAAACATTTTTTGCGATTCGGAAAAGTCTTCGTAACTCAATTCGGGAATTGAACTATTTTGTACGGACCCTCAGTGCGCGAGTCCGACTGGCACTTGCCCAGTTTTTTTTTTGATTATTTATTTGTTATGGATCTCTCTTATAATAAGGTCTGAAAATAAAGTTCATTAGTTATTATTTATTTTACAAATAGGTTCTACTACCGTTCATAAAAAGTATCGTATATGTCTATGTATATAACATTTAGTTCAGTTTGTTCGTAGGCGTACTTTTGAAACTAGTTACCATATACAAAGTTACTTCTTAGTCTTCCCATCCAATTATAATTTAGGTGTCTTCAAGGCTAGAGTGAATAGGCTCTTAATAAACCAGTGCCCTTCACCATTAACGATTGCATCTCTGCTTACCATCAGGTGGAATCGTAGTCAAGCACTAGTTTATATCATCATCATCATTTCAGGCCTCCCTCAAATGTCGCCATAACAACCGGTCCTGTGCGTACTTTATATCATTCGAAAAAAAATACTTTAGCATTTTTTAAATAAATAGAAAACTCGTAAGTATGGATCAATGACTATGGACAGTATCCTTTCATCATTATTCTAATAAAATTACGGGTTTCTCGATGAGCCTGTTTAATGCGGAAAGTTTCAAATCGTTTGAAACAAAATATAAAGCCCCCCTAGCCTAGCCATGTTACAATCGTATCGTTCGCGCCGAACGCCTCGAGTAGGCCACGCCTCCGATTCCTTTGTTCTGACGTCATCTCAATGCTCAGTCACGTGGTCGAAACGAAACGATTGTAACTTGCAGGCTAGGGGGGCAGAACTTTCGAAAATTTTGAGATACCACTTTTTGGTTTCTGCGGGCTTTATTCACTCACTTTGGAGAACCCAAACGTGGGCGGGCAGGCTTCCTGTTTTGAAGCCCGCAGAAACCAATCCTCTGATATTTATATATCAGATATAAAACTTAATTAGTTATCCTAGCGGGAAAGGTGATACAAATGAAACGGCCAAAACGGGTACACACTCTGTAAGTATACTTTTGGCTTTGATAGTACACAATTACAATATCTATCTATCTATATATAAAAGGAGAAATTAACTGACTGACATATCAACGCACAGCCGAAACTTTATAGCAGTTTCCGTGGAGTAAACCACAGGAACGAAGCCGTCGATAAAAACTAGTTTCTAAGAATTCTAGTTAAACCTCCAATTAGCCAAACATGCTGAATGCAAGCATATCAATTCAATAGTGCATGAACTGCATGACCTCTCGCTTAGCCAGTAGCGCTACGTTTTGCAATCTAGACATGAAAGTTGTCAATTTTGCATTTGGATTTCTGATTGGCTACTTAACTTTACCTTCCTGAGAAGGAAACCATGTCGTTTCCAAGGACGCGCCAAAAGGTTACTTGCGTTAACATAATTATATCGCACATATTTTTTTAAAATTGATATAAACTAGTGCTTAACTGCGATCCTACCTGATGGTAAGCAGTGTTGCAATCGTTGATGGTGAGGCGTACTAGTTTATTAAGAGCCTATTCACTGTAGCCTTGAAGACACCTAAATTATAATCGGACGGGAAGACCGCAGGCAAATTGTTCCAGTCCTTCGATGTAGGTACGCGGTTTATCGACGGTAATTCTATGTAGAATCAGGATATCTACCTTTTTTTTGCGGTGGGAAATCAATTCACGATTTCTCTCGCTCCAGAGTGGTGCGGGAACGCGTGTTAAACTTTTACTGATTAAACCCACACCTCTGTTCCTTCAGTTACCTTTTGCGTTCCAGGATCATGAATATATCTTTTTCAGAACCGATCCCATGGCCCTAGTAGGCATCGGCCATACTAGGCCCTACGGTTTACTGACATCTCTTTGAGGTGCGCGTGGATCACTACCGCTGTCGACGACTGGGGGTCCGTCCGGTCGATTACCGGGCTGCCAGTCGGCGAGCTACCCATTGCCCGACGTCCGCAAGCCCTCATCGGAAAGATGAGGTGAGATGATGATGAGACTTGCGCTGATTTTTTGTTGGCACCCCGCATTGCAATGGTGCTGAAATTAATTAGGTACATAAAGTGCCTGCCTGGGATCGAATCGATGGCGGCCGTTGCCACTGGGCCACTATCGCTCTTAAAACCAATCATCAATAATAATAATAACTTTATTTCGGATGGCTAAAAAAATATGTACTGGATTAAGATTTCTATGGGTCTATCTTAGAAATCTTTATTTGGCACATATTTTTTTTACATTTTATTTACCATGTCTGGTCACATCTACACAAGACATGACCAGTGATAGGAATAGGTAGTGCCTATTAGCCTAAATTTCGAAGAACAGAGACAAGAAGCGGAGACTTCCTTAGGACTAAATTATATCCGGGACATCAGTCTCAAAATTTCGAGACAACACTTAAATACATTTTAAAAAATGTGTTATTTGGAACAAGTAATTCTTTTTTTTTTTAATTGATATAAACTAGTGCTTGACTGCGATCCTACCTGATGGTAAGCAGTGATTTATCTAAAGTTTGCGATGAGACATAATTTATAACTCCATAATAGCCACTTATCCTATATCAGCATATCCTACATTAGTCTATATGTCCCTCTCCTAGAGAGGAGGCCTGAGTCCCAGCAGTGGGAACATTATAAGGCTGATGCAATGCAATGCAAGGATATATCAGCCTAGTGACACACACTGCGTGTGTTTGTATTGTTGTGATCAGAGAGCTCTTCTTAAAATGTGAATGATATAGATGACTTCCGTATTTTTTTCACGCCTTTATCCCGGAGGAATAGGCAGAGACCACAGACTATATCTAATACCTATGCAATTACTAATATTATAAATGTGATAGTTTGTATGGATTTCCATTACTCAATCCCACTGAAAATGCTGAATTTGGCAGTGATATAGGTTAAGGTGTGCATTAGCACATAGGCTACTTCCTATTTAAAAAAAAGTATAGTTCTCATGGGATACAAAAAAAGTAGTACACGCGGGAATAGCCGCGGGCATTAACTAGTTAAAAAAAAAACACGTGAGGGTTTCATTTTATTCCTTTCACACCACCGATATTGTCTGGCGATTTTTAGGAGATTTCCATGCAACAAAAACGAAAGAAAAAATTCTATATATATGGAGGGGCCCTCCCCGCGCCGCACAGGTATGCAACTACGGCGGTTACATTTTGTAATTTCTAAGAATAGATAATGAAACGCGCTGCCGTAAAAGTCGTATTGTACTTTCGGTGCAATAAAGATTAAATTAATCATGTTTTTAAAAAAAATTTGAGTTTAAGTTTGTTACTAACAATGTGATACCATTATTATGCAATTATTTTAATATCAAGCACAATTTTAAACATACTTTAGAAATATATTTAATTAAGATGAAAGAAAAAAAGGTATTTGTATTTTCATTTGTGACCAAATATTTGTACATCATGTATAATGGTAGAATGTAAAGGGACCTCATTAATATTAAGATTTTTGATATTAAGACACTTTGTATACATACATTCTGGCAAATAAATGAATTATTTATTTATTTTAAATACTTTTTTTTAAATGATAAATTCTTTCTACTATAGAGAATGCTAAAATGATAAAAAAATACCGTTTTATTATTTTAAAGACAAAATGCCTTTTATTATACTTGAACTTTACAAATCTCATTAAACGTAGCGACGCCTAGAGTGAGCTAGAAAGAAGATATTTACTTCGAAACGTGTACGGCTTCTTATACAAATATTGTGATTCATTGTGTATCAACAAGTCATTTACAAAAAGTTCTCCAACAAAAAAATTCAGAAAGTTTTATGGTTGTAACGACTGTGTATGTTATTTATTATGATATATCTAGTCGCAAACTTTAGGTAAATATAGACGAATTACTTATTCCAAATAACGCATTTTTTAAAATGTATTTAAGTGTTGTATCGAAATTCCGGGACAGATGTATCGGAAAAAAATTAGTCCTAAGGAAGTCTCCGTTTCTTGTCTCTGTTCTTCGAAGTTTAGGCAAATAGGCACTACCTATTCCTATCACTGGACATGACCCACTGACTTTGAAAGGGACTAAGGGACAGTCAAAACGCACAGCCATTGCGTTCTGAATGCTGTTGTTGCTACTTCGTATACGGGCCAACAGGGAAACTGCTTTATTGCGCATGATGACCTGGACACCATCAGTGCGCGCTTCAGCAAACATCTCAGAGGCGCTGCACCGCCTCGACAGGCCCAACAGCGTCCTGAACGCATTATTGTACTGAGTGCGCAATTAATGTTTTTTTTTCCTATTTACCCACACGTAAACCCACGTATAAATTCGTAAGACCATTAAAAACTAAAGCGCCCTCAGTAAACATCAAGTGGTCGCCACAAGGTTCACAGCAAAATATTTTGTTTACATTTTTTACTGATCAAGTTTTTTTAGTTTCTGCCCATTATATAATAAATAGGAAACGTAATTATTAGTAGCGGTATCTCGTCGTGTATCAGCTATTTTTCTACGCAAACTATAATAATCATATTCAAAATATTAATTGTTTAGGCCTTGGGGTAATTTAGTTAGTGGAATTTTTATGAACCTACAACAATATCAGCGTCATCTTATGTTACTCTAGACGAGTTATAATTTATCTGTATAATTAAAACTAACTAAAAATTAACTAAAATATGGCGTCGAAAAACTCCTCTACATCGCTGTCGACCTGTGCACATTACCAGTCGACAGCGATGTGAAGAAGTAACCTATTCACTCTTGACTTAAAGATCCCCAGATTGGTCTACCAGGAAAAACAAACTCCGGCAGGGAAAGGAAGGAAAGCGTGCGAAAACTAGAACAAAGCAGTCGTCAATCTGCCTGTCTGTCTGCACAATCTGGACTACTGGACTGTAACAGTACTATACCCCTTGACAAGACTGGTGTCAGAATTTTTGGCTTCTGAATGTCCGTAACGACTATCACAGATTTTAATTTAAACTTGCCTTTATTTCTGATTTATTCAACTACTAAATAATTCTAAATTAGTGACAGATCTACAAATAACCAAATCTATTATAAACCCTAGACCAAATAGGTAGACTCACAAATTTTAAACCCTAGACCAAATAGGTAGACTCACAAATTTTAAACCTTAGACTAAATAGGTAGACTCACAAATTTTAAACCCTAGACCAAATAGGCAGACTCACATATTTTAAACCTTAGACCAAATAGGTAGACTTACAAATTTTAAACCCTAGACCAAATAGGCAGACTCACATATTTTAAACCTTAGACCAAATAGGTAGACTTACAAATTTTAAACCCTAGACCAAATAGGTAGACTCACAAATTTTAAACCCTAGACCAAATAGGCAGACTCACATATTTTAAACCTTAGACCAAATAGGTAGACTTACAAATTTTAAACCCTAGACCAAATAGGCAGACTCACATATTTTAAACCTTAGACTAAATAGGTAGACTCACAAATTTTAAACCCTAGACCAAATAGGTAGACTCACAAATTTTAAACCCTAGACCAAATAAGCAGACTCACAAATTTCAAACCCTAGACCAAATAGGCAGACTCACAAATTTTAAACCCTAGACCAAATAGGCAGACTCACAAATTTTAAATCCTAGACCAAATAGGTAGACTCACAAATTTTAAACCTTAGACTAAATAGGTAGACTCACAAATTTTAAACCCTAGACCAAATAGGCAGACTCACATATTTTAAACCTTAGACCATCTATGTACATATGGAATGCAATAAAGTATTGAGTATTGAGTATTGAGGTAGACTTACAAATTTTAAACCCTAGACCAAATAGGCAGACTCACATATTTTAAACCTTAGACCAAATAGGTAGACTTACAAATTTTAAACCCTAGACCAAATAGGTAGACTCACAAATTTTAAACCCTAGACCAAATAAGCAGACTTACAAAGGACATTGCTCTGCGTCCATACATTGTTGGCCCTGGAGCCAAGAGCATCGGATAATTATGTATTGTATTCTCTATCATTTGGAGACTCCTAGAAGATCTTGTTTTTATAGCGGACCAGCTGCAGAAAAGATATATTTCAAAAAAAGTATCAGATTTTGAGGTTATAATCTAACCATAACAACGAATATTAAATGTAGGTACCTACCATGATTTTTCATAGCTCTGAGTAATTTTTAAGAAACTGAAAAGTAATATCATAATACCTACCTAGATAATTAGGTACCTATGCAGTTATTTTTCTAAAAAATGGATGCAAGTGCAAAATTAATATACATTAAACTAATCAACATAGGTAGGTAACTGAATTCGTAGCATTCGTTTTGGAATGAGATGAGTAGAAACAGCGTCCCTATGCCATTGGTAACAATGACACGTTCACCGGCAAAACTAGGGATTTAATACGACACCATTAATCGATTTTTCGATTATGATTTACTGTGGTCTTAAAATATTACAGTCTGTTACATCTACTTTGTCATATAAACATTACAAGTATGTATGACAATGGTTTATTTTATATATAACAACACTCTTCTATACTGGTAATCTAATATATAAAATTCTCGTGTCACGGTGTTCGAACTTGAACTCCTCCGAAACGGCTCGACCGATTCTCATGAAATTTTGTGAGCATATTGAGTAGGTCTGAGAATCGGCCAACATCTATTTTTTTTATTTTTTTATTTATATGGCAGAACAACGTTTGCCGGCTCAGCTAGTAATAATATATAATAACATCTGTATCTAGTTTGCAATATTGTTTTTTAAATACAACATTAGGTAATTGTGATGTGTTTAGTAAAAATAAGTATTTTTTTCGTTTAATGAACCGCAAAAGGAGCGTTATTTTTGTATTAATTGTCGTAAATAATGAATTAGTTTGAATGATTGTATAGAAATAAAGAAGTTTTGATTATTGTATAATATTATTCTTACTACCTATTTAAATTGGAGTATGACTGCATTCATAAAGTATTTTATTAGGTTTTTAAAACTTTAGAAAAAAAACACAATCGATCGATTAATAATTCAATCGATCGCTTATAATTGATCGGACATCCCTATTTCACTTTTGACACGACATAGGTGAAGATGGCGATGTAATGTTATTAGTCGCATTAAATTATATTAAAAATACATTTTGGAATACAACTAGTCCGTGATACAGAAGTATTTGCAACTTATATAATAAAATAGGCGATTAATTATCGTATATTCTCAAACTCTTCATTGCACAGGGCCATTTTGAACATTGTCTTTTCAAACCCTAGACCAAATAGGCAGACTCACAAATTTTAAACCCTAGACCAAATAGGCAGACTCACAAATTTTAAACCCTAGACCAAATCGGTAGACTCACACATTTTAAACCTTAGACCAAATCGGTAGACTCACAAATTTTGTAAAGATTTCTCTAAATATCTTCTTGACACTTCGCGTGACGCAAGGGGCTGGCTATTTACCTTGGACGAAGGATAAGTATTGCCATACATACAGCATGGCAACGCCGTCAGTCCTTAAAGAGGGACTTATCGCCGCGAGCGTAGCGTGTAGCGTAATCGCAAGATGACTACCGGCCACCGTAAGCGCAGATTGCGGACGGTAAGCCATGGGTAGCTCGCCATCCGTCCGCCCGGTAAGGACGAAGCTCAGGTCGACTGCGCGTTCTGTTCTACGCGCACCTTAATGAAATGTCAGCAAAATTGATGGGGCCAGTTAGTGCCGATCGCAGCCCTCGCAACAAATGGCAACTGAATGAAAAATAAAAGTTTGATAACTGCCTGTCATTCTACGTACAAATCTGGCATGTTACACGTGTGCGTCGGTCTAATGTAGTTCTAGCTTTATTGTATGGGAGCCCCACTTTGTTTTTAATATATTATGTTGTTACAGCGGTACAAATTTCAACTGTCTAGCTATCACGGTTCATGAGATACAGCCGGTGATACAGCAGGTGACAAACAGACTGTTTCCTTTGTGTATTTTTAATATAATATGTATTTGTATGTATATCTAGGCATAAGTAGTATGTAAAGGAAATGTAAAGCACGTGTTTTCTGGCAAATAAATCATATTATTATTATTTTATATATTTTATTTATCTCAGGACCCTGAGGTCCTGGACCTTTGGGAGGCGTACGAGGAGCCGAAGCCAACTCGCAGAGGCCCTTTAGATAATTATAATGGAACATGATACCAACCGACGATTATCCCTGTACGCGCTATGCTAGTGCACCCAAGGACAACCCCCGGTTATTGAAAAACTGTTGCGACATATGGAGAACAAAGATAATAGGGCTAGTCTTAAGTGGACTGGTAACATGGAACTATGTCAAGACTATGGCCCCTGCCTGAACAACGTTATTAATATGCATCGAAAAAAGGCAGGGGGTGACTTGCACACTCAATAAATGGGCCCCCAAAAACGGCCGCTAGCACGAAGTGACGTAGCAACAAGAGGGCAACATATCCTGAGGTGCTTGAGGAGTGGAGAGGTATACCACGGCTATCAGGGTAATCCCGGAAGTACGGTCAAGATCCCTACCAGCACCTTACTGGATTATACATCCTTCTCCCGAGCACGTTTGCTCTTGCGAATCTCCACTCAAGCCAGCCAATAAAGGCAAGAGAGTGGTGGGAGCTCAGTTCCTCGTCAGTGTTCACTACGGCCGGCCAATAAAGGCAAGCCGGAGATGAAGAACAAGAATTCTCCCGGGAGATCGGGTCCGTGGGGTCGCTAATGCCCAACAGTTCGCCACAAAACTGCTCTGCGGATTGTATCTCTCTTAGTCTGGGCCCTCACCCTAGGCATATTACGGCAAAGCAAACTTTACCGATACAGACCTAGGGTATATTGGAGCACGCAAGCCCCACCACGACGTCAACGTAGAGATACGGCGATGGGGTTATTATTATTATTATAGACGGAGTCTTAGCATTCGGGTCCCGTTTTTACGCTTTGGGTAGGTTAAGCTACACACTTTTTTTAAGGTTCCCTACCTTAAAAAAAGTGTGTAGCTTGCCCATTTGTGAGAACCCTCACGGTGTTCATTAAAGTCTAAAATCTTAGCCGCAATAATTATCACCTAGGTATTAGATTAGTTAAAATGACCCCATTAAAAAACTTAGCCCAACTTGTTTGCGGAAAAACCAGTCTTTTTTTCGTGTAATCGATTGACACACATACAGTGTGGTTTGATAACCTTCGCGTGAAGTGAACTGCTGTATGTCATGTGTAACTCAGTTCACTGTAAACACTGCGACCTCTGATTTATTCATGTGGGAATTGAGGAAAAAATATTATTGCAGATTTGTTGTTGTGACTAATAATATGGGTACCGGAATTAGGTTCCGATTTCAAACCAATCGGTAGACAACCAGCTCACAACATTGCATATGCGTTGCCATACCAAAAATGCTAAATGATATATTATTTATTTTGCAAATTACTTATATATATATACTTAGTTTAGTTTATGTTTAACGGCAGACAAGGTCTGGTTGCTCCAGGCACTTACATTAAGTTTTATTGATAGTATTTCTCGGTTATAAAGTTAACTGCATGTTTATTTATTTCTTAAACGACTTCAAAAAAAGTAGGAGGTTCTCAATTCGGTTGTATTTTTAACCGACTTCAAAAAAAAGGAGGAGGTTATCAATTCAGTTGTATTTTTTTTATTATCATTATTATTTTTTTCATGTTTTTTACCTCAGAACTCCGTCGTTTATGGACCAATTTGCAAATTTTTTTTCTCTTATAGGATATGCTTCCAGATTGGTCCCATATTTTCAAAATCCAGTTCTGATGATTGGATCAGTGAGGAATCGAGGGAACTCCTCAAATATTATAGGCAACCATATAGTGATTTTAGTATTTTCATCGAGAACTTAAGCATTTACAGTCAAAAAGTAACATTTAATGAAGTGGAACTGATGAAGAAGACCAGAAATGGTCAACGGAACTTCATACTCAAATAGATATCATAATGAAGATAGTTAAGCGACTATGACAATACAAATAAATGAATGGTTCTGAATAGTTATGTTGAAAATGGTATCATCAAAGTGATCTGATGATGATGACGGAGCCGGAAGGCGGGCACTGGAACTCCGTAATTAATCAATGTAACCTAGCCGTGTTTGGGCTTATTTGAATCGTCATGAGATGCACTTTGGCTATAAGGTACTATCGAACAGACTTGATGATGGAGCCGGGAGGTGGATGAGTATTTAATAATAAAATTATGTAGGTATCCTTGCAGTGTTTGGGTTTTAATTCGAATTGTCATGAGAAATAGGTACTCTGCTATAAGTTTAACACAACTAAAAACTGTGAAATAAAAAACTTTTTACAAAAAAAAAAAAATAACCGTCTTCACTACAAAAAATAAATAATTCGGAAATCAGTTTTATACAAGCAAACAATACCAGAAACACCGTCTTCCGAAATTAAAGTTATTTTGATCATTTTAGTGTTTTTTTTTTGTAGTGAAGTCGGTTATTTTTTTTTGTAAAAAGTTTTTTTTACTATCTGCTACCAGCAGCTTCATGTCATAGTAGAAAATTATCCCCAGGGAACATACCTACTTCCAGGATAATTTTCGAGTGTGTGTGTGTGTGTGTAATGTAACTGATGTACATACGCAGATAAACAGCAAGAGTTTTTTTTAAAAAGAGAATGCCCACTTCTAGTCATCTCGTCAATTACCACCGATTCCAAAAATACTCGACCAATACAACAATAGCCCCACGATGCGCGTACGCAGTACTCGCTGCTATAAATAGATGCGCTATAATAGATCGCGTGTCCTGACCTGCCACAATGCTATTAATGTATTGTGTGTTCATTAGCTGTTCCGTGTTCTTACTGTTTTTATATACGGCTTCGGGGTGCATGGTCAGGGTCAATGATATGTTATTACCAACAGCCTACAGCTCTATCAATATTATAATTACATATTTGTGTTTCTATTACAAATTTTTCATTGGTCGGTCGGAGTTTAAAAGTTGGCGTTGCATAGTTTTGCGCCTGATCTATCCCTGTTTAGGGTTTGATACTATATGTACTGATAGAGTTCCAACATTAAGGGTTGATGAATTTAACACACTGTTATATTTGCCACACGAGTATCTTACATCTACGCGTGTCCCTACTGGCTACTTGGTAAGCTACTGGCCTACGGTGGACGCAGCGCTGTGCATTTTACAAAAGGTGTGTCAGGACCTGGGTCCTGCACCTGGTTGTAACAATTTGTCATCTTATCAGACTGTAAGAGTAAAGAAACAGAGAGTGCATCTGTGTTTGCGTACACACTTGCACAGTATATTCTCCCGCACCGATAGCTAATCTACGCTATGAATACTGAGATTTACGAAATTCGGTCTGAAAAACTATTACATACACGAAAGTTCTTTTATCTGGTGACATTGTTTCCATTGAGGGTGGAACCTGGATGAAGTTTACACAGGAGCCTGTTTTTTTAGGTGGGAAAATCATTTAATGACAAATCCCGCTCTTACTGACTAAAAACCCACTCCTGTTCCTTCGTTGCCTTCGTCCTAGAGCCCCGGGTTTCGTTTTCACACTACCCATGGCCCCAGTAGGCTTCGACCCTGCTGGGCCCCTACGATTTGCGCGCGCGTGGAACAGGAGCGTTGTAACTAGAACAATGAAATCGGGGCTGTTAATAATGATAAAGGCCTAGAGTTAGTAGATTCTAAAGATGAAAAGATTATGATGAAGCGGAAAGAAGTTTATTTAATTTTGGCCAAATGTGAAATGCTTATCTTGGAGGACATTCTCAGTCATAACGATATGCAATTAAATGCCTTAATTAGTACTTATCGTTTGTGTATTAGTGATCGCTTGATCGTTATCCTTTTGATTTATTGAGAGATGAATTCTTAGCAAAAGTAAATTTCTTGCACCGATCTTGAGTTGTTACTCTAGGACAAGGGCAGGAAGATCACGATAAGAGCAGACAAAATTTGATTAATCGACATTATCTTCCTAAGAAAGGACAAAGGTTTTACTCAAACTTGGTAACTATACCATATAAACTCAAGGATCTTAACCCCAACAATGCCCTTAAAATACATAAGCCCTTATTCCACGATGCCAGTAAACAAGAAGCATGTTAGAAGCAGGAAATGCAACACGGAAGCAAACATAGCATTACGACAAGGTCTGCAGGGATGACCGCGGTGCATACGACGCGGCAATTATTTACATCAATATTCTTATAAAGTAACACTTAGCACTAGTAATAAGTGGTAAATAATGAGCCAGAAGGAACAGAAGTATCATTTAGAAGAACGTTCGAAGAATAACAGAGTTGAAATGCTTAATAGGACTAGTCGTTGAGGCAATGTTTGGATAGGGATCCACTAGAGGACATCTTTTGGCTGATATAGCCATTAACATTACGTAGAATACGATAAAAACTTCAGCCTTTCAATAGCAAATACAAAATCCATTTTCTTGACTGACTGACTGTTCATTAAAATATGATACCGTTGTTCCAACTGACACGAAAATAAAAATAGTTGCAAACCACATTGTCAGCGTAGCAGAAATTTATGCAGAAACCGTCAGATTACGTCGTAAGATAGTTAGAAAGACAATAGAAAGCTAGACTTACGACTACACAACAATCTGATTGGTTTGAATAAACATCAGGGAAATTGTGATACGATTTGGAATGTAAGTCTTGTCATAGATCAAGTCACAGTTTAGTATTGTTTTTTTCGACATTAGTTACTAATTTCTTTATTGTCCATATGGGGATCAAACTACCATGGTTCTACCATGAGATATGTCACCATAAGCCGATTTACTAGAGACTGACAAAATTTTGTCACACTTGACTTTTCCTATATCGTTTATTTTTAATAGTTTGATTCTTATACCTAAACGGTGATGAGGTCGACGATGGAACACACTAGCCTAAAGTCAGCAATTCACTTTTGATTTAAGATGACTACAAGACTTAAAGCGCGGTCAATCTCGATCTGCATACAAAAGAAAGAGATGCACAAAGACACAATGCTTGCAAAATATGAAGCATTTTAGAAAAATCGATTTACTAAAAATCTACAGATTTGGTTATAAAATTAAAACACTGTGATGATAATGATAACAGTAAAACTTTGCTTGTGGAATAATTTGACAAACAATCAGAATGATTACATGTACCGCACATTTTAATCGATAAAAGTAATTTTTAAAGGCATCTTTGTGATGATTTAAAGGCATCATGTTTCGAACATGCTGTCTATTTATCACTATCATTTATCCTGAAGAATAAAATATATTTTTTATTTCTGTTTACTGGAGTGTAGTGTTTATGTATTATAAAGCTCGCGATTAGCTCCTGTAGTCCTCTTAAATACCGCCAGGTAATACTCATTTTCAGTATAGGTTGGGGCCAAAACTGGAAAACGAGCTTAATATTTAGTTAAGGTTTCGGCTACAAATCGTGTTTCAATCGAACACAAACAATTTCTAAGTTTTAATAAACTTTTCTTCTCTTCTACAAATACCCTTGATAGTGACACACAGTACATAGAAACACTTATAAAACAAACACAACATCTGTTGCTAATAATACGCGACCCTGCATGCTCAGGAAGTACTCGTACAGATAACAGCAACATTGCGAAAGTCGCAGGAGGAAGTGAACCTAGAATTATCTCTAATAAGGATAAAACGGTGTTATTTATAGTATTGATTACTTTAAGGATATCGTTGTGTGTTCTAGAATCTAGAGGTTTTATTGTGGGTATTAATTAATTGTTTATGTTTATATGTGGCGTCATGTCGTCATCATTTAATGCCACATTTTCCTTTTCTTTTGATGCGACTATTTTTAGATCGTGAACAAAGGCGTTGGTCTCAGTTCTCATTCGTAGATCTTTGACAGTCGTTACAGGTAGTCAAATGCCAGAAATTCTGACCATCAGTCTATCCAAGTATCGTATTTTTCTTTCTTTATTTTCTTTGTTGTCCAGTAACTGGGTTGTGGAAGTCTAAATGGAAACCGGCCCCAAGCTATTTGGGAAAAAGTAAGGAAGATGATGTTGATGATGATTATTTTTAGATCGTGAAAAAGTTCTTTGTTGAAGTTGGCTATGAGATCTTCACTCACTACATTTTAATTGCTATCATCAAGTTTGGTATTGAACTTGGTGACGGTCTCATTTCTTTTATTTTATTTCTGTTGTGCGAATCTAGTGAGTGTTCATTGTTGTGATCATTCTTTCTTCTTTCTGATGGCAATAAGACGTTATTATAAGAAATTATGCTATTAGTCATGTTTTTTTGTCATGATTCATACTTTCAGAGAACATGTTTAATAAGATTATTATTTCTTTCTCCTACAGGAAGGTCCTTTCTTTACTCTCTTCTATCTTACATATTGGGCTTTTTCAAATGACTTACTTTCGAAAAGACGAAGAAGAAAATGAGACATCTCTTGTGTGATTAAAAAAATTGTTGTAAAATTTTCATCTTAGTAAGACAGTGGACAGTAACATCAGCAACCTGAAAACGATCTGAAACGAGAATGATCATGAACATTGGCTTCCTCTCCATAATTCTCTCCTCACTTGAACTGCCGAAACAGTTTGAGTCACTTCATAAAGTTGCTGTTTCTTTTAAATATTTAATTTATACCTTTTTCAAGATAGTTGAGTTTACAAAACATAACTTGGTGAAGTCGGGTTTATAGGCCCGTCGGATACTCAATGTGAATGTTAAGAACATGAGCCACACGTTTGAGTGTCCCAAATGGCCATAAACTTGCACGTTGGAGAACCTAATGAGTGCTACCGATGCTGTAGTTAACGTAGCTACTTACTGGGTCCAAACAATTGAAGAATATTACCATACTGGCTGCAAAATTTAGGAATCCTAGCAAAGGTGAAACAGTAGGTACTTCACACCGGAACAACTATTCAAACTTTATCAAACGCAAGTTCGATCGTGTATGGAATACGGCTCTCGTCTTTGGGATGGATCTGCCAGATACCAGATTGATGTGCTTGAGTCAATTGAATTTACTAATGGATAATGATGCACTTGTCGAAACGTGGGTACATGGTACAGTTAAGGAGTGGAATTCCCTACCGGAGTCTGAGTTTCCTAATAGCTACCACCTGGGAGTTTTTATGTCAAGAGTGAATAGTAAAGGTTACTTCTAGGCAAACGTGCTCCATCGTCGCTTTCCATCAGGTGAGATAGTGGTCAAACGCGAGCCTATCAATAATTTTAAAAAACCATCGGATCGGATAGTTGTGTGGATAAATCTGATTACAAATTAAAATAGACCCATTACCAATGTAACGAGAAACATGAATATAAACGAGCTCGCAGTTGTCAATATTACGCACAGATCACCAGCCCGGAAGGAAAGGAAGGAACCTTGACCGAAAGACAAACAAATCCACGGCCAACTGAGACAAAACAAGATAATTAACCAGCTCACAACATAGTATAATAATAAGATAATACGATACATGATAGTGTCACTATCTGTGATCGAACATTAATATAATTCTGCGTAATCTGTGATTGGTACACGATTTATTTATTGCTAACAGGTGAAGCTTAAAGGGAATTTTAAATTCAAAATATCCTTTCGTATTTTTGGCGGTGAACCTATGAAAACACAAACTATGATATAACAGTAAGAGGAAAGATTAAGAAGAGGAGACTCTCGGTCTCGGAGGAGACTGGGAGGGGACTTGGGAGGAGGGATTTTTGTGGAGGCAAGTCTTTCGTTTTTGTTATTGTTTTAAAAAATAATTAAAATCTGTACCCCACAGTAGCAATTACTCCTGTATCGTAGGTGCGTTTTCAAACAAGTAAATTCACATATATATATATCAAATATATATTATATTTAATATTTATTAGTATATTTTTTTCTTATATTGTATGTATTTGTGTTATTATGTCTTATTAGTATTTTTCTGATGCTGTACACTGACAGCCCCAAATCTATCTCCTTTCTTTTAGTCCATCCAAAGGTTGTCTGTAAGAAATTACCCTGTGCGATAAGACCGCCTGTTGTACACTTATTTTTAATTATGTTTGTCCTGTATTTTTGTTTGTGTGGTGTACAATAAAGAATATAATAAATAATTACACAAGACAGTCAGATCCAGAACAACTATTTGTAGGCCCATACAAATATTTGATCCGTGCTGGAATCGCACCCACGACACACAGCGTCAATGACTGAACCACTACGCCAACAAAAATTGAATAGTGTATTGCAGTTCTGGCAACCAAAACATCAAATTTTTTGCACTGTACGGAGGTCAGCTAGGACCTGTCATCCAGATTATACAGCAGTTCTTTCATAACTACCACGAAGACACAGAAGGCCAATTCTAGTAATTTTAAAACGTTCAAATTTAAATTGAAATATCATTTTTTTTTAAGAATGTTTATTGTAATTCGTACGTTAGTCCGCGCCGTACGATGGCCGGGAAGCACCCTGCGGCTACCGATGGACTCCGATTGCTGGTATTTTGATAACTGGGCTCTAAATTGCTTAAAACAGATTACTCAATTAATTAACGAGTATGAGTTCAAACCATAATTTATTCAAAGTGGTTTTGTCTTCCCTGTGGCAGTTATTTTTTAAATTGATATACTTAAACTAGTGTTTGACTGCGCACCCAGCTGATGGTAAGCAAGTGATGCAATCGTTGATGGCGAGGCGCGCTAGTTTATTAGGAGCTTATATGCACTCTAGCCTTGAAGATTTTTATTTTAATCAGACGGGAACACCGCAGCAGGTAAATTGTTCCAGACATTCGATGTACGCGGTATAAACGACGAAGCGAAACACTTAGTCCGGACCGTAGAGGTGTTATCAATGTAAGGATGGATTATGTATGTATGGTATGATACGTCGTCGTATGTCGGGTTGTCCGATGGTAAACAGATGGCGGAATTAAATCACGCAATTTCCGCGCGCACTCTCCGAAATGCAAAATGTATGCTGTTAAATACCGAAAGGCTGGCTACCCTACGCCTGTACTTCAGTTTTTGGATCACCAATTAACCTCTTCACACGCCTTTCCACTAAGTCCAAAGCTGCTAGAAGGCATTTTACAGCACCAGCCCATGTGTGACTGCAGTACTCCACACACAGCATTTCAAAGACAATCAATGTAAGAACTTGATTAAATGTAAGGAAATTAGAGGTGTTTATGTAAATTATCGTTTACGAATGCTCTTTAAAATTACGAATATTGTCCCCATAGTTAACTTTTTTATAAACAAATAACTTTTCCTGCTCTGGGCTGAGCGACAGGGACTGTCAGACAAACAACAAATCCCGCATCCCTAGCAGTATCGGTACAGCAGGGCATCGGCCGTAAAAGGCCCTGTCCATTTTCCTTACCGGACCAAAAGGGGATAACTATTACAAAAAACCGGTCAAGTGCGAGTCGGACTCGCGCACGAAAGGTTCCGTACCGTCCGTAGGAAAAAACAGCAACAAAAAAACGTTTGTTGTATTGGAGCCCCACTGAAATATTTATATTATTATGTTTAGTATTTGTTGTTGTATACAAATTACTGACAAATGCTTGCACTGACTGGACAGGTCCACTTAAATTTGTATGGTTCTTTCTTCAAAAGACCATCTCAGACAAATCTTCATGGTTCTCATGTGATTTGATCATTACATATTTACTGTATGGACTTTAAAAGAGACCCCTGAGTTTGTTTAGTGTTTCTTCTCAGGGTAGTCAGCTAGGAAACACCGGCCTTATCTAGTTTAAAATGACGAAAAAAAAAAAGATTGACGAGTTAAAGTGTTTTTTTAAACCTATTTGCAAAATAAATATCATTTGTCATTTATAGCGGCAACAGAAATACATCATCTGTGAAAATTGAATTATAATAAAGTGTCCAGCTATCACGATTCATGAGATACTGGTGACAGACAGACAGACAGCGAAGTCTTAGCAATAGGGTCCCGTTTTTACCCTTTGGTTACGGAACCCTAAAAACCTAGAAATATATTGACTGAAGTCAATCCACCAGTTGGTGGTAGTAAGTGGGTAACATATCGCCTCCGCTGGGACAGATAAGGGCGTCATTGACACAGTAAGTGCGCGCGACACGACGCGACCTCTCGCGGCCGCACTACACTACCGGTGAAAGATAACCGTACCGACAGCAGCCGCGGCGCACCGAGTTCGACGAAATTTTTTCATTTGTAAATCTTAAAGACCAAATTGATTGGTTTAGCAGTAGCTGAAGCAGTACATGGTTCAGTTAGATACTGTACTGCATTCGGGCAATTATATGCAGTACATGGTTCAGTTAGATACTGTACTGCATTCGGGCAATTATATGCAGTACATGGTTCAGTTAGATACTGTACTGCATTCGGGCAATTATATGCAGTACATGGTTCAGTTAGATACTGTACTGCATTCGGGAAATTATATGCAGTACATGGTTCAGTTAGATACTGTACTGCATTCGGGCAACTATATGCAGTACATGGTTCAGTTAGATACTGTACTGCATTCGGGCAATTATATGCAGTACATGGTTCAGTTAGATACTGTACTGCATTCGGGAAATTATATGCAGTACATGGTTCAGTTAGATACTGTACTGCATTCGGGCAATTATATGCAGTACATGGTTCAGTTAGATACTGTACTGCATTCGGGCAATTATATGCAGTACATGGTTCAGTTAGATACTGTACTGCATTCGGGCAATTATATGTAGTACATGGTTCAGTTAGATACTGTACTGCATTCGGGCAATTATATGTAGTACATGGTTCAGTCAGATACTGTACTGCATTCGGGAAATTATATGCAGTACATGGTTCAGTTAGATACTGTACTGTATTGCATTCGGGCAATTAATCTACACTAATATTATAAAGAGGTAAAGTTTGTTTTTTAATTTTATGTTTTTTTGTTTGTAGGAGGTAATCTCTGGAAGTACTGGTCCGATTGCAAAATTTTTTCACCGATAGAAAGCTGCTGTACTCCTGAGTGACATAGGCTATATTTTATGTACGCGGGCGAAGCCGCGGGCAAAAGCTAGTGTTTGATAAAGTGCAAAATGAGTATATTAACTTCATATATTATTCAACTTGCGTATATTATTCAACTTTTCAGTCACTGGCACCACTTTCAAACTTCCTAAGTGGCGCCAGTGACTAAAAAGTTGAAGGGGAATCGTTTGTCTTGGTATGGTCATGTGAAGAGACCCCAAATAAAATGGGACAAAGGCAGGAAGATTATGATGAATAAATAAAGTTAGACTCCTGACGGTTCCTGTCTCTAGAGACGTCTCTCTATCTCTGAACCTATTTTTAATATGAGATCTCAATATAAGTATCATATTATACTAAGACTTATATTTTTTTTCTAACCTTCGATAGTTTAGACCCTACTGCTGATATCGGTAGACTACTATTTTTAAATTAAGAAGATTAAGTAGAAGTAGAAGTATTTAAGAAAGTTTAAAAATGTATAAAATCTGTACAGAAAATTAATAAACGAAATAATAAATAAAATGTTTATTTCTCATCACAAATGTGTTGTGTGACTGATGTCGAGATCGACATCAATCAATTGTAATCGAGATCAGCAAGTAAACCTTCTTCCGCGGGAATTTTGGAGTTACTGTAGTCCTGGAACGCAAAAGGCAATTGAAGGACCTAGGTGGGTTTTAGTCAGTAAAAGTCTGACACGCCCTGTCGCTCCACCCAAGAAAGTCATTGGCAGATATCCCACCTCAAAAAAAGAGGGGTAACAGTCGATGCGTAGATACATACAGCTCTTATTTTTTCCTAATCTTCAAGTTACTATACCCAGGCTACAATCTTCATAATTGTTTTTATCAAAAACTATTTTTTTTTACTATCACACAACGTCGTCTAATCCCAAGCTAACCAGAGCTTGTGTTATGAGTACTATACAACTGATAAACATACTTATTTAATTCTAAATACATACATATTATAGACTAGCTTCTGCCCGCGACTTCGTACGCGGATCCTGTTGCTTATGCCAGCGACAACGGGGTCGTCAAAATCGAAAATCTGAAAAGTCTGATGTCGAATTCTAAGAGCCCGGAGATAGGAAAACAACGTGATGCGCGAGACGATTCGAGACGTTCCAGATCTTTCATTTTTGTAAGTCAACAGGAAATGCCCATCAGACTAAACAACTTTTGCTAAGACGTCATTCCTATATATGTTATATTAGTGTCGCTGGGCTTATATATTTAGTAATAGTTTGTTGATTTACAGAAACACTCTAAGATGCTTCCCATACTATAACTATAGCATAGATTCCTCAAAAACTATTTGGCTTAGTAAACTCAAAATTTGAAAGTTATGTAGTTAATTTACTGGTAAGAGACGTCAGGTTAATAAGGAAGTTTAGGAGACGTCGAATAACAGAAGTGTTATAATTTACTGTAACACTTCTGTGTAAACAACGTTCGTTGTTTTTCTCTCGGTCTCATTCAATACGTGCAGCGAGTCAGACGCGGGAGCAAGCGACGTAAAGTTGTCCGTGTGAGAAGCAGCTCGACCTGAGGTCCGCAGCCTTCAGTGTCTGCCACTGCGACTTATTTATTGTCACGTCGAAGCACACGCTCACAGGAAACGCGCTTGAATTGAAAGGGGTAATTGTGGGGAATCAGTGGTTTACGTGGTATAAACACTGTCTCGCCGACACCACAACCCGTTAGAATTTCCGCCTCAATGATATTTCTCTGCAGTGAGACCTTAAAATTATCGTGCTCGTGTTCAGGCACCGATTCCAGAGCGGTTTTGAAATCGGTAACGTATGGGTTGACACTGTGCAGAGTGTTTTGTAATCCCCTTATAAGGCTCAAGTCTAAATTAGGAATATGTCGGCATCGGACATTAGCCTGTTCAGCAAAATCTGCAATGAAATATATTTGCAAAAATTTCGGCATTTCGGTGGAAAGCAGGAAACCTATCCGATAGAAGACTTGCCCCTGATCCAGAGAATCCAGATTCAGTGACTTGATGAGCTCCAAATGAAGTCATCTGGAAAGCACTGTTGTAGACTCGAGTATTGCTTAAGAAATGGCTGGACTTGGGATGCTCGCCATTCAAAAGAACTCGTAAGATCTCCGGTGGCTCTTGCATAGAGTTTAGTCGTACCTTTCCAGAAGCACAATACATTCCCTTGGTCTCTCCCTTCCACTTACGCGCGTGACAGTGTGCACACACCTCAGACATGGTGCCAATGTCTCCGTGTTCGATGTAATTAATAAATGGATTATAGGAAAACGCGCTCCTTTCTTTATTGAACCACGGTTGCACTTCAGGATCATAAACCATCATAGACTCAGTATCAGATGAGGATGAATTGCGAAGATTGCGACGTATACGGTCTAGATGAATTTGGGCCACACGCTGTTCAACTGATTGACTTGCCCGAATTTCTTGAATCTGCTTCTTGAGCGGATTCAAGAAATTCGGGCAAGTGTAAAGTTCCGCTTCGTGAGCGTGGAATGAACAGACACCTCAACACGCATGTGTGTGATATCTTTGCCGAGCAAGTGCGTTGCGTTGCTCACGCTGCTCGTCTGTCTCCAAAGACCGAGCTAGAGCATGCTGTGAGCGGTCTGCACTAAGGCGCATCTCATGCTCTTCAGGATTCTCAAGTGATCGAGATGTGGCAGTGCGAATACGCTGGGAGCTTAAACGCGAGTCTCTCTGCGTGTAAGTCTCCGAAGCGCGAGATACTGCGTGGCGCTCGCGATCTCTTGCTTGGCGTGTATCGCGCTCCTGACTGTTCTCGAGCGACCAAGCAGTCTCAGTGCGGAAAAGCTGAAGACTTAATCTCTGTTCTCTCTCTGTATCCGTTTCGGAAGCCCGAGATAAACAATGACGCTCTCGGTCACTCGCAAGTCGTATCTCACGCTCCTGACTGCTCTCAAGTGATCGAGCAATCTCAGAGCGGATATTCTGAAGACTCAACCTCTGATCCCTCTGTGTACCTATCCGTGGTGTACCCGTTTCGGATGCGCGAGACAAAGAATGACGATCCCGGTCGATAGCTAAACGCATTTCTCGTTGTTCCACACTTTCCTGAGATCGAGAAGCAGTAGTGCGAACTCGTTTAAATTCTAGTCGTAATTGGCGCTGCGTGCTAGTTTCTGCGGGAACAAACTTAGTGCATTACGCTCACGGTTAGCACCTAGCCGTTAGTTCGGGAAGTTCCTGCAAGTTCGGGAAGTTCCTGCACCGGATTCGTGCGGAAGCGACGCCCGGGTGTCGCCACTGTGTGGACCGCCCGGAGGACACGGTGGAGCACACGGTGGAGGTGTGCCCCGCTTGGGCAGAGCAACGCCGTGTCCTCGTGGGGGCGATCGGCGGCGGCGATCTCTCGCGCCGGGCTTTGGTACAGGCCATGGTCCGGAGCGAGGAGGAGTGGCAGGCGGTCGCCTCCTTCTGCGAAGCAGTAATGCTAGCAAAGGAGGCGGCCGATCGCGTGAGGCAACGGTCCTCACGCCCCAACCGGGATTTCAATCGGGTCGAAGTCTACTGGGGCCATGGGCAGTGTGAAAACGAAACCCGGGGCCCTGGGACGAAGGCAACGAAGGAACAGGAGTGGGTTTTTAGTCAGTAAAAGTCTGACACTATCTCCCGCCTCGCCCAAGAGCGGGGAATGTCATAAGATGATTTTCCCACCGAAAAAAAAAAAAAAAAATAGCACCTAGCCGTTGTTCACGCTCTGCGTCGGTTTCGAGAGATCGAACTAACCTGCGCATCGTAGAAACCCTTGAGTATCGAGACAGATTTATATTTTTCTAAAATGCATAGCTAAAATTCCTTCTTAATCCGATACTAACGATATTCAAATCAATGAAAAGTAATCGAATAAGTATGTGACAATTGCTAGTAAGTAGAAAAATAATAATGTTTCGCAGGAAAATTAAACACATCAACCAACACAGTTAACAAAGGTAACCCCCGTTTCTATAGGATGAGAGCGGCACATCAGGACCTATAACATCACTTTTTGGGAACGAAACCATAGCGCCATCTAATTCGACGCCAACGCCATCTAGTTAGAAAACGGAAACTACATATTTTTTACCGAAATTAAATTATGAAAAAAACTAAATTGTCATTAATTTAACAGACAACTACATTATTTTTGCATAAAAAAAAATGGTAACAGCAGCAAGGAACAACTCTAAGAATTACATACGTAATAAATTTAAATTCCCCGCTAAATTCCCCGTTGTAACTTGCAATTTATAATATTACTGCCCCGCTCCTTTATAAAAATAGCGTGATTATTATGTTCCCAGAGTTAATTTTTTATTAACTAAATAACATGTCATTTTGTGCATTCAATTACGAACAAAAACCTTTTAAAATCAATATTGCTTACCTCCCATAACATACGGCGTGATAATATGTAGCCTAAAGCCTTCCTTGGTTTACAAAGAATATTTTTGCTGAATTTCAATTCAATCTATCTAGTAGTTTTGGCGTGAAGCCGTACCATACACACAGACAAAAAGACAAACAGACAAAAATTCTAAAAATTCACTTTTTGTCATCAGTTACGTTTTTCTAACAAAAGCCACTTATTTTTTCTTGAAAATTCTCAATGTACAGTTTTTCTTTCGTTACTGTTTTATTACTGTTTTATTATATGTATAGATAGATAAATTACACCCAGACACAGAAAAAATGATCGTGCTTATCACACAAACATTTGCCCTGGGTGGGAATCGAACTCACGACCTCCGGCATAGCAGTCAGGACCACTAACCATTAGACCAACAGGTCAGTCTTATAATACTTTATTAATATTAAATCATAATACTTTAATAATATATAATATCATAATACTTTAATAATATTAAAGTAGGTACTATGTGACAATTTTTCTGCGGACGCTACATCCCGCATTAGTCCGACCTTCCTCAATGTCGCTCTAGTGACAATAGCGACATTGCACCTTTCACAACTACACTACGATATTGTACACATAACATAGACCTTGTTCCAACCAAATAAGTTCCATTTTTCCTTGTATACGCTGTAAAATAAGTGGTATCCGATTTTCCAAGACTCCCACGCAGGTTTTAGCTTTTATTTAAATTGTGTTAAGGTTGGATTTCGTTTAACGAACTGAATAAACAGTAGTGAATAATAATATTTTCGTGTCTTATTAGGATCATTCATAATTACGACGTTGGTATAACAATAATTTAGTTAGCAAAACATGATTATCAGTTAAGGCGCTGTCACACACTTTTTTCGATTGCATTTTTAAGGCCTGCCTCGCCCTCGACGCAACACCCGACTTCAAGTAGGTACCTATCTACTCACCTTTTTTTATGGTTCCGTACAGTAAAACGGGACCCTATTACTAAGACTCCGCTGTCTGTCCGTCTGTCTGTCTGTCTTTTCGTCTGTCACCAGGCTCTATCTCATGAACCGTAATAGTTAGACAGTTAAAATTTTCACAGATCTCGTATTTCTGTTGCCGCTATAATAAAAAAAATACTAAAAAACAGAATAAAATAACTATTTAAAGGGACTTCCATTTTTTTTGCTACGGATGACTGACTCGCACTTGGCCGGTTTTTTTTTAAGGTTATCATCAAATTACATCTCCGAGGCTGCTATTACTTAGGGACCAGGTAGATAGGTGTACAGGAATACAGATTAGAATTTTCCTGTTCTAAAAATAATATAGAAAGTAGTATAAAGCATCATTTACATTGTGCTTTTTTTTCAGTTCAAGGCTAGTTACAAATGGGTTCCACCACCTGTATGTAGGTGCACTTATGTAAAGTAAAGAACGATGTTAAATTTTTTAATTTTTTTTTTAATACTTGATAGGTTCGCGCTTGACCGCTAACTCACCTGATGGAAAGCGACGATGCGGTCGACGATGGAGCGCGCTTACCTAGAAGTAACCTATTCACTCTTGACTTAAATATTCCCGGGTTGTAGCCATCAGGAAAAACAGATTCCGGCAAGGAATTCCACTCCTTAGCTGTACGCACTATGAATGTGTTCCCAAAACGTTTTGTGCGTATAGGTGGGATGTCCACCATGTACCGGTGACGCCTGGTGGTCCGATGATGGAACGGGCTAGGCGGAATTAGGTTATGCAATTCCGACGCACAGTCCCCGAAATGCAACCGGTAGAAAACCGACAGGCTAGCAACTCTGCGTCGATGCTCAAGACTTTGAAGCCTCGACTCAACGAGTGCATCATTGCCAATGATCCTCTTGGCTCGCCTCTCAATTGCCTCAAGTGCATCAAGCTGGTATCGGGCAGATCCGTCCCAAAGATGAGAGCAGTACTCCATACACGATCGAACTTGCGCTTGATAAAGTTTGAGCAGCTGTTCCGGCGTGAAGTACTGTCTGACCTTCGCGAGGATTCCCAGCTTTTTTGCTGCCAGTTGAGCCTTTGCTTCGATGTATGGCCCAAAGTTGAGTGTTGACGTCAGCGTAACACCAAGGAGATCAAGATGGTCGGTTATTGGCACGGTTATTACAAACTAAGTATGGCACCGATGACTACTAGGGCTGTTGGAAAATTGGAAAGAGTGACTGTGGCTCCAGAACGCAAAGAGCAATTGAAGGAACACAGGTGGGATTACTATTATATTATTACTATGGGTGACAATAAAAGTTTGATACTCCCTCTCGCCCCATCCAGAGCGGGAAGAGTTATTTTAGGATCTACCTTTATTCTAAAAGCATACCTACTTAGGCACACATAGAAACCTTCTTTGGAGTGACGAAGAGGCAGCCTCACGATCTTAAGAACTGCTAAAACGTTTAAGAAAGAAAGAGAAAGAGTTACTGCGGCCCCGGAACACAAAAGGTAACTGAGAGATACAGGTGAGTTTTAGTCAGTAACAGTCTAACACGCCCTCTCGCTCCACCCTAGATTGTGAGAAATCATTTTATGACTCCTAAAAAAACTTGGTCCTAGAACGCAAATGGCAACTGAAGAAACACAGGCGGATCTGACAGACCTTGTCGCTCCACCCTAGAACGAGAGAAGTCATTGGACGATTTCCCACTACAAAAAAAAACCGTGGTCCTAGAACGCAAAGGGCAATTTAAGGAACTCAGTTGGATCTGTCACTTCTGGGCGGAACAGGTAAGTCATTTGAAAACTTTCCACCTAAAAAAACCTTATTCCTTCTTATCTGACTTTTTTTTTTTTTTCAGAAATTCAATTTCTTTAATCACAAAAATAATCGTCTTTTACGATGTCCCTCACACACTGATCAGGGTTTTTCCATTCCTCCTTCTTTGTCCAGACGATCTCCCTTTGAAATGCGCTCCCTGTGAACATCAAGACGGCAACCCGGCGGTTGTCCTTTAAATCCCGCTGTCGCTAAGAGCCCCGCTGATCTTTAAATCAATTCGCTTTGCGAAATATTGATTGATTTACATATGCTATGTACATTCTGAAGAACACTTATCCAGCATTTTTTTTTTGTGTAAATATATTTCTAATTCCAAAGCCGTTTGAAAGGAGTAGGGAAAACAAGCGAAAAAATATCATGTTATTAAATTTTTTTTTTGGCAAAAGTATTAGTCTTACGACAAAATCATATGTTGTACATGAATCTATAATAAACATTTTTTTTTCAAACCTATTGAGTTAGCAGTTACCATGGCCTACTGCTTCAGAATGTCATTAAATGATAAATGATATTTATTTTGTAAATAGGTTTAAAAAAACACGTCAATTTTTTTTTTCGTCATTTTTAAACTAGATGAGGTCGGTGTTTCCTAGCTGACTACCCTGAGAAGAAACACCGAAACAAACTCAGGAGTCAAAGTCTTTTTTAAAGTCCATACAGTAAATATGGTCAAATCACATGAGAACCATGCAGATTTGTCTGAAATGGTCTTTTGAAGAAAGAACCATACAGAGTTGAGTGGACCTGTTATATAGCACTGCTCGGGAGGTCCTTTTCCACTTGCATATCGTCAACATCGAGTATGGTTTAAAAGCTTGTTACTTCATCTAACGCAATCCAATGCGATGTTTGATGAAGAGGCAATGCAAAAAAAGAGAGATAACGCCTGAAAACTCTGTTGGAATTCGGTGATTTACTCGAATATTTCTCAAAACTTGTTCCAGGAAATACGTGTTTTTTTTAAAACCTTAAAAGTTTTTCAGAAAAATTTTCGTCATTCAGAATGTCGATTAAATGTGCAAGGCTTCTATTGATGTACTTTTTTATATTTTTAATATATGAGTACATTATGGAGGGCCAAAGTTCACGTAAAATAGCAGATTTTTAGAGGTCTTTACTAGATTAGTTTTACACAGTTTTAAATAAATAAATAAAAAATACCGTCTTAAGCAACTGACATAACCCACCCTTAACTTAATCTCCGATCACCGAATTAAGAGCGACTCGCAATCAGAACAGATCACTCAGTTGCCCTGTCTCCGTGATGTTATCCCGAGACACGGGTATTTGTGTCGTAACACTCATTAAGATGGAGAGAGATATGTTATCAGTGATTGTCACGAGGTGAGGTATTATATGTAGTGTTTGTTTTGGTAGTAGTTAGGTCGTGGTTAATTGGATATGATAGATATATTTTTGACTGTCAATTAATATGTTTGCATTTAGTAACATTTATATGTTTAAAAAAATTTCAAAAATAAAAAAAAACCCGACTTCGTAAAAAATATCTTTAGATAAAAACTAAAAAGAAAAAGAAAAGTTCAGTCCAGTAGCGTAAAAACCAATTTAAATGAAACAAATAATAAATTCTAATACGGAACATATTGACTGCAACAGTCGGGACCCATTAGATGGGATGATTTTAGTCTGGATTATTTTAATGGGCCCCGACTGTTTGACAGTTTGACCCTTCTTGCAGTCGGGTAAAAAAACGTACAAACGTAACAAATAACTCCAATATCGTGGTTGCGTTCATAAACGTAAAACTGTAAACTCACATACCAACACAAGCAAGACACCCAAACAGTATTCTTTAATCTGTAACCCAGACCTGGAAAAACTATCGCCAATTCACCATGAGATCCCGCCGGAATTCTGTCCGCTATGCCGCGACTTACCGCGGAAGAGGAGTTTCGCCCCGGCGGCGTTGCATCTCCACGCGCAAATCGTGCATGAGTGCAAGGACTGTTGCCTCCAGATCCCATGGTGGCAGGCCAGCAAGGAGGTCCGCCGCTTCGCGGGAAACCGTGCGGTATCCCCGCACCATCCGTATGGCCATAACCCTCTGGCATGCGTTCAGCTGGGCCGCCGCCGCCGGTCGCTTTCGCAGCGATGGCACCCACACCGGCGCCCCATAAAGGGCCATGGACCGAACGATGCCTGCGTAGAGCCTCCGGCAGGAGGCGTCTGGACCCCCAAGGTTGGGCAGGAGCCGCTTGAGGGCAGCCCCAGTCCGATTCAGTTTGGGAGCCAGATGTCGGAAGTGCTCCTCGAAATTCTAGCGGCTGTCGAGGACGAGACCCAGGTACTTCATCGCCGACCCGACGCCGATGTAAACTCCTCCTACCGTTAATTGGGAACGCCGTGGCGGTGCGCTGTAAGCCATACACTTCAATTACATTACTATCGTAATAATTTAAACTTTAGACTAAATCTATGGCCAGACCATAAAAATTTTGACAGTCACGGGTAGTCAGAAGCCAAAAAATCTGACACCAAGAGAATTCATGTTACCCAATAACTAAGTTGTGGAGACCAGATATGCAGCCAGTCTATGTAAAAAAATGGTGTTCAGCTACATCCAGAACCATTGGAAACAGACGCCAAAGGCAGATTGAGAACGCTTGCATCACACTCGACACGAACCCACTCCTCAATTGCTTAAGACTTTTGTCATATACAGAATTACAGACATATATAAATACATACAGGTAAATTGTGAGCACATGTCAATATGATTGTACGCACAGCGCACGACTGGTTTCATAGACTAGTGCATGGCCGTGACTCGCGCCGGGTTTTTTATAAAGCTTAAGGCATAATCTGAGTAGGACCTATGACATTGATGCTAATGTATTTTTGCAATGTTACAAAATACATTGAAGGCTTTTTGGTTGAAGCAATTGTCACTGTTTAATTTAAAAACACCGAGTATTTGTCAGCGTAAACGTATTATTTATTTATTAACATTTACTTTATTGTACACTAAGATAATAAATGTTACAAATTGTGCCTCAAATTTAAAAACATACAATTGACAGCTTTACCGCATTCGGCGATATCTTCCAGGCAACCTGAAGTGGGCAGAGATTGCCTGGACACAAAATGGGGTTGCACTTGGTGCATTTCAAAACATATATTGACTGCTTATACATACTGTAGACCCATCGCAGACCCTTTTCGAACCCCTCCTAGACCCATCCTACAATCGTCTTATACCCATTTTAGATCACCTTATTTTTGACCCGCGTAGACCTTTCGTTAGACGAGTTTCCTTATACCCGTCGTACCCTACTCGAACAAACCTTGTATACGATTAAACCCTCGTAGAATCTAGAAGAACCTAAGTCTACAAGTTGGGGAAAGAAAGTAGACCACTCATAGATAAATATATGTCGTTGATTCTACGTAAGTTCCTTTTAAACCCAAAAGTAGCCTCATAAGCATAGGCCAGCGAAAGCGTAGATCCAGTGTAGATGCCACAAAGGCCTCTCTAAGATCCAGCCCTTTGTTGAGGTAACGTAGAACCAAGAAAAGACTCGGTCTTATTTGGCCTAAAGGGCTTCAATGAATAGCCCTACAAACAAATGTAGTAACAAACACTTCACCTAACAACAGACAGCGATGAACGAATACAAAAGCCATTCGTGAGAGATCTATCTCAATACAGCAAGGGTCGTACACGTTCGGATGACACGAGCTTTTTTGCTCAAGGGCGGTTGTGATCTGTGTTGTCTTGTGATATTTGTACTATCAGTATTATAACTTTATTTTAGTAGGTGTAATATTTATTTATTAAGGTAAACCAACAGCTTCTGTGTACAGCGTATTATTTATTTACTTTATTAACACATACAATTGTTATTTTGTTTTTTATTGTTATTGTTCTTGTCATTACAGCTATGGGCATCAATTATTAGCAATAGGCCGACTCGTACAGTCAGAATTAAGTGGAACTTTTTTTTTAGGTGGGAAATCATGCAATGACATCTCTCGCTCTTGGGCGGAGCGAGAGGGCGTGTCAGACCTTTACTGACAAAAACCCACTCCTTCGTTGCCTTGCATTCCAGGGCTGGGTTTTCTTTTCAGAAGCAAACCCATGGCCCCAGTAGGCATCGACCCTGTTGGGCCCCCTATGATTTGCTGACATATCCTTGAGGCGCGCGTGGAACACTACGCGCCGTCGACGACTTGGGCTCGGTCCAGACGGTTACCGGACGGTCGGATGGCGAGCTACCCATTGCACGCCGTTCGCAAGCCCGCGAAGTAGAACTTGAGGCAATAATTTGACTAATTTCAATAAAATGCGACTGTTTAAGCACGCAGATAGGAGTATGTGCCCGTTTAGGGGGTGACGATTGTCTTGTTCCTGTTTCCCCTTTTCAGTACGACTGAATGTTTCACGTGGAACATTTAATGGAGCTATACCTGCCAGTGGGAGTATCGTGAGATGGGTTGTTTTTAAGCACCCTGTTTCGTTGCGACTGGAATCGTATAGTGCTACGTCGAAGTCATTGGCGTGGACGGAACGATGCCACACTGGGCATACAAACTCCCCCACCCCACTGAAAAAGAAAAACGTATTCCGGTAGCGCGCAGTATCTGCGGCGATGCTCCCCAGTTAGTGGATGTCAGGCAGCGAAGAACATTGTTTCTTGTCCCGACTTTTTGTTTCGTTTTCTGTCAGTGAAACTTATAATTGAAAGACTTACCCAGGGTGATGATGCCCAGGTAACGAGATTGGCGGTAATGCTCTTTGTCAACGCCATACCACGAGATACTGAGAGTCGTATTTGAGCGACGGTTGCGGAGATGAAAACTCACAACTGGGTCTTGGATGAATTTAGACGCAAGGCACCTTCGTTATAAACTTTTCTAAGTATCTAGAGTGTCACTGAGTTTTTCTTCGACCTGTTCAAAACTAGGTGTTTGAGCGCCGTATACATGGTCACCTGCATATAAAAAGCATTTTGTTTGTGAAGAGCAATGCTGGTCCTTCATAATATTAAATAGGGCCAGAGCTAACTAGGGGATACTTAGAAGGGAGGGGCCTATTCAGTATAGTGCTAAGCATGGCCACGATACTAGGAGCCGTTGACTGTATCAAAGGCTACTGACAGATCAACGAACACAATACCTATGACAGCGATCGCCTAAAACCCATCTTCAATTAATAGCGTCAGTTTGAGGATCTGGTTAATGCACGACTTCCTCAGCATAAAGCCAGCTTGCTTTAGGAATAAGTTTGATATTATTGGTGTAAGTTGGATGCATTGTGTGAGGAGTGATACGAAAGAAAGGGAATGGAAGGAAAAACGTGTTGCACCGACCCCAAATAACACGTGACAAGGGTATGAAGATGATGATGAAGATAATTATTAGTGGAAGATGATTGTATACAAGCCTTTTAAACAGTTTGAATGTATGACAGAGGAAGTCTCACTGTAGCTTCTTTCAGTCTTCCTGGCTTAAGAAAAGTAATACATATTTTATATATTTTTATTATATATATGTAGACCAGTGCTTGACTGCGATCCCACCTGATGGTAAGCAGAGATGCAATCATTGATGGGTTTTAGGCGATCGCTGTGACAGGTGTTGTGTTCGTTGATCTGTCAGTAGCCTTTGATACAGTCAACGGCTCCTAGTTTCGTGGCCATGCTTAATACTATACTGAATAGGCCCTTCTTCTAAAGACCTCCCTCAAGGTAGCTTGTAAATTAAGTAGATACAAACAAAATTTAAAAAAGACAATGTTTAAATTTATAATCTTTGAAGTGAGAGTTTTTTTTATTATTATTGATAGGCTCGCGTTTGACCACTATCTCACCTGATGGTAAGAGATGATGTGGCCGACTATGGAGCTCGCTTGCCTAGAAGTAACTTATTCACTCTTGACTTAAAGACCTTGTAGTAACTATCAGGAAACACAGACTCCGGCAGAGAATTCCACTCCTTAGCTATACGCATAATGAATGTGTTCCCAAAACGCTTTGTACGTATGGGTGGGATGTCCACCATATACCGATGGCGCAACGCCGTACGTCTAGTGGTCCGATGATGGAACAGGCTTGAATGGGAAAAAATATCCAGAATATCGCTACTGCTCTAAAATGATTTAATTATTCGATGGTGGATGTTATCGAAACCAGCAGTCTTTTAGGGTACAAAGACAGATTTTAGGGTGACAAGGAGAAATTCTAGGTGAAAAACTCAGGACCTGGTTCAACAGTAGAAGAGTTTGTAACCACTCGACAATCGAGGCTAAAAAAACAAGAAACGTATGCTGACGATAGTTCTGCGCTAAACTGGGTACCAAGTTTCTGACTATAGGTACTGCGTTGATAGACCTATCTGGCTTAATGGAGACGGATATGAACACAGAATTACCTACAGTAAAGAAAAAAAAATTGTGTAATGATACGTTCAATTAAATCATAATATTATGACTAAAACCCGTCGGTTAGGAATTCCCCAAAAAACTAAGACAATCAGTAATAGCTAAAATAAGCCAATTAGTCAAAATACATACGTTGTGACTAATTTAAGACAGATATAAATAACTCTGTGAACACACCATTGTATGCTAATCTGACTCTGACGGACTGGTTTCTAGGGATGTGCGTGTGCAAGTATCCGATACCTAGATCCGACGATATGTCTTCGTATCATTTAGTATTATTACCTATCGATAAAATTAGCAAACCGAACGTCATCAAAATCTATATCGTAATATTCTAAAAATGTAAAATAGTCTGATTTTTTTCTGTTTGAATATTTTTAGAAGGTAATCTACGAAACCAATCACCTGTTATTTACTGTAAGAAAGCTACACTAAGATTTTTATCCCGGTAAAATCCACTATCCCTGTGGAATGGACTACCCGGTAGAAAAGTAACGGAGAAAACTTTGATAGTATGCGTAAAATGAAACGGGAATTTGGTTTAATTACCCCTGGCCCCCAAAAGGATAAGTCCGCCACTAAAATTTTTACCATTCATCGAGTTTGTTTCATTAACATGGCCCTAACCATGAATAAATACTGGGTAAGTACGCCTATGATTCTGAAAAAAACTTTTTACAAAAAAAAAAAAAACAAACGGCTAGGTTACATTGATTAATTACGGAGTTCCAGTGCCTACCTTCCGGCTCCATCATCATTATCAGATCACTTCGATGAAACCATTTCGTAAATATTCAGAACCATTAATTTGTTTGTATTGTCATAGTCGCTTAACTATCTTCATTGTGATATCTATGTGAGTATGAAGTTCCGTTGACCATTTCTGGTCTTCTTCATCAGTTCCACTTCATCAAATGTTACTTACTTTTTGACTGTAAATGTTTAAGTTCTCGATGAAAATACCAAAATCACTATATGGTTGCCTATAATATTTGAAGAGTTCCGTCGATTCCTCATAGATCCCATCATCAAAACCAAATTTTGAAAAAAAATTGGACCAATCTCCATTTAGGGGAAAAAAAATTGCAAATCGGTCCATAAACGACGGAGCAATAAAAAAAAATACAACCGAATTAATAACCTCCTCCTTTTTTTGAAGTCGGTTAAAAACGGAATTCTATTATCTGCACCTCTATAAAAATGTAGTTATAGGTATCGACAGTTGATCCGAAAGATGCAACCCTATTTAAATGTGGTCTAAATACATTAAGCGCAGCAGTCAGCACGTGTGCGGTATGAGGGCACTACACTTACACACCAGTTACGTAATGCGTGGCACATAATCTCGTACAGCACTAGGTATTCTGATACTTACCAATGACAATGGTGGTCAAAGTTTTGCAAAAGCTACGTTTTTATTTTATAATTGATTGGCTCGTATTTGACCACCATCTCACCTGATGGTAAACGACGATGTGGTCGACGGTGGAGCACGCTTGCATTCTTGACTTAAAGGCCCATAAGTTGGAGCAATCAAGAAACACAGACTCCGGCAGAGAATTCCACTCCTTAGCTGAAAAAACATGGAAAGTGATTCGATCTTCCCACAATACCTCACATACAGAAACTTTACTGACTCTAAAGGGGCAGAAGAAGATCTTGAAACTATCTAAGATCACCTCGAAAGAACAGATAAGGTTTTTTAGGGTTCCGCACCTAAGTCGGCAAAAACGGAACCCTTAGAGGATATCGCGTGAGGCAAGGTCCTCACGCCCCAACCGCCGCCGGGATTCCGATCCCGATTTCCGGCTACCGTAGGCGCGAGCTTGCGGACGGTCAGCAATGGGTAGCTCGCCGTCCGACCGTCCGGTAACCATCCGGACCGAGCCCAAGTCGTCGATGGCGCGTACTGTTTCATGCGCGCCTCAAGGAGATGTCAGCAACTGTAGAGGCCCATCAGGGTTGAAGCCTACTGGGGCCAAGGGTCTGATTCTGAAAGGAAGACTCGGCCCTGGTACGAAAGGCAACGAAGGAACAGGTGTGGGTTTTTAGTCAGTAAAAGTCTGACACTATCTCCCGCCCCGCCCAAGAGCGTTGGATGTCATAAAATGATTTACCCACCAAAAAAAAAAAACCCTTAGAGGATCATTTTGTTGTCCGTTTGTCAAGACCCTTCTTCAAAACGTCTAAGTCTAAGTCAACAGAATCTAAAGAAAAGGCTGTTTAAGCTCCATTTAGGCACATATTTTAACACCCGCTGGGAAATTAAAGCCTATACAGTAAACCAAACATACGTGCCTCAGTTGGTAACGTGCCCCAATGGCAAAACTAAGACACGCATTTAAAATATGGTGCTTATTTGAGCCGAGATGGTTAGTTTATAAGTATGACGGCGATGTATATGTTGGAATTGATTACTTCATGATATGGCCAACTAAAACTGGCCAGATCGTTTAAATGTTAACATTTGATGATATGCCAATCCTCTTTTGGCCATGTCATTGATGTAGAATTTCTATGATAATAAAAGGTCTAAAGAAAGTAGGCCAAACCAGGATTGACATATCATCAAACTTTAACGTTTAAAACGATCTGGCCAGTTTTACTTGGCCATATCATGAAGTGATCAATTTCTAAGATCTGGCCACGAGTCCACGACATATACAACGCAAGTTTAACTTGTGTTGTATATTTTATGTAATTTTAAATTCGTGTCTTAGATTTATCCTAGAGTACTTCTGTTGACGTAAAATCCTGAAATTTGGCATTAAGCAAGGTGTCATCATAGCACAAGTATTAAAAGTCTGAAAACTGTAGTGTCATGCAAAATCAAAATATTTGCCACACAAAAAAAAAATTGTCTACTGAAGGAACAAGAGTGGGTTGTAGTTAATTTTTTTAGTCTGATACTTCCTCTCGTACCACCAAGAGCGGCATAAGTTATTTGATAATTTCTCACCTACGTATGACAGCTTGTAAAGGCTTCATGGGTTGAGCGAACGTGTACCCCGGGGCCCTGGACCGACAGCAAAGAAGGAACAGGAGTGGGTTTTAGTCAGTAAAAGTCTGACACGCCCTCCCGCTCCGCCCAAGAGCGATAGAAGTCAGTGAATGATCTCCCACCTAAAAAAAAGCTAGTAAAAGCTCAGACGACTTGAATGTTGACAGCCACTGTCACATATACGAAGATTACTAATATTTCAGCTCACAAGTCTGGCTAGAACCGGTGTGCTTGGCTCTTGGCGGCAGTTGTGAAATAGTCTGTTACTCATACAGTCATACAGGTTCACACACGGTTCTAGGAAAGAAAGATATTTGTCCTTCTCGGTGCAAGGATTCTTGTGTGTAATTATAGATAAGCCACAGTGACAAACATATTTAACTTATTTTGTATTGCATTATTTCTTAAAAAAGGATCTAAGTTAATGCTGGATTAATATATGAAATAGTTTACACTTTCACTGAAGTTTTTAACAAAAATGAGCTTGTGTGACGTAGAGTTGAAACTAACACTGACGACCGTCTCGCAATTTTACCTGCTCCTCATAAAACTCTTCCCTGTCACACATGCAAAAGTATTGACAATCATACCTTTCTGTATAGCTGATAAGACAAGAATATTTTTTTAGTATTTTTTTTTGCACTAGACAACATTTTGTATGAAGTAATTGCAAAAACTACAAAATATTGAATGTTAGAATAGTGATATTATTATATTTGCCAAGTTTAGTATTTTTTTTAACTTTTAATTATTAACAAAGATCTGCTACGGCCTCAATTATGATAATAACTTAAATATCAGTCGCGCCGTAAATATTTTTTAAAACGGCTTCATATTATTTATTCTAAGATTTTGGATTAAAAAAACTGGGCAAGTGCGAGTCGGACTCGCGCACTGAGGGTTCCGTACAAACTTGAAAGGTAAATTGCGGTTTACGATTTATGACGTATTAAAAAAAAACTACTTACTAGATCTCGTTCAAACCAATTTTCGGTGGAAGTTTATAAGGTAATGTACATCATATATTTTTTTTAGTTTTATCATTCTCTTATTTTAGAAGTTAGGGGGGGTCACACACATTTTACCACTTTGGAAGTGTCTGTCGCGCAAACTATTCAGTATATAAAAAAATAATTTTAGAAACCTCAATATCATTTTTGAAGACCTATCCATAGATACCCCACACGTATGGGTTAGATGAAAAAAAAATTTTGAGTTTCAGTTCTAAGTATGGGGAACCCCCAAAATTTATTGTTTTTTTTTTTCTATTTTTTGTAAAAATCTTAATGCGGTTTACAGAATACATCTACTTACTAAGTTTCAACAGTATAGCTCTTATAGTTTCGGAAAAAAGTGGCTGTGACATACAGACGGACAGACAGACACATGACGAATCTATAAGGGTACCGTTTTTTGCCATTTGGCTACGGAACCCTAAAAAACATAAAAATCTTCGTAACTCAAAAACTACTGAATTTCAGTAGAACATTTAGCGGTTTTAAGAGGGTCTTTTTTCACTCGCCTATCGACAACATCGAGCATGGTCTAAAAGCTTGTTACTTCATCTAACGCAATCCAACGTGATGTTTGACGAAAAGGCCACGCGAAAAAAGAGAGGTAACGCCTGAAAACTCTGTTAGCATTCGGCAATTCCATGATGATGATATTTTACAAAACTTGTTTTTTTTTTATTTGATATAAACAAGTGCTTGACAGCGATCCCACCTGATGGTAAACAGTGATGCAATCGTTGATGATGAGACGCACTAGTTCCAGGAAATACGTGTTTTTTTCTAAACCCTTTAAAGTTTTTTAAAAAAATTGTCGTCATTCAGAATTTTGAATAAATTTGCAAGGCTTCTGTATTATACTTTTTTGGGTTTTTTAAGTTTTGAGTAAAGTAGGAAGTTCATGCAAAATAGCAGATTTTCAGAGGTCTTTACTGGATTAGTTTTACGCAAATTTATAAATTGATTTCAATAGAAGCCTAGATAATATCTACAAGATACTGTGTTTCCAAAATATCTGTTGAAAAACAGTGAAAACGTATGTCGAGTTGCATCCCCTTAATCCTCCTACGATGTCCTGCAAGGAATACGTCGAGTTAGCAGTAACCCTGTATATCACTCTATTATTATAAAGTTGAAAGTTTGTCAGTGTGTTTATACGAGTATATTTGTTACTTCTTCACTCTCGAACGGCTGAACGGATTTGAATAATAATAATAATAATAATAATAATAATAAGTTTATTGTTCTTCTCTCACATAGAAATTTGCAAACAATATAAAGAAGCATACAAAACATTAGCGATAATTGTTGTGATCTATATGAGAGATTGGTTTCTGTACTAGGAGACCTGTATGACAGATTACCAGCCTCTCCAGACTCCGGACAATAGGTGACAGCTGTATACAACATCAGTGAGAAGTAATAATTAAGAGGGATTAAGCTAGGTGCAATGTGATTGTTGCTGTTATGGGGGTGCAAGGTGAGTGGCAGGAACTAAATTGAATGAGTAATTGAGTATGTGCGTGAGTAAGTGTGCGTGAGTGTGAGTGCGAGTTTGTGGGAGCGTGTATGTGTCTGTGTGAGTGCGTGTGGGAGAGAGTGAGTGTGTGTGTGGGTGCATGTGTACGGGGTGAAGGAGGTGCCAGCATACGCAGTTGGTTAGGATGGTACAATGAGCAGATTTTCAGTGTCATCGTAATTGAGGGACTTAAGCCAGGCAGTAATAACCCTCTTACAATTTGCTCTTGTTAGAGGGTAAACTGTTAGCTTCTTATTAATCTTATTATATAGATGTCCACCAAGAAAATCAAAGAATTTGCGTGCGAAGGCAGTGCTACGATAAGTGAGTGTTGGGCAAACCCTGTGTTTGACTCTCTTGTTTGCGTTAAGTAAAGGATCATACTCTATTAGTGAATGTTGTTTTAGAGTTGAGCACAGGATATAAAGTTGTCTTACTGTCAACACATCAGAGAGCAAGTACAGATCTTGGGTAGGAAAGAAAAAAGGTAACGACAGGCTTACTTTTAGTACCGCTCTTTGTGCTCTTTCAAGTTTTATTAAGTTAGTTTTACAAGTGCCACCCCAAACAGTAATACAATAGGTTAGAATGGATTGGCACAAGGCCATGTAAACCATTTTAATGACATTTTTATCTGCAATACGGCTTAAATTTTTAAAAACGAAAATTAGTTTTCGAGTTCTGGAAGATAGTAGGTCCAGGTGGTGTTTGAAGCTGAGAGTATTATCAATCATGACTCCCAGGTACTTTATACTAAAAGCTATTTCCAATCGACTGCAGGAACAGGAGTGGGCAGATGAACAGTAATGGGCTTTGATGTAAAAATTTTCGTGAACTGCGGGTGAGATGTTTTTAATAGAGAATGGTACAAATTTGGTTTTGCTGACATTGAGAGTAAGGCCGTTGTTGTTGAGCCAAGAAGTTACAGTATTGAACCCAGACTGAGCGAGGCTGTAAACCTCATCCCAACTGTCGCCATGGAAGATCAACGCAGTGTCATCCGCAAATGTGACAATTTTGCCATTTTGTAGTAGCAGATCACACAGGTCATTGATGAAGGTGAGGAAAAGCGTGGGCCCAACTACACTACCCTGCGGAACACCGTAGCAAATAGGTAAGTCATCACTAACAAATTCTCCAATTCTAACTCTCTGATGCCTGTCAGCAATACACTAAGAAGCAAGAATAAAATTTTGCACACGAGTAGAACATGTCCTGGAATTTTTCTACTTTCACAGCTAGTAAAATAAGGCTGATTAAGCGTAATAAAATTGTTCTACCTTTAATATAAATTAGTCAGCGGAAACACAAATCAACCAACCAACCAACGACTATCACACAACGTCGTCTAGTCCCAAGCAAAGCAGAGCTTAGGTTAGGAGTACTAGACAACTGATAAACATACAAAAACCCCATTCTTGTATTTCTAAATACATACATTTTATAGATAAATTACACCCAGACACAGAACAAATGATCGTGCACATCACTCAAACATTTGTCCTGAGTGGGAATCGAACCCACGTCCTCCGGAATAGCAGTCAGGGCCACTAACTACTAGACCAACAGGTCAGTCAATTTGCCAATTTACGTGGAAACGCGTTGTCGCATTGTCGCGAGCCTGTCTGCTGAGAGCCCTTACGCTAATCACCCATAAACTTCCATTTTATAACTCGTAATTTCACTAGTTCCGTAGTCATAACTTTCTAATTAGAGCATAGCACTGCTTTGCGGTAGTAAGTGTCAGTAAGGGGTGCGGGAGGTAAACAAGCTAACTATTGGATTTGATGTCCGGGTTGGGAAAGGATTATTGGGTTTTCTCTGATTATTACTTAGCCACAAATGAAAAATATTAATTTTTGTAAACATGAAACTTAAATTTACTTGGTACCGTATACTAAATGTTGATATCGTACACTAAATGTCAGCACACTAAATGTAGGTACAATAAATGTCAGCACACTAAATGTAGGTACAATAAATTTCGATACACTAAATGTCAGCACACTAAATGTAGGTACAATTAATGTCAGCACACTAAATGTAGGTACAATAAATGTCGGTACACTAAATGTCAGCACACTAAATGTAGGTACAGTAAATCGGGGTTACCATGACGTTCAAAGTAACATTGTTTCATTCTTATTTCAGTGTGGGTAAGAGACAGAGCTATACAGGTTGTCTAGCGCCATCTCTTACCCACACTGGAAATAAGAATGAAACAATCTTACTTTAAGCGTCATGGTACAAATCAATGTCGGTACACTAAATTTCAGCACACTAAATTTCGGTGCAGTAAATCATCATCATCATCATTTCAGCCGAAAGACGTCCACTGTTGGACATAGGCCTCCCCCAAGTGTCGCCACAATGAACAGTTCTGTGCATCTCGCATCCATCGGATTCCCGTAGTAAATGTCGGTACACTAAATGTCAGCACACTAAAAGTCGGCGCGTCACATTAAACCTTCGTCTCTGCCAAACTCTTTGGGACAAATAATTGTAATGTTGTCTTATATAAATCCTAGGAAACCGCAAGAACTGACACCATTCATAAACTTCAATCTTACAAATAATTAAAGTTTCAATCTTTATGATATCGTTAACTGTCACAGTGAGTCATTTTACTGAAATAGCACTTAGAGAGAAAGTCTTGACTTAGAGAGAAAACTTACACTCAAGTTAACTTCTAAACGACGGCGACGTGATCAAACACTTTTTTATTTAAATAACTTATTTTTATTCCCACTGCCTCGTCACCATGAGGGATGAAATTTATGATTACAGAAAAGTTATGAATACGCAGTAATGTAATAAAAACATTCTAAAAAAAACAAGCTTTTCAAAAATTATCTGCCGTATCGGATTGATAGTGACGTAGTTTTTTTTTGTTCTCTTCTCAATAATGGGTATCATTATACTGAGTATCAATTGCCATGCATTATGCATTGGCAAAATGGCATGAAAAATAACTAGTCCGCCATCTTCAGGAGTCCGCCAAATTGGATTTAGAATGACGTCACTTATCTAAGCATGAATTGTCATCTAAAATGAACATGTACCTATTTCAGCTCAATCGGTTAGGGGCGTAACTGTTATAAAATTTATTTATTAATTTCATTATTGCACACCTTAACTTATTAATCTGCAGGATTTGACGTAAACAAATATACTGTATACAGACATTACAAGATAAATAAAAACTTGTAACATAAGTGAATAGATAAAGAGGGAGAGACAGTTCAAAGATGCATAGACTGTGTCTTCTTGCCCTTGTCTCGTGTTATTTGGGGTCGGCGCAACACTTTTTTTTCTATTCTGTTTTGTGTCACGTCACGCTGTCACTAACCCCCTTCTCTTTCATATCACTTCTCACACAATCCATCAATCTTTTCTTTGGCCTTCTCACTCTCTCCATCCATCCACATAAATATACTCGTAACTCTTTTAGTAACATGCGTTTCATCCCTACTCTTCACATGGCCATACCAAGACAAATGATTCCATCGAGATATAAGTACTAACGTACTAGAGAAGCTAAGTCAAATAACTGAATTGTCCTATTTTCGTAATTTGTTCGCTGCAGCGCTAAAATAATAACAATTCGTCTAAACCGTAACTAATTTACCACAGTGCTAGATTTGCTGCGGAAGTGTATTTATTCTCGGCAAAAAGGTCTTAAGCGCCATGTAAATCACAGCACTTACGCGTTTTCTTCGACAAAGTGCGGCGCGATCGCTGCAGTTGAACGAGACAAAGTAGGAATTTACGGTGTCTTCTCTAGTACGTTAGTACTTATATCTCGATGAATGATTCGCTTTTTGTGAGGAATGAAATAAAAGAAAAGGGAGTAAAATAGCATAACACTTTTCTTTGCCCTTTGGGTGACTTTAAGCCTTCTGACGAGGCTCATTTTTAGACCTAAGTATAATGTACCTAGTCAGTGGTGGATTAGCCAAGTTGCAAGAGTAGCAAATGCTAGCCCCGCGCATTCGGGGATCCTGCACTTGAACGCAAAAAAAATCTAGTCAAAGTATATATACTGAAATATACAGCTGAATATTTCATTGAATATAATAGTCAATCTCTTATATTTCCCTTATAATCGTACTTTCCACGTAGGTTCTTACAGAATCTTAAATTCCACGGGGTTATGTGATTAAGAATAATAGTACTAAATAGGTACACAGGGGCACCTTGGTCGAATTTGCTACAGGCCCCGCGCTAGCTTAATCCGCCACTGTACCTAGTACAAATATAGGGTGACTGGTAATTAGTGTACGATACTTAAACACGTGATTGTGCTCATGATAACCAACAACTTTTACTATGGGAACAAACCTGAAATCGCGAAAAAAAAAAAACAGCTGTTCAGTACATTTATGTTTGCCTAATGTACTGAACAGCTGATATTTTTTTCGCGATTTCGGCTTTGCTCCCATAACAAAAATTGTTTGTTATCATGAGCACAATCACGTGTTTAAGTATCGTACACTAATTGCCTGTCACTCTATATATCGATGTTCACTATGAATTTCTCAGTGGCAACCTGAAATATAGAATTGTGCCCAATAACTGGCAAAAAGCTTACCAAAATGTGAGTTACTCTGCTTACAGATCATCATCTTCCTGCCCTTGTCCCATCTTATTTGGGGTCGGCACAACATGTTTTTTTCTTCCATTCTATCCTGTCAACCGTCATGCTATCACTAACTTCCTTTTCTTTCATATCACTGTTCACACAATCCATCCATCTTTTCTTTGGCCTCCCTCTCCCTCTCCACCCATCCACATGTATACTCATAACTCTTTTAGTAACATGCGTTTCATCTCTCCTCTTTACATGACCATACCAAGACAAACGATTCCCTTTCAACTTTTCAGTCACTGGCGCCACTTTCAAACTTCCTCTAATATACTCATTTCTCACTTTATCCATTCTCGTCACACCACACATCCATCTCAACATTCTCATCTCCGCTACATGCAATCTTTTTTCATCCGTCTTTTTCACAGCCCAACATTCTGATCCATACAGTATGACAGGTCTTATCACGGACTTGTAGATTTTACCCTTCAACTTGGGGGGCATCCGTGGGTCACAAATTGTTCCAGTGACCTGTCGCCATTTCATCCATCCTGAATTGATCCGATTTGATACGTTTGACAAGTTACTCTGCTTACAGAGACATACATAATTATATGAGTAAACGTTTCGCCTCTTCGGTAACATCGCGTACTTCGAAGGACTGAAACAATTTGCTTGCTGCGGTCTTCCCGCCTGATTATAATTTAGGTGTCTTCAAGGCTAGAGTGAATAGGCTCTTAATAAACTAGTGCGCCTCACCATCGTCGATTGCATCACTGCTAACCACATCATACCATTAAAAAAAATCAGTTCATAAACTATTTTTGAATCAAGAACATTTTCTTGTAATTGCTACATTTCCATTGTTAGTTTTCTAACTGCAGCTTGTGAACGCGTCAATATCAATAAATGGCTCATTGTATGCAACATTATTTGCGAAACTTTCAATTAGTCGGATGGACATTGTTCCACTTATGCAACATTACTGCCCTTGACCGTGATGGGAACATGACTTAGTTCACTTAACTATTTTGTTACAAAATATCTTGCCTGTATTGCTTTGGTCGTTCACAATGGGCTTCATCAGAAGGCTTTTTTTAGGTGGGGAATCATCAGAAGGCTTAAAATCACGTATGGAAAGGGCTATGCTTGGAGTTTGTTTGTGTGATCCAACATCCATCAGAACCAAGGTTCTAACATAACCCGAAGAATCGCCAAACTTGAGTGATAGTAAGCAGGGCACATAGCTCGCAGAACGGACGAACGGAACCTTACATGAACACGCAACGTTGGAAGGCCTCCCATAAGGTAGACCGATGACCTGGTGAGAGTCGCGGGAATCCGATGGATGCGAGACGCACAGGATCGTTCGTTGCGGCAAGACTTGGGGGAGGTCTATATCCAAAAGTGGAAGTCTTTCGGCTGCAATGATGATGATGATGATAACATTATAAGCTTTTAGATTAAAAGTCAATGATGGAGAATAACACTACCTACTTTTTCTTCTGTCAGGAAATCATCAAATGACGTTCCGTTCTAGGGTGGAGCGAGAGGGCGCTGACTAAAAATCCCAGTCTTAAAGTTACCCTTTGCTTTCCAGGGCCACGGTAACTCTTTCCAAAATTCCCGTGGCTCTAACGAGTACCTCCTCTTTTTTTGTAGGAGGGGAAATCATCCAATGACATCCCTCGCTCTTGGGCGAAGTGGAAGGGCGTGTCAGACTTTTACTGACTAAAACCCCACTCCTGTTCCTTCTTTGCCTTCGTCCCAGGGCCGAGTTTTCTTTTCAGAAACAAACCCTTGGCACCAGTAGGCTTCGGCCCTGCTCGGACCCTACGGTTTGCTGACATCTCCCTGAGTCGCGCGTGGAACAGTACGCGCCGTCGACGACTTGGGCTACTAGCTATGAGGTTGTAGTTCTCCGCCAAGCCCGTTCCATCATCGAACCCCAAAACGTACGGCATACGGCGACGGCGTATGGATGGACATCCCGTCCATAAGTATAAAAAGTTTATTGAACACTTTCATGGTGCGCACATCTAAAAAATGGAATTCGATGCCAGAACCTGTTTTTCCTGACAGATTCTGGGGGTCCTTAAATCAAGGGTGGAATGGTTTGCAGCGACAACATTTGAAAGAGCTACCGTGGTTCTAGAACTTAAAGGAACTTTGGTGGGTTTTTGTCAGGAATGCCTGACACGCCCGGCACCCTCTCGCTCCACTCTAGAGCAGGAGAAGTCATTTGATGATTTTACCGCGTCAAAAAAAAAAATCCTTTTTTCCTTCTAGGCAAGCGTGCTCCATCGTCGCCCACATCATCGCTCACCATCAGGAGAGAGATAGTGGTCAAACGTATGTAAAAAAGATCGACTTAAATAGAGTTTACAGGCGGAAATTAATCGTGTTTGTACTTATTTTTTGTAAGAAATGATTCGATTAATTCAAAAGTCCTTCTCAAGCTCATTTTAGACTACGCTATAATATAATAGCATATAGTTTATAGCACAACAATATCGCTCACCACACATTTATTTAATTTAGCCAAATAAGATATAGTATAGCGAAGTGTGAAGGTGTTCGAAACAAATGTATGGTGTGCGATACTGTTGTGCTATGATCTATAAGCTATATGCTATTATATTATTGCGTAGACTGAAATGAGCTTTAGGCATAGAACAGCTTCTGAGTTATAAGAAAATCGTGATTCGAACACACATCATGGCCAATTGTTTGCTTTTCGACGAAACATTAGCACTATAATTAATCAAACAACCAAATAACCAGAGACAAGGAAACTAAGCAACTAACTTTGCCAACATTTCAAAAGAATAATGATCATCATCGTTTTTACACTCTGTACATTTCTGGTATTATCAAATTAAGCTGGTCATTCACAAAAAAATGTGGTTTTATAATAATTTACGTCGTTACGTGTTCTTACATAACTTGAACGTTCTAGTTAGTTCCAGTCCAATGCTCTCTGGGTTGCAGGCATCGGCATTATGAACTAATTGTTCGATGTATTGTTTGACAGCTGTCATTTTGTCCTGTTGTTTCAAGTTTCATGTATTTTTTTGAAGAATTATCCTAATATCTAGAACTTGAGCCACAAAGTGCTGAATTTTTCACGGTTTCGGATATCAGTTCGTAAAATCGGAACCCTTATCTCACTTCGTTGTCCGTCTGTCTAGCTCATTTTCCTAGGAACGTGTACAATGCGTTCCAAATAAGAATAGGATCGATTGACAGGTAGTGACGTCACGTCATACTGTCAAATCGAAGAATTATTATGGTGAGCAAAACAAGAAAATTTTAAAATTTAATTTATTTACGAACTGTGAACGAAAATAGTTTAATCAGAATCCAGTTGTTCAATTTTGCTCATCTCTGAGTTCTTCAATTTTGCCCAATTTCTTGCGATTTGACAGTATGCCGTGACGTCACAACATGGCGTCGATCCTATTCTTATTTGGAACGCATTGTAGAAGTATGTATTTGTATAAGTTGAAATTAATATCAAATACTCGTCTGCTACCCCTAGAAACAGTGAAAAAATTAAACTTCTAAGTCAACACAATATAAAGATAAGGCCGTTTATGCTCCGTTTGGGCGCATATTTTGACACTCACCATAAAATCTAAACCTATAGAGTACTTCCCGTTGACCTAGAATCCTAAAATTTGGCAAGAAGCACAAGTATATGAAAAAGTTTGAAAACCGTAATTTTGTAATTACATCACACAGTAATAACTTTTTTGCGATTCGGAAAAATCATTTGGATCCAGCGGTGCGCAAGTCCGATTCGCATTTGACCGGTTTTTCTCAAATGTAGAGTGCATCATTTATATATTAAATTCACCAGACTGCTTTGGAATGAGCTGCGGGATCTTCCAAAGAGTTACCGTGGCTCTGGAAGTTACGGGAAAGTTTTTTAATTTACCACCTAAAAAAAATTGCTTCGAATTGCCAGTCCTTTTGAGTACCGTATTTAAAGAGTTGGTCCCGGCTCTCATTTATACCTTACCTACATCTTTGACTGTCATTACGAGACACAGAATTAATGAATGATTTATTTGCTAGAATGCGGGTACATGTTAGTGGTAACAATTTTAGATGGTTTCACTGTATTCGAATTTTCAGTCGTGCTAATTTATATTAGGTACATGCATGGTCGTTACAGTTTAGGGCGCTTTCAAATTAGCCGCAAAGTGACGCGTGGATGTAGCGCAGCAGTCGCGCGTTTTTTATTTATATGGAACTAGCTTCTGCCAGCGGCTTAGCCCGCTTGAAATGAGGTTCCTCCATACAATCTTTGGACCCTCATTTCACCCCTTTAGGGGGTGAATTTTGGGAAATCCTCTCTTAGTGCTCGCCTTCGTCATAAAAGGAAACCTTGTGTAAAATTTCACGCTCCTAGTCCCAGTAGTTTTGGCTGTGAGTTGATATGTCAGTTTCTCCTTTTATATATATGTATAGATAACAAAGCAGCGCGACGTCAGCGCTGCAGCCGCGCTGCACTTTGCGGCTAATTAGAAGTCGCCCTTAGCGTAAGTACATCAAGATAATGTAAGTATTTATTGAAACCTGAAAACCAAGGATATCATGTTTCCCACCAGGTTGTGGAGATAGTCTGTCGCTCGCGCTGAGGCTGGAGGCTGCCCCCACCTCATATACAACGACGAAAGATGATGAATGAGCCAACAATCAACCACCTTTTAGTTCAGCCTCTTAGACAAGTTCAATATCTTAACCAACCATATTTTAATGGGATCAATTAAATTTAAAAACTGATACATAAATATTTATGTATTCTCTGACGTGTAATGTCAAAGGTAGGCCTCACAAGGTCGGAACTGGGCTGGCATAAAATCTGGCAATATTGCGGACATTTAAGGAACAGTTCGCACTTGACAGGTTGTGTATAAAAATCAGTTACCGGCCTTGACCGCGATGCAGTGCGTTGTCGTCGAACGACATGCGAGTACAGGGGTGGCACGCATGAGATATTACGAGACTAGTTGCAAAAGGAAAAGGAATAGTAGTAGTAGTAATTCAAAAAGTAAACTATTAACAATAATACAAAAATAAACTATTTACATGCATTTTTGAATTGTCAAGAACTCGTTCAGTCAGAAAAAAAAGTGAAGCTATTTGCACGTTCCAAAGCGTTTTGAATTTCCAGTTCTAAAAAAAATATTACACAGTGGTAGGTGGGCACAATATATAAATAATATTAATAGATATTTGAAATAAAACTGAAGTTTGTTTAAGTTCATACTTTAGTAGAGAAAAGGGTTTCAAATATTTCTCGTAAATCGAGTATGTTTGTTTGATTTTTTTAACTTAACCCTCCAGATACACTACTACTACTTACAGCAGCTCTGTATAGTGGGTGCGTTCATAAATCACAGTAAGACTAAACGACTAGAAGTTTTTCAGTGAACCATCGTGAAAAATGATTTTGTAAAGTATAACTTTGATTGATTTGCGAACGTAACACGGTTTATTTATTTATTGTATGGCTATTTCAAGAAAAAGTAATTCAATAGCGTTAGACGAACCGAGAGGATTGTATTCATAATTTTATTGATTATAATTCCTTAAATAAATACATGTTTAGGCCGCCAATCATACTTTAATCACCATACAACTTCACACTGACCTGCAAATGCAAAAAAACTTAGGAAAGTTTGTTTTTCGCGGGTGGCCCTGTAGCATCCATAGCTAGAGCCATGAGAAAACTACTGAAAAGGAAACCCGTAGTCCTAGAACGCAAAGGAAATCTTAAGGAACATAGATGTGGTTTTAGTCAGTAAAACCACATCTATGTTCCTGACGCACACTAGTTGGCGAGATGAGGTGGAGTGAGGCCCACTTGAAGAACCCTTAATTATAATCGGACGGAAAGACCGCAGCAGGCAAATTGTTCCAATCCTTCGATGTATGCGGAAATGAAATTTAAATTTGTAGCTTTTTTATAGGATACATCACATAACTCCTATACTCATACTTTCACTGACTAAAGCCCACCAGTATTTCTTCAGTGACCCTTTTCGTTCGGGCCGCGGTAACTCTTTCCAACAATCCCTCCCGCAGTTTAGTGGCTTGACAACCCTAAGGTCGTTCACACATGTGCACATAAAAGCCGCGCTTATTAGCATTAAATATTGACAGTGCACAGATAGTTTGACTTGTGACAGCCAAGTATCTTAGACATGCTGGGAACCGTGCATATCTGTATATCTTGTTGTTTCAAATATTTGTTTTGATCAGTTGCAAGATTTGGCCAAAGAATCTGAATTATTAGATACTTTTTAAATCTGCATAACCGTTGTGGACAAAGATCAAAGCAGAAAGCAGAACACTTATATTTTCTTTTTAGGGTTCCGCACCTCAAAAGGAAAAACAGAACCCTTATAGGATCACTTTGTTGTCCGTCTGTCTGTCTGTCTGCCAAGACCCATTATCCCGGGAACGCTGGAGGTATCGAGTTGAAATTAAAACCATATACTCAAGTCTGCGGACTCTCGAAGCTGTAAAAAATTCAAACTTGTAAGTTAATGAGAAAAAAAGATACTTCGGTTTATGTGCCAAAAAACGTTTTCGACACTCTCGATGAAATCAAAATTCTTAGGGTACTTCCCGTTGACCCAGAATCCTGAAAGTTGGCATAAAGCAAGGTCTTATAGCACAAGTATAGGAATAAATCTGAAAACTGTAAATTTGTTGTTACGTCACCATTTTTTTTTTCGACTCGGAAAAATCTTCCGAGACTCCATTCCGCAATTGAACTATTTACATAGGTAAGTTTGTACGGAACCCTCAGGGCGCGAGTCCGACTCGCACTTGCCCAGTTTTTTTTATTTTGCCACACTATTAATAACTTACTTATGGGTCGACTTCTGAAAAGTTTACCCGTGGTCTTAATCATAATCATAATCATAATCATAAACATTTATTTGTTAGAACATGGTAGGTATGTAAATTACATGAATCTTAGAACACAAAAGGCAACTAAAGGAACATAGGTGTGGTTTTAGTCAGTAAAAAAGTCTGACATCTCACACTCGATGCTAAAGCGGGAGAAGTGAAGATGATTTCCCTTTTTTGATTTTTTTTTTTATATATGTCGTTATTGTTATTTGTTTTATTTTTAAGGTGTGCGCCATATTTGACGTAAATAAACTGTTTTTCTTTCTTTTCTTTCTTTCTTTCACCCACTAGGAATAACTCCTATATCGTTGGTGTGTCTAAAATCTACATGCATGTAAACACACATACACAAGACACCAAAACCCAGAACAATTATCTGTAGGACATACAAAAATATTTGTTCCGTACGAGAAACGAACCTGCAACACGCAACGTAGCAGCCAATTGCTCAAACACTACGCCACCATGCCATCAGACGTCTTAACGAACCAGCACAGAAATGTCTGGTGAATAATGGCGAGGAAAGAGGACCCCAAATAACACAAGGATAAGCCGTCAGTGTTCCAAAGCAATTGATTTCAAAAAATAAGACTATTCTTGATTCGCGGGCTTCCAACCCCTCCGGTAACCGTCCGGACCGAGCCCAAGTTGTCGACGCGAGGCGCGCGTGGAACAGTACTCGCTGTTCCACGCGCGCCTCAAGGTGATGTCAGCAACTGTAGGGGCCCAGCAGGGTTGAAGTCTACTGGGGCCAAGGGTCTAATTCTGAAAGGAAGATTCGGCCCTGGTACGAAAGGCAACGAAGGAACAGGAGTGGGTTTTTAGTCAGTAAAAGTCTAACACTATATCCCGCTCCGCCAAGAGTGGGGATGTCATAAGATGATTTTCCCATCGAAAAAAAAAAAGACTATAGGTACCTACTTGATTGAATAATACAATAATAATAGTCGACTATGGGTTAAGTGAAAATGAACCCCCAAAGCCCTGGCACGCATAGCAAAGAAGGAACTACCGCGTGGGTGTTAGTCAGTAAAAGTCTGACCCGCTCCGCTCAAGAGCGGGAGAAGTCATTGGATAATTTCCAACCTTAAAAAAAAACTGAGTACGACAGAAACGTGCCCAGAAGACTGGTGTCATTGCCAAGTTAAATGGCAATGCTAATTCTTCAGGCAAAGAACGAGTCAAATTACAAACACATAACTATGTACTTACCTTCTACAAAATATCTTAATTAATTCAGCACCGACTGACATTGATCTTTAGCAAGTATTGCCCACGCCCAGAAATAGATTTATAAGTGTTATATACGTTCAATTTATTTACCAAAGTATATACTTACGTGTATCAGTTATTGTGGCAGTCTGTTATTATGTACGCTCGTAAAACTCACGCTTTTAATCAAACTGAGCAGTTAAGTACACTATAATTTCTTAATTTCATATTGATGTAATAGCAACATAACATCACGCACGCTCCGGGCCCTGGTTCAGGCTATGGTCCGCAGCGAGGAGGAATGGCAGGCGGTCGCCTCCATCCGTGAAGAAGTAATGCTAGCGAAGGAGGAGGCCGCAGCGTGAGGGAACCACAATTCCCGAATGGAGTCTAGAAGATTTTCCGAATTGCAAGTTTTTTTTTTTTGTGACGTATGTAACAACAAATTTACAGTTTTCAGATTTATCCCTATACCTATGCTATAAGATCTTGCTTTTATGCCAAATTCCAGAATTCTGGGTCAACGGGAGTACCCTATGAATTTGGATTCCTGTGAGAGTATCGAAACATAGGTTTTTTGCGACATAATCGGCCGTATCTTTTTTTTTCGTTAACGTAGAAGTTAGATTTTTTCACCGCTTCAAGGGACCGCAGCCTTAAGTATAATATGGTTTTAAATTTAACTCGATACCTCCACACGTTCCCGAGAGAAAGGGTCTAGACAGACAGACATACGGACGGACAACAAAGTGATCCTATAAAGACCTACGCAGACCGGGACGGCATGGCAAAGGATTTAAATTTGTACCAATGGACATTCAACCATATCTAAATAAAAATACGATATAAATTCCTATGCTACTCGTATCATCGCACGGCATTGAAAGACGCGTCACGGGCTCCCGCGGCAGGATGCCGTGGCGCGCTGCGGTAGGGGATGGCATGCCGAAGGACGCCAGCACCCGCCAACACTATCAAACGTTACTTATGACTGAAATATGTATCGGGCAGTAGAAGCTGCCGTGGCATACTTCGACGTGACGCGGCATGCCGTGGCAAGGCGCTGGAATGCCGCAGTATCTAAGTGGCTAGTGTGCGCTGACTGACGACAAAATCCTTTACCATGCCCTCCCGGTCTCCGTAGGCCTTAAGGGTTCCGTTTTTTCCTTTTGAGGTACGGAACCCTAAAACATCATGCAAGCCTTATTAAAGTTACGAGTATAATAACACTTACAGCACTTCTCTGAAGCAGCCTGGAGTTTGGAGAAGAGTTAGTGGTGTGACACCCCTGTGCCTAGGAAACTAAAAAGCTGTTGGTCCTGCACCTGATCTGTCCCCGGTCGTGCCGTATTGCCGTTCAAACGGACTATACGAGTAAAGGAACAGATGGTGCACCAGTATTACTACAATTTGTCCAATCTCTATTGAGATTGGACACCGTGATCGAAATTCGGTCAAGTTCCATGATATAAGGAGCGAGCATAACCCCAATTGCCATCAACTGGACTGAGCACAAAGGTAGACACTGGGATAAATCCAATAACTTTTTCTGACCCTGAGAATTGAACCCAGGACCAGTAGGCGGAGGCACGCTTTTTACCATATGCCGCAACAAATCATGAGAATGCAATGTCGGCATGATTAAAAAGAGTATATTATATGGACTTTCTTGCACGTTCTTCTCCATCATAGAGAGAATGTGCTTTAGTTTTCTGACTGACTGACTGCTTGACAATTCAAAATTGCTTGCATATGGTTTATTTAAAACTAGCATTTGCCCGCGGCTTCGTCTGCATAGGTACATAAAATATAGCCTATGTCACTCAGGAATAAAGCACCTTTCTATCAGTGGTTTTTTTTTGCAATCGACTAATACTTTCAGAGATTACCTCCTACAAACAAAAAAACATAAAAACAAAAAAACATAAAAACAAAAAAAACATAAAAACAAAAAAATCAAACTTTAACCTCTTTACAGTATTAGTGTAGATAATCTTTGAGTTTGATGAACCAGTACCAGAACAAGATTTACATCCGGGCTGACCTGGGTACACCAGAAATATTTAAAAATCAGCTTTTTACCAACCTTGAAGTGTTGAGGTTAAACACGATTGACATCTGGGCCGACTTGGGCGCACCAGAACCATTTAAAGATCAGCTTTTTACCAACCTTGGTACTGAAAAATGTCATATAAGTAAGCCAATAACAACAGCTTTATCTATAAATACAAACAGGCACGTTTCACTAAACCTCTGCACAGCCACAACAAGATTAGAGCAGAACCGCCCTGAGGGACACTAGGAAGAAACCTTACGTTACTAGGGATTATATTGAAGCGCAATGCAACTGCGTTCTGCGTAGTAAACACTACGTAGAAATACTGTGATGACTGAGACTTAGTCTGCGTATAACTTTAATAAGTAACCTCTATGGTACTCAATCCTAACAATGTTCTTACTGCTGGGACTCAGGTCTCATCTCGAATGGGCCGTAATCCACCACGCGGGCCCAGTGCGGATTGGTGGATGTCGGTCTTCGAATTTTTTTTGGTTCTAGGACGAGCCTTTTGAGAGCAGTGGTAATTAATTAAATTACACAAAGTAATGCGCCTGACTGGGTTTTGAACCCGCGACCTACAACTCGTAAGTCGGGGCCGTTACCACTCGGCCACCACTGCTCCTGATTTAAAAAAGTATCTAATAATTCAGATTTTTTGGCCAAATCTTGCAACTGATCAAAACAAATATTTGAAACAACAAGATATACAGATACGCACGGTTCCCAGCATGTCTAAGATACTTGGCTGTCACAAGTCAAACTATCTGTGCACTGTCGATCGGTTTCCTCACGATTAGGTGGTCAAATAGGTAGACGTTCCACGTAAAATACTGGTATTCAGCTACATCTGGTTCGACTGGAAGCCTATCCCAAGATATTTGGGAAAAGGAAGATTGGTTTTTAAAAAAATATGAGTTCGGTGACTAATAAGCTATCGCATATCGTCAATTGACGAGGCTTCTTTATAAAGTTAAAGAAAATTGTCAGTCACATACGTTCCTCTCCGTTTACAGTAAGTAGCATCTTTATCCTGCAAGATGCAAGAGATCGAGATAGATAATAAACAGACTTTGAGTCCCGATCCCGTATCGGAAATGGCGAAAAAGTTTTACTTGCCACTGCCACAGCCTCAACACCGACTCCCTCAGTAGCCAATAGAAAAATATATTTATTAAGTTAATGTTAAGGAATGATGTAGATTGTTGAGTACAATGGGTTTGATATGTCTTACAAGGAACAATAAAACCCTAAATAAATAAAAAATAAAAAAAAAACAGACTTTGTACAAAATATAAGTTTAAACATAAGTAAAGACCGACCGAAGAATCGGCAAATTTTTTTGGCTGGAATTTCGGGTTCGGTCATAAAGTAGCCGAATATTCGGCTCGGCGGAAACTAGCGTCTTTGAGCTGTCGGTTGAGATAGATACCTAAAAACTGTAAAAAGTCGTTTGACTATCATTAGCATCGTCATCATTTCAGCCGAAAGACATTCACAGCTGGAAATAGGCCTCCCCCAATTGTCGCCACCACGAACGGTACTGTGCGTCTCGCATCCATTACTACGTCATCGGTCTACCTAGTGTAAGGCCTTCCAACGCTGCGTCTTCCGGTACGCGGTCGCACTTCAACACATTTCGGCCCTAACGACCTAGGGCAAATTTCTCGCAGAATAGATTTCTGCGAGAAATTTGCCCTACCCACTGTCACTTAAGCTTGGCGATTCATCGGGCTACGGCGGTTACCTCGGTTCTCTTGCGAATATCATCATTCCAGATGCGATCACGCCAGGAAACTCCGAGCATAGCCCTTTCTATTGCCCTTTGGGTGACTTTTATCTGACGTTTAAAATGTCTACGAGAATAGAATAGAATAGAATAGAATACTGCGAACGGTCCTTTGCGTCTTGCATCCATCGGAATCCTGCGACCTACACCAGTTCATCATTCTATCTTGTGGGACGCATTTTAGTCCTTTCAAATAATAAATTATTAAATTAAATTAATCCTTTACACCTGATGTCAGATAAAATTAAATCGACAATTACTACCACACGCAGTGTGCAAAAATAATAGTCCAATATGTATGTAAATCAATTAGGTTAATATAAGAGTACGGTCAGCAACCCAGGCGGCAGTATCGGCCGGCCTTATCCGTGGCCGATCGGAATTGAATTATCTTATATTTTGATATATTATTATTGTTGGTTTTGAGTAGCGTTGGCAAAATCACTTTTCAAAAATCCAAAGATTTGAAAGTCAGTTTTTTTGCATCAGATTGTTGTGGGGATTTTACTTAAAAATACATTTAAGGTGATCCAGCTCCAGAGTAACCTACGAGATTCAAATATTCGTATATGTTCGGGCGCCGTCGGCTACCTTCGGCACTCATCGGGCTGCATCGTCGACGTCGCCACAGAATAAGAAATAGTACAAGATGTCGCGCTGACATGCTGGGCGACAGGCCCGCCATCACTTCACCAGCGAGAACGACCGACGATACACGCGCGTTGTTAATTCCTCACTTGTCCTTGGATATACGTTGATCAGTTTACAGTCCACTGCTATTTATTTAAGTACAAGTCTAGACCCTAACAGTATTTTTTTTTTTTTTTGTAATTTACAGTTCAGTTCAGTATTTATACAATTAGGTATTTGCGTGTGCTTATTTTTGTACAATATTTTATACTAAACAACAAATAACTCTCAAAATAATTCTTGTTCTGAAAACAGTATCAAAATTGGTTATTACACGAGATCAGCATTCCAAATATGGTTTGAAGAAGAGTCGAGGCGCGCTGGGAAACGAATATCTCGCTATCTCTTTTGTGCACACGTAACCTGATGGCGGTGACGTCACATTTCAGTATGTGCATCCTTATACTGTTATTTGACAGCTTCCCCTTACACCAGATTTGAAATGTTTCTATTTTGATTAATTTGAATGAATTTGAAAATTTCTTTCCATTTAGGAAAAATATCTTTATTTTCTAAAGTTACTTTTTGAGTTAATTACCTACTAAATTTTTTTATTCATAAAATCTTTATGTTTTACCTTATGATGAAAGCTACGGTCATGTGTTCGCTAGATGGCGCTGACATTTTTAATTTATTTTGTCAAAGAAATACTGTATATTGACTAAAATCGGTCCATTCCACTTTATTGAATTTAGTCGTATTGTTGCCTCAAAATCCATCTAATTCGAACTGTTTTCGACCTGTTCTGACCTTCTTCTTCTTTTCATCGTGTCGTTAGACTTGATTTTTTTTCTGACCAATATTTGCCAACCGGTACAGCACTGTTATTGTCCTCGTATAAATCCTGAAAAGTGCAGGTGGTTGTGGAGTATGAGCAGCATAGCTAGTGACGCATGTACTGTGACATGTACCCAGGAGGGGGCAGGGTGGGGTAGCTTGCCCCACCCTGCTCAAGACCAATTAAAAACATTTACATATAAAAAGTAACAAAAAAAAAGTGAGAATGCAGCTGTTGTATGAAAGGTCAGAAGAAAAGCCCAGATTTTTTTTTTTTTTTTTTGATACACCCATGTCCTGTGTCCTGTGAAGCGGCTCCACATTGGCCCCGTATTTGTGAAGAACCTAATTTGCCTGAAACAATCTGCTACCTAATTTCTATGAATATAAAGCTTTATATCCGCAGAAATTAGGTAATCACAATTCAGGGATTTTGAGAAGCCTTTTGGATAATTATGAAATCTGTCTATAGTGTTTTTAAAAAATACTATTTTTTTTAAATTTTGTTTATGTAAGCCGATAAACAAACAGAGATAGACAGCTATTTTGTCTCCTCTATGGAACAAAAAAACAAGCATGCATCTAATAAATCTTGACGCAACTCTCTGGCTGTTATGTTGACGGTACCGATCATTTAGTTATTTATGTTGCTGTCGCACATATGCACAAGGCGAGCGACCGCGCCCTGCACATGAGCAGGCCGATAGTGTTGTGACAGCAGTCAAATTTATCGATACTGTTTAAATAACAATATGTTCTTAATGTTGCCAACTATAATGGACTTTTCCCGGATCGTAAGTGTATTTTACTGATACCTTGCATGACTTTTTTCGGGCTCGGTAAGGATGAAAAAGCTTGTTTTAATTTATGCAGAATTAGCTGCAAAACATTATTTCGTTCACCTTGTGGAAGGCCTTCCAATGCTTCTGCTGTTCGTAAACATAATAATTATATAAACTATTTTATTTTATTTGAAGTCATTCATTATGTCTTTATTTGTCTAATTGTTAAAAACAAAAAACTAAAACCGCCTTGCAAATTAAAGTTTTGATGCAATTTTACATGTTTTGAGCCAAATGTAAAAAAAACTAATAGGTACATTATTTTCTTAATTTAATTTTTGGCAACTTTCATGTTTTTAATTTGTGCTGATGGCCCGCCATTAGTTCATCATTTGGCCAAGTGGCCCATGGTCTCAAGAAGTCTGTGCATACCTGATCTAACAGATCTTGCGCAAACGTGATGCGACGTCAAAATTACGTTTTAGTCAACATTCTCGCTGTGATAAAAAAAAATACCAAACTGTCGATACACCGAGGCACATCACTACCCGCGTATGCTTCCAGGCGACACATACTCGTTGCGTTGCAACACAAGCGCTAGGTGACCGTCAGGTGGCGCAACACACTACAGCCAAGCCCACACGAGCTCATATCACCTCACCCGGTTATGTGTAGGACATAGACATACCAGAATCTAAACAACTGTAACTAACAGGAAGACATCTAGGCTAATGCTAAGTAAGAGCTGACGCCCTACCATGCGTTTGATGAACCGAACTGTTAAAGGGATTTTATTTTTCCGGTGGGAAAATCATCTAATGACATCCTCGCTCTTGAGCGGAGCGGGAGATAGTGTCAGACTATTACTGACTAAAAACCCACTCCTGTTCCTTCTTTGCCATTTTTCCAGGGCCCCGGGGATCTCTTTCGCATCACCCATGGCCCCAGTAGGCTTCGACCCTGCTGGGCCCTTACGGTTGCTGACATCACCTTGAGGCGCGCGTGGAACAGTACGCGCCGTCGACGACTTGGGCCCATTGCTCGCCGTCCACAAGCCCGCGCCTATGGTGGCCGGAAATCGAGATCGGAATCCCGGCGGCGGTTGGTGCGTGAGGACCGTTTCCTCACGCGATCGGCCGCCTCCTATTACTGCTTCGCAAAAGGAGGCGATCGCCTGCCACTCCTCCTCGCTCCGGACTATGGCCTATACCAAGGCCCAGCGGGAACTGTTAAAGGGATGGAGCTATATAGAGTCTATAGCTCCCTCCCTCTCGCTCGCTCGCACGCCTCATGCTAAGTCCCAGTTGTCGAAAATGAAGAGACAATTTTATCGCCAATGCTCTTAAAACCGCCACATATTGTACGTACAGACCATGGCCTGTACTAAGGCCCGACGTGAGAGATCGCTGCCGCCGATCGCCTCCACGAGGCCACGGCGGTGCTCTGCCCAGGCGGGGCACACCTCTACCGTATGCTCCACTGTGTCCTCCGGGCAGTCCAAACAATGGTGACACCCGGGCGTTTCTTCCGCACGAATCCGATTAAGGAACCTCCCGAATTTACCATGTCCGGTGAGGACCTGCGTCTTGCGGAAGATAAAAACGCCGTGTTAACTATTTTGGAGTTGGCTTCCAGTCAAACATGCAGCTGGATACCAATAGTTTACAAGGAGCTATCAGACCGCCACAAGTTCACAACACAATACCACTTGGGTTAATACAAGTTTGGGTAACACAATACCACTTGGCTAGACTGGTATCAAATTTTATATATGTCGTGGCCTGATCTTAGAATTGATTACTTCATGATATGGCCAATTAGAACTGGTCAGATCGTTTAAACGTTAACATTTGATGATATGTCAATCTTCGACATATACAAATGACAGCCGGGACCAACAGCTTGACGTGCTTTCCCAAATTCGGTATGTTTCTCAAAAAACTATTTTCAGAGTTAAATTTTGCTCAACACTATTAATCACAGCAAGATTTCTTACATCCTAGGTCTACAGTCCTTACTAAGTAATAAATCGCTACAATGACCTTTACTTTTAAGGGTGATGTAGGTCGCTGGAGACTGCCGGTAACGCAGGGGACCCTGACCCCTGCCTTGTGGCCTTAGGAAGGAGTTTCCGGTCTGTCTTTATAAGGATGCATATTGTACTTGATTGTACATCTTGATTGGTATCGATTTCTGAATTATAAAGAGTGTAATGAGTCATCATTGTCCAGTCCTTGTGGTGCAATAAGCTTCCTTCTTTCATTCTACTCTGTCAAGCATCACGCTATCATTCATTGACTATTATTTCATGTCATTTCTCATACAATTAATACAAATCTTCTACAATAATATTTAACAACTTTCACACAACGCCGTCTAGTCCCAAACTAAGCAGAGCTTGTGCTATGAGTACATAATAGACAACTGATAAATATACAATATTTCTAGGCACATACGAGTACATATTAACAGCGCAATTCCCGAATTGAGTTACGAAGATTTTTCCGAATCGCAAAAAAGTTGACAGACGGACGGATAACAAGTGATCCTATAAGGGTTCCTTTTTTTCCTTTTGAGATACGGAACCCTAAAAAAAACAATACAAACAAAACGGTATTGAACAGAAAATGTTAGATGGTGATGAAAATATAAATACCGTATGTGTGACATACACACAGCAACTGCGTGAGGTAGCCACAGGGCATGGTGAGCACCGGTCGTCCTCAGTCGCTACTTCACGCCATACGTGTATGATAATATTGATAATATATAGGTACTTGTGTGGCCGCGATGAGGACGCGAGGAAAAAGTACGACTATGTATCATAACCCTTTAAACAAAACTGGCAATATCATCATCATTATTTCAGCCGAAAGACGTCCACTGTTGGACCGATCCTGTGCGTCTCGCATCCACCGCATTCCCGTGAATCTTACCAGGTCGTCGGTCCACCTTGTGGGAGGCCTTCCAACGCTGCGTTTTCTGGCACTATAGTAATCTTTTTTTCAATTGCAATTTTTAAGCAAACCTTAAATTTAATATTACACCTCGACGATCCGGACTAAGCGTTTCGCCTCGTCATTTATACCGCATACATTGAAGGACTGGAACAATTTTCCTGCTGCGGTCTTGCCGTCCGATTATGATTTAGGTGTCTTCAAGGCTAGAGTGATGGTGCGCTTCACCATCAACGATTGCATCATTGCATCACTGCTTACCGTCTAGTTTATATAAAAAAAAATCTAGCCAATACAAACCACTTGTAATCCACTTTTCAAAGTCTGTGCGGTCGCAACTTCTTGTCGAGTACCTATTAAAGAATGAAAACTTTATGACGATCTTCTGAAAAATCATCTTTTTGGTATAGTATCACTTTTGACAAACACAACTTGGGGAAATGGGGTTCTATAGACCCGTCGGATACTCAATGTGAGTGCGGTGCTCCTGTTCAAAACACGAGCCACATATTAGAATGCCCCAAGTGCCCATACACCTGCACTTTGGAGGATTTAACGGATGCCACTGAAGCTACAGTTAACATAGCTGCACCTACTGGGCCACCGTTACACGTAGGTTTACCACCGTTTCGAAAAGAAGAAGGGTTTTTTAAGGTGGGAAATCATCCAATGACATCTCCCGCAATAGAGTGGAGAGCACACGCCCTCCGCGTGTCAGACTTTTACTGATTAAAACCACACCTATGTCCTTTAATTACTCTTTGCGTTCTAGAACCACGGTTTCCCGTTCCCCTAGCGGTCATCGGCCGTGCTCGGCCCTATGATTTGGCGAGCGCTTTTTGTTTTAAGAAGGTCCTTTTTCGCTCGCCTATCGTCAACATCAAGCATGGTTTAAAAGCTTGTTACTTCATCTAACGCAATCCAACGCGATGTTTGACGAAAAGTCAACGCGAAAAAAGAAAAATAACGCCTGAAATCTATGTTAGGTAATCCGTGATTTACTCGAACATTTTACAAAACTTGTTCCAGGAACGTGTTTTATTTAAACCCTTATAAGTTTTTGAAAAAAATTGTCGTCATTCAGAATCTTGATTAAATTTGCAAGGCTTCTATTGTTATACTTTTTGACTTTTTTAAAGGAGACAATTTTTTTTGGGCCCACTATTAAACGGTTACGTTTATTAATCATATTACACATGGAAAAAGCGATCATCTTATTATATTTAACAGACCAAAAATTATATAGAAATCTAACCGGAATAATGAAATAATAGTAAAAAAGTGTTACGGCAAAAAATGCTTGTTTAGGAGCGTTTTCAAGTTTATTTTAACGTGAAAAAAAATATGTTACGACAGTGCGCAGCGGACATCGGATTTAAATGCGTTTCAAGAGATAATAATTAATTGGTACAGCGAACTTGTTTTTAATGCTGTTTGTACTTGTTATTAACGGTTAACACAAATATCAAGTAACGTACTTTAAAAATCACCGTGGAACGAAACGTAATTAATAGCCCGTTGCAGATGCTATGTGGTCCAGTTTCAATCAGTTTGACACTGACAGACAACTAGTGGTGGGTCGTTGTCGAATTTTAGACGGACGAGACGTAACCGTTTTGGCGACGACAAAAACGGTTGCAGAAAACGGTCGTCGTAGCAACTGGTTTGAAGACGAAACTATCATTGAGTGAAGTAGTTGCAGAAAACGTTCGTTGTCGCAACTAGTTTGAGGACGGTAATAAATTCTGTATTCGTCGCGTCGTCGTTTCAAAACCAGTTATTACAATGAAAAATGAACTTTATGACTATAAACATAAAATTCATTTTTCATTGCATTTTTTCATTTTAACATTTCAATTGTATGTAATTTTATGGTATTTATTGTCTGTATGTGATTATGTTACTGAAATGAGTCTTTGATACTCGAAATAAAATATATAATAATAATAATAATAATAACCCCATCGCCGTATCTCTACGTTGACGTCGTGGTGGGGCTTGCGTGCTCCAATATACCCTAGGTCTGTATCGGTAAAGTTTGCTTTGGCGTAATATGCCTAGGGTGAGGGGCCAGACTAAGAGAGATACAATCCGCAGTGCAGTTTTGTGGCGAACTGTTGGGCATTAGCGACCCCATGGACCCGATCTCCCGGGAGAATTCTTGTTCTTCATCTCCGGCTTGCCTTTATTGGCCGGCCGTAGTGAACACTGACGAGGAACTGAGCTCCCACCTCTCTCTTGCCTTTATTGGCTGGCTTGAGTGGAGATTCGCAAGAGCAAACGTGCTCGGGAGAAGGAAGTATAATCCAGTAAGGTGCTGGTAGGGATCTTGACCGTACTTCCGGGATTGTCCTGATAGCCGTGGTATACCTCTCCACTCCTTAAGCACCTCAGGATATGTTGCCCTCTTGTTGCTACGTCACTTCGTGCTAGCGGCGGTTTTTGGGGGCCCATTTATTGAGTGTGCAAGTCACCCCCTGCCTTTTTTCGATGCATATTAATAACGTTGTTCAGGCAGGGGCCATAGTCTTGACAGTTCCATGTTACCAGTCCACTTAAGACTCCAAAAACCATAGCCCTATTATCTTTGTTCTCCATATGTCGCAACAGTTTTTCAATAACCGGGGGTTGTCCTTGGGTGCACTAGCATAGCGCGTACAGGGATAATCGTCGGTTGGTGTCATGTTCCATTATAATTGTCTAAAAGGCCTCTGCGAGTTGGCTTCGGCTCCTCGTACGCCTCCCAAAGGTCCAGGACCTCAGGGTCCTGAGATAAATAAAATATATAAAAATAATAATAATAATAATAACTGGTTTTAAAAACGACGACGCGACGAGTGTGATAGTTGAAGCAATGGATTTTCGACCTTATTTTCTTAACAGTAAGATAAGAATTCTCATACAGTAATTCGAAGACTGGTTTGTGCAACGAAGACTGTTTGGTCGCAGGATGGAAAACGGTTGTTACGTTGCAGAACAAAAAACGGTCTTTGAAAACTGTTCGTCGTTGAAACGCCCACCGCTACAGACAACATTATTATTGTTTCCGATAACTAGATAGTTGCATGTTTCTTCTGTTCTTTTCGTATTTTTATTCGAAAGATTTTATGAAAATGACATCTGTAGATACATGCATAATCCACAAAGTCATTGTATCAATTGTGCAGCACGATTTCAACGGAATGTTGAATACTGCTCTTGCTGGATACTGTTGTAATTGTTTAGTGGGCAGACGCACTGTTGGCTGCTGTGCATATGTGATGTGTATAGTATAGTGTGGTTTTTACATTGGGCGCGGCATCAAGGTGAGGTTGAGCCACCTGCATCTTTTTTAGATGAAATACGGCTTTTAAGACTCATTTTAAGAGATGACTTTGAAAATGATGATGATAAACAGTAATAAATACTTGTGATGTACCTATAATGTGTTTTTTTTTCTCCTTACACAACCAGCATAAAACACATCACCTTATTATTTTAGATCTACAGTCAATGGCCGGCAAAAGCCGCGCTATTTCGAAATGAATATATCTACGCATTTTCATGAATAAGTCTATCAAATCGTGTAAATCACATCAAAGTCTGTCACGTAGTACAGACGTGACTTAGTTTTATACTGTATATTATTGACCAGTACACTATTTTAAATTAAAATACCAAGGAGACCTATCCACTCATTAGACAATCGCTCTTGTGAGATTTTAGGTTATTATGAGAGTCATGTTTTGACTGTCGTATTTCACGGTACTCCAGTTACATAAAGTTTTGCTAATATTACCAATGTAATCTAGAGATTATAAGGAATAAACTAACGTGCATTTCATTGCTATACGCCACAACTTGTGGTGGGCCTATTCCCCAAACAAAAAAAAATTGTCTCCTTTTTGAGTAAATTATGACGTGTCAAAGTTCATGCAAAATATCAGATTTTCAGAGGTCTTTACTGGATTAGTTTTACACAAATTTATAAATTGATTTCAATAGAAGCCTAGATAATATCCACAAAATACTGTGTTTCCAAAATATGTAATAAGAAATGTGTAATATAAATAACGTCATAATCGCGTAAGAGCGGTTGTATGAAAAACAGTGAAAATGTATGTCGAGTTGGATGCCCTTAAGGGTGCGGCATGTTCAATTATTGCTATTTGATCTCTCTAGCCAGAGTTAGTATGCTTACAAGTTTTCAATGAAAATAATTTTTAATACCAAGCTTTTATAGCGCGGTATATACCTTTATAATTAATACTCATCAAGACCATTCCAAAAAGCTCAAACACGATAACTTATCTGAGTTCCTATGGCCACCTTCCGGTTTCATCATCAGGTCAGCTCCATGTCATAATAATTTTGCATTGTCATCTGATTTACACATGCATGCAAAATTTCAGCTCAATCGGTAACCGGGAAGTGGATTAAATGTAATTTGCAAGATTTGATTATAGCAAACAAGCAAACATCGGGACAGATGAAAATAAGCTTGTAAAAACAGCAGTAATTCCATATCGAACGGAATCCACGTCATCGGTCCACCTTTACCACTTTTCAGAATTTTGGATAAGACTAAATAATCTTACTCTATGCTAAAAGAGTGGATAGAAAAAGGAGAGTTTTCTTAAGTCATTTCGTTATGCCCACAATTTTTAAAAGTACAGTCAGGGGTCAAAAGTGCAGTTGCACTCTACCAATGCTAAAGTGTCTAAAATTTCTTTGTAGTAGAAGTTTCATAGTCCACAACTAGTTTAATCAATACTACGCTATTCTATGCTACAAATCAAATCAGGCATGAACCATTGACCCTCTTCCACAAAGACATTTTAGACACTTTAGCATTGATGGAATGCAACTGCACTTTTGACCCCTGACTATACATATCTCTATTCTTAGAAGCATATATATATAAGGTGTTAAAAAATTAACTTTAAGAATTTCGAGGGGACATTGTACTCCTCATTATGAACAACTTTTACTATGGGACCAAACCTGAAATCGCGAAAAAAAAATCAGCTGCCCCATACATTTTGACAAGTTATGCGAACATAAACGTAGGGAACAGCTGATTTTTTTTTCGCGATTTCAGGTTTGGTCCCATAGTAAAAGTTGTTCATATTGAGGAGTACAATGTCACCTCGAAATTCTTAAAGTTAATTTTTTAACACCTTATATATATGTTACGGCTAAAGGTGGGTGTGAACATAAACTTAAGATTAGCCGGCTAACCTTAGGTTTATCTTCGAGAAGCAGCTAAAGTTCGATATCATGTTGGTTTGTGTCGTGATATTCCATCTTTAGCCGGCTAATGTGCACATTAACCGAAACGAAACGCCTAAAAATTTATTCGATGGTCGCGCCGGGCCGGCGGAGGGCTTGAGGGGGCGACGATGAAACTGATATGACTACAAATCGTGATAAACGTATGTCATTTCGAAACGGTTATCATGAGTTGTAGTCTGGTTGCCATGACAACATCAACTAGTTGTTGTCTGGTTGCCATAACTGTAATGTAACTTCAATGTAATAATTTTGCGTATTTCTGCTCCTGTTATGAATAAATGGTTCCTTATTATTTTATTTTAATGATTAGGTAGATATTGTTTTAAGTAAATAATATTTTGTAATTGTAATAATTGTAATTTTGAATACCTACATTGGTACATAAAAGTATGTGTAATGAGGGCGATTATTTTTAATAAAAGTTTTCGTGTCAAAATAGTAAACATTATTACATTGTTTCCTTTTTCATTTCCTTCTACATTTTTAGCCAAGGGCCTGCAGTTACACTTAAGTTTAGCCGGCTAAAGATAGAAGAAACTAACATTAACACCTCCTCGAAAATAAACTTAAGTTTAGCCGGCTAATCTTAAGTTTATGTTCACACCCACCTTTAGCCGTAACATATACATTATCTCTCCGTAAGATCTTTGAACCCACTGCTCCTTACATTTTGACCGACAAGCTAACATAACTCTTTTAAGCCACGTCAATCATGTGTTAATTGAACGTAGTATAAAATCTCAATTTAGTTATTAGAGTCGCAATTAACATATATTCACAAACGTCTGTGTAAACAGTCGTTTCCTTCGCTAGCACAGACTGCATTCATTCACGAGATGGCCGTGAATGTACGACTCATCCATTCATTGTATTTATCTTACTAATATACTAAAAAGTATTCATATAACATCTGGTCTGTTTGTCTTTCAATACAGTTATAAATATTTATAATACTGTCAATGACTACGAGTACAATGCTAAATTGGTAAAGACATGTTCTTATATTATGTCACTTGTTTAGAAATATGCATGTTCAAAATACGCTCACCAAGACCTAAGTTCAAAAAATATGTATTAGTTACACATTGCCGCTTGCAACGTGGTCGCTTACAATGGGCCTCATCAGAAGGCTTAAAGTCATGGAAAGGGCCATGCTCGGAGTTTCCTTGCGTGATCGCGTCGGAAATGAAGATATCCGCAGGAGAACCAAGGTTACAGACATAGCCCGAAGAATCGCCAAACTTAAGTGGCAGTGGGCAGGGCACATTGCTCGCAGAACAGATGGTCGATGAGGACGAAAAGTTCTGGAATGGCGACCACGTACCGGAAGACGCAGCGTTGGAAGGCCTCCCACAAGGTGGACCGATGATCTGGTGAGGGTCGCGGGAATCCGATGGATGCGAGACGCACAGGACCGGCCATTGTGGCGACATTTGGGGGAGGCCTATGTCCAATAGTGGACGTCTTTCGGCTGAAATGATGATGATGATGACGACACATTGCCTAACTAGATGTCGTTGACGTCGAATTAGAAGTCGGTGTTAAGATTCTCCGCCGTTTAGTTAAGAGCCCTGTCAATAGAGTTCAATATATGAATAAAATTCGATCAGTATTTATTACTAGGTTGTTTTATTTCACACTCAACCTTACATATATACACATTAAGATCAAATTAATAGTACTGGCTGACCGTCCGCCGCGCCCGATATTCAACATCACTAGCTTTTGCCAGCGGCTGTGCCCGTGTGAACGTCGGTTTCTCCATACAAACTTTGGATCCCCGTTACATCCCCTTAGGGGGTCAATATCGGAAAATTCGCGGATGTCTACACCCTATAAAGAACCTACCTGCCAAATTTTAAGTTTGTAGGTGTTATAATTTTTGAGATTTCGTGATTAATCAGTGAGTGGTATTTCGCTTTTATATAATATAGATTTGGAGATTGGCGAAACGGTTCGAAAGAGTTACCTTGGCCCTGGGACGCAAAGAACAGCTGAAGAAACACAGTTGGATTATAGTCAGTAAAAGTCTGACACTCCTTTTCACTCCAGCAAAATTCGGACACGTTATTTAACAATTTACTATCCCTAAAATAAAAGTCCATTCAGAGAAAGAACTAATTACACACCCACGCTTACAATATACCCGATTTCAAACCATTTCTTTCACAATTTTACTCCATAAATTAATGAATATTTCACATATCAAACAGTTTCTTTCAGCTCTTCACAGAACTTAGGACTTATAATTATGTATACGCATAAGTTCTGTAACATACATTATATACAAGAGTCACTGCGGCGCTGGAACGCAAACGGCCACTGAATAAATACGGGTAGATTTTGATCAGTAGAAGTCTGATAATTTATGCCTGGAGCGAAAGAGATTATCAGACGTCTCAGAGCCGGAGCAGTTATTTGATGACTTCCCTGATATGATCATTTAGGATATCATAATCACATAACATAATATAACTACTGAATTCCCTTGAGGTTTAAGCACAATAGTACCTAACCTAACCTACAATTCACCAGATGACTATATCCCATGTGAATAACACTTTCCACGACCCAGGAATTGAGCTCAAAATAAGTCTCAGATCCAGTAGTATCACAAGCGATCTCTAGACCAACGATAAAGACACACCACTGCTGCCCCATGACGCAGGTTCTCACCGGACATGGTCAGTTCTGGAGGTTCCTGCACCGGGTTCGTGCGGAAGAATCGCCCAGGTGTCACCACTTTGTGGACCGCCCGAAGGACACGGTGGCGCCTACGGTAGAGGTGTGCACCGCCGTGTCCTCGTGGTGGCGATCGGCGGCAGCGACCTCTCGCGCCGGGCCTTGGTACAGGCCATGGTCCGAAGCGAGGAGGACTGGCAGGCTCCTTTTGCAGTAATGCTCGCAAGGAGGCCCCGCATGCGCGAGGGAACGGCCCTCACGCCCCAGCCTATAGGGATACTGATCCCGATTTCCGACCACCATAAGCGCGGGCTTGCTGACGGCGAACAATGGGTAGCTCGCCGTCCGACCTGCCGGTAACCGTCCAGGCCGAGCCCAAGTCGTTGACGGCGCGTAGTGTTCCACGTGCGCCTCAAGGTGATATCAACAAACCGTAGAGGCCCAGCAGGGTCGAAGCCTTCTGGGGCCATGGGTTCGCTTCTGAAAGGAAAACCCGGCCCTGGAATGAAAGGCAACGAAGGAACTAGGAGTGGGTTTTAATCAGTAAAGGTCTGACACACCCTCCCACCCCGCCCAAGGGCGGGAGATGTCATTGGATGATTTACAACATATAAAAAAAAAAACACTGCTGCCCAAATTCTCCGAACAAAGTCGCACACAAGACCTATACTCCTAAATAATTTCCGCTAAACAGATGTGCTCATAATCATAACTACCTCCTCTCCAATATATTAACAAGGAGATGATAAACAAAGGGCGCTCCTGGCTCCCGGCCAATAGTGTCAGGGCTCCCGGACTACTCGCTAAATATTGCAATTTATTTGGAAAACATCCGGACTGGCTTTATAGCCGGGACTATTGCCAGGGTTAGCATCAGTTTAGCTTTCCCAATGTCAATGAAAATAAATAAATCTTTGATAGTATTGACACCAAACTTCTACTGACAAATGCTTATACTAACTGGACAGGTCCACTGAAATCTGTGTGGTTCTTCCCTCAAAAAACCATATCAGACACTAATCTAAATGACTTGACCATTAAACGTTTGCTGTATGGATGTAAAAAGAGACTAACCTCTGAGTTGTTCCGGTGTTTCTTCTCAAGGTAATAAGCTAGGAAACAGTGGCCTCATCTAGTTTAAATTGACGAAAAGATTGAGATGGGTAAGAGTGTTTTTAAAACCCCGATAAGGGAGAAATTAACGTAACTGTGATGATGAAAACAGCTAAGCTGATTAAATTATATTATACGTGATATTATATATTTATTTTACAAATCCTAACACACAAAAAATGTTTCTACCTATGCGGCTTACAGACTTTGAAAACCATCCAACCGATTAGCCCCAAACCGGCAAAGATGGTTTTATTTAAATCATTAAAAAAATAGTAGTACCCGCCCTGTGCGTAGTAGCACACACCGCTAGTTGGTAATAAATAACACGTCAATTTAAACAAGATAAGACAAGTGTTTCCTAGCTGACTTCCCTGAGAAGAAACACCGAACCAAACACAGAAGTCTCTTAAAGTCCATACAATAAACATGTAATGGTCAAATCATTTGTGAACCTCTCTCTGAGGTGCTCTTTTGAAGAAAGGACCACACACATTTGAGAGAACCTGACAAGACAGAGCATGCATTTGTAAGATTAGAGCTTCACGGAGCCCATCAGCTGAAAGACGTCCACTGCAGGACTACCCCACATAAGGCTACCCCAAGTTGTGCCCAAGTGCCGTTACAACAACCGGCCCTGTGTGTCTCGTATCTAACTGATTTCTGATACCAGGGCAACATTGGTGACAACCCTGTGGGAGTCCATGTAACGCTGCGTCTTCCGGTACGCGGTCGCCACTCCAGATTCTTTCGGCCTCTTCGACCATTTGTTCTGCAAGCAATGTGCCCTGCCCACTGCCACGTCAGTTTGGCGATTCCTTGGGCTATGTCGGTAACCTTGATACTCCTGCGGATTCCTGATTCAATCATGCAAGGAAACCGCGAGCATAGCCTTCTCTATTGACATGAAGCCTTCTGATGAAGACAATTGTGAGTGACCACGTTGCAGTACCATATGTCATCATTGGCACCGCGCACTGGTCATAGACTTTCGACTTGAGACACTGTGGTAGATATGTGAGAAAATTCCGCGCAGCTTTCCGAACTCTGGCCAGGCGAGTCAGATTCAACAGTTGACCTGTAACTCGAAGTTGGACCTACCTAAGGAGTGGAATTCCCTGCCGGAGTCTGTGTTTCCTGATAGCTACAACTTAGGGGTCTTTAAGTCAAGAGTGAATAGGTTACTTCTAGGCAAGCGTGCTCCATCGTCGGCCATATCATCGCTTACCATCAGGTGAGATAGTGGTCAAACGCGAGCGAATCATTAATAAAAAAAAAACCTAAATGAACCGTTTGTCCCGGGTGAACTTCGGTGTAGAGTGCCCGATCTTATTAGGAATGGGTATTAACCATGACCTTGGTTTTTTCCATGTTCGTTGGTTTGAAGAACCACTCTTTCGGAAGCTCTACCGTGCCTAGGTCATCAAGCATTGTAGGTACTAAAGTCCTCCGTAGTTGTAATGCGAACCATGGTAGTAGTTATGAAGGTCTATGATTATTTCCATAATGTAAACCTAGATGACTCACCTTATATATGTTAATGTAAAGTTCTATAAATAAATTATTATCTACTTAAAATCGTGTTGATGTCGGCTTTACATAATATTACATTTATTAACTAAAAAAACTTAACTTAGCAGAACACTCTATTTAAAATTGACTAGAATATAGATCTGAATATACTTAACATTGAGTTGTGAGTGTGCAGACAAGCGGCGCTACCTCTACCTACCCCAGAAAAAGTTTTTTTTTATTATTATGGATAGGCTCGCGTTTGACCACTCTCTCACCTGATGGTAAGCGATGATGTAGCCGACGATGGAGCACGCTTGCCTAGAAGTAACATATTCACTCTTGAATTAAAGACCCCTAGGTTCTAGCTATCAGGAAACACAGACTCCGGCAGGGAATTCCACTCCTTAGCTGTACGCATAACGAATGTATTCCCAAAACGCTTTTTACGTATATTATGGGTGGGATGTCCACCATGTACCGATGGCGCAACGTCGTACTTACGTCTCTGATGGAATAAAAGTGGTCTGATGATAGAACGGACTTGGCGGAATTAAATTGTGCAATTCCAGCGCACCCTCCACGAAATGTAAACGATAGAAAACCGACAGGCTAGCAACTCGGAGTCGATGCTCAAGACTTTGGAGTTTTGACTCGACAAGTGCATCATTACCGATGATCTTGAAGTTATTAGTGACAAAGTTATACCCCGGAAAAGCTGTTCCACAAGGTACTTACCAGAAAAGTGGTATTTCTAATTTTTTACCGACCTAAAAAAGGAGGAGGTTATATGTTCAAATCGTGGGTGAGTGTCCTGGACACTTGAAATACAGGGTTTCCCTAGTTAAGGCTTCAGTCCACCCTGTAATACTTTGTGTTATTATTTATTTTTATTATTATATGTTCGGCTGTATGTATTTGTTTTTCATGTAAGTATGTTCACCGATTTCTCAGCCAATTGTGAACCGATTTTTGATATTATTATTTTTTTATTGGTATTTTATACTCTCCAATTGGTCCCATATAAATATTGTTATGATCTGATTATGAACTTTAAAGATATGGAGGGGATCTCCTCATTACTATGAGGAGTTCTGTTCCATATCTTATTACAGTTCTGCTATGATCCTTCACAGCAGAACTGTCATAACAGTAACTAATTAACGTAGAGACAAATACTCACCGGCTTCCTACCTATTATTTGTTGTAAATCTAACACCAGTCTTGCCAAAGAGTGTCCTTAAGTGTTACTAAATTAATTCAGAAAGCGACACTCCTGGACACGGCTCGTATTCTGAGGTTCCTCTCTTTAGAGCCCTGACCGCCGATATCTCGGACCGGTCCCGATGTTGATGGGCTACTATTTTTTATATGTTATTTATTTACAAATGTACCTAAATAATATGTTTAAAAAAAAATATTAATAAACAAATATTAAGTAGGAATAGTATACAAAAAACAGAACTAAAAAAAACAAACGTTGATTTGGAACGACGGTCAAAAAAACAAGCCTATTAATTTCTCCTTCTGCATAAACTCGACATATCGCACATACAAGTAGGTACGGTCTGCATACTACGCAGTAGTGTCCAGCAGGCACCGTGTACTAGCTACTAGGGTAGGGTCAGCACACGCGGATCTGCACGCAACGGCCGCGCCCAATTCGACACACATACGAGAGACTTAGGTACCGACAGTAGGAAAATGTTGCGTGTTTTAAAAACATTACCGCTGGTGTTACCCACCCGAAATATTTGTTTGGACCATTTCCCAACTAATTGGAGGTATTCTATTCCAACTGAATGAACAACAGTTGAACATTGAAAAACAGTTAAATGACCAGGCGCTCCTGCCCTTTTCCCATGTCACATGGGCCTTCCTAATATTTTTGCGACATAAATTTTAACGACTCGGTCGAGGCAATGGATCAAAAGTATGGATTAGAATGTTGGCAAAAAGTTGCATGTAGCAGAGATTTTTTTTTTTAAATTACGGTTCACCAACAGTTGTTACAGATATTTTAAAGATAGGAACTTAAAGTAATTGTTTCTTAAACCTAACTGTACAACCAATTACAGGCAAACACCACATGCAAAATGCTCCTTCCAATTAAAATTATTTAAACTTGATGATAAAAAAAAAATCAAAATAAAAAAAAATCTAGAGACTAAATAACAAATACAGTAATAATAATAAACATAATTCTAATTACGTCTGACAAACACCGATAATGAAACCGCGTGGACGTCAACCAGGTAGCTGCATTCGTTTATAAGCTTGCACATGCGGGGTATAGGCGAATTATCACCAAACACTGTACGGCGAAGAGGTGGAGCTAAGGGTGTTATGGGTTTGCGAGGCGTACTCTGAAACTGAATTTAGATACCAATTGTGGGCAGTCAGAGATGAGAATGTTCAGGTGGATGTGTGGAGTGACATGAATGGATAAAGTAAAAAATGACTTTATTAGAAAGAAGAAAGAAAAAGAGTTTTTTACGTCAAATATGGCGCACACTGTAAAAATAAAACAAATAACAATAACGACTTATTTATAAGTGGTAGGTAGTAGTAGGTTATTAAAGTCCTGGATACATGTAAATAAACACCTATATAAAAAAATAGAATTCAAAATGTATACCTAACTAAATTAAAACATACCAGTGGCAGTTCAAAGATTGCCACTCTCAAATGACGGTATCCGTTCACGAACATGATGCGTGTATCAGCACCACTCAGGTCGACAATTTTGAAGAGAACTGAATATAATCAAACACACGTGCCACCATCAGCGAGACCTTTTGAATGAGCATCACAAACTCGCAACTGCCATGCTCGTTCATGTCAAACATGAATACACAAAAGCAAAAACAACACAACACAAATAAATTGCTTTATAGTACCTTATATATTAACAAAATATGAAAAAAAAAAACCGGGCTAGTGCGAGTCGGACTAGCGCACTGAGCGTTCCGTACAAACTTACCTATGAAAACAGTTCAATTCCCGAATTGAGTTAAGAAGATTTTTTTGAATCGCAAAAAAAGTTTATTTTGGTGACGTAACTACAAATTTACAGTTTTCAGATTTTTTCCTATACTTGTGCTATGAAACCTTGCTTGATGCCAAATTTCAGGATTCTAGGTCAACGGGAAGTACCCTATTAACCTTTTGAGTGCGTAATTAGAGACACAATAGTAAGACAATGGCGCGTGAACGCCGGCGTTAATGCGGGGATCAACAGCTAAATTTTGATTTCCTTGAGAGTGTCAAAATATACGGTTTTTGCGACATAAACGGTCGTATCTTTTTTTTTCGTATACTCAGAAATTTGATTTTTTCACAGCTTCACCGGGACCGCAGACTTGAGCATATAGTTTTAATTCCAATTCGATACCTTCACGCGTTCCCGAGATAAAGGGTCTAGATAAACAGATAGACAGACAGACGGACAACAAAGTGATCCTATAAGGGTTCCGTTTTTTCCTTCTAAGGTACGGAACCCTAAAAACTGTATTAGATAAAAGGCCAACGACTTACCAACGCCCAGCCCAAACCCTTGGACCTTGGGCACGCCCTAATCACGGCGCTAAGCCCCCTCTTTGAGGAATGGCTGGAGCAACTACACAGCGCACTCACATTCCGCATGACGCAGGTCCTCACCGAACATGGCATGTTCCGGAGGTTCTTGAAGAAACGCCCGGGTGTCACCACTATATGGACCGCCCGGAGGACACGGTGGAGCAAACGGTGGAGGTGTGCCCCGCTTGGGCGGAGCACCGCCGTGTCCTCATGGAGGCAATCGGCGGCAGCGAGCTTTCGCGTCGGGCCCTGGTTCAGGCTATGATCCGGTGCGAGGAATGGCAGGCGGTCGCCTCCTTCTGCGAAGCAATAATATTAGCGAAGGAGGAGGCCTCAGGCGTGAGGGAACGAACGGCCTCACGCAACAGCCGCCGAGATTCCGAGCTCTAGTCAAGAAAACTCGGCCCTGCTATGATAGGCAACGAAGGAACAGGAGTGGGTTTTTAAAATCAATAAAAGTCTGACACACCCTCGCGCTCCCCCCAAGAGCGATGGCATGCCATTAGATGATTTTCCAACCTATAAAAAAGGCTTATTTTTCCTATCTTACTAATATGCTGTCGGTACAAAACACATATTGCTAAATAACCAGCGTAGATTGATATCTGCGATAAAATGGACATGCGAGCAGTAGCTACAGTTGGTAGGCTAGCTAGGCCGAGCTTTATATATATTCGCCCTCATACAGCCAGCTCAGGGACGTTGATAATACTTGATAATAAACTCTCTATAATACGCTTAGTATACAGTCCTTTATTTGCATTATCTAAGTTACGATTCAAATTTTTACTGGGAGATAATCAGGAAAAACCTGGGAAACTATTGACTGCGATCCCACTTGCAGTGATGCAATCGGTGATGGTGAGGCGCACTAGTTTATTAAGAGCCAGTTCACTCTAGCCTTGAAGACACCCAAATTATAATCGGATGGGAAGACCGCAGCAGGCAAATTGTTCCATCCCTCGATGTACGCGGCGAAACGCTTAGTCACCCCCGTACGTCAGGTCGTCCTTTGGTAGAAATGAGATGGAGGAAACAAGTCATGCAATTCCCGCGCACACTCTCCAAAATGCAACCTGTAAAATACCGAAAGTTTGGCTACCCTACGCCTGTGCTAAAGGCTTTGACGATTGGACTTATCCAAATCTGGATCACCAATTAGCCTCTTCGCACGCCTTGCAGCTTGGTATAAAAGGGAGGACGTATATAACAAGCAAAATGCCCCAGCTACGCTTGTGTGTTAATAAATCTTTGGAATTCTCTGCTTTACTATAATAATTGCTCTCAAAACGGTGAAGGAAAACATCGTGAGGAAACCGGCATGACCTAGAACGATAAATTCGAAGACATGTGACATCCACCAACCCGCACTGGGCCCGCGTGGTGGATTACGGCTCATTCCCTCACCTAGAGAGGAGGCCTGAGTCCCAACAGTGGGAACATTATAAGGCCGACTATGCTATGCTATGCTACTATAATAATTATGCATTCTATCTATTGGAGTTGGTTGCCGCACTTACTCCTATGCGGCCCATTGTGCGTGGGCCATAGCGGCCATCCTTTGGTGGGCTCATTCCAACCAGCCCACCTCTCTCTTAAAACAGATTAGACCTCCCAGATTTTTCAGGGCGTCTGTAAGGGGAATTCAGAGATCCTAGGGTTCGCATGCATGTATAGATGATACCTGGGCAGTCAAGGAGCACATTTTTTACATATAGTATCCTCATGAATCACTCTGTTCATTGCTAAAAACTGCATGAAAATCCGCTCAGTAGTTTTTTTAGAAGTTTATCGCGTTCATGCAAACAGACAGACGCGGTGTGGGATATATAATCATTATGTACTTAATATACACTTATTATGTACCTACTGAGTATATATCCAAAGCTGTTAATGGTGAAAATACTGATAATTGGAAGCTGTCAGGCATCAGTCCCAGCGGGCCTCGTCAATTCTACTGTCACTGCCGCCTACAATGAACCTAATTTCAGGCTAAAAATTATTACAGATCAAAACAATAAGTTTAAAAATCCACTGCTATATTTGGACTTCCGTTCCTCTCTGCCATACGCCCCTTATGCAGGTGTTTCGATCCACTTTGAGAATATCGCCTTCTCAATGCTCTCTGGAACATCTCTGATTTCTTTGACCTGAACTTGGCAACACAGTCATGTGCTTTCCAACTCCACTTGATACTATGTCCAGTCACTGACGTCGTAAACGTCTTAGAACCTTTTATGGACATATTTGGCTTGCCTTGGCCTTGCATAGATCAAAATTAAAACATACTAATATGTAACTAATACCTCTCAAAGAAAACCACTCCAAATTGCTCCGAAAAAGCTTAAGCCGTTAACAGACGACCTCACATAGTACCGATAAGGTCAGATGCGCAGTGTCGAACTTAGCTTAAACGGACGCAAGTCGTGAGGAGACTGTCACGACGTCTCGAGCTCTCGACCAATACGGAGCCTTGGACAGGTGCGTTGAGATAAACATGTGGTAGCGAAGATTCAAGATGATTTCATATAGTTTAATAAATGTGAACACTTCAAACAATACATGCCGTTTGTAAAGGGCTGCAATTAGCGAATCAACTTAATATAATTCCCTAAAGAATTAATTGATAATGTACACTTTTACATACAAATGAAAACACAGAGAAAGATTATATCTAAAAATATCTTTGGTAGTAGAGGAGTAACTTTAAGCCTCAGTAAATTTTGTTTTTGTATAATATGTACGTAGTTAAGAAATGCCGTGTGTTAAAATTTCAGGCGAGCGAACGAGTAAAAGAGATGGAGCCTTATACATACATAGCTCCATCCCTTTAACAGTTCAGTTTAGGTCGTAAAATGGATCACGTTAAGACTTCGTGGTAGGGTCTCATCATCATCTTCCTGCCCTTGTCCCGTTTTATTTGGGGTCGGCACAACACGTTTTTTTCTTCCATTCTGTCCTGTCACTCGTCACGCTATCACTAACTCCCTTTTCTTTCATATCACTTCTCACACAATCCATCCATCTTTTCTTTGGCCTCCCTCTCCATCTATCCACATGTAAATTCATAACTCTTTTAGCAACGTGCGCTTCATCCCTCCTCTTCACATGACCATACCAAGACAAACGATTCCCTTTCAACTTTTCAGTCACTGGCGCCACTTTCAAACTTCCCCTAATATACTCATTTCTCACACCACACATCCATCTTAACATTCTCATCTCCGCTACTACCTACTCAGCGAAGTATAATAAATCTAATATAAGTAATATTATTATGCGACCTATTAATAAATCTATATCAATATCAATAATACCGATAAATTAGGGATCAACATTGATATGGAAGTTCTCATAAGGATGGAAGGGGTGCAAACTTTAATTTGGTGAATGTTTGATTTAAATTGACCTTTGAGAATCCAGGATGGGTTTGAATGTAAGAGATTGGTCTGGCTGCTACTGGGTTTAGTATCGGGCATTTCTGTGTGACAGCCTGAGAGACAGGATTTATTATCGCCTTCTATTACTGACAACTTATAGGTATGTAAGTCAGACCGGTATCCAAAACTCCTCCAAGTGCGTATTTTGTCTACCAAACCGCATCTACATAAGACTTAGCATCACGCTAAACGTTTGCGTGTATTACACACCCATGCCAAACACCTCGGGGAATATCTCCATGACGTGATATCTTAAGACCTCGGTTCTTAAAGCAGTTGACATCTAGAGTCACCTTAAAATCCTTGAAGGTCGGGAGAAGCCGCCGGCGATGGCTAGTGTTATTTACACACACGTATAGTATATTATGTATCAATATCGCGCAGAAAGTGTAAGCGATGTATGTCAAGTGCAACCTGTACATATGTGCTTAAAGCCGAGTACAGAACACGCCGTCGAAACTGACCTTTTTGTCCTACACATGTTTTTTGTAGGGTTCCGTACCTCAAAAAAAAAACGGAACCCTTATAGTATCACTTTGTTGTTCGTCTGTTTGTCAAGACCCTTTACCACGGGAACGCGTAGAGGTATCGAGTTAAAATTAAAACCATATACTCAAGTTTGCAGTCCCTTGAAGCTGTAAAAAACTTAAACTTCTGAGTCAACGAAAAAAAAAGATACGGCCGTTTATGTCGCAAAAAACGTGTATTTCGACATTCTCAAGGGAAACAAAATTCATAGGATTCTTCCCAGAATCCTGAAATTTGGCCTAAAGCAAGGTTTTATAGCACAGATATAGGAATAAATCTGAAAACAGGTTTGTTGCTACGTCACAAAAAAAAATTGCTATTCGGAAAAATCTTCGAGATTGCATTCGGTAATTGAACTATTTACATAGGTAAGTTTGTACGGAACCCTCAGTGTACGAATCCGACTGCCTAGTTTTTTTTCTTGTGCACTAATCTTGTGGTCCATATATTATACCACAGGAACAATATAATCAGCTTATTACTGCTGCCACTTCTGGGAATGGCCTCAGGTCTCTGTGTGAGAGGAAGTGCGCAGCAATCCACCTCACGGCCCCACAGGGCGGGTTAGTGAATGCCACAATCATGTTCATATCACATGCGATGCGTTACCCTCTTGCGTTTTTCTCTTTTACGAAACGGGGTGAAAAGTTCTCGGCCTGATAGCGAAAGACTACAGATTTCAGATAAGATGTGATTTTATTTTTCTACATAATCTGTCATAACTTCAATACACTTGGTCCAGCGTTTCTCTAGAGTCACTATTCCTTCCCGGAAGTCAGGAAGATTATGATAATAGTCATCTACGGCCCTCTCAACGTTTTCATTCGATGTGAAGCGCTTCCCAGAAAGAAATTTCTTCGAGTTTTTGAACAAATAGGAGTCTAATGTTACCCAATCAAGAGAATATGGGGGATGGCCGAGCAAAACGTACCCCATATCCTGCAGTATTTCCATCGCCAACGCACCCACAGGTGCGCTGTCCTGATTAAAGATGATTTTCTTCTTCTTCAAGCCAGGATTCTTCTAGTGAAATTGGCATTCAGCTGGTCAAGAAAGTTGGAGTAATATTTGTCAGTAATCGTTCTTTCTTTTGCAAGATAATAAATTAACCTGATGCAATTAACTATGAAGCATCCTTTTCGAATCCCATATCACGCTGGCAATGACCTTTCTCGCTTTCTTTGGCGTTGCACCACCGGCTTCCACCCACTGCTTGGACTGCAGTTTCAATTTTGCCGTACAGTGGTGGTCCCATCATTTGTCATCCCATCATCATCCGATCATCAGTGGGGAAGTTTGAAAGTGGCGCCAGTGACTGAAAAGTTGAAAGGGAATCGTTTGTCTTGGTATGGTCATGTGAAGAGGAGAGATGAAACGCATGTTACTAAAAGAGTTATGAGTTTACATGTGGATGGATGGAGAGGGAGAGGGAGACCAAAGAAAAGATGGATGGATTGTGTTAAGAGTGATATGAAAGAAAAGGAAGTTAGTGATAGTATGACGAGTGACAGGGCAGAATGGAAGAAAAAAACGTGTTGCGCCGACCCCAAATAACACGGGACAAGGGCAGGAAGATGATGATGAGTGGTGGTCCCATCATTAATTTAATTGCAATGCCAATAAAACTTCAAAAATATAAAATAGCAATAGCGTAAATTCAACTGGTTTTATGTCAAGCTATTTAGACTCCTAAATATTAATTTATTTTCATTTTATATCTATTTATTCACCATGAAAAGTAGTTTTAAAGCTTGTTTTTTCTTATTGTTTTTACAATGCTTAAAACTTATTTTAATCTGTATTTTTAAACATGTGATAAAAAATCACGGTTTAAATTCATACTGTTTTAGACATTGTTTTAAACATGAGTTTTAAAACATTTTGTTTTAATCATGCCAGGTGTACTATTTCTTATTCTGTGCGAAAGGTTAGACTTGAAACATTGCTGAAGTATCTTTATTTGAATACGATGTTAAAGTCTTTAATTTAATAACTAAACGAATGGTTATTTACCTGATATATAGGAGCACAAGTTGACACGGCTGAGGTCAAGCGCTTGAGGCGAACCATTGACTCATTAGTTAAGGCATAGATTAAAAAAAAAAACTCTATGTTATTTTTGGGTTCTACCATCTAGAATTTCCAGAGTTTGGCCATTTCGCCATCTCTTCCTGGGTGACCTCGGCGGCGTTGTCCATCCACAGGTACGTACTTTATGGAGACTCTTGCTCAGCAGTCAGTGCGCATGCGGCTGGCGTGACCCGCACAACCATTTTAGCTTGGCAGCCTTTTTTCCTACATCTGTGAGCGCATTTTTCAGTCACCTAGTTAACATTTTTTTTTATTTTGTTGCTTGCCTTCTGCGAGTCACAAATAAACTTTATTTATTCTTTACAGGCCTCTCTTTTCTGGAGCCAATATCCATGCACACTCTCGCTCCACCCTAGAGCGAGAGAAGTCATAAAATGATTTCCCACCTGCCAAAAAATAAAAAACGTTCCAACCAAGTTCTATTTGCGACAACAACACTGTCGTTCATCTTGTCACCAAAACTTCTTCGTTTATAACTGCAACAATTTTATGAAAAGCTTGTTTTTAAAGTTTATAAAATTAAATAAATCTTTTATTACAACCACTGAACTAGACCTTAACACAGGTGTACAGAAAAATCTCGCGATCGCATATTAAATTGGCATTTACAACTAAACGTTACAACGTAACCTACATTATGGGTTCTCCTCCACATATTATTATGCATGTGTTCTTTAGAGGTTAGCGAGATATCGATTAAAAAATCGGCAAAGTGCGAGCCAGACTCGCGCACGAAGGTTTCCGTGCCGTTCGCAGAAAAAAACTGAAAAAAAAATCACGATTGTAGTATGGGAGCCCCCTTAAATCTATACATATAATAAAACAGTAACGAAAGAAAAACTGTACATTGAGAATTTTCAAGAAAAAATAAGTGGCTTTTGTTAGAAAAACGTAACTGATGACAAAAAGTGAATTTTTAGAATTTTTGTCTGTTTGTCTTTTTGTCTGTGTGTATGGTACGGCTTCACGCCAAAACTACTGAATAGATTGAATTGAAATTCAGCAAAAATATTCTTTGTAAACCAAGGAAGGCTTTAGGCTACATATTATCACGCCGTATGTTATGGGAGGTAAGCAATATTGATTTTAAAAGGTTTTTGTTCGTAATTGAATGCACAAAATGACATGTTATTTAGTTAATAAAAAAATAACTCTGGGAACATAATAATCACGCTATTTTTATAAAGGAGCGGGGCAGTAATATTATAAATTGCAAGTTACAACGGGGAATTTAGCGGGGAATTTAAATTTATTAAGTATGTAATTCTTAGAGTTGTTCCTTGCTGCTGTTACCATTTTTTTTATGCAAAAATAATGTAGTTGTCTGTTAAATTAACGACAATTTAGTTTTTTTCATAATTTAATTTGGGTAAATAATATGTAGTTTCCGTTTTCTAACTAGATGGCGTTGGCGTCGAATTAGATCGCGCTATGGTTTCGTTCCCAAAAAGTGATGTTATAGGTCCTGATGTGCCGCTCTCATCCTATAGAAACGGGGGTTACCTTTGTTAACTGTGTTGGTTGATGTGTTTAATTTTCCTGCGAAACATTATTATTTTTCTACTTACTAGCAATTGTCACATACTTATTCGATTACTTTTCATTGATTTGAATATCGTTAGTATCTGATTAAGAAGGAATTTTAGCTATGCATTTTAGAAAAAGATAAATCTGTCTCGAAACTCAAGGGTTTCTACGATGCGCAGGTTAGTTCGATCTCTCGAAACCGACGCAGAGCGTGAACAACGGCTAGGTGCTAACCGTGAGCGTAATGCACTAAGTTTGTTCCCGCAGAAACTAGCACGCAGCGCCAATTACGACTAGAATTTAAACGAGTTCGCACTACTGCTTCTCGATCTCAGGAAAGTGTGGAACAACGAGAAATGCGTTTAGCTATCGACCGGGATCGTCATTCTTTGTCTCGCGCATCCGAAACGGGTACACCACGGATAGGTACACAGAGGGATCAGAGGTTGAGTCTTCAGAATATCCGCTCTGAGATTGCTCGATCACTTGAGAGCAGTCAGGAGCGTGAGATACGACTTGCGAGTGACCGAGAGGGTCATTGTTTATCTCGGGCTTCCGAAACGGATACAGAGAGAGAGCAGAGATTAAGTCTTCAGCTTTTCCGCACTGAGACTGCTTGGTCGCTCGAGAATAGTCAGGAGCGCGATACACGCCAAGCAAGCGATCGCGAGTGCCACGCAGTATCTCGCGCTTCGGAGACTTACACGCAGAGAGACTCGCGTTTAAGCTCCCAGCGTATTCGCACTGCCACATCTCGATCACTTGAGAATCCTGAAGAGCATGAGATGCGCCTTAGTGCAGACCGCTCACAGCATGCTCTAGCTCGGTCTTTGGAGACAGACGAGCAGCGTGAGCAACGCAACGCACTTGCTCGGCAAAGATATCACACACATGCGTGTTGAGGTGTCTGTTCATTCCACGCTCACGAAGCGGAACTTTACACTTGCCCGAATTTCTTGAATCCGCTCAAGAAGCGGATTCAAGAAATTCGGGCAAGTCAATCAGTTGAACAGCGTGTGGCCCAAATTGATCTAGACCGTATACGTCGCAATCTTCGCAATTCATCCTCATCTGATACTGAGTCTATGATGGTTTATGATCCTGAAGTGCAACCGTGGTTCAATAAAGAAAGGAGCGCGTTTTCCTATAATCCATTTATTAATTACATTGATCACGGAGACATTGGCACCATGTCTGAGGTGTGTGCACACTGTCACGCGCGTAAGTGGAAGGGAGAGACCAAGGGAATGTATTGTGCTTCTGGAAAGGTACGACTAAACTCTATGCAAGAGCCACCGGAGATCTTACGAGTTCTTTTGAATGGCGAGCATCCCAAGTCCAGCCATTTCTTAAGCAATACTCGAGCCTACAACAGTGCTTTCCAGATGACTTCATGTGGAGCTCATCAAGTCACTGAATCTGGATTCTCTGGATCAGGGGCAAGTCTACTATCGGATAGGTTTCCTGCTTCCCACCGAAATGCCGAAATTTTTGCAAATATAATTTTCATTGCAGATTTTGCTGAACAGGCTAATGTCCGATGCCGACATATTCCTAATTTAGACTAGCCTTATAAGGGGATTACAAAACACTCTGCACAGTGTAACCCATACGTTACCGATTTCAAAACCACTCTAGAATCGGTGCCTGAACACGAGCACGATAATTTTAAGGTCTCGCTGCAGAGAAATATCATTGAGGCGGAAATTCTAACGGGTTGTGGTGTCGGCGAGACAGTGTTTATACCACGTATACCACTGATTCCCCACAATTACCCCTTTCAATTCAAGCGCGTTTCCTGTGAGCGTGTGCTTCGACGTGACAATAAATAAGTCGCAGGGGCAGACACTGAAGGCTGCTGGTGTCGACCTCAGGTCGAGCTGCTCCTCACACGGACAACTTTACGTCGCTTGCTCCCGCGTCTGACTCGCTGCACGTATTGAATGAGACCGAGAGAAAAACAACGAACGTTGTTTACACAGAAGTGTTACAGTAAATTATAACACTTCTGTTATTCGACGTCTCCTAAACTTCCTTATTAACCTGACGTCTCTTACCAGTAAATTAACTACATAACTTTCAAATTTTGAGTTTACTAAGCCAAATAGTTTTTGAGGAATCTATGCTATAGTTATAGTATGGGAAGCATCTTAGAGTGTTTCTGTAAATCAACAAACTATTACTAAATATATAAGCCCAGCGACACTAATATAACATATATAGGAATGACGTCTTAGCAAAAGTTGTTTAGTCTGATGGGCATTTCCAGTTGACTTACAAAAATGAAAGATCTGGAACGTCTCGAATCGTCTCGCGCATCACGTTGTTTTCCTATCTCCGGGCTCTTAGAATTCGACATCAGACTTTTCAGATTTTCGATTTTGACGACCCCGTTGTCGCTGGCATAAGCAACAGGATCCGCGTACGAAGTCGCGGGCAGAAGCTAGTATTTATTTTATTCTCTTTTTTAGTACTTTTTGTTATAGCGGCAACAGAAATACATCATCTATGAAAATTTCAACTGTCAACTATCACGGTTCATGAGATACAGCCTGGTAACAGACGGACAGACAGAAAGACAGACGGACTGACAGCGGAGTCTTAGTAATAGGTGGTCCCGTTTTACCCTTTGGGTATGGAACCCTAAAACCAGACGAGCTCTGAACCGCGTGACAGGAGAGTAAGACCAAATGCTTAGGATTAGGGCAGAGTGGCAGACAGAAGGATCTTGATGAATTGATAACATAGAGCCCCTAGTTAACTAACTATAGTCCCTAGTAAAGGTTTTTTTTTTCGGTGGGAAAATCATCTTATGACATCCCCCGCTCTTGGGCGGAGCCTTTTACTGACTAAAAACCCACTCGTCTTCCTTCGTTGCCTTTCGTACCAGGGCCGAGTCTTCCTTTCAGAATCAGACCCTTGGCCCCAGTAGGCTTCGACCCTGCTGGGCCCCTACGGTTTGCTGACATCTCCTTGAGGCGCGCGCGGAACAGTACGCGCCGTCGACGACTTGGACTCGGTCCGGACGGTTACCGGACGGTCGATCGGCGAGCTACCCATTGTTCGCCGTCTGCAAGCCCGCTCCTACGTTGGCCGGAAATCGGGATCGGAATCCCGGCGGTGGTTGGGTCCCCAGTAGAAGTGAGATATACTAGGTAGAATGCGTACTGAATCTTAGAAGTACGCGTCCGCCGAAATACTTATTCCATTCGAGACGCGTTTATGTGGTGCTCACGGAATAAGTCTGCGCGTTCAGCCACAGCCCTATTCCAAAAACCTGTTCCAGTATATACCTGGGAGGAGGCGGCAAAAGATAGACTTGGTTGGAGACGTGTAATTAAACAAAACGTCTATGCCTTTGAAGACCAACGTAAGAGAGATCTCGACTTCAGGCGAGATACCATCAAGAATAAGCCGCCCTCCAACATCCAATATCTATACAACAATGGTGTTTCAACATGCCCGCACTGTGCACGCACGTTTACAGCAAAGATAGGCTTTATTAGTCACATCAGAGCACATGATCGCAACCCGTAGTTGCAATAAAACGGAATCCAGTCACCGTAGCCGAAATCGGCTAGGGTGAGTATATAGGGTGACTGGTAATTAGTTTACGATACTTAAACACGTGATTGTGCTCATGATAACCAACAACTTTTATTATGCGAACAAAGCCGAAATCACGAAAAAAATATCAGCTTTTCAGTAGGTACATTAGGCAAACATAAATGTACTGAACAACTGTTTTTTTTTCGCGTTTTCAGGTTTGTTCCCATAGTAAAAGTTGTTGGTTATCATGAGCACAATCACGTGTTTAAGTATCGTACACTACTTAATTACCAGTCACCCATATACGTTTCATCTCTACTCCCTAGCCTTTTCCCAACTAGCTGGGTTCAACTTCCAGTCTAACCAGATGCGGCTGAATACCTGTGTCTTACATGGAGCGACTGCCTATCAGACCTCCACAACCCAGCAGTTACACGATAACTCCAGCAACACGATACTGTATATTACCAAAGTACTCTGTGACGATACTCCTCACATAGACTGAGGGACCGACTTTCTGGCGTCTGACTGACAACTGACAACGACTGTCAAAGATCTACAAATGACAACCAGCGGGGCTATTGCGTAACTCTGTTGACAGTTCAAGTGATGATCTCTTGTTAACAATGTGCATCATTAAACTGTCAAACAGCTAGTTTCGTATTGCCTATCTTCAGTGACCAACTGCAGTGACGTTATTAGCCACTGGTGCCTTTGATAGCCACCGTAACACGTTTTGACAGATGTTATTGTATCGATACTTTTAAAATTGCGATTGTATAGAAAGAAAGAAAGAAGAAAGAAAGAAAAACTGTTTATTCGCGCGAAATGACGCAATCTTAAAACTAGTTAACAAACATTATCAGTTGAATAGGGAAGATATGCGTCACATCCGCGCAAAACGGCCGAACGCTCAGCATAAAGCTGCGGCCTCACGCATTATGCGATGAGCTCACAGCGCTCTTTCTTTCTTCTTTCTTTCTTTCTTATTGTATCGATACTTTTAAAATTGCGATTGTATAAGCTTTTTATGGACAGTTATACACGTCTATCGCTAAACCCGCTGTAAATCTAGTGAACGACCCAAGAGCTAGATTGACTCGACACTATACCGAAGATATCCCGGACGTCAGCCTGTACGAGATTAGGATGGCTCTGAAGCAGCTGAAAAACAACAAGGCGTCGGGTGAGGACGGAATTACGGCCGAACTCCTGAAGGCGGGTGGAAAACCGGTCCTTAAGGCCCTTCAGAAGCTATTTGATTCCGTCATACTCGAGGGAAAAACGCCACAGGCGTGGAGCAGAGGCGTGGTGGTACTCTTCTTTAAGAAGGGCGATAATGCCCTGCTTAAGAATTATAGGCCCATCTCGCTTCTGAGCCATGTCTACAAGCTGTTTTCCAGAGTCATCACGAATCGTCTCGCGCGCAGGTTCGACGACTTCCAGCCTCCCGAACAAGCCGGATTTCGTAAAGGCTTCAGCACCGTGGACCACATACATACGCTGCGGCAGGTTATACAGAAGACTGAGGAGTATAATCAGCCTCTCTGCTTAGCGTTTGTGGACTACGAGAAAGCCTTTGATTCGATTGAAACTTGGGCTGTACTGCAGTCTCTCCAACGGTGCCAAATTGACTATCGGTATATCGAAGTGCTGAAGTGTTTGTACAAAAACGCCACTATGTCAGTCCGACTACAAGACCAGACCTCGAAACCTATCCTCTTGCAGCGGGGTGTGAGGCAGGGAGACGTTATTTCTCCGAAACTGTTCACGGCAGCAATGGAGGATGTCTTCAAGGTTTTGGAATGGAGAGGGCTAGGCATTAATGTCAATGGCGAGTACATCACTCACCTTCGGTTTGCCGACGACATAGTAGTCATGGCTGAGACTACGGAGGAGCTCAGTATAATGCTTGGTGACCTCAGTAGAGCTTCCGAAAGAGTGGGACTTAAAATGAACATGGACAAAACCAAAGTCATGGTAAACAGCCATGTAGCACCCACTCCTATCAAGGTCGGGGACTCTACACTCGAAGTTGTAGACGAATACGTTTACCTGGGACAGACGGTCCAGTTGGGAAGGTCTAACTTCGAGAAAGAGATCAATCGTCGAATCCGACTCGGCTGGGCAGCGTTCGGGAAGCTGCGCGGTGTCTTCTCGTCCAATATACCACAGTGTCTCAAGACGAAAGTCTATGACCAGTGCGTGTTGCCAGTGATGACATATGGCTCCGAAACGTGGTCGCTTACAATGGGCCTCATTAGAAGGCTTAAAGTCACCCAAAGGGCAATGGAGAGGGCTATGCTCGGAGTTTCCTTGCGTGATCGAATCAGGAATGAGGATATCCGCAGGAGAACCAAGGTTGCCGACATAGCACGAAGAATCGCCAAACTAAAGTGGCAATGGGCAGGGCACATTGCTCGCAGAACAGATGGCCGTTGGGGCCGAAAGGTTCTGGAATGGCGACCACGTACCGGAAGACGTAGCGTTGGAAGGCCTCCTACAAGGTGGACCGATGACTTGGTAACGATTGCGGGAGTCCGATGGATGCGAGACGCACAGGACCGTTCGTTGTGGCGACGCTTGGGGGAGGCCTATGTCCAGCAGTGGACGTCTTTCGGCTGAAATGATGAATGATGATGATGATGATAAGCTTTTGAAGCTATTATAATAGTCGATAAAATTTTAGAGTGGTCACAATAGCCACCGTAAATTTTTATAATTCACCACATTTCCACCGTAGTTTGTTAGTCACTTGTGTGATACGTAATACCAATTTTATGAAATTGTCAGTTGACAACTAAGTTCAGTGTGCAACGAATGCCAGTTGTCAACTGTTATTGAAAAAGTTAGCCAATAGCCCCCCAGGACCAACGGCTTTACGTGCTTTTCGAGGCACGGAACAAACCCGCCTTAATTGGCAAATTATGAGGAGGGCCGAGTGGGCCGCGCCCAACCCCGTGATATTGGACTACCGATTCAAAATTGTATGGTGGACATCAAAATACTAATAACCACACACAAAAATCAGGCATGTCATCTCAACGCTCAGTCACGTGGTGAGAACAAAGGAATAGGAGGCGTGGCCGACTCGAGGCGATCAACGAAAAGAGAATCGAAACGAAACGGTTGTAACTTGGCAAGGGGGGCTGGAGTGCCTCCCCTGAAAAATACGCCTATGATTCGCTCACGCACGTGGGTTAGGTGAGCCCGCAAACTTAGCAGCCTTAAAACGCACGTCTTTCTAATAATACAACGTAGGTATTTTGCTCTGTCGGAGTGTCGCTACTCGACACGCACATGGAATGTGGAGTGGCGAAAAAAGGTGCATTACTTACTCTTCATTAACCAGTCGTTATCGTTGTCTGAAATTAAAAAAAAATATATAGTTTCGTTACACTGTGCACTGTTTACTCGTTATTCAAAAAGGTAATAAATTGCAATATCTTCAAATTGCCCTTTCAACCAGAAGCGTAGCGTGGACTAATTTAGTCGTGGGTGAAGGCACATCAGCGAGGCCTTTTTCTTTCATAAATTCGAAAACGAGACAGCGACTGTCGCAACCCAGTGTTCAACCAGATCGTCACTTACCATTAGGTGAAATAGTGGTCAAACACGCGGGCGAGCGTTCGCCCACGCCTAACTAACGAGTACAAAAGTTTTATTGTAGGTCAGTAAATTGGCAAAACGAAAAATCTCACAATAATCCCAAAATAAGTAGCCCTGTAACCGAAGAAAAACAAGTCCTGTGCGAAGGTACGAGGCCGCCCTTAACGCTGTTATGCCGGTTACGTCAGCATTAACCGCCCGTTTTGACGGTCAACAACCGTGAGTGGCGGTCACCGTGCCCGTTTTCAGTACGTTTCGTCTCACTTTCACTTTTTACTGAGAAACCCGACGACTTACAGCGCCATCTCTTATGCAGTAGCAGAATTTGAATAAAAATTTTTGCATAATAATATATTTTTTTGTGGAATGAGTGTAAATATGTAATATTTATAAACTATTTATGCAGAGCGAGAGAAGAAAGAGAGAGAAGAGAATGAAAAAATTTGAAAATTTTAATTTCTTTGACGATACAACAACGCTATTTATATTTATACAGCTGCACTATCAACAGAGTTGTTTTATTGTGCAGATAATGTTGACATATTACGTGGTGGGTTTATTTCAATTGATGTATTTTAAATATGAAGTACAAAAAATATCAAAGGGCCTAAGGTTTAACCAATAGGCAAATTACTTTTAGAAAAAAAAAAACTAACGTTCGTTCCTTCTGACAACACTCGTAATTTCGTAATTTGATCTGTATTTACTCTGGAACGCACACAGATAATCGATTTGACACATTTCCAGTATATCTTGGCATGCGGCACATCATGGAACTAACTTGAACTGTACAAAAAATACGGATGACGCTTGCGAACTAAGCGCCACGCCAAATGTCAAGATATACTGGTCCTGTCATTGGTATGGAAACTTCACAAACTGAAGATGCATGAATGAATGACATTTCAAAAATTCTAACCTCGCGACTAGTTGTTAGAAACTTGTAAAAAGCAATAATTGAAAATGGCTAAAATATTAGTGTGCAAGGAAGAAGAACTAATTACCAAGTTAGCTTCACACATAGAACAAATAGCGAATGATGCTATCGAGAACCGTGGAAAGTTTTTTGTGGGATTTTCTGGTGAGTTTTTGAAGGTCATTTTAATATTAAAAGTTGTATTATTTACAGTTTATAACAGTTGACTAGGTATCCTTTTGGCCGATTTTATACTCATTTGACGTAATATCTGTTAGTTGTAGGAATGCTGAAAATAAAAAACGTGTTAATATGATGCTCCAGTTCTACCGCTAAAAGCCGGCCGGAGTAAGCTGAACACCAGAGCTAAACAGTATTTAATTTCTCCCCTGTCATTACAGAATCAAAATCTAAAATACTACTCTATTTATCCAAATAATGCCATTTCTCTATGGAAAAAAATCTTACTTCCATGGCAAGCTAATCTAATATGGGCGTTTCTGTAACCAACCGGCATCGACCTTGATAACTCATAGTATTGATTACTTACTCTGCATCATGCTGTTCTGGCTAAAATATTAGTAATTAAAATTAAATTTGATGCTACAATTTTTATAGGTTATGTTTCATCAATAGATTATCTTCATAGAATGTTATCTTTAGTGAATCATCCAATTGGCTTCTAGATATGAATATTACCGGTTCCACAATCAATGCAATGAGATGTTTTAAATATTATGAGGATTAAAGTAGTAAGAGTAAAGGTCATAAAATGCTTGTTGTCATCATGTATTGTCAACCTGCAGTGTCTTTCACAATTATTATTTTTTGGTAATGAAACCACCGTAATGAAGTTCTAATAGGTACATTGTATTTATCTATATCAATTATTTGACTTTGAATAAATAATCTCTTTCTGCAGATCTTATTTTCCCTTAGGAAATCAATGTTTATTCATTGACATAACTGACTGAACAGGTCCACTCAAATCTGTGTGGTTCTTTCCTTATAAGATCATATTCTCAGACACCAATCTGCATGGTTCTCATATGATTTGACCATTACATGTTTACTGTATGGAATTTAAAAGAGACTGACCCCAGAATTTGTTTCATCTCAGGGTAGTCAGCTAGCAAAGACCAGCACCATCTAGTTCAAATTAATGAAAAAATTGATGTGTAAAAGTAAATAACTAAAAAAAATATTTTATAAAACAATAAGTAAAGGAATGGTTATTGGTGTTGTCTTATGAATTCTTTGTGAACTTGGCTAATTTTGGCATTATGATTAAAAAATAAAATATTGTGAATTGTTTTATTATTACACTACACATCACTAATCAACAGTGGTATGTATGGTTACCAAAAAAAATGCAAATGATACCCCAGTGATGTCACATAACATCTAACTAAAATAACCTAATCTATGGTCAACCGTCAAGATGACATATCAAAATTTTCCGTATTTTTCAATTTAAATCAATTTTCTTTGTAAAAACTCATCAAAAGAGCTATAAACTATTCATACCTAAGCTTTATTGCTCAAGACTTGCTATTAACCTATTTAGCTACTAACCTATTGCCATCATGACCTTTCCCCTAAGCATAAATTACAACAGTCCTAATTCTAGAATGATGCTCAAGTGTGTATTCAAATATCAAATAACTGCAGCAGATTTTAAACTTAACTATCAAATATCCTACTGAACCTTTTTTGAATTACTTTGGATTTGGCTGACTGGAAGCCTGGATGAAGCTGAATACTGGTTTTTTACATGGAGAGACCGACTATCTCACTTCCACAATCAACTAGATAACAATATATCTCCTGGCAAAGTAGGTATCAGATGTTGAGATATCAGACTGCCTATAACAACACTGAATGGTCTAAGGCTCAGACCATTCAGTGTTGTTATAGGCATATTATAGGCTTAGACTCTAAGCTGAAACCTAAAGCCTAACACACTTCATACTTGACAGCAGGTTGATAAGTTTAATAAATGATTAGATAAAATGTATTTATATAATTTCCAGGTGGTTCATGGTTGAACAACCTCTGTGAGTGTCTCCAGACAGTAGACACTGAATGGTCTAAATGGGTGGTGGCATTCTGTGATGAGCGTGTGGTGCCTGAGAACGATGAAGACTCAACGTTCGGCACATACAAGAGGGAACTCATTCCCAAGACCAAGCTTGTGGAGAAACAGTTCATCAAGATCAAGCAGGGAGTTTCAGGTACTGCACTTTTTTTGTTATCAATAATATAAACATATTAGTGTGAATTAACCAGCGGACTTACCATGACATGTTAAAATGTCAAAACGTGCGAGCGAGAAACAGGGATGGAGCAATACACTATACACCCCCCCCCCCATCCCTTTGTTTAGTTTAGATCGTAAAACAAATCACGTTAAAAGCTCGAAGACGAAAGTCTATGACCAATAACATAGTGTTTTGTATATACCGCTCCCCCTCCAACACAAACACTGATAACTTCATAGAGTCCTTAAATACTCACTTACACAATTTAAACTCAAACAAGAGCATAATCCTAGCGGGAGATTTGAATATAAACATTAGACCTAAGGAAATGGAGTCGTCACATGACCATAAAACCAGGAACAGTTATCTGAATATGTTATCTTTCCATGGAATTCTTCCTGGACATACGCTGCCGACTAGAGAAAGTAACTGTTTAGATCACTTTATGCTAAGAATTAATAACAAAAAGATTTCGGCCTTTATTGCAATACTCCACACCTCTATCACTGACCATTTTACTACATTTTTATCCCTTTCTAAAATAAAATACACTCATAAACCTAAAAAAACGACGACTGTCATCGACTTTGAAGCAGCTCGGAAAGACTTAAACCAAAAGAACCTTGCCGAACTATTATTCTGCAACGATCCTAACCTCCTGATTGACCTTCTCATAAATAAACTCACAGATACCTTAAAAAACACTACCACAACTCGCAACTTATCAAATAGTAAACAGATTATTAAACCGTGGATTACCAAAGGAATACTGCGCTGCATAAGAAATCGCAATAATTTACAAAAACAACATAAATCCGACCCATATAATGACATTTTAAAGATAACTTACACCAGATATAGGAATTACTGTAATAATTTAATAAAAAAACTTAAACGTAAATATGAAAGGGAACTTTTAGCAAACTCTGTCAATAATAACAAAATGCTTTGGAAAAATATAAAAAACATCACTTATACCAACAAATCTAACGATAACAACTCTGAACTACTAAATTTCAAGTCTTCTCCTCTCGAATCGGTAAACTACGTAAACGATCACTTCGCTAATGTTGGTAAACGGTTGGCTCAGAATATTACATCCAATAATAATCATCGTTTAATCCATCATACCACACTAACTCAACAATGTAACAGTTTTGTCCTCCTAGATACTGATCACAGTGAAGTTGATCGAATACTTATGGGTCTAAAGTCTGATAGTGCCCCCGGATGGGACAATATTCCAACAAAACTTTTAAAACACGTACGACAGGAAGTTGTCCCTATAATAACTCATCTCGCAAACCTTTGCTTCCAAACCGGTGTCTTCCCGAGCGTACTGAAACAATCTATTATTATCCCTATTTATAAGGGGGGAAACAGAGACGACGTGAACAGCTACAGGCCTATATCTCTTCTACCTGCCATTTCTAAAATTCTGGAAAAATTAATTAACATCAGATTAACCAATTACCTTGCAAAATTTAGCGTACTCTCCAACACACAGTTTGGGTTTAGAAAAGGTTTATCAACTGAGGATGCAGTCACAGCATTGAGTTCTCTACTAACTGAAAAACTTGACTCTGGTTATAAATGCCTGACTGTTTTCCTAGACCTAAAAAAGGCCTTTGACACCGTCTCTGTTCCTGTCCTTATCAGTAAGCTCGAAAAAGCTGGAATAAGAGATACTCCACTGAAGTTACTTGAAGATTATCTTACATCTAGGAAGCAAAGAGTTAAGGTGGGAGATCTGATCAGTGGTGATGCTGAGGTCACGTACGGTGTACCCCAGGGCAGTGTGCTTGGCCCGACATTATTTCTCGTATATCTAAATGACCTGTGCAACTTGCCCATTAATAACGCAAAAATTCTCTCATACGCCGATGATACCGCTGTCGTTTTCTCTGGGAACACTTGGCAGGATGTTAAAGTCAAAGCTGAGATGGGAATGGCGCAAGTAGCCAACTGGCTAAATAATAATCTACTTTCGTTAAATACATCCAAAACGAACTATATTTGTTTTAGCATTAGCAAAAGTGGTCAACCAAGTGAGGATCTCAATTTAAAAATACACTCATGTGGAGATGCCAATAATAGAAACTGTAATTGTTCAAACATTAAAAAAGAGACTCAAACAAAATATCTTGGCGTAATTGTTGACCAGCGGCTATCGTGGTTCCAGCATCTTGAACAAGTCGCAAACAGAGTTAGGAGACTGAGCTGGATTTTTAAAACACTTCGACATATTGTACCAAAAGGCTTTACCAGTAATCGAGACCCCCCAAGAAATGTTCTAAATGAGATTTACAGCGCGTTGGTTCAGTCCGTCTTGCTATACTGCATACCTATTTGGGGAGGCGCTGTGAAAACAAATTTTATACATCTTGAAAGAGCCCAACGCGCACTGTTAAAGATCATGCTCTTTAAAGCGAAGATATACCCCACTGAGATCTTGTACAGGGATAGTGATCTTCTTTCCGTAAGAAAGCTGTACATTGTCCAAGCAGTCTTAAAACAACACAAATCCATGCCATTTGATACAGTGTTGTTGCAGAAAAGAAGAGCGGATATAGTTGCACAAATCCCACAAACCAAAACTGTATTCGCTACTAGGCAATTTAGTCAAAGGTCAGCGAAACTCTATAATAAATTAAACAAAAAAATTGACCTTTACAAAAAAACTAGTTTCGAATGTAAGAAAATCTTAACCAAGTATATTAAGACACTCACTTATGATGACACGGAGGCACTTCTAGAGCATATACACTAGCAAATACAACACCACACCACATACACTCTCACACTCACACTCACGCTCTCATTCACCCTCACCTACACTCCCACACTCACCCTCACACTTACACTCACGCTCACATTCACCCTCACACACACACACCCACTCACACTACATACACGAGAAATACTTTCAACAACGCCCTCATTATTATTATCTTTTACCTTTTAGTTCTAAGTTTTTTAATTGTAATTTTAATTATCCTAGCATTAGTACTTGTGAATATTGCTAATTTTGGAAGAGCGGGGTCTCCTAACACAGGCATTATTTGCTTAAAAGGAGGCCCCAAACACTAAACACAATATTATGTAAACTGAAGCATTAATAAACTTATTATTATTATTCCATTTATTTATTATATTACATACTTATTATATTTTTAAATATTTCCTTAAAAAAAACACATTAAAAAAAACATTTAAAAATATAAAAAATAGTAGCCCACCGGCATCGGGAACAGAGTCCAAGCTGCCGGCGGTCAGGGCTCCTGAGAGAGGAATCTCCTAACGATACGCGCCGTGTCTAGGAGTACTGCTTTCTGGATCAGGCCCTTGATCCAGCTGCCTAACGAGAGCCTCCTCAGATGTTGTTCGAGGCTCTTGGCTATTAAGCCATTGGCCGTTACGACTATCGGCACAATGATTGCTCTATCCACTTCCCACATGTCGACAACCTCGCGAGCCAAGTCAAGATATTTAGTTTGCTTATCTTTCTCAGCTTTCACGAGGTTTTCGTCATGAGGGACCGCTATATCAACAATCATTGTGCGACGCTCTAGTCGATCTATCACCACTATATCAGGTTTATTGGCAACAATAGTCCTGTCAGTGATGATAGATCGATCCCAATATAACGTGATATTGCCATTGTCGAGAACTGGGTCGGGCACATACCTATAGTACGGTACCTCTGATTCCACAAGATTGTATTTAAGAGCAAGTTGCTGGTGGATAATCCTGGCTACGAGGTTGTGTCTATGCAAATAGTCTCCGTTAGCTAGATGAGAACACCCAGAAATAATGTGTCGGATTGATTCCCCGGGTCGGTGGCATGCCCGACAGATGTCAACCGTACCGTCCTTCACAATATATTTCCGGTAGTTGTTTGTCATCATAACTTCGTCCATAATCGCAAAGACAAAACCTTCAGTTTCCCCGAAGAGGTCACCGAAACGCAGCCAAGATACGGACGCTAACAGGTCTACATCGGGCCCATGTAAGGCCCGGTAAAAGCGTCCGTGAAGCTCCTTGCTCTGCCATACTTCCCTGCGGTCATTAGTATCCAGTACTATAGGTTTGCGCCAGTTCTCGTTAGCCAAGGAGAGCGGAGTAAGGCCCTTGTCCACCGCTACCACATCTCGGTGCATACCCACGTCGGTTTTTAGGAAGTATTCCCTGAGACTGCATACCTCGCGGTTGTGCAGGGTCTTAGCATTTAAGAAGCCACGACCCCCGCACTTCCGCGGGATATACAGTCTCATCACCGATGACCGTGGGTGATGCATCCGATTTGCGGTAAGTAGTGTGCGGACCCTCCTATCCAGGGCGTCAAGTTCTGTCTGAGTCCATTTGAGTATGCCGAAAGAATACATCAATACCGGCATGACCCAACCGTTGAAAGCGCGCACCTTGTTTCCGCCTGATAAAAGACTATTGAGTACTTTATTCAGGCGTCCAAAGAAGCGCTCTTTCAACGATTGTTTCACGTCATCAGTATTGATGCCTAACGATTCCGACATACCCAAATACTTGTAAGTTTCGGTTGAGCAGAGGGATCTAAGGTGTATGGAATCCGAGAGTTGAATTCCCACAGATTCCATAATCTCACCTCTCTTTACATGTATGACTGCACATTTGTCCACACCAAATTCCATCCTGATGGCACTACTAAAGGTTTCAGTTACCTTCAGTAGCTCCACCAGCTGCAAGTTGTTGGGGGCAAAGAGTTTCAGATCGTCCATGTAAAGAAGGTGAGATATGACCTGACCGCCTCTTTTCAACCGGTAACCTAAGCCAGAACCCTCCAGCAGTGTGCTGAGCGGGTTCAAGGCTAGGCAAAACCACAGTGGACTCAGACTATCACCCTGGAATATGCCACGCTCAATCCTTATCGGTTCGTTGTTCTCCTGAATCTGTCGACATCCCGGATAGTGAAGGACTGTTCTCCACTGCCCCATACATGACATCAGGAAGGTGCGCAGAGTTGCATCAACTTTATACAGTTCTAGCACCCTCATGAGCCATGTATGAGGAACAGAGTCATATGCCTTCTTATAATCTATCCAACATGTCGACAGATTCTTCCGAGAACGTCGAACCTGTTGGCTAATGGCAATATCGATGAGGAGCAGCTCCTTAGTACCGCGGGACCCGTTCCTACATCCATTCTGAGAGGCAGACATGATAGAATTTGTCTCAATATGACTATTGATTTTAGCTCTCAGAATGGATGTAAGAACTTTATAGACCGTCGGCAAACACGTGATCGGTCTATAATTTTTGGGTTCCGCAGTACTACCTGATTTATGGAGCAGGTGGGTTATTCCTGTCGTTAGAAACTGGGGCAGCGACCCTGACTCTAAGGCAGACTGGAACTGAGATGCCAAGCGAGCGTGCGACCTTTATTATTATTATTATTATTAATACACACACTACACTACTATACTGTATGTGTTGCCAGTGATGACATGACTCTAAAACGTGGTTGCTTATCTTACCATATTAAAATTAATAACGCCGTCTCCAAACTCCGAGAGCATCCTTAGCACTACAGTGCCACAGTTAAAATAATAATAAAAAAAAACTCAAAATTATTCCACAGCCGCGGCAGCCGCGAAAGACTACACAGAGCAGCTGACCAAAGCCTTCGGCAGTGAAGACTTCGTGTTCGACCTGCTCCTCCTCGGCATGGGCCCCGACGGCCACACATGCTCCCTGTTCCCCGGCCACCCGCTGCTGAACGAGACCGCCTTGAGCGTGGCGTCCATCACAGACTCACCCAAGTTCCCGCCAGAAAGGATTACACTCACCTTCCCCATTATCAATAAGGCGAGGAACTGCATGTTTGCAGTCTGTGGTTCAAGCAAGGCTGAGATGATTCAGGTAAGCAATATTTTTATACTTTTGAAATCTATTAAGCTGTATCACCAGCGAGCGTCGTGGTCGAGAGACTTCTTAGAAACGATTACGGGAAATTAGACAGCACCTCTACGCGCGAGTTAACGACGTTCGTCTATTGCACTTGTCCAATCGGTTTATCTGCAAAATGTATACTGGTTGTAAAATGAAAAAAATCGCAGAATCATCTTTCTCAAAATCTCGCTTTCGCAAAATGTCACGGTGTAAATTTTGCCAGATTAAAAAAAAATGGTTGTTTTTGTCCAATTTCTTAGTAAATGTTTACAAGATTTATAATTCATTCATTAATACTACAATTATATTTTGCGAAAAAGACACTACAAAAGAGGTATAGGTAAGGAAAGCGACCTTTTGCGAGTCATTCAAGAAAGAGACTTTTGGCAAGCCGTCAAATAGAGGCGATAATATCGCTATGTGACAACAACACGTCTAGAGCTGATAATATCGCTGAAGATATTCACTCGTAGAGGTGATTCGAGCAAATGTTGAAATACCTTTACCATATCAAACTCGTATTCTAACCCCCAAACTACACATAACAATAAACAATTTAGTATCTTGACTTAGCTTCACGAGTTTGTCGACACGTGGGATGTAGACTCTGTATTGTACCGATAGTCGTGTCGTCATCCAATGGCTTAATAGCCACGAGCCTCGAGTCTCGACCACCACATCAGGAGGCGCTTGCTAGGCGGCTGGATCAAGGGCTTGATTCAGAAAGCTCTTGGACACAGCTCGTATTGTTAGGAGGTTCCTTTTTAGCAGCCCTGACAGTCGGTAGCTTGGACCCTGTTCTCGATACCCGTGGGATACCATTTTTTTTATGTTTTACATTTACATTTCATTATTTTCATAATTTCAGCGTATCCTGAAAGATAATGACGACAGTGTCCCAGCACGCAGAGTGAAGCCTATCAATGGAACGCTATACTGGGTGCTGGACGAACACTCGGCGAAGAACCTGTAATAATACATCTAGATGCGCCAACCACTTCAACGCACTAACAAACACTAAAATAGCTGTGGTTGGCCTGATGTGCAATCTTTCACTTCTAACATTGCATTTTCATAACTTGGACAATGAATTTTTATTTGTGGGTGACGCACTAACCAGCTTTGTTAGTTTATACCGTGCGTGTCCGTCTAGTTGAGCTAGCTTATGATTTTTTTAAGTGAAACATAATATTTTGGCAATGTTGCCTCTTTATTTATATGTTACATTCCTATATACTGCTTATAATAAATGTTTGTCTGGGTACATCATGTTTTATTTTCTTTAATTAGTGTGTGATAACTGATCTTACCTTGGAAAAATAGAACTCTTGTTTTAGGTATATGGCATAACATCATTTTCCAATTTGAGAATACCCTTTATCTACAGATGTGGGTGAGGTCTAATAATCTGATAAAGAAGTAATTCTGATTTATGATGTTAATTTGAAGTCGTTTTACATGACAGTTCCCCCGACTTGAATTTTTAACACCCCCCCCCCCCTCCACTTTAGTTCCCTATTATTATTATAAGAAAAGAAAAAAACAATATTTACCTACTTTAAGGGACAAATATTGCTTGTGGCTTCCCCCTCCCCAAGGGTGCGATTCCACTAAAGCGAATCAGGGCCTCGGCTCAGAAAAATCAGGGCGAAAAAGAGCAGTGGCAAGTGATTCCAAAAAATATAAAATTTTATTTGGGTACCAATTATAATAATTTAGATGTAAACTATGTTGTTTCATATGCTTTCTTAAAAATATTATGGATCTGACTCTGAATTATACTTTGAATTTGTCTTACGATTCGTTAATTCGTAATATGAAGTAGATTATTATTAGTCCAGTCAAAATAGACCATAAAAATAGGACTATGGTTAAAATTGGTAGGATTGTTCAAAACCACATCATAAATGAAATCTAGTTTTCAGGCTAGAGTTTGACAACTGCTCGAATTCTTAATTCCGAAATCAGGGGTTAGGTAGTTCAAATTTCATTAACACCAACAAAAAAAAAATGGGATATTTAATTACAAATGTACACAGTAAAACCAATTTAGAAGACTTAACACTAATGTAGATAAACGAGTCATTAGGCATTGGAATGTTATCTAAGATTATGAACGATTGTAGAAAATATACTGTGTCCAATATGAACTACTTTTCAGCTGGTCTGGACCTAGTCAAGAAAGTTAGGATTGGAAAATCAGAGAAGGTTATTCAATAAAAATTTTGCAAGATTTTATTATGTTCCTAGATTTACATTACAGGATGTTAGACTTTTAATACTAATATCATACAAAATTAAAAGTTTTACCCCCATGATACTTAATTTCAAACAAAATACCGAAACAATCATCGAGTATTACTGTTGACTATTACAAAAAGTCCATTTATTCTGCTAAAATCATAGTTTTGAGAACATTAACAAAGGGTGTTTCGACAGGGTTTGGTAGATGCGCACGTTACACACAAATCTAACGCAAGTTACAAAACACACAGTTGTACACCTTCTCGATTCTTCATTAACAACTAACGGATAAAATAAAAGTCTGTGATCAAGTTCCAATATGTGTAATCCGTCATACTTTCAAATGCCTGCGAGATCATCACAACTGCATTCTTCCACATATAATAGAGCTCGACTGTTATACTCGTTACATTACGATTATCGTCCTATGACATTTCTTTAATCATTTTTAATAATAAGTGTTAATTACAAAAAGTATGTCAACTAAATAAAAAAATTCGGCGCGCATAGCGTACCAAATACTTACATACCATATACATACTTTATTACACATAGCACTAGAGGTAATTTGTTTAAACAATTGAAACCTATGATAGCGGACTTAACGAATGAGATGAGAGTTGCACCGTCGTCGTCACGACGCTTATAAACAAATAAAATACATAATTATATTGCATCATTCAGCTACGACGTCTCAATTGAAAACAAAAGGGGGTGACGGCGGCGATGCCTTTACACTATGAATTTATATAGTAATGCGGTTTGTGTGGCGCGTATTGAGCTACGTACAGGAGGGCGCGAGTGCAGTACTACCGGCCCGAGCGCCGGCCACCACTACCGCACACCGACAACGGCCATGCCTGCAACAATAACAATATATGTAAGCACCATCACCTGGATCCTTATACAGCTAGTGTGACGTCAGCCAGAAGACGTATAAGCCTCAGGTTTTTAGGGTTCCGTACCCAAAGGGTAAAACGGAACCCTATTACTAAGACTCCGCTGTCCGTCCGTCTGTCACCAGGCTGTATCTCTTGAACCATGATAGCTAGACATTTAAAATTTTCACAGATGATATATTTCTGTTGCCGCTATAACAACAAATACTTAAAACTATTTATGTGGGGTTTTAATATTTAAGTGGAGCTCCCATACAACAAACGTGTTTTTTTTTTTGCCGTTTTTGCTACGAACGGTACGGAACCCCTTGTGCGCGAGTCCCAAACTGCGACGCGACGCTTTGGGGCGACGTGGCCCTGTCCGTGATGCTTCGCAAACCTCTACGCTCAGGTCGCAGGCACTTTCAATTACCGAGGAAGAACAGCTGTTTGAATCATATTGAGATATGAGATGAGCCGACGATGATGAGACTGTTTATAATATAACTAAAGAAAAAAAAAACTCCAAAAATGGCTTGCAGTCCCTCCTCGCCAACGGCACTCAAAATATGATGAATTTGATGACATAACGTTATGTGGAATATGGAGTAAAAAACTCTTTTTTTTTTCTTTGCCAATGAGTTGCCTTGGAGTTACTTTGGATAAGATATTAGAAGCGGTAAATGGTGACGAGACTCTGCCGGACTTGAAAAGAACTACTCTGTACAAAATACTTAAGGATAAACTAAAATTTACGTATAACTAAAAGGAACAGAAAAAATGCATCCATTGACAGACAGGAGATAGTTTAGTGGAGATACAATAATCTCCATGAAATAAAAAGACTTCGAAATTACGGAAAAAAGAATATTATTTAGATGAGACTTGGCTTAATGAAGGTATAATATTGGTACTATTAATATATATCTTAAGTTAATGTACACCAGGCTATTTACAACCTCCATACAACATAAGTTCATGTGAAAATTAATCTTAATTTTCTATCATACACAAAAAGTTTAGTATGGCAAGATACTACTATGAAGTCTTCAAAAAAAGCACACCAGGGGGGCTATTGGCTAACTTTTTCAATAACAGTTGACAACTAGCATTCGTTGCACACTAAACTTAGTTGTCAACTGACAATTTCATAAAATTGGTATTAGGTACGTATCACACAAGTGACTAACAAACTACGGTGGAAATGGGGTGAATTATAAAAATTTACGGTGCCTATTGTGACCTCTCTAAAATTTTATCGACTATTATACAGCTTCAAAAGCTTACACAATCGCAATTTTAAAAGTATCGATACAATAGCATCTGTCAAAACATGTTACGGTGGCTATCAAAGGCACCAGTGGCTAATGACGTCACTGCAGTTGGTCACTGAAGATAGGCAATACGAAACTAGCTGTTTGACAGTTCAATGATGCACATTGTTAACAAGTGATCATCACTTGAACTGTCAACAGAGTTACGCAATAGCCCCGCTGGTAGGTTTATCTACGGGGTTAAAGAACCCAACTGGAACTGACACTTGATTTGTGTGTATTTGTTTTTGAAATTATTTTATTACTGTCATATTATTGTCATTCAAAGTTGGCTCAGTGTTAACTTCTCTCGGAGAGGGATGGTAGTTTTGGATGTCCATATATATTATGTTGTAGATTTATACCTACAAGGAAAGACATACTGCGGTGAATAACTTTGTTGCTACTTAATAATAGCTTATAAAATCTATTTCCAGTAATACAGGATGTTTGGTGCATCGTGTGCCAAATTGAAATGGTCGACGGGAGGGGTCATCTGCTATCCTTTCAGACCCCTAAACACTTCTCATGCCCAGTGGATTTTTTTTTCATCGACTTTTTATTGTTTTTTGAATAAAAATTTTGGCTCTTATACCCAAATTTTTCATTCAAATACAAATTTTTAAAAATATATAAGGCGTAGACTGAATTTTAATTTTATTTAGATGTGTATTGTATTAGAGTACTTTTAAATTTAAAATTAGTGACATTAGCTATCTAGTTTTTTTGATTTATTTAAATTTTACAGGATCATCAGATAGGTTTTTAGAGGATGCTGCATTGATATTTGAAACTAAAAAAGGTGATGGAGATTACCAATTGGAGTAGGATTTGTATAATTTTGAAAATTGGTTCAAATTAATATTGAGATTAAATAAGAAGGTTAATCAGCCACCACACCATCTCCGGCAAAAACTACCAGAACAACCGGAATAAAAGTTTTCCAGTCTTTACGGTTTATAATAATAGTTATTTGTACTTCTATGAATGTTAAATAATTATCTGTTGCCTTGTATTGTGTACAATTCATTTGTTTTGTAAGCCTTAATCACCTTAACCGCCATTTAAACGTTGCCCAATATTTTTTTTACCTTCGTACTAATACCAATCTACACTAATATAACATAATTATTATTATCTACACTAATATTATAAAGAGGTAAAGTTTATTTTTTTGTTTGTAGGAGGTAATCTCTGAAAGGTCTGATTACTAAAATGTTTTCACTGATAGAAAGCTGCTTTATGCCTGAGTAACATAGGCTATATTTTATGTACGCGGGCGCAGCCCCGGGCAAAAGCTAGTATGTTATAAAATGAAAATGACAAAGCTTGTAGCGACATCTATGTGCCTTATAGGAACTAAAAATACAAAATCCTGCATCGCGGTACTGAAGTTCTCCGAGCGATTAGAACATACACAACAGTCCGAAATCATTAATAGGGCAGTTGCCCGGACCAGACACAACACTCGCCTACTCGGAGGATGCACCCTTTTCAATGGAGATCTGTGGGACTTTACACCCTGTTCCACGAACCTTCTAAAAGCTAAAAGGTATATTTTACCAGTTTTTTTTTTTTTTTTAAATTATATGCTCGCGTTTGCCCACCTTCTCACCTGATGGTAAGCGATGATGTGGTCGACGATGGAGCACGCTTGCCTAGAAGTAGCCTATTCACTCTTGACTTAAAGACCCCTAAGTTGTAGCTATCAGGAAACACAGACTCCAGCAAGGAATTCCACTCCTTGGCTGTACGCATAATAAATGTGTTCTCAAAACGTTCTGTTCGTATGGGTGGGATGTCTACCATGTACCGGTGGCGCAACGCCGTACGTCTAGTGGTCCGATGATGGAACGGACTTGGCGGAATTAGATTGTGCAATTCCAGTGCATACTCCCCTAAATGTAAACGATAGAAAACCGACAGGCTAGTAACTCGGCGGCGATGCCCAAGGCTTTGGAGCTTCGACTCAACAAGTGCATCATTCTTGGCTCGCCTCTCAATCGACTCTAGCGCATCAAGCTGGTACTTGGCAGACCCGTCCCAAAGATGAGAGCAGTACTCCATACACGATCGTACTTGCGCTTGATAAAGGTTGAGCAGCTGTTTCGGCGTGAAGTACCGTCTCACCTTCGCTAAGATCCCCAATTTTTTGGAGCCTTTGTTTCGATGTATGAGCCGAAATTGAAAGTAGACGACAACGTAGCCCCAAAAAGCTCAAGGTGGTCAGTTATTGGCACGGTCACACCTCGGAAAAATGGAGCCGGGTGGAATTGACTCCGTGTAGCGGAAAAAAGACACGCTTGGGTTTTAGTTGCATTGAACTTGACCAGATTGGCATCGCCCCAATCGGAGAACGCCTTCAAGGACGAGTTCAAGTGTTCAACCATAGCCTCTCGGGATGACTGGATCTGTGACCCACTAGCACGTGCGTCAGACACATATCTCTCGGCAACAGTGCTGTCGTCTGCATACCCAAAGATACCGGGTTTAAGTAAGTCATTTATGTGCAGCAAAAACAGTGTGGTCGAGAGTACCGACCCCTGAGGGACCCCGGCATTAATATCCATTTGACCGGACGAGCAGCCATCAACGACCACTCGGATGGATCGATCCCTCAAGAAGTCTGCGATCCAATCACACAGACCAGTGGGTAGGCCGAAAGAAGGAAGCTTAGCAATAAAGCTTTCGTGCCAGACCCTATCGAAAGCCTTCGAGATATCAAGGGAGACGGCAACCGCTTCCCCATAGTAGCTTCTCGATGGCCTCGCTCCAGATGTGAATGGCATACGCTAGAAGGTCCCCAGTGGACCGATTTTGGCGAAAACCGTATTGCCAGTCACTGAGGATGTCGTTAGCTTCTAGGTATGCCAGAAGTTTCTTGTTAAGCACCCGTTCCATACTCTTACAGAGGACGGAGGTAACAGAGATGGGTCTGTAGTTTGGTGGGTCAGCTCGACTGCCCTTCTTGGGCACAGGCTGCACGTTAGCTTGCTTCCAAGCAATCGGCACTTTTCCAGTCTCATATAAGATGAGAAATAGACAATTCAGGCGCACAAGTTTTAAGTACAATTGCTGGTATCCCGTCGGGGCACTAGCTTTGTTCACGTCGAGGTTACGCAGGACCCTACGAACGTCCTTTTGATGGATACGAACGTCAGAAATCCTCGTCGCGCATCCATCAGGAGAAAAAGTTCTTAAAAAAAAAATTCTGGTGACGCATGGCCCAGACCAGAATTCAGACGAAAAGATTCCGCAAAAAGAGAGACAAACAAGTTTGCTTTCTCCTCAGCGGTGTGAGCCAACGACCCATCTGGTTTCAGCAGTGGCGGAAGTGAGGGACGGCAGAAGTTCGATTCAACCGACTTAGCCAGGGACCAAAACGCTTTACTACCTGCGGGGTATGAAGCAAGTTTGCTCCCAATTCGGCTTATGTGGTCAAACCGAGACCTCTGCAACACCTTCTTGCAGGACTTGGCAGCCCTGTTAAAGGCCTTCTTCTTTTGAGCCACGTCGCTCGCTTTGCGAGTACGAGCGTCGGCCCAAGCTCGATATGCCGCGTGCTTAACCTTTCGTATGCCGTAATTAGAGACACAATTAAAAAGCGATTGTGTCTTGCGTGGATCCGCGCACCGGGCATTCAATGAGTTAAGCGCGTCTGCGCGATTACATTCGGCGCCAAACCATGAACGAGCTTGGCCAGACATTGTTACGTCAGAGAATGGGATGAAGTACTCCATCCCCTGTCACAACACATCCGTCACGGCATCTACGCACGACGAAGCATCATCTGAAGAAAAGCAAGTGAGCTGCCAAAGATAGCATGCGAAGAAAGACCGCAAGCATACAGATATAGATTAACCAGACAGTGGTCGGAACTGCCTAAAGGCGAACATATCGACACAGATTAGCGGTTTGGATCTGTTGTCAGCAGAAGGTCCAGGCAATTGGCTGTGTGCGAATCCACATCCGGCACCCTCGTTGCCCCCTGAACCAGCTGGGTGACCTGCTGGCTAGCGCTAGCTTTCGCATCTCTCGGCCAGCGTGGTCTTTGGACTGGTACGGGAAAAGCCACTCTTAGTGGTGGGCATTAAAATCCCCCAGTAACACCAATTGCGCAGAAGGGTACCGCTGCTGAGCCGCATCCGCCGCCTCACTCAGATGTTGTGTGAGCCCGGATGTCTCCTGATCTCCGCTGTGCGAACGGTAGACAAGCGTAGATTATGTTATCTAGGCCTGTGTCCACCAAAGTCCAAAGCGTCGAGAACCTGGAGTCCTGTCACGGAGACGCCGATAGCAGATGTCGTCCCGGGTGTACATACATACACCCGCACGTGGTTTGAAATTGTGCTCCAAGGTAAAACCTGGGTAAGAAAGGTACGACACGTCGGACGGACCTCTGATCTGTGTCTCCGAAAGGAAGAAGAGAGCTGGTTTTTCAGTCTCGAGGTGGTGGTGGACTGAGATTGGAGTGCAGACCTCGTATGTTAGTGAGGTGCACATTGTGAGAGAGGGAGTGCAGCCGCTGTTTAACTTGTCCCCTACTTTTCCTTTTCATTTTTATTTGAGTGAAGGGAGTAGAGAAGGAAGTGAAATGAGGTTCCACGCAGCTAACCCTCAGGCACGCACTGAAAGGACGACATCATTGGGGGACTAGTCTGGAGACTGCGGGGACGCCCGAGCCCCCCCCCCGAGAATGTCCATCGGGCCCTTTCGTTTGGTCGCCAACCAGCACGATAGCGCATTCCGGGATTTTTCGACAGTAGGCGGGGCAGCCTTTCATGTGTGGCTAGCACATAACTTGGGCCCCCAGCTACCTGCGGTCGGCCAGCGGCAACCGTGCCTCGGATCCCGCTACCCTCCGCGACTAGCCTCCCGATTCCTCCATATCAGCACGAGCCAGGATAGTCTGCTTGCACTGGAACAGCTATTTCGACCCAACTCCTCTAGACTGGCTACACTGAGCATCATACCGGAACACGGCCAGGCCGTTTGGCGGTACGTCTTTGCTCAGTGGGTGATCGCCAGTCAACGGTCGAAACCTACCACCTGTTAGTGTCACCTGAGTAAATATGTTACTTTCAATTTTTTAATTTAGAGTATCAGAGACGACCCTCTAAAATGTCGTCTACGATTTTACAGAAGTAGGCCAGTGGTTCCGATCTTGACTTACCAATTTTATTTTTCTAATGAATGTTTATTTTATTTATGATTTCAAACAACGTAAATTGATCCTGCACAAGTCTACATTATGCATGTATTATACATGTAAACCTTCGTCTTGAATCACTCTATCTATTAAAAAAAAGCATCAAAATCCAATGCGTAGTTTTAAAGATCTCAGCATACTTAGGGACAGACAGCGGGAAGCTACTTTGTTTAATAATATATAGTGAAGAATGTAAAGGAAAAAATGAATAATGAATATACATTTGGTTGGTTTTGATGTTTATTTTTAAAAAGTATCATTTTTAGGACCATTTACAAGTGTGTCGTTTACGCAAACAAGTAACGTCTAGTTCACAAGCGGGGAGGCGCAGTGCGGGTACGTTGCCATGGAAATAGTTTACCTCGGCATTGGCGCGGTTGCTCGCGCTTTTTCAAATTACGTAAGAACTAACAAGACCCTCCCAACTTGTAAGAAAAAATAAGACATGGGCCCCCCCCCCCCTAAATTGCCTTACATAATAAATGAATGGCCCCAAGGGATTTATAAAACATAGTAATTGTAACTATAATAATAAAAATAACTATATTATTTTTAAAATCTTGACTCCATATTATATACAATAACCATAGTTTTTTTTTTTAGTAATACCAATGAATAAACGTCGTATTCCTAGGGGAAAATAAGATGTACAGAAAGATCATTTGTGTCATGGTCGTGACCTTACCAATGATAAATAATTGATAGCAGCATCGGTGGCACTCATCAAATCCTCCAAAGTGCAGGTGTATGGGCACTTGGGGCATTGTAATGTGTGGCTTATGTTTTGAACAGGAGCACCGCACTCCGCACTCATCTGACGGTTTTAAAAAACCCCATTTTGCCAAGTTGTGCTTGGAGCGGCCTACCTGGGTGCGCAACCGATTTAGTGCTTTCCATATAGGCCACTGCAAATCGCGCCCAGGCGGGAGATGTTCTTGGGGTTTCAGTAAGTGCCACCGATGCTGCTATTAATGTAGCCACCTATTGGGCCCAAACAGTTTGAAGAGTTTACTATCGAATCGAATAAAAGAAGAAGAATAATTGATATCGATAAATGCATACATAGAACTTCATAACGGTAGTGTCGTTAACAATACACGAAGGTAATATTTGTTAATTTGGATATTCGACTTTATAATCGTTTTTTGACATAATTCGTGAATTCAAATAATCAAACTTTTGCCTCAAAATTTAAATTCGGCGAATTAGGGTAATTCGACGAATATTCCTAAACTAACACGAATATAACTATAGTGCTTGAGTACAATGCGTTCCAAATAAGAATAGGATCGATTGGCAATCGATCCTATTCTTATTGTTAATCCTAGTCTTGTTGTGACGTCACGTCATACTGTCAAATCGAAGAATTATGGTGAGCAAAACAAGAAACTTTTAAAATTTAATTTAATTACGAACTGTAGATAAACGAAAAAAGTTTCACCGGAATCCAGTTCTTCAATTTTGCTCATCTCGGAGTTCTTCAATTTTGCCCAATTTCTTGCGATTTGACAGTATGACGTGACGTCATAACATGGCAATCGATCCTATTTTTATTTGGAGCGCATTGTATAGACGGATGTTCCTTTTTTAGCGAATTGGTTTTAACCTTTTGACGTGCGTAATTAGACACAATAGTAAGACAATGGCTTGCGAGCGCCGGCTACCGCCTGAGCGTTAATGAATTAAGGAAAATGTCGTGTTCAGCACTATCTGGCATAGACCATGACCCCAGTCGGGCCCGTAGCTTTCACCTTAAGAGGTCACGGGACTCCTTCTGTGTACTGAAGGAAAAGGTTTTAGTGAGGTAAAAATCCCAAACCCTCTGGACTTTTTTTTTAAAATCCTGGCGCAATTTGAAGGTTCCGTCTCGATAACAAAAAAGTAAATGTAACAGTGAAGCACAATGCGATTCAAATGAGAATATTCAAATTTGTATGTATCTTTTGTATGGGAGCCCCCTTAAATATTATTTTATTATTGAATTTGTTGTTATAGCGAACAGAAATATATCATCTGTGAAAATTTCAACTGTCTAGCTATAGTTCATGAGATACAGCCTGGTGACAGACGGACGGACAGCGGAGTCTTAGTAATAGGGTCCAGTTTTACCCTTTGGTTACGGAACCCTAAAAATATCTTGCGTTGCTCACCCTACGCAACGGACTCGATTTGACAGGTATGACGTCACAAGATGGCGCTAAGTGGATCGTATTGATATCTGCATCGCATAGTAGTTGGATGGATGATATGCTCACCAGTAGGTCGGCTAGTTAGGTGCCCAGTAGGACTGCGAGTAACTAGGCTTGCTGGCCGCCGGCTTGCTGGCCGACGCTCGGCCGCCGCCCGCTCCGCTCTCCTGCCGACACAAGGACGACGTGTTCATCGCGGCCTCACACGCTCACGTGGGGTGTACGACAAGACAGCCAGATATCAACAGCAATATCAGATGTTGGTTTTAAAATATTTTGGTTACGTAAGCCCTTTACTTATATTTTTGTAGTTAATTATATAAAATGTAATTATTAAAGTAAGTAAATATTAAATGTAACAGACTAATACTATCTTTAATAGAAAAAAAAAAAAATAGTTTGGTCTTGATAGGAGTTTTGAATATAAACCATCACCAAACAAATTACTTATCCAAACCAATAAATAACAAAAAAAAAAATTAGATATTAAAATATCAATTCATTAACAAAATAGTTTTCGAATAATCTTGCAAAATATACTAAAACAAAAATATGCCAAAAACAAAAAGTATTTTTGTCAGAAGTGGGATTCGAACCCACGCCCACAGAAGTGGACTGCGACCTGAACGCAGCGCCTTAGACCGCTCGGCCATCCTGACATGTCTAACACACTCGAAATTACGCTTCACTATTTCAATATACCCAAGAAACTTTTTTTTATATTTCGCGTTCATTTATTACTCAACATGATATAACGCAAGCTTATCAATCAATCTTGAACATTGGGCCTACAACCAAGGAACAGTAAAAGAAAAAATATTTCAGACAAGATTAATTTTGTGAAGTTTTAAAACTAAAATAATACATCAAACTTGCTGTTGAAATAGGGCATGGGGAAAAACATTGAGAGATTTTTTACTTAGTTATGAACGAGCACAAACATATAGCAGACATAATCAAAATTAATCTAATCTATGCAAAATAAAATAACATAAATTATTGACAAATATCATAAAAGCGAACATTCTTAACAGATACATGCAATAACACGTGTAAGGCGGGTAGTAGTAAATAGTTTAACTTATAACGTAGTATAAATATATAAAGCGGTACATAATACATACAGTATAACTTTTTCAATGACTTTATCGCCAAAATTATATTAGTATTATTAAATTATATATATAAATTAAAGGTATCAGAAAATTTGAATTGACGAATTATGGATTGACCGCAATGTCTGAGGACGGGTGTGTGTGGAAAAGGGAGAGCGAGCTTTTTGCCCAGTAGTGGGACATAATAGGCTAACAAGAACTAGATGGGTTTAAGAATCAGTGCCGCTAAAGCAATCGAATCAGAAACAGGAATATCTTTTATTATTTAAATAAACATGGACTATTATAATTGCAATAGCTATGAAAAGCTAAGATGTCATTTTTTTTGAGGTGGAAATCCATCAAATGACTTCTCACGCTCCACGGTGGAGCGAGAGGACGTGTCAGACTTTTACTATTAAAACCTACCACCTAGGTAGGTTTTAACTGCCTTCAATTGTCTTTTGCGTTCTAGGACCACGATATAAAAAATCCTGTGATAGGATGACACCTTGGACTCTTCTGAGCCAGAAAGGCTACACGAGGGAGATGTAAAAATCTATGAAATAGACCTTAGCTCGGTCGTGACCGATCAGGTTAATAAAATAGCATTACTTGCTGATACTATTACAAATACAAGCAATTTCGATATATCAGGTATAGAAAATAATTGCTAGTCACATTGAAAATGTTAACACAGTAATAAGTGCGTAGAATACATATAGTGCGTTAATAAATATGTACGTACGTATATATTAACTTACCCGCCTATTATGACTACTGTTCACCCGTACATCCATCTACAAACGAAAGCAAACTCTAAGAAATATAATAAAACGTAATCAACTCAATGTATCGCATGCATAAACAAAAATATGACGCTTCCTTTACGCTCTGTTTCACTATGGGCGCTGGGATTTTAATTTATAAAATTCATCAACCTTTTGAAAAAATCATCGACTATTCAGCCTCTAGATGTCACATAACAAGCGATGGACTTATAGCGGCATCTATCACGCCGCATAGGAACTAAAAGACAAAATCCTACGTCGCGGTATTAGTGTTCTCCGCGGGATTAAAACATATAAAACAGTAGGAAAACAAATATTGGGCAGGAAAAACACCCGTCTGGTCACAGCTTTATAGGGCTTCTTACAACCGATACCTATGACTATAAAATCTTGATATTATATCATAACTTTAGTTAGACAAACACGTAAATACACGTATTTTTATTGAGGTGGAAAATCATCAGAGGGCATATCAGCCTTGACTAAAACCCACCTGTCTTCCCTTAGTTGACCTTTGCGTTACAGGTTCACGGTAACTCTTTCGAAGATTCCCGCAACCCACGCAACTATAATAATTGTACAATGAGTTCCAAATAACAATGGGATCGATTGCCAGGTAGTAACGTTACGTCATACTGTCAAATCGAAGAACTATTATCGTGAGCAAAACAAGAAATTTTTAAAATTTAATTTATTTACGAACTGTGAACGAAAATAGTTTAATCAGAATCCAGTTCTTCAATTTTGCTCATCTCCGAGTTCTTCAATTTTGCCCAATTTCTTGCGATTTGACAGTATGACGTGACGTCACAACATGGCAATCGATCCTATTCTTATTTGGAACGCTTTGTATCTCTTACTAGTTCGGTCAATAAACCAAAATACAGTACCTTGATTTTTCATACCTTGGCTTAATCTTTGTCTAGGGGCTGAATAGTCGATAAAAAAATTTCAGTAAGAGGGCCATATTATTTTGACATGTTAAATCCGTCACTATTCCATTGGGAGAGAAAGATGAAGCTATACGAGACAAATAGCCCAGTCTCTTTTCATCAACAGAACATTGACAGCATAACACTTCAAAAATATTGATCCTAATTAAAAACTGACTTGCAAGACAAGCAGGCAGACAGACAACAAACAAAGCTAAATAACTGATCCCAGAACTCATTTATAATTAAACAGTTTTAGAGCATATAGGCGAGAGACGGATGCAAGCTTTGTAACATGGCCACAATCAACTACTACTGGAAGGTACCTCAATCATGTGCGATTACCAATGTTTACCCGATTTTGAAAAGCAATAATCAGTTTCTGACCTGTTAGATCAAACTATTGATTTGAAATCCATGTATTTTCAGAGTATGGATACTTTGTTTAATTATTAGCTCGTATCTTGAAAGTATTTATTCAACAATACTCCATTCGAAACAAGATTAGACATTAAACAAACCTTTTTTTTACTGTCCGTTCAACAGATTTTGACTTCTATTGCGTTCTGGCATGACAAATGGCAACTGCAGTAATTAATTGGTATTGCAACCACTTTTTTGCTTTTATGCCATCCTTATGACTACGGAGTAGAAGTCAAAATCGGTTGATCGGACAGTAAAAAGGTTTGTATTAACGTCTGATCTTATTTCAAATCTACACTAATATTATAAAGAGGTAAAGTTTGTTCTTTTGTTTGTAGGAGGAAATCTCTGGAAGTACTGGTCCGATTGCTAAAATTTTTCCACAGATAGAAAGCTGCTTTATTCCTGAGTGACATAAGCTATATTTTATGTACGCGGGCGAAGCCGCGGACAAAAGCTAGTGGTATATAAACTATTATATTTTAAAATAACTGTCAAGGAGTCAGTCAGCCTTACAGTTGAAATTATTTGCACAAGATATACTTTTTGAAGGATAACATGCAAGATACTTCTTGTACCCTACTTTAAATGAAGTTAAGTTACATTCTTTTTGCTTCTAAATAATTATATGAGAACAATTTCTAAGAAAGCCAATTATACAATCTATTTAAAATACTATTTGTTTGACCAGTAAAGTACCTGTATTTTTAAAGCAGATATAGTTTGATCATAAAAGGTCAGTATCATTGATATCTGTTCTGTGCTCAGCCGTCTTCACCCTACATGCTCTAAGACAACATGATTGTCTAAAACTCGTGGCGATCATGCTACACTCGTGTGGTGGTATATTCGCAACGCAATCTATGCAAGTATGCATGTTTCTATAACTTCTATATGAAGTAGTGGGGATTCTATCATTCATGAATATTGTACACAAGCTTTTTTTTTGTATTATACTTTGTATCTGTTGAGTTATGTGGTATAAAGCTCTGCCCAAAATGAAGGAAATCCCGCGTTGAATGCGGGTCGCAAATAGCCCGCGCCGGTAATTTTCCTAAGGGGTTTTAAACCGGCACGAGTCACTTGATTTCATAACCCGATTACAAGTGCACTGGACTGGAAAGTCCACTCAAATCTATGCGGTTTTTTTTATTTAATAGATAACCTACGGCATTTTTCTGCGTGGTCCTGTCATTCATGACGTGGCCAAGAAATTTTCTGGAATTTTTGAAAAAGGCTGTGACATCCGACTTTGTTTTGTTGGTCCTTTTCAAATTAGTCGGATGAAAACAGATTTCATCTTATAAATTGTATTTTTCAACGATTTATCGTGTGTATAAATACTTTGTTTATTTTAAGCAATAAATAGAAATAAATATCTTTGTTAATTAAACAACGCAATCGCTTCCCCAGCCGGGATTTACCTTCACATGGACAAAAATTTTTGTGTGTTATGAGTGCTCGGCCAGACCGGCAGCGCCGTGCGGGGAGCGTCGCGGGTGCGGGAACGCGCGCGATTTACTTAGCCTGACTGGCAGCGCGGTGCGGGGAGCGACGGGTGCCATAGCATGGCTCGGATTAGTTTGAGTGCCCCGCTCCCGCGCCGGTTGCCGCTCGTTGGCCGCGCACTTACTGTGGCCACTTGTATGAACTCACTATGGCGTGAGTAGCCCGCGCGCGCCCCGCGTCTCGCAAGCCGCGCCGCTTCCCGCGCCCGCGTGTCACTATGGACACTCAAATGAAGTTCTATGTTTGAGATTGCCGCACCGCGTCCGCCCCGCACCCGCGCTCCCAGTCTGGCCGAACACAAGCGCACGAGCAAGTACGCGCGGGTGTTTCATAGAGATATGTGTGTGTGTAGTGTAGGGTAGTGAATGTAGTAGTTACCTGATGCTGTTGCGGTGCGTGGTGGTGCGGGTGGTGGTGCGGCGGCGCAGGGATGTACAGGTGCGACGCGCCGCCGAACGGGGGTGGCGTGCCGCTGTGGAACGACGCCTTCTCGTAACTCTGCGACAACCGACAACTTAGCTACACGAGTCTCACACGAGCCACACACACACACATACAGGTGCGACGCGCCGCCGAACGGGGGTGGCGTGCCGCTGTGGAACGACGCCTTCTCGTAACTCTGCGACAACCGACAACTTAGCTACACGAGTCTCACACGAGCCACACACACACACATATACAGGTGCGACGCGCCGCCGAACGGGGGTGGCGTGCCGCTGTGGAACGACGCCTTCTCGTAACTCTGCGACAACCGACAACTTAGCTACACGAGTCTCACACGAGCCACACACACACACATACAGGTGCGACGCGCCGCCGAACGGGGGTGGCGTGCCGCTGTGGAACGACGCCTTCTCGTAACTCTGCGACAACCGACAACTTAGCTACACGAGTCTCACACGAGCCACACACACACACATACAGGTGCGACGCGCCGCCGAACGGGGGTGGCGTGCCGCTGTGGAACGACGCCTTCTCGTAACTCTGCGACAACCGACAACTTAGCTACACGAGTCTCACACGAGCCACACACACACACATACAGGTGCGACGCGCCGCCGAACGGGGGTGGCGTGCCGCTGTGGAACGACGCCTTCTCGTAACTCTGCGACAACCGACAACTTAGCTACACGAGTCTCACACGAGCCACACACACACACATACAGGTGCGACGCGCCGCCGAACGGGGGTGGCGTGCCGCTGTGGAACGACGCCTTCTCGTAACTCTGCGACAACCGACAACTTAGCTACACGAGTCTCACACGAGCCACACACACACACATACAGGTGCGACGCGCCGCCGAACGGGGGTGGCGTGCCGCTGTGGAACGACGCCTTCTCGTAACTCTGCGACAACCGACAACTTAGCTACACGAGTCTCACACGAGCCACACACACACACATACAGGTGCGACGCGCCGCCGAACGGGGGTGGCGTGCCGCTGTGGAACGACGCCTTCTCGTAACTCTGCGACAACCGACAACTTAGCTACACGAGTCTCACACGAGCCACACACACACACATACAGGTGCGACGCGCCGCCGAACGGGGGTGGCGTGCCGCTGTGGAACGACGCCTTCTCGTAACTCTGCGACAACCGACAACTTAGCTACACGAGTCTCACACGAGCCACACACACACACATACAGGTGCGACGCGCCGCCGAACGGGGGTGGCGTGCCGCTGTGGAACGACGCCTTCTCGTAACTCTGCGACAACCGACAACTTAGCTACACGAGTCTCACACGAGCCACACACACACACACATACAGGTGCGACGCGCCGCCGAACGGGGGTGGCGTGCCGCTGTGGAACGACGCCTTCTCGTAACTCTGCGACAACCGACAACTTAGCTACACGAGTCTCACACGAGCCACACACACACACATACAGGTGCGACGCGCCGCCGAACGGGGGTGGCGTGCCGCTGTGGAACGACGCCTTCTCGTAACTCTGCGACAACCGACAACTTAGCTACACGAGTCTCACACGAGCCACACACACACACATACAGGTGCGACGCGCCGCCGAACGGGGGTGGCGTGCCGCTGTGGAACGACGCCTTCTCGTAACTCTGCGACAACCGACAACTTAGCTACACGAGTCTCACACGAGCCACACACACACACATACAGGTGCGACGCGCCGCCGAACGGGGGTGGCGTGCCGCTGTGGAACGACGCCTTCTCGTAACTCTGCGACAACCGACAACTTAGCTACACGAGTCTCACACGAGCCACACACACACACATACAGGTGCGACGCGCCGCCGAACGGGGGTGGCGTGCCGCTGTGGAACGACGCCTTCTCGTAACTCTGCGACAACCGACAACTTAGCTACACGAGTCTCACACGAGCCACACACACACACATACAGGTGCGACGCGCCGCCGAACGGGGGTGGCGTGCCGCTGTGGAACGACGCCTTCTCGTAACTCTGCGACAACCGACAACTTAGCTACACGAGTCTCACACGAGCCACACACACACACATACAGGTGCGACGCGCCGCCGAACGGGGGTGGCGTGCCGCTGTGGAACGACGCCTTCTCGTAACTCTGCGACAACCGACAACTTAGCTACACGAGTCTCACACGAGCCACACACACACACATACAGGTGCGACGCGCCGCCGAACGGGGGTGGCGTGCCGCTGTGGAACGACGCCTTCTCGTAACTCTGCGACAACCGACAACTTAGCTACACGAGTCTCACACGAGCCACACACACACACATACAGGTGCGACGCGCCGCCGAACGGGGGTGGCGTGCCGCTGTGGAACGACGCCTTCTCGTAACTCTGCGACAACCGACAACTTAGCTACACGAGTCTCACACGAGCCACACACACACACATACAGGTGCGACGCGCCGCCGAACGGGGGTGGCGTGCCGCTGTGGAACGACGCCTTCTCGTAACTCTGCGACAACCGACAACTTAGCTACACGAGTCTCACACGAGCCACACACACACACATACAGGTGCGACGCGCCGCCGAACGGGGGTGGCGTGCCGCTGTGGAACGACGCCTTCTCGTAACTCTGCGACAACCGACAACTTAGCTACACGAGTCTCACACGAGCCACACACACACACATACAGGTGCGACGCGCCGCCGAACGGGGGTGGCGTGCCGCTGTGGAACGACGCCTTCTCGTAACTCTGCGACAACCGACAACTTAGCTACACGAGTCTCACACGAGCCACACACACACACATACAGGTGCGACGCGCCGCCGAACGGGGGTGGCGTGCCGCTGTGGAACGACGCCTTCTCGTAACTCTGCGACAACCGACAGCTACACGAGTCTCACACGAGCCACACACACACATACAGGTGCGACGCGCCGCCGAACGGGGGTGGCGTGCCGCTGTGGAACGACGCCTTCTCGTAACTCTGCGACAACCGACAACTTAGCTACACGAGTCTCACACGAGCCACACACACACACATACAGGTGCGACGCGCCGCCGAACGGGGGTGGCGTGCCGCTGTGGAACGACGCCTTCTCGTAACTCTGCGACAACCGACAACTTAGCTACACGAGTCTCACACGAGCCACACACACACACATACAGGTGCGACGCGCCGCCGAACGGGGGTGGCGTGCCGCTGTGGAACGACGCCTTCTCGTAACTCTGCGACAACCGACAACTTAGCTACACGAGTCTCACACGAGCCACACACACACACATACAGGTGCGACGCGCCGCCGAACGGGGGTGGCGTGCCGCTGTGGAACGACGCCTTCTCGTAACTCTGCGACAACCGACAACTTAGCTACACGAGTCTCACACGAGCCACACACACACACATATACAGGTGCGACGCGCCGCCGAACGGGGGTGGCGTGCCGCTGTGGAACGACGCCTTCTCGTAACTCTGCGACAACCGACAACTTAGCTACACGAGTCTCACACGAGCCACACACACACACATACAGGTGCGACGCGCCGCCGAACGGGGGTGGCGTGCCGCTGTGGAACGACGCCTTCTCGTAACTCTGCGACAACCGACAACTTAGCTACACGAGTCTCACACGAGCCACACACACACACATACAGGTGCGACGCGCCGCCGAACGGGGGTGGCGTGCCGCTGTGGAACGACGCCTTCTCGTAACTCTGCGACAACCGACAACTTAGCTACACGAGTCTCACACGAGCCACACACACACACATATACAGGTGCGACGCGCCGCCGAACGGGGGTGGCGTGCCGCTGTGGAACGACGCCTTCTCGTAACTCTGCGACAACCGACAACTTAGCTACACGAGTCTCACACGAGCCACACACACACACATACAGGTGCGACGCGCCGCCGAACGGGGGTGGCGTGCCGCTGTGGAATGACGCCTTCTCGTAACTCTGCGACAACCGACAACTTAGCTACACGAGTCTCACACGAGCCACACACACACACATACAGGTGCGACGCGCCGCCGAACGGGGGTGGCGTGCCGCTGTGGAACGACGCCTTCTCGTAACTCTGCGACAACCGACAACTTAGCTACACGAGTCTCACACGAGCCACACACACACACATACAGGTGCGACGCGCCGCCGAACGGGGGTGGCGTGCCGCTGTGGAACGACGCCTTCTCGTAACTCTGCGACAACCGACAACTTAGCTACACGAGTCTCACACGAGCCACACACACACACATACAGGTGCGACGCGCCGCCGAACGGGGGTGGCGTGCCGCTGTGGAACGACGCCTTCTCGTAACTCTGCGACAACCGACAACTTAGCTACACGAGTCTCACACGAGTCACACACACACACATACAGGTGCGACGCGCCGCCGAACGGGGGTGGCGTGCCGCTGTGGAACGACGCCTTCTCGTAACTCTGCGACAACCGACAACTTAGCTACACGAGTCTCACACGAGTCACACACACACACATACAGGTGCGACGCGCCGCCGAACGGGGGTGGCGTGCCGCTGTGGAACGACGCCTTCTCGTAACTCTGCGACAACCGACAACTTAGCTACACGAGTCTCACACGAGTCACACACACACGAGTCACTCGCATACAAAGCTGCACCTTATCACCGAGCACAAAACCAAACCTCAAGCTTATAAGGTCAAACAGCAGTCCACAAGTCACTACCCATAAATCATAAAATATATTTTTTTTCAGGAGTACTTATAACGGTGTTCATCGCACCGCATGATATCTACGCAAAACTTTATGACCGCTCTGAATAGAAGGCATAATATCATGTCGTATCCAAAACAATTCCAAAATTACAGTGATGTTTACTACATAACATCATTGTAAGTGATTCAACATAATTGTAAAATGTGTTCCAAATAAGAATAGGATCGATTGCCATGTTGTGACGTCACGTCATCTGTCAAATCGCAAGAAATTGAGAAAATTTTGAGAACTCAGAGATGTGTAAAATTGAAGAACTGGATTCTGATTAAACTTTTTTCCTTCACAGTTCGTTAATAAATTAAATTTAAAAAATTCTTATTTGGAACGCATTGTCCAACTGATTTGCCGACAACATCTTTGACCGACTTCCTACAGAAGACACAAGCGCAGGTAAAAACGCTTTATATTGCCACTTTTGTCATTAATACTGAGGCCTACTGTCCAACTCAGACTCCAACCCAACTCAAAAATTCTATAGACGAAGTAGCAACAACACGACGGCATGACGTTGCCACTCCGTCGACAGAGTTTCATAGTTTTATAAGTAACCTTCACGCAGGCGTACACCAAGCGTATAATGACGGATACGCGTCTATGAAGCTACGCGTCCGTGGATAGTAAGGCCTTATTGATCTAAATGAGGACACCTATTAGCAAGATAAGCCGGAAGTTATGTAGACTCAGGCGTGTGGTCACACCCTTTTTCGGAATGAAATAAATCAATATTCACTTTTTTATTTATTCACTTTTTTACTTATTCTCAAAATATCAACAAATTATTACCACGATCTGGGTACGTGTTCACATAATTTCTAGCTTCACTTGATATTTGCACACATAAGAAACAAAATAGCGGACGCGAACTTATAAATCTGTAAGATTGCTATGCCGCGAGTCAAATAGACCAGAATGACAGTTATTACAAGGATTTAATAACAGAGGGGCGTTGTCCACTGCTGTCACTTTGGTCCATCTAATAAGAAACACATCGGCCACATCATCGCTTTCCATCAGGTGAGATAGTGGTCAAACGCGAGCCTATCCATAATAAAAAAAAAAAATAGAAATTACGATATAGTTGTCCGTTCATTTTGGTAGCAGACCTGTAGTTCTATTATTACAGATCGCAGTGTCGCGTTCGCTAGTTTATTTCTTTTTTATTTGCGATTTAGCACGACAATGAAGGTTGAACAAAGTAAATGTTGTAAAAATGTTTCATTTTTAAAGCGAAATTTTTTTTCGTTCGCTATCTCGTTTATGCTAAAAAAAAAAAATTGTGTAATTATTTGATCTTTGTGTGATAAGGACGTATGTGGACTTTAGCCAAAACGTACTTTGGCATTCTATACCAATCAATGAGTTCCAAGGACTGTGGCACAACAATGTTATATCTCCTTTGCTTTTCTATTAATTTTGATATTATTTTCACAGTTAATATTCTATTTTTGTATTTTTATTGAAAAACTGGTTATGATAGGAAGGATTTTAATAATGTATGGAATATACATTAATAAAATCTAAAGCAACATGAGCATTTGTTTCAACCAACTTCATTTTTATTTTCTCTAAACAGTATAAAACAAAGTCGCTCTCTAGATCTATCTGTTTATCCGCTGACCCTCCTAAACCAGGCAACGGATTTTAATGCTGTTCACACTAATAAATAGAGCAATAAACGAGGAAGATTTATATCTATAATTTTGCGTCCGAGCAAAGCTGAGGCGAGACAATAGTTCGAAGTAAAAGCAACGACCATTATTGTCATGCTAAATCGCAATAGTATTATGTTTAGAGTAGTGTGTTGGGGTGTTATACTCACATTGACTTTGTTGAGCGCGACGTGCGTCTTGGCGTACATGGCGTTGTTGAGATCTGCTGTCGCGCCGCCGCCCGACTTGCCCGCGTTGCCCGTGTACGGGCCGCCTGCAACACCAGCCACACACGCTCACTACACGCTCACAGGGGACGAATGTACTACACTACCACTATTGGCATTCAATAAAAGTAATTGAAACAACTGAAAACCTGAACATTGTAATCATCATAATGAACAGCAGTCTTTTATCCCATAGTAAAAGATATTCGAATAATAACGATTCAGTTGTTTCAATTATAACTAAGTTTAGTAAAATAACGTGGCTTTGTGTGTGTTTTTCCTTCGTTCTTCTTAGTCACACAACGATTTTGATGTAGTTTTCATTATCATGTCGAGTCTATTTGCATACATTGTAATAGTCAGTTGCCAACTGTGACAACGTGTGTATAGTGTGAAACTATTTATGTTTGTAGACAGCCTTATTATAGTGCTTCGTCAGCGATACTGTTTTGTACTTGATTATAACTTGACACACAATATACCGAACCTTCAAACCAAATAGTCGTATTATTCCTTCTTCTAACTGAACCTGTTCAGACCACACACTACATATGCAAAACGAAACAGTGGACGAAAGGAACACTCGGTCGAAAACTAACCTTTTATGTCACTCTCATATTCGGCAGCTGACTACACGATTATTGTGAATGCGACTTATCTAGCTAAACCTACGTGAAAAACACTACTCAAAATGGTTGTATAACGTAAGCCTTTTTTTTCTAGAAGAAACTTTCATATGGGAAAAAAATCAGTGTAAGAGTGGGATTTTTACCTCACTAAAGTCACCCCAGTAATTACCATCTGTACATAGAAGAAACTACCTCTTAAAGACCACCCCGGAACACCCCCTGTGTAGTGTATGTGAATTGACACGATACATACACTGTCTCGCGTGCTCATGTACAAGTGCCTACGGGAGAGTCACCAGAGCCGAGGGTGAGTGTGGACGTAGTGTACTGTGTACGCGGGCATTGTCGAGCCAGTGATCCTAACGGGTAGGAGAGGAATAAACTAGACACAACACCCTGTACAATGTTTATTCGGGTATATCTCTGAGGAGATTGTAAAATTGTTATCCAAAAGTCGCTGTGCACGGCAGCGCAGACGAGATTGACAACCGCCTGGTTGCCAATCCGACGCTTACTACAAGCAACATCAGCTTTCTTAGTATCCTGCTTAGGACCATCACGGTGTCACAGAAGGAAGCCATCTCTCTCCAGTTATCAGTCTCCACCAGCATAATACTGCTGGCAACCAAGTTCCGCCGCTTAGAGGTTCGACCGAGACTATTCAGGTACTCACTGAAGCAACCATACTCGGTTTCTACTTCTACCCAAGTGAGCCTGTGATGTTTGAGGTGTATCGGAAAACCGACGTAATGCGAACTGTATCAGTTTTTTATGTGATTTACTCTTTTTTTGGTTAGGTAATAATGAAATAACTTTTTCGCTCAAGGTGGAACGAGAGGTAGTGTCAGGCTGTTACTAACTAAAACCTACGCATGATCCTTCAGTTCCCCTTTGCGTTCCCGAGCCACGTGTTTCCTCAGATAGCGGGTGAATGTAGAAAATGATAAGTGTTTTAGTAAAGATTTAATGAAAAAAAAAGTATTATAGAGTTAGAAGAGAAAGATATACGATAGACAAGCACCAAAAGAAGACTGAGAATTAAAAAAAGTAAGTTTATTTATATGAAACGTAATTGGTGTGGTTTAGTAAATTTGGGTGTGCATTCGCCGTCGGAGTAGGTTCACGACTGGCCGGCGCCGGGCGCCACCGCTTGAACCGGCCGCCCGCGTGCCGCCCGCGGGCCATGCGCGAGGTAGAAACCTCGTGCGGCCGGTGAAGGCCTTGTAACTTTTACGTGATGCTACAGTGAGTTGCAAACAATTCCGTAACCCTAGTAGGCATCGGCCCCATCAATTATACTATCATCACTTTGAACGTGACACTTACATGTAAGTTGAACAAAACTGGTGCAGTTGTCATGCTATATGCACTTCTGGTAGTCGCGTGCTAGGTGTACATACCGGGTTTGTAAGAGTCTTGCGCGTCGTAGGGCTGTTGTTGCGTGTACGTGGACACCTTGCCCTGGCCGGACACGCCGCCCACGCCTCCCACGCCGCCTACACCACCAACACCGCCAACATTTGAGCCGCCGCCATACTGCAATGATAGAGAAATGTGTTAGAAACAATATAACAGTCGTCCATTCACTACAACGTAATTACACTGAGAAGTTTAACATGTTATCCGTAGGGTTTATTATTTCGTCACATAAACACTGTGGATGGTCCCGTCTAAAATGAATTTTGTTTTCTTTCACCATATAAAGTAGAGCTAAGCACATGTAACTGAGCCGTAGGCTGCTGTGCGCGTGAGATCCTGTCAGCACAGGTAAGACTAATAGAAATAAAGGTTTCAAAAGTCAAACTTTTTTACTATATTGGATATGTTCTTGCATTTGCTGTTCAGATCGCGCTTTGGCGGCGCAGGAACGGCGCGCTAATTTGAAATGCACGTACAATTCAGCACATTTGCTAGATGTGGACCCTTAAATAAGTCATATACTTATTTAACATAAACAAGCACATTTTGAGTCACATTCATTCAATTTTTTTTTAATGATAGTGGCGTGTGTTGGATCATTTAATAATGGTTGAGTTGAGAGAACCGAAATGATGTATACATGTATAATTTTGGCGAATGGGTGCCGTCGGTTGAGACTAGTCATCTGACGATCTGGTCGTCTTTAAAGTGTATTTTTTTTTTATATATTGTATTATAATTAGTGTTCATGGAGTTTGTTGTATATTTTTTTTCACAGTCAATTTCGTTTTGGAATCCACAGTTATTATGGAAGAAGAATATGTAATCGAGAACTTTTAGAAATAAAACATCTTCATATATTAGTATCATCTAAAAGATTGAATATGGCGCGCGCCCTACGCGGGCGCGCGCGGCGCGTGCGCGCCGCGAGCACGCACGTGCAGCGCGTGCGCGGCCGGCCTCGGCGCCGCCCGCTGTGTGAACCCTACGCCAGTTCGCGGTACTCACGGTGGGGTACACGCCGTACTGGTACGTGGTGGGCGGCGGCTGGTACGCGAAGTACGCGTAGCCGGGGGGTAACGCCGCTGCGGGCACCTGAGAAAAAAAAACACTGTTTATTACTACACATTCTAATACAACAAAAAATCTCTATTCAAGTCAAATACCTAATTTTGTAGTGTCTACATCTCACTCACATCACTCACTCTCATCTCTCTCTTCTGTCAGCTCGTACCGTTCGTTCACAGCCCTCTTAATATATAGTGTCGCCAGTTTGTTATAAAAATACACATAAAATTAATTTGTTTGGAAAATGTTAACAAGAGAACGTGTAGCAGTAGACAGCATTAACCCTTTTCTTTAAATTGAATATCATCCAATAACTTCTTTTGACTTTTGTTCGAAAATGATCCCACTTAAGACTTATACTGACTACACTTGCCTTTCAGCTGCCCTTTGCGTTCCAAAAGCGCAAGAAGATCCCTTTAAAAAATCCCCGTAGACGTTACAAACTCCACTCCTGCCCACGTGCAGCCTACACACAGCACACCACGAGTATACAAGCAATCATTGAGCCTCAAATACATTAGGGCACAAAATGTACCCTAACATGATGTACGCTTAACGTTGCCTGCACAACTTTACATCACTTTCACGTGACACGGGATATTTAACGATTTTTAATTATTATTTTCAAGTATGTTGAAAAACATCGTTTGACACACACGGTCAATTGCCCACTGGCACCAAAATACTATATGCGTTAAAAACGATGATACAAAGGATAAGTTACCTGTTGCGGTGAGGCTGCATCGGTCCTGCCGAATCTCTCTCCCGCACTCAGTCCGAACGTGGCGTCCCGGCCGCCGTAGCCCACCTCGTAGTAGCCGCCCTGCAATCACATAAAGCATGGGCTTTACATATATACTTTGAAAGTAGAACATAAGAGTTTAACCTATAAAAATAAAACACTTTCGATTCTAAATAGACATTTAAAAAAAAAGAAAATTTTGTTTGTTTTCACGTTAATAACGCGATCGAAACATTGAATTTTTTGATTGGTGAAGATCTTGAAGCAGGCCAAACGGAACGCTGAACGTCATAAACGTGTCGTTCGCGTTAACGTAAAACGAGCTCTAGCCACTCTGAGTGACTCAATGCGTTAGCATAAAATAACTAACGAACACAAATAATTTTCACTATGGGAAAAACTATGACACGTAAAAAAACATAAAAACTTATAGAGGTTTTTAACGAATTTTGAAAATTAATTTGTCTTTAATAGTAAAGACAAATTAATTTCGCGACTCGATCTGAAAGCTAACAAAATAATCATTCTGAATAGTGCAAGTAAAGGTGTCATGGGAATTGAATGTCTATGTAAGGCACCCACGATACAGGAGACATTCCTAGTGAGTTTAAAAAAAACATAACCCATCTTGCAGTCCGGTAAAAAAAGAATTCGCAAGATTTAGGTAGCACTAGATCGATCGTTTCGAGGATGTTTCGTAAAAGCTCCTCCTTTGTAAACTCCTCTAAAACCTCCGCCGTTAGCATTAGATACTAGTAGATACGATCTCTTGCTTTGTCATAGGTGGGTAGGGAGTACTGTAGGGGCCACTGACGCTGGCAGATAATACTATACTTTGGTTGTGCATAGTAAATATGAAAGAAAAGAGCTTAGTGAATAGGCTACTTCTAGGCAAGCGTGCTCCATCGTCGACCACATCATCGCTTACCATCAGGTGAGATGGTGGTCAAACGCGAGCCTATCATTAATAATAATAATAATTAGTACAACTAGTCGGACGAGTTGATGTGGACGGTACCTTTCAGTACGTTTGTTAGTGAAAGCTTTATAGTACTCACCATGTGGTGTGGTAACGTGGAGCGCATGAGCTGCTCGTCGTAGGGCGCGTAGGCCGGCGTGGCGCCCGCGCCGTACAGAGCTCCGCCCGCGTAGCCCGACCCGTGGCCCGCTACTGCTGGACACAAGTCAAACACGTCTTATTATCTATGATTTTTACATGCTTCGAGATGGGCTCAACGGTACACTTAATACTTTGCTCAATAATAGAAAAAAGGGCTCAAAAGTACACAATTTGCTCAATAAAAAAACTGTACGGGACAGACTAGTTCCTGAACTGTATACTATAACTGTAAAACACTTCACATAGTAATGTAACGACATCTATGGCGTCACATAAGAACTAATCCTGCATGGCGCAATTAAAGTTCACAGCGCGATTAGAATATCCCATAGATATGCCCATTAGATTTCGAGCTGTCGTATCAGCCCGAAATCATCTAACATAACATCCCGTCTGGCCGGAGGATACTCCCTTTTCAACGAAGGTTTGCGGGACTTTACTCCCTGTTCCGCCTACCTCCAAACTGGTGACCCCCACGTGATGAACGACGTGGTGTGGTGAGCTTGAGGAAGTAATGATGACGTCACGAAGTAGTAGCTGCACGAAGGCTGCGCTGACGTTCTTTTGTCGAGGGTCACCAGTTTTGGAGGTAGGCGGAACAGAGAGTAAAGTCCCGCAAACCTCCGTTGAAAAGGGAGGATCCTCCAGATCCAGACGGGATGTTACGTCTGATGGGCAGCTGCCCGATAGATGATTTCGGGATGTTCTATGTGTTCTAATCGCGCGGAGAACTTTGATTGCGCGATGCAGGATTAGTTCTTATGTGACGCCATAGATGTCGCTACAGTAACACAAAAGACTTCTTCTAGGGCGGGAGGATGTTTCTTCTATGCCTTGCATTCTATGAACCGGGGTTCCCCTTTCGGAAGTCAACCCATGGCCCCAGTAGGCTTCGGCCCCGCTGATCCCCTACAGTTTTATGGTTTAGATTAGAACATACCTGTGGTGGTGGCTACTTTGGCTGTGGAAGTCTGTGTCTGTGTCGTGGTGTTCGTTAAGCTATTGCTCGACGCCACCGAACTGTCGTATTGCTGAAACAAACGTAGCTCGTTGTACTCAAAGACAATGTTAGGTGTTCAAAAGATTGTATTGCTAGTCAGTTATAAGCAAGCAAGTTCTTCTATTCATATTTTTATTATAACTTTAACTGTCAATAATTACAGGCAGTGGTCTTATTTACAGAAATTGTGTATATACAAAATATTTTATTATTTATTTTAACTTAATGTATAGTAGTGGTACATAGGCGGACTTAAAGCAACAAGGCATTCTCTACCAGTCAACCTTTGGGTTAAAAAGACAACACTGTGGTAGGTGTGCACAATAAATAAATAACAGATATATCAAGTAGAATGTAAGAGGCCAATAACAGAGCCGTATAGGTTGCCAAATACTGGCCAGAAAAAAATTCGTTAGAGTACATCGACACGAAAAGAAGAAGTAGAATGTAGTATCATTATGTTACTTACAATAATAAAATACTTATTATATATGCTAATGTTATGAACAAATAAATACTTTGATGAATATCAAATCATTATAATTAGGAGAACTTAAAAAATAACAATTATGACGAAGACCGAACCGACCGAAGATTTTCGAATAATATCTATCCAAAAAAAACCGTATTTGATCTCTCGCAAAAAAAATAGATCTTAGATAAAATATTGTTAGAATAAAGGCCGTGCCTTACTGGGACGTCATGGCGGCGTAGCCAACTGCGTGACCAGCAGTGGCCAGCTGAGGTACACAGTACACAGCACAGAGCTTCATGCATTTTCTTGGCTACACGAACAGGCAGCACCGCCATGGCGTCCCAGTGAGGCACGGCTCTTAGGGTACACAGGCGTTGCTGAGCGTTACATTGTTGCACCGTTTCAATTGTCGCTTAACTTTATAAACCCGTACCACACTTTGCGGAAACAATTTGTCACTTCAAGTATTATGTTGAATTTCAGAATTAGCCTCAAATTGCGATTACGCGCGCGGTAGCCGTGCGATCCAATATTCGACGGGATCAATGTAAAAAAAAATATGAATTTGGTAGAGCGCGGCTGCCGTAGCTGCTCGTTTAATTCATTTTTGTAAGTTTATGAGAATTACTGCGTATGGTCGGGGCGGCTATCACTTTCATTGTGATTCATCATTTTTAGGGTTCCGTAGCCAAATGGCAAAAAACGGAACCCTTATAGATTCGTCATGTCTGTCTGTCTGTCTGTCTGTCTGTCTGTCTGTCTGTCTGTCTGTCCGTCTGTCCGTCCGTATGTCACAGCCACTTTTTTCCGAAACTATAAGAGCTATACTGTTGAAACTTTGTAAGTAGATGTATTCTGTGAACCGCATTAAGATTTTCATACAAAAATAGAAAAAAAGCAATAAATTTTGGGGGTCCCCATACTTAGAACTGAAACTCAAAATTTTTTTTTTCATCAAACCCATGCGTGTGGGGTATCTATGGATAGGTCTTCAAAAATGATACTGAGGTTTCTAATATAATTTTTTTCTAAACTGAATAGTTTGCGCGAGAGACACTTCCAAAGTGGTAAAATGTGTGTCCCCCCCCTCTAACTTCTAAAATAAGAGAATGATAAAACTAAAAAAAATATATGATGTACATTACTATAAAAACTGCCAACGAAAATTGGTTTGAACGAGATCTGGTCAGTAGTTTTTTTTTAGTACGTCATAAATCGTAAACCGCATTTTACCTTTCAAGTTTGTACGGAACCCTCAGTGCGCAAGTCCGACTAGCACTTGCCCAGTTTTTTTCAAATCAGACGATAAAAGTGTAGTAATTTTTTTTTTCAAGTCTGGAACAGGTAAATCACTTTTTTTTCCTATTTCTATCTATTGCTATTATGTTTTAGCGATTTATTGCAATATTTAGTGAATGTTGCTGTTCCAAAACGAGTCATTAGCGGTGTACATTTGTATTAGTAGATGGCACTTTTTGTTGTTCATTTTGCGCTGTTTGCGTATGCGACACGAGAGCCAATTTACATAATCAATAACCGCCCCTACCATGCGCGAGCGGTCGACTGAAGCTCCTTGGAATTTCAAAAATCGGCTACCATCGGCAACCATCGGCTCGCCACGCAGCAGTGTCGAGCGCGGCCGTGCGCTCGAGTAGCGCGGCCGGTGCGCGCGCGTTATATCTAACGCAACTTGACGCGTGCCCACATGAGAACACTTAGTGCTAACTGCTATTAGTTTGTTTTATAATCGCCAAGAAAACAAATGCGTGTGTAGTGTCGTACAGCGTGTCGTTAAGATGTAGTGTGGTTACCTGCTGCGTATCCTTAGGCTGCTGCGGCTTGGGCTGTGCGGAGGGCTGGTAGGGCGTGTAGGGCGCCGCCGTGTACAGCGCGCTGGCGCCGTACGGGCCCGCCGACGACGACGTCTGCAACACCATCGCGTAAGAAATCAGCATAGACACACGGGAAACCATTACACTACTCTTTTTCTAACAACTTATCTGCGGTAAAGTCGCCAAACCCGACTGGCAATATACTTTTGTATTGCACGGCCCATTTTTAACAAATACATATAAGTGTTAGTCTAAGTGTTTCAGGGTTAGCTTGTGAATGAAGCATAAAGTCGACTGTACAATACTACATAAGACTTATAGAGAGAGGTTTAGAACACAGCGGGTCATAATTATGTTTACCAGCCATGCAACTGTGTGTAGCGTGTATCGGATTATCGGATAAGTATGACATTATTACCCGACTGCGCGACGCAAAGGAGGGTAATGTGTTTATTTTTTTTTTTTTTGAGGTTAGACATCATTTAATGACTTTTCTCACTTTATGGCGGGTGCGAGTGCGTATTGTATTCTATTCTATCAGACTTTTAGTAACTAAAACCACACCTGTGTCTTGTCTTTTACATTGTACGACCCACGGCTTTCCTTTTAGAAATTTCTGTGACTTTAGCGAGCATCAGCCTTACTGGGCCCCTACGGTTTTGTTGACATTTCTTTGAGGCGCGTGTGGAACACGACTCGGGATCGGGCCGGACGGCGAACTACACATTGCTTGACGTCCGCAAGGGTGGCTGGTAGTCGGGGTCGGGGTCGCGGCAGGTGAGGGTGCCGCCCACTCCCCCTCACTCCGGACCATAGCCTGTACTTGGTTGTGTATGATGCTGGTGTGATTCCCTTTGTACACGTACCTGGTATGAGTTGATCATGGGTTGGTACTGTGTGAGCGTGACGCTGGACGGGTAGGCCGTCGCTGTCATTGCTGAGGCACCCGTTAGCGACGCGTTCGTTGAGTTCACCTGTACAATACAACACACATATAATAATAATAATATTCCACAATTATCACATAACGCTGTCTAGTCCCAAGCTGAGCAGAGCTTGTGTTATGAGTACTATACAACTGATAGACATACTTATATATTTCTAAATACATACATATCATAAATAAATTTCAATCAGACACAGAATAAATGATCGTGCTCATCACACAAATATTTGTCCTGGATGGGAATGGAACCCACGACATCCGGCATGGCCTGTTGCTCTAGTGGTCAGGGCCACTGACCATTAGAGCAACAGGCCAGTCATAAGATGCGGGCACGTACCTGTGGCGCGTACACGTTGGCGCCGTACACGGGCGGGTGGTGCGACACGGCGTGGTGCGCGTACACGTTTTGTTGTCCCACCGTCTGCAACGACATTACCGCTATTACTCCACTTACAAGCCACAGCTCACAATGAGGACTCATGTTTTTCTACACATATTTTGCATGGCAGGTCAGTTGAAAACTGATCCAGCGTAATCATCATATTTGAGAAAGAGTTGACAGTGATATTCATCATTGCAATAATATTTTAAAGCTTTTCTATAAAAGGCAAAAGATTATAAATCTACAGTGATTTATTTAACTTCACTTTGTGCTATTATTGCGTATTTTTTCAGCGTAAGGAAATTTACGTCATGTTTTGCATTACAATAAAAATAACTATTTTTGAGCTTGTTTACATTCACCTCGTAATAAATATGAAAAGTAGTGTATTTTTCTCAAGGATAAAGGTGTATTTATCTTAGACTAGCTTGAATCCCTCGCTACATTCAGGATTCTAGTTTTAAATAATTCACTTTACTCATTAGTTAAATCTAAGTTAACCTCGTACCCCATTACGCTCGGGATTCAATATAGCGACTGTGTCAGGAGCCACTTCGACGAGCTTTATCTCTTAGTTGCATTGTCATTGTCTACTGTGCAGAGAAGAGTAAAAGTAGGTACTTGATGGTGGTACCTTGGGCCTGTGCTGTGGCATTGTGTGTGGAGGAGCGGCCGCAGTGTGCTGCGCTGGTACCGCGGTGGCAGTACTGCTGGCCGCGCTGCTGTTGCTGTCGCTTGCAGACACTGCTAGCTGCTTCATAGACGCCGTTAGTTGCGCGTCTAACGATGCTGTGGGTAGAGATAACACATCAATTAAATTTACAATATGAAAAATACCCGCTTCGACGCTTCTTTCGTGACAATATTTTTTATGATATTTTTAAGAGGAAGTTTATGGAGCATTTCCTTGTTTTTTCTAATCTACAAATTGTTCTCGTGTGATTTGACCGTTACATTTATTTGGACTCTATCTTCAAGTTAATTTAAGAGAACAGTGGTTATTTGGACTTTATCTTCAAGTTAATTTAAAAGAGCAGTAATTTACAAAATAAAAATTATTTCATTTAATACGTAAATTCGATGTGTAGCATTGTAGTGAGGGAGTTGTACTCCTTGTTTGTAGTCACAATGAAAGTGTCTCCGGCAGTTTAGACAAAGAACGGCGAGTATCCACCTTTCATCGAAGGACTGGAACAATTTGCCTGCTGCGGTCTTCCCGTCCAACTATAATTTAGGTGTCTTCAAGGCTAGAGTGAATAGGCTCTTAATAAACTAGTGAGCCTCACCATCAATGACTGCATCACTGCTTACCATCAGGTGGGATCGCAGTCAATCACTGGTTTTTATCAATTAAAAAAAAACTAGAAGGCAGTGAAGCAATATGCAGCAGTATACTCACAGACGGTGCTGGTGACGGCGGGCTCGGGCGCGGCCGCGCTGGGGGGCGGCGCCGGCTCCGCTGCCGCCAGGCTCTCGCTCAGCTGCCGAACAATATGCAGCAGTATACTCACAGACGGTGCTGGTGACGGCGGGCTCGGGCGCGGCCGCGCTGGGGGGCGGCGCCGGCTCCGCTGCCGCCAGGCTCTCGCTCAGCTGCCGAACAATATGCAGCAGTATACTCACAGACGGTGCTGGTGACGGCGGGCTCGGGCGCGGCCGCGCTGGGGGGCGGCGCCGGCTCCGCTGCCGCCAGGCTCTCGCTCAGCTGCCGAACAATATGCAGCAGTATACTCACAGACGGTGCTGGTGACGGCGGGCTCGGGCGCGGCCGCGCTGGGGGGCGGCGCCGGCTCCGCTGCCGCCAGGCTCTCGCTCAGCTGCCGAACAATATGCAGCAGTATACTCACAGACGGTGCTGGTGACGGCGGGCTCGGGCGCGGCCGCGCTGGGGGGCGGCGCCGGCTCCGCTGCCGCCAGGCTCTCGCTCAGCTGCCGAACAATATGCAGCAGTATACTCACAGACGGTGCTGGTGACGGCGGGCTCGGGCGCGGCCGCGCTGGGGGGCGGCGCCGGCTCCGCTGCCGCCAGGCTCTCGCTCAGCTGCCGAACAATATGCAGCAGTATACTCACAGACGGTGCTGGTGACGGCGGGCTCGGGCGCGGCCGCGCTGGGGGGCGGCGCCGGCTCCGCTGCCGCCAGGCTCTCGCTCAGCTGCCGAACAATATGCAGCAGTATACTCACAGACGGTGCTGGTGACGGCGGGCTCGGGCGCGGCCGCGCTGGGGGGCGGCGCCGGCTCCGCTGCCGCCAGGCTCTCGCTCAGCTGCCGAACAAAGTCATACTCTTAACTTTTTAATCACCCACGTCGAATATATCAGACAAACACTCTCGCAGTTTCTTTCGTCAAGGTATCACATCCACGACCCAATACTCCATCTCGTCAGCTTTTCTGACACCTATGGGGATTGAAGAGTGAAACGAGATGGAGTACCTACCGAGTCGCAAACACACGACCCTGGCGAATAGGGCGCGAAATTACCAGACGCGAGCAATTAACCTTTTGACGTGCGTAATTAGAGACACAATAGTAAGACAATGGCTTGCGGGCGCCGGCTACCGCCTGAGCGTTAATGAATTAAAGAGTTTTAGCTGTATTACGGTAAACACGCTATGGACAACTATAATATCGTCATTTACCTTACTTATTTTAGCAAAATCACTGTTTATTTGCAGAAAAAACATCACAAATTTTCGTGTCCATTTCAGTCAAACTAGTTGAAAAATTTAGTCGTAAATACACGACCCTGATGAAATGGACAAGATAATATTTGTCAAATTAACCTGACGTTAACAGTTAAAAAGTTCAGCTAGCATTAAGATGTTTTTAATATCGTGCTGTTTTGATCACGCATGCGGGATTGCCCCGCACGCGTAACCCCAGCAAATGTCCATTTCATACAAGTATTTATTACAATACGTGGAATACGCACGCGGGACTAGTTTTTTTTTGCATTTTGAAATTTTCTGGATGCGGGACAATCCCGCATGCGTGATTAAATCCGCATTATATTAAAAACACCCTTACTGCTTAATCAAACACATCATTCAACGCCCTATTTCCCGAAATGAGAATTCTTTAACGCAATATTTATTTTGAGCATAAAGTTTATTGTTAATTACAATGTAATTAACAATAAATGTCCAATTTACAGACTCTCCTATCATAATTGTAAAAAGGCTCTTCGCACATTCCTCCAAAATAAAACCTATGACGAAACAGAAAAATATTTCAAGTAGTAATCATTGCCGATTACTTACGCACATACACTCATTCACACATCCAAACACATTCACAGACCAATACACGACACACTCAACACACGTACACTCACACACATATACACACACAAAAGTACCTAATAAGTTCTGTTAAACATTTTACTTGAATTTAAGTTGTTAAAATAAAATTGTAGTAATACAACTCTAGGGGATAGGCACTGTTACTTCTTAATACAGGCTATTTCATAGCCTAGCAAGGAGAACAGTACGTCACCCACTTGATTGTAAGAAATGTATAACTACCCACTTTCTGAAAACATGTAAAATGTACTACAATCTGTTTTTTTTTTATAAATAAAGATTTATTATTAAAGTTATTTGTATTTGTTTATGTACCAAATTAGTAATGAATGTAGCAAATTGTGGGTACATTGATATTTGTAATTGATTATTAAGTATTGTAGGTGGACTGGCAAAATCATATGGTAGACTGGCTTAGGCTTACCATATGATTTTGCCAGTCATTATACGTCTACTGTCGTGACTACGGGCCTTATTTATCCCCTGTATCCAGAGTGCTTCCCAACCCGAGAATTGTTCATTCACAAGTCTCAGAACTTGACGATATTTTACAGTAAAATCGTTAGATTACTGTTTATTTGATTAAAAATAAATGCGTTATACTATAATCCTATCCTAACATTATACATTAAATCATAAGTAATGTACTCTTTACACGTAAACTCCATTCGCAATAAGATTAGACATTTAAACAAACCTTTTTTACTGTCCGTTCAAACAATTTCGACTTCTATTCCGTAGGCATAAGGATGTCATAAATAGCAATAAAAGTCAAAATCGGTTGAACGGACAATAAAAAAGGTTTTTTTAAATGTCCTATTGCGAATGAAGTATAGTGTAAACGTTCATCCAAAGTATATGCTACGTGCAAACACTGCGCCTACGCCTATTTGCTGCGCCGAGCATTTAACGAAAGCTTAATCTAGACATGAAGGGTGATATTGCCAAGTGATGATACATACCATACTGTTGGTGGTGGGGTACGTCTGTGTGGTGGTGGGAGTGTCCACGACAGTCTCGTGTGACGCCACGCTCGCCACGGGGACAGGCTCTGCCACGGGGGCTGCCGGTTGCTGCTGTCAAGTGAACACACTATTATTTTACTTGTCTTACTCGTAAATAGATCATCTACGAGTCACGGAGATACATTGAGTGCAGGTGAGCCCGATTTTAGAGTTTCACATAAAATTGTTTTTTTTATCATAACACATGCTAATCAAAGCCTTTAAATGTTCCCACTGGTGGGACTCAGGCATCCTCTCTAAACCCCCCTGCTTTTCTATCCCTCAGAATTATTTAAAGTGAGAAAAATAGCATGCAGGCAACCGCGCTTTTGGCGAACATCATGTCTGGATTGACATGATGTTCGCCAAAAGCGCGGTTGCGCATTTCGTAGCTAATTTTTTTCTAGTTTTCATAAAGAATTTGACAGAAAAGAATAAAAGATCTAGCTTAAATTTAACTCCGTTTTCTATTAAAATCACTAAGCAAATTTAGCGCTGAAGATGACAGAAGAAAAAAAAGGCAACACACACTAGACTTGGTGATTTGATGTGCAAGCGTGGCAAAAGACTGTTTTTATTTTATTTATATAAACTATTGATTGACTGCCATCCCAGCTGATGGAAATCAGTGATGTAATCATTGACGGTGAAGCGCTTTAAAAATTGTAGATTTGTCGTTACGAGTAGTGTATTGACAATGGAATTCGCAGTAAGTTTGTGCGCTAAGGTGGCAACATTTTCTAATGTAGTGGGGTGTGACGTAACGTCGTGTTGTACACATACCGGCTTGGGCGTGGAGTTGTCCCGCAGCGCGTCGGGCTCGAGCGCGCCGAACTGCACGTCCAGGAACATGCCGCCCTCGCCGCCGCCCGGCATCTAATGTAGTGGGGTGTGACGTAACGTCGTGTTGTACACATACCGGCTTGGGCGTGGAGTTGTCCCGCAGCGCGTCGGGCTCGAGCGCGCCGAACTGCACGTCCAGGAACATGCCGCCCTCGCCGCCGCCCGGCATCTAATGTAGTGGGGTGTGACGTAACGTCGTGTTGTACACATACCGGCTTGGGCGTGGAGTTGTCCCGCAGCGCGTCGGGCTCGAGCGCGCCGAACTGCACGTCCAGGAACATGCCGCCCTCGCCGCCGCCCGGCATCTAATGTAGTGGGGTGTGACGTAACGTCGTGTTGTACACATACCGGCTTGGGCGTGGAGTTGTCCCGCAGCGCGTCGGGCTCGAGCGCGCCGAACTGCACGTCCAGGAACATGCCGCCCTCGCCGCCGCCCGGCATCTAATGTAGTGGGGTGTGACGTAACGTCGTGTTGTACACATACCGGCTTGGGCGTGGAGTTGTCCCGCAGCGCGTCGGGCTCGAGCGCGCCGAACTGCACGTCCAGGAACATGCCGCCCTCGCCGCCGCCCGGCATCTAATGTAGTGGGGTGTGACGTAACGTCGTGTTGTACACATACCGGCTTGGGCGTGGAGTTGTCCCGCAGCGCGTCGGGCTCGAGCGCGCCGAACTGCACGTCCAGGAACATGCCGCCCTCGCCGCCGCCCGGCATCTAATGTAGTGGGGTGTGACGTAACGTCGTGTTGTACACATACCGGCTTGGGCGTGGAGTTGTCCCGCAGCGCGTCGGGCTCGAGCGCGCCGAACTGCACGTCCAGGAACATGCCGCCCTCGCCGCCGCCCGGCATCTAATGTAGTGGGGTGTGACGTAACGTCGTGTTGTACACATACCGGCTTGGGCGTGGAGTTGTCCCGCAGCGCGTCGGGCTCGAGCGCGCCGAACTGCACGTCCAGGAACATGCCGCCCTCGCCGCCGCCCGGCATCTAATGTAGTGGGGTGTGACGTAACGTCGTGTTGTACACATACCGGCTTGGGCGTGGAGTTGTCCCGCAGCGCGTCGGGCTCGAGCGCGCCGAACTGCACGTCCAGGAACATGCCGCCCTCGCCGCCGCCCGGCATCTAATGTAGTGGGGTGTGACGTAACGTCGTGTTGTACACATACCGGCTTGGGCGTGGAGTTGTCCCGCAGCGCGTCGGGCTCGAGCGCGCCGAACTGCACGTCCAGGAACATGCCGCCCTCGCCGCCGCCCGGCATCTAATGTAGTGGGGTGTGACGTAACGTCGTGTTGTACACATACCGGCTTGGGCGTGGAGTTGTCCCGCAGCGCGTCGGGCTCGAGCGCGCCGAACTGCACGTCCAGGAACATGCCGCCCTCGCCGCCGCCCGGCATCTAATGTAGTGGGGTGTGACGTAACGTCGTGTTGTACACATACCGGCTTGGGCGTGGAGTTGTCCCGCAGCGCGTCGGGCTCGAGCGCGCCGAACTGCACGTCCAGGAACATGCCGCCCTCGCCGCCGCCCGGCATCTAATGTAGTGGGGTGTGACGTAACGTCGTGTTGTACACATACCGGCTTGGGCGTGGAGTTGTCCCGCAGCGCGTCGGGCTCGAGCGCGCCGAACTGCACGTCCAGGAACATGCCGCCCTCGCCGCCGCCCGGCATCTAATGTAGTGGGGTGTGACGTAACGTCGTGTTGTACACATACCGGCTTGGGCGTGGAGTTGTCCCGCAGCGCGTCGGGCTCGAGCGCGCCGAACTGCACGTCCAGGAACATGCCGCCCTCGCCGCCGCCCGGCATCTAATGTAGTGGGGTGTGACGTAACGTCGTGTTGTACACATACCGGCTTGGGCGTGGAGTTGTCCCGCAGCGCGTCGGGCTCGAGCGCGCCGAACTGCACGTCCAGGAACATGCCGCCCTCGCCGCCGCCCGGCATCTAATGTAGTGGGGTGTGACGTAACGTCGTGTTGTACACATACCGGCTTGGGCGTGGAGTTGTCCCGCAGCGCGTCGGGCTCGAGCGCGCCGAACTGCACGTCCAGGAACATGCCGCCCTCGCCGCCGCCCGGCATCTCCACCGCCGACGACGGAATCTGAAAACATACCATGTACTCAACTAAATGTAACTACACCTAATCCAGTGCCTGGGGCGTTGAAATCATCAAAACCTACAATTTTTTGTATAGCTATTAATATGTAGTGAAAGATATCGGCCGACGCATCGTACGATGCGCCGACGCGCCGTGATTGGTTCACGACATTCTTTGATACAATCCTCGATAAACGGGCTATCCAACATTGGAAGATTTTTTTTCAATTCGAACTTGTAGGTCCTGAGATACTAATTGAACTACTGTAATCTTCATTATTTTTTTTTTTCAAAATTAAGATAACATTTTTTTTAAAGTAAACTTTTTTTCTTACTTTTTCTAGCTACACATATCATATTTTCTTTTAAAATTTCATCCAGAGTAAAAAAAAAGTCCGAAGTAAAAATCCCCAAGTACTGGACGAAACATCAGCACACAGTCTTCATTGAGAAGCATAGCCACACGAACCGGCCCTATGCTTCTAGCTTACGTCGTAATGCTAAACGTATACAAGCCGTAGGGGCCATTCAAGTATTACGTAAGCACTACAGGGGGGTGAAGGGGTCTTTGCTTTGCTTATTTTTGATGACATGGGGGATGGGGGGGTCTAGATGGTGATTACGTCAGCAGTATTATGTTTTTTTTGTTTTTTAAGAGAACGATGTCGATGTTCCAAAGTCGCAAGAAAATGAGTTGACACGACACACATCACTAAGCAGCAAACATCTGACGATTTAGAGTCATGGATTCGTACTGTATCATGGACTGTGGACTGGTAATTTGAATTAATATGTCAAAATTTTAAATGAAGTTTGTTTTTCCTTTATTTCAAACCTATTCCTTATATCTAGACTTACAACTGCTGCTCCTATATTAATAACGAAACCAACACATTGACAAATGCTTGTACCATGCAATGTTTACGTAAGCCAGGGGGGGGTGGTGAGAGCTTTGCTTACTTTTGCTGACAAGGGGGAGGGGGGAGTTAATATTTGCAAAAAATCTGCTTACGTAATACTTGAACGGCCCCGTACACGTTAAGAAAAGTCGCCGAACCTATGCAAGAATTCATTTCTACACACGAACTGTGTACATGCTTTGGCGCTGACCGAGAAAAAAATCTTGTTTCAGTTGCCTTGCTTATTGCAATTGCAGTACTTATAAAATGGCGCGGTTCGGAGAAAAACGCGGTAAACATGTTTTTTTGATATCTAAACAACAAGTCTTAGTTATATAGATAATAAATAAGAAAATAATATTTTTACATTAGCCCCTTGAGATGTAATTTTTGCAAAAAAAAAGTGAAAATCCCAAAAATGATGATTACTGCATTTACAATTAGCAGGGCAGTATGGTTAGTCTTCCAAACGTCCCTGCAGCTGTAGCTACTGACCTTGGACGGCGGAGGCACTCGCGCGCGCTGCGGTTTCCTCTGACTCGTGATGTCTGAAGAACTGTACACGCCGTAGTTTGACGTGTACACGCCTGCAACAGTTACCGATACTGTTTAGAAATGGAAAAATTATAGACCAAAAGAGATGTGAGATAGGAAAAAATAATAAAAGTAACACAGAGTACTTGCACATCACATATTTTTTGGAAACGAAGAATTTAAAATGTGAGTAGTCTTATTATTCTTTTACGCAATTTAAGCTGCATAGGCTGTCTCTTTTGCAGCTTAATATAGACGTATTTTTGCATGGAATCTCTTGATGTACTGAGCATTATCGCGCCATCTGATGGTGGCGCGTGTGTAAGATCATTCGGTTCCCTTCAAAATGGTTGAGCTGAGTGGTGCTAATATTCGCGTCAGGTCCGTGAACGGGCGCTGTCAGTTGAGACTGGTCATCTCTTAGCAGCCAGTTGCTATTTTAATATCTATATTTAGTTTTTATTTTTACTTTATTTACATTGTTCTCACATGATAGCGACAAGAAACATGTAACAGAGATATTTGTAATTGCAAAACATGATTGAAGAGTGTCCATGGAGTTTCTTGCACATTCTTCTCCAGAGAGATCTACGCTTTGGAATGTGCAATTAGCATCATTTTTTCTGACTGACTGACTTCTTGACATTTCAAAAGTGCCAGTAAATGGTTTATTTGAAATAAATGCTTTTGTATCTTTGAATCTTCTTTGAATCATTTTCCTTGAGATATCTTGCTTTCTTGTACTTTATATTTTTTATAGTAAAGTTGCGAGGTGGTATTATATATTATTATTATTAAAACATAGCTGTAGGACATTCTGGACTAAAACAGAAACAGTCAAGACAATGTTGAAAAAAAAAAACCTTTGAAAAAAAATTGTTTTTGGTATGACGTATTTTTGTTCTCATATTCTTTTCAACAAACTCTTTGAATTGATACCCATATTATTATATCATCGGCGTGCATACAAAAATAAATAGATAATTTCACTTAGCTAAGCATGTATTGTCATCCCAACTGAACATGTCTGCAAAATTTTAGCTCAATTGGTTAGGGTTAACTGTTTTAAAATTCATTTGCAAGATTCGACCTAAATAAACGTACATACAAACATGGCAAAATAAAATTATTTAGTGAGAATACTAACTGTTGTCGTGCCTCTGCGACTGCTGCGTGAGTTGCGATAGGTACTGCGACTGCGCCGCCGTCAGGCTGCCCGACATGCCCATCGGCTGCAAGTCATAGTGGAACACATAGTACTGGGAGCTCGTTTATTTCAACTTTCAATTACAAAACATTACTTTTTACACCACCTGTCCTTTTACATATCGTACAATTTTGACCTAAAGCTAGTCAATACCTAGTTTGTTTTAATACATTATCGGTTTTTCTCTCGCAGAAGGTGTAAAAATTAAAGTATCCAACAAGCTGTCCTTGTCTTTGGCGGGTTGATTTCCTCACCTCACTCAGGTTTCTATATAAACTCCCTTGTTGTGCTCGGGAGTTAATTATATTGTTCCCTCATTGCGTTCGGTATTCCACCGTAGTAAACTTCACTCCGTTCGGAATTCCATAGCTTTGTCCCCTATTTACATAATCTACTATTAGGATATAAGAAGCAAGAAATGCGAATATCATGACAAATATTTCAAATCAGCATCAAAAGGTTTTTTTTTCGTGTTTGTGTAGATTTTTGTTTCATTATACATGGTAAAGACCTTTTCAAATGTATATAATTAATTTCATTATTTACCTTTTTTTTATGGAAAACCGCTCATCTTGAACATTATTTAAAGAGAAGTTTTATACATTAGCCGCCTTCTGGGGCAGTAAGGAAAAAATTGTATGCGATGTAAGTGAGTGGTGAGACACTAACGGCGGATTTCTGAATTGAGTATTACGAGTTAAGCACGTCTCAAACCCTACTTAAATGCCAAATTATGACAGATTTTCAGGCTAAAGTAGTTTGAGCAATACTCAACTTCAAATGCTTAAATCAGAAATCGAGGGTAAACCTATAGGCTATACATGAGCGCTGCTCAACCCTTGCTGAGCGTGCTTGTCCTAGCTCCCAGCTGAGCAGACCAGCTGGAGTAAGCATGAGTACCTGGTGGTGCACCTGGTGGTGGTACGTGTCGGCCGCGGGAGCAGGCTCGGCCGCCGACACGGGCGACTGCCGACTGCCCGAGCTGATTTGCTGCACAAACATACAACAACCGTTTAGAATAATGTTAAACACAACATAAAACTGCTGAAAAACGCTAAAATATCGGAACCAACGACCATACAGTCCGTAGACGCCTAATAACAGGCGACCGATACCTGTCCACAGACTTAGCCTGGCTGCACACGGGACATAAGTGAAAAGCTACAAATGCCGCTCTCGATAATGTATGAAAACTAAAAGAAATAGATCAGTAGGGACGTTTTGTGATTGTGATCGGTGGCCCGTGTGGCCAGGCTCATAGATCTGATGTCGGTCGCCACACAACAATTCGAATTAGTTGCGACCACTTCTGTGAGCCGTAAACACTAAGACAGTCAATAAAGTTAGTTAACCTATTATGTCCCACTGTTGGGCGAAGGCCTACCTTTCCCTTTTCCCCATCTTCAGCCATTGCGGGCCAGTCCCTCCGGAAGTTGTCAAGCTCATCTCTCCACCTTCGACTTGGACATCGCGGCAAACCAAGACCAAATCAATAAAAATTTCGGAAAATTACTATTATAATAGCTCCTTGTACAATATGTTGGTGTGGTATTAATGGGATGGTTACAATGTGACGGTGACGCATCAATATACGTCTAATAGTCTGATGATAGACCAAGCTTGACGTAATCAAATATGAAGTTATCAGTATTTTGACGTCTATCATAGAAATTGGGATCGATAGTGCGCATCTTGGGGTAGGCGCAAGACCATACTGGGGTGTATGAGTATGCTCGTCGCCGCGCGGTATCCTCATCTCCGCTGTCACATGAACTGTAGCGGTCGCGGTGTGCGTAGAGCTTCTGTAATGGCGGGTGGTGTTGGTGATACTCACGTCTCTGAGCGGGTGATGTGGGTGGGCCGGTATGTGTGCCGAGTTGTGGTACGTGTAGGTAGGAATATGCGCCTCCAGCGGACCGTTCGCTTCCGTCGCGTCCCACTCCTGTCACAAACATAAACAAAATTCATAAAAGATAATTGTGTACCTCTAAAAGTTGCGGCAATGTGCGTAGATTATCTAAACTTCGCTCACTTTTAAAAATATCAACTTTCAAAATGGCGTAACTAAAAACATTTCGCTCCAGCCCGTCTTAAATGTGCGCAAAACTTAATAAAATGATCCCCATGATTATTGAATCCATTGAATATAGGGGCAACGCTTCAGTTATTGGCAACAAACTATGCCAGCGTAAAATATGCAACACCTACCTAGAATAGTAGATTCAAAACTGCTTACTGATTAATGTAGTTTTGAATGTACAAGTACTATTCTGGTAGGTAATTGCTTATTTTAGGCTGTCAAACTTGAAATGGCCAATAACTGTAGCGTTTACCCTATATTAATATAAAATATCTAGACGAAAGAAGTGACGCGATCGACTACCACGACATATGATAACTCGCATGCAAGCTAATATATCGTACTTACTTTGGCCTCCGTATTCTGAGGCATGTCAGAAAAAAGAAAAAACGGAATTAGAACTTAGTATATAGTGGTGGTATATACTGAACGTTTTTGTGAGATACTTTCAAATAGTGTCACACAGTATTTATCATACATGGAAATACTAATGCTAGAAGTCGAAACTGTACCAGATAGGTCCGTATCAGATGTCTTTTTTTATATGAAAAATTGCCCTACACTAGGATTTACTCCTGAATCGTGGGTGAGTTCACATATATATGTAAACTCACATACACAAAGCACTCAGAATGAAGTACTATTTGTAGATAAGGAATGAAGTTGCACTGATGATTCCCTATATTCTTAACATAGACAGGATAACTGTTTTTATTGTGGTCTTATGTCGAAAATATTAGAATGAGTTACTACTAGAACATGTCCCAAGCTAAGCAGAGCTTGTGCTATGAGTACTAGAAAACTGATAAACATACTTATATATTTCTAAATACAAACATATTAAAGATAAACTACACCCAGACACAGGACAAACGATCGTGCTCACAACGCATTTGCTTTGGGTGTGAATCGAACCCATGACCTCCAGCATAGCAGAAGCATAGCAACAGGCCAGTCAATATACATTATTAGGTAGTTTAGTAGGTCGGGGCCCCTATAGGGCGGGGGCCCCGCAGGCAGTGGAAGTGTACTCACGGCCGAGTTGTGCGGCGCGTCGGCGTCGCCGGCGGGCTGCGCGGCCGCGCTGGGCGTGAACACCTGCAACTAATGACTAGACTACGGGGCCCATGCAGGGCAGGCAGCATGAGGAAGTGTACTCACGGCCGAGTTGTGCGGCGCGTCGGCGTCGCCGGCGGGCTGCGCGGCCGCGCTGGGCGTGAACACCTGCAACTAATGACTAGACTACGGGGCCCATGCAGGGCAGGCAGCATGAGGAAGTGTACTCACGGCCGAGTTGTGCGGCGCGTCGGCGTCGCCGGCGGGCTGCGCGGCCGCGCTGGGCGTGAACACCTGCAACTAATGACTAGACTACGGGGCCCATGCAGGGCAGGCAGCATGAGGAAGTGTACTCACGGCCGAGTTGTGCGGCGCGTCGGCGTCGCCGGCGGGCTGCGCGGCCGCGCTGGGCGTGAACACCTGCAACTAATGACTAGACTACGGGGCCCATGCAGGGCAGGCAGCATGAGGAAGTGTACTCACGGCCGAGTTGTGCGGCGCGTCGGCGTCGCCGGCGGGCTGCGCGGCCGCGCTGGGCGTGAACACCTGCAACACATCAACCTTTAGAATTATGTCACTACACTGAACCAGCCAGACGCACTTATACTACGGCGGGGGATGTCTGTAGTGAGTGTGCCTCCTTTCTTAGCTGTGTGTTTTGTGTCGAATAGTAGGTTAAAGTGTAATTTTACTTACGCTTTGAAAGTAACGCGTTATCCTACATTGGTGACTCAACGCGAACGCAAAGTAATGCGGTGCGATTGGAACAAACAATTAATACTCTATTGCGGTAACCTACGTGAACAACACGTGGGTGCGGTGCGGCGACGAGCGAAGCGTAGCGAATGCGACCAGTTGGTTTGGTATTTTAGCGCAAAATCTTGCGGTACGGTGACTTGTTTTATATAAATGGCGGCTGAAGCGTTGACTTCACACGTAGGACAAACCTGCCACTTCGCGATGAATTCACGTGTACCATCGCTTCGCAATCGCAATCGTGTTGAATCGCCTATGTATGACGCCGCGTCTGTCTTAGTGCGATTTAGTGTGTCACTAATAGTTATATCAATCTATACTATTTCCATAGCTGGACCGCACGCCTCCTCTTTGTGAGCGAGAGTGGGCTGATAATTCACCATACGAGCCCATTGCGTGTTGGTGATGTGTAATTAAACTATCTTGTAATGAAATTAAAAGGATTGTTGCTATTAGTGTAATTAAAAATAGTTAAAGTATGATGCGTTAGCAAGTGTGTAGGTGTTGATAAGGATAATGTCCATCTTAAGTCTATGAGGTTCCGAGAGGGACTTGTTTCATTTATTAGAGGTGTATGCCCTTTGAGTGCACCTGGTCCCTGGACACCTACAGTTCATGAGGTTCCTGGACAGACTTTGTCCATCTATAAAGTCACCTCTGTATAAAGATTAGTTTGCTAAAGCATAATAAATTCAAAGATAATATATGTTTTAGTAAATCAACCTGTCACTCTTTGGCAGTTATATGAAATGTCAAAAAGGCGTAGTTAGTCGATTTGAAAAACCATCCATTTCCAGTTTGTGCAAAGACAATAATTGTTATGTATTAAATAGTGTGAAGTGTAGTAATTAGTAATGTTATAAATATTCACCTTGGTGTCTGATAGAGATCCGGACCACTCCTCATTGTCCCAGTCTTCTGTTGTGGGGAATGTGTCGACGATGTTGCTGCCACCTGCGCATTGAATACAAAATAACGGTGGAAGTTAACAAGGGCACGGGAAAAGTTGCTCTTAATAACATTTGCGATTTAGTATGAAAACAGATTATTGACCAACGTATTTTCCATCATATTATTGTTTCCAAGCTAAAAATAAAAAAATGAATCTCTATTTCACTTGGGTCACTACACCGTTATAACTTGAAACGACTTTACTGATTGAAAAAATACTTTATAGAAGGTTCTTACAGCAAAAATTAAGAATATTGACACAAAATGATCGGCTACTGCACAGAAAATTTATATCTTTTTATTTAAAAAAAATAAAAAAAAATAACGACTACTAGGACGGGTCAATAACCTGTATGAATGAGTTAAAGTGTAAAACTTAATAGGTGAGTGTAGCTGTGTGTAGCATACGTACTGGCAGGCTGTGGGTGGTCCGTCCAGCAGGCGGCGTCCCGGTCGGCGTCGGTGCGGGGCCGGCGGGGCCCTGCGGCGCGGCCGCCGCGCGCGCCCCCGCGGCCCCTGGGGGCCCCGCGCCCGCGCCACGCGCCGCGCCCGCCGCGCTCGGCGCCCCGCTCGCCGCGCTCCCCGCGCTCGCCAGACCCGCGACCTGCACATACTCGACACTTTCAACTGGGAACTACATTACACCGACGCACACGTGGCCACGCATGATTTGTACGTAGTCACATTGCTCTACAAGTCTAGTTGCCATATAAAATGTATGGAAACCGCCGCGCCCAAATCGGCGTACATGGCCCACGTGTGTCCAATGTAGTTCTACCTCCACATTACACATATAAATCAAGGTTATATCACTACCATTCAGAACTACTCGTATGGCCCGTAAAAATGGAAGAAATGGCTGGGATCGTAGTCAAGCACTAAGGTAGGCGCCAAATAATAACGGTCATTGTGTCTCCTACATTTATTAACATTCTTCCTTTACATTTTCTAGTAATAAAAAACAAATCATTATTGGTTTTTTGGGTACCTACGCAGAGATATTAGAGACAATTCAATGTACTTTATTCAGTTTATTTGGCGCCTTATAATGTTTAAATAATTTTTAAAAGAAAAAAAACCGTAACCTTAAGAATTCATTAATAAATAAAAACATCTTTAGTAATTTAATTCTTGAATAATTAAACTATGTCCGTGTAATTATTCAAGAATTAAACTACCTTGCTGTATTTGTAATGAACACATTCAGTTAATTTGTTACAATGACCCCACCATCCAGAAAACTGTTCCTAAAGATGTGTCTACATTTGGCGACTGCGCCGCTTGTGACTCGCTCGCGATCTGAGTTCGTGCATTTCAAGTTCGTTCATCGTTCCTGCGCCGCCGCGCGCCCTCTGTGCAAGTCTTGCTGGTATTGCTCTAAAGAGGCGCAACAAACAATTGCAGTAACTGCACGTGTGCAGCTCGCGAGCGGGTCGCTAGCGGTGAATTTACCAGATGTGGACGCACCCTTACATTCGTCTCGTCCCCGTCCACGAACGAGTTGAAGCCATGAACTAAAACAGTAGAGCATATAGTACATACGTGGCCTGGGCCCGGAGCGACTGCGCGGATCGCGTGGCGGGTCCAGCTCGCCGTTGCCGGCGGGGGCTGGTGGCTTCTTTTTCTTTTTCTCGCTGGTCTGCCACTCGCCCTGGAAACCAAGTGATAACATTTATTATAGCTATCCGAAACTAACACCTGGCATACTAAACCATATTTAAAGAATACAATATTGAGCAATTTCAGATATTTATCCTTATTTAGAGGTATGTGGAACAGAGAGTAAAGCCCCACATACCTCCATTGAAAAGGGAGGATCCTCCGACCATACGGGTGTTATGTCTGGTGGGCAACTGCCCGATAGATGATTTCGGGCTGTTCTATATATGTTCTAATCGCGCGGAGAACTTTGATTGCGCGATGCAGGATTAGTTCTTATGTGACGCCATAGATGTCGCTACACTTACATATTATCAAACAAGTTCTCCCACCATTTCTGTATGAACGCGAAAAACTGTTGAAGGGATTCTCATGCGGTTTTCACCAATAGAGTAAGGTAGTAACCATAAGGAAGGTTGATGTGTATGATACATGCCTATTATAGTAAAGAAAAGCCGAGAACCGCCAAAATGTTGGTCAGTCAAAAGAGTGAAGCTAAATTTCATGTTCCCAAGTTACAAAAGCAAACTTAATGTCTTAGGCATTCTTAGTTCTGGACTTAGCATCAGCCTTAGGCATTCTTAGTTCTGGAATTAGCATCGGTAGTTCAATATTTATTAGGAAACACAACCAGTTCTGCCATTTCGAGCTTGACCGATCAGTCTCTGTTTCACATTCTTGTTATGATCCTATACACCTAAACCGAGAATACACATTTGTTTTTCAATAATTTCATTGGTCTCTCGACTGTAGGTTGACATGGCCGTGACATACAGCCTTGCACTTTGATGACCATCGAAAAGTCATCAAAGGCGAGATAACCGTGGCCACCGACAAAGATCAAACAATCCAGGTAATTAGTAAAAACATACGAAAGTATGTTGATACGATATCAATCCCTCAGAATGATACTATATTAAGTATCTGATTGGCTTTGCTACTTTATTACACTTCACGCTAATATTATAAAAGTACAAGTTTGTATGTATATGTGTATGTTTGTTAATACTTCACACTCAAACAGCTGAACGGATTTGGATGAAATTTGGCACATGGGTAGACAATGTCCTGGAATAGCACATATGATGCTTTTTATACTGGGAGTAGGTATGTTCCCTTGGGATAACTTTCTACTTTCACCCGGGCGAAATCACTGCCAGAAGCTAATTACCTTCATTCTTCTTTTTGCCAATCATTCTACACGGGCGGTCTGTGGGTTAACTATACGCGGAAGGCTCTAGATGCCCTGCGGATCCAATATAATAATGGTTTCAGGGTGCTGTTGGGGCTGCCTAGATACTGCAGTGCATCGGGTATGTTCGCTTTAGCGCGTGCGGATGATTTCCACGCTATAGTGAGAAAGAAGGCTGCCTCATTGCTAAGCAGATCTAGGACCAGCTCCAATGGCATTCTTCGAACCTTAGCCGATAAGCATGATGCGCCACTGATCAAGCACTGGTTGCAATTGCTAGTGCCGCATTATGTGAAGTTTTTAACCAACCCTTTAATTGATAAGTTTTTTACTAACCATTGGACCCGTAGTCTTAAAAATAAAAATTATTATTATAAATTTCACTGATGGACTATGCGTACCTGTATCCGCTGGCTCTCCTCGAGCAGCAGGTTGCAGGCGGCGACCATGTCGTTGTCAGAGTCGTGCAGCGCCGAGCACACCTCCTCCTCGGTGCGGCACGTCATCTCCATCAGCTCCTGCACCTGTAACAAATAATCAACAGCTGCTATAGGACGGAGAAAAACCATGACCACGAACGTCCACTCCGCGAGGAGTACCTGACTAAGAACGACAACTAGATTTTTTTTTGCTGTTATAAATCTCTAAATTGATTTCAAAAAGTGTATTTTTAATGTCCTAATTATAAATGATTTGACTTTGAATATACAAAGTGTAAGGGACAGGTCTCCGCAAACTTTAAGGGCTTGGTAATTTTATATGGAGAGGCCGAAACGTAAAAAAAATCGGCCTCTCCATACAAAATTATGAACTTGATTGGACAGTTTCTGGATAAAAAAAAAATCTTGTGGAAGGTTGTTCAGTTTCGTCTACTGAGCAAGCCCTTCATGTTTGCGGAGACCTGTCCCTTACACCTTGTATACTACAGCATGTAATACTTTTAAATCATTTAACCCTATGTATAATTAGTCAGTAAAATTAAAAAAAAAGCAAAATTGAATCGAAGTGTTTAAAGAACATTTAGATGAAGCATTACATATATACTAATATTATAAAGAGGAAAGATATGAATGTTTGTTTGTAAAGAATAAATTCTATAAAATCTACAAGTCCGTGATAAGGCCTGTCATACTGTATGGATCAGAATGTTGGGCTGTGAAAAAGACGGATGAAAAAAGATTGCACGTAGCGGAGATGAGAATGTTAAGATGGATGTGTGGTGTGACGAGAATGGATAAAGTGAGAAATGAGTATATTAGGGGAAGTTTGAAAGTGACGCCAGTGACTGAAAAGTTGAAAGGGAATCGTTTGTCTTGGTATGGTCATGTGAAGAGGAGGGATGAAACGCATGTTACTAAAAGAGTTATGAGTTTACATGTGGATGGATGGAGAGGGAGAGGGAGACCAAAGAAAAGATGGATGGATTGTGTGAAGAGTGATATGAAAGAAAAGGAAGTTAGTGATAGTATGACGAGTGACAGGGCAGAATGGAAGAAAAAAACATGTTGCGCCGACCCCAAATAACACGGGACAAGGGCAGGAAGATGATGTAAATTCAAAGTACTGGACCAATTAAAAAAAAAATTTCACCAGTAGAATTCTAATTTATCACTAAGTGACATTTTGTACTTTAACGCGAGCCAAACGCTAGAAGAAACAACATACATCTATATATATAAAAATAAATCCCTATTTCTCTTGGTCACGCCATCATGCGTGAACGGCTGGACCGATTTCACTATTTTTTTTTTTGTTGTGTTTGTTATTGTCAGGAGAAGAATCTTATGAAAGAAAAAATTAAACAATTGGTATTAGGGTAGAACGAATACAGTATTCAGTTGACGGAAGCGAAGCCGCGGGCAAAAGCTAGTACATAATATACATCAATATCATGGTTAAACAGTGTTTTCTAATCCTCTAGATTTGTAACCGCAAAATGTTGTGTAAGGACTTCAAATCTCTAACAATGTAATCAAAACATCGCCCGCTATCACATATCACCTACAAACCTAACCCACTAGCTATAACAGTTATGCTGCACCAAGTCATGTGTTACAAACAGTTTGTAATCCGTGTCAGCGTAACGAAACAACAGGTTATTTTCTGTAACTAATTCACTAAGACTTGAAAATATTGTGAATAACGCAAAAAAAAAACGACATTTAAACGTTGACTCAGCAGGCACGTCTTTCTTTAGGGTGGTAAATCTATATAAATAAAAATAAATAGCTGTTCGTTAGTCTCGCCATAACTCGAGAAAGACTGGACCGATTTGGCTAATTTTGGTCTTGAAATATTCGTGATACTCCAGGTAAGGTTTAAACGGAGAGAAAATATAGAAAAAATCACAAAAAAACAAAAACCGAATACAACGCCATCTCAAATTAAAATGTCATTTTAAAATGAAATATGCTGGTTCTGGTAATGACAGCAGATGGCGTTAACCTTTGACAGTTTAGCTAAAAGTTATCACAGCATTCATTGAGTATTAGGTTAGGTTTAGTTATTTAATTAAATGAAAGGGATTAATTAGCTCTTGGTACAGAGAGCGAGAGCCAATCGCTCAGCCACTGACCCAACCATGTCGTCAAACATTCTTGCCAAGAGGTATTGTGTTGTGCAGGTCAGCAGATAGACAGCCATTTCATGTGGAATAATAGAATTTAACTGCATCCGGTTAGATGAGAACCCAATCTCAACATAGTTTAGAAAAGTTTTGGTAGATAATGACAAATTTGACTGGTCTTTTGGTCTAGTGGCCCTGACTGCTATGCCGGAAGTCGTGGGTTCAATTCCCACCCTAGTATTTTGTATGCCACATCCTTGCGTCTTGCACAAACAGCTGACCAGTACACGTATATTTCATCTGCAATCTTTGTTCCTCCGAGAGCGCCGGAAGTCGGCAATATACACGAGTATTTGATTGGCTGGTTGTTACCACACACAATGTTGATTCTCAATGATTAAGATTGTTGTTGTCTGATAGGTGATGGAAATAGATATGACTAATTGTAATGAATCACGTCGCACTTCATGACGCTTAGAACCTCAACCTTCATGTCACCGCGGCTCTGGAACGCAAAAGGCAACTGAAGCAACACAGGTGGGTTTTAGTCAGTAAGTTTGACACTCCCTCTCGCACCATTCAGAGCAGTAGGAGTTATTTCATGATTTCCCATCCTCAAAAAAACCGGCCAAGTGCGAGTCGGACTCGCCCATGGAGGGTTCCGTAGCAGCAAGTAACATAATAATAATCTTTGTATCAGGTTCATATTTGGCTTGCGCAAGTATGACCACGTTTCTGAATTTCGTACTAGGCTCAAATGGCTTCCTATTCGCCTTCGCCGGAACGCCCATATACTTTCTTTGCTTTATAATGTGCTATTTATTCCTTGTACCCCGTTTTATCTTAAAGAACGTTTTCAGTTCCTTAGTGACACACATAGTAGGTCCTTGAGATCATCGGAAAACCTAAAATAAGGTATTCGCACGCATTCCACTACCTTCGTTGACAAATCTTTTACAATTCAAGCTGCACGTTTGTGGAATGCGTTACCCTTAGAAGTAAGGCGTGCTCCAACGCTACCAACATTTAAAAAGATGGTGAAGGAGCATTACCTTTCTCTTTAATATATTTATCTTCTCCTGGTTCAACTATATATTTGATATTTATTAGTATATTTAAGAAAAGAAGAAAGAAGAAAATCTCAAAACTTTTATTAGGTTGACGTTTTATAGTAAGTATTTACCTATTTCTAGGCAGTAAATGAGTTTAAAAGAATAATTTCGATGTTAATTGAAATTAATTTTATCCAACGAACAGTATCAAATCGTAAACGTACAATATTTAGCATTCGCAAATGTATCGAAAAATTCGCTCCGCGCACACGACTTTCAACGACGTCTGCCCTCACGTGTCTGCCCGTTCGGGTAAGCGCAGTCGGAAACCTGCCCCCGCGCGCTCCGCACCCGCTACTATCAAGCCACGCCCCGCGCGAATTATAATTATTATTTACTTAGGCACCTATTACAGATTTATTAATAGAAAATAATGGTTCACGGTGTATGTACATAATTATAAGGTTTATGTTTATGAAATTAAATGTTTTTTTTTTTTATATTTGAGTTGATTGAATGAAAGGTAAAATGCGGTTTACGATTTATGACGTACTAAAAAAAAACTACTGACCAGATCTCGTTCAAACCAATTTTCGTTGGCAGTTTTTATAGTAATGTACACCATATATTTTTTTTAGTTTTATCATTCTCTTATTTTAGAAGTTAGAGGGGGGGGGACACACATTTTACCACTTTGGAAGTGTCTCTCGCGCAAACTATTCAGTTTAGAAAAAAATGATATTAGAAACCTCAGTATCATTTTTGAAGACCTATCCATAGATACCCCACACGCATGGGTTTGATGAAAAAAAAATTTTGAGTTTCAGTTCTAAGTATGGGGACCCCCAAAATTTATTGCTTTTTTTCTATTTTTGTATGAAAATCTTAATGCGGTTCACAGAATACATCTACTTACAAAGTTTCAACAGTATAGCTCTTATAGTTTCGGAAAAAAGTGGCTGTGACATACGGACGGACAGACGGACAGCCAGACAGACAGACAGACAGACAGACAGACAGACAGACAGACATGACGAATCTATAAGGGTTCCGTTTTTTGCCATTTGGCTACGGAACCCTAAAAAGGGCACCGCTAACTCGATATAATGAAATCACTGCACTGTCGCAACCCGCACTACTTCTACCCACGAACAGCTAACTGTTGAGAAGTGACGACGCCGTTACATAGACTTTCCCACGCCGAGGCGCTTGGAAAACGCATATCAAATCTATAATTGTGTGTGAAACTACTATCTTCTTGTATGGAGTACTGATTATAATTATGTTTTACTTTGTAAGTTTTTTAAGTACAAACTTTAAAAACTTACGCTGGGTATGAATGTAAACAAACCCTAGTCTAAACTCGTTAAAAAATAAAAGGCCTGTTATGACATTTGAGAAATATCCTAGAATGTAACTTGGAACGAAATTGAAAAAAAAAACAATGAAATAATAATTAAATACAAGTATTTTTTTAAAATACATAAATTTTTTTGGTGCGTTAAATTATATATGATGGAATATACTGAGAGTATTCCTGCATATTTAAGTACTAGGTATTCGTTTTGACAGATGTCAAAACGGGCCTTTTATTTTTTGTCAACTTTAGTAAATAAGCCCAGGACTGCGGAGTTCGAAAGATTTACGGCGGCCATGGAACATGAAGGACAAAACTGAAGGACACGGGTGTGTTTTAGTAAAAGTGACTCTTTCGCTTCATACGGAGCAGATGTAGTCACTAAAAACAAGTCTAGAAATAAGCAGTATTTTTTTTAAATTGTTATAAACTAGTGCTTGATTGTGATCCCACCTAGGGTTACCATATCTCAGGATTCGTTCTGAGATTTCAGGATTTTTGGACTCGTCTCAGGATTGCGGCTGGATTTTGCAATGTCATGAATCTCAGGATTTTTAGAATTTTCAGTGAAATACAGCTTACATTTAAAAGATTTTTTTAATAAAAAGTTAACATACTAAAATTAATCTTACTTTGTTAATAATCGCACAATTAAAAGTTGTACAAGTATATGTCGGCGTATGATCGCCATCGGTGTCGACGTCACACAAAATACACAGTCACAATAATATAGATTGGCAGGAAGTGATAATAAAGAAATACCTTACTCCAGTTCAAGGTGTTAATTCCATGGGCGGCGAAAGAGTGCCTTTCTAATCACATTACATCGGTTTTTATACACAGAAATTGACAAGCATAAAAATTCACTATGAAGGTAGAAAAATATTTAAAATAAATAAACGAAACGGAAATTGTCACAATAAATTCTTATTTAAATATGACCGGATGCTCTGATATTTTAAAGAAATAAAAAGGAAGTGGTCAGGTTAAATCCTCACAAGCTTAACCGGATGCTACAATATTTTTAAGAACTAGAAAGGAAGTCGTCATTTAATTTGACATAAATTGAACAGGATGTTGCAATATTTAAAGTAATTCGAAAGAAAGTTATCAATTGAAGTCCTTGTATAAATTCAACAGGATGTCGTAATATTTTAAATAATCGAAAGGGAAGTTATCAAATTAAATCCTTAAATACATTCAACAGGATATTGCAATATTAAAATAAATAAACAGGAAGTGATCAAATTAAACACTTATCAAATAATGGTTTTGCGCCCATACGGCCATTCTGATCTCAGCGCGCTCTCTGCGCTGTACAGGAATTTACATCAATTCAGATCACTCACATTAGGTTTAATCTTCAATGAAGAGCATCCGATATTCAGAAATCAGAAATAAGAAACGTTTACTTCAAACCGATCAATTACAGGCACCCTTGAACAGTCAAAAAACAAGTGAATCTAAATCGCACGTTCCAAAGCGTAGATCTCTATGGAGAAGAACGTGCAAGAAACTCCATGGACACTCTTTTAAATCATATTATGAGTTACATAAATCTTGGTTACAACTTTGTCGCTTCTAATATGTGAGCAAAATGTAGATAATAAAGTCAAACAGTTGTAACCTAATAAAAATGCTTCATTGTACTTCACATTCACAAAACTTGAAAAAGTGCTTCTGGGTGATTTTCAGAAAAATTGACCCTGTGACGGACAGGAAATATAATTTTGGTATTTCATGAAATGTTCTTTATTTACTCTGATATTAAAGAATATATTGTTAATTAGCTAAATATGCTATTTAAATTAAAATTATACCATAATTTTAAGAAATATTCAAGTTTTTCTGTTAGCATATGATGCAAAGTATTCCTGTACGTCACAAAATATAATCAATCGGAAATCAAACAACCAAGTATTGAAACAAAATCAACTTATATTGCCATAAATATATGCTTAAAATCTTTAAAAAAATTAACAAAAGGGTAGCATAATTCTATTAGATTATTAAATAATCAGCTAAATAGTTTCATGTTCGTCACTTCTCGGACACATCGCACTAGAAAAGTTGTCATTACTAATGATACGAATTACAAATTCAAAAATCAAGCAGAGTGAGAAATTTTCGATAATAAGAAAATACTGATGATGACCAAATAAATGTAATAAAATTAAAAATAGATATTTTAAAACCACTTTTGTACCATTCATAATATGGGACAGTGACTATTACGAAAATTGCGTGACGAACAGGAATAATTTGAGCAATGTCCACACTGCCGTTTTAAAAACACAATTACAAAGAATAAAGCACTAACTTACTGAACTTTTAGATTCATTAAACCTTTGGTTTTACACATAAAATTATTAAAAGATAAAATTATCAATTTGAGATAGATGAAAGTAAAATTTTAAAAGTTATCGCCAGTGACTTATAGTTTTAGTTTTCAAAGGTTCCTTTGTCGGCTTTACGTTTTCTTTATTACATTTTTTTAGTTTTAGTTTTCTCTTTTCATCTCTCCATATTTTTCGTTGTTTTATTTTTTCTTCTTCTGTTAGATCCGTTATCTTTTTCTGATTTCTTTTTAGTCTTGCCAACTGTTTTTGGCGCTGAACTTCTAATTTTTCAGGATTTTGCTTTAATTTTTCGCGATATCTCTTTGCCCTTTCTGCTGCCGGAAGCACCATTCTCTCCTTCGATGTAACGAACGAAATAATTGCTTTCTTACATAACTATTAATTACTTTCTCACACACAAACCTCACACTCGTCCTCAGGAAAATGGTCATAAATAGAATGCATACAAAAAGAACACCAAAAAATGGAGCACTCAAGTAATTTCCTGATATCACTTTGATTCATAGCCAAAGTAAAATGCTGCAGTTTCATACTATTGTTAATTTTTCGCCGACATCCGAAACAATTTTTAGTAATTTTGAAATGTGTAACAGGCCAAGGCCACTTAGCATTATTAATGTAACATTGATTTAAATCAAAATATGTTAGGATTTTGTCAGCGTCCCAATAGACTACCATAGCTGCAGAATGATCATCCATACGTGTAAGCATGCTAAATGCGAACTTTGATCTGAAACAAAAAAAGGTCCTATGGCTATATCTCTTTAAATAATACGAACCAACATCAAATGCCGTATTAAAATTAAGTGAAAAGTAATCTATTCTTAGCATTCAGCAATAATGGACAGCTTTATTTTTTTAATCTTAATTTTTTTTTAGGCTATGAGTACCTGTTATGGTGAGTACCTACGTACAAACACACAATACCAATTTTACTTCTTTATAAAGGGTAACACGTAAGTACATGAAAAATAAGTTCAAAACAATAACCCGACTACTGAAAAATCATGCTCTAAAAAGTATAAAAACAAGATAATATTCTTGTCTGAAATTGTTATGTTCCTACGAACCGTTCGATATTTGTTGTCTATTAAAAAAAACAGCTAATACCTTATTTATTTTAATGCATTTAATAAATATTTAATAATGAAGTTTTTTTGAAGTTATTTCCAATTATCAGGTGCATGCAAACAAAGCCGATGAAATGTGCTTCTTAAGCCCTTTCGTTTGATACCTAACACACGCGCGGACATTAAGACACTTCCAACGTAGTTCATAAGTTATGTGGAAATAGATGAACAATACATACATACATACATTACCGGTCAAAATCTTGACCTTCCATTTTGCTTCGTCTATGGCGGGTAAAAATTCATAACCCTTCTTTTTACTTCGCCGTAGTCGGGTAATTAAATCAATGTTTTAAAATATTTCATTGTACACTAAGCTTTACAATTCAAGTTCGTCACGATTTTGTTCCGGTAGTATGTAACATGACGCACAGGAGGTGACGTTTTCATTCCACTATACTTTTAAAATTGAAAATAACTCATATTTAGTTAAATTAACTTGTTTCTAGCTATACTTATCTAATATAAGTTAGTTTATTGTGTTATATACAATATCATAAAGTAAAGAAAACAGTTTATTTACCTTTTAAATACTGTCACTCTCCAGAAAAAAAATTCTGCGCGCCGATGACACCAACACTTTCGTCTCAGTTTTTGTCGCAATTGACTATATAACAACAATGGCGGTATCCTAATACGATTATAATGTTGCCAGGAAGGCAGAAAAAATACAAATTAGTAGATTTTGTCTTGTGTATGATATCGAATTCACCGTGACGAAATCGGATTTTCCGGTACTTCGATTTTCGTAGGACAACATTAAAATAATGATATTTCTTAAAATAACTATAAATTTATCCCATAAAAATTGAAAATACGCTTATAGAAATACAGAGACTATGTTCAAAAACTTAAACATACCTAAAGACTAATATTCTACAAGTTAGATGTATTTGAAATCTCCAAGAGCACCGTGGGACACATGATATTTTTACGTCCTCTTTTGGTTTTTTTTAAATATAAAAATATCTATCTGCTTTTTATGGTACTTATTAATTTAATGGTATATTGAAATATTTACCTAAATCATACAAATTTTCACTTCCACATGTGCCATATAAAAAAATAAAAATAAAAATGTTTCAAGTTGTGGGACAGTCCGATTTTGCTAGGGTCATTTTTTGTGAAAAACACCCTTCTACATTATACAATAATTTTACATAAAATCGGCGTCACCCATATCAGGTTAGCCATAAAATTACACAGCATCAAACATTTTATCGGCGTCACCCATATAGGGTTAGCCCAAAATCAATCAGTATCAAACATCTTATCGGCGTCACCCACATAGGGTTAGCCCAAAATTACACAGCATCAAACATTTTATCGGCGTCACCCATATAGGGTTAGCCCAAAATCAATCAGTATCAAACATCTTATCGGCGTCACCCACATAGGGTTAGCCCAAAATTACACAGCATCAAACATCTTATCGGCGTCACCCACATAGGGTTAGCCCAAAATTACACAGCATCAAACATTTTATCAGCGTCACCCACATAGGGTTAGCCAAAAATTACAGTATCAAATATTTGGTGTGAATTGGCTGATTGGCATTACACGGCATCAGTCGCCTTCTAGCCCTAATTCGGCATCACCCGCCTAGGATCTAGCCATACCAAATGGCATCACCCGCTTGGATATAGCCCCCTAACTAGCATCACCCGCCTTGGATCTAGCCATACCTCATGGCATCACCCGCATTGGATCAGCTCTAGACAGGGAAAAAGGATACGCATGGTGGCCAGCCAGCGCAATAGGTGGGAAAGGGACTAATTAATCTAATAAATCTAAGATCGCGCTTAAAGAATGGTTAATGGTTTGAATAGATTCGAATAAGAAATCAATATAATTTATTTCATAGCAATAAGCCAAGTCACATTTAAAAAAACCTATCTACGGCATCACCCGCCTTGGATCTAGCCATATTCCTTCATGGCATCACCCGCATAGGATATAGCCCCCCTAACAGCATCACCCGCCTTGGATCTAGCCATCTCTTATGGCATCACCCGCATAGGATCAGCTCTAGACCGGGAAAAAGGATACGCTGGTGATCAGTCAACGTAATAGGTGGGAAAAGGGACTAGTTAATGCGATAAATCTAATTCACAAAATCTCCGCCCATACGGTCGGTTCATTATAATCAAAAACTCAGATTCATGAACAGCGATTTTTCGAAACATCTTAAATAATAACTGTAACCATGCTTCACTTTATAGCACTATTTAGCAATACTTGTAAAATTTTAATAGAAACTTCTAAATCTTTGATCAAATTTTGCCATTGTCTTTGGTGCCGATACAGTAAGACATCCTTTTTCAAAAGATCTCATTTCATCTTTGTTCGTATCAAATATTAACTTGTCTCGAAATTATCGCTCGTCCATCCTTAATTTACATGAAAGCTTAAAACACAGTGGCAATACGTTAAAGCAACACAAACATAGGAAACTCACGTACTTTTTGACGTAAAATAAGTATAGTCAACTGCAAATCTCTAATTGCCACTGTTTATGAAGCTCTCCAAATGTCAACCTGACAGTTTGCCCGACCAGCATCGTTAGCTATTTATTAGATGTGTGGATTGTGATAATCAATACCCGGGAGGGTCTTTTTTAATTAAATCGGACTAATTTGGTCTGATTATAACTATATAGTTATCAACACCAATTCAAACGTTTACCGTTTATTTGTAAGGTTTACCGTTACTTTTTCTAATATTATTTCGCTTAGAAGGCTATATATTTAACTAATATTGAAGATGTGACGCAATCATGTTTAAGAGTTTTTATTTTCGATTTGAATTTTACCAAAGCGCAACGCAATTACCAATCCTATCAACAAAACTAAGTTGGAGATGCCAGCCGTTATGATTAATCGTAAAATTACTTTTGGAACAAGATATCAACTTATTGCAACAGGATATCCTCATTATGAATTTAACAGGGACTTGCACTTTACCAGCGACTTCATTCGCGAGAAAACCTTAACAACCCTTAAACCGTATTTTGAGGGTAGTTTTAAAGAACTAATAATTACAGTCTTTACTATTAATTTTGATTAGAATTTGTGCTAAGTTTTAAGTTTATTAACCCAAAGAGCAAGATTCACCCACACAACCTTTGACATCTTCCAAATCGTTTTATGGGATAGTTTTGAAAAACGAATAACGAAACCATTTTAGCTAAGATTCCTCCTTAGTACGACGCAAGGCAGAGGAGGATCAACGGTGTACTCTGTTCCTGTTTGAAAGAACTATACAAGAAGTGGCCAAAATGTTATGTGTTTCACAACTGAATTTTTAAAAAATTAGCTTCAGAAAAATAGAGGTTTTGAACGTTTGCAAATTAATATTGATTTTAGATTCGATTCAATTGCTCTAACAATCGATCCAACAATTGATCCAACCCCAACAATCAACCCAACAATCCATTCAGTCGATCCTACAACCCAACAATGTTTGAATCGAACTATCAAACCCAGTACTTACAAAAACAAATTTACACAGGATTGAAATCAATTCAATTTTGACAGATGTTTTTACAAAAAAAACTCTAAATTTCACTTTCAGGCGGTTGATTTCAATCTTTCGTTATTTCGTTTATGGAAACAAGAATTCTTTCTAGCAACATTTAAAATCGACTAATTTGCGGTTTTTCGGAGCCGTCTCCGTGAAAACTTTGCGGAAATACTACGTTCAGAAGCATTGAAAACGAATGGAACACTGACCCGACGAGTCAGGACTAAGAATGTCATTTTCAAATGACAGTTACAAAAACCACAATGACAGCTACTAAAAACGACAATGACAGCTATTAAAAACGACAATGACAGCTATTAAAAACGACAATGACAGCTATTAAAAACGACAATGACAGCTACTAAAAACGACAATGACAGCTACTAAAAACGACAACAATACCTACTATGAACGAAGGTTTTTTGGTTTAAATAATTTATGTTTGCACCGTTAGTTTTTGATTGGTCACGTTTACGGAAAGTTTTGAAAATGGAGACTAGTGTGGGCAAAGAGTCAGGAGTGTCAAACTACAATACACATTTCATAAAATCAGGATAAATACCAGTGACAAGAGAATCAATTACCTCACCAGCTGTTGCTTCTAGCTGCACTCACTTGAAGAGCGTCCATACCTTGGTTGCGTAAACCGCGTGGCTGCTCGCCTGCTCCAACGTGCAGTCGCGCCGCCACTGGACGTCGTCAGCATACCGGACCTCTTCGCCAAACGTCTGAATCATGTCCTGCTTGACTTGCTTCCATGTGGTATATTGCAGAGACCACGTGTTAGCCCAGGTCTTCGGTCTTCCTTTCAGTATGCCAATAGTTGTAATGATTTCGTCAACATTGGCACACCAGTCCTTGATGTGAGCGCCCACCTCGGAATCGAATGGCAGTAGGTAGGAATTGCCATAATCCCGAGAAGACACAAGGGTAGCGGACGGTGCTGCAGTCACGGCGCTAGACCCGCAATCCAGAGGACTTCAGTAGGAGCGGGCTGGATCCCACCGCTGCTGTCGGCGTATGATCGCCATCGGTGTCGACGTCACACAAAATACACAGTCACAATAATATAGATTGGCAGGAAGTGATAATAAAGAAATACCTTACTCCAGTTCAAGGTGTTAATTCCATGGGCGGCGAAAGAGTGCCTTTCTAATCACATTACATCGGTTTTTATACACAGAAATTGACAAGCATAAAAATTCACTATGAAGGTAGAAAAATATTTAAAATAAATAAACGAAACGGAAATTGTCACAATAAATTCTTATTTAAATATGACCGGATGCTCTGATATTTTAAAGAAATAAAAAGGAAGTGGTCAGGTTAAATCCTCACAAGCTTAACCGGATGCTACAATATTTTTAAGAACTAGAAAGGAAGTCGTCATTTAATTTGACATAAATTGAACAGGATGTTGCAATATTTAAAGTAATTCGAAAGAAAGTTATCAATTGAAGTCCTTGTATAAATTCAACAGGATGTCGTAATATTTTAAATAATCGAAAGGGAAGTTATCAAATTAAATCCTTAAATACATTCAACAGGATATTGCAATATTAAAATAAATAAACAGGAAGTGATCAAATTAAACACTTATCAAATAATGGTTTTGCGCCCATATATATTACCCCCCCCCCCCCCCCGCGCTTCGTGCTTCGCGTGTGCGAGATCGGCAGTGTAAAAAAGAAAATATGACTCTTTTAAATTGTTAAGTAGGTACGTTTTAGAGAAAATTCTAAAACTAAAACATCTCAGGATTTCCTGAGACAAGGTAATCCTAATCCCACCTAATTATCTACATTTGTACACTTTATAAAAATCTCGTGTGCTTGTTATCAAACTCATCGCTAAAAATCGCTTTTAGCGATAAGACCGCCCATTGTGACACCCTATTAATTTTAAATTCCTTAAGTAATTTGTATTTTTGGTGTACAATATAGAATATATCTATCTATCTATCTATCTCCTCCGAAACGGCTTGACTGATTTTTATGTTCTTTTTTTTTGTATATTTTGTAGGCTTGCGAATAGGTAGTAGGCTATATTTTGTACCCTCCTACCCCCAGCCCCCATTTTTTTCTTAGATAATCTAAATGGCCGACCAGTTTGCCGGGTAATCTAGTTTTCTTAAACAAGTGTTTTATGTGTACATAATTAATAAATAACCCAGAATAAAGCTACAGTCGAAGAAGCTCCCATTATGTGGTCTTCAGATTTCTTGTTATTTTATAAACTTATGATTTGTATTAATAAAAAACATAGAACCTCCTTGTTTTTGAAGTCGGTTAAAAACATCATAAAACAAATCATAACTTTATAAAACAACAAAAAACCCGAAGACCACGTAACTGCCACCGCCTTTTTATCCTTATTCCAAGAACGTGACATTTCAAGCGCTTTGTATAAGAAAACCTTAAAAATGCTACTCTGAATTAATTTGCACAAGTTGTTTAGAAACTTCTCTTGTTTCAAGCTCGCCTTTGTATTTTTCTACGAAGGAGGTATATTCCTTTGAGTTGATTTTTTAGTTTAAAATAGGACATTTTTATGGCTGCGTAAGGTACGGTACCTGTGAAGCAACACGTGCAAGGTGACGGATAAGGGTTGAGCAACATGTGACCGCACTGAATCGTACTTTCCTGTGCTTTTATCATTTTCTGTCGCTTAGAACTTTCATCTACTAGAGCGAGAAAGAGAGCGGGAGTGTAGTGGATCTGCCGGCAACGTGCTGTGCCCGACGGCGAGCTACCAATTGCTCGCAGGCTTGTCTCCGGCTCACAGTTTCGTCCGCATTACTGGTTTGCAAATGGGTTTGACCGCCTCCCAGTGCCGCGACAGTCATCGGTGAACTTATATGAATATCGATAAGTCTCTGCCACCGATCGCCTCCACAAGGACACGGTGGTGCTCCGCCCAAATGGAACAGATCTCCTTCGTGTCCTCGGGCAATCCGCACAATGGTGATATCCAAGCATATCTTCCAGCCGAGGCGCCGCACTATGGGACCAAACCGTATTTTCCATCTCGAAAATGGTTTTGGCGAAAGTCGTATATTCATAGATTTTTTTAGGGTTTAATACTCTTAAAGGATGGAACTTACGAATAAATCTCAAAAAAAAAAAAAACTTAGTTTTACGTTTATAAACTGAACCTCAAACATTGGGTATAAATATTTTCGTGCCAATTAAATTAGCGTTAAGGAAGTTCAACACAAAATTATTCGGAAGTTTTCCAAGGAAGTATGTTAGTGTTATACATCATAAGAAAGCTTAGAATGTACACTTTCCAACCACGTTCGGTTTTTGTACAAAAATATTTTCGTTTTATTTTATTTTATTTTTTTTAGTGAAGTAAATAAAATTTCGTTTTTGTTTATTTCAATTGGAGTTTTCATTGTTGCCGAAAGCTGCCGGTGTCAAGTTAATCACTCTAGTAGATACCTTACCTATTCAGTAATATGAGGATTGAATAAAAACTTGCGCGTTTTTTGCGCAAGGGTGATTTAGAAGCAATAATGTCAATCAGGGGAAAATAAAAAAATCTCCGAAAATTACGTTCTTCTTTTGTGTTGAGTGCTTGGTTTGCACATTGATAAACCACGTCAAGGTTCCGGTAACAGCAATGACGGAAATACGGCAAGGAGATTTTTCCAAAATTACCAATGTTCTGCAGAGATAACCGGAATTGATGAAGAATTGATTAAGAGATTATATGTAATTCTTCAAACTATGTCATCGGGATACCCTATAAACGCAGAAAAATTCGGCCAGTATACATTGATTACCGCGCAATTATATGTAAGCAAATATAACTGGTACTACATGCCATCTTCGGTCCATAAAGTACTTATACATGGTGCTAAAATAATAGAGCATTATGCAGTTTTGCCTATAGGACAATTATCCGAAGATGCCCAGGAAGCCCGAAATAAAGATTACAAGAAATATAGGTTACATCACGCTAGGAAGTGTTCCAGATCAGCAACAAACGAAGACGTTCTGCATATTTTATTATATACATCTGATCCTTATATATCTAGCTTGAATAAACCAAGTTTTCTAATATCCAAAGAATTGTTTGACGAAGTTAAAGAATTGTTAGAAATAAAAGGTGATGAATAGTATAAGCGCTAAAATTTTTAATTTTTTTATCATGTAATGTTTGTTTAATAATAATAATTAAGTTTTAAACTTATTTTAAGCAAAAGTGTAACTTTTACTGCTATTTTAATGTTACTGTATAATTTTTTGCATGAAATTTCGTATAACTGTAACTTTGTAATTTTTTTACTAAAAATATATAATTTTTAAAATGTTGATGTTTAATTTCTTTTATTGCCTAGATATTCAGAAATACGCAAAAAAAAATTCAAGGAGAAAAATCACAAAACAACAGAGTTATCGATTTTTGAGATGGAAAACACCGATTGGTCCCATAGTGCGCCGTGTCGCCTATGTAGCCTCAAACTCCCCAAAGAAGGGCCTCGCTGCCATGATAGAATTCCGCGAAGACCCTCCAGCAGGAGGTCTCAGCTTGCAAAACCTTGCTTTATCGTAACAACTAACTCCTATGTCCCTAAAAAGCGGTTTCAGATCGCGCACCGCAGGCTAAATAAAAACTTTATTTCATTCTGCCTGTCGAAATCATAATTTCCACTGTTCTGCTAGCAGAACAGTGGAGATTAGTAACTAGTTACTAATCTTCTATATATATAAAAGCGAAATACCACTCACTGATTAATCACGAAATCTCAGAAACTATAACACCTACAAACTTAAAATTTGGCAGGTAGGTTCTTTACAGGGTGTAGACATCCGCTAAGAACGGATTTTACGAAACTCCACCCCTAAGGGGATAAAACGGGGGTTGGAAGTTTGTATGAAGAAACCTATTTTCACGCGGGCGAAGTCGCTGGCAAAAGCTAGTTAATAATAGTAGTTTAATGTTTTGACAAACTCACCATTCTTAGAACGTCAGACGCGTCTTCGCTTTTACGATCGATCATGTGTGCCATCCGGAGCTGTTCTGTAGTAGCCTGAGAAAAAAAGAAACACGAGTTAGATTAGGAATTACTTAAACAGTTATACACGAATAATATGCATTCCAAATAAAGCGGGGACGAGGGTAGGAGAGCGATTGGTGCAAATGCACATCTAGTGGGTGACCATGACGTTAAAAGTAAGATTGTTTCATTCTTATTTCAGTGTGGGTAAGAGACAGAGCTATACAGGTTGTCTAGCGCCATCTCTTACCCACACTGGAATAAATATAAAACAATCTTACTTAAAAACGGCATGGTAACCCAGCAGGTCTCCCGTCTCCTCTGAGGTTTGTCGGTTGGTACGTCACACCATCATCTTCTTGCCCTTGCCCAATATTACTTGGGGTCGGCGCAAAAAACCTGTCCTGTCAACTGTCATGCTATCACTCCCTTTTCTTTCATCAACTCCTCATATACCATCGTCGACCACATCATCACTTTCCATCAGGTAAAATACTGGTCAAGCGCGAGCCTATTAATTGTAAAAAAAAGGTGGGTTTTATTTAGGAAAATCTGACAATCTATAAAAACACCCATGGGGTTTAAGAGCGTCCTTTTCGAGGTACATTTTCATACAACCACTCTTACGTGATTATGATGTTATTACACTTCATTCTCTAGATATTTTGGATACACAGCTATCTTGTGGATATTATTTAGGCTTCTATAGAAATCAAAACATAAATTTGTGTAAAACTAATCTAGTAAAGACCTCTGAAAATCTGCTATTTTACGTGAACTTGGCCATCCATAAAGTACCTACTCATATATTTAAAAAATATAAAAAAGTACATCCATAGAAGCCTAGCACATTTAATCGAGATTCTGAATGATAACAACTTTTCTAAAAATCTTTTTAGAGTTTAAAAAAAAAACACGTATTTCCTGGAACAAGTTTTGTGATATATTCGAATAAATCACGGAATTACCGAATGCCAACAGAGTATTTCAGGCGTTATCTCACATTTTTTGCATTGCCTCTTCATCAAACATCACATTGGGGATTGCATTAAATGAAGCATCAAGCTTTTAAACCATGCTTGATGTTGACAACAGGCGAGTGGAAAAGGACCCTCTTAATTCTAGATAACATAATAACGACACATCCTAGAAATATACTAGCTCTAACCTACTCTCTATTACTGAAAAATACTAGCTGCACTATACCATCTACACTACTAAAGATAGAACACCGTTTATCAACACCAACACGTTTCAATACAATAGCTCACCCACGCACTTACTACTCACTAGGGTTGTCTCACAATAGAGATTGAAAAAGCATTCATAATAGAATTTATTTTATTTGTAATGGTGTATACACAATTTATGTAAACGATTAATTATTATTATTATCTGATATATAAAAATCTCATGTCAGTTTGTTATCGTATTCCTCCGAAAGGGCTTGACCGATTTTTGTGAAATTTTATGTGTATATTATTTAGTAGGTCGGAGAATAGGTTTTAGGCTATTTCTAACCCTCCTACCCCTCCCCTTTATTTCTTTGATAAATGGCAGAACAACGTTTATTGAGTAAGCTAGTATTTTCTAACCCGATTCTTATGATCTTATCTCCAAAACTATCGAATCTTAAATTTTGAAAACGTTTCTCTCTAGATAGATCACAAGAAAATCTTAAAGTAGGTAAATAGTAAAAAAGGCGAAATGTTAAAAAAAAGCTATGTGCGCGACTCTTTCCAACATGTCCAAAAATGTATTTTGAAACGCTGCTGTAGCGTTAGGCAGCCCTAGCCACACCCTTAATTTACCGGCACCGATCGCCAGCAACCGGTATCATGTTCTCATTATTTCGCAAATCAAATAATACCCGAGCAATTATAGGAATCATAACAAACAACAACAACATTGTTCTGTTATAGCTCGTGCTGGTTTTCTTATTATATTTATATCGTTTTTATTCTACGTTGTAAAGAAAAGTGTTTATTTTTCTGAATGAAGCTCGGATTGTTGATTGATAGATCGTTTGAGTGTTGTGTATTTTTTTTTTTTTGTATAGTCCTTTATGTCATGTCTTCGTATGAATAGTTCATTAGTTTACCACCACACATTCTAATGTTTTTGTAGTATTTGACAGCAAAATAAACTTAACCTTCTCGGCAAACTTCGCTGAGGTAAGTGACGCCATAACTACAATAAAATTCTCAGTTCCATTTTACCAAGATCGCGATTGTTTCAATGATTCCACATAATATATTTGTCCAGTTGCGCAGACACGTGAAATACAAAATTACACCAATTTTTAACCGACTTCAAAAAAAAGGAGGAGGTTATCAATTCGGTTGTATTTTTTTTTTTTTTTTTTATGTTTGTTACCTCAGAACTCCGTCGTTTATGGACCGATTTGCAAAATTTTTTTTTCCCTTTATAGGATATGCTTCCAGATTGGTCCCATTTTTTTCAAAATCCAGTTCTGATGATGGAATCCATGAGGAATCGAGGGAACTCCTCAAAAATTATAGGCAACCCTATGGTAATTTTAGTATTTTCATCAAGAACTTAAGCATTTACAGTCAAAAAGTAACATTTGATGAAGTGGAACTGATGAAGAAGACCAGAAATGGTCAACGGAACTTCATACTCAAATAGATATCACATTGAAGATATAGATAAGCGACTATGACAATACAAATAAATGAATGATTCTGAATAGTTACGTTGAAAATGGTATCATCGAAGTGATCTGATGATGATGATGGAGCCGGAAGGTAGGCACTGGAACTCCGTAATTAATCAATGTAACCTAGCCGTGTTTGGACTCATTAGAATTGTCATGAGATGCACTTTGGCTATAAGGTACTATCGAACTGATCTGATGATGGAGCCGGAAGGTAGGCACAGGAACTCCGTAATTAATCAATGTATCCTAGCCGTGTTTGGGCTTATTAGAATTGTCGTGAGATGCTCTTTGGCTATAAGGTACTATCGAACTGATCTGATGATGGAGCCGGAAGGAGGAAGGTAGGCACAGCAACTTTATAATAAAACAATGTAACCTAGCAGTATTTGGGTTAATTGGAATTGTCATTAGAAATAGGCACTCTGTTTATAAGTGTATCGCAACTAAAAAGTGTGAAATAAAAACTTTTTAGAAAAAAAAAATAACCGACTTCACTAAAAAAAACACTAAAAGGATCAAAATAACTTTAATTTCGGAAGTCGGTGTTAAATAAGAAACAAACAATACCGAGAAACACCGACATCCGAAATTAAAGTTATTTTGATCCTTTTAGTGTTTTTTTTAGTGAAGTCGGTTATTTTTTTTTTCTAAAAAGTTTTTTTACATCACAATATCCAATAGGAATCAAATTGCGAATATCACTCGAAGAAATCCCGCCAAAAATGCTGTCAGTTGTATAAAGTAAGCAATTTGGTTCGTCATGAAGGATTTTTCATGCAAGCGATTTATTATTGTTTTGTTTAATATACAAGTAAAAATAAAGCACAACTTTTTGCTACTTTTACAGAAGCCAAGTAAAACATGCTTAGTAATTGCTTAGTTATACTATCAATTGGCAAAACGCCAGCTTCTGAATAACTCATCCTCGATCTCTGGTCTGTAAATGATTACTGTGTCAATTTGCATTTCAGACATTCAATCATAAAAACTAGAGATGTTCCGACTATTCGGTAAAGCCGACTATATGGCCAATTTGTCGCCGAATATTCGGCAAAAAGCGCAGACTATCCGGCTCCTTACTTATGTATTTCTTAATAAAATGTATACACACGAGGAATTCTTGATCAGAGAACCTGAGGTATTACGATTGGAATACTCGTAGTATATGCAGTTTTTCCCTACTCTTCATTTTAAAGCACTTTTTTCTTAATTATTCAATATAAGTCAAAACAAAATACACAAGACTTTCTTTTCGACATGATTAGATTTTAATTGAGCTCTTTCACTTTAATGAACAATAACTATTGTCCTTATTTTTACACGCTCGCGGGCAGCGATTGCGACTAGCGAGGGAATCAGCTGTAAACAAACCGTCACGGAAATTGCCGAATACCCCCGAAACCGTGACTAGTCGGCCTCTTTACAACCGAGCAATCGGCTAGTCGGTTAAAGTTATAGTCGGCACATCTCTAATAAGAACCTACCATAAAATTGTGTAACTAGGGTAAAGCTAACCATTTACATTTTTAGTTTTTCTGTGATAATCATTGATAGCATCTACTTTCACTTCGCATCTATTTCACAATCCTAAAATTCTGCTCATAGACACGAAGCATGATGTTTTACTCTGATTCTATAATACAAAACATTTACCAACTAAAAAAAAAACTTTCACAATTTACTGGTAGACGCCTAACTAAACCACTGGGAGTCTAAAAGCTTGAATTATTACACAACTTATAACGATTTTTGAAAATTCATCCCTTCTTCATTCTTAAGTACTTAGATGATGAAAGTTCGTCATTATTCATCATCATTTCAGCCGAAAGACGGTCACTGTTGGACCTCCCCCAAGTGTCGCCATAACGACCGGTCCTGTGCGTCTTGCATCCATCGGATTCCAGCGACCCTCACGAGGTCATCGGTCCAGCACTCGTCGCCATCGACCATCTGTTCTTCGAGCAATGTGCCCCTGCTCACTGCCACTTAAGTTTGTCGATTCTTCGGGTTGTATCGGTAACATTGGTTCTCCTGGGATAACTTCATTTCTAATATGATAACTCCGAGCATAGCCCATTATTATCGATGACAAATCCCAACAGGCATTCGACTAGTTAGAAAGAGCCACGCAATTCATTCGCAACAAAATTAGGCACGTCACACGATCCACAATGTCAATGACACGTCGGAGGTCACGTCGGCACCGTCAAGGTCGGGCCGTGTTATTGTCATATCTGTGATTGTTACCGGCTTATCTTTGCGCGATATCGATACATTCATATGGAAATTGAGGAATCTTCCCGGTTTTTGTTTCAGCTTTCATTCGATCGACTGTGAGAACCAGAAGCGAAAGAAATGTAAGTAGGGGTTGTACGTGACGTAATGTTTTCTGACACGCGCCTTTTTTCTATCAACACAACAAATTATGCATCTTAAAAAGATAGAGGGACTCCTGTCTCAATCTCATCTGTAGTTCGCAAATATACAAGACATCGGTAGTATATTTTTATTTGTAAAATGTTTAATGCAATCTATGGATTTTTTTAAAGTAAAAAACGCATTTTTTCAATCCAAAACATGAAGCTATAATATTTATTTGAGAAAAATGTTCTATACGAAGTTTTTACTGCCCAGCGAAGGTATGTATTTGTTAAATATACCAGGGACCCAATGGATCTTATGATGGCATAGTATTGTGCCCCACAATACCATACTACGATGACATCGATAGTAAGGTACTTACTATCGATAGTTCCCAAGATGAGTACCTGCCCAAAAATCATCAAATGACTCCTCTCGCTCTGGGTGGATAGAGAGGGAGTGTTGGACTTTTACTAACTAAAACCAATCTGTTGCTTCAGTAGCCCTTTGCGAGGGCCACGGTAACCGTTTCGTATAATCCTGGAGCCGTAGCGGGAAGCAGTTCTAATACTAATCAAGTTGTTCCTCACCTGTGGTTTAACCTTCTCCTTATTCTGGGTTTTTTCTGTGCTCTTCCGCGTGTCCTGTGCATGCTTGCCGTCCTTTGCGCCTCCCTTCGCACCACCCTTGGTGGCGCGCGCACCCAAACTCATCTTTAAACTATATACGTTATATTTACAGCCTCTATTTACAAGCAGCTGAAACAATATAAATATTATATTAGTGATAATGCAACATGGCGGTCAATGAAGATATACATAATCAAATCAAGTTATGCTCCGGTACGCGCTAGATAAATTTGCCATTAAGTTCATTGAACTTTTCGTAATATGCGTAGTTTAGTATCACACGACTGACAGGCACCGCAATAAAATTACAAAGCTTCCAAAAACTTTGACAATAAATGTGCGGGTGGGTACTTCCAGTTATTTCGTCAACAGGAATGCGTTCCTGTATTTGGCGTAGTATTACGGTATACCTAGAACTTCACTTTATAGACGCAATTAAATTCAACAAATGAAATTCTATAGAATCCATCATCAATCTTTTTTTCATTATTATGGTTAGGCTCGCGTTTGACCACCATCTCACCTGATGGCAAGGGATGATGTGGCCGACGATGGAGCACGTTTGCCTAGAAGTAACCTATTCACTCTAGACTTAAAGACTCAGGAAACACAGACTCCGGCAGGGAGTCTCTTTTTTAAAAGAACCGGGAATTAAAGTGAAGAATCCGTTCGAACCCACCATTTTGGCTTACATTTAGTACTCAACACGATTAAAAACAAATGACACAATTTCACTTGCACTCATAAAAGCAACTGAGTCAGCCATAATCAATCGCAAAAAATACTATATATTACGATTTCATAATGAGGAAAATTAAGAAAAATCTTATACAAATCGAATTTTCCATACCCTTGAAGTTCATCTAATATGGATTCTATGATTCTTTATAAGATATCGTCGATTGGTGAGGTTTGAAAGAGGGGTTTGGAGAAAATCACGAAGCATCATCACGAGGGAGAGGGGGTGAAGAGTTATATATCACGAGTATTATTTATTTCGTTAAACGCTCGATTCCTAAACCGAAAAACGACGCATGGCCTTGGCTCGCCGTTGCTAGGCAACGATTTCCCTGGAAATTTTCTGGAAAATTGTACGATATTTTGTACAAAAAAAGAAAATACAAACTTAGGTAGAGGGGAAAGGAGGTAAGTCTAAAACCTGACCACGTGTCTCAGGGTGGAGGAGGGGGTTAAAAAGTTGCTTAATAAAAAGCTTCACGGGAGTAATCAGTAGACCCTAAGTAGCGTGGAACCGCTTTAAGACGAAACCATCATAAGGCGGTTACCAGAAGTGCCTACTGACGTAAGTAACTTCAACACCAATGGAAATGACAATGGAAAAGAACTGCCAAATGATTTACTGGAATTAAGGTTAAAACCCTTTACACACAGATCTCCTACCATATAAATAGCCAAATGGAGGCCAGGATTAGCCCCAAACCAAGCTGTTCTATAACCGTGTTGGTTTGTTGCGGAAACCATCTGGACGAGGATGGGACGCACTGGACCGTTTTTTATGATAGAAGAAAGGAGGGGGTCCTGTACCCAGCAGTAAGCGACTCCGGGGTGAAATGATGATAATGATAAAATAATATGTCAATTACTGAAATCAGTTTCGAAACTCATTGAAAACCGAAACAAAATACAGCCAATCTAAGAAACCAAATAATAGTAAGCATGCCAGGAATTCTTACTACTCCTAATTAAAATGTATGGGCAATATAAAAACATGGTGGGCGTTGTGTAAAAACGAGTTGAAAGGCTAAACTAAAAATATCTCAAGGACAAAAGCCTCCGGAACCTTAGTACGGATATTTAGACAGTCTTTTGCAAATCAATATTATTTTCGGGACCACCTACTCAATTATTGAACCAGTTTTGTATTGATTAACGAAAAACTTTAAGTCGTTAGACTTCAAGCTTAACCGACTCCTAACTGCGCATTAATTGCGCATCTGAGGATTTAAAATGAAATTGATGTGTTTAAAAAATTCGTCTGCTTGGCACCGCCACACAAACTGTCAAATGAATGGCATTGTGAGTGTTAAGCGTATACACTGGTGTCTTATACAAGATAGCTAAAGAGTCTGATAGCGATGCCTGAGACTGAAAGAGGGAATTTTTTTTTTTATTCTTGATAGGTTCGCGCTTGACCACAATCTCACCTGATGGAAAGCGACGGTGCGGTCGACGATGGAGCGCGCTTACCTAGAAGTAACCTATTCACTCTTGACTTAAAGATTCCCGGGTTGTAGCCATCAGGAAACACAGATTCCGGCAAGGCATTCCACTCCTTAGCTGTACGCACAATGAATGTGTTCCCAAAACGTTTTGTGCGTATAGGTGGGATGTCCACCATGTAACGGTGGCGCATTGCCGTACGCCTGGTGGTCCGATGATGGAACGGGCTAGGCGGAATTAGGTCAAATCACCACATTATTCAACATGAAAATTGACTTTAAGATATTTGGTTAAAGTAAACATCATTAAACATTCATCATCTCCCTAGCCAACTAGCTTGGGGGTCAACTTCCAGTCTAACCCGATGCGGCTGAAGACCTGTGTTTTACATAAAGCGAATGCCTATCAGACCTACATAACCCAGTTACTGGGCAACACGATACTTCTTGGATAGACTGGTCAGACTTTCTGGCATCTCACTATCTCTAACGACTGTCAATGATCTACGAATGACAACCGGGACCAAAGACTTTACGTGGTTTCCGAGGCACGGGATGACAGTAATGTCGTAGATAAACTTAGAAAAGTACATTATGAATAGAAAAATTCACATTGGTACCTACTTGCCCAGTTTCGAACTCATGCATGAGAGGCGGGTGCCACTGGGCCATCACGACACGCATATTGTAAATGAAAATATATTGAATTGAATGTGGTCCAAATTGCCCCACTGGTGGACATAAGCCACTTCAACACGTAACTATTTACATTTCGTATATTTATGACATTTTTTTGTTTGTATTACGAATTATCTTCTCGATTTTGGACTGTTGGCTTCTCATTTTCATCGTTCAACATTGCAAGTCTGCTCTTAACATCAGTAACATTTGTGGCGAAAGACGCCCACTGTTGAACTTGGGTTTCTCCTAAGCGTTGCCCGACCGACCTGTCCCAGGTTTCAGTCAGTACTGTATATTTGGTTGTAAGTTAAAAATCACTCTAACTTGCCTCAGAAACCCACATGGTACGTAATACCAAAAGTAGTAGTATGAAAATAAATAAAATCGTAAGCATCAGAGTAAAAGGTGAAGATCGTAACCACACGAAATATAGACGTGTTTACGTTTACGCGTCGTAAAAAATATTGTACACTAGACAGAGGCGACCGTCTAGCGTGGCATCAAGGTAATGATACAATTTACATACTCTGCAAATAGAGAGAGAATTTCAAATGACGTTTTCGATGCATTGTTATGGTTTTGTATCGACATCTATGAAGCCACACAGGAACTAAAATTCAAAATCTTGCATCGCGAGATTAGAGTTCTCCGCCCGATTAGAATATATACAACAGCCTGAAATCAACTATTGGGCAATTACCCGAACCAGATATAACGTCCTTCTGGTCGGAGGATTCTCCCTTATTGAACATTCTGTACGGCATGCCTCTAAAGTTTAATGTGAGTGCGGCGCCCCTGTTTAGAACATGAACCACTTATTGGAGTGCCCCAACAGTCCATACTTCTGCACTTTGGAAGACCTAATAGATCTGAAAATCTAATTGAAGAAAGCGGTTAACCTACCATTTCCGAAGCCCGATAGTAGTTCAAAAGAAAAAGCACATTCATTAATTATGGACTCATCTCTCTCCATCAATCTATAGCAATCAGCTCTAGGACATTGGTCTTAGTCCTTAGGTTCTGTGAAGTGGAATATGACACGAAATTTCCTAAGAACTGCCCAGTCAAGCTTAATTCATCGATTACCCCCATTCTTACCTCGTCTCAGCAAGTACTGTAGACTTGCTTTAGCGGTGTCCGTAGTTATAAGAACTGCTAATGCTGGTCGTCAATTTAATCCCCAAGAGTACTAAAATGTAGTAACGCACGTCAATGTGTGAAGAAAATATCTATTGGCCTAATCCAATTACAAAGTTTTGACTCATTAATTAATTAGGCCAAAGGCCAAACTGTAAACGAACTGCATTACTAAATCATCAATGACGACATCCTATTAAGAAATGAGGCACAATATGTCCCTCAGAAATAAATGACATTAGACCTTTACCATGACCAAGACAACCCAAGGTAAAGCCACGTAACATTTGGTATCTATGAATCACAACAAAACCGCATTCCCTAACCTCTTCATTATCGACTATAGACAATTAAAATTTATATCTATCAAAACATGTACAAGGTACAAAATCATCTGCGAGATTGTTCGAAAGCAACCGCGGCAACTGGAGGAACAGCCTGACACTCTATCTCGTTCCACGCAGAGCGGGAGAAGTTATTTCATGAATTCACACCCAAAACAAATGGTACCGGGTTCAGCTAATAATACCAATCATAATCATCATCATTTCAGGTGAAAGACGCAAGCAAACTTTTGGACATAAGCCTCCCCAAGTATCGCCACAACGAATGTTCCTGTGCGTCTTGCATCAGTCCACCTTGTGGGAGGCCTTCCAACGTTGAGTCTATGACAATGTCAATATATACTGCTTATAGGTTACCTACTTTTTTCATCGAGCCTTGTTATTAGTGTCAAAAAGTAATTTGTATGTAGCATAAGTTCTGGTTCGTTCACTGTAACGAATATGACAGCTGCTATATTATTAAGGGAATTATACGAATTTCGCCATATGTGATTCTGTGGTTAGAATGACTGTTTTTGATACCTTGAATCCATGATTTTTTTTGTTGGTTTATAAGATACATACTACTACTAAATTTCACATAAAATTTATGAAAAACCGAATTTAAAGAAAAATATACGCGAAAGAACTATAACTTTTTCAGGAAATAGCCTTTTAATAGGGTAAGACGAACTGAGAGGGTTGTATTGATGATTTCAATGATTAATTCCGTAAATAAATACATATTACGGCCGCCAATCATATTTTAATCAACATACAACTTGACACTGGACTGCAAAATGCAAAAAAACTTGAATTTTGCGGGAACCTTGGAATATCTCTCTAAAGTAACTATGTTAAAAAAAAGCAGAGATAAACGAGCCACATCATTTTTTTTTTCTTTGGGTGGGAAAATCGTCTTATGACAAATCCCGCTCGGGGGGGCTATTGGCTAACTTTTTCAATAACAGTTGACAACTACTAGCATTCGTTGCACACTAAACTTAGTTCTCAACTGACAATTTCATAAAATTGGTATTACGTATCACACAAGTGACTAACAAACTACGGTGGAAAAGTGGTGAATTATAAAAATTTTCGGTGCCTATTGTGACCACTCTAAAATTTTATCGACTATTATACAGCTTCAAAAGCTTACACAATCGCAATTTTAAAATTATCGATACAATAACATCTGTCAAAACGTGTTACGTTTGCTATCAAAGGCACCAGTGGCTAATGACGTCACTGCAGTTGGTCACTGAAGACAGGCAATACGAAACTAGCTGTTTGACAGTTCAATGATGCACATTGTTAACAAGTGATCATCACTTGAACTGTCAACAGAGTTACGCAATAGCCCCGCAGGGCGGAGCGGGAGATAGTATCAGACACTCCTGTTCCTTCTTTGCCTTCGCCCCAGGGCCCCGGGTTTCACTTTCACACTACCCGTGAGCCACATCATACGTATTGTTTCCATTGACTAATTAACACTATACTCCATTCGGTATAAGATTAGCCATTTAAACAAACCTTTTTTTACTGTCTGTTCTACCGATTTTGACTTCTATTCCATAGGCATTAGGCTGGCATTAAAACCAAAAAGTGGTACAATAACAACTGATTACTGGAGTTGCCATTTGTCATGCCAACAATACAGTAAAAGTCAAAAATTTGTTTAAATGTCTAATCATATTGTAAATGGAGTAAAGAAATATATAAATCATGATAACAATTAAACATGCGTTAATATATTGAACTGCAAGGCTTCAAGCTATTCTTGAGAAAACACAACTGTGACCAACATAGTGTTTACAAATTGTTATCAACTGTGATAAGAGAAATTACCACAATGTTGATGTTTTCTTCTGTTACGGTTGGAGAATTTGAATTAATGTTATTCAAATTCTTACCTCCTAAATTAAAATGTCCAAGAGGAGAATGGAGAAGGTAACTTGTCATCACGCCTGTATTTTTCGAAAGGTACGGCAGATGTGAATTATAGTGCACCCACATTATGCCAATTATAAAAAGACCCATCGATGTGTAGCGTTTACGGAGGTATGGTTACGTGCAAAGACACCCAATCATATGGTAAAGCTTGCCCTTGAACTGCATACGACAAAACTCACGCGTGGAAGACCGGCTTCCACTTGGCTGACGATGGTCCAAAGATACCTTAAAAAAGCTCATTTCGTAAAAAATATGGCACAAAATCGTGCTCAATGGAAAAGGAGACAAGGAGGGCCGACCCCAAATAAATGGGAGGTCTGGCCAGAAGAAGAAAAAGTTCCAGCCATCAACTGGACACAAATCCAGAGTGCACTGACACAGACCTGATTCTCAGACAGACTAACTGAAACCCAGGTCTGAAGATCGGGATTGGTCGAAAGATTTACCGCGGCCCTAGAACGCAAAAGACAAGTAAAGAAACGGGTGGGTTTCAGTCAGTAAAAGTTTAACACTCTCTCTCACTTCAGCCAGAGTAGGAGAAGTTATTTGATAATTTCAAAAACACCAGATGAGCACTGCTAGACCTTTAAATATAACCCAGGACCTCAGTACTTCCGGCTACTAGACCAATGAAGCACCCTGATCGTAATGACCCGTAGTTTTCTGAGATGATCTGCTAATCGAAATGATGAAAGACATGCTACATCAACACTAAATAAATTCAGGTAAGGACAGTCGAACGATATAACAATCAGCCTTATAATGTTCCCACGGCTGGAACTCAGGCCTCCTCTCTAGAAGAGGTAATGGGCCGTAATCCACCACGCGAGTCCAGTACGGATTGGTAGATTTTATTTCGGGCTGATGTCCGCAACTCCACGTCTAAAGCGCGTAGGTATTTTGCGTACGGGTGGGACAAATGTTTCATTTTTCATCCACCCTAGCTCCCGAAGGAAGGCCAGCAGTGCCTTGGTGGAACTAACCATTTCGCGGAGGATACCTTGGTCCACGGAGTACTTTGCCCTGTATCCAGCGACCACTGGGCAGCTTAGAAGCAGATGAGCTGCCGTCTGTGTTGGTGGATGTAATGTTTTCGATTTTTTTTGTTCTAAGACATGCAGTTTCTTCACGATGCTTTTCATTACCGTTTTGAGAGTAGTGGTGATAAAATAATTTACACAAAAAATGTGCTTGGCTGGGATTAACTACAGGGCCACCATTGCTCCACTAGAATGGTTTTTTTTTAAATGATATAAACCTGGGAAGAGGTGGCGAGACGACCTAGATGCCTACTGCAAAGACTGGTTCGAGGTGGCCCAAGAAAAAAAATACCTGGAAGAAGTTGGGGGAGGCCTTTGCCCAGCAGTGGTACAGTATAGGCTATTAAAAAAAAAAACCAGTGCTTGACTGATGGTAAGTCGTGATGCAAACATTGTTGATGAAGCGCACTAGTTTATTTATTACGAGCCTATTCACTTTAACCTTGAAGACACCTAAATTATAATGATGAAATTATCAATAATCCAGTAGCCTATTTAATGATGACTCAGGGATCAAAACCTAACAAAATGTATTAAACATCAGAAGTTATATCAAAGAAGGAAGCAGATAAGGGTTTGTTGCCAAGTTTGGCAGCAAACAGTTTGTTAATCAATTGAAGCAGTGCCAATATGTCTCTGCTATAAATGACGCTTGTATAACTGTTCAATTGTTGTTCTTTGTGGCTTCATAGCAACACACTCGGAAAGGCTTTCATCATTACTATTGTTAATGGTGCTTAAATAGTGATAATGTAGGTAGATGTTTCATTAGATGAATTTGAGTCAACAATTGCAATTTATACATTCAACAATGACAGATTCTTGCAAGGAAAATATGTAGTAGGTTTTCCTAGTTATGATAGTTCATGAAATAAGCAATAGTGTTATGTAAGAGTAGAGCAAGGTCATTGATTAATACCTTCTCTGTACAAGAAGGCCTCTTCTTCCCTTTTTGCTCTATAGTGGAAGTCTGATATTATAGTCATAGCATGTTACATCTTGTGTGGTATCTGCCTAATCTCACAAGAAAAGGATTAGCCCATTACTGTGCCCAAGAAGGTTCTCTCTCACACACACATACATGCACATATAAAATTTTGTGGTCAAATTAGAAATTAGTTTATTGATCACCAATACCATATTCTAGTCTAGGTTATTATCGTTTATTTGGGCCTAGACAAAACAAATATGAACCCTTTGTAAATAGTCATTTAGACTCCACCTTTAAGCGAAACTATCTGAAACTTGTTTATTAGTTTTGGTTATTATTTTATTTTGGAATATTCAATAGTTGTGGTTACGGAGCTCCATAACATCCCTGGTACAGATTTTGATTTGATTTTTGGATGCACCATAAGGAAAGATGAGATTAGGCAGGCTTGGTGATAAAAGTATAAAATTAGTTTGTTAATAACCAGCTCCCTCTCCAAGAGAGAAGGCCCGATTCCCAGCAGTGGGAACATTATAAGGCTGATTATGCTAAAAAAAAACTGCAGCTATAAAATAGACAGTTGTAGGTTGTTGGTAAAGTCTGTTAAAACAAAAAAAAATTACCAAGATTAAATGTAGGAAACTTATCTATGTGAAGCCATAATTCCCAGCAGATCTGGCTTAGAAATATAGCTGTGGGAAAATTAAACTTCAATCCATTTCCAATATACATTATGCATCTACATACTACTGAAAATGGTCATGCCTTCTGGTGGGAACTTCTACCAAGCTGACAAATTATTAGATTTCAATTTACATGTCGTTTGTGAGTGAGAAGGCCAAGACTTATTATCTGAAGATAATTTCTGAATGAGATGACACATCATTGATAGTGCTAAATCTCAAAAATCAGTTATAACATCAGACAAACTTAATTATAGCTGGATGGCTGATTGTAAATGGACAACAACATAATAAAAAAAGAATATAGTATGAAACTACACCAACCTATGAGTTTATTATTGTATTATTTGCTTCAGTCAGCAGCTTCGCCTATGTAAAATAAATTGATTGCAGGGAAACTTACTCCTGGGATAAAAAGTATCCTATGGTCTACCCGTTTACCAAATTTCATCAAAATCAAACAATTACTATGCATACAAACTTTAAGAGTGACAGAAAACAAGTACCCATATTTCAAAACTCAAAGCATATAATGTAAATAAATGAAACCATTTGTAGGCACTTTTGAATTGTCCAAATCAATCAGTCACAAAAAAGATGAAGGTATTTGTTAATGTTCCAAAGTGTACATTTTGAAAGAGAAAAGAACACAAGAAACTCCAAGGAAAAATAATGAGTGTAATTTGTAATAAAATATTGATTTGTTTTTCTGTCACCCTTAGTTGCGCTATTATAAAAGTTTTATAAATATACTAGCGGTCCCAGCAGATGCTGTTCTGCCCCAAAACTGGGTTTTTGTCAGAAAATTAGACTGAGAACCCAACTGCAGGGCCACCTATCGGGTGCAATCGTATTTTCAAAGCATCCAAGAACCCATCCATTCATTAAAATTGTTCAAGCTGTTTAGGAGTAGTGAGGTGACAAACACATGTACAGAAAAATTATGTATATAAAGATACTGCTCTCCAGCAAACAGACTTTGACCAACTACCTCACAGTAATTCATATTGGTTACCCAACACAGTGAGTTAACAGACAAGACGTCACACAGAGCAGTTTGCTAATAGATTGATGGCAGTAATTCATGCAGCAATGCAGGCCAATGCAGAATCAATGTTACATGTAGCATCGCTGAGACTCTCAGCCAATTCAGTCAAGGAGGTCTTGTTAAAGAAATGTTGTTCTATTATTTGTCTATGGTACTTTTAAAGATAGAAAACATTATTGTTTATGATTTTTCTTCTTTACATTCATGTGTACTTGGCCTTTGCCCAGCAGAGGAACAGAAAATTATACTAATTCTACTCCCATCAATATTATAAAGTTAATCAATTAATGACTTCTCTACACCTGGGCAGATTTAGATAAGACTTTGCTTACAGGTAGACCATGACCTGAATAGTCAGTAGTACACTCTATTACACTACAATCGCTATAGGATGGTATGGGTGACAGCTATCAGATTCATACAATGTAGCTACTTATCCCTCTCATCTTAAAGATGCATATTTTTGACCTGCGGTCATCCTACCCATGCTATGTCAAAAGACCTTAGAATAAGTTAAGATAAGTTTATGTTGCAGAATCATGCATAACTGTACTCAACATAAATGTTGTTTTTAAGGGAAGTACCTACTACATTTTACAGTCTTGCTTTTTGATCTTAGCTGAAAAAAACTAAATATTGAAATAGAAAATGAACTGTTTAGTTTTGTTTACATTATGTACACAAGTGTTATTTGAACAGTTACCTAAACTTCAGTCAATTCACTTTCAATTGACTGAATAGCTAGGTCAGGGTGTTGCTAACTGTTATTTGTACATTACTTCGTTGCCAAACAAACAATTTCCTTTATGAACAATACATATTTTTTATCATTATTGATATACTGTTTGACTATAATCTCACCTGATTAGTGACCAATCCAGCTATTATTAAAATTGATAAAAAAATTGCATTCATAGACAAAAAATTAACTATGAACAACAATTAAGTTTCATACAAGTGTGTTGATGTTTTTACAGGAAAAAATTATAAAATCACACATCAAGTAATTATGTATGAATTTTTCATAAGCAAAAACTTGTTTGTTACCAAATATTTAGGAGGTCAATGAACTTGACTGTGATGAAATTTTTGAAAAGATGACACAAAACCAATTGTGTAATACTGATTGCATGAAACTTTATATTGAGCAGGTAAATGACATCATAACTTTGACCTTAGCACTGATCAATGCAATATAAACTAAAGGAAATAGCTGACCATGAATTGATCACATAAATATAAGTGAACTCATATTCATTACTGGCCAAAACTGCCTAACATTCTGTGTTATTTAAGTACGAAAATAATAAATACAATGTTTAAAGACACGATTCCCCGACAAACAAGTAAATTATAAACGGCGGGTTCCGAAAACTGTAGGCATAAGAAATCAAACTACCGGCATCACTGATCACGACACGATAACAACTTGATACATAACAACTTGTCCAACTCATTACATCAAACACCTACAAAGAAAACAATGCTATCAAAGATAAAAGAAAGTTAGTATACCTACCCCGGCTGTCGTGTAAGCGGTAAAATAGTAAACAAAACAAATGGGCGGATCGCGAAAAATTCACTAATTTACCACAGAAAACGCACGAAAACGCTAATTGGAGCACACAATCTAGCTTCCATGATGTCTAAAAAAATGATTAGCGGCGAATTTTTATGTAATTTTTCGCAAAAATCAGAACAATGAATCATTGAGAGTGGCAGCGCAAGGGCACTCAACAAACTATGAAATTTTCGACTTAATTCTACCGGGACATCGACGGCAACCTGAGGCAGTTGCTTTTCCACGCCATTTCAACAGCTCACGTCATCAGATTCAAGCACCGCCAAGACGAAACTCAATAGGCCAGCGGCACATGTGGGGGACGCCATTCTTGAAGCACCTTTCTTGGTATCAAAATGACAGTCTTTGTTGACGAAATAACCGTGCACAGCACCATTTAACACCTTATTTGCACGCACATGATCACTCATTTTTAGCGCAACATTAATATTTACCTTATTTCTACAATAATATCCAAAAAATAACTAAATTTCTAATAAAATTTACTAATTTCCATACCTGTTAGTGCGCTCAAACGCAAGCTGATCACGTGACTTTCTAGGGATGGGACATGGATGTAAAATTTCAAAACCGTTTAAACAATGGCCAGTTTTATTGCAAAAATTATTCGCATGCGTTGCAACTGCGCACAATATTAAAAACAATACATATTTGGTTTGAAATAATGTATGTTTTTATATTTTTTCGTAACATATATTTTACAATGATATCAAAACAAAAACCGGTAATGTTTACATCAGCAATAGCACTTTATAATGTCCGGTCCACACATGCCAACTTTTGCCTGTGCGGTACGTTTAGGCACACCAAAAAACCTTTGCACTAACAAAGACAATAGATGTTTCTTTAAAGATTCATTCATTTATCATTTCAGTATACTTTAATACTAGATTATTATTAGTAAAAAGAAACAGAAGCCCTAAATACATCTATAACTCGTACAAAAGTATACTGTTATTAAAACAGATTTTATGACCAGATATTTTTGTATTTACCCGTATTGTTTATCCCGTTTTGAGCGTCTTTTCTTATCTTATTACCCGACTGTAAGAAGGGTTATATTTTTCGCGCGTAACTTGTATGTTTATATGTATGTATGTAATACTCTTTATTACCTCATATCTTCCAAACCACTAGACGGATTTATATAATTAAGATATCATTAGATTCGTCTTGATAACCCAAGTGTTTTTAGATAGGTGATGTTAAAAAAAACCAACATAACGACTGTGAGAAGCTACACTTTAGAGTAAGAAAAAACTGTTTTTTTTTTTTTGGATAGTACAATATGGGTATCAAATTAAAGGGCTTATCATGATAATTTCAAAATGGTATATCATGACCACATTAAAAAAAAACAGTAGGAAATATGTTATTTATTATCTACTAGCTAGAACTCAGGACTTCGTTATAACATTAGCTACATTCCAATGAAAGTTCCACCAAATTTTATTGAACCATTTCGAAGATGCTCCCCCTTTCCGGAAATGAAGATGTCCCCCCACTGCAGGAAGTAAGTCCCAATCTCGCAGGAATATAAAAAAGCAATTGGTCATGCCATAGTCATGGCAGTGAATCCCCTCTATTAGGAGTGGCTGGAGAGGCGTCACGGTGTCCCCACCTTTTGCATGACACAGGTCCTCACCGGACATGGTAAGTTCGGTAGCTTACTGCACCTGATTCAGACAGAAGAAACACTCCGGTGTCACCGTAGTGTGGACCGCCCAGATCCGCTTAGGCAGAATCGAGCACCACCGTGTCGTCATGTAGGCGATCAGCGGCGGTGACCTCTCGCGCCAGGCCCTAGTTCAGACCATGGTTCGAAGCGAGGGGGAATAACAGGCGGCTGCCTCCTTCTGCGAAGCAGTAATGCTAGCGAAGGAGAAGGCCGCACGCATGAAGGAATGAACATCCTTTCTCATGCCCCAGCCGTTGCGATGCCGAACCCAACTACTAACCTTGGTAGGCGCGGGTTTGCGGACGACCAGCTATGGGTAGCCCACCGCTCGGCCGTCCGGCTATTGATCGGACTGTGCCAAAGTCGTCGACAGCGCGTCATATATTACGCGCTCCTCAAAGAGATCAGATGTCAACAAACTTTAGGGGCCGATGATCTCTAGGGCCGCGGGGATTTACTGAAAAGAATACCCGCGGTCCTAGAATGCAATGGGCAACGGAAAGACACAGGTGTGGTTTGAGTAAATAAAAACCCTGATACGTGCTCATGCTCCACTCTAGAGCGGAAAGAAATCATAAGACGATTTCCCACGTCAAAAAAAAAGGTATATCCCAATGAAAGTGCCACCAAATTTTGTTTAACATTTTTGAAGACTTGTCCCATATTTTGAAATCAGGTTCCCGCAGGAAAATGAAAAGTAGCTTAGAACTGCTGCTTAGAAATCGTTCTAGCCATTTCGGATATTAGTCGGATCAAACTGACGGATAACAAAAAAATTCAAAATTCACATTTTTGCTATAGGTATGGTATACATTTTGATATACATTTAGTAATGATGATGTTTTACTGACGTTACAAACAGACACTTTAATTTTATTTAAGATACAAAATACGTGAGGCGGACGACTAGGAAGGTTTATAAACTTTAAAGTGATAAATGTGCGCCTAATAAAGTGTGAACAAATAGTAATATTAGATTATAATAACTAAAAAGCACAAAATAAAAATAAAAAAATATTAAAAAAATTAAAACCCGACTGCGTAAAAAATTACTTTATATAAAACTGAAAAGAAAAAAAACAAGTTCAGTCCAGTTGCGTCGAAACCAATTTATTTGTAAAATTTTTAAACACATAAAATAAAACAAATAATTAATTCTAATACGGAACATGTTGACTAGAGCAGTCAGGACCCATTAAAATACTCTAGACTAAAATCCATCCATCAGTTCCATCTAATATGGGTTCTGACTGTTGCAGTCTATACATGTTCCATATTAGAATTTTTTATTTGTTTTAATACTTGTTACCAAGGTATTCAAGTGCAGTATCTAAGTCACTATTTTTTTTTTTTGTAAAATTATCCCACTTCTAATAAAATGGGTAAGTACTTAACATAGGTAGGTATTTCTGTTTTTTAGATTTTTAAAGACTTACTTACTAACCTACCCCAAACTAAGATCGAGTGCAATAAAATTCATGTTGGTCAACGAATTGAAATACGTAAATTTAAAATGCATTAAGTACTGATCACACCAAATCGACAATCTTTCTTATGTTGTAGTATTCAATCATCGATGATGATAGGAAAATGTCGTGAAAAACAGCATTCTTTATTTTTTCCTAAAAACATTATCTCGGAAGTTTTGGTTTCGGTGGAAACGTAGACTGTTGCCGAAATTCGGTTTCGGTTTCGATCGTAAAAACCAGTTTCGGTTGGACACTATTTTACACTATTCAATTATTGAACATGCAAATATTTTAGAACTTTTTAGCATATTATAGCATAGTTGGCCTTATGTTCCCACTGTTGGGACTCAGGCCTCCTCTCTAGGAGAGGGAATGGGCCACAATCCACCACGCGGGCCCAGTGCGGGTTGGTGGATGGCACATGTCTTCGAATTTTTGGTTCTAGGACATGCCGGTTTCCTCACGATGTTTTCCTTCACCGTTTTGAGAGCAGTGGTGATGAAATAAATTACACAAAGTAATGCGCCCATGTAGAACTTTTTACCTAATAACATTAAAAGACTTCTACATGCAGTGTTCGCTCGCCTTTAGTGAGGCATCTCCAACACACTTCAGTCTCAAGCTCTTACGGCCCATTGAGAAATTAAAGTCCCTTTTAGAGTCATTGCCACAATGTGAGACTGAGAAAGTTCAAAAATTGTAACTGTCCTAGTACAATGCGTTCCAAATAAAAATAGGATCGATTTTTCACCATGTTGTGACATCATAACTGTCAAATCGAAGAAATTGGCCCTGCGTTCCGAATTGCGTCAAAAGCGATAATATCGCGAATCCGACCAACGCGCAACGTCACAATTATTACTCAATAGCCCTTTTATTTTGTCGGGCCTTTTAGCCCTTTTATCTGGTCGGGGTACAACGGATGCCATTTTTGCTATACGCCAGCTGTGCGAGAAATACAGAGGTGCGCATAAAAACTTGCACATGGTATTCGTTGACCTTGAAAAGGCATATGACCGGGTGCCTCGTGAGGTTCTGTGGTGGGCCCTTAAGGAGAAAGGTGTGCCTGGGAAGTATGTGCAGTTGATCCGAGCGATGTACAGCCAATGCAGTACCCAAGTCCGGTCTACAGTGGGCAACACTGGCAGCTTCAATGTGGCTGTCGGCTTACATCAAGGGTCGGCCCTCAACCCTTACCTCTTCCTGATGATAATGGACGCTCTGACGTCGGGCATCCAGGAAGAGGCTCCCTGGTGTATGCTGTTTGCCGATGACATTGTGCTGGTGGCCGAGAGTGGCCTAGAGGTCCAGAGCAAATTGGAGGTGTGGTGGCACAGACTGGAGAGTGTTGGCTTAAAATTGAGCAGAACGAAAACCGAGTACTTGTTCTGTGATTTCGGTGGTCTCTCCGGTCCTATGCCCTTAGCTCTCGCTGGAACGCCCATACCAATCTGCTCCGACTTTCGGTACCTCGAGTCGCTTATCTAAGGAGATGGCGAGGTAGACCGAGACGTATCAAATCGGATCAATTCAGGATGGATGAAATGGCGACAGGTCACTGGAACAATTTGTGACCCACGGATGCCCCCCAAGTTGAAGGGTAAAATCTACAAGTCCGTGATAAGACCTGTCATACTGTATGGTTCAGAATGTTGGGCTGTGAAAAAGACGGATGAAAAAAGATTGCATGTAGCGGAGATGAGAATGTTGAGATGGATATGTGGTGTGACGAGAATGGATAAAGTGAGAAATGAGTATATTAGAGGAAGTTTGAAAGTAGCGCCAGTGACTGAAAAGTTGAAAGGGAATCGTTTGTCTTGGTATGGTCATGTAAAGAGGAGAGATGAAACGCATGTTACTAAAAGAGTTATGAGTATACATGTGGATGGGTGGAGAGGGAGAGGGAGGCCAAAGAAAAGATGGATGGATTGTGTGAACAGTGATATGAAAGATAAGGAAGTTAGTGATAGCATGACCGTTGACAGGATAGAATGGAAGAAAAAAACATGTTGTGCCGACCCCAAATAAGATGGGACAAGGGCAGGAAGATGATGAGCCCTTTTATTTTGTGACTATTAAATTTGGTCGGATTCGCGATATAATCGCTTTTGACGTAATTCGGAACACGGGGTAAGTAGGGTGAGCAAAACAAGTTTTTTTTAAATAATATTTATTTATGAGTCATGAACGAAAGAATTTTTTATCAGAATTTAGTTATTGAATTCCGCTCATGTCTGCATCAGTGTTTGAGTGGTCAACGTCGTCTTCATCACCATCATCTTCACTGCTGCTTTGCCTTATAAAATTAAACATGAATTAACATATGTTTTTGATATTTATCTCAGACTGTTATTTAAAATGAAAATGGGCATATTTATCTGCATTTAATTCATCATCATCATCATATCAGCCGAAAGACGTCCACTGCTGGACATAGGCCTCCCCCAAGTGTTGTCACAATGAACGGTCCTGTGCGTCTCGCATTTAATTCACTAAGATAAAATTCAATCTGAATCTAGCTCTTCAATAATAATAAGCAGGGGCAGGGGCCATAGTCTTAACATAGTTCCTGCTAACCAGTCCACTTAAGACTCCAAAATCCATAGCCCTATATTTTAGTTTTCCATATGTCGCAATAGTTTGCCACCAACCGGGGGTTGCCCTTGAATGCACTAGCATAGCGCGTACAGTGATTGTCACCGGTTGCTACGCTTCCATTAAAAGTGTCAAAAAGGGCCTCTGCGAGTTGGTTTCGACTCCTCGTACGCCTTCCAAAGGTCCGGGACCTCAGGGTCCTGAGATAAATAAATGTATAATAGTAAATATTTGTTTTTCTCTTTTATTTAACTAAGACTCAATTAAACAAAAACAAACTACATAATATACGCAAATAAGTTTTCTTTGCCAGCCGTACTTTTCAATCAACATTTGACAGATCGAGGTTATTGACTTTCCTATTCTTATTTGGAACGCATTATACGACCTCCTAGTGGTTAGTTAGCTTTTGAAGTTTAGTAGGTAGTTAGGACTCTGCGCAAAATGAATTGAATCAAAAGACCGAAACAAATTAATTAACCGTATTCAATCGACAAACGGAAGCCCCGCATTGTTTTAGGGCGTTCCACAGGTAAAAATTTTCGTTCAAAAATGTTAGTATTTTCTTACCTTTAAAAGAATCGATGCTGTTTTTCTTAAATTCATATGTATTCAATTATAGTTAAAAAAAACTACTTTCTTTGATTCAAAAGTTTTGTTTATTTAAATATTAGCTGTTTAATTACAGTTCACAATTATTTACAACCTTTAAACAAAATAAAAATAATTAGTATTGATTTTGAACGAAACTAAAAGGAATCAAAATATTTCCCGCTAAATGCTACGTCAAACTGCTTATTACAAAATATTGCTTGAGAATTCAAGTTGAAGTTAATTTTTTGTTGTTATTTACGCATAATAAATGTCTCTCCTCGAAGACATATTCTTACAAGATGAGGCGGACGAGGCCCATGAGTTGGAACGAGTGATTGAGGGTGATGAGTTTGACGAAAGACCTCGTTCTCGATCCAGGTCACCCGACAACAGTGATGACAATGAACCCAAAGATGATGAAGCAGGTACAGTAATTTATGTCTCTGTGGTTTATGTGGAATAATATAATATCATATTTTCTTTAAATATCATATGTTTGTCTGATCTAACCTTGATGCCTTTCTATTTTGCCGGCTTTATAACCTGAGACAAATCAGACATTCATTTCACAATAATGGTAAGTGTTAAATGCGCTAGGTGTTGGTTGAATAAGCCACAACATTTACGTACTTACATTCCTTATCAAAATTAATTTCCATTACTGTTAGTTGTATTAGTAATAAGTTTTTAGGGTTTAGCTTTACTTTAGGGTTTACGAATAAATGTGCTAAGCCCTATTTATGAGTACTGCTTTATCTTGCCTCTGAATATCACTATAAAGACTAGTTTTAAATACCGGAGTTGTTTCCGCATCAAAACCCTGTGGAAGAACTTTGGCCAGTGTACAGTCACTGCCCATTTGCCCGTACGTCTCACTGACATATATTTTGCTTACCATGCCCTCTGTCATACATATTTACATGTGTCCCTACAAGTTTTGATACCTATGAAATTCAATGTTTTAATTTTTAGAAGAAGACAAAAGACGTGTGGACCCATCGTCCACCAAAACTAAGAGAGTGACAAAGAATCCACGGTTCATATTGAACCCAGCTCGACTTACAGGCCCGAGGGGCATACAGATCTTGCCTGATCACTTCAAGGATTTTAAGTTTAAGGGTAAGTTAGAATTAGATTATTGGCAGGGTGAGCATATTTATCAGACTCACCACTCTTGAAGAAAAGTCAAACTGAGCAGAACAAAGTCATCAATCCTCAGAACCCACTTTGTGTAGACTCTTGCCCAGCCACAAATGTGTATGTGGCTGACATGACCCTATTTTAGCCTGGCAGCCTTTTTTCTTTGTCTATGATCCACATTTTAGAGTGTAGCGTCGCATTTCTTATTTTGTAGACTCCATTGACACCCTGAATGATGCCTTGTATTGCTCTTTGACAAAGTGCTGGAACGGGAAGAACACACAATCGACATTGTCCCTGGATAAAAAGTATCCTGTGTGCTATTCTATAAAATTGTCTACCTATGTGGTAAATTTCATTAAAATCCATTCAGCCATTTGAGGACATGGGCAAAGCATTGTGATGAGTCGGGACTTTCTTTTTTAGTTATTGATTGATTGTTTTAGGCAAAGGACATGAGAAAGAAGACTTAGATATGGTCCTAAAGAAGCTAGAACACTGGGCATACAGGCTGTACCCCAAGTTTCAGTTTGAGGACTGTCTGAAGAAGATTGAGAGTCTTGGCAAGAAGAGACCTGTTATGGTATGAGAGTTAAATATTAGTTAGCTGGGTAGTGCTGCTTAACCCTCCCTATTTTCCTCTCTTTCCGGGCTTGTGCATGAGTTTTTTCCATGGCTAAATACATGGTAGAAGACAGAAAAATCTGGAAAAAGTAAGAATTCTAAAACCTGCTCTGGGCTGATTCATACCAAAATGGCAAGGGCCGGCAGCCACTCTTAACTGGAATTTATTTATGTACACATAAACACTTAAAATCGAAAAGAACAAATACAGATAGAAGAGTACAAAGGTGCTGCTTATTTATCTATATCCTTAAAAGATGCGAGCAGTTGTGGCCGTAACGGCCCCGACTTACGAGTTGTATGTTGCGGGTTCAAACCCAGCCAGGCGCATTACTTTGCGTAATTTATTTCATCACCACTGCTCTCAAAACGGTGAAGGAAAATATCGTGAGGAAACCAGCATGTCCTAGAACCAAAAATTCGAAGACATGTGACATCCACCAATCCACACTGGGCCCACGTGGTGGATATCTTATAATTTTAGTAGGAAGAATTTGAGCTTAAATAACATAGCTTTAAAACTAACAAACACTACTTTCAATACAAACTCTTAAGTTTGCTTTTTACACAGAGCTAGGGATAATTATTAAAAGCTGAGCTTCTATTAAATTACATGAACCAGTCATTAAATACATATACAGAGAATGGAAGCACAGTAACATGACTAATAAATTACTGCACCATTATAGGTGCACCTCCAAAAAATCCGCACAGACCAGTTCATATCAGAAGACATAGTGAACCAGAAGGACTCGAGCGATGAAGAGACACAGCCTGCGCAAGAACCGGACGAGTTTGACAAGCTGTTACAGCAGCAAATTGACCTGGCCAGGGCTACACCCGCCCCAGGATCTGTGAAGAAAGTTATGGCTACTCCTATGAAAGATAGGTGGGTAGTATTGTGGAAAGACTGTCCAAAGGGGCAACGAGCCATTCATGTATTACGCAGATTATTTCTGGCAAATATCAACCCTCCCCTGCCATGCTTACGCAAGCATTGGTACCTACATGAATTTTTCAATTTGTTCTGGTTTTGTTGTTAATTCTTCTTCTTCTTTACGTGTTGATGTACTCTAACTAAATTTATTCTGACCAGTATTTGGCAACCTCTACGACTCTGTTATTGGCCTCGTATAGATCCTGAAAACTGCAGGTGGTGTTGTTAATTTATGAGCAGTAGATAAAAGTCTAGAAATAAGTAATAGGTTTGTTTAGGTAATAGGTATTGAAATAGAGGAACAAAACAAACTTCATTTAAAATTTAGGCATATTAATTCAACAGTCCTCAGGACCTCAGCCCATGACACACTAAGCCATGACTGTAAGTCTTCAATGATATTGGATGTTTGCTGCTCAGTGATGTGTGTTTTCTTTTTTTCGTGCGATTTTGGAACATCAACACCATCCAGATCCTCTCATCCCCCTTGTCATCAAAAATAAGTAAAACAAAGGCCCCCAACTTCAATCTTTTACTAGTCAATAACCTGACAAGTTCAACTAGCTACTGCAGCAGCATGGGGCTCCATGACATGGCTACTGCCATAAAAGATATGTGAGGAGCATTGTATAGAGATAGGTGGGCCCAATCTTACTACCAATCCTTTACACCTTAGAATTCAGTTCCTCTCCGGTTCAACAAGCTACTGCCACAGCTGACCAACCTGACTAGTTATAGCATGGGGCTCCAGAAAGACGATATTGGTTACTGTGAGAAAGAGGTGGGCATAACCACCAATATTTTACTTTTCAGTAATATAATGAGTTTGACAAGCTCCTATAGCAGCAGATCAATTGCATCACTGTTTACCCTCAAACGGGATCGCAGTCAAGCACTAGTTACCACAAAGAATTAGTTAACTTCTTTTATATATTTCAGATCACCCTTCACACTACCAAAAGCAACTTCTTCTCCCTCTATAAGTGACGAACAAAAGGAAAGAATGATCAGAAACAGAAGACTAGCCGAAGAAAGACGTCTCGCAAGACTCAAACAGAACTCAGTGGACAGTCTCAATGGGAAGCAAGATAGTGTTATTATAGAAGTGGATGAGGAAATAGAAACTAATGTTGCAGCTAAGAAACCAAACAGGTCAAATGTTATAGATAGCTCAGAAGATGAGTGTGATGTTACTTCTGTTAATCAGTCTGTGAGTGTTGATGTTCATAATGGTACTGAGAAAGAGAAAGAAAGAAATGATAATCGTGAAGTTTTAGAAGAGATTGGAGAGAACCTTGATATAGTAATGGAGGATAAAAATAATACTCAAGAAGTCAATCAAGATTTCATAGAGATAATCGACGTTACTGATAAGGATATTGGTAGGAATGTAAGAGTAATAGAACAAAGAGATAACCCTGTTGAAATTATTGAGATCAATGATCAGACTGATACAATTATCGAAAGAAATCATCTAACAAAAGTCATGGATGGTGTTATTGAAATAGATGATGAAAATAATCAAGGTGCTACTGAAGTTATTACTACTAACAATCCGAGAGATAAAGGTGATGATGTAGTTGAAATAATTGATGATGTTACTCATAAGGATAGCAGGACAAGTAATGGTACCGAAGTTGTAAAAGAAACTGATGACATTTCAATAATTGATGAAAATACTAGCAATAAAACACCTGAAATAGAAACTAGCGCTGCGTTTAATGATAATAACAGTACTGAAAATCAAAGTAGAACAACTGAAAATAATATTTCTATTCATAGAGATATTGAAGAAATTCATGATGACGATGGCGCAAAGAATTCTGATTTAAGTAATGGAAGTAAAGATGTTAGTAATTTGGAAAATGATCCTAAAATGGCAGGAGAAGTAATTGCAGATATCATGGATGTTGATTTCAGTGATGATTTCTAATGAAACAAGGTATGTTTTATTAATAAATCCTATATTTATTTGATAGTGTAGTTTTGTTGAAAACTTGAATAAAGTAAAATACCTACTACTAGTTGAGATTGTTCGTCTTTAACTGCCAGTTGCTTTTTTTAATTAGAAATTTAAGAACAGTTTTTTTTTTTACTTTATTTATTTACATTGTTATCACATAATAGAAGCGACAAGTACCGTCAAACGGGGCGAATAGGAACGCAGGGGTGAATAGGAACAAAACTTTAGTTAGGTTTTTCACATTGGTATATATTTATATTATTGATTTCTATCAAAGCATCCGTTTTTATTACAATTAATGAATAAATAGGAGTAATTAAATGCTGAGTTTTTTTTTTTAATTAACGCGTACTTTATTTATTTACATTGTTAGCACGTAATAGAAGCGACAAGTACCGTCAAACGGGGTGAATAGGAACAAAAGTTTGGTTAGGTTTTTCACATTGGTATATATTTATATTATTGATTTCTATCAAAGCATCCGTTTTTATTACAATTAATGAATAAATAGGAGTAATTAAATGCTGAGTTTTTTTTTTTAATTAACGCGTACTTTATTTATTTACATTGTTAGCACGTAATAGAAGCGACAAGTACCGTCAAACGGGGTGAATAGGAACAAAAGTTTGGTTAGGTTTTTCACATTGGTATATATTTATATTATTGATTTCTATCAAAGCATCCGTTTTTATTACAATTAATGAATAAATAGGAGTAATTAAATGCTGGGTTTTTTTTTTTAATTAACGCGTACTTTATTTATTTACATTGTTAGCACGTAATAGAAGCGACAAGTACCGTCAAACGGGGTGAATAGGAACAAAAGTTTGGTTAGGTTTTTCACATTGGTATATATTTATATTATTGATTTCTATCAAAGCATCCGTTTTTATTACAATTAATGAATAAATAGGAGTACTGAAATGTTGGGAAAAATTGTTAATTAACGCGAAGATCCTCTTCAAACTTTTGTTCCTATTCACCCCATTTGACTGTAATATGTAATCGAGATACTTGTAAATATAACATGATTTGGAGAGATCTACATTTGTGAATATCCAATTAGCACCATTTTTCGGACTGACTGACTTCTTGACAATTCAAAATTGCCTGTCAATGATTTATCACACTATAATAGTTATGACGGCGAAAGTTTGTGTGTGTTTGTTAATTCTTCACGCTCAAACGGCAGAACGGATTTCGATAAAACTTGGCACTAGAGTGGATCATGTCTTTGGAATAGCAGACTGGATACTTCCTGTTATAAATTTTTCTAAGGGCTGATTTTTCAATAGCCAGATAATTTTTAACTGAACAACAAATATGGCTGTTTGACAAAATAATATTTTCTAAACAATCTGTCAAACCAATACATGTAGTAAAACTTATCTATTGAATTATCTAACTATTATCGACACTTAGTTCTAAGGGTTCATACGCACTATGCGGGTAGCCGCATTGCGGCTAGCCGTCCGGCTGACCGCAAGCACAATTATGTACGTAATATTCATTTCTATGCGCACTGCGATGCGGCTACCCGCAGACCGCTCCGGTCGCTCGGAGGGCTGCGGCCCGAGTGACGGCCAGCCGGACGGTCGCCATACACACTACGCGGATATGCTAGTTTGCGGTTGCCCGCCATTGACGGTAAACGTGTTCACCAACATTCGCGCATTTAACTGATACTTTATTACTATGGATTTCGATACCGAAAAATTTATAATCGAGATACAAAGTAGGCCAGCAATCTGGAATACTAAATCCGCAGAATATTCCGATAAAAACTTACGTTCAAAAGCTTGGGAAGAGTTGGTGGAGATTTATGGAGTTGATTTATCACAGGATAAAAAAAAAGAATTTGGTAAGTGCCAATCAGTTTATTTGAAAATATTGTTTTAGTGATGATGATCCATCTTCTTTATTGTCTCAGCATATTTAAATGAAATTATCTTGCCAGATTACCCTCCCTTCGTTCATGAAATAATCTGCAAATAATTCTCGATATCTCAATGCAGTTGTATTGTTTCTGCGCACACTATCTCGAGCAATTGATTCAGTCAGTGGATTATTTAGTGAGTCTTCAAAAGAATACCCATCTTTGTCTCTCACGAAGTTGTGTAAAATACACGCAGACTTAATAATATCATTAATTAAATCGGTATTAACATTAATGGAAAATCCGCCATTTATTCGCAAGTATCCCAAAAGTACATTCAATATAACGTCTAGCTCGGCAAAGCCTATAGTTAAACGTTCTTCTTGTAACATTTAAATCACGTCTTGGATATGGGCGCATCATAGTTGTACTTAAGGCAAATGCCTCATCTCCTACAAAGACGTAGGGGAAACTAGTGCTATTAGATTCTGAAATCGGTGCAGGTTCAGGGATGTTCAAGCGATTCTCCTGCATTTTTTTATAAAAGCTCGAATTCTGAAATATTGCTGAATCACCGAATCTGCCATATGCTCCAACATCAATTAACCCAGTTGTTACTGAAACTTTTTTTTACCTCGAATCACAGTAATTTTTTAGTATTGTTACCTTGATGCATATGGTAAACATGGAAAAATACTTAAAAAAAACAGAGTTTTCAGGAAAGCTCGGAAAATGCGGATCGTTTTAACGATCAGTAGTAATAGGCAGGTAGGTTAACGCTCATAACTGCCACTTAATCGATTGTATTCTGTTTTAAATTAAAGAAACACAGTTATTACCATGAGTAAGGCTTTATTATCTAAATGAATCAAAGGACACTTTTTGGTACGGTCCTCGCAAATTTTTCCAGTGGCTTTTGCCCTCTGTTACTCAATTCGTGGAAGAGTGGAATAGAAGAAAATAAATTGTCAAAGAATAAGTGACAAGGCACACCTGGGTGACGAAATTGTAAATGATCAGCAAAACGCAAAATCACACCAGCTCAATAATTGCTGCATGGCCTTGGTACGGATCAAACCATAGTACGTATCTCAATCTAGTCGCTCCAACCCAGAACTTATATACCCGTCTAATCGGTTTTCCACGTATAAATTATTTACAGCTGTGTCCTCCATAATAAGGTACCATAGCCTCGTCTATGCTGTACATTTCTTCTAAAGGACCCATATTCAGGAATATTTTGTTTAGGATATTGAAAAGCGGTCTCAACTTTGCAAATTCACTTTCAGTAGTTATCTGAGCATTGTCACAACAGTGGAGGTGAGTCATGATAAATGTAAATCTACCCCTCGACATGGCGTTATATATAATACTAAAATCAGTGTCTGATGATTTTTCCCAGTACATGTATCTTCAGGGAACTACGATATATCCACTGTAAAGAAGTATTAAGGAAACACTTCATTTCTTTCGTTGTCACATTGGTCACTTTGTTCTTTTGAATCGCGTAAATATTTGTATATTTGACCAATAATTCGATAACAGAGTCATCAAACATACAGTCAAAGTAATATATGGGCGTTTGAAGGTGTCTTGGACTGGTTGGTTTTCTTGCCATTGTGGTCGGTCGTGAGGATTATGGCGATTTCTCCAGGTATAATTTTGATTTTTTGGTACGATTGTATCAGCAAAAGGAACGGCTGACGTGCTGCTAATAACTTGAGCTGAATTAGATGTAGATGGCTCAGGTTGACGACCTTACACAATTAGGGGTTCTTCAGTGGTACGACTTCTTTTTGCTAAAGAAGAGAAGGGTACACTGTCCTCGTCACTTTCGGAACACATGTATTCTATCTCAGCAGGAGCTCTTAGCTGAGAACCTAGATAGAAAAAAAAAATATAACAACTGACATGATAAAATAACGTAAAGATTCTACATATATACAACCTAGATTCGACCTCTCTACAAACGTGGAAGATTGTTCAGAGTTACAAACTCCTCATCACCAGAATCTTCATCCGCATTCGCGTTATCTGGTGGTAAAATAGTTATATTTCTTGGAAATGGGGCATCATCATCTAATTGTTCCAATTCGCCAACGATTTCATTGAGAGACAATGGTTTATTGGTGTACGAGCAAACCCGTACATATCAATTGTATTAATTTTGTGCTGACATCGACGCGCAGCGAATGAATAAAAACACACATTTAAGTAAGCATTGTAGTAGTTGCATAGCATCGATGAAAGACGCATTCGCCGCGGGTCGATCATCTATCATTTTCGGGCAATACACTAATTGAACAAAATCAGTTTATCATTTAAATGTACCTTTACCCCGTACATTTTTTGGTCCTTCGAGCCGGATGTCGCGTGTGTACATTACAGTGTAGCAATCAAGTTCTGTAAAGTGTTTCACTAGTGACATCAAACAAACTAGCAGTGAAGGTGTTTGTACTGCCAGCAATAGTGCAGTACATAGCAGCAGCAACCAGCAGGGATCAACAAGGATCCACATTGCGTGAGCAGCAAGGCTCCCGCTTGGACAATCAAGTAAGATCGTTCCATTTAATATCATTTCTAACATCAACATGTCGTCATTAGAGGACATTCTCGCCCAACAACAGCAGCTACTCAATCAGATTGAGCAAGTCTATACAAATTTCAAAAAGGATGGCTCCGATCGCAAAACCTCGGACTACATACGCCGAAGGTTAGAAAATTTGGAGGCATGCTGGCAAGAGTATCAATCCAATCATAGGAAATTGTGTGGTATCGAATATGCCAGATCGCATACTTACTTCACTTCGCAGCAATTTGACACGGTGAAGGAAAGATATGAAAATATCAGAGCAGTTATTCAGAATCATCAGCCAACAGAGGAAAGACCATCAACACCGCTTCTAAAGCCTGCTACTCCTCTAGCTACCTCAAGCACTTTACAACAACTTTCAGGTCAATCTTTAAAGTCTCAGGGATCAAACAGCAAGACCGATGAGATGATGAGGAAACAGATGAGTAACTTCAAGGCCTTTGAACATACTGTTTCAAGTATCGACATGGATACTGTAGCGGAAAAATGGGAATTTGATCATCTGCTAAGTTTGGTAAGGTCTCGCTGGGAGAAGATTGACACTCAGCACTGGGACTTAGACAGTGAACTGCAGGGAGGTCAAAATCAAGAGTATCATCGCATGTACCTCAAACATGAAAGTACATACAACGCTGCTATTAAAGCAATCAATAAGAAGATGTCGTCCAGTTCACATAGAGAGCATACTACGCCAAAAATAGAAATACCTACATTCAGCGGTAATTACCATCAGTGGACATCTTTTAAGGATCTCTTCACAGAAGCAGTTCATAGCAACCCGTCGTTATCTGGGGCTCAGAAGATGCAGTTTCTCAAATCCAAAGTAAAAGGTGAAGCAGAACGTCTCATACAGCATCTCCCGATCAGCTCAGATAACTACATCATTAGTTGGGACATCTTGAGTTATCGTTATGATAATAAAAGGATGATATTCACATCGCATATTAACATTTTATTGAATATACCCATTTCACAGCAAGCATCAATCAGTCATATCAAACGAATCCATGATACTGCACTTGAAACGATGAACGCTATACAGAACCTCGGCGTAGACGTGACGTCATGGGGTCCGTTGATCGTGCACATCCTGTGCCAGAAATTGGATGCAGACACATTCAGCGAATATAACGCTGCTATCAAGCAACCACGAGAATTACTCGAATTGAATGAATTTCTAGCCTTTCTAGAGGGGAAGTTCACGAGCATGGAAGCAAGCAGAAGAAAACAGGAGATAAATAATCAAAAACCCTTTTCTTCAAGCAACAATAAACCATCAGAATCAAAACATTATCATTTCAAGCAGTCATATTCAAGCAACAAGGCTATTTCGCAATCACCTAGTTACAGGAAATTGCAAAACATTCGACCAAACTGTCCAGTGTGCAATGACGCACATGCCATATTTTATTGCAAACAATTTGCTGACTTTTCCCCCATGAAGAAAAAACAATGTGTTGCTAACTTGAATTATTGCCGAAACTGCTTATATGATCATAAAGGAAAAGAATGCTTATCGAAGAAACGTTGCCTCGAATGCAACGGATTTCACAACACATTGCTTCATGAATCGAATTCTAAGGAATTGTCAAAACAAGGAGGAAATTCGATGCCTTCTACACAGCAAAAAAACCGTTTTAATCAGGAACGTGTAAATCAAGGTTACACGCACGTGACACAACAAAATGATATGATCCAAGAAACTTTATTATCAACTGCACTTTTAAAGGTTCAGAAAGCAGATGGAACATATCTGATCCTTCGGGCTCTTATTGATCAGGGCTCACAAATGTCTCTCATCACAGAGAACGCTGCTCAGCAATTAGGATTAAAGCGATCCAGGTGTGACGGCATAATCACAGGCATAGGGCATACAGAAAACAATTGCAGAGGAGTTATGAACCTGAAATGTATGACAAACTCAAGAATCAAACAATATCAATTTAATATCGATGTTTACATCATGAACAACCTAACAAAATATTTACCATCATACTCATTCCCGAAAATAGTATGCGCATTTCTGAATAATTTAGAATTAGCAGATCCTGAATACAACATCAGCCGACCCATCGACATCTTATTGGGCGCTGACGTATATGCGAATATTATCTATTTTAACGGGCATGTGCAGACTAAGCGAATCACTTCCGCTTGTTCAAGAAACTCAACTGGGTTGGATACTATGTGGAAATATCAAAACTAAACTAATGTGCAACGTCGTGCAATTTGATTTAGATAGAATTCAACAATTCTGGGAGATGGAAGATGTTACAGAAGAAAAATCACTATCATCAGAAGATCAAAAGTGCATTAAATACTACAAAGCAACAACAAATCGGTTGGAAGACGGAAAATACCAAGTGAGACTTCCACTTCAACCACAATTTGAGGAGAAATTGGGGCAGTCTAAAAATAAGGCTGTGGCTCAATTCATTAATCTAGAAAAGAAATTACATAAAAACAATTCGTTATTCAACGCATATAAGTCATTCATTACCGATTACATAAACTTAGGGCACATGAAACCTTCACCTTGTAAGCAGACACCGGAATGTTTCCTTCCGCATCATTGCGTATTGCGCGAAGATAGTGCAACGACTGCATTGAGAGTTGTTTACAATGCTTCAGCTAAAACATCTACAAATACAAGTTTAAATGACCTGATGTACACGGGACCCAATTTACAGCAAGACCTCCAGTCTCTTATCATTAAATGGAGACAATATCAGTACGCATTCACGGCTGATATAGAAAAAATGTTTAGGCAAATTTGGGTACACCCAGAAGATCAACCTTTACAAAAAACTGTGTGGAGAGATAATCCGTCGCAAAAAATACAAGAATATCAATTGACAACTGTGACGTACGGCACAAAGGCTGCTCCATTTCTGGCAATGATGACTTTGAGACAGTTAGCGGTTGATGAACGGGATAAATTTCCAGAAGCCGCCAAGGTCATCGAAGAATCGTTCTATATGGATGATCTGGTTCATGGAGCCTACTGCCTATCAGCAGCACAACAGTTGCAGCAAGATTTGATGAATCTACTGAAATTAGGGGGCTTCAACTTAAGAAAGTGGACAGCAAACGACAGGCGTCTGCTGAAACTCGAAGATCAAGATGATTGTATACAAGAAAGCAAGAGTTTTAATCAAGCAGGATTGAGTAAGACATTAGGACTTCGTTGGAACCCTACAAATGATAACTTTACGTTTGTATCAAAAATTGAATCATCAAGCACTAATATCACTAAAAGAACCATATTATCAGACATGTCTAAAATATTCGATCCATTAGGATGGATCGTGCCAGTAACAACAAAATTGAAGATTTTATTCCAAGAGACATGGTTATGCAATCTTCAATGGGATGAACAAGTACCAGATAAAATCAGCAAGGAATGGATCAAAATCAAGGAAGAATTAGAAAGAATCAATCAATACAAAATACCAAGATGGTACGGTACAGAAGCTGCGAGTAGTGTAGAGTTACACGGCTTTTGTGACGCATCAACAAAGGCATATGCATGCGTCATTTACTGCAGAGTAAGAAATAGCAAAAGGTCAATAATATTAGTAGCAGCTAAAACAAAATTAGTTCCTACGAAAAAACAAATATCACTGCCTCGACTAGAACTATGTGGAGCTCTGTTGCTGGCCAAACTCATGACTAAAGTCAAGCAGTGTCTAGCAGGTCATGACCTACATATATTTGGTTGGAGTGACTCAACAGCCGTATTAGGATGGCTTCAAGGAAACCAAAGTCGGTGGAACACGTTTGTAGTAAATAGAACAATACAAATAACAGATATTATCAAACCACAATCTTGGCGATATGTGAAATCAAGCGAAAATCCCGCTGACTGTGGAAGCAGAGGACTCACAGTGGCTCAATTGAATGATCATCGTTTGTGGTGGCAAGGACCAACATGGTTACAATCCTTTGAAGCAACAAAGGAAAATCAAGCAATTTTTACCACAAACGAGGAAACAAAGAAGCAAGAAGATGTTCATATTGTTACAAAGCATGAATCAAGCATCATTATAGACTTGTTAAATAAATATCAATCAATCAGCAAAATTACACGTATTCTAGCATTAGTAATGAAGATTACGACTTACAAAAGAAAAGCAAAAAAGCAATATCTATCATTATCAGAAATCAGTCAAGCAAAGCAAAAAATTATCAAGCATATACAGCAAGAAGAGTTTGCGAATGAAATAAGAGATTTAAAGCAAGAGGGAAAGCTGAATTCAAAAAGCAAATTGTTAAAATTAAACCCTTTCCTGGATGAAAATGATATCCTAAGAGTCGGAGGGAGACTAAAAAAGGCACATATCAGCCATGACTTGCAGCACCCTATTATTCTATCGCACAGAGGACGTCTGACAGAATTAATAATAGAAGACGCACATCAAACCATGTTACACGCCGGGGCTCGGCTGACATTAGGTTTTATCAGACAAAAATATTGGATTCTAGGAGGAAACGTCGCTACGAAGAGGCAGCTTCGTCGGTGCGTAACATGTAAAAAACAAAATCCACATTGCCAACAGCAAATCATGGGGCAATTGCCGGAGGCGAGAAGTAATCCATCTCGTCCCTTTACACACACAGGCGTAGATTTTACCGGTCATATTTACGTGAAAGCAAGCAAAGGACGAGGCATCAAGAGCACAAAAGGATATGTGGCTGTCTTTGTGTGTATGGTCACGAAGGCAGTACACCTGGAACTAGTTGGTGATTTAAGTACAACTTCATTCATCGCAGCACTAAGAAGAATGGCGGCTCGCAGAGGGACGCCTAGTCACATTTATAGCGATAATGGTCGCAATTTTGTCGGTGCCAACAAAGTACTACAACAGGAATATCAAGCACTAATGAACATCATGCTAGACAAGGATCTACAAGCAGAAGTATTAGATATGGAAATAGACTGGAGCTTTAATGCGCCCTCATGGCCATCCGCAGGAGGCTTATGGGAGGCGGCAGTAAAAAGCTTCAAATATCATTTCAAGAGGATTATTGGTGACCAGATTCTTACGTTTGAGGAACTAACTACAGTGCTCACACAGATTGAAGCTTGTCTCAACACGAGACCATTATGTCCTATATCAGAAGATCCAGACGATGTAGATTTTTTAACGCCTGCTCATTTCCTGACAGGTGGATCAAAGGTTTCCATACATGAGACTGAAACGGATTTAAGAACTCGATGGCAGTTGACACAAAAAATTGTACAGGATCTCTGGAAAAGATGGAGAAATGAGTACTTATTACAAATTACAGAAAGAAGTAAGTGGACACAACCTAGAAGCAACCTCAATGTTGACGATATCGTCATGATTCATGATGACAATCTTCCACCGGGAAAATGGTTGATGGGCAGAGTCATCGAACTGCATCCCGGTTCCGACGGTAATGTTCGCGTAGTTACAGTAAAAACCAAAAACGGAACACTGAAACGTCCTATCACGAAATTATCAAAACTCCCAGTTAACAATGAATCCTCGCCAATCAAGCAAACAATTACTGGGGGTTCGGGAGATTCTAACACAAATAAGCAGTCTGAAACAAGGAAAAGAGGCACTCGCTACAATATAGCGTCAGTGTTTGCAGCAATTATGTTATTCTTTAGCATCATAACAACTTCCCAATGTGCACTTAACGTCACACAGTTCAGAAATAATCAACATATTTACTTCGACAAACTAACAAACATGCAGATCATACGCGACGACTGGAAATTAATCATATACTACGATTTAGATCCTTATTGGGAAGGAATGACCGCACTTAACAAAAGTATAATGTCCTTGGAACAAACATGCAGCACAATTCAAGATCAAACACATTGTGACATAATATTATTGCAATTACGTCATGGGTACAATGAACTCGACTACAATAATCATATGTTGCTCAGTCAGCATTTTGTAAAACAAGCGAACAGGTGGCGGAGAGGCCTTATCGACGGTGTCGGTTACGTAGCAAACAGTCTGTTCGGTGTATTGGACGCTCGATTCGCGGAACAATACGAGAAAGATATCACTCTTCTACGCGAAAATCAAAAGCATATTGCATCATTTTGGCAAAATCAAACTTCGGTCATAGAAGCAGAATTCAGTCTAATAAAGCGGACGGAAGCTACAATGCACAAACAACATAAAATGATTCATCAGCAGTTTGTAAACATCGAAAATACATTAGAAATATTAAAGGTTGAAACTCAAAACATTTCGAGAGCAAATGAAGTTTCTATGGGAGCCATGGTCGCTAGCAATCTATTACGCGACTTGAAAGAGTTACAAAACGATTTAGTGGATACAATAACAGATATTTATCATGGTCGATTTAATCCACATTTAATAACAACCGAACAATTACAGGATCAGCTGAGTACTATAGCTATCCACTTGTCTAATGACGTCATGTTACCCGTAGAAAACATCCGTACAGATCTTGCACAATTGTTTAAACTTCTACGAGTCAAAACAAGAATGCTTAAGAACTACTCAATATTTGAAGTACAAATACCTTTGATTAGCAGGGACACCTATGAAATATTTAAGCTTATACCAATTCCTATAGAGAAACCAAACAACACTATGTTATCAATTAAAGCAGTATCAGATTTCATAGCTGTGAACCTAAAAAAGGATGCATACATTATCATAACGGAAAATATCATACATTCATGTCTAGTGACAAACGTACACTTGTGTTATATCCACTCTCCTATTTACAAATTAAGCAGAGATAAAGACTTCTGTCAATCAAAGACATCAGCATGCGAAGTCAACGTCGACTCCTGTAAAAATCTATGGATAGAAAGCCATTCTATCAACAGTTATATCTATTTTTGCTGCGGTCAATGTAACCTACGAACAGTATGTGGAGATCAAGTTACCGTGCATCAGCTGACTCACTCCGGACTTATAACTATAGACTACGGCTGCATAATCAAATCAGATACGTTTGAAGTAATTGCGCATCAACAAAGAACGAGCGATGCTAGTATTAGAGCTAACCTATACTCACCAGTCATTGCATCCATAAACCACGTTATAAACGTGTCTATTCCTCAAGATGTTTGGAACGACTCAAGCATAGAGAGCGATCGAGAGCTTAAAGCGATTGAGCAGAAAATCAAGATCATGAAAGAGAATGGATTGATACTTGACAGTCTGTCATCTCATGATATTCATCATTACACTGCGATCTACTGTATGATCGGCGTGGTAGCAGCATGTCTCGGAGTGTTCGCGTGGAGGCGCGCGCGCTGTCGCTGCGCCCCCGCGCCTGTGCCGGAGATGCCCGTAGCAGCGGGCACGCCTGGCAGCGACGGTGGTGCATGCCCGGCCTCGCAAAGTGCGTGTGTTGGAAATAGTGTAGTGTATCAGTGCGACAATGAAAGGGCGAAGGTGGTAACAAGTGCGCGAGTGTTAAATAAAGCCACCTCCCCTATATTAGGTTCATAAACAAGCATAGCAAATTTGTGAACAGTGTGTGAACGATAGAGACACTAGGAAATTAGGTTAATATCAAATCATTTTTATAACTCATTGTTTCTTTTCATTTATTAAATTGTCTTAGATATCTCTTTTCCTCGGGGAGCATGTACGAGCAAACCCGTACATATCAATTGTATTAATTTTGTGCTGACATCGACGCGCAGCGAATGAATAAAAACACACATTTAAGTAAGCATTGTAGTAGTTGCATAGCATCGATGAAAGACGCATTCGCCGCGGGTCGATCATCTATCATTTTCGGGCAATACACTAATTGAACAAAATCAGTTTATCATTTAAATGTACCTTTACCCCGTACAATTGGTATTCCTGGGTCTGAAAGAAAAAAATACATCCCCAAATTACGACCGATCGTTAAAACGATCATCAAATATAATATCATTTGTTTTTTATAAAAGATATGACAAGATCAAATTTTAATTCACAATTTTGTTAGACAGTTTATAAATTTATAAAAAACGTGCATAAAATAAATTTCAATCACAAGCTTATTTGTAAACACTTACCGTTTTGAAGACATAGTGAAAGTTGATTACGCTAATACGCACTAAAATACAAAATCACTTCACAATTATGATCTTATGATAATTTTCTATGCACTGAAACACTGTCAAACGATCACAGCGATGATTGGTATACACTAAGCAAAAGTTATCCGCTCGTTATTATTTTTAAATTGAGGGTATTTCCCAGTATTTTTTTTGATCTTTATAACGATCGGTCGTTATAAATGGGTTAAAACAAATTTGAAGCTGCTGTCACAAATTGCCATCAAAACCAGAGAATGAAAGCTCTTATAATTAAAGCACATTGATCCACTATTGTTAGGTGCTATAATTCTTATATGTTTCCCATCACAAGCCCCAATGCAGTGAGGGAAATGTGCTCGGTTAGAGAAATCATTTGCAATTTGAAGCCACTTTTCTTCCGTTGGTTCTGGTAGGCATATTTCTTTTAAGCAAAACCATATCGCGGCACATACTTCTCGTACTATTTCGGCGACTGTGCTAACTCCAATCCTAAATATGTAATGCAATTCAGCGAATGAGCACCCCGTTGCCAAATATCTAAAACAAATTTTCTTTATTGCAGGTCTCAATATTCAAAAAAAGTGGCGGAACATTCGCGACGCTTTTGTAAAGGCCCATAAAGCAAGGATGAGTCCGAGTGGGTCTGCAGCGAAAAAAAAGGATTCTTATATATTTTATGATAATCTTTTATTTATAAGAGATACAGTAACTGTTAATCGCACAGACGGTAATGCTACAGTAAATGAAGATATTGGGACGACTACACGGAATGAAGACAATCCTTCATCAAATACTGTTGTAGGGTGCAATCCTAACATAAATATGATGTCAATGCAATGCAAATGCAAGTGTAATAAATGCAGAAATGTCACTGAGTGCCTAACGGGAAGAGTCTAAATAAAAATGCAAGTAGTCCGACTCAAACCACGTCTAATTGAACACTAAAGTTAAATAATTTACATAAATGCATGCAATTGTTGCTAAGTCTATGTCAATGCATTTCCGAATGTAGGTCGCGTTCAAAGTGCACTTACATGAGCCTACATTCGGCTGATTTAACTAATTTAAGAATCAAGTTATTTTTTCCATGTACGTACACCGTACAACTGTATTGGCATCAAAGAAAAGAAAGAAAAATAATGAAGACCACATTGGTGCACAGTTAGTCGGAGTTTTAAGTAAAAATTTAGAAAAAAAAAATTTGGATGATGACAACGATCGCCTTTTTTTCTTGTCATTGGTAAAGGATTTTAAGAAAATACCCGATCACCTGCGAATGCAAACCAAGTTAGATATTTTAAGAGTAATTAATGACGCACAACAGTTTTCTGATTACTATGCAAACACACAGTGGAGTTCTTCAAGGCCCAATTCCTATCGTGGATACCAAACGACGCAGTATTCAAGAAATAACCCCAACAGTCAGCCTATGTATCCGTCGGAATTCGGACGACCACATTCTCAAGAGTCCGCAGCGAGTCCGTCGCAAAACTTGGATGTACAATCACCATTATCAACGGCCCAACAGTCTCAAAATAGTGAACACTCGTCTTACTTGGAACTTTTTAATTCTTTAAATGATAATGACAATGATTAAAATGTGAACCCACTTTCTTTTGATCAATAATCCATAAATAATAATAAATTAACCACATACCAAATGTAATTTATTTTTCTTACCTTAGCACTAATGTTAACTTTAATTCCGGCTTAATGCAATTTCGAAACTGTGTATTTTGCTTTGTTATATTGGTTTTTAATATGTTCAAAAGTTCTTCAAACGATTTCAGACTCATTCTAGTACTAGCTGTTGCCCGCGATTTCGTCTACGTTAAGTTGGTAAAACTGCACAATCATTCTGTGCTTGCAATTCATTCTGAAAGCATCGTAATTATTTATTGTACTTTCACATAAAACTGTTAAAGGTAAAAACGCAAATTACCTTCAGGATACATGTTATGTACTCGTCCAGATCCAGATGTATGAACGTCAATGAATAGAAAGAGTATGTAAGGGTCGTAGCAGTTGGCATTTCTGCCTACCCCAAGGGAAAAGGCACTAGTTTATGTATGTTTCTGGTTTATGTTCCGGTAAAACAACATTGTCACAGTGAGCACGTCACAATCGCAGCGGTAATGCCCAGGGCCGTCTTTCACCTATTAGTGGCCCTGGGCAGATTAAGATATGGGGCCCCTATAAACATAATAAAGCACTATTTTTTAACCGACTTTAAAAAAAGGAGGAGGTTATTCAATTCGGTTGTATTTTATTTTTATCATTTTTTTTTTATCTTTTTTTTATGTTTGTTACCTCAGAACTCCGTCGTTTATGGACCGATTTGCAATTTTTTTTTCCCCTATATAGGTTATGCTTCCAGATTGGTCCCATTTTTTTCAAAATCCAGTTCTGATGATGGGATCCATGAGGAATCGAGGGAACTCCTCAAATATTATAGGCAACCATATAGTGATTTTGGTATTTTCATCGAGAACTTAAGCATTTACAGTCAAAAAGTAACATTTGATGAAGTGGAACTGATGAAGAAGACCAGAAATGGTCAACGGAACTTCATACTCACTTTGATATCACAATGAAGATAGTTAAGCGACTATGACAATACAAATAAATTAATGGTTCTGAATAGTTACGTTACGTTGAAAATGGTATCATCGAAGTGATCTGATGATGATGATGGAGCCGGAAGGTAGGCACTGGAACTCCGTAATTAATCAATGTAACCTAGCCGTGTTTGGACTTATTAGAATCGTCATGAGATGCACTTTGGCTATAAGTTACTATCAAACTGATCTGATGATGGAGCCGGAAGGTAGACATAGGACTCCGTAATTAATCAATGTATCCTAGCCGTGTTTGGGCTTATTAGAGTTGTCATGAGATGCACTTTGGCTATAAGGTACTATCGAATTGATCTGGTGATGGAGCCGGAAGGTGGAAGGTAGACAAAGGAACTTTCTAATAAAACAATGTAACCATGCAGTGTTTTGGGTTAGTTGGAATCGTCATGAGAAATAGGCACTCTGTTTATAAGTGGTTCGCAACTAAAAAGTGTAAAATAAAAACTTTTTACAAAAAAAAAATAACCGACTTCACTAAAAAAAAACACTAAAAGGATCAAAATAACTTTAATTTCGGAAGTCGGTGTTAAATAAGAAACAAACAATACCGAGAAACACCGACTTCCGAAATTAAAGTTATTTTGATCCTTTTAGTGTTTTTTTTTAGTGAAGTCGGTTATTTTTTTTTTGTAAAAAGTTTTTGTTAGAAGAGACCAAAAACGTAGATATGCAAAGTTATAGCTTTATTTTTATTTCTTTACAGTTCATTAGATATTACGATGAATAGGTAATATGATGTGATTCACACTAAGTAGGTTAGGTAACCGGCATCCACGATTAGTCCTTATTTAAAAGTATCTATGCTGATTGAAGATGAGGTACCCTTCTAAATATGAGTTGAGCAAAATCGTTAATCACATCTTGAAAATCTGTGTTTTCGAGCATATATAATTATATACCTACATTATATTGACATTAGCGACAAACATAATTCAAAATAATTAATGCTTTTTTTCTCGCTTCATTTGAATGCCGCGATCCACTACCGTAACTGTTGATCAAAAACACAAAATAAAAATAATTATCTGATGATTTTTTCAAAACAGCTAAATTTAACATATATGTATTTATATATCTATTATATACAATTAATTTTAGATGTATATTGAAATTTATTAAAACATGCAAATGCAAACATGCGTTTGAGAGAGCAGTGGTAGCCGAGTGGTAACGGCCCCGACTTACGAGTTGTAGGTTGCGGGTTCAAACCCAGCCAGGCGCATTACTTTGTGTAATTTATTTCAACACCACTGCTCTCAAAACGGTGAAGGAAAACATCGTGAGGAAACCGGCATGTCCTAGAACCAAAAATTCGAAGACATGTGACATTCACCAACCCGCACTGGGCCCGCGTGGTGGATTACGGCCCATTCCCTCTCCTAGAGAGGAGGCCTGAGTCCCAACAGTGGGAACATTGTAAGGCCGACTATGCTATGCTATTAAAACATGCTGCAATCGGTAAGCCTGCACTTTCAGGCGAGAGTAGTGTACTTAGCTATCGGTTATCGTTTGGTAATCGAGTAGGGAGGAGGGGGCCCCAATACATCGCGGGGCCCTGGGCACATGCCCAGTGTGCCCAGTGGGGAAGAGGGGCCTGGTAATGCCTGTCTTTGAGGAGTGGCTACAAAGGCGTCACGGCATCCTCTCTTTGTGCAGGACTCACCGGATGTGGGTGTTTCGGGAGGTATCTGTATCGAATTCAGCAAAAAGAAACACTCGAGTCTCACCATTGTGCGGATCGCCCGGAGAATACGATGGAACTTACGGTGGAAGTCAGTCCCGCTTGGTAGGAGCGCCGGCGCCGCCGTGTCCTCATGGAGGCGATTAGTGGAAAAATGCCAACCAGTAGCCTCCTTCAGTGAAGCACTACGATCGAAGAAGGTGGCTGAAACTATGAGGGATGATGAGGGAAGTGATGCTCCAGGTGTTGAAAGCCGCAGGGCGATTGCGGTGGAGCCGTCCGGTCATCTGGTCAAAGCAATCCTGAATCGACGGCGCGTAGTAATCTACGCGCGACTCATAATGATGTCAGCAAATGGATAGGGCCCTCTAGGGCCAATGTCTGCTAAGGCTGCGAGATTGTTCGAAAGAGTTACCTCCTGTAAAATTTTCGCCTCAATAATGTTTCACTGAAGAGTTTAAGCCGTCAGACAGCTTTGGTAGAGGTAAACGAAGGAACATAATCGGGACACCGACCTTCAGCTGGATAACGTTTGCTCTGATGGTGCAAAGCCAAAAAGCCAAAAATCCAAAAATTACCATCATCATCAAATATCTTCCTCCACAACAGTACTTATGAAGAATTTGCGAGAGCATGCTTGAATTGATTGTTGCAGCTTGATCATTTGGGGCTTAAAAATTACTTGTTCATTTATCTAGGATTTTTTTATGTGTATTTGACTGACGTCCTCGTATATCAGACAAATGTTATTCCATAGTGGGAACTACCCTATGAAGAGTCTCCAACTTTTGGATGAATTTCGGTGAAATCTTGAACGCGTGTATCCCTGTCCAATCGAACTCGCATATTGATGGCCAAACCGAGAGGTCACTGACGCCGATTGCCTCTATGAAGACACGGCGGTTCATCCAAGCAGGATAGACCTCCACCGCATGCTACAACGGGTCCTCCGGGCGATTTGTAAAATGGTAATATCAGAGTACTTCCAACCGAATCCGGAACAGAAACCGCGTGAATCACCCTCAACAGTCCTGAGCTTGTGTATCCATAAAACAATTAAATTCCGGTAAACAAATGTAGCAGCCGATTAGTGTTATCCCTGAGACTGGCCTCCCTCAGAGGGTGGTTCCAGTGTTGGTCACCACTCACTGCAAGGAGGTAACGTACGGATGTCGACGTAAGGCTGCAAGGAATCTGAGATACATCATACGTTGTCGAACTGTGATCAGGAACGCAAACCTTTCGACCCAGTTTTATATGAAGCAGTGACTGCTAATAATAAAACACACCATTATTAGGCCGCAAGGTGCCATCATCCCGGAGGACACAGTGGAGCACACAGAGGTGTGTGTTGTCCTCGTGGAGGCAATCGGCGTCAGTCACCTCTCGCACCGGGCCTTGTGACTTTGGGCTATGGTCCAGAGCGAGGAGGAATGGCAGGCGGTCGCCTCCTTCTGCAAAGCCGTAATGCTAGTGAAGGAGGAGGACGCGTGAGGGAACGAACGTCCTCACGCCGAGCCGAGATTCTAACCCCGACGACCAGCCACGGTAAACGCGGGCTTGCGGACATCCAGCAATGGGTCGTCCACAGCCGTCCGGCCGTCCGGTAATTGACCGGACCGAGCCCAGTCGTCAACAGCGCGTAGTGATCCACGCGCTCCTCAAAGAGATGTCGCAAAGGGCAACTGAAGGACACAGGTGTGGTTTTAGTCAGTAAAAGTTTGACACGCCTTCCCGCTCCAACCAGAGTGGGAGAAGTCATTGGATGACTTCCACCCTTAAAAAAAGAAAAATAAAGGTGCCATCATTATCATTAGCATTTCAGCCGAAAGACGTCCACTGTTGGACATAGGCCTCCCCAAGTGTCACCATAATTACCGGTCCTGTGCGTCTCGCATCCATCGGATTCTCGCGACCCTCACCAGGCCATCGGTCCACCTGGGGGCCTTCCAACGCAAGGTGCCATGCTACCCCTTCCGAAAATTTGGCCATGTTATTTTAAAGTCAATAATTAAATACATATAAGTATTTACTGTTATCGCCTTTGGTTGGCATCCCTTGAATAATCACGGTCAATTAGTTTGTTACAACCACGGGGAAAAAAAGCAGTAGGATTAAAAATGTCTCCGTCTAACTCCAGTTTAATCATAACGGTTTTCGCCCAATTTTAAACAATAAAACTGTCTGCAAACTTGGGCGATGGTCATTCTTCCGCCACTCAGAAAATTACGTAAAATACACAATGCCATCTATCAAATATGACGTTCAACTATCATTGTCATCATTATTTCTACTTTCAGTCTTTAGATGGCGTTGTGCCATATTTACATTTTAGTACGTGATTTTACTCGTCGCTTTGATTTTATTATGTGTTTTGATTAGTTTTTACAAAATATTTAGAAGATATCGAATAGAAATGTCAATTTTATTTTGAAAAAATGGTAAAAGTTATTTTATTACAAAAAAGAAGATAAAATAATGACAAAATTTTTAACTGTAGCTGGGGATCGAACGTGGCAAATGTCGTTCAATGTCAACATTTTGGATTATTGCTCACCCCCCATAGCAAATAGCGTGATAATATGTAGCCTAACAGTTGACCCGGCCTATAAGGATTATGTATGCAAAATTTGAACAGGATTGGTTCAGTAGTTTTTTCGCCAACTAATACCAACGCTCCACCATTTTACTGTTTTATTATATGTATAGATGTATAGATATCCAAAAAACTTGTCTCCATACTTTTTGAGCTCTTCGAAAAACAATTCAAAATGCTTGCTCTCATCTCGAGTTTGCAAATAAGGATGCACCCAGTACCTTTTTTTCTGTTTCTTTTTATAACGCGAGTAAATATAATAAATAGCTGCGACTTCTTCGACGTCCATCTTGGAAATGAGCCGATCCAACCGCAAACCACTACGGTTTCTAAACGCACTTTCCGGTTGGAGTTGCGGCTATCCGCCACCCGGCTAACCGCAAGCGCAACCGCTTCCTACGGTTAGCCGGACGGCTGACCGCATTCCGGCTAACCGCATAATGCGTAGGTGCTAGTTTTCAGGGTGCGATAAGTTTTCAACGAAAAACATTTTTTATAACGAGTTTTTAGCTAAAGGGTAATGAAAAAAAAAAAACAAATTTTAGTACAATTATTTATTTTAAAATCACAGATATAAGCTTCAAAATTAACCGTCTACATTTGATTGAAATTCATGCGATAATAATACATGGAATTGAAACGAAAACCCAGATCTCATCAATGACCTTATCTTAGTCTACTCTTAGACTGTAAAACAATTTATAGATGTTATGAAACATATTGAAAGCCACACTCCCATTTAAAACATTGGTTCCATGCAAGTATTATCTTAGCTGTTTCCCATTCAAGCTAACTTATGAAATAAGTATTTTATAGTGTAACTTGGATGCAGTTTGAAGCGTTAAAACGTAAACCTACATATTGTAAAAACGTAGTTTTGAACTACCTATACTCTTTAGGCCTGTGCCTCACTATGACGCCAAGGCGGTGCTGCCAATTCGCGTAGCCTACATAATGCATGCAGCTCTATTGTGTGTACCTCACCAGGCCACTGTTGGTCTCGCAGACAACCATACATCTTTTTGACGTCATGACCTGGCTACTCTGTCATCGCGTCCCAGTGAGGCATGGCCCTAAATGTGACGCCGAATTTGCATTTAAGACTTGCATAATGGAAACACAGCTTAAGTTAATCTATTGGATTGTTCGAAAGATTTACCGACCCTTAGAACGCAAACTGACACTAAAAAAACCTGACATTGTGATTCAATCGTGCAAGTCTTACACGCACGCTATTTTCGTGAGAAAAAACGGCGTTAATAATTTAGCAGATGCAATCATGGTACTTTTATAACTAAAGCAAACAGGCATCAATTCTCACTGGGCCCACGTGGTGTAGATTACGGCCCATTCCCTATCTTAGAGAGGTGACCAGAGTCCCAGCCATGGAAACTTTATATACGGCTGATTACTATGTTTAAAGCAGGCAGTTAATGAAATATCAACATAATTCAACTAGCAGATTAGTCTAGATTCTAGAATCTCAACAATAAGACGTTAATTTTGACGGAAACTTGTATTGAAACGTCCTCTGCAGAATAAAATAAAATTCTTACAAACTTTATATTTAATGCACACGTCCTCTCCCTATAGCTAAACTAATGATACAGGGTGAATAGCTAAACAGAAAATAACAATGAAATGCAGGTAAATCACAAAGCCTTAGATGCGGAACGACCAATTTATTTTAAATTCGAAGAGGATCATTAGAAACGCAGGGGGTGAATAGAAACAAAATTTTAATAAGGATGGATTTTCACGTTATTTAAACTTTAATTTATTATTGAAATGTGTTATTAAAAACATCAATGCTTTATTGAAACTAAAAATATGATATCAACGTAAAAATCCTAATCAAAGTTGTTGTTTCTATTCACCCCTGCGATTCTATTTACCCCGTTTTACTGTATATATTGAGCTCCATTCCCACCCGTTCGTGACGTGAATTTTTTATTATAACTTTGGTAAATAATTATATCCATATTTTAAATAATTGCATCAATAGGTATCATAAGATTTTTATCAACAATAAAGAAAAAAGTTTGAATGGCCATTCCATCTAAACAACTTTCCGACAAACTTAAAATAACATGAGTTCTTATAATATTTTCTAATATATCTACAGAATAGTATGTTTAGAACTGTTTGTAGTTATTTTAGTAAATATTTACATTGAATAATGTGACGGGCCATAGCCCCAAGAAGGATGTTTAGACCTCCCGATTCTGAAAACCTGTAACATTTTTTCAAATCTCATATCACGCTATTTTCAAGTGATTTAATTGATTTTTGTCACACGTTGTCAGAAACCGGAGAAAATCTTCGTCTTAAGGCGGTTTTTACCAATACATCTAAACGTGATTGGCACATTGGAACGACGCATACAGGCACAACATTCTAGAGCTGCCAGTGTCAATAAGTTTCAAGGGGCCTTTTCCATCACAAAAATTACGTTTTAATGATGATTTTGTACATTCCTAATACAATCCACGCTTACAAAATTTACTCATTTAGTAAAAGTTGCTATACCAGATATATAATTTATTTTTCATCGATTTGAAAAATTGGAGTTGCGATTAGCGCTTTTATTGTGGTCGTCGCTAAAAAGCGTAAACTTGTTACGGCTATTTTGAATGAATATTTAATCTATGTTACAATATACTAAAATTACCAAGAGTGTATACAAAATAATATTTGGTTTCACATCAGTACACCGAATTTTATTTTAAAACTACCTTCTACTCTTTGGAGTTAACTGTACACATTTATTTTCAGATAAATATTTATACTTCTCTCTCTGCTCAATCTTGAAAGTATTTATTTCAACTATACTCCGAACACACTCTACACCTATCACTCTACACTTCTCACTCTTCTTCTTTTCACTCTTTTCTTTTCTTCTTTCTTACTCTATACTTCTTCTATTTCTTTATTTATTCGAAATAAGATTAGAAATTTTAAAAAACCTTTTTTACTGTCCCTTCAACCTATTTTGACTTTTATTGCGTTGGTGGCATGATAAATGGCGGCTGCAGTAAATAGTTTTGTAACTACTTTTTTGCTTTTAATGCCATCCTTATGCCTACGGAGTAGAAGTCAAAATCCCTTGAACGGAAAGTAAAAAATGTCTGTTTAAAACGTCTAATCTTATTTCGAATATAGTGCTAAACATATTTAAAACATCTTTCTGTCGCTGTCATTTTCTAACGATCGATGGAAATAGACCGATGATTTAACCTTTCGATCGCCATTCATGTGTACATGACAAAGTAAAATGTGTCTAACACGCCACAGTCACGACTACATGACAGATTAAAGAATGGAGTCATAGTTTGGTGCTGAGGGCACGCTTTTGCTTTTTTGACGTGGCGATCAAAAAGGTTTCAAGTCCTTTAGAGCTACATGCACACAGTAAAATGTAGGTGTGTCATAAGCTGCCTAAATCTTTTGGAATACAGGCGTAATGTTATGTTTCCTTATATTCCAATATCGACATCTCAGACACAAATAAATGCCACAAATCAATTACATTTGTTACAAACAAAATGTTGGCCGTAATCAATCTTGGCATCTATTCACATTGTTCCTCGAGAGACTAGTGTTTACGTTCTTAATTTAGTCTGGCAGAAATTTTCATTTTAAAATTCCAAGAATAGTTCACGCTGTCCCTTTAAAAATTGTCACTATCTCCTGCTTAGCTTGTGTGTGAACCTCATGTTCGTTTTCATTAACACTGAAGAACACCTCATGGCTACAATCTAGTGTTCTTCAAGTCAAGAGGCATTTGTTACTTACTGGTTACTTCTAGGCAAGCGTGTTCAATCTTCAACCACATCATCGCTTTCCATCAGATAATGGACAAGCGCGAGCCTTTAACACCAACTGAAAGAGTGCATGATTCACTTGAGTTTTATTTAGGCATTCATTTAGATGTCTAGTAGCAGACAAATAGACATTAATATCGATTAATTAATAAAGATTGCTTAAAATGTGTACAGTAATCCATGACAATCATTACCCCAGACACACTATAACATAAAATTTAAATTATCTCACTAATAAATAACCTAATAAAATACGGTTACGAGTAACTTTATCATTAAAGGCCTCATTTGCAAGGGAGAATTTCTCGACTATTCCGTAATCAAATTCTTAAATATCAACTTTATAGTAAGTTGATTTTATAATAACTGGTATTTCCTGGGCTAAAGGGATTACTCGAAAGAGTTACGCGGTCCTGGCACGCAAAGGGCAACAGAAAGGAACGCAGGTGAGTTTCAGATAGTAAAGGTCTGACATTCCCTCTTGCTCCACCCATATCGGGAGAAATCATTTCATGATTTCCCCCTAAGAAAAATAACGATAACTATAGACTACTACTAGAAAAATAAAGGATCTGTAGTGCAAACTGAACTTTAGGTGAGAAAGTTATTTTTGGAAATTAGATTGCGAAAACAGAGAAGAAATAATCACGATTCAATGCGACTGCAATTACGAAGCGATCCGATGTAGTTCACGGGAATTCAATGCGACGCGTCGGTTTTCTCCTACGTGCGCGCGAAGTCGTCGCTTCAGCCGCTATTTACATAAAACAATTCACTGCACCGCAAGAGTTCACGCGAAAATATCAAACTAAATGATTACGTCCACTTCGCTTTGCTCGTCGCTGCATCGTACTCACGTGCGATTGGTCACGTTGGCCACCGCAATAGAGTGTATTGTTTGTTCAACTCGCACCGCATCGCTTCGCGTTCGCTATAAATCGCCTACCCGCGTATACGTATCTCTATGAAACGAGCTAAATGCCTCTTGTTCCAAATGGCCCACTGTCACTGAGACAGACCGAGAAACTCCCCCATATAAATGGCCCATTAAAAAACATTTTTATTCACAGAAGTGATCTTTCTTTGTTGGCCTGTCTTTACGAATGAGACAATGGTGGATTTACTAATACGCAAAACGGTTTTGCAGTCAAATATGAGAAAGCTTGAGAGGCCCTGCTATATAAGCTCTTAACGCCATCCATTTTACGATCTAAACTGAACTGTTAAAGAGATGGAGCTATATAGGGTGTATAGATCCATCCTTCTTTCTCTCTTCGCACGACTGATATTTTAACAAGTCATGGTAAGGCCCCAAGTCAAGACTCTTACCATTATTATTCTGTAGATATTAATTCAGTAAAAAGCTCTTTTTCTTGTATCACCTTGAAATGTTTTTTTTTTTTCGCTAGATGAGCCTTTAGAAATTAGTAATTCCACCACTGATAGTTTGACAACATTTGAAGTTAGCTTCAAACGTCTTTCTATTATTTTTAGCCGTGGCATGTTTAAAAAATCCATTTCTTGTCTTATGTAGTAAACAATTTTGGCATAAATATTATCTGCTTTAATTTCAGTTATTTCGTTAATTATATTTGTTTACCAAATTAGACAAGTAATAAAAAACCTGATATTTTACACTGGTCTTAATTTTGTTGTTAAAACTATCCTAAATTATCGTATTAATATCTTGACGAATCAAACAATATTTTAAAATAAAAATTAAACTTTCATCTTTTGTTTTTACTAAACTAACCCTTAGTGAAAGCCCCATTTGTATTTAAAATAAATAAATAATATTATAATCTACACCGTTCAAAGCAGTCGTGGTTATAGAGTGTGGGAGCGAGATGACACGAAACTCAATAGTAAATTAGAAGCCCACACGTTACAGGACCACGACTACCGTAAATCTTTGCATTAAATAAACAAATTACTTTTTGAAAGTGCCTATCTACATAAAAATGAAAATGATACCGCATCGTTTTGGTTTTTTAATTTGATAAAACAAACAATTGTCACAGAATGTCAAGGGTTTATTTCAAGTATGTATTTGGTCAATAATAAGAGGATAGCGTGCGGGAAAACGTCGCAAACGACAAGATTCTATCAGCCAATCCGACGCAAGCTATGCCAATAACCCTCCAATCGCAGACGTTTATTTTCTTCGGTACCTAAATTCTTTAAACTCGTACTTAATAGTGCTCAAAACTTATCGAAAGGCATAACTGCAGAAGAGGCATAATTTATCAATTAACCACGAATTACACCCCTTTTCCCCCTCGACCAAACCCGGACCCAAAAAGCCCTAATCCGATAACCGTAACCTTTTTAGCTTTCAGCGTTTCTATAAAATTTATTTTTACGTCTTGAAGACTGAGTAACTTCGTCTAAACCTAAAATTTGTATTAATTAGTGTCGGGGATGAGGGAGGCAAAGAAAGACGTGAAGATCATCCATGTAACGGCCAATAGGGACTGTTGGGTGTTGTTTGTGGCAGGTTGAGTTGGTTGTTCAGCCGGTGTATTGGCCTGATTCGGTTGGTTGGCCTGATTAGGTGGATTTGCTTGATTCGGTGGGTTGGCCTGATTGGGTTGGTTCGCTTGGTTGGCTGCGTTGGCCTGCTGATTGTCTGCTACGTGGACGTGGAGGTCGCGAAAGAAACCGATCTGGTGGCTGAAATTGAATAGAAAGAAATATTTTTAACAAACTTAAAGAAACACGTCATTCAAATAACTAGCCATGTTATAACAAAATTAAAGACATGGCCAGTAAGCATCGTATAGCCCGAAAACTGGTGACTGGTGGACAGTTACTTGAAATTACAACGCGTGACACAATTTTAATAGCCGCTTAACTGATGATGAAATAATGGATACTCGTAGAAGAAAAGTCCCAAATATTTGTTGTAGCTGCATTTGCCACCATCAAACTCAAAATCATTTTATTTCACATATATGCCTACATGGGCACTTATAAAATGTTAGAAGCTAGTGCATCGGGATAGCATCATCGGACCTGCCACTAAAGGGCCTATTATACTACTCGATATTCAGACAGTCTTAGTCGATGTCGCGTAGTGTAATAAGGGTTAGACCGGTCTTACTCGGAACAAAAAATAAGACAGTCTGAATATCGTGTGCTGAATATCGCGTAGTGTAATAGGCCCTTTACTGTTTAGCGATCAATCTATTTGTCACTAACACCAGTTGGTGAGCTCGCATTGTACTAAAAAATATAAATGTAGTCGTAAGATGAATGATTTATCTCTTTATTTGTTTAGTTATACATTTTTCAACTACCGTCATTTTACGCATATAAAAAATAGGTGTCGTTTTCGAAATTTTGAATTTTTGATTAAATTTTAATTAGTTGGTTGAGGGTTGGGTAGACAATAATAATACTTACAGGTATCCAGCAGCAGCTAACAGCAAGACCAGCAGTAACCTCGCAGGACTTCCATACAAGTACACCAGTGAGAACAGGATGGCGAGGCGCGAGGCAGCATACAGGTGGTCCAACCAGTCCCGGGCTGCTAGGGCTTCATCGGGCTCCTCTGCGGGCGCGGGCGTTTCGGCAGCTGGAGCAGGGGTTTCGGCAGGCGCTGGGGCGGTTGGTGTGGCGCCTGCTGCTTGCCACCTGCGATTAAAGATAGAACTTATGTTTTTGGCATAAACTATGCAGCATCTAATCACGAAAGCTTATATGTTAGAGCCACGGGGATTTTCTGAAATTCTCTTTCTGTGGTAAAAAATCGCTTTTAGCGATAAGACCGCCCATTGTGACACCCTATTAATTTTAAGTTTTTAATGTAATTTGTATTTTTGGTGTACAATAAAGAATATATCTATCTATCTATCTAGAACGCAAAGGGCAACTGAGGGAACACATGTGTGGTTTTAGTCAGTAAAAGTCTAATACGCACCACTCTAGAGCGGAAGAAAATTTCCTAGCTCAAAAAAGAGTAATGTTTATTACTCCTTCACACTTAAACGGATGAACGGATTTGGATGAAATTTGGCACACGAGTAGACCATGTTCAATAGCACATAGGATTTTTATTTATCCTGGGAGTAGTTCCCGTAATCCCCTAGGCTCACCCCCGTGGTGCAGTTTTCCAATGCAAGCTTATTCTGTCAACTAGTCGAGGAGAAAGCAAGGCTCTGCATTTTGATGGCCTGTTCCGCTTAATTGTCACAAATCTTGCCAGAAATCCATCTAGAGGATAACTTAGTTGATGGTGTTTCGGATGTCTGTATGTCTAATTCATTGGCAAGCTCAATAGTCTAAACCGCTTGATTGATTTAAACAATTGAAGTATCATTAGATTCGTATTGACTGGCCTGTTTGTCTAGTCGTTAGTGGCCCTGACTTCTATGCCAGACAAATGTTTGTGTGATGAGCACGATCATTAGTTCTGTTTCTGGGTGTAATTATAACTATCAGTTGTCTAGTACTCATAGCACAAGCTCTGCTTAGTTTGGGACCAGATGGCGTTGTGTGAAATTTGTGGAATATTATTATAATAACTAACGTAACTATTGCTTTTCGAGTACAATTAATCGTTTTTCGCAGTCTTTTTTTTTTAATTTTCTACCGTGAAACGCGATACGAAGCCGATTAAGTATCCATTTAGATGTAGCCAAGTGTCTGGGCGTTAGTCAATGATGACGGAAGTAGGCAGTTATCTTCCCACGCATTTTGTAATAACAATTTTGTGTCATCAGTTCACACAACTACGCGTAGTAGGCAACTTGCCAAGTGTTGTTAACATTTGTTTACTATTTCGGGTTGAATGTTTTAAGAAGACTATATTAGTAGACTAGTGGTCAATAGGACTGCCGAGTGTGGGGGGCTTCGATCCCCGGGTCAAAAAGTCCTGACTCGCTCACTGACTCACCAACACTTTTTTTGACTGACCGACATTTGAGTGTTCAAAAGTGCCTATAAATGGTCTATTTGAAATAAATGCTTTCGATTGATTGACACCCCGCCCAAACCCTTGGACCTAGAAAGCTGTTATTTTTTTAAAATAGATATAAACTAGTGCTTGACTGCGATCCCACCTGATGGTGAGCAGTGATGGAATCGTTGATGGTGAAGCTCACTTACTTTATTAAGAACCTATTCACTCTAGCCTTGAAGACATTTAAATTATAATCGAACGGGAAGACCGCTATAGGCAAATTGTTCCAATTTTGCACAGAGGTTCTTTTTTGATGTATACAAACAAAAAGAAAGGATTTTACCAAAATTCCCCTAGGGGAATGAAAAGGGGGTCCAAAGTTTGCATTGAGGAACCTTCTATCACGCGAGCAAAGCCGCCGGTAAAAACTAGTTTATTTATATGTTTAGTTTTGTATGTCTGTTGTGGCCATATCATAGAAATTGACCACTTCATGATATGGCCAAGTAAAACTGGCCAGATCGTTTTAAACGTTAAACTTTGATGATATGTCAATACTCGTTTGGCCATGTCATTGATGTAGGATTTCTATGATAATGGAAAATCTAAAAGCCACGACATCTCTTTTATGTGACGCCTATGGCGACACATTGCTCACTGTCACAAGACCAGACTTAATATACATAAATATTTTTTTTTAAAAGCAGTGGCAGTGGCAGTTTTTGAGAGCAGTGGTGGCCGAGTGGTAATGGCCCCGACTTACAAGTTGTAGGTCGCGGGTTCAAACCCAGCCAGGCGCATTACTTTGTGTAATTTATTTCATCACCACTGCTCTCAAAACGGTGAAGGAAAACATCGTGAGGAAACCGGCATGTCCTAGAACCAAAAATTCGAAGACATGTGACATTCACCAATCCGCACTGGGCCCGCGAGGTGAATTACGGCCCATTCCCTCTCCTAGAAAGAGGAGGCCTGAGTCCCAGCAGTGGGAACATTAAAAGGCTGAATATGCTTATGCTTATTTTTTTTAATAATATAAACTAGTGCTTGACTGCAATCGCTGATGGTGAAGCGCACTAGTTTATTAAGAGCCTATTCACTCTAGCCTTGAAAAGACCTAAATTATAATCGGATGGGCCACATAAAAGAAAGATGACACTAACAGAACCGCAGCACAGTGTTTTAAAATAAGTAAACAGGAAGTAACAATGAATTTAATGACCTCAAGGTTGGGTGAGCACTACAACATAAATGTCCACAGAAATTCCACTCTTATCAAGCCATTTACTGATTTTTGACTGGCCTGGTTTAGTGGTTAGTGGCCCTGACTGCTATGCCAGAGGTCGTGTGTTCAATTCCCACCCAAGACAAATGTCTGTGATGAGCACGATCATTTGTGTCTGGGTGTAATTTATCTATAGTATGTATGTGTTTAGAAATATATAAGTATGTTTATCAGTTGTCTAGTACTCATAGCACAAGCTCTACTTAGTTTGGGACTAGATAGCTTTGTGTGAATCAGTATATCTCAGAACCCTGAGGACCTGGCCCTTTGAAAGGCGTGGCGAGGAGCCGAAATCAACTGATAACGCAGAGGCCCTTAAACACTTAATGGAACTTATTACATATTATTATTATATTTTACTAGCTCAGCTTCGCTCGGGTAAAAGCGGAAAATTGTCCGAAGGGAACATATTCCCGGGATAAAAAGTAACCTATTTATTTATTAAATACTTTATGCACAAACGTACAGCGGCGGACTTAATGCCTTAGGTATTTTCTACCAGTCAACCTTAGGGTGATGCAGAGATAAATAATAAAGACCAACAGGTCAGTCCAGTCCATTGTGCATTTAGTAGTGCTATTTTGATATTACAAACAGACATTTTAATTTTATGTATTATGTATAGACTTGACCGCATATAACCGTATTATAAAATTTCACACGGACGGTTTTGATAATGACCTTCTAAACCCATAATTTTTTGTGACACGTCAGTCACATAATGACATCATATTTTTATAATGTAACATTCATTCGAAATATATTGGTCTACAGAATTTGTTTAGCCAGCTGTTATCGACGAAAGAATGGCATGGAATGTTTCAGAATTAACTGAACCAATGTTTATTTATTTATTTATTTATTTATTCATAACAATAAACATTGTGTTGAATATTACATCATTTTAAAATAATATTAATATTAATTTATAACATTTAAATTAAATAATGTAAAATATAGAGTCAAATCATTAAACACATGTCTACAAATAATCTAATGTCAAATTTCGGATATAATGTCAAAAGTAATGTCAAGTGATTAACCAAACTCAAGCATTGTTAATGTCATCATGTATTAGTAGTAGTAGTTGTATGAGTAAGTGTTTATTTTATATAATTTGACATGAAATCTGATACTGAGTATAAACATTTTTCCAACAAGAAGATTTTTAATTTGTTTTTAAATAAGTGAGGGCTATATATTAATAATTTCAAATCAGTTGGTAGCCTATTAAACAATTCTACTGCTTGGTATCCGGAGCAATGCTTAGCTACGTTAAAATTTGGTATCATCTTGTGTTTAAACTCCTTTCTTCTTGTGCTTTCTCTTATCTTCCGTTCCTCTTGTGATTCAAATTGATGAATATACTTGGCAAAGTGATTAAGGATAACTAATATATATAAACTAGGTACTGTTAGAATTTTTAGTTCTTTAAAATGCTCTCTGCATGAGTCTCTTTGTGAGATTCTTACTAAAGTCCTTATGGCCCGTTTCTGTAAGATAAAAGCTTTCTGACAGTTATAACTGTAGCTGTTACCCCAGAGCATGATACTGTACCTTAATTTAGATTCTACCAGCGCATAATATATATCCTTTAGTTGCTTTAGATTTAAAATATCTCTAAGACTCCTGAGTGCATAGCACGCTGATGAAATAGAAGAGTCAATAGCAGCTAACTCCTGTTTCCAATTTAAATTTACATCTATGTTAACGCCTAAGAATTTAACTTTGTCTACTAAGTCAATCTTGTCTCCTTTGAGCTGTACGTCTAAATTGTCATTATTGCGAGTCGTAGTCTTGAATAAAATAATGTTAGTCTTACTTGTATTTAACAAAAGGTCATTGGCTGTAAACCAATCGCAGAGATTTTTCAGGCTTTCATTTACAATTTTGGTCAAATCCTTTAAGTCATTTGCCCCCATTATTATATTAGTGTCATCTGCGAAGACAATAAGTTTTACGTCAGGTTGAATGTGATGCATATAGTTTAGCAAGTCATTTGTAAATATGATAAATAGTATTGGCCCTAAAATTGAACCTTGAGGTACACCACGTTGCATATTTGTAATCTTTGACGTGGATACAACTTCCTGATTACTTTCATCAATGCTTTTTATTTCGACAAACATTCTTCTATTTTGTAAGTAGGATCTTAAAAGAAGTAAAGACTTGCCTCTAACACCGTAAAATTCAAGTTTAGCTAGTAGTAACTCATAATCAACAGTGTCAAAAGCTGAGCTGAGGTCGACAAATAGCCCAGCCACTTTCATTTTGTCATTCAATTTGTTAATTATGTCATTAATAAGAGTGTTTATTGCATCTGAGCAACCAACGCCTTTCTGGTAGCCAAATTGTCTTAAATTAATGATTTTATTAACATTTAAATGAGTCATCAGTCTATGTTTTATAACTTTTTCAAATATTTTTGACAACGTTGGCAAAAGGGATATGGGCCGGTAATTTTTTGGGTCAGTCTTGATACCCTTTTTGAATATAGGAATGACTTTGGCCAATTTGAACTGGTCAGGAAAGATCGACTCTTCGAAACAATTATTAAAAAATTCAGAAAGAGGAATAGCCAACAAGTCCATATTCTCTTTCAGAATTGAAATCGGTAAGTCATCATAACCGCAAGATTTTTTATTGGCCATCTTACTAATAATCTTTGTGATTTCAGAAGGTGTTGTCGGATAAAAAGTCAAATCATTTTCTACTCTTTTAGTAGTCTCCAATAGGAAGGCCATTGCCCTTTTTTTTTCATTGCTACCCGATGAAGATTTGAACACAAAACTGTCAGCGAATTGATTTGCGACCTGTTGGAGATCAGTTATCACTTTATTGTTCACCTTTAGGTTTAAAGTTTTATATAGCCTATTTGTAGTATTCTTTGTACTTTCATTTACCAGTTTCCATGTCTGTTTTGTTATATTTTTAGCACTATTTAATTTATTTATTATGGCCTCTTTTTTGGCTTGCTGAATTACTCTTCTATAAATACGAACATAGTTGTTTTTATATTTTATAAGGCTGGCATTTTTTAGCGTGCCCGAGCATAGTATTCTCTTCATCTTACTAGAGACTTTAAGCCCTTCAGTAATCCACTTTATTGTCGTGTTTTTAAATGGCTTTACACGAATTGTCTTCTTTCGGTAACACTCCTGGAATGCCTTACCAAGACAATTTATAAAACCATTTATTCCTAAATTAGCCCAGTTTTTATTACTGATATAATTCTTGAATGCCACACTATTTTTATCATTAAAAATTCTTTTTTTAATTATTATAGTCTGTTCAGAGTTATTAGATATTTTGCCGATTTTGTCAAGAACTATGTCGCAAAATAGTCCACCGTGACCATCTGCCAAGCCATTGTGATCAACAAAACACTGATTTATGTCATCGTCTGCAAGATTTGTAATTATGTTGTCTAAACACGAATGTGCGTTATTCCTAATAAACGTAGGAGCATTTAGAAGATACCGAAAATTATAACAAGTCAAAATACTAGAAAATTCAGCAGATTTCTTACTCTCAACAAGTACGTCAATATTAAAATCACCACATATGATACACTTCTTGTTGATAAAATGTTCTAACAGTTTTTCTAAACTAGACATAAAACTTTCAAAATTTTTATCGTAAGGACTTCTGTAGCAACAACAGATATATAACCCTGTTTCAATATCTTTAACCCCACATATTTCAAAACTATCTGTTTTATACAGTTTTTCAACAAAATCAATATTTTCACAATCTTTATTTAAATGTGATAAAATAAGAGTACCTCCTCTTTTTTTGATCGTCCTGGTGTTGTATGAAGCTAAATTATAATTGGAAATATTAAATACTTCAGCAGACTGTGGATTTAAGAAATGTTCTGTTATGCACAGGTAGTCTACACGAAAACCCGTGGTTTCCATGTACAATTCTAACTCAGTTTTTTTATTACTTATTCCACATACATTTTGATGGAATATCTTTAAACAGCTATTTTTTTGCATCAAGGTATTTTTACAGACTGCATTTGGCACTATATTAGGCACGAAAAAAATCACTGTCGTTAGTTACTGTGTTACAATTAGATAAAAGTGGTTTTGTGTTCATTTTATTAAAGTAATACGGAATAGTGCCTCGTTTAAATTGATATTTTTCAATGTCTTCATACGGTTGCGTCAAATTAAAATTATTATAATCACAGATATTTTTATGTGTTGACTGATTAAACAGATCCAAATAGTTTTTCAAGTTGTCAAAGATATTAATCATTGCAGTAATGTTAACTTTACCGGTATACTTAGAAAACATTTCATGTGAATATTGTAGCTGTTTGTTACTGTCAAAAGTGTAAGCATATTTAAAAACTCGGTTACTTTGGTATAAAAGTCGATTAAAAGCTTCTATTCTGGTATTAAACAAGCTAGTATTCCATCTTAATTTAAAAGTAGGACAACATAGAATGATATTCGTATGCAGTATTTTTTCAAGTTTACATTTTATATATTCAACTATTTTTGCATAATTTTTAGATACTAAAAAGTCCTTTTCACCTAGGAAAATTATGCAATGGTCATCAAGAGTGTAATTTACTAATTTTTTATCCAAAGTTGCAAAAGGTTCCATTATACCTGCCTTTGGCATACAATAGTGGCAGATTTGTTTGTTTGGAAAGGTGTTTTCGGCAATCCGTAATATACTATTAACATTGTTATCACTTAATATACATAATTTGTTTTGCGGAGTATTTGTAACTGTAATATTACGTCGTGTCGTCGCAGTCGTTACGTTCAGAGTGGTGCTGTCTGAGGTCAATCGGAAAGGTAAATCATTAGGAATCACGTTAGGTTCAAAACTTGTGTCTTCTAACGGCATTTTATTAATTCCAGTACAATTTCTTCTTAAAGGGTCTAGTCCAGTATATAATGTTTGGTCCAGCCCTAGCCTACTTTCGTTTTGAGTCTGGTTAGATGGTGATATCCTTTTGTCGTCGTTAAAAAATTTGTCATCTTCTCTATGTTGTACATTGGTGATTGTTTGCTTGTGTTTTGTCAAAGGCGTTACTTTGCTGTTGTGGTTTGTTTTCCGTTTCCGCCCTGAGCGTGGAGTCAAAATATTTATGTCAGTACTATTTATGTCCTTATAGGCGTCTATTATTTTAATATATCTTTGTATGTCTGTTTTTAGTCTGAAATTTTCCGAATTTAAATTTTCTATTTCTTGATGAGCACTTTGTAGATCATTGTACAGCTGTTTATTTTTTTCCTGTAATTCCATAACTGTTTGGCTGGTATTTAACGAAGTATTAGGTAGACTCATCATAGTCGCATCAAAAAGAGCTGAACTGTCAGCAGTCATGTCACATAGTGAACTTGATCTAAATAGTTTACGATTGCGATAAGTTATATTCTCATCCATATTTATTTCGCCAAAAAATAAAATTTTCTACCAAATAATAATATATTTATTAGTATGGTAACACCAACTAGTATTTTTACGCACTCTGGCGGTTAGTAGTGACAATTTTTTGTTAGTCTACTCACCACTTGAGGTCGTATTGGCGCTAGTAGTCATACATTATTTTGAGTCCAAAGTCCAATATTCAAAATCTGTTGCAAAAACGGTAATATAGTTCTTGTTATTGTTGTTATTTCACTAAAAATTTTATAAAACTGAACTCATAGTCATTATTTAGCCGTGCCGTGTGGTGTAAATATATTTATTTACTATCACATACACAGAAATGATTGCATATAGACCGTTTTGCACTGGAATGTTTGTATGTTCATAAGTCGTCGTGTTCAATATTACACTGGTCGTAAATCGTCACTAATAATATCACTTGTTAGTCACAGTTATTACAACTTATCTAACCACTTTTCAAACCATTTAGATTACAAAAACAATTTATTTCTGATTATAAATACGCTGCTAATGTAAACAGTGCGAGTTAAAACTACCCTCCGATTGGATGTGTTGGGTTATTGGGTTGCAGAAATAATACCTACTTTCCTTTTTTGTATTGATAATAATGTACCTACGTAATTTAATTTATTTTACACATGTAACTAGGCTACGATATGCTGAAATTAATTTAGCAACAGGGACATTGCTAACTAGAAATTAAAGCAAGTTGTATTGGGAATACTTTCATCGAGCAATTGGCACAGGTAAGGAGTGGAACTCCCTGTCAGATTATTTCCTAATAGCTACAACTTGGAGGTATTTAAGTCAAAAGTGAATAAGTTGCTTCTAGGCAAGCTCCATTGTCGACTATATCACTGCTTACCATTGAGTTATGAGTCAATGCAGGGGCGCCGGCTTTTAGAAAACCTCATGGGTGCTCATGCTCATTTGATGACTCGAAAAAGTAGCGAAGTATGAGAAGAGAAGTGCACACTGATCGACCAACAAACTAATAAATGTCTTACTTACATACTGCGTACTTAATTACTAATTATGTTTGATGAACAATCAACAAACATTTGTGCCGGTGCGGGAATCGAACCCGCGACTATAGATAATATTACCGTGCCGCGACCCTTGCGTCTCAACCGGCGCTCTAAACCACTGCACTAAACGGGTCGTCAGGTAATGAAAAAACGCCCATCCCTAAAAGGCGAATACTGATCTGTTTCTTGATGTCTGTTCTCAGGGGTGCTCGGCACCCACTGTTTATTTCTCATGAGTGCTCGAGGCCCCTAGCACTCACGGATTCGGCGCCCCTGAGTCAATGTTTTTTTTTTTACCAACAAATTACGACAGAGTTCACAAGAAATAGAAGGTAATTTGTGGGGATCTGGAGTCTAAACTAAGCCTAGGCCAGTATTTTTGAGCTTGTAGATGTTTAACCTTTTGACGTGCGTAATTAGAGACACAATAGTAAGACAATGGCTTGCGGACGCCGGCTACCGCCTGAGCGTTAATGAATGTTCTTGCCGAAAGAAATGTCATATCGATATCTTGCTAGCCAAATCCAACGTGTTTAGGATCTAATAAGGCAAAAAAAAAAACATTAAAGAGACTTACATATTCGCGTACTGCTGCATATACTGCAAATAAGCCTGTTGCATCATCATCATATGATTCGCCAGCTGTGCTGGATCGTTTGGCACTGGTAAGTAGTTATAATTCGGGTAGGGGGGGACCCTCCCATAATTGTTCACGAAGGAGGTCAGATAGTTCTGCATCTCTACGTTATGGTTCTGATCGTTCTGCCTTGTCTCTGGTCGGGGTGGTTCTGTCACTCTTTCGGCGGGCGTCGGGGGCTCGGTGACGATCCTGAGAAGAAATTAGAATATTATTTATTTATGTACATACAATAAAAAACAGAAAAAAGATAATACATAATAGACATTAGTACGAAAGGAACTGCTTATTTCCAAAGAAATTTCTTCCAGCAGACCTGTGAAAGGAGAGAGATAAAACAACATTTTTATTTCATACTAGCTTTTGCCCGCGGCTTCGCTCCCGTCAACTGATTACTATATCCTACTCTTCCCAACTCTATCATACTCTACCCTACTCAAAAAAAAAAAAAAAGTATCCTATGTCCGTCTCCTGGTTCTAAGCTACCTCCCCACCAACTTTCAGCCAAATCGGTTCAGCCGTTCTTGAGTTATAAATAGTGTAACTAACACGACTTTCTTTTATATATATAGATTTCAAAGGAAGTTAATGATAGCATGATGGGTGACAGGATAGAATGGAAAAAAAAACGTGTCGCGCCGACCCCAAATAATACGGGACAAGGGCAGGAAGATGATGATGACAGGCCTACATGGGCACTTATAAAACGTGCTCGGTTCCAAATTGGTCGTTTCCTATGGAGAAAAACCGGAAAGAAACTTCATGGTTACTCTTTTAAAAAAAAGGGTTGAAGTTACAATATTTCCATATTACAGTATTAATAGATATTATGTAAGGACAGTGTTGACCAGTCAATATTGTACCAAAAAGCACAATAAAAAATCAAACAGAAAAAAATTAAAAATGACAATAGTCGATAGCTACTAATTTGATGATTTGAATTATTATTATTTGACACGGAACGGTTACTGTAATGATTGAGCAATTGGCTGCTGCGCTACGTCACAGTAAGATATATGGAACAGTACAGAAACTACCTACAAATATTCGAAACGGCACACTCACACAAACATACGCATCGACGAGACTCCTAAGCGTTTCTCGCGGTCCTGTCAGTAGCGAATGCGGCTACGTCCCGCGGGGGCGATTCCCACAAGGGGACCAATATTTTTATGGCCTATATATAGGGTGACTGGTAATTAGTGTATGATACTTAAACATGTGAATGTGCTCATGATAACCAACAACTTTTACTATGGGAACAAACCTGAAATCGCGAAAAAAAAATCAGCTGTTCAGTACGTTTATGTTTGCCTAATGTACTGAACAGCTCATTTTTTTTGCGATTTTGGCTTTGTTCCCATAATAAAAATTGTTTGTTATCATGAGCACAATCACGTGTTTAAGTATCGTACACTAAATGCCAGTCACTCTACATAATAATAGTCTAAAGATAATAACTAAGCCTTTTATTGCGTCCCCATCGTGACAGTACTTCGGGTCTATGTGTTTACATATTTGTTAACGCACCCACGAAACAGGATTTATTTACCGAAACGAAACTGAAACGAAACATCTGAATGCTCTGTTGGCATTCGATAATTCTGTCACTCGAATGTATCACAAAACCTTATGCCACGATATACGTCAAACGGGGTGAATAGGACTGCAGGGGTGAATAGGAAGTACACTTTGTTTGGTTAGGTTTTTCACATTGGTATATATTTCTATAATTGATTTCTATCAAAGCATCCGTTTTTATTACAATTAGTGAATAAATAGGAGTACTTAAATGCTGGGAAAAAATGATAATTAACGCGAAGATCCCCTTCAAAGTTTTGTTCCTATTCACCCCTGCGGTCCTATTCACCCCGTTTGACTGTACGTGTTATTTTTTATACCATAAAAGTATTTGGAAGTAGTCATTCGGAATCTCGATTATTAAATGTCCAAGGTTTCTATTGATAAACATTTCTTATTTTTTTAATTTATGAGTACATTATGAAGGGCTTTTTTTTAGATGGGAAATCATCTAATGACGTCTCCTGCCCTTGGGAGGGGCGGGAGGGCGTGTCAGACTTTTACTGACTAAAACCCACTCGTTTGTTTCTTTTTTGCCTTGCGTTCCAGGGCCCCGGGTTTCATTTTCACTTAACCCATGGCCCCAGTAGGCTTCGACCCTGCTGGGGCCCTACGATTTGCTGACATCTCCTTAAGGCGCACGGGGAACACTACGCACATTATGAAGGGCTATTTAAGGGGATTTTCAGAGGTCTTTACTGGATTAGTTTTACACAAATTTATGATTTGTTTTTAAAAGAAACCTAAATAATATGAGAAAGATGTGTAATAAAGTCGTAAGCACGTAAGACCGGTTGTATGGAAATATATCTTGGGCTGGAAATGTAGTTTGACCCACCTTCGGCGAATACCGTCAGTATTGGGCTCTGGTACGGGCGGGGGCTCTATCCGCCGAGTGGGCGTGCAGACCAGGTGCATGGTGTGAGCTATCTGACTTTCGTACGTCCGAAGCACGTCTTTCAGTATCGTGTTGTCGTCGAGGAGCTGGCCGGAGTATATTATTTTCTGTTCATCTGTGCCCTGTAAAGGAAATTATTGGGGATTATTATTATGTTCTTAAACTGACGACTGACCCACTCCTTGACAGTTAAAAACTATATACCGGTAAATGAATTAAATAGAAATAAAACCTTCTTTCTTAGGGGTGAGAAATAATCTTTTTTTTAGGGTTCCGTACCACAAAAGGAAAAAACGGAACCCTTATAGGATCACTTTGTCGTCCGTCCGTCTGTCTGTCTCGGGAAGGCGTGAAGGTATCGAGTTGAAATTAACCCATTAGAGGTCACTGTACTCGATTGAGTACAGCCATATCCCTAAGTATAAATTACATATTTTTTGTAGTTTATTTGAGTTTCCTTGTTATTTAACTTCATCATAACACTGTTGAAGTATACTGATAAATATTACGCGGGTAGTGCAACTCTTTTTGATAAAAAGTGTCACTTGAAGTTGTTACCAAAACACTGAGGAGGTAAGCAAATGATTTTTGATTTTCTAAAATTATTATTATTTAAAAGTTGATTTTTTCATTTCGTTCCTATAAAAAAACTTTTTACAAAAAAAAAATAACCGACTTCACTAAAAAACACTAAAAGGATCAAAATAACTTTAATTTCGGAAGTTGGTGTTTCTCGGTATTATTTGTATCTTATTTAACACCGACTTCCGAAATTAAAGTTATTTTGATCCTTTTAGTGTTTTTTAGTGAAGTCGGTTATTTTTTTTTTGTAAAAAGTTTTTTATTTCACACTTTTTAGTTGCGATACACTTATAAGCAGAGTGCCTATTTCTCATGATAATTCCATCTAACTCAAACACTGCTATGTTACATTGTTTTATTATGAAGTTCCTGGTCTTCTTCATCAGTTCCACTTCATCAAATGTTACTTTTTGACTGTAAATGCTTAAGTTCTCGATGAAAATACATAAATCACTATATGATTGCCTATAATATTTGAGGAGTTCCCTCGATTTCGCCAAGATTCCATCATCAGATCCCGATTTGGTGACTATGGGACCATTTGGGAAGTATACCCTTTCCAACAAAAAAAGAATTTTTCAAATCGGTTGGCAAGCGACGAAGTTATCCGCGAACAAACATAAAAAAAAAAAAAAAAATACAAACATCCGAATTGAGAACCTCCTCCTTTTTTAGAAGTCGGTTAAAAATACATGTCAGAGTAAATTATAAGGAACAATATAGTCCGATTTTTTATGACTAAAATAAAACTAGAGTAACATAAATGTTACTGTACTCAGTTAAGTACAGTGACAACATAAGTAAGTAAAATACCCGTTTTTCTTTTTCAGTTTCCTTGCAATCAAAAGAGCTACCAGGGACTAGAAGAAGCGATTGAAGTCGTTTTACAGGATAGTGGTGATGATGAATGTCACTTGGCTATTATACCACCTGATCCAAGTGCATTGACTGATAAAGAGGAAGGAGGCGATGAGGATATGGCAGCGTGGTTCATGCCATAAGATATACCTAGTACTATTGAGGTATTTATGAATCGAGGGGTTAGTGGTAGCGAAGATAGTGCGTAAGACGACAGTGATGATGGACAGCTGGGGTCAAAAAGAAGTCGACTAGATTCTACCCGCCAATCCACTCCGGATTTGAGTCCAATCTGGTGGAAACGTACCCTAGCTTCTCAGAATACTTCCGAAGTCCACGATAGGAAAAGTCCTGTTTGTGAAGAACTGAAGCGTGTAGCGATACCACCTTTATTCCAAACCAACAAAGACATGAGAGGTGTGGATGAATTCGACCAGTCTGTCTAATGCGAATTCTATATAATGATATAGAATTGCCGTTTATTTTAAAAAGTGGTGATGGGTGCTATTTACCTACATGTTAGATATGGTTATTGCCAATTTCTGGCGTTTACATGTAATGAGCAATGATATTCCTATTGATCAACTTATGCTTCGCAGACATATCGCGATATACTATTTACGCCAAGGTGTCAATAATCGAAGGTCTGCCTCAAGATGCAGTTGGATATTACCCTATTAAAATTGAAAAATAGCTGCGATGTGTCCTTTGTCATTCTAGAGTATACTGGTAATGTAAAAAACGCCTTAAAACACTTTGTGGCAAAAAAACGTCTTTTGAAAATTTTCGTACTTAGGCGGTCAGTGTACTCAATTAAGTACACCCCTATATCTTCATAAAAACTAAAATTTTTATTTCTTTTTCTTGTATTTTGTGTTTTTTATTCTTATTTCAATATGAAAATAAAGAAAATTTAAAAAATATTTTGGTAGTTTTTGTTTGACCTCTAATGGGTTAAAACCATAATTATACTCAAGTCGGCGCGGTCCCTTGAAGCTGTAAAAAATCAAACTTCTAAGTTAACGAAAAAAAAAGATACGGCCGTTTATGACGCAAAAACGTGTATTTCGACACTCTCAAGGAGATCAAAATTCATACTTTCCGTTAACCAAGAAGCCTAAAATTTGGCATGAAGCAAAGTCTCATAGCACAATTATAGGAAAAAATCTGGAAACTGTAAATTTGTAGTTACGTCACAAAAAAAACTTTTTTTACGATTCGGAAAATAACTTATTCGGGATTGAACTGTTTTCATTGGTCAGTGCGCGAGTCCAAATCGCACTTGCCTGTTTTTTTTTATTATGGATAGGCTCGCGTTTGACCACTATCTCACCTGATGGTAAGCGATGATGTTTGCCGACAATGGAGCACGCTTGCCTAGAAGTAACCTATTCACTCTTGACTTAAAGACCTTACCTTAGAAACCTATCCTGACTTAGGGACTAGGTTGATCCTGATAGCTTTATCAGGAAACACAAATCAAATAACTACTCCCGCTCTGGGTGGAGCGAGAAGGAGTGCCAGACTTTTACTGACTAAAACCCGCCTGTATTTCTTAAATCATAAGCACGGGCCTCGTCAATTATGCTAAGACCAGTAACAGTTCTTTGAGGTGTGTGTAGAACATAACGCACCGTAGCCTGGTCTTATCCTTATCGGACGACGAGCTATCCTTTGCTCGTCGTCCGCAATAATTGTCCTGCAACTCGCGACACCCAGGGCGGCGTGTCAGGGGCGTGAGGATTGCCAAATAAACGCTTCAAGTTCCGTTTTAAGAGGAGCGAGATTCCCAGAAAGCACAAAACGTGTTTTATACACGTGCTAACCAAACCGAACATTATAAGTAGGCATAAAGATGATGAGTGTGTGACCAGACCTTTTGAGTATCGCAATTAGAGACAATAGAAAGACAATGAGCGAGCGAACGCCGGCGTTCGCTTGGGGTTTAATGAATCTATGTTTTTTTTAGTCTAGATTTCGAATCAGCACGAACTTAATGCTGGAAAGCGAACCAGACGTGTACAAAATAGTCTTGGATAAAAACGTGCACATGATAAAACTGTGTTATCTGTCATTCTTATCAACAAAAATACCGTCCAATACATACTTCATTTAATGCTTAAATAATATAAAACAAAACTTTATAAACTTTTGTTAGGGACGTAAAACTTGTAAAGGTAAACCAGATAATAAAATATGCCTAAAGTTGGCAATCTAACTACAAAACAAATTATTTTTTTGTCCTACCCGCTCAGTGAAGAAACGTTTCGTGGGTTTCCTAATTCCGTGGCCAAGGTTGGTAGATTGTTAATCAGTCTAATCTACAGCTGATGACGTCTTTTGAAAGTTAACAATCTGCTGAATATTATGTTCTTTTCTGTGAAATTGAAGTTTTCCAAAATAGTTTCATTCTTGAAGGATACCCTCAGTTTTTTTTTTTCAAGGTGGGAAATCTTCCAATGACTTTATAATGACGCAATCTAGGGCGGAGCGGGAGAGTGTGTCAAATTTTCCCTGCCTAAAACCACACCTATGTTTTTTCTTTGCCTAGCATTTCAGGATCCCGGGTTACAAGACACAACACGACCACAAGACTTGCAACAGAAACCTAGGGCCAATATGTGGCATTAATCACTGGCTACTTGGCAAGCTGTGCGACCTGTGTTATAGAATACTTTAAGTCTATAAGCTGACCAACAAAACCCAGCTATTATGAATTTATGATTACAATATCGTTTATTTTAAACAGCATTGGGAAGTGACGGAGCAGTGTTTAGAGTATGCATCAGAGTGAATAATAAATAGAGGAATTTTGTTGTTATGTTTCACATACCAGCTTAATGTTTGCTTAAGAATCCTAACATGATACACACGGTTGACGAAGAAGCGGTCTTAAAATCGTACGAATAAATCTGGAATATTAGCATTTGTGTTATTTTCTTCACAAATAAAATGGCACTAGACCCATGCGGTCTAGAAGTTTGTCTGAAAGATCAGATCTGAAATGAAGAGATCCGCAAGAAGACTTGGTAAGCTACATAGATGGAAGGATTGCCAAAGGGGAATGAAACTTTTCTCATAGATTGCAGGCATGTATTTTTTTTTCTTTTCGCCAAAAGTGAAACCTTGGCCATATCTTAAAGGACTGTATGATAAATCAATAGCAAAAAGAATTATGTCTACCAACCGTAACCAAACAAAGTTACACACTATTTAGTATATTGCTATAGTTTGTTATCAGGCGTTTTTCTTAAATAAAAATACTGTGTCTGATATTTTAAGTTTCCCATTGTTAAATATAGTTTTAGTTTCGGATTTTATGGTGAGTACGCATTAAATAGTGTCAATGACTATCATAACACTAATGCGTATCTTTTCGATTCATTTATCACTTATTTTTTTACTAGTTTTAGTGATGAAAAACTGCGTGTGAAAAAAATATAATAACCAATTTAATCTATTTTATCAATGGAAACCTCAAAATATTACGTATTATATATCCATTTCATTATAATATAACGAAAATAGGTAAGGCCTGACAACAATATACTAGCAATGCTTCTATACGTATTTTCGTTCGGTTACGGTTTAAAGACCTGGTTCTTTTTGCTATTGATTCCTCGTATTGGCCTCTATATAAGGTTATATGTTAGCTTTAATTTCTGGCGAAAAGAAAAAAGTAAATCATGCCAATAGTTTGCTTTGGCCTTTATTTGGCAGAGGGTAAGTTGCTTGCTTGTAGAACGGATAGCCAATAGGACCGACAGTACCATCTGGAGTAGCAACCGCTTACAGAAAGTTGAAACGCTGGAACCACAAGGTGGACCGATGACTTGGTGAAGGTCACGGGAGTATGCTGGATGAGCAAGAACCACAGGACCTAAATCAATGTGGCGATACCTACTTGGAGAAAGTCTAGCGATAAACATCTTTCGGCTAAAATTATTATTATGATGATGATAAACTGGTGAATTCGGAATAAAAATATTTCACTTATGACCTACTGTACTTGTTATTTTTTACTGAAGGTGCACTATTTTATTTATCACAGAGGTTCTAATTCTAAAACCTAACGCCATCAATAGTGACCTAGCACCTCTGCCAGAGTTAAAAAAAAACAGTTGTGACGCCAACATTCGATTCCATATGGATGTAATATGCAAATAAATGTAGATAGGTAATGGTGTATTTAATCCATTTTATAATGATTATTTTTTATTTATTTATTTGGTCAGTCAACAACTGCTTACCCAATACATTTATATTATTTTAAAACGAAACTTACATCCATTAGTGTAGCAATTAATTATAGGCTAACACCACATGCATTATATTCGGTTATACTAATTAGGTGAGCTGTTGATGAGGACAATGTAACTAGATAAATACAAATATAACTTTATTTTTTTCCTCATTATATTTTTATTTCACTTTTAGCACAGATCATACAGTGGCGAGATATACAGACGAGATTGTAGCCATTGCGGCTAGAATATAAATGAGGTTAGATCATCAGAAGAGTGTGAGGACTGGCACAGGAAAAGAGAGGCCTATGCTGGGCGAAGTCACGGGAAGAAGATAAATAGATTATAGAATAGAATAAACTTTATTGTACACCAAAAAAGTAACACAACTTATACATAAACTTAAATCTAAGGGTACAATGGCGGTCTTATCGCTAACAGCGATATCTACTAGACAACCTTAGGATGGATCGTAAGAACTTAACATAATACAGGGGGTAGTCTACGGTGTACTACTGACAAATTGATCAATCTCTATAATATTTATAACACAATACATAAGATTATAGTTAGAGATTACAATCCCATTTACTTTTTCTATTAAAAAAATTGTTCAGGAACGGTCCTCATAAGACCGATTCGTCATTGGACTGTTCGTCGACAGGACGATTTATTTATTCCCGTTTCTCTAACAGAATCTTTCACCTATGGACATTTCGCCGATAGGAACTTTCATCAGTGACACTTGCGACGACAAACCTTTTCAGCTACCGAATGTTTGACCGACACGACGATAAGCCAACAGCGCCTTAAAAAAGATGTCAGCGAAACCATAGGGGCCAGCAGGGCCGAAGCCTACTGGGCCAATGGGTAGACTTATGACAAGGAAACCCGTGGTCTTAGAACGCAAACCGCTCCGCCATAAAGTGAGAAAAGTCGTTCGATGACCGAACCTTATAAATCATATTATATTATAAGACACCAGTAATCTGTAGTAATGTGTATTTTTTGTAATATCGCTTGTCTTAAGATTGACGACGCAGGGGCACCAAATCCGTAGGTGCTCGGGGGCTCGAGCACCCATGAGAAATAAACAGTGGGTGCCGAGCACCCCTGAGAACAGGCATCAAGAAACAGATCAGTAATAGCCTTTTAGGAATGGGCGTTTTTTCATTACCTAACGACCCGTTTAGCGCAGTGGTTTAGAGCGCCGATTGAGACGCAAGGGTGGCGGGTTCGATTCCAGCACCGACACAAATGTTTGTTGACTGTTGATCAAACATAATTAGTAATTAAGTACGCAGTATGTAAGTAGGACATTTATTTGTTTGTTGGTCGATCAGTGTGCTCTTCTCTTCTCACACTTCGCCACTTTTTCGAGTCATCCAATGAGCATGAGCACCCATGACGTTTTCTAAAAGCCAGCGCCCCTTCGACGAATTCTCCGTAGATGAAAAGGTCGGTAGTTAAGAGTTATCTTAGCTGAATCATTTCAAATATAAATGAGTTTGAATAAAACTATATTCACAGATTAAAACCACTATGACTTAGGCAGGCGATAGGTCCGTCTCTGTACTTTTGTGTGCATAAAGCATTTGATAAATAAATATGGGATTTTCCAAATTTCATCCTCTAAGGGGATGAAATGAGGGTTCTTCAAAGCTTGTATGGAAATACCTGAGTCCAAAGCCAAGGTAGCTGCTAGAAAACTAGGCGTTCTTGCAAAGGTCCGACGGTACTTCGCACCGGGGCACAGCTTCTAATGTTATACAAAGCACAGGTCCATGGGCTGATGCTGCTAAATGCCATCTAGCAGCTTTGGACTCAGTGGAAAGGCGTGCGAAGAGGCTAATTGGGGATCCAGATTTGGTTAAGTCCAATCTACAAAGCCTCGGGCACAGGCGCAGGGTAGCCAGCCTATCGGTATTTTACAGGTTGCATTTTGGAGAGTGTGCGCGGGAATTGCATGACTTGATTCCGCCATCTCCTTTCTACCATCGGACAACCCGACGTACGGCGAGTATACACCCTTACGTTGTTGAAACTTCAACGGTCCGGACTAAGCGTTTCGCTTCGTCGTTTATACCGCGTACATCGAAGGACTGGAACAATTTGCCTGCTGCAGTCTTCCCGTCCAACTATAATTTAGGTGTCTTCAAGGCTAGAGTGAATAGGCTCTTAAACTAGTGCGCCTCCCCATCAATGATTGCATTACTGCTTACCATCAGGTGGGATCGCAGTCAAGCGCTGGTTTATATCAATTTAAAAAAAAAAAACCTATTTTCACGCGGGCAACGCCGCTGACAGAAGCTAGTCTTCCTATAAAACTAGAGTGTTAGATTATTCATACTTGCCATTATTTTTTCACCATAAAATCCGCGTTTATTACTAGGTTACATACGCATTCTGATTGTGAGTGCAATTAATACTATCGCTCGATATAATTGAAATGAACGAGATATCGGTTTACAATAGGAAAATATAAAACACTCATTTTTGACAGCGACTTTGCCCATGTGAAAGTTGGAAATTATCCCAAGGAAGCATTTAAGGGAATTGTTTACTTGCGTACCAAAGTCTATTCAGTAATTTTTTGCATGAAGGAGTAACAAACATCCACACATACAAACAAACTTTCGCCTTTATAATATGCGTATGGTAAGGGTTCGCCATTGCAACCCTACCACCTCCACCAAGCTCTTAACGCGATACATTTGACAACCCAAACTGAACTGTTAAAGGGGTGGGGATGGGATAGGGTGTGTGGGTGGGTGTTTTCAAAACGCCCAAAATCACCAAAATAATAATAATAAAAAAACCTTTTTCTGGAGTTTTCTAGGAAAAACAGAGACTAAAAAAAAAACAAAATTTTCGGACAAATAAATTTCGTACAAATGGGTCATTCAAGTTGTACAGACATGTACAATCGGGGCTCGAGGAAATATATACGAGTACATGTGTATTGGTTTATTATTTTGTAAGATTATTTGTGTATTTTGTCTATGGGCCTTAGTTGCCTGATAATAAAGGATTTTTATTATTATATCTCCATCCCTGTTTTTCAATTGCATGCTTAACATTTTAACATGTCATGGTAATGCCCCTGGCTACTGGTAGTGATCCACTGGGCTGATAGCTAGATAGATATTTGCATGATATTATTAATATTACACTAATTATCGTACTAAGATACAGATTATGTTTGTATGCTTGAATCATAATTATTTCAGTAATGCCATGGATCTGGTTGGTTGAATGTTGGCTCAACCATTGACTGGATTCATGCAATAGGAAACTTTTTATCACAGTAGTATGTTCCTGCAAGATCCAACTTCTTTTAGGGGGTTATATTGCTGGCAAAAACTGGTTTTATCTCCATTACTTTATCATACACTGAATGATAACCATTTTTATCTTGTAATTTTACCTAAGAACACCCATTTGATTTGAAAAATATTAACAAATATTGACACAATGCTAATTTAAATAAAATACAGCTAGAATATTCCAATAGTTTATAAACTATCATTGAAATTGTCTTTCTAAGCAGAAAATTGTTATTTCAACGAGTTTGCATAATTAAGAGAAAATGTTTTGTGTAATTTATTATTTATTGTCTACTTCTTTCTACTTCAACCTCATTAGTGTTGGGAAAAGGCTTAGCAGATTGATTATTTTTTATTATTATTGCTAGAGTTGCTTGTAGTTACAGTATCCGATGAAATTGTGATCAAATATCACAATTTCATCGGATACTAAACAATAATTTGGTTGACAATGGAGCACATTTTTAGATTACTGTTGTGCCAGTGACATGAAGAAGCCTACTTATGTACAAATTGTTGTCAGGTGTACAGAAAAGGACATAGGGTACCTAGATTCCAGAAACATGTTGGAAACTGGAAAACACTACTAAGGTCTTTTTTACATAGCATGGTTAAGATGACAGCAGGATGAATTAAGATAAGAAAAAAGGCAGTATAGGCAGCTACATTGTATGAATCTGACAGCTGTCACCCGCACCATCCTATAGCGATTGTAGTATAGTTAAATTCCCTATTTCTATAAAAAAAAATCTGGATAGATTAAAGAAAAAAAACCCAATTGTGGGTTAAGCTCGCCTTTGTACATCAGCTGTCCAATTTTTTAAATAATTTGTTATTTTTATGTACAATAAAGGTAGTAGGGCCCATTCAAGTAGTAGGAGTTGATAATATTATTAAAATAGAGATCAGATGACAAGATATAATTAACATAAATATTTGACCTAAAACAATAGTCTTATTTTATAATGCTCATCATAATATTATTGTACTTAGAAAAGAGCTACTGCTGATCTTAGGATCAAAACAAACTCTATACAGACTTATGTTGTGAAGATTATCAAATAACATTCTAAACTTTTTATTTATTTATTTATTTTTAGAACAACCAACAAAAAATACACCATTAAACATGCTAAAGATTCAGTATTCTTACATTATATAGGGTGACTGGTAATTAGTGTACAATACTTAAACATGTGATTGTGCTCATGATAACCAACAACTTTTACTATGGGAACAAACCTGAAATCGCGAAAAAAAATCAGCTGTTCAAGTACATTCATGTTTGCCTAATGTACTGAACAGCTGATATTTTTTTCGCGATTTCGGCTTTGCTCCCATAATAAAAATTGTTTGTTATCATGAGCACAATCACGTGTTTAAGTATCGTACACTAATTGCCAGTCACCCTATATAGTGTAGACTTAATTAAAGGCTGCCACGGCATGCAATAAACATAAAAGGAATTATGAACTAACATGTCTATTCACATTTTGTTTGATGTTAAGCCAACCTAAAAAAAAAAGAAATATGACAACAAAAACTAATTCTGAATATTTGAACATTTACAAATTACTATTAGTTATTTATTTATGAGAATTTTGTCCTTTTCACTCACAAAAGTTTTAATTATAATGATTAGCTTCTCCTGTATTCTTTGGTATTGATTTATTATCTTGACATATTTATTTATTGGTAGGTACTGAGTTTTTTTATACAGGATTTAGAGGAAAACAGAGAAAGGAAATATAAAAATTAATTGCATACCCACTATTCTACTTATTAAAACTATACTTACCTTTTATGGTTTTCAACTACTTATTCATTCTATTAAGTAATTTTTTTTTGTAAATGAAATTCATACGAAAACCAGTTTAATAAATAGCGAAGAGGTAGGTCATTGGATATTTTTAACGCTCAAATATTTTAGCGGCTACGTAATAATCTAAACATAACATTAAAATCACAATACTTACAGGTTTACTAGGGTAAACCTCAGAGAGGTGCCCCTTCAATTGCCGGACCGTCCATGAAGATTCGCATTCGATATTTTGATCCTCTATCTGTTGATTCGGCGCCTTAACAATCAAAGTCACGTTATTCGGTATCATCTTCAATCATCCAATTGCACTGTGCTATTAGATAACACTTTAAAAACCCGTGATTTAACACACGCAGCTAATTCGCGAAATAGCTCTTCAATTCACTACAGATAAAACACTAGAATTTTACGCTGACGCAATAAAACCACAAAAGTTCCTTTATTTATCAAAGCTGTCTTCCGAATACGTAATGACCAAATAAAACGGTTCTGATGTAAATAAATACTTAGATAAATGGGGCTAGGCACTTGTCAATTTGCCCATGAAATTATCTGTCGTTACTCTATTGGTCCAGCTTCGATTGTGACGTCGAAATGTTGTTTTCAATTACTATTTCGTGTTTGACACTTATCTTGCTATTGTGAAATGTCACACGGCGTAATATTATTGGTCGCCAAATAACATAACAAATATACAACCAATTACAAATAATCAATTAAATATAAATAGTGTGACACAATCAGATTCGGAAAACGTTTCTTTACACGCTTGACTGAAACGACCGCTGAACTTCATAATAAAATTGAGTTTTTGATCTACTCAGTTTTATTATGAAATTCGCGGTAGATCGACATTCAACTTTAAATACTTTGCAATAACAAAGCTATATTTATTTATTATTTATTTATTTAAACTTCATGTACAGAGGTGGTACATAGGCGGACTTAATGCAACAAGGCATTCTCTACCAGACTACCAGTAATAAAATAAAAGTAGTAGTAGTAGGTATATAATATTATTCTCTACATACATACAATGCGTTCCAAATAAGAATAGGATGGATTGCCATGTTGTGACGTCATGTCATACTGTCAAATCGAACAATTATTATGGTTAGCAAAACAAGTTTTTTTTTAAATTTTATTTATATACGAACTGTGAACGTAAAAAGTTTAATCAGAATCCAGTTCTTCAATTTTGCTCATCTCTGAGTTATTCAATTTTGCCCAATTTTTTGCGATTTGACAGTATAACGTGACGTCACAACATGGCAATCGCTCCAATTCTTATTTGGAACGCATTGTATCTTCTAAAATTAATAAAAATTGTCTCAATAAGAGACGGACTTAGTCAATTATCTATGCTGAAAATCATAGAATAAATACCTCTGAAAAACAAGAATCTTGTACGCAATCTGGATTGATTATGTCAACCTCAAAAACGTACCAAGAGTGGCAAGAGTACGATACAAAAGGGTACAAAAACAGCCGTTCCGATTTAGTTTTGCTGCTCACAGCGTTGATATCGATATGTCAATTCGGAACGACCTGTTGTCGCGCCAACCATTGACCTTAGAACAGTGATTTTGACGTGATTTCATTGAGTGGTTTGGTAGAGATTCAACAATAAGCTTTGTTAACAAGGTATTGCGCGTGTATTTGACACCGCTAGGATAATTGTGTTCTGTGATTGTGTTGATTGGTTTTTTTTTTTTTAGGTGGGAAAATCATCTTATGACAAATCTCGCTCTTGGGCGGAGCGAGAGATAGAGTCAGACTTTTACTGACTAAAAACCCACTCCTGTTCCTTCGTTGCCTTCGTCCCAGGGCCCCGGTTTCGTTTTCACACTACCCATGGCCCCAGTAGGTTTCGACCCTGCTGGGCCCCTACGATTTGCTGACATCTCCCTGAGGCGCGCGCGGAACAATACGTGCCGTCGACGACTTGGGCTCGGTCCGGATGGTTACCGGACGGTCGGACGGCGGGCCACCCATAGCCCGCCGTCCGCAAGCCCGCGCCTACGGTGGCCGGAAATCGGGATCGGAATCCCGGCGGCGGTTGGGGCGTGAGGACCGTTGCCGTTGCCTCACGCGATCGGCCGCCTCCTTTGCTAGCATTACTGCTTCGCAGAAGGAGACGACCGCCTGCCAATCCTCCTTGCTCTGGACCATGGCCTGTACCAAGGCCCGGCGCGAGAGATCGCCGCCGCCGATCGCCCCCACGAGGACACGGCGTTGCTCTTCCCAAGCGGGGCACACCTCCACCGTGTGCTCCACCGTGTCCTCCGGGCGGTCCACACAGTGGCGACACCCGGGCGTTGCTTCCGCACGAATCCGGTGCAGGAACTTCCCGAACTTCCCGTGTTCGGTGAGAACCTGCGTCATGCAGAAGGTGAGGACGCCGTGAGGTCTTTCCAACCACGCCTCAAAGAAGGGACTTACCGCCATAATTGTGGCGTGCCCAATTGTGTTGATTGGTCAGTTTATTCTATAGCTCTCTCCATACATTTATAATAATAAAATAACTGGGCTTCAAAATGGCTATGGAAGCCCATTTTTTCATCGAAATGCTATTTATGATAAGAAGTAACTAAGAACTATTAAGCAAACATAAACAAACAATATTTTTAAACTGTCACTTTTGACAGCGCTCTCTGTGATATTGCATCAGAGCGTAAGCACTGTTAACGCAAGATGGCGTCGATAATGACGTCATGCATGACGTCAAGAAACCGTTAATAGTTCTTAGCACACTTAGTTACTTCTTATCATAAATAGCATTTCGATGAAAAAATGGGGTTCCATAGCCATTTTGAAGCCCAGTTATTTTATTATTATAAATGTATGGAGAGAGCTATAGAATAAACTGACCAATCAACACAATCACAGAACACAATTATTATCCTAGCGGTGTCAAATACACGCGCAATACCTTGTTAACAAAGCTTATTGTTGAATCTCTACCAAACCACTCAATGAAATCACGTCAAAATCACTGTTGGCGCGACAACAGGTCGTTCCGAATTGACATATCGATATCAACGCTTTGAGCAGCAAAACTAAATCGGAATGGCTGTTAGCGCTGTGAACGCTCATGGCGATGTAATCGTTATTCGGAACGCGGTGGAATTAGCGTCAAATTTGTCAATGTCATTGTCAAATATAATCTAAAATTGTTGTCAAAGTCGGAAAGAGGAGATTTTTATTTAGTTCATTTTATAAATAAGCATAAAAACGAAAAAAGTTCTTCACTGAAATCAATATCAATGAATGAAATAGTGTTAGTGAGTAAAAGTAGTATAATTATATGGTAATGTAAACTTTGTAACCTGCAAACTTTGCCTGCAAATCAAGACTGATTAGCAAATCCGCTAACATGGGTGTTACTGTGTAAGTTCTGTTTTGAATTATTTATTGTTAGTTCCGTTTGTTTTTAGATTTCTTTCCCCTTGAATACATGCGTGAAATAGGTTGTATGTCTTACAAAGTAGGATAGACAATCATTTCTGTCTAACCTACAGTAGCTTTTTTTTTATGTTTTCTCTGCTGCTCATAGTGCCTCTAATGGTATACTCCAACTCCTAAAAATCTGCCCCTAAGACGACCCACTGGCCGTTCAATTTTGTGTTTTAAGCTGGCTTTAAAACAATCTAAGGCTTTTTTTAGCAATCTAAGACATATGTATGCACAATGTCGATATTAGCACTGCAATTTGTTTCTAATCTAATAATAAAAGTAGTCTAGCGCGAGCCCATCAACAATAATAATTAAAAAAAGCAAAAAAAGTGTCACTTCAACTCAGTAATAAAACATTAATTGTATATTTTCAGATTACAGCAATACCCGGTTCCCGAGAACAAGACTGGCACGTATGTGATAGAGCTGCTAACCAAGCGTATACTTGCATTAGGAGCATCACAGCAGGGACAGTTCCTTGTCGACTGTGAGAGCTACTTATCACATCCGCAGATGGGTTAGTATAGGTTGAATTATTTTTTGCTGGTGAAGAGAAAGAGATACAGGATTAGGATATAGAGTGGACTGCATGGTTTAGTGGACCAATAGCTGGTACAATAGCTGGTGAAGAAAAATTAGTCCACTCTTTGAGAGAAAAAAAAAAGACAATAAAATAAAAGTGCATAGACTACAAGTCTATAAAATATACTTTTTTATGCATACTCCCTTAGATTCCATGAGTATTATGAAGTAGTCTGAAGTTAAAGAAGGAACACACCCTCGCGTCCCACCCAAGAGCGACTGAAGTCATTTGATGATTTCCCTCCTTAAAACCTTAAAAAAACCCTTAGATTATGAGGAAGGGGGAGTGGAACATAATACATCAGATAGGCTCAGTGTAGATTGATTGTAGCTTGGTGCTATAGCATCAAACATATCATAAGAAAAAAATTACAAAATAAAAAATATATATATTATTTTTGTGTTAAATAATTGAAAAACATGGTTTGGTAACCAGTATCTAGTAATAAATCTTCTATTTTGAAAAACTCAAAAAGTCATCTAAAATTATATTCCAGGCACAACAAAAACGGTTCACATTTTCCACAACTCCGAGCAACCAGCATCCGTGTTCTCAATCCTGGACACTGGCACCAAGAACATCCATGTGATTGCTGATGGTCTGTTTGACTTGCTTATGATGAAGCTGTCGCAGCACTATACCTCTAAGAAGCAGACCAAGATTGAGAGCAAGGGACCGAGGTTTGAGCTCGGTGACTTTTGTATTAAGCTCGGGTCTGTGACGATGAATCAAAGTTTTAAAGGGATTCTTGTGGAGGTAAGTGAATTTAGACACATGCTTGCACTGACTGGACAAGTCCACTTAAATATGTGTGATTCTTTCCTCAAAAGACCATCTCGGACACTAATCTGCCTGGTTCTCATATGATTAGACCATTACATGTTTACTGTATGGACTTTAAGAGATTTGGACCTCTGTTTGTTTCCGTATTTCTTCTCAGAGTAGTCAGCTAGGAAACACTGGCCTCATCTAGTTTAATTTGAAGAAAAAATTGGAAAATAAATATCTGGTTTAATGTGGAGATGGCTTGAGTTACCTAACCTTTGAATAAATAGCGGTCAATGAAACCAGGGCAGTTTATATATAGCCGCGCAATGATAGATGCGATACTAAAATGCACAGTAGCATAAAACATGGCCTTACTTAGAAGCTTGGCTTTTGTGTGAAGTATTTTCAACTAAAAAACGAATAATATCGAATTTTTCTGGTTTAATTTTGCTTATTTGCGTGATTATGTTGACGCAGTGCGACTGTTGCTCGATGTTAAGTACCTACTTTTACCATCGAGATATAAGTAGTACTTATATCTCGATGACTTTTACTTTGCTACATCCGGTTAGATTGGAAGCGGTGTCAACAACCTTACAGCCACTAGACGTCTAATAACAGGCGACGCATGTCAGTCAAAACATATGATTATAGATGTAATGTCTTGACCAATCAGAACGCAGTACCCCGCTCCCCCGTACCAATCAGAACGTAGTACCCCGCTCCCCGTACCTCGGCTAGTTGATAGAATTGTTTTGGTGCGCTTGTTCAAGTATGAGGCGTCTAGTGGCTGTAAGGTCGTTGGGTGAAGTATATGAAGAACACCATAAGGCAAAAAATGCACTGACAGGTGGCAAACCGGCTGTACTGCGAGCTTGGTACCTTCGCGAGTCGCTTAGCGTACCAGTGTATCAGTGCGGCCGATCACGAATATTTTTCTACCTTCGTTTCATATAGATACTCGCCAGCTAACTGGCTAGGCTCTAGGTGCTAAGCAAGCCGCCTGTCACTGCGTTTTCGACCTTATTTCAGTTACATTAGATCTCAAAATCTACATTCTCTTTTTTCAGGTAGAATACCGCCCATGTGTAACAGCAAACGCAGTGTGGAACTTACTCAGGGAGTTCCTACAAGGTTTGCTGGGACCCTCAGTGCCTGTCCAGCCACCACAGCACCTGGTCAGCAGAATGAACGATATATACACTCCCATAGACACTATCTACCAGTACTTGGAACATTTTAGTGCGTACAGAAAGATCACTGGCATGAGAAGTACGTAATTGTGTGCAAGTGAATTAGTTGTAAGTTAATTTTTAATAAATATTTTTAAATGAGTATGTTGTTTTAATTTTTTTATTGCCGGAGTCGAGGAACTCTTCACTTTTTTACTTGAAACAGTGGGCTTTGTAGGATTGTACTATTATCTACTTATTATTTTTTTTTTTTTTTAATTCATATAAACCAGTGCTTGACTGCGATCCCACCTGATGGTAAGCAGCGATGCAATCATTGATGGTAAGGCGCACTAGTTTATTAAGAGGCTATTCACTCTAGCCTTGAAGACACCTAAATTGTAGTTGGACGGGAAGACCGCAGCAGGCAATTCTGTGCCCTGGCCTAACTCTGCCCTGGAACGCAAAGGGCAAATGAAGGAACGCGAGTAGATTTTAATTAGCAAAAGTCTAAAGCTAGAACTACACTGCGCACACGTGTGCCACACACGCCGATCTGGGCGCGTCGGTCTCCATACATTTTATCAAAATAGTTTATGCGACATAAACGGTCGTATCTTTTTTATTTGTTAACTTAGAAGTTTGATTTTTTTTCAACTTCACGAGACTGCCGACCTGAGAATATGCTTTTAATTTCAACTCGATACCTCCACGCGTTTTCGAGATTAAGGCCTCCTACGCACTGGCGACCATGGTCGCCGCGACCTGGCCGCGGCGGCCAGTGAATTCTGGACTTTTATAGCAATCGCTATATAGCCCCTACGCACTTAGCGGCCAGCGACCAGCGGCCACCGTTGGCCGCGGCGTCCAATTTGATGCCACGCGACCAGCGACCAATCGTGGCCGTCGAGAACATCACTTCTGTATTAAAATTCATCAGTGCTACCGCATCGGCCGCGGCGACCAGACGTGTAGCTAGCTACAGAGTGATTATTTTACAATGGCCAATTTCGACACGGAAAGGTTCATAATTGAAGTTGAAAATAGAAGAGGTTTATGGGATTTAGAATCAAATGATTACTCCAATAAAGATGTTAAGCGGCAGTTGTGGCTTGAACTGGTCGATATATTTGGCGGTGAATCCATGGAAGATAAAGAAAAGGCAGAACTTGGTTAGTATTTTATTTTATTATGCCTAAGTAAATTAATAATGCGATGAACTACAATAAACGCAGCAGGCTAGCATGCTATGCATGGCTAGCATGCTATGGCAGCTACTATGCTGTAGTAGCATTCGACACGTATATGTGACATGAGTGTTTTTTTTTAAAGTTGTTCCGTTCATTCAAAATCTAAGAAATTTTAGCAAATAGGTAATTGTCAAAAGTATAACTATTTTATTTCTACTATTTTTCGCTTTGCACATGAGTTTTGACAATTATTTGCTAAAATTTCCCAGGTTTTCGTAATGATTGGAATAACTTTTTGAAAAGATTACTCATACCGCATGTGCGTTTGACGCCATTTTGTTTACGGCGCGCAATGGCGGCTCGCGGCGAGCAAGTGCCTCAACGCACAAACTGAGCAGCCGTCGTAGGTACGCACCCATATATTTACAAATTGTGCCAGGGCAAGCGACCATCGGTACTGAAGTAGTTTGCGAATATATCTCGATATTCGGTTGATGTTCTATTTGCTCTATTAGGTAAACATGCAGGTATTTCTAATAAAGCCTCTGGTACAGTTAACGTGTCCTTGAAATCATATCCGTCTCTTTCTCGCACAAAATTATGAAGCACACATAGAGCTTTTATAATCACAACTGCAAATTCTTTCTTGACGTTTAGGGGTCGGTGAAGAATCTGCCATTTATTGGCTAATATTCCAAATGTACATTCAATATAGCGGCGGGCACGGGATAGTCGATAATTAAAATTAGTCTTTACATTATTCAAGTTTCTCCCAGCATACGGTCGCATCATATGTTCCGATAGTGAAAACGCCTCATCACCCACTAAAACGAACGGCATTGATTGGCCATTTTCTTTGATGGGGTTATTGCTCGGAATATCGAGATCATTATTTAAAAGCCTATGATAAAATACAGAGTCTTTGTAAATTGACGAATCACTGCATTTGCCGTATGCTCCAATATCTACGTAAAGAAATTTATAATTTACATCACATATTGCAAGTAACACGATTGAAAAATAATTCTTGTAATTGTAATAAAGAGATCCCGAATGTTGTGGTTTGATAACTCTAATGTGCTTGCCGTCGATGGCTCCAATGCAATTAGGAAATTGGGCGTATTTTTGAAAACCTTCAGCCGTTTGAATCCACTTATCTCTGGTCAATTGTGGCATCACAATTGGTTTTAATATCTCCCATATTGCTTCACAAACATCAAATACTATTTCCGATACTGTAGGAAGCCCTATACGGTATTCATGACTTATATGAGATAAAGAACACCCAGTAGCCAAATACCTGAAAATAAAATTCACATTAATAAACATAATATTAGTTTTGTAATATGTAATACATTTATTTATTGATTTACAGGCATTACTCTCCAAAAAAGATGGAAAAACCTTAGAGACTGTTTCACAAGAGAGCTGCGCCGTCTTAAAGATGTCAAAAGTGGTTCTGCTGCAAAACGTAAATCACAATACACCTATTTCAACCAATTACTGTTTTTGAAATCAGTGCTGGACACAAACGCAACAGAAAATAGTCTCGAAGAGGCAAGTCAAGAAAATAAAAGTGCAAGATCTTCTGATCTTGAGACTCAACAGTCTGCATCAAAGTCGCTTAGAACAAAAAGGAAGAAAATAATACCAAACGAAGAATCCGATACAGACCCTCTAATTTCAGTTCTGCATAAGACCATAGCGACTACACAGAATGATTCAAATTGTGACAGACTGTTTCTTTTATCCCTCCTCGAAAGATTTCAAACAATCCCTGCTGCAATGAAGACCAAAGCGAAAATGGAAATCATGGAAATTATAGAAAAATACCAACCGAACTGTACACCTACAACAGCGCGCATAAACTATTCAAGTAATTTCAATACTCTTAACGACCAAGAATATGACCCTAATCGACCGAGTTATTCAGGTTATTCTACTACCAACAGGATATCAGATGATTCAAATTACAGCGATAATCATACTCATTATTCTGATATTTCTCAAAATTCAGAAATGATAGACCTATTTCCCAATTTGAATGATTAATTGTTCACAATTGCCATTTTTTAAGTTATGAAAATACAAATAATTTGATTATCTACTTCAGTTTTTTAATATTTAAAAACATGTTATAAGCAAGCCCTTTTCCTCTCCTTTTCAAAGTCGTAAAATAGAATACTACTGAACAATAGTTCATAAATTTTTTAAAGTGGCAAAACCTTGGTCAATGAATTTTACAGGTTGTTGTGAAAAACACAACAGTGGTGGTTTAGGGCGATTCAGAAACGAGTCTTGTATAATTCAAATTTACAAAAAAATCCATTTAGCAGTTTAAGTAAAAAAAAGGCCCTATCACATTATTTTTATTTTTCCTGTACACAATACTCCATTCCGAAACACCCTTTAAAATATATCACGTATTTTTTAAACATTCTGTATTTAAAAAAGAAAAAGCTTACCTTATTGTTATTACTAATTTTTCTTCTGCTGGAATGCATTTCCGATAGTTGTTACCAGTTCCAGTAATTTTTGGTTTTATTGTATCCAGTAACAGGTTAAAAGTATTCGTTGACATTCTCATGTAATTAAAGAATCTCTTCTCATACATTTTTAAATCCAAAAAATAAGTATAATATAATCCTTTAGTCTTTCTCTCGCAAAGTAATGGATGCACCCAAAACTGTCTTTTACGTGAAATCTTCCGTTTTCGTTTTCGTAGTAAATACACAAGCACAGTTAGCGTGATTATCTTCTGCACGTCCATCTTGACACACCCTTGGAAGTCGACTGCAAATTTTTCGGCCGTCCACATGTCGCGCTTGCCTACGCAACGGCGACCATGGCCGCGGCGGCCTGGCCGCGTCTATGGTCGCCAGTGCGTAGGAGGCCTAAGTGGTCTTGACAGACAGACAGATGGACAACAAAGTGGTCGTATGAGGGTTCCGTTTTTTCCTTTTGAGGTACGGAACCCTAAAAAGGCACGAATCCGTAGTATGTAGCAGATCCAAATAGATAGGTACTTATCCACTCACGGTGTAGCTGATTCATGAATCAGTTACTTGGCGATCAGAATATAATACTATCGAAATAGCCGTCATCATCATTTCAGCCGAAAGACGTCCACTGTTGGACATAGGCCGCCCCAAAGCGTCGCCACAACGACCGGTCCTGTGCGTCTCGCATCCATCGGATTCCCGCGACCCTCACCAGGTCATTGGTCCATTGGTCAACGCTGCGTCTTCCGGTACGCGGTCGCCACTCCAGAACCTTTCGGCCCCAACCGCCATCTGTTCTGCGTGCAATATGTCCTGCCCATTGCCACTTAAGTTTGGCGATTCTTCGTGCTATGTCGGCAACCTTGGTTTTCCTGTGGATATCTTAATTTCTGATTCGATCACGCAAGGAATCTCCGCGTGCGTGTTGCCAGTGTTGACATATGGCTCCTAAACGTGGTCGCTTACAATGGGCCTCATAAGAAGACTTAAAGTCACCCAAAGGGCAATCGAAATAGTGTAATGACGCAAATGTGAATCCATTACATTTGCGTCATTACATTATTAAATTTCATTTGAACCTGCATAGGCTGATGATAACTTGTTTTTTCTTTTTATATATGCTGCGTTTGAACGCCATTTCGCCTGAACGTCATCTCAACGCTCAATCACGTGATCCGAACAAAGTAATAGGAGGCGTAGCCGACTCGAGGCGATCAACGAAAAGAGAATCGAAATGAAACGGTTGTAACTTGTTTAGGGGGGCAGATGGTAAGTGACGTTGTGGTCGACGATAGAGTACTCTTGCCTAGAAGTAACCTTACTATTATTCACTATATACACTCTTGATTTATAGACCCCCTAGGTTGTAGCTATCAGGAAACAAAACAGACTCCGGCAGGGAAATCTACTCTTAAGGTGTAGGCACGCACAAGGAATGAAATTTGAAACTGATAGCTGATGATACCTTGTTTCTGTAACCGACTACAAAAAATAAAGAGGTTCTCAATTCGCCAGAATCTTTTATTATTTATGTAAGTATGTTCCCCGATTACTCCAAGATGCCCAATTTGGAAACATTTTTTTTTAGTATGGAAGGGTATACTTACCAGGTGGTCCCTTGGTCTCTCCAGGATCTCCAGGATCACATCATCTTATGAATTTTATAGACAAACTTGTAATGGTTATCTTAATATACAACTTGCGTATTAGGTATTTAAGTTTAGCTGACGAGTATCAAAACTAAAGAGTAAAAACTTAAAACTTAATAAATACAACTTCAATACAAAAAAAAAGAAAACACAATTTTTTTAAATTTTTCGTGTTTTTTTTTGTATTTAATTCGATTGTTAGGCAATAAGTTTAAATTACTTTTCAGCCAGTCCGCGTATGTCTATCTTATGTTGACTTGCAGCTAACTAAATTTCGCCTATGTTTTCTATTTACTCCGGACCATTTGTTGTTGTGACTTCAAAATAGGGAAATTCCTAAAAAAAACACTAGTCTAGGATGTCATGATTATTTCGTCCGTTTTAGTAATAAAGCTTAATAAACAAATAGCGGATTAGTTTGTAAAAACAACAACATTCGTCTGTATAAAAGGTAGTGTGTTTAGTTACAAGTAATTATTCGTTTATAGTGAGTTACTGTGAGTGTGTCGCCGAAAAAAATAGTTTAAAATGTTGGCGGCATTCATTATTTTGTTGCAAGGTATGTATTTAAGTTTTGTTACACGTTAGTCGCTATGTCAGACAACAGTGACCGCCAGTACCTAAATGTTCCATTCAGGCCACGTCGGACAATGGTGACCGACACGACTTTCCTTAAGTCTCAGATACATTAGGTGGCAAAATGTCCCCAAAATAACGCGCTACGCTCAATTTACGGGATACTCCAAAGTTGTCCAGTGTCCCGCAACTTGCCCTACAACATTTTAGTATGATTATTTTTATTGTGCATTTGGGTACAATATTGACAGGTCTACACTGCTCTTACATAATAGCTATTAATACTGTATTATGAAAATATTGTAAACAACCACTTTTTTTAAAAGAGTAACCATGGAGTTTCTTGCCGGTTCTTCTCCATAGGAAACGACCAATTTGGAACCGTGCACTAGCTTCTGACGTTTTATGTAGGCCTATGTGAATTAAAAATATTTTTGATTTTGATTTTACAACGCATTCACGTGACGCGGGACGTGTTGTTGGATAGCGTTGCGCGTCGTGTTGGGGGACATTTTGTCCCCTAATGTATCTGAGACTTCACTTCGACTTACGTTTCCATGTGATTGGTCTCATGTACATCACGTGACGTAAATTCCGGGGCATTAAAAACACAAGCATGTCCAAAAATGAGACCCGCGTGTCGCTATTGAAAACAATTTTTCGGTTTAGGCCACGACGCAAGCGGACTCATGTGACCGCCAGTAGTTAATAAGCACTTATACAACACAAATTTTTAATTAGTACAAATACTTAAAGGGCTAATTAGAAAAGGTCTTGTAATTTTTATCATTAGTCTCAATAAATAATATTCATAAACAGCAAAGTTATTAGCGTTTGTTTATGTCCCAAAATGGCACTCAATTTATGGATATTTTGTACAAGCTATTGATTATTAATGAATTAATGAATAAATGACGTTCAAAATCGAAAAACACTGCGCGTAGTATTTTCTAGTAGCAATCGTTATGAATAATCGATTCTATTATGAATTAACCAATTATGACGAATTTTCGTGGACAATTTTGGGATTTTGTTTTTTTTTTAACTTTTGACTACAAAAATATGATCAGTAACGGGTATGGATAGAGCCCCATTTTTTTGTACTAATTAAAAAATAGGGGTGTATACAAGTTGAAACTCTGTAAATAAGACAGTTGTTTATTTTTCACCTTATCTCTTCGTAATAAAAAAAAGACCCCCTTTTGTGTCACAATATTAAATTCAATCGATTTTCAGTCGATTGTCACCTACTTTTCGATCACTTGATCTATTGCAGCAAGCAGAACATTGTCAGTACAAATGGACATAATCGACTGCGGCGTGGACCACGCTCTGGACGTGGTAGAGGGAGATGTGGACGTAAAGCAATACCCTTGGGTCGGCATACTATTCTACAGTTACTGTGAGTACCATCACCTATTCTTAAAGGGTGGACCAGACGGTTGCAAACTAGCGTTCCAACCATAGTCACCTTGGTTGGAGCTTGGTATGTGTGTTTGGTTTGTGTTGCGGCTACATGGATGTAAACCACGCGCCAACACGTTCGGTGCTTGGGAAAACGCGCCTCCCAACCAATGGCTTTGAAGGTCATGGATTACAACTGCTGTCTACACGGATTGATACTAGCATGGTTACCTTGGTTAGAACCATAGTTTGCAACCCTCTGGTCACCCCTTAACCTTCGAAATTAGAAAAAAAAATATTACTCTATTTAAAAAATATAAAAAAATAAGTGTGGCACTCGGGGACTGCCGCGGTAAAGCTATTGCATAGCATTTTGTATCAACTTATGCAATTATAATTATTTATTTATTTTATTTATGCAGTATTTCTTTTTCTTTGATATTAATTCAAGTTACACTTTTTGAGCGTGGTGACCGATAAGAAAACAAATTTTTTTCTTTCTTGTTTACTTCATAAATTGCTACAAGTATGTTCAGTTGTTATTATAGAACATTACTATAATCTATTATAATACAAAAAGACTATTTTGTTTGACCGAGATTTGAACTCGAGGCACGATGATAACATAGGTAGAACGCTGTACCAATGCGCCACAAAGGTCGTTAACGACTTTTCTAAAATAGGTGTTCGGTCTCTGTCGGCCTCCAAGCCACACCTCCGTGCCCGTCGGAGTGGGGAGCGTGAGGTATATTTTTCGTTACGGAATTTCTGGATTCGGTCCCCGCGCTCAAGGCCCGCGATAGAAGCTATGCAATAGCTTAAAAACACTCAATAAGCCACGACCAATATTACTAAACGTGAAGACTTGTACTATTACTTATTCTGTGTCTGAAGGAGGTTCGAAGCCTACTGGGGCCAAGGCTCGTCCGAAAGGGAACCTCGAGGTTCTAGAACGCAAGGCAAAGAAGGAACATAGAAATGGGTTTTACTCAGTAATACTGACACGCCCTCGCGCTCCACCCTAGGCCGAGAGAATTAGATGATTTCCCACCTAAAAAAAAATTCTGAAGGTTTTATTTTTAACCGACTTCAAAAAAAGGAGGAGGTTATCAATTCGGTTGTATTTTTTTTTTTTTCTCATAATTTTTTTTTTTTTTTTATGTTTGTTACCTCAGAACTCCGTCGTTTATGGACCGATTTGCAATTTTTTTTTTCCCTGTACAGGATATGCTTCCAGATTGGTCCCATTTTTTTTCAAAATCCAGTTCTGATGATGGAATCCATGAGGAATCGAGGGAACTCCTCAAAAATTATAGGCAACCCTATGGTAATTTTAGTATTTTCATCAAGAACTTAAGCATTTACAGTCAAAAAGTAACATTTGATGAAGTGGAACTGATGAAGAAGACCAGAAATGGTCAACGGAACTTCATACACAAATAGATATTACAATGAAGATATACATAGTTAAGCATAAGCATAAGCATAATCAGCCTTTTAATGTTCCCACTGTTGGGACTCAGGCCTCCTCTCTAGGAGAGGGAATGGGCCGTAATCCACCACGCGTGCCCAGTGCGGATTGGTGAATGTCACATGTCTTCGAATTTTTGGTTCTAGGACATGCCGGTTTCCTCACGATGTTTTCCTTCACCGTTTTGAGAGCAGTGGTGATGAAATAAATTACACAAAGTAATGCGCCTGGCTGGGTTTGAACCCGCGACCTACAACTCGTAAGTCGGGGCCGTTACCGCTCGGCCACCACTGCTCCACATAGTTAAGCGACTATGACAATACAAATAAATGAATGATTCTGAATAGTTACGTTGAAAATGGTATCATCGAAGTGATCTGATGATGATGATGGAGCCGGAAGGTAGGCACTGGAACTCCGTAATTAATCAATGTAACCTAGCCGTGTTTGGACTTATTAGAATTGTCATGAGATGCACTTTGGCTATAAGGTACTATCGAACTGATCTGATGATGGAGCCGGAAGGTAGGCACAGGAACTCCGTAATTAATCAATGTATCCTAGCCGTGTTTGGGCTTATTAGAATTGTCGTGAGATGCTAATTGGCTATAAGGTACTATCGAACTGATCTGATGATGGAGCCGGAAGGAGGAAGGTAGACACAGGAACTTTATAATAAAACAATGTAACCTAGCAGTATTTGGGTTAATTGGAATTGTCATGAGAAATAGGCACTCTGTTTATAAGTGTATCGCAACTAAAAAGTGTGAAATAAAAACTTTTTAGAAAAAAAAAATAACCGACTTCACTAAAAAAAACACTAAAAGGATCAAAATAACTTTAATTTCGGAAGTCGGTGTTAAATAAGAAACAAACAATACCTAGAAACACCGACTTCCAAAATTAAAGTTATTTTGATCCTTTTAGTGTTTTTTTTAGTGAAGTCGGTTATTTTTTTTTTCTAAAAAGTTTTTTTAATAACCCCTTCTCTACAAGAATATATATTGGAAGCTGCCATGCAGTATTATTCATTATTCATTGGATTTCCAACAGATGTTACACAAATGACATGATTATAAAAAAATATACTTACCTACTTATATGAATTCAGAGAAGAAATCGACCCGAGACGCGCATCAACCCCCGTTTATTTATTTCTTCGTAAGTGTATTGAAAAACGTCGTTTGATACATGTGGAAATTTGTCACTGCAGCAATCGCCTCCATAACACGAATTCCGCCTCGGTCGAAGTGACAAACTTTCTCCACTTGTATTAAATGTATCACAGTGTAACATTAATATACATTGGTGTCTCTCTGAACCCAAAACGGATTTTCTTATACTTAAGTGACTTTTCGAAAGTTTTTGTTACAAGTTGATTGCTTTCTTTCAGACGGTATAGAAGGAGACAGTCGTTCTGTAACCACGGTGGTTCTGATACAGAAGGAGTTTGTGATAGCCGCCGCGGCAGACATTGGCCCCATGCCTAAGCATAACTTTCGGTAAGAATCTGTGGTAACAAATTAAAAAAAAAGGTGCATCACTATAAAACAATTATTGTTTAATAGTTATGCACCTTTTTTTTGTGACTTTGAATCAAATTAAACATTAGTGATACAACGGAAGTATCGTAGCGGAAGCTGAAACGGAAACAGATATCAATTTCGCCTTCAATATAAAAAAAAAACACTAAAAAGTGCAAATTAATTTTAATTTAGGAAGACGGTGTTTCTATAATAGTTTTGTCTCTTCATTATTTAACACCGATTTCCAAATGTAGTATGCTGATATTTTTATTTCATCCTCCCATTTCTTCGCAGTTTCGCATTAAACCTAAAAAAATGAATTGGAAATAAAGAGGAATATAATAATAATAATAATATCGCCGTATCTCTACGTTGACGTCGTGGTGGGGCTTGCGTGCTCCAATATACCCTAGGTCTGTATCGGTAATTTGCTTTGCCGTAATATGCCTAGAGTGAGGGGCCAGACTAAGAGAGATACAATCCGCAGTGCAGTTTTGTGGCGAACTGTTGGGCATTAGCGACCCCACGGACCCGATCTCCCGGGAGAATTCTTGTTCTTCAATTCCGGCTTGCCTTTATTGACGAGGAACTGAGCTCCCACCTCTCTCTTGCCTTTATTGGCTGGCTTGAGTGGAGATTCGCAAGAGCAAACGTGCTCGGGAGAAGGATGTATAATCCAGTAAGGTGCTGGTAGGGATCTTGACCGTACTTCCGGGATTGTCCTGATAGCCGTGGTATACCTCTCCACTCCTCAAGCACCTCAGGATATGTTGCCCTCTTGTTGCTACGTCACTTCGTGCTAGCGGCCGTTTTTGGGGGCCCATTTATTGAGTGTGCAAGTCACCCCCTGCTTTTTTTCGATGGATATTAATAACGTTGTTCAGGCAGGGGCCATAGTCTTAACATAGTTTCATGTTACCAGTCCACTTAAAACTCCAAAAACCATAGCCCTATTATCTTTGTTCTCCATATGTCGCAACAGTTTTTCAATAACCGGGGGTTGTCCTTGGATGCACTAGCATAGTGCGTACAGGGATAATCACCGGTTTGTACCACTTTCCATTAAAAGCGTCTAAAAGGGCCTCTGCGAGTTGGTTTCGGCTCCTCGTACGTCTTCCAAAGGTCCAGGACTTTAGGGTGCTGAGATAAATAAATGTAAATAATAATAATAAGATTTATTTTCTCACCACAATATAAGGTACATTTACATAGTATAAAGAAAGCAATACATAACTGCAGTTTTACAATTACAATGTTATATTGTGGTTGTAATATGTTCAGAAGAACCAAGGTCACCGACTAGACCGAAGAATCACCTAACTTAAGTGGCAGCGGGCAGGGCACATCGCTCGCAGAACAGATTGTCGATTTTGGAATGGCGACCACGTACCGGAAGACGCAGCGTTGGAAGGCCTCAAGGTGGACCGACCGATGACCTGTTGAGAGTCGCGGGAATACGATGGATGCGAAACGCATTGGACCATTCGTTGTGGCGACACTTGGGGGAGGCCTATGTCTAGCAGGGGACGTCTTTTGGCTGAAATGATGATGACGATGTTTAGAAGTGGAATGTTGTAAGCTGTCGATGAGTAGCCGCAAATAAATACTTTATTTGTAGAAAGAACTCGCGCGTCCTGCTGGGCGAGGGGTGGGACCGGCCGGGGCGGCGCGTGCGCAACTATGTGCTGCACCCGGAGTACGGCGAGACCTACAACACGGTGGCGCTGGTGCAGCTCAGCTCCCCAGTCAGAGACAGTGAGTAGTACAAAATACAGTTTTATCTCGCGCTGCCACTTTAAAATGACTATGATTTTGCAAATGTTTACCAACAGCTTTGACTGGCATGTTGGTCTAGTTGTCAGTGGCCCTGACTGCTATGCCAGAGGTCGTGGGTTCGATTCCCACCCAAGACAAATGTTTGTGTGATGTGCACGATCATTTGTTCTATGTCTGGGCGTAATTTATATAAAATGTGTATGTATTTAAAAATATATAAGTATATTTATCAGTTGTCTAGAACCCATACCACAAGCTCTGCTTAGTTTGGGACTAGATGGCGTTGTGTGAAAGTTGTGGTAAAATATCCTTTTAAAATAAATATCTTGGTAGCATATTTGGGAAACGAGGATGTCCCGTTTGTTCATAATTTTAAAACTTTCCATAATCTCATTTCTACCATCGGACAACCCGACGAACGGCGAGTATCCACTCTAAAGTTGTTAAAACCTCTACGGTCCGGACCAAGCGTTTTGCCTCATCGTTTCTACCGCTTACATCGAGGGACTGGAACAATTTGCCTGCTGCGGTCTTCCCGTCCGATTATAATTTAGGTGTCTTTAAGGCCAGAGTGAAGAGGCTCTTAATAAACTAGTGCGCCTCACCATCAACGATTGCATTACTACTTACCATCAGGTGGGATCGCAGTCAAGCACTAGTTTATATCAACTAAAAAAAAAAAATTCTAACGCATCCACTAGGTATAATATTGCTGTGCGATAAGACCGCCCATTGTACACTTAGTTTTTGTAAATGTTTATCCTGTTCACATTATGAGGTGTACAATAAATTATATAATAAATAAATAATAAATATTGGTCTATAAATCTACAGAATTTTAAATAAAAGCTTTTTTTACTTCTATTACTTAAGTTTTTTCTGTGTTAAACATGTCTTTTCACAATTTACAGCAACAATCAAGCCAGTATGTCCGCCCCCGGACGTTTTAAGAAATCCAGTGTTCTATGTCATCAAAATGAAAGAAGGTAATCTATTATTATAATACCTGCCAATATAAACCTTCATAATATGGTATAATCTTCTCAGATATGAAATTAATATTGGCAGTAGAGTAGAAGAGAGTCAAAGCGATTGCATGACCAGTCATAGGTTTTTTTTTGTACCTGGGAAACCATCAAACGACCCCTGCTGTTCTTAGTGGAGCGGGTGGGAGTGTCAGACTTTTACTGACTAAAAACCCACTCCTGTTCCTTCGTTGCTTTTCATACCAGGGCCGAGTCTTCCATTCAGAAGCAGACCCTCGACCCTGCTTGGCCCCTACGGTTTACTGACATCTCCTTGAGGCGCATGTGGAACAGTACGCACCGTCGACAACTTGGGCTCGTTCCGGACGGTTACCGGACGATCGGACGGCGAGTTGCCCATTGCTCGCCGTCCGCAAACCCGCGCCTACGGTGGTCGGAAATCGGGATCCCGGCAGCTGGGGCGTGAGGGCCGCGCCCTCGAACGTGCGCGTTTGGCCTCCTCCTTTAGACTTTTACTGACTAAAACCCACCTGTGTTTCTTCAGTCCTTTGCGAGAGTCACGGTAACTTTTTCGAAAAATCTCGCAGCCCACGTCAGAGTTGCAGTATATAGTTTTGCACAAAAAGGCGAAACAAAAAAAAAGAAAGAAACATATACAGATTAGATATCACCGACCTGGCCGTGACCGTGGTTTTGGAGTGGCGACCGCGTACCGGAAGACGCAGTGTCGGAAGGCCCCCTACAAGGTGGACTGATGACCTGGTGAAGGTTGCGGGAATCCGATGGATGCGAGACGCACAGGATCGTTCGTTGTGGCGACGTTTGGGGGAGGCCTATGTCCAGCAGTGGACGTCTATCGGCTGAAATGATGATGATGATGATGATGATCACCGACCTAAACTGAACTGTTAAAGGTATAGAGCTATACACCACTAGTTTTTAATTAGTACAAATACTTATAGGGCTTATTAGAAAAGGTCTTGTTATTACCTACTTAAACGTAAACGTACCTACGTAAAGTCTCAATAAATAATATTCATAAAAGGCAAAGTTATTAGCGTTTGATTATATCCCAAAATGTCCCCAATTTATGGACATATTGTACAGGCTATTGATTATGAATGAATAAATGACGATCAAAATGGAAAAACACTGCGCGTAGTATTTTCTAGTAGCGCAATTATTGATTCAATTATGAACTTACCAATTATGACCAATTTTCGTGGAAAATTTTGAAATTTCGTTCTTTTTACTCTTGACTACAAAAATATGATCAGTAACTGATATGGATAGAGCCCCTTTTTTTTGTACTAATTAAAAACTAGGGGTGTGTATGGTGTTTAGCTCCATCCTTCTTCCTCGCTCGCACGACTGACATTTTAACACGATGACCCCTGGACCTGTACCATGACGCTTAAAGTAAGATTGTTTCATTCTTATTTCCAGTGTGGGTAAGAGATGGCGCTAGACAACTTGTATAGCTCTGTCTCTTACACACACTGAAATAAGAATGAAATAATCTTACTTTGAACGTCATGGTAACCCCGCTGGTCGTCAGTGCGAATATTGCTCCGTCCATTCTCTATGTCTAATTGTCTATGATTCGTAGAAAGTAGTAAGCAATGATTTTTTCTTGATTTTACTTTCAGATGTGGATAGTTTGGAAAAAGAAGTGATCGATGTGATGCATATCCCGGGCAAAATGTGCAGAGAGTTCTACATGGCAGCAAATGTGAGTTCACATTTTTGACGTGACAACGTCTTATAATTCGATGGTGCCGGCTGCACGCAAGAAAAAGTATGACGCATGCGGCGTTACCTCGCTCTGAGGCGTTCCATTTAAGGCTTGAAGTGCAAGCGAGAGCGCGTTCGGCCTCCGCGTTCGGCAGTGTTCGACATCTGTCTCTCTCCTACTTGAGTGAGCGATGCGTCTGCGTCGTGACAACTGCTATAGAATAATACATGTACATGTTTTCGTCAAGTATAAAGTGCAGTGAAAAGTGAATGTCGTGTTAATTGTTTATTTGTATATAAGCGTACAAATAAATGTAACACGTTGTCACGTTCAACTATCGTCAGTAAACCGACTTTACAGACAACCGATTTTTTTTTTCTTGGTCATACGAATATTCATGCCGCAATGTTTCTACGTAGATACAGAAATTAAACTATTGTAAACTTATACATTGACTAGCTTCAGCCAGCGGCTTCTTTGGACCTCCGTTTCATCCTTACTACTCAACACCCAAGCGAACGTCGGCGTTCGCGCGTGATTTCGCGCCATTCCGTCCGCGTAGATTATAAAATATTACGCGTTCTATTTGTAGGAAATTTATCCAAGAACGTAAATAATCAAACTGCTTCAAGTAGTCTGTAAATATCGAAAATAAGGTCTACAAGAAGTGGGAGAAAGCGCGCACGCCGCAAAATAGGTATATATATCAAAAGGTGGGGTTTTGTAAAATCCTTCCAGGATTTTTTGCTTCTAGGTCATGCCGTTTTGGACGTTACTTTTTGTTGGATGTTTTTCTTCGCCGTTTTGAGAGCAGTGGTGATGAAATAAATTACACAAAGTAATGTACCTGCTTGGGCCTAAACCTAGCTGCGACGAAGTAAGTCGGGGCAGGTTCAGCACAATTTTAAACCTACTTTTTATTTTTAAAATTTTTAGGCTTTAGTTTTTAGTTTTTAAGTTACTTTGATCTCCTTTTATCTTGTCTTAATTTTAGATTTTATTTTTTTATACTCTTTTTATGTACATTTTGTTACATTCTCCAGTGGCAAAAGGCAATTTTATTTTTACCATATCCAACTCCGGTCCCCAAGATACAGGCGCCGCCTAGTTTGGGGACCACCGTGTACTACACAACTGAAGCCCACAATTAGTTACAGACCTATTAATACATTAAGATTATTTAATTTAAGGTACCACTTGTAACAATGATTCAATAAATTTATTTATTATTATTATTATAGATACCACTAAGCCACCAGTGCTCTCCTAACTGAGTGAAACTTTTTTTTAAAAATTGATATAAACCAGTGCTTGCCACTGCGATCCCACCTGATGGTAAGCAGTGATGCAACTAATGTAATCATATGATTAGACAAGAAATCGAAAACATTCCTCCTCAACTTTTTCAGGAATTTTAGAGATCGCTTTGAAGAGTGCCAGAGCCATGAAGGATGATATTTGAATAATGTTATTTTAAAAAAGTATTTCCCATGTCTTCAGTTTCTGATTTTGTAAATTAACGCGTATATATAAATTTAAATATAAGAGCATAATCAGCCTTTTTAATTTTCACACTATTCGGACTCAGGCCTTCCCTCTAGGAGAGGGAAGGGGCCGTAATCCACCACGCGAGCCTAGTGTGGGTTGATGAATGTCACATGTCTTCGAATTTTTGGTTCTAGGACATGCCGGTTTCCTCACGACGTTCCTTCACCGTTTTGAGAGCAGTGGTGATGAAATAAATTACAAAAAGTAATGCGCCTGAGAGTACTATAATATACTTAGAGTTGCAATACTTAGAGCAGTGGGGGCCCAGTGGTAACGGTCCCGACTTACGAGTTGTAGGTCGCGGGTTCAAACCCAGCCAGGCGCATTATACAGGGTGTAAGGGACAGGTCTCCGCAAACTTTAAGGACTAGCTCAGTAGCCGAAACTGAACAACCTTCCACAAGATTTTTATTCGGGAAACGAAAAAAAATCGACCTCTCTATACAAAATTACAAACTTGATTGGACAGTTTATATGGAGAGGCCGATTTTTATTCCTTTCCTGAAAAAAAAAAACTTTTTTTTTTTAATTGATATAAACCAGTGCTTGACTGCGATCCCACCTAATGGTAAGCAGTGATGCAATCATTGATGGTGAGGCGCACTAGTTTATTAAGAGCCTATTCACTCTAGCCTTGAAGGCACCTAAATTATAGTTGGACGGGATGACCGCAGCAGGCAAATTGTTCCAGTCCTTCGATGTACGCGGTATAAACGACGAAGCGAAACGCTTAGTCCGGACCGTTGAAGTTTCAACAACGTAAGGGTAGATACTCGCCGTACGTCGGGTTGTCCGATGGTAGAAATGAGATGGCGGAATCAAGTCATGCAATTCCCGCGCACACTCTCCAAAATGCAACCTGTAGAATACCGATAGGCTGGCTACCCTGCGCCTGTGCTCGAGGCTTTGTAGATTGGACTTAACCAAATCTGGATCCCCAATTAGCCTCTTCGCACGCCTTTCCACTGAGTCCAAAGCTGCTAGATGGCATTGACTTGTGATAGGTTGTTCAGTTTCGTCTACTGAGCAAGTCCTTAAAGTTTGCGGAGAACTATCCTTTACACCCTGTATAAATGTATTAATTGTTAATTTCCTAAGCCATCCATAAAAGTGAATCATTTCTGTGACATCCAGTACAATGTCGTATTATTCCCCAGCTGTACAGCCGTAAGATGCGTCCCCCCTACGTAGCGTGCGCCGTGTCTGTGAAGGCAGACGGAGTGTGCGTGTGGGGAGCGGGTCACGCACTCGTGTCTCGCGACGCCTGGGGACGTTGGCAACTGGTAAGTACCGTGAAATGGGGTGAATAGAAACAAAACTTTGATTAGGATTTTCACTCATTTCTCTTAATATTGGTTTCTAGCAAAGCTTTCTTTATTTTAGTATTACAATGCATTAAAAAATTGCAGAACTTAAGTGCTGGCAAATATTTCTTAATACAGTGAAAGAACCCTTTAAAGTTTGGTTTCTATTCACCCCTGCGTTCCTATTTACCCCGTTTGACTGGAGGTGTCGTGGTTTAGTAAAATCTAACGGCGTGTGCCTACCTGACTTTTACAACCCAGTAATTGGGTCACACGATACTAGGCAAGACTGGTGTCACATTTCCTGACTTCTATACTCCATTTGCAATAAGATTAAACATTTCAACAAACCTTCTTTTACTGTCCCTTTAACTGATTTTGACTTTTATGGCGTTGGTGGCATGACAAATGGCAACTGCATGAAATAGTTGGTATTGTAACAATTTTTTTTTGCTTTTAATGCCATCCTTACGCCTACGGAATATAAGTCAAAATCGGTTAACGGACAGTAAAAAAGGTTTGTTAAAATGTCTAAACCTATTGCGAATGGAGTTTAACTTTTTGTAACGGTTGCTAGCTTTTTGTAGGTCTACAAACACAGCGGTGACCAACAGCTTAACACGCATAATTTTGGTATTAAGATGGTCACCCATCCACAGACCGACCTTGGCAAGCGTTGCTTAACCTTGGAGATAGCCCCGTGAGGTTATTATTTTTAGGGTTCCGTACCCAAAGGGTAAAAAAGGGTCCCTATTGCTAAGACGCCGCTGTCCGTCTGTCTGTCACCAGGTTGTATCTGATGAATCGTGATAGCTAAACAGTTGAAATTTTCACAGATGATATATTTCTGTTGCCGCTAGCGCTATAACAACAAAAACAGAATAAAATAAATATTTTGACTGGCCTGTTGGTCTAGTGGTTAGTGGCCCTGACTGCTATGCCGGAGGTCGGGGGTTCGATTCCCACCCAGGACAAATGTTTGTGTGATGAGCACGATCATTTGTTCTGTGTCTGGGTGTAATTTATCTATATATGTATGTATTTAGAAATATATAAGTATGTTTATCAGTTGTCTAGTACCCATAACACAAGCTCTGCTTAGCTTGGGACTAGATGGCGTTGTGTGATAGTTGTGAAATATATTATTATATTATTATTATTTAAGTGTTGCTCCCATACAACAAACGTGACTTGTCCAATTTGTTTCGTTCTTCAGTTGGGTCTGGGCGTGCGAGGCCCCGGCTGCGGCGCACCCTCGCGCTACCTGGACATGATGAGCTACTATCCCTGGGTGGAGCAGAGCCTCTCGCAATTCAACAGGATCACCATCTCCAAGATATCCAAGCAGAAATATGTACTGCGTGCTGGTAAGTGTAGATAAACACAATCATCATCTTCCTGCCCTTGTCCCGCCCTGTCACCCATCATGCCATCACTAACTCCCTTTTCTTTCATACCACTCCTTACACACTCCATCCATCATTTCTTTGGCCTCCCTCTACCTCTTTATCCATCGACATGTAGGTATACCTACTCATAACTTAGACCAAACATAGTGAAACACTATAAAGATTCATATTCGTATGAAACCTAACTTTACATCGCAAAGTAAAGTCGTAAAAGAATGTTTCATACGAAAATTATTTGATAAGGATATAAAAGTCTTGATTGTTTCATACAAAAATTATTTGCTTAAGATTAAGGTTCATATTTGAATGAACAATTTTTGTCAACGAATCAAAGATAAAGTGCAATCTATGAATCGTCCTTTTTGTCAAACAAGTCAACAATGCCACTACCTTGCGGTCTTAGAATTGACACCATCATCATTTATCATAACTGCGCTCGCCCAGTTAGGCAAATATTTTAATTTATTGCACTGAAAATCACGTGGTCAGAATATACGGGCAATAAATGATTGAACAGTAAAAAAAATCACAAATGATTTATTATGGAAGATGCGGTATGCCCAGAAGGATATGACGTGACGAACTGGACTCCTATTAAAAAGATTGGGTGATGCAAAGGACAGAAAAAAGTGGAATAATAGAAGGGAGGTACTTACATCAGTAATAATAATATGGACAACAAACAGTTTTACAAAAGAGGAGTGTATCGTCGCTCACACAAGACTATTCTATTTCCCATTAAATTTCCCACCAACACAACTGTCCATGACCCGTCACGGCGTTGCCAACTTTACGGCAAATCAACTTACTGCATAGTCAAATTAACGTCTTATTAATGTTAATTGTATGACATGTTGTTTTAGCCGCCCAAGCTTACCAGAAATTCGGCGCTTGCGATGAAGAGGAGAAACTCAATTTGGTGTACAGAGAGACGATCATTTTAAGAACTGACAACAATCAGTACCAGTTTCTGAATTACAATGTAAGTAATAATTATGAACGCAAAAACATTATTATTAACCGACTTCAAAAAAAAGGAGGAGGTTATCAATTCGGTTGTATTTTTTTTTTTTTTTTTTTTTATCATCATTTTTTTTTTTTTTTTTTTTGTGTGTTACCTCAGAACTCCGTCGTTTATGGACCGATTTGCAAAATTTTTTTTTCCCTTTATAGGATATGCTTTCAGATTGGTCCCATTTTTTTCAAAATCCAGTTCTGATGATGGAATCCATGAGGAATCGAGGGAACTCCTCAAAAATTATAGGCAACCCTATGGTAATTTTAGTATTTTCATCAAGAACTTAAGCATTTACAGTCAAAAAGTAACATTTGATGAAGTGGAACTGATGAAGAAGACCAGAAATGGTCAACGGAACTTCATACTCAAATAGATATCACATTGAAGATATAGTTAAGCGACTATGACAATACAAATAAATGAATGATTCTGAATAGTTACGTTGAAAATGGTATCATCGAAGTGATCTGATGATGATGATGGAGCCGGAAGGTAGGCACTGGAACTCCGTAATTAATCAATGTAACCTAGCCGTGTTTGGACTCATTAGAATTGTCATGAGATGCACTTTGGCTATAAGGTACTATCGAACTGATCTGATGATGGAGCCGGAAGGTAGGCACAGGAACTCCGTAATTAATCAATGTATCCTAGCCGTGTTTGGGCTTATTAGAGTTGTCGTGAGATGCTCTTTGGCTATAAGGTACTATCGAACTGATCTGATGATGGAGCCGGAAGGAGGAAGGTAGGCACAGCAACTTTATAATAAAACAATGTAACCTAGCAGTATTTGGGTTAATTGGAATTGTCATTAGAAATAGGCACTCTGTTTATAAGTGTATCGCAACTAAAAAGTGTGAAATAAAAACTTTTTAGAAAAAAAAAAATAACCGACTTCACTAAAAAAAACACTAAAAGGATCAAAATAACTTTAATTTCGGAAGTCGGTGTTTCTCAGTATTGTTTGTTTCTTATTTAACACCGACTTCCGAAATTAAAGTTATTTTGATCCTTTTAGTGTTTTTTTTAGTGAAGTCGGTTATTTTTTTTTTCTAAAAAGTTTTTATTTCACACTTTTTAGTTGCGATACACTTATAAACAGAGTGCCTATTTCTCATGACAATTCCAATTAACCCAAATACTGCTAGGTTACATTGTTTTATTATAAAGTTCCTGTGTCTACCTTCCTCCTTCCGGCTCCATCATCAGATCAGTTCGATAGTACCTTATAGCCAAAGAGCATCTCACGACAATTCTAATAAGCCCAAACACGGCTAGGATACATTGATTAATTACGGAGTTCCTGTGCCTACCTTCCGGCTCCATCATCAGATCAGTTCGATAGTACCTTATAGCCAAAGTGCCAACCATGACAATTCTAATAAGTCCAAACACGGCTAGGTTACATTGATTAATTACGGAGTTCCAGTGCCTACCTTCCGGCTCCATCATCATCATCAGATCACTTCGATGATACCATTTTCAACGTAACTATTCAGAATCATTCATTTATTTGTATTGTCATAGTCGCTTAACTATATCTTCATTGTGATATCTATTTGAGTATGAAGTTCCGTTGACCATTTCTGGTCTTCTTCATCAGTTCCACTTCATCAAATGTTACTTTTTGACTGTAAATGCTTAAGTTCTTGATGAAAGTACTAAAATTACCATAGGGTTGCCTATAATTTTTGAGGAGTTCCCTCGATTCCTCATGGATTTCATCATCAGAACTGGATTTTGAAAAAAATGGGACCAATCTGGAAGCATATCCTATAAAACGAAAAAAAAATTTTGCAAATCGGTCCATAAACGACGGAGTTCTGAGGTAACACACATAAAAAAAAAAAAAAATGATGATAAAAAAAAAAAAAAAAAAAAATACAACCGAATTGATAATCTCCTCCTTTTTTTTGAAGTCGGTTAAAAATAAAAACTAAATATAGATATTAAAAAACTTTTTAGAAAAAAAAAAATAACCGACTTCACTAAAAAAAACACTAAAAAGATCAAAATAACTTTAATTTCGGAAGTCGGTGTTTCTCGGTATTGTTTGTTTCTTATTTAACACCGACTTCCGAAATTAAAGTTATTTTGATCCTTTTAGTGTTTTTTTTAGTGAAGTCGGTTATTTTTTTTTTTCTAAAAAGTTTTTATTTCACACTTTTTAGTTGCGATACACTTATAAACAGAGTGCCTATTTCTCATGACAATTCCAATTAACCCAAATACTGCTAGGTTACATTGTTTTATTATAAAGTTCCTGTGTCTACCTTCCTCCTTCCGGCTCCATCATCAGATTAGTTCGATAGTACCTTATAGCCAAAGAGCATCTCACGACAATTCTAATAAGCCCAAACACGGCTAGGATACATTGAGTAATTACGGAGTTCCTGTGCCTACCTTCCGGCTCCATCATCAGATCAGTTTGATAGTACCTTATAGCCAAAGTGCTAACCATGACAATTCTAATAAGTCCAAACACGGCTAGGTTACATTGATTAATTACGGAGTTCCAGTGCCTACCTTCCGGCTCCATCATCATCATCAGATCACTTCGATGATACCATTTTCAACGTAACTATTCAGAATCATTCATTTATTTGTATTGTCATAGTCGCTTAACTATATCTTCATTGTGATATCTATTTGAGTATGAAGTTCCGTTGACCATTTCTGGTCTTCTTCATCAGTTCCACTTCATCAAATGTTACTTTTTGACTGTAAATGCTTAAGTTCTTGATGAAAATACTAAAATTACCATAGGGTTGCCTATAATTTTTGAGGAGTTCCCTCGATTCCTCATGGATTCCATCATCAGAACTGGATTTTGAAAAAAATGGGACCAATCTGGAAGCATATCCTATAAAGGGAAAAAAAAATTTTGCAAATCGGTCCATAAACGACGGAGTTCTGAGGTAACAAACATAAAAAAAAAAAAAAAATAATGATAAAAAAAAAAAAAAAAAAAAATACAACCGAATTGATAACCTCCTCCTTTTTTTTGAAGTCGGTTAAAAATAGCAACTGGCAGCTAAGAGATGACCAGTCTCAACTGACAGCGCCCGTTCACGAACATGACGCTAATATTAACACCACTCAGCTCAACCATTTTGAAGGGAACCGAATGATCCAACACATGCGCCACCATCAGTGAGACATTTGAGTGAGCATGACAAACTCTCAACTGCCATACTCATTTCCCCTCTTTGAGGCGTGGTTGGAAAGACCTCACGGCGTCCTCACCTTCCGTATGACGCAGGTTCTCACCGAACACGGTAAGTTCTGGAAGTTCCTGCACCGGATTCGTGCGGAAGCGACGCCCGGGTGTCGCCACTGTGTGGACCGCCCGGAGAACACGGTGGAGCACACGGTGGAGGTGTGCCCCGCTTGGGCAGAGCAATGCCGTGTCCTCGTGGGGGCGATCGGCGGCGGCGACCTCTCGCGCCGGGCCTTGGTACAGGCCATGGTCCGGAGCGAGGAAGAGTGGCAGGCGGTCGCCTCCTTCTGTGAAGCAGTAATGCTAGCAAAGGAGGCGGCCGATCGCGTAAGGCAACGGTCCTCACGCCCTTATCGCCGCCGGGATTCCGATCCCGATTTCCGGCCACCGTAGGCGCGGGCTTGCGGACGGCGAGCAATGGGTGGCTCGCCGTCGGACCGTCCGGTAACCGTCCGGAACGAGCCCAAGTCGTCGACGGCGCGTATTGTTCCGCGCGCGCCTCAGGGAGATGTCAGCAAATCGTAGGGGCCCAGCAGGGTCGAAGCCTACTGGGGCCATGGGTAGTGTGAAAACGTAACCCCCGAACGAGGGCCCCGCCCTGGGACGAAGGCAACGAAGGAACAGGAGTGGGTTTTTAGTCAGTAAAAGTCTGACACTATCTCTCGCTCCGCCCAAGAGCGCGATTTGTCATTAGATGATTTTCCCACCGAAAAAAAAAAAAAATAAAAACTGCCATTCTCATTTATGTCAAACAAGTCCAATAGTAACATAAAAAACCATAAAATAGCTACTCACATTTACAAACTTTGAAAAAAATGCTTCTACATTATACAATACTTATAATATTTTACAATTTAAAAAAAAAAAAACATTAAAAAATAATAATAATAATTTCCAAACTAATCAATTTGTACACCCCGGTGGTAGAGGAGCTGGACTAGCATTGAACCAAGCATTTTTATCTTGAATATAATCCTCCAACTTATAATATGCTTGCCTGCATAGTGTGCGTTTAATACAAGATTTAAATTTCGTTTCATTGAGTTCTAATATTTGTGGAGTTATTTTATTATAACATTTCAAACAGTAACCCATGAAAGAAGAGGCCACTTTAGATATGCTCCATCTTCGTTGATCGCTTGCTGCTGTTCGACGAAGAAGGGTATGAGATGCCCTGTCTTCTAGATATACTAATTAATGTTCGTCAATTTTTTGCGTCATCTTTGACTAAGTATTAGCTGACGATGTCGGGTGACATGTCGATGACAACGTGTCGTGTTTATAAAGTTATGAAAACGTGTTGTGTATCGTACGTACCACGATACGCATTTCAGCAAGATGTCGAAACATGCTACGATCTGACGTTGCAAGTGGTTTGACCCTAATAGCTAAAGATTTCATTATGTAATTATTAACCTGTATATTCTGTCACCAGCTCACATTAGTAGAGATTGTGGAGTACACTTGTCTGACCCTGGAGCTGCAAAACGCGTCAGCTGTGTCGGAGATGAGGGTCAAACACTATTGCCCCAGGATCGACTACGGACCAGCGTGCTACTTCTACAGAGGTCAGTTAACTCAGTTTTTGATAACCAATATCACTGTTTTGATGATCAATATCACTGATACAAGCTATTGGTCATCAAAACAGTTGTATTGTTCATCGCATCAGTGATATTGGTAAAATCAGAAGAGGATTCTCATCTTCATAACGTTTTTAAATCAGGGACGGTTTTCGACATCGCCGTATACATAATGTTCTCTGACAAGTGCCTCTTCGAGATGTTCGCGTGGGGCTTCAAGAAGAACATGACTCTGCTGGACATCCAGGAGTGGAAGTGGGAAGAGGGCACATACTACGAAGACTTCACTATGACGAGAGTAGAGTACCGCGGCCAGTCATATATGACAGACTTTGGATACGAACCGCTCGATATCGGGATGTGGGTGCCGGAGTATGACGTTTGGACGACCACGGAAGATTACAACAGGACAACAACAACTCCAATCCCTATTAACGGTAAAATATTTTTTAAATATAATAGTCTACCTGTCCCCCGCGGCTGATGCACGCATCATGCTCGTGAACGGGTGCCGTCAGTTGAGACTGCTTATCTCTTAACTGCCAGTGGCTTATTTCTGACTGATAATTCAAAAGTGCCTGATAATGGTTTATTTGAAATAAAGTTTCTGATTTCTGTAGCCACAGCATAACTGACCTACACAGTCGTTTGGCTGTACATATCCATATACTACATTTTCTTGTTCTAGTATCTCGAGACCGACCGACGAGGCCAACAATGTCCACGAAACGAACAAAAAGGACGCCGAAGCGGAGAACTAGAACTCGCAAAGCTGATGTGACGGAAGCTTAACCGAAATAGCTCTTTATTTTATTTGTAACGACAATGTCAAAAGAACTTTTTTAGCAAAAAATTTAATTACCATAAAAAAAAATAATGAATCAAAAAACGAGCAACATCAACAGGTCGTCGATCCACCTTGTGGAAGGCCTACCAACGCAGCGTCTTCCGGTACTAGTTCGCTACTTCAGAACCTTTCGGCTCCATCTGGCCTGTTGGTCTAGTGGTTAGTGGCCCTGACTGCTATGCCGGAGGTCGTGGGTTCGATTCCCACCCAGGACAAATGTTTTTGTGATGAGCACGATCATTTGTTCTGTGTCTGGGTGTAATTTATCTATATATGTATGTATTTAGAAATATATAAGTATGTTTATCAGTTGTCTTAGTACCCATAACACAAGCTCTGCTTAGCTTGGGACTAGACGGCGTTGTGTGATAGTTGTGGAATATTATTATATTATTATTATTATTATATTATCTGTTCTGCGATTAATGCCCCCTACCTACTGCCACCGATTCTTTGGGTTATGACCGTAACCTTGGTTCTCCCGCGGATATTTTAATTTCTGATTCGTCCTCGCAAGGAAACTCCGAGCATAACCCTCTCCATTGCCCTTTGGGTGACTTTAAGCTATCTGATGAGGCTCAATAAGAACGACCTAATTTTAAAGCTGTATGTCATTACTGGCAACATATATTTGCACAAAAAAATTAGCAGATGTGCCATATTTTTTCTGATTTCGAATATATATTTAACTGAATTCCGAAAAAAATTTTTGTTGTGCTCTTTTTAATTACGATAACAACATAAGTGCTAGATTTTTGTCTTGAAACACTGGCACAGTTTTACAATCCATAAAACTGTGACACTGGTATGTCGGAAGAGAAGATACCGCGCAGCTACCAGAACGCAACGTGCCTTCTGGAAGCTGCGCGGTATCTTGAGATATTTAATAACGATTTTTGTTTTAAGTGTATATATGTGTATACTTAAGTTTTTTTTTAATAATGTTAAGTTGTTTCTAAGTATATTGTAAATATATTCTGTTGTATATAAATTGTGTTCATTGTTTAATTTTTGTTATGTCCTGAATAAGTAATATCAATCTCCAGCAGCTAAATTAATTGTTTCTAAATTTTGTTTAAAGAAGGAACAGGAGTGGGTTTTTAGTCAGTATAAGTCTGACACTATCTCTCGCTCCGCCCAAGAGCGGGATTTGTCATTAGATGATTTTCCCACCTAAAAAAAAACTGCATAATTAATTAGCTGAGCTTAATCTACCATAGAGAGTTTTAATATGAGCGCACCACTGCTATTTTCAATCGAAAAAGTTATAAGTATCTAAAAATACTGTTTCCTCCTCCTCCTTGGATCCTCCGACCAGACGGGTGTTATGTCTGGTGGGCAACTGCCCGATAGATGATTTCGGGCTGTTCTATATGTTCTAATCGCGCGGAGAACTTTAATTGCGCGATGCAGGATTAGTTCTTATGGGACGCCATAGATGTCGCTACATCACTCCCCTCCGGAGATCGGAGATCGATGGTTCTTTAAGCTTCTTGATGCGTGCCAGGTCAGTGGCAGGTAGGTTCCAGTGGGTCGGAACCGAATGCCGCATAGTTCTCGGTGAGTCGGAACTGTCTGCGGTGCTGTCCCAGTGAGTCGGGATGATGCCCCAGTGAGTCGGCGTAATGATGTCCCAGGGAGTCGGGATGATGCTGCAGGCGCCAGTGAGTCGGAGTAGTGCTGCTGGCTTCAGTGAGTCGGAGCGGTGCTCTGCGACGTAGTGGCTTGACTGCTGGCGTCGACCAGGAGAGGTTCTTCGTGGCTCTTCATATGACTGGCCGAAGGTGCAGTGTGATTCGCCAAGGTTGCTGATGAGGCTGAGGGTTATGACCAGGTATGACCAGGTAGGCATGCTAGTGGTCAGGATACCCTTATAGCCGTGGGTGCTGGCTGTATGGCCCGCTGCTCGAAAGCTTGAGGAAGTGATGATGACGACACGAAGTAGTGGCTGCACGAAGGCTGCGCTGACGTTCTTTGTCGAGGGTCACCAGTTTGGAGGTAGGCGGAACAGAGTATAAAGTCCCGCAAACCTCCGTTGAAAAGGGAGGATCCTCCACCCAGATGGGTGTTATGTCTGAAGGGCAACTGCCCAATAGATGATTTCGGGCTGTTCTATATTTTCTAATCGCGTGGAGAACTTTAATTGCGCGATGCAGGATTAGTTCTTATGTGACGCCATAGATTTCGCTACACCGCCAAAACATCAAGGTTTTTGCCACCAAGAATAAGATTGAGGCCAACTTGAGGAATATTCAGCTACAGTAGATTTAACATTATCCTTAGACACTAACTCGAACGGTTTTGATACAAGAAACATGATTTCAAGGGCGGATCCAGGGGGGGGTCATGGGGGTCATGACCCCCCCCTGGGCTGGGTCCAGGACCTAGGTGGACCACTGATTAAAATTCTTAAACATAATGTTTTTATGTAATTTTTTGTCACATTACAGATTTTATGTAAGGACCTTCAATATTTAATTAATTTAAGAGCGGCCAACCCTAGGTACATTATTTTTCTCCAGATATTTTGGATACACAGATATCTTGACTGGCCTGTTGGTGTATGGTTAGTCGCCCTGACTGCTATGCCGGAGGTCGTGGGTTCGATTCCCACCCAGGACAAATGTTTGTGTGATGAGCACGATCATTTGTTCTGTGTCTGGGTGTAATTAATCTATATATGTATGTATTTAGAAATATATAAGTATGTTTATCAGTTGTCTAGTACCCATAACACAAGCTCTGCTTAGCTTGGGACTAGATGGCGTTGTGTGATAGTTGTGGGATATTATCTTGTGGATATTAGTGGCTTCTATAAAAATCAAAACATAAACTTGTGTAAAACTAATCTAGTAATCTAGGTAATCTATTTTACGTGAATTTTGGCCCTCCATAATGTACGCTTTTTAATATATAAAATTTAGAAAAGTACATTAAGTCAGAAAAGTATCGGGAATGGATGATTTGTTTATGGGTCCAAATTCAATTTTTTGTTTTTTTTTTTGTTGTTGGTAGATTGGCACAACTGTTTTCCATTTTGGCGCGGAGTTTGAGTTGCATCTGATATTTTATTATTTATATTAAATACAGTGCTGTTTTTAGTTATATAATATCTAGTTTGTATTGCGAATTTCATAATGGACAAAAACATCGAACAAAGAGTTTGTCTTAAATTTTGGAATTTCGTGTCCGGAGTCACTGAAAATGTTACAGAAGGCTTACGGTGAATCGACTTTATCCAAAACACGTGCTTATGAGTTGTACAAAGCGTTCAAAAGCGGTCGAAATGTGATGGAAGATTTGCCTCGCTCTGGTAGGCCATCAACGTCTTCAACTGAAGTTAACATCGCAAAAATGAAGGAAATAGTGACTGAAAATCGTCATTCAACTTTGAAATAGGTAGCTGCCGAACTTTCTGTATCTCACGAGTCGATCCGTACCATTTTAACTAATCATTTCGGTATGAAACATATTACCGCTCGGCTAGCCCCAAAAGACCTGAATTTTCTCCAAAAACTCAATCGCATGAGAGTCGCTGAGGACATGCTAGAACGAATCAATTCCGACCCAACATTCATGAAACGCATTGTTACTGGTGACGAGACATGGGTTTACGAGTTTGAGATGCAAACTAGTCAACAAGCTTAGGTGTGGCGCCTTCCAACTGAATCGAAACAGAAAAAACCACGCCAAAGTCGATCAAAAGTCAAAGTCATGTTGACTGTTTTCTTTGATTATCGCGGTGTTGTGCACTCGGAATTCTTGCTGGAAGGTCAAACGGTAAATAATATTCTTTTTATTTGAGCGTTATGCGGCATTTAAGAGAGCAAATTCAACGAAAAATACTACAAAATTCCCGCCAGAAGTTTTGTCTGCAATGAGCAACAAGCGACCGAACACCGGGCTCCGCGGGGTACTGCTTCACCATGACGACGCGCCCACGCATTTAGCGCTAAAAACGAGGGATTTCCTGGACACCGCACCGGTCAGAGTCTTGGGGCACCCTCCTTACAATCCTGATCTGACACCGTGTGCCTTCTTTTTATTCCCTAAAATAAAAAATCTGCCGAAAGGGATACAGTTTTCATCGCCGGAAGACGCGCTAGCAGCGATCAAGAAGGCCGTGTAAGAGGTGTCTGCAGCGGACTGGAAAAAATGTTGCGAAAATTGTTTCAGACACATGAAACTTTGTATAGAGGTTGGTGGAGAGTTCTTTGAAAATATTTAATAAAAATATTTTATCAGTAGAAGTTTTCTGACCTTATTTTAAATTGTGATTTTGAGACGTATCGTAATGTAAGATTTTTTTTATGTATTATGGCTACACTACATGTTAGTGTAGCGACAGCGGGAAGATCTCTCTCGTTACGAAAAATCAAATTATAGCTAGAAACTTCAATGGTCGAATGTCTAACTGGACTGTCACTTCATGTCCATAAAAACGTAGCGTGTCGTACGTTCTTAGCGTGTCGAATATGGTACAACTAATTAAATTCCTTGCCTGGCCCAGTATTCGGCCATGGCAATGTCACCCACTGATACTGTCATAAGATCCCTACATGAACAGGTAACAGGGCACGTCATGCAGGATGGAAGGTGGGACATGGTCTGTGGAGAGACACTGCACAAACACTGAAGGTCGGAACCGTTCAGGAACCCCCATCTGTGGAGATTGTCTTTGCTGCGCCCAACCTGCGTGCGGAGTCTGTTTAGAGTTTTCCAGATTGGCCATGGCAACTCGTGTCCAGGAGAGAGCATCACTCCCATCTCAAAGTAAAGCCATATGGTTTTACTTTGAGATGGGCTCACGCTTACAACAAAACTTTTACGACTTAAGTCTCAGGGGCACCGAGCTGTAATAGTGCATTGAATGGCGAGGGTCGTTTTGTTGTTTCGTTCTTTCTATGCGGCTAGCCACAATCCTGCGAATTTCTGGGGGTGCAATGCCGATTAGTGGATACAGTATTCGTACCGGAGATAAGGCAACCAGTGGCAGTTTGGCACGTCTCATTAAGTGCTGTATCCACTATGTTAGAGTGGGCGGAGCGGTTCCATACTGGACAGGCATATTCACCAGCGGAGAAGTTTTTTGAAAATTCCAGTTGTTTGCATAACTTGGGGAGACGCCCCCCATCTAGTGGATGTTAGGCGACGTACCAGGTTGTTTCTCGTATGCACCTTCCGCTTAACGTTCTCACAATTCTTTCTGTAGTTGAGAGACCTATCCAGAGTGATGAAGAGATATCTTGGATGGGGGTTATGAATGATTGGTACCTGTTGCCATGAGATATTGAGCATTCAACCCACTTGTCTGTTACAAAGGTGAAAGACGCACATTTTTGAGGGATTTGCTTTAAACGCATTAGCTGTATAATACTGGCTAAGATCTGAGAGAGCTGTGGTAAGGTCGGCCTCAATCTCCTCAAAATCAGTGGCTTGGCAAGTTAAAGCCAGTTCGTCTGCATACAGAAAGCGGGTTGTGTTAGGGCTCACCGGTTGGTCATTGGTGTAAACGTTAAACAGCAAGGGCGCTAGAACACTACCTTGTGACAGTCCATTTTTTTGAGTTCGCCACTTGCTTTTCTAGTTACCATTGAAGTAGATGGAGTGATAATACGTTTCGGGAGAAGACGTTAAAGAAAAATTGATTTTGTTATTTAAATATAGGTATTTTTTTAGTACAGTAAAATAGAAGGTATTTTATTGATGTATGTATTTTTACCCGTATCTATTATTATCAAAATAAAATCACAACTTCTTATGACTTGACCATGACTATGTGACCCCCCCCTGGCGCCAAAGCTGGATCTGCCCTAGCATGATTTAATGAGAAATGAGAAATATTTATTAAAAACAAATGTTGTTTTTATTTGGTTTTCCTGGGATCAATTTTTTTAAATATTTTTTTTTTTAGTTTAAATTAATGCTACGTTACCACTGGAACTTCTTTCATTCTTGGGCAGCACTTGGTCCAAACCCTGACAATATCCTTTATGGTTAGTAAAGTAGTTAGTAAAGTAAATACCCTAGTTAAAATAGAGGTAAGAAAGGGACACACCACTTCTTTGTCGTTGTCTTGCTCGGTACATTTTTCCCCTTTTGCTTGTCAATGAAACATATGAACTTAATGTCAATGTAATATAGTACACTTTATAGTGTGTAATATTGCTTCGTAATCAATCCAGTTTATCCGAAGGGTATACATATAAAATCCTTGCTTTCCTCAAACAAGTGACAGATGACTAACGTATACAGAGTAGAGTCTGGCCAACGAAAGATGACTACGAATTATCTATTAAACTTTGTTTATGGCAGCGTGCAGCGTTAAAGAATTGTCAAAATTGTGTTATTGACGTTTCGTACTTAAGTAATTTTATGTTTACGTGCATCTTATTTTATTGTGGTATTTTTGTTGTGTGGACTATGTTGTCAGTAATAAAATATTATTATTATTATTATTTACTCGTTTTAAATAATGCCGATAACAATCACTACTTCGACGAAGAGCTTTCATTGACCAAACTATAGCAATAACAGTTTTGACCGTCCCTTTCAAAACCAGTGGGTCATGCAAAGAGTATAGTAAATATAGGGAAAGGGACAGTCATGTAAAAAATAATTGATAACATTTGACAAGTTTAGTAACCTGTAGGTTACGTTCTAAATATTTTTTATTTGTGTGAAGTTTTTTAAATTTAAAACGACAAAGTTATATTCCCGAACTTTTCATTCTAAGGCGTCGATGTATGTACTTACATATTATGTACATAAGTAAGTTAAATATACATAATATTCATTCATATAGGTATTATTAATTAAATTTTAATTATTTTAAGTTCTTACTTCCATCATAATATGGTTGTCTGGTAGATATCGCTGTCAGCGATAAGACCGTTAGAGTGTGTTTGTGGTTTTGTTGGAAGGTAATCTCTAAACCGCTATTTTATAGTTGTACACATTTATGATTTCAGTTTGTAAAAATACTGATTTGCTGATTGCTAAAAACTTAAACTAAGAACATTTTTGAAATTTACGAGCTACCTACGCCGAAGTCTGAAGCTTCCGTCTAATTCGAATGTCCGGGGAAGAACCGGATCACAAGAAAATAGACTTGTCAGCCCTGCGTTCAAAAATAACCAGAGTAGAGTAGAGTCGCTAGTCGTTCAAAAATGCTTTGAGTTGCAACCCAGGGTCGTTCTTTTATAACTCGAGTAGCTACCCTAGAGTTGACCCAACTAAATCTAACTCCGAGCAGCTCTAAACGCAGCCCTGTGTTCAAAAATGAGGTTAAAGTTACTCTACGCTCGCATTTTTGAACGCGAACGTAGAGTTGTCAATCCCAAGCAAGTGTCATTTATGGTCGCTTACACCAACCGGAACCTACCCTGCTCGGAGTTAGAGTCAGTTTGGTTAACTCTAGGGTAGCTACTCGAGTTATAAAAGAACGACCCTGGGTTGCACTTGCAACTCGAAGTATTTTTGAACGGTTGGAGTAGCGACTCTCCTCTTCTCTGGTTATTTTTGAACGCAGGGCAGGGCAGTGGGTAAATTTTCTGAAGTTGGTAGCAGTGTATGTCTGTCACTGTCATCTTAGTGATTAGAGCATTGACCTTAGAAACCTATCTCAATGGATTAGAGTAGTTCCGACTTTCCGAGATTTATTATACAGATTCAGATCCGAATGTACATCTTTGATGGATTCGAATGGCAAGAGTAATAATTTAATGCAGTGCTGCTTTGTCCCGATTATTTTGAAAAGAAATGAGGCATCATTAATTTTTACCCGACAAAATGCTTGTAGTATAGGTTTGTAGAACCGTATCGTAGTCTGCCACAATGAATTGATTCATCATCTCGCTAGCCGTTTCGCAATCATTTTGGGGTCAAATTCGTCTTTTTTAGGGTTCCGTACCGTATGATTAAAATATTATTTAGCATGCTATATTATTGTGATATTTATTTTCTCATTATGTATGTCCGAGTATATTTATAATTATGATAGTATATTTTTACATTGTATGTAAAACAATAATAATTGTTTTTTGTACTTCTTTTTCCTATGAGTCTTACACACGGTGTCTACTACTCTTTTAACAAAACAACCGTTTTTTCGCAAGTATGCTGGAAGAGATTTTTTTCTGAAATAAGAACCTTCCTTGTACCTATTTTTTGTTTTCTTGTTGACACTATATTATAATATGTGTGCAGTCGTGTATTTCATCAATTGTTAAATAAATAAATGAATGAAATAAACATCATCTTCTCATTTTGATCGGATTTGCAACCATTCAAAAGGATCCGGATGCGGATCCTCGGATCCGTTTACATCTCTAATTCTCTACTGTCAAAACACAAACGTCAGTCCATTGATCTGATGATGTAGTATTAAAACACGTAGTCAAATAAAAACAATAGTCGTTATCTCCCGTTATTTCCTTCGCCTTCTTGTTTATCTTTATGCACCCGCACGGCGAATCGCGTTTACCTTAAATAACGTAATCTCCTAATCGGTTTTCGCTTTATCAAATTCCCAAATACGCGCGCTTTTGAAACTTTAAAAACGTAAACAGCTGAGAAGGGAGCTACAGAAAAATAGTTGCGGTGTTATTTATTTTCTAATTCAAAGGTAAGTCTTGCTTCTTGTTATTTAGTCTATCAAATGCTTTGTGTTTGTAATCCAAAATAAATCTAGGGACGATCGTTTAGGAAAACCAAATTAAAACTCAGATTTGTTTTCACATGTTTTAACAACAGACATGTAACAATTGGTTCTAATATTGTTATCATGAGACGTCACAATATTAATAAAATAAACTCGCTGGTACTTTATGACTCGGTCTAGGTATTTCTTTTATATTTCTAAGTTAATTAAAAAAAATCTTCATCTTTCAATGTGTTTATTGTGGAAAGCCAGTAATTTAAATTAGAATTAAGTCTCTGGCCTTAATACGCGCCAGTTACTATCCATTATCATTAGATTGTTTACCAATGAGAGCCAATCAAAAATAATTTTTTGGACATGTTGACACTCACTTTTTTTCCTGTAACTTACAGATGTAGCCAATACCATTTAAACCAAGATAGACAATAGCATAAGACACTGACTGTAGCTTTCTATTTTTATAATTAGATCAGAACCCGTAATTAGATCAGTAGCCCCTCACTTTCAATACATTTACGCCAACCACAATAGAAATCTGCGCTCATCTCATAACCGCCTACTTCAATGTCCCACTCATCGTACTGACTTTCTTCACTGTTCTTTCTTTGTTCAAGCTATTTCTTTGTGGAATGCGCTCCCCCAGGAGATTAGGATGGCAACAAATCGATTAACATTCAAAACCAAAGTTTGCGAGCTAATTCGTAAGAAGTTGGCAGTAGTGTCATCACAGCCTTAATGTTTTCAAATTGTTGATTTGAACTAATTGTTAGACTTTATTAGTGTAGATATATATGTAGATAGTTTATTAATTTGTGTATGTATTGTATAATTGTATGATATTTATGGTTTATCCATACTAATATTATAAATGCGAAAGTAACTCTGTCTGTCTGTCTGTCTGTCTGTTACGCTTTCACGCTTATACCGCCGAACCAATTTTGATGAAATTTGGTACAAAGATAGAATAGAGCTTGAGAAAGGACATAGGCTATAAATTATCACGCTATTTGCTATGGGGGGTGAGCAATATTCCAAAATGTCAGTATTGAACGATTTGCCGTGACTTCGATCCCCAGTTATAGTAATAATTTTTGTGAGTATTTTGTCGTCTTTTTTGTATATAATATGCGATAGTACTTCGATTACAATAATAATAGGATTTTTAGCATATTTTTAACACATCTTAGACATTTTTACTCCATATTTTTGTAAAAAGTAATCAAACATGTAATAAAATCTAAGTGGAAAAACGAAAATAATATTTCTTTTTTTCATTTAGCTACAAATTTAATATCTGAGATGAAAATCATCACGCTATCATCGACAAAGGGTTAAGCAGAAAATGATGACGTTTATATAAGAACACCTATTTTACACAAAAGTCAACGAACACCGTAGTGCAGTCGTGTCTGGATTAGATCGGCACGTAAGGGTATAGTGGTTCAAAACTCAGTTTCTTTTTTGTGATAGTTTTGTTTTATTTTACTGTAAACAAGAAATTTTTACATATTTTTGCGTTCTTACTATTATTTTTATCGACAGTCTGGTTTCTACATCAGCACTTTCGAAGCAGTTTGGCAGATTATACTGACCTTTACTATACAAGACAGAAATCCAGCGGTTATGCATTCAAACGTCTACAAAGAGATCTAAAGAGATACAATAGAGCGGCTATCAGAAAAAATGTCTTAGAAAAACTGTCATCCTATGCCTCAGTGACGCCATCTGGCTTTGAATAGCAAACACACGAATTAAATTTGTCAAACTATTTATTTAACTATCGCTCGGTAGGTGGCCAGGGGCCTTACCCTGATAATGTTAAAATGTCAGACGTACGAGCGAAAAAGAGTGATGGAGCTATACACCCTATATAGCTCCATCCCTTTAACAGTCCGGTTTAGGTCGTAAAGTGGATCACGTTATGAGCTCTTGGTAGAGCCTCAGTGTGTGATAAAGGTAAGGTTAAGCTTTTCAGCAATAGATGGCGTTATCACGAAATCAGCAAACGTTTCTAGCCCTATTTATAAAAATTATTGAATTCTAATTAATTGCTTCGTAAATGCCAAAAATATTTACGAAAATAAACCGCAGTTAGGTCCAGTGATTTTATCATAACAAGATTTGTAATAGCGTAAAGCGCGGTGGGCCTTGGGCGCGGTCGCCACCTTCTGCGAAGCAGTAATGCTAGCAAAGGAGGCGGCCGCACGCGCGAGACAATAACCCTCGCGACCCAGCCCAGCGATTTCCGGCCACCGTAGGCGCGGGCATGTGGACGGCGAGCAATGGGTAGCTCACCGTCCGTCCGTCCGGTAACCGTCCGGACCGAGCTCAAGTCGTTGACGGCGCGTAGTGTTCCACGCGCGCCTCAAGGAGGTGTCAGCAACCATAGGGGCCCAGCAAGGTCGAAGCCTATTGGGGCCATGGGTGATACGAAAGAGATTCCCGGGGCCCTGGAACAATGGCAAAGAAGGAACAGGAGTGGGTTTAATGTATGTTTCTTTCTGGTTTATGTCATGATAAAACAACGCTGTATGATTTTAAAATTATTGGTTCATTAGATATACTAAAAGTATATTATACCGTAGAATTATCTTTTTTACAACACTAAATAAATGTTATTTAACGTAGGCTATCAAAAAAAAAGTGGATAAAGAAGTTTTCAGTTGCCAAAATGTATAAATAGTCTGAGTCACGGAGTTGATACTGAGGTCGATACCCACAGTTTTTAATGTGTGCACCTTTTGCTTTTAGGTAGGAAATCATCAAATACCTTCCCCCGCTCTGGGTAAAGCGAGAGGTAGTACCAGACTTTTACTGACTGAAACCCACCTGTGTTCCTTTAGTGACCCTTAGCGTTCCAGGGCTATGGTAACTTGCACGCCACAATTGCGGCAGCAAATACCTTCTTTGAGGAAAGTCTAAAAAGGCTCTCTTTCCGCCTGACGCAAGTCTTCATCGAACGTGGATGTTTCGGAAGGACCCCCAAAAAACCAGCAAATATAGGTAGGTACTTAATCACAGAAAGATGCTTCTTGAGCAGTTCATGAAGGTTACCAGTACTTCAAGTAGTCTCTCCCTCGGACTTGACCACAACCTACTGTTTGGAACAAGTACCTAATTTCAAAGATTTCAAAAATTGAAGTTCATTAAGAATTTCATGAAAAACCCATGAAGACATATTTCACACAAGGCCCCGACGTGGTTTGCGTTCCTGAAGATAGTTTAATTACGTATGATGTATCCTACATTACTTGCAGCCTTAAGTCGACAACTGGACGTTACCTCCTTAAGAGTGGTCAGTGAGTGGTGATCAACACTGGGACAACATTCTGACGGATGCCAGAGTCAGTCACAGCCCCAATTGGTTGCGACATTTGTTCGCTGTCATTTTATAGTTTTGTGGAGTCACGAACACGGAGTAATGAGGGGGTATTAGGGTGTTTCGAGAGGTTTCTGTTTCAAATTCGACGTGATGTAAGTCAACATCAAACTGCAACAATTTTTTCACAAATTCTTTTTAAGTACAGTTGTGGAGCAAGATGACATCGTAGGTTACTCTGTAGTATTTTAATAATCGCTAGCAGTAGTGGACTATCAGTGCACGTTATCCAGCTGAAGATGGGCTGAAGCCGATTATGCTCCTTCGAAATTCACCTCCGCCAAAGTTGCATAACGGACCCGGCTAAAAGTCTGCAGAGAAATAACATCGAGGCAAATTCTTATGGGAGGTAATTCTTTCGAAAAATCTCATAGCTCTAGCAGGCATTGGCCCTAGAGATCTTCTTCAGGCGAAAAGAAAAGACGCTGTGGTGTCTTTCTAAGAAAGACACCACAGCGTCCTCTCTTTTCCTCAAAGATGGAAGATTTGCTGCCGCGTGCAAGTTACCGTAGCTCTAGAACACTAAGGGCAATTAAAAGAACACAGGTCGGTTTCTGTCTATAAAAGTCTGACACAAACTCTCGCTTTTCCCAGAGCGGGGGAAGGTATTTGATGATTTTCTTCCTAAAAGTAAAACGTGCAGACACTAAAAACTGTGGGTATTGACCTCAGAACAAGATCCGTACAGACTCTTTATACATTTTGGCAACATTTAACATTTTGAAAACTACTTTATCCACTTTTTTTATAGCCCACGTTAAATAACATTTATTTAGTGTTGTTAAAAGAAAACAACGGTTTAAGTAATACACTTTTAGTCTATTATAATGAACCAATCATATTAAAATCATACAGCGTTGTTTCATCATAGAATAAACCAAAAACAAACTTAAACTATCACCTTTTATTTTTAGGGGTAGGCAGAACCACAGTTTATCAACTACTTCGACCTCAACATGTCTGTTTCTGTTTATTGATGACTAGCTGTTGCCCGCGACTTCGTCTACGTTAAGTTGGTAAAACTGTACAATCATTCTGTGCTTGCAATTCATTCTGAAAGCATCGTAATTATTTATTGTACTTTCACATAAAACTGTTAAAGGTAAAAACGCAAATTACCTTCAGGATACATGTTATGTACTCGTCCAGATCCAGATGTATGAACGTCAATGAATAGAAAGAGTATGTAAGGGTCGTAGCAGTTGGCATTTCTGCCTACCCCAAGGGAAAAGGCACTAGTTTATGTATGTTTCTGGTTTATGTTCCGGTAAAACAACATTGTCACAGTGAGCACGTCACAATCGCAGCGGTAATGCCTGTCTTTGAGGAGTGGCTACAGAGGCGTCACGGCATCCTCTCTTTGTGCAGGACTCACCGGATGTGGGTGTTTCGGGAGGTATCTGTATCGAATTCAGCAAAAAGAAACACTCGAGTCTCACCATTGTGCGGATCGCCCGGAGAATACGATGGAACTTACGGTGGAAGTCAGTCCCGCTTGGTAGGAGCGCTGGCGCCACCGTGTCCTCATGGAGGCGATTAGTGGAAAAAATGCCAACCAGTAGCCTCCTTCAGTGAAGCACTACGATCGAAGAAGGTGGCTGAAACTATGAGGGATGATGAGGGAAGTGATGCTCCAGGTGTTGAAAGCCGCAGGGCGATTGCGGTGGAGCCGTCCGGTCATCTGGTCAAAGCAATCCTGAATCGACGGCGCGTAGTAATCTACGCGCGACTCATAATGATGTCAGCAAATGGATAGGGCCCTCTAGGGCCAATGTCTGCTAAGGCTGCGAGATTGTTCGAAAGAGTTACCTCCTGTAAAATTTTCGCCTCAATACAACAATACAATACAATACAATATTCACACAACTATCACACAACGCCGTCTAGTCCCAAGCTAAGCAGAGCTTGTGTTATGAGTACTAGACAACTGACAAACATACTTAAATATATCTAAATACAAACATATTATAGATAAATTACACCCAGACACAGAACAAATGATTGTGCTCATCACACAAACATTTGTCCTGGGTGGGAATCGAACCCACGACCTCCGGCATAGCAGTCAGGGTCACTAACCACTAGACCAACAGGCCAGTCAATAATGTTTCACTGAAGAGTTTAAGCCGTCAGACAGCTTTGGTAGAGGTAAACGAAGGAACATAATCGGGACACCGACCTTCAGCTGGATAACGTTTGCACTGATGGCGCAAAGCCAAAAAGCCAGTGAATCCAAAAATTACCATCATCATCAACTATCTTCCTCCACAACAGTACTTATGAAGAATTTGCGAGAGCATGCTTGAATTGATTGTTGCAGCTTGATCATTTGGGGCGTAAAAATTACTTGTTCATTTATCTAGGATTTTTTTATGTGTATTTGACTGACGTCCTCGTATATCAGACAAATGTTATTCCATAGTGGGAACTACCCTATGAAGAGTCTCCAACTTTTGGATGAATTTCGGTGAAATCTTGAACGCGTGTATCCCTGTCCAATCGAACTCGCATATTGATGGCCAAACCGAGAGGTCACTGACGCCGATTGCCTCTATGAAGACACGGCGGTTCACCCAAGCAGGATAGACCTCCACCGCATGCTACAACGGGTCCTCCGGGCGATTTGTAAAATGGTAGTATCAGAGTACTTCCAACCGAATCCGGAACAGAAACCGCGTGAAACACCCTCAACAGTCCTGAGCTTGTGTATCCATAAAACAATTAAATTCCGGTAAACAAATGTAGTAGCCGATTAGTGTTATCCCTGAGACTGGCCTCCCTCAGAGGGTGGTTCCAGTGTTGGTCACCACTCACTGCAAGGAGGTAACGTACGGATGTCGACGTAAGGCTGCAAGGAATCTGAGATACATCATACGTTGTCGAACTGTGATCAGGAACGCAAACCTTTCGACCCAGTTTTATATGAAGCAGTGACTGCTAATAATAAAACACACTATTATTAGGCCGCAAGGTGCCATCATCCCGGAGGACACAGTGGAGCACACAGAGGTGTGTGTTGTCCTCGTGGAGGCAATCGGCGTCAGTCACCTCTCGCACCGGGCCTTGTGACTTTGGGCTATGGTCCAGAGCGAGGAGGAATGGCAGGCGGTCGCCTCCTTCTGCAAAGCCGTAATGCTAGTGAAGGAGGAGGACACGTGAGGGAACGAACGTCCTCACGCCGAGCCGAGATTCTGACCCCGACGACCAGCCACGGTAAACGCGGGCTCGCGGACATCCAGCAATCGGTCGTCCACAGCCGTCCGGCCGTCCGGTAATTGACCGGACCGAGCCCAGTCGTCAACAGCGCGTAGTGATCCACGCGCTCCTCAAAGAGATGTCGCAAAGGGCAACTGAAGGACACAGGTGTGGTTTTAGTCAGTAAAAGTTTGACACGCCTTCCCGCTCCAACCAGAGTGGGAGAAGTCATTGGATGACTTCCACCCTTAAAAAAAGAAAAATAAAGGTGCCATCATTATCATCGTCGTCCACTGTTGGACATAGGCCTCCCCAAGTGTCACCATAATTACCGGTCCTGTGCGTCTCGCATCCATCGGATTCCCGCGACCCTCACCAGGTTTACCTGGGGGCCTTCCAACGCAAGGTGCCATGCTACCCCTTCCGAAAATTTGGCCATGTTATTTTAAAGTCAATAATTAAATACATATAAGTATTTTAAGCCTTTGGTTGGTATCCCTTGAATAATCACGGTCAATTAGTTTGTTACAACCACGGGGAAAAAAAGCAGTAGGATTAAAAATGTCTCCGTCTAACTCCAGTTTAATCATAACGGTTTTCGCCCAATTTTAAACAATAAAACTGTCTGCAAACTTGGGCGATGGTCATTCTTCCGCCACTCAGAAAATTACGTAAAATACACAATGCCATCTATCAAATATGACGTTCAACTATCATTGTCATCATTATTTCTACTTTCAGTCTTTAGATGGCGTTGTGCCATATTTACATTTTAGTACGTGATTTTACTCGCCGCTTTGATTTTATTATGTGTTTTGATTAGTTTTTACAAAATATTTAGAAGATATCGAATAGAAATGTCAATTTTATTTTGAAAAAATGGTAAAAGTTATTTTATTACAAAAAAGAAGATAAAATAATGACAAAATTTTTAACTGTAGCTGGGGATCGAACGTGGCAAATGTCGTTCAATGTCGACATTTTGGATTATTGCTCACCCCCCATAGCAAATAGCGTGATAATATGTAGCCTAACAGTTGACCCGGCCTATAAGGATTATGTGTGCAAAATTTGAACAGGATTGGTTCAGTAGTTTTTTCGCCAACTAATACCAACGCTCCACCATTTTACTGTTTTATTATATGTATATAGATGATAAGTAATTTATTTGATGTATATCATGAACGAGTATTCTATTACTGGTGAGCCAAATAAATAAAATAAATTATATATCTGGACATAAGAAATACATTTTACATAATATATTTACTGAAATTAATTTCCGTTATTTGAATTAGATGTTTTTAGCACGAATCACAAGCACAGAATTATTAATTACGTTTGTGCATTTTTACTAACTTGACGCAGACAAAGTCGCGGGTAACAGCTAGTTAGTATATATTTTCTGGTACCTATTCGCCTTTTCTCTCTCTTTTATTGCACCTACCACTATTTATCTCTGCATCACCCTAAGGTTGACTAGTAGAAAATGCCTAAGGCATTAAGTCCGCCGCTGTACGTTTGTTCATAAAGAATTTAATAAATAAATAAATAAATCAGTCTTTCAAATATTTTTAATTTTTATATTATTCAAATGGAAGGAGAGGGAGGCCAAAGAAAAGATGGATAGATTGTGTGAGAAATGATATGAAAGAAAAATCCTCAGAGAATGCCTCAGGCGTTAAGTCCGCCTTTGTTCTTTATGTTGCATGAAGAATAATAAATAAATAAATAAAGAAAAGGAAGTTAGTTATAGCATGACAGGTGACAGTACAGAATGGAAGAAAAAACGTATGTGCCGACCCCAAATAAAACAGGACTAGGGCTCCCTGCCCTAGTCCTGTTTTATTTGGGGTTGATGATGATATAAATCAATTGGAACAAATCAGTTTATCTATACAGTAGTCCTTTGACCATCATAATTATTATTATTTGAGTTTGTGTAAATCTGTGGAGATTGCGTGCACTTGACATCATACACAAATCAACTGTCCAATCCGGAATTCTGTTACGAGAACAGATTTAGTTTTTTTTTTTTTGTATGGCAATTGACCCGATTGCGACTATTCTGCCAGTGTCACGTTGAGACGGCGACTCGGTGAGGATCACCGTCGAGCTTTTGGTTTCGTGGTAGATGTTAGTAAATGCTGAAAGGACAAACACAAGTTATTAGTAAAAACACATAATCTAAATGACTAACTTATCTACGATATATATATATATACTAGCTTTTGCCCGCGGCAGAAATCAGAAATCAGAAATCAGAAACGTTTATTTCAAATAGACCAATTACAGGCACTTTTGAATTGTCAAAATGTCAGTCAGTCAAAAAAAAACAAGTGAAGCTAAATTGCACGTTCCAAAGCGTAGATCTCTATGGAGAAGAACGTGCAAGAAACTCCATGGACACTCTTTTAAATCATGTTATGAGTTACATAAATCTTGGTTACATATTTCTGGTCGCTTCTAATATGTGAGCACAATGTAGATAAGTAATAATAATTAAAATAAAAAAAATATACTTAAAAAAGACTAATTAAAAAAAAAAAAAAAATAGAAATTGAATTAAGTCACTGGCAGCTAAGAGATGACCAGTCTCAACTGACGGCACCCGTTCACGAGCATGACGCGTGCATCAGCCCCACTCAGCTCAACCATTTTTAAGGGAACCGAATGACCCAATAACACGTGCCACCATCAGCGAGACATTTGAGTGAGCATGACAAACTCTCAACTGCCATGCTCGTAATGTCAAACAAGTTGTAACCTAATAAAAATGCTCCATGGTACTTCACATTCACAAAACTTGAAAAACAAAGTGCTTCTACATTATACAATGCTACTGTTTCCAAATACAAAAGATAATAAATTATCATAAGCTATATTGAAATAAAATAAAATAAAAAAAAAACATTTCTAAAACAACAATACAAAAAGGGGAACAGTATCTCTTCCAAAATTATAAAAAAAAAAAAAAAACTAATTTGAAGGTAAAAGTGGCTGTGGCTGCGGAGCAGGACCGGCATTTAGCCAAGCGCTTTTATCAAGGATATAATCTTCCAGTTTATAATACGCTTGTCTACATAGTGTGCGTTTAATGCATGCTTTAAATTTGGACTCATTTAGTTGTAGAATCTCAACTGGTATTTTATTATAAAATTTTACACAGCACCCCATGAAAGAACTATGTACTTTAGCCAATCTGAACCGAGGTTGATCTAATTTGTTCCTGTTCCTAGTATTAAAATTGTGCCTGTCACTTATCTTAGTAAAAAGATGAATATTTTTCCGAACATACATAATGTTTTCATAAATGTATTGACAAGGGACCGTCAGGATGTTTATTTCCTTAAATAGTTCCCTAAGAGAATCGCGTCTGCGAAGATTATATATGGCTCTGATAGCTCTTTTCTGCAGAATAAAAATAGACTCTATATCTGCAGCCCGTCCCCATAGCAAAATACCGTAAGACATGATACTATGAAAGTAACTAAAATAAACTAGTCGCGCAGTATCCACATCAGTAAATTGACGGATTTTTCTAACAGCATATGCTGCTGAACTAAGCCGACCTGCCAGAGATGTTAAATGAGGACCCCATTGTAGCCTCGAGTCAAGCGTGATCCCTAGGAAAACCGTATTCTCGACGAATTCAAGTTTCTCCTTGTTCAATACTATGTCGGAGTAATTACTTTTAACATTCGGTAACGCAAATCTTATGCACTTAGTTTTTTTTCCATTTAACACTAAATTATTAACAGTAAACCAGTTTTGGACTTGCTGTAAAGCATCGTTTACGTCATCAAGATTAGTGGAACGTCTATTGATCTTAAAAATTAACGACGTATCGTCAGCAAACAATACAATATGTGGTTGTTTTTTTAATAGATGCGGTAGATCATTTATATATACTAAAAAGAGGAAAGGACCTAATATTGAGCCTTGTGGTACACCCATTTTGACTTTCAAACCCGGAGAATTGACACCGTTTATCTGAACTTGCTGTTGCCTGTCAATTAAATAAGATTTCACCAAGCTGAGTGCAAGTTTACCTAGTCCATAATGTTCTAGCTTTAAAAGCAAGGTTTCGTGATTAACACAATCAAAAGCCTTTGAGAGGTCACAAAAAATTCCTATCGCATCTTGGGCTTCTTCCCACGCTGCAAATATATGTTTTAATAAAGTGACACCAGCGTCAGTCGTACAACGTCCTTTGGTGAAACCATACTGCTGATCATGAAAGATTTTATTGCTGTTAAAATGGTAAAGCATTTGATTAAGCATAACTTTTTCAAACACCTTACTGAAAACCGGCAATACTGATACAGGTCTGTAATCATTAGTGTCATTGTGGTCACCGGATTTAAAAAGTGGTATAACCTTACTGTACTTCATTATATCTGGAAAGACTCCTTGGTCCACACACAAATTAAATATTAAAGCTAAGTACGGTGCTATGGTCTCAATTATAGATGTGCATACTTTAACAGACATTCCCCATAGGTCTTCGGTTAATTTGACTTTTATTTGCCGGAAAGCCTTTATGACTGTCAAAGGGTTTATATGTTTGAATTGAAATTCAACCGGACAGCCTGGCAAGTTTGCTTTCAATAAAGCAACTGAATCTTCAGGGGAGGAATTTAGAGCTTCCGTTGTCCTAAGAGGTATATCGGTGAAATAATTCACAAACTCTTGGGCTACTTCTATGTTAGAGCTTTTGGGACCATGTGAAGTCTCCAACAAAAAATCCGTATTGCGCACTTTATTCCTACCAGTTTCATTATTAATAACTTTCCACACAGTCTTTATTTTATTGTCTGCCGATTTGATCTTATTGCTAATGTACAGGGCCTTTGCTACCTTGCAAATCTTTCTGAAGAGTTTAGAATATCTATTTACATATTTATTAAAAGTTTCAGTGTTGAAGAATGGCTTAAGGCCATACAGCTCATATAGTTTTTCCCTACTTACCCTAATACCTTTAGTCGCCCAGTCACTAAATACAAACTTAGGGAAAATATTTTTAGACTTCTTTTCAAAAGCTGTATTAAATTCATTGAGTACCACTGAAAAGAAATTATCATAAAATTTATTGGCATCATCAATATCATGGCCCAGAACATTTAACTTATTTTCTAAGTTACTATTAAATTTTTTTAATTTGCTTATTGTAATTTGCCTAAATTGAATTTGCGTTTTTTTCAAGGCTGCTTGATACTTAAATGCTACCGTTTGTCCACTATGATCAGACGGAAGATAATTAACTATAGCTTTATCTACATAATCACAATTGCAGAAAACATTATCAATACAAGTTGCAGAGGTTGGAGTTATTCTAGTTGGTTCTATAAAAACATTAGTCAAATTAAATGATTTAAAAAGACTTAAAAATCTGCTGCTATTTGAATTGTCTTCTAAAATATTAATATTAAAATCTCCACAAATAATTACGGATTTGTTACTATCTGCAAGCTTAGCCAAAATATCTTCCATTGATGATTCAAAAAGACTAAAGTTTTGAGGGTTCGGGGGCCTATACACGCACACTATAACATGCTTATCCAGCTCAACACAGGACAGTTCAACGCAATGTTCCGTTGACAAGTTAACTATGTCATTACGTTGCTTAAATTTTAAGCATTTTTTTATTAAGATTAGGGAACCACCACGCAGCATAGATTTCCGGTTAAAACAACTACCCACAGTATAATTTTCAAAACTGAGTAGCCCCTGGTAATCCTTCAACCAATGTTCACTAAGACATACAACATCAAACATTGTTTTTTCTAATAACATTTCAATCTCTAATAATTTAGAAGAGATACCTTGAATATTTTGATGAAACAATTTCAATTCATGCTGCTGAGACCCTTTTTGCTGTTTAACTATTTGAGAGCAAGAAGATACCTTATTGATGGATGGTATAACTATGCTGTTACTGGTACCCTCTATTGTCTTATGCATTAGTTTAAATGATCCGGAGTTTGTCCCAAATCTATATTATCACCTGGCAGTGAATTGCAAGTAATTGTAGCCTCCACATTAAATAAGGAATTTTCCAAAGTGATATGTGGAACCTCCTTCGTACACGGTATAAAAGTATTCATAATTTGGTCCACCACAACGCGGCTTCGCTCCCGTCAACTGACTACTATATCCTACTCTACCCAACTCTATCCTACTCTACCTTACTCTACCCTAATCTACCCTACTCTACCCTACTCTACCCTACTCTACCCTAATCTACCCTACTCTACCCTACTCTACCCTACTCTACCCTACTCTACCCTACTCTACCCTACTCTACCCTACTCTACCCTACTCTACCCTACTCTACCCTACTCTACCCTACTCTACCCTACTCTACCCTACTCTACCCTACTCTACCCTACTCTACCCTACTCTACCCTACTCTACCTTACTCTACCCTACTAAAAAAAAAGTATCCTATGTGTTTCTCCTGGTTCTAAGCTACCTCCCCACCAACTTTCAGCCAAATCGGTTCAGCCGTTCTTGAGTTATAAATAGTGTAACTAACACGACTTTCTTTTATATAAACGAGGCATGCCTTTTAAGTTTTGTCGTTTGAAGAAAAAAACACAACTAGAACCTTATAGTACTTTTTATTGTTTTTCAAAGTATTCACCACGTAGCTTAATACACTTTTCCATTCGCTCAAACCAGTTATTATAACATTTATTCCACTCTAAAGTGGGGGTGTTTAAAATGGCTGACTTGAAAGCGTCGACTGCTTCTTCACCGGACTGGAACCTTTGACCACGAAGACTTTTCTTAATTTTAGGAAATGTAAAGAAATCGTTAGGGTTTAAGTCAGGACTGTATGGAGGATGGTCAAGAATTTCTACTTTTTTCTGCTTCAAATACTCAATCGTTTGACGAGCGCTGTGTGAGCTTGCGTTGTCGTGGTGCAGGATGATGCGTCGCTTTGAGTTAGATTTTCGAAGTTCGGCGATGACTTGTGGTAAACAAACTGTGGTATACCACTCTGCGTTAACCGTTCTATGATCTTCAAGTACAATAGTCGCAACATGGCCGGTTTTTCCAACGAACGTGGCCACCATCTTCTTTGAAGTGCTTCGAGAACGAACAACTTTAGTCGGGTTTAGCTCGTCTTGAAAGACCCAGATTGTAGATTGTTGTTTGGAATCAGGATCGTAGGTATAAATCCAAGATTCGTCACCACTGATGATGTCGTAGACGTGATTTGACTCTCCTCGGTTGAACCTTTGCAGAGTTTTCTTACACCATGTGAGGCGGGCCGCCTTGTGATCGTCTGAAAGCAGATGCGGTATCCAACGGCAAACTAGCTTTCACACACCAAGCGCTTCATGCAAGATCTTCTAAATGGTTGTCCCTGAGATGCCTAATAGAGCCTCTATCTCTCGATACGTCACATGACAATCTTCGATAATTAGTTGTCTCACAGCAATGATGTTATCTTCAGTGAAAGCGGATTTTGGATGTCTTTCGCGAGATTTGTCACTAACACTAGTATGTCCACGCTGGAATTCTAAATACCAGCGTTCGACAGTCCGCAGACATAGGGCTTCAGCACTGAACACAGATTTTAGCTCTTCAAAACACTGAAGCCGTTTCAGGCCTCTTCTAAAGTTGTAGAAAATTATTGCACGAACGTTTTCCTTAGAAAGATTCATTTTCGTACGTAACCTGACAGATTCCAATCGACGCTGTGACTAAACAATAGCATTAATCCTAATACTTTCAACTGTTTTAAGATTCAAAATTTAAACACATTCGAATATAGAACAGTTCCAAATTCAAAATTGCCGGGAAATATGGAAACGACAGAACTTAAAAGGCATGCCTAGTATAGATATACAACACAAGTTACTAAATACGAAATAATTATATACACATAACGCACCAACTAAAATTTCAGATCATTTTGTTTTAAAAAGGTTGCCAAAAGATTTATCATTTTAGGAGAGAAGTGAGATAGAAGGGAGTGGAAATTGGTTGGAAGTGGAATGCTAAATTTGGAATTTTTTTGGTAGAGGTCAAAGGATTTATTATTTAGGGGGCAAGAGAAAAAAATATGGTCCAAAGTACCATCCGCAAGACCACACTCGCATAGGGAACTATCCCGGACATGAATTTTATTCAGAAACACTGGGCTACAATGTCCGAGTCTTAGTCTACAGAGCGACGAAACAGTTTTCCTTGACAACTTAGGGCATTTGAAAAACCAGGGCTTTCGTTGGATTTCAGGCTGTATAGCTGCATAGTAAATACCTACCCTTGGTTTTAGAAGTCGTCTTCCATGTTTCAGCCCACGAGTTAAATAACTTGGGTTTGGCACCATTCCGCAAATCGTAGTTGTGAACCACGTAGTGCTTTCGATCAGCTGGATTCGATGTGGCTTACTTTGCTAACGAATCAGCGCACTCATTGCCAACAATTCCCGAGTGACCAGTCTATCTCGATGTCCAAGCCGTTTTGGAAACAATCAAATAGCAAGTTCTTAATATCTACAATTAGGTATTTGACTATGGATTTTACTATGAAGTTGATTTTGTTTTAAGGCCTGAATACTACTAAGTGAATCTGAAAAAAATACTGATCTTGCTATTTGATGGGATTTAATATAGTGTATGGCTTCTAGAATACCAATGCACTCTCCTGTAAACACTGATGCTTCTGGTGGGCATTGGAAAAGTAGGGCAATTCTAGAATTTTGGAAGTAGACTGCCACACCAGTACCTCCTGTTTCGGACAATTTTGAAGCGTCAGTGTAGAAGAAATTCCATCCTGCCCAGTACCGCTTGAGAGCTAACTCAAAGTCATCCCTCGCGTTCTGGGCATTCCTTGATATACCTTGTCCCAAGACGGCTTTTGGTTCGAAATGAATCGCTTCATATGCGGAAGAGACGACCGGGAGCGTTGGATATTGACAAATAGGCGCGGAGAGTCGTTTAAGCTCTCTGTACCTACCTATCAATAAAGGAACTGTTTTATTGTTCCAATAAGGGGAATTACTATAAGAGAGGTCGATTTGCTTACAACACAGATTTAGTTAGTACCTAGCTAACAAATATGTTTTTTTTTTATATTTGTATTAAATCTTCTGGGTGACATATTCTATATATAAACAAAAATCCCCAGTAAATAAATTGAAATTTAAAAAAAATCTTTAGCGGCAAGCTATGACCTCATTTTTTTAAAATGTCCATTGGTGCGTTCGCCAATAAAGGTTCGTCATCTCTGGTTACGAGGTTTATCAGTGAAATTATCTACGAAATTGGATTAGTAAGTGATAGATAACACATTAGAAATGCTTCTAGATGCAAGTGTATGAGAAATATTGATATTATCAATTTTACGTTAGTGAAGATAAAAGAAATGATAAGTTAGTAACTGTTAGTACAATTAATAGAACAGAAATAGTCCCTAAATGCACATAGTGACTGTAGCAACATGGCTGTGCCAGATTGTAGAGTGGAGTGTGGGTAATTCTTTGAAACAGCGCTAGAACGCAACAGGCAACTAAAAGATCACAGGTAGGTTTTACAGTAATAATAACACACTCTTGAACTTGGTACGATCAGTCCACGAATTTGGTTCTCCTCCGAACCAAATCTGTCCATCTGTAGAGTAGTTAGGCGACCATCATAATTCGTCCGGTCGTCTGTTGCGAGAACGGATTTGGCCCGTCGAACCAAATTCGAGCGTGTGTTAATATCTCATAATTAGTATTCACTCACGCTGAGTCACCTTGGTACGTACCTACGGTCCAAATCTGTCGTACCAAGTTCGAGTTCGTGTATTAACACTGTAATACTAGGTACCTATTAGATAGTTGAAGTCGTGATAATCCCTCTCGTTCCATCCAGGGCGGGAGCAGGTATTTGACGATATCCCCCCTAAAAAATATATTTTTTTTCTTTTTTTTCCATTTATTAAACAATAACATATAACATTCATGCTAACATATTTACATACCAGCACAAACCATCGCGAGTTTAACAGCGGTATGTCAGAAGCGAAAAGGGCGTACGTAATCTTGTTTCTGTAACGAAATTTCTTTAGTTAAAGCTATGTTGGTATTTAATAAAACACTGCAAAAAATCTCATCACATATATATGTGTATATGTAACATTTTTAAATTAAATTGCGTCGTGTACCTATTCTTTATTGTCTGTTTAAATTGAGTTTGATTGGCGGATGTAATCACAAAAGATAATAAACTTTTCAGAGCTAACGCACCATGACGGACGATTTCAGTACATTGACCCATTTGTCGCCGGCGTTGACCAATGACAAGCTGAGTGAGGCGCTCACGGAGTGGTTCAAAGAACCTTACACGTTCACGCACTGGGAGGTAACTATTGTACCTCTTTAAGGTAGATTAGATATTAGAAACTTCTAGAAAACAAAAGTCAATGCTCGCTAGCTTGTTCATAATATGAACTTTATTATCTTCTTGGCAAATTTATGAACTTTATTGTCTTCTTGTTAAGGTTCATATTTGTATGTATGTAGCTGAGTGAGGCGCTCACGGAGTGGTTTAAATAACCATACACGTTCACGCACTGGGAGGTAAGTATTGTACCTCTTTATGGTAGATTAAATTCATTTTAAAGTTTATGAAACTTGTTTAGAATTAAAAAGGTCCATACTCGCTAGCTTGTTTATACGAATACTTATGAATTTTATTTTTTCCTCTTTAACGTTCATATACGTATGTTCTTTTGAGTAGCGTAATTAGAGACACAATAGAAAGACAATGGCGCGTGAACGCCGGCGTTCGTGCGGGGATCAACAGCTTACGAGACGGATATTGCCAATATCCTAATTCATTTGTGGTTGATAGAAAATGTGTTCTTCCTGATTTCGTCGTACTATTTACACTTATTCAGCTTAATTCAGATTTTTGCCCATAGAAAATACCAGTTTCGTATGGGGATGGACGTATCGTTTAGCTTATTCATCGTTGTTCCGTGTGTCACCAACCCGCACTGGGCCCGCGTGGTGGGTTACGGCCTATTTCCTCTTATAGAGAGAAGGCCTGAGTCCCAGCAGTGGGAACATGTAAGGCTGATTATGCTATTATTATGTCTCTTCAACATTCCACTGACCACAACACAAGTTTCAAGTAGACTTAGCGCATGTATGGAGAGGGGCCAGTTCCCACTTCGCTGGAAGACGGGGAAACTGGTCCTCATTGCGAAGCCGGGGCGCCCTGCGGACTTACCGTCCGCGCACCGGCCCATCGTGCTGCTCGACGAGGTGGGCAAGCTCTTTGAAAGAATAATTGCAGACCGCCTCGTCGCGCACTTAACACGGGTGGGGCCGGATCTTTCGGACGGCCAATTCGGCTTTCGCAGGGCGCGCTCTTCAGTGGACGCCATCATGCGCGTGCGAGCCCTCACGACGGGGGATGCGGTGTCCCAGGGCAGGTGTGTCTTGGCGGTGTCTTTGGACATCGCCAACGCCTTCAATTCCCTGCCCTGGAGTAGCATTAGGAGGGCACTCCGGTATCACCGGGTGCCTGACTGCCTCTGTCATGTTGTCGAGGCCTACCTGTCGGACAGGTACATTATCTACCCTGGTCACCTGGAAGAGTGGAAACGGCGAGAGATGTCGTGCGGTGTTCCGCAGGGATCGGTACTAGGACCACCCTTGTGGAACATCGGGTACGACTACGTGCTGCGCGGTGATCTCCCTGACGGGGTCAGCGTGGTCTGCTACGCAGATGATACGCTGGTCCTGGCGCGGGGAGAGTCGTACCAGGCGGCGGTCGAACTAGTGACACGCGGGGTTGCGACAGTCGTGGAGAGGATCCAAGAGTTGGGACTCGAGGTGGCATTGCACAAGTCAGAGGCCATGTGCTTCCACGGCCCTCGGAATGCGCCACCATCGGGTTTCCAACTAACACAGTAGGAGGGGTTCACATCGGCGTCGAGTCGACGATGAAGTACCTTGGACTTGTCCTCGACAGCCGATGGAACTTCGAGGAGCATTTCCGACGTTTGGCTCACAAACTGGATCGTACTGGGGCTGCCCTCAAGCGGCTCCTGCCCAACCTCGGCGGTCCAGACGCCTCCTGCCGGAGGCGCCGTCGCTTCGAAAGCGACCGGCGGCCAAGCTGAACGCAAGCCAGAGGGTCATGGCTATCCGGATGGTGCGGGGATACCGCACGATTTCCCGCAAAGCAGCGAGCCTCCTTGCTGGCCAACCACCGTGGGATTTGCAGGCAAAAGACTTTGCACGCATGCACGATCTGCGCATGGAGATGCAACGCCGGGGCGAAACTCCGGTGCCGCGCCAAGTCGCGGCATGGCGGGAAGACTTCCGGCGAGATCTCATGGTGGAATGGCGACAGCGACTGTTGACGCAGGTCCTCACCGGACATGGTAAGTTCGGGAGGTTCCTGCACCGGATTCGTGCAGAAGAGACGCCCGGGTGCCACCATTGTGTGGACCGCCCGGAGGACACGGTGGAGCATACGGTAGAGGTGTGCCCCGCTTGGGCAGAGCACCGCTGTGTCCTCGTGGGGGCGATCGGCGGCAGCGATCTCTCGCGCCGGGCCTTGGTACAGGCCATGGTCCGGAGCGAGGAGGAGTGGCAGGCGGTTGCCTCCTTCTGCGAAGCAGTAATGCTAGCAAAGGAGGCGGCCGATCGCGTGAGGCAACGGTCCTCACGCCACAACCGCCGCCGGGATTCCGATCCCGATTTCCGGCCACCGTAGGTGCGGGCTTGCGGACGGCGAGCAATGGGTCGCTCGCCGTCCGAACGTCCGGTAACTGTCCGGACCGAGCCCAAGTCGTCGACGGCGCGTAGTGTTCCACGCGCGCCTCAAGGAGATGTCAGCAACCGTAGGGGCCCAGCAGGGTCGAGGCCTACTGGGGCCATGGGTGATGCGAAAGGCAAAGAAGGAACAGGAGTGGGTTTTTAGTCAGTAAAAGTTTGACACTATCTCTCGCTCCGCCCAAGAGCGGGGGATATCATTAGATGATTTTCCCACCCAAAAAAAAAAAGTTTCAAGTAGACTGTAATAAATAAGAAAAAAAAAAACTAATTTTTATTCAGTCTAAAACGGTTACATAACACATGTGAATGAAACAGCCCCAGTAAGTTATATAATACTTGTGTTGGGGATAATACTGTAATCTATATATATAAAAGGAGAAACTGACTGATTGACACATCAATGCACAGCCGAAACTACTGGGACTAGGAGCGTGAAATTTTGCACAAGGTTTCCTTTTATGACGTAAGTGAGCACTAAGATAGGATTTCCCAAAATTCACCCCCGAAGGGGATGAAACGGAGGTTCAAAGTTTGTATGGAGAAACCTATTTTCGCGCGGGCAAAGCCGCTGGCAAGGTGCTAGTCTATATATATAAAAGGAGAAACTGACTGACTGACACAAGTGACACATCAATGCACAGCCGAAACTACTGGGACTAGGAGCGTGAAATTTTGCACAAGGTTTCCTTTTATGACGTAGGCGAGTACTAAGATAGGATTTCCCAAAATTCACCCTTTAAGGGGATTAAACGGGGTTAAAAAGTTTGTATGATGAAACCTACTTTCAGGCGAGCCAAGCCGCTGCCAAAAGCTAGTACTACATAAATGCTTAATACACGTCTGTTTATTTGTTTCAGTATGTTAGTGAAACAGGCAAAGGAGACTCGTACCTAAGCGAGCTGATCCGCATCAAGATCCACGGCGTCGACCAGAACAATATCCCCAACCACATCCAGGTCATACTCAAGAACATTCCCAAAAGCGTCTCCCGAAGACTCACGTTTAGAAGTCACGAGTTCTTCAAAAATGAAATCAATTTCTACGAGAAAGTTTTACCTGGTTTATTGGCCTTCCAGGCTTCTAAAGATGTTAAGGTTCCATTTGATAAGTATGCCAAGTTGTTCCTGACATACTCTGATGGTACCACCGATGTGATATGTCTAGAGGATGCGACTCTAGAGAATTTTGGAAGCGCCGTACGTCAGGAAGGCATTGATTTGGACCACTGCAAGCTGACCTTCAAAGTCTTGGCGCAGTTCCACGCTCTCTCCTTTGCCATGAAAGACCAGAAGCCTCAAGAATTCGATAGTATAAAAAACCAGTTATCGGAGCTATACTACCATGATCGCTTATGGGGTTGGTATGAAAGATTTTGGAAGCGAATCTCAGGAATAGCAATCGATGCGGTGGAAAGGGAATATCCAGATTCGATTTATGTGGATAAGGTCAAAGAGTTTGCTGTGCCAGAGAGGTACAAATTCATGGTCGCAGCTGCCACTCAAACTGGTGAGAATGGTGTGATTTCCCATGGAGATTCTTGGACGAATAACTTTCTGTACAAGTATGCTGATGGTCGGCCCGTTGACGCGAAGATTATAGACTTCCAATTGGCCAGATGTGCCTCGCCTGTGCTTGATCTCTCCTTTATGATATATGCGTGTACGTCCCAGGATTTGAGAGAGAAACATTATGATGAGCTGTTGAAGTATTACTACGAGGTAATAAATAATAATAATTAAAATTTATTTATTATATAATTCACTTCCTGTCTTTTTATAGTTGTATATTAATGGCATTTTTCAGACGGAGGTCATACTTCTTGTTAACCAGTTCACTTAGGCATTCCAAAACTAATCAAATATAGCCTTTGTCACTCAGAAATAATGTAGCTCAATACTGGAGAAAGAATTTTCAAAATTGATTCAATAGTTCCTTCCTACAAACAAAATTACAAACTTTACCTCTTTATAATATTAGGGTACACTATATTAGAGCTAACGTACCAGCAAGAACCGTTAGTTAATCGAAGGTGAAAGGGTCTTCTAAAGATTTCCCCGTATCTCTATTGGTTTCTGTATCCAATCAATGATCACCAGCCACTTGTGTTACGTCATCTGTCCACCGGGCAGCCTTCGGTCTGCCTCTCTTCTTAGTGCCTGCTGGACCCACCCAGAACCTCAACCTGTGCGTCCATCTATTGTCTGCCAGCTATGTAACTGGCGTAACTACCTATAGGCTAGACGGGGCAGTGCCCCGGCACCCCCGAGCTCAGTGGGGCCCCAAAACTTAATTAGCAAACCTCCTATTGAACTGTCGCAAGATTCTCCCCTGTCACCTTCGAAACTTCAATAAAATATGTTGGAACACTACTTTTATCATCTTCTTTTTCTTGGTCTCTTCACTCTGGCTCTTGCCAGAGTGGTCGTGGTTATCACGAAGGTAGCTCTCCAAAAGCTGTCAGGGTACGCCGCACGACTTGACGCCACTTTTGCCTGCTGGCAGTCATCTGGGCGCACTCGTTCAATGGGCCGCCAACAGCCGCTTTGATCTGGTCTGTCCATCGCATCAGTGACCTGCCAGATGGCTTCGTCCCATCCACCTTAATCATGGTCACTCGTTTTAGTCAGTAAAAGTGACACTTTCCCCCGCTCCACCCAGAGTAGGAAAGGCTATTTGATGATTTCCCATGTAAAAAACGGGACCCATTTTTTTGCCCCATAGCCGTTGGTCACCTATCTACGCCACTGTGGCCCAGCGCAAATATGTACACAAATAACCTTGTTATTTTTTTTTCCCACAACTAGTCCCAAACTAAGCAGAGCTTGTGCTATGAGTACTAGACAACTGATAAACATACTAATATATTTCTAAATACATACATATTATAGATAAATTACACCCAGACAGAACAAACGATCGTGCTCGTCAGACAAACATTTGTCTCGGGTGGGAATCGAATCCACGACCTACGGCATAGCAGTCAGGGCCACTAACCACTAGACCAACAGGCCAGTCATGACAGGCAATTTTATTCTAGGTGCTGTCAACGCAGATCAGGGAATTAGGAACTGACCCCGACAAGGTATACTCCTGGGACGTGTTTATGAGTGAAGTCAAGAAGTATTCCTTCTTCGGGCTGGCGTTCAGCTTCGAGTCCACGCCGTTCATAGTTCTGGCGCCAGAAGACGCTGTGAATATGGAAATGGAGGTAATAATTATATTTTTTCCTTCCTCTGTTTGCTATCGATTGTCAGACTATAAGAGATTAGTTTTTCGAAATAAATTGCGATTAACCGAACAATTAATCGAAGACATATGACTTCAACCAACCCGCACTGGGCCCACGTGGTCTATGTGTGTCTGTATGTATGTATGTTTAAACGGCTGGAAGAATTTGCTTGAAAATAAATAAATACTTTGCTTGTAGAATAAATATCGCAAAAATAAGCAAGCAACTATGACGAAATAGAAAGATAGTGTTCTTTCACTCCTTTCTTGAAAACTGCAAGAGTATTATATATTTTCTTTAGAAAGTACTAAATAAATAAACTCTTTAATGTGTTGTTACAGGGTGATCAAGGAATGAACATTGAAGACGTGTGGCAGATAGGCCCTTTCAAAACCAAGGAAGGGCGGCTGAGGGAGGCGAACAACGTGAAACATTGTGTGGACATGGGATACATATAAAGTTGAATACATAACCTGCACTCAAATCTATATAATAAAAGGACAAACTGACTGACAGACATCAACACACAGCCGAAACTACTGGGATTAGGAATGTGAAATTTTGCATAAGGTTTCCTTTTATGATGTAGGCTAGCACTAAAAATAGGTTTATTTATTTATTTATTTATTAAAACTTCATGCAACACAAAAGTACAAAGGCGGACTTAATGCCTTAGGCATTCTCTACCAGTCAACCTAGGGTGGTGAAGAGAATATGTGGCAGGTGCATAAAAATACAAAAGAATATTTAGAAAACAAGAGTTCAAAAGTATGTATATATATATATATACAAAATAAACATACATATATAATTATAAGAATAAGGAGAGAAGAAGAAGAATAAGAATTAAGAATTCTACTTTTAAGGGGGTGAAATAATAAACTTAAAACTTGGCACAAATTCTAATAAAAAACTGTCATTATTAGTTTTTAAAAACTACCCTTAAACTACGGTTTCAGGGATGTTAAAGGTTTTATGAAAACATTTTCGCGAACGGAGACGCTAGCAAATTGCTAATAGGGAATATGCATGCAATTTTTTTATTACCTAAATTATAATATAGCTAATAAAAAAATACGCTTCACCATCAACGATTGCATCACTGCTTACCATAAGGTTAGGATCGCAATCAAGCACTAGTTTATATCAACTAACAAAAAGTTTCAGTCTACATACCCATAGTAATCGAATATTTTGAAAATATTATTAGTAATGAAAACAGTATTTTCCATTATTTTTAGGGATTTATAAATACCTTTTAGCTCTTTTATTACTTTTTGGTGCTCTTTTATAAATGCTCTGGTAAACAAAATATAAAAAAAATCACCAACAACGAAGTTATAAAACTTCAAAACTGCTAATGAGAAAAAGAAGTCCGACATGGACTTTGACGTCAAAGGCCATGACAACCGTACGGCCGCCATAGAAAACAGCATCTTGGGGAGAGAGACAGATATATTAGTTTAAAATTGTTATTTAACTCGTTTGATTTCCTACCAATTTTAATATTGTTTTTACAGTTGACTAGGCTAGTGGTGAGTGGCCCTGACTGCTATGCCGGAGGTCGTTGGTTCGATTCCCACCCAGGGCAAATATTTGTGTGATAAGCACGATCATTTGTTCTGTGTCTGGGTGTAATTTATCTATATTATGTATGTATTTAGAAATATATAAGTATGTTTATCAGTTATCTAGTACCCATAACACAAGCCCTGCTTAGCTTGGGACCTGACGGCGTTGTGTGATAGTTGTGAAATATTATACATTTATTTATCTCAGCACCCTAAGGTCCTGGACCTTTGGAAGGCGTACGAGGAGCCGAAACCAACTCGCAGAGGCCCTTTTAGACGCTTTTAATGGAAAGTGGTACGAACCGGTGATTATCCCTGTACGCACTGTGCTAGTGCATCCAAGGACAACCCCCGGTTGGTGGGAAACTATTGCGACATATGGAAAACTAAGATATAAGGCTATGGTTTTTGGAGTCTTAAGTGGACTGGTTACCAGGAAATATGTTAAGACTATGGCCCCTGCCTAAACAATGTTTTTAATATCCATCGACAAAAGGCAGGGGGTGACTTGCACACTCGATAAATGGGCCCCCAAAAACGGCCGCTAGCACGAAGTGACGTAGCAACAAGAGGGCAACATATCCTGAGGTGCTTGAGGAGTAGAGAGGTATACCACGGCTATCAGGACAATTCCGGAAGTACGGTCAAGATCCCTACCAGCACCTTACTGGATTATACATCCTTCTCCCGAGCTCGTTTGCTCTTGCGAATCTCCACTCAAGCCAGCCAATAAAGGCATATTATTATATTGTATTATTATAGTTAATATTCTATTTTTGTATATTTGTTGATAAATTGATTAGTTAAAAAATATTTTTTTCGTGTATATTTCCTATCGTGTAATAAACTTTCTATAACCACCATAGTGACTCGATACATTTGCTGCCAAATACGACCACAACATTAGAACGTGTTAATTCTAATTACATCACACCCTAAACAATCTCTAAAACCACTCAAAATACAGTATTATAATAGTGATAGTAGTCATTCAACTACCGATAAACTTGCCATCAATATTAACGTAGAAAGTATATAAGTAAATAGTATTAATTCTGTGTATGTATTGAGGTCTTAGGGCCAACGCTGCGTTAAGCGGGCGCACGCGCGGGCGCCCGTCGCGTGACTATGCTCGTGTGTGGTGTGCTCGGGTTCCCGTAGCGGAAACCGGATTATTACCTGTGCAGTGTTGCTAGTTCAACTTTAACGGTGTGCATGTAGTCGTGTCGATGGAGAACTTTAATGTATTATTACTTACCAACAAGGGCGCGGGGCGCGGCGGTCCGCGACGGGTGCCCGCGCGGCGAGCCGCTATGATGCAGTTTTTTATGGGACCGCGCGGGCGACCGCTTAACGCAGCGTCGGCCCTTGTAGCTGATAAGTGTAAAGTTTGAAAGTTTCACAGCTTTTTTATGGAAAACTAGCTGACCTAATAGTAAGGGTAACGCCATCTACTGGCATTACCAGAACAGCATAATTCATTTTATAATGAAATTTTAATTAGAGATGGCGTTCGTTGTATTCGGATTTTTTTACATTTTTTCTCAGCCTTTCCCCATCCCCATTCGTCAATCGTCAACGTATGGTGTATGGTTTAAAAAAATGTCGTTTCATCCAACGCAATGTTTAATGACTTGGCAACGCGAAAAAATTGAAATAACTCCTGAAAACTTTGTTGCATTCCGTAATTCCGCCATCCAATCGAATATTTCAGAAAACTTGTTCCAGGAAATACGTGTTTTCTTTTAAAAACCTTAAGAGTTCTAGAATCTTGTTTAAATAATTATGCAAAGTTTCTATAATTACATTTTCTGTATTTTTTTATTTATGAGTACATTATGAAGGGCAATGGCAGATTTTCAGAGGTCTTTACTGGGTTAGTCTTCCACAAATTTGATTTGTTATCAATAGAAGCCTAGATAATATCCACAAGATATCTGTGTTTCCAAAATATCTAGAGAAAGATGTTTACTAACGTCTTAATCACGTAAGAGCGGTTCGGTTGTATGAAAATAGACCTCGGGAAGGATGCTATTATTTAAGGTGAAAGCTAGAGTATTATTACGTGGATTTTGAGGCAACTAATTTAACCAAGTTCAATAAAATGGAATGTCCGCTTTTCGCAAATACCATTTCCTTGACCTAATAATGCTCTAATTACACTAAAAACAAAATAAAACTAAAAATGTTGAATTAAGCGCCATCTAGCGATAAAATGACCACACTCGGACTCGTAGCTTTCACCTTGATTTGTCTATTTTGTATTGCACGTTTATTAACCGACTTCAAAAAGGATGTTTGTTTGTATGCATTTTTATGTTCAAATGTATTACGTCAAATTGGCTTTAAATTCATGAAATTGTTATAACCCCCGTCTCAGTTAAATGTTTTGGTGATTTATTTCCTCTCTTACAAAATGTTATAGGTATCGGTAGGTATGTTATGTGTATCGTAAGCAATTGGGGCCGTTCAAGTATTACTTGAGCAGTTTTTTTTGCAAATATTAACCTCCCCCTCTTCTCCTCGTCAGCAAAAGTAAGCAAAGCTGAGAGAGCTTTAACCCCTCATGCTTACGTAAACATTGTTATATGCATTTTTCAATGTGTTCTGGTTTCGGCAGTATAAGTGTAGAAATAAGGAATAGGATTGAAATAGAGGAGCAAAACATACTTCATTAAAAATTTTGGCGTCCTCAATCAGACACACGAATCTATGACTCGTAAGTCTTCAATGATATTGGACGTTTTCTGCTCGGTGATATGTGTCTGCTCACTTTAGTGTGATTTTGGAACATCGACATCGTTCTATTTAAAAAAACTTAAAATATATACCTACAACTGACGTATTCTCCACCTAGCTAGACCCACCGTCCCTCATGTCATCAAAAATAATCAAAATAAAGATGTCCCCTCCCCCTGTAGCATCCACCGACCCGCACTGGGCCCGCGTGGTGGATTATGGCCCATTGTCTCCCCTAGAGGGGGCCAGAGTCCCAGCAATAAAAAGTTAATTATGATAAACTAAGAATTATTTACAACTATGAGTTCCTTTTTAAAGATGTGACAATATTAATTAAGTAGTAAAAATATTTTATTTCAATGACAATATTTTGTATTGGAAATTATATTATGTTTATTCCAGTATTTAATTTTACTACCAACATATTATTTAAGTTCAATGTAATCACTTAGACAATTTGAAATAAACAATTAGATTTTTTTTTTTTGGTTTTATTTAACCCATAATAAATACCAGATACCAGTCACCAGCTTGATGCACTTGAAACAGTTGAGAGGTGAGCCAAGAGGATCATTGGCAATGATGCACTCGTCGAGTCGAGACTTCAAAGTCTTGAGCATCGACGCCAGGTTGCTAGCCTATCGGTTTTCTACCGGTTGCATTTCGGGGAGTGTGCGTCGGAATTGCCTAGCCTAATTCCGCCCGCACCCGTTCCATCATCAGACCACCAGGCTTACGGCGATGCGCTACCGGTACATAGTGGACATCCCACCTATATGCATAAAACGTTTTGGAAACGCATTTAATATTCAATGTGCGTACAGCTAAGGAGTTGATTTCCCTGCCGGAGTCTGTTCCTGATAACTACACCCTGGGATCATTAATTAATCATTAAGATCATTATCTGCAGGATTTCTAATTTCTTAGTTCTTATGTGGCGTCATAGATGTCGCTACCGACTGATAACAAGCTTACTTGTGCCCGAGGGTGGCCATACTGTCGGTAGATGGCGCTAAACTCAACATTTTTAATGAATTCAAGAAAATGGTACTAACTAAAATCGGATATTCCCCTTTATTGGATTTAGTCAAATTATTGCCTCAAAATCCACCTTATTCTGGCTGTTCTGTAGTATATCTATAGAAATAATCACCGTTGACCGTGACGAAATTAGAAAGAAAAAAGCCCTTGTTGTGATAAATTAAAATTCCTACCTACTGAACCTTATTGTTGTGCGATAAGAGTCAATTTTCGAGGAAGTGTATTGAAATAGTACATTTTGATACAAGTGCAGAAAGTTTGTCATTGCGACCGAGGTGGAATTCGCACGAGCCGTAGGCGAGTGTGTTATGGAACCGAGGGCTGCAGTGACTGACAATCATGTGGTCGACGGTGACGATGATGGCGCATGACCCATTCTCTCTTCTCATCAGAAGAGATAATGGGCCATCATCATTTCAGCCGAAAAATGTCCACTGTTGGAAATAGGCCTCCCCCAAATATCGCCACAACGAACGGTCTTGTGCATCTCGCATCAATCGGATTCCCGCGACTCTCACCAGGTCATCGGTTCACCTTGTGGGAGCCTTAAAACGCTGCGACTTCCAGTGCGCGGTCGCCACTCCAGAACCTTTCGGCCCGACTGACCTTTTGTTCTGTAAGCAATGTGCCCTGCCCACTGCCACTTAAGTTTAGCAATTTTTCGGGCTAAGTCGGCAACCTTAGTTCTCCTGCGGATATCTTCATTCACGATGCGATCACGTAAAGAAACACCGAGCATAGCTCTATCAATCGCCAAGTAAATGATGTCATCATCATCATCATCATAATTTCAGCCGAAAGACGTCCAGTGTTGTACATAGGCCTCCCCCAAGTGTCGCCACAATGACCGGTCCTGTGCGTCTCGCATTCATCGGATTCCCGCGACCCTCACCAGGTCATCGGTCCACCTTGTGGGAGGCCTTCCAACGCTGCGTCTTCCGGTACATGGTCGCCATTCCAGAATCTTTCATCCCCATGGACCATCTGTTCTGCGATCAATGTGCTCTGCCTACTGCCACTTAAGTTTGGCGATTCACTGGGCTATGGGGGGGGGGGCATGACGTTTAAAGTAAGATTGTTTTATTCCTATTCCATTGTGGGTAAGAGATGGCGCTAGACAACCTGTATAGCTCTGTCTCTTACCTACACAGAAATAAGAATGAAACAATTTTACTTTGAACGTCATGGTACAGGGGCAGATCTGTAACCTTAAAGTGATTAAATGATGTGGTAATGTGGAACTAATGTAGGTGGTAGCTGTGCCTAATTCTATCGGGTGAGTTAAGTCACTGTGTCATAATGATGCAGCATCTCTGGCACGTCAGGTATCTACTGTATATCTATGGACTACTGCTCAAAGTGCACAACTAACTTCAAAAGCTAAGCTCACCTATTACGTGTCTTAATGGCAATATCATGGCTAATGGATGGCAATGGACATTCGTTCTGCCAATGAAGACTATTATTTGTTGTGATCGGCTAAGTAAATTGTATTTTCACATGAATAGAAATAAACAGTTTTAATGAAAGCACTGGGTGTAAAAAACTCGAAAAGCACGTAAAGTTTGACTGGTAGAGAATACCTTGTTGAATTAAGTCCACCTATGTACCACTACTGTACATGAAGTTTAAATAGATAAATAAATAATAGTAGATTATGTGACTAGGGGATAAAGCAGTGTCTTTAAGTCGCGGGCGGCATGTTGAATTCCGAACGAAACCTCCTATTCCTTTGTTCTGACCGCGTGACTAAGCTTGAGACGACTTCAGAACAAAGGAATCGGAGGCGTGACCTACTCGAGACGATCGACGAAAAGAGAATCGAAACGAAACGGTTGTAACTTGGCTAGGGGGGCTGATCGCGTTGACGTAAAACACAACTCGCACTCAGCGCTCAGATGCCAGAAAGCATGACGTCTATCCAAGGAGTATTAAGTATTGTATCAACCCAGTTAATGGGTAGTTGAGGTCTGATAAGCAGTCGCTTCATGTAAAACATGGGTATTCAGCCGCATCAGGTTATACTGGAAGCCGTTGGGGCCGGCTTCTAGTCTTCATAGTTGGGAGAAAGGCTAGTGAGATGATGATGATGATAATGATGAATAATAAACAATTTTAAAAACACAACTAATATTTTAGGAACTGAATAGGTTCGAATTGAAAAACAATATTTTAGTGATGGATATCATTTATCAAGTTAGGGTTCCTTTATCTGGAGCGAATAGTCAAGCTTACCATAATAATGCATTGTCAACGAAATTGAACCAATATGTAAAAAAAAAACAACTCCGTAGGATAAAAGAAAGTCTATCTAATTCGGTTTGTAAGATTCGACCCAAACAAATAAACAAACATTACAAGTTAAAATAAAAACTTGTAAAAACATCTCTTGAAGGAGATAAGAAAGAAAAGGAAGAAAGAAAAAAAGAGAACGAAGAAATAAACATAGAAAGAAAAAAATGATTTTCAATACACTTACTCGAAAACCCGCTCTTATCCCACGGCTTTTAGGCACTGTTTTCAGCACTAGTGCAGAAAAGTGCGCGTGCTCACCCCCGCCACAATTTTATTAGTGTTATTAAGTACATGTATCGTAGCAGGCCAGGCGCGCGGCGACCCCCACGAGTCGCCTGTCAACCCCCGTTGATTCATTTCTTCGCAAGTGTATTGAAAAAAGTCGTTTGATATTATGTACGTGCAGATTTGTCACTACAGCCCTCGGCTCCAAAACAATCTCCAAGAATTTCGCCTCGGTCGCAATGACAAACTTTCTGCACTTGTATCAAAATGTACTATAGGTATTCGTTCTACACATAATCGTAATTTATTACGATGGCTAATCCCATCAAGCTCACGGCTGCTCTTTAATGAAACCCACCAAACAATGGCGACTGTTCCCACAATTTACGTAATAAGGCCTGCAAGCTCTTCACGAGTTTCCCGCCAATTGGCGGAGTCACTGCGGCCGCGTCAAGTGTCTTCCATCTAAACTGACAGGGGTTAATTAAAGAGAGGGACGGAGATACAGTCGCACCGTGTGTTGGAGAGGGACGGAAAGACGTTCGAGTTTCAATTCCCTGCTCGATACTGTTGGTCGTTCGTGTGTTATTAGTGCTTACGATGTGCTGCGACGTTTGGTTGGAAAGCGTGTCATTGTTTACAATGCGTTCCAAATAAGAATAGGATCGATTGCCATGTTGTGAGGTCACGTCATACTGTCAAATCGCAAGAAATTGAGCAAAATTGAAGAACTCAGAGATGAGCAAAATTGAAGAACTGGATTCTGATTAAACTTTTTTCGTTCACAGTTCATAAAGAAATTAAATTTTAAAAATGTCTTGTTTTGCTCACCATAATAATTCTTCGATTTGACAGTATGACTTGACGTCACTACCTGGCAATCGATCCTATTCTTATTTGGAACGCATTGTACAAGTTTTGATGCGGGTAACATAATATTATAACATAATCAGCCTTTGTTTCCACTGCTGAGACTTAGGCTTCTTCTCTAGGAGAGGGAATGGGCCGTAATCCACCACGCGGGCCCAGTCTGGGTAGCTGGATGTCACATGACGGCTGATTATGCTATGCTACATATATAGGTACTAACTCTTTGTACAATATACTTACCTATAAACAACTCCAAGTCGTCGACGGTGCGTACTGTTCCACGCGCGCCTCAAGGAGATGTCAGCAACCGTAGGGGCCCAGCAGGGTCAAAGCCTACTGGGGCCATGAATGATGCGAAAGAGATCCCCGGGGCCCTGGAAAAATGGCAAAGAAGGAACAGGAGTGGGTTTTTAGTCAGTAAAAGTCTGACACTATCTCCCGCACTGCCCAAAATCGGGGGATGTCATTAGATGATTTTCCCACCCGAAAAAAAAAACCAAACATTATTAAAAAACTTATTTATTTATTTAACAATTTATGTACACACAATAATAAAAGAAAAGAAGAAGGAAACAGAAGAATAGTACAGAGGTGATGCTTATTTCTAAAGAAATCTCTTCCAGCATACCTGCGAAAGGAGAGTTGGAGAAAATAGAGATGTAGGCACTGTGTGTAAAAGTAAAAGGAAAATTAGTACCTTCACACAAAATACATAGTTAACAATGAAATAATATAACATGCAAAAAAAGATATACTATTATAATTATTATATGTATTCATACACATAGTAAAATAAATATCACAAAAATACATACTAAATAATATAATAAAACTAATACATACTAATATGCAACTATGACGACATAGAAAGATAGTGTTCTTTAACTCTTCTTTTAAAAACTGCAATACTTAACTAACTACAAACAATAATTATGAAAACTTAAAACATAACTATTTTAAAAACATTCCTCCGCGACGGTATCGACAGGAAGTATGCCCAAAAGACTGGCGGTATTGCCACGTTGTATGGCAATAGTTATAATATTATCACTTTGAACTAGTTATAAAAGCCAGCCCTTGGGTCACGCGAAATGTCAACTAGACGATTGGACAAATCTTTAAATAGTGAAGTTGAAGTTTAAAGTTTTTGATGATTTTGCCGACCTTTAAACACATTTACCCATCGATCACTAATAAAGCGTACCTACATGGAAGGACTGGAACAATTTGCCTGTTGCGATCTCCCCGTCAGATTATAATTTTAGTGTCTTCAAAGCTCGAGGGATAACTAGTGCGACCTGATGGTAATCATCAGGTAAGATCGCGGTCAAGTACTAGTTTAAGTAAACCATAAAAAAAAAAGATTTTTTCAACAACTTTAGTCTCCACAACTAATTTGTTTCTCTTCTCTTTAGGGGCGCCGGCTTTTAGAAAACCTCATGGGTGCTCATGCTCATTTGATGACGCCAAAAAGTGGCGAAGTGTGAGAAGAGAAATGCACACTGATCGACCGATAAAAGAAACAAATGTCCTACTTACATACTGCGTACTTATAATGCGTAATCATAATAAATAATAAATTGAGACAACATCACATATATTTTCCTGGTCCTAAACTAAGGTTTTCCCTTGTACTATAGAAACCAGAAACAACGAAGGTACCACAAACACCCGGAGCCAATACAAATATCTGTTTCATCAACAAACATTTGTGTTGGTGCGGGAATCGAACCCGCGACCCCTGCGTTTCAACCGGCGCGGGTAATAAAAAATGCTCATCCCTAAAAGGCGATTACTGATTCTCAGGGGTGCTCAGCACCCATTATTTATTTCTCATTGGTGCTCGAGCCCCCCAGCACCCACGGAGTCGGCGCCCCTGCTTCTCGTCTTTCAAAATGTCGTCGAATGACGTCGTGTTTCTTGGTATTAGTTACAGGACTTATGATGAAATAGGTGAACCAGAATAAACGTTCTCCTTGTGATCAAACGGTTCACTTTCCTTTCATTCGGAGTAGAAGTGAATGATGTCGAACGCCAGAATCAAATAATATTATTGGATCAATTCACTAATGAATTCATTCGGCACTTTTTTTAAAATTCCATGTTTACGTATTACATTTCAAGTGAAAGATGCTAAATCAAAGACGTGAATGAACGAAAAATGAATTATCAGATTCCGCCTTTAGTTTAGTCATTCTGTGGATAGCGAAGAGAATAAGTAGACGAAAGCCCGGAAACTGGAACGAAATTATCGACGAAAATTAAACACAAATCAAGAGATGCGAGTGGAATGGCTGTTTGATCAATTCTGCTAATCAGAGCAATTAAAGCCCGCTTGACCTCTTGTCACATTGATTTTGAGTTGGGCAAGCTCAGGGTGAAGTACTTATTTTCGTAAGCACGTCAAAGTCGGCTAAAGCTCAGATAGTTGATAACATAGGCCAAGACTTAAAAACTGTTAAAGCGTTTTTTGAATTGTCTCCCATCATGGAAGCAATTTCATACTGCGTGGTATTTTCTTGTCCAACATACTTAGGGCATACTGAAAGTTTCTGGATTCTGATAAATACGACTAGATATAAGACTTACGATACATTTATTGTTTTTCAAAGTATATTCCCTCACAATTAATGCATTTTTGCAGTCGCTGAAACCACTGTACAAAGAAGTTGGACCAGTTTTCTTTAGGGACCTCTTCAATGGCTTTATAGAACGCATTCACTGCCGATTCAGGGCTCGTAAAACTTGTGCCTCTAAGTTTGTCTTTAATTTTTGGAAACAAATAGAAGTCACAGAGTGCAAGGTCCAGGCTGTAAGGCAGATGCGTCATCAGTTCATCATTTGAAAAGCCTTCAAATCATCATCATCATCATCATCATTTCAGCCGAAAGACGTCCACTGCTGGACATAGGCCTCCCCCAAGCGTCGCCACAGCGAACGGTCCTGTGCGTCTCGCATCCATCGGACTCCCGCAACCGTTACCAAGTCATCGGTCCACCTTGTAGGAGGCCTTCCAACGCTACGTCTTCCGGTACGTGGTCGCCATTCCAGAACCTTTCGGCCCCAACGGCCATCTGTTCTGCGAGCAATGTGCCCTGCCCATTGCCACTTTAGTTTGGCGATTCTTCGTGCTATGTCGGCAACCTTGGTTCTCCTGCGGATATCCTCATTCCTGATTCGATCACGCAAGGAAACTCCGAGCATAGCCCTCTCCATTGCCCTTTGGGTGACTTTAAGCCTTCTAATGAGGCCCATTGTAAGCGACCACGTTTCGGAGCCATATGTCATCACTGGCAACACGCACTGGTCATAGACTTTCGTCTTGAGACACTGTGGTATATTGGACGAGAAGACACCGCGCAGCTTCCCGAACGCTGCCCAGCCGAGTCGGATTCGACGATTGATCTCTTTCTCGAAGTTAGACCTTCCCAACTGGACCGTCTGTCCCAGGTAAACGTAGTCGTCTACAACTTCGAGTGTAGAGTCCCCGACCTTGATAGGAGTGGGTGCTACATGGCTGTTTACCATGACTTTGGTTTTGTCCATGTTCATTTTAAGTCCCACTCTTTCGGAAGCTCTACTGAGGTCACCAAGCATTGTACTGAGCTCCTCCGTAGTCTCAGCCATGACTACTATGTCGTCGGTAAACCGAAGGTGAGTGATGTACTCGCCATTGACATTAATGCCTAGCCCTCTCCATTCCAAAACCTTGAAGACATCCTCCATTGCTGCCGTGAACAGTTTCGGAGAAATAACGTCTCCCTGCCTCACACCCCGCTGCAAGAGGATAGGTTTCGAGGTCTGGTCTTGTAGTCGGACTGACATAGTGGCGTTTTTGTACAAACACTTCAGCACTTCGATATACCGATAGTCAATTTGGCACCGTTGGAGAGACTGCAGTACAGCCCAAGTTTCAATCGAATCAAAGGCTTTCTCGTAGTCCACAAACGCTAAGCAGAGAGGCTGGTTATACTCCTCAGTCTTCTGTATAACCTGCCGCGGCGTATGTATGTGGTCTACGGTGCTGAAGCCTTTTCGAAATCCGGCTTGTTCGGGAGGCTGGAAGTCGTCGAACCTGCGCGCGAGACGATTCGTGATGACTCTGGAAAACAGCTTGTAGACATGGCTCAGAAGCGAGATGAGCCTATAATTCTTAAGCAGGGCATTATCGCCCTTCTTAAAGAAGAGTACCACCACGCCTCTGCTCCACGCCTGTGGCGTTTTTCCCTCGAGTATGACGGAATCAAATAGCTTCTGAAGGGCCTTAAGGACCGGTTTTCCACCCTCCTTCAGGAGTTCGGCCGTAATTCCGTCCTCACCCGACGCCTTGTTGTTTTTCAGCTGCTTCAGAGCCATCCTAATCTCGTACAGGCTGACGTCCGGGATATCTTCGGTATAGTGTCGAGTCAATCTAGCTCTTGGGTCGTTTACTAGATTTACAACGGGTTTAGCGATAGACGTGTATAACTGTCCATAAAAAGCCTCGATCTCTCCCAGAAGCTCCGATTTGGCGGATATGACTCTGCCATCGTCGGTCTTCAGTTTCGTGAGCTGGCTTTGCCCAATAGACAGATCTCGTGCAAATACTTTAGAGCCCTTATTCCGCTCAATCGCATCCTTAATCCTTGCGGTATTAAAGCGGTGAAGGTCACGTTTCAGGGACTTCGAGATTTGTCTATTGAGCTGCCGGTATATGCACGCATCGTCTGAAGACTGCAGAATCATCTCACGCCTCTTCTTCATTAGCTCGAGGGTCGGATCGGAGAGCTTCTTGTTCTTGTTTGTACGGTGAGTCTTGAAAAACTTAGACCCGACCGTATGGACAGTTTTCACGAACCCATCGTTATATTCATCCACGGAGCTTCCTAGGCACTCGAAACGATTGTGGAGTTCGAGCTAAAAGCTCTCGGGGTTTTGGATCTGGATCTGTGCTGGACGGAGCGTAGACTTCATCAGTCGAGACCTTTCAAGCTTAATGTTAATATTCAATGTGCCTCTTACGACGCGGTGATCACTTCCAGTTTTCACCGCGTTGATCACAGAGACATCATTGAATATTTGCTTTTTCGTCGACAGGATGAAGTCAATCTCATTTCTAGTTGCACCGTCAGGACTTTGCCAGGTCCACCTTCTATGCTCACGCTTTTTGAAGAAGGAATTCATCATATAGAGGCCCTCCTTCTCCATAAAGCTAGCCAGTAGGTGTCCCCGGTGATTCCGACGTCCAAATCCAAATTGCCCCACTCGCAGCTCGTCACCGTCTCGTTTGCCCAGTTTCGCGTTAAAGTCCCCCATGACCACGGTGAAGTGAGTCTTAGAACCATGCATGGCTCTTGATATATCCTCATACATGGATTCTACTTCGTCGTCGGGATGTATCGAGGTCGGGGCGTAGACCTGTATGACCTTCAGCGAATATCTTGATGATATTCTGAGTATAAGGTACGCCACCCTGGTCGACACACTCTCGATCCTCACGACATTGTTCACAAGGGACTTGTGGACGATAAACCCGACACCACCCTAGGACTGCTGGTCACCCTCCCGGAAATAGAGCAGGTTACCGGATTTGAGAATTATCGTATCCTCCCCCTGTCTTCGGACTTCAGACAATCCCACAATACTCCATCGCAACCTGCTCAATTCCTCCTCCAGTTCGGTGATCTTCTCGTCAGTCCTCAGTGTACGCGTGTTAAAAGTTGCCAGGTCGAGTCGTTTAATAGATGGGTAGCCAAATCTCATCCGGAGATTCTTCGCACCCCTTGCCTCGTCGTGGCCTTGACCGCTACCGGAGTCAAGGGTAGACGGGCTGCCGGGCACTAGGGGCCATTTTTTCTTTCTGTTTTTCATGTTGGGGGGGGTTGCCATAATCGCCACGCTTGGCAGACGGGTTGGCGATCGCAGTTTGGTTGTTGTAATGCACAGAGGATGCTGCTGCCCATTCTCTGGTATGTCCCTTAGTCGCCCCTTACGACACCCTCGGGAAGAGATGGGATGGTGTTATTCTTAACGTCCGAACACCATACGGAACAAAAAACAAATAGGCTTCTGTTACCATAGCGGAATGTGAGGATGCGTTATCGTGGTGGAGGAGTACATTGCTTCAAGGACGCTTTTCGTGAACTTTTTCTAAGACTCTGGGCAAGCAAGTGTTGACGTACCAATCTGCAGTCACTGTCCTTTGATCTTCAAGCGATACTGTAGTGTAATGTCCTGATTTGCCGAGAAAAGAAGCAACTGCATTTTACCAACATTTCGACTTTTCATAATTTTTCGGCAAATTTTCAAAAGGAAAGACCTACTTTACCGATGGGTTTTTCTTTCGGGTTCAAAGCAGTACACCCAGGTTTCGTCGCCTGTCACGATATTATAGGCAGCCAATGACTGTCCTCCATTAAACTTTTTTATCATTTTACAGCACCACTGGACACGTAGTCGTTTCTGGTCCTCCGTTAAGTCATGTGGTATCCATCGAGTGCTAAGCTTCCGAACCTTCAGATGCACATGTAAAATGTTTTGCGCTTGGTTCATTCCAATGCCTAACAAAGCACGAATTTGCTGGCAAGTAATTTTTTGTCAGTTTCAATAAGTTGTCATACGGTGTCAATATTCGAGTCTGTAACCGAAGTCACTGGCCTAACTTCACGTATCTTGTCGTAGAGATAATCACGTTCACGCCTAAATTCTTCAAACCACGAATAAACAGAGCTGCGACAAGGTGCTTCATCATCAAATGCCAATTGAAGTCTCTGGCAACTTTCTTGTTGACTCAAGCCACAACGAAAATCATAAAAAATCATTGAACGAAAATGTTCACAAGGTAAATTCATTTTGATAGCGACACAAAAACTTCGAAAGGACGCCACAATGAAATAACAAATGACAGTATCGTAAATTAAAAAGTAACATGCTCGCAAAGAGTTCCATTTTCGAATTCTATAATTGTTTTTCATTCTTTTATTGTAAGTGACCAGATCCAGAAACTTTTAGTATGCCCTACGTACCACATGTGTCTTAAGACAAAAGTCTATATGACCAGTGCGTGTTGCCAGTGATGACATATGGGTCTGACACGTGGTCGCTCACAATGGGCCTCACCAGAATTAGAAGGCTTAAAGTCACCCAAAAGGCAATGGAAAGGGTTATGCTTGGAGTTTCCTTGCGTGATCACATCAGGAATGAATATATTCGCAGAAGAACCAAGGTTACCGACTAAGCTCAAAGAATCGCCAAACTTAAGTGGTAGTGGACAGGGGACATTGCTCACAGAATAGATGGTCGGTGGGGCCGAAACGTTCTGGAGTGGCTTCCTCGTACCGAAAGACGCAGCGTTGGAAGGCCTCCCATAAGATGGACCGATGACTTGGTTAGGGTCGCTGGAATCCGATGGATGCTAGACTCACAGGACCGTTCGTTGTGGCGATCGGGGGAGGTCTATGTCCAATAGTGGACATCTTTCCGCTGAAATGATGATGAAAGCAATTTTAAAGAAGTGTTCACTTCAAAACGAAGATTCAGAAAGTCTTGTAATTCTTGTAAACGTAAAAGCAGAGCGTGGCCGCAGGATGAAGCAAATGAAACGTTTCAATATTTATTTGATAAATATAAGAGCTTGGCAATCAGCCGTCTGCCGGCTCGGCTGACACCGACGTATGAGGAACAGTGGTACCGTATGGATACGGTATGAAGTGGTCAAATTAACATCTTGTGTAGTACCAGGTGGTCTGGTGACAGTGTTCACTGGTCTGTCAAGAGAGGCTAGATAATGATACGATACGACTATAGCGATAATTTTTTTTTTTTATAACCTGGGTAAAGGCCTCCCCCAACTTCTTCTATTCTTTTCTTGAGCCACCTCGAACCAGTCCTTGCGGTAGGCATCTAGGTCATCTCGCCACCTCTTCCCAGGTCGACCTCGGCGGCGTCGTCCATCTTCAGGGGACCCACTTTGTGGAGACTCTTGCCCACCGGTCAGAGTGCATGCGGCTGATGTGACCCACCCAATCCCATTTTAGCCTGGCAGCCTTTTTACCTACGTCCATAATCCCCGTCTTTTGACGCAGCGTTATAATAATAAATGTTAGAGAGTAAAAAATGGGATTGACATATGAGCATTAGCATATAACAGAATCAGCGTTATAACGTTCCCACTGCTGGAACTCAGGCCTTGTCTCTAGGAGAGGCAATGAAAGGGCTGTAATCCACCACGCGGGTCCAGTGCGGCTTTGTCAATGTCACATGTCTTTGAATTTTTAGTTCCGAGGAAACCAGTATGTCCTAATGCCGTTTTGTTCACGATGTTTTCATTCACCGTTTTGAGAGCAGTGGTGATGTGATGAAATAAATTACAAAAACTTAAGTGCCTCGTAAGGCGGGACCGTTACCACTGAACCATCACATACTTGTACTTGCCCGATTTCGAATCCGCAACCTCCCCCAAAAAACAGATAGAAATCTTTCTGTTGCCCTATCCAAAACTAACTACATCTTTGATTTCTTGAAGCGGGACGTAGTCAAATTAGCCAAACGCAGAACGTCTCGCTTATTCAAGTGTAGTGTATTCCTAAGCTTTGACACGCCTCGCGCCTGCCTCGGGTAACAGCGCCTTGTGCCCGCCTCGTGCCTAGGGTCTAGCCTCGCTTCGCAAATTTTATTACAGACTGAATTTATTTTATTTTTCACACTTGATAGAACATGGGGAGGTACTAGTTATGGCTGGAACGATTTCTTTGATTTTTAAGGTTCCGTAGCTAAGTTGCGCAAAAACAGAACCCATATAAGATTACTATGTTGTCCGTCTGTCAAAATCGTTTTTCTCAGGAATGCGTAAAGGTATGGAGCTGAAATTAATATCAAATACTCAGGTCTGCCCAAGCAGCGGTGTGAAAATCAATCTACTAAGTCAACGCGATCTAAAGGACGTTTATGCTCTTTTTAGGCGCATATTTTGACACTTGCTAGGAAATCAACACCTATAGGGTACTTCTCGTTGACCTAGAATCCAGAAATTTGGCATGAAGCAAGGTCTCATAGCACAAGTATAGGAAAAAAATTTGACAACTGTAAATTTGTAGTTACGTCACAATAAAAAAAATTGCGATTCGGTAAAATCATCGTAACTCAATTCGGGAATTGAACTGTTTTCATAGGTAAGTTTGTACGGAACCCTCAGTGCGCGAGTCCGACTCGCATTTGCCCGGTTTTTTTTTTTCAAGAACGCGTGGAGGTATAAAGCTGAAATTAATATTAAAAACTTAGGTCTGCCCAAGCAGCAGTGAAAAAATTTGACTTCTAAAGTAGGTCAACGCGGTCTCAAGATAACTACTACACTTTACTTTTAGGGTTCCGTAGCCAAATGGCAAAAAACGGAACGCTTATGAATTCATCATGTCTGTCTGTCTGTCCGTCCGTAACACAGCCACTGTTTTCCGAAACTATAATAAGTATAATTATTATGTTACTGTTGTGAAACTTGTTAAGTAGATGTATTCTGTGAACCGCATTAAGATTTTCACACAAAAATAGAAAAAAAACCAATAAATTTTGGGGGTTCCCCATACTTAGAACTGAAACTCGAAATTTTTTTTTCATCACACCGATACGTGTGGAGTATCTATGGATAGGTCTTCAAAAATGATATTGAGGTTTCTAATATCATTTTTTTCTAAACTGAATAGTTTGCGCGAGAGATACTTCCAAAGTGGTAAAATGTGTGTAACTTCTAAAATAAAAGAATAATAAAACTAAAAAAAATATATGATATTATACATTACCTACCATGCAAACTTCCACCGAAAATTGGTTTGAACGAGATCTAGTAAGTAGTTTTTTTTAATACGTCATAAATTGTAAACCGCAATTTACTTATCAAGTTTGTACGGAATCCTTAGTACGCGAGTCCGACTCGCACTTGCCCAGTTTTTTTTATGTTAAGCAAGGCGTGTTTATTGATTCTGACGGTAATATTACGATGTTTGTGACTGGTCTCTTTTAGCCTCAAATAAGTAATATAAATGTACAGTGACAGTAATCACCTCGCAAGGCAGATTAGTTACGTAGGTGCTGTGAAGGTTGATGCTGAAGAGAATGTAACAGCTTGAAGACTACTAGAAAATAAATCTGTCAGATTTTGAACACGTGCATAATTTGTGTTTTTTTTTTAATGTTAAACTTGTGCTTGACTGCGATCCCACCCGATGGTAAGCAGTGATGCAATCGCTGATGGTGAACCGCACTAGTTTATTAAGAGCCTATTCTCTCTAGCCTTGAAGACACCTAAATAATAATCGGACGGTAAGAACGCAGTTGGTAAATTGTTCCAGTCCTTTGATGCACGGGGTATAAACGACGCCGACGACGCGAAACGCTTGTCGTGACGTGTCAACAACGTACACATCCACGCAAAGGACACTCTCCATACTTTAGGTAGTCCGATGGTAGAAAGGCGATGGCGGAATCAAGTCATTTATTTCCTGCGCACACTCTCCACAATGCATCCTATAGAGGACCGAAAGGCTGATGGCTACCCTACGCCTGTGCTCTAGGTTTTTAAAGAGAAGATGGATTTTTATAAAGAGCGACACGGTTCATCGATTCTTTTTGGAGAACGCAAGGCGGTATCTCATACACATTCCGACAGTACTATATTTGGGCTGAGGGAACATTTGAAAGAGTGACAGAGGCTCTAGAACGCGAAGGGCACAGGTTTGTTTTAATTGGTAAAAGACTGACACAACTTCTGGTTCCGCCCCAGAGTGCAAAAAGTCATTTGATGATTTCCCACCCCAAAAAAACCGGCGTTTTAGCCACCGCCGCCGCCGGGATCCCGATCCCGATTTCCAGCCACCGTAGGCGCGGGCTTGCGGACGGCGAGCAATGGATAGCTCGCCGTCCGACCGTCCGGTAACCGTCCGGACCGAGCCCAAGTCGTTAACAGCGCGTACTGGAACAGTACGCGTGCCTCAAGGAGATGTCAGCAAATCGTAGGGGCCCAGCAGGGTCGAAGCCTACTGGGGCCAAGGGTCAGCATCTGAAAGGATGACTCGGCTCTGATATAAAAGGCAACGAAGGAACAGGATTGGATTTTTAGTCAGTAAAAGTCTGGCACGCCCTCGCGCTCCGCTCAAGAGCGGGGGATGTCATTAGATGATTTTCTCACCTACAAAAAAAAAAACTCAAAAAACCGGCGTAAATCAAGACTACTAAATTTGGTTGGGTTTTACTGGTAATACCGCCATGACACAAAATACAGCGCAGATGGACTGGACTGGACAATGGAAAGGTTCTGGTCCGAGCCAGAACCTCTTCAAAACAAAACATAATAAGATGTATTAATGTATTATATACTTTATTGTCACCTCATAATGTCGATAGGATAAACATTCGCAAAAACAAAGTGTACAGAGGAGGCCTGAGTCCCAACAGTGGGGACATTATAAGGCCGACTATGCTATGCTATGTATGCTAAGTGTACAATGGACGGTCTTTTCGCACAGGGCAATCTCTTACGGACAACCTTAGGATGGACTCAATGTAAGGAGATAGATTTGGGGCGATCAGTGTCCAAAATGAAGACCGACCGGAAGACGCAGCGTTGGAAGGCCTCCCACAAGGTGGACCGATGACCTGGTGAGGGTCACGGGAATCCGATGGATGCGAGACGCACAGCCGGTCATTATGGCGACATTTGGGGGAGGCCTATGTCCAACAGTGGACGTCTTTCGGCTGAAATGATGATGATGATGAGTGTCCAAAAATCATAGATAATATGAATTAGAAATAATAATAAAAATACAATATAATATCCATATTGGTCAACAAATCAGCGTTGCCATCCAGAGTGGCAATGCTGCCAGCGTTCCCATTTTGGGCACTTTTCCCATTGACATCGATGTGGACGAATTTTTTGATGTCCTATGAGTTCTTTTTCTACCCGTTTGTACATATTATTATTTTCAGTTTGTTTAAATACCTATTAAGTTATAATATTTAATAGTTAAGATGTATATAAATATCAATTAATATACTTGTCGCATCAAGGGTGATCAGAATAATTTTATTTTGATAACGGTTTTTACAAAAGGAAATAAACACGTGCGTTGGTACTGAGCGGATGCCGAGGCTGTCCGAGGTAGAATGCCGCACCTCTCGGGCTTCCCTCCAGTCCTCGCTGCATCCCTTCTACCGACGATCGTGTCCAAGCGGTAGGGTGCCGCTTGCGTTTCCGGTGACGATATTATTAGTTTACGAAACTAATTGTTAGATGGCGCTGTCTGTCGCACCTTTGCGCCATCAATCCACGACATACTAATAAATATAAAATTGAGAACAGAGAATCAAGAAATATTATAGTGAAAGGTAAAGGTATTTTCAGCTTTTCAAAATCAGCAGAACATTAAAACGTTGTTCAAACATCTAAACATAACTCCAGTCGAGTCGTAATATTTGTAGCTAACGAAGTGTGACAGCCAGGAGAGGTACATGTGCAAGAATTTTTATCAATTTGTTAGAGGAGCTTTCGGCAATTTAGTCTAGGAGCTCGTTGCGCTAACAGTTACACAAATAATTTTAAAATTTTAGTTGCTAGGGGGGCAAAATGACAGAGCACCGCCTAAGATGGTATGGACATGTAATGAGGTGTAGCGAAGGCCATGTGGTAAAAACAGTCCTTTTACCCGAACAAAAAAGTGGGAGAGGCCGACCGCCATTGACCTGGTGGTCTAGCATCGAGAGAGACCTCAAGAAAACCCAATTGCCAAAATCGACAATCCAGGACCGACTGTCCTGGTGCAGAATTGTGAGGAGGTCCGACCCCAGATAATGGGAGCGGGGGCGGACAAAGAAAGTAGCTAGGGGGCATTATGGATCAATGTTCAGGCTTTAAAGTCACCCAAAGAGCATTGGAAAGAGCTACGCTTGGAATTTCCTTGCGTGATCGAATCAGGAATGAAGATATTCGCAGGAGATTCAAGGAAAAATCGCCAAACTTACCTAAGTGGCAGTGGGCAGGGCATATTGCTCGCAGAATAGATGGTCTAAGTGGACTAAAGGTTCTAGAGTTGCGACCGCATACCGAAAGACGCACCGTTAAAAGGTCTCCCGATCAGACCAATTTTTATTGGTCTGAGGCCTCCCGCAAGATGAACCGGTGACCTGGTAAGGGTCGCGAAAATCCGGTGAATTGGAGTGGAATTCTTTGCCGGAGTTTGTGTTACAACGTAGTGTCTTTACGCTAAGAGTAAAGACATAGGTTACTTCTTGGCAAGCGTGCTCCACCATCGACCACATCATCTCTTACAATCAGGTGAGATAGAAGTCAAGCCTATCAATAATAAAAAAAACCCATACATAAGTAATTTGGAAAACCAATAACAATTTTTAACACGTCTCCTAAACTATTTGCTCCGAGTGTTCCCGTGAGACAAGCTTATAGCGATCCGGTGATGTTGTTGACAAATGTTCGGCCCGACGGGCTTTACGACCAAAACGGGCATAACTCAGGCAAACTCGGGCACATTTGCTTACAAACTTCTCAAATATTTCATCTTTTTTCGCGCCGTGAATGTCTTTATTGATGACATTGTGTCTGCTTATTTTGCTGCGAATGATTCGTAAAGTATATATAGGGTGACTGGTAATCAGTGTACGATACTTAAACACGTGATTGTGCTCATGATAACCAACAACTTTTACTATGGGAACAAACCTGGAATCGCGAAAAATAAAATTAGTTGTTCAGTACATTTATGTTTGCCTAATGTACTGAACAGCTGATATTTTTTTCGCGATTTTGGCTTTGCTCCCATAATAAAAATTGTTTGTTATCATGAGCATAATCACGTGTTTAAGTATCGTACACTAATTGCTAGTCACCCTATCTTGTGTAATTGTATTATATTTATTCCATGGTTTATTGGTATATCTATTCTTGTATTCGCCTTTTTCTCTTTATTTTATTGCACCTACCACTATTTATCTCTGCGTCACCCTAAGGTTGACTGGTAGAAAATGCCTAAGGCATTAAGTCCGCCGCTGTACTTTTCGGTGCATAAGGCATTAAATAAATAAATTGTATGTTTTTTTTTTGCGTGGGCAATCGTTAAATGACCCCTCCCGCTTTGAGTGGAACGAGAGGGAGTGTCGGACTTTTACTCACTAAACCCCACAATGTCCCTTCAGATGCTGTTTGCGAGGGTTACGGTAGGTCTTTAAAGAATCCTGCAGTCTTGTAAACTATATGTTGTTCCTATGTCCTTATTACGCGGGCTTGCGTAGCGCAATGAGTAGCTCGCCGTCCGACCGTCCGGTAACCGTCCGGACCGAGCCCAAGTCGTCGACGGCGCGTACTGTTTCACGCGTTTTTCAATACCCTTACGAAGAAATAAATAAATGGCTGTTGATCGGAGTCTCGTGGGGGTTACTTAGCGTTCAGCCTGATACGATAAATACAAAAAATTGTGGTGGGAGCGAGCTCGTGCACTTATCCGCACTAGTGCGGAAAACAGTACATTGCGTGCCTAAACGCGGTAGCCATAAGAGCGGGTTTTCGAGTAATGTGTGTTGAGTGTGTTGTTATTAAATATGTTTAAATATGCTGCACAGTATTCGTTGCGTTCCGCACTGCACCATTTTTCTCTCCAAAATCATAGCTTTTACAATAGAAATGCTATGTATAATCACACGTATTGGTCACATAGATGACACAAAGGCTGGTCACAAAGGCTAGCTAACGAATTTATAGTGGACAAAGAATAACAACTAGCAAAAGAACGATAAATGCGACTAGGATTGTCGAAAGGAAGAGCTATTGCCTTCTCTATCTTGAATAGGAGTAATTTTGTTATACAATATTCTCTTGGCTAAGTTATAACATCCGCACGCATAGATTCCCAAGGTTTATTTATTAAAACTTTATGCAATAGTAAGAAACACTGTACTAAGGCAGACCGGCCTGTTCACGACTTCGGTTCTATCGACGAGCGACGCGGCGAGCGGGGCGGCATATATAAAAATTACACTGCGGACGCGGCATCGGTAGGCGGGCGCGCGCCGTTATGAGCGGCGTCTCGTGGCTGGTGTGCTCCAAACAGACTGACTCACAGTCGGGGCCCATTCAAATTTTACCAATCAAATCTTCCCAAGGGGCCCCGACTGTGAGTCGTTCTGTTCTGCATTAGAATGTATGATTTGTTTTAAGTGTGTATCGATTATAAAACTATTTAAATTGTGTAGTTATTTAGTATTACATAACAGAATTCTAAACTACTGGGCTTGTTTGTTTCTTTTTAGTTTTTATTTAAGTTAATTTTTTCACGTATTTTTTAAAATTAGTTTCGACGCAGTCGGGTTTTTTGTTTTTCTTTAAATATTTTTATTTTATTTTATACTTTTTAGTTACGATTCATTGACTTCGTTATAAGACGGTAAATTTCGCAATCTAGTCATTTCATTGAGGAAGTTAATATCGTGGGGATTATTAAGTAACTTGCGGTGGTCTAAACTACTGATGATTAGTCCCTCTAGAGAGCTAACTCGGCTCAAAGCTACATATGCTTGACCTTTAGCAAAAATGCGTGAACTTAAGTCAACCACAGCTCGGTCCAAAAGTCCAAAGTAGTTCCTTGGAGCTTGTGTACAGTTACACCCCAGCACAATATCAATGGCAACATTTTACGCTCTATTTTACCCTGTCCGCGAAGTGCATCGAATTCTGTCGTCGATGGTTCGATTCTGACTCCTACTCCAGGAACATTAATTGCTTTGTCGTCATATTCTATATAAACAGCTTGTGGCAATTCTCCGGGTTCCAATTGGTCCCTCCGAAGAGCTGGCTACTCAATTGTCCTTATAACACCCATTACACACACACACTCTGTTAACAAGACCATGGGTAACATTCAAATTTCTTCGTAACATAACTCGTGATCCTAAACCGATTGTTAAATATTTAACGATTCCTCCAGTTTTGTTAGGATCATCAGAAACATATACATCTTTCGGTTTTTGACCATATGTTTTCGATTCTACTGATTATATCAACTGCATGTAATTTATACAACCTAGTAGTTTTTGCCAATATAGTTGTCATCTTTTGATTATGTTCATCGACCTGTCTAGTAGATGGGAAAACTCGAATTATTTGATTTACAAATGTGCATCAAATGAACAACGCCATCTATCGAGTGTGGTGGTAAACTTTTTTTTACCAAAAATATTTGTTCTTCATGCTTTTTCACTGTTTTTTTATTTGTGTATCGTTTATACTTGAAATAAAAACTTAAATCAATAAGTAATAAAATTAGCGAGAATGATTGTTTTGTTAAAATAAAATAAAATAAAAATAAAAAAGCCGTTTAATCCATGCAAAAATGCAAATCAAATAAATAATTCATAAATAAATTTCTAAAATCTAGATTAATTTTACAATTTTCATAACATTATTATTATTTATGTATATTTAATTATTGTATTTACAAATGTCGATATGATTAAATATTTTATTTTTATTATATATTTATTATTTTAGTAATTTTAATAATATTCTTATTTAATTTATTTAATAATAAGTGTTTTTTGTGCATAAATTCGTGCTAATATTATTAAGTAAGAAATGGTATTATATTATGTCCTAATTAGCATGGACCCCTCCCAGGTTAAGGCCTCCTCCAAGGCTTTCCATTTATTTCTGTTTTTTGCTGTTTGTAGCCAGTTTATTCCTGCGGTTTTCTTTATATCGTCCTCCCATCTCGTGTAAGGTCTCCCCACTCGGCGTTTGCCTGGCGGGCCCTTCCATTTAGTGACGTTGATGGTCCACCTGCTATCATCTTGTCGGGCTACATGACCGGCCCATCGGAATTTTAGTACTTGGGCATAAGTCAGCGCATCTATTGCTTTAGTATAATTTCTTATCTTTGTATGTCGTACTTTGTGTATTTTCTTTATATTCAACATGCTACGTTCCATACCTTTCTGGCACGAACCAATTTTGTTTTTAATTTTTCTTGTAAATTTCCATGTCTGGCAACCGTAAGTTAGAGAAGGCAGAATGCAAGAGTCCATTGTTTTCTTTTTTAGTTTTATTGGCATGTTACTTTTGAATACTTCCTTTAAACTCCAATACTTGTTCCACGCGTTTTTAATTCTACGTTCTACCTCTATATCATTATTGTTGGTTTTGAAGCTTATTTGCTTACCAAGATAGATGTACTGGCTCACGTATTCAAGTGGCTCGTTCCCCATCCTAATACAATGCTTGATACTGTTTGTCATGGCTTTTGTCTTTGACAGGTTCATCTCCAACCCCACTCGTTTGCTGTTCTCGTGAAGTGTCTCTAGCATATATTGCAGGCCACAGCTAGTTTCTGATAACAACACGATATCATCTGCGAATCTTAGGTGATTTAAGTATTTGCCATTAATGTTCAACCCGCACTTTTTCCAGTCTAGCTTGCACATTATCGTTTCCAGAACAGCTGTAAAAAGTTTTGGTGATAATGGATCACCCTGCCTTACTCCTCTCATTACAGGAAAGCTTCGGCCAACTGTTTCCAATTTCACTTTGCTAGTGCTGTTACTGTAAATGTTTCTAATCACTTCTATGTACTTGTTCTCTACTTTTTGAGCTTTCAAGGTTTCCCAGATACTTGCATGAGAAATTGTGTCAAATGCTTTTTGATAGTCGACAAAGGCGATGTAGAGCGGACTTTGTTTTTCCTGGTACTTTTCAATAAGTAATTCTAATGAGTGAATGTGGTCTATTGTAGAAAAACCTTTGCGAAAGCCTGCTTGTTCCACGGGTTGAAATGTGTCTAGCGTTTTGCTTATTCTATTACTAGCTGTTACTCGCGACTTTGTCTGCGTCAAGTTAGTAAAAATGCACAAACGTAATTAATAATTCTGTGCTTGTGATTCGTGCTAAAAACATCTAATTCAAATAACGGAAATTAATTTCTGTAAATATATTTCTTATGTCCAGATATATAATTTATTTTATTTAATTGGCTCACCAGTAATAGAATACTCGTTCATGATATACATCAAATAAATTACTTATCATTATCAATAAACAGAAACAGACGTGTTGAGGTCGAAGTAGTTGATAAACTATGGTTCTGCCTACCCCTAAAAGGAAAAGGTGATAGTTTAAGTTTGTTTTTGGTTTATTCTATGATGAAACAACGCTGTATGATTTTAATATGATTGGTTCATTATAATAGACTAAAAGTGTATTAAACCGTTCTTTTCTTTTAACAACACTAAATAAATGTTATTTAACGTAGGCTATAAAAAAAGTGGATAAAGTAGTTTTCAAAATGTTAAATGTTGCCAAAATGTATAAAGTCTGTACGGATCTTGTTCTGAGGTCAATACCCACAGTTTTTAGTGTCTGCACGTTTTACTTTTAGGAAGAAAATCATCAAATACCTTCCCCCGCTCTGGGTTAAGCGAGAGTTTGTGTCAGACTTTTACAGACTGAAACCGACCTGTGTTCCTTTAATTGCCCTTAGTGTTCTAGAGCTACGGTAACTTGCACGCGGCAGCAAATCTTTCTTCTTTGAGGAAAAGAGAGGACGCTGTGGTGTCTTTCTAAAGACACCACAGCGTCCTCTCTTTTCGCCTGACGAAGATCTCTAGGGCCAATGCCTGCTAGAGCTATGAGATTTTTCGAAAGAATTACCTCCCATAAGAATTTGCCTCGATGGTATTTCTCTGCAGACTTTTAGCCGGGTCCGTTATGCAACTTTGGCGGAGGTGAATTTCGAAGGAGCATAATCGGCTTCAGCCCATCTTCAGCTGGATAACGTGCACTGATAGTCCACTACTGCTAGCGATTATTAAAATACTACAGAGTAACCTACGGTGTCATCTTGCTCCACAACTGTACTTATAAAGAATTTGTGAAAAAATTGTTGCAGTTTGATGTTGACTTACATCACGTCGAATTTGAAACAGGAACCTCTCGAAACACCCTAATACCCCCTCATTACTCCGTGTTTGTGACTCCACAAAACTATAAAATGACGGCGAACAAATGTCGCAACCAATTGGGGCTGTGACTGACTCTGGCATCCGTCAGACTGTTATCCCAGTGTTGATCACCACTCACTGACCACTCTTAAGGAGGTAACGTCCAGTTCATAATCAAACTATCTTCAGGAACGCAAACCACGTCGGGGCCTTGTATGAAATATGTCTTCATGGGTTTTTCATGAAATTCTTAATGATCTTCAATTTTTGGAATCTTTGAAATTAGGTACTTGTTCCAAACAGTAGGTTGTGGTCAAGTCCGAGGGAGAGACTACTTGAAGTACTGGTAACCTTCACGAACTGCTCAAGAAGCATCTTTCTGTGATTTATAAGTACCTACCTATATTTGCTGGTTTTTTGGGGGTCCTTCCGAAACATCTACGTTCGATGAAGACCTGCTTCAGGCGGAAAGAGAGCCTTTTTAGACTTTCCTCAAAGAAGGTATTTGCTGCCGCAATTGTGGCGTGCAAGTTACCATAGCCCTGGAACGCTAAGGGCAACTAAAGGAACACAGGTGGGTTTCAGTCAGTAAAAGTCTGGTACTACCTCTCGCTTTACCCAGAGCGGGGGAAGGTATTTGATGATTTCCTACCTAAAAGCAAAAGGTGCACACACTAAAAACTGTGGGTATCGACCTCAGTATCAACTCCGTGACTCAGACTATTTATACATTTTGGCAATTGAAAATTACTTTATCCACTTTTTTTTTGATAGCCTACGTTAAATAACACTAGTGTTGTAAAAAAGATAATTCTACGGTATAATATACTTTTAGTATATCTAATGAACCAATAATTTTAAAATCATACAGCGTTGTTTTATCATAACATAAACCAGAAAGAAACATACATAAAACCCACTCCTGTTCCTTCTTTGTCATTGTTCCAGGGCCCCAGGAATCTCTTTCGTATCACCCATGGCCCCAATAGGCTTCGACCTTGCTGGGCCCTACGGTTGCTGACACCTCCTTGAGGCGCGCGTGGAACACTACGCGCCGTCAACGACTTGGGCTCGGTCCGGACGGTTACCGGACGGTCGGACGGTGAGCCCATTGCTCGCCGTCCACAAGCCCGCGCCTACGTTGGCCGGAAATCGGGATCGGAACCCCTCGGTTCGGATCGGCTGGGTCGCGAGGGTTATTGTCTCGCGCGTGCGGCCGCCTCTTTTGCTATAGCATTACTGCTTCGCAGAAGGAGGCGACCGCGCCCAAGGCCCAGCGCGCTTTACGCTATTACAAATCTTGTTATGATAAAATGACTGGACCTAACTGCGGTTTATTTTCGTAAATATTTTTGGCATTTACGAAGCAATTAATTAGAATTCAATAATTTTTATAAATAGGTCTAGAAACATTTGCTGATTTCGTGATAACGCCATCTATTGCTGAAAAGCTTAGCCTTACCTTTATCACACACTGAGGCTCTACCACGAGCTCATAACGTGATCCATTTTACGACCTAAACCGGACTGTTAAAGGGATGGAGCTATATAGGGTGTATAGCTCTATCACTCTTTTTCGCTCGTACGTCTGACATTTTGACATTATCATGGTAAGGCCCCTGGCCACCTACCGAGCGATAGTTAAATAAATAGTTTGACAAATTTAATTCATGTGTTTGCTATTCAAAGCCAGATGGCGTCACTGAGGCATAGGATGACAGTTTTTCTAAGACATTTTTTCTGATAGCCGCTCTATTGTATCTCTTTCAGATCTCTTTGTAGACGTTTGAATGCATAACCGCTGGATTTCTGTCTTGTATAGTGAAGGTCAGTATAATCTGCCCAACTGCTTCGAAAGTGCTGATGTAGAAACCAGACTATCGATAAAAATAATAGTAAGAACGCAAAAATATGTAAAAATTTCTTGTTTACAGTAAAATAAAACTATCACAAAAGAGAAACTGAGTTTTGAACCACTATCCCCTTACGTGCCGATCTAATCCAGACACGACTGCACTACGGTGTTCGTTGACTTTTGTGTAAAATAGGTGTTCTTATATAAACGTCATCATTGTCTGCTTAACCCTTTGTCGATGATAGCGTGATGATTTTCATCTCAGATATTAAATTTGTAGCTAAATGAAAAAAAGAAATATTATTTTCGTTTTTCCACTTAGATTTTATTACATGTTTGATTACTTTTTACAAAAATATGGAGTAAAAATGTCTAAGATGTGTTAAAAATATGCTAAAAGTCCTATTATTATTGTAATCGAAGTACCATCGCATATTATATACAAAAAAGACGACAAAATACTCAAAAAAATTATTACTATAACTGGGGATCGAAGTCACGGCAAATCGTTCAATATCGACATTTTGGAATATTGCTCACCCCCCATAGCAAATAGCGTGATAATTTATAGCCTATGTCCTTTCTCAAGCTCTATTCTATCTTTGAACCAAATTTCATCAAAATTGGTTCAGCGGTATAAGCGTGAAAGCGTAACAGACAGACAGACAGACAGACAGACAGAGTTACTTTCGCATTTATAATATTAGTATGGATTAATGATTGAAGAGAATAGTTTGTATATAGTCGGTAAAAGGCTAATAGGTCTATAATTACTTATGTCATGTGAGTCACCTTTTTTGTAGAGAAGAGTTATGTGTGATTCGGACCATTGCGAAGGTATAATTGCAGTTTCTAAAATGGTGCGTCAAAAATGTGGCTAGTGGAGCTCCACCGTACCTTATAGCCTCGTTGGTGATTTTATCTGGGCCTGGGCCCTTATCCGATTTCAATCTCATTATCGCTTGAACAATTTCTATGTCATCAATTGGTTGAATTTCTTGTTGTATGCTTCTCTGTGTTATCATTACATTAACCTGATTTTTATCACTGGTAGAAAGCTGTGCATTTGATTTGGCGCTGTATAACTCACGGTAAAAGTTTGTTGCAATATCGATTATGTCTTTGCGTTTGTGTAATGTTTTTCCCAGCCGATTCAGACCTTCGATCCAGGTTTTATTAGTTCGAAGCAACTTGAAGGCTTTTTTCAGGCTTCCATCTTGCTCGAGGTGTTTTTCTATAGTAGTAGCCCTGTGGTTTTTGTAATCAAGTTTGATATATCTATTCGTTAATTTGTATAGGGCGCTAAGTTCGTTTTTTTGGGTGCGGGATTTATTTTTGATCTTTTGGAGTAGTTGTCTTCTTTTTATAAGTGATAGTGTTCTTTCTGATAAAACTTTATGTTTTGTAGTGGATGGGTTGGTTTGTTTTGTTGTTTCCAGACTTTGTTTTATGGCTTGTATTATTGAATCATAACAACTTTGAACAGAATCTTCTTTGGGACAGTGTGACAGTTGATTTTTTAGGTTATTTTGGTAAACAATTATTTCCTCAACATTTTTTAATGTTTTTTTTTGATTATTTGAATACGTCGCTCTACTTTTTTGTGGTTTTGAAAGTATAATTGTGCCTCTGACTAATCTGTGATCTGATGAGTAATTTAAGTTTAAAATCTCTATGTTTTGAAATATTTTTGGTTGATTGGTAGTTATATAGTCAATTTCGTTTTTATACTGTCCGTTTGGAGATCGCCATGTCCATCTACGACTTAGTTTTTTCTTGAAAAAAGTGTTAATAATCGTTAGCTTGTTTTCAAAAGCGAAGTTTATCAATTTCTGTCCTCTATCGTTTCTTTGTCCATACCCATATCTTTTTGTTATTAAATATTCGTCTTTTAGGGGTTGACCAATCTTAGCATTGAAATCTCCCATTATAATTAAGTTGTTGTGTGCGAACTGTATTGCTTTTTCTATGGAATCGTAAAATTCAACTAACTCCTCCTCATCCGCTGACTCTGTCGGCGCGTATACTTGTATGATGCTTATGTTGTATCCTTGTATATTGAGATTCAATAATGCAACTCTTTCTGTGATTCCAGTGAAGCTCTCTATGTTCGGTTTTAAAGATATATTTATGAGGAAGCCAACGCCGTGTTTTCCTGGAGTTTTTCCCATATGGCATAGAATGAAGTCCTCATATTCTTCTATTTTACTGCCAAGGCGTCTGACTTCTGATATGCCAATAATGTCGTACTTAACCCCATTTAAGGCTTCCTGCAGCTCAATCAATCGCTCATATGAGGATAGAGACCTAACATTGTACGTTGCCACATAGAGTTTTCTTTTAAGACTATTCTTTTCTTGAGTATTTGTAGGATTCGTAGTATTTATAGTATCCAAAGTGTTCGTAGTGTTCGTAGAATTCGTAGTAAACGTAGGATTCATAGTATACGTTGGGTTCTCTGGTTTCGTACATGTATTCCTTGGAGGGTGGTGGTCATAATCTTCCACGGTGACCAACCGGGTTGGAAGATGTTTACTGTTGTCTCTTTCTTTTCTTGCTGATTGTGTTTTTTTGAGAGGGGGGCCTGATTGCTAGTTAGTATAATTTTTGTTCTGGTTTGGTTGGTTGGTTGTAGGAGTTTTATTTATTAAATAATTCAGAAGGCCCGGCTTCACTATGCCCTCAGAACGATTAGAATTCAGAGGGGATGGAGTACTCAAAGGGGTTGTTTTGTTTTTCTTGTTAGCTTGTGTTGTGAGGGATGACTGATTCTGACCGATCTGCTTTTCTTGAGGAGAAGCGGAAAGGAACCTTTTTTTGTTTTTTTCCGGGTTAGGAACATGTTCTGGTTTATTAAATATTACCAATTTATCGTATTTGATTATTGCTCTATTTCCTTTCTCTTTTTCTGATTTTAGTTGTTCTTGTAGCCCTCTTCTTTTTTCTAAAATATGTTGCGGGTAATCTTCCTTTATATAATAATATTGGTATCCTTTAGTAACTTTTTCTGCTTGAAGATCTCGATTTTTTTCCCCAGAGTTGTAAGTGTTAATATAATTGGGCGAGGGTTTTCTGACTTTTTTCCGATTCGCCTAAGTTCTTGGATGTCGTTGTACGATATTTTGATTGATAAGTGATTAGTTATGAATTCAATAATGGTATTTTCTAAGTCCGAATAGTCCGTTTCCTGTTCACCAATACCAAATCTCACCACATTTCTTCTTCTTGACTGTTTTTCCAGTAGGCTCAATCTTTGTTCTTGTTTATCTACTATTTGTTTCAAGTACTCGTACTTTTCCTCCCAGACGTTAAATTTAACATCAAGTATTTTATTTATGTTTTCTGTAACGTTTTCTGTAACCTTTGCGCCACTTTCCTTGATTGTGTTTTTTTGTTCATCCAATTCTTTCTGGATTAAGCGTAGAGTAGCCAAAACTTCGTCCATATTTATTTATTTGCGTTGCAGCTTATTTCGTAATCGATAATAATGATTTATTAGCTATAATGACTTTTCTGAACTTTTAGTTATTCTATTCGACACTAGATGGCGCCACTAGTACCTGTGCAGTTGCAATGACATCAGATTGTTTTGTTAAACAACTTTAAATCGTTATATATCCTAAACTATTATTTAAAATGAAAAATGATAAAAGGAACCTAAAGATGATTTTAAAATACCTATTCAACGATACCCTACTTGACATAGTTCATCGACTTTTTTTTTTTAATTTTGACAATATGGCGTCTGGTTGTAGCTGTGGTGAATTTTGATTACTGTCATGTCTTTAGTGACACTCGCAAGGTTAAGACGAATCGATTGACGTAAGAATTATCAAAATCGGCCTACGCATTTGGTCTCTAGAACGCCACATAGAAACAAACATACATACATACATACATACATACATACATACATACATAGACTGATAAACACATTACCCTCCTTTGCGTCGCGCAGTCGGGTAAAAAAAATGTGCCTTCACTTTAAAAGAGATTCGACTGGATGCCGTCCTGATGTTCAGCGGGAGTGCATTCCAAAGAGAGATCGCCTGGACAAAGAAGGAGGACTGGATAAACCCAGAGCGATGTGAAGGACATCGCAGTAGACGACACACTACAATTTTATTTCTATTTTACCTACACTTCAATTTTATTTACGTGCATAGATTGCATTTTTGTTATATGTATTAAATATACTGTCATACGCATTTAGTAAAAAATATATTTTGATATTACAAACAGGTACTTCAATGTTTATAATAATGTACAGATAGGCTCGCGTTTGACCACTATATCACCTGATGATAAGTGATGATGTGGTCGACGATGGAGCTTGCTTTCCTAGAAGTAACGCTGTAGACTTAAATACCTCCATATTGTAGCTATCAGGAAATGTAGAGTCAAAGAGAGAGACAGCGAGATAATACTAGATATTATCCTGAAAACTATTGTCCAACATATCGGGCATAATTGGGTGGGTATTACTGCAAGTGGTCACGTTACCCGGCACCAAGTTTGACCGCTCCCGGGGGACCGTGTTTAGCATAAACTATAGCCGGAATATTGATGGTCGCACCGTGGAGCGTATTGAGAGGTACGATTTAATAGCGATCATTGGACGATATTACAAAGGGCCTCATCAGAAGGCTTAAAGTCATAGCATAAGCATAATCAGCCTTTTTTAATGTTCCCACTGCTGGGACTCAGGCCTCCTTTCTTTAGGATAGGGAATGGGCCGTAATCCACCACGCGGGCCCAGTGCGGGTTGGTGAATATCACATGTCTTCGAATTTTTAGTTCTAGGACATGCCGGTTTTCTCACGATGTTTTCCTTTACCGTTTTGAGAGCAGTGGTGATGAAATAAATTACACAAAGTAATGCGCCTGGCTGGGTTTGAACCCGCGACCTACAACTCGTAAGTCGGGGCCGTTACCACGCGGCCACCACTGCTCTCACCGCACCGTCACCCTAAGGGCAATGGAAAGAGCTAAGCTCGGAGTTACCTGGTGTGATGACATTAGAACCTGGGTTAGGTTAGGTTAGAATCACCAAACTTCAGTGGCAGTGGGCAGGGCACATTGCTCGCAGAACAGATGCTCGTTGGCGAAAGGTTCTGGAATGGCGACCACGTAATGGTCGACGGAGTATTGGAAGTCCCACATGGTGGACCGATGATCTGTTGAGGGTCGCGGAAACCGACGGCTGTGAGACGCACAGTATCGGTACACTTGGGGGCCTATGTTCAATGTCGGACGTCTTTCGGCTGAAATGATGATGATGAACGATTTTAGAGTGCTTTTACGATTTTTGCTGTAAAACCGGCCACGTGCGTGCCGGGTCACGTAGTGGCTTTTTACACATGTGGATTTAGAAGGGAGCTTTTTGTTTACAAATATGAATCACATTAATTGATTTGAAAAACGGGCCCATAGAGCACGAAATGTCAACTGAAGAGGTTATAAAATCCAACTTCACAAGGGAAGTTAGACAAAAAATATTTTTTATCAGATTAGAGGCAAGGGGCTGTAAAAAAGATTAAATAGAATAGAATAAACTTTATTGTACACCAAATTATTGATTGATAAGAAGACATACTCCCCAAGAGAATATATTCCCAAGATAAAAAGTTTCCATATCCTATGTCCTATTCCGGGACATATCTATCCGTATACTAAATTTCATCTAAATCCGTTCAGCCGTTCGAGCGTGAAGAAGTTACAAACACACTCATAAATTTTCGGCTTTATAATATTAGTGTTATACCTACTTGTATGCAAAATTTCATGCTTTTAGAACGTAAATGTTTCTTTTTAGGGTTCCTTACCTCATAAGGAAAAAACGTAACCCTTATAGGATCACTTTGTTGTCCGTCTGTATGTCTGTTTGTCAAGATCCTTTATCTCGGAAACTCATGGAGGTATCCAGTTGAAATTAAAACCATATACTCAAGTCTGCGGTCCCTTGAAGCTGTGAAAAAATAAAACTTCTGTGTACACGATAAAAAGATTTGCCATATGTCGCAAAAAAACGTTTATTTTGACACTCAATAATCATAGGGTCAAAACAGGGAATCAAAATACATAGGGTACTTCCCGTTGACCTAGAATCCTGAAATTTGTCATGAAGCAAGGTGTCATAGCACAAGTATAGGAAAAAATCTGAAAACTGTAAATTTGTCACAAAAAAAAAATGTGCGACAAAATCTTTATTGAATCTTTATTGATTGGAATTGAACTGTTTTCATAGGTAAGTTTATACAGAACCCTCAGTGCGCGAGTCCGACTCTTGCCCGGTTTTTTTATGTATTGCATTCATTTAAGATTGCGGAACGCGAATTGTGTTTACGTTCATGATCTGATAATAAAAAGAAGTCAAGTAAGATTCGTCACTCACATAAACTTTATTTCTCGTAGTGTATCGTCCCTCAGAATACAGCTGGTTATGTTTGCGCAGATTTGGCAGTCTGCTATTGAATGTTAACTATATTCCGTGACTGTGCGTTGTTATGCGGGTCTCGACACCCTGTAATTGTTGGCACAGACGGCGCGAGCCAAGATGTTCATACTATTCGCTTTTGAGAGACCTCTGTGATCTTTAGAATAGAATAGAATAGCTATTCTATTCTACTCTATTCTATTCTAAAGCTCACAGAGGTACAGAACAGAATAGAACAGAACAGAATAGAATAAACTTTATTGTACACCAGCCAGCCAGCCAGCCAGCCAGCCACAGCCAGCAGCCAGCAGCCAGCAGCTTTTTACCTCGCCTTTGTTCCCGAGTCCTAACCATTTGTTTGTTAGGGATCATATAAGTTGCCAATAACACTCCTCACTCATCATCATCATCATTAATGATCATCATCATTTCAGCCGAAAGACGTCCACTGTTGGACATAGGCCTCCCCCAAGCGTCTCCACAACGACCGATCCTGTGCGTCTCGCATCCACCGTATTCCCGCGACTCTCATCAGGTCGTCGGTCCACCTTGTAGCAGGCCTTCCAACGCTGCGTTTTCCGGTGCGCGGTCGCCACTCTAGAACCTTTCGGCCCCATCGACCATCCGTTCTACGAGCAATGTGCCCTGCCCACTGCCACTTTAGTTTGGCGATTCTTAACACTCACTGTTAAGGTGTGTAGTCCCGCCAACGATCCTGAGCATCTAGACGGAGTTAAACGCACAAATATTCGTGCTACCGCCTACATCCGCACATAGCTCAACTGAACTTTAAAACCATTTTCTTTGCAAAATATTGATTGATTTACATTATGCTATGTGTTTGCACGGTTCAGGCGAAAGATTGTGAACTATTTGAAGTTTAGCTGATGCATACCGTGCCTCTTGAGCCAAAAATTCTTATGACATATTTCTGGTCGCTTATACCACTAGACTACAAATTTTTATTTTTAAAATGCAACAGACATGAATAAAGGTGTTTCCTTATATTTGAAGGCTCCTGAGTTTGAATTTAAGAGTAGAAAAATTTCATTACGTCTACATTTTCATTTTGCGTTGCATCTTAGTAAAGTTTCTCGAAAATTGTATGAAAAATACCCTTACATGGCACTGATAGTATTAAAATTTTTGAATTCATCCTGTTTATTTTACTATTTTTATGTTTATTTTCAAAGTAATGATGTGTACATGCAACTATTTTAATTGTATTGTAAACTTTTTTAAATCAGTAGCCCAGCTCGAGTTCTGATGTTGATTCACTCAGAATATCTAAAATAGTTAAGATATACTAATTTAGTTTATTTTAGGATGCTTGTAACATGTAATTCAGGCAAATACAAGCCAAAAATGTAAAAAATTAGTCCGCTGATGAATTTTAACCACGTAATAAGTGTGTATTTTTGCATTTTTTTTTTTGGTTTTTAAGGGCGAAAATCACATTTGGTATGCATTCATTAATATAAAAACTGTTATGGCCACTCTGATACATTTTGGCTGTAGACAAGTGATTATTTGAGCACAATGTAAATAAATTTAAATTAGTCATATGGGGTAATTCAGTGGACGTGGACAGAGCGTTCAAAGTACAAAAAAAGTGTATCCGAGCCATGAGTGGCGCAGAATATTTAGACCATTGCAGGCCATTATTTAAAAGAATTAAAAATTCTCTCACTCCCGTGTCTGTATATTTTTTAAGTTTGTTTATTTGTAAAAAATACCCTCTTTTATTCTCATTGAATGAACAAGTCTCAGAAAGATTGAATAAAAAGAAATGCTAGGAAACTGTTAGTTCCTCCTCAGAGATTGCATCTCTATAATAGAAATAATGAAAAAAAAAGTGATCCTATTCTTTACCTATGTCCCTTCAGTGGGCCCTTTGCTTTGCTAACTGAGCTAAACAAACACACGCCATACACATAAACTATTGTCAAGAAAAATGAGGCCTCTACCTCGGAAACCAAAGCTTGTCAGTACAATACATTAGCTAGCAGTCGCCAGCCATCACTCAGTCACCCGATCGTCACTCTGTCCAGTAAATCACCCGTCATTCCGGCCCGGAACGGCTATCCGAAGCCATCCGGTGTTGTACGACCCTCTTCGGTGACGTGGGGTATAGATAAGACGATGTGTTTGCGCCGGATGGATCACAACAGATTCTAAACAGTACTAGCATACAGACTGGCCTGTTGGTCACGAGTTTTGTGGCCCTGACTGCTATACCGGAGGTCCTGGGTTCGATTCCCACCCAATACAAAATGTTTGTGTGATGAGAACGATCATTTGTTCTGTGTCTGGGTGTAATTAATCTATAATATGTTTGTTTTTCGGTGCGCGGTCGCCACTCTAGAACCTTTCGGCCCCATCGACCATCCGTTCTACGAGCAATGTGCCCTGCCCACTGGCACTTTAGTTTGGCGATGATATATATGTTTTGATTTGTCGCGGGAATGTGGTGGATGCGAGACGCACAGGATCGGTCGTTGTGGAGACGCTTGGGGGAGGCCTATGTCCAACAGTGGACGTCTTTCGGCTGAAATGATGATGATGATGATGTTTGTTTTTAGAAATATATAAGTATGTTTATCAGTCGTCTGGTACTCATAGCAGAAGCTCTGCTTAGTTTGAGACTAGATGGTGTTGTGTGAAAGTTGTGGAATGTTATATTATAACTACATTATATTAGTACTTCGATACCATTTGGCAAGACGGCCGCTCACAACCGAACAGGATTTGCAGTTATGACGGTTGCAGTGAAAGATCCCGCCTATGGAAACTTAGTCGAGATAGTTCTGGAGTAATAATAAACATGGTTGATGCGCTACAGAAACGTGAAAGCCACAACCACGTCCTGAACTTATTGTTAAATTGGACCCGCGCCTGCAGATCATTGTATGGTCTCTGGGTGTAGTTAGCCCACAAATTTCCCGTGTACCGTGAGGTAAGTACCATACGCCTTAACCCTCGGCTCTTACGCCTCGCGCGGATGTGACGCATATCTTCCCTATCAATTGATCATGTTTGTTTGCTAGTTTTAAGATTGCGTCATTTCGCGCGAATAAACAGTTTTTCTTTCTTTCTTTACTTTTCCTTAAATAAAGTAATTTTGACTGCGTCTGAACGACGGACGGGAGAATCTGGGAGCCAACAGGTAATTACTAGTAAGTATTTAATGGCTACCCAGTACTAATCTGAAGTAATGTTAAAAGTTTCACAACACGATAGACAGTATACGTATTTCATATTATTATCGGTCAACAGGACCTTTATCAAATACAAACTAAGTGGCTTGAATACCACGATTATTCTAGATTCTAATACAGATAGTTTTACACAATTTTTGAACACATATAGTTATGACATTTAATGATAATTACGTTAGTTCCTTAAAAGAACAAAACCTGTCCCAGCGCTCTACATCTACATTGATACTCAGTGGGCTAGTAGCCGGGTGTTAGTAACACGAACTAAACTGATGATCGCTCCACGCCCATGTCCGGAATAATCTAGACAGATCTGCGTTCCGGACTATTGTCAACACAAACCTAAACAATCCATAAAGTCTAACTGCTATTGGCGATCATTTCTGTTAAGGTCATCAATAAGATCAATTTTCACAATAAGTCCAACCCGTAGGCGTAGGCTTGCGGACGGCGAGCAATGGGTAGCTCGTCGTCCGGCCGTCCAGTAACCGTCCGGACCAACCTCGAGTCGTCGGCGGCGCGTAGTGTTCCACGCGCGCCTCAAAGAGATGTCAGCAAAACGTAGGGGCCCAGCAGGCCCGAAGCCTACTGGGGCCATGGGTTGTGCGAAAGTGTATCCCAAGGCCCTGGAACGAAGGCAAAGAAGGAACGGGAGTGGGTTTTAGTCAGTAAAAGTCTGACACGCCCTCCCGCACCGCTCAAGAGCGAGAGAAGTCATTGGATGAATTCCCACCAAAAAACAAGTCTAACAATATTTTTTTTAATAGCCTATTTTGTGTTCAACTGCTGGGCACCGGCCTCCCCTCTCCTTCCAAAATTCTCTATCTAAGGCGATCTCTGGCTAAGTTTGTCCAGCGAACATGATCAGATCGTCACACCACCTTCGCCAGAGTCGGACTCGTGTACTGAGGGTTTCGTACAAGCAAATATCACCCTTGAAAGGGAGCGCGACAACATAACGACCATCTTTATCACGAGTAGTCGTGCGACTATAAATCTCCTCAGTGACCTGATCTTCAGGGCTGAGTATAGGCGGGACATTGACCTCTTCAATTTCCCAGAACCTGCGGATGGTAGACTCCAGCGGCGGCTCGACAGTGCAACAGTGCGACACAGTCGAGTAACTATCTATACAAGCGGGTGCGGAGCCAACTATAACAAAACCGAGAACTGTTTCCAGTGCGTGTGGAGCGGGGTATGTCGGAAGACCTTGAATTTTACGTGATAACTGGAGATGCGGGAGAATCGAAGCACTGATCAATAGATCGATATCTCCAGGAACAGCGTAATTCTCGTCTGCTAACTGCAAGTTCTTAAACTCCGTCAGCGAGGACGTGTCAACCGGGACCGTGGGCAACCGTTCCGTAATCTTATCTACATATGTATAGTTCGATTCCCGAATCGAGACTCGAAGATTTTTTTAATAGCAAAAAAGTAATTTGTGATGTAACTACGTTTAGTTCACAAAATAATAATTATTTTTTACGTTTTCAGGATTTTTTCATTACTTGTGCAGTGCTACACAGGAATGCTTCTTATAATTTTCATGATTCTAGGTCAACGGGAAGTCCTTATATTATTATGTTTTATTCTTACAAGCGTCAAAACTGGCTTACCTTTAGTTTGCGTTGACTTAGGGCCTTTGCACATCACGTTTTTTAAACGCACCATTGACACGCGTTTTAGAAACGTCCGTCCACGGTGCGCTTTTATCATATTCGGGGGCTTTTTTTTATTACTCGACGACCGGTTTAGCGCAGCGGTTTATAGCACCGTTTGAGACGCAAGGGTCGCGGGTTCGATTCCCGCACCAACACAAATGTTTGTTGATGAAACAGATATTTGTGTTGGGTCTGGGTGTTTGTGGTACCTTCGTTGTTCCGCAGTATGTAAGTAGGATATTTATTTATTTGTTGGTCGATCAGTGTGCATTTCTCTTCTCACACTTCGCCACTTTTTTGAGTCATCGAATGAGTATGAGCACCCATGAGGTTTTCTAAAAGCCGGCGCCTCTGATCCTATTAGATCTACAGGCTACATCTGACTCGCGTGCGTATCGCGTCTGTATCGCTACAAACGCGGGTCAACGGTGCGTTTAAAAAACGTGGTGCGCACAGGCCCGATGTTTCTCTACTCCAAGGGGTAGCAGACTTGAGTATTTGATATTAATTTCAGCTTGATACCTCCACGTGTTCCTGAGAAAAATGGTCTTGACAGACGGACAACAAAGTGATCTTATAAGGGTTCCGTTTTTGCCAATTGAGGTACGAAACTTAAAAAAACAGCTATTTAGGACCTAGGGTGCTAGGTAAATACATTTATGTTCACTAGACTATGACACGGTAGCTAATTTCATTGGACTTTTTAGGAGGGGAATCAGAAAAGTTTTGTCCCGCTCTGGGTATAGCGAGAGGGAGTGTCAGGCTTTTATTGACTGAAATCCATCCGTTTTTTTCTGCCACTGGCAGAAGCAAGTCGTATTACTAAAGTATAATGAATATATATATATATATATATATTCCACAACTATCACACAACGCCGTCTTGTCTCAAGCTAAGCAGAGCTTGTGTTATGAGTACTAGACAACTGATAAACATACTTATATATTTCTAAATACTTAACTACATATTATAGATAAATTACACCCAGACACAGAACAAATGATCGTGCTCATCACACAAACATTTGTCCTGGGTGGGAATCGAACCCACGACCTCCGGCATAGCAGTCAGGGCCGCTAACCACTAGACCAACAGGCCAGTCCAGGCCAGGCCAGAATGATATACATTTGCATGATAAAAAATATGTATACAATTTTGACAGTTTACTAAGCTATAGATATAATTTTAACAGTTTGGAACTTAGATTAGAATAGAATAAACTTTATTGTACGTCAAAATAGTCACTAAATTTTACATAAATTTTATCTATGGATAAAATCATAACTAAACTGTAACCTCGCTTGTACTGTACCTTGTGTGTTGTGTCTGTGTCGGTCTGTGTGTGTGTGTAAACTGTTTTTCTTTCTTTCTTTCTTTCTTTTTTTTTTGTTTTTTATATTCCTATGGATACAATGTTGGTCTTATCGCTGACAGCGACATCTACAAGACATCCTTAGGGTGGACTGTAAGAATTTAAAATAAAAAGGGGGTAATTACCACTCTGGTCTCAATTTCTGATTTTTTTTTGAGGGTGCGATTATCGCATTGATTGAATCATTGGCCGCGGAGCTACGTGTCGTGAGATCGATTTCCGTAAGTCATCATCATCTTCCTGCCCTTGTCCCGTGTTATTTGGGGTCGGCGCAACACGTTTTTTTCTTCCATTCTGCCCTGTCACTCGTCATACTATCACTAACTTCCTTTTCTTTCATATCACTCTTCACACAATCCATCCATCTTTTCTTTGGTCTCCCTCTCCCTCTCCATCCATCCACATGTAAACTCTTAACTCTTTTAGTAACATGCGTTTCATCGATTTCCGTAAGTAACAAATATTAATACATGGCCGACAGACTAATACAGATACTTGTTCCGGTGAGCTTTTTTTGTGAACGCTCCCACCATACAGGAGTAATTCCTAGTGTCAGGTAACATTTTTTAGGGTTCCGTAGCCAAATGGCAAAAAACGGAACCCTTATAGATTCGTCATGTGTCTGTCTGTCCGTCAGTATGTCACAGCCACTTTTTTCCGAAACTATAAGAACTATACTGTTGAAACTTGGTAAGTAGATGTATTCTGTGAACCGCATTAAGATTTTCACACAAAAATAGGAAAAAAACAATAAATTTTGGGGGTTACTTAGAACTGAAACTCAAATTTTTTTTTGATCAAACCCATACGTGTGGGGTATCTATGGATAGGTCTTCAAAAATGATATTGAGATTTCTAATGTAATTTTTTTCTAAACTGAATAGTTTGCGCGAGAGACACTTCCAAAGTCGTAAAATTTGTGTCCCCCCTGTAACTTCTAAAATAAGAGAATGATAAAACAAAAAAAAAAATATGATGGACATGCAAACTTCCAATTGAACCATTGAAACCGCAATTTACCTTTCAAGTTTGTACGGAACCCTCAGTGCGTGAGTCCGACTCGCACTTGCCCAGTTTTTTTTTGTTTTTAAATAATTTATTATGCTAGAACTATTCTAAGGCCAGTGGTGGCCCAGTGATAATGGCCCCGACTTATGGGCAGTAGGTCGGGGGTTCAAACCCAGCCTGGCGCATTACTTTGTGTAATTTATTTAATTACAACTGCTGTCAAAATGGTGAAGGCAAACAGCGCGAGGAAATCGGCATGTCTTCAAACTAAAAATTCAAAGACATGTGACATTTACCAACCTGCACTAGGCCCGCGCGGTGGATTATGGCCCATTCCATAAGGCTGATTATGTTATTTTAAGGCATGTCTAACATTTCCGTGTGCGACAGTACATAGAAGTGACGTATCAGTATGTATGGGCAGTGAATAAGTTGCAGTTTGGAGTCGTAACTTATACCGGTAGAGTTGTGGCAGCACAGCGCGCTAGGCCGACTAAACTAGTTTGAACAGAAGACAGTCCTATATTTGAATTCAGTATTTTGGAGTAATAAACTCTATGTCATAGATGACAGAGTACAAATTCCATTGTAACTGTTACTTTTTTTAGGGCCTTTTTAATGTAAATGATCACTTAGAAATTTGTGGTTTCGATTACAATTATCTCGAAAAATTGGTATAGAAATTAAGTAAAAACATGCTTATGAGCAAACGCATTATTAATAATTTAAAAAATTAAGTTGGTTCTCGCCAATCGTAGTTTTAGTAGCATTTTAGATCCACTGAAACGCAGACTTGTGGATACTTCAAACATTAGGACATGATTTGAACAGCAGCACTACATTTCCACTAGGTGTTTGTGGGGTGTATGATACCCCATTTCAGACTTTTCATACCCGATGACCTGGTGACAGATTTAGGTCTTCGGACACTAGGACATAATTTGAACAGCAGCACTAAATTCTCATTGGGCGTTAGTGGGGTGTATAATACCCCATTTAAGACTTTATTAAACCAATGATCTGGTGAGAGATTTAGGTTTCCGCTGGATGTGAGAAGCAAAGTACTAGTTGATATGGTGACGTTTGGGGGACGTTTTTGTTCAGCATTGGACGGCTTTCTGCTGAAATGATGAAGATGATGACGACAAAGTGATTTTGTATTATTGGTGAACATTTCCTAAACCAGATCCATCGTGGTTTTTTTCTCCCAGAGGCTAAGTTGATTTTCCCATGTTCGGGTTGATTTCAGCTGGGAAAAGGTCTGTTGGAGTAATCTTCTCACTCTAAACAAAACAACATCATCTATTTATTATTATTATTCAACAACTAAACATTTCGCTTCGTCAGAAAAAATCACGGAACATAATAATTTGTTAGAAAAACTCTATTGTATTTTACGGAGATGCCAACATGATGGTAAAATACAGTAGTTTCATTCTGAACTGTATCGCGCAGCGTCGAGTCGAGGCGGTTCACGCGAATTCAATGCGATACGGCTGATCTGTCCTACGTGCGCATGAAGTCTCCGCTTTAGCCGCCATTTATATAAAACAAGTCTCTGTACCGTAAGAGTTCGCCCGTAAATATCAAATAAATTTAGAGCCGCTTCGCTTCGCTCATCGCCGCACCGCACCCACGTGCGGTTGGTCAAGAATTGTTTGTTGCATTCGCGCCGTGTTGCTTTTCGATCACAATCACGTCGCTGCATTCACCTCACTCCATTCACCTCACTATTCGCCAAGCCATTCGCCTCGTCGTTCGACGATACATGTATATACTTACAAAGTACGCGAGGCGAAGCGCAAACGCGTTGTTTACAAATGCTTTTATATGTGTGGAAATATCAATATCATAATAGCTTGAATTCGAAACAGGGATGGCGCTATCAGTTATATTTAGCTTCGTCTCTCTACGGCAGAAAAGGCGATAAAATAGCACAGCACTCGCATGTCATTAGTAAGTAAAATTGTAGTGACTGCTTATATATTAGAACGCAAATTTATTTAATTTTAAATTAACGAGAATATGCGTCCTAAAATAGATGAAGCCGACAACTACACTGTTTGAATTTCGAAGTATCAGGCAGCGGCTCATCGTAGGGTTTACAAGATCCTTGCTCATAAATGATATGATGGCCAGTATTGAGAAACTCATCTAATAACATCCCTTTATCTTGGGCGGTGCGGGAGGGCGTGTCAGACTTTTACTGACTAAAAACCCACTCCTGTTCCTTCTTTGCCATTGTTCTAGGGCCCCGGGGATCTCTTTCGCATCAGCTATGGCCCCAGTAGGCTTCGACCCTGCTGAGCCCCTACGGTTGCTGACAACTCCTTGAGGCGCGCGTGGAACACTACGCGCCGTCGACGGCTTGTTCTCGGTCCGGACGGTTACCGGACGGTTGGACGGCGATCTACCCATTGCTCGCCGTCCGCAATCCCGCGCCTACGGTGGCCGGAAACCGGGATCGGAATCCCGGCGGCTGGGGCGTGAGGGCCATTGCCTCGCGCGTACGGAAGCCCTCGCGCGTGCGTACACCTCCTTTGCTAATATTACTGCTTCGCAGAAGGAGGCGACCGCCTGCCACTCCTCCTTGCTCCGGACCTTGGCCTGTACCAAGGCCCGGACGCTTAGAGCGTCTGCAATACCTTTGTGGTCGAAGGCAATAAATACCAGAAACATGCATGGACGGAGTCAAAAGGGGATTAACCTATCCATCCATTTCGGAGCTGTTCCGAATTATGTTGGCACCCCTAAATGCTTTGTCAACCTGGAGGAGGGAGTAGAAATTGGCATCTCTTGAGTCTGCAGATACATATGAGACTGTTTGTATCCTTTAAACTCAATGATAAACATACTGCTTAGTTATAAAAAACACTATGACAGTTCAAAGTACAACGTGTTATGATTCTTATCGCCATGGAAATTAAGTTTATTTTATTTTGAATGAAGAATAAAAACTATCACGGCAAAAAAATGGTATATGGTACTTCTATGCTTATTAACTTGCTGTGTTTCTCGTAGTGCTCCCCGAGGCGTGGAGCCGACACTTTTTTCCTAAGTTTTATTATTCTATTTAGCGGGAAATTGCTTTTTCAGTGTTTCTCAGCTTGGATTATTGATTAGCTCGTCCAGTGTTGAGTTTTCTTGCGAAATATATAAAACTATATTTTTCTTACCAATATCGGTTTATTTTTCTCAGCTGAAATTTATATTTTACAATAAAGTATTTTTCTAAATTATTTTCAATACACTTCTCGAAAACCCGCTCTTATTCGCACTTTTCTATCGCTCACGTTTCCACACTACAGCTGACTGACACTGAGCTCGCCCCGCTACAATTTATTGTATTTATCGTATCAGGCTGGGTCCACCGTAGGCGCGGGCTTGCGGACGGCGAGCAATGGGTGATGGCTGGCAGTCCGATCGTCCGGTAACCATCTGGACCGAGCCCAAGTCGTCGACGGCGCGTACTGTTCCTTGCGCGCCTCAGGGAGATGTCAGCAAATCGTAGGGGCCCAGCAGGGTCGAAGCCTACTGGGGCCACGGGTAGTGTGAAAATGAAACCCGGGGCCCTGGGACGAAGGCAAAGAAGGAACAGGAGTGGGTTTTTAGTCAGTAAAAGTCTGACACTATCTCCCGCGCTGCCCAAGAGCGGGATTTGTCATAAGATGATTTTCCCACCAAAAAAAAAAATCAGTCTGGGTGCTAGGCAACCTCACGAGTCACGCGTCAACATTCTTTTATTTATTTTTCCCTTAGTTTATTGAAGAACGTCATTTGATATACGTGGAAATTAGTCACTGGAGCACTCGGCTCAATAACAACCTCGCCTACGGCTCGGACGAGTCCACCTCGGTCGCAATGACAAACTTTCTCCACTTGTATCAATATGTAAGTACTATTATTGTACACCAAAACAAATTATTTAAAATACATTGATAACAGAGTTAGTTCAGTTTGTAGTGTGAAAATTACCTGTTATGAGTTTGTGACAAACTGACAAACGCATTAGCTGCAGTGAAGCCTTGTATCGGTAAATGCGTCGTCGCTAAAACTGTGCTTGACATACATATAGTTCATGCTCAACTAAAGAACGCGATGTCAATTAAACACTAACCGTAATCATGTAGTTGATAATTTCGAGCTGTTTGTCATCAGTCAGGATGGCCGAGCGGTCTAAGGCGCCAGACTCAAGGGAACCTTGCTCACTGAACGTGGGTGCGAGATGTTCTGGTCCTCTTTGAGGGCGTGGGTTCGAATCCCACTTCTGACAAATACTTTTTGTAAAAAATATTAAAATTAGTTTTTTTTTTTTAAATTAGATGTCATTTACTTAAATACCTACATCTTTTTAGTAAACAATTTTGACATCAGCTCTTTTTTTCGATGCATTTACCCAGTGACCACACGCGTTCATGACACGGTCTTAAGGGTGCCCTAGTCAGTCATTCTTCCTGATGAATCTAGTATTTCGATAACTTCATTGTTTGACGGTGTAATTTAAAAACAAAAAATGATATCTATTTGTTTCGTCATTATTTAGGCCTATGTTGAAGCAAAATAGTAAACAAGTGCTAGTCGGACTCGCATACGAAGGGTTCCGTACCATTTGTACCAAAAAACGGCAAAAAAATCACGTTTGTTGTATGGGAGCCCTATTTAAATATTAATATATTTGTTGTTATAACGGCAACGGGTACACTACATAAATACGAAAAACTTTATTCCGACAGTCACAGTCACAGTTTCAAAATTCCGAATATAACAACTCCGACTTATCATTACTCCTATTTTTATAATTCCTAAATTTCAATTTTCCTAACTTTTGTAATTACTATTCTCAAAATACCGAGTTTCAATAGATTGAATAACGAAAAGTCCGACTTAATGATAATTCGAAACATCAAAAATACGAATTCCGATTATTAAAATACCGATTAATAAAATTCCGAAATAAAAACGCTTCATAAAACTGTTTAACAAGACAAATAAACACATAAATGCTCGTCAGAGGTCGTAGTATGAGGGGTAGAATTAAAAAACTAATGACAGATGCGTTTTCCAGCATACAGAGGATTTATTGCAGCATGCAAGCAGGCATGCAGCGTGCAAGCAGACACGCAGCATGCAAGCAAGCATGCGACATGCAAGCAGGCATGCAACATGCAAGCAAGCATGCAACATGCAAGCAGGCATGCAGCATGAAAGCAGGCACGCAACATGAAAGCAGGCACGCAGCATGCAAGCAGGCATGCAAAATGCAGCAAGCATTGTTTCTGTCATGGCTCCGGCGCTGCGGGGTTTGGGCGGCCCCACGCGAACTTATCGTCGCAGATGGTTTTAACGCTCACCACCGCAGCTTCGGCTTGCTGGCCGGCTTCGCCGGCCAGCCTCAGCCGCGGCGGCGGGCCTTCAAACCACATACTCCTCAGTTCGCGGGCCGCCCTACCCCTCCGCGCCTACGCGGGTTTAAATTACACTCTAGGGGTAGGGCAAACAAGACTGCGTGAAGTCGGTTTTGCAGCGATTCGTTTCTGACACTAGATTTTGTAGCACAACATGTTGACTTTTAGTTTATTCGAAGTATTGAAAATCGGAATATCGTTTTTCGGACCGAGAACCCTTCGAGCATTTGATTTTTCGAACGTATGAAAATCGGAAAACTAACAAATCGCATTTACGACTTTCGGTAAAATAAATTTCGTGATTTTTAATAATAGACATTATAATTTTTAGGTATTATGAAATTCGGACTTTTGAAATTCGGAACATCGAAATTCGGAATAAAATATTTCGGAGTATTTGGGTGTTCCCAACGGCAACAGACATACATCATCTGTGAAAATTTCAACTGCCTAGCTATCACCGTTCATGAGATGCAGCCTGGCGACAGACGGACAGACAGACAGAAAGACGGACGGACAGCGGAGTCTTAGTAATAGGGTTCCGTTTTACCCTTTGGGTACGGAAATATTTCTAAATTTCTTTGGTAATAATATTTCTAAAGATCAAAACCGTTTGAAAGGAGTAGGGAAAACAAACCAAAAATATAATATAAAATTTTGTTATATATTTTTTTATGGTATTAGTCATACGAAAAAATCATGTTTATAATGTTGTACATGAATCTATAATAAACATATATGTCGGTGAAGTCGATAGTACGGAAGCTTGAGAACGAATGAACGAGCTAAGTGAAAAGTGACACATGTCACTTTGACAGAATCCGCGCTGACGTTTGCACGAACCGAGCAGATAAAAGTGTCGACCGCAGAGGTCCGGGGGTCTTTTCCTCTGTCGGCAGCCGTGCGTACAACGTCTAGTCTCGGGGACTGTCTCACTGCTCGTTGTGTAAAGTGAATACCTAAAGCTTGCATCATAATAAATCGGTTGTATGATCTGGAATAGTTTGTTTATTGCTCGATACCCAGCCATCGCCCACAAAACAGAGTACCTTTTTTTTTTTCCGGGTGGGAAAATCATAATGACATGGACAGAGCTTCAATGATGATCGGCATCCTGCGCCGACATATATTTTTTTAAACATATTGACCTAGTCAACCAGAAGTGGGCTTCAGAAAGTTACTGTTTTATGGCACTGCTCGAGAGCTAGGGCCTTAAGAAAAATCTTTCCGCAGTTTTCGTTCAAAGATTGGTGTGGCAAGAAAGAAATGTTCATTACTCTCCCGCCATGCATGTCGACACATAAGGCGGTGCGGCCGCGGTGACAGTGGGTCGGAGCGTGTCTCCCGCTCATTATTCCGCAGCGCATTCGGGTCAAGTGCACCCCTCTAATATGCACGTTAGGTTCTGCCACAAAAGAAATACTTCGAAGGGAAAGAATGAGGTTTTGTTACATGTAACATTGACATGAACATTAGTAAGTGCTAAAAGCATGAGGTCTATCATAGATCTCTCTAATGATATTTATTCTTTTAATGTTTTAATTTTGGACTCCAGAACCTTGCGAGCTTACCTTTCATTGCTCTGGATGCATTCACATACATGTTAATTCACATCCACAAGAAGCCCAGACCCGGAACAGCTATCTGAAGATCATACCATTTTTTTTCCATACAGTAATAGCACCTGGGACAAATCTCTGTGAAAGAAGGGCTATAATTACCACGCAGGTTTTTTATATTTATTTAGGAAGCCATCTAATGACATCGTCCGCTCTTGGGCGGAGCACGAGGGCGTGTCAGATTTTTACTGAGTAAAACCCACTCCTGTTCCGTCTTTGCCTTCGTTCCAGGGCCCCGGGGTTCTCTTTCGCACAACCCATGGCCCCAGTAGGCTTCGACTCTGATGGGCGCCAACGGTTTTGCTGACAGCTCCTTGAGGCGCGCGTGGAACACTAGGCGCCATCGACAATTTGGGATTGGTCCGGACGGTTAACGGAAAGTCCGACGGCGAGCTACCCACTGTCGCCGTCCGCAAGCCCGCGCCTGCGGTGGTTGTGAAGGCCGATCCCTCGCGCGTACAGCCGCCACTTTTGCTAGCATTACTGCTTCGCAGAAGGAGGCGACCACCTGCCACTCCTAGAGTGCGATGGATGCGAGATGCACAGGACCGTTCGTTGTGGTGACACTTGGTGGAGGCCTATGTCCGATAGTGGACGTCCTTCGGCTGAAATGATGATGATGAGGTCCTGTATGTATTGTAAGATGTCACCTGCTTCTGAATTATTGTTTCTATGCTACCGCTGATAAAAAAAAATTTATCAGCGTTTTGAGAGCAGAAGCATTTTCTTTATTTTGTTAGCTGTATCAAAAGTGTGTAATAAAATTGTTGGTCATTTTTTATTTACAAAAAAATACATTCAGCTGAACGTAGAACCTCCTCCTTTTTGAAGTCGGTTAAAAAGAGCACATAGACGGTTCTCATTTGTTTTATAAACTATTTTTAATTCACAAAAAGTATTTGTCAGAAGTGGGATTCGAACCCACGCCCTCAAAGAGGACCAGAACATCTCGCACCCACGTTCAGTGAGCAAGGTTCCCTTGAGTCTGGCGCCTTAGACCGCTCGGCCATCCTGACTGATGATACACAGCGCGAAATTGTCAACTATATGCATGAAGTAATGAAAATGATATTTGAGTCTCTATCGATATAATGTAACATATAGTGTGCTACAAGAATTTGATGCCTTTATCGGAGTGCGCTATGGGTAAACATAATATGTGAAATATTGTATGGAAATTGTATTCAAATCACAAAATGATAGTAAATACCTATTAGTGACGATTTTGATCCAAGTAGAGCTATAGTCAGATTTATGACTCCATCTCATTGGTTATTGTTATCCATTTGTAAAATTATGATACCTCTCTCTTTTGCAGGTAAGTTTAAAAGAGGTATAAAGAGCAAATAAAAGGACACAGGGAGTTTTAGCCAGTAAATGTCTGACACGCCTTCTCGCTCCACCTTAGAGCTGGAGAAGGCATTTTTATGATTTCTAACCACGAAAAAAAACTAAGAACCGGTCTCTATCCCTTTAGGAACGAGAATAAAGTAACATATATATAGGATGTGCTTTAATGTTTCTTTCACTTTTATAACAATTTGCCTGTCACTAATACATGATTTCTGATGACCTGGTGAGGGTCGCGGTTCGTGGGAATTCGATGGTTTTTTATATTTTTTATTTACAACTATCACACAACGCCGTCTAGTCCCAAGCTAAGTAGAGCTTGTGTTATGAGTACTAGACAACTGATAAACATACTTATATATTTCTAAATACATACATATTATAGATAAATTACACCCAGACAGAACAAATGATCGCGCTCATTCTACAAACATTTGTCCTGGGTGGGAATCGAACTCACGACCTCCGGCATAGCAGTCAGGTCCCCTAACCACTAGACCAACAGGCCAGTCAAACCGCAGGTTGCAAGGCCTATGTCCAACAGTGGATGTTCTTAGGCTGAAATGATGATGATGAATTAATTGATGGTAGAGAATGCATACCACTATTATTACTATTATTTATTGATTAGATATATTCTTTACTAGCTTTTGCCCGCGGCTTCACCCACGTACATAAAATATAGCTTATGTCACTCAGGAATAAAGCAGCTTTCTATCGGTGAAAAAATTTGAATTTGAAACAAACAAAAAAAAAAAAACAAACTTTACCTCTTTGTAGAAGATTGTATACCTCATAAATAAAAAATACACACACACACATTACACATATATTATACATACATACATTATTATAATTTATTCACTATTGTACATAAAGTTTAAAATAAAATAATAATGACACTAAACTGCGCTCCAAAATGCAGATCATTGACGTGGCCCAGAAGGCTGCCCAGCTTAAGTGGGATTGAGCTGGACATATCTGCATGCCGATCAAGCGGTGGGCCAGTGAAACACAAAGTTGGTGCCCTGCAATCGTACGGCGGGGTCGCGGCAGACCAAGAAGGAGATGCAGGCGGGACGACGTAGATGTCTTCCTTAGGAACTGTTACGAAGTGGCTCAGAGCCGAGAACAATGGAAGGAATGGAGGGAGGGCTTTGCCCAGCAGTGGGATAGTATACGCTTGATATAACAATAATAATAAAAAATAATTCATGAGCAGAGCAGTGGTGGCCCAGTGGTAACGTCCCCGACTTACGAGCTGTAGGTCGCGGGTTCCAACCCAGCCAGGCGCATTACTTTGTGTAATTTATTTCATCACCACTGCTCTCAAAAAGGTGAAGGAAAATATCGTGAGGAAACCGGCATGTCCTAGAACCACAAATTCTAAAACATATGACATCCACCAACCCGCACTGAGCACGCATGGTGGCATTACGGCCCATTCCCTCTCCTAGAGAGGAGGCCTGTGTCCCAGCAGTGGGAACATTATAAGGTCGTCTATGCAATGCTAATGAATTCATAAATCGTAAAATATTTTTTGTGATTTTCCCAAAAAAAAAAAAAAAAATTAAGTTAAGACGTTTATAAGGAAGACTGTTTACGTTTTCAAGTAAAAAATCCTGGAAAAAAAAAACACCAGCAACATGTTTCGAATTCCACTTCGAAAAACGTAAAAAGAAATATTTCTTAATAAATTCGAAGCGAAGGGAGAGAAAAAATAAACATAATGATTCGAGTTATTTCTTATCGCGAAATACTTTCTTTGTCGATATAGAATTCACGTTTTTATAGAAAAATATGAGGTGAAATTTTCGCAAAATATTGCGAAAAACAATTTCGTTTCTTATTGCTTTTACAGCTTTCAACAATGTTGAACCTTTAATATAAGATCGGCGCGGTTTCAGACCCGTTTGCGAAGTAACAGGTTGTGGGTTGAAAACCTCGTATATGTACAGTAAATGGTAAAAATGTGTAGATACATATAATGAGCTTTTTTTTAAGGTGAAAAAATCATCTAATTTCTTCTCTCACTCTAGGTCGGAGATAGGAGGTCGCGTCAGACTTTTACTGACTAAAATCTCACCTATATTCCTTCTTTACCTAGCGTTCCAGAACCACGAGTTTTCGTTTCCCATGGACCCACTAGGCTTTGGCCCTGCTGGGCCCCTACGGTTTTACTGACATCTCTTTGAGGCGCGTGTGAAACACTACGCGCTGTTGACGACTCGGGCTCAGTCCGGACGGTACATATTACGAGCTGACTGTCATCTTTGTAAAGTGTTACATTTTATTTTATTATTGTAAATGTGGGGACTATGTGGATTATTTATTCTTTTCAGTAATTCTAACGTAATGTCTGGCAGTTTTGAGTATTTAACGTGGCCTACCCAAATATCCTTACCTTGGTATTTATTGTTCGTCACGTCGTTGAGCTCCTTTGTGGTCCTGAGTTGAGCTACACGAATACTGACAAATGCTTGCACTGACTGGACAGGTCCACTCAAATCTGAGTGGTTCTTTCCTCATAAGACCATCTCAGACACTAATCTGCATGGTTCCCATATGACTTGACCGTTACAAGTTTGCTGTACGGACTTTAAAAGAGACTTTGACCCCTGAGTTTGTTTCGGTGTTTCTTCTCAGGGTAGTCAGCTAGGAAACACCGGCCTCATCTAGTTTAAACAGATGAAAATTTTTTCGTGTTTTTAAAAACCTATTTACAAAACAAATGACAGTCTAATTATGCTGTAATGTCACACTCGACTCGACATGATTCTCACCGGCACTAGCCCTGCCGGCTGTGACGTCATAGTCATATCCGCGTCATCACTACCCAGCTACTATTTGCCCGCTGTCGTCATAATAGTATGGCCTTCCACAAGTGGGTCTCACCAACTGAAATTTCAAGAGTACTTTAGAACTCTCAGTTGTATTATTGCATGTTCATAACCCTCTAAAGAGGTAGGTACCAATACCAAGAGGTACGAAGTGAGGTATCTTCACCCAAAATTGTCCCAAGCGGCGATGACAGAGAAAATACTAGTCAAGTGCGCACGTTAGAACGAGATGGAGCATAGGTGGGATAATTTAGCGTTTGCAAGGGCACACTTCTACCCTAAAATTGAAATTACGAATGGTACAAGACTCAACAGAAAGATAGTTTCTACTGTATCATAAACATATTTTCAACACACTTACTAGTACTCGAAAAGCCATTCTTATCCTTACCGCTTTTAGGCACGCAATTTACTGTTTTTCGCACTAGTGCGGAAAATTGCTCGTGCTCGCCCCTGCCACAATTTTACTACATTTATTGTATCAGGCTGGGCGCGGCACGACCTTCACGAGTCACACGTCAATCCCCGTTTATTTATATCTTCGTATGTGTATTGTCACGGTAGCTCTCGGCTTCAAAACACCGTCTCCTACGGCTCGGGTGAATGCCGCCTCGGACGCTATGACAAACTTTCTCCACTTGTATCAAAATATACTATTTTATCTCGGTAAAAATGCATGGTTCCTCTAGTACCATGAGAACGAAGCAGCGACAAAACCTTGTGTTTGCATATTTACTTAAACCACAACGCAAAACCTGAAGTTTCCCTGATTACATCAAAATACATGTAAACACGTCGGGCGAGTGAATTTGTCAAATAATCACATTCGCCGCTGATTACAACCGCGCGATTATGCGGTCACCTCTAATTGAAATAGTACACACTGTCGATAATGTGGTGTAGCGAAATACAATAATTAGTGTGTCAATTTAGCGAAAAACTATAATCACGATTCTCGACTGTATTCCCCTTTGGAGAACAGGGAAACAGAGAAGGGGGGAAACAGGGAAGGGGGAAACAGGGAAGAGGGGAACCAGGGAAGGGGGGAAACGGAGTTTAGCATAATCAGCCTTATAATGTTTCCACTGCAGGGATTCAGGCCTCGTCTCTAGGAATCCACAACGCCGGCCTAGTGCGGGTGTCTTCGAATTTTTGGTTCTAGGACATGCCGGTTTCCTCACGGTGTTTTCCTTCACCGTTTTGAGAGGTGATGAAATAAATTACACAAAGTAATGCGCCTGGCTGGATTTGAACCCGCGACCTACAACTTGTAAGGCGGGGCCGTTACCACTCGGCCACCACTGCTCTCGGGGTGTAAAGGTAGTAAAAGGGAGAATCCTTCGACCAGACCGGTGTCTAGTCTGGTCCGGAAAACTGCCTGATAGTTGATTTCAGACTGTTGTATATGCTCTAATTGCGCAGAAAATTATAATACCGTGATGTCAGTAGAATAGATCCGCTAGAGTAGATGCCTGCCAGGGCTGATTTAATGTACCGAAGTCCTGGAGCGCAAAGGCCAATTGGAAGAACACAGGTGGGTTTTAGTCAGTAAAAGTCTGACACACCCTCTCGCTGCACCTAGAGTGAGAGAAGTTATTTGATGACTTCTTGCATGAAGGACGTGGTCTATATATGCCAAATTTCATCCAAATTGGTTTATCCGTTTGAACGTGACGGAGTAACAAACATACACATACATACAAGCTGTAATCTTCTTGTGTTTCAAAAAGGCAAAGTCCTTATTCACTCACTCACTGAAAACCTGAACCCTTGGACTTAGAACGGTGGAATTTTGAACATAGCTTCCTTTTATTATGTACACAAAGAACAAGGAAGGATTTTCCAAAATTAACCCCCTAAGGGGATGAAACGGAGGTCCAAAGTTTATATGGAGAAACCTTTTTTCACGTGGGCGAAGCAGCTTACGAAAGCTAGTTATGACTGGCCTATTGGTCTAGTGGTTAGTGGTCCTGACTGCTATGCCGGTGGTCGTGGCTTCGATTCCCACCCAGGACAAATGTTTGTGCGATGAGCACGATCATTTGTTCTGTGTCCGGGTCTAATTTATCTATAATATGTATGTATTTAGAAATATATATGTATGTATGTTTATCAGTTGTCTAGTACTCATAGAACAAGCTCTGCTTAGTTTGGGACTAGATGGCGTTGTGTGACAGTTGTGGAATATTATCTATACGCTGCAGAGTTTGTTTGTTTGTTTGTTTGTTTGTTTGAACGCGCTAATCTCTGGAACTACTGGTCCGATTTGAATGTTTCTTTCAGTGTTGGGTAGTCCATTTATTGAGGAAGGCTATAGGCTATAGGTTTTTTTTTCAAAATTAGGGATCCGTAATAAAATTGCTATTTTGTAACACAAGGTGTAAAATCGAAAACCTATTTTTGCGTGCGCTGCAAAAACTATTGACAATAGAACAAAATGATGTACTACGGGTTTGTAGATCCCATTAAGACCTACAAAAAAGTCCGCGAGAACATATATCTAGCTATCATGGTTTAATCACAATAATCGATTTTGTATTCAAAATAATTATTAAATCGTCTGAAGAAAAAAAAAAACTACGTTAAATATGTATCGTAATATTAATCTTTATCGAAATTAAGCATTATGTTATCAAGAGTATTTATGTAGAAGTAAAATACTTTTTGTTTCATCTCAATCGGATATTTCGTTTAAAAGTTATCACGTGTGTAAGATGTTAAGAGTTGGTACCTATTAATGAGTTATGGGCCATAGAGTTTTTTATCAACATAAAATCCTGTAATAATCTTTTTCGAAATATATTTGTTGATGAGATCAAGAAGATGCAGTCCATTATCCACAGGAATTTCTTAATTCTTTAAACCCGAGTGGCCTCCCCCCACATTCTCTCAAGTTAAAAATTGGTGCCCCAATTATTTTACTTAGAAATCTTAAGCCACCAAATTTATGTAACGGGACTCGACTTCAGGTTAAATTTCTTCGCAATAACGTGATCGTTGCAACAGTTTTGACTGGTCCAGCGTTTGGTCAAACAGTACTTATACCTCGGATCCCAATGATTCCTAATGATTTGCCTTTTCATTTTAAAAGAGTCCAATTCCCAATTAAATTATCTTTTGCCGTAACGATAAATAAATCACAGGGGCAAACATTAAAATATGTAGGATTAGATTTACGGCAAGACTGTTCTTCGCACGGCCAACTATATGTCGCGTTGTCAAGATCAGGTTGCGGAAACAATCAATATATTCTTCTGCCACAAGAAAATAAAACGAAAAATATAATTTACTCAGAAGTACTTTAAAATAATATTTTAACCCGGTTTAAAGTGGACGGACACTCCCGCCTATAGTCGTAATTCTTATGTGTCTGGCTGAATGTCGAACAGCTATTGCCTGCGACTTGTACAATTTAACTTAATCTATATTTTTCTTAATATTATAAAGCTGAAAAGTTTGATTCTTTGTTATGAACGCGGTAATCTCGGGAAATACTGATCTGATATGAAAACTGTTTAAATATTCAATAGTCCATTTATTGAGGGAGGCTATATTTATCTCGGTATTTCCACGGAAACGAGAAAAACGCGGGTGAAACCGCGGGGCACAGCTAGTGTTATATAAAACATTATTTTTAGTATATGCGAAATCTGAATATAGTTTGTTCAGAATCAGTAACTGAATCGATTCCAATAATTTTTATACCATGCTCTATTTTTCCTAAAAATATTTAAAAAGGGTCACAAGTTGGACACCATCGACACTAAATACAACACAGGTCTCTTCAGGTTATAGTGGGCAATAGGCGCAAGAGCGCAGCTGGGTGCGTGAGCAAAATAACCCCTCAGTCGCCCGGATGGCCCGCTGACAATGTATTTGTGCGGACAACCAGGTAACATAACAAGCTTATAACTTTGTGATTTTTCATGATACAGTTATGAAATTTTGTACATAGAATCTTTACATAAAAATACTAGACACGTGTTTCGGGTTTGTATTAGTTATAATATAAGTGTGATATCCAACTTGTGATTAGGAAGCCGTTGACTAAAGCGAGTAGGTGATAATTGATTGAAATCATTTAAACTTGGGACTCAAACCTAACTAAGGGACAGAGCAACGCTATCTACTCTGTTAGATACATGGATAGTATTCTCTCCACTGTGTTGTATCTTTTGTGTGGCGACACGGACACGACGAGGGAGGACACAAAGCCCTCTCAAAGACATGCATCGCTCTCAATGGCGGCCAATACCCTCCTTGTACTTGAAATAACATGAACCTATTTGTATATATAATAGGCAAATTTCTGACTCATCAACGCTCAGACCACATACTTCGACCTAGAACTTTGAAATTTTACATAAATGTTGCTTTTATGATGTATAAAAGAATAAGATTTTTTTTTTTAATTTAACCCATAAGAAGAGGAAACGGGGGTCCAAAGTTTATATGGAGTAATTTATTTTTACGCGGCATAAGCTAGTACTAGCTTAAAGACGGATGAAAAAAGATTGCACGTAGCGGAGATGAGAATGTTAAGATGGATGTGTGGTGTGACGAGAATGGATAAAGTGAGAAATGAGTATATTAGGGGAAGTTTGAAAGTGGCGCCAGTGACTGAAAAGTTGAAGGGGAATCGTTTGTCTTGGTATGGTCATGTGAAGTGGACGGATGAAACGCGTGTTGCTAAAAGAGTTATGAGGTTACATGTGGATGGATGGAGAGGGAGGTCAAAAAAAAGATGGATGGATTGTGTGAGAAGTGATATGAAAGAAAAGGGAGTTAGTGATAGCGTGACGAGTGACATGACACAATGGAAGAAAAATACGTGTTATGCCGACCCGAAATAAAACGGGACAAGGGCAGGAAGATGATGATGATGAGAAGCTAGTACTAGCTTATAATTTGTGTAGTGTATAATTTGTAGGAATTATCTATAGTTACTAGTGCCGCGCCGCGCCCCAGCTTTGCACGAGTGCGAATCTTAAAAACAAACCTACCTCGTTCCGCATCCTGATTAAGGCGACACAGGTTTCCTTTTCAGAAAGGTGTCGGCTCTGCTGGTCCGCTATGGTTTTGCTGACACCTCTTTGAGGCGCGCGTGGAACACTACACGCCGTCGACGACTCGGGCTTGCTCCTTAGTGGACGGCCGGACGCTGAACTACCCGTCGTCCGGAATATATGGTATATGACAATATACGGTGGCCGGCGAACGTCTTGCGAGTCCCGGGGCCCTCCTGTGCCGTCGGGATATGCGCGTACCCTCACGGATGTGGCCATCTCCTTCGACCCCTTAAAGGGATCAAACGTGGATCCAAAGTTGGAAAATAGAGAATCCCACTTAAAATTGTTAGCAGAAGTTAGTCTTAATCTTTATTTCTTTACTCTATGACCCTATTTGAAGAATTACCCTTTCCACACGTCCCGGGGAAGGGAACGTATCTAAATCAAGTTGATTGAACCAAATTATGTTCAAGGAAATTGCAATAAAGTTGATTGAAGTAAATCAGGCAAGCGACGGAGCGAGCAACTTGATTTATATGTCTTTTCACATGTTTTTACGTAGCTATTTATATGTATGTCATAGCTGATTTTTAAAAGGTCGCGGATTTTTCAATACTCTTATCTAATATTTGACGCAGAGGCGTAGTTACATTCTGTACATGGCCAGAACGCATCCATAGGAAACTGCTCGCGTATACATTGTAGTGCAGTTTTTAAATTTGCGATTACAATGACTCATCCACATCCGCTTTAAAAGAAAACAAAATGATTACTGACAAAATGATTTTAGAGGGTCCCTTTTCACTCGCCTATTGTCAACATGGAGCATGGTTTAAAAGCTTGTTACTTCATCTAACACAATCCAACGCGATGTTTGACGAAAAGGCAACGCGAAAAAAGAAAGATAACGCCTGAAAACTCTGTTAGTTCACGTTCTAGGAAATACGTGTTTTCGTACCTATATTCGTGTAGGTATTTAGTTTATTAATTTGGTTATATTTGTATAATTGTATTATATCTATGGTTAAATGTTGTATATAGTGCATAGATACTTGACTGGCCTGTTGGTCTAGTGGTTAGTGGGAATCGAACCCAGGACAAATGTTTGTGTGATGAGCACGATCATTTGTTCTGTGTCTGGGTGTAATTTATCTTTAAATGTATGTATTTAGAAATATATAAGTATGTTTATCAGTTGTCTAGTACCCATAACACAAGCTCTGCTTAGCTTGGGACTAGACGGCGTTGTATGATAGTTGTGGAATATTATTATTATTATTTTATTTTTATAGATCTTTGCGATAATGTGAAAGACCAGCTGGCTGTATATACAGGATGCACAAAAACCATACATACAAGATGTATATAGATTAGTACCTATATACATCTTGTATGTATGGTTTTTGGTTTATGCCAAATGTACAGAATGCACAAAAGCGTGCAGGTCGAGAGTGGATATCTGCACCAGCTGGACATCGACGCAGGACGTAAAGAGATCTCGTTCACGATGTTCAGGGTTGCTGGCGGTAGCGACAGCAGAACAGTGACTTGGTTTTATACTAACTAAACGATTTTTTTTTCCAAATGCGATCAATCGGCGAAAAATATCTTTGAAAACATGGCGTGCATTGGGACGCCATTTTTTTTAAGGTAGGATATCATCTAAAGACTTCACCCACTCTAGGGTGGACCGGGATGGCGCGTCAGATTTTTACTGACTAAAACCACACCTAATGTTTCTTCATTTGCGCTTTACGTGCTCCTAGAAGAGCAAGGGTAACCTTTTCAGAAGTCAAGCCTTGGCTCTAGTATCGGCCCGCAAGGGTTGACTTCTGTCGTACAAGCCCAGTAGGGCCGATGCTCTGCTGGACTCTTACGGTTTTGCTGACATCTCTTAGAGGCGCGCGTGGCTGGACGGCGCGCTACTTACTGCTTGTCGTCCGCAAGCGTGGGCCTATGGTGGTAGTCGAGGTCGGGGTCTCAGCGTGAGGTTGTCCGTTCCTTCACGCGTGTGGCCGTCTACTTCGCTAGCATCACTGCTTTGCAGAATCGGACTTCATAAGCGTAGATTTTTGAGCCCAAACGGCTCATAACTGTATTTAAGTCCCCGCTCTAACTGCGTCGCTTGAGGTCAGCAGTCGCAGTGGGACAGCCAGAACAGCCAGTTCCTTCTTCAAAAGTTTTGGGAGTACCCACAGATGGGAGGAGTAACATTTTGTATTCTCTGCTCAAAGAATGTTGAATAGGATTCCTCAAAATTAGGGAGCCCAGAGGTGACAAGAGTTCCTTCAAAAACCAAACATTTAATTAAGGATTTTGTTGGCCAGTCAACTGACTATCCCAAGGGGGTCGCATTGTTAACAACCGACGGTTGATTGCAAAAGATTTTCCTTATTAAGTAATTTAAAAGGGTTATAGGCACCCTTCCGAAAACTGTAATTTATATTCTCAAACTTACATTTATTATATTCTTTATTGTACACCACATAAACAAAAATATAGGACAAACATAATTAAAGATAATAATATTAATAATAATTAATATTTAATTATAATTAATTAATTATAATTTAATTAATTAAACTTACATTTTCTTTTTCAAATCGTGTTTTTGTAATCTTAATCAGACTGCATAAAAACTTTGCAGACCTAAGTGTTACTTAGCATAGTCATAGTCTACTGAGGCCATGGGTGATGCGAAAGAGATCCCCGGGGCCCTGGAAAAATGGCAAAGAAGGAACAGGAGTGGGTTTTTAGTCAGTAAGCATAGTCAGCTTAATTGTTTTCACTGCTGGACTCCCCTCTCTGTGAGAGTGACTGGATCGGGCAGTTTTGTCACGATGGTTTGCTTTACCATTTTGAGGGCAGTGCTGATGAAAAAATTCACACGAAGTATTGTGCCTACCTGGCTTCAAATCCACGACCTTACAACTCATTTGTTTCGGCCATTCTGTTCTGACAAAGACGTTTAATTTCGAAAAAAAATATTGTTTAGCTAAAAACACTATTTTACAAGGCACACAAAACAAGATCTCAAATTGAATTTAAATGTCAAAACTATTTTCAAATCAACACTTCTATAAGAACTCCCAAAAAAACTCGTTAATTTAGCAAAGTCAGTATAGTATTTAAAATTCAGTTTTAATCCCGGGCTAGTGTTTTTGCTGACGCTGAAGACAACGACTCTGAGTGGAGATAGTGCTCTCAATAAGCGCAGTCGAGTAAAATCATAATAAGGGGCGAGCGGGGCAGGGCGGCGGCGCTAGTTAGAGGCGGAGGCGGGCTCATATCTTCATACGGACAGATACATAATAGGATAAAGGAAACTGTGATCAATGAAGTCAACAACACATCAACAACAATAACAACCAACACACACAAAATAACAAACATAAACACACAACAACAACGATACAATAAAAGCAATAATAATAACAACAACAATACACCAATACAACAACAACACAGCAACAACAATAAATAGCAACAACAACGCCAAGCGACAATACATATGCAAAATTTACGAAGTATAGATGTAAGTTCACATGTAACGCGCTTGGACGCGCGATCAAAAGAAAGAGTTCAGATGATAAGTGCGTTGCGAGTGCTTGTCATTCTCGTCTCTTCAGATTCACTCATTTTTATGGACTGAATGTGAAAACAAATCAAAGTTACAAAACAATATTTGACTGGCCTGTTGGTCTAGTGGTTAGTGGCCCTGACTGCTATGCCGGAGGTCGTGGGTTCGATTCCCACCCAGGACAAATGTTTGTGTGATGAGCACGATCATTTGTTCTGTGTCTGGGTGTAATTTATCTATATATGTATGTATTTAAAAATATATAAGTATGTTTATCAGTTGTCTAGTACCCATAACACAAGCTCTGCTTAGCTTGGGACTAGACGGCGTTGTGTGATAGTTGTGGAATATATAAAAAAAAAAAAAAAAAAAAAAAAAAAAAAAAAAAAAAAAATACTTTTTTTATGTGGGAAAGCATCTAATGTCTTCTCTTGCTCTAGAGTGGGGCGCGAGGGCGATCGAGACGGACGAGAGGGATGTCAAACTTTTGCTATCTAAAAATCACTTCTGTGTTTTTTCTTTGTCTATCGTTCTAGGAAGTCAACCTGTGGTCCAAGTAGGCTTGCCATGCTGGGCCGCTATGGTTTTGCTGACATTTCTTTGAGGTGCGCGTGGAGCACTACGCGTCGACGACGACTTGGGCTTGGTCCGGACGGAAACTGGACGTACGGACGGCGAGCTACTCATTGCTGATGAGCAAGGGCTAGGACTAGGGCTTGTGGACGATGGTGCACAAGCCCTAGGTGTTGGTTGCGGTGTCTGGAAATCGGGATCGGGTCCCGGTGCCTGGGGCATGAGGGAGTCCGTTCCCTTACGCATGCGGCCGGCTCCTTCGCTAGCATTACTGCTTCGCAGAAGCAATTTGGATCTTGGCCCGGCGCGAGTTTTCATTGCTGCTGATCGCCCCTACAAGAACACGGCGCTGCGCTGCCCCAGTGGGGCACACCTCTATCGTATGCTCCACCGTGTCCTCCGGGAGGTAATATACAATGGTGACACCCGGGAAGTTACAAAACACTACATGCGATCTTGATGAAAGCACGCGCTCAACTGAACAGCATTTCATTTGGAACCATTTGGATGAAGAAGTACCTTTACTTCGCCTGATAAACTTTCTTTGAGAACCGCGTCTAGAAACTAGTGCTTATTATATTTTATTATTTTCGATTTGCGAACTAATACGCGTGTAAAACCTAGCTGCTATCCAAGAACATTACGAGAAGTGCGTTTATACGTGGTGACCAGGCCTGAACGTATGTGCTGCTCTGGAAAGATCAGTCCAGGAGGTCCAGCTTTTGGTCGACGGACAACAGCCAGGTCAGCGTGCATGATGACCCTTACTTAATTTTCCTTATGGACCCAAAACCTAATTTTCGTCGTCCTACTTATGACTTATTTTACCTTTTGTTTTGAACCAGTTTTATCCCTGCGTCTGGGATAGCCGTATTCAATTTTTATATTTCCGCCCAAAGTAATTGGTGTAAGACTGCCACTAGTAAACATAATAAACCGCTTCCGTCTCTCCCTTAGCACCAATCTAAAATATGAGCGGTCCCGAAGTGGACGGTACTCTCGAAACGGAGCGGGTTCGCCGATCGGGTCGATTATTTATACCCATCCTGGATTGTGGTCCCGGCGCATTCAAATATACGCAGCGAGGAGTGGAGACACTCTAGCGTCTGAAAGGATCCGCTGAAAGGACGCAAGGACTCCTTTGCTTACTCACGATTTGCGAATAAAATTGTCAGTTATCTTATATATTTCTTTCTTTATTGACTAGATGTGGTTATCGTAATCGTAGTTCATTATCTCTTTAGCCTATTTAGGGTTCCGTACCTCAAAAAGAATAAGCGGAATCCTTATAGGATCACTTTGTTGTCCGTTCGTCTGTCTGTCTGTCTGTCAAGACCCTATAATTCGGGAACGCGAGGAGGTATCGAATTGAAATTAAAACCATATAGTCAAGCGGTCTCTTAAAGCTGTGAAAAAATCAAACTTCTGAGTTAACGGGAAAAAAGGATATGGCCGTTTATGTCGCAAAAAACGTACATTTCGACACTTGAGAGTGGAAATCAAAATTCATAGGGTATTTTCCGTTGACCTAGAATCCCGAAATTTGGCATGAAGCAAGGTCTCATAGCACAAGTATAGGAAAAAAATCTGAAAACTGTAATTTTGTAGTTATGTCACAAAAAAAGTCTTTTATGCTATTCGGAAAAATCTTTGAGGATCGATTCGTGAATTGAACTATTTTCATAGGTAAGTTTGTACGAAATCTTCAATGCGCGAGTCTTTCCAATTAACTTGCGGTGACTGTTTATGAGACTTCCACAACCCAGTTACTGGGCAACATGATACTTCTTGGATAGACTGATGGTCAGTCTTTCTGGCGTGTGATTAGTTGTAACGACTGTTAAAGATCTATGAATGACAACCGGGACCAACGGAGAATCAAATGTAATATTATGATCAGAGTTTAAAGTTATTATAAAGGGTAGTCAAATCCGATAGTTGGAACTTTTTGGCCCCTATTTTAATTTGAGGCTTAGTTTTACCGTTGTTTAATATTCATTTTTTAATTGACTTCAAAAAAAGGAGGTTATCAATTCGGTTGTATTTTTATTTTTTTATGTTGTTTACCTTAGAACTCCGTTGTTTATGGACTGATTTGCATTTTTTTTTCCATTAAAGGATATGCTACCAGATTGGTCCCACTTTTTTCAAAATCCAGTTTTGATGATGGGATCCATGAGGATATATAAACCATAGTTAAATAAGAAACTAACAATGTCGAGAAACACCGACTTCCGAAATTAAAGTTATTTTGATCGTTTCAGTGTTTTTTTTAGTGAAGTCGGTTATTTTTTTTAGTATTTTTTTTTTTAGTTAAATAGTTGCATTTTGTTATTAAAAAAATTAAGACACTACTACTTTTTTAAACTCTGTAATCGCTAACGAGAGTTGACAAAAAGTAAATTTTTACCATAATTTTTTTGGTGACCTAATGAAAATGACCTAAATATACAAAAATCAAATTCCCAATTCCATATTCAAAATGTATCTATATCTTTATATCGTTTGTTGAAGATCCTAAATGCGGAGGAATTTTATGACGCCATATTTTAGCTAGTAGTTTTTGCCTTTAGTGTATATACACCGTGAAATTTTAGTGGTTGTTTTCCCGAAGCGAAATGAGTTTGTGTCGGTAATACAATCGATTAATATATATAAAAAAAATTAGACTCAATAAATGGCAGATTAACAATTGTGATAAACAAAACTCGAAAGCGACTTGAACCAATGGTAATACATCGCGCGATATCTACGCGGAACGCGGGCTGGGCGCGCGGTTGCCCCGAATGGCCGCGCGGTCGTTGCACTCGCGTATAAATCAGCTGATCACTACTCGTGACTTAATAAAACACAAAACCCAAAAAGTTATTCCAATTTTCCCTTCATACTTTATCTCTCGCTGGAACACCCATACCGATCTGCTCCGACTTTCGGTATCTCGGGTCACTCGTCCAAGGGGATGGTGAGGTAGACCGGGACGTAACACATCGGATCAACGCAGGATGGATGAAATGGCGACAGGTCATGGGAACAACTTGTGACCCACGGATGCCCCTCAAGTTGAAGGGTAAAATCTACAAGTCCGTGATAAGGCCTGTCATACTGTATGGATCAGAATGTTGGGCTGTGAAAAAGACGGATGAAAAAAGATTGCACGTAGCGGAGATGAGAATGTTAAGATGGATGTGTGGTGTGACGAGAATGGATAAAGTGAGAAATGAGTATATTAGGGGAAGTTTGAAAGTGGCGCCAGTGACTGAAAAGTTGAAAGGGAATCGTTTGTCTTGGTATGGTCATGTGAAGAGGAGGGATGAAACGCATGTTACTAAAAGAGTTATGAGTTTACATGTGGATGGATGGAGAGGGAGAGGGAGACCAAAGAAAAGATGGATGGATTGTGTGAAGAGTGATATGAAAGAAAAGGAAGTTAGTGATAGTATGACGAGTGACAGGGCAGAATGGAAGAAAAAAACATGTTGCGCCGACCCCAAATAACACGGGACAAGGGCAGGAAGATGATGATGATGATGATGACTTTTACCTAAATACTTTTTTGCCTACAACTTACAGATCACTGAGAAACTAATAAAAATCAAGATAGTTATCTTTAAAAAAAGTCTGAATTAGATGATTAAGTATTTAAGGCGTATTTAAAAAATGTAATCAACTTATTTACAATGATTTTGATTACCTAACCTACTTTTAAATGTTTATTTACAAGGTACGAGTAAGTACCTACTTACACTTCCCGGTAGCGGAGTAATTGTTCCAAATGCAAACCACTACGTTCAATGCACAAACGAGCACGTTTTAACTGATTGTCATTTCAGTTTGATTAGAGTGTCTCTGTCACGTCTCACGATATTAAAAGCGTCCACTATCGCACTTATCAACGCGTCGCGTGTTTGGTGTTCCTCACGATACACCAGGCGCTTGAGCTCAGACCACAAATAAAAGTCCAACGGAGTCAAGTCCGGGCTTCTCGGTGGCCAAGGGTATGGCCCGCCAGGTCCGATCCAGCGCGGAGGAAACACCGAGTCCAGGTGTAGTCGCACGGCGCGCTGATAATGAGCCGGTCACCCATCATGCTGGTAATACAAATCGTCTACCGGCACCGCTAGCGGAACATCGTCTAATAAGTCCGACAAACTTTCAATTAGAAAAATTGTAATGCCGATTCATTTTTGAAAAGATGTCGATAACGTATTGCACGTATGACGTTCGCGGAAGGACTAAGCGCAGAGCGCAACATTTGGCGGCATTCTTTTATGTTGCGGCGATGGCGCGGGGTGCCTCGCTTGCCGCGAGCGTGCAGGCTAGTTAATGCCGTATCACCATGCTCGAGAGCTTATTTTGCTCTGAACATTTATTATTCACTCTTCCTTTGTAGTTTGCCGGCAGCGCGCGGCACCGGCGGCGCGTGCGTTTCGTGTAGGTACCTACTTTATGTCTAGTGAACTACTATTGATTCTCGCTCTATCGAGTTTATGAATACTTTTTTAATGATTTGAAAAAAAAACGTTCTTTTTTTAAGTTTAACTTTGTGTTTCGATAGTACTACTGATGGGTAGTCATCCTGCCGCGGGAAAACAACCATTAAAATTTCAGCGTGTATAGTTTTAATTAGATAAGTGTTTTTATTGAATTATACAGTTAATGTGCCATTATAAAAAAAAAATCAATAGATAAACAAAAATTTTACCCTAAATAAATAAATAAACTCACAAGATTCGACAAATCTAATTTTTTTTTTATGGGGTTAAAAAAGGATGTTTGTGGGCACTCTATAACATTAAGAATATTTTATACTCTGATAAGGGTATGTATACTAAATAAGGTATGCAAAAATCCATACTAAATTACAAGGCCAGAAAAATTAAATACTGAAAAAAAAATTGGTTTCATTGCGTTGAAAAAAAAGTATCTTGATAAAGGTGTAGTACAAGGTATAGCCATGGACTGCTGTGAAGTGATATCACCACGACTAACTACACATTTTTCTTAGTCACTGTAAATCCTCAAAGCCAGAATCAACACTGCCAACGATTTAATTTTCTTCCAGAGAAATTAGAAAAATAGAAAGAAGAAGAGATAATGCATGCGATAATACCAATAAAACTGTTCGCAAATGCAGAACATCACGTATAAATTGGTGCAGCCAGTTGCAAGTCAAAAATCTGTCGCGTAGCATATTCGTATAAGGAGCTACGAATGTGCTACGAGCGCCTACGAGAGTGCTACGCGTATGAAATAAAACATAAAATAATAAATTCATCATTTCAGCCGGAAGACGTCCACTGTTGAACATAGGCTTCCCCCAAATGTCGCCATAACGACTGGTCCCGCGACCTTCACCAGGTCATCGGTCCACCTTGTGGAGGCCTTCCAACGCTGCGTCTGCCGGTACGTGGTTGCCATTCCATAACCTTTCGGCCCCATCGACCATCTGTTCTACGAGTAATGTGCGCTACCCACTACCGCTTAAGTCTGGCAATTCTTCTAGCTATGTCGGTAACTGCGGGTATTTTCATTTCTGATGCGATTACACAAGGAAACTCCGAGCATAGCCCTTTCCATAACAAATTATTATAATCAAACAATGAAGTATGAAGAAAGTACAGTGTTGACTGCGCGACACGGTAATTTTGTCCTTGAAGTCACCCAGCCTAGTGCGGAATTTCAAAAGAAAATATGGAAAGCTTTTTTTTTTTTTAATGATAGGCTCGCGTTTGACCACCATCTCACCTGATGGTAAGCGATGGTGTGGTCGACGATGGAGCACGCTTGCCTAGAAGTTGCCTATTCACTCTTGACTTAAAGACCCCTAAGTTGTAGCTATCAGCTGATACTGGTTAAGTTACCTTTTTATTTTGACGTGGAAAATCATTAAATAACAAAAATAGCCAGAGAGCGTATAAAACTTTTACTAACTAATTTTTTTATCTTTGTATACAAGGTGTAAGACAGGGTCTCCTCAAACTTGAAGGGCTTGCTCAGTAGACGAAACTGAACAACCTTCCATTAGATATTTTTTCCGGTAACGAAAAAAAAGGCCTCTCCATACAAAATTATGAACTTGATTGGACCGTTTTTGTGCAGAGGCCGATTTTTTTTTTCGTTTCCGTAAAAAATACCTTGTGGAAGGTTGTTCAGTTTCGTCTGCTAAGCAAACCCTTAAAGTTTGCTGAGATCTGTCCCTTAAACCTTGTATAAGGGGAGAAACTGACTGACTGACATTTCAACGCACAGCCGAAACTACTGGGACTAAGAGCGTGAAATTTTGAGACATAGGCGAGCACTAAGAAAGTATTTTCTTAGGGGATGAAATGGGGGTCCAAAGTTTGTATGGCGGAACCCACTTTCAGGCGGGTGATGCCGCAGGCAGACGCTAGTTTAATAATAATTTATTGAACTAGAAACATTTTGTACACGCAAACACTTACAAACAACACAAAGAACAATGAGATATTACAGAACAAGAACAATTAGAGTCAGAAGTAACGAGTATTTGTAATGAATCTGGTACTCAAGGAAAGATTTAACTTATGTTATGGGTACCAAGATTCTCACGCTATTTTTACATTACAAGAGTAGATCTCACCCTCAGTGTGTACACCGTAGGCGCGGGCTTGCGGACGGCGAGCAATGGGTGGGTGACCGTCCGGTAACCGTCCGGACCGAGCCCAAGTCGTCGACGGCGCGTGCTGTCCCACGCGCGCCTCAAGGAGATGTCAGCAACTGTAGGAGCCCAGCAGGGTCGAAGCCTACTGGGACCAAGGGTCTGATTCTGAAAGGAAGACTCGGCCCTGGCACGAAAGGTAACGAAGGAACAGGAGTGGGTTTTTAGTCAGTAAAAGTCTGACACTGTCTCCCGCCCCGCCCAAGAGCGGGGGATGTCATAAGATGATTTTCCCACCGGAAAAAAAACCCTCAGTGTGTAATTCAACTTTTGGCGTACAAATTTTACGATGTTCTCTGCCTTTGGAAAGCGCCTTACACCAATTACTTTGGGCGGAAATATGAAGATTGTATGCGGTTTTCCCAGGACGCAAGGATGTGGTTCAAAACCAGGAGTGGACTGTATTAATAGCAGTTGAAATGCTTAAATGTACGTGACCTTGCAAATGCGACTCAAGTAGGACAATGAAAATTAGGCTTTATTCCGTCGACCGAAGGCTGGACCTTCTGGATTGATCTTTCTGGAGCAGCACACACGAATTAGGCTCGGTCACCACGTCTAAACGCACTTCTCGCAATTGTTCTTGATAATAGCTAGGTTTCACACGCATATTAGTTCGCAATCTTTTATCTTTCTTTTTTTCTTCTTCTTTCTTTCTTTCAAGTGTGGAGAGTTTTGAGAGGAACATACATTTCTACCTTACAATTGGGATTACAAATGATACGAGAACCAACAGCCTTTGTGGTGTAATGCAGGCGGGAGATGTACACCGGTTTGTTCGGGTGAGCGGTACGCACACTGGCACTAGGTTTTTCCAACCACCCGTGTTCCTTCAGTTGCCCTCTGCGTTCCAGGGCCACAGTAACTCTATCGTACATTCTCGTAGCCCGTCTTCAGTTCCTCAACACGTAGTCGACTGTACTGGAAAGTAACCGTAAACAATACAAAAGCTCAAGTGAGATTTGATGTGAACTTAACAGAATTTGAACTTATTTTAATTTCTTTAGTTTGATTTTAATTTATTTAATTTGATTTTAATTAAAATTAAACATTAAAATCAAATTCAATAAACTTTGATTTAGTTTTAACTTAGTATTTGATTGGGTTTTATTTTATTATATTTCATTACTAGCTTCTGCCCGCGACTTCGTACGCGGATCCTGTTGCTTATGCCAGCGACAACGGGGTCGTCAAAATCGAAAATCTGAAAAGTCTGATGTCGAATTCTAAGAACCCGGAGATAGGAAAACAACGTGATGTGCGAGACGATTCGAGACGTTCCAGATCTTTCATTTTTGTAAGTCAACAGGAAATGCCCATCAGACTAAACAACTTTTGCTAAGACGTCATTCCTATATATGTTATATTAGTGTCGCTGGGCTTATATATTTAGTAATAGTTTGTTGATTTACAGAAACACTCTAAGATGCTTCCCATACTATAACTATAGCATAGATTCCTCAAAAACTATTTGGCTTAGTAAACTCAAAATTTGAAAGTTATGTAGTTAATTTACTGGTAAGAGACGTCAGGTTAATAAGGAAGTTTAGGAGACGTCGAATAACAGAAGTGTTATAATTTACTGTAACACTTCTGTGTAAACAACGTTCGTTGTTTTTCTCTCGGTCTCATTCAATACGTGCAGCGAGTCAGACGCGGGAGCAAGCGACGTAAAGTTGTCCGTGTGAGAAGCAGCTCGACCTGAGGTCGACACCCGCAGCCTTCAGTGTCTGCCCCTGCGACTTATTTATTGTCACGTCGAAGCACACGCTCACAGGAAACACGCTTGAATTGAAAGGGGTAATTGTGGGGAATCAGTGGTATACGTGGTATAAACACTGTCTCGCCGACACCACAACCCGTTAGAATTTCCGCCTCAATGATATTTCTCTGCAGCGAGACCTTAAAATTATCGTGCTCGTGTTCAGGCACCGATTCCAGAGCGGTTTTGAAATCGGTAACGTATGGGTTGACACTGTGCAGAGTGTTTTGTAATCCCCTTATAAGGCTCAAGTCTAAATTAGGAATATGTCGGCATCGGACATTAGCCTGTTCAGCAAAATCTGCAATGAAATATATTTGCAAAAATTTCGGCATTTCGGTGGGAAGCAGGAAACCTATCCGATAGTAGACTTGCCCCTGATCCAGAGAATCCAGATTCAGTGACTTGATGAGCTCCAAATGAAGTCATCTGGAAAGCACTGTTGTAGGCTCGAGTATTGCTTAAGAAATGGCTGGACTTGGGATGCTCGCCATTCAAAAGAACTCGTAAGATCTCCGGTGGCTCTTGCATAGAGTTTAGTCGTACCTTTCCAGAAGCACAATACATTCCCTTGGTCTCTCCCTTCCACTTACGCGCGTGACAGTGTGCACACACCTCAGACATGGTGCCAATGTCTCCGTGTTCGATGTAATTAATAAATGGATTATAGGAAAACGCGCTCCTTTCTTTATTGAACCACGGTTGCACTTCAGGATCATAAACCATCATAGACTCAGTATCAGATGAGGATGAATTGCAAAGATTGCGACGTATACGGTCTAGATCAATTTGGGCCACACGCTGTTCAACTGATTGACTTGCCCGAATTTCTTGGGAAATTCGGGCAAGTCAATCAGTTGAACAGCGTGAACAAGAAATTCGGGCTAGTGTAAAGTTTCGCTTCGTGAGCGTGGAATGAACAGACACCTCAACACGCATGTGTGTGATATCTTTGCCGAGCAAGTGCGTTGAGTTGCTAACGCTGCTCGTCTGTCTCCAAAGACCGAGCTAGAGCATGCTGTGAGCGGTCTGCACTAAGGCGCATCTCATGCTCTTCAGGATTCTCAAGTGATCGAGATGTGGCAGTGCGAATACGCTGGGAGCTTAAACGCGAGTCTCTCTGCGTGTAAGTCTCCGAAGCGCGAGATACTGCGTGGCGCTCGCGATCGCTTGCTTGGCGTGTATCGCGCTCCTGACTGTTCTCGAGCGACCAAGCAGTCTCAGTGCGGAAAAGCTGAAGACTTAATCTCTGCTCTTTCTCTGTATCCGTTTCGGAAGCGCGAGATAAACAATGACGCTCTCGGTCACTCGCAAGTCGTATCTCACGCTCCTGACTGCTCTCAAGTGATCGAGCAATCTCAGAGCGGATATTCTGAAGACTCAACCTCTGATCCCTCTGTGTACCTATCCGTGGTGTACCCGTTTCGGATGCGCGAGACAAAGAATGACGATCCCGGTCGATAGCTAAACGCATTTCTCGTTGTTCCACACTTTCCTGAGATCGAGAAGCAGTAGTGCGAACTCGTTTAAATTCTAGTCGTAATTGGCGCTGCGTGCTAGTTTCTGCGGGAACAAACTTAGTGCATTACGCTCCCGGTTAGCACCTAGCCGTTGTTCACGCTCTGCGTCGATTTCGAGAGATCGAACTAACCTGCGCATCGTAGAAACACTTGAGTTTCGAGACAGATTTATCTTTTTCTAAAATGCATAGCTAAAATTCCTTCTTAATCCGATACTAACGATATTCAAATCAATGAAAAGTAATCGAATAAGTATGTGACAATTGCTAGTAAGTAGAAAAATAATAATGTTTCGCAGGAAAATTAAACACATCAACCAACACAGTTAACAAAGGTAACCCCCGTTTCTATAGAATGAGAGCGGCACATCAGGACCTATAACATCACTTTTTGGGAACGAAACCATAGCGCGATCTAATTCGACGCCAACGCCATCTAATTAGAAAACGGAAACTACATATTAAAAAACTAAATTGCCGTTAATTCAACAGACAACTACATTATTTTTGCATAAAAAAAAAATGGTAACAGCAGCAAGGAACAACTCTAAGAATTACATACTTAATAAATTTAAATTCCCCGCTAAATTCCCCGTTGTAACTTGCAATTTATAATATTACTGCCCCGCTCCTTTATAAAAATAGCGTGATTATTATGTTCCCAGAGTTAATTTTTTATTAACTAAATAACATGTCATTTTGTGCATTCAATTACGAACAAAAACCTTTTAAAATCAATATTGCTTACCTCCCATAACATACGGCGTGATAATATGTAGCCTAAAGCCTTCCTTGGTTTATAAAGAATATTTTTGCTGAATTTCAATTCAATCTATCCAGTAGTTTTGGCGTGAAGCCGTACCATACACACAGACAAAAAGACAAACAGACAAAAATTCTAAAAATTCACTTTTTGTCATCAGTTACGTTTTTCTAACAAAAGCCACTTATTTTTTCTTGAAAATTCTCAATGTACAGTTTTTCTTTCGTTACTGTTTTATTATATGTATAGATAAAGATATAGATGTTATTGGATTCGTGATATTTTGTTTTATATGAAAATGGTAATGGGTATTGATCTGAATAAAAATAGTATCTACCTATTATGATAAAATTTTCTAACTCAATGTACTTATCAAAATGGGACTTCCATTTCAATATCGCAGTATACCACCAATATAAATAAATTAATAAGTTTTTACCAGATTGCACCGCTTTGCTACGTGTCATAACCGAGGCTGAGAGAAGCAGAATTTTGTAGGAAATCCGAGGAAAGTATTAATTTATTCAAGCCTGCATACCTGCCCCCGGGTTGCACCCCGCACTACTTCAGACACGGAATACTAATTTGTGTAACGTCAGCTGCTGGTTTGGTTTGTTTTGAAATTTAGCCGCTGGTGTGACTTGTTGGACAATTTGTAGTTTGTTTTGTGAAAAGTTTGCTTTAAAATAATAAAAGTTTGATTTTAATTTACTTATTGTGATTTTGATTTTAGATTTAATTTATTTATTGTGATTTTAATTTATGAATTGATTTTATTTATTTATTACTTTTTTACTGTTTTTAATTTAATTTAATTTTATCCTGTTTTTAAATATGAGACTATGTACTGGCTACGGACTCCTGCCAGATAATAAATAATAATAATATTACTACGTCATTTCGTGCTAGCGACTGTTTTTGGGGGCCCATTTGCTGAGTGTGTAGGGTCTTGCGCGCTCCAATATACCCTAGGTTTGTACCGGTAGAGTTTACTTTGCCGTAACATGCTTAGAGTGGGAGGCCAGACTAAGAGAGATACAATCCGCAGGGCAGTTTTGTGGCGAACTGATGGGAATTAGCGACCCCACAGACCCAATCTCCCGGGAGAAATCTTGTTCCTCATCTGCGGCTTGCCTTTATTGGCCGGCTTGGCTGGCTTGAGTGGAGATTCGCGTGTCGATCAGTCGGCGTAAAATTTTCGTGAAAGGACACGCGCACTCGGACCCCATGATCCAAGCGTTTCGACCCCAAACGGCTCAAAACTGTAAGTACCAATAAAGTTACAGTATTTGCGCCGTTTGAGGGTCTCAGCAGCCGCAGCGCCAGCGCCGGTACCGCCCGCCGAACTAAGAACATGGGATGGCGCAAGGGTGTCGACACATGTTGTGTCCCACACCAGAGGCCTACCCACTTTCTACGGCACCAACGTCATAGCATCTGGTCCCTTCCCATCGTCACGCACCAAGCCGCTAGGTTCTAATACGGCAGGTACGCCGGCGGTGACAAAGCTCGATGGATCATGTCGTTGATGTTGACGGCCTGCGCTCTTGCAGCAGGAGAGGCCATGGTGTCCGAGGCTGTCGACAGCTTCGCCACAGTGGCACCGATGTGGAGCAATACAAGATGCGCCTAAACGTAAATAGATTGCGAGCCGAAACGAGGCGTCATCCATCATAGTGCCTATGGTGGATGACGGGATTGTCTGAAGCTACAAACCCGACTCCTATTCCCCTACAGCCAGCAGACGCGCACGTTCAGCAGTGCTTGACGACGTATACGTCCTTTTAACTTGTGTGTGTGTGTCAATAAATTAATATTATTATTAGATCGAGATTGGAGATAAATCATTAAAAAAATATTCGCGATCGTATCAATACTTCATCACTAAGTACCCCAGTTCCCCTAGATCTTCGATTCAGAGCCTTTTATTTCAAACAATCAAGCAAACAATTTTACTTCAAACTTTCTTTCCTGAGTCGCTTTTCATATATTTTCTTTTTCTGTAAGAATCACACTGAGTCTCAGATCATAAGCTCGATTGTATCTCCTCGTACAACGTCTCAACTCAACTAGAAACGTTTTCTATCACAATACACATACATTTTTCCTCTCTCAGAACATTGTAGCGAAAGTTTTAAGCTGTCCTACGGAATCTTAAAACGCAGTTCGTTTTACTTTTGTGACACCGAAGCGAACGATTTATTGTTATGTTAACCGTAAACGTTTCAAGTTGTATTTATTTACTCATTATTAGCACACCCACAGCAGTAGACCGGTACATATTTTTTTTAGTTGGGAAAATCATCTAATGACAAATCCCGCTCTTGGGCGGAGCGGGAGATAGTGTCAGACTTTTACTGACTAAAAACCCACTCCTGTTTCTTCTTTGCCTTCATCCCGGGGCCCCGGGTTTCGTTTTCACACTACCCGTGGCAGTAGGTACATACAAGGCTTTTTATGGAAAACAATATTAAAATCTGGATACTGCTACCTAGCACTGGTACTGAATACTGATAATACCTACTACACTGACATTGTATATGTCATGGTCAGATCTTAGCATTGATCACGTCATGATATGGCCAACTAAAAGTGGCCAGGTCATTTAAACGTCCGTGTAGACGTCATGGCCAGATCTTAGAAATTCATCAATTCATGAAATGGCCAAGTAAAACTGGCCGATCGTTTTAAATGTTAAAGTTTGATGATATGTTAATCCTCGTTTGGCCATATCATTGATGTAGGATTTCTATGATAATAAAAGGTCTAAAGAAAGTAGGCCAAACGAGGATTGAAATATCATCAAACTTTAACGTTTTTAAAACGATCTGGCCAGTTTTACTTGGCCATTTCATGAAGTGATCAATTTCTAAGATCTGGCCCCGAAATGTACACGATTTACACTATATTAGGTTAGGTTAGGTACATCATTAATTATTAAGGTTCTGTTGAAAACCAGCGTCAGACAACTACGTGGTAGTTGTATTTTTTTTTATAAGCTGTAAGTCCTCCAAGCTGTAATAAATAAATACTATCGTAAAAAGAAGTTTTTTTTTTTATCAAACTGTCCCATCTCATGTTCTGACCATTACTGTCCATTCCAGGTTGCCTGGAAGAGATAGCGGATTGCGATAAGGGGCGCCCATTGTATGTGTTTTAAATATCAATTTTTCTATTAAGTTAATTTTTTTTCATACATTCTCGACCTAGCTCAGGCGCAGTTGCACATTTTTATTTCTTATGCATTTGTATTAGGTCACCTTCAATTTATTGTTCAAATTTGTTTGTAGAAATAATTAATTATTATTATATTATATCATTATATTTATTTATTTCATAATTTATGTACACACAATTATACAGAAGAAGAATTTTAATATAAAAAAAATTGTACAAAGGTACTGCTTATTTCAAAAAGAAATTTCATCCAGCAGACCTGCGAAAAGAGAGATTAGAAGAGATGTAGACTATAGTGTGTAGAAAATAAGCAAAGAAGAGTAATATATAGTAAGGAATATTATATTTATTTCGTCAGAATATGGTACATAATTATAGTCTTGAAATAAATTGCTGATCTCATCACATTCTGCCACGTGTGGCGTGCAAATATTTGGTAGGTACATAAATATTTTTTTAAAACAAAAAATATTATCTTGTTAGAGAGTTAGTACGAATAAAATTTACAATTTATGGTATGTCATCTAAAAATATAATGGGGATTAAATTCAAAGTAATATTCAATGTCAAATTATTAGAGAGAGATGTCAAAATTTATAAAATTATTAGAGAGAGAGATGTCAAAATTTATAAAATTATTAGAGAGAGATGTCAAAATTTATAAAATTACAATTCAATTAAGATGTCAAAGTATCATTCAAATAGTGGTTTAAATTATAATAACATTTTTTAAACCAATTTAAATTTACAATAAAGTACATAATAAATAAATAAATAAAGAAGGGTATTTCCACTCCGGTGTGAGAGGAGGCCGTACTTACAGAACTGTACGGACGAACACAACTTGTTTGCATATCTCGGAACGCTGAGTTTAGTCCTTCGCTCTGACATACGTAACTTAAGTACCTACGTTATGTGCGCATCAGTTTTATTGATTGAAACTGTTTTCCTGTTGGTTTATATGTTAGGTAATTTACAAAAATCCTACCCAAAAGTAGATGGAGTGGCAGGCGGTCGCCTCCTTCTGCAAAGCAGTAATGCTAGCAAAGGAGGAGGCCGCACGCGTGAGGCAACGGTCCTCACGCCCCAACCGCCGCCGGGAGTCCGATCCCGATTTCCGGCCACCGTAGGCGCGGGCTTGCGGACGGCGAGCTATGGGTAGCTTGCCGTTCGACCGTCCGATAACCGTCCGGACCGAGCCCAATTCGTCGACGGCGCGTACTGTTCCACGCGCACCTCAAGAAGATGTCAGCAAGCCGTAGGGGCCCAGCAGGGTCAAAGCCTACTGTGAACAAGGGTCTGCTTCTGAAAGGAAGACTCGGCCCTGGTGCGAAAGGCAACTAAGGAACAGGAGTGTGTTTTTAGTCAGTAAAAATCTGACACTATCTCCCTCTCCGTCCAAGAGCGAGGGATGTCATTAGATGAATTTCCTACCGAAAAGTAAAGAACCCAAAAGTAGTTGGGAAAAGGCTTAGCTGATCCAGTAATATGGATGCTCTTTTTTTAAGGTGGGAAATCATCAAATTACTTCTAGTCTAGTGTGGAGCGAGAGGGTGTGTCTGACATTCACTCACTAAAACCACGTTCTAGGACCACGAGTATCTCTTTCATACCTTTCCCCATGACCCTACCAGTCATGGGCCCCTACGGTTTGCTGACATACATTTGTGGCGGCGCGCGTGGAACACTACACTCCGTCGACGATTTGGGCTTGGTCCTTCTAAGACGAGCGGACGGCGAGCTCCCCATTGCTCGTCGTCCGCAAGCCCACACCTACGGTAGCCGGAGATCGGTCGGGGCCTCTTCGGTCGCGGCGGCTGGGGACTTCGTGAGGATGTGCGTTTCCTCACTCTTGCTGCCGCCTCCTTCGCTAGCATAACTGCTTCGCAGAAGGATGTGACCGTATCCCATTTCCTATCGCTCCGGACCATAACCTAAACCAGGGCCGGCTGCTAGAGCTCGCTGCCGCCGATCGCCTCCACTAGGACACGGCGGTGCTCCGATCAAGCGGGACACGGCTCCACCGTATGTTCCACTGTGTCCTCCGAGCGGTCCGCGCAATGGTAGCACCCGGGTGTTTCTTCCGCTTGAGATAATATGGATGCTGAAGAAAGAGTTCATACATTCAATTGACGATAAGTCCTTATCATTATTAATTAACTGTATTGACTTTCTCCTGGCGTGACGTCCGTGGCGCCAACGTACCTGAAGGCGCAGTGTTGAAAGGCCTCCCACAAGGCGGACCGATGACATGGTGAGGGTCGCGGGAATCCGATGGATGCGAGACGCACCGGACCGGTCCTTATGGCGACATTTGGATTCTCATATGTACTTTGTTGTGAACAGACGTGCCGAAGAATTATTGAAATTAATAAATAAAAACTTGCTGAATCGTGACCTGGTTTTACCTACTGACCGGATAACTGTGTCAAACGTAGTCATAATATGTACTAGTTATTTTACGTAAACAAATAATGTGTAAGGTGTTACCAAGCCAATAACTGTGTCACAATGGCAAGCAGCCCCTTCAGCCGGGGTGACCGATGTGCTCGGAGTCCACCTCCTACACCCGTGCCTACAGCTGCACCTAAACCAGTGTCCGCACTCGCATCTCATCCTCAGACGCCTAACCGAAGTAACGAGGTCATGGAAGTGATTTCAACGCCGGAAATACAAAACTGGATGACGACTATTGACCAATGTCTAAACGAAGTGTGCACTATTGCATCAGAAGGCAAATTAAATACGGAACAAAAAATGCGCATAAGTGCTTTATGCCGAAAAATTGGTCACGGCACGTCACAGATGGCTGTCCAGTACCAGTCGGTCAAGATGAAAGCAGTCATGGCAAACTCCACCGTGCAAACACTTGAAGACCAAATAGATCTGTCGCAGCAACTGCAAGAACTTAAGATGACAGTTGGAGCCTCTATAAAGCCAAATACGGGATCTTCCTTTGCTGATATGGTGAAATTTGTTGGTACCAAATTTATTCAGCCCTTAAATTTAAGTTCAGTGGCCATATATCCAAACGACAAACTAAAGTCCAGTGAGGAGACCAAATCACTTGTCCAAAAAATTATATGCCCAGAGCAGATGAAACTGCAAGTAAGAGGACTACGCAAGACAAAAAATGGCGGTGTCATTATCAGCACTGAAACAAAAGACGACATTGAGAAGGTGAAAAAATCGATGCAGTCAACAAATTCAGGCCTTACAGTCGACGAACCTCAGAAAAGAAATCCTAGAGTCGTAATTATCGGAGTGCCCTCATCCATGCAAGAGAAGGAAGTTTTTACTTGTCTTTTCAACCAAAATCTAGCCGATAAACTTCAGGATTGCAGCCTCGAGACCTTTTTGTCCTCCATTAAGCTGAGCCACAAGTCAGGTAAGAAGGATGCAGACACCTGTAACTTTATTATTGAAGTTTCTGCACAGATACGTAAAGCCCTGATATGTAAAGACAGAGTGTTTGTTAATTGGTCTTCCTGCCCTGTCAGAGACTTTACCCTAGTCACACGTTGTAATAAATGTCAGCAGTACGGACATGCGGCTAAATCATGTCGGGAGACCGCCTACACGTGTGGCCACTGTGGTGAATTGGGTCATTCCATCAAAGAATGCACTAAGAAGGCAGAGGAACCAAAATGCGCTACTTGCATGCACTTCAAAAAGCCAAGCAATCATAAGACAAGTGCAGCGGACTGTCCGGCGAAAATTATGGCAGAAAATAGGTACATAAACTCTATTGATTATGGAGGCGCCTAAGAGCGCCGTAAATTACGATCCTTCTTGGCCTTTGTTGTTATTTTTAATAATATTTTAATATGATTAATCATTTAATTAGTGACTTAGACAATTTCTCTGTATCTCAATCACAAGTTTGTGACGTTGAACACTGCAAGCAATATCTCTCCTCTTACACTAGTCCATTAACCATATTAACCCAAAACATTCGTAGTGTTTTTAAGAATTTCGATAATTTTAGCATTTTTCTAAAACGTCTAGACATAAATTGTGACATTATTGTCTTAACTGAATGTTGGCTTGCTAAACAATATAACATACCACAAATTCCGGGATATTGTATGTATAAGAGTAACTCAACTTCCAATCAGAACGATGGGGTGATAGTTTATGCAAGAGATCATCTAAATGTGTCTGTCGTAGAGCCAAACATGCACGATTGTAGCAGATTGTTGGTTAAAATCGGAGCAGAATTTGCGATATTAGCTGTATATAGATCTCCCTCTTTTACGAATATAAAAAATTTCACTGACTCTCTAAACGACACCTTGCAGAACCTATCATCCTTCAAAAATACAATTTTAACTGGAGATATTAATATCAATATTCTTCCGGGAAGTGGAGACGCTTCCGCTGAGGAATATCTGAACCTATGCGCGTTCCATAGTTTGCTTCTCGCTCACACGCTTCCTACACATCAAAGTGGCTCCTGCTTGGATCATATAATGCTCAAGGCCAACTTCCCTGCACTTACCCTTGTAACTAATTCAACAATAACCGATCACAATGCTACCCTACTCATTCTTAATTGTAAATTGCCTAAGGTGGCCTCTCGCACGGTCTCTATTTATTTATTTATTTATTAAAACTTTATGCAACACAAAAGTACAAAGGCGGACTTAATGCCTTAGGCATTCTCTACCAGTCAACCTAGGGTGCCTCTAAATTAAATTTACATAAATTTGAAGAAGACTTATGCAATATTGATTTTGCCCCAGTCTACAATTCCGATGATCCGCAGTTTTGTATGTTGTACCTAATTAAAAAAGTGCAAAATGCAATTCAGAAGAACACGGTCATATCTCGGTTAAATAACAAATACTGCAACATGAAACCATGGATCACGGCTGGTCTTATACGTTGTATGAAAAATAGAGATAAACTGCATATGAAAGCTAAAGTTAATCCGAATAATTTAATAATGCAACTGTCATATAAGCGATATCGTAACTTTTGTAACGACCTCATAAAAAAAGTAAAACGCAATTACGATAACACTGCACTAAAAGAGGCTGGTACAAATAACAAAAAGATCTGGAAAATTATTAAAAATGTGACGTATAATTCAAAACAGAATCAGTCTTCTTCAGGTTTATTACAGGCACATTCATCACAGTTAACATCTGCGAACATTGCAAATAATTTCTTTGTTAATGTGGGCAAGTGTCTAGCTGAAAAACTTCGGGGACAATCGCAGTACCTAACAAGCTCATTGTTTGCATCTAGCACTAGCTTATCATCTTTTGTGTTACTAGATACTGACGAGACGGAAGTGGAAAGGATTATTATGGGTCTAAAAGACGACTGTGCAGTTGGCTGGGATAGCATATCTAATAAAATTATTAAGCAATTCAAAGACCTTTTAGTACCACCGTTGACTTACATTTTTAATAAATGTTTAACTACAGGTATGTTCCCCAAGTGCTTAAAAAAAGCTGTTGTTGTCTCAGTTTACAAATCAGGTAGTAAAGATCAAGTGACTAATTATAGGCCTATTTCCTTACTGCCTTCTATGTCTAAAATATTAGAAAAGATTATAAACAACAGGCTTTATAAATATTTGGAGGATAAATCTATTCTCTCTAAGCGGCAGTTTGGATTTAGACCTAAAATGTCTACTGATTATGCTGTACATCATTTAACTAACTATCTAGCACAAGAACTTGATAAAGGTAACCACACCCTAGGAATATTCCTGGACCTCGCCAAAGCTTTTGACACAGTTTCTGTTCCCATTTTGTTGCGCAAGCTTGAAGCCATAGGCATTAGGGAAACGCAGCTGAAACTATTTAAGAGCTATCTAGAAGAACGTACGCAATGTGTAAAGATTGGTATCAGCGATGACGAAAAAAGCACAGCTTTCGGAATTCCCCAAGGAAGTATTTTGGGACCTTCACTTTTTTTAATTTACATAAACGATCTCTGTAATCTAAATTTAGATCACGGCCATATCGTTTGTTATGCTGACGACACTGCCCTTTTGTTTTCGGCTGACTCAGAAGAAAATGTCTACAAGTTTGCGCAACACGGATTCAATGTTATTAATAAATGGCTTCAAAATAATTCACTGACTTTAAATGCTGACAAGACAAATTACGTCAAGTTTTCGATGCGCAAGCAAAAACTAACTGGCACAACCTCAACATTGTATGCTCATAACTGCACATCTAGCACAAATAACCAATGTGTTTGTCCCAATATTAAAATGTCAAATACTGTTAAGTACCTTGGAATTATAATCGATGAAACACTTTCGTTTAAACATCACATAGAAGCTGTAAATAATAGAATTCGTAAATTGATATTTGTTTTTAAAAAGTTACGATATATTGCAGACCCAAAAATAGTTAGACAAGTCTACTTTGCTTTATGTCAATCGATAGTAACATACTGTATTACCACATGGGGTGGAGCGGGTAAAACATTGTTACTAACCATCGAGAGAGCCCAGAGGGCAATTCTCAAAGTGGCTACTTTTCGCCCATTCCTTTTTTCCACTAACCTCCTATACAAAGAATGTGAAGTACTAACAGTCCGACAGCTATTTATAATGGGTATTGTATTAAAACAGCACGCAGATCTAACATAAAATATAGCACGGAGTTTACTAACAAAAGACGTAAAGATCTAGTCTGTCCTCAAAATCATACCAAACATGCTTTCACATCAAAATTTTACCTGTTTCTCGGTCCTCTCCTCTACAATAGGTTGAACGCGAAAGCAAACATTTATAGCTTGAATCAAACTAACTGTAAGAAAATTCTTAAGGAGGCTCTTCAAAGAATGTCCTACGATGATACAGAGAATTTACTGATTGTGCTAAAGTGATTTTTTTGTTTTTATACAATTTTTGACCTAGGTTAAGTATCTTGTTAGTTAAGAAACTAGAAGTAAAGATTTGGTAACATTATAAATTAATAGTATAAGATAACTTGTCTACATTACAGATTTTTTACACGTTTGTATTGTACTATAAAATCCTTTTGATTATTTGTTAATTTTAAATTATTTTAGCTCTTCTCGCCTGAAACACAGGATTTCCTAGTTCAGGCACGTAAGACTCAGAATTAAGATTTATATTTAAGACTGTATTACTTTATCCTGTAAAGAATTTTGAATAAATATTATTATTATTATTTTTATATATTTTATTTATCTCAGGACCCTGAGGTCCTGGACCTTTGGGAGGCGTACGAGGAGCCGAAGCCAACTCGCAGAGGCCCTTTAGATAATTATAATGGAACATGATACCAACCGACGATTATCCCTGTACGCGCTATGCTAGTGCACCCAAGGACAACCCCCGGTTATTGAAAAACTGTTGCGACATATGGAGAACAAAGATAATAGGGCTATGGTTTTTGGAGTCTTAAGTGGACTGGTAACATGGAACTATGTCAAGACTATGGCCCCTGCCTGAACAACGTTATTAATATGCATCGAAAAAAGGCAGGGGGTGACTTGCACACTCAATAAATGGGCCCCCAAAAACGGCCGCTAGCACGAAGTGACGTAGCAACAAGAGGGCAACATATCCTGAGGTGCTTGAGGAGTGGAGAGGTATACCACGGCTATCAGGACAATCCCGGAAGTACGGTCAAGATCCCTACCAGCACCTTACTGGATTATACATCCTTCTCCCGAGCACGTTTGCTCTTGCGAATCTCCACTCAAGCCAGCCAATAAAGGCAAGAGAGAGGTGGGAGCTCAGTTCCTCGTAAGTGTTCACTACGGCCGGCCAATAAAGGCAAGCCGGAGATGAAGAACAAGAACTCTCCCGGGAGATCGGGTCCGTGGGGTCGCTAATGCCCAACAGTTCGCCACAAAACTGCACTGCGGATTGTATCTCTCTTAGTCTGGCCCCTCACCCTAGGCATATTACGGCAAAGCAAACTTTACCGATACAGACCTAGGGTATATTGGAGCACGCAAGCCCCACCACGACGTCAACGTAGAGATACGGCGATGGGGTTATTATTATTATTATTATATTTATTTATATTTCAATACATATTTTATACATTTTTAAATATTTCCTTAAAAAAACATATTAAAAAAAACATTTAAAAATATAAAAAATAGTAGCCCACCAGCATCGGGAACAGGGTCCAAGCTACCGGTGGTCAGGGCTCCTGAGAGAGGAACCTCCGGACAATACGCGCCGTGTCTAAGAGTACTGCTTTCTGGATCAAGCCCTTGATCCAACTGCCTAACGAGAGCCTCCTTAGATGTTGATCGAGGCTCTTTGATATTAATCCATTGGCCGTCACGACTATCGGTACAATGACTGCTGTATCCACTTCCCACATGTCGACAACCTCGCGAGCCAAGTCAAGATACTTAGTTTGCTTATCTTTCTCAGCTTTCACGAGATTGTCGTCATGAGGGACCGCTATATCAACAATCACTGTACGACGCTCTAGTCGATCTATCACCACTATATCAGGCTTATTGGCAACAATAGTCCTGTCAGTGATGATAGATCGATCCCAATACAACGTGATACTGCCATTGTCGAGAACTGGGTCGGGCACATACTTATAGTACGGTACTTCTGATTCCACAAGATTGTATTTAAGAGCAAGTTGCTGGTGAATAATCTTGGCTACGAGGTTGTGTCTATGCAAATAGTCTCCGTTGGCTAGGTGAGAACACCCAGAAATAATGTGTCGGATTGATTCCCCGGGCCGGTGGCATGCCCGACAGATGTCAGCCGTACCGTCCTTCACAATATATTTCCGGTAGTTGTTCGTCATCACAACTTCGTCCATTATCGCACAGACAAAACCTTCGGTTTCCCCGAAGAGGTCACCAAAGCGCAGCCAGGATACAGACGCTAATAGGTCTACATCAGGTCCATGTAGAGCCCGGTAAAAGCGCCCGTGAAGCTCCTTACTCTGCCATACTTCCCTGCGGTCATTAGTATCCAGTATTATAGGTTTGCGCCAGTTCCCGTTAGCCAAGGAGAGCGGAGTGAGGCCCTTGTCCACCGCTACCACATCTCGGTGCATACCCACGTCGGTTTCTAGGAAGTATTCCCTGAGACTGCATACCTCGCGGTTGTGTAGGGTCTTAGCATTTAAAAAGCCACGACCCCCACATTTCCGCGGGATATACAGTCTCATCACCGATGACCGTGGGTGATGCATTCGATTTGCGGTAAGCAGTGTGCGGACCCTCCTATCCAGAGCGTCAAGTTCTGTCTGAGTCCATTTGAGTATGCCGAAAGAATACATCAAAACCGGCATGACCCAACCGTTGAAGGCGCGCACCTTATTCCCACCTGATAAGAGACTTTTTAGTACCCTATTCAGGCGGCCAAAGAAGCGCTCCTTCAACGATTGTTTCACGTCAGCAGCATTGATGCCTAACGCTTCCGACATACCCAAATACTTGTAAGTTTCGGTTGAGCAGAGGGATCTAAGGTATATGGAATCCGAGAGCTGAGTTCCCACGGATTCCATAATCTCCCCTCGCTTTACATGCATGACTGCACATTTATCCACACCAAATTCCATCCTGATGGCGTTACTGAAGGTTTCAGTTACCTTCAGTAACTCCATCAGGTGCAAGTTGTTGGGGGCAAAGAGTTTCAGATCATCCATGTAAAGAAGGTGAGATATAACCTGACCACCTCTTTTCAACCGGTAGCCTAAGCCCGACCCCTCCAGTAGTGTGCTAAGAGGGTTCAAGGCTAGACAAAACCACAGTGGACTCAGACTGTCGCCCTGGAATATGCCACGCTCAATCCTTATCGGCTCGCTGTTCTCCCGAATCTGTCGACATCCCGGATAGTGAAGGACTGTTCTCCACTGCCTCATACATGACATCAGGAAGGTGCGCAGAGTTGTATCAACTTTATAAAGTTCCAGCACCCTCATGAGCCATGTATGAGGAACAGAGTCATAGGCCTTCTTATAATCTATCCAACATGTCGACAGATCCTTTCGGGAACGTCGAACCTGTTGGCTAATGGCCATATCTATGAGGAGCAGCTCCTTAGTACCGCGGGACCCGTTCCTACATCCATTCTGAGAGGCAGACATGATAGAATTTGTTTCAATGTGAGTATTAATTTTAGCTCTCAGTATGGATGTAAGAACTTTATAGACCGTCGGTAAACACGTGATCGGTCTATAATTTTTGGGGTCCGCAGTACTACCTGATTTATGGAGCAGGTGGGTTATTCCAGTCGTCAAAAACTCGGGTAGCGACCCTGACTCTAAGGCAGACTGGAACTGAGATGCCAAGCGAGCGTGCGACCCTTGAAACCATTTTATCCAGAAATTGTGCAGTCCGTCCGGCCCTGGAGATTTCCAGTTAGGCAGCGGGCGGACTGCACGAGCTACATCTTGGGGGCTGATGGTAATTGCCCCCATTTCTGGTAAAAGATCGCACGTGCGTTCGACCTCTCGAATCCAATCACCCTCGATGTGACTGACAGGTACCGACCAGATTCTGCGCCAGAATGAACACATGGCGTCATCATCCGGTAGGCGCGTATCAGTCACATCTTGGTCCGGTCGCTCCCAAGTCCTGTAAACCCACCTTTCATTGCTTTGGAATGTGCGATTCTGAGTGTACCGCTCCACTCGCCGCTTGTACCGTCGAATACGGCTCGCCCATGCATAAACCTTCTGCTTCAGGAAGTCGATACGCTCTGTGACGCAGGGCAGATAATTTTGAGGGCTAATATCAGTCCCCAAGAATGCCCGCCTCACAAAGCGCATCACCCTAGGGCGAGTGTTGCCCTCCCTGAAGCAGATAAGCTTGCCGATGAGTGCTCTAGCCTCGCCGATACGGCGCTCTATCCTGCGTTGCCAAGCTGGTACAGCTGGTCGTGTAGCTCTGTCACAGTTAGGGAACTTAACGTGAGCAACACGACATGCCGCTGCAGCCGCACAGTACAAGATCGAGTGGGTATCAGCGAGGTCTTTGCTGCTATCAAAACAATTTGATAGCTGCGAATCTAGAGCACACACCAGCGCCCTATTTCTTTTATGCATGGGCAAACGCGGTAGACGAGGTCTAAGCCCTGGCGGTGTGGAGCGATACTCTCGAAATGCGTCCTCCAAAGCGCTCCTCAATCGTTCATTGCATTGGGTACTCACAGATATAGCCGCGTCATCATCGGCGTCACCAACGTGGTCGGGTCGCGGTAAGGCACTGGGTTGAAGTTGCACCGCGGCCGGTGGTGTAGCAGATGAGGCACGGCTTCTCTGTGATTCCAAGCGAAGTCTGTCAAGTACGGCGTCATCCAACATACGGTTACGCTGGATGACCCGCACCTGATCCGATAGACGTTGGGCCGAAACGTTGACAGTTGGCTCAAGCACCTGAAACAGAGAGAGCATCCGACCACGGTACGCAGTCAAGTTACTTCCCCCCTCTGTAGCCCCAAAGTATGAGCGCATGACATTTTCATTAATGGATTGTGTCCATCGCATGCGCTGCACACTTCCACCGGCAGCGGGGACCCTATCAGAGGCCGGAGGGCCTCGAGGTCTCAAGCTGGCCGGAGGTCGGCCTCTTCCCCGTCGACGCGCAGGTGGTGGTGTCGTCGGCGGCGAGAAATATTCGTCGCTCGAACTCGACGCAACTGCAGCTGCCGGAATCACTGGACTCACGGCTGGCGCTGGTCCCTGCGGCTGCGAGGCGGAGCTGAGCGACGAACCCGAAGATGTTGGGTGTGTTTCTTGTTCTCGTGCCCGGCTTCTCGTCAGCATTTCATAATAATTTCATTGCCAAGACGTTGTGTATTTACATTTTTGTTCGGTGGTATTTGTTGTTATATGGTGATGTGGTTTGATTTTTTTATTTTTTTCGGATGGTTTTTCGGTGGTTTAACATTTTATTCGGTCTATTATTTAATTAAATTTAAGGAAAAAATTCGGCGAGAAAAAATTTGTTGTCAGTCATTTTGACAGCCGGGCCACAGAATCTAATTAAAGTCTGTTTTTTAATTAGAGATAATGTTTTGACAATTCGAATGTTGCATGTTTTTTCCATTTCATAAATAGTGAGGTACCGCAACCGATATTGAACAAAAAAACCGAAAATATTCGTAAAAATAGTTTCATTTTAAAATGCAACTAATTATGGTAAGTTTTTGTATTTTCTGAAGGTAATTTGAAAGATGCAAATGTCTAACTCATAAAATGAAATATAATTTAAGCCTAAGAATTCAAGACTAGCAAAAGCTGCGTCATTTTATTTTTTCGTCTCGATTTGTTATCATTTGGTGATAACAAATCGAGACGAAAAAATAAAATATAGAATTACTCAGTGATATTTTTGCTGACATTTTATTACAACTTTAATAATAGGTACTTAATGATAGGACTTCGGTTTGAAAACTAATAATAGTTAAAATTAAACAATCATAAGTCCTCTTTTTGTACTATTTTCGCATGGATCTCTTATAAAATTGTAGCGATAAACAAATCAAGTGTCCGTTTCTTGTAATGCAGTCATGTGAATTCACAGCTTGACGACCAATGGGCACGCCATAATCATGACGGCCAGTCCCCTCTTTGAGGAGTGGCTGGAGAGGCGTCACGGTGTCCTCATCTTCCGCATGAAGCAAGTCCTCACCGGACATGGTCAGGTTCTAGTACAGGCCAAGGTCCAGAGCGAGGAGGAATGGAAGGGGGTCGCCTCCTTCTGCGAAACAGTAATGCTAGCGAAGGAGGAGGCTGCACGAGTGAGGGAACGAACATCTTTTCGCTCCAGTCGCCGAGACCCCAATCCCGACTACCACAATGTCAATACCAACGTCGAGCAATGGGTAGCTTGCCGTCCAGCAGTCCGGTAATTGCCGGGACTGAGCCCCATTCGTCGACAGCGCTTAGTGATCCACTCGCTCTTCAAAGAGATGTCAGCAAACCGGAGGAGCTCAGTAGAGCCGATCTGGTTTTAGGTAGTAAAAGTCTGACACGCCCTCCTGCCCCGTCCATACCGGGAGAAGTCATTGGATGAATTCCCATCTTGAAAAAATATTGACGACCAATAATGATAACTTTTTAAATTCTAAAGCATAAACTGAGACTGTCTCGTTCCGCTCTTGTAAACCGGATATAAAATTGTGTTGTGACTGGAGCTCCCTGGTAAAAGAAAGTAGCTAAGAATTCATGATTTTCAACCGGTTTTCAACCGCGCCCGCCACGGTGGAGCTAGTTTATTTCTAAACTCACGAGACCGGAGTTTTGTGTGGTTATACAGCCGTCGCAGTTGGGGTTATCGCTTGAAAACTTGGCAGATGACAATCGCAAGACGGGCGGTTCGTTATCAATTGAGCTCCAGACCACCGTGGACATACACCAGAAACGAGCTGTTGCGTTATACTTACTTCACAGAAAAATTAAAAAAAGAAGGCCTATAAAGTTCTGGGTGCATCAATCGATTTTTGGATTTCGCATCGGATTTTTCTACCCCCTGAAGGCCACTACGGGTGTTAACCGACCGCAGAGAGTGCGGGCGCAACCTGCCGAGTCTGCGGGTGACCGTGGCCCACACCATTCTACTAGTTGCCCGCCGGTGCAGCGGGGAGCGGGATACATATATCTCTAGCATTCTACAGAAGCTGCGGGCCCGCAACCGCAGCGGATGCGGGTAAAAACGGTTTTGTGAGTTCTCAGTATAAGTAAAAGTACGAGTGTAAAAAAATATGGTAATATTTTTGAATATTTCTAATTATTTCAATCTTCAATTCATATTAGACTTTGCTATTAACAAACACTATCGTATTTTGGGCCTACTTTCCTTAGAGGTTGTATTATTAAAAGAAATCGAAAATCGAATTTGGAGACATCACTTGTATCAAAAAGCAGGCAACATATTTCTGGAGTTTGACATTTGGACTTGTCAAATCATTATCTGGGATTAAAAAACGCACTTTAGAATCTTTATTATTATTATTATTATTATTTGGGGGAGGCCTATGTCCAGCAGTGGACGTCTTTCGGCTGAAATGATGAAAGAAAGAACGAAAAAAGATTGCCGGCAAAACTTCCAATCATGCATCATCAGAGTATTTTAAAGGCATTTTAATTTAAATTCCATGCAAAATTACTTCGTAATAAAATTACTAATTAATTTATTTCATCAATAATTTTAACATTACACGTTACAGGTACTGTAAAACAGAGATTATCTATCTATCTATAAATATAAAAGCGTAATACCACTCACTGGCGATAAGCCACCGTTACATCTCACCCATACACACAAAACTTTTTTAAACACATTCGTTGTCCTTACAGCTAAGGAGTGGAATTACCTTCCAGAGCCTGTGTTTCCTTTTAGCTACAACCTAGGGGTCTTTTAGTCAAGAATGAATAAGTTACTTCTAGGCAAGCGTGCTCCGCCATCGACCACATCATCGCTTACCATCAGGTTAGATAGTGGTCAAGCGCGAGCCTATCAATAACAAAAATAAAAAACTGGGCAAGTGCGAGTCGGACTCGCGCACTGAGGGTTTCGTACAAACTACAATTCCCGAATTGAATCTCGAAGATTTTTCCGAATTACAAAAAGTATATTTTTTTCTGACATATTCAAATTTATTCCTATACCTGTGCTATTAGACTTTGCATCATGTCAAATTTCAGGATTCTGGGTCAACGGGAAGTACCCTATAAATTTTGATTCCCTTGAGAGTACCGAAATATAGGTTTTTTGCGACATAAACGGGCGTATCTTTTTTATTCGTTAATTTAAGAAGTTTAATGTTTTCACAGTTTCAATGTACCTACTGCAGACTTTAGTATAAGGTTTTAATTTCAACTCGATACCTCCACGCGTTCTTGAGATAAAGGGTCTTAACAGACAGACAGACGGACAACAAAGTGATCCTATAAGGCTTCCGTTTTTTTCCTTTTGAGGTACGGCACCCTAAATATAAAAAAAAGTAAATCACACTTGCGCAAAAGCTTCAGTCATGTTGCTCCAAAAATAACTAAATAAAAGTTGCTTCATAGTATTCAAGATAAACAATTTGTTAACAGCCTCTTTGCTTGAGCATTACCGCGCCGATGTCGCGCCGATGTCTTCCCAATGTCGCGCCGATGTCGCGTCGTTAAAGAGAGAACATAAACTATCGACGGGAAGCTTTCAAGTCCCTAATGATTTGAACCTAGGGCTGTCTGGAGAATGTTTTAATATTTATCGAGAAATACTCCTACTTTTTACCTTTTGATGTTCTTTAAAATGTTTGACTAACACAAAAAAAAAAAACATAAAACAACAAAAAAAAAACACACAAAAAAAAAACAAAAAACAAACACAAAAGAAAAACACACAAATAACACACACACACAAAAAAATACACACAGACAAATAAAAGATTAAAAAGTAAAGTATTTTATTTCAAATAAACGATTTACAGGCACTTTTGAAATGTCAAGAAGTCAGTCAGAAAAATGATGCTAACATTCCAAAGCGTAGATCTCTATGGAGAAGAATGTGCAAGAAATTCCTCGGTACTTTTTGCATTTTGAAAAATTTCTGCACGCGGGGAAATCCCGCAAATGTTCATTTCATACAAGTATTTATTGTAATGAGTGGACGCGTTTTTTTTTTGAATTTAAAATTTTCTGCATGCGGGTCAACCCCGCATACGTGATGAAATCCGCAAGATATTAAAAACACCCTAAGCTGATAAAATATAAAAAAACCTAAAACTGCCAACCCTGTGTATAGTTGGCTTCATTTGAAGCATCGCGACAGTTTCGGCAGCACTCCTTGCAGCCGCGAAGAGGCCCAGAGAGGGAGGTAGATGGGGAGGAGGTCTGATATTCTTTCATTATTATATTTACGAATGAGTAAGGAGTAGTGTTGCATCTTCTGAAGTTATTATGTCTGAATTATTTAGAAGTTGATAAGGAAACAATTTTTATTATTTAAGGAGGGATTGCGTTTCGGTGAAGAAAAACATCGTGAGGAAACCGGCATGTCCTAGAACCAAAAATTCGAATACGTGTGACATTCACCAATCTGCACTGGGCCCGCGTAGTGGGGATTACGACCCATCTTTGCAGCATGGGGGACTCCCACCTATCTGCAAAAACACTCAGTATAGTATTGGTGCTGTCTCGAACGCGAGCGAGTAGGGAAGCACATCTCTGCCTGATTATGGCGGCAAAGCCATCAACCCGCGCCTCAGCAAACATCCCTGACGCACTGCAACGCCACGGCAGCCCTAATACCCTGAGTGCATTGTTATATTGGACACTACTAGTTATGGTCACGTTTCGCTTTTAGTCTCAATCTGACAAAAATCCCTCTAATTTTGTTTAAACTTTAACACTAATTGTTGCAGTAATAACGATAGATTAAAATCTGGCCAACTGCGAGGCGGACTCGGACACGAAGGGTTCGATGCTACAATATTAGACATCAATGCCATATAATGACTCCAGTCACGAGAAAAGGAGCAAAGACATAATTTCGATGCTATAAGTAATCATTAAGGCATTGCCTTACTAACAAAACTACACCATTTTACTCCTACATATATATAACAACGGTAAGTCCCCTCTTTGAGGAGTGGCTGGAAAGGCAACACGGCGTCCTTACCTTCCGCATGACGCAGGTCCTCACCGGACATGGTAAGTTCGGGAGGTTCCTGCACCAGATTCGTGCGGAAGAAACGCCCGGGTGTCACCATTGTGTGGACCACCCGGAGGACACGGTGGAGCATACGGTGGAGGTGTGTCCCGCTTGGGCAGAGCAACGCCGTGTCCTCGTGGGGGCTATCGGTGGCGGCGATCTCTCGCGCCGGGCCTTGGTACAGGCCATGGTCCGGAGCGAGGAGGAGTGGCAGGCGGTCGCCTCCTTCTGCGAAGCAGTAATGCTAGCAAAGGAGGCGGCCGATCGCGTGAGGCAACGGTCCTCACGCCCCAATCGCCGCCGGGATTCCGATCCCGATTTCCGGCCATCGTAGGCACGGGCTTGCGGACGGCGAGCTATGGGTGGCTCGCCTTCCGACCGTCCGGTAACCGTCCGGACCGAGCCCAAGTCGTCGACGGCGCGTGCTGTTCCACGCGCGCCTCAAGGAGATGTCAGCAACTGCAGGGGCCTAGCAGGGTCGAAGCCTACTGGGGCCAAGGGTCTGATTCTGAAAGGAAGACTCGGCCCTGGTACGAAAGGTAATGAAGGAACAGGAGTGGGTTTTTAGTCAGTAAAAGTCTGACACTATCTCCCGCCCCGCCCAAGGGCGGGGGATGTCATAAGATGATTTTCCCACCGAAAAAAAAAAAAAAAAAAAAAAAACATATATATAACAAAATTTACAAATCAATTGCTCCAACCCCTTAAGAGCACATCTACTCTACCTACCCTCTCTAACCACGGCGACATGGCGCGTACATTATCGAAGACGCTACACTGTTCGAGTGCACTTCTCTCGGCTTTTTTGTTTTCTTTGAGGTACAGTCATGAGCATAAATACATCATCATCATCGTTTCATCCAAAGAAAAATGTCCACTGTTGGACATAGGTTTCTCCACGTGTCGCAGCAATGACCGGTTCTGTGCTCGTCTTCCATTCATCGGATTCCTGAGACTCTCACCAGGTCGTTGGTCCACCTTGTGTGAGTCCTACCAACGCTGCGTCTTTCGGTAGCCACTGCAGAACCTTTCGTCCCTATCAACCATTTGTTTAGCGTGCAATGTTTCTTAAGTTTGGCGATTCTTCAAGGTATGTCGGTAAACTTGGTTCTTCTGCCAATATCTAACACTAAAGCTAGAATCAATATTACCTTACAGACAAACAAATAATCGTGAGACTTGCACATAACCTATTGCAGTGCCAACAAAACTACTGGCCCATATACACCACTAGTTTTTAATTAGTACAAATACTTATAGGGCTTATTAGAAAAAGTCTTGTTATTATTTAAGAAAAGTCTCAATAAATAATATTCATAAGCAGCAAAGTTATGAGCGTTTGTTTATATCCCAAAATGTCACTCAATTTATGGCAATATAGTACAGGCTGATGATTATGAATGAAAAACAATGGAAAAACACTGCGCGTGGTATTTTCTAGGCGCAATTGTTATGGATGATTGATACAATTAAGTATGAATTTACCAATTATGACAAATTTTCGTGGACAATTTTGAGATCTCGTTTTTTTTTTACTTTTGACTGCACAAATGTGATCAGTAACGGGTAATGATGGAGCCCCATTTTTTTTTGTACTAATAAAAAAATAGGGGTGTATAAAGTAGTAATCACGGTGGCCAAACTCAACAGAGATTAGCTAAGTAAGAAGGAGATATTATAGTGCACAAGTGCGTTCGCAAATACAAGTATGGACTCTCTGTTTCTTTACTCTCATAGTGTGATGGGACGGTAATCCATCAGGACCGGAGACAGATTAGGCACAGTACCATCGGCTTAACGTGCTTTCCAAGGCACAAGGGTGATGAACCACCGACTTCCAAACCCCGGGCTGCTACAGAGCAATTCCTAATGGATTATTTAAGAATAATATATAAAAAGAAATTATAATTATTAAAAAGGAAAAAGTTAATTTTACAATTTCAAATCCAAGGATAGTTTAAAAAAAAATATTTTTGAGATTATTGTTAAAGATATTCTTTTTCTTTGAAGTTTTTGAAGTAAGTAACTTAACTTTGATTTACAAGACCAATTTTTTTTATTAAACTATAAAAACAAATGATAATTTTAAATATGTGAATTATTTTAATTTTAATATTTATTGTAGGAAATTTATTTTTTTGTTTCTAAACATAAACATTTAATAATTGTTCTACTTAGATTAGAATTTAAAACACTACTGTGTTTCTAACCTAACACTTTTTGTCCGACGCGGGAATTAGACTCAGACCCCACGTTCAGCAGTCAACCGACTATGAGACTAACGAGGCATTTAAACTGCTCCATATACTGCCCATACAACCAACCGAATCTAGGGAACAATTTTCTCAACCCCATAAGAAAGAGCACGTCTCGTCTACCCCTCTATAACCGCGGCGACATCGTACGTACATTATCGACGATGCCGCGCCGTTCAAGTGCACTCCTCACGGCTTTGTCGTTATCTTAAGGTACAGTCACGAGCTTACATTTATTTACGTAAAAGTTTTGGTAGTGAATCATTAAATACCTCCCACTTTGGGTGGAGCGAGAAGGAGTGTTAGGGCGGAATTCACCAATAAAACTAATAGCGTTTTAACGTTTGGCTCGCATATCGCGTTTAGCCGCTGTCACTAGTATCACTTGTAAAAATACAACAAAAGAAAAATACAGATAAATGACACTAGTGACAGCGGCTAAACGCGATTATGCGAGCTAAACGTTAAAAGGCGATTAGTTTTATTGGTGAATTCCACCCTTAGACTTTCGTGCCTCACACAATTGTATAAACTAAAATTAAACTATGAAAAAAGAAAGTTATAATCACTGCGAGGCCAAAAAAGTGCCTAACTCAACATATGCTTATTTATTTATTTTAGTTAGGTTCACCCACAGCACATATATACACACACATAAAACAAATTATAGGTACTACAGTTCCTATAATTTGTTTTATACAGTTCTAATGCCCCGTTTACACGTAGGCCCAGCCTCGGCCAATCGTCATCCCTAGCCATTGTGTAAACGGGGAAACTCCGTTTAAACAATGGCGATTGGCCGAGCCTTGGCCCACGTGTAAACGCATCATAATATACATGCCAATTACGGGTAAACACAACATTTGCTGTACACATGTCAGTTTACCGCTTAGTTGCTAACTTAAGTTTTTTGTACAATTGTGACACAAAACAAAAAACAGAGGACATTATAGGAAAAAGGACACAAGAAAAAAAAATCCGACAAAAACAAAATAAACAAAGTATAAGAATAGACTCGATTACATGTCCCCGGCGTGTAGGGAGGCAAACATTCTTGCCTTGAATTACGCTTTGGAATCTTTATATATATCAGCTTTGGGTACGGATTTATAAAATGAATTTAGGTTGTTACACATTTTGATGAGTGGTGAGTTGAGACCTATGTTTGTAGAGGTGGTAGGGCGTTCTAGCAGTGTGGTTATAGGAAAGCGTGGAATTTTATGCTGCGTTATTTAAAACGGTTTTGAGAGCAGTGGTGGCTGAATGGTAACGGCCCCGACTTACGAGTTGTAGGTCGCGGGTTCAAACCCAGCCAGGCGCATTACTTTGTGTAATTTATTTCATCACCACTGCTCTCAAAACGGTGAAGGAAAAAATCGTGAGGAAACCGGCATGTCCTAGAACCAAAAATTCGAAGACATGTGACATTCACCAATCCGCACTGGGCCCGGGTGGTGGATTACGGCCCATTTCCTCTCCTAGAGAGAGGAGGCCTGAGTCCCAGCAGTAAGAACTGTGAGTGGGAACATTAAAAGGTTGATTATGCTTATGCTATTTAAAACGGTAAATAACTTTTACTGACCAAAATTGGGGCCGCAGTAACTCTTTCAAATGTTCCCACTAATGGTCGATTCCTACAACGAGACCTTTGAACATATTATATACATTTTTGTATACCCATCCTCTAGCTCATCGGATCATTGTGGCGACACTTGGGGAGGCCTATGTCCAACAGTGGACGTCTTTCGGCTGAAATGATGATGATAATGATGATCATCTAGCCCACCTCTGTCCAGAAGCAAATCAGACCTCCCAGTTTATTCAGGGCGTTTATGAGAGAATTCGCTGATTTTGACGGTAGCCTGCGTATACTGATAACGCCTATTGTGTAAGGTGATGGTCCTCGTCACCAGGTGCAAGCCGCCTCTGTCCAGTTGAAGAAGGTTAGGGTTTTGTTTAGGGCACTATGAGGATCTTTGGAAACTAACATTATTTTTGTATCCATCAATGATTGCATCGCTGCCTACCATCAAGTGGGATCGCAGTCAAGCACTGGTTTATATGAATTAAAAAAAAATCCTTTTAAAGATTTAGAAATCGTGTTTCAATTGGCGTACTTTATAGTAACCATTTTTTTCTAATACGCGGTTTTTACTTTCAAAAACTTATTACCTCCCCATTGTCAACTTGGGAACAAGCCACAGCCTCTTGAACGAACCCGCCTGCTGCGTCTATAGGCGTCACATTATTATCAACGCTCAGAGCCACCATCGAGTAGCACTCGACGTCTCTAGGCGTCGCATTATCGTTCTTCACCACAAAAGATTTAACACTCAAGAGGTTCTGCGCAAACTTTCGACTTGCCGATTGTTGTGGATTGTATTTTAAGTGAAGGAAGCAGCGATGAAATTCTAAAGCTTTAACTAACACGAGCTGGAGTACATCTCAAGGTAATGTGTAAGAATAAAGCAAAAAATAAAACCATCAAACCTAAGGGCGATTTTACCGAATATCCGATGCCTAGTACATGGACAACCCTATATAACATCTAACACGGAATAGATGCTCTTTCATCTATTCCGTGACATCTTTTTAGGGTTCCGTACCTCAAAAGGAAAAAACGGAACCCTTATAGGATCACTTTGTTGTCCGTCCGTCTATCTGTCAAGACCCTTTATCTCGGGAACGCGTGGAGGTATCGAGTTGACTGAATTATAACCATACTAGCTTCTGACGTTTTATAAGTGCCCATGTAGGCCTATGTGAAATAAAAACTTTTGACTTTGACTTTGATACAAACTTCCACCCCCCATTTTAGGGGAGTGGGGGCGTTAGAAGTAGACAAAAAATAGCCTAAGTCACTCTCCATCCTTTCAACTATCTCCACTTAAAAAATCACGTCAATTCGTCGCTCCGTTTTGCGTGAAAGACGGACAAACAAACAGACACACACATACACTTTCACATTTATAATATTAGTATGGATACTCTGGTCTGCGGTTCCTTGAAGCTGTTTTTTTTTTTTTTTTTTTTTTTATTCTTGATAGGTTCGCGCTTGACCGCTAACTCACCTGATGGAAAGCGACGATGCGGTCGACGATGGAACGCGCTTACCTAGAAGTAACCTATTCACTCTTGACTTAAAGATTCCCGGGTTGTAGCCATCAGGAAAAACAGATTCCGGCAAGGAATTCCACTCCTTAGCTGTACGCACTATGAATGTGTTCGCAAAACGTTTTGTGCGTATAGGTGGGATGTCCACCATGTACCGGTGGCGCATTGCCGTACGCCTGGTGGTCCGATGATGGAACGGGCTAGGCGGAATTAGGTTATGCAATTCCGACGCACACTCCCCGAAATGCAACCGGTAGAAAACCGACAGGCTAGCAACTCTGCGTCGATGCTCAAGACTTTGAAGCCTCGACTCAACGAGTGCATCATTGCCAATGATCCTCTTGGCTCGCCTCTCAATTGCCTCAAGTGCATCAAGCTGGTATCGGGCAGATCCGTCCCAAAGATGAGAGCAGTACTCCATACACGATCGAACTTGCGCTTGATAAAGTTTGAGCAGCTGTTCGGGCGTGAAGTACCGTCTGACCTTCGCGAGGATTCCCAGCTTTTTTGCTGCCAGTTGAGCCTTTGCTTCGATGTATGGCCCAAAGTTGAGTGTTGACGTCAGCGTAACACCAAGGAGATCAAGATGGTCGGTTATTGGCACGGTTACGCCCCGGAAAGTTGGAGCAGGGCTGAATTGGCTCCTTTTAGCGGAAAATAGACACGCCTGGGTTTTAGCAGCATTGAACTTGACCAAATTGGCATCGCCCCATTCAGAGACTGCCTCCAAGGACAAGTTCAAGCGCTCGACCATAGCCTCTCGGAGAGACTGGATCTGTGACCCACTAGCCTGCGCGCTGGATATGTAACTCTCAGCAACAGTGCTGTCGTCTGCATACCCAAAGGTACCGGGCTTAAGCAGATCATTTATGTGCAGCAAGAACAATGTTGCCGAGAGCACTGACCCCTGAGGGACCCCGGCATTAATGGCCATTTGACCGGACGAGCAACCATCGATGACCACTCGGATGGACCGGTCACTCAGGAAATCTGCAATCCAAGCACACAAACCAGCAGGTAATCCGAAAGAAGGAAGCTTACTAATAAGGCTTTCGTGCCAGACCCTATCGAAAGCCTTCGAGATATCGAGGGAGACGGCAAGAGCTTCCCCGTGTTTCTCGATGGCCTCACTCCAGATGTGGATGGCATACGCTAGAAGATCACCAGTTGACCGATTTCGGCGAAAGCCGTATTGTCGGTCACTTAGGATGTCATTAGCTTCTAGGTATGCCAGGAGCTTACTGTTGAGTACACGTTCCATTGTCTTACAGAGAATGGACGTTACTGAGATTGGCCTGTAGTTAGCCGGGTCAGCCCGACTACCCTTTTTGGGCACGGGCTGTACGTTAGCTTGCTTCCATGCGATCGGCACTTTTCCAGCCTCAAAAGAAAGCCGAAATAGGCGTGTCAGGATCGGAGACAGTTCAGGCGCACACGTTCTCAGAACAATTGCCGGTATCCCGTCTGGACCGCTAGCCTTGTTCACGTCAAGGTTACGCAGCACCCTACGGACGTCCTTCTGATGGATGCGAATATCCGACATACTCGTCTCGCAACCATCAGGATTAACAGGGGGCCGCGCGTCACCAGAATCTAGACGCGAAGATTCCGCGAAGAGAGAGGCAAACAAATTTGCTTTCTCCTCAGCGGTATGGGCCAGCGACCCGTCGGGTTTCAGCAGTGGCGGTAGTGAGGGACGGCAGAACTTCGATTCAACCGACTTAGCCAGGGACCAAAACGCCTTACTACCAGCAGGGTATGATGCGAGTTTGTTCCCGATGCGGCTAATGTGGTCGAACCGAGACCTCCGCATCACCTTCTTGCAAGACTTGGCAGCTCTGTTGAAGGCTCTCTTCTTCTGACTCACGTCACTCGCCTTATGCATACGAGCGTCGGCCCATGCCTGGTATGCCGTGTGCTTAAGCGCGTTAGCGCGATCACACTCCGCACCAAACCAAGGGCGAGCATGGCCAGACATTGTTACGTCAGAGAATGGAATGTAATACTCCATCCCCCGCCGCAAAACATCTGTCACAGCATCTGCGCACGACGATGGATCATCCGAAGAAAAGCAAGTAGGCTGCCAAGGATAACATGCGAAGAAAGATCGCATGCCATCCCAATCTGCTGACCTATATCGCCAAACCCGCCTGGTGCCTCTAAGGCAGGGATCAGGCGGAGAGTAGACTGATACAGATTTCACCAGACAGTGGTCGGAACTACCTAACGGTGATGATATCGACACTGAATAGCGGTCTGGATCTGTTGTCAGCAGAAGGTCCAAGCAGTTGGCCGTGTGCGAATCAACATCCGGCACCCTCGTAGCTCCCTGGACCAGCTGGGTGAGATTTAACGCTAGCGCAAGCTTTCGCATCTCTCGACCAGCATGGTCTGTGCACCGGTATGGGAAAAGCCACTCCTGATGGTGGGCATTAAAATCCCCCAGTAACACCAGTTGTGCGGAAGGGTACCTCTGCTGAGCCGCATCCGCCGCCTCACTAAGGTACTGTGTGAGCCTGGTCGTCTCCTGATCACCACTGTGCGAACGGTAGACACAAGCATAGATAATTTTATCCATGCCTGTGTCCACCAGAGCCCAAAGCGTTGAGAACCTGGTATCTTCAAGGTTACGGAGACGCCGATAGCAGATGTCGTCCCTGACGTACAAACACACACCAGCGTGTGGTTTAAAATTGTGCTCCAGGGTAAACCCTGGGTAAGACAGGTACGACACGTCTGACGGACTTCTTATCTGCGTCTCCGAAAGGAAAAAGAGGGAAGGTTTTTCAGTCTCCAGGTGATGATGGACTGCTGCGAGATTTGAGTGCAGACCTCTAATATTGCTGAGGTGCACTTTAAGTGAGAGGGAGTGCAGCCGCTGTTTAACTTTACTCTTTTTCAACCTTGGCATATTGTGAGTGAGGTAGGAGAGGAGAAGGAAGTGAAATGGAGTCCCATGCTGCTAACCTTCGTCACGCACTGGCAGGACAACATCATTGAGGCACTAGTCTGGAGACTGCGGGGACGCCCGAGCCCCCCCGGAAATGACCATCGGGCCCTCTCATCTGGTCGCCAACCAGCACGATGGTGCATTCCGGGATTTTTCGTCAGTTGGCGGGGCAGCCTTTCATGTGTGGCTAGCACATTACTTGGGCCCCCAACTAACTGCGGTCGGCCAGCGGTGCACCGTGCCTCGGATCCCGCTACCCTCCGCGACTAGTCTCCCGATATGTCAATACCAGCGCGGGTCCGGCTGGTCTGCATACATTAGAACCGCCACTTCGACCCAACTCCTCAAAATTGGCTACACTGGGCATCGTACCGGAACACGGCTAGGCCGCTTGGCGGTACGTCTTTGCCCAGTGGGTGGTCACAAGCCATCGGTCGAAACCTACCACCAGTTAATGTCACCTGATTAGCACCACCCGGGGACCACGTGTAGGGCCTATCTATGGGTATTCTCCTACGGACGCGGGTGACTCAGCCCCCAAAAAAAGTTCTGAAAAAATCAAACTTCTGAGTTAAAGAAAAAAAAAGTTACGGCAGTTTATGCCTTAAAAAACGTGTATTTTGACACTCTCAAGGGAATCAAAATTCATAGGGTACTTCTCTTTGACCTAGAATACTGAAATTTGGCATGAAGCAAGATCTCATAGTACAAGTATAGGAAACAATCTGAAAACTGTAAATTTGTAGTAAAAAAAAGTTTTTTTTTGTGAATCGGAAAAATCTTCGTAACTCAATTCGGGAATTGAACTGTTTTCATAGGTAAGTTTGTACGGAACCCTCAGTGCGCAACTCCGACTCGTACTTGCCCGTTTTTTTTTTATTATTGACACGCTCGCGTTTGACCACGCACCATCTCAGCTGATTGTAAGCGATGATGTTGCCGACGATGGATCACGTTTGCCTAGAAGTAACCTATTCACTCTCGACTTAAAAACCCCTAGGTTGTAGCTATCAGGAAACACAGACTCCGGCAGGGAATTCCACTCCTTAGCTGTACCCATAATTAATGAATCTAACATAATGAACGCACATTCTGAAAGTAGTATGTTCGGAATCTGCTACAGATTCGATTGCAGCTATTGTTATATTATTAATTCTAAAATAATCATCATCGTGAGTTTGTGTCGGTGTTCCTCTTCAGGGTAGTCGGTAGAAAAAATAGACTTGAAAAAGGTTTTATTAAAAATCTATTTTCAAAAGAAATATCATTTGTCAAGAATTATTTTAGGACGAAACAAGTTTTCAATGAAAATATTTTTGCAAGCTTTTATAGCGTGGTATATATCTATATAATTAATACTCATCAAGAGCATTGGAATTCTTTGGAGGAGGCTTTTACCCGAAGGGGGTCCACACTTAAAGTTACCAATATGGATGATAATTTGTAACTACGTACTACAATATTTTTTACTAAATGATAATAAGAGTACTAAATATTTTATTATTCCTAATGAATTGTTTTTACTATAAATCATTTTTAATGCTATTTAACAATTTTATTATACAATAAATTCTTTATTTTAATCAATTGTATGTAAATTAATTTTATTTTAATCAATTCAGATATCAGTATTATACAATTCCATTTTAATCAATTGAAATTATATTTTTATTTATTTTTTATTTGTATCAATTGATACAGTACTCATTAATTAATTGATTTATTTTTTTATTGCATGTGATCTTTATGATATAAGTTATTCTAATTGTCAATCTATTTTTTATTCTGGTTATGTTAAAATTGTGTGGAATGAATAAAGCTTTATTATTATTATTATTATTATTAAGAGCATTCCAAAAAGCTCAAACACGATAGGGTTATCTGAGTTCCTATGACCACCTTCCGGTTCCATCATCAGATCAGCTCCAAGTCATAATAATTTTGCATTGTCATCCGATTTACACATGCATGCAAAATTTCAGCTCAATCGTTAACCGGGAAGTGGATCAAATTTAATTTGCAAGATTTGATTACAGACAAGCAAACATCGGGACAGGTGAAAATAAATAAAAGCTTGTAAAAATTACCTATTTTAATAAATTCTTGATGAATCTTGATTGCGTCTGTAGAGTATTTGCCTACAATTAGAGTAACTAATTTCTTAAAATAAAACTATCTAAGAGAATTATCGAGTATATCAACAACGTAAGGATGGCCTTACGTTGTTGAAACCTCTACGGTCTGGACCAAGCGTTTCACCTCGTCGTTTATACCTCGTACATCGAGGGGCTGGAACAACTTGCCTACTGCGGTCTTCCCGTCCGATTATAATTTAAGTGTCTTCAAGGCTAGAGTGAATAGGCTCTTAATAAACTAGTGCGCCTCACCACCTCATCAAAGATTGCATCACTACTTACCTTCAGGTGGGATCGTAGTCAAGCACTAGTTTTAAATAACTTTTTTTTTTTAATTCTTGATAGGTTCGCGCTTGACCACTATCTCACCTGATGGAAAGCGACGATGCGGTCGACGATGGAGCGCGCTTACCTAGAAGTAACCTATTCACTCTTGACTTAAAGATTCCCGGGTTGTAGCCATCAGGAAAAACAGATTCCGGCAAGGAATTCCACTCCTTAGCTGTACGCACTATTAATGTGTTCCCAAAATGTTTTGTGTGAAACAATTAAAAAAAAAGAATTTAAGTAAAATTATAGTGCTTGAATTATGATTGTATTTTAATTTTCTAATTGGGGTCGTCATTGCTCATCGTCCACAAGCCCGAGCATCCTAAAACAAGGTTGCGTTTGTGAAAATGGGCGTATGTACAGTCAGCTGCATCAATTGGGTACCCCTTTCACATTAAATGATAAATGATAAATGATATTTATTCTGCAAATAGGTTTATAAAACACTTTTACATGTCAATTTTTTTTTTTTGTCATTTTAAACTAGATGAGGTCGGTGTTACCTAGCTGACTACCCTGAGAAGAAACACCGAAACAAACTCAGGGGTCAAAGTCTCTTTTAAAGTCCATACAGTAAATATGTAATGGTCAAATAACATGAGAACCATGCAGATTTGTCTGAGATGGTCTTTTGAAGAAAGAACCATACAGATTTGAGTGGACCTGTCCAGTCAGTGCAAGCATTTGTCAGTATTCGCAAAGCTCAACTCAGGACTACTAAGGAGCTCAACGACTTGACGAACAATACCAAGGAAAGGACATTTGGGTAGGCCGCAGAAAATACTCAAATTGCCAGACATACGTTAAAATTACTGAAAAGGAAAAAAAAAGCAATCAACATAGTCCTCACGTTCACAATTAATATACTTTAGAAAGGAGCTAACCACTTTAGTACCTTAGAAAAGTTTAAGTAGGCATTCTTCGGTGAGTAGGTTAATATATATAACATTTAAACACAGTTTATTCAATTATTAACAACAATCAAATACTTTAATTAGCAAAAAAACAGATGAGTATTTTTGCGAGCATAAAGTAAATAGCAGGTTAATTCTGATAAAAAACTACATTCAAAAATCAACCTCATGTAATGAGGGACAAAGTCTATATTTCAATACCTGGTTTTCCTTTTTATTACCTTGTAGAATGTACTGTTTAATAATTGAGTGGTCGCAGTTTATAAAGTTTTTTCGCTATTAACTTCAAAGCGTTTAATTCGGAGTCTTGGATAAAGGAATTTTAGTTCATTTAAGTTGTATTCGGACAAATTGCAACAAATTACTGAGTTGCATTCAACGGGCAGCTTTATCCTCCGGTTTTCTCATTATAAAATGGAAATTATGGAGATACAATGCCGAATAAATTTCTGTGTAGGTCAGATATGACAGGCCCCCCTAGCCAAGTTACAACTGTTTCGTTTCGATTCTCTTTTCGTTGATCGTCTCTAGTTGGCCACGCTTCCTATTCTTTTGTTCTGACCACGTGACTGAGCGTTGAGCTGATGACGTCAGAACAAAGGAATCGGAGGCCTGCCCCCCTAGCCAAGTTGCAAACGATAAACGTGAACGCTAAGTAATCTCCAATAGATTTTCAACTTTATACCTAAGAACATAAAGTTGAAAATCTATTAAAGACTACTGAGCGTTAGCGACCGGAACGAACGAAAACACTATGTAATCTTCAATGGATTTTCAACTTTATATCCAATAACATAAAGTTGAAAATCTATTAAAGACTACTGAGAGTTTACGTTTATCGTTTGTGACTTGGCTAGGGGGGCTGGCTGACTTGAGGCGGTCGACGAAAAGAGAATAGAAACGAAATAGTTGTAACTTGCCTAAGGGGGCTGGTCTGGCCTGTTGGTCTATTGTTAAATGGCCCTGACTGCTATGCCGGAGGTCGTGGGTTCGATTCCCACCCAGGACAAATGGTTGTATGATGAGCACGATCATTTGTTCTGTGTCTGGGTGTAATTTATCTATATAATGTGGGTGTGTTTATCAGTTGTCTAGTACCCATAACACAAGCTCTGTTTAGCTTGGGACTAGGCGGCGTTGTGTGTTAGTTGTGGAATATTATTATTATTATTATTTAAAATCTCATTCCGTGTACCAATATACTTGAAAGATAGCATAAATATTAACATATCAGCATATTCCTTGCCGGAATCTGTGTTTCCTGATGGCTACAACCCGGGAATCTTTAAGTCAAGAGTGAATAGGTTACTTCTAGGTAAGCGCGCTCCATCGTCGACCGCATGGGCCGGATCTTTCGGACAGCCAGTTTGGCTTCCGTAGGGGGCGCTCCACGGTGGACGCCATCATGCGCGTGCGAGCCCTCACGACGGGGGATGCGGTGTCCCGGGGCAAGGTCGTAGTGGTGGTGTCCTTGGACATCACCAACGCCTTCAACTCCCTGCCCTGGAGTAGCATTAGGAGGGCACTCCGGTATCACCAGGTGCCCGACTACCTCCGTCGTTTGATCGAGGCCTACCTGAAGGACCGGTTTATCATCTACCCTGGTCACGAGGGAGAGTGGAGACGGCGAGAGATGTCGTGCGGTGTTCCGCAGGGATCGGTACTAGGACCGCCCTTGTGGAACATCGGGTACGACTACGTGTTGCGCGGCGACCTCCCCGACGGGGTCAGCGTAGTCTGTTACGCAGACGACACGCTGGTCCTGGCGCAGGGGAAGTCACACCAGGCGGCGGCCGAACTAGCGACACGTGGGGTTGCGACAGTCGTGGACAGGATCAAAGAGTTGGGACTCGAAGTGGCACTGCACAAGTCTGAGGCCATGTGCTTTCATGGCCCTCGGAACGCGCTACCACCGGGTTCCCAAATAACGGTAGGAGGGGTTCGCATCGACGTCGGGGCGAGGATGAAGTACCTGGGACTTGTCCTCGACAGTCGGTGGAACTTTGTAGAGCACTTTCGACGTCTGACTCCCAAACTGCAACGGACCGGGGCTGCCCTAAAGCGGCTCCTGCCGAACCTTGGGGGTCCAGACGCCTCCTGCCGGAGGCTCTACGCGGGAATCGTTCGGTCCATGGCCCTTTACGGGGCGCCGGTGTGGGCGCCGTCGCTGCAAAGGCGACCGGCGGCCATGCTGAACGCTTGCCATGATGAGGGTCATGGCCATCCGGATGGTACGGGGATACCGCACGATTTCCCGCGAAGCGGCGAGCCTCCTTGCTGGCCTGCCACCATGGAATTTGGAGGCAACAGTCCTTGCACGCATGCACGATTTGCGCGTGGAGATGCAACGCCGGGGCGAAACTCCGCTGCCGCGCCAAGTCGCGGCATGGCGGACAGAGTTTCGGCGGGAGTTTCGGGTGGAATGGCGACGGCGACTGTCGCAACCCAGTGCTGGGCACGCTACAATTATGGCGATAAGTCCCCTCTTTGAGGAGTGGCTGGAGCGGCAACACGGCGTCTTCACTTTCCGCATGACGCAGGTCCTCACCGGACATGGCACGTTCGGGAGGTTCCTGCATCGGATTCAGGCGGAAGCAACGCCCGGGTGTCATCATTGTGCGGACCACCCAGAGGACACGGTGGAGCATACGGTGGAGGTGTGCCCCGCTTGGGCGGAGCACCGCCGTGTCCTCGTGGAGGCAATTGGCGGCAGCGACCTTTCGCGTCCGGCCCTGGTTCAGGCTATGGTCCGGAGCGAGGAGGAATGGCAGGCGGTCGCCTTCTTCTGCGAAGCAGTAATGCTAGCGAAGGAGGAGGCTGCACGCGTGAGGGAACGAAGGTCCTCACGCCCTAGCCGCCGTAATTCCGACCCCGACTACCAGCCACGGTAGACGCGGGCTTGCGGACGTCGAGCACTGGGTAGCTCGTCGTCCGGCTGTTCGATAATTAACCGGACCGAGCCCAGTCGTTAACAGCGCGTAGTGATCCTCGCGCTCCTCAAAGAGATGTCAGCAAACCGTAGGGGCCCAGCAGGGCCGATGCCCGCTAGCTAGGACCGCGGAGAATTTCTGAAAGGGAAACCCGTAGTCCTAGAACGCAAAGGGTAATTGAAGGATACAGGTGTGGTTTTAGTCAGTAAAAGTCTGACACGCCCTCGCGCTCCACCCAGAGCTCGAGAATCGAGAAGTCATTTGGATGATTTCCCACCTTAAAAAAAAAAAAAATCGTCGACGTCGAAAGCGACGATGCGCGTCGCTTTCCATCAAGTGAGATAGTGGTCAAGCGCGAACCTATCAAGACTAAAAAAATAAATAAGTAAATAATATAGGTTGTCATTACTTGTTTTCACAACTATCCCCAATAGAATAATTTAGGGGGTTGTAAAGATTATGTGGAGGATCCTTATTTCTTGGGTTAATAAACTTAAAACTTGGTACAAATTCTAATTAAAATAAATAATAAAGACTGTTATTACTGGTTTTTAGGGTTCCGTACCTCAAATAGAAAAAACGGAACGCTTATAAGATCACTTTGTTGGCCAGACGGCCAACAAAGTGATCTTATAAGCGTTCCGTTTTCTGTCAAGACCCTTTTTCTCAGTAACCACGAGGACCACGAGGTGGCGCCACTAGGTGGACACATAGTTTATACGCTCAGTTATTAATATTCTCCTAAAAATATAAACACTGTGAAATTCTACCTAATTTTGTGTGCAACGTGGACATCTAAAGGATAGTACAAAGTGAAAGTGTTATACTGTCCCGCTTTGGTCGTTATTTGTAAAAAATAATAAAATAAAACCAAAAGACTCAATACACTTTAATCAAAGACTGAACAGTTATTAGTGCTCGAAACACCAAAAGACTTCATAAACTTAGTTAAATAAAGATAAAAACGCAAGAAAAGTGATAAAACAGTGGCAATATAATTAAAAACCTTTACAATAATAAATGCAAAAAGATTGTGGAATGTGTGACAAATGAATCAGTATTTTCTTACATTCTATGATACCCGTTTTTTTTAATCTTTGTAATCCAAAATACTGGGAATACAGTGCCAAAATTCGGCGTAGTAACTTAACATTCAAGTGGCGCATTGGTACAGGCAGCGGTACAAGTGACTTAGATCGCCGGGTGTCTCGAGTTCAAACCCAGCGGCCAAACTTCAGTTTTTGTTAATTTGTGGATTTTAAAAAAGTACGACTCTTGAGTAAAATAATGGATACTCCTAACAATGTTACTATGCGAAATAAACCAAGAAGAGTCTCAGACGAATCAATTAATCATTCGTTCATGACAACACATTCGGACCACAGAGCTAGGAGTTTACCCGACTTATCGACGGAGTTTAATGACAACGACGAGCTTTACCAAGAAATAAATAGCCTAAGAACACAATTAGCAAGTGCCCACAATGAAATTGATGTACTTTTAAATCTTAATAACTCACTAGAAAAAACACTTGAAAAGAAAGACAGTACAATAAAATACTTGAAAACAATATGTTTTAATGCTACTAGTGTGGGAAAACATCCAAAAAGCATTCAGAAAAGACAACGAACACAAAACTTATTCAACGACAGCGTTATTGACCTATCACTCGCTGAAGAAAGGACTTCTGACCTGCCAAGAGAATCTCAAGACTTATCGTTACATATCTCTATAAAAGGAACCAGCGACAATACCCAGTCTATTAAGCCAGAAAATAATCCTGGGATCCAACACCAAAGTCAAAACGTACAGGATGAAAAAATACCAAAATTACATATAATTGGAACTCAGCAATGCTCGGACTTGGCATCAAATTTAATAAAATACAGACAAGATACAAGATATCAAAACTATGCAATTACAGGGACTATAAAAACTTTCACAAATACGGAACAAACTCTCAAAAATTGTTTCACCCTTAATACAAGCTCGGAATTCGATCAAGTTGTACTGTGTTCTGGTGAAAACGACTCAAACCCAATAAAAGTGTTATATGAACTATCGGCTGCATTGAAACATTTGGAAAAATATAACGTAATCGTAATAGGGGTTTATAATAACAATTATCTCAATGTTTCAAAACTCAATAATGAAATTGCAAACATCTGTAGACTAAATCCTAAATGTCATTTTATACCTATGAACACCACCTATGCTTCTCGTACTCATTATTTGCATGATATGTGTAAAAAGATAAGCAATATTATAGATTACAGGTACTATAAATTAAACTTTATTAATAAAATATGTATACATAAATCCACAGTCTTGAAAAGTGAAATTAAAACGAAATCTTTGGTCCAAACAACTATTTATAGCTATCTTAACAAGCCCACAAACAGGTCACACACTAATAAAAATACAAAAAAAATTAAACACCTTAGACAAAAATCCATATCTGAATATTTTCCATTTTTAGTTTATCAAAATATGGCAAAAAAACCTACATCTCCATGTACATTATCAGTCGAAAACAAAACGCTTTTTCGAGTCGGCGAAAAATAAAACGTTTACGATATTACATCAAAATATCGCAGGACTATTAAATAAATTAGAAAATCTAGAGATATGTATAAATCATTTCCAAACTAATAAAAATATATATGTTGATGGTTTGTGCCTCTCGGAAACGTTCATCAAAACAGGCAATGAGAGCAATATTTTGCTTAAAGACTTCAAACTAGTTGCATCATTTTCTCGACTTAAAGAAAAACGAGGGGGTGTATGTATCCTGCTGAGAAAAAATATTGAATGTAAAGAGTTAGCCATTTGTAAAGAATTATCGTGTGAAAAGTCGTTCGAATGTTGCGGTATCTACCTGCTCTCATATAGGTTTACTATCATATGTTTATATCGAATTCCAAATAGTGACACTAAAATATTCTTTGACAAACTTGACTTATTATTATATAATTTATCAAAAAAACAAAACAATAAAATTATTATAACTGGTGACCTAAATATTGACACATTAAAAAATAACAATTTATCTAGACAATTGCATGACATTACTAGTAATTATAATCTCATATTACACATAACGCAGCCTACACGGCAAAGCTCTTGCATAGATCATATTATAAGCAACATTCCGGATGCTAAAGGACAGGTGCATGATCTTTTCCTTTCTGATCATAATACTGGACAAACTATAGCAATACCAGTAGCAGATAAGCATTTGAGACTTAAACATTGGTTCGTTACCTCTAGAAATTATAGTGCAGAAAATATTTCAAAATTCAGAGAATACATTTCCTGCATCGGGTGGCAAAATATTATAAATAGGGAAGATATCAATACAGCATTTAATAATTTTCACAGAGAATTCACATTGATTTATAATCTTTGTTTCCCTCTGGAACGGAAAAAAGTACAAGCTAACATCTCAGCCCCGAGATGGATAACCAAAGGTGTAAGAATATCGTGTCAAAAAAAACGCAAACTAAGGTATGAATGCTTAAAACTAAGAAAAGATGAGAAATTATACAGCAAAGTTAAAAAATATAGCTCAATACTTAAGAAATGCATACTTACATCACAGAAAATTTATAACCAAAAGCATGTCCACAACGCCTAAAACAAGTGCAAGGCCGCCTGGCAAGTAATAAAACACAACGCTGACTCTGTCAGAACTTACAACACAATAAACGAAGTTGAACAACAAGGTAATCGTTTAAAAAATCCTGAAGGTATCGTAGAAGCATTTAGCGATTTTTTTATTGATGTCACTAAGAATGCTCATCATAGCACGAATATTCACAGACAAAAAAATGAATTACCAACACTTAATCACAGTATGTTCCTTCGCCCTTGTAGCTCTGAAGAAGTGTTTAAAACCATACTATCATTAAATAATACTGCATCTGTGGGCTTTGATGGTGTATGTACTCGTGTCCTCAAAATATGTGCAGAAATATTAGCTCCCGTCCTACAAGAGCTTATTAACCTATCTTTTGAACAAGGTGTGTTTCCGGATCTTCTCAAAAAGTCTATTGTTCGCCCTCTGCATAAAAAAAATGATAAACTACTATTAGACAACTATCGGCCCATTACACTGATATCAATTTTTTCCAAAATTTTTGAGAAAGTTATGCACAGACGACTAAATGACTACCTAAACAAGTTTAAAATAATTCGGGAAGAACAATTCGGATTTCAGAAGAGTAAATCGACAACGTTAGCAGCCTATGGACTAGTGAGTAAAGTTTTGGCAAAAATTGACAAACGCATACCGGTATCAGTCATTTTCTTTGACATGTCAAAAGCATTTGACTTCGTGGATCACAATCGCCTTCTTAATAAATGTGAAAAGCTAGGTATTCGGGGACCAGCTTTAGATTGGCTAAATAGCTATTTGACTAATCGGACTCAATGTGTTGAGATAAACTCCTTAGATGACATGAATTATTTAAAAACTTACAAGTCTACATATAAAACAAATAGCTCTGGTGTGCCCCAAGGCAGTATATTGGGTCCACCTTTATTTTTACTGTACATAAATGACTTGCCTTCCGCAGTAAATCATCAATGCATTCTTTTTGCTGATGATGTTTCAGTAATTGTTACACACGAGGAAAAAACCGCGACCAGTACTCATAATGATTTGCTAAATACTGCCGCAAATTCTGTCTTGGAGTGGCTTAACAACAATAAACTGTGTGCCAATATATCAAAAACCAAATACATGACTTTTAGGTTGTATAACTCAAAAGAAATAATATATGACGTCAAAGCCGATGGGCAGCCCATTGAGCTGACAGATCAATATAAATTCCTTGGGTTATTGATTGATCAGCACTGTAACTGGAAAAGTCACATAGATCTTGTATGTAATAAAATTAATAGATTTGTATTTGCATTAAAGAAGCTAAGGCGAATTGCTAGCGAAAAAGCAGCATTGACAGCATATCACGGATATGTTGCCTCCGTTCTCAGATATGGTCTTTTGGTTTGGGGGAATTCAACAAATATAAATAAAGTGTTCCTTGTTCAGAAAAAGTGTGTAAGGGCATTATGTGGTGTGGGCCCTTTAGAATCGTGTCGTCCACTTTTTAAAAGACATGGTTTGCTGACCATCACTAGTCTTTATATAATGCAAATTGGTGTGTTTGTCAAAGAACATCCAGAATTGTTCGAAACTTTTGGAAAAAGAAAATTGTACCCTAGCAGGGATCCGACGATACTTAGAAGCACTTGCTGTAAAAGCTCTATGTATCAAAAAAACTGTAGCATGATGGCAATACGGGTCTTTAATAAATTACCAAAATCTATAAGAGAATTGCAATTAATAAGATTATTTAAAATGAGATTACGCGCATGGCTGTTGGACAAATGTTATTATACCTTAAATGATTTTTTTGATGACAAGAATGACCTAGAAAGAAAATATAAGTGACATAATATATATCTAATTGTGACATGTTAAAAATGCAAAATAATATCTAATTCAATTGTGGTTTCTTATTGCTGTAGGATTAAAAAAAAAAAATGTTCAATAATTTTAAAAGACATAAAAGACATATACCACCTAATATTTGTATACCAATCACTGGTGAAACATGTAGAACTTATGTACTGTATTCAACATCCTCATTACCATGTTTCTGGCAAATAAAATACTTTACTTTACTTTAACGCGTGGAGGTATCGAGTTGAAATTAAACCATACACTCAGGTCTGCGGTCCTTTGAAGCTGTGAAACTTCTAAGTTAACGACGTTTATGTTGCAAAAAACGTATATTTCGACACTCTCAAGGGAATCAAAATTCATAGGGTACTTCCCGTTGACCAAGAAACATGAAATTTGGCATAAAGCCCTTGCTTTGTGCTATAAGATCTTTCTCATAGCACAGTTATAGGAATAAATCTGAAAACAGTAAATTTTCTGTTACGTCACAAAAAAAAACTTCTTTGGAAATTATTTACACATAGTTAAGTTGGTACGGAACCCTCAGTACGCGAGTCCGACTCGCACTTGCCCAGTTTTTTAAAACTAGGTACACACAAAAGACGGCTTAAGGAATGTTAAAGTTTTTATGAAAATATTCTTGCGAACAAAGTTGCTGTCAATGTCCTAGTCGGCCTATAAAGTCCTAACTGCTGGAGTAAATTATTTATTAATATTAATAGTACTTAAGGACCAAAGCTGCGTCAAGCAGACGCCGGCGTGTGTCGTGTGCGACTGTCCCCGTCGCGGATTACCTGCGCAGTTTCACTAGTTCAACTTTAACGGTGTGCATGTAGTCGTGTTGATAGAAAACTTATTAATTACGTAGCAAAAAGAGGGTGTGGGGCTTGCGTCCCGCGATGGATGTCCGCACGGCGAGCCGCACGGAGCACTTTTGTATGAGGCCGCGCGGGCGATTAATTATATTTTTATTACCCGACTACGGAGGGTTATGATTTTGACAGGCTATGTATGTATGTGAGTATGTTCATCTGTTCCCTCATAGCTCCTAATCTACCAATCGGAACTCGACATATGAGGTATCGTTAGAACCGTCTTCATTGTCCGCTGAACATAGGCTACGTGACGTGTCACAAAACTCGACATGGCGCCCTCTAGCGGACAAAAAGTATGTGTTAAAAAATAAAAATGGAGATAAATACGCCGTGTTTGGTATCATTTGAAAGGGCTACATTTGTAAATTTCGAAAATATTGCTCAAATTTAAAGTGACGCCCTCTAGCGGACAAAAAGTCATGTGTTAAGTTTAACACCAAAATTGTTTAAATAAAAATAAAGTAAAAAACTAAAACCCGCCTACGACAAAAAAAACGACGCTGCAGCGTCGTTTTTTTTTTGTAGTGGGCGGGTTTTAGTTTTTTACTTTTTACATTTCTGTTACATGCATATCTTAACAACACGTCTGTGGTCCCAGCACAAGGGTTAGGTAGAGGTGCACCTCAACAAATCACCAGTTATATACACAACACATTCACACAGATGCATAGATACACGGTCACAGACATGCAGACACAGATACACAGGCATAGATATACCAACAAAGACTCACTGACATAGATAGAAAAAAAACCAGCATAGACCATCAAGCATAGATACAGAGACACAGAAAAGAGACACAGACACTCATACAAACAGAATTGAATGGTTCACGCGGGTTCAAACCCAGCCAGGCGCATTACTTTGAGTAATTTATTTAATCATTATTGCTCTCAAAACGGTGAAGGAAAACATCGTGAGGAAACCGGAATGTTCTAGAACCAAAAAAATTGAAGACATGACATTCACCAACCCGCATTGGGCCCGCGTGGTGGATTACGGCTCATTCTTTCTCCTAGAGAGGAGGCCTGAGTGCCAGCAGTGGGAACATTAAAAGGCTGATTATGCTATGCTATGCATAAATATCTGAAATGCCAATGAAAAACTTTGTTATCTATTTAAATTATGTATTACATGTATTATATAAAAAAATGAAACTGACATCAATGTAAGTACAACAGAAACTACTGGGAAAGAATGAAAGATTTTGCACAAGGTTTCCTTTTATGACGTAGGCGAGCACTAAGGCCGCGTTCCGATTGTCGTAACGGTTAATTTATCATCGGACGACTATCGACTCTAGCTTGTAGTTGCGACATATAGTCGCAACAACGACAGATTATTTACCTTCACGGCTTAGTCTTGACAAATTTTTATTGTTTTACGTCTGTCGTGCTAGCCGTTCCCACTATCATGACAATCTGTTGTCACCGCAAAAAAGCCGTAGACGATAGTTAATCGTGTCGTTCTATATGTGAACACCACCATTTAAATATACACTTCTGGACACATCTATTGGCCCACCTTAGAGTTTAGGTTTCGATGGCCCCTACCGAAATATGATTGCTAGATTGAACAAAAACTGTTGATGCAGTTTTAAACCTGATACATTTTACCATCTTTTTCGATCGTATTGTTTTAAATTTGAATTCAGAATACCATACCACATGGAGCTACGCCTAATAAGTCGGATATGCGCCTTGTTAAAGGCAATTGATTTTTGAATAAAAAACATGTTTTATCAAATAAAGGTTTAATTTAATAACGCGTGTCGCCTCCATGGGCATCTACCACAGCTCTCATACGATTAGGCATAGAGTTTATCAACCGCTCTATGAAATTTTGAGGGATCATCTCCCATTCCTCTTCTATGGCAGTTTTCAACTCCTGCATCGTCTGGGCAACTGGCTGACGAGCCCTAACACGTTTTTTTAGCTCGTCCCACATGTGCTCAATGGGGTTCATGTCTGGGCTTCTGGCTGGCCAGTCCATAACTGTGATGTTCACATCCCGAAGATATTCCCTGACGATGCCGGCCGCATGGGCTCTTGCATTATCATGCATAAAAAGGAAATTTGGGCCCACATAGTCCGTGTATGGTATCACGTGAGGTTCTAAGCACTCACGAATGTACCTTTCAGCATTTAATGTTGGCAGCCGTGGTCCTGTAACAACCTCAAGTTGAGTTTTGCCGCTCGCGGATATACCGCCCCAGACAGTCCATGAGCCACCGCCATAAGCAACCCTCTCTTCAAAGCAGCATTGTGCGAAACGCTCTCCCTTACGTCGGTAGACCTTCTTCCTTCCATCATTGCCATGTAACACAATTTTAGACTCATCAGAAAAGAGTACACGGCTCCAATCTTGCTGTGTCCAATTTAAATGACTGCGTGCGAAATGCGCGTTAGTTTGGGCCCATTAGCTGGCTTGTGTGGTACCATATCGCGTTCTTTTAACCTTCTCCGAACAGTTCGAGCGCTCACAGATACTCCGTGGAAGTCGCGAAGTTGGTTTTGTATCTCAATGGAGGTAAGGTGACGATTTCTCAAGCTGGTCGTCACGATGAATCGATCCTGCCTTTCAGTTGTGACCCGAGATCGTGGCCTTCCTTGGCGACGAACAAAGCCGCCAGTCTCTAGGTACCTCCGATAAACATTTCGGACCGCAGATCGACTTAAATTAAGTTGAGCACTCACGTTTCTTTGGCTGTGTCCGGCCTGAATAAGTGCCACAGCTTGGGCGGCGACTTCAGGTGAAGTATCCATAGATTATTGATAGAACCTCACCTTAATGTTAAGAATAAGTAATGTTTGTTGCAAAACCAAAGATATCAATCACTTTTTCAAGAATTAAATCCAAGTAAACCAATAAAACCAAATTTTCTTAGTATTCGATTGTTTGATATCAACAAACAGGCTCCAAATTGTTTTTTTGTTTCTTTAAATTCTGTGTTCGAAATTTAAAAAAAGACTATTGAATGAAATTGTGAATGTGCCAGGTTCAAAACTGCATAAAAACTTTTTGCTCGACCTAATATAAAATTTTAGCTAGGACCAAACGAAACTGAAAATACAAGGTGGGCCAATAGATGTGTCCAGAAGTGTATAAGCCACGAGTGCCACGACACTTAATACTACACGATTATCTATCGTTACGACAAAGTTGGAACGTGGCCTAGGAGAGGATATTTTTATATATAAACTAGTGCTTGACTGCGATCCCACCTGATGGTAAGCAATGATGCATTCCTTGATGGTGAGACGCAATAGTTTATTTAGAGCCTATTCACTCTAGCCTTGAAGACACCCAAATTATAATCAGACGGGAAGACCGCAACAGGCAAATTGTACAAGATTTTCCAAAATTCTTCCTCTATGGGAATGAAACGGGGTTCCAATGTTTGTACGGAGACCTACTTTCACGCGATCGAAGCCTTTGACATAAGCTAGTAGTAGATAAAAGAAATCACATGTAAGAAGTCTAGCTTTACGCTAAGCCACGGCCATTTTATTTTTTCTTTCACTGTAGTGGATTTAATACTTAATTTTCCAGTAATCTTTAGTCTCAAAATCATTCAAAGCACCCTCTTTCATCCCAATCGGTTAGAACTTAGACAGTGGAAGTGTCCACTCATGATATAAGTGACTTATCTGATGACAGGGTAGCCGATCGGCACGTACAGATCGCGGATAAGCGAGGGAGTGCGCGATCCGCGAGTGTTTGCTCTATCGCGATTACGAGACAGTATCTGTAGTTTTTAAAAGCTATGGTTTTTTATTCGTTGTTCTATTTTTATTTTAAAGTCAATATTCAGCGGCATGTCTATGGTAGTGTCTTTTATGTTCTGTCCTTTTTTCTAATATTAAAAAAAAATCTTTACGTTTTTAATTTAAACTGTATAAAGTCGTTATTCTAACACTTTTGGTGGAAAAAAAATAATGAATTACTTTTAAAATTAAAAACGTCATCGGGATTTAATTAGAATAACTAATTAATTTTTTATTGAATTTTTTTTTACTTAATATATCATCGGTGTGGGTTAGAATGGTGGTCGAAATATTCTAGAGTGGCGACAGCGTCCCGGAAGACGCAGCTTTGAAAGGCCTCCTAGAAGATGGATTGATGACCTGCCAGGGTCGTGGGATTCCGTTCGTTGTGGTGACATTTGAAAGAGACCAATGTCCAGCAGCAGGCTGAAATTATGATAATGATGATGACTTGTACTGTATGGATCAGAATGTTGTCTGTGAAAAAGACGGATGAAAAAAGATTGCATGTAGCGGAGTTGAGAATGTTAAGATGGATGTGTGGTGTGACAAGAATGGATAAAGTGAGAAATGAGTATATATTAGAGGAAGTTTGAAAGTGGCGCCAGTGACTGAAAAGTTGAAAGGGAATCGTTTATCTTGGTATTGCTAAAAGAGTTATGAATTTACATGTGGATGGATGGAGAGGGAGAGGGAGGCCAAAGAAAAGATGGATGGATTGTGTGAGAAGTGATATGAAAGAAAAGGGAGTTAGTGATAGCGTGACGAGTGACAGGACAGAATGGAAGAAAAAAACGTGTTGCGCCGACCCCAAATAAAACGGGACAAGGGCAGGAAGATGATGTTGATGACTTGTTGTTAATTAGTTTAGATACGTATGAATAGGTAGCTGTTTGGAGGAAGAAAAAATACAATACATGACGGATTTCTATTGTTTCTACTATTAATCAATAAACAAAACACATTCTTAAAAAAATCTTGATTGTTATTATTTCACTAGCTTCTGCAAACGGCTTCGCCCGCATGAAAATAAAAAAAAATATTACAAGGGAACATACCCCTGATATAAAAATTATCCTGTATCCAATACAGGACATGGTCAACCTGTGTGCCAAATGTCATCCTAATCCCTTCAGCCGTTTGAGCGTGAAGGAGTAACAAACATACACACATACATACATACTTTCATATAATATTAGTGTGTTTAGATATTTATAACAAAGATTTAGTTCTTGCATTAGTTCTTATTGCTTCGTATACTGTTGAATCCTTTGACCGCCTGAATCATATTGGTCTGACGAGTGTTTTTGTGTCCTATTCGCCAGGGTCGTTAGTTTGCGACTGTGTACTCCATCTCGTTTAGCTCTTCAATCCCCATAGGTGACAGAAGGGCTGGCGGATAGAGTATTTGGTCGTGGATGTGCGACTTTAGTGGAATAAACGCGAGAGTGTTTATATCCGACAAACAATCTCGCGTCAGAACGCGGGCGGTTATAGGGTTAAACGATACAAAAGTTTTGTATTTACCGTACCTAATTCTAATTGAAAAATACCGACTCATTTAGCAGAATTTATAGATAAAGTTATTTAAAACAAGTGGAGCTGGTTCTAACAAATGCTAGTTTCAACTTTGCTTATTGTTTTGCACGTGAGTGGGCTCACAAGTGAGTGAACACGTATAATTTTACATTATAATTGTTAAGAGACGTACCTATATTCCAAGAAGTAAGGCGTCCCTTTCGCACTGCCAATTCTCTTCTTCTTCGTACTCCATTTCACACTTCCAGCCGTTATGATGGCTCCTTCTCTGTCACTGTAGTGCGTCTATGGAACTCTCTTCCACAATCCTTACGTGACAGCCCTTCTGTAGATGTCTTCAAGAGGAAAGTTAAAGAGTATTTCCTTTCACAATGACATAGTACATATATGTATATGTCGCATCAAGGGTGGCCGAGATGCGAAACATCGGGTCTTCATCACGATCCGACATAGTTCTTGGTAGGTGTGGGCACTGATTTGGGTACTCGAACGAAAGATAATTTGAATCAGAATAATTTTATTTTGATAACGGTTTTACAAAAGGAAACAAACACGTGCGTTGGTACTAAGCGTATGCCGAGGCTGTCCGAGGTAGCATGCCGCACTTCTCAGGCTTCCCTCCAGTCCTCGCTGCATCCCTTCTACCGACGATCGTGTCCAAGCGGAAAAAAACTCAACTTTGAGTTAAGCTCGCCTATGTACATGATGTCTGATATCTACATATTTTTGTAACTTATACGTGTACAATAAAGAATATATCATTGTGCGTACTCAAATGCTACAGACATTTAAAAAAACTGGGCAAGTGAGTGAGGGTTTTATACAAACTTACCTATGGCCGTTTATGTTGCAAAATACGTGTATTTCGACACTCTCAAGGGAATCAAAATTCATAGGGTATTTCCCGTTGACCTAAAATCCTAAAATCAAGCATGAAGCAAGGTCTCATAGCACAAGTATAGGAAAAAATCTGAAAACTGTAGATTTGTTGTTAAGTCACAAAAAAAAAAACTTTTATGTTTCGGAAAAATCTTCGTAACTCAATTCTTGGGAATAATTGAGAATTAAAATGTTTTCGTTTTTTTTGAGGTAAGTTTGTACGGAACCCTCGGTGAGCGAGTCCGACTCGCACTTGCGCGGTTTTTTCTCTTTTGAGGTACGGAACCCTAAAAACGGTGCACCCTCGCTGTGTAATATGCTATGCTTATTGAGGGGGGAAATGGCTGGAGTCAGTATATCTCAGAGCCCCAGTATATCCTCGACCGTTGGAAGGCGCACGAGGAGCCAAAACCGACTCGCAGAGGCCCTTTAGACCCTTTTAATGGAACGTGGTACCAACCGACGATTATTCCTGTACTCGTTATGCTAATACACCCAAGGATAACCCTCAGTTGGTGAATTGGTGAATAACTATTACGACATATGGAAATCAAAGATAATAGGGCCAGTGCTATAGTTTTTGGAGTCTTAAGTGGACTAGTTACCAGGAACTATGTTAAAAATATGGCCCTTGCCTGAACAATGTTATTAATATTGATGGATAAAAAGGCGGGGGTGACTAGCACAAACAGTTGATTATTTTAGTATTAACAAATAAATGATTATGATTATTATACCTTTCACAATAATTTTTCTTTTTTTAAATTTACTCTTCTTTCTCAATTTTATATATGATACTAGCGTCTGCCAGCGGCTTCGCCCGCGTGATAATAGTTTGTTTTTTTTTTTTTTTTTTTGATATTTAAACTATCCTATCTCTCAAGTTGGATCGAACTGCACATGGTGTGCGATTATATTATAATCGGTTAAGTGGTTTAGGAGTCCATTGAGGACAAACATTGTGACACGAGATTTATATATATTAAGATTTATTAGTATGTTGGTATTGTATATAGAAATGTCAATGGGCAGGGCACATTGCACGCAGAACAGATGACCGTTGGGGCCGAAAGGTTCTGGAGTGGCGACCCCGTACCGGAAGACGCAGCGTTTGAAGGCCTTCCACAAGGTAGACCGATGACCTGGTCAGGGTCGCTGGAGGCCTATGTCCAACGTCTGGACGTCTTTCGGCTAAAATGATGATGACGATGATTGTATATAGATACGCATTTTGAATTAGTAAATATGTCTAATTAAGATCATGGCGGTTTTCTAATTCATTGTTCGCAGACTCAACAGCTCGTGATAGATTTGGTGCAAGGCCCACATCTTATTCAATTTGTGGCGTGGATAGACTGCAAGATGAAATTCAGGAAGGACTGGGTTTTATCGACAGCTTTCCGTGGCTTGGCTTGCTCATATATCCTGTTGGTAAGTTTTTGTGCGATGTAATGTTAGTGCGAAAATTTCTGTTGCGAAAAACCCTACAGCGATTGCTTATTAGATCGGTAATTTATTAATTCGATAGTATTTTTATTTTTATTTTATTTATAAGGAACAACAAACAGCTACATTATGCGATATTAAAAACATGATAACATAAATATCTTAAATAATAATGTAGCCCACAGCGCTGTTCACAGATTACCTTAAAGAATAGACTTTAAAAAGCTAGGATAAAAGCTGCATGCATGACAGTTATATCACTTAATATAATATATATATATATATATATATTACACACCACTAATTTTCAACTAGTACGAATACTGTGCGAATACTCAAAGGGCTCACTAGAAAAGGTCTTGTTAATATTTAAGTAGTCTCAATAAATAATATTCATAAACAGCAAAGTTATTAGGGGTACGGATAGAGCCCTATTTTTTTTTTTTTGTACCAATTAAAAACAATTAAAAACATAAAAGCAGAAACAGAAAAAGCAAAAGTAGTAAAAAAGTAGTAAAAAAAAAACTTACCTAATTATAATATAATAAATTAATAATAAATAATACTCAAAATTTTTGTTAGAAGAAAGTCGTAGGTATGCGACATTGATATTGTTTGCCCTTTGCAATGCATAGTATCTACGTTGAAACTCTTAATATGAAAAAACGTTTTTTATTAGCTTTCATGGTTATAAGTATCTACTGCTATATTACAGAAAATATAAAACACAAAGAAACCAATAAATACCTAATTTCAAAAGAAGAATAACATACCTTTAATATAAAATTTATTTGAACTTATGATTCCAAGTCAATCCAATGTTATAACACTTCAAAGCAACCCGTTTTAAAAATCTCCAATTTCACCTACCTATTATTACGAAATCAAGGAAGAATTTAGGAAATAATTGTAAAAACTTCATGGTGAAGACAAAAAAAATGTGAAATCTATAGGGAGAAAGTAGTGGTCAATTAACTGGAATACTCAATATATTAACCAAAAAAAAAAAGATACAGCAACTCGCGTATCTCAAAAAATACTTGTTTAACACTTGTTCGACTTTTTGAATTTCAAACATGTATGACATTTAATTTAATTTTATTTTATTTGATATCCAACTATTAATATTAATATTTTGAAATCTTATTTTATTGACATTTTAATCTTGTGATAAATATTGACATTATCTTGATGATAAACTGTACCGACTATGCATGTACCTAACATAAATATTTGCACGACTTAAAAGTCGAATGCAGTGAAACCATTTGAAATTGTTACCACCAAAATGTACCTGTATTCTAGCAAATAAATCTTTCATTCATTCATTCATTCTTTAACATTTTTATGTGGAATAAGTGTGTTTAATTTGTGAAAACTATTCATTTAACGATTTTAGCGTTCCGCACATCGCACCACTTGCCTCCTTCCCCTGTATCACGACAGCAGCCGAATATTGCCGAGTGGTCAGAAGCCCGAACAATCATGATGTATCCTTATATCTTTCCTTCCAGATACATTTACTCCTACTACGTCAGCAGTCATTCTGATCTCCAACGAGATCGCCCTGTCTACTGCCTTAGACATCGATTCTTACCCCAAAGAAGACTTCAGGTAAACTAGAATAGAATAGACGCATTTTCTCTTATTAGACTTCCTCAAATATCTTGTTACTCAGTTAATGGTGTATAGAAGCCACATAGGTAGTGACTACGTGTAAATAAAATACTGGTATTTCAACTGGCCTGGTGGTTAGTAGCCCTGACTGCTATGTTTATCATCAGGTGGGATCGCAGTTAAGCACTAGTTTATATTATTTAAAAAAAGGTCGTGAGTTCGATTCTACCCGGTATGGTGTCCCGGAGAAATATAGCCCTTAGCCGCTGGTAGCAGCTAATTATACCTGTAAATGCGAAAGTAACTCAGTTTGTTATCTTTTCACCTCTTAACAGCTGAAAGGATTCGATGAAACTTGGCACACGAGGAGACCATGTCCTCAATTAAGACTAAGGATACTTTTTGACTCGGGAGAATGACTATTTCTTTACCTTTATGGTTAAGATTTATAATTTATGAATGAATTAATAACTCACAACATATATTTATTCAAATAATCTCCCAAAGAACCCCATCTATTTTAATACCATTTATAGTATTAATTGAAACAAATAGAAATATTATTCGCCCTGAACTGTACGATTAACTGCTAATATAATTGCAGGACATCTCTTAATAACATTATTAAGAAGAACAGGGCCTAGTATGCCAAGTTACTTAATTATTATTTTAGTTATTATTCAAATTTTACTATTAATTTTAGAATCAGCAGTAGCAATAATTGAATCTTATGTTATTGCATAATAATCATTCAATCTTATGTTCCTTTGCGACGTTTTCCGACATGAAGGTCGGAGGCTCTCGAAATCAAGACACACTACAATTTAACAAAGGCAAAAGTATGGATGTGTGTGTACGTTTGTTACTTCTTTACACTCAAATGGCTGAACGGATTTGAATGGGCACACATGTAGGCTACGTCCTTGAATAGCACATAAAGTACCTACTTGTTATCCCGGGAGCATGTTCCTATGGGACAGTTACGCGGGTGAAGCTGTTGGTAGAAGCCAGTTGAAAATATTTTTCTCCCCAGAGCACGTTCCCGTGTGATCCTGGGTAGCAGCTGCGCTGGACCACACATCCACGTCAGGGACTATGCCTTCCACCCCGACTTCTCTCGCGGCACCTTCAGTACACTCGCGCTTTTGCAGCTGGACACAAGCAGCACGGAGTTGCGTAAGGCGTCAATTTTATTGTCTGCAGTATCTTCACCCAAAGGAACTCGTAGATAAGTAATAACAACTTGGAGACAAGTAATAGCAACGCTTGTCAAGGTCCATTGCATACTAAGAATTCTTCGTGCTTCGGAAAGGATAGTCAAGGCCATCTTGTATTTTTTGGTAAAGAATTTCCCACACATTTATTAATTCAAACAGAAAACCTTCAGATTTTCAAGTGTGTTACAGATGTGTTTTTGTTGTACTTTGCAGAATTGTTTCCGATCTGTGCACCCCCCGAAAACTTTTCTAGCGGAGACGAGATCTACGCTATGTCTGTTGCAAACGGTAAACTCTTTTAATCTTTAGATATATAATTTTTCTGTACGTGTGTTTATCACCTAACTCCTTCTAAACGCCTTGACCGATTTGGTAGAAATTTTGTGTGTATATTTGTGTGAAACCTTGAAAAAAGTCTGTTTATGTGTTTATTTGAACGCGCTTATGTTTGAATTGAAAAGTTCTTTTAGTTATGGATAGCTAGCAAGGCTGTGGGCTATATAACAGGGACGACACACAGGAACGTAGCAGCAACTAATGCGGGTGGATTCACGGGGGACAGCTAGTAAGTCTGCTCTTTAAATTCTAAATTAACGCGGGCAAAAGCGCTGTGCACCAAACTGATAGACTCAGTGCCCAAGCCATCGACGATGGCCATAGAAGTGGCAAAGTTTTATGCCAACTAAAGAGATGTATGCTGAAACTACCAATGCTTTGGACATTCATTGAAGGTTCCTTTGACAATGTTTCAGATTGCTACAACAGTTCAATGGTGGTGGCGTATAAGATGGAACATGTGGACTCTACTGTCTGCCGCGACTTCTATAAAAGAATGGAGGTAGACCTTTTTCTTAGGTGGGAAATCATCCATGACTTCTCACGCACTAGGGCGGAGCTAGAGGGGTGTCATTTACTGACTAAAACCCACTCCTATGTTCCTTCTTTGTCTTTGTTCTAGGGCCCCGGGGTTCTCTTTCGCATACGCAGACGATATGGTGCTGCTGGCGCCATCTGTCAGCGCACTTAGAAAACTATTAAAGTTTTGTGAGACTTTTGCTTTGACCCATGGTTTGCGATACAATGTTAAGAAAAGCGAATTCATGTTGTTTTCAAGGGGTGGTTTAGGACCCGATACTGTGCCACCCGTGATGTTGTGATGTTACTCTTAACAGAGTTGATAAATTTAAATATCTAGGTCAGATCGTGATGGCTGATCTAAAGGATGACGCTGACATCGATAGGGAACGCAGGGCGTTGACGGTGAGAGCGAATATGTTGGTCAGAAGATTTGCAACTTGCTCGAAGCAGGTTAAGATTACGCTGTTTAAGGCATATTGCCAAAACTTCTATTGCAGTAGCTTGTGGGCAACGTATTCGCGAAAAACCCTCGACGCCTTGCGCGTCCAATACAACAACGCCTTTAGGATGTTATTGCGGCTACCACGGTTTTGCAGCGCATCTGGAATGTTCATGGAGGCGCGTACAGATGGATTCGCAGCCATTTTGCGCAAGAATGTGGCCTCCTTATTAAGCAGGGTTCGTGCGAGCGGCAATGGCATTCTGGCGGTTGTCGTTGACAAATTTTGCTGTCCTATACTAAAGCATCAAATTAGGGTGCTGATGGAATAGGGTTAAAATAATTATAATATAAAATTTTTAATCTTTTTAATATTTTAATTTACTAACACCTAGATGATAAGTTTTCTACTAACCATTGGATCAATGATGTGTGAATGAATAAAATTATTATTATAACCCATGGTCTCGGTAGGCTTCGACCCTGCTGGGCACCTACGGTTGTGCTGACATTTCCTTGAGGCGCGCGTGGAACACTACGCGCCGTCGTCGACTCGGGCTCGGTCCCGATGGTTACCCATTAGACGACGAGCTACCCATTGCTCGCCGTCCGCAAGCCCTGGAAATCAGGGTCGGGATCCCGGCTGCTGAGGGCGTAAGCAAGTCCGTTCCATCCCGCGTGCGGCCGCCTCCTTCGCTAGCATTACTACTTCGCAGAAGGAGGCGACCACCTGCCAATCCTTCATTTTCTCCTAGCTACAACGGTCAAGGTAACTGTTCTACTCATGGTTTATCTAACAAAGATTTGAGGTATCGTGGGGTACCCGATGAGCGAAGCTCTTAGTTAATTCAACAAAGTCTTTGCATTTGCGCTACCCACCAAGAGGGGGTGGTATTAGTAACTTCAGAGCCATATGTCATCACTGGCAACACGTACTGGTCATAGACTTTCGTCTTGAGACACTATAGTATGTTGGACGAGAAAATACCGCGCAGCTTCTTGAATGCTGCCCAGTCGAGTCGGGTTCGATGATTGACCTCTTTCTCGAAATTAGACCTACCCAACTGGACCGTCTGTCCCAGGTAGGCGTAATCGTCCACAACTTCGGGTGAAGAGCCTCCGGTCTTGATAGGAGTGGGTGCTACGTGGTTGTTTATCATGACTTTGGTTTGTTCATGTTTCGAGCACTGAACCGAGCTCCTCCGAAATCTCAGCCTTCACTTGTCGTTGGCAAACCAAAGGCGATTGATGTACTCGCCATTGACATTAATGCCTAGCCCTCTCCATTCTAGAACCTTGAAGAGATCCTTACAAGTAAAACTATGACTGACTATTAAGTGAAAATCATCTGTGTGAGGGGTGTGAAAGAAATGGGAGTCAGTGATAGTGTGATGGCAGACTGGATTGAATGGAAGAAAAAAACGTGTTGCGCCGACCATAATGTTTTTTACAAATATAGTAATAAATTTTAAACTATTTGCCCACAGTTGGACATCAAGACTATGTGGCCAAAGCACTGGGTTTGTGCTCGGTGTCCTGGAAGTCAACCATGCGTTTGGCGCAGTGGAACCGCTCTCGTCATACGGCATGAGGATAAATGGAAACTGGTTAGTGAAAATAGACCTTATTGCTAGAAAAAAAATAGCTATTTTTCCTTCTGGTACAAAATATTGGGTGTTGAAACCGTTTGCAGATCAAAAGCTAAGCTTAGCCAGGTTCCTATCAGGAACGGCTGAATGGATTTGGATGAGGCACACGTGTCAACCATCTCCGCAAAATTATCACACAAATACACTTATATATTTTTTTTAGTAAGGGTTATTTTTATATAGTTTTATTTATATGTTTATATTTATTTACCATCATCCGTGCGTCACTGCGGGGTGCCAGCTGAAAATCAGCGCTGGGTGTCTGACGCCCAGCAATTGCTGAGTTGGCGACCCTTTCGGTTCGGGCACGCTCAGCGCAGCTATATTGTAAATCTGTACTTTTTTGTTGTTGTTGTTGCCTATTGTATTGCCTGCATCGAATAAATACTATTCTATTCTATTCTCCTGGAATAACACTTAGAATACTTTTTGTACCCTTAGTATGTTCTCTTGGGGCAATTTTTTACTTTTAAGCGGGCGAATTGTTTCTGGCAACAGTTAGTGTTATTATAATTTAAAAATCCGGGCAAGTGCGAGTCGAACTCGCACACTGAGGGTTCTGTACAAACTTTCCTATGAAAACAGTTTAATTCCAGAATTGAGTTACGAAGATTTTTCAGGATTCTAGGTCAATGGGAAGTACCCTACGAATTTTGATTCCCTTATGAAATATACATTTTATGTGTCATAAACGGCCGTAAATTTCTTTTTTGTTTATTTAGCTAGGTGTGGGTATCTCCGGCCCTGGCTGTCGCTCTCCGTCCAGATTCCTGGACTACGGCATGTACCATTCCTGGGTCACTCGCATCATCGCCGGGATTGGACAGCCGACCATCTCCAGGATTGCACCCAACCATCTTATATTAAGGCGGAGTGAGCAGTATTTTAATTTAACCATCATTTGTTAAGTTTGAATAGCTCAGATACTAGAGTAAACTTACTTGTTTCTTGTAAGTTTTGAATAAATTTTATTGTGATCTTTAGTGAGTAAGTAAGTATCAACTTCATAGATAGACCATTAAGTTGAATTCAAACACGCAGTGTGAGTTTTGGCGGGATTTTTTCGAGTGAGTTCAGTTAACTGTAGATATTGTGTTGTAAAATTGGTGTAGTTTTTTTAGCTCAAGTTGAATTGAGTCAAACAATTAGGAGAATCTTTGAAAAAGGCGCAATTTCGGTAAAATGGAGATCAGAATGTTATTGTAGTACTAGACTACCACAACGAAGCTTGCCGAGAAGGTCTCTTTAAGTGATTGTAAACTAAATACTTTCTAAACATGAGTTTTCAAGTGTATGAATTTTTTCAGCAACAAATAATATACCAAGATATGGACGATGTGACCCAGAGGAGTCAAAACTGGAGATATATTCAGATAAAACAACTGTAGTGCCGCCGTTTGAAGATGAAGACGAGATGGCCGATAATGTTGAATCTGCTTATTTTAATGTAAGTTGCAATGGTGATAATGTCTATTAGTTTACAACGTAGCAGTTTAATTTACATCAGTAAATTGATGGTGATATACTATATGTAGGCTATTAACGAACCTCAACTCGAAATTTCAAGTACTGAAAATTTCCTCATGGAAAAATCTTTGACAATAACATGTCTGCCAAATGTTGTCGTTATGTCGTACGATTTCATTGAATATCTGTAAGTTGTAAAGTTTCAAGTAAAGATTAGGTACTGCTAGGCTAATACAAGTAAGGACGGAATTCACCAATAAAACTAATCGCGATTTAACGTTTGGCTCGCATAATCGCGTTTAGCCGCTGTCACTAGTGTTACTTGTAAAAATACAACAAAAGAAAAATACAGACAAGTGACACTAGTGACCGCGGCTAAACGCGATTATTCGAGCCAAACGTTAAAACGCGATTAGTTTTATTGGTGAATTCCGCCCTTAGATAGTGATCTCACACAAACCTATCAATTCAAATGTTATTGGTAATTCCCACTTTGGGTGGAGCGAGAAGGAGTATCAGACTTTTACTGGCTAAAACCTATCTGTGTTTCTACAGATGCCCTTTGAGTTTTTCCAGGCCTGCGATAACAATTTCAAAAAAATCCGTAGCCCAAAATCCCACATCTCAATTGGCAATGCCTGGAGTTTACAGACTGATATTATTTCAGGTGACACTACTACAGTTTGTGGACTATCACTGCATAGTCATTCAGGTTTGGAACGCACTGGGTACTTCAGACACACCCACCATCAAGATCCGCCGCTGGTGTACCGGTTCCTCTTGTCTTCAGCCAAGCAGGGGAACAGTCAACTACTATGTAGAAATCAAGTTCAAACAAATGTGTACTTATAGGGTAGCTGCTTATGGAGCAGATTTTTTTTATGAGGATTCTAAATAAAAATAAAATTCAATATTGGATGATGTTTAGATCATGAATAAAGGCATTGATTTTAGCAAAGCGTTTGACTACATCTCTCTCCACCACCCTAGGTTGACTGGTAGATATTGCTTAAGGTTTAAGTCCACCTGAGTCCTGAGTGTAAAAAGAAGAGCATAAGGGTGCTTTTCACCAGAGATGTGACATTGCTACGTTGCTATGGATGCGTTTCATATCCACCAATCATATTCATTGGTGCACATAGCTTAGCACTGGCGGAAACGAATTCAAATAAGATATGTTTTTTATATGGAAGGATTCGTGCGATGGATGCGTGCTATGGATGTGTGCTATGGATGCGTGCTACGGATGCGTGCTATGAATGAACGCGAGTGGTGTAGCTATGTGTCGCTTCCCTACTATCGATACATCGCATAGCTCGAGCTGCGCATCTTCCTCGCGCAAGTACTTTGAGGCAGCGCATCTTCATGACACATCTTACTCGCATCGCCACATAGCTTAGTATCAGAGGAAACGGTCACATAATTTCACAGAATAGGTTAGAATAGAATAGAATAAAACTTTATTGTACACCAAAATAGTAACAAAAACTTTTAAACTAACTTAATCTATGTGTACAATGGCGGTCTTATCGCTAACAGTGATATCTACCAGACAACCTTAGGATGGACAATAAGAACTTAAAATAAAAAAGCAAATTGTGCAAATTAAGTTACACACACACACACAGCTTAGCTATTAAATCCTCGCAGCATAGCTGCATAGCACATCTCTGGTGGAAAAGCAGCCTAAATACGAAACAGCACGCTGCGCCCCAACACGGGTGTAATGGAAGTATGCCTAAAGGCTGCCAGGCTCAAATAGGGTTAGGCGAGTCACAAAGAGCTAGTGAGATGATTTAGACGCTCACCACGAGAACTGCTTCGTAACGGTGTGGGAGAAAAATGTCAGGAAGGACTTGGAAGAGGCCTTTGCCCAGTACCAGGACCGTAATACCTAGAAAATAAAAGCTATCAATAAGTATTTATTTCGTACAACCAATAATAGCACCCATAAAGCCACATGCAGAACACACAATTTAAAAAAATACAGCAGCGACAGCACCATGTCTGCTACAGCAATGTTAGATATAAGAGCTACCAAATTTCCCGGCAATTATTACCAGAACTATTTTGGAGCTGACCCGCACCCTGAGCACCAGGGACGCGCACCGCTTGCAAGGCGGTGTTTTTTTGTGTGGGAAAATCATCTAATGACATCCCTCGCTCTTGGCCAGTGCGGGAGGGCGTGTCCGACTTTTATTGACTAAAAACCCACTCCTGTTTCTTCTTTGCCATTGTTCCAGGGCCCCGGGGATCTCATTCACATCACCCATGGCCCCAGTAGGTTTCTACCCTGCTGGGCCCCTACAGTTGCTGACATCTCCTTGAGGCGCGCGTGGAACACTACGCACCGTTGGCGACTTGGGCTCGGTCCGGACAGTTATCGGACGGACGGACGGCGAGCTACTAATGCTCACTGTCCACATTGCAAGGTGGTGTGGAAATAGTCGGTGCGCACTTCTGCAAATATGCAAAAAAAAATAACGTCTATAATTATGTCAATCAAAGTAGTCGTTCCATGTAAAACACAGGTATTCAGCCGCATCCGGTAAGGTAAAAAAAATATCCCAGGACGAACATTTATAATAATAAGTTTATAATATTTATCAACTAGCTTCTGCCCGCGACTTCGTACGCGGATCCTGTTGCTTATGCCAGCGACAACGGGGTCGTCAAAATCGAAAATCTGAAAAGTCTGATGTCGAATTCTAAGAGCCCGGAGATAGGAAAACAACGTGATGCGCGAGACGATTCGAGACGTTCCAGATCTTTCATTTTTGTAAGTCAACAGGAAATGCCCATCAGACTAAACAACTTTTGCTAAGACGTCATTCCTATAAATGTTATATTAGTGTCGCTGGGCTTATATATTTAGTAATAGTTTGTTGATTTACAGAAACACTCTAAGATGCTTCCCATACTATAACTATGGCATAGATTCCTCAAAAACTATTTGGCTTAGTAAACTCAAAATTTGAAAGTTATGTAGTTAATTTACTGGTAAGAGACGTCAGGTTAATAAGGAAGTTTAGGAGACGTCGAATAACAGAAGTGTTATAATTTACTGTAACACTTCTGTGTAAACAACGTTCGTTGTTTTTCTCTCGGTCTCATTCAATACGTGCAGCGAGTCGGACGCGGGAGCAAGCGACGTAAAGTTGTCCGTGTGAGAAGCAGCTCGACCTGAGGTCGACACCCGCAGCCTTCAGTGTCTGCCCCTGCGACTTATTTATTGTCACGTCGAAGCACACGCTCACAGGAAACGCGCTTGAATTGAAAGGGGTAATTGTGGGGAATCAGTGGTATACGTGGTATAAACACTGTCTCGCCGACACCACAACCCGTTAGAATTTCCGCCTCAATGATATTTCTCTGCAGCGAGACCTTAAAATTATCGTGCTCGTGTTCAGGCACCGATTCCAGAGCGTTTTGTAATCCCCTTATAAGGCTCAAATCTAAATTAGGAATATGTCGGCATCGGACATTAGCCTGTTCAGCAAAATCTGCAATGAAATATATTTGCAAAAATTTCGGCATTTCGGTGGGAAGCAGGAAACCTATCCGATAGTAGACTTGCCCCTGATCCAAAGAATCCAGATTCAGTGACTTGATGAGCTCCAAATGAAGTCATCTGGAAAGCACTGTTGTAGGCTCGAGTATTGCTTAAGAAATGGCTGGACTTGGGATGCTCGCCATTCAAAAGAACTCGTAAGATCTCCGGTGGCTCTTGCATAGAGTTTAGTCGTACCTTTCCAGAAGCACAATACATTCCCTTGGTCTCTCCCTTCCACTTACGTGCGTGACAGTGTGCACACACCTCAGACATGGTGCCAATGTCTCCGTGTTCGATGTAATTAATAAATGGATTATAGGAAAACGCGCTTCTTTCTTTATTGAACCACGGTTGCACTTCAGGATCATAAACCATTATAGACTCAGTATCAGATGAGGATGAATTGCGAAGATTGCGACGTATACGGTCTAGATCAATTTGGGCCACACGCTGTTCAACTGATTGACTTGCCCGAATTTCTTGAATCCGCTTCTTGAGAGGATTCAAGAAATTCGGGCAAGTGTAAAGTTCCGCTTCGTGAGCGTGGAATGAACAGACACCTCAACACGCATGTGTGAGATATCTTTGCCGAGCAAGTGCGTTGCGTTGCTCACGCTGCTCGTCTGTCTCCAAAGACCGAGCTAGAGCATGCTGTGAGCGGTCTGCACTAAGGCGCATCTCATGCTCTTCAGGGTTCTCAAGTGATCGAGATGTGGCAGTGCGAATACGCTGGGAGCTTAAACGCGAGTCTCTCTGCGTGTAAGTCTCCGAAGCGTGAGATACTGCGTGGCGCTCGCGATCGCTTGCTTGGCGTGTATCGCGCTCCTGACTGTTCTCGAGCGACCAAGCAGTCTCAGTGCGGAAAAGCTGAAGACTTAATCTCTGCTCTCTCTCTGTATCCGTTTCGGAAGCGCGAGATAAACAATGACGCTCTCGGTCACTCGCAAGTCATATCTCACGCTCCTGACTGCTCTCAAGTGATCGAGCAATCTCAGAGCGGATATTCTGAAGACTCAACCTCTGATCCCTCTGTGTACCTATCCGTGGTGTACCCGTTTCGAATGCGCGAGACAAAGAATGACGATCCCGGTCGATAGCTAAACGCATTTCTCGTTGTTCCACACTTTCCTGAGATCGAGAAGCAGTAGTGCGAACTCGTTTAAATTCTAGTCGTAATTGGCGCTGCGTGCTAGTTTCTGCGGGAACAAACTTAGTGCATTACGCTCACGGTTAGCACCTAGCCGTTGTTCACGCTCTGCGTCGGTTTCGAGAGATCGAACTAACCTGCGCATCGTAGAAACCCTTGAGTTTCGAGACAGATTTATCTTTTTCTAAAATGCATAGCTAAAATTCCTTCTTAATCCGATACTAACGATATTCAAATCAATGAAAAGTAATCGAATAAGTATGTGACAATTGCTAGTAAGTAGAAAAATAATAATGTTTCGCAGGAAAATTAAACACATCAACCAACACAGTTAACAAAGGTAACCCCCGTTTCTATAGGATGAGAGCGGCACATCAGGACCTTTAACATCACTTTTTGGGAACGAAACCATAGCGCGATATAATTCGACGCCAACGCCATCTAGTTAGAAAACGGAAACTACATATTATTTACCCAAATTAAATTATGAAAAAAACTAAATTGTCGTTAATTTAACAGACAACTACATTATTTTGGCATAAAAAAAAAATGGTAACAGCAGCAAGGAACAACTCTAAGAATTACATACTTAATAAATTTAAATTCCCCGCTAAATTCCCCGTTGTAACTTGCAATTTATAATATTACTGCCCCGCTCCTTTATAAAAATAGCGTGATTATTATGTTCCCAGAGTTAATTTTTTATTAACTAAATAACATGTCATTTTGTGCATTCAATTACGAATAAAAACCTTTTAAAATCAATATTGCTTACCTCTTATAACATACGGCGTGATAATATGTAGCCTAAAGCCTTCCTTGGTTTACAAAGAATATTTTTGCTGAATTTCAATTCAATCTATCTAGTAGTTTTGGCGTGAAGCCGTACCATACACACAGACAAAAAGACAAACAGACAAAAATTCTAAAAATTCACTTTTTGTCATCAGTTACGTTTTTCTAACAAAAGCCACTTATTTTTTCTGGAAAATTCTCAATGTACAGTTTTTCTTTCGTTACTGTTTTATTATATGTATAGATTAAAAAAACTGGATGCCACCCCAAGCTAGTTTGGAAAAGGCTTTCGCGCTCTACTTTAGAGCGAGAGAAGTCATGAGATGATTTCACAACAGAAAAAAGAAAAATTAAAAGCCTGCCATTACTGCTTCACAGAAGGAGGTAACCGCTTTCTATTTCCTCTCACTCCAGGCTATGGTCAGAACCAGAGCCCAGCTTAAGAGTTCACCGCTACCAATCGTCTCCACACGAGGACACGGCGCGGCGGTGCTCCACTCAAGCGTGGCGCACCTCCGCCGTATGCTCCACCGTGACCTGCGGGCGGTCTGCACAACGGTGACATCCGGGCGTTTCTTTTGAATCCGAAACAGGAACTTCCCGAGTGATATGCTATGATGTGGTCGACAATGGAGCACGCTTGCCCAGAAGCAATCTATTCATTCTTGACTTGAAAGACTCTCAGGTAAACAACAGGAAACACAGTCTCCGGCAGGGAATGTCGCTCCTTATCTGTATGCTAAATGAATGTGATGAACGTTGTGGGTGCAACAATTCGCTGGGTATATAAATTCTCTCGCAGAAAAGAAAGATATAGGTTAGTGGTACGGAGAACCTGAGGCGATGCTCTCCAGTTGGGGGACGTAAGGCGGTGAAGAATGTTGTTTCTAGTCCCATTGCAGTAAAACTTATATGAAGGTATTTTAAAAATTCTTTCATACTTGCTTAATTATTTAGGCCTACTATCCACGGACGTGTAGCTTCCTAAACGCGTATTCATCATTATAAGCTTGATATATGCCTGTGTGAATCTTACATACAAAACTATGTGTCTGTGTCTCTTATGTGACACTATGCCGCGAGACACACAATGTTCGTTTTTTTTTTTATCTTAAGTGTCTACACGTTGTTTCTACATTATGTGTATCTCATCATCATCTTCCTCGGCTGCCCTTGTCCCATCTTATTTGGGGTCGGTGCAACACGTTTTTTTCTTCCATTCTATCCTGTCAACCGTAATGCTATCACTAACTTCCTTTTCTTTCATATCACTGTTCACACAATCCATCCATCTTTTCTTTGGCCTCCCTCTCCATCCATCCACATGTATACTCATAACTCTTTTAGATCTATGTGTGCCAAATAAAATATTTATATTTCTTTCTTTCTTTGTCAGAGACTTTTCCAGGGTGACGCCCAGGATAACAAGTTGAGGGCAATGATCTATGTCAACGCCTTATTTAATAAACCGGCCCTAACAGAGCTCTATGCAAAAGGGCAAGCCTCCAAAATCATTAAAGACTATGGTTATACTATTTTTAAGCGACCTCTTCCCAACCTGCCCACACTCCTCGGCGCTTCAAATTATGCAAATAGGAATCAAACTTGTAACTACCCTAATGCTTAAGAGTGCTCTTCCTGGTCCGTCAATCGTCAACGTGAGCATGGTTTAAAAGCTAGTTGTTTCATCTAACGTAATTCAACGCAATGTTTGATGAAGGGGCAACGCGCAAAAAGAGCGATAACGCCAGAACGCTCTGTTGGCATTCGGTAATTCCGGCACTCAATCAAATGTTTTACAAAACTTGTTCCAGGAAATACGTGTTATTTTAAAATTCTAATAGTTTTTGGAAATAAAAATCGTAACTCAGAATCTCGATTAAATGTGCAAGGTTTGTATAAATATACTTTCTTTAATTTTTTAATTTATTAGTGACTTATGAAGAGCCAAAGTTTACACAAAATAGCAAATTTTCAGACGCCTTTCCTGGATTAGTTTTAAACAAATGTATGTTTTGATTGCAAATGAAACCTAGATAATATCCACAAGATATCTGTATTTCCAAAATATCTAAATGATCTAAGAAAGATGTATCATCATCATCATAATTTTAGCCGAGAGACGTCCACTGTTGTACATAGGCCTCTCTCAAGTGTCGCTATAACGACCTGTCCTGAGCATCTCGCATCCATCGGAGATGTGCAATAACGTCGTAAGAGCGTGTATGAAAAAATTTCGGGTTGGGCGCTCTTAACGTTCAAGTTTCATCGATTTTTAGACGGAAAAAGTTTTGAAACTACGATCGGCAACGTTCAACGCTCCACAATCTTGACGACTTTAGGAATTACTTCTGACATGAAGATTTAGCAGCCAATGTTCAGGTAGATTTGACTGGCCTGTTGGTCTAGTGGTTAGTGGCTATGCAGGAGACAACCTCCGGGTTCGATTCCCACCCAAGACTAATGTTTGTGTGATGAGCACGATAATTTGTTTTATGTCTGAGTGTAATCAATCTATAATATGTATAAATAGGTTACCGGCAATCTGTATAATTCGGTATTCACTTGGGCAGGTTCTGCAGATTGACTGAATTATATGTGTTTTATAAAGGATTTGAATAAAATACATAATTTTTAATTCTACAAGTATTTATTATACAACAGAATGTACTTAACTAATAAATTACTTATTAATATTATATCTAGCCTACACTGTTCCACAGCTGGCCCGAGACCTCCTTCCATTCCTTCCATTGTTCTCGGCTCTGAGTCACTTCTTGTCTATTCTTAAAGAAGAAAACCTGTTCCAGACCCCCTAGCCAAGTTACAACCGTTTCGTTTCGGTTTTCTTTTCGTTGATCGCCTCGAGTCGGCCACGCCTCCGATTCCTTTGTTCTGACGTCATCTCAACGCTCAGTAACTTATCTACATTGTGCTTACATATTAGAAGCGACAAAAATATGTAACCAAGATTTAAGTAACTCATAATATTATTTAAAAGAGTGTCCATGGAGTTTATGCACGTTCTCCTCCATAGAGACGCCTCCATCACTTTGGAACGTGCAATTTAGCTTCACTTGTTTTTTTTTGACTGACCGACATTTTGACAATTCAAAGTGCCTGTAATTGGTCTATTTGAAATAAATGTTTCTGATTTCTGATTTCTGATTGTATTTTCAACTTATATGCGAACAAAGTCGCGGTCAAGAGTTTTTAATTACAATAAAACAAAACCAATAAAAAAAAACTTAACAGAAACATTTTCGAATTCTACTTGGATTCGTTATTGAAACCTCCACGGTCCGAACTAAGCATTGCTCCTCGTTATTTATACTGCGTACATATCGAAGGACTGGAACAATTTGCCTGCTGCGGTCTTCCTGTTCGATTATAATTTAGGTTTCTTCAAGGCTGGAGTGACTCTCAGCCATCAACGATTGCATCACTGCTTACCATCAGGTGGGCCGCGGTCAAGAGTCAGTTTTATATTATTATTTAAAAAATCGGGCAAGTGCGAGTCGCGCACTGAGGGTTCCGTAAAAGCTTACCTATGAAAACAGTTCAATTTACAAATTGAGTTACGAAGATTTTTCCAAATCGCAAAAAAAGTTTTTTTTGTGATGTAACTACAAATTTACAGTTTTTAGATTTCTTTTCGATACTTGTGCTTATGTTTTATGTGTGTGTACCTTGCTTAATGTCAAATTTCAGGATTCTAGGTCAACGAGAAGTGCGCTATAAATTATTCCCTTGAGAGTATATATGTAGAAACACTTGTTCGGTTGTTGGTTTTTCGTTTGTTGGTTTAATTGATTTTGTTTTGTCTGTTTTTGTTTCTTTATTTTTGTCTGTTTTTGTTTCTTTGTTTTTGTCTGTTTTTGTTTCTTTGTTTGTATCTGTTTTTCGTGCGCGAGCAGTTTTAGGAGATGGCCAGCCAGTGATATCTCTTGATATCATGTTTTTTTTACCATACAAAGGGTATGCTTCATCTTTCACAAACCCCTTATATTTATATTTGTTCATCTTATAATTTATCATTAATGGATACCAATTAGTAAGTCTGTTAGCATATTTATGTGCTCTGAATGAATCCATAGCTTTAACAGCTCTTCCGTAAGCCTGGATGCTATATTTTAGTCCGTTATCGTAGGTTATTTCAACGTAGAACTGTATCTGGATGGATTGGACTCCGGTGTAGCAGATAGCAGTAGCTCCGGGGCCAGCACAGTACCGCCTGAGACGCAGGATGGGCGTTTTATCTCTAATTTTATCCTTGTAGTCCGCTTTGAGGACAACGCAGCTGTATTCAACGTCGCCAATGATTGTTAGCTGAAAAAAAAAAATTGATCGAAAGAAAAACATTTTATTTGCCGGAAAAGGCGCAAACTTATAACTAACATATTGCAAACATTTTGCAAGACAAAAACATAATTAATTAGAAATAACATATATGCGCCACGTCCTAGCAAAACGGCCGTACGCTCAGCATAATGCCGTGTCCACAACGCAAAAATGCGACGAGTCCACAGCGCTGGTTTTCAGCGCGGACCGGTGACGTTATCTATTCCTTGTCTTGTATATTCTCGTATTCTTTAGGGTGAGGGCCTGGAGATCCGTAACACAGGGTCTCCCTAGTACGGACTCCAGTCTCTCGCAAAGGAGCTTCTTACTCACTTGTAGAATAGATTACTTAGTTAAGGAAACCTTTGTGAAGAGAGAACAATAAAAAAAATATTATTATATTATGATTCTCTTTATTTATTTTCTATACATATTTTATATATTTTTAAACATTTCTTAAAAACACATATAAAAAAAAAACATTTAAAAATATAAAAAATAGTAGTCCGCCGGTGTCGGGAGCAGGGTCCAAGCTACCGGTGGTTAGGGCTCCAGAGACAGGAACCTCCTCACAATCCGAGCCGTATCAAGGAGTACTGCCTTCTGTATCAGGCCCTTGATCCAACCGCGTAACGACAGCTTCGACAGATGGTCGTCGAAGCTTTTGGCTATAAGGCCATTGGCAGTAACAACAATCGGCACAATGACAGCCGAGTCCACATTCCACATGTCGACAACCTCGTGTGCTAAGTCGAGATATTTGATTTGTTTTTCTTTCTCAGCTTTCACGAGATTCTCGTCATGCGGGATGGTGACATCGACTATCATTGCGCGGCGCGCTAATCGGTCTATCACCACTATATCCGTGACATGGTCATTTTCGAGAACTGGGTCGGGCACATACCTGTAATACGTTACCTCTGAATACACTAAGTTGTATTTCAAAGCAAGTTGCTGGTGAATAATCCTGGCTACTTGGTTATGCCTGTGCAAGTACTCGCCGTTAGCCAGACGAGAACAACCAGAGATAATATGTCTGATAGACTCACCCGGACGATGGCATGCCCGACACACGTCAACCGTCCCGTCCTTCATTATATATCTCCGGTAGTTATTCGTCAAGATGACTTCGTCCATAATTGCACAGATAAAACCTTCAGTTTCCCCGAAGAGGTTGCTGAAACGTAGCCAGGCCACGGACGCTGCAAAATCTACATCAGACTCATGAAGAGCCCGATAAAAGCGCCCGTGGAGCTCCTTACTTTTCCATACTTCCTTGCGGTCATCAGTTGTAAGTACAACAGGTTTGCGCCAGTTCTCTTTAGCCATGGACAGCGGGGTGAGTCCCTTGTCCACTGCGACCACATCGTGGTGCATACCCACATCGATTTTATAAAAGTACTAGCTTCTGCCCGCGACTTCGTACGCGGATCCTGTTGCTTATGCCAGCGACCACGGGGTCGTCAAAATCGAAAATCTGAAAAGTCTGATGTCGAATTCTAAGAGCCCGGAGATAGGAAAACAACGTGATGCGCGAGACGATTCGAGACGTTCCAGATCTTTCATTTTTGTAAGTCAACAGGAAATGCCCATCAGACTAAACAACTTTTGCTAAGACGTCATTCCTATATATGTTATATTAGTGTCGCTGGGCTTATATATTTAGTAATAGTTTGTTGATTTACAGAAACACTCTAAGATGCTTCCCATACTATAACTATAGCATAGATTCCTCAAAAACTATTTGGCTTAGTAAACTCAAAATTTGAAAGTTATGTAGTTAATTTACTGGTAAGAGACGTCAGGTTAATAAGGAAGTTTAGGAGACGTCGAATAACAGAAGTGTTATAATTTACTGTAACACTTCTGTGTAAACAACGTTCGTTGTTTTTCTCTCGGTCTCATTCAATACGTGCAGCGAGTCAGACGCGGGAGCAAGCGACGTAAAGTTGTCCGTGTGAGGAGCAGCTCGACCTGAGGTCGACACCCGCAGCCTTCAGTGTCTGCCCCTGCGACTTATTTATTGTCACGTCGAAGCACACGCTCACAGGAAACGCGCTTGAATTGAAAGGGGTAATTGTGGGGAATCAGTGGTATACGTGGTATAAACACTGTCTCGCCGACACCACAACCCGTTAGAATTTCCGCCTCAATGATATTTCTCTGCAGCGAGACCTTAAAATTATCGTGCTCGTGTTCAGGCACCGATTCTAGAGTGGTTTTGAAATCGGTAACGTATGGGTTGACACTGTGCAGAGTGTTTTGTAATCCCCTTATAAGGCTCAAGTCTAAATTAGGAATATGTCGGCATCGGACATTAGCCAGTTCAGCAAAATCTGCAATGAAATATATTTGCAAAAATTTCGGCATTTCGGTGGGAAGCAGGAAACCTATCCGATAGTAGACTTGCCCCTGATCCAGAGAATCCAGATTCAGTGACTTGATGAGCTCCACATGAAGTCATCTGGAAAGCACTGTTGTAGGCTCGAGTATTGCTTAAGAAATGGCTGGACTTGGGATGCTCGCCATTCAAAAGAACTCGTAAGATCTCCGGTGGCTCTTGCATAGAGTTTAGTCGTACCTTTCCAGAAGCACAATACATTCCCTTGGTCTCTCCCTTCCACTTACGCGCGTGACAGTGTGCACACACCTCAGACATGGTGCCAATGTCTCCGTGATCAATGTAATTAATAAATGGATTATAGGAAAACGCGCTACTTTCTTTATTGAACCACGCTTGCACTTCAGGATCATAAACCATCATAGACTCAGTATCAGATGAGGATGAATTGCGAAGATTGCGACGTATACGGTCTAGATCAATTTGGGCCACACGCTGTTCAACTGATTGACTTGGCAAGTGTAAAGTTCCGCTTCGTGAGCGTGGAATGAACAGACACCTCAACACGCATGTGTGTGATATCTTTGCCGAGCAAGTGCGTTGCGTTGCTCACGCTGCTCGTCTGTCTCCAAAGACCGAGCTAGAGCATGCTGTGAGCGGTCTGCACTAAGGCGCATTTCATGCTCTTCAGGATTCTCAAGTGATCGAGATGTGGCAGTGCGAATACGCTGGGAGCTTAAACGCGAGTCTCTCTGCGTGTAAGTCTCCGAAGCGCGAGATACTGCGTGGCGCTCGCGATCGCTTGCTTGGCGTGTATCGCGCTCCTGACTGTTCTCGAGCGACCAAGCAGTCTCAGTGCGGAAAAGCTGAAGACTTAATCTCTGCTCTCTCTCTGTATCTGTTTCGGAAGCGCGAGATAAACAATGACACTCTCGGTCACTCGCAAGTCGTACCTCACGCTCCTGACTGCTCTCAAGTGATCGAGCAATCTCAGAGCGGATATTCTGAAGACTCAACCTCTGATCCCTCTGTGTACCTATCCGTGGTGTACCCGTTTCGGATGCGCGAGACAAAGAATGACGATCCCGGTCGATAGCTAAACGTATTTCTCGTTGTTCCACACTTTCCTGAGATCGAGAAGCAGTAGTGCGAACTCGTTTAAATTCTAGTCGTAATTGGCGCTGCGTGCTAGTTTCTGCGGGAACAAACTTAGTGCATTACGCTCACGGTTAGCACCTAGCCGTTGTTCACGCTTTGCGTCGGTTTCGAGAGATCGAACTAACCTGTGCATCGTAGAAACCCTTGAGTTTCGAGACAGATTTATCTTTTTCTAAAATGCATAGCTAAAATTCCTTCTTAATAAGAAAATAACGATATTCAAATCAATGAAAAGTAATCGAATAAGTATGTGACAATTGCTAGTAAGTAGAAAAATAATAATGTTTCACAGGAAAATTAAACACATCAACCAACACAGTTAACAAACGTAACCCCCGTTTCTATAGGATGAGAGCGGCACATCAGGACCTATAACATCACTTTTTGGGAACGAAACCATAGCGCGATCTAATTCGACGCCAACGCCATCTAGTTAGAAAACGGAAACTACATATTATTTACCCAAATTAAATTATGAAAAAAACTAAATTGTCGTTAATTTAACAGACAACTACATTATTTTTACATAAAAAAAAATGGTAACAGCAGCAAGGAACAACTCTAAGAATTACATACTTAAAAAATAATATAAAATCCCGTTGTAACTTGCAATTTATAATATTACTGCCCCGCTCCTTTATAAAAATAGCGTGATTATTATGTTCCCAGAGTTAATTTTTTATTAACTAAATAACATGTCATTTTGTGCATTCAATTACGAACAAAAACCTTTTAAAATCAATATTGCTTACCTCTCATAACATACGGCGGCGGCGTGATAATATGTAGCCTAAAGCCTTCCTTGGTTTACAAAGAATATTTTTGCTGAATTTCAATTCAATCTATCCAGTAGTTTTGGCGTGAAGCCGTACCATACACACAGACAAAAAGACAAACAGACAAAAATTCTAAAAATTCACTTTTTGTCATCAGTTACGTTTTTCTAACAAAAGCCACTTATTTTTTCTTGAAAATTCTCAATGTACAGTTTTTCTTTCGTTACTGTTTTATTATATGTATAGATATAGATTCTCTGAGGCTGCACACCTCGCGGTTGTGCAGGGTCTTCGTGTTTAAAAAACCTCGACCTCCACACTTCCGCGGGATGTACAGTCTCATTACAGACGACCGTGGGTGATGCATCCGGTTTGCGGTCAACAGTGTACGGAGCCGCCTATCCAGAGCGTCTAACTCGGTCTGAGTCCATTTGAGTATGCCGAAAGAGTACATTAAGACCGGCATGACCCAACCATTGAAGGCGCGCACCTTATTTCCACCTGACAGAAGGCTATTTAATACCATCTTCAGGAGGCCAAAGAAGCGCTCCTTCAACGATTGCTTCATGTCAGCAACGTTAATGCCTAACGCTTCCGACATACCCAAATACTTGTAGGTTTCGGTCGAGGAGAGAGATCTAAGGTGTATGGAATCTGAGAGTTTAATCCCCTCAGATTCCATAATCTCCCCTCGTTTTACATGCATGACTGCACATTTATCCACACCAAATTCCATCCTGATGGCACTACTGAAAGTTTCAGTTACCTTCAGTAGTTCCATCAGTCGTAACTTGTTGGGGGCAATGAGTTTCAGATCATCCATGTAAAGAAGGTGAGATAGAACCTGACCATCTCTTCTCAACCTATAGCCCAAGCCTGATTGCTCTAGCAGTGTGCTTAGAGGATTCAGGGCTAAGCAGAACCAAAGTGGACTCAGACTGTCGCCCTGGAATATTCCCCGTTTAATCCATATAGGCTCATCGTCCCTCCGGATTGATCGACATCCTGGATAGCGAAGGACTGTGTTTCATTGCCCCATACATGACTCAAGGAAGGTGCGTAGAGTTGCATCTATTTTATACAACTCCAACACCCTCATGAGCCAAGTATGTGGAACAGAGTCATAGGCCTTCTTATAATCTATCCAGCATGTCGACAAATCCTTGCGGGATCGACGAACCTGTTGGCTTATGGTCATGTCGATGAGGAGTAGCTCCTTAGTACCGCGAGACCCGTTCCTACATCCATTCTGAGAGGCAGACATAATTGAGTTATTATCAATGTGTTGGTTAATTTTCGTTCTCAGAATGGATGTAAGAAGTATATAGACCGTCGACAAGCATGTTATCGGTCTATAATTCTTGGGTTCCGCAGTACTACCTGTCTTATGGAGCAGATGGGTAACGCCAGTAGTTAGAAACTGAGGTAGCGACCCAGACTCTAAGGATAACTGGAATTGAGATGCCAAGAGCGCGTGTGAGCTGCTATACCATTTTAGCCAGAAGTTTTGCAGTCCGTCCGGTCCTGGAGACTTCCAATTCGGTAACGGACGGACTGCTCTGGCTACATCTGTTGGGCTAATGATTACCTTTTCCATTTCTGGTATAGCTTCGCACACGCGTTCGACTTCACGCATCCAACCATCCTCAGTGTGACAGACGGGCACCGACCAAATATTGCGCCAGAAAGCATTCGTGGCGACAGCATCTGGGCGGGTCACGTCGGTCACAATTTGTTCAGGTCGCTCCCAAGCTCTGTATACCCATCTCTCATCGCTCTGAAACATGCGATTCTGCGAGTACCGGTCGACTCGCCGCTTATACCGTCGAATACGGTTGGCCCATGCACAAACTTTCTGCTTCAGGAAGTCGATGCGCTCCGTGACACGAGATAAGTATTCTGGAGGGCTGATTCCAGTCCCCGAAAACGCTCGCCTCACGTAGCGCATCACACGTGGTCGTGTATTGCCCTCCCTGAAGCAGTATAGTTTACCAATGAGCGCTCTGGCCCCATCAATACGCTTCTCAATCCTACATTGCCAGGCAGGTGCGACAGACTTTGGTCGAGTAGCTCCGTCACAACTTGGTAGTTTTACGTTGGCTAAACGACATGCCGCAATAGCCCCGCAATAGAGGATCGAGTGCGTATCAGCGAGGTTTACGCTTTTCTCGAACACATTCTCAAGCAGCGAGTCCAGAGCACACACTAGCGCCCTATTTTTTTTGTGCATAGGTAACCGGGGAAGACGAGGTCTAAGATCGATCGGAGTCGATCTGTACTCGCGGAGTGCATCCTCCAGTGCGCTCCTCAGTCGATCGTTGCACTGGCTACTTACTGTGACAACCCTATCATCTGCTTCATCATCAACATGATTAGACTGCGGTAGAATTGCATCTGTAGCCCGTGGTGCCGCAGTCTGTGTTTGTATTGGAGTCGAGATGATACGGTTGCTCAGTACCTCTGAGCGCAGCCTATCAAGTGCGGCGTCATCCAATCTGTGATATCGTTGGATAACCCGCACCTGATCCGATAATCGTTGGGTCGTGACGTTGACGGTTGGTTCCAGTTCCTGAAAAAGAGACAGCATCCTAACACGGTACGCGGTGAGGTTAGTTCCCCCCTCTGTAGACCCGTAATATGCGCGCATGACGTTCTCATTCATAGACTGAGTCCATCTCATGCGCTGCACACAACCACCGGCAGCGGGGACCCGGCTCGGGGCCGGTTGGCCCCTAGATCCCAAGCTCCTCGGTGGCCGGCCTCTCCCCGGCCGACGTACAGGTGTTGGCGACGTCGGCGGGGAAAAATACTCGTCGCTCGAGCTCGACGCAACTGCAGCCGCCGGTGACACTGGTGATTCGAGGTCCGGCGGCGGCGAGGCGGAGCTGAGCGGCGAGCCCGGGGGTGGATGGCATGCGCGTCGGGCAGCTGCTCTAGTTAACATATTAACCCATTTCTTTCAATTCATTCCATTTCTGAGATTTCTTGTTGATTGTTAAGACGTCGTCAATGACAGACGTCATTCGGTTTTTTTCTCTTCTATTTTATTTATTTATATGGTTATAGTGCGGATTTCTCTTGGTTTTCTTATTGTATTTTATTAGGCTTCTTTTGTGGTAAATTGTATCACAGTTTACAGGTAAAAAGTACGGGTTTATGAAATTTAAAATGGAATAGAAAAAAATATGACTTATGTTGCTAGAGTGTTGCCAGTTATATTATTATTATTGTTATCGACTAACAGACGTCGTCAACAGTATTGTGTACCAATAGATTTGAGTAAAATTAAATATAAATAATTTTTTAGGACAAAGTCATAAATGGAAATAACAGTAATAAATAAATAGTGAGGAAATACAATTATCTACATACGTATAAAGTGGCAACATTACGCCACGTCTTTAAAAGGGCGGTGGCTTAAAGAACTTATCGCTCTTCTCTTTCCACAAAGTGGATATAGCAAATGTTGTTACTTATTTTCTCAGAGGAACTCCACGCGAACGAAGTTGTGGGTACAGCTAGTGATTTTATATATTTTTTAGTTCTTTAGCGAAACTTTCGTTCTCCTATTGAGCGTCATGACTATTATATACTCGTCTGGCAGAGACCTGAAACTGCTAGAGTCTTCTTGACGTTTAATTTAGCCTTGTGGGAGCAGGTTGAAAGGTCATCTGAAGAAAACCTATTTTTTTTTTATTCTGATGTAAGAAAAGCTAAAGAAAATTCAGGACAGAACTCATGTTCTGTCCTGAATTTTGTTTAATGATTATTCATATTAGGCGACTTCAACGCCAAAATAGGAATCCCTAAAGTACCTATAGAACCTATAATAGGACCCTACGGTCTAGGTACCGGCAACGAACGAGGCGAAAGACTAACTGAATTCTGTTTAGAAGAGGAACTGGTCATATTGAATACCTTTACCTATTACCAAAAGAAAAAAACTTAGCCAAAGATGGACATGGATGTCACCTAATAATACAACTAAAAATGACTATCTACTAACAATTAAGAGAGATTATTTCATTAATTTCGAGGTGCTTAGAAAAATTACATTCCCCTCAGATCACAGATTAATAAGAGGTATACTGAGGATCAAAAGCCACAAAGAATGTCGCAAAAAGTTCTCACAAAATAATTCCTTGTTTGAGTACAGAGAAAGAACAACTAAGATTTTTAGAAACCTTGGAAAAAGCTCTTGAAGAAATATCCTACATAAACATGTCTATTCAGTGTTTATATGACTACATAGAATCAAGTATTATAGAGAGCCTGAAACAAGCAAGAACTAATCACAAATTAAAAAAGTGCTTTAAATTATCTATTAAAAATAGAGAATAAAAAAAAATTAAATGAAAAGGCATACAATACAACTAAATAGTAGTAGAAGCAAGGAAGAAAAAATAGAGTTAAAAAGTTTGTATAAAACTATCACCAAAAATATACATAAAGAATACGAAAACTAGATATTTACGAAAGTTGGTTACAGAAGACAGGTAGCATAAAGTCGGCGTATAAGTATCAACGTCAATATAAAATATGGATACCAAAAATTTACACCACAGACGGTAATTCAGAGAACAGAATGGACTTGGTTTTGTTGGCTACGAATTTTTATAGAAAACTGTACAAAAAGAGACCCTGTGAAGACGTATCGGTAGATAGAGTTTCTCAAGTACTGAAGTCTGAAACCGAAGTGAAAGACTTCTCCCTGATGGAAATTGTATTGGGTATCAGTCACCTAAATAATCGAAAAAGCCCAGGACCCGACTCTATTATTAATGAAGCACTGAAAATTGGCGAGAAACTTATTTCAGGTCTAATTACCATATTATTCAACAAAATCCTGAAAGAGTGGAAAGTGCCAGAACAACGGACTGTATCTAAAATCATTCTTATTTACAAGAAAAGAGATCCATCAGACGTCTCAAATTACAGACCGATTAGTCTCATGGCTAGTTTATACAAATTGTTCTCCCAGTGTCTGCTTAAAAGAATTGGACCAAAGATTGATGCGAAACAACCCATAGAGCAGGCTGGGTTTAGGCCTAAATACTCTACAATAGACCACATACACGTTCTCAGCCAAGTGATCGAAAAGTATAAAGAGTTTAATTCCCCACTCTACATAGCTTTCGTGGACTACCGAAAAGCCTTTGACTCTATTTCACACGCGTCTGTCAAAGAGGCTCTACAATACCACGAAATAGAGACAACGTACATAGACATCATAACTAACATATACGAAAACTGTAAAAGTATGGTCAGACTGGAGAGAACCGGACCAACTTTCAAAATAGAACGCGGCGTCTGCCAGGGAGATCCTTTTTCACCGAAAATTTTCATAGCCGTTCTGGAACTCATTCTCAAGGATTCAACCTGGAAAAATAAAAATAGATGGAAAGAACCTGAGCCATCTGCGATTCGCGGACGATATTGCACTACTAGCTAGCATCGCTGAGGAACTCAATGACATTCTAACTACTCTACATTTACGAAGCATTAAAGTCGGACTAGAAATAAACTTTGACAAAACAAAAATAATGACTAACAACATCTTAACACCAATTCTAATAAACGGCAAAAATTTAGAGTATGTTAATGACTACATATACCTGGGTAACCAATTATCCTTTAGAGAGATAGATAAAAAAGAAGTGGAGAGAAGGATCGGCTCAGCATGGAAACGATATTGGTCATTAAAACACATAATGAAATCTAAATTGTCTATCAAACTAAAAAAGAAAGTACAATATTCTTGTGTGCTGCCCTGCCTCACATATGGCTGCCAGACATGGTGCTTAACAGAAAAAACGGCTAGCAAAATTTCAATCTGTCAAAGAGCGATGGAAAGGAGTATACTGAACCTTAAACTTTCGGATAACGTGAAGAACACTGAAATTCGCAAGCAAACACAGGTCACAGACGCAATATACCATGTAAGAAGTAAATTGAAATGGAAATGGGCGGGTCACCTGTCTCGCTGTAAAGATGGAAGATGGACAAAGAGAGTAACAAGGTGGAGAGGGCCCAGCACTGGCAGCGACGTGTGGCCCGCTAAAGCGCTGGGCGGATGACATCCGTGCTGTCGTTGGTGAGAGCTGGATGAGGGAAGCTCAAGACGGAGAAGAGTGGTCTAGTCTGGAGGAGGCCTTTACCCGCACAGGGGTTCCCTTTAATTGAATGCTATACATAATATAATTAAAGTCAATTACATGAAACATTTTTATTTAATTACGACGTCATTCCCATACATTTGACGTTTTCTACTAGCGCTAACGATTGTAGATAGACTATCAACTTGGCTAAGCCCTCTGGCGTTATCTCGCGTTGTCCCTTTAGCACATTGCATTGGGTGGCGTTGGAAGAAACAACGAGCTTTTAAACCACGCCCACGTTGAATATAGACGGATCGAGAAGGGCTCTCTTAAATTTGGCTTGTGGAGGAGACTATTTTTTTTATTAACTAGCTGACCCGGCGAACTTCGTACCGCCATGAATGTTGTGTTAGCAAAACTGTCAAAGGATAACGCCATCTACTGGTATTACCATAACAGCATAATTCATTTTAAAATGAAATTTTAATTAGAGATGGCGTTGAATTCGAATTTTTTCTTTCGTGAATTTTTCAATTTTTTCTCACCGTTTAAACCTGGACCATCAAAACTATTTCAAGACAAAATTAGCCAAATCTGTCCAGTTGTTTTTGAGTTTTAGCGAGACTAACGAACAGCTATTAATTTCTATATATATAGATTCGACGTACTGCTACAACACATACATTTAATAATACAGAAAAAAACATGGCTTCGCTGTTGGTCTGGTGTGTGACAATAAGGGTGTATAAAACATTTGCAATTCTGTAGCTCTGTGAATCAGAATTATTAGTATTATGAGCCTGTTGTGTCTCACTGCAGGGCAAAGGTCTCCTTTCCATTCTGCCACTCTTCTCTGCCCTAAGCCACTTTTCACCAACTCTTCTTTCTGGGCCTACCGTGTCGCCGAATGAATTACCGCGTGAATCAGAATATACTTAGAAAATACAATTAAAACTTATTCAAAACTATATGGAAATACATAAAAGATTATAATTAATATAAAGCATTTAGATATTAAGTCAGAATACGGTTCGAACGGTTTTAAAACTTACGTTGAGATAATATTTGCCCATATGTGCCCTTTTTATGTCAACCAGTTCCGTGTAGAGCTCTGAGACCACCTCCTCATTGTCGCAAGGACCAAATCTTTGGATGTTGGATAGTGCTGGGAACAAGAGAACGAGCGCTGTCAGTAGAGACTGGTCTTTAATTTAAAAAAAAAACCTACTTTTTTTACATTGTTCTGACATAATAGTAGCGACAAGAAACATGTAACCGAGATATTTGTAATACATAACATGATTGAAAAGAGTGGAGTTTCTTGCACATTCTTCTCCATAAAGATCTACGCTTTGGAATATGCAATTAGCATCATTTTTCTGACTGACTGACTTCTTGACATTTCAAAAGTGCCTGTAAATGGTTTATTTGAAATAAATGCTTTGATTCTTTGAATAGGACACATGCATCATTTTATCCGAATACCCCAGAAGAAGAGTACTTTTGTGCATAACGTTTGTACGTCGTATTTCTTTGGCAAGCTCTGTAATCTAAAATATAGCATCTCTCTCACACAACGGAATCGTATTCATGCGTTGACATGTTATACTGGCAAATGGGGTGAATAGAAACGCAGGGGTAAATAGAAACAAAAGTTTGATTACGTTTTTTGCTACGACACTATAGTACTACCCCCCTAGCCAAGTTACAACCGTTTCGTTTCGATTCTCTTTTGTCGATCGCCTCGAGTCGACCACGCCTCCGATTCTTTTATTCTGACGTCATCTCAACGGTCAGTCACGTGGTCAGGTTTCTTACAAAGCATCGTCTTGTCTTAAGTTATAATGTTCATTGTAAATATGTATTCACTATCATTGTTAAGTAACCACAAACACACACACTCACATACATCCCGCACATGAATTATACATCCTTTTTATTTAAATAAAAATATCATTTGGTTTCTTACTATGTTGTCAGCGCTTTAGTACATAATCTAGAATATGAAAGTGTTAAGGGCCTAGCTTAGGCACTGGTCTCCTACAATATATCTTTGCCTGAATTATGTACACTTATTAAACTGTTTGTTGAAAACTGTATATTGTAGTCATCATCATCATCTTCCTGCCCTTGTCCCGTGTTATTTGGGGTCGGCGCAACACGTTTTTTTCTTCCATTCTGCCCTGTCACTCGTCATACTATCACTAACTAACTTTTCTTTCATATCACTCTTCACACAATCCATCCATCTTTTCTTTGGTCTCCCTCTCCCTCTCCATCCATCCACATTGTAGTGAAAAAGTGAATTACATATTATTATTACAATATTCATTATTAAATTGGAGTAGCTAAATGCTGAAACATTCTTTCAAAGATTTGTTTATATTTACCCCTGCATCTTCTATGTACCCCGTTTGACGGTGACAGTGACAAGCTATACATAGTAGTGTTCATAAATGACTATGTTGATGCCTCTTTGTTAATACGGTGGGCCTGTGGTTTATGATAGGCATAAGCATAATCGGCCTTGTAATGTTCCCACAGCTGGGACTCTACCCCGCAGGCCCAGTGCGGATTGGTGGATATCACATGTGTCGTCTATTTTTTGGTTCTAGGATATGCCGGTTTCCTCACGATTTTTTATTAGACTGTTATACGACTACTTCCAAACTCTGCAACTCCTAAAAGCCCGAATCAACCCTGTTGACCAACAGAAATACACAGAGTCAGTATAGTTATACGAGTTCTGGAGAAATGATTCAACTGTCTTGGGTCCCGGATAGAAATTTATCAGAAAAGAACAGCGGAAGAGTAAGAAAGAGTGTAGTAGTATTGTAACTTACATCTTCTCAACACAATGTGGTTTTCTGCTAGCTTGGTGATGGCAGGTCTGCCGATCCTCTCAACACTGCGCTGCACCCACTCGTGGTACATGCCATAGTCGAGGAACCTGGCGGGAGCCTGGCACCCTGGACCGTACACACCGAAGCCCAACTGGAAACCATCCGTCCATAAATAGTTTGGACAAAAACAATCCAAGGTGGAGTAATTTGTTTTATTTTTATATCTTGGACAAAGCCACGATAGAACATACAGTCAAGTCTAACTAGTCCAGCTTTTGAAGGATAAACATATATGTGTCGGTAAAGTACGGAAGCTTGAGAACGAATGAACGAGCTAAGTGAAAAGTGATAAATGTCACTTTGACAGAATCCGCGCTGACATTTGCATGAACCTAGCAGATAAAAGTGCCGACCGCAGAGGTCCGGAGCTTTTCCTCGGTCGGCAACCGTGCGAACAACGTTGAGTCTCGGGGACTGTCTCACGGCTCGTTTTGTGAAGTGCATACCTAAAACTTGCATCATAATAAATCAGTTGTGTGATCTGGAATACTTTGTTTATTGCTCGATACTCAGCCATCGCCCACAAAACTGGACAGAGCTTCAATGATGAACGGCATCTTCAGCCGACATATGTTAGCGTGCTAGACAGCATAATCCGCCTTTAAAGTTCTTTCTGCTGTAACGCAGGCTTTGTCTTTGCGGGAAAGATTGGACCACAGTGTGGATTGACCAGTTACACTATGTCATGTTTTTGTGAGTGGGAGAGCGGGGTTAGATGAAGTCATTATCCTCTTGCCCCAAACACCCGGTGCATCTGATGCGGGACACGAGAGCACTGATAGCCTCCCTGTGCCAGTATGCAACCTTGTTGAAGATCACATGAAGCATGGTCAGCAGTGAGAGGTAGTATCATTGGACAATAGACCAAAGTGTTCAGCTCCCTGAATCGGGTCCGTTACTGCTACTTCAACATTGGTACAGCCTGTTATACGTTAATCCTTAAAAGAAAGAAGGAATTAATAGAGAGTCTTTTTTCTTTTTTTATGTGTCAATGGTAGATATGGTTCACTATTTCATCGAGCAGGTCACGTCGGGTGCTTGAGGATGGACGACGCCACCGAGGCCGACCTGAGAAGAGGTGGTGGTGAGATAATTTAGACGCCTTTTGCAAGGCAGTTTCGAGCTGACTCAAGGAAAGAATACCTGGAAGAAGTTGGGGGAGGCCTTTTCCCAGCAGTGGGAAAGTATGGGATAAATGAAAAAAAACCGGGCAAGTGCTTGTCGCACTCGCGCACTGAGGGTTCCGTACAAACTCACGTTTTCAAAGGAAAACAGTTCAATTCCCGAACTGAGTTACGAAGATTTTTTTTTCCTTTTAAGGTACGGAACCCTAAAAATACTTCATCACCTCTTTTGCATCATCGATGGTGGTGCCAAGGTCGCTTCGGCTATAGGTTTTGGGGCACTAAAGGAAAGAAAGAGATAGTGATTACCAGTCTCCAGCGTGTGCCTACTTTCACCACAAGTACAGCCCCGCTCCGCCAGACGCATTCACCTCCCGCCACACTCTTGGCACAAGCGGTGTAGGTGGGCCATAACGTTTTTACATCCAGCTGGAAAGAAAACAAGCTTTATGAATAAATCGGGAACCTCCCCGACTTTGCTTTAGTCATCACAATCTTCTTGATCTTGTCTCAAGTTACTTGGTATCGGAGCAACATGTTTTTTTCTTATCATATTTCATAGTAAATTTTGATATTCGCCCGAGCCGTAGGTTAGGGTGTTATGGAGCCGAGGGCTGCAGTGACAAATCTCCACGTGTATCAAACGACGTTTTTCAACACACTAACAAAGACATAAATAAACGGAGGTTGACATGCGATTCGTTGCGGTCGCTTAGCGCCCAGCCTGATACTATAAATGTAATAAAATTGTGGCGGGGCGAAAACGTGAACCTTTCCGCACTAGTGCGATAAATAGTAAATTGCCTGCCTAAAGTGTATTGAAAAAGCTTTACTGTGATTTTAATCAATTTTTCTTGCTAGAGCTTACTAAGGCTACATTACCACCTGCAAGCAGCTCGTATGCAGGTTGCAATACATTGCGGGCTTCAGAGTTATAATGTGATTAATCGTTTGATCGTGTCCCGCAATGTAATGAATCTTTTTTGTATTATTATTGATAGGCTTGCTTGACCACTACCTCACCTAATGTAAAGCGACAATGTGGTCGACGATGGAGCGCGCTTGCTTCTAGGCAAGCGTGCTCCATAACCTATTTACTCCCGACTTAAATACCTCCAGATTGTAGCGGGTGCGATGTTTTGTGCCAAAGAGAACCCCGGGGCCCTGGAACGGCGGCAAAGAAGGAACATAGGAGCGGGTTTTAGTCGGGAAAAGTCTGATACGCCCTCTTGCTCCACCAAAGAGTGGGAGAAGTCATTGAATGATTTCCCACTTATAAAAAATGCTGTCATCATTATCATCATTTCAGCCGAAAGACGTCCACTGTTGGACATAGGTCTCCCCCAAGTTTCGTCACAATGAACGGTCCTGTGCGTCTCGCATGGTAAAGGTTGCGGGAATCCGATGAAAAAAAAGCTGTACGCACAATGAATTACAAAACTGTTGATACAGTGATACTTTGCTTATACTCTAAGGTTTCCTCAATTTTTTTGGCATCGTTGCATCAAGTTAAAGTTGATCTTGATGTAGAACTTAAAAGATCTACAATTCCCACAGAAATCTTAATAATAAGGCAATAGAAATGCTATCTACTGTCTTTTAATACCAAGACGCGTGTCGCCGATTCGCAGAGCTACCAAAACATAGACAAACAATAAATACACACTATCGCCTACACATGCATTTTGCATTGTAGCAACAAAAATTAAACTTTTAGTGATGACATTACGCAATATTTTCTAAAACAAATGGTCTCAGGAGGCGCGGCCCCTGTAACCAGTAATAAACGAGTGCAAAAAGCAGAGACTAATATCGCGCGCTCACTCACACTTAGCGCACTTGTGTTCTACGAGACACATGCGCGGCGACAAGGTCACGCGTCTATGTGACTTCTATTGCCTTTTATTAAGATTTCTGTGACAATTCCTTACCTCTGCCCGCCTGTAGTAAGTCTTGCACTCTTCCGATGAAATGAACATCATCTTGTGTATCCTCATCATAGATTGTTCGCAATCTAGAAAATACAATAACATGAAAATGATAGCAATCGTTAGTTTTGTCTACCAAATTATACCTGTTTATTTGATACATATAAATAACTAAAAAGCAAAACTGTCCGCATACAAAAAGATTTCTTATTTTTAATACTCGTAATCCAACAGTATTCAACTTATTCTTGGAGCATCATAATCCCTTGGAATTTGGAGCATCATGGTCCCTTGGAACATGGCCCTGGCACGCATACGTTCAGGCTCTTTACTACTTCGCTTGCCACACTTTTGTCGTGGTCATACCTGACGTGGGCCTCTTCAGTTGGCTTAAAGCTACCCAAATGAGAAGAAAAAGAGCTAGGCTTGCAGTTTCCATGCGTGATCAAATCAATTTTGATATCCACAGGAGAACCAAGGTTACCGACAGTATGGGGCACATAGCTTAGAGAACAGACGGGCATTAGAGATAAAAGATTCTAAAGTAGCGACCGCGGACTGAAGAACACAGCGTTGGAAGGCCTCACACACTTTGGACCGATGACCTGGTAAGGATGCACAGGCAGAACCGGTTGATGTGGTGACATTTGGGGGACGCCTAGATCCAGTAGCGGACGTCTTAAATGATGATGATGAATACCTACCGTTAGATAACACCATGGCATAGAAGTACTTGGTCTCGTAGTGAAGCGCCCGAGGAGGTGGACAAATGGGTCGTAACTCTGTAACAATGTATTACCATGTTACCTCTTCTTTGAGAGCAGTGGTGGCCGCGGGTTCAAACCCAGCCAGGCGCATTAGATTGTGTAATTTATTTCATCACCACTGCTCTCAAAACGGTGAAGGAAAACATCGTGAGGAAACCGGCATGTCCTAGAACCAAACAATTCGAAGACATGTGACATTCACCAAACCACACTGGGCCCGCGTGGTGGATTACCATTGGTCCATTCCCTCTCCTAGAGAGGAGGCCTGAGTCCCAATGTGGGAACATTAAAAGGCTGATTATGCTTATACGCTATGGTTATGCTCTTCTTTAAAAGCATGAATTCATCTAGGACTTCAGTGCCTTCAAAGTTTACCAGACTAGGCTCTCACTACTCGTTTTCCTTAAATTCGGTGAAGTCCTTGGATAGGCTGACAATCGATTTATGCGATGCTTCACACTTTATTCCTTTAAATTCTTAACAAAAAAAGTTTGAAAGTTAGGTATAAGTCTCTAATTTTGCCTGACTTCCAATCAAATTTTCGCATTGAAGTATTGTTTGAAATCATTTTAATTCCAAATTATCAATCCAGAAATTAGCCCATAGACTCTCCCTAGTTTTTTGCTTTCTAAATGAAATTGGTTTTAAGTCAAAGCTATGATTTGACTGAAAATTAGGAAGCATCATTTACCATGTTGGCGAAGTGTTCATTAAATGTTGTTTAGAATATTCTTACCTATACTTACGTGGTCGGTTTCCAACTGTATCAAAGCTATTGCACTATAAGTATTGCGGGTGTAGTCCGGATGGTATGAATAGTCGCGAATGCCCACTCCTGGCCCCGCACTGCAGTTGTGACCGATGACCACTCGCGCTCGAGCCCTGGGAATGGCAAAGATGCAGTGTGCTGCACTATGAATAAATCTTCAAGAAAGAAGGTGTCGACGATATTCCAAGCGTTAATTATCAAATGTACTCTATCTTGCTCCATCCAGAGCGGAAGAGTGTCCCGCCCTGGGTAGAGCGAAATGGAGTGTCAGACTTTTACTGACTAAACTCACCCTGTTTTTTATTCTTATATTCTTTATTGTACATGAATTTTACTGGTAAAAAATAGGACAGGTGATGTACACAGGCGAGCTGCCAGTTGCTATTTTAATATCTATATTTAGTTTTTTTTTTACTTTATTTACATTGTTCTCACATGATAGCGACAAGAAACATGTAACAGAGATATTTGTAATTACAAAACATGATTGAAAAGAGTACCCATGGAGTTTATTGCACATTCTTCTCCATAGAGATCTACACTTTGGAATGTGCAATTAGCATCATTTCTGACTGTCTGACTTCTTGACATTTCAAAAGTGACTGTAGATGGTTTATTCGAAATAAGATACTTTGAATCTAACCCACAATCGGGTTTTTTTACAGTAAACCTTACATATAACCGATATATAAATATAATACATGAGGACAACTCATAATGCACAACATAAGTTAAACTACTCTATATATATACCCTATAAATTCCAGAGCTATGATAAATATTTCGAAAAATCCCACAACCCTGGCTGGGGCCGACTGTGTGTGAAAGGCGGTAGACCGGGGCCTCAAGTCTACTATTACAATAGTGTCAGAATGGTCTATCATTGATTTCATAATTGTTGATTTTGACAAGTTTGGTAATCTACTAATATAATGGATCAATATGACTTTCCAATGGTCAACCATCAACGTCTTCAACTGAAGTTAACATCGCAAAAGTGAAGGAAATAGTGACTGAAAATCCTTATTCAACTTTGAGAGAGATAGCCGCCGAACTTTCTGTATCTCACGAGTCGATCCGTACCATTTTAACTAATCATTTGGCTATGAGACATGTTACCGCTCGGCTAGTCCAAAAAAACCTGAATTTTCTCCAAAAACTCAATCGCATGAAAGTCACTGAGGAAATGCTAGAACGAGTCAATTCCGACCCAACATTCATGAAACGCATTGTTACTGGTGACGAGGTGTGGGTTTACGAGTTTGACATGCAAATTAGTCAACAAGCTTCGGAGTGGCGTCTTCCAACTGAACCGAAACCGAAAAAACCACGCCAAAATCGATCAAAAGTCAAAGTCATGTTGACTGTTTTCTTTGATTATCGCGGTGTTGTGGACTCGGAATTCTTGCCGGAAGATCAAACGGTAAATAAAGAATATTATTTGAGCGTTATGCGGCATTTAAGAGAGCAAATTCAACGTAAAAGGCCAGATTTGTGGAAAGAAAATTCTTGGATTTTGCACCATGATAATGCGCCTTCGCCCAAGTCTATCATTGTGAATGAATTTTTGACCAAACACTCAACAAATACCATCGAGCAACCACCATATTCACCAGATGTGGCTCCAGACGACTTCTTTCTTTTTCCTAAACTCAAATTACCACTTCGTGGGCCACCCATTTTCAATCGGTAGAAGACATAAAGGAGAATTCGCGGCGAGAACTAAACTCAATTCCGGAAACAGCATAAAAAAATGTTTTGATGATTGGATTATTCGTTGGCGTAAGTGTATCGTTTCTGAAGGAGCATGCTTTGAAGGTGATAAAATAAATTTGGATCAATAACAAACATTTTGTGTATTATTGATCTTTTCCCGGTACTTTCTTGACAGAGTAGTATATCAAGACTGCGATAGGCTGGAGGATCCATATGACAACCATCTAGGTCTGCGGTAGTTTCTTAAGGTAAATCTTAAATATTATTTGACGTTTTTGATTGTGGTAGGCGTACACAATAAATAATAAATAAAATTAAAAAAACATAAAATAATTAATTATCATATTTACGCTGAAATCTTTCATGTATTATCATCATCATTTCAGCCAAAAGACGTCCACTGCTGGACATAGGGGTCCCCAAAGTAACGTCACAATGAAAGGTCCTGCATGTCTCGCATCCATCTTATCCCCGCGACTTTCACCAGGTAATTAAGTGCATTTTACCTGAAGTCTTGTTTGGGTAGCTTGTCAATTTCTAGTGCCGCTGCGACTACCATCTGTCTGGTTACGAGTACCACTGCTGTTGTCCACTTTTTCTTATCTAAATTAACATTAATTAATTGTGTAAATACAGGATTATTGGCAACTCTACTTATTAACAACAGAACGTGATAGTGTGACCTATTTGGAATATGAAAATCTAGAATCTGTTATTAATGTCCACTATAGAGGAATAATTATGGCGGTAAGTCCCCTCTTTGAGGCGTGGCTGGAAAGACCGTCCTCACCTTCTGCATGACGCAGGTTCTTACCGAACACGGTAAGTTCGGGAAGTTCCTGCACCGGATTCGTGCGGAAGCGACGCCCGGGTGTCACCACTGTGTGGACCGCCCGGAAGACACGATAGAGCACACGGTAGAGGTGTGCCCCGCTTGGGCAGAGCACCGCCGTGTCCTCGTGGGGGCGATCTGCGGCAGCGATGTCTCGCGCCGGGCTTTGGTACAGGCCATTGTCTGAAGCGAGGAGGAGTAGCAGTTGGTCGCCTCCTTATGCGCCACCGTGTCCTCCGGGCGGTCCACACAATGGTGTGACACGAATCCGGTGCAGGAACCTCCCGAACTTACCACATCCGGTGAGGACCTGCATCATGCGGAAGTAAAGACGCCGTGAGGTCTTTCCAGCCACGCTTCAAAGAGGGGACTTACCGCCATAATCATGGCGTGCCCAAAGTAACCGACATGTTACGAAGATTTGTCAAATTGAAGAGTTGGCACTGCCTGTACTAGTAGGACGGATAGCTACTGAGGTCGGAAAACTCTAAAGCTGCCTTCAGACGGACTGCATTGCAGCAACTGCTCGTAGTCGATATATCCAACTGTGTGCAGTTATCTGCAGTCAGATCTTACTTTGCGGAGTTGACGCCACGCATCTAGCCCAGAAGTTCAGTCTAAGATTTGATCTTTAAGAGCCCCAAAATAAAGATGACATTTACCGCAGAAATTGCGTTTATCGCAATCGACGCGCGTTATGCTCCTTGCCTAACTGCGCACTAACTGTATGCGGTTAGCGATGAACAACGTGCGTCGACACTACGCGACTGTAGCCGATCGCGTAACGTTGAAGTGACGACTGTATGCAGTTAATATTGACTTCACACGACTGATATCATGACTGAACGAAGTCGAACGTACAACTGCAAGTAGTTGAATATATCGACTGCGACGGTTGCTGCAATGAAGTCCGTTTGATGGCAGCCTAAGGTGGTGACTGCGTAACGAAATGCACAGAATTGATAAACTGCGCACAAGGCGGATTTTTACAGTGTTTGGAAACTTACGGTGAGGATAATACAGGACTCCAAGCCAAGGATAGGTCTCTATTCTGGCGACACCCTCGCTTACATGGTTCACTGGAGAGTCATCGATGCCGCAGGACAAGGAATATGCTGAAAATATCAATTTCGGTTGACAAGAGACCGTGGTCATTTTCTACGAATAATTGAAGCCATATAGTAATGTGATATGGAATACATCATTAAATAAAATAAATAAAATAAAATAAAAAGCCTTTTATTTCTTGCCGATTAAATTATTAACACGAAATTAATGATTACAATGATAATTAGCATTTTAAAGATTTCAAAATAAAAGGCTGTACTTATTTTATTATTTGAATATATTATATTATTTATTATTATTCATTATTATGGTTTTTCTTGTTATATTTACATAATTATTATGTATTAAAGTGATACAAGAACCCCTCTTAGGCAAAGGCCTGCTGGAATACTTACCTCCTCTTAAAACTGACAAGACATTGAACCAAATAAGGATAAGCATTCTGCTTTAAATGTAATCCACTTATTACACCTTAGCACATTACTAATATTAATTTAAAAATAATAAAATAAACTTATTGAAAAAAAGTGTGGCTATATCAAAAGTCAGATACAACTGCAATAAAAATTACAATGATTGATGCCTAGTGTTTTGTTTATGTCGTTTTAAAAATTCGTTGCTTGCTAAGTAAACATCCTTATTATATCATTTTGTTTTGTAATACAAGGAATCTGTTTTGTTATTTGATGGTTGTATTTGAATTGGAACGTACAATTTACCTTCACTTTTTTTGTCTGACCGACATTTTGACAATTCAATATGTACGAGCCAATAATGCTCATACAGCAAAATACGTTTTGCTTATTAAACTTAATAATTTAATTCAGTCGTAACTATACCTCCGTCACGCGGTAATGTGTTTGCAATAAATAAGTGGGGCTCTATAGATAACTTTATTGTATTTACCAATAAACATTTTAACGTGTTACTAAGTGGTTTGGTGTTACTTTATTTACAACCTACAACAGGAGAATCGTCAACGGCGAAATACTCCAACATCTTTTTGGTCCTTCCAGCCGGATTGGGTCATTTGGTCCTGATTGGTCCTTTTGATCCTTCGAGCAACAAACAAAGGTGAGTCGAATCATTATTTGAATCATCGAACTTACAAACCAGCGGAGATTACGTCTACTGCTACAAACCTGCGGAGATTACGTCTACCGCTACAAAACCACGAAACAAGGAATAATCAGCGGGGATAACGTCCACTGCGATTGGAACTACACAACATCTATAACCAACAAGTAACAATGTCGAAAGAAGACTACCTCGAATTTGCAGAACTTATAACTAAGCAACAAAGTAGCTACGAGAATATCAAGGCTCTGCAAACTAATTACAAAAAGGATTCTACGAAGAGAAAGTCCATAGATTACCTTAACAAACGCATCGAAGCTTTACAATCCGTTTGGGAAAAAAATGGAGTACTGAAAAGACCCATAATCAAACTAACCCCGCTACCTATAAACGAGGCATGTGAGGGTACGGATTCACAGAAAGAGAATCCTGAAACTAAGCACTGCAAGAAAAATAAAGGGGTCAGTAGAACTCACAGAGGGGTTAACAGCTTGCTCATGGTGTTACTAGTAGTATTTACAACGCTATCGTGTGGACAAACAACATCTCTGCAACATTTTAAAATAACACAGTTAGCTAAAAATCAACCAATTTATTTCGATCCTGCTGGAAATATTCAACTTATACACGATGAATGGAAACTTCTAGTATACTACAATCTTACAACATTCTGGCAAAGTACAACAAAGGTCGAGAAATTTGTGAATCGTTTAGCCCAACTCTGCGACACGATGCCCAACGAGCCATGTCACTCTATGACACAGCAACTCAAGTACGAACTAAACCAGTTGAACGAATATAACGTATTGTTACGTTCTCAACATCAACAACGGAGACGTCGTGGCTACGTCAACGGTGTAGGAAACATTGCACGAGCCCTGTTTGGTGTCCTTGATAGCGATTTTGCCGAAAAATACTCTCAGGACATTCAAAAAATCAAAACAAACGAACAATATTTACTGGAGTTAATAAGAAGTCAAACATTAATCATTGAAGCAGAAAACAACATCATAAAGAAAAATGAAGACTTTGTGAAAACGCAACTAGAAGTTATTCAACAATTCATGAACGAAACAAAAAACAATATGGCATTGATACAAAACAGATTTCAAGTCATGAAAACAATGAATGACGTCAACGCTGGAGCGATAACTGCCAGTTTACTACTAACAGTCTTGAGAAGAAATCAACAAATGCTTCTAAACGCATTGACAGATATCTACAGAGGAAATCTGGATATGGAACTATTCACACCAGCGCAATTGTCTGAACAACTCAACTTCATCGCTGGAATTATATCGAAAAGATTAACGCTACCTATTACAAACAGAAATGGAGCAAATATTAAAGATATTTACAAGATCATTTACGTCAAAGCAAGGCTCACGGAACGATACCTACTGTTCGAACTACATATCCCGTTACTGAGCGATGACGAATATACATTATACCACAACGTACCTATACCTATACAACACACGGCTAACCAATGTCAGGTGATAGCGATAACAACAAAGTACATCGGAGTAAACTTCGTAAAAAATACCTATATACAGATGGAAGAGGCTGATCTTCAACAATGTACAACGATGGGGGCAGATAACTACATATGCCACGCCTACACAACTATTAGCAACTTGCATGGAGCCACAGCATCCTGCGAATCAAAAATCCTTAGTCAAAAAGTAAACAATGTCACATGCGATTGGGTACCACAACAATGCTCTGACCAATGGATAAAACTACAGAGACCAAACATATGGCTGTATAACTGTATCAATGAGTGTGCGCCACGAATGGTGTGCGAGAATCGTATTACAACTGATTACAACGCTGACGATTGCTAAGTCTGGACTCATGGCCCTAGGTCAGGATTGTGTACTACAACATAAAGACACTACAATATACTCGCATAACGTTTTTAGTAGCTATACGAATATTGGAATAACTTTGGAGGTACCAACTATTGATCCTCCAAATGACATCTGGAAAACTCTAAAGAATACAAAGATTGTGCTACCGAAACTAAACTTGTCTGATGAACACCGACTGCTGGACAACCAGATAACCGCACAAAAGGGACGAGAAAACTTGCCCAGCGATTTGAGTATCCACGATATCGGAAACTATACTATAAGTTCTTTGCTGGTGGGAGGAATCGTCGTTGCTATGGCTAATAAGAAGATATCTTCCTGCATGCACCAAAAATCGACAGACACTTTCAACAAAATCTCGAAAGAAGTTAGAAAACATAGAACTGAACGAAATGGCAACCAACTACGAAACAGAAGATAGTCATTCGAAGAACCCAATGGGAACTAGATTCGAGCTATAATAATCTTTAATTTGAAACTTTGTTTTTACTTATTATTTTACTGTTTTATACTATTTACTTTTTACTTTATTTAACTTGTAACAACTTTAGTGATCTAAGTATGTATAGGTACATCTTTCCCTCGGGAGCATGTACGAGCCAATAATGCTCATACAGCAAAATACGTTTTGCTTATTAAACTTAATAATTTAATTCAGTCGTAACTATACCTCTGTCACGCGGTAATTTGTTTGCAATAAATAAGTGCGGCTCTATACATAACTTTATTGTATTTACCAATAAACATTTTAACGTGTTACTAAGTGGTTTGGTGTTACTTTATTTACAACCTACAACAGGAGAATCGTCAACGGCGAAATACTCCAACACAATAGTACCTGCAAATGGTCTACTTGGAATAAACGTTTCTAATTTCTGAATTCATGTGTTTCGACGCGTTTTGAAACTTAGGAGTAACATAACATAAATACGCGTAATGAACATGAAATTGTAATACCGAAATGGAAGTTAGCTAAGACCAAAAAGTCATTCCTATCGACAGCATACGCTTTTATAACAAGTTGCCAAAGTCAGTTACAAAACTTAGCGTGGGAAAGTTTAATATCCATATTAAGCGTGTCTTTGCCAAGAAAGCGAATTACAAGGTTAAAGACTACGTTGAAGACACGCTTGTTTGGCAATGACTACTTCTGCACGTGTAGCTTTCCTGGCAGCTCATTAACTGTATTATCGTATAGTCATCTATTAACTGCTCCATCATTGTTTTTTTTTTTTTTTTAATTGATATAAACCAGCGCTTGACTGCGATCCCACCTGATGGTAAGCAGTGATGCAAATGTAAATTCATTATTTATATTGATACTTTTTTCCATCTCTTGTGACATTGTTTTTGCAATTTTTTTTTGCGATTCGTAAAAATCTTCGTAAATCAATTCCAGAATCGGAACTTTTTCATAGATAAGTATGCACGGAACCCTCAGTGCGCGAGTCCGACTCGCACGTGCCCGGTTTTTTTATATTATTTAAACCACAGCCACCTTGATTTCACTAGTAATTTATAATCGTTTATTGATAGGTTTATTTTTATTTTTGTGTAGTCTCTTTTTATAATGCGAATGTGAGAACACTGTAGACTCCGCGGATTCGTAGATTACTATTTTTATTGTGCTTTTGGATACAAAGCTGTCCGGTCTACATTGTCCTCTCATATCTGTTAATATGGAAACGTAGCAACCTAGTGGGCCCGAAAACTTTGAGGGAAAAGAAAGCCAGATTCGAGAAAAGAAGAAATAATATGGAAACATTGTAGAAACATCTTTTTTTTTTAAAGATTTTAAATGGAGTGCAAGACCAGAGAGAGAGAAGAGAGAGTGTGGAGTGTGTGGTGTGTGTGGTGTGTGGTGTGGAGTGGTGTGTGTGTGTGTGGTGTGGAGTGGAGTGGTGTGGAAGTTTATTCTATTCTATTCTAATGGAGTTTCTTGCCGGTTCTTCTCCATAGGAAACGACGACTTCTGACGTTTTACTTTACTTAAGTGCCCCCGTAGGCCTAAGTGAAATAAATTTGACTTGAACACTTTAAAAAACTCCTCATGGATTTTAATGAAACTTGGTACATAGACGAAAATTACTTAATTCTAAAAAGTTAGTTACAAAAGTTTTCAAAAAAGAGCTTTGATAGACGGTGTGAGCATTAAATTTCCCATAGAAATTAAAAAAAACCATTTTCTCATTATTAGGGTTCCGTAGCCAAATGGCAAAAAACGGAACCCTTATAGATTCGTCATGTGTCTGTCTGTCCGTCCGTATGTCACAGCCACTTTTTTCCGAAATTATAAGAGCTATACTGTTGAAACTTGGTAAGTAGATGTATTCTGTAAACCGCATTAATGAGATAATAAATACTTTAAAAGGCGCATCTATCAACAGTAGTTGTAACAATTTCTCAACCAAATCAGATACAAAGCGGCCTGTGATAGGGTGGAATAGACATGTGCGTGGGGCACATAGGGATGCCAGGCTTAAATTTCTTAATTGGGTTTGGTATAATAGACCAAAAGAGGGTCGTTTGTATGAAGAAATGAGTGAAAGTAGGAAAGTTTTTAAAAAGAAATTGAAATGGTGTCAAGACAATAGCGAACAAATTAAAATGAACAATTGCTGACCACCATTCATCAAAAAATTTTGGTGAATTTTGGAAGGCAACGAACAAGTTAAATACTAAGCCTGGCATCCCTGTGAGTGTGGGAGGTGTGAGTGACAGTAAGAGCATAGCTGACTTGTTTAGGGAACACTTTGGGGTAAGTTCACCACTTGGCCCTTCAAAGATGATGCCAGATGCTGATCCTATCGTGGCTGGTGACTTGTTTAATGTGTCTGTTAAACAAGTGTCAGGTATAATCAAAAAGATGACCCGGGGTAAGTCACCTGGTCATGATGGGCTCAGTATCTAACATCTAAAGTATGCTGGAGTCCATTTACCACGCGTTCTTGCAATGTTTTACACATTGTGTCTAAGTCATTCATACTTACCCGTTGACCTCATGCGAACTATTTGTGGTACCAATTGTAAAAAATAAAACGGGTGACTTATCGGATAAAGGCTATTACAGACCTATATCGTTGGCAACAGTAGTGGCCAAGGTGCTGGATGCTGTGCTTGATTCAGAGCTGGAAAAACATCTCCATATTCATGATGCCCAGTTCGGGTTTGGGCCTGGACTTTCTACTGAAAGCGCCATCCTGAGTCTTAAGCACACTGTCCAGTACTATACACAGAGGGGTACACCTGTGTATGCATGTTTCCTCGACCTGTCAAAAGCTTTTGACCTAGTGTCATATGACTTGCTGTGGGAAAAGCTTAAGAAAACGGAAGTGCATACGCAGGTGCAACGTCTCTTTCACTATTGGTATGCTAATCAGACAAATAATGTTAGATGGGCAGGCAGCCTCTCTGACGTGTACAGGTTGGAGTGCGGGACAAGACAAGGTGGGTTGACATCTCCCAAGCTCTTTAACCTGTATATGAACGAGCTGATGGTTGAGCTCGGCAGCACGCGCATTGGCTGCTCGATCGATAATGTCTGTATTAATAATATCAGTTATGCTGACGACATGGTGCTGTTGAGCCCAGCTGTCAGTGCGTTGAGGCAGCTCATACATATTTGTGAGAATTATGCCCAAAACCACGGTCTTTTGTACAACTGCACGAAAAGTGAGTATTTGGTTTTTAAGTCTTCGAGTAAATGCCCATCTAGTGTGCCCAAAATAAAGCTAAATGGCGTGGAACTGAAGCGGGTAAATTATTTTAAATACTTGGGACACTATGTTACCGAAGATGTTGATGACCAAATTGTAAGCAATTACAAATAAATCGAATAATCCCATCTTATTTATTAAAGTAAACACGGACTTTTAAAGATTTGAACAGTACGCAATTTGACTAGTAACGATAATTTGGTTCAATAAATTGCTGATAGTTTGAAAAGTTGGCTCAAAAACATTTACGAGATATTTATAACACAATTTTAAACAGACACAATTTGTAAATTAGTCTATCCATTGACTTTATACGCGCGCCTCTCCCCCACTTTATATGACGTAGATGCAGAGCTGTTGACTGACAGAATGTTGTCGTGCAGTCAATCTATCGTTGGCGGTTGAACTATAAGGTGTAAACTGAGGGTACATGTACAAGTATTACTATTGAAATAAAAGTATTTATAACAAGTTCCAGTGTTTTCCTTTCAGGTCAGAAGTGGGATATATATAACTTACTAGCTCCGACCAGCGGCTTCCGCGGGTGAAGCACTCAGTGATAAAGTAGCTTTCTATTGGTGAACAGATTTTTTAAATAAGTTCAGTGGTTTTTGAATTTATTCATTACAAACAAAAAAAAAAACTGTTTCCATTTTATAATATTTTAATTTTCTTTGTATAGACAGATACAAGAATTTGACCGCACCTAGGTACTAATCCGATGGAATTAACTGTAATGGATAAAAGAAAAAAAAAATGCTTTCGTCACACCAGTAGGACAATTCCAATTTAATAAGATCCCGTTTGGTTTGACAACTATTAATAAAATCTTTGATAATTTGAGAATATATATTTGCATGGACAAGGTTCTGATTCTCTCGATTTTGTTTGGCCGTGTGCTTAAATCGAGTCAGTATTTGATAAAATTAGAAATACAGGTCTTTCATTGAAGCTCTCGAAATCTAACTTCTTTCGTTCTAAAATTAAATATTTAGGCTTGAAAGTCTCAGGAAAAGCTGAAAGAATATAGATAGTGTCAAATAAATGTAGTTGATAACTATAAAAAAAAAAAAAAAAAAAAAAATTGTTAAGGAGTTCTTAGGACTGGCTGAATTCTTAGGCATTTTATTAAAAACTTTGTGATAGTAGTACTAATCCTAAAAAAAAGGGCCTCAAACTTAGAAAAAGAAGTGAAGAGATTGCATTTACATAGCTACCACGACCTATTGTAAGTTAAAAAACCCAATCCAAATGCTGTCATTACAGAATTACGAGAGCAAGCTTTAGATCCAGTCGCTTAATTTGGTAAACTTATTTCACCAGAAGAGTAGCACTTTCCATCGTACGGGTTGAAACCCTAGCAGTAGTAAATCATTTCATTAGATTTAGATTAGTTATCTTATAGGGTTAAAATTCACTATTGTAACCGATTATAGCTTTTTATGAGCCATTTGATTGCGATATAATTCATAAACCAAGGCATTTTTATGGTGAACGTAGACGCTCTAAGTTGGACCCGTTGTAGGCTAAATACATCGTACATCTATTCTAGTTTGACTAGCTAGTTTAGTTTAGCTAGTTTTGGTTTCTGGTGTACAATAACGTTTATTCTATTCTATTCTATTGTAGTTTGGTTATCTACGGTTCAAATGAAAGACGATAAGATGCAAAGGACAAAATTATTATATTGGATAATTTAGACTCAAATCAAATTAAATAGCTACCCATTCCGTATAAAATTTTATAAAATAACGGACAAAGGACTTAGATGGTCTAAGCCAAAGTGTCGGATTCAAGTTTTACATGCTTTCGTCGTGATATTGTCACTTTCGATGATTTTAGATGTCGCTTTTCGTATGAGAAGACCTTAGACAAAGTTGAAACCATTTACTAGTTCCCAATAAAGTAGTTCTAAAATACTGCCAAGCATGCGTTCAGTGTGTTCATGGAAAGAGAACTTTTACATCCCATGGCAAAGGCATCCGAGTTTTTTTTCACATAGTACATGATCCCGCCGCTACGGGGTAGATTCTTTGGATGAGACCAAAATAAAGATATAGAAGTATTAGCCATTACTGATACGTATACATTCATTAATCCTAAACCAATTAAAAATGCTAAGGCTGGACTATTTCAGTTTCCAATGAATAATTTAATTTATCCGCTGTGCTTTCTCGAGTAATAAGATAGAGGTTATACTTTTACCAGCTCAAAAATCAAAAAAGTGTTTATTAGAAAAAAAATGCTTATGAAGCATGTTTTAAATACAGAAAATATATATATACGATTGCTACTTCTCGCACAATCGGGAATTTAGAGCATTGCAGTAAGATGTTAGATTAATTAACGTTTATGATTTATGGAAGAATATAAAAAAAAACCATAGGATCAGTATTTGCAACAAGTACAATGGGATTTAAATAATACATCATCAAAACAGTAGCTAAAACCTCAGATAAATTGTTATTTGTGTTAAGACTGAAGGGGTCGACTGAGAGTGCGCTGGGTCTACCAGCTCACAAAATTAATGCTACAAATATAAATGCTGTAGAAGATATTAGGAACGGAGGGTTAGATACAATAGAAAGTATTTAGGAAAAACAAAAGCAAATGTTTGATAAAGCTAGAATTCCCCTGCATCAGTAAAATGTAGGACAATTGGTTAGCGTAGAAAGAGAAGCCAATCGAAGGAAAGATAGAATATTAGTTTTGTATTGTCTAGGCCCGTATTGCTAATTCAAAATATTACATAGTGACAGATACTGAGTGTAAGATACGCCTATTGCCAATAAAAGGGTAAACAAAGGTATTTCACCATTTTTTTCATAGATGTAATCTACTCCTGACTAGAGTATCAGTCGGAAGATGAGAGTAACGATGATGATAAAATTGAAAATGGTTAAAGAAATGAATCAACGAATTGTGTATAAAATGGTCACCTGTGAACAAGCCATGATAAGCCTAAGTGGTTTGATGAATAAAGATTCAACAAACATGCAGACATAAAAAGGATTCTTAGAAAAGATTAGTTTCGCTTATTAGATTTCAAAATTTAGCTTAGCTTTTATTTAACGTAGCTTAGCTTAGCTAAGCAATTTCCATAAAATAATATGGTCAGTATGGTTAGTACGGTTAGTATGGTTAGTATTGTTAGTATGGTTAGTATGGTTAGTATGGTTAGTATGGTCAGTAGTTGGTATGGTTTCAGAGAAAATAAAAGTGAAACTCAAAGTAAAAGGTTAAAGTAAAAGTGTAAAGATAACGTAAAAGTGTGAATTATGATTGCCAAGACCAATATGAATTGTTACAATTACAGGCAAAGACTTGTTAAAATATAAATGCTATAGATAAATAGTTTTAGTCCTGTAATGTTTTCTGCTGGGATTATTGTGAGCAATTACAATGAAACACTCATTGTTTAATATGTTATTTGTTTCTTTGTATATTAGTTATAAATGATTTATTAATGATAATATTGAATTGTTTATAGTACAATAAATACCTTAATGTTGCGTTGGTTCAGATTATGTATTAATCGATGTAAAATGTGTGAAATTATAATTTGTTTGTTAGCTACGTTACATTTGTCTGAAATGTTGTCTGTACAATATGTATGATACAATGTTAATCAATATGTAACTAGTAGATTTTGGATTTTTCCTTTTGTATTTGTTATGTATAATTTGATAAGATTTTTTTTTATTACCTAATATTTCGCGAGGGCGCGACTGTGTGGTCAGGATGGACGAATGTAAGCAATTACAAATAAATCGAATAATCCCATCTTATTTATTAAAGTAAACACGGACTTTTAAAGATTTTAACAGTACGCAATTTGACTAGTAACGATAATTTGGTTCAATAAATTGCTGATAGTTTGAAAAGTTGGCTCAAAAATATTTACGAGATATTTATAACACAATTTTAAACAGACACAATTTGTAAATTAGTCTATCCATTGACTTTATACGCGCGCCTCTCCCCCACTTTATATGACGTAGATGCAGAGCTGTTGACTGACAGAATGTTGTCGTGCAGTCAATCTATCGTTGGCGGTTGAACTATAAGGTGTAAACTGAGGGTACATGTACAAGTATTACTATTAAAATAAAAGTATTTATAACAAGTTCCAGTGTTTTCCTTTCAAAATGGACATAGAAAGGGAACGCGGGGCACTGGCGGTTAAGAATAATATGCTGGCTCGTAGGTTTGCTCGTTGCAGCGAGCATGTTAAGATCTCACTTTTTAAGGCGTACTGCCAAACCTTCTACACGAGCAGCCTGTGGATTAGTTATACACAGAGATCGCTCAGTGCCCTGCGCGTTCAATATAATAACGGTTTCAGGATGTTGATGGGGCTGCCCCGTTTCTGTAGTGCATCTGGCATGTTTGCGGAGGCTCACGTTGATGGTTTTCATGCCATTATACGCAAGAGAACCGCCTCCTTGCTGCGCAGAGTGCGGGTCAGCACTAATAGCATCCTGAAGGTAGTCGCTGACAAAGTCGACTCAAAAGTAATGCAGGCTTTCATGCAGGTTCTACAGTTAGACAGTGTTAAATGTATAACTGAGCCTGCATATTAAGCAACATAATTAATTTTTTTTTTTCATTGATGGTACTTACTAACATAGGTTTTAAGCAATTTGTACTACTAACGAAATATGGATATTTGTCCGAAATAAACGTTATTATTACATTTATTTTCTATATATACATATTATTTACATTTTTAAATATTTCTTAAAAACAAACATAATAAAAAAACATTTAAAATTATAAAAAATAGTAGCCCACCGGCATCGGGAACAGGGTCCAAGCTACCGGTGGTCAAGGCTCCTGAGAGAGGAATCTCCTAACAATGCGCGCCGTGTCCAGGAGTACCGCTTTCTGGATCAAGCCCTTAATCCAGCTGCCCAACGAGAGCCTCCTCAGATGTTGTTCGAGGCTCTTAGCTATTAAGCCATTCGCCGTTACGACTATCGGCACAATGACTGCTCTATCCACTTCCCACATGTCGACAACCTCGCGAGCTAAGTCAAGATATTTAGTTTGTTTATCTTTCTCAGCTTTCACGAGGTTCTCGTCATGAGGGACCGCTATATCAACAATCATTGTGCGACGCTCTAGTCGATCTATCACCACTATGTCAGGCTTATTGGCAACAATAGTCCTGTCAGTGATGATAGATCGATCCCAATACAATGTGACGCTGCCATTCTCGAGAACTGGGTCGGGCACATACCTATAGTACGGTACTTCTGATTCCACATGATTGTATTTAAGAGCAAGTTGCTGGTGAATAATCCTGGCTACAAGGTTGTGTCTATGCAAATAGTCTCCGTTAGCTAAATGAGAACATCCAGAAATAATGTGTCGGATTGATTCTCCGGGTCGGTGGCATGCCCGACAGATGTCAACCGTACCGTCCTTCACAATGTATTTCCGGTAGTTGTTCGTCATCATAACTTCGTCCATAATTGCAAAGACAAAACCTTCGGTTTCTCCAAAGAGATCACCAAAGCGCAGCCAGGATACGGACGCTAAAAGATCTACATCGGGCCCATGTAAGGCCCGGTAAAAACGCCCGTGAAGCTCCTTGCCCTGCCATACTGCCCTGCGTTCATTAGTATCCATTACTGTAGGTTTGCGCCAGTTCTCGTTAACCAAGGAGAGCGGGGTGAGGCCTTTGTCTACCGCAACCACATCTCGGTGCATCCCCACGTCGGTTTTCAGGAAGTATTCCCTGAGACTGCATATCTTGCGGTTATGCAGGGTCTTAGCATTCAAGAAACCACGACCTCCGCACTTCCGCGGGATATACAGCCTCATCACCGATGACCGTGGGTGATGCATCCGATTTGCGGTAAGTAGTGAGCGGACCCTCCTATCCAGGGCGTCGAGTTCCGTCTGAGTCCATTTGAGTATGCCGAAAGAGTACATCAAAACCGGCATGACCCAACCATTGAAGGCGCGCACCTTGTTCCCGCCCGATAAAAGGCTGTTCAGCACTTTATTCAGGCGGCCAAAGAAGCGCTCCCTCAACGATTGTTTCATGTCAGCAGCATTGATGCCTAACGCTTCCGACATACCCAAATACTTGTAAGTTTCGGTTGAGCAGAGGGATCTAATGTATATGGAATCCGAGAGTTGGGTACCCACGGATTCCATAATCTCCCCTCGCTTCACATGCATGACTGCACATTTGTCCAAACCAAATTCCATCCTGATGGCACTACTGAAGGTTTCAGTTACCTTCAGTAGCTCCATCAGTTGCAAGTTGTTGGAGGCAAAAATTATTATTATTATTATTAAGATTTTCACAAAATATAGAAAAAAAAACCAATAAATTTTGGGGGTTATACTTAGAACTGAAACTAAAATTTTTTTTTTCATCAAATCCATACGTGTGGGGTATCTATGGATAGGTCTTCAAAAATGAAATTGAGGTTTCAAATATCATTTTTTTATAATTACTGAATAGTTTGCGCGAGAGACACTTCCAAAGTGGTAAAATGTGTCCCCCCCCCCGTAACTTCTAAAATAAGAGAATGATAAAAGTAAAAAAAATATATGATGTACATTACCTTATAAACTTCCACCGAAAATTGGTTTGAACAAGATCTAGTAAGTAGTTTTTTTTTAATACGTCATAAATCGTAAACCGCAATTTACCTTTCAAGTTTGTACGGAACCCTCAGTGCGCGAGTCTGACTCGCACTTGCCCAGTTTTTTTCAAATAAGCATTGTAATAGGTCAAAACATACTATTTTATCTAATCAATATTAGTACCTGTAGAATATTACTTTCCGTAAATGTTGTTTCGACCCTGTATTATCATATTTCCGGTGTGCTTCTCATTTGTGGAAATACCCTTACCTTTCGGAAAAAATAATTAAATTTTTCGGTATTAAGCTGTTGATCCCCGCACGAACGCCGGCGGTCGTGCGCTATTGTCTTACTATTGTGTCTCTAATTACGCTACTCAAGAAGTTAAATTGCAACAGTTTTGTGGCCATGTATGACCGAGCTTGGGCTCAAGCTACCCATCTCATGCCTGGGCACGCTACAATTATGGCGGTAAATCCCCTCTTTGAGGAGTGGCTGGAGCGGCAACACGGCGTTCTCACCGTCCGCATGACGCAGGTCCTCACTGGATATTGCAAGTTCGGGAGGTTCCTGCATCGGATTCAGGCGGAAGAAACGGGTGTCATCATTGTGTGGACCACCCGGAGGACACGGTGGAGCATACGGTGGAGGTGTGCCCCGCTTGGGCGGAACACCGTGGTGTCCTCGTGGAGGCAATCGGCGGCAGCGATCTCTCGCGTCGGGCCCTGGTTCGGGCTATGGTCCGAAGCGAGGAGGAATAGCAGGCGGTGGGCTCCTTTTGCGAAGCAGTAATGCTAGCGAAGGAGGAGGCCGCACACGTGAGGGAACGAATGTCCTCACGCGCCAGCCGCCGAGATTCTGACTCCGACTACCAGCCACGGTAGACGCGGGCTAGCGGACGTCGAGCAATGGGTAGCTTGTCGTCCGGCCGTCCGGTAATTGACCGGACCGAGCTCAGTCGTCAACAGCGCGTAGTGATCCACGCGCTCCTCAAGGAGATGTCAGCAAACCGTAGGGGCCCAGCAGGGCCGATGCCCGCTAGCTAGGACCGTGGGGAATTTCTGAAAATGACACCCGGAGTCCTATAACGCAAAGGACAACTGAAGGACACAGGTGGGGCTTTAGTCAGTATAAGTCTGACACGCCCTCCCACTCCGCCCAGAGCGCGAGAAGTCATTAGATGATTTCCACAACCCTTCTCATGCCTAGTCTACTCCTACTGACGAGCGCACACGCCTACAGGCGGCGAGTGGGAGTCTTGCCTCTGACTTCACGCATTTCCGTCGTCGATCACATCTGTGATGGTGTCGCTACATAGGAAGTTCCCGAATTCGGTTTCCTTCTTTCTTCTTCTTCTTTGCCCTCACCTCTTCCCGTTATGCGGCTCGGCTTTTTTAAATCATTCGGCGCCATACAATTCGCTGATAAGCATCGTCATTTGTAAGGCTAAGCTTTTGCATGTGCAGACATTTGTCATCCAGGTAATTTGCGGTCTACCTCTTTTCTTTGAAGCCATGGAATGATACTTTTTCACTCCGGCGTCTCCGGCTCTGCGCATAACATGTCCGTACCATTTTAGCCCGGAATCTGTGTTTTTTTTTCAGTAATAGGTTTTTTTATTATTATCATTTTTTTTAGGTGGAAAAATCTAGATGATTTTCATGAAAAATCCTGCTCTTGGGCGGGGCGGGAGATAGTGTCAGACTTTGAGTGACAGAGTTTGAGACGTTGAGTGACGTCACGGACATCGGTAACAGCTGACTAGCTTGCTTTGTTTACGAGTGTTAAAATATAAACAAAGTATTTTTTCTAAATCTTTATTGTTTAAAGACTTGTACCAGATACAATAATTCACATATATTGTAGTGCAGTGATAGTGATAGTAAAAACATTAATAATTACTAAAAACAAAATCCAAACATAGCCAGTGTTGGACTCCTGCCCGAAACTTTATACAAATAAAAACTTAAAACTAATAACAATAAACAATATAAGTGCAACGTTGTAGTGAGAATTGGGTTGGGGAGCTTGTGATAAACTCAAGTTCACAGCTCACTGAAATATACAGGACCTATAATTAAAGAGTTTGTTTCTCAATACTAGCTAATAGCGCCATCTGTGATTCCCTGGTGTTACTAATCTCCGCTGTGTTTACATAAATAGTCAAGCAAAATAACGATTATGGCGAAGTGTGGAGGCTGTGGTCAGTTTTTGGCCAGGGCAGAATGTATACGCTGCACTAAGTGTCCTGGGTCTTATCATCCCACTTGCATTGGCGTTACATCAACAAAGGTGTCGCCTAATTGGTTGTGTCCTGACTGTAAGGTAAAGATTCCAAGGAAGGATAACTCAGCTACACCTGTCAAAGGTCCCTCAGACGGTGTCGCCGTGAACTGTCAGCCAAATGCAGTCCGGTCTTCGCCGGGAACACAGCCTGCAGCAGTAAGCCAGAAGGCGCTGGCTGGGCAAACAACTGTGGAATCGGCAAACAACCAGCATATTGAACCCCTCTCCCTACTGACAGCAGAGTCTCAGGAGCTCAACGTAGCCTATGAGATTCGCTGTTTCCGGGAGGAGCTAAGTGCCATGAGAGTGGAGTTGCGTTTATTCCGGGACGAAATGGCGAGTCTGAAGATTGATGTCGGGTTGTGTGGGGAGCGAATGGACGTGATTGAGGGCAGGGTTTCTCACCTCGAGAAACGCTTTGAGGAGAGGGAGAAGGAGCCATCGTCTCTTGACCTCCTTAAAGATACTATTACCGAGCTGAAGTTGCAGCTGAACGAACGAGATCAAGATCTTCTGCTCAATGATGTCGTAATCTCGGGCATTCCCGAAACAAAGGATGAGAGCCCGCTACACATAATACGTCTAGTATCTTTGAAGCTGGGAGTTAATATTGACGAACGCGAAATTGTGAACGCCGAGCGTATTGGTATGGTTCGCCGTAACTATACTGAGGCTGGCGGTGGGGACACGGCGGAGCCGCCTAGACCGCGCGCGCTCGCTGTGCGGCTGTCGCGTCGCGCTGCCCGCGATCAACTGCTGCGAGCGGCGCGCGTGCGGCGCGGCCTCACCACGGTGGACCTCGAGCTGCGCGGGCCCACCAGAAGATTTTATGTAAACGAGCGGCTGACGCCGATTAACGGCAGGTTATTTTATAACGCCCGCGAGGCTGCTCAGAAACATAAATATAAGTACGTGTGGACCAAGGATGGCCGCATCTATTTGAAGAAAGAAGATGGTGTTCCTCCACAACGTATTCGTTGTGAACTCGATATTGTCCAAACTTTTGGCAATGGTTCTGTTTGACCAGTTCATTAATTTTAAAAGTATTTTTTAGATTATGCGTTCTTTATTTCACATGTAATGTAACCTTTTGTTATTTGTATGTGTTTGTTTTATGGCCGCAGCATCAGCTAGCCCGGACTAAGGGGTGCATTGTTTTGGTTGGCACTTTCCGTAGTGGTGCAGGTTTGCTGGTAATTACCTCCCATCAAGACAAATTGCTGTCATATCCTGTCATATGTATTGTTATTTATTTATCACACAATTCTCCCTTCATTTACATTTTTTATTCACCCACAATTGCACTACAAGTAACCACAATATTATTAGTATTTAATGATATTTTAATCGCATATGTGCCTATTTTAACATTGCCAAGTAATATTTTTGATTTTATAATAAAAATAAGTCATTGTTATTATATCCAAAAGCCGATTAATATTTGCCACCTCCTTGCAAGTAAATGTTTCCAATGTTGCTATATATTGTTTAGTAATACAGATTCACTGTGATGAGTGCAAAGTATTTTAAATTTGGATTTCTGAACCCAGGCTCATTGGGCACTCACCATGATGAGTTCATTGCTGCATTGGAGCATCATGATGTCGATATAATGGCAATCAATGAGACGTGGCTTAAGAGGAATGAAGAGGGGCGCGCGCCCGCCGTTCCCGGGTACCGGCTGCGGCATGTTCCGCGACCGGTGAGCGTGCGCGGTGGTCGTGGTGGTGGCATTGGGTTTTATATCAAGCGTGGGATAAGAGTGCGCACTCATTCGCATCCGGTTGACCCTCTTTATGAGACAGTTGAACAAATGTGGCTAGTTTTAAGCACTAATGGTGTGAAAATTGCAATCGGCACTGCGTACAGACCGCCATGGATGAATGCTGATTTATTCTTGGATGCGCTTACTTGCTCTATCACTTCCTTAACATTTTGTAAGCACACCGTACTCTTGGGTGACTTTAATATTAATTGTCTTGACCAAACAGACTCCAAAACAAACAAATTGAATATGTTTCTTCAAAGTCTCGACCTAAGCCAACTGGTGACTTCTCCTACTCATTTTACCTCTACTAGCGAAACTCTTATAGACCTTGTGTGCACGGATGCTAGGGCGCGCTCCATTGAGGTGGACTGGATTAGTGCGCTTGGTGCGCATGCTTTTATAACGGCAATTTTTTATTTCAAAAAAGAGAAAATACCACCTATAGTTATAACTCGTAGAAATCTAAAAAATATACCATTGGACAAGTTTAACGAGGACTTAGTCTCGGTGGACTGGCTTGCGACAGTTGTATCAGGTGACGTAAATGCTATGGTGGCTGAATTAAATTATAATATTACCACGCTTTTTGATAAATATGCTCCACGTAAGACACAGATTATTAAGGAAAGGTCGTACCCATGGATAACAAATAACATCAAACTTATGATGTCCCTGCGCAATCAGGCCCACTTACGATGCCGAAACTCACCTTCAGAGAGTAAAATATTATATTACAAGGAGTTAAAAAGTTTCGTTAACAAGTCTTTATATCACGAAAAAGTGGCTTATTTTAAACATAATATTAATAGTAAGATTCGTCATCCCAAAACTCTATGGAAAAATCTGAAGTCAACATTATTACCCTTTAAAATAGTGTCGGAATTGCCCTCTCATTTTAACGACCCTGATGAGATTAATACGCACTTCTTGAATGTTCCAGGTGATAGTACTGCACCGGCATCATGTATAGTGTACTATGAGTCTCAAAGATTTAATGAAGGTGTTTTTTCTATTAGTCCAATTTCTAGTAGACCAATCTGCGGTAATCAAAATTTTATCAAAATTTAAATCTAATGCAGAGGGGTTTGACCACATTACGCTTGACATGTTTTATCAGACTCTTCCTCAAACTTTAGATTTACTGACTTCTATTATTAATTATTCCATTTCTACGTCAACCTTTCCTGACCTATGGAAAATTGCAGTTGTGCGTCCAATTCCTAAAGTCACGAACCCAAGCACTATAAAGGACTTAAGGCCTATAAGCATTTTACCCTTCTTGTCAAAAGTGTTGGAAAAAGTTGTAAATGCTCAACTAACGACCTATCTTGAGCAAAATAACATTCTCCCGGAGGCGCAATCTGGTTTTAGGAAGGGTCGTAGCACTGCAACAGCTCTGTTAGATGTTACAGACAATATAATATCGGCTCAAGATGAGGGGTGTTGTACCCTGGTAGTTTTACTAGACTTTTCCCGCGCATTTGATGCTATTAATTTGTCTCTTTTGCTCTCTAAGATGACGTATTATGGTTTTGACACGCCTACGGTTACGTGGTTTAGGAGTTATCTAACTAACCGTAAACAGCTGGTTGAAATTCAAGATGCCAATGGTTCTAGTGTTGTATCTAATATGACTCCTGTGGTAAAAGGCGTTCCACAGGGCTCCATACTGGGTCCCCCTTTGTTTATTTTGTATAGTGCAGATATTGTTAATGTTTTGAAAAATTCTAAATTTCATATTTATGCAGATGACATTCAATTGTACCTTTCTTTTAAGCCTGAAGATTATAATATCGCAGTAAAATTGTTAAATGAAGATCTGGATAGGATAGTAACCTGGTCAAAACAAAACTCTCTACTGCTTAACCCAGCCAAATCAAAATTTATGTTATTTGGTTCAAAAACTCAACTAAATACAATAACCTCTCCCCGTGCAGACGTGATCGTGATGGGAAAATGTATTGAGCGGGTTTATCAGGCGAGAAATCTCGGTTTAATCATGGACGAAGACCTACGTTTTGAGCTTCATATTGCAGACTGCGTAAAAAACTGCTTTTACCGGTTGAAAGTCTTGTATAAGATACGTCCATTTCTAAGCGAAGACCTGCGTGTACAGCTAGTTGAAAGTCTAGTTCTATCGAAGTTGAATTATGCCGATACCGTTGTAGGACCTAGACTTCTGTCACGTACTGCGAAACTTATACAAAGGGTTCAAAATGCTTGCGCGCGATTTTGTTTTAATGTTCCACCAAGAAGTCACATCACACCATTTCTAAACAAGCATAACATTTTAAAAATGAAGTCGCGTCGCAAGTTGCATCTGGCTTGTCTTCTTTTTGGCGTCATCAAGACTAAATGTCCGTCATACCTGTACTCAAAGCTTTCGTGGGTAAATAGTCACCGGCAGTGCAAGGCCAGGCGTTGTGCTCAGCAGCTGGCTACTCCGCATCACCGTACTGCAGCTTTTCGGGGTAGTTTCCGGTACTCGGCCTCCAAATGTTGGAATAATATTCCCCCACCCATTAGGGACCTAAAAAATATAAGTACTTTTAAGACTAGACTTAAGCAATTTATTTTAAGTTCACAAATCCAATTTAATGAAGTTAATGTTGATAAATCGTTTATATAATTCAATAGTAGGTAACAGGCTAATATAATAATTCTTAAAAATTCAATAATATATTATTTAATTAATCACCAATCTAATGACATTCTTTGAATTTTAATATTATTATTATTATAATATTATTATAATTAATTTTATCGCGTAATATAAAAACTCACCCTTACGTTACGTACCTATTTCTTGGCTATAGGGGGTAGCTAGTGGGGGGGCTTGATGCGGTGAGCCCGTTGCATCTGTGTCCAGGAATTTCATGGTTTCACTTCACTTTTATTTGTTTCCGTCCGACTCCTTTTCAATCGCCATAAAAAATCACATAATATGTTTATTCAAATATCTCTTGCAAGTTTTTGATTTACTGGCACTTGGAAAATTTTTCTAGAAGGCAATGTTTTTGTTTTTTGTTTTTACTGGTTTCTTATATTTATTTATAATTAGGGTATTAGTCCTAGGTTACGGCTAATTGCCGGGCCGGTGCAGCGCTGTCGGTGATTATGCGTTACGGCGCGTTTATCATCGCGCCGCGCGTCGGCTGATGTTTTTTATTGGAGTATTGTGGGTACCACGTAATTTTATAGTTGTATCATCCAATGTGGTACAAATTTCATTTTTATAATATTGTGTTGCTATTTGTCAAATAGTTAATTATGTATTTTATTTCAATAAAATTATACTCCAGTAGGTACACAATATCTGTATTTATTTAAATTACATACAAGTAGTATATTTATATATGTTTGCCCTAGTCCGTGCGTCACTGCGGGGTGCCAACTGAAAACCAGCGCTGGGTGTCTAGCGCCTAGCAAATGCTGAGGTGGTCACCCTTTCGGAGCGGGCACGCTCGACGCATTTTGTACTTAGTTCTTGTTTACTTTGTCTTTGTGTTTATATTATAACCGTTGTGCTGTGTCTGTACCGAATAAAAGTTTATCTATTCTATTCTATTCTATTCCTGTTCCTTCGTTGCCTTCGTCCCAGGGCCCCGGGTTTCGTCAGTAATAGGTGTTACTTTCAAACTACCTCTTATGTGTTTGTTACGCACTTTGTCTTTGAGTTTATTTAATTATTTTTTTCAATTTTGTTCATTTTAATACAATTCAATTTAATTTATTTGTGATGGTCTAAAAGGAGTCTTGTAACTTGAAATAAATGTACAATAATCAACTCCACCTGCCCAACGTAACATGCGCATTTCGGTGGTGTGAAGTTTTTGCTCATAGTGATCATAATCAGGAAACCGAATTCCTTGAAGAAATCAAGGAATCTAGGATAGGGCCAAGGAATATAGGTTCGGAATTCCGTGACACTAGTGCAAACATCTAGTTTTTTTAGTAAGTAAATTTTATTTGCATTATAATTACTTTATTTTTATATTAGGAGTTTTATACAATCACTACTCAAGCTGGCTACCATCGTACGGTTTCCGAATTCAGATTCCTGATTATGAGCCAAAATGTAAGCGAACGCTTTGTTGGAAATGTCGTCATCAGATTTTCTTCAGTTTTTATGACCAGAAAGCACGGCAAAAAAACGAACGGAACGGAATAAACGTGTTTTCTTTCTTTCTTTCTTTTTCTTTTCTTTCAAAAATTTCGAAACCAACGTAATTATATTTTTTCTATTTGGCAAAAATAAAAAATTGTGCACCTTGTTGATCATTTTGTTTGCAAGCAGCGCATTTAGGTTTTCAAATCTGAATTCCTGATCAGGAAACCTAACTAGGAAACCGAACGCGTGTGGCCGGCTTTAGGCCTACTATCCACGGACGCGTAGGTTCACAGACGAGTATTCGTTCGTAGAGTTACATATATAGCATAGCATAGCATAGTCGGCCTTATAATGTTCCCACTGCTGGGACTCAGGCCTCCTCTCTAGGAGAGGGAATGGGCCGTAATCCACCACGCGGGCCCATTGCGGGTTGGTGGATGTCACATGTCTTCGAATTTTTGGTTCTAGGACATGGCGGTTTCCTCACGATGTTTTCCTTCACCGTTTTGAGAGCAGTGGTGATGAAATAAATTACACAAAGTAATGTAATAGTTACATATATAAAATTATGAAAGTCTGTCTATGAAGCTGTGAGGAGGCGGACACCAAGCGTCTATGAAGCTACGCATCCGTGGACGGTAGGCCTTCGTCATTAAAAGTCTAACACGCCCTCTCGCTCCACCTTAGAGTAGGAGAAGGAATTGGTTGATTTTCCATCCCAAGAAAAATCCCTGCCTTCCCCCACCTACTGACGCCACTCTTTTGTTTTTTTATTTATCGTAATCAGAGATAGTAGTAGTGCGAATGGTCGTGGTAGCAAGTTAGCCGTTTGCTGCGGCCTTTCCACTGATTGTTAAATTTGGCATTTTTTTCTTACCATACCACAAGTAATTTTTATCCTTCAAAAACTTTTTAAATGGCTCTTTGTTCAGGTTATATGATAAGACTATAGGATCCACATTAGAGACTCTATTAGCATATTTATGTGCTCGAAATGAATCAATAGCTTTAACACCTCTGCCGTAAGCCTTGACGGTATATCTTAGTACATCTTCGAAGGTTATCTCGACGTAGAAATGTATCTGGATAAACTGCACGCTGGTATGGCACATGCTGCTATGACCGGCGCCAGCGCAGTACCGCCTCAGACGCAGGGATGGTGTAATTTTTAGAAGGTTGTCCAGGTAGTCCGCCCTCAAGACCACGCAGCTGTATTCGATATCGCTGACAATTGTTAACTGAAAATAAATATCAAAACGATAAAGTTAAAAATACTCTCTTCTGGGATTTTACACAAAAAAAATGCCAAATTTCTTTGAATTAACTGCATGCAGACTAGTTACTAACAATATAGGTACACTACACAGCACTATACGAGTTCAGTACAATAATGCTTTCCAGGTGTTGTTGGGGCTTCCGCGGTTCTATAGCGCATCAGGCATGTTTGCTGAGGCAGGCACGGATAGTTTTGAGGCTATCATGCGCAAGAGAATGGCATACTTGATGCATAGGATACGCGGAGGCTCCAATAGCATCCTGAAGGTAATTGCTGAGAAACCAGACTGTCCTTTCCTGATGCACTGGTCCCGCAGGCATGCCTGCGGGCCTGGTGTTGAGGGAAAATGTATGAATTAAGAGGGAATGATATTTTAAAGTTATTTTTTTTTTTTAATTCATTTTGTTACTAACATAGTTGTATAAGTATTTCTGTTGCTAACACATTATGGATTTTCTATATCCGAAATAAATTATATCGTTGTTATTATACAACACTAAATTAGAACAATAAAAAAAAAAAGAAAAAACCTAAATGTAAAACGGGAGCGCAGTGGGAGCGCGATGCAAAACCGAAGGGGCCCAGCAGAATCGAAGCCTACTGGGGCCATGGATTGGCCTGAAAGGAAAACCCGGGGTCCTGGTACGCAAGACTAAGAAGGTACATAGGTGTGGTTTTAGTCAGTAAAACTCTGACACGTCCTGCCGTTTCACCCTAGAGCAGAAGTCAATAGATGATTTTCCATCTCAACAAAAAGAGGGTGCGTGGGTGTAACATGCTGGCTCACAGGTGGGCTGGGCTCGTACTGAAGACTGCTCTTACTCGCTCTGATTACTCCTGTCGGGATAAGCGATAAAAATAGCGCATTTACTGTTAGATACTTACGTTAAGATAATATTTGCCATTCCGTACTCCCTGTACGTTGACAGACTCTGAGTAGAGCTGGTAGACTACCTCTCCACTGTCGCAAGGACCAAATCTTTGGATGCTGGATAGTGCTGGGAACAATAGGACATGTTTATCATTTTACCCGAATTCCCCAGAAGGAGTGGTCTATTTTTGTCGACATGTTTGTTCGCCTAATTTTCTAATAAGCTTCAAGAGCGGTCGCTCACGACTTTTTGTAGCAATACAATCGCAATATAGTAGCGCTGTCGCAGTTTGTATGTCGATGGTTTATAGTGAATACCTCTAAAAATGGTTAAATAACTTATACTCTACCCTAATTATAACCTTCGTTGTAAGCTGGTGAACAAAACAAAAAAAGAGTTATTAAAATTGGTCCAGCCGTTCTTAAGTTATAGCGTGACCAAGAGAAATAGGGGTTCATCTTTATATACGTGAATATAGATAATAGAATAATGTTGATTCCGTAACTTTAGCATCTGGTAGTAAATTGTCCGTCTGCCCAAGCTTGCAAACATATTTCCAAGCTTGTTTCAAGTATGCTTGCAGGTTTAAAGTACATAGCAATACTACCCAATCTCACAAAGTTGTTAATGAGAAATTAAGTAATCTCTGAGGCCTCTGAGATCTTGGACTATAGTCTTTTAGACAATTGGTCTTTATGTTCAGTAAGCTATAATATTAAATGTACGTTACAAATATTGGTGTTTTATTTTATTTTAAGTGGAAAACAAACAGTATTAACAACTAACAAAAAACAACAAGTTATGGTATGCAACTTAGTGTGGCAGAACACAGAGACACTTATATTTTTGTTACATCTAAATTGTATATGTGTGCAGAATAAAATTCTTTGATTTGACGATATAGGGCGGGTTTCTAGATTGAGTATTTTGAGTTAAAACCGTCTCAAATCCTATTTCAATGCCTAATTTTGACAGGTTTTCAGGTAAAAGTATAATTTGAGAAATATTCAACTACAAATGCTTAAATCAGTAATCGGGAGTTAGTCTTATGGATTACTCCAAAAGGCTCGAGTTAGTTAAGGAAAGTACCAAGTCACTAAAAGATTAAAAGAAACCGGCTTGAAGCGTGTCAGGCCTCGCTCAGGGTAGGCTTCCGTAGTTATCCATTTCGAAAACCATGAAAATGACATTCATAACAAAAAAGAGTTTGTCCCTCGACCCTATCGAAGGACAAAATTAATTTTGTAATTGAAAAATGGTGTCTCATACAAATAATTAAGTAAAGATAGATACACAAAAGAATATTATTGTGATAATACTACAAATTCATGATTTCCAGTTTTCTTTACCCTTTATTTGTGCTGTGGGACTTTGCTTCTTGCTTGCAAAATTTTATTATTCTAGGACAAGGGAAAGTAACTCATAGGTTTCGATTTCCTTGTGAGTGTCAAAATATGGGCCTTAAATGGCTGCATTTCAACTACACGCGTTCCTGAGAAAATGGGTTTTGACAGACAGACGGACAATGAAGTGATCATATAAGGGTTCATTTCTACTTTTTGAACTACAAAACCCTAAAACTAAGCCCGCGCTCAAAATGCGACTTTGTCTCTTTGCAAACTGGTGACATATTTTATTACTGAATTGTTAATTGTGTAAAGTTTAAAATGTGTGCAAAACCAGCCTACCACTTATCTATGACGTTGAGTGAACGTAGCTTCCACACAAAGTGACATTCTTCAAAGAATAACGATCGATTGTCGAAAAGTCAAAAGTTTGCGAGAACATATTATGAACTAGCGAAACATCACGTCTAATCGTACAGGTCACTTTGATATTTCGATCATCATAATTGTTACTAGAATGTCACTTTGACTAAAGGTCTACATGTAGTGGCGGGGTCCAGAAGGCGTGTTGACGCCGTCCGTCAGTGGTGGACACTTACGTCTCGTGACCAGACCTTTCCTGTTACTCACAGCTACCTCAGACAACTTCCCAGATAAACTGCTTTTGATAAATCTTTGTAACAACTCACATCTTCTCAACACGACGTAGTTTGGCGCTAGCTTGGTGATGGCAGGTCTGCCGATCCTTTCAACACTGCGCTGCACCCACTGATGGTACATGCCATAGTCGAGGAATCTGGAGGGAGCCTGGCACCCTGGACCGTACACACCAAAGCCGAGCTGGAAAAGTATGGATGCGAACTTTAATATTATACGTTCCGTAAACTTTGCAAAGACACAAATTCGAATTACTATGTTATTGATTATTGTAAAACTACTTTTTATTTTTGTAGGTGGGAAAATCATCCAATGACATACCCAGCTCTTGGGCGTAGCGAGAGGGCGTGTCAGACTTTTACTGACTAAAAACCCACTCCTGTTCCGTCGTTGCCTTTCGTGCCAGGGCCGAGTCTCCTTTCAGAAGCAGACCCTTGGCTCCAGTAGGCTTCGACCCTGCTGGGCCCCTACGGTTTGCTGACATCTCCTTGAGGCGCGCGTGGAACAGTACGCGCCGTGGACGACTTGGGCTTGGTCCGGACAGTTACCAGACGGTCGGACGGTGAGCTACCCATTGTTCGCCGTTCACAAGCCCGCGCTTACGGTGACCGGAAATCGTGATCGGGATGCCGGCGGCTGAGGAGTGAGGGCCGCGCCCTCGCGTTTGCACGTGAGTCCGCCTCCTTTGCTAGCATTACTGCTTCGCAGAAGGAGGCGACCGCCTGCCTCTACTCATCGCTTCGGACCATAGCTTGTACCAAGGCCCGGCGCGAGAGATCGTTGCCGCCGAACTCCCCCACGAGGACACGGTGGTGCTCTGTCCAAGCGGGGCACACCTCTACCATGAGCTCCACCGTGTCCTCCGGGCGGTCCATATAGTGGTGACACCCGTGCGTTACTTCCGATTGTAAAACTACTAGATTATTGTAAAACAAAGCATCGGATAATCCGTAAAACACAAAAGTTTGAGAGAAAATGATGAGATGGGCGGGAAAATGGAGATGAGGCTGAGTAGTAATGCTGCAAGACCAATCAAAATCTCCTGCCGAATGTTGAGGTTGCTGGTGTTATCCAGTTACACGGCTATGAAGGTCTGATACGCAGTTTTCCATGTTTTATACTGGAATGTTCAGCTGTGTAGGGCAACGAAAAAAGATTGCATGTAGCAGAGATGAGACTATTGAGATGGATGTGTGGTGTGAAGAAAATTAATAAAGTGAGCACCCTGGACCGTAACTGAAACCCAGCTGAAAAAGTATGGATGCAAATACTCCAAGCTGAACTAGATTGTATTAGACCAAGATCCCAGAGCTGTCTGACATAATTTATTTTCACATGGATGAAACCTTAGGTTCTCAGTAGCGTCTCATGTGCTTTAAATACCTGTGTGCTTGTGGAGCTCCTCCTTGGAGCCCCTGGGCAATTAAAAAATCAGACATGTAAAAATAAGTAGAGTTTATTTACTTTTTGTGGAGCTTTTAAGGGTCTGACAGAAGTTTTGGTCCATGGAAAGTGTCTGACACTTATGATACTACTTTAGAATAATATTCTACAAAACATATATAAAAATCAGCCATAAAAAATTAAGTTAGGTAACTCGTTATTTTTAGTTCCCTTTCTCACCTGGTACCTGCTCAGGGGCCCCAAGGGGGAGCTCCACACAGGTATTCAAAGCACATGAGATGCTACTGAGAACCTAAGGTTTCATCCATGTGAAAATAAGTTATGTCAGACATCTCTGGGATCTTAGTATATATGTTTTTACATCTTGACTTAATTGATACATATACATTAAAGACCTTAGGGTTTACCATGACGGGTTAAAAAGTCAATTGTGCGAACCAGAAAGAAGGATGGAGCTATATACCCTATACCTATACAAGGTTATTTGTAAAACACCAACAACCTTGCAGGACTGTATTACTAACATCATAAACAACAACTTTTGTTCTATGAGTTTTTACAAAACATAATACATTTACCAAAAACAAACCTTCAATATTTCGTTGTTCTTAACACATTTCAACTCTGTATTTTGCTGTACCCACCTACGCCTCCCGCGCACGATCCCCGCTCCCCTCCGCTATTGTACTATCGCTTGCTTCGCATAGCCTTCGTAACATTTAGAACGTTCAATTTAAATATTTTTATTTTTGTATGAAAATCTGGTGAACCAATGTACGATAAATTTTTAAAAGTCATAGAACAAAAGTTGTTGTTTATGATGTTCTTAACATAGTTCTAAGAGGTTGCCGGTGTTTTACAAAAATAACCCTATATAGCTCCATTCCTTTAACAGTTCAGTGTAGGTTGTCAAATCGATCGCGTAAAGAGCTCGTGGTAGGGCCTATGAGCGTTTGTAATACATTCAGATGCCTCATACATGATTACTGCGCGCTAAAACTAAGATCAAAGATGTTATCCGAAAAGCTGTTTCTCTTAAGTGGGATTGGACCGGGCATGCCTGCCGCATGTCATATGAGCTGTGGGCTAAAAGAGCCACTTAGTACCTTTAAAAGCAAGGCAACATCACGGCAGACCAAGGCGAAGGTGGAGAGATGAGCTTGACTCTTACCGGAGGGACTGGCCTGCAATGCCCGAGAACAAACGTGGAAAAAGGAGAAGGAGGCTTTTGAAAGTCGCTCGATGTAAAAAACCTCATCGACTCAACCAGTGCATCATTACTGCTTTTGGCTCGTTTTACAATAGGCTCAATGAAGTAAGATAGAAATAATAGTTACTTAAAGTCATCCAAAGGGCAATGGAAAGGCCTATGTTCGAAGTTTCCTTGTGTGATCACATCAGAAACGAAGATATCCGCAGGAGAACCAAGGTTACCGACATAGCCCGAAGAATGTGGGCAGGGCCCATTGCTCCCAGAACAGATGGTCGATGGGACGAAAGGTTCTGGAGTGGCGACTACGTATCGAAAGACGCAGAGTTGAAAGGCCTACCATGACATGGCGAGGGTTGTGGGAATCCGATGAATGCGAGACGCACAGGATCGATCGTTATGGCGATACTCGGGAGAGGCCTATGTCCAACAGTGGACGTCTTTCGGCTGAAATGTTGATGATGATGAGAAATAATAGTGACAATACTTAACCAAACTCCAGCGTTTGCCCACTTTCACCACCAGTATAGCTCCACTCCGCCAGACGCACTCACCTCCCCCCACACTCTTGGCACAAGCAGTGTAGGTGGGCCATAACGTTTTTACATCCAGCTGGAAAGAAAACAAGCTTTATGAATAAATCGGGAACCTACCTGACTTCGCTTTAGACATCGCCATCTTTTTGACGTTCTCCCAAGTTACTTGGCATTGGCGTAACATGTTTTCTTCTTCCGTTCACCGCGAAGGTTCGCGAGTTTCCTTGCGTGATGATTATGGCTTGCCCAAACGTATTTTGACTTAGATTGGTACGGGAGTCTTTCCTTTTTATGATGAATGGGGAACCTTCCTTCAACCCTGATCCTCTTTATTATCGGAAAGTCTAAAGGTATTTTACCTGTGCCCTCCTGTAGTAAGCTTGGCACTCCTGCGTTGAAACGAACATCATCCTATGTATGTTCATCTTCGATTGATCGCAATCTAGAAAACGAATCTTGGAAATATAAGTAATCAATTATTTATTAAAGTTCATTTGATAAATTAGGAATCATAATAACAAAAACAGGATTATTTTATCCATGACAATTATTTTTGTTTTGTTCCAGTATTCAGCTACGCCAAAAATTGGACAGGTGCACTCTGACCTTACACACAATAAGTTTCGAGCGAATCATATTTTTAAACATATTATTTTAAAAAAGTAAGTTGCCTGAAATCTAAATATTTCAGAACTTACCTTTAGATAACACCATAGCAAAGAAGGATTGGTTCTGGAAGTGCAACGCATCTGGAGGTCGACAAATAGGGCGCAACTCTGAAATGATGAATGGCAATTTTAAAATACATATATTGCCAAACCAACCAAGTTAGCATGATTTCTAAAACAGAGCCTTTTGCAAGGATTCTCTAGCTTCTTAAATTATTTCTTTAAAAGTGTGGAAGATTATCTGTTCTGCCCTCAGGTAAGCTACATCATTATCGTATTACTAGTACTAACACAGGCGGTAAACACATTGGCTCGTTGCGTCACCAGCAGCTAGGGTCAACACGTGTGCCTCAGTCAAAGGCCTGTGTACAAATGTCAACTGTCACCGCCCGTGAACTCGTGACAAGTCTACAAACACTACTATCATCAACATGCATCCGAAAGACGTCCTGTCCAATCCTGTGCGCCTTGCGTCTATCGGGTAGATTAGTGAAGTTAACATTAATACCATCCCTAGAACTATCCATGTCTTTAATCAATTTCTTCTCTAAAATCATCATCAACATCTTTTCAGTCGAAAGACGTCTACTGATGGACATAGGCTTCCCCCTAGTGTCACCACAATGAACGGTCCTGTGCGCCTCGCATCCATAGGATTCCCGCAACCATGACCAGGGCATCGGTCCACCTTGTAGGAGGCCTTCCAACGCTACGTCTTCCGGTACGTGGTCGCCATTCCAGAACTTTTCGACCCCAACCGCCATCCGTTCTGCGAGCAATGTGCCCTGCCCATTGCTACTTAAGTTTGACGATTCTTCGTGCTATGTCGGTAACCTCGGTTCTCCTGCGGATATTCTCATTCCTGATTCGTTCACGCAAGGAAACGCCGAGCATAGCCCTTTCTATTGCCCTTTGGGTTGGGTTTGGGTGACTTTAGGTCTTCTGATGAGGCCCATTGTAAGCGACCACGTTTTGGAGCCATATGTCATCACTAGCAACACGCAATGGTCATAGACTTTCGTCTTGAGACGCTGTGGTATATTAGACGAGAAGATACCGCGCAGCTTCCCAAACGCTGCCCAGCCAGGTCGGATTCGACGATTGATCTCTTTCTCGAAGTTAGACCTACCCAACTGGACCATCTGTCCCAGGTAAACGTTTTCTAAAATATTCTTACTCATCGAGACGTGGTCGGTTTCCAGCTGTATCAAAGCTATTGCACTATACGTATTGCGGGTGTAGTCAGGATGGTATGAATAGTCGCGAATGCCCACTCCTGGCCCGGCACTGCAGTTGTGACCGATGACCACTCGCGCTCGAGCCCTGAAATAACAGATATTTACAAAAACATGTATAGTGGTGAAGTGGATGAGTGATGGTCGATGGGGTCGAAAGGTTCTAGACTGGCGACCACGTACAGAAAGATGCAACATTGGAAGGCTTCTCACTAGATGGACCGATGACCTGGTGAGGGTCGCTGGAATCCGATGGCTGCGAGACGCATACGACCGGTTGTTGTAGCGACACTTGGGGAGGCCTACTATGTTCAACAGTGGACATCTTTCGGCTAAAATGATGATGATGGATAAAATATCTATCTAGACCGTATAGGTGGAAGTGCGGGATGAGGGAGTGAGGGTTATTCTAGCCTACGCTTTTAACATTTCCATATATGATTAGGTTGTCGCGCTCAGCAGCTTACGCATGGAAGGTCATATTGATAGCGTCTGGTCAATAAGATTAGCTATGCGGATGACATGGTGCTGCTGTTTGCGTGAATCTGTGGGTTTTGCAAATAGCGTTTTTTACCTGAAGTCCTTTTTAGGTAGCTTGTCAATCTCTAGAGCCGTCGCGACGACCATCTGTCTAGTAACTAGGACCACTGCAGTTGTCAACCTCTTCTGATCTAAATAAAGAATCGAAATGTCCATTATTCGAAAGAAAGAAAATTTGAAAATCTGTACGATTCTGACATCAAAAGCATAAAAAAGGCGTTCAATTGCAAGCCAGACTTGCTTGCTAAGGATTACCGCAAAATATTTTTGCAAAATTGCATCTTCATATGCGTTTCCTACTTGAATTTGACCATTTTTCTTACAATACATCAACATAATCATTCATATATTCACCGAAAGTATTAGCAGTGTTGTCCAACCCCCATTTTGCTAGTAATTTTTAAGGGATATTTGGCCGGAGATAAAGACTTACTGTAAGGATAGTATAGTACTCCAAGCCATGGATAGGTCTCTATTCTGGCGACACCCTCGCTTACATGTTCCACTGGAGAGTCATCAATGCCGCAGAACATGGATATCACTGAAAATAATAATAATTTAAATCGGTAAAAGACTTCTTCTTAGACGTGTCGATCTGACTCAAAGGCCAATATTCAGTCACCTATGGCCCGCGCTGTCCTTGGCCTCGCATAAGTCGTGGAAGGTGCAGGTAGTTGTGCAAACTGGGCAGGAAAGGAGGTGACGCATATTCTGGGAAGGGGCTCCACACTGGCACTGTATTTGCGATGGGTCAAGGATACCCCATTTGGCCAGGTTATCTCTACAGCGGCCAACCACCCTTTTTGGGGGCTGAGTCACCCGCGTCCGCAGGAGAATACCTGAAGCAAGTCCCTACACGTGGTCCCCGGGTGGTGCTAATCAGGTGACACTAAGTGGTGGTAGGTTTCGACCGTTGGCTTGCGACCACCCACTGAGCAAAGACGTATCGCCAAACGGCCTGGCCGTGTTCCGGTATGATGCTCAGTGTAGCCAATCTAGAGGAGTTGGGTCGAAATAGCTTTTTCCAGCGCAAGCAGACTATCCTGGCTCGTGCTGATCGGGAGGCTAGTCGCGGAGGGTAGCGGGATCCGAGGCACGGTTGCCACTGGCCGACCGCAGGTAGCTGGGGGCCCAAGTAATGTGCTAGCCACACATGAAAGGCTGCCCCGCCAACTGTCGAAAAATCCCGGAATGCGCCATCGTGCTGGTTGGCGACCAGACGAGAGGGCCCGATGGACATTTCCGGGGGGGCTCGGGCGTCCCCGCAGTCTCCAGACTAGTCCCCCAATTATGTCCTCCTTTCAGTGCGTGCCTGAGGGTTAGCTGCGTGGAACCTCATTTCACTTCCTTTTCCTCTCCTCCCTTCACTCAAATGAAAAGGAAAAGTAAGAGACAAGTTAGACAGCGGCTGCACTCCCTCTCTCACAAAGTGCACTTCACTAACATACGAGGTCTGCACTCCAATCTCGTCGCAGTCCACCACCACCTCGAGACTGAGAAACCAGCTCTCTTCTTCCTTTCGGAGACGCAGATCAGAGGTCCGTCCGACGTGTCGTACCTTTCTTACCCAGGGTTTACCTTGGAGCACAACTTCAAACCACGTGCGGGTGTATGTACGGCGTCTCCGTCACCTTGAGGACTCCAGGTTCTCGACGCTTTGGACTTTGGTGGACACAGGCCTAGATAAAATAATCTACGCTTGTGTCTACCGCTCGCACAGCGGAGATCAAGAGACATCCGGGCTCACACAACATCTGAGTGAGGCGGCGGATGCGGCTCAACAGCGGTACCCTTCTGCCCAATTGGTGTTACTGGGGGATTTTAATGCCCACCACCAAGAGTGGCTTTTCCCGTACCAGTCCACAGACCACGTTGGGCGATGATGCGAAAGCTAGCGCTAGCATTAAATCTCGCCCAGCTGGTCCAGGGGGCAACGAGGGTGCCGGATGTGGATTCGCACACAGCCAATTGCCTGGACCTTTTGCTGACAACAGATCCAGACCGCTACTCTGTGTCGATATGTTCGCCTTTAGGCAGTTCCGACCACTGTCTGGTTAAGACTGTGTCTGTCTACTCCCCGCCCGATCCCAGCCCTAGAGGCACCCGGCGGGTTTGGCGATACAGGTCAGCAGATTGGGATGGCTTGCGGTCTTTCTTCACATGCTATCCTTGGCAGCCCACTTGCTTTTCTTCAGATGATGCCGTGACGGATGTGTTGCGGCGGGGGATGGAGTACTTCATCCCATTCTCTGACGTAACAATGTCTGGCCAAGCTCGTCCATGGTTTGACGCCGAATGTGATCGCGCAGACGCGCTTAAGCACGCGACATATCGAGCTTGGGCTGACGCTCGTACGCGCAAAGCTGGCGACGTGGCTCAGAAGAAGAAGGCCTTTAACAGGGCTGCCAAGTCCTGCAAGAAGGTGTTGCAGAGGTCTCGGTTTGACCACATAAGCAGAATTGGGAGCAAACTTGCTTCATACCCCGCAGGTAGTAAAGCGTTTGGCCCTGGCTAAGTTGGTTGAATCGAACTTCTGCCGTCCCTCACTTCCGCCATTGCTGAGACCCGATGGGTCACTGGCTCACACCGCTGAGGAGAAAGCAAACTTGTTTGCCTCTCTTTTTGCGGAATCTTCTCGTCTGAATTCTGGTGACGCACGGCCACCTGTTTCTCCTGATGGATGCGCGACGAGGATGTCAGACGTTCGTATCCATCAAAAGGACGTTCGTAGGGTCCTGCGTAACCTCGATGTGAACAAAGCTAGTGGCCCCGATGGGATACCAGCAATTGTGCTTAAAACTTGTGCGCCTGAATTGTCTCCGATCTTGACACGCCTATTTCGCATCTCATATGAGACTGGAAAAGTGCCGATTGCTTGGAAGCAAGCTAACGTACAGCCTGTGCCCAAGAAGGGCAGTCGAGCTAACCCAGCAAACTACAGACCCATCTCTGTTACGTCCGTCCTCTGTAAGAGTATGGAACGGGTGCTAAACAAGAAACTTCTAGCATACCTAGAAGCTAACAATATCCTCAGTGACCGGCAATACGGTTTTCGCCAAAATCGGTCCACTGGGGACCTTCTAGCGTATGCCATTCACATCTGGAGCGAGAAGCGAGAAGCATGGGGAAACACTTGCCGTCTCCCTTGATATCTCGAAGGCTTTCGATAGAGTCTAGGTGTCTTAGGTGCCTTCAAGGCTAGAGTGTATAGGCTCTTAATAAACTAGTGCGCCTCACCATCAATGAGTGCATCACTGCTTACCATCAGGTGGGATCGCAGTCAAGCACTGGTTTATATCAATTAAAAAAAAAAAAAGAGTCTGGCACGAAAGCCTCATTGCTAAGCTTCCTTCCTTCGGTCTACCCACTGGTCTGTGTGATTGGATCGCAGACTTCTTGAGGGATCGATCCATCCGAGTGGTCGTTGATGGCTGCTCGTCCGGTCAAATGGATATTAATGCCGGGGTCCCTCAGGGGTCGGTACTCTCGGCAACACTGTTTTTACTGCACATAAATGACTTACTTAAACCCGGTATCTTTGGGTATGCAGACGACAGCACTGTTGCCGAGAGATATGTGGCTGACGCACGCGCTAGTGGGTCACAGATCCAGTCATCCCGAGAGGCTAGGGTTGAATGCTTGAACTCGTCCTTGAAGGCGGTCTCCGATTGGGGCGATGCCAATCTGGTCAAGTTCAATGCAAACTAAAACCCAAGCGTGTCTTTTTTCCGCTAAACGGAGTTAATTCCACCCGGCTCCATCTTTCCGAGGTGTGACCGTGCCAATAACCGTCCATCTTGATCTTCTTGGCGTTACGCTGACGTCAACTCTCAACTTTGGGCCATACATCGAAGCAAAGGCTCAACTGGCAGCAAAAAAGCTGGGAATCCTCGCGAAGGTCAGACGGTACTTCACGCCGGAACAGCTGCTAAAACTTTATCAAGCGCAAGTTCGATCGTGTATGGAGTACTGCTCTACTCTTTGGGACGGGTCTGCCAAATGCTAGAGTCGATTGAGAGGCGAGCCAAGACGATCATTGGCAATGATGCACTTGTTGAGTCGAAGCTCCAAAGCCTTGGACATCGCCGAGTCGCTGGCCTGTCGGTTTTCTATCGTTTACATTTCGGGGAGTGTGCACTGGAATTGCACAATCTAATTCCGCCAAGTCCGTTCCATCATCGGACCACTAGACGTACGGCGTTGCGCCACCGGTACATGGTGGACATCCCACCCATACGCACAAAACGTTTTGAGAACACATTTATTATGCGTACAGCCAAGGAGTGGAATTCCTTGCCGGAGTCTGTGTTTCCTGATAGCTACAACTTAGGGGTCTTTAAGTCAAGAGTGAATAGGCTACTTCTAGGCAAGCGTTCTCCATCGTCGACCATATCATCGCTTACCATCAGGTGAGATGGTGGTCAAACGCGAGCCTATAATTAAAAAAAAAAAATCCAGAGCCCGCAATCGGTTCAGAGATTTCCAGATTGGTCACTGCAGTTCATGTCCCGATGGCAGATGTTTTGCCGGAAAGATGAAATTTGGAGGAGTGGGATATCTATCGGTAAGAGACTGATGAAAGGTCTATGCAAGGAGTATCGTATGCTCAGTAACTGGGTTGTGGTGTTATGGAGGTCTGATAGGTTAGACTGGAAGCAGACCCTAAGCTAGTTAGAAAAGGCTATGGAGTTGATGAAGAGACTGACGACAAATAGAAGCGATATGGCAAATATGAAACACTTACCTCCACTGAATACTGATAAGGAACTAAACCAGATGCTCAGGATAAGCATGGTACTTTAAATCTTATCAAGATTATCACAAACTTTATTACCTGAGGTCGGAATTAGGTAGAGTTATTCATGTACTTGCATCGAAATGTTGATATTAATATGGATCTTCCCAGGATTTCTAATGAAAAATCCCGTGTGGCCAACAATATTAAAAATAAATAATAATAACAACCTCAGAGATAGATAAGAGAAATAAAACAAAGAATACAATTAAATACAATATTTACTAGCATTTTTTATTAAAAAAGATCTCTCCACGTCAATTATACAGGAAGATTTTTTTTCTGCTATATTTCTGATAGTGTCATAAAAAAAATCTGCTCTTTAAAATTATTCTCGGGATTTGAGGCATATCCACTTTATTCTATCGCTGTATGAAATTAGTATAAGTACTTAAATACCTCTACCTAATTCCGACCTCTGCTTATTACACCTTACAACATGTTACGATTTAAATTCGATCCCAAAAATAAAAGTCTATCAAAACTAGTGCCTGCAATGAAAGTCGGACACAACTGCAACATAAAATTCTAAGGCTTGCTGTCTAGTCATTTGTTTTTATTATGTAAATAATTCTGTGCTTCATAATCCATACTCCATACTAATATCATAAATGCGAAAGTAACTCTGTCTGTCTGTCTGTCTGTTACGCTTTCACGCTTATACCGTTGAACCGATTTTGATGAAATTTGGTACAAAGATAGAATAGAGCTTGAGAAAGGACATAGGCTATAAATTATCACGCTTTTTGCTATGGGGGGTGAGCAATAATCCAAAATGTCGATATTGTACGACATTTTGCAGCAAGTTCGATCCTCAGCTACAGTTAAAACTTTTGTCTTTATTTTATCTTATTTTTTTTTGTAATAAAATACCTTTTACCATTTTTTCAAAATAAAATTGACATTTCTATTCGATATCTTCTAAATATTTTGTAAAAACTAATCAAAACACATAATAAAATCAAAGTGGCGAGTAAAATCACGTACTATGTTGTTACATTATTCTATTTAGCTGCAAAAAAATCATCACGCTATCACCGATAAGGACCCAACCAGTCTATTATAACGTTTATATAAGAATGTCTATTTTAAAACATAATCGTTGTTTCATAACAGTTGTTTCGTATCTAGACTTGCGTGTAATATAAAGATGGTTCGAGTCCCATAATATGGCTCTCATATAAGAAATTTTTATTTTATTTTTTCACCGTAAATAAGATTTTTTTTATATATTTTTGCATGCTTACATTTTTTTATATCTACACACAATATATCTGTAGAAGTTTTTAGTTGTGTGCGTATCACGCAAAATGTTAATAATATAAAATGTAGATAACTTTTAAATATTAAAATTGTGTTTCTCTTAAAATATTACTTAGGCTTTGTTTCATCGCAATCGGTTGACTATATCGAAAGATATATGTATAAATTTCAAGTTTTCAAGAAGTAAAATGTAACAACCACACGCAATTCAGATACTCGCAACGCCATCTAAAGACTCAAAGTAGAAATAATGATGACAATGGCATTTGAAATTCATATTAAATTTGATAGATAGATGGCATTGTGTAATTTATGTAATTTTCTGAGTGGCGGAAGAATGACCATCGCCCACGTTTGCAGACAGTTCTATTTTTTCCCCCGTGGTTGTAACAAGCTAATTGACCTATATGTATTTAATTATTGACTTTAAAATAACACGGCCAAATTTTTGGAAGGGGTTACATGGTACCTTGCGTTGGAAGGCCCCCAGGTGGACGTTACTGATGACCTGGTGAGGGTCGCGGGAATCCGATGGATGCGAGACTCACAGGACCGGTCATTATGGCGACACTTGGGGAGGCCTATATCCAAAAGTGGACGTCTTTCGGCTGAAATGATAATGATGCCGATGGCACCTTTTTATTCTTTTTTTAAGGGTGGAAATTATCCAGTGACTTCTCCCACTCTGGTTGGGGCGGGAGGGCGTGTCAATCTTTTACTGACTGAAACCACACCTGTGTCCTTCAGTTGCCCGTCCGGCCATCCGGTCAACTACCGGACGGTCGGACGGCTAGCTACCCATTGCTCGACGTCCGCAAGCCCGTGTCTACCGTGGCTGGTAGTCGGGGTCGGAATCTCGGCTCAGCGTGGAGCGGCCTCCTCCTTCGCTAGCATTACGGCTTTGCAGAAGGAGGCAACCTCCGGCCATTTCTCCTCGCTTTGGAACATAGCCCGATCCAGGGCAGGGCGCGATAGGCCACTGACGCCGATTGCCTCCACGAGGACACAGCGGTGCTCCGCTCTTGCGGGGCACACCTCCAATGTATGCTTCACTGTGTCCTCCGGGATGATGGCACCTTGCGGCCTAATAATAGCGTGTTTTATTATTTGCAGTCACTGCTTCATATAAAACGAGGTCGAATGTGTTTGTCTGATCACAGTTCGACAACGTATGATGTATCTCAGATTCCTTGCAGCCTTTCGTCGACATCTGGACATTGCCTCCTTGCAGTGAGTGGTGACCAACACTAGATTATGGTATTGGTACTGGTATTTCGAACGGTTTCTGTTCCGGATTCGGTTGGAATTATCCTGATATTACCATTTTGCGAATTGCCCGAAGCTCCCGGTGTAGCATGCGGTGGAGGCTATCCAGCTTGGGTGTACCACCGTGTCCTCATAGAGGCAATCGGCGTCAGTAATTTCTCGGTTTGGTTATCAATATGCGAGTTCGATTAGACGAGGATACACGCACTCAAGATTTCCCCGAAATTCATTCAAAAGTTGGAGACTCTTTATAGGGTAGTTCCCACTGTGGGAATGGACGTCAGTTAAATACACACCAAAAATCCTAGGTAAATGAACCACCACGCCCAAATGGATCAAGCTGCAACAATCAATGCAAGTATGCTCTCGAAAATTCTTCATAAGTACTGTTTGGAGGAAGATAGTTGATGATGATGGTAGTTTTTGGATTCACTTAAGGCTTTGCACTATCAGTGCACGTTATACAGCTGAAGGTCGGTGTCCCGATTATGCTCCTTCAATTACCTCTACTAAAGCTGTCTAACTGCTTAAACTCTACAGTGAAATATTATTGAGGCGAAATGCATACACGAGGTAACTCTTTTAAACAATCTCGCAGCCCCAGCAGACATCGGTCCTAGAGGGCCCTATACATTTGCTGAAGGAGGCTACTGGTTGTCATTTTCTCCACCAATCACCTCCATGAGGACACGGCGGTGCTGAAACCTAGCGGGAACGACTTCCACCGTATTCTCCGGGCGATCCGCACAATGGTGAGATCCGAGTGTTTCTTCCCGCTGAATTCGATACAGATACCTTCCAAAATATCCACATCCGATGAGTCCTGAACAAAGAGAGGATGCTGTGACGCCTCTGTAGTGACACCTCAAAGACAGGCATTACCGCTGCGATTGTGGCGTGCTCACTGTGGCGAGGGATTAAAATCATACAATATTGTTTTACCAGAACATAAACCAGAAACATACATAAACTAATGCCTTTTCCCTTGGGGTAGGCAGAAATGCCAACTGCTACGACCCATACATACTCTTTCTATTCATTGACGTTCATAAATCTGGATCTGGACGTTTACATAACATGTTTCCTGAAGGAAATTAGCGTTTTTACCTTTAACCGTTTTATGTTAAAGTACAATAAATAATTGCGATCCTTTCGGAATGAATTGCAAGCACAGAATGTTTGTACAGTTTTACGAACTTAACGCGGACGAAGTCGCGGGCAACAGCTAGTATTGTAATATAAACAATCTGTTGAGTGTGTTTTGTTATTTGTTACGTTGCAACTGGAATGTATAATATTTTTAAACGCATTTGTTTTAATCAGTTTCAAGTTCGAGTTCTTTTAGTGGTCACTGAGCAAAAATAGTCGCGTGTAATATATCAGTTCTAAACGGGAATGAAACTTTTCCAATACATTGCTGGCATGTAATTTTTTTTCTTTTTGTCAAAAGTCAAACCTAGGCCATATCTTAAAGGACTGTTCAAAATCAATAGCAAAAGAATTATGTCTACCAACCGTAACCAAACGAAGTTAGAGACAATTTAGTACGAGTATATTGCTATAGTTTGTTATCAGGCGTTGTTTTTCTCTGTGTGTCTGATATTTTAACTTTCCCATTGTTAAATATAGTTTTAGTTTCGGTTTTTATGGTGAGTACGCATTAAATAGTGTCAATCACTATCACAAAAGTAACGTGTATTTTTTCGATTCGTTTATCACTTATTTTTTTACTAGTTTTAGTAATGAAAAACTGCGAGTGTGAAAAAAATACAACAGTAATAACCAATTTAATCTATTTTATCAATGGAAATATTACGTCTATTTCATTATAAAATAACGAAAATATGTAACGTCAGACAAAAATATACTAGCAATGCTTCTATACGTATCTATGTTCTGTTACGGTTTAAAGACCTGGTTCTTTTTGCTATTGATTCCTCGTATTGGCCTCTAACATATAACCTAGGTTTCATTTCTGGAGAAAAGAAAAAAGTAAATCATGCCAATAGTTTGCATTGGCCTTTCTCATTGTGTCTGTGAAACCGTAATTTTAGATGTCACTGAATATAGATTTGACCACACTTTTCTACTTGTCTACGAGGGTTTCTCAGGGGATACATATTGGACTATTCTTTTTAAACATGCTATTCTTGGCACAGCCGTGAGACACACAATGTTGTTGTTTTTTATTTAAATTAATTTAAAATTTCTACATAAGTTGTTTCATCATTGTATGTGTCTGTGTCTCTCGCAACAGAACCGGTCTGAAACGCTCGGAGGATACGATGGAGGTATACCCTCCTTCTGTTAAGTGGTATTGCTAGTGAAGGAGATGGTTACGACCGTGACGGAACGAACATCCTCACGCTCCAGTCGCCATCACAGGAGATGCCCGCGGCGTAACTAGGAAGGCTCTCCGACATCAGTTATCACCATAAATATTTAAGACTAATTTGTTCATGTATGCAGAACACATTGCTTGCACAACAGATGGTCGATGGGGCCGAAAGGTTCTGGAGTCACGTAGCGAAAGACGTAGCGTTGGAAGGCCTCCCACAGAAGGCAAGCCTCACAAGGTAACCCTCACAAGGTTATCAATCCATCTTGGATTGATAATCTTGTGAGGGTCGCAGGAATCCGATGGATGCGAGACACACAGGACCGGTCGTTATGGCGACTCTTGGGGAGGTCTAAGTCCAACAGTGGACGTCTTTCAGCTGAAATGATGATGATGTATCTACTATGCTTGTATAATTTTGCAAAATATAGCATAGTATAGCATAGTCGGCCTTATAGAGTTGCCACTGTTGGGACTCAGGCCTCTTCTCTAGGAGAGGGAATGAATGGGCCGTAATCCACCATGATGTCTTCGAATTTTTGGTTCTAGGACATGCCGGTTTCCTCACGATGTTGATGATGATTTCCTTCACCGTTTTAAGAGCAATGGTGATGAAATAAATTACACAAAGTAATGCGCCTGGCTGCGTTTGAACCCACAACCTACCACTCGTAAGTCGGGGCCGTTCCCACGGCCACCACTGCTCTAAACAAAATTGCAAAATATATAACTTGTTTATGTAGTAGCGGTCATCAGAAGAGATTTAACCGTAAAAATATATACGAGTTACTATAGTTGGGCATAAGACAAGTATAAACAACACCATAATGTACTTTTATGATCTTAATAACAAAGTTTTGATGTTTGTACTAAACTTTGCTTAGTATTGAGAGTAATAAGGAAAATTTAACAATGCAGATGTTTGCAGAATTACCATTTCTGAATTATCTTTCTTTCCAGCCATATTACTGTCTTCAACATCTAGGTTAAACCTTGAGCACAGGCGTAGGGTAGCCAGCCTTTCAGTGTTTTACAGGTTGCATTTTGGAAAGTGTGTGCGGGAATTGCATGACTTGAATCCGCCATCTCATTTCTACCATCGGAAAACCCGACGTACGGTGAGTATCCACCCTTACGTTGTTGAAACTTCTACGGTCCGGACTAAGCGTTTCGCCTCGTCGTTTATACCGTGTACGTCGAAGGACTGGAACAATTTGCCTGCTGCGGTCTTCTCATCCGATCAAAATTTGGGTGTCTTCAAGGCTAGAGTGAATAGGCAATGAAAATCCAACAACGATTGCAACACATAAAAAAAAGCTCATTCATGTATTTATTTATTTAAATTAAGTACGGCAGTATATCACAAGTATTTTACATACAAGGATCAATCTTAATGACAACAGAACTAATGGACATGAAGGTGTAGTTATACATAGCGCTCACTAGATGTAATAATACTGTTGCCTATAAGTATATCAGATAAAAAAATCTAATATTATCTTCATAAGGTTAAAATAGGTACAATCAATTTAACACAAAAAAAAACAAATAAGAAAACACATTAAAATAAACAAGTCTACAAATTAAAGTAAATTGAAAATATTAAAAAATAAATACAATCAATTCAAATATTGCAAATAAATTTAAGTCTAAGGAAAATATTAAAACAAAATTAAATTAGAAATCAAAATAAATCGACAACGTAAAAAATAAATACAAAAAACTCGTTTTACAAAAAGAAAAATAACCGGGTTCACTAAAAAAAAAAAACCAAAAGGATCAAAATAACTTTAATTTCGGAAGTCGGTGTTTCTCGGTATTGTTTGTTTCTTATTTAACACCGACTTCCGAAATTTTGAATTTTGATCCTTTTACTGTTTCTTTTTTTAGTGAAATCGGTTATTTTTTTTTTTGTAAAAAGATTTTTATTTCACACTTTTTAGTTGCGATACACTTATAACCAGAGTGCCTATTCTCATGAAAATTCTAATTAACCCAAACACTGCTAGGTTACATTGTTTTATTATGAAATTCCTGTTTCTACCTTACACCTTCCGGCTCCATCATCAGATCAGTTCGATAGTACCTTATAGCCAAACTGCATTTCATGACAATTCTAATAAGCCCAAACACGGCGAGATTACATTGATTAATTACGGAGTTCCAGTGCCTACCTTCCGGCTCCGTCATCATCATCAGTTCACTTCGATGATACCATTTTCAACATAACTATTCAGAACCATTTATTTATTTGTATTGTCACAGTCGCTTAACTATTTTCATTGTGATATCTATGTGAGTATGAAGTTCCGTTGGCAATGTATGGTCTTCTTCATCAGTTCCACTTCATCAAATGTTACATTTTGACTGTAAGTGCTTAAGTTCTCGATGAAAATACCAAAATAACGACATAGTTGCCTAAATTATTTGAGGAGTTCCCTCGATTCCTCATGGATCCAATCACCAGAACTGGATTCTGAAAAAAGTGGCAACAATCGGAAAGCATATATCCTCTAAAAGGAAAAAGAAATTTGCAAATCGGTCTATAAACGACGGGTGTTCTGAGGTAACACACATAAAAAAAAAAAAAAATACAATCGAATTGATAACCTCCTCTTTTTTTTTGAAGTCAGTTAAAAATTCAAGAATTTTTAAAAGTCATACAAAATTCATCGTCTGGTTAATGATTTATTTCTCAAAACTTACTCTAACAGTATTACATTTAGGTTTACGATGCTTTGTGTGTCACATACTCGTAATGTCTGTTATTATTTTTTTGGGTTAGTTTTATCATAATAATAAAACAGCTAAAACAGCTAAACAAAAAATAAACCCGCGCGCGCGCCTGCGATCGGCGACCGCTCAGCTGTTAGCCGCGTGACGCCGTCGCGTACCTACAATAGTGATAGAACACCCGCGCAGCTTGCAAACCCATAGGTGTACGTACCTAATCAGTGAATGTACCTATAAACTAGTGAGCATATAAAAAAAGTTTCTTTGGGTAAGTTGTTTGTAATCATGAGTACAATCACGTGTTTAAGTATCGGTCACTAATTACCAGTCACCCTATATAGGATTTTTCAATATATGTAAAACCACATTTCAGTTCTTGCGATGTTATCTAAGGTTGTCTGGTAGATATCGCTGTCAGCGAAAAGACCGCCATTGTACCCATAGATTTTAAGTTTTTTTTTTTAAATTAATATAGACCAGCGCTTGACTGCGATCCCACCTGATGGTAAGCAATGATGCAATCATTGATGGTAAGGCGCACTAGTTTATTAAGAGCCTATTCACTCTAGCCTTGAAGACACCTAAATTATAGTTGGACGGGAAGACCGCAAGCAGGCAAGTTGTTCCAGTCCTTCGATGTGCTCGCCGTACGTCGGGTTGTCCGATGGTAGAAAGGAGATGGCGGAATCAAGTCATGCAATTCCCGCGCACACTCTCCAAAATGCAAGTGGTGTTACTTTTTTGGTGTACAATAAAGTTTATTCTATTCTATTTTATAGGTTCGCACGAACTTTGGACATTGTATAGTAATAATATTATTTAAGTTTTGTTGTTTTTGATTTTTTGATTTTATTTGTTTACTAGCTTCTGCCCGCGACTTCGTACGCGGATCCTGTTGCTTATGCCAGCGACAACGGGGTCGTCAAAATCGAAAGTCTGAAAAGTCTGATGTCGAATTCTAAGAGCCCGGAGATAGGAAAACAACGTGATGCGCGAGACGATTCGAGACGATCCAGATCTTTCATTTTTGTAAGACGTCATTCCTATATATGTTATATTAGTGTCGCTGAGCTTATATATTTAGTAATAGTTTGTTGATTTACAGAAACACTCTAAGATGCTTCCCATACTATAACTATAGCATAGATTCCTCAAAAACTATTTGGCTTAGTAAACTCAAAATTTGAAAGTTATGTAGTTAATTTACTGGTAAGAGACGTCAGGTTAATAAGGAAGTTTAGGAGACGTCGAATAACAGAAGTGTTATAATTTACTGTAACACTTCTGTGTAAACAACGTTCGTTGTTTTTCTCTCGGTCTCATTCAATACGTGCAGCGAGTCAGACGCGGTAGCAAGCGACGCAAAGTTGTCCGTGTGAGAAGCAGCTCGACCTGAGGTCGACACCCGCAGCCTTCAGTGTCTGCCCCTGCGACTTATTTATTGTCACGTCGAATCACACGCTCACAGGAAACGCGCTTGAATTGAAAGGGATAATTGTGGGGAATCTGTGGTATACGTGGTATAAACACTGTCTCGCCGACACCACAACCAGTTAGAATTTCCGCCTCAATGATATTTCTCTGCAGCGAGACCTTAAAATTATCGTGCTCGTGTTCAGGCACCGATTCCAGAGCGGTTTTGAAATCGGTAACGTATGGGTTGACACTGTGCAGAGTGTTTTGTAATCCCCTTATAAGGCTCAAGTCTAAATTAGGAATATGTCGGTATCGGACATTAGCCTGTTCAGCAAAATCTGCAATGAAATATATTTGCAAAAATTTCGGCATTTCGGTGGGAAGCAGAAAACCTATCCGATAGTAGACTTGCCCCTGATCCAGAGAATCCAGATTCAGTGACTTGATGAGCTCCAAATGAAGTCATCTGGAAAGCACTGTTGTAGGCTCGAGTATTGCTTAAGAAATGGCTGGACTTGGGATGCTCGCCATTCAAAAGAACTCGTAAGATCTCCGGTGGCTCTTGCATAGAGTTTAGTCGTACCTTTCCAGAAGCACAATACATTCCCTTGGTCTCTTCCTTCCACTTACGCGCGTGACAGTGTGCACACACCTCAGACATGGTGCCAATGTCTCCGTGTTCGATGTAATTAATAAATGGATTATAGGAAAACGCGCTCCTTTCTTTATTGAACCATGGTTGCACTTCAGGATCATAAACCATCATAGACTCAGTATCAGATGAGGATGAATTGCAAAGATTGCGACGTATACGGTCTAGATCAATTTGGGCCACACGCTGTTCAACTGATTGACTTGCCCGAATTTCTTGGATCCGCTTCTTGAGCGGATTCAAGAAATTCGGGCAAGTGTAAAGTTCCGCTTCGTGAGCGTGGAATGAACAGACACCTCAACACGCATGTGTGTGATATCTTTGCCGAACAAGTGCGTTGCGTTGCTCACGCTGCTCGTCTGTCTCCAAAGACCGAGCTGGAGCATGCTGTGAGCGGTCTGCACTAAGGCGCATCTCATGCTCTTCAGGATTCTCAAGTGATCGAGATGTGGCAGTGCGAATACGCTGGGAGCTTAAACGCGAGTCTCTCTGCGTGTAAGTCTCCGAAGCGCGAGATACTGCGTGGCGCTCGCGATCGCTTGCTTGGCGTGTATCGCGCTCCTGACTGTTCTCGAGCGACCAAGCAGTCTCAGTGCGGAAAAGCTGAAGACTTAATCTCTGCTCTCTCTCTGTATCCGTTTCGGAAGCGCGAGATAAACAATGACGCTCTCGGTCACTCGCAAGTCGTATCTCACGCTCCTGACTGCTCTCAAGTGATCGAGCAATCTCAGAGCGGATATTCTGAAGACTCAACCTCTGATCCCTCTGTGTACCTATCCGTGGTGTACCCGTTTCGGATGCGCGAGACAAAGAATGACGATCCCGGTCGATAGCTAAACGCATTTCTCGTTGTTCCACACTTTCCTGAGATCGAGAAGCAGTAGTGCGAACTCGTTTAAATTCTAGTCGTAATTGGCGCTGCGTGCTAGTTTCTGCGGGAACAAACTTAGTGCATTACGCTCACGGTTAGCACCTAGCCGTTGTTCACGCTCTGCGTCGCTTTCGAGAGATCGAACTAACCTGCGCATCGTAGAAACCCTTGAGTTTCGAGACAGATTTATCTTTTTCTAAAATGCATAGCTAAAATTCCTTCTTAATCCGATACTAACGATATTCAAATCAATGAAAAGTAATCGAATAAGTATGTGACAATTGCTAGTAAGTAGAAAAATAATAATGTTTCGCAGGAAAATTAAACACATCAACCAACACAGTTAACAAAGGTAACCCCCGTTTCTATAGGATGAGAGCGGCACATCAGGACCTATAACATCACTTTTTGGGAACGAAACCATAGCGCGATCTAATTCGACGCCAACGCCATCTAGTTAGAAAACGGAAACTACATATTGTTTACCCAAATTAAATTATGAAAAAAACTAAATTGTCGTTAATTTAACAGACTAAATTATTTTTGCATAAAAAAAAATGGTAACAGCAGCAAGGAACAACTCTAAGAATTACATACTTAATAAATTTAAATTCCCCGCTAAATTCCCCGTTGTAACTTGCAATTTATGATATTACTGCACCGCTCCTTTATAAAAATAGCGTGATTATTATGTTCCCAGAGTTAATTTTTTGTTAACTAAATAACATGTCATTTTGTACATTCAATTACGAACAAAAACCTTTTAAAATCAATATTGCTTACCTCCCATAACATACGGCGTGATAATATGTAGCCTAAAGCCTTCCTTGGTTTACAAAAAATATTTTTGCTGAATTTCAATTCAATCTATCCAGTAGTTTTGGCGTGAAGCCGTACCATACACACAGACAAAAAGACAAAACAGTCAAAAATTCTAAAAATTCACTTTTTGTCATCAGTTACATTTTTCTAACAAAAGCCACTTATTTTTTCTTGAAAATTCTCAATGTACAGTTTTTCTTTCGTTACTGTTTTATTATATGTATAGATTGTACATGAATTTTACTGGTAAAAAATAAGACAGGTGATGTACACAGGCGAGCTGCCAGTTGCTATTTTAATATATATATTTAGTTTTTATTTTTAATTTATTTACATTGTTTTCACATGATAGCGACAAGAAACATGTAACAGAGATATTTGTAATTACAAAACATGATTGAAAAGAGTACCCATGGAGTTGATTGCACATTCTTCTCCTTAAAGATCTACACTTTGGAATGTGCAATTAGCATCATTTCTGACTGACTGACTGACTTCTTGACATTTCAAAAGTGCCTGTAAATGGTTTATTTGAAATAAAATACTTTGAATCTTAACCCACAATTGGGTTTTTTTACAGTAAACCTTAGATATAACCGATATATAAATTTAATACATGAGGACAACTCATAATGCACAACATAAGTTAAACTACTCTATATATATACCCTATAAATTCCAGAGCTATGATAAATATTTCGAAAAATCCCACAGCCCTGGCTGGGGCCGACTGTGTGTGAAAGGCGGTAGACCGGGGCCTCAAGTCTACTATTACAATAGTGTCAGAATGTTCTATCATTGATTTCATCATTGTTGATTTTGACAAGTTTGGTAATCTACTAATATAATGGCGTCAATATGACTTTCTAATGATCAACCACTGGCACTCCATTGAAAGAAGTGGCATAGAATGGTAATCTCGTACATATTGACAATTGAATGTCTGACGTATGCGGTAATCTGCTAAAATTTTGACAGTTCCTTTGATCAGTGACTTACCATTAGAATGTCATTGTGCAGTCATTGTCTATCTATACATCTATACATATAATAAAACAGTAACGAAAGAAAAACTGTACATTGAGAATTTTCAAGAAAAATTAAGTGGCTTTTGTTAGAAAAAAACGTAACTGATGACAAAAAGTGAGTTTTTAGAATTTTTGTCTGTTTGTCTTTTTGTCTGTGTGTATGGTACGGCTTCACGCCAAAACTACTGGATAGATTGAATTGAAATTCAGCAAAAATATTCTTTGTAAACCAAGGAAGGCTTTAGGCTACATATTATCACGCCGTATGTTATGGGAGGTAAGCAATATTGATTTTAAAAGGTTTTTGTTCGTAATTGAATGCACAAAATGACATGTTATTTAGTTAATAAAAAATTAACTCTGGGAACATAATAATCACGCTATTTTTATAAAGGAGCGGGGCAGTAATATTATAAATTGCAAGTTACAACGGGGAATTTAGCGGGGAATTTAAATTTATTAAGTATGTAATTCTTAGAGGTGTTCCTTGCTGCTGTTACCATTTTTTTTATGCAAAAATAATGTAGTTGTCTGTTAAATTAACGACAATGTAGTCTTTTTTCATAATTTAATTTGGGTAAATAATATGTAGTTTCCGTTTTCTAACTAGATGGCGTTGGCGTCGAATTAGATCGCGCTATGGTTTCGTTCCCAAAAAGTGATGTTATAGGTCCTGATGTGCCGCTCTCATGCTATAGAAACGGGGGTTACCTTTGTTAACTGTGTTGGTTGATGTGTTTAATTTTCCTGCGAAACTTTATTATTTTTCTACTTACTAGCAATTGTCACAATACTTATTCGATTACTTTTCATTGATTTGAATATCGTTAGTATCGGATTAAGAAGGAATTTTAGCTATGCATTTTAGAAAAAGATAAATCTGTCTCGAAACTCAAGGGTTTCTACGATGCGCAGGTTAGTTCGTTCTCTCGAAACCGACGCAGAGCGTGAACAACGGCTAGGTGCTAACCGTGAGCGTAATGCACTAAGTTTGTTCCCGCAGAAACTAGCACGCAGCGCCAATTACGACTAGAATTTAAACGAGTTCGCACTATTGCTTCTCGATCTCAGGAAAGTGTGGAACAACGAGAAATGCGTTTAGCTATCGACCGGGATCGTCGTTCTTTGTCTCGCGCATCCGAAATGGGTAAACCACGGATAGGTACACAGAGGGATCAGAGGTTGAGTCTTCAGAATATCCGCTCTGAGATTGCTCGATCACTTGAGAGCAGTCAGGAGCGTGAGATACGACTTGTGAGTGACCGAGAGCGTCATTGTTTATCTCACGCTTCCGAAACGGATACAGAGAGAGAGCAGAGATTAAGTCTTCAGCTTTTCCGCACTGAGACTGCTTGGTCGCTCGAGAACAGTCAGGAGCGCGATACACGCCAAGCAAGCGATCGCGAGCGCCGCGCAGTATCTCGCGCTTCGGAGACTTACACGCAGAGAGACTCGCGTTTAAGCTCCCAGCGTATTCGCACTGCCACATCTCGATCACTTGAGAATCCTGAAGAGCATGAGATGCGCCTTAGTGCAGACCGCTCACAGCATGCTCTAGCTCGGTCTTTGGAGACAGACGAGCAGCGTGAGCAACGCAACGCACTTGCTCGGCAAAGATATCACACACATGCGTGTTGAGGTGTCTGTTCATTCCACGCTCACGAAGCGGAACTTTACACTTGCCCGAATTTCTTGAATCCGCTCAAGAAGCGGATTCAAGAAATTCGGGCAAGTCAATCAGTTGAACAGCGTGTGGCCCAAATTGATCTAGACCGTATACGTCGCAATCTTCGCAATTCATCCTCATCTGATACTGAGTCTATGATGGTTTATGATCCTGAAGTGCAACCGTGGTTCAATAAAGAAAGGAGCGCGTTTTCCTATAATCCATTTATTAATTACATCGAACACGGAGACATTGGCACCATATCTGAGGTGTGTGCACACTGTCACGCGCGTAAGTGGAAGGGAGAGACCAAGGGAATGTATTGTGCTTCTGGAAAGGTACGACTAAACTCTATGCAAGAGCCACCGGAGATCTTACGAGTTCTTTTGAATGGCGAGCATCCCAAGTCCAGCCATTTCTTAAGCAATACTCGAGCCTACAACAGTGCTTTTCAGATGACTTCATTTGGAGCTCATCAAGTCACTGAATCTGGATTCTCTGGATCAGGGGCAAGTCTACTATCGGATAGGTTTCTGCTTCCCACCGAAATGCCGAAATTTTTGCAAATATATTTCAATGCAGATTTTGCTGAACAGGCTAATGTCCGATGCCGACATATTCCTAATTTAGACTTGAGCCTTATAAGGGGATTTCAAAACACTCTGCACAGTGTCAACCCATACGTTACCGATTTCAAAACCGCTCTGGAATCGGTGCCTGAACACGAGCACGATAATTTTAAGGTCTCGCTGCAGAGAAATATCATTGAGGCGGAAATTCTAACGGTTTGTGATGTCGGCGAGACAGTGTTTATACCACGTATACCACTGATTCCCCACAATTACCCCTTTCAATTCAAGCGCGTTTGCTGTGAGCGTGTGCTTCGACGTGACAATAAATAAGTTGCAGGGGCAGACACTGAAGGCTGCGGGTGTCGACCTCAGGTCGAGCTGCTTCTCACACGGACAACTTTACGTCGCTTGCTCCCGCGTTTGACTCGCTGCACGTATTGAATGAGACCGAGAGAAAAACAAATAACGTTGTTTACACTGAAGTGTTACAGTAAATTATAACACTTCTGTTATTCGACGTCTCCTAAACTTCCTTATTAACCTGACATCTCTTACCAGTAAATTAACTACATAACTTTCAAATTTTGAGTTTACTAAGCCAAATAGTTTTTGAGGAATCTATGCTATAGTTATAGTATGGGAAGCATCTTAGAGTGTTTCTGTAAATCAACAAACTATTACTAAATATATAAGCCCAGCGACACTAATATAACATATATAGGAATGACGTCTTAGCAAAAGTTGTTTAGTCTGATGGGCATTTCCTGTTGACTTACAAAAATGAAAGATCTGGAACGTCTCGAATCGTCTCGCGCATCACGTTGTTTTCCTATCTCCGGGCTCTTAGAATTCGACATCAGACTTTTCAGATTTTCGATTTTGACGACCCCGTTGTCGCTGGCATAAGCAACAGGATCCGCGTACGAAGTCGCGGGCAGAAGCTAGTTATTAATAAGCTCGATATTGTTATTCTACTACAACTTATTACGAGACCATTGACCGATCAATGATCGATTATTACGAATTAGCAGACTACGAACTTTTAGCAAAATGACAATGGGATCGTGTTGGAATGACGAATTTATAAAAATAGCACACTTGGGCCCCGGGTACTGTGGAGCAACTTTGGGGAGGCCTACATTCAGTCAGAAAAGTATCGGGAATGGATGATTTGTTTATGATTCCAAATTAAAATTTTTGTTTTTTTTGTTGTTGGTAGATTGGCACAACTTTTTTTCATTTTGGCGCGGAGTTTGAGTTGCATCTGTTATATTTATATTAAATACAGTGCTGTTTTTAGTTATATCATATCTAGTGTGTATTGCGAATTTCATAATGGACAAAACATCGAACAAAGAGTTTGTCTTATGCATCGCCAATGGAATTTCGTGTTCAGAGTCACTGAAAATGTTAAAGAAGGCTCACGGTGAATCGACTTTATCAAAAACACGTGCTTATGAGTGGTACAAAGCGTTCAAAAGCGGTCGAGATGTGATGAAAGATTTGCCTCGCTCTGGTAGGCCATCAACGTCTTCAACTGAAGTTAACATCGCAAAAGTGAAGGAAATAAAGACTGAAAATCCTCATTCAACTTTGAGAGAGATAGCCACCGAATTTTCTGTATCTCACGAGTCGATCCGTACTATTTTAACTAATCATTTGTGTATGAAACATGTTACCGCTCGGCTAGTCCCAAAAGACCTGAATTTTCTCCAAAAACTCAATCGCATGAGAGTCACTGAGGACATGCTAGAACGAGTCAATTCCGACCTAACATTCATGAAACGCATTGTTACTGGTGACGAGGCGTGGGTTTACGAGTTTGACATGCAAATTAGTCAACAAGCTTCGGAGTGGCGCCTTCCAACTGAACCGAAACCGAAAAAACCACGCCAAAATCGATCAAAAGTCAAAGTCATGTTGACTGTTTTCTTTGATTATCGCGGTGTTGTGCAATCAGAATTCTTGCCGGAAGGTCAAACGGTAAATAAAGAATATTATTTGAGCGTTATGCGGCATTTAAGAGAGCAAATTCGACGAGAAAGGCCAGATTTGTGGAAAGAAAATTCTTGGATTTTGCACCACAATAATACGCCTTCGCACAAGTCTATCATTGTGAACGAATTTTTGACCAAACACCTAACAAATACCATCGAGTAACCACCATATTCACCAGATATGGCTCCAGCCGACTTCTTTCTTTTTCCTAAACTCAAATTACCACTTCGTGGCACCCGTTTTCAATCGGTAGAAGATTTATAGGAGAATTCGCGGCAAGAACTGAACTCAATTCCGGAAACAGCATTTAAAAAATGTTTTGATGATTGGATTATTCGTTGGCGTAAGTGTATCGTTTCTGAAGGAGCATACTTTGAAGGTGATAAAATAAATTTGGATGAATAACAAACATTTTGTGTATTATTGATCTTTTCCCGGTACTTTCTTGACAGAGTAGTATATCTGGTAGAAGACTGCGATAGGCTGGAGGTTCAATATGACAACCATCTAGGTCTGCGGTAGTTTCTTGAGGTAAATCTTAAACATTATTTGACGTTTTTGATTGTGGTAGGTGTACACAATAAATAATAAATAAAATTAAAAAAAAAACATAAAATAATTAATTATCATATTTACGCTGAAATCTTTGTTGATTATTTTGTTTATGTTAAGGTTATTAGTAAAATAACCTTAACAAGATAATGTATCAGCATCATCATCCTCATTTCAGCCAAAAGACGTCCACTGCTAGACATTGGCGTCAAGGTTCTGTATGTGTCGCATTCATCGTATCCCCGCGACTCTCACCAGCGCCCCTAGCCAAGTTACGATCGTTTCGTTTGCGTCGATCGCCTCGAGTAAGCCACGCTCAGTCACGTGGTCAGAACAAAGGAATCGGAGGCGTGGCCTACTCGACGCGTTCGACGCAAATGAAACGGTCGTAACTTTTCTAGGGGGACAGGTGATTAAGTGTTTATTACCTGAAGTCTTGTTTGGGTAGCTTGTCAATTTCTAGTGCCGCTGCGACTACCATCTGTCTGGTTACGAGTACCACTGCTGTTGTCCACTTTTTCTTATCTAAATTAACATTAATTAATTGTGTAAATACAGGATTATTGGCAACTCTACTTATTAACAACAGAACGTGATAGTGTGACCTATTTGGAATATGAAAATCTAGAATCTGTTATTAATGTCCACTATAGAGGAATAATTATGGCGGTATGTCCCCTCTTTGAGGCGTGGCTGGAAAGACCGTCCTCACCTTCTGCATGACGCAGGTTCTTACCGAACACGGTAAGTTCGGGAAGTTCCTGCACCAGATTCGTGCGGAAGCGACGCCCGGGTGTCACCACTGTGTGGACCGTCCGGAAGACACGATAGAGCACACGGTAGAGGTGTGCCCCGCTTGGGCTGAGCACCGCCGTGTCCTCGTGGGGGCGATCGGCGGCAGCGATGTCTCGCGCCGGGCTTTAGTACAGGCCATGGCCCGAAACGAGGAGGAGTGGCAGGTGGTCGCCTCCTTCTGCGAAGCTGTAGTACTATAGCAAAGGAGGAGGCCACGCGTGAGTCAACGGTCCTCACGCCCCGAGTAGCCCCAGTAGGCTTCGACCCTGCTGGGGCTACTTCGGGCGTGAGGACCCTGACGCGCGTGTAACAATACGCGCCGTCGACGACTTGGGCTTGGTCCGGCCGATTACCGGACGGCCGGACAGTGAGCTACCCATTGCTCGCCGTCCGCAAGCCCGCGCCTACGGTGGCCAGATATCGCGATTGGAATCCCGGCGGCTAGGGCGTGAGGAACGTTGCCTCACGCGTACAGCCTCCTCCTGCCAGCATTACTGCTTCGCAGAAAGAGGCGACCGCCTGCCACTCCTACTCGCTCCGGATCATGGCCTGTACCAAGGCCCGGCGCGAGAGATCGCCGCCGATCGCCCCCACGAGGACACGGCGTTGCTCTGCCCAGTCGGGGCACACCTCCACCATGTGCTCCACTGTGTCCTCCGGGCTGTCTATACAATGGCGACACCCAGGCGTTTCTTCCGCACAAATCCTGTGCAGGAACCTCCCGAACTTTCCATATCCGGTGATGACCTGCATCATGCGGAAGGTAAAGACGCCGTGAGGTCTTTCCAGCCACGCTTCAAAGAGGGGACTTACCGCCATAATCATGGCGTGCCCAAAGTAACCGACATGTCACGAAGCTTGGTCAGCTGAAGAGTTGGCACTGCCTGTACTTGTAGGACGGATAGCTACTGAGGTCGGAAAACTCTAAAGCTGCCTTCAGACGGACTGCATTGCAGCAACTGCTCGTAGTCGATATATCCAACTGCGTGCAGTTATCTGCAGTCAGATCTTACTTTGCGGAGTTGACGCCACGCATCTAGCCCAGAAGTTCAGTCTAAGATTTGATCTTTAAGAGCCCCAAAATAAAGATGACATTTAAAGCAGAAATTGCGTTTATCGCAATCGACGCGCGTTATGCTCCTTGCCTAACTGCGCACTAACTGTATGCGGTTAGCGATGGACAGCGTGCGTCGACACTACGCGACTGTAGCCGATCGCGTAACGTTGAAGTGACGACTGTATGCAGTTAATATTGACTTCACACGACTGATATCATGACTGAACGAAGTCGAACGTACAACTGCAAGTAGTTGAATATATCGACTGCGACGGTTGCTGCGATGAAGTCCGTTTGATGGCAGCCTAAGGTGGTGACTGCGTAACGAAATGCACAGGATTGATAGACTACCAACATGGCGGATTTTTACAGTGTTTGGAAACTTACGGTGAGGATAGTACAGGACTCCAAGCCAAGGATAGGCTCTATTCTGGCGACACTCTCGCTTACATGTTCAAAAGGAGATTCATCGATGCCGCAGGACAAGGAATATGCTGAAAATATCAATTTCGGTTGACAAGAGACTGTGGTCATTTTCTACGAATAATTGAAGCCATATAGTAATGTGATATGGAATACATCATTAAATAAAATAAAATAAAAAGCCTTTTATTTCTTGCCGATTAAATTATTAACACGAAATTAATGATTACAAAGATAAATAGCATTTAAAAGATTTCAAAATAAAAGTCTGTACTTATTTTATTATTTGAATATATTATATTGAAATTTATTATTATTTCCTTTATTTACTTTATATACATATTTTGTACATTTTTAAATATTTCTTAAAACATAAATAAAAAAAAAACATTTAAAAATATAAAAAATAGTACCCCACCGGTATCGGGAACAGGGTCCAAGCTACCGGCGGTCAGGGCTCCAGAGAAAGGAACCTCCTAACGATACGAGCCGTGTCCAGGAGTACCGCTTTCTGAATCAAGGCCTTGATCCAGCCGCCTAACGCGAGCCTCCTAAGGTGTTGGTCAAGGCTCTTGGCTATTAAGCCATTGGCTGACACGACTATCGGTACAATGATCGCTGAGTCCACATCCCACATGTCGACAACCTCGCAAGCCAAGTCAATATACTTGATTTGTTTATCTTTCTCGGCTTTCACGAGGTTCTCGTCATGCGGAACGGATATGTCAACAATCATTGCACGCCTCTCGCTTCGGTCCACCACCACTATATCAGGCTTATTGGCTACAATAGTCCTGTCAGTGATGATGGACCGATCCCAGTACAAAGTGATATGACCATTATCAAGAACTGGGTCGGGCTCATACCTGTAGTACGGCACTTCCGATTCCACAAGAGAGTATTTCAGAGCAAGTTGCTGATGGATAATCCTGGCTACAAGGTTGTGTCTATGTAAGTACTCTCCGTTAGCTAGACGAGAACAACCAGAGATAATGTGACGAATTGATTCTCCCGGACGGTGACATGCCCGACAGATGTCAACCGTGCCGTCCTTCACAATAAATCTCCGGTAGTTATTCGTCATGATAACTTCGACATCCTGGATAGCGGAGGACCGTACTCCGTTGCCTCATACACGACATCAGGAAGGTACGTAGTGTTGTATCAATTTTATACAATTCCAGCACCCTCATGAGCCATGTATGAGGAACAGAGTCATAGGCCTTCTTATAATCTATCCAACATGTCGACAGATCCTTTCGGAAACGTCGAACCTGTTGGCTAATGGTCATATCAATGAGGAGCAGCTCCTTAGTACCGCGGGACCCGTTCCTACATCCATTCTGAGAAGGTGACATGATCAGATTTTTGTCAATATGACTATTAATTTTGCTTCTCAGTATGGATGTAAGAACTTTATAGACCGTTGGCAAACAGGTGATCGGTCTATAATTTTTAGGCTCCGCAGTACTACCTGACTTATGGAGCAGGTGGGTTATTCCTGTTGTTAGGAACTGGGGTAGCGACCCTGACTCTAAGGCAGACTGAAACTGATATGCCAAGCGAGCGTGCGATCTTATTATTAATTATTATTGTTTTTCTTGTTATATTTACATAATTAATATGTATTAAAGTGATACAAGAACCCCTCTTAGGCAAAGGCCTGCTGGAATACTTACCTCCTCTTAAAACTGACAAGACATTGAACCAAATAAGGATAAGCATTCTGCTTTAAATGTAATCCAATTATTACACCTTAGCACATACTAATATAAATTTAAAAATAATAAAATAAACTTACTGAAAAAAAGTGTGGCTATATCAAAAGCCAGATACAACTGCAATAAAAATTACAATGATTGTTGCCTAGTGTTTTGTTTATGTCGTTTTAAAAATTCGTTGCTTGCTAAGTAAACATCCTTATTATATTATTTTGTTTTGTAATAAAAGGAATCTGTTTTGTTATTTGATGGTTGTATTTATTTATTTATTTATTTATTTTATTGGCCAACCAACAATCGTATACACTGAGACATACAAAAAATAAATAAACTACAATCTAGATTAGTGTTACAATTTCTTATAGGTTAGCACTACATGCCCCATAAAAGTAGAAACTACATGCTATGAGTACCTACCTACTTAATATAAAACTAATAAACTAAAAACAAAAGCAAAACATTAGAAACCAAAATTAAAATTGAAATTACAAATTAAATATTAAAATTATAACTAAAATAGAAGTCCAAACTGAAATTGAAAGTAATATGAAATTAAAAATTGAATCAAGATTAAAATCACTTTACAAATTAAAATTGATCAAAATATTATATTACTAGCTGTTACCCGCGACTTTGTCTGCGTCAAGTTAGTAAAAATGCACAAACGTAATTAATAATTCTGTGCTTGTGATTCGTGCTAAAAACATCTAATTCAAATAACGGAAATTAATTTCTGTAAATATATTTCTTATGTCCAGATATATAATTTATTTTATTTAATTGGCTCACCAGTAATAGAATACTCGTTCATGATATACATCAAATAAATTACTTATCACTATCAATAAACAGAAACAGACATGTTGAGGTCGAAGTAGTTGATAAACTATGGTTCTGCCTACCCCTAAAAGGAAAAGGTGATAGTTTAAGTTTGTTTTTGGTTTATTCTATGATGAAACAACGCTGTATGATTTTAATATGATTGGTTCATTATAATAGACTAAAAGTGTATTAAACCGTTCTTTTCTTTTAACAACACTAAATAAATGTTATTTAACGTAGGCTATAAAAAAAAGTGGATAAAGTAGTTTTCAAAATGTTAAATGTTGCCAAAATGTATAAAGTCTGTACGGATCTTGTTCTGAGGTCAATACCCACAGTTTTTAGTGTCTGCACGTTTTACTTTTAGGAAGAAAATCATCAAATACCTTCCCCCGCTCTGGGTTAAGCGAGAGTTTGTGTCAGACTTTTACAGACTGAAACCGACCTGTGTTCCTTTAATTGCCCTTAGTGTTCTAGAGCTACGGTAACTTGCACGCGGCAGCAAATCTTTCTTCTTTGAGGAAAAGAGAGGACGCTGTGGTGTCTTTCTAAAGACACCACAGCGTCCTCTCTTTTCGCCTGACGAAGATCTCTAGGGCCAATGCCTGCTAGAGCTATGAGATTTTTCGAAAGAATTACCTCCCATAAGAATTTGCCTCGATGGTATTTCTCTGCAGACTTTTAGCCGGGTCCGTTATGCAACTTTGGCGGAGGTGAATTTCGAAGGAGCATAATCGGCTTCAGCCCATCTTCAGCTGGATAACGTGCACTGATAGTCCACTACTGCTAGCGATTATTAAAATACTACAGAGTAACCTACGGTGTCATCTTGCTCCACAACTGTACTTATAAAGAATTTGTGAAAAAATTGTTGCAGTTTGATGTTGACTTACATCACGTCGAATTTGAAACAGGAACCTCTCGAAACACCCTAATACCCCCTCATTACTCCGTGTTTGTGACTCCACAAAACTATAAAATGACAGCGAACAAATGTCGCAACCAATTGGGGCTGTGACTGACTCTGGCATCCGTCAGACTGTTATCCCAGTGTTGATCACCACTCACTGACCACTCTTAAGGAGGTTACGTCCAGTTCATAATCAAACTATCTTCAGGAACGCAAACCACGTCGGGGCCTTGTATGAAATATGTCTTCATGGGTTTTTCATGAAATTCTTAATGATCTTCAATTTTTGGAATCTTTGAAATTTGGTACTTGTTCCAAACAGTAGGTTGTGGTCAAGTCCGAGGGAGATACTACTTGAAGTACTGGTAACCTTCACGAACTGCTCAAGAAGCATCTTTCTGTGATTTATAAGTACCTACCTATATTTGCTGGTTTTTTGGGGGTCCTTCCGAAACATCTACGTTCGATGAAGACCTGCTTCAGGCGGAAAGAGAGCCTTTTTAGACTTTCCTCAAAGAAGGTATTTGCTGCCGCAATTGTGGCGTGCAAGTTACCATAGCCCTGGAACGCTAAGGGCAACTAAAGGAACACAGGTGGGTTTCAGTCAGTAAAAGTCTGGTACTACCTCTCGCTTTACCCAGAGCGGGGGAAGGTATTTGATGATTTCCTACCTAAAAGCAAAAGGTGCACACACTAAAAACTGTGGGTATCGACCTCAGTATCAACTCCGTGACTCAGACTATTTATACATTTTGGCAATTGAAAATTACTTTATCCACTTTTTTTTTGATAGCCTACGTTAAATAACACTAGTGTTGTAAAAAAGATAATTCTACGGTATAATATACTTTTAGTATATCTAATGAACCAATAATATTAAAATCATACAGCGTTGTTTTAGCATAACATAAACCAGAAAGAAACATACATAAAACCCACTCCTGTTCCTTCTTTGTCATTGTGCCAGGGCCCCAGGAATCTCTTTCGTATCACCCATGGCCCCAATAGGCTTCGACCTTGCTGGGCCCCTACGGTTGCTGACACCTCCTTGAGGCGCGCGTGGAACACTACGCGCCGTCAACGACTTGGGCTCGGTCCGGACGGTTACCGGACGGTCGGACGGTGAGCCCATTGCTCGCCGTCCACAAGCCCGCGCCTACGTTGGCCGGAAATCGGGATCGGAACCCCTCGGTTCGGATCGGCTGGGTCGCGAGGGTTATTGTCTCGCGCGTGCGGCCGCCTCTTTTGCTATAGCATTACTGCTTCGCAGAAGGAGGCGACCGCGCCCAAGGCCCAGCGCGCTTTACGCTATTACAAATCTTGTTATGATAAAATGACTGGACCTAACTGCGGTTTATTTTCGTAAATATTTTTGGCATTTACGAAGCAATTAATTAGAATTCAATAATTTTTATAAATAGGTCTAGAAACATTTGCTGATTTCGTGATAACGCCATCTATTGCTGAAAAGCTTAGCCTTACCTTTATCACACACTGAGGCTCTACCACGAGCTCATAACGTGATCCATTTTACGACCTAAACCGGACTGTTAAAGGGATGGAGCTATATAGGGTGTATAGCTCCATCACTCTTTTTCGCTCGTACGTCTGACATTTTGACATTATCATGGTAAGGCCCCTGGCCACCTACCGAGCGATAGTTAAATAAATAGTTTGACAAATTTAATTCATGTGTTTGCTATTCAAAGCCAGATGGCGTCACTGAGGCATAGGATGACAGTTTTTCTAAGACATTTTTTCTGATAGCCGCTCTATTGTATCTCTTTCAGATCTCTTTGTAGACGTTTGAATGCATAACCGCTGGATTTCTGTCTTGTATAGTGAAGGTCAGTATAATCTGCCCAACTGCTTCGAAAGTGCTGATGTAGAAACCAGACTATCGATAAAAATAATAGTAAGAACGCAAAAATATGTAAAAATTTCTTGTTTACAGTAAAATAAAACTATCACAAAAGAGAAACTGAGTTTTGAACCACTATCCCCTTACGTGCCGATCTAATCCAGACACGACTGCACTACGGTGTTCGTTGACTTTTGTGTAAAATAGGTGTTCTTATATAAACGTCATCATTGTCTGCTTAACCCTTTGTCGATGATAGCGTGATGATTTTCATCTCAGATATTAAATTTGTAGCTAAATGAAAAAAAGAAATATTATTTTCGTTTTTCCACTTAGATTTTATTACATGTTTGATTACTTTTTACAAAAATATGGAGTAAAAATGTCTAAGATGTGTTAAAAATATGCTAAAAGTCCTATTATTATTGTAATCGAAGTACCATCGCATATTATATACAAAAAAGACGACAAAATACTCACAAAAATTATTACTATAACTGGGGATCGAAGTCACGGCAAATCGTTCAATATCGACATTTTGGAATATTGCTCACCCCCCATAGCAAATAGCGTGATAATTTATAGCCTATGTCCTTTCTCAAGCTCTATTCTATCTTTGAACCAAATTTCATCAAAATTGGTTCAGCGGTATAAGCGTGAAAGCGTAACAGACAGACAGACAGACAGACAGACAGACAGACAGACAGACAGACAGACAGACAGACAGACAGAGTTACTTTCGCATTTATAATATTAGTATGGATTATGTTTACAATATCAATTCACAAATTGCTGCTAATAATTCTGTGGAACTTGCCGAATGAATCGAAATGCACGTCGACAAGATCGCTGCAGCTGTTTAACAGTTTACAAAGCCGTGGGACGACAGAGCTTGTGCCGAGTACTGTTCTACGAGGAGGAGGGTACAAAGGAGTAACAGGAGCACGAGGGAGTCTAGCAGGAGCCCTAAACCGAAATTTACTTAGTAATTGGGGACAATCAATTTTACTCCGGAGTATTTTGTATAAGAAAATAGTATCGGCCATTTTTCTACGTTTCTCCAATGATAGCATCCTAAAATGGGAAAGCCTGGCCTCATATGACCTCTTTCTTTTAGCGATTCCGCTGGCATAAGCTAAATGCCATAGGAATCTCTTTTGTAATCGTTCCAATCTTAGGTTGTGCGTAGCATAGTGAGGTCTCCAGATCGTACTGCAGTATTCCAAGATACTTCGAACAATACTGTTGTAAAGCAAAATCTTGGTACTACTGCGCTTAAAACCGGCAACATTCCTGATAACAAAACCAAGCATTCTAGAAGCCTTTTTAATTACATTTTCGACGTGAGGTACAAATGTAAGTGCACTATCGAAAATAACGCCCAAATCTCTCAATTGAGTCACTTCTTGGATAACACTAGCGCCAACATGGTACGCACTAGCTGTCACTGTCTTTTTCCGGGTGAATTTCATGTGAAAACACTTTTTGACGTTCAATGCCATTCCATTGTAACTACACCATTGAACTAACGAATCAACATCGCTCTGAAGTAGTTCAGTATCATCGTTAGATTTAATAACCCTGGAAAATTTCAGATCATCTGCATACATGTAACATTCTGAGAATTTGAGGCAGTGTGGGATATCGTTAGCGAAAACATTAAACATAACCGGACCGATATGCGAGCCCTGAGGTACCCCCGAAGTGGCTATGTAGGTTTCAGATTAGAAGCCATTAACTGCAACAAAGCAGGGTCGATTTTCTAGATACGACTTCAGCCAGGAATAAAGTGTACCAATATATTTGAATTGGAACGTACAATTTAGCTTCACTTTTTTTGTCTGACCGACATTTTGACAATTCAATAATACCTGCAAATGGTCTACTTGAAATAAACGTTTCTATTTTCTGAATTCATGTGTTTCGACGCGTTTTGAAACTTAGGAGTAACATAACATAAATACGCGTAATAAACATGAAATTCTAATACTTAAATGAAGGTAAGCTAAGACCAAAAAGTCATTCCTATCGACAGCATACGCTTTTATAACAAGTTGCCAAAGTCAGTTACAAAACTTGCGTGGGAAAGTTTAATATTCATATTAAGCGTGTCCTTGCCAAGAAAGCGTATTACAAGGTTAAAGACTACGTTGAAGACACGCTTGTTTGGCAATGACTACTTCTGCACGTGTGGCTTCCCTGGCAGCTCATTAACTGTATTATCGTATAGTCATCTATTAACTGCTCCATCATTGTTTTAAATTCATTATTTATATTGATACTTTTTCCTCTCTCTTGTGAGATTGTTTTTGCAATGTTTTTTTGCGATTCGGAAAAATCTTCGAAAATCAATTCCGGAATTAGAACTGTTTTCATAGATAAGTATGTACGGAACCCTCAGTGCGCGAGTCCGACTCGCACGTGCCCGGTTTTTTTATATTATTTAAACCACAGCCACCTTGACTTCACTAGTAATTTATTATTGAATACGTTTATTGATAGGTTTATTTTTATTTTTGTATAGCCTCTTTTTATAATGCGAATGTGAGAACACTGTAGACTCCGCGGATTCGTAGATTACTATTTTTATTGTGCTTTTGGATACAAAGCTGTCCGGTTTACATTGTCCTCTCATATCTGTTAATATGGAAACGTAGCAACCTAGTGGATCCGAAAACTTTGAGGGAAAAGAAAGCCAGATTCGAGAAGAAGAAGTAATATGGAAATATTGTAGAAACAATCATTTTTTTTTAAGATTTTTAATGGGGTTTCTTGCCGGTTCTTCTCCATAGGAAACGACCATTTGGAACCGTGCGCTAGCTTCTGATGTTTTATTTTACTTAAGTGCCCCCGTAGGCCTAAGTGAAATAAATAATTTAGACTTGACTTTAAAAAACTCCTCACGGATTTTAATGAAACTTGGTACATAGAGGAAAATTACTTAATTCTAAAAAGTTAGTTACAATAGTTAGTTTTAAAAAAAGAGCTTTGATAGACGGTGTGAGCATTAAATTTCCCACGGAAATAAATAAAGCACTTTCTCATTTTTTTAAATAAGCATTGTAAAAACATACTATTTGACCTAATCAATATTAGTACCTGTAGAATATTACTTTCTATAAATGTTGTTTCGACCCTGTATTATCATATTTCCTGCGTACTTCCCATTTGTGGAAACACCCTTACCTTTCGGAAAAAAATAATTTTCGGTATTAAATTGCAACAGTTTTCTATGTGGCCACGTATGACCGAGCTTGGGCTCAAGCAACCCTTCTCATACCTGGGCACGCTACAATTATGGCGGTAAGTCCCCTCTTTGAGGAGAGGCTGGAGCAACAACACGGCGTTCTCACCTTCCGCATGACGCAGGTCTTCACCGGACATTGCAAGTTCGGGAGATTCCTGCATCGGATTCAGGCGGAAGAAACGCCCGGGTGTCATCATTGTGTGGACCGCCCGGAGGATACGGTGGAGGTGTGCCCCGCTTGGGCGGAGCACCGTGGTGTCCTCGTGGAGGCAATCGGCGGCAGCGACCTCTCGCCTCATGCCCTGGTTTTCGGGCTATGGTCCGAAGCGAGGAGGAATAGCAGGCGGTCGGCTCCTTCTGCGAAGCAGTAATACTAGCGAAGGAGGAGGCCGTACGCGTGAGGGAAAGAATGTCCTCACGCCCCAGCCGCCGAGATTCTGACCCCGACTGCCAGCCACGATAGACGCGGGCTAGCGGACGTCGAGCAATGGGTAGGTTGCCGTCCGGCCGTCCGGTAATTGACCGGACCGAGTCCAGTCGTTAACAGCGCGTAGTGGTCCACGCGCTCCTCAAGGAGATGTCAGCAAACCGTAGGGGCCCAGCAGAGCCGATACCCGCTAGTTAGGACCGTGGGGAATTTCTGAAAAGGAAACCCGGAATCCTAGAACGCAAAGAGCAACTGAAAGATACAGGTATGGTTTTAGTCAGTAAAAGTCTGACACGCCCTCTCGCTCCGCCCAGAGCGCGAGAAGTCATTAGATGATTGCCACAACCCTTCTTATGCCTAGTCTACTCCTACTGACGAGCGCACACGCCTGCAGGCGGCGAGTGGAAGTCAGGCCGCTGACTTCAAGTATTTCCGTCGTCGATCACATCTGCGATGGTGTCGCCACATAGGAAGTTCCCTAATTCGGTTTCCTTCTTTCTTCTTCTTCTTGCCCTCACCTCTTCCCGTTACGCGGGCCCGGCTTTTTTTAATCATTCGGCGCCATATATTTCGCTGATAAGCATCGTCATTTGTAAGGCGAAGCTTTTGCATGTGCAGACATTTGTCATCCAGGTAATTTGCGGTCTACCTCTTTTCTTTGAATCCATGGAATGATACTTTTTCACCATATATGGTCTCCGGCTCTGCGCATAACATGTCCGGACCATTTTAGCCCGGAATCTGTGTGTTTTTTTTTCAGTAATAGGTTTTTTTATTATTATCATTTTTTTAGGTGGAAAAATCTAGATGATTTTCATGACAAATCCTGCTCTTGGGCGGAGCGGGAGATAGTGTCAGACTTTTATTGACTAAAAACCCACTCCTGTTCCTTCGTTGCCTTCGTCCCAGGGCCCCGGGTTTCGTCAGTAATAGGTGTTACTTTCAAACTACCTCTTATGTGTTTGTTACGCACTTTGTCTTTGAGTTTATTTAATTTTTTTTTCAATTTTGTTCATTTTAATACAATTCAATTTAATTTATTTGTGATTGTCTAAAAGGAGTCTTGTAACTTGAAATAAATGTACAATAATCAATTCCACCTGCCCAACGTAACATGCGCATTTCGGTGGTGTGAAGTTTTTGCTCATAGTGATCATAATCAGGAAACCGAATTCCTTGAAGAAATCAAGGAATCTAGGATAGGGCCAAGGAATATAGGTTCGGAATTCCGTGACACTAGTGCAAACATCTAGTTTTTTTAGTAAGTAAATTTTATTTGCATTAATAATAATAATAATAATAACCCCATCGCCGTATCTCTACGTTGACGTCGTGGTGGGGCTTGCGTGCTCCAATATACCCTAGGTCTGTATCGGTAAAGTTTGCTTTGCCGTAATATGCCTAGGGTGAGGGGCCAGACTAAGAGAGATACAATCCGCAGTGCAGTTTTGTGGCGAACTGTTGGGCATTAGCGACCCCACGGACCCGATCTCCCGGGAGAATTCTTGTTCTTCATCTCCGGCTTGCCTTTATTGGCCGGCCGTAGTGAACACTGACGAGGAACTGAGCTCCCACCTCTCTCTTGCCTTTATTGGCTGGCTTGAGTGGAGATTCGCAAGAGCAAACGTGCTCGGGAGAAGGATGTATAATCCAGTAAGGTGCTGGTAGGGATCTTGACCGTACTTCCGGGATTGTCCTGATAGCCGTGGTATACCTCTCCACTCCTCAAGCACCTCAGGATATGTTGCCCTCTTGTTGCTACGTCACTTCGTGCTAGCGGCCGTTTTTGGGGGCCCATTTATTGAGTGTGCAAGTCACCCCCTGCCTTTTTTCGATGCATATTAATAACGTTGTTCAGGCAGGGGCCATAGTCTTGACATAGTTCCATGTTACCAGTCCACTTAAGACTCCAAAAACCATAGCCCTATTATCTTTGTTCTCCATATGTCGCAACAGTTTTTCAATAACCGGGGGTTGTCCTTGGGTGCACTAGCATAGCGCGTACAGGGATAATCGTCGGTTGATATCATGTTCCTTTATAATTATCTAAAGGGCCTCTGCGAGTTGGCTTCGGCTCCTCGTACGCCTCCCAAAGGTCCAGGACCTCAGGGTCCTGAGATAAATAAAATATAAAAAAAAATAATAATAACAGCCAATAAGCCGGATATAGTGGTGAATAGTCAATAAGCCGGATATAGTGGTGATAGACCGATTAGCGCGCCGTGCAATGATAGTCGATGTCACTATCCCACATGACGAGAATCTCGTGAAAGCTGAGAAAGAGAAACAAATCAAATATCTCGACTTAGCACACGAGGTTGTCGACATGTGGAATGTGGACTCGGCTGTCATTGTGCCGATTGTTGTGACTGCCAATGGCCTTATAGCCAAAAGCTTCGACGACCATCTGTCGAAGCTGTCGTTACGCGGTTGGATCAAGGGCCTGATACAGAAGGCAGTACTCCTTGATACGGCTCGGATTGTGAGGAGGTTCCTGTCTCTGGAGCCCTAACCACCGGTAGCTTGAACCCTGCTCCCGACACCGGCGGACTACTATTTTCTATATTTTTAAATGTTTTTTTTTTATATGTGGTTTTAAGAAATATTTAAAAATATATGAAATATGTATAGAAAATAAATAAAGAGATAATAATAATAATAAGTATTTATTTCACAAAAACATAGCACTTTGCACTGTATACATTTTTGAAAATAATATTTACATTATAATGCAATAGTAATAGACTCTACCCTTTAAACTAGGACTAGCCTGTATCTTAAAAGGTAGGGTTCAGCCAGATAGATTATGTTAATATTCATATTCACAACCAAAAACAAGTGAAGACAGTGTCGGTGATTTATACTTAAAAATAATAAAAAGAAAAATAAATGGAATAATAACAAAAACCAATCCCAAGCTAAGCACGCACAAAGAGTGTGAGAGATAGCAGATATGCATGTGTATGTATTTATGCTTATAGGTGTGTGGATGTGTGTGGGGTGTGTGGGGTGTGTGGGGTGTGTGGGTCTGTGTGTGAGTGTGTGTGCGGGGTGTGTGAGTGTGTGTGTGGGGTGTGTGTAGGTGTGGGTGTGTTTGTACAAGTAACTCTGTTAATTTATTATGATGGCTTAATCTGCAAATCGGCCAACTCCGTTTTATGCAATTTTAGAGGGAGGCAAAAAAACTGAATAAAAAATTAAATATTTACAATATCCATATTCCAAAATACTATTTGGTGCTTTTTTATTTTGCATACGGAATTAACTGAACATTATGAAAAAATATATTGATCACATACCTTTAAAATAGATTTTTGGAGTTGGCCTATTTGTAAATTAAAAAATAATAAAAATACGGGAGTTGTCCACTTTTCTGTGACTCCTATATTTAGATTTATATAGAGTTTCTTAGATTAGTATTGGGTAATAAGAGAAAAAAAAACTATATTTTTATCACTTAATATGTTTCATTACGTCTTATAATGTTACAAGAAAAAAAAAAGTAAGTCTTCATTCATGTGGTATGTTGTCGTAGAAGTCCCTGTAGTCCATCGGTAGGGTAGATTTTAATTCCTGGAGGTCTTTGAACTTACGTTTTTTAATTTGTAGCCGATTTTTATGAAGATTCGGTAAGCTTTCAATCGCCGAGGGTGTGATATTTCTATCGCATCGTTGTGGTAGTAACTGCCACTCATCTTTAAATCTTAGCTTAAAGTTTATGTTCCCTTTTTTATATTGCAGCGCACGAATGTCTGTGACCTGAACACAAACAATAATAATTATACCTAATCAATGAATTACACAGTAAAATGTGTTTTTTACACTTCTACTGAACCTGAACAAAAAGAGTTATAAAAATGAATAAAATAATAAGATCAAATATAAATAAAATCAAAGGTACCTTAGCGTCTCCTGTCGCTTTTCCTGGTCTTATAGATTTATAATATTGTAGACTTCCAAAGGATTTAAAAAAATCGTGCGTTAAATAAGACACGTTGTAGGGCTTAGGGTGTATGCGTGCTCCAAGACAAACTCCTACATATTCAGCTGGTACATGAATAACTTTATTTTTCAGCTTCCTCTCTATGGCGGCATGCATAGAGTCAGCCTCCATCTGGGTATGGCCAACCTCCAAATACTTTTGCTCAATTATAATATTGTTTAATGTTGCCACATTCAGTAAAGCGTTTGCCAATACCACGTTCCTATTTTGTACTGTACATCCATCACTATACAATATAATTTTAATATCCTTTTCAGGTTCTCTGTGAATGCTCGGCAGAAGATTATTTGTAATAAACTTGACTATTATGGTTGCATAGTTGTCAGACGATAGGGCCTTCAGTCTAGTTCCATAGATAGCAAAATCCATCTTTGTTTCTCAAATTGAATAAACAAAAATTGTGTGTGCATAGCTTAGTTTTATAATATAGAGATGAAACATTAGATTTAGGTGCTAATAACACAGCTTGTGTATCCATCGTAAATACGAGTTTCGGACGGGCACAATCCGGGCTGACAGCACGGGCATGCGAGCCATGACGGTTAGCTGCCCCGTGTCGGCGGCCAAGACTATCACCGAGGAGGGCCGACGGCTTTTGGTGGGCTGGGTCTCCGCGCAGGTGAAACTGCTGGAGCCCAGACCTCTGCGGTGCTATCGCTGCCACGTGGGGCACCACGTGGGGGCCTGTTGTGCCGCGGAGGTGGACCGCAGTGACCGCTGCTTCCAGTGCGGTCAGCCCGGTCACAAGGCAGTTGAATGCCGTGCTACGCCGCACTGTTACGCATGTGCGGCGGCAGGCAAGCCAGCCGACCACCGGGCTGGGAGCAGGTCCTGCGACCCCCCCGCCAAGGCCAAGGGCAAGGTCGGGAGGCCCATCCCCACCGATGTCCTCACCACCGCAGCCTCCTCTTTGGCTGCTGCTGCTGTCGCCGCCGCAACCACCGCGGCAGGGCCCTCACGAGGGGCTCGGGAGGAGACTGTAATGGACTGTTAAGTACGGCCCCATTACGTCTCCTCCAGGCGAATATCAACCACTGCGCCCCCGCTCAGGATCTGTTGCTCCAAAGCATGGCGCAGTGGTCGATCAATATCGCCGTGGTCTCCGAGCCGTACTATGTCCTGCCCAGGGGAGACTGGGTTCAGGACCTGAACGGCTCGGTGACCCTAATTTCGTCGGCCGCCGCTGGTACTCCGTCCCTCGAGGCCGTCACGAGGGGACGGGGTTGCGTGGCAGCACGGTTCGGGGACATTGCAGTGGTAGGCGTCTACCTGTCCCCGAACAGAACTCTCGCCGATCTCCACATCTCCCTTATGGAGCTGAATGCCGTCGTCGCTGGGTTTGGTTCCCTCCCCGTGGTCGTTTGCGGGGACTTCAATGCCAAGAACTTGGCTTGGGGTTCCCGGTTCACGAACCAGCGGGGTCGGATGGTGGAGGACTGGGCTCTAGAGACAGGCCTGGTCGTCCTAAACCAGGGTTCTGTCCCCACGTGTGTGCGGATGCAGGGCGAGTCAGTGGTGGACATATCGTTCGCCAGCCCTGCTCTGTCACCGCGTGTCGTCGACTGGCGCGTCATGGAGGGGGTGGAGACGTACTCAGACCACCAGTACATTCGGTTTGACGTCTCCACCCAGACCTCGATCGCGCCGGTCCAACAGACCCCGTGTGGTCCGCGTTGGGCGCTGAAGCAGCTGGACCGGGAGCTCCTCCTGGAAGCCGCGATGGTACAGGCCTGGGTGCAAGCACCGGACAGGCCTGTTGACATCGATGTCGAGGCAGAGTGGTTCCGGGAGGCCATGTCGCAAATCTGCGACGCGGCAATGCCCCGAGTCCGGCCAGGACGTGCCCGGCGCCAGGTGTACTGGTGGTCGCCAGAGATTGCGGCACTGCGCAATGCGTGCAATGCTGCGCGGCGCCGGTACGCCAGACACTGCAGTCGCCGCATCCGCCCACCGGATGCGGAGGCCAGAAAGGCGGAGCTGTATGAGGGATACAGAGAAGCGAAGCGCACCCTCAGAGCGGAAATAAAGCGGGCCAAGTTGGAGGCCCGCAACGTGTGGCTGGGGACTCTGAACCGAGACCCGTGGGGACGCCCCTACAAGGTGGTGCGGGAAAAACTCCGCCCCTGGGCTCCCCCACTCACGCAGAGTCTCCGGCCCCAGATTGTGGAGGGTGTGGTGAGCAATCTGTTCCCTGCGCGAGGGGAACACTCCCCCCCGCTCATGGCTCCGCCACCAGCGGTGTCTAACGCGGATCACGATGGCGACGACGACGGCAATGCTCCAGAGGTGACCGAGGTAGAGATGAGTGTGGCGGTACGAAGGTTGAGTGCCAAGAATACCGCCCCAGGACCCGACGGCTTGCCTGGTAAAGCCTGGGTCCTGGCCATGGAGGCTCTCGGGTCTCGATTAAGAGGGCTCTTCAGCGCATGCATGGAGAGGGGCCAATTCCCACTTCGCTGGAAGACGGGGAAACTGGTCCTTATCGCGAAGCCAGGGCGCCCTGCGGACTCTCCGTCCGCGTATCGGCCCATTGTGCTGCTCGACGAGGTGGGCAAGCTCTTTGAAAGAGTAATTGCAGACCGCCTCGTCGCGCACCTAACACGGGTGGGGCCAGATCTGGCGGACGGCCAGTTCGGCTTTCGCAGGAGGCGCTCCACGGTGGACGCCATCATGCGCGTGCGAGCTCTCACGACGGGGGATGCGGTGTCCCAGGGCAGGTGCGTCGTGGCGGTGTCATTGGACATCGCCAACGCCTTCAATTCACTGCCCTGGAGTATCATTAGGGGGGCACTCCGGTATCACCGGGTGCCCGACTACCTCTGTCGTGTGATCGAGGCCTACCTGTCGGACAGGTACATCATCTACCCTGGTCACCAGGGAGAGTGGAAACGGCGAGAGATGTCGTGCGGTGTTCCGCAGGGATCGGTACTAGGACCGCCCTTGTGGAACATCGGCTACGACTACGTGCTGCGCGGCGACCTCCCTGACGGGGTCAGCGTGGTCTGTTACGCAGACGACACGCTGGTCCTGGCGCAGGGAGAGTCGTACCAGGCGGCGGTCGAATTAGCGACAAGCGGGGTTGCGATAGTCGTTGATAGGATCCAGCAGTTGGGACTCGAGGTGGCGCTGCACAAGTCCGAGGCCATGTGTTTTCATGGCCCCCGGAGCGCGCCGCCTCGGCGCTCCCAATTAACGGTAGGAGGAGTTCACATCGGCGTCGGGTCGACGATGAAGTACCTGGGACTCGTCCTCGACAGCCGGTGGAATTTCGAGGAGCACTTCCGACGTCTGGCTCCCAAACTGAATCGGGCTGGGGCTGCCCTCAAGCGGTTACTGCCCAACCTCGGGGGTCCAGACGCCTCCTGCCGGAGGCTCTACGCAGGCATCGTCCGGTCCATGGCCCTTTATGGGGCGCCGGTGTGGGCGCCGTCACTGCGAAAGCGACCGGCGGCCCAGCTGAACGCGTGCCAGAGGGTCATGGCCATACGGATGGTGCGGGGATACCGCACGGTTTCCCGTGAAGCGGCGAGCCTCCTTGCTGGCCAGCCACCATGGGATCTGGTGGCAACAGGCCTTGCACTCATGCACGATCTGCGCGTGGAGATGCAACGTCGGGGTGAAACTCCGCTGCCGCGACAAGTCGCGGCATGGCGGACAGAGCTCCGACGGGGTCTCATGGCGGAATGGCGACAGCGACTATCGCAACCCAGTGCTGGGCTCGCCATAATTATGGCGATAAGTCCCCTCTTTGAGGAGTGGCTGGAAAGGCAACACGGCGTCCTCACCTTCCGCATGACGCAGGTCCTCACCGGACATGGTAAGTTCGGGAGGTTCCTGCACCGGATTCGTGCGGAAGAAACGCCCGGGTGTCACCATTGTGTGGACCGCCCGGAGGACACGGTGGAGCACACGTTGGAGGTGTGCCCCGCTTGGGCAGAGCAACGCCGTGTCCTCGTGGGGGCGATCGGCGGCGGCGATCTCTCGCGCCGGGCTTTGGTACAGGCCATGGTCCGGAGCGAGGAGGAGTGGCAGGCGGTTGCCTCCTTCTGCGAAGCAGTAATGCTAGCAAAGGAGGCGGCCGATCGCGTGAGGCAACGGTCCTCACGCCCCAATCGCCGCCGGGATTCCGATCCCGATTTCCGGCCATCGTAGGCGCAGGCTTGCGGACGACGAGCAATGGGTGGCTCGCCGTCCGACCGTCCGGTAACCGTCCGGACCGAGCCCAAGTCGTCGACGGCGCGTGCTGTTCCACGCGCGCCTCAAGGAGATGTCAGCAACTGTAGGGGCCTAGCAGGGTCGAAGCCTACCGGGGCCAAGGGTCTGATTCTGAAAGGAAGACTCGGCCCTGGTACGAAAGGCAACGAAGGAACAGGAGTGGGTTTTTAGTCAGTAAAAGTCTGACACTATCTCCCGCCCCGCCCAAGGGCGGGGGATGTCATAAGATGATTTTCCCACCGAAAAAAAAAAAAAAAAAAAAAAAAAAAATCGTAAATACGAGTTCTTCTGAATTTTTATCGTTTTCTTTTTCGATTCGGGCTTCATTTTTTCTTTCTATGTGCTCCTTATGTTCTGTATCAGGTATATTTCCGAGTTTATGGGATAGAAATTTTTCGCACTCATCTTTTTTCGGCTTAAACAGTGATATGTTTTCAATTTCTAAAGTGTTGCTGAATTTTGCTATAGAGAGAGGTTTATTATTCCGCGATGCATACCAGTCTTTTTTGTAGAATTCTTATAGGGCTCTTTTTGATGTCCATTCTGGTAACAAATAAAGCTTTGATGTAGATTTGCGGCAATAGTGGGATTCCATTTTTGGTATATTGTTCAAAAACTCTATAAGTGATTCTACCTCTGCTTCGTGGGGATTTTTTCTGGCAGATACATTTTGGTTTTCATTGTGAGAAGTATTTTCTTTACCTTTTTTCCAGTTCCAGATGGTAATTTTGGTGATACACAAAGTGTTTTGAAACATCGTTTTGCAGACCCTCACACGACGTTCGTCATTCAAATGCAAGTTATAAATCATTGAGCTTTTTCTCTTTGTAATAGATGGGTCTTTTCTATCTCTTGGGCGTCTTGTAGGCATCTCTTGTACAAGACTATTTACGAAAACCTTCTTTTCTCCCCAAGTCATCCCCCAAAACTTTTCATATATTACTTTTCTATCATCTTCTGTAATTTCACAGCATTTTAAAGCACTTTTGTCATTTGTCTTACATTTGCATCAAGGTTTAAGCACTCGCTTATTCTTTAGTGTTTTTTCCCATTTCCCGTCAACTTTTTTTCGTCCAATATACTGCCTCCCCTTTTCCCGATTAAGTTTGTTTTTGTATTCATTCCATGTTGCTTTGTTAACCTGACACCTTTTTCTTCTCTTAACTTTCATTGGTTGTTCTTCACTATTAGAATCCGAGTGCTCAGAATAGGGTACAAGTTGTTCATTATTGTAGTCACTATCATCGCTTATATAGTTGTCAATCAAGGCAGCATTGTTATCATGACGTGGTGTAACCTGTGAATTTGTAGCTGGTCCGGATGATTCCATGGATGCTTCAGTAACCAATGTTAACAGGCCGGAATTCAGAGATGAACCTTCGGCTATTGGTTCCATTTCCGTGATCCTTCAGCATCAGATGTTAAAGCCCCATCAGCTAGTGGAGTAATTTCCATGACCACTTCTGTAACAGCATCAGATGTTGCCGCATCATCAACTAATGGGACAATTCGCATAATTACTTCTGGAACAGCTTCAGATAATGACGAATCAGCAGCCAGTATAACAGGCATATTTTCAATCGATTCCTTTGTGAAAAATATTATATCATTTTGACGACTTCGGTTGCAAGCAGTTTCAACCATTTTTTTCGCCCTCGACATTTTCTTTGTCTACAATATAAGTAACAATCCCATTAAATATTTTTAACATTCATTTACCTAAAAACACAAAACTGGTAACTCCCAAATCAAGAACAAATTGTCACAACAAAAAATGGCCAACTCCATCATCGCACTTTTGTAGGTTATTTATGGTTTTCTTTTTGAGTATTCACAACAATTATACCTTATTTAAATAAAGTCACTTACCACCATAGTAATTGGATATAGATTATGAGATGTGATCTTTGAGTATGTATGTGATATTATATTAAGAGATGTAAGTTAGCAGATTCTCTGTTGCTACATAGTCCTGTTGTAATAACCATTGACTTATTTTTTTCTTTAGCGTATATCTATTTAAATCCAGTATGTTTAGCTTTTTATGTAATTTTTTGTATAAATGTTTGCTTAGGACGTAAAAATGGTGTTTGGCAAAAGAAGTTTTATGTTTAACGCCTGACGGGATATTTGTGCGTTTTTTAGGGTTTAATTTGGGCATGGATCTGTGAGTCCTGAGGGCCGACTGCAGAATGAACAGTTGTCTAACAGTCAGGACCTCACAATCCTCATAGAGTTGTTTAGTTGGATATCGGTATGGTTTTTTACACATAACCTTTAATACAGCTCTTTGAGCTCTCTCCGCTCTCAGCATGTTGGTTTTTGATGCACCACCCCACGCAGTAATGCAATATCCGATTATAGATTGACACAGTGCAAAATAGACCATTCTCAGTGTTCCCTTATCAGCAGATTCTCTTAGCGATTTGAAGACGTAAATGAGCCGCAATATTCTGGAAGTTATCATATCGAGCTGTTTGTCACATCTAAGGCATTCATCGATTTGCAAATCTAGGTATTTGACTCTGTTGCATCTGTCCAGCGTAGGGCAAGCACATGTATAACTTTGGCATGAGTGAGCAATTATTGTAAATTCTTTAGGGGGCATAGTGTTTCGTCGGATTGAGAAAGGAATGTAACAGGTCTTATCTAAGTTGAGAGTTAGTAGGCTATCGTGAAACCAGCCCATGATCCGACTTAGAGCATTTTCTGCCATTGTTTTAACCACATCCCAAGTAGGTCCATAAATGACGATTGCAGTGTCATCGGCATACGCGTAGATTTTGCAGTTAGGAAGAATCATTCTGCAGAGGTCATTCATGTAAATCAGGAACATAGTAGGCCCCAATATACTTCCCTGGGGTACGCCATAGGTCACAGTTTCCTCATCACTGAGGTAATCACCTATCATGACTAGCTGAGACCGATTTTCGAGATAGTCTTTAAACATTTCCAGTGCTGTGCCCCGCACCCCCAGACGCTCCATCCTTGCAATGAGTTTGGGAACAGAAACTGTGTCGAAGGCTTTCGAGAGATCTAGAAAAATGCCTAAACATTTAGACCCACCATCAAGTTCCTTTGCCACAAATTGTGTAAGGTCTAACACCGCATCCTCTGTCGATACCCCAGCTTTGAAACCATACTGGTTTTCCGCGATGATGCGATGTTTAATTAAGAAGCCTTTGAGTTGCTTATTGAGGATTTTCTCAATTATTTTTGAAATCGATGGCAAGATTGAAATTGGCCGGTAGTTACTGACACAGTCTCTGTTCCCGGATTTGTATATTGGAAGAACGACAGCCTTTTTTAGTGCGTCAGGAAAAGTTCCTGTCTGAATGCAACGATTGCAGGTATAGGTTAAAGGAGGCACTAGATCCTGACGACATTTCTTTAACAGTGACGTTGATATACCGTCCCAGCCCACCGCACAGTCACTACGTAATTGTGCAATAATTGAGTCAACTTCAGCTTTATTGACTTCTAGTAAGACAAGAGAGTCAACAGGGGTTAAACTTTCACATGGATCGCTGATTACAGGTGTCGTAGCTTGCCTATTTATTTTAATTATATCGTCCGCTAGGTTTTTACCAATGTTACTAAAAAATGAACATACCTGATTCACCGAGGATTGGGGATTATCGTTTATTTTTAACAACTTATCAGGACTGGTGCGTTCTTTACGCGTATTTGTTATTTCTTGTATGGTTTTCCATAGTTCTTTTGGATTGCCATGAGCTTTTTGAAGTTCACATTTTTCATAGGTCAATTTGAGTTTTCGAAGCAAGTCATTGCAGAAATTTCTATAACGGGTGTAAGTTATCTTTAGTGTTGTATTGTTAGGTGATTTATTTAATCTCATATGCATTTGATCCCTATTTTGAATACATTTCAACAAGCCAGGGGTAATCCACGGTTTCAAGATTCTTTGTCTCCTAGGAATTATAATTTTAGATGTATTATTTATTATTACGGTATTTACTAGTGATATAAAAGTGTTTAGCAATTCATTTGTGTCTTGAATGTTATAAATATCTGCGAAGTTAATGTTTCCTAGTTCTGACTTGATCGCGTCTAAATTTGGACGACATTTAAAGAATTTTGGTTTAAGGATCGTTTGGCATCTGTTAGCATAAAAATAATAGGTTTATGGTCTGTAATGTAAGATTCGAGAACTAGTGTGCTAGATGGTAACTTTGACTTTAATAAAACGTGATCTAAACAATTTTCTAGTCTGGTGGGCAATAAATGAGTAGGAATTAGGCCATGAGAAGCGTTTAGAATCAGATATTCCAAGCTATGCGGGTTACTATTTCCAGGTTTTATATCAATATTTAGATCACCAATCAGTGCAATGTTTGGATATGAAGAGAGACCCTCCAATACATTATTTAGGCTAGATAGGAAGTTTTCTATATGGGCACTAGTATTATAGGATGGAGAGCGGTAAATAGCAACAAATGCAAACTTGGAATCAATTTGACACACCAGAGTGTTAGAGTTAGTTAAACAGGGTTCCCAAATTGTGGCGTTAAGGCTGGACTTAGAGTAAACAATTACACCTTCATTTTGATTCGAAGTTAATTTCGTCGAGTGCGCCAAGTATCCATTTAGTGCTGGAGGGTTGTTTATTTTACTAAGCCAACACTCGGTTAAAACAATAACATCAATATCGATTTTCGTTAAACATATTAGTGCCTGTAACTGATAAAAAAAATTCCCAACACTGCGGATATTCATATGAAGTATCTTAATATTACTATCAGAAGTAACAAAATAACTTGCACAATCCTGTGGCTTACAGGAAAAGGAATTGCCAAGACTGTCCAAGTCGTCGTTAATGTTTTTTATTGAATCCATTTGTAATTTAAATGATAACTAAAAAAGGGCGCAGGGAAATAAGGTATTACACAGCTTATAATATGAACAATACATCTCATTATAATATAAGTCATTAAGTGTTGTTGGGTGTATATGATAGTTTTTGTGTATAGTATCGTGAAAGTGTGTAGGTTTGGGTGTGTTGTGTTTGGTATGTAAAATATATGTTGCGAATTTACAATATAACTAAGCAAGGTAAAAACAAAGGTAAAAAAACTTTTTACAAAAAAAATACAACCGACTTCAAAGTAAAAAAAAAAAAAACACTGTAAAGTGCAAAATAACTTTAATTTCGGAAGTCGGTGTTTCTATAATAGTTTTGTCTCTTCGTTATTTAACACCGACTTCCGAAATTAAAGTTATTTTGCACTTTTCAGTGTTTTTTTTTTTTACTTTGAAGTCGGTTGTATTTTTTTTGTAAAAAGTTTTTTATTTTACACTTTTTAGTTATGGTACCACCACTAAAAAGTACCCTCAGCCAAACTTAAATACCTTATAGCCAGAGTGCATCTCATGACAATTCTAATAATCCCAAACACGGTTAGATCTTCAGGCTTCATCATCAGATCAGTTCGATATATTCCCCCTCTACTTTCAGTCAGTCATCGACTACACGTATAAACAAAGCAATTTTACTTTACTTGTTACGACGGTTCTGCTGTGATCTTATGAGGAGTTCTGTTCCATATCTTCGAAGTTCATGATCAGATCATAACAATATTTCTATGGGACCAATTCGGAAGCATAACCTTTCAATCAAAAAAAAAATTTTCAGAGTCGGTCCATAATTGACCGAGAAATCGGTGAACATACATAAAAATAAAAAATAAAAAACATACATTCAACCGAACATATAACCTCCTCCTTTTTGAAGTCGGTTAAAAACAATTATAAAAGAAGAAACCTTAGTACCTTGAACCAGTCAGATAGAATTTTGGTTATCAAGATCAAGAAGACACTTTTCTGAATAAATTAAAACTTGTTTGTTACCTTCTATTTTACGTAAAAAGATATTATTATTTGAGATCCAGCAAAATTTATATCCATTATTCTTGGCGAATTCTCGAGCCTGATAGAATAACTTTTTAGTAGTGGCAGGCAATTGCTCCGCGATTTAAACTGGTTTTGGGTCACCTGGTAAACCAATGCTGGCGGTATTTAATTTCTCATCCTTTCCTTTCCCCCTGTTATAGTCCCTTACTGCCGTCATTAAAGACTGTTTTGTTTGTACTGATAAAAACTCTGCAATTATCGGCCGTGAGGTATTCGAACTGGATGCCTTTCCTGGTAGTCGGTATACATCCCGTATGCTCGATTCTTGAACCGAGACGCCCACTGTACCGCAGATTTTGGAAACTGTTTTAATAAGGCTTGAACTAGTTTCAGTGTGTTCCTGCGGGATGTTACGAATCTCGATCCCGGATGATCGTGACTTGTACTGTAGGTCAAGTATCTTCTTTTCCAAACCTTCTATATATTGCTTTTGCTGCAGACGTTCTTTTCTCAAATCCTCCACTTCCTTTTTCATGTCTTCAAATTGTTTGTTTATAAACGACATTGATTCTACCATCCTTTCATTTGACTTGCGAATTTCAACATTAGACGCCTTTATTTCAGAATTTTGGGACTTAATTTCTCCTATATCAGCCAAAAGTTTGTTCATTAATGCGGTCTGTTCTGTTAGATATTTTGAGACGTTTGGGTCCTGCTCATACTCCAGGTCCAGTGAAACTAAAGCAGGCGCGCTTCCCGGCGAATTTCCTGTGCGAAAACGTTTGTTTCTATTAGTGTTCACGCAGTCGCTCATCGTCACTGCATTGGTAACATCGGGTTCAGATTGAATCTGGATTATACTTGATGACTGAGATTTAGATGTCTTAGGAGGTGTGCGACGTACGGCTGCCATTTTTGACGATAATAGTAATAGAAAGTAATAGTAGGTACTTATCTGGCAATGATATGTTATGTATTATATTGTATAATACCAACGTAGTTCAACGGTTCAAAGTTTAAACAACCTGTAATAATCAACAGTCGCAGCTATATCCATCGAGCGTGAGCGTAGCCGATACAATGTTCGCAGGCGATTCGTAGGCTCGTAGCACTCGTAGCGTATGTAGACGTAGCACTAACGTCAGCCGCGCATATCCCACCGCTATTTCGAGACTCGCTGCTACGTACACGGTGGCGAGTCGGCCAGCAAGCGAGGTTCCGAATCCGGGCGTCGCTGGTTCGATTCCAGCGAATCACAATCACTTTTAGGATGTTAGTTAAAGAAGCACTTGCACAATTATTTGTGTCCTCTTCTAGGACCGCCCAGTGGGAGTCACCGACGCGTAAGAACACTTAATGAGTAACAAGGATTTGGCTATTAGTAATTACGACCAATCACAGAATTTACATTGCGGAATCACTTGCGATAACCGACACACGTCCACTCTAGACAACATCCACTGGCCGAATCCAATTACTTACTTTATAATTACTTTATTTTTATATTAGGTGTTTTATACAATCACTACTCAAGCTAGCTGCCATCGTACGGTTTCCGAATTCAGTTTCCTGATTATGAGCCAAAATGTAAGCGAACGCTTTGTTGGAAATGTCGTCAACAGATTTTCTTCCGTTTTTATGATCAGAAAGCACGGCAAAATTTCGAAACCAACGTAATTATTTTTTTCTATTTGGCAAAAATAAAAAATTGTGCACCTTGTTGATCATTTTGTTTGCAAGCAGCGCATTTAGGTTTTCAAATCTGAATTCCTGATCAGGAAACCTAACTAGGAAACCGAACGCGTGTGGCCGGCTTTAGGCCTACTATCCACGGACGCGTAGGTTCACAGACGCGTAAGTTCACAGACGCGTATTCGTTCGTAGAGTTACATAATTATATAAAATTATGAAACTCTGCCTATGAAGTTCGCACTTTCACACTCGCGCGTTCGGAAGACTCCCATTTAAACTGATTGTTAATTCTGGCATTTTTTTCTTACCATACCACATGTAATTTTTATCCTTCACAAACTTTTTAAATTGCTCTTTGTTCAGGTTATATGGTAAGAGTATAGGATCCACATTAGAGACTATATTAGCATATTTATGTGCTCGACATGAATCAATAGCTTTAACACCTCTGCCGTAAGCCTTGACGGTATATCTTAGTACATCTTCGAAGGTTATCTCGACGTAGAAATGTATCTGGATAAACTGCACGCTGGTATGGCACATGCTGCTATGACCGGCGCCAGCGCAGTACCGCCTCAGACGCAGGGATGGTGTAATTTTTAGAAGTTTGTCCAGGTAGTCCGCCCTCAAGACCACGCAGCTGTATTCGATATCGCTGACAATTGTTAACTGAAAATAAATATTAAAACGATAAAGTTAAAAAAACACTGAAAAGTGCAAAATAACTTTAATTTCGGAAGTCGGTGTTTCTATAATAGTTTTGTCTCTTCGTTATTTAACACCGACTTCCGAAATTAAAGTTATTTTGCACTTTTCAGTGTTTTTTTTTTACTTTGAAGTCGGTTGTATTTTTTTTGTAAAAAGTTTTTTTATTTTACACTTTTTAGTTATGGTACCACCACTAAAAAGTACCCTCAGCCAAACTTAAATACCTTATAGCCAGAGTGCATCTCATGACAATTCTAATAATCCCAAACACGGTTAGATTACATTAATTTATTACAGAGTTCCGGTGCCTAACTTCAGGCTTCATCATCAGATCAGTTCGATATATTCCCCCTCTACTTTCAGTCAGTCATCGACTACACGTATAAACAAAGCAATTTTACTTGTTACGACGGTTCTGCTGTGATCCTATGAGGAGTTCTGTTCCATATCTTCGAAGTTCATGATCAGATCATAACAATATTTCTATGGGACCAATTCGGAAGCATAACCTTTCAATCAAAAAAAAAATTTTCAGACCGAGAAATCGGTGAACATACATAAAAATAAAAAATAAAAAACATACATTCAACCGAACATATAACCTCCTCCTTTTTGAAGTCGGTTAAAAATACTCTCTTCTGGGATTTTACACAAAAAAAATGCCAAATTTCTTTGAATTAACTGCATGCAGACTAGTTACTAACAATATAGGTACACTACACAGCACTATACGAGTTCAGTACAATAATGCTTTCCAGGTGTTGTTGGGGCTTCCGCGGTTCTATAGCGCATCAGGCATGTTTGCTGAGGCAGGCACGGATAGTTTTGACGGCTATCATGCGCAAGAGAATGGCATACTTGATGCATAGGATACGCGGAGGCTCCAATAGCATCCTGAAGGTAATTGCTGAGAAACCAGACTGTCCTTTCCTGATGATGCACTGGTCCCGCAGGCATGCCTGCGGGCCTAGTGTTGAGGGAAAATGTATAAATTAAGAGGGGACGATATTTTAAAGTTATTTTTTTTTTATTCATTTTGTTACTAACATAGTTGTATAAGTATTTCTGTTGCTAACACATTATGGATTTTCTATATCCGAAATAAATTATATCATTGTTATTATACAGCACTAGTTTAGAACAATTAAAAAAAAAGAAAAGACCTAAATGTAAAACGGGAGCGCAGTGGGAGCGCGATGCAAAACCGAAGGGGCCCAGCAGAATCGAAGCCTACTGGGGCCATGGATTGGCCTGAAAGGAAAACCTGGGGTCCTGGTACGCAAGACTAAGAAGGTACATAGGTGTGGTTTTAGTCAGTAAAACTCTGACACGTCCTGCCGTTTCACCCTAGAGCAGAAGTCAATAGATGATTTTCCATCTCAACAAAAAGGGGGTGCGTGGGTGTAACATGCTGGCTCACAGGTGGGCTGGGCTCGTACTGAAGACTGCTCTTACTCGCTCTGATTACTCCTGTCGGGATAAGCGATAAAAATAGCGCATTTATTGTTAGATACTTACGTTAAGATAATATTTGCCATTCCGTACTCCCTGTACGTTGACAGACTCTGAGTAGAGCTGGTAGACTACCTCTCCACTGTCGCAAGGACCAAATCTTTGGATGCTGGATAGTGCTGGGAACAATAGGACATGTTTATCATTTTACCCGAATTCCCCAGAAGGAGTGGTCTATTTTTTGTCGACATGTTTGTTCGCCTAATTTTCTAATAAGCTTCAAGAGCGGTCGCTCACGACTTTTTGTAGCAATACAATCGCAATATAGTAGCGCTGTCGCAGTTTGTATGTCGATGGTTTATAGTGAACCTCTAAAAATGGTTAAATAACTTATACTCTTCCCTAATTATAACCTTCGTTGTAAGCTGGTGAACAAAACAAAAAAAAGAGTTATTAAAATTGGTCCAGCCGTTCTTAAGTTATAGCGTGACCAAGAGAAATAGGAATTCATCTTTATATACGTGAATATAGATAATAGAATAATGTTTATTCCGTAAGTTCTCATCTAGTACCGGTAAATTGTCCGTTGGCCCAAGCTTGCAAACATATTTCCAGGCTTGTTTCAAGTATGCTTGCAGGTTTAAAGTACATAGCAATACTACCCAATCCCACAAAAGTTGTTAATGAGAAATTAAGAAATCTCTGAGATCTTGGAATATAGTCTTTTAGACAATTGGTCTTTATGTTCAGTAAGCTATAATATTAAATGTACCTATATTTTACAAATATTGGTATTTTATTTTATTTTATTGTAATCGGAAAACAAACAGTATTAACAACTAACAAAAAACAACAAGTTATGGTATGCAACTTAGTGTGGTAGAACACAGAGACACTTATATTTTTGTTACATCTAATTTGTATAAGTGTGCAGAATAAAATTCTTTGATTTGACGATATAGGACGGGTTTCTAGATTGAGTATTTTGAGTTAAAACCGTCTCAAATCCTATTTCAATGCCTAATTTCGCGTCAGGCGTCTGTCTATGGTTCATTATTTATTGCATTTTAATTTTATAAATATTTTTCTAACACATGACACATTTTACCATAAATTCACGCTTTTTACCAATGTTACTTATGTATTTATTATTTTTTCCTATGTTTGTTTTATCAATGTTTGTGTTTATTGTTTTGTTTCGATACTTATATCGTTTTGTTTAACCTCCGTGAGTGTGACCGTGGCATCATCGCGGGCCCTAACAGAATACCAGCGCTGCGATATTTATCGTTTTAAATATCGCAGCATATGCTGAGTTGGGCGCCTTTTTGACCTTGCACAGATCATACAGTTATTTTTTGTTTTCTTTTTATATGTAGGTACTTAATTCTACAATATTTTAATTCCTATGTATTCTACTGTTTTTTTTTTAAAATTTTACTGTATGTGTGAGGTACAAATAAATGTTTTTTCTTTCTTTCTTTCTAATTTTGGCAGGTTTTCAGGTAAAATTATAGTTTGAGAAATATTCAACTACAAGTGCTTAAATCAGAAATCGGGAGTTAGTCTTATGGATTACTCCAAAAGGCTTAAGTTAGTTAAGGAAAGTACAGAAACCGGCTTGAAGCGTGTCAGGCCTCGCTCAGGGTAGGCTTCCGTAGTTATCCATTTCGAAAACCAGGAAAATGACATCCATAACAAAAAAGAGTTTGTCCTTCGACCCTATCGAAGGACAAACTTAATTTTGTAATTGAAAAATAGTGTCTCATACAAATAGTTAAGTAAAGATAGCTCCGCAAAAGAATATTTTTGTGATAATATTACAAATTCATGGTTTCCAGTTTTCTTTACCCTTTATTTGTGCTGTGGGACTTTGCTTCTTGCTTGCAAAATTTTATGATTCAAGGACAAGGGAAAGTACCTCATAGGTTTCGATTTCCTTGTGAGTGTCATAATATGGGCCATAAATGGCTGCATTTCAACTGCACGCGTTCCTGAGAATATGGGTTTTGACAGACAGACAGACGGACAATGAAGTGATCATATAAGGGTTCCTTTCTACTTTTTGAAGTACAAAACCCTAAAAACTAAGCCCGCGCTCAAAATCCGACTTTGTCTCTTTGCAATCTGGAGACATATTTTATTATTGAATTGTTAATTGTGTACAGTTTAAAATGTGTGCAAAACCAGCCTACCACTTATCGAAGACGTTGAGTGAACGTAGCTTCTACACAAAGTGACATTCTTCAAAGAATAACCGGTAAGCCAAAAATTTGCGGGAATATATGCACTAGCAAAATATCACGTTGCTAGCATGTCGGTTTTCTACCGGTTGCATTTCGGAGAGTGTGCGTCGGAATTGCATAACCTAATTCCGCCTAGCCCGTTTCATCATCGGACCACCAGGCGTACGGCAATGCGCCACCGGTACATGGTGGACATCCCGCCCATACGCACGAAACGTTTTGGGAACACATTCATTGTGCGTACAGCTAAGGAGTGGAATTCCTTGCCGGAATCTGTGTTTCCTGATGGCTACAACCCGGGAATCTTTAAGTCAAGACTGAATAGGTTACTTCTAGGTAAGCGCGCTCCATCGTCGACCGCATCGTCGCTTTCCATCAGGTGAGATAGCGGTCAAGCGCGAACCTATCAAGAATAATAAAAATAAAAAAATCACGTCTATAGTACAAATCACTTTGATATTTCGACCATCATAATTGTTATTAGAATGTCACTTTGACTGGAGCGGTGTTAGTGGCGGGGTCCAGAAGGCGTGTTGACGCCGTCCGTCAGTGGTGGACACTTACGTCTCGTGACCAGACCTTTCCTGTAACTCACAGCTACCTCAGACAACTTCTCAGATAAACTGCCTTCAATAAATCTTTGTAACAACTCACATCTTCTCAACACGACGTAGTTTGGCGCTAGCTTGGTGATGGCAGGTCTGCCGATCCTCTCAACACTGCGCTGCACCCACTCGTGGTACATGCCATAGTCGAGGAATCTGGAGGAGCCTGGCAACCTGGGCCGTACACACCAAAGCCCAGCTGAAAAAGTATGGATGCGAACTTTAATATACGTTCCGTAAACGTTGTAAAAACACAAAGTCGAATTACTATGTTATTGATTATTGTAAAACTACTTTTATTTTTGTAGGTGGGAAAATCATCCAATGACATCCCCAGCTCTTGGGTGTAGCGAGAAGGCGTGTCAGACTTTTACTGACTAAAAACCCACTCCTGTTCCGTCGTTGCCTTTCGTGCCAGGGCCGAGTCTCCTTTCAGAATCAGACCCTTGGCTCCAGTAGGCTTCGACCCTGCTGGGCCCCTACGGTTTACTGACATCTCCTTGAGGCGCGCGTGGAACAATACGCGCCATGGACCACTTGGGCTTGGTCCGGACAGTTACCAGACGGTCGGACGGCGAGTTACCCATTGTTCGCCGTCCACAAGCCCGCGCCTACGGTGGCCGGAAATCGTGATCGGGATGCCAGCGATGGGGCGCGAGGGCTGCGCCCTCGCGCGTGCACGTGCGGCCGCCTCCTTTGCTAGCATTACTGCTTCGCAGAAGGAGGCGACTGCCTGCCTCTACTCATCGCTTCGGACCATGACCTGTACCAAGGCCCGGCGCGAGAGATCGTTGCCGCCGAACTCCCCGACGAAGACACGGTGGTGCTCTGCCCAAGCGGGGCACACCTCTACCGTGTGCTCCACCGTGTCCTCCGGGCGGTCCATATAGTGGTGACGCCCGTGCGTTACTTCCGATTGTAAAACTACTAGATTATTGTAAAACAAAGCATCGGATAATCCGTAAAACACAAAAGTTTGAGAGAAAATGATGAGATGGGCTGGAAAATGGAGATGAGGCTGAGTAGTAATGCTGCAAGACCAATCAAAATCTCCTGCCGAATGTTGAGGTTGCTGGTGTTATCCAGTTATACGGCTATGAAGGTCTGATACGCAGTTTTCCATGTTTTATACTGGAATGTTCATCTGTGTCGGGCAACGAAAAAAGAATATTGAGATGGGTGTGTGGTGTGACGAGAATTAATAAAGTGAGCACCCTGGACCGTAACTGAAACCCAGCTAAAAAAGTATGGATGCAAATACTCCAAGCTGAACTAGATTGTATTAGACCAAGATCCCAGAGCTGTCTGATATAATTTATTTTCATATAACAGACTATGTAACTAAGATGTTAAAATTAAAATGTAAAAAAATAATATTGTGTGCTTTTCCATATTTTGAACAATTGTCAAATAGACAAAATAATTATATTCATATGCTTAACAAACATAATGTACTTTTTAGTTAGTCACTATAGTGACAAGTTTATGTTTTTTGACACCAACATTTTTGTTGACCATTTAAAGTCGACCAGGGGTACAACGTATCTGCCAATTAGGTATAGACACACAATAGCAAGGCTATTAGCTTATTATATTAACACAGACATAATTAGTATGTCGAAGTCTTGTATAATTGACACCGCAATGTTTAGTAATCATACTAATAACCATATGTTGGACCAAATTAACGGTAGCACAATTGCTATGAATATTTGGAGGTATGCGGAACAGAGAGTAAAGTCCCGCAAACCTCCATTGAAAAGGGAGGATCCTCCGACCAGACGGGTGTTATGTCTGGTGGGCAACTGCCCGATAGATGATTTCGGGCTGTTCTATATGTTCTAAACGCGCGGAGAACTTTGATTGCGCGATGCAGGATTAGTTCTTATGTGACGCCATAGATGTCGCTATATCACTCCCCTCCGGAGATCGGAGATCGATGGTTCTTGATGCTTCTTGATACGTGACAGGCCAGTGGTAGGTTGGTTCCAATGGGTCGGAACCGAATGCCGCATAGTTCTCAGTTCTCGGTGAGTCGGAACTGTCTGCGGTCATGCCCCAGTGAGTCGGGGTGATGCTATCCCAGTGAGTCGGGATGATGCCCCAGTGAGTCGGGGTGATGATGTCCCAGTGAGTCGGGATGATGCCCCAGTGAGTCGGGGTGGTGCTGTCCCAGTGAGTCGGGATGATGCTGCAGGCTCCAGTGAGTCGGAGTAGTGCTGCTGGCTCCAGTGAGTCGGAGCGGTGCTGTGCGACGTACGGCTTGACTGCTGGCGTCGACCAGGAGAGGTTCTTCGTAGCTCTTCGTATGACTGGCCGAAGGTGCAGTGTGCTTCGCCAAGGTCGCTGATGAGGCTGAGGGTGATGACCAGGTATGACCAGGTAGGCATGCTGGTGGTCAGGATACCCTTTAAAGCCGTGGGTGCTGGCTGTATGGCTCGCTGCTCGAAAGCTTGAGGAAGTGATGATGACGTCACGAAGTAGTAGCTGCACGAAGGCTGCGCTGACGTTCTTTGTCGAGGGTCACCAGTTTGGAGGTATGCGGAACAGAGAGTAAAGTCCCGCAAACCTCCATTGAAAAGGGAGGATCCTCCGACCAGACGGGTGTTATGTCTGGTGGGCAACTACCCGATAGATGATTTCGGGCTGTTCTATATGTTCTAAACGCGCGGAGAACTTTGATTGCACGATGCAGGATTAGTTCTTATGTGACGCCATAGATGTCGCTACAAATACTTTTACACAGTGTACGAAGGAGGTTCCACATATCACTTTGGAAAATTCCTTAACTAACGTGGAGGCTACAATTACTTGCAACTCACCGCCAGGTGATAATATAGATTTGGGACAAACTCCGGATCATTTAAACTAATGCATAAGACAACAGAGGGTACCAGTAACAGCATAGTTATATTAACCATCAATAAGGTATCTTCTTGCTCTCAAATAGTTAAACAGCAAAAAGGGTCTCAACAGCATGAATTGAAATTGTTTCATTAAAATATTCAAGGTATCTCTTCTAAATTATTAGAAATTGAAATGTTATTAGAAAAAACAATGTTTGATGTTGTATGTCTTAGTGAACATTGGTTGAAGGATTACCAGGGGCTACTCAGTTTTGAAAATTATAGTGTGGGTAGTTGTTTTAACCGGAAATCTATGCTGCGTGGTGGTTCCCTAATTTTAATAAAAAAATGCTTAAAATTTAAGCAACGTAATGACATAGTTAACTTGTCAACGGAACATTGCGTTGAACTGTCCTGTGTTGAGCTGGATAAGCATGTTATAGTGTGCGTGCATAGACCCCCGAACCCTCAGAACTTTAGTCTTTTTGAATCATCAATGGAAGATATTTTAGCTAAACTTGCAGATAGTAACAAATCCGTAATTATTTGTGGAGATTTTAATATTAACATTTTAGAAAATACTTCAAATAGCAGCAGATTTTTAAGTCTTTTTAAATCATTTAATTTGACTAATGTTTTTACAGAACCAACAAGAGTAACTCCAACCTCTGCAACTTGTATTGATAATGTTTTCTGCAATTGTGACTATTTAGATAAAGTTATAGTGAATTATCTTCCGTCTGATCATAGTGGACAAACTGTAGCATTTAAGTCTCAAGCAGCCTTGAAAAAAACACAAACACAATTTAGGCCAAAAACAATAGGCAAATTAAAAAAGTTTAATAGTAACTTAGAAAATAAGTTAAATGTTCTGGGCCATGATATTGATGATGCCAATAAATTTTATGATAATTTCTTTTCAGTGTTACTCAATGAATTTAATACAGCTTTTGAAAAGAAGTCTAAAAATATTTTTCCTAAGTTTGTATTTAGTGACTGGGCGACTAAAGGTATTAGGGTAAGTAGGGAAAGACTATATGAGCTATATGGCCTTAAGACATTCTTCAACACTGAAACTTTTAATAAATATGTAAATAGATATTCTAAACTTTTCAGAAAGATTTGCAAGGTAGAAAAGGCCCTGTACATCTATATATCTATACATCTATACATATAATAAAACAGTAACGAAAGAAAAACTGTACATTGAGAATTTTCAAGAAAAAATAAGTGGCTTTTGTTAGAAGAACGTAACTGATGACAAAAAGTGAATTTTTAGAATTTTTGTCTGTTTGTCTTTTTGTCTGTGTGTATGGTACGGCTTCACGCCAAAACTACTGGATAGATTGAATTGAAATTCAGCAAAAATATTCTTTGTAAACCAAGAAAGGCTTTAGGCTACATATTATCACGCCGTATGTTATGGGAGGTAAGCAATATTGATTTTAAAAGGTTTTTGCTCGTAATTGAAGGCACAAAACGACATGTTATTTAGTTCATAAAAAATTAACTCTGGGAACATAATAATCACGCTATTTTTATAAAGGAGCGGGGCAGTAATATTATAAATTGCAAGTTACAACGGGGAATTAAGCGGGGAATTTAAATTTATTAAGTATGTAATTCTTAGAGTTGTTCCTTGCTGCTGTTACCATTTTTTTTATGCAAAAATAATGTAGTTGTATAGTCTGTTAAATTAACGACAATTTAGTTTGTTTCATAATTTAATTTGGGTAAATAATATGTAGTTTCCGTTTTCTAACTAGATGGCGTTGGCGTCGAATTAGATCGCGCTATGGTTTCGTTCCCAAAAAGTGATGTTATAGGTACTGATGTGCCGCTCTCATCCTATAGAAACGGGGGTTACCTTTGTTAACTGTGTTGGTTGATGTTTAATTTTCTTGTGAAACATTATTATTTTTCTACTTACTAGCAATTGTCACATACTTATTCGATTACTTTTCATTGATTTGAATATCGTTAGTATCGGATTAAGAAGGAATTTTAGCTATGCATTTTAGAAAAAGATAAATCTGTCTCGAAACTCAAGGGTTTCTACGATGCGCAGGTTAGTTCGATCTCTCGAAAGCGACGCAGAGCGTGAACAACGGCTAGGTGCTAACCGTGAGCGTAATGCACTAAGTTTGTTCCCGCAGAAACTAGCACGCAGCGCCAATTACGACTAGAATTTAAATGAGTTCGCACTACTGCTTCTCGATCTCAGGAAAGTGTGGAACAACGAGAAATGCGTTTAGCTATCGACCGGGATCGTCATTCTTTGTCTCGCGCATCCGAAACGGGTACACCACGGATAGGTACACAGAGGGATCAGAGGTTGAGTCTTCAGAATATCCACTCTGAGATTGCTCGATCACTTGAGAGCAGTCAGGAGCGTGAGATACGACTTGCGAGTGACCGAGAGCGTCATTGTTTATCTCACGCTTCCGAAACGGATACAGAGAGAGAGCAGAGATTAAGTCTTCAGCTTTTCCGCACTGAGACTGCTTGGTCGCTCGAGAATAGTCAGGAGCGCGATACACGCCAAGCAAGCGATCGCGAGCGCCACGCAGTATCTCGCGCTTCGGAGACTTACACGCAGAGAGACTCGCGTTTAAGCTCCCAGCGTATTCGCACTGCCACATCTCGATCACTTGAGAATCCTGAAGAGCATGAGATGCGCCTTAGTGCAGACCGCTCACAGCATGCTCTAGCTCGGTCTTTGGAGACAGACGAGCAGCGTGAGCAACGCAACGCACTTGCTCGGCAAAGATATCACACACATGCGTGTTGAGGTGTCTGTTCATTCCACGCTCACGAAGCGGAACTTTACACTTGCCCGAATTTCTTGAATCCGCTCAAGAAGCGGATTCAAGAAATTCGGGCAAGTCAATCAGTTGAACAGCGTGTGGCCCAAATTGATCTAGACCGTATACGTCGCAATCTTCGCAATTCATCCTCATCTGATACTGAGTCTATGATGGTTTATGATCCTGAAGTGCAACCGTGGTTCAATAAAGAAAGGAGCGCGTTTCCCTATAATCCATTTATTAATTACATCGAACATTGGCACCATGTCTGAGGTGTGTGCACACTGTCACGCGCGTAAGTGGAAAGGAGAGACCAAGGGAATGTATTGTGCTTCTGGAAAGGTACGACTAAACTCTATGCAAGAGCCACCGGAGATCTTACGAGTTCTTTTGAATATCGAGCATCCCAAGTCCAGCCATTTCTTAAGCAATACTCGAGCCTACAACAGTGCTTTCCAGATGACTTCATTTGGAGCTCATCAAGTCACTGAATCTGGATTCTCTGGATCAGGGGCAAGTCTACTATCGGATAGGTTTCCTGCTTCCCACCGAAATGCCGAAATTTTTGCAAATATATTTCATTGCAGATTTTGCTGAACAGGCTAATGTCCGATGCCGACATATTCCTAATTTAGACTTGAGCCTTATAAGGGGATTACAAAAAACTCTGCACAGTGTCAACCCATACGTTACCGATTTCAAAACCGCTCTAAAATCGGTGCCTGAACACGAGCACGATAATTTTAAGGTCTCGCTGCAGAGAAATATCATTGAGGCGGAAATTCTAACGGGTTGTGGTGTCGGCGAGACAGTGTTTATACCACGTATACCACTGATTCCCCACAATTACCCCTTTCAATTCAAGCGCGTTTCCTGTGAGCGTGTGCTTCGACGTGACAATAAATAAGTCGCAGGGGCAGACACTGAAGGCTGCTGGTGTCGACTTCAGGTCGAGCTGCTTCTCACACGGACAACTTTACGTCGCTTGCTCCCGCGTCTGATTCGCTGCACGTATTGAATGAGACCGAGAGAAAAACAACGAACGTTGTTTACACAGAAGTGTTACAGTAAATTATAACACTTCTGTTATTCGACGTCTCCTAAACTTCCTTATTAACCTGACGCCTCTTACCAGTAAATTAACTACCACTGCTGGACATAGGGTTCACCAAAGTAACGTCACAATGAAAGATCCTGCTTGTCTCGCATCCATCTTATCCCCGCGACTTTCACCAGGTAATTAAGTGCATTTTACCTGAAGTCTTGTTTGGGTAGCTTGTCAATTTCTAGTGCCGCTGCGACTACCATCTGTCTGGTTACGAGTACCACTGCTGTTGTCCACTTTTTCTTATGTAAAATAACATTTTAATTAATTGTGTAAATACAGGATTATTGGCAACTCTACTTATTAAAAACAGAACGTGATAGTGTGACCTATTTGGAATATGAAAATCTGGAATCTGTTATTAATGTCCACTATAGAGAAATAATTATGGCGGTAAGTCCCCTCTTTGAGGCGTGGCTGGAAAGACCTTAGCGGCGTCCTCACCTTCCGCATGACGCAGGTTCTTACCGAACACGGTAAGTTCGGGAAGTTCCTGCACGGGATTCGTGCGGAAGCGACGCCCGGGTGTCACCTGCACTGTGTGGACCGCAAGGAAGACACGGTAGAACACACGGTAGAGGTGTGCCCCGCTTGGGCTGAGCACCGCCGTGTCCTCGTGGGGGCGATCGGCGGCAGCGATGTCTCGCGCCGGGCTTTAGTACAGGCCATGGTCCGAAACGAGGAGGAGTGGCAGGTGGTCGCCTCCTTCTGCGAAGCTGTAATACTAGCAAAGGAGAACGCCACGCGTGAGGCAACGGTCCTCACGCCCCGAGTAGCTCCAGTAGGCTTCGACCCTGCTGGGGCTACTCCGGGCGTGAGGACCCTGAGGCGCGTGGAACAATATGCGCCGTCGACGACTTGGGCTCGGTCCGGCCGGGGCCGGACAGTGAGCTACCCATTGCTCGCCGTCCGCAAGCCCGCGCCTACGGTGGCCAGAAATCGCGATTGGAATCCCGGCGGCTAGGGCGTGAGGAACGTTGCCTCACACGTACAGCCTCCTTCTGCCAGCATTACTGCTTCACAGAAAGAGGCGACCGCCTGCCACTCCTTCTCGCTCCGGACCATGGCCTGTACCAAGGCCCGGCGCGAGAGATCGCCGCCGCCGATCGCCCCTACGAGGACACGGCGTTGCTCTGCCCAGTCGGGGCACACCTCCACCATGTGCTCCACTGTGTCCTCCGGGCTGTCTATACAATGGCGACACCCAGGCGTTTCTTCCGCACAAATCCTGTGCAGGAACCTCCCGAACTTTCCAAATCCGGTGATCACCTGCATCATGCGGAAGGTAAAGACGCCGTGAGGTCTTTCCAGCCACGCTTCAAAGAGGGGACTTACCGCCATAATCATGGCGTGCCCAAAGTAACCGACATGTCACGAAGCTTGGTCAGCTGAAGAGTTGGCACTGCCTGTACTTGTAGGACGGATAGCTACTGCGGTCGGAAAACTCTAAAGCTGCCTTCAGACGGACTGCATTGCAGCAACTGCTCGTAGTCGATATATCCAACTGCGTGCAGTTATCTGCAGTCAGATCTTACTTTGCGGAGTTGACGCCACGCATCTAGCCCAGAAGTTCAGTCTAAGATTTGATCTTTTAGAGCCCCAAAATAAAGATGACATTTACCGCAGAATATGCGTTTATCGCAATCGACGCGCGTTATGCTCCTTGCCTAACTGCGCACTAACTGTATGCGGTTAGCAATGAACAACGTGGGTCGACACTACGCGACTGTAGCCGATCGCGTAACGTTGAAGTGACGAATATGCAGTTAATATTGACTTCATACGACTGATATCATGACTGAACGAAGTCGAACGTACAACTGCAAGTAGTTGAATATATCGACTGCGACGGTTGCTGCGATGAAGTCCGTTTGATGGCAGCCTAAGGTGGTGACTGCGTAACGAAATGCACAGAATTGATGGACTGCGCACAAGGCGGATTTTTACAGTGTTTGGAAACTTACAGTGAGGATAATACAGGACTCCAAGCCAAGGATAGGTCTCTATTCTGGCGACACCCTCGCTTACATGGTTCACTGGAGAGTCATCGATGCCGCAGGACAAGGAATATGCTGAAAATATCAATTTCGGTTGACAAGAGACCGTCGTCATTTTCTACGAATAATTGAAGCCATATAGTAATGTGATATGGAATACATCATTAAATAAAATAAATAAAATAAAATAAAAAGCCTTTTATTTCTTGCCCATTAAATTATTAACACGAAATTAATGATTACAATGATAATTAGCATTTTAAAGATTTCAAAATAAAAGGCTGTACTTATTTTATTATTTGAATATATTATATTAAAATTTATTGTTATTCATTATTATTGTTTTTCTTTCTTGTTATATTTACATTATTAATATGTATTAAAGTGATACAAGAACCCCTCTTAGGCAAAGGCCTGCTGGAATACTTACCTCCTCTTAAAACTGACAAGACATTGAACCAAATAAGGATAAGCATTCTGCTTTAAATGTAATCCAATTATTACACCTTAGCACATTACTAATATAAATTTAAAAATAATAAAATAAACTTACTGAAAAAAAGTGTGGCTATATCAAAAGCCAGATACAACTGCAATAAAAATTACAATGATTGTTGCCTAGTGTTAACCGAACGACATAAACAAAAAAAAAAAAATTCGTTGCTTGCTAAGTAAACATCCTTATTATATCATTTTGTTTTGTAATACAAGGAATCTGTTTTGTTATTTGATAGTTGTATTTGAATTGGAACGTACAATTTAGCTTCACTTTTTTGTCTGACCGACATTTTGACAATTCAATAGTACCTGCAAATGGTCTACTTGGAATAAACGTTTCTAATTTCTGAATTCATGTGTTTCGACGCGTTTTGAAACTTAGGAGTAACATAACATAAGTACGCTTATTAAAAATGAAATTCTAATACTCAAATGGAGGTAAGCTAAGACCAAAAAGTCATTCCTATCGGCAGCATACGCTTTTATAACAAGTTGCCAAAGTCAGTTACAAAACTTAGCATGGGAAAGTTCAATATCCATATTAAGCGTGTTCTTGCTAAGAAAGCGTATTACAAGGTTAAAGACTACGTTGAAGACACGCTTGTTTGGCAATGACTACTTCTGCACGAGTGGCTTCCCTGGCAGCTCATTAACCGTATTATCGTATAATCATCTATTAACTGCTCCATCATTGTTTTAAATTCATTATTTATATCGATACTTTTTCCTCTCTTGTGACATTGTTTTTTTTTTGCAATGTTTTTTTGCGATTCGGAAAAATCTTCGTAAATCAATTCCAGAATCGGAACTTTTTCATAGATAAGTATGCACGGAACCCTCAGTGCGCGAGTCCGACTCGCACGTGCCCGGTTTTTTTATATTATTTAAACCACAGCCACCTTGATTTCACTAGTAATTTATTATTGAACTAGCTGTTGCCCGCGACTTCGTCTGCGTTAAGTTCGTAAAACTGTACAATCATTCTGTGCTTGCAATTCATTCTGAAAGCATCGTGATTATTTATTGTATTTTCACATAAAACGGTTAAAGGTAAAAACGCAAATTACCTTCAGGATACATCTTATGTACTCGTCCAGATCCAGATGTATGAAGGTCAATGAATATAAAGAGTATGTAAGGGTCGTAGCAGTTGGCATTTCTGCCTACCCCAAGGGAAAAGGCACTAGTTTATGTATGTTTCTAGTTTATGTTCTGGTAAAACAACATTGTCACAGTGAGCACGTCACAATCACGGTGCGGATCACCCGGAGAATACGATGGAGCTTACGGTGGAAGTCAGTCCCGCTTGGTAGGAGCGCCGGCGCCGCCGTGTCCTCATGAAGGCAATTAGTGGAAAAAATGCCAACCAGTAGCCTCCTTCAGTGAAACACTACGATCGAAGACGGTGGCTGAAACTATGAGGGATGATGAGGGAAGTGATGCTCCAGGTGTTGAAAGCCGCAGGGCGATTGCGGTGGAGCCGTCCGGTCATCTGGTCAAAGCAATCCTGAATCGACGGCGCGTAGTAATCTACGCGCGACTCATAGAGATGTCAGCAAATGGATAGGGCCCTCTAGGGCCAATGTCTGCTAAGGCTGCGAGATTGTTCGAAAGAGTTACCTCCTGTAAAATTTTCGCCTCAATAATGTTTCACTAAAGAGTTTAAGCCGTCAGACAGCTTTGGTAGAGGTAAACGAAGGAGCATAATCGGGACACTGACCTTCAGCTGGATAACGTGCACTGATAGTGCAAAGCCAAAAAGCTAGTGAATCCAAAAATTACCATCATCATCAACTATCTTCCTCCACAACAGTACTTATGAAGAATTTGCAAGAGCATGCTTGAATTGATTGTTGCAGCTTGATCATTTGGGGCGTAAAAATTACTTATTAATTTACCTAGGATTTTTTGACTGACGTCCTCGTATATCAGACAAATGTTATTCCATAGTGGGAACTACCCTATGAAGAGTCTCCAACTTTTGAATGAATTTCGGTGAAATCTTGAACACGTGTATCCCCGTACAATCGAACTCGCATATTGATGGCCAAACCGAGGGTTCACTGACGCCGATTGCTTCTATGAAGACACAGCGGTTCACCCAAGCAGGATAGACCTCCACCGCATGCTACAACGGGTCCTCCGGGCGATTCGCAAAATGGTAATATCAGGGTACTTCCAAACGAATCCGAAACAGAAACCGCGTGAAACACCCTCAACAGTCCTGAGCTTGTGTATCCATAAAACAATGAAATTCCGGTAAAAACAAATGTAGCAGCCGATTAGTGTTATCCCTGAGACTGGCCTCCCTCAGAGGGTTGTTCCAGTGTTGGTCACCACTCACTGCAAGGAGGTAACGTGCGGATGTCAACGTAAGGCTGCAAGGAATCTGAGATACATCATACGTTGTCGAACTGTGATCAGGAACGCAAACCTTTCGATCCCGTTTTATATAACAAAACACACCATTATTAGGCCGCAAGGTGCACTCATCCCAGAGGACACAGTGGAGCACACAGAGGTGTGCCCCGCAAGACAATCGAAATGGCAATCCCGAATGGCAGGCGGCCACCTCCTTCTGCAAAGCCGTAATGCTAGCGAAGGAGGAGGCCGCACGCGTGAGGGAATGAAAGTCCTCACGCCGAGCCGAGATTCCGACCCCGACGACCAGCCACGGTAGACGCGGGCTTGCGGACATCCAGCAATGGGTCGTCCACAGCCGTCCGGCCGTCCGGAAAATGACCGGACCGAGCCCAGTCGTCAACAGCGCGTAGTGATCCACGCGCTCCTCAAAGAGATGTCGCAAAGGGCAACTTAAGAACACAGGTGTGGTTTTAGTCAGTAAAAGTTTGACACGCCTTCTCGCTCCAACCAGAGTGGGAAAAGTCATTGGATGACTTCCACCCTTAAAAAAATAAAAATATGGAATGTGCCATCATTATCATTATGATTTCAGCCGAAAGACGTCCACTGTTAGACATAGGCCTCCCCAAGTGTCACCAAAATTACCGGTCCTGTGCGTCTCGCATCCATCGGATTCTCGCGACCCTCACCAGGTCATCGGTCCACCTGGGGGCCTTCCAACGCAAGGTGCCATGCTACCCCTTCCGAAAATTTACTGTGTTATTTTAAAGTCAATAATTAAATACATATAAGTATTTACTTTTATCGCCTTTGGTTGGTATCCCTTGAATAATCACGGTCAATTAGCTTGTTACAACCACGGGGAAAAAAAAGCAGTAGGATTAAAAATGCCTCCGTCTAACTCCAGTTTAACCATAACGGTTTTCGTCCAATTTTAAACATTAGAACTGTCTGCAAACTTGGGCGATGGTCATTCTTCCGCCACTCAGAAAATTACGTAAAATACACATTGCCATCTATCAAATATGAAGTTCAACTATCATTGTCATCATTATTGCTACTTTCAGTCTTTAGATGGCGTTGCGAGTATCTGAATTGCGTGTGGTGCCATATTTACAACATTTTAGTACGTGATTTTACTCGCCGCTTTGATTTTATTATGTGTTTTGATTAGTTTTTACAAGATATCGAATAGAAATGTCAATTTTATTTTGAAAAAATGGTAAAAGTTATTTTATTCCAAAAAAGAAGATAAAATAATCACAAAATTTTTAACTGTAGCTGAGGATCGAACTCGTGGCAAATGTCGTTCAATATCGACATTTTGGATTATTGCTCACCCCCCATAGCAAATAGCGTGATAATTTATAGCCTATAAGTTGCCCTGACCTATAAGAATTATGTATGCAAAATTTGAACAGGATGGGTTCAGTAGTTTTTGCGCCAACTAATACCATCGCGAAATAATTTTACTGTTTTATTATATGTATAGATAGATACGTTTATTGATAGGTTTATTTTTATTTTTGTATAGCCTCTTTTTATAATGCGAATGTGAGAACACTGTAGACTCCGCGGATTCGTAGATTACTATTTTTATTGTGCTTTTGGTTACAAAGCTGTCCGGTCTACATTGTCCTCTCATATCTGTTAATATGGAAACGTAGCAACCTAGTGGGCCCGAAAACTTTGAGGGAAAAGAAAGCCAGATTCGAGAAGAAGAAGAAGTTATATGGAAATATTGTAGATACAATCATTTTTTTTTAAAGATTTTTAATGGGGTTTCTTGCCGGTTCTTCTCCATAGGAAACGACCATTTGGAACTGTGCGCTAGCTTCTGATGTTTTATTTTACTTAAGTGCCCCCGTAGGCTTAAGTGAAATAAATAATTTTGACTTGACTTTAAAAAACTCCTCACGGATTTTAATGAAACTTGGTACATAGACGAAAATTACTTAATTCTAAAAAGTTAGTTACAATAGTTAGTTTCAAAAAACAGCTTTGATAGACGGTGTGAGCATTAAATTTTCCACAGAAATAAAAAAAAGCACTTTCTCATTTTTTTAAATAAGCATTGTAAAAACATACTATTTGACCTAATCAATATTAGTACCCGTAGAATATTACTTTCCATAAATGTTGTTTCGACCCTGTATTATCATATTTCCTGCGTACTTCCCATTTGTGGAAACACCCTTACCTTTCGGAAAAAAATAATTTTCGGTATTAAATTGCAACAGTTTTATAAGTGGCCATGTATGACCGAGCTTGGGCTCAAGCAACCCTTCTCATACCTGGGCACGCTACAATTATGGCGGTAAGTCCCCTCTTTGAGGAGAGGCTGGAGCAACAACACGGCGTTCTCACCTTCCGCATGACGCAGGTCCTCACCGGACATTGCAAGTTCGGGAGATTCCTGCATCGGATTCAGGCGGAAGAAACGCCCGGGTGTCATCATTGTGTGGACCGCCCGGAGGATACGGTGGAGGTGTGCCCCGCTTGGGCGGAGCACCATGGTGTCCTCGTGGAGGCAATCGGCGGCAGCGACCTCTCGCGTCATGCCCTGGTTCGGGCTATGGTCCGAAGCGAGGAGGAATAGCAGGCGGTCGGCTCCTTCTGCGAAGCAGTAATACTAGCGAAGGAGGAGGCCGTACGCGTGAGGGAACGAATGTCCTCACGCCCCAGCCGCCGAGATTCTGACCCCGAATACCAGCCACGGTAGACGCGGGCTAGCGGACGTCGAGCAATGGGTAGGTTGCCGTTCGGCCGTCCGGTAATTGACCGGACCGAGTCCAGTCGTTAACAGCGCGTAGTGGTCCACGCGCTCCTCAAGGAGATGTCAGCAAACCGTAGGGGCCCAGCAGAGCCGATACCCGCTAGTTAGGACCGTGGGGAATTTCTGAAAAGGAAACCCGGAATCCTAGAACGCAAAGGGCAACTGAAAGATACAGGTGTGGTTTTAGTCAGTAAAAGTCTGACACGCCCTCTCGCTCCGCCCAGAGCGCGAGAAGTCATTAGATGATTGCCACAACCCTTCTCATGCCTAGTCTACTCCTACTGACGAGCGCACACGCCTGCAGGCGACGAGTGGAAGTCAGGCCGCTGACTTCAAGTATTTCCGTCGTCGATCACATCTGCGATGGTGTCGCCACATAGGAAGTTCCCTAATTCGATTTCCTTCTTTCTTCTTCTTCTTGCCCTCACCTCTTCCCGTTACGCGGGCCCGGCTTTTTTAATCATTCGGCGCCATATATTTCGCTGATAAGCATCGTCATTTGTAAGGCGAAGCTTTTGCATGTGCAGACATTTGTCATCCGGGTAATTTGCGGTCTACCTCTTTTCTTTGAAGCCATGGAATGATACTTTTTCACTCCGGCGTCTCCGGCTCTGCGCATAACATGTCCGTACCATTTTAGCCCGGAATCTGTGTTTTTTTTTCAGTAATAGGTTTTTATTATTATTATTATTTTTTAGGTGGAAAAATCTAGATGATTTTCATGACAAATCCTGCTCTTGGGCGGAGCGGGAGATAGTGTCAAACTTTTACTGACTAAAAACCCACTCCTGTTCCTTCGTTGCCTTCGTCCCAGGGCCCCGGGTTTCGTCAGTAATAGGTGTTACTTTCAAACTACCTCTTATGTGTTTGTTACGCACTTTGTCTTTGAGTTTATTTAACTTTTTTTTTCAATTTTGTTCATTTTAATACAATTCAATTTAATTTATTTGTGATGGTCTAAATGGAGTCTTGTGACTTGAAATAAATGTACAATAATCAACTCCACCTGCCCAACGCAACATGCGCATTTCGGTGGTGTGAAGTTTTTGCTCATAGGGATCATAATCAGGAAACCGAATTCCTTGAAGAAATCAAGGAATCTAGGATAGGGCCAAGGAATATAGGTTCAGAATTCCGTGACACTAGTGCAAACATCTAGTTTTTTTAGTAAGCAAATTTTATTTGCATTAATAATAATAATAATAAGTGATGGTGGACCGAAGCGAGAGGCGTGGAATGATTGTTGACATATCCGTTCCGCATGACGAGAACCTCGTGAAAGCCGAGAAACGTAAACAAATCAAGTATATTGACTTGGCTCGCGAGGTTGTCGACATGTGGGATGTGGACTCGGCGATCATTGTACCGATAGTCGTGTCAGCCAATGGCTTAATAGAGAAGAGCCTCGACCAACACCTTAGGAGGCTCGCGTTAGGCGGCTGGATCAAGGGCTTGATTCAGAAAGTGGTACTCTTGGACACGGCTCGTATTGTTAGGAGGTTCCTTTCTCTGGAGCCCTGACCGCCGGTAGCTTGGACCCTGTTCCCGATACCGGTGGGACACTATTTTTTATATTTTAAATGTTTTTTTTATTTTTTATTGAAATATTTAAAAATATAATTTATATGTAGATATCTATACGAATAAACGAAATAATAATAATAATAACAGCCAATAAGCCGGATATAGTCTTAATGGTCTTAATGGTCTATTTTTATCCTTTCAATCTTTTTTTTTTTTTTATTCTTTCCTTACACCACTTTCTAGTTAACCTAGTTTTATAAATGCCGTGAAACTCTGTAATTGGTTTAAGTGATAATTGTCATCATTCCGCTATCAATGTGCAGCGTGTGTAGACCTCACTTTTACATGATCTTTCACGCAGCTACATTGGGCTGTTCATTGATAGTGGGGTGGGCCTTCTTAACCCATGTAACTTTACAAATAAACTGTTGAGTTTCCTAAAATAAATAAATAAATAAATAAATAAATAAATAGTGGTGAATAGCCAATAAACCGGATATAGTGGTGATAGACCGATTAGCGCGCCGTGCAATGATAGTCGATGTCACTATCCCACATGACGAGAATCTCGTGAAAGCTGAGAAAGAGAAACAAATCAAATATCTCGACTTAGCACGACCATCTGTCGAAGCTGTCGTTACGCGGTTGGATCAAGGGCCTGATACAGAAGGCAGTACTCCTTGATACGGCTCGGATTGTGAGGAGGTTCCTGTCTCTGGAGCCCTAACCACCGGTAGCTTGGACCCTGCTCCCGACACCGGCGGACTACTATTTTCTATATTTTTAATTTTTTTTTTTTATATATGTGGTTTTAAGAAATATTTAAAAATATATGAAATATGTATAGAAAATAAATAAAGAGAATAATAATAATAAGTATTTATTTCACAAAAACATAGCACTTTGCACTGTATACATTTTTGAAAATAATATTTACATTATAATGCAATAGTAATAGACTCTACCCTTTAAACTAGGACTAGCCTGTATCTTAAAAGGTAGGGTTCAGCCAGATGGATTATGTTAATATTCATATTCACAACCAAAAACAAGTGAAGACAGTGTCAGTGATTTAGACTTAAAAATACTAAAAAGAAAAATAAATGGAATAATAACAAAAACCAATCCCAAGCTAAGCACGCACAAAGAGTGTGAGAGATAGCAGATATGCATGTGTATGTATTTATGCTTATAGGTGTGTGGATGTGTGTGGGATGTGTGGGGTGTGTGGGTCTGTGTGTGAGTGTGTGTGCGGGGTGTGTGGGTGTGTGTGTGGGGTGTGTGTAGGTGTGGGTGTGTTTGTACAAGTGACTCTGTTAATTTATTATATAGTAATTGGATATAGATTATGAGATGTGATCTTTGAGTATGTATGTGATATTATATTAAGAGATGTAAGTTAGCAGATTCTCTGTTGCTACATAGTCCTGTTGTAATAACCATTGACTTATTTTTTTCTTTAGCGTATATCTATTTAAATCCAGTATGTTTAGCTTTTTATGTAATTTTTTGTATAAATGTTTGCTTAGGACGTAAAAATGGTGTTTGGCAAAAGAAGTTTTATGTTTAACGCCTGACGGGATATTTGTGCGTTTTTTAGGGTTTGATTTGGGCATGGATCTGTAAGTCCTGAGGGCCGACTGCAGAATGAACAGTTGTCTAACAGTCAGGACCTCACAATCCTCATAGAGTTGTTTAGTTGGATATCGGTATGGTTTTTTACACATAACCTTTAATACAGCTCTTTGAGCTCTCTCCGCTCTCAGCATATTGGTTTTTGATGCACCACCCCACGCAGTAATGCAATATCCGATTATAGATTGACACAGTGCAAAATAGACCATTCTCAGTGTTCCCTTATCAGCAGATTCTCTTAGCGAGTTGAAGACGTAAATGAGCCGCAATATTCTGGAAGTTATCATATCGAGCTGTTTGTCCCATCTTAGATTTGCAAACCTAGGTATTTGACACCGTTGCATCTGTCCAGCGTAGGGCAAGCACATGTATAACTTTGGCATGAGTGAGCAATTATTGTAAATTCTTTAGGGGGCATAGTGTTTCGTCGGATTGAGAAAGGAATGTAACAGGTCTTATCTAAGTTGAGAGTTAGTAGGCTATCGTGAAACCAGCCCATGATCCGACTTAGAGCATTTTCTGCCATTGTTTTAACCACATCCCAAGTAGGTCCATAAATGACGATTGCAGTGTCATCGGCATACGCGTAGATTTTGCAGTTAGGAAGAATCATTCTGCAGAGGTCATTCATGTAAATCAGGAACATAGTAGGCCCCAATATACTTCCCTGGGGTACGCCATAGGTCACAGTTTCCTCATCACTGAGGTAATCACCTATCATGACTAGCTGAGACCGATTTTTGAGATAGTCTTTAAACATTTCCAGTGCTGTGCCCCGCACCCCCAGACGCTCCATCCTTGCAATGAGTTTGGGAACAGAAACTGTGTCGAAGGCTTTCGAGAGATCTAGAAAAATGCCTAAACATTTAGACCCACCATCAAGTTCCTTTGCCACAAATATTGTGTAAGGTCTAACACCGCATCCTCTGTCGATACCCCAGCTTTGAAACCATGCTGGTTTTCCGCGATGATGCGATGTTTAATTAAGAAGCATTTGAGTTGCTTATTGAGGATCTTCTCAATTATTTTTGAAATCGATGGCAAGATTGAGATTGGCCGGTAGTTACTGACACAGTCTCTGTTCCCGGATTTGTATATTGGAAGAACGACAGCCTTTTTTAGTGCGTCAGGAAAAGTTCCTGTCTGAATGCAACGATTGCAGATATAGGTTAAAGGAGGCACTAGATCCTGACGACATTTCTTTAACAGTGACGTTGATATACCGTCCCAGCCCACCGCACAGTCACTACGTAATTGTGCAATAATTGAGTCAACTTCAGCTTCATTGACTTCTAGTAAGACAAGAGAGTCAACTGGGGTTAAACTTTCACATGGATCGCTGATTACAGGTGTCGTAGCTTGCCTATTTATTTTAATTATATCGTCCACTAGGTTTTTACCAATGTTACTAAAAAATGAACATACCTGATTCACCGAGGATTGGGGATTATCGTTTATTTTTAACAACTTGTCAGGACTGGTGCGTTCTTTACGCGTATTTTGTTATTTCTTGTATGGTTTTCCATAGTTCTTTTGGATTGCCATGGGCTTTTTGAAGTTCACATTTTTCATAGGTCAATTTGAGTTTTCGAAATAAGTCATTGCAGAAATTTCTATAACGGGTGTAAGTTATCTTTAGTGTTGTATTGTTAGGTGATTTATTTAATCTCATATGCATTTGATCCCTATTTTGAATACATTTCAACAAGCCAGGGGTAATCCACGGTTTCAAGATTCTTTGTCTCCTAGGAATTATAATTTTAGATGTATTATTTATTATTACGGTATTTACTAGTGATATAAAAGTGTTTAGCAATTCATTTGTGTCTTGAATGTTATAAATATCTGCGAAGTTAATGTTTCCTAGTTCTGACTTGATCGCGTCTAAATTTGGACGAGTTTTAAAGAATTTTGGATTTAAGGATCGTTTGGCATCTGTTAGCATAAAAATAATAGGTTTATGGTCTGTAATGTAAGATTCGAGAACTAGTGTGCTAGATGGTAACTTTGACTATAATAAAACGTGATCTAAACAATTTTCTAGTCTGGTGGGCAATAAATGAGTAGGAATTAGGCCATGAGAAGCGTTTAGAATCAGATATTCCAAGCTATGCGGGTTACTATTTCCAGGTTTTATATCAATATTTAGATCACCAATCAGTGCAATGTTTGGATATGAAGAGAGACCCTCCAATACATTATTTAGGCTATATAGGAAGTTTTCTATATGGGCACTAGTATTACAGGATGGAGAGCGGTAAATAGCAACAAATGCAAACTTGGAATCAATTTGACACACCAGAGTGTTAGAGTTAGTTAAACAGGGTTCCCAAATTGTGGCGTTAAGGCTGGACTTAGAGTAAACAATTACACCTTCATTTTGATTCGAAGTTAATTTCGTCGATTGCGCCAAGTATCCATTTAGTGCTGGAGGGTTGTTTATTTTACTAAGCCAACACTCGGTTAAAACAATAACATCAATATCGATTTTCGTTAAACATATTAGTGCCTGTAACTGATCAAAATTTTTCCCAACACTGCGGATATTCATATGAAGTATCTTAATATTAATATCAGAAGTAACAAAATAACTTGCACAATCCTGTGGCTTACAGGAAAAGGAATTGCCGAGCCCAAGACTGTCCAAGTCATCGTTAATGTTTTTTATTGAATCCATTTGTAATTTAAATGATAACTAAAAAAGAGCGCAGGGAAATAAGGTATTACACAGCTTATAATATGAACAATACATCTCATTATAATATAAGTCATTAAGTGTTGTTGGGTGTATATGATAGTTTTTGTGTATAGTATCGTGAAAGTGTGTAGGTTTGGGTGTGTTGTGTTTGGTATGTAAAATATATGTTGCGAATTTACAATATAACTAAGCAAGGTAAAAACAAAGGTAAAAACAATTATAAAAGAAGAAACCTTAGTACCTTGAACCAGTCAGATAGAATTTTGGTTATCAAGATCAAGAAGACACTTTTCTGAATAAATTAAAACTTGCTTGTTACCTTCTATTTTACGTAAAAAGATATTATTATTTGAGATCCAGCAAAATTTATATCCATTATTCTTGGCGAATTCTCGAGCCTGATAGAATAACTTTTTAGTAGTGGCAGGCAATTGCTCCGCGATATAAACTGGTTTTGGGTCACCTGGTAAACCAATGCTGGCGGGTATTTAATTTCTCATCCTTTTCTTTCCCCCTGTTATAGTCCCTTACTGCCGTCATTAAAAACTGTTTTGTTTGTACTGATAAAAACTCTGCAATTATCGGCCGTGAGGTATTCGAACTCGATGCCTTTCCTGGTAGTCGGTATACATCCCGTATGCTCAATTCTTGAACCGAGACGCCCACTGTACCGCAGATTTTGGAAACTGTTTTAATAAGGCTTGAACTAGTTTCAGTGTGTTCCTGCGGGATGTTACGAATCTCGATCCCGGATGATCGTGACTTGTACTATAGGTCAAGTATCTTCTTTTCCAAACCTTCTATATATTGCTTTTGCTGCAGACGTTCTTTTCTCAAATCCTCCACTTCCTTTTTCATGTCTTCAAATTGTTTGTTTATAAACGACATTGATTCTACCATCCTTTCATTTGACTTGCGAATTTCAACATTAGACGCCTTTATTTCAGAATTTTGGGACTTAATTTCCCCTATATCAGCCAAAAGTTTGTTCATTAATGCGGTCTGTTCTGTTAGATATTTTGAGACGTTTGGGTCTTGCTCATACTCCAGGTCCAGTGAAACTAAAGCAGGCGCGCTTCCCGGCGAATTTCCTGTGCGAAAACGTTTGTTTCTATTAGTGTTCACGAAGTCGCTCATCGTCACTGCATTGGTAATATCGGGTTCGGATTGAATCTGGATTATACTTGATGACTGAGATTTAGATGTATTGAGGTGTGCAACGTACGGCTGCCATTTTTGACGATAATAGTAATAGAAAGTAATAGTAGGTACTTATCTGGCACTGATATGTTATGTATTATATTGTATAATACCAACGTAGTTCAACGGTTCAAAGTTTAAACAACCTGTAATAATCAACACTCGCAGCCATATCCATCGAGCGTGAGCGTAGCCGATACAATGTTCGCAGGCGATTCGTAGGCTCGTAGCACTCGTAGCGTATGTAGACGTAGCACTAACGTCAGCCGCGCATATCCCACCGCTATTTCGAGACTCGCTGCTACGTACACGGTGGCGAGTCGGCCAGCAAGCGAGGTTCTGAATCCGGGCGTCGCTGGTTCGATTCCAGCGAATCACAATCACTTTTAGGATGTTAGTTAAAGAAGAACTTGCACAATTATTTGTGTCCTCTTCTAGGACCGCCCAGTGGGAGTCACCGACGCGTAAGAACACTAAATGAGTAACAAGGATTTGGCTATTAGTAATTACGACCAATCACAGAATTTACATTGCGGAATCACTTGCGATAACCGACACACGTCCACTCTAGACAACATCCACTGGCCGAATCCAATTACTTACTTTATAATTACTTTATTTTTATATTAGGTGTTTTATACAATCACTACTCAAGCTAGCTGCCATCGTACGGTTTCCGAATTCAGTTTCCTGATTATGAGCCAAAATGTAAGCGAACGCTTTGTTGGAAATGTCGTCATCAGATTTTCTTCCGTTTTTATGACCAGAAAGCACGGCAAAAATTTCGAAACCAACGTAATTTTTTTTTTTTCTATTTGGCAAAAATAAAAAATTGTGCACCTTGTTGATCATTTTGTTTGCAAGCAGCGCATTTAGGTTTTCAAATCTGAATTCCTGATCAGGAAATCTAACTAGGAAACCGAACGTATGTGGCCGGCTTTAGGCCTACTATCCACGGACGCGTAGGTTCACAGACGCGTAAGTTCACAGACGCGTATTCGTTCGTAGAGTTACATAATTATATAAAATTACTAGCTGTTACCCGCGACTTTGTCTGCGTCAAGTTAGTAAAAATGCACAAACGTAATTAATAATTCTGTGCTTGTGATTCGTGCTAAAAACATCTAATTCAAATAACGGAAATTAATTTCTGTAAATATATTTCTTATGTCCAGATATATAATTTATTTTATTTAATTGGCTCACCAGTAATAGAATACTCGTTCATGATATACATCAAATAAATTACTTATCATTATCAATAAACAGAAACAGACATGTTGAGGTCGAAGTAGTTGATAAACTATGGTTCTGCCTACCCCTAAAAGGAAAAGGTGATAGTTTAAGTTTGTTTTTGGTTTATTCTATGATGAAACAACGCTGTATGATTTTAATATGATTGGTTCATTATAATAGACTAAAAGTGTATTAAACCGTTCTTTTCTTTTAACAACACTAAATAAATGTTATTTAACGTAGGCTATAAAAAAAAGTGGATAAAGTAGTTTTCAAAATGTTAAATGTTGCCAAAATGTATAAAGTCTGTACGGATCTTGTTCTGAGGTCAATACCCACAGTTTTTAGTGTCTGCACGTTTTACTTTTAGGAAGAAAATCATCAAATACCTTCCCCCGCTCTGGGTTAAGCGAGAGTTTGTGTCAGACTTTTACAGACTGAAACCGACCTGTGTTCCTTTAATTGCCCTTAGTGTTCTAGAGCTACGGTAACTTGCACGCGGCAGCAAATCTTTCTTCTTTGAGGAAAAGAGAGGACGCTGTGGTGTCTTTCTAAAGACACCACAGCGTCCTCTCTTTTCGCCTGACGAAGATCTCTAGGGCCAATGCCTGCTAGAGCTATGAGATTTTTCGAAAGAATTACCTCCCATAAGAATTTGCCTCGATGGTATTTCTCTGCAGACTTTTAGCCGGGTCCGTTATGCAACTTTGGCGGAGGTGAATTTCGAAGGAGCATAATCGGCTTCAGCCCATCTTCAGCTGGATAACGTGCACTGATAGTCCACTACTGCTAGCGATTATTAAAATACTACAGAGTAACCTACGGTGTCATCTTGCTCCACAACTGTACTTATAAAGAATTTGTGAAAAAATTGTTGCAGTTTGATGTTGACTTACATCACGTCGAATTTGAAACAGGAACCTCTCGAAACACCCTAATACCCCCTCATTACTCCGTGTTTGTGACTCCACAAAACTATAAAATGACAGCGAACAAATGTCGCAACCAATTGGGGCTGTGACTGACTCTGGCATCCGTCAGACTGTTATCCCAGTGTTGATCACCACTCACTGACCACTCTTAAGGAGGTAACGTCCAGTTCATAATCAAACTATCTTCAGGAACGCAAACCACGTCGGGGCCTTGTATGAAATATGTCTTCATGGGTTTTTCATGAAATTCTTAATGATCTTCAATTTTTGGAATCTTTGAAATTTGGTACTTGTTCCAAACAGTAGGTTGTGGTCAAGTCCGAGGGAGATACTACTTGAAGTACTGGTAACCTTCACGAACTGCTCAAGAAGCATCTTTCTGTGATTTATAAGTACCTACCTATATTTGCTGGTTTTTTGGGGGTCCTTCCGAAACATCTACGTTCGATGAAGACCTGCTTCAGGCGGAAAGAGAGCCTTTTTAGACTTTCCTCAAAGAAGGTATTTGCTGCCGCAATTGTGGCGTGCAAGTTACCATAGCCCTGGAACGCTAAGGGCAACTAAAGGAACACAGGTGGGTTTCAGTCAGTAAAAGTCTGGTACTACCTCTCGCTTTACCCAGAGCGGGGGAAGGTATTTGATGATTTCCTACCTAAAAGCAAAAGGTGCACACACTAAAAACTGTGGGTATCGACCTCAGTATCAACTCCGTGACTCAGACTATTTATACATTTTGGCAATTGAAAATTACTTTATCCACTTTTTTTTTGATAGCCTACGTTAAATAACACTAGTGTTGTAAAAAAGATAATTCTACGGTATAATATACTTTTAGTATATCTAATGAACCAATAATATTAAAATCATACAGCGTTGTTTTAGCATAACATAAACCAGAAAGAAACATACATAAAACCCACTCCTGTTCCTTCTTTGTCATTGTGCCAGGGCCCCAGGAATCTCTTTCGTATCACCCATGGCCCCAATAGGCTTCGACCTTGCTGGGCCCCTACGGTTGCTGACACCTCCTTGAGGCGCGCGTGGAACACTACGCGCCGTCAACGACTTGGGCTCGGTCCGGACGGTTACCGGACGGTCGGACGGTGAGCCCATTGCTCGCCGTCCACAAGCCCGCGCCTACGTTGGCCGGAAATCGGGATCGGAACCCCTCGGTTCGGATCGGCTGGGTCGCGAGGGTTATTGTCTCGCGCGTGCGGCCGCCTCTTTTGCTATAGCATTACTGCTTCGCAGAAGGAGGCGACCGCGCCCAAGGCCCAGCGCGCTTTACGCTATTACAAATCTTGTTATGATAAAATGACTGGACCTAACTGCGGTTTATTTTCGTAAATATTTTTGGCATTTACGAAGCAATTAATTAGAATTCAATAATTTTTATAAATAGGTCTAGAAACATTTGCTGATTTCGTGATAACGCCATCTATTGCTGAAAAGCTTAGCCTTACCTTTATCACACACTGAGGCTCTACCACGAGCTCATAACGTGATCCATTTTACGACCTAAACCGGACTGTTAAAGGGATGGAGCTATATAGGGTGTATAGCTCCATCACTCTTTTTCGCTCGTACGTCTGACATTTTGACATTATCATGGTAAGGCCCCTGGCCACCTACCGAGCGATAGTTAAATAAATAGTTTGACAAATTTAATTCATGTGTTTGCTATTCAAAGCCAGATGGCGTCACTGAGGCATAGGATGACAGTTTTTCTAAGACATTTTTTCTGATAGCCGCTCTATTGTATCTCTTTCAGATCTCTTTGTAGACGTTTGAATGCATAACCGCTGGATTTCTGTCTTGTATAGTGAAGGTCAGTATAATCTGCCCAACTGCTTCGAAAGTGCTGATGTAGAAACCAGACTATCGATAAAAATAATAGTAAGAACGCAAAAATATGTAAAAATTTCTTGTTTACAGTAAAATAAAACTATCACAAAAGAGAAACTGAGTTTTGAACCACTATCCCCTTACGTGCCGATCTAATCCAGACACGACTGCACTACGGTGTTCGTTGACTTTTGTGTAAAATAGGTGTTCTTATATAAACGTCATCATTGTCTGCTTAACCCTTTGTCGATGATAGCGTGATGATTTTTATCTCAGATATTAAATTTGTAGCTAAATGAAAAAAAGAAATATTATTTTCGTTTTTCCACTTAGATTTTATTACATGTTTGATTACTTTTTACAAAAATATGGAGTAAAAATGTCTAAGATGTGTTAAAAATATGCTAAAAGTCCTATTATTATTGTAATCGAAGTACCATCGCATATTATATACAAAAAAGACGACAAAATACTCACAAAAATTATTACTATAACTGGGGATCGAAGTCACGGCAAATCGTTCAATATCGACATTTTGGAATATTGCTCACCCCCCATAGCAAATAGCGTGATAATTTATAGCCTATGTCCTTTCTCAAGCTCTATTCTATCTTTGAACCAAATTTCATCAAAATTGGTTCAGCGGTATAAGCGTGAAAGCGTAACAGACAGACAGACAGACAGACAGACAGACAGAGTTACTTTCGCATTTATAATATTAGTATGGATGAAACTCTGCCTATGAAGTTCGCACTTTCACACTCGCTCGGATATAAACTGATTGTACCCATTTAAACTGATTGTTAATTCTGGCATTTTTTTCTTACCATACCACATGTAATTTTTATCCTTCACAAACTTTTTAAATTGCTCTTTGTTCAGGTTATATGGTAAGAGTATAGGATCCACATTAGAGACTATATTAGCATATTTATGTGCTCGACATGAATCAATAGCTTTAACACCTCTGCCGTAAGCCTTGACGGTATATCTTAGTACATCTTCGAAGGTTATCTCGACGTAGAAATGTATCTGGATAAACTGCACGCTGGTATGGCACATGCTGCTATGACCGGCGCCAGCGCAGTACCGCCTCAGACGCAGGGATGGTGTAATTTTTAGAAGGTTGTCCAGGTAGTCCGCCCTCAAGACCACGCAGCTGTATTCGATATCGCTGACAATTGTTAACTGAAAATAAATATTAAAACGATAAAGTTAAAAAAACACTGAAAAGTGCAAAATAACTTTAATTTCGGAAGTCGGTGTTTCTATAATAGTTTTGTCTCTTCGTTATTTAACACCGACTTCCGAAATTAAAGTTATTTTGCACTTTTCAGTGTTTTTTTTTTACTTTGAAGTCGGTTGTATTTTTTTTGTAAAAAGTTTTTTTATTTTACACTTTTTAGTTATGGTACCACCACTAAAAAGTACCCTCAGCCAAACTTAAATACCTTATAGCCAGAGTGCATCTCATGACAATTCTACTAATCCCAAACACGGTTAGATTACATTAATTTATTACAGAGTTCCGGTGCCTAACTTCAGGCTTCATCATCAGATCAGTTCGATATATTCCCCCTCTACTTTCAGTCAGTCATCGACTACACGTATAAACAAAGCAATTTTACTTGTTACGACGGTTCTGCTGTGATCCTATGAGGAGTTCTGTTCCATATCTTCGAAGTTCATGATCAGATCATAACAATATTTCTATGGGACCAATTCGGAAGCATAACCTTTCAATCAAAAAAAAATTTTTCAGAGTCGGTCCATAATTGACCGAGAAATCGGTGAAAATACATAAAAATAAAAAATAAAAAACATACATTCAACCGAACATATAACCTCCTCCTTTTTGAAGTCGGTTAAAAATACTCTCTTCTGGGATTTTACACAAAAAAAATGCCAAATTTTTTTGAATTAACTGCATGCAGACTAGTTACTAACAATATAGGTACACTACACAGCACTATACGAGTTCAGTACAATAATGCTTTCCAGGTGTTGTTGGGGCTTCCGCGGTTCTATAGCGCATCAGGCATGTTTGCTGAGGCAGGCACGGATAGTTTTGAGGCTATCATGCGCAAGAGAATGGCATACTTGATGCATAGGATACGCGGAGGCTCCAATAGCATCCTGAAGGTAATTGCTGAGAAACCAGACTGTCCTTTCCTGATGATGCACTGGTCGCGCAGGCATGCCTGCGGGCCTGGTGTTGAGGGAAAATGTATAAATTAAGAGGGGACGATATTTTAAAGTTATTTTTTTTTTATTCATTTTGTTACTAACATAGTTGTATAAGTATTTCTGTTGCTAACACATTATGGATTTTCTATATCCGAAATAAATTATATCATTGTTATTATACAGCACTAGTTTAGAACAATTAAAAAAAAAGAAAAGACCTAAATGTAAAACGGGAGCGCAGTGGGAGCGCGATGCAAAACCGAAGGGGCCCAGCAGAATCGAAGCCTACTGGGGCCATGGATTGGCCTGAAAGGAAAACCTGGGGTCCTGGTACGCAAGACTAAGAAGGTACATAGGTGTGGTTTTAGTCAGTAAAACTCTGACACGTCCTGCCGTTTCACCCTAGAGCAGAAGTCAATAGATGATTTTCCATCTCAACAAAAAGGGGGTGCGTGAGTGTAACATGCTGGCTCACAGGTGGGCTGGGCTCGTACTGAAGACTGCTCTTACTCGCTCTGATTACTCCTGTCGGGATAAGCGATAAAAATAGCGCATTTACTGTTAGATACTTACGTTAAGATAATATTTGCCATTCCGTACTCCCTGTACGTTGACAGACTCCGAGTAGAGCTGGTAGACTACCTCTCCACTGTCGCAAGGACCAAATCTTTGGATGCTGGATAGTGCTGGGAACAATAGGACATGTTTATCATTTTACCCGAATTCCCCAGAAGGAGTGGTCTATTTTTGTCGACATGTTTGTTCGCCTAATTTTCTAATAAGCTTCAAGAGCGGTCGCTCACGACTTTTTGTAGCAATACAATCGCAATATAGTAGCGCTGTCGCAGTTTGTATGTCGATGGTTTATAGTGAATACCTCTAAAAATGGTTAAATAACTTATACTCTTCCCTAATTATAACCTTCGTTGTAAGCTGGTGAACAAAACAAAAAAAGAGTTATTAAAATTGGTCCAGCCGTTCTTAAGTTATAGCGTGACCAAGAGAAATAGGGGTTCATCTTTATATACGTGAATATAGATAATAGAATAATGTTTATTCCGTAAGTTCTCATCTAGTACCGGTAAATTGTCCGTTGGCCCAAGCTTGCAAACATATTTCCAGGCTTGTTTCAAGTATGCTTGCAGGTTTAAAGTACATAGCAATACTACCCAATCCCACAAAAGTTGTTAATGAGAAATTAAGAAATCTCTGAGATCTTGGAATATAGTCTTTTAGACAATTGGTCTTTATGTTCAGTAAGCTATAATATAAAATGTACCTATATTTTACAAATATTGGTATTTTATTTTATTTTATTGTAATCGGAAAACAAACAGTATTAACAACTAACAAAAAACAACAAGTTATGGTATGCAACTTAGTGTGGCAGAACACAGAGACACTTATATTTTTGTTACATCTAATTTGTATATGTGTGCAGAATAAAATTCTTTGATTTGACGATATAGGACGGGTTTATAGATTGAGTATTTTAAGTTAAAACCGTCTCAAATCCTATTTCAATGCCTAATTTCGCGTCAGGCGTCTGTCTATGGTTCATTATTTATTGCATTTTAATTTTATAAATATTTTTCTAACACATGACACATTTTACCATAAATTCACGCTTTTTACCAATGTTACTTATGTATTTATTATTTTTTCCTATGTTTGTGTTTATTGTTTTGTTTCGATACTTATATCGTTTTATTTAACCTCCGTGAGTGTGACCGTGGCATCATCGCGGGCCCTAACAGAATACCAGCGCTGCGATATTTATCGTTTTAAATATCGCAGCATATGCTGAGTTGGGCGCCTTTTTGACCTTGCACAGATCATACAGTTATTTTTTGTTTTCTTTTTATATGTAGGTACTTAATTCTACAATATTTTAATTCCTATGTATTCTACTGTTTTTTTTTTAAAAATTTTACTGTATGTGTGAGGTACAAATAAATGTTTTTTCTTTCTTTCTTTCTTTCTTTCTAATTTTGGCAGGTTTTCAGGTAAAAGTATAGTTTGAGAAATATTCAACTACAAATGCTTAAATCAGAAATCGGGAGTTAGTCTTATGGATTACTCCAAAAGGCTTGAGTTAGTTAAGGAAAGTACAGAAACCGGCTTGAAGCGTGTCAGGCCTCGCTCAGGGTAGGCTTCCGTAGTTATCCATTTTGAAAACCAGGAAAATGACATCCATAACAAAAAAGAGTTTGTCCTTCGACCCTATCGAAGGACAAACTTAATTTTGTAATTGAAAAATGGTGTCTCATACAAATAGTTAAGTAAAGATAGCTCCGCAAAAGAATATTTTTGTGATAATATTACAAATTCATGGTTTCCAGTTTTCTTTACCCTTTATTTGTGCTGTGGGACTTTGCTTCTTGCTTGCAAAATTTTATGATTCAAGGACAAGGGAAAGTACCTCATAGGTTTCGATTTCCTTGTGAGTGTCATAATATGGGCCATAAATGGCTGCATTTCAACTGCACGCGTTCCTGAGAATATGGGTTTTGACAGACAGACAGACGGACAATGAAGTGATCATATAAGGGTTCCTTTCTACTTTTTGAAGTACAAAACCCTAAAAACTAAGCCCGCGCTCAAAATCCGACTTTGTCTCTTTGCAATCTGGAGACATATTTTATTATTGAATTGTTAATTGTGTACAGTTTAAAATGTGTGCAAAACCAGCCTACCACTTATCGAAGACGTTGAGTGAACGTAGCTTCTACACAAAGTGACATTCTTCAAAGAATAACCGGTAAGCCAAAAATTTGCGGGAATATATGCACTAGCGAAATATCACGTTGCTAGCATGTCGGTTTTCTACCGGTTGCATTTCGGAGAGTGTGCGTCGGAATTGCATAACCTAATTCCGCCTAGCCCGTTCCATCATCGGACCACCAGGCGTACGGCAATGCGCCACCGGTACATGGTGGACATCCCGCCCATACGCACGAAACGTTTTGGGAACACATTCATTGTGCGTACAGCTAAGGAGTGGAATTCCTTGCCGGAATCTGTGTTTCCTGATGGCTACAACCCGGGAATCTTTAAGTCAAGACTGAATAGGTTACTTCTAGGTAAGCGCGCTCCATCGTCGACCGCATCGTCGCTTTCCATCAGGTGAGATAGCGGTCAAGCGCGAACCTATCAAGAATAATAAAAAAAAAAAATCACGTCTATAGTACAAATCACTTTGATATTTCGACCATCATAATTGTTATTAACCACCAACCCGCACTGGGCCCGCGTGGTGGATTACGGCCCATTCCCTCTCCTAGAGAGAGGAGGCCTGAGTCCCAGCAGTGGGAACATTAAAAGGCTGAATATGTATGTATGTATGTAATTGTTATTAGAATGTCACTTTGACTGGAGCGGTGTTAGTGGCGGGGTCCAGAAGGCGTGTTGACGCCGTCCGTCAGTGGTTGACACTTACGTCTCGTGACCAGACCTTTCCTGTAACTCACAGCTACCTCAGACAACTTCTCAGATAAACTGCCTTCAATAAATCATTGTAACAACTCACATCTTCTCAACACGACGTAGTTTGGCGCTAGCTTGGTGATGGCAGGTCTGCCGATCCTCTCAACACTGCGCTGCACCCACTCGTGGTACATGCCATAGTCGAGGAATCTGGCGGGAGCCTGGCACCCTGGGCCGTACACACCAAAGCCCAGCTGAAAAAGTATGGATGCGAACTTTAATATACGTTCCGTAAACGTTGTAAAGACACAAAGTCGAATTACTATGTTATTGATTATTGTAAAACTACTTTTATTTTTGTAGGTGGGAAAATCATCCAATGACATCCCCAGCTCTTGGGTGTAGCGAGAAGGCGTGTCAGACTTTTACTGACTAAAAACCCACTCCTGTTCCGTCGTTGCCTTTCGTGCCAGGGCCGAGTCTCCTTTCAGAATCAGACCCTTGGCTCCAGTAGGCTTCGACCCTGCTGGGCCCCTACGGTTTGCTGACATCTCCTTGAGGCGCGCGTGGAACAATACGCGCCGTGGACCACTTGGGCTTGGTCCGGACAGTTACCAGACGGTCGGACGGCGAGCTACCCATTGTTCGCCGTCCACAAGCCCGTGCCTACGGTGGCCGGAAATCGTGATCGGGATGCCAGCGATGGGGCGCGAGGGCCGCGCCCTCGCGCGTGCACGTGCGGCCGCCTCCTTTGCTAGCATTACTGCTTCGCAGAAGGAGGCGACTGCCTGCCTCTACTCATCGCTTCGGACCATGATCTGTACCAAGGCCCGGCGCGAGAGATCGTTGCCGCCGAACTCCCCGACGAAGACACGGTGGTGCTCTGCCCAAGCGGGGCACACCTCTACCGTGTGCTCCACCGTGTCCTCCGGGCGGTCCATATAGTGGTGACGCCCGTGCGTTACTTCCGATTGTAAAACTACTAGATTATTGTAAAACAAAGCATCGGTTAATCCGTAAAACACAAAAGTTTGAGAGAAAATGATGAGATGGGCTGGAAAATGGAGATGAGGCTGAGTAGTAATGCTGCAAGACCAATCAAAATCTCCTGCCGAATGTTGAGGTTGCTGGTGTTATCCAGTTATACGGCTATGAAGGTCTGATACGCAGTTTTCCATGTTTTATACTGGAATGTTCAGCTGTGTCGGGCAACGAAAAAAGATTGCATGTAGCGGAGATAAGAATATTGAGATGGGTGTGTGGTGTGACGAGAATTAATAAAGTGAGCACCCTGGACCGTACACACCGAAACCCAGCTGAAAAAGTATGGATGCAAATACTCCAAGCTGAACTAGATTGTATCAGACCAAGATCCCAGAGCTGTCTGACATAATTTATTTTCATATAACAGACTATGTAACTAAGATGTTAAAATTAAAATGTAAAAAAATAATATTGTGTGCTTTTCCATATTTTGAACAATTGTCAAATAGACAAAATAATTATATTCATATGCTTAACAAACATATGTACTTTTTAGTTAGTCACTATAGTGACAAGTTTATGTTTTTTGACACCAACATTTTTGTTGACCATTTAAAGTCGACCAGGGGTACAACGTATCTGCCAATTAGGTATAGACACACAATAGCAAGGCTATTAGCTTATTATATTAACACAGACATAAGTAGTATGTCGAAGTCTTGTATAATTGACACCGCAATGTTTAGTAATCATACTAATAACCATATGTTGGACCAAATTAACGGTAGCACAATTGCTATGAATATTTGGAGGTATGCGGAACAGAGAGTAAAGTCCCGCAAACCTCCATTGAAAAGGGAGGATCCTCCGACCAGACGGGTGTTATGTCTGGTGGGCAACTGCCCGATAGATGATTTCGGGCTGTTCTATATGTTCTAAACGCGCGGAGAACTTTGATTGCGCGATGCAGGATTAGTTCTTATGTGACGCCATAGATGTCGCTATATCACTCCCCTCCGGAGATCGGAGATCGATGGTTCTTGATGCTTCTTGATACGTGACAGGCCAGTGGTAGGTTGGTTCCAATGGGTCGGAACCGAATGCCGCATAGTTCTCAGTTCTCGGTGAGTCGGAACTGTCTGCGGTCATGCCTCAGTGAGTCGGGGTGATGCTATCCCAGTGAGTCGGGATGATGCCCCAGTGAGTCGGGGTGATGATGTCCCAGTGAGTCGGGATGATGCCCCAGTGAGTCGGGGTGGTGCTGTCCCAGTGAGTCGGGATGATGCTGCAGGCTCCAGTGAGTCGGAGTAGTGCTGCTGGCTCCAGTGAGTCGGAGCGGTGCTGTGCGACGTACGGCTTGACTGCTGGCGTTGACCAGGAGTGGTTCTTCGTAGCTCTTCGTATGACTGGCCGAAGGTGCAGTGTGCTTCGCCAAGGTCGCTGATGAGGCTGAGGGTGATGACCAGGTATGACCAGGTAGGCATGCTGGTGGTCAGGATACCCTTTAAAGCCGTGGGTGCTGGCTGTATGGCTCGCTGCTCGAAAGCTTGAGGAAGTGATGATGACGTCACGAAGTAGTAGCTGCACGAAGGCTGCGCTGACGTTCTCTGTCGATGGTCACTAGTTTGGAGGTATGCGGAACAGAGAGTAAAGTCCCGCAAACCTCCATTGAAAAGGGAGGATCCTCCGACCAGACGGGTGTTATGTCTGGTGGGCAACTACCCGATAGATGATTTCGGGCTGTTCTATATGTTCTAAACGCGCGGAGAACTTTGATTGCACGATGCAGGATTAGTTCTTATGTGACGCCATAGATGTCGCTACAAATACTTTTACACAGTGTACGAAGGAGGTTCCACATATCACTTTGGAAAATTCCTTAACTAACGTGGAGGCTACAATTACTTGCAACTCACCGCCAGGTGATAATATAGATTTGGGACAAACTCCGGATCATTTAAACTAATGCATAAGACAACAGAGGGTACCAGTAACAGCATAGTTATATCAACCATCAATAAGGTATCTTCTTGCTCTCAAATAGTTAAACAGCAAAAAGGGTCTCAACAGCGTGAATTGAAATTGTTTCATCAAAATATTCAAGGTATCTCTTCTAAATTATTAGAAATTGAAATGTTATTAGAAAAAAACAATGTTTGATGTTGTATGTCTTAGTGAACATTGGTTGAAGGATTACCAGGGGCTACTCAGTTTTGAAAATTATAGTGTGGGTAGTTGTTTTAACCGGAAATCTATGCTGCGTGGTGGTTCCCTAATTTTAATAAAAAAATGCTTAAAATTTAAGCAACGTAATGACATAGTTAACTTGTCAACGGAACATTGCGTTGAACTGTCCTGTGTTGAGCTGGATAAGCATGTTATAGTGTGCGTGTCCCCCGAACCCTCAGAACTTTAGTCTTTTTGAATCATCAATGGAAGATATTTTAGCTAAACTTTCAGATAGTAACAAATCCGTAATTATTTGTGGAGATTTTAATATTAACATTTTAGAAAATACTTCAAATAGCAGCAGATTTTTAAGTCTTTTTAAATCATTTAATTTGACTAATGTTTTTACAGAACCAACAAGAGTAACTCCAACCTCTGCAACTTGTATTGATAATGTTTTCTGCAATTGTGACTATTTAGATAAAGCTATAGTGAATTATCTTCCGTCTGATCATAGTGGACAAACTGTAGCATTTAAGTCTCAAGCAGCCTTGAAAAAAACACAAACACAATTTAGGCCAAAAACAATAGGCTAATTAAAAAAGTTTAATAGTAACTTAGAAAATAAGTTAAATGTTCTGGGCCATGATATTAATGATGCCAATAAATTTTATGATAATTTCTTTTCAGTGGTACTCAATGAATTTAATACAGCTTTTGAAAAGAAGTCTAAAAATATTTTTCCTAAGTTTGTATTTAGTGACTGGGCGACTAAAGGTATTAGGGTAAGTAGGGAAAGACTATATGAGCTATATGGCCTTAAGACATTCTTCAACACTGAAACTTTTAATAAATATGTAAATAGATATTCTAAACTTTTCAGAAAGATTTGCAAGGTAGCAAAGGCCCTGTACATCTATATCTATACATATAATAAAACAGTAACGAAAGAAATACTGTACATTGAGAATTTTCAAGAAAAAATAAGTGGCTTTTGTTAGAAAAACGTAACTGATGACAAAAAGTGAATTTTTAGAATTTTTGTCTGTTTGTCTTTTTGTCTGTGTGTATGGTACGGCTTCACGCCAAAACTACTGGATAGATTGAATTGAAATTCAGCAAAAATATTCTTTGTAAACCAAGGAAGGCTTTAGGCTACATATTATCACGCCATATGTTATGGAGGTAAGCAATATTGATTTTAAAAGGTTTATGTTCGTAATTGAAGGCACAAAACGACATGTTATTTAGTTCAAAAAAAATAACTCTGGGAACATAATAATCACGCTATTTTTATAAAGGAGCAGGGCAGTAATATTATAAATTGCAAGTTACAACGGGGAATTAAGCGGGGAATTTAAATTTATTAAGTATGTAATTCTTAGAGTTGTTCCTTGCTGCTGTTACCATTTTTTTTTTATGCAAAAATAATGTAGTTGTATAGTCTGTTAAATTAACGACAATTTAGTTTTTTTCATAATTTAATGTGGGTAAATAATATGTAGTTTCCGTTTTCTAACAAGATGGCGTTGGCGTCGAATTAGATCGCGATATGGTTTCGTTCCCAAAAAGTGATGTTATAGGTCCTGATGTGCCGCTCTCATCCTATAGAAACGGGGGTTACCTTTGTTAACTGTGTTGGTTGATGTGTTTAATTTTCTTGTGAAACATTATTATTTTTCTACTTACTAGCAATTGTCACATACTTATTCGATTACTTTTCATTGATTTGAATATCGTTAGTATCGGATTAAGAAGGAATTTTAGCTATGCATTTTAGAAAAAGATAAATCTGTTTCGAAACTCAAGGGTTTCTACGATGCGCAGGTTAGTTCGATCTCTCGAAAGCGACGCAGAGCGTGAACAACGGCTAGGTGCTAACCGTGAGCGTAATGCACTAAGTTTGTTCCCGCAGAAACTAGCACGCAGCGCCAATTACGACTAGAATTTAAACGAGTTCGCACTACTGCTTCTCGATCTCAGGAAAGTGTGGAGCAACGAGAAATGCGTTTAGCTATCGACCGGGATCGTCATTCTTTGTCTCGCGCATCCGAAACGGGTACACCACGGATAGGTACACAGAGGGATCAGAGGTTGAGTCTTCAGAATATCCGCTCTGAGATTGCTCGATCACTTGAGAGCAGTCAGGAGCGTGAGATACGACTTGCGAGTGACCGAGAGCGTCATTGTTTATCTCGGGCTTCCGAAACGGATACAGAGAGAGAGCAGAGATAAAGTCTTCAGCTTTTCCGCACTGAGACTGCTTGGTCGCTCGAGAATAGTCAGGAGCGCGATACACGCCAAGCAAGCGATCGCGAGCGCCACGCAGTATCTCGCGCTTCGGAGACTTACACGCAGAGAGACTCGCGTTTAAGCTCCCAGCGTATTCGCACTGCCACATCTCGATCACTTGAGAATCCTGAAGAGCATGAGATGCGCCTTAGTGCAGACCGCTCACAGCATGCTCTAGCTCAGTCTTTGGAGACAGACGAGCAGCGTGAGCAACGCAACGCACTTGCTCGGCAAAGATATCACACACATGCGTGTAGAGGTGTCTGTTCATTCCACGCTCACGAAGCGGAACTTTACACATCTCAATTTCTTGAATCCGCTCAAGAAGCGGATTCAAGAAATTCGGGCAAGTCAATCAGTTGAACAGCGTGTGGCCCAAATTGATCTAGACCGTATACGTCGCAATCTTCGCAATTCATCCTCATCTGATACTGAGTCTATGATGGTTTATGATCCTGAAGTGCAACCGTGGTTCAATAAAGAAAGGAGCGCGTTTTCCTATAATCCATTTATTAATTACATCGAACATTGGCACCATGTCTGAGGTGTGTGCACACTGTCACGCGCGTAAGTGGAAGGGAGAGACCAAGGGAATGTATTTTGCTTCTGGAAAGGTACGACTAAACTCTATGCAAGAGCCAACGGAGATCTTACGAGTTCTTTTGAATGGCGAGCATCCCAAGTCCAGCCATTTCTTAAGCAATACTCGAGCCTACAACAGTGCTTTCCAGATGACTTCATTTGGAGCTCATCAAGTCACTGAATCTGGATTCTCTGGATCAGGGGCAAGTCTACTATCGGATAGGTTTCCTGCTTCCCACCGAAATGCCGAAATTTTTGCAAATATATTTCATTGCAGATTTTGCTGAACAGGCTAATGTCCGATGCCGACATATTCCTAATTTAGACTTGAGCCTTATAAGGGGATTACAAAAAACTCTGCACAGTGTCAACCCATACGTTACCGATTTCAAAACCGCTCTAGAATCGGTGCCTGAACACGAGCACGATAATTTTAAGGTCTCGCTGCAGAGAAATATCATTGAGGCGGAAATTCTAACGGGTTGTGGTGTCGGCGAGACAGTGTTTATACCACGTATACCACTGATTCCCCACAATTACCCCTTTCAATTCAAGCGCGTTTCCTGTGAGCGTGTGCTTCGACGTGACAATAAATAAGTCGCAGGGGCAGACACTGAAGGCTGCTGGTGTCGACTTCAGGTCGAGCTGCTTCTCACACGGACAACTTTACGTCGCTTGCTCCCGCGTCTGATTCGCTGCACGTATTGAATGAGACCGAGAGAAAAACAACGAACGTTGTTTACACAGAAGTGTTACAGTAAATTATAACACTTCTGTTATTCGACGTCTCCTAAACTTCCTTATTAACCTGACGCCTCTTACCAGTAAATTAACTACATAACTTTCAAATTTTGAGTTTACTAAGCCAAATAGTTTTTGAGGAATCTATGCTATAGTTATAGTATGGGAAGCATCTTAGAGTGTTTCTGTAAATCAACAAACTATTACTAAATATATAAGCCCAGCGACACTTATATAACATAATTATATAGGAATGACGTCTTAGCAAAAGTTGTTTAGTCTGATGGGCATTTCCTGTTGACTTACAAAAATGAAAGATCTGGAACGTCTCGAATCGTCTCGCGCATCACGTTGTTTTCCTATCTCCGGGCTCTTAGAATTCGACATCAGACTTTTCAGATTTTCGATTTTGACGACCCCGTTGTCGCTGGCATAAGCAACAGGATCCACGTACGAAGTCGCGGGCAGAAGCTAGTTATTAAGATCAAATCGGCAGACAATAAAATAAAGACTGTGTGGAAAGTTATTAATAGTGAAACTGGTAGGAATAAAGTACGCAACACGGATTTTTTATTGGAGACTTCACATGGTCCCAAAAGTTCTAACATAGAAGTAGCCAAAGAGTTTGTGAATTATTTCACCGATATACCACTTAGGACTACGCAAGCTCTAAATTCCTCCCCTAAAGCTTCAGTTGCTTTATTGAAAGCAAACTTGCCAAGTGGTCCGGTTGAATTTCAATTCAAACATATAAACTTTGACAGTCATAAAGGCTTTCCGGCAAATAAAAGTCAAATTAACCGAAGATCTATGGGGAATGTCTGTTAAAGTATGCGCATCTATAATTGAGACCATAGCACCGTACTTAGCTTTAATATTTAATTTGTGTGAGGACCAAGGAGTCTTTCCAGATATAATGAAGTACAGTAAAGTTATACCACTTTTTAAATCCGGTGACCATAATGACACTAATAATTACAGACCTGTATCAGTATTGCCGGTTTTCAGTAAGGTGTTTGAAAAAGTTATGCTTAATCAAATGCTTTACCATTTTAACAGCAATAAAATATTTCATGATCAGCAGTATGGTTTCACCAAAGGACGTTGTACGACTGACGCTGGTGTCACTTTATTGAAACATATATTTGCAGCGTGGGAAGAAGCCCAAGATGCAATAGGAATTTTTTGTGACCTCTCAAAGGCTTTTGATTGTGTTAATCACGTAACCTTGCTTTTAAAGCTAGAAAATTATGGACTAGGTAAACTTGCACTCTGCTTGGTGAAATCTTATTTAATTGACAGGCAACAGCAAGTTCAGATAAACGGTGTCAATTCTCCGGGTTTGAAGGTCAAAATGGGTGTACCACAAGGCTCAATATTAGGTCCTTTCCTCTTTTTAGTATATATAAATGATCTACCGCATCTATTAAAAAAACAACCACGTATTGTACTGTTTGCTGACGATACGTCGTTAATTTTTAAGATCAATAGACGTTCCACAAATCTTGATGACGTAAACAATGCTTTACAGCAAGTCCAAAACTGGTTTACTGTTAATAATTTAGTATTAAATGAAAAAAAAACTAAGACACAAGATTTGCGTTACTGAATGTTAAAAGTAATTACTCCGACATAGTATTGAACAAGGAGAAACTTGAATTCGTCGAGAATACGGTTTTCCTAGGGATTACGCTTGACTCGAGGCTACAATGGGGTCCCCATTTAACATCTCTGGCAGGTCGGCTTAGTTCAGCAGCATATGCTGTCAGAAAAATCCGTCAATTTACTGATGTGGATACTGCGCGACTAGTTTATTTTAGTTACTTTCATAGTATCATGTCTTACGGTATTTTGCTATGGGGACGGGCTGCAGATATAGAGTTTATTTTTATTCTGCAGAAAAGAGCTATCAGAGCCATATATAATCTTCGCAGACGCGATTCTCTTAGGGAACTATTTAAGGAAATAAACATCCTGACGGTCCCTTGTCAATACATTTATGAAAACATTATGTACTCGTATGTTTGGAAAAATATTCATCTTTTTACTAAGATAAGTGACAGGCACAATTTTAATACTAGGAACAGGAACAAATTAGATCAACCTCGGTTCAGATTGGCTAAAGTACATAGTTCTTTCATGGGGTACTGTGTAAAATTTTATAATAAGATACCAGTTGAGATTCTACAACTAAATGAGTCCAAATTTAAAGCATGCATTAAACGCACACTATGTAGACAAGCGTATTATAAACTGGAAGATTATATCCATGATAAAAACGCTTGGCTAGATGCCGGTCCTGCTCCGCAGCCACAGCCACTTTTACCTTCAAATTTGTTTTATTTTATTTTAAACTAGCTTCTGCCCGTGACTTCGTACGCGGATCCTGTTGCTTATGCCAGCGACAACGGGGTCGTCAAAATCGAAAATCTGAAAAGTCTGATGTCGAATTCTAAGAGCCCGGAGATAGGAAAACAACGTGATGCGCGAGACGATTCGAGACGTTCCAGATCTTTCATTTTTGTAAGTCAACAGGAAATGCCCATCAGACTAAACAACTTTTGCTAAGACGTCATTCCTATATAATTATGTTATATTAGTGTCGCTGGGCTTATATATTTAGTAATAGTTTGTTGATTTACAGAAACACTCTAAGATGCTTCCCATACTATAACTATAGCATAGATTCCTCAAAAACTATTTGGCTTAGTAAACTCAAAATTTGAAAGTTATGTAGTTAATTTACTGGTAAGAGGCGTCAGTTTAATAAGGAAGTTTAGGAGACGTCGAATAACAGAAGTGTTATAATTTACTGTAACACTTCTGTGTAAACAACGTTCGTTGTTTTTCTCTCGGTCTCATTCAATACGTGCAGCGAATCAGACGCGGGAGCAAGCGACGTAAAGTTGTCCGTGTGAGAAGCAGCTCGACCTGAAGTCGACACCAGCAGCCTTCAGTGTCTTTCCCTGCGACTTATTTATTGTCACGTCGAAGCACACGCTCACAGGAAACGCGCTTGAATTGAAAAGGGTAATTGTGGGGAATCAGTGGTATACGTGGTATAAACACTGTCTCGCCGACACCACAACCCGTTAGAATTTCCGCCTCAATGATATTTCTCTGCAGCGAGACCTTAAAATTATCGTGCTCGTGTTCAGGCACCGATTCTAGAGCGGTTTTGAAATCGGTAACGTATGGGTTGACACTGTGCAGAGTTTTTTGTAATCCCCTTATAAGGCTCAAGTCTAAATTAGGAATATGTCGGCATCGGACATTAGCCTGTTCAGCAAAATCTGCAATGAAATATATTTGCAAAAATTTCGGCATTTCGGTGGGAAGCAGGAAACCTATCCGATAGTAGACTTGCCCCTGATCCAGAGAATCCAGATTTAGTGACTTGATTAGCTCCAAATGAAGTCATCTGGAAAGCACTGTTGTAGGCTCGAGTATTGCTTAAGAAATGGCTGGACTTGGGATGCTCGCCATTCAAAAGAACTCGTAAGATCTCCGGTGGCTCTTGCATAGAGTTTAGTCGTACCTTTCCAGAAGCACAATACATTCCCTTGGTCTCTCCCTTCCACTTACGCGCGTGACAGTGTGCACACACCACAGACATGGTGCCAATGTTCGATGTAATTAATAAATGGATTATAGGAAAACGCGCTCCTTTCTTTATTGAACCACGGTTGCACTTCAGGATCATAAACCATCATAGACTCAGTATCAGATGAGGATGAATTGCGAAGATTGCGACGTATACGGTCTAGATCAATTTGGGCCACACGCTGTTCAACTGATTGACTTGCCCGAATTTCTTGAATCCGCTTCTTGAGCGGATTCAAGAAATTCGGGCAAGTGTAAAGTTTCGCTTCGTGAGCGTGGAATGAACAGACACCTCAACACGCATGTGTGTGATATCTTTGCCGAGCAAGTGCGTTGCGTTGCTCACGCTGCTCGTCTGTCTCCAAAGACTGAGCTAGAGCATGCTGTGAGCGGTCTGCACTAAGGCGCATCTCATGCTCTTCAGGATTCTCAAGTGATCGAGATGTGGCAGTGCGAATACGCTGGGAGCTTAAACGCGAGTCTCTCTGCGTGTAAGTCTCCGAAGCGCGAGATACTGTGTGGCGCTCGCGATCGCTTGCTTGGCGTGTATCGCGCTCCTGACTATTCTCGAGCGACCAAGCAGTCTCAGTGCGGAAAAGCTGAAGACTTAATCTCTGCTCTCTCTGTATCCGTTTCGGAAGCCCGAGATAAACAATGACGCTCTCGGTCACTCGCAAGTCGTATCTCACGCTCCTGACTGCTCTCAAGTGATCGAGCAATCTCAGAGCGGATATTCTGAAGACTCAACCTCTGATCCCTCTGTGTACCTATCCGTGGTGTACCCGTTTCGGATGCGCGAGACAAAGAATGACGATCCCGGTCGATAGCTAAACGCATTTCTCGTTGTTCCACACTTTCCTGAGATCGAGAAGCAGTAGTGCGAACTCGTTTAAATTCTAGTCGTAATTGGCGCTGCGTGCTAGTTTCTGCGGGAACAAACTTAGTGCATTACGCTCACGGTTAGCACCTAGCCGTTGTTCACGCTCTGCGTCGCTTTCGAGAGATCGAACTAACCTGCGCATCGTAGAAACCCTTGAGTTTCGAGACAGATTTATCTTTTTCTAAAATGCATAGCTAAAATTCCTTCTTAATCCGATACTAACGATATTCAAATCAATGAAAAGTAATCGAATAAGTATGTGACAATTGCTAGTAAGTAGAAAAATAATAATGTTTCACAAGAAAATTAAACACATCAACCAACACAGTTAACAAAGGTAACCCCTGTTTCTATAGGATGAGAGCGGTACATCAGGACCTATAACATCACTTTTTGGGAACGAAACCATAGCGCGATCTAATTCGACGCCAGCGCCATCTAGTTAGAAAACGGAAACTACATATTATTTACCCACATTAAATTATGAAAAAAACTAAATTGTCGTTAATTTAACAGACTATACAACTTCATTATTTTTGCATAAAAAAAATGGTAACAGCAGCAAGGAACAACTCTAAGAATTACATACTTAATAAATTTAAATTCCCCGCTTAATTGCCCGTTGTAACTTGCAATTTATAATATTACTGCCCTGCTCCTTTATAAAAATAGCGTGATTATTATGTTCCCAGAGTTAATTTTTTATGAACTAAATAACATGTCGTTTTGTGCCTTCAATTACGAACAAAAACCTTTTAAAATCAATATTGCTTACATACGGCGTGATAATATGTAGCCTAAAGCCTTCCTTGGTTTACAAAGAATATTTTTGCTGAATTTCAATTCAATCTATCCAGTAGTTTTGGCGTGAAGCCGTACCATACACACAGACAAAAAGACAAACAGACAAAAATTCTAAAAATTCACTTTTTGTAATCAGTTACGTTTTTCTAACAAAAGCCACTTATTTTTTCTTGAAAATTCTCAATGTACAGTTTTTCTTTCGTTACTGTTTTATTATATGTATAGTTAAATATATATATATATATAAATATTGGAAGAGATACTATTCCCCTTTTTGTATTGTTGTTTTCGAAATGTTTATTTTAATTTTATTTTATTTGTTTATTTCAATAGAGCTTATGATAATTTATTACCTTTTGTATTTGGAAACAATAGCATTGTATAATGTAGAAGCACTTTGTTTTTCAAGTTTTGTGAATGTGAAGTACCATGGAGCATTTTTATTAGGTTACAACTTGTTTGACATTACGAGCATGGCAGTTGAGAGTTTGTCATGCTCACTCAAATGTCTCGCTGATGGTGGCACGTGTTATTGGGTCATTCAGTTCCCTTCAAAATGGTTGAGCTGAGTGGGGCTGATGCGCGCGTCATGCTCGTGAACGGGTGCCGTCAGTTGAGACTGGTCATCTCTTAGCTGCCAGTGACTGAATTCAATTTCTATTTTTTTTAATTAGTTTTTTTTTTTAATTTTTAATTTTAATTATTATTACTTATCTACATTGTGCTCACTTAACCTTTTGAGTAGCGTAATTAGAGACACAATAGTAAAACAATGGCGCACGAACGCCGGCGTTCGTGCGGGGATATTAGAAGCGACAAGAAATATGTAACCAAGATTTATGTAACTCATAAGATGATTTAAAAGAGTGTCCATGGAGTTTCTTGCACGTTCTTCTCCATAGAGATCTACGCTTTGGAACGTGCAATTTAGCTTCACTTGTATTTTTTTTGACTGACCGACATTTTGACAATTCAAAAGTGCCTGTAATTGGTCTATTTGAAATAAACGTTTCTGATTTCTGATTTCACATGGATGAAACCTTAGGTTCTCAGTATCGTCTCTCAGTATCGTGCTTTGAATACTTGTGTGCTTGTGGAGCTCCTCCTTTGAGCCCCTGGGCAATTAAAAAATCAGACATGTCAAAATAAGTAGAGTTTATTTACTTTTTGTGGAGCTTTTAAGCGTCTGACAGAAGTTTTGGTCCATGAAAAGTGTCTGACACTTATGATACTACTTTAGAATAATATTCTACAAAACCTATATAAAAATCAGCCATAAAAAATTAAGTTAATTAACTCGTTATTTTTAGTTCCCTTTCTCACCTGGTACCTGCTCAGGGGCCCCAAGGGGGAGCTCCACACAGGTATTCAAAGCACATGAGACGCTACTGAGAACCTAAGGTTTCATCCATGTGAAAATAAGTTATGTCAGACATCTCTGGGATCTTAGTATATGTTTTTACATCTTGACTTAATTGATACATATACATTAAAGACCTTAAGGCTTTACCATGATGGGTTAAAAAGTCAATTGTGCGAGCCAGAAAGAAGGATGGAGCTATATACCTATACAGGGTTATTTGTAAAACACCAACAACCTTGCAGGACTGTATTACTAACATTATAAACAACAACTTTTGTTCTATGACTTTTTGCAAAACATAATACATTTACCAAAAACAAACCTTCAATATTTCGTTGTTCTATCTAACACATTTCAACTCTGTATTTTGCTGTACCCACCTACGCCTCCTGCGCACGATCTCCGCTCCCCTCCGCTATTGTACTATCGCTTGCTTCGCATAGCCTTCGTAACATTTAGAACGTTCAATTTAAATATTTTTATTTTTGTATGAAAATCTGGTGAACCAATGTACGATAAATTTTTAAAAGTCATAGAACAAAAGTGTTTATGATGTTCTTAACATAGTCCTAAGAGGTGGCTGGTGTTTTACAAATAACCCTGTATAGCTCCATTCCTTTAACAGTTCAGTGTAGGTCGTCAAATGGATCGCGTAAAGAGCTCGTGGTAGGGCCTATGAGCGTTTGTAATACATTCAGATGCCTCATACATGATTACTGCGCGCCAAAACTAAGATCAAAGATGTTACCCGAAAAGCTGTTTCTCTTAAGTGGGATTGGACCGGGCATGCCTGCCGCATGTCATATGAGCTGTGGGCTAAAAGAGCCACTTAGTACCTTTAAAAGCAAGGCGACATCACGGCAGACCAAGGCGAAGGTGGAGAGATGAGCTTGACTCTTACCAGTGGGACTGGCCTGCAATGGCCCAGAACAAACGTGGAAAAAGGAGAAGGAGGCCTTTGAAAGTCGCTCGATGTAAAAAACCTCATCGACTCAACCAGTGCATCATTACCACTTTTGGCTCGTTTTACAATAGGCTCAATGAAGTTAGATAGAAATAATAGTTACTTAAAGTCATCCAAAGGGCAATGGAAAGGCCTATGTTCGAAGTTTCCTTGTGTGATCACATCAGAAACGAAGATATCCGCAGGTTACCGACATAGCCCGAAGAATGTGGGCAGGGCACATTGCTCCCAGAACAGATGGTCGATGGGACGAAAGGTTCTGGAGTGGCGACTACGTATCGAAAGACGCAGAGTTGGAAGGCCTACCATGACATGGCGAGGGTTGTGGGAATCTGATGAATGCGAGACGTACAGGATCGATCGTTATGGCGATACTCGGGAGAGGCCTATGTCCAACAGTGGACGTCTTTCGGCTGAAATGTTGATGATGATGAGAAATAATAGTGACAATACTTAACCAAGCTCCAGCGTTTGCCCACTTTCACCACCAGTATAGCTCCACTCCGCCAGACGCACTCACCTCCCCCCACACTCTTGGCACAAGCAGTGTAGGTGGGCCATAACGTTTTTACATCCAGCTGGAAAGAAAACAAGCTTTATGAATAAATCAGGAACCTACCTGACTTCGCTTTAGACATCGCCATCTTTTTGACGTTCTCCCAAGTTACTTGGCATCGGCGTAACATGTTTTTTTCTTCCGTTCACCGCGAAAGTTCGCAAATTTCCTTTTGTGATGATTATGGCTTGCCCAAAAGTATTTTGACTTAGATTGGTACGGGAGTCTTTCCTTTTTATGGTGAATGGGGAACCTTCCTTCAACCCTGATCCTCTTTATTACCTCGGAAAGTCTAAAGGTATTTTACCTGTGCCCTCCTGTAGTAAGCTTGGCACTCCTCCGTTGAAACGAACATCATCCTATGTATGTTCATCTTCGATTGATCGCAATCTAGAAAACGAATCGTGGAAATATAAGTAATAAGCTCATTCGATAAAGAAGGAATCTTAATAACAAAAACAGGATTATTCTATCCATGACAATTTTTTTTTGTTCCAGTATTCAGCTACGTCAAAAATTGGACAGTTGCAATCTTACCTTACACACAATAAGTTTCGAGCGAATCATATTTTTGAACATATTATTTTAAAAAAGTAAGTTGCCTGAAATCTAAATATTTCAGAACATTTACCTTTAGATAACACCATAGCAAAGAAGGATTGGTTCTGGAAGTGCAACGCATCTGGAGGTGGACAAATAGGGCGCAACTCTGAAATGATGAATGGCAATTTTAAAATACATATATTGCCAAACCAACCAAGTTAGCATGATTTCTAAAACAGAGCCTTTTGCAAGGATTGTCTAGCTTCTTAAATTATTTCTTTAAAAGTGTGGAAGATTATCTCTTCTGCCCTCAGGTAAGCTACATCATTATTGTATTACTAGTACTAACACAGGCGGTAAACACATTGGCTCGTTGGGTCACCAGCAGCTAGGGTCAACACATGTGCCTCAGTCAAAGGCCTGTATACAAATGTCAACTGTCACCGCCCGTGAACTCGTGACAAGTCTACAAACACTACTATCATCAACATGCATCCGAAAGACGTCCTGTCCAATCCTGTGCGCCTTGCGTCTATCGGGTAGATTAGTGAAGTTAACATTAATACCATCCCTAGAACTATCCATGTCTTTAATCAATTTCTTCTCTAAAATCATCATCAACATCTTTTCAGTCGAAAGACGTCTACTGATGGACATAGGCCTCCCCATAGTGTCACCACAATGAACGGTCCTGTGCGCCTCGCATCCATAGAATTCCCGCAACCATGACCAGGGCATCGGTCCACCTTGTAGGAGGCCTTCCAACGCTACGTCTTCCGGTACGTGGTCGCCATTCCAGAACCTTTCGACCCCAACCGCCATTCGTTCTGCGAGCAATGTGCCCTGCCCATTGCTACTTAAGTTTGGCGATTCTTCGTGCTATGTCGGTAACCTCGGTTCTCCTGCGGATATCCTCATTCCTGATTCGTTCACGCAAGAAACGCCGAGCATAGCCCTTTCTATTGCCCTTTGGGTTGGGTTTGGGTGACTTTAGGTCTTCTGATGAGGCCCATTGTAAGCGACCACGTTTTGGAGCCATATGTCATCACTAGCAACACGCACTGGTCCTAGACTTTCATCTTGAGACGCTGTGGTAAATTAGACGAGAAGATACCGCGCAGCTTGCCAAACGCTGCCCAGCCAGGTCGGATTCGACGATTGATCTCTTTCTCGAAGTAAGACCTACCCAACTGGAATGTCTGTCCCAGGTAAATGTTCTCTAAAATATTCTTACTCATCGAGACGTGGTCGGTTTCCAGCTGTATCAAAGCTATTGCACTATAGGTATTGCGGGTGTAGTCCGGATGGTACGAATAGTCGCGAATGCCCACTCCTGGCCCCGCACTGCAGTTGTGACCGATGACCACTCGCGCTCGAGCCCTGAAATAACAGATATTTACAAAAACATTTATAGTGGTGAAGTGGATGAGTGATGGTCGATGGGGTCGAAAGGTTCTAGACTGGCGACCACGTACAGAAAGATGCAAAATTGGAAGGCTTCTCACTAGATGGACCGATGACCTGGTGAGGGTCGCTGGAATCCGATGGCTGCGAGACGCATACGACCGGTTGTTGTAGCGACACTTGGGGAGGCCTACTATGTTCAACAGTGGACATCTTTCGGCTAAAATGATGATAATGGATGAAATAACTATCTAGACCGTACAGGTGGAAGTGCGGGATGAGGGAGTGAGGGTTATTCTAGCCTACGCTTTTAACATTTCCATAAATGATTAGGTTGTCGCGCTCAGCAGCTTACGCATGGAAGGTTATATTGATAGCGTTTGGTCAATAAGATTAGCTATGCGGATGACATAGTGCTGCTGTTTGCGTGAATCTGTGGGTTTTTTACCTGAAGTCCTTTTTAGGTAGCTTGTCAATCTCTAGAGCCGTCGCGACGACCATCTGTCTAGTAACTAGGACCACTGCAGTTGTCAACCTCTTCTGATCTAAATAAAGAATCGAAATGTCCATTATTCGAAAGAAAGAATATTTGAAAATCTATAGGATTCTGACATCAAAAGCGTAAAAAAGGCGTTCAATTGCAAGTCAGACTTGCTTGCTAAGGATAACCGCAAAATATTCTTGCAAAATTGTATCTTCATATGCGTTTTCTACTGGAATTTGACAATTTTTCTTACAATACATCAACATCATCATTCATATTTTCACCGAAAGTATTAGCAGTGTCGTCCAACCCCCATTTTGCTAGTAATTTTTAAGCGATATTTTGCCGGAGATAAAGACTTACTGTAAGGATAGTATAGTACTCCAAGCCATGGATAGGTCTCTATTCTGGCGACACCCTCGCTTACATGTTCCACTGGAGAGTCATCAATGCCGCAGAACATGGATATTACTGAAAATAATAATAATTTCAATCGGTAAAAGACTTCTTCTTAGACGTGTCGATCTGACTCAAAGGCCCGACCAATATTCAGGCACCTGGCCCGCTCTGTCCTTGGCCTCGCATAAGTCGTGAGAGGGTCAGGTAGTTGTGCAAATTGGGCAGGAAAGGAGGTGACGCATATTCTGGGCAGGGGCTCCACACTGGCACTGTATTTGCGATGGGTCAAGGATTCCCATTTGGCCAGGTTATTTCTGCAGCGGCCAACCAGTGCCCGCAATCGGTTCAGAGATTTCCAGATTGGCCACTGCAGTTCGTGTCCCGGTGGCAGATGTTCTGCTGGAGAGATGAAATTTGGAGGAGCTGGGATGGGATATCTATCGGTAAGAGACTGATGAAAAGTCTGTGCAAGGAGTATCGTATGCTCAGTAACTGGGTTGTGGTGTTATGGAGGTCTGATAGGTTAGACTGGAAGCAGACTCTAAGCTAGTTAGAAAAGGCTAGGGAGTTGATGAAGAGACTGACAAAAAATAGAAGCGATATGGCAAATATGAAACGCTTACCTCCACTGAATACTGATAAGAAACTAAACCAGATGCTCAGGATAAGCATGGTACTTTAAATCTTATCAAGATTATCACAAACTTTATTACCTGAGGTCGGAATTAGGTAGAGTTATTCATGTACTTGCATCGAAATGTTGATATTAATATGGATCTTCCCAGGATTTCTAATGAAAAATCCCGTGTGGCCAACAATATTAAAAATAAATAATAATAACAACCTCAGAGATAGATAAGACAAATAAAACAAAGAATACAATTACAAACATCTCTCCACGTCAACTAAAGTGAGGTTAATAACTTTATACACTTCCTCTTCTTCGTCATTTAGACAGGAAGACTTTTTTTCCTCTATATTTCTAATAGTGTCATAAAAAATCTGCTCTTTAAAATTAATCTCGGGGTTTGAGAAATATCTACTTTATTCTATCGCTGTATAAAATTAGTATAAGTATTTAAATAACTCTACCTAATTCTGACTTCTGTTTATTACACTTTGGCACACAACACGTTACGATTTAAATATGATTCCGAAAATAAAAGTCTATCAAAACTAGTGCCTGCAATGAAAGTCGGACACAACTGCAATATAAAATTCGAAGGCTTGCTGTCTAGTCATTTGTTTTTATTATGTAAATAATTCTGTATTTCTTAAATAAACTGTAATATAAACAATCTGTTGAGTGTGTTTTGTTATTTGTTACGTTGCAACTGGAATGTATAATATTTTTAAACGCATTTGTTTTAATCAGTTTCAAGTTCGAGTTCTTTTAGTAGTAACTAACAAATAACAGTCGCGTGTAATATATCACTTCTAAACGGGAATGAAACTTTTCCAATACATTGCTGGCATGTAATTTTTTTTCTTTTCGCCAAAAGTGAAACCTAGGCCATATCTTAAAGGACTGTATGATAAATCAATAGCAAAAAGAATTATGTCTACCAACCGTAACCAAACGAAGTTAGAGACAATTAGTACGAGTATATTGCTATAGTTTGTTGTCAGGCGTTATTTTTCTTAAATAAAAATACTGTATCTCTGATATTTTAACTTCCCTATTGTTAAATATAGTTTTAGTTTTGGTTTTTAGGGTGAGTACGCATTAAATAGTGTCAATCACTATCACAACACTAATATACGCATTAGTGTTGTGATAGTGATTGACACTTTTCGATTCGTTTATCACTTATTTTTTTACCAGTTTTAGTGATGAAAACCTGCGAGTGTGAAAAAAATATAACAGTAATAACCAATTTAATCTATTTTATCAATGGAAATATTACGTCTATTTCATTATAAAATAACGAAAATATGTAACGTCTGACAAAAATACACTAGCAATGCTTCTATACGTTCATATCTATGTTCTGTTATGGTTTAAAGACCTGGTTCTTTTTGCTATTGATTCCTCGTATTGGCCTCTAACATATAACCTAGGTTTCATTTCTGGAGAAAAAAAAAGGTAAATCATGGCAATAGTTTGCATTGGCCTTTCTCATTGTGTCTGTGAAACCGTAATTTTAGATGTCACTGTATATAGATTTGACCACACTTTTCTATTTGTCTTCGAGGGTTTCTCAGGGGATACATATTGGACTATTCTTTTTAAACATGCTATTCTTGGCACAGCCGTGAGACACACAATGTTGTTGTTTTTTATTTAATTTAATTTAAAATTTCTACATAAGTTGTTTCATCATGGTGTGTCTATGTCTCTCGCAACAGAACCGATCTGAACCGCCCGGAGGACGGTGGTATACCCTCCTTCTGTTAAGTGGTATTATTACTAGTGAAGGAGATGGTTACAACCGTGAGGGAACGAACATCCTCACGCTCCAGTCGCCACCACAGGAGATGCCCGCGGCGTAACTAGGAAGGCTCTCCGACATCAGTTATCACCATAAATATTTAAGACTAATTTGTTCATGTATGCAGAACACATTGCTCGCAGAACAGATGGTCGGTGGGGGCGAAAGGTTCTGGAGTCACGTAGCGAAAGATGTAGCTTTGGAAGGCCTCCCACAAGGTAATATAATAATAATAATAATATTCCACAACTATCACACAACGCCGTCTAGTCCCAAGTTAAGCAGAGCTTGTGTGTGTGGTACTAGACAACTGATACACATACTTAAATATTTCTAAATACATACATATATAGATAAATTACACCCAGGCACAGAACAAATGATCGTGCTCATCACACAAACATCTGTCCTGGGTGGGAATCGAACCCACGACCTTCGGCATAGTAGTCAGGGCCACTAACCACTAGACCAACAGGCCAGTCAAAGGTGGATTGATAACCTTGTGAGGGTCACAGGAATCCGATGGATGCGAGACGCACAGGACCGTCGGTTTATGGCGACTCTTGGGGAGGCCTATGTCCAACAGTGGACGTCTTTCGGCTGAAATGATGATAAATTTGTCCATAATGATTTGCAGTGCAAGTTGGCACCAGCTGGATCGTAGCGAGTATACTATACGTGTCCTTGAAACAGTCAGGATGGTAAGTGTGACTATATTTGCCATCCTGACTAATCCAAGGCGCGAGAGTAGCGCACAATGTATTTTTAATTCGGTGGGAATATCATCCAATGACATCTCTCTCTTGGGCGGAGCGCGAGGGTGTGTCAGACTTTAACGGACTAAAAACCCACTCCTGTTCCTTCGTTGCCTTTCATACCAGGGCCGAGTCTTCCTTTCAGAAGCATACCCTTGGCCCCAGTAGGCTTCGACGGTTGCGAAGGTTTGCTGACAACTCCTTGAGGCGCGCGTGGAACAGTACGCGCCGTCGACGACTTGGGCTCGGTCCGGACGGTTACCGGACGATCGGACGGCGAGCTACTCATTGCTCGCCGTCCGCATTGGATTAGCAGATTAGGAAATTTTAGAAAATGACAATAGGATCGTGTTGGAATGACGAATTTATAAAAATAGCAGACTTGGGCCCCTGGTTACATACATTTTCGAACGTCCACCTACTACCGTACCGAACGCACACGCTACTCGGTCGCGTTTTCAACCTCTGTAGCATACTTTGTTTTTATTGACTGGCCTGTTGGTCTAGTGGGTAGTGGCCCTGACTGCTATGCCGGAGGTCGTGGGTTCGATTCCCACCCAGGACAAATGTTTATGTGATGAGCACGATCATTTGTTCTGTGTCTGGGTGTAATTTATCTATATATGTATGTATTTAGAAAAAATAAGTAGTTTTATCAGTTGTCTAGTACCCATAACACAAGCTCTGCTTAGCTTGGGACTAGACGGCGGCGGCGTTGTGTGATAGTTGTGGAATATTATTATTATTATTGTATCTATCTTTATTTTAATAGCTAACTAAGATAGTCAGTCATTATGCATTATCCAATATGAGGGTCGCAGGAATCCGATGGATGCTACACACAGGACCGGACGTTATGACAACACTTGGGGGAGGCCTATGTCCAACAGTGGACGTATTTCGGCTGAAATGGTAATGATGTACTATGCCTGTATAATTTTGCAAAACATAACATAGTATAGCATAGTCAGCCTTATAAAGTTGCCACTGTTGGGACTCAGGCCTCCTCTCTAGGAGAGGGAATGGGCCGTAATCCACCACGCGGGCCCAGTGCGGATTGGTGGATGTCACATGTATTCGAATTTTTGGTTCTAGGACATGCCGGTTTTCTCACGATGTTTTCCTTCACCGTTTTGTGAGTGGTGATGAAATAAATTACACAAAGTAATGCAGCTGGCTGTGTTTGAACCCACAACCTACCACTCGTAAGTCGGGGCCGTTACCACTCGGCCACCACTGCTCTAAAACAAAATTGCAAAATATATAACTTGTTTACGTAGCAGCGGTCATCAGAAGAAATTTAACCGCAAAAATATATACGAGTTACTACAGTCGGGCATAAGACAAGTATAAACAACACCATAATGTACTTTTATGATCTTAATAACAAAGTTTTGATGTTTGTACTAAACTTTGCTTAGTATTGAGAGTAATAAGGAAAATTTAACAATGCAGATGTTTGCAGAATAACCATTTCTGAATTATCTTTCTTTCCATATTACTGTCTTCAACATCTAGGTTAAACCTTGAGCACAGGCGTAGGGTAGCCAGCCTTTCGCTGTTTTACGGGTTGCATTTTGGAAAGTGTGCGCGGGAATTGCATGACTTGAATCCGCCATCTCATTTCTACCATCGGACAACCCGACGTACGGCGAGTATCCACCCTTACGTTGTTGAAACTTCTACGGTCCGGACTAAGCGTTTTGCCTCGTCGTTTATACCGCGTACATCGAAGGACTGGAACAATTTGCCTGCTGCGGTCTTCTCATCCGATTAAAATTCGGGTGTCTTCAAGGCTAGAGTGAATAGGCTCTTAACAAACAAGTGCACCTCACCAACAACGATTGCATCACATCAAAAAAAAGGTCATTCATATATTTACTTATTTAAATTAAGTACGGCAGTATATCACAAGCATTTTACATACAAGGATCAATCTTAATGACAACAGAACTAATGGACATGAAGGTGTAGTATACATAGCGCTCACTAGGTGTAATAATACTGCTGCCTATAACTGATAAAAAAAAAACTAATATTATCTACACAAGGTTAAAATATGTATAATCAATTTAACACAAAAAAAAAAACATATAAGAAAAACACATTAAAATAAACAAGACTACAAATTAAAGTAAGTATTGCAAATAAATTTAAGTCTAAGGAAAATATTAAAACCAAATTAAATTATAAATTGAAACGTTAAAAATAAATACAAAAATCAAGAGTTTTTAAAAGTCATACAAAATTCGTCGTCTGGTTAATGATTTATTTTCTCAAAACTCTTACTCTAACTGCATTACTTTTAGGTGCACGATGCTTTGTGTGTCACATAATGTCTGTTAATATTTTTTTGCGTTATTATATAATATCATATCAATTCATGTAAAACCACATTAATTTAGTTCTTGCGATGTTATCTAAGGTTGTCTGGCAGATATCACTGTCAGCGATAAGACTGCCATTGTACCCATAGATTTAAAGTTTATAAGTGGTGTTACTTTTTTGGTGTACAATAAAGTTTATTCTATTCTATTTTATAGGTTCGCACGAACTTTGGACATTGTATAGTAATAATATTATTTAAGTTTTGTTGTTTTCGATTTTTTATTTTATTTGTTTATTTCAATAGAGCTTATGATAATTTATTACCTTTTGTATTTGGAAACTAGCATTGTATAATGTAGAAGCATTTCTTTTTTTAAGTTTTGTGAATGTGAAGTACCATGGAGCATTTTTATTAGGTTACAACTTGTTTGACATTACGAGCATGGCAGTTGAGAGTTTGTCATGCTCACTCAAATGTCTCGCTGATGGTGGCACGTGTTATTGGGTCATTCAGTTCCCTTCAAAATGGTTGAGCTGAGTTGGGCTGATGCACGCGTCATGCCGTCAGGTGAGACTGGTCATTTCTTAGCTGCCAGTGGCTTAATTCAATTTCTATTTTTAATTAGTTTTTTTTTTTTTTAAATTATTATTACTTATCTACATTGTGCTCACATATTAGAAGCGACAAGAAATATGTCACCAAGATTTATGTAACTCATAATATGATTTAAATGAGTGTCCATGGAGTTTCTTGCACGTTCTTCTCCATAGAGATCTACGCTTTGGAACGTGCAATTTAGCTTCACTTTTTTTTTGACTGACCGACATTTTTACAATTCAAAAGTGCCTGTAGTTGGTCTATTTGAAATAAACGTTACTGATTTCTGATTTCTAAGAGGGTCCTTTTCTACTCGCCTATCGTCAACATCGAGCATGGTTTAAAAGCTTGTTGCTTAATCTAACGCAATCCAACGCGATGTTTGATGAAGAGTTATTGCAAAAAAATGTAGATAACCCCTGAAAACTCTGCTGGCAGTAAATGACGGAATTACCGAATGTAATTCCGTTATTTACTCGAATATTTCACAAAACTTGTTCCGGGAAATACGTGTTTTTTTTAAACCTTCTGAAAGTTTTTGAAAAAAATTATCGTCATTCAGAATCTTGATTAAATTTGCAAGGCTTCTATTGTTATATTTTTTTGACTTTTTAAACTTTCGAGTAAATTATGAAGTGTCAATGTTCATGTAAAATAGCAGATTTTCAAAGGTCTTTACTGGATTAGTTTTACACAAATTTATTAATTGATTTCAATAGAAGCGTAGATAATATCCACCAGATACTGTGTTTCCAAAATATCTTATGAAAAATGTGTAATAACGTCATAATCGCTTATGAGCGGTTGTATGAAAAACAGTGAAAATGTACGTCGAGTTGTACAAGGTGGTACTACCGGATATTTTCTGTTCAGAGATTTAACACTGAGCAATATTACCAGCAACATGAGTACTTAATCGTGTTAGCTTTTGAAAACTTTCATTTTCTTTTCTCAAACAATTTATATAATGGCTTCCGACTATGAGGATTATTTTTATTCACATTCAATTGTGATCACTGAAACTTTATATGAAGAACGAGCAGGTACTTTATTTATTAAGATTATTTGTTTATTTTATTATTTATGTACAAATGATGTCATGATTTATATATTATTAACTTTCTAAAAGTTTTATGGTAGTAAGCCCCCTCTTTGAAGAGTGGCCGGAAAGTCCGCACGGCGCCCTTACCTTCCGCATGACTCAGGTTCTCACCGAACATGGTCAGTTCAGGAAGTTCCTGCACCGGATTCGGGCGGAAGAAGAAGTAATGCCCGGGTGTCACCACTGTGTGGACCGTCCGGAGGACACGGTAGAAGTGTGCCCCGCTTGGGCAGAGCATCGCCGTGTCCTCGTGGGGGAGATCGGCGGCAACGATCTCTCGCGCCGGGCCTTGGTACAGGCCATGGTCCGAAGCGAGGAGGAGTTTCTATGTTCCTTTAGTTGCCTTTTCGTTTCAGGTCCATGAGTATATCCTTTTCGACCCAACGGCCCTAACAGGCATCGGCCTTGCTGGCCCACTATGGTTTGCTAACACGGATATCGTTTGCTAACATCTGTTTGAGGCGCGCGGAACACTACGCGCCGTCAACGACTTGGACACGGTCAGGACAAATGGATGGGGAGCTACCTTTTGCTCGTCGTCTGCAAGCCTGCACCTACGTATTACTCCTATAGCCTTGCAATGTAATCTGTTCTCCAAAGTTAAAAATAAACTTAATGTGGTGGAAAAAGCATATCAAATTTTAATAAAGTGAATATGCAATGAAATTAAACCCTATAAAATATTCCTTTTAGAAGTCCATGTCTGAAATGTGGTGCTTTATGAGAATAGCTAATATTAAATCGGGTTCGTAATGCGACTGCAGTGTAGCCAGCTGTGAATTAAGTACTGCATATAAACCGGTGATACCATATTATAAAATTGTTATGTAGAAAATGTAGTAGATAACTGTATCTGTCTCGGTTATTTATAAATAAAATAAGTATAAAACTAAAAATCTTATACTTCGGACAAAGTCCATATTAGTTTTTTTTCGTCCAAACCTTACACCAGTACTTACAACAAGTACAAATTGCCTCATCACCATAATTTCCTAGTGGATACGTCAGCTCACTTACCACTTTACCAGCGTGACCGCTGTCACCAACTCACTAATAACACTAGTTACTAAGAAATCTGTGTGAAAAGTGCCCTATTCTTTTTTATATTATAAGTAAATAAATAAATAAATAAGTACATATTTATATTCATATACACATTGATATTAAGAACCTAAATTATATAAATATATATAATTTCGTAATAAAATGGGGGCGAGGGAACATAAATTTAAAAATATGGGTCTGCAAACCCTACATTATATCAATCAGTTTTTTTTTTCAATAAATTTGTAGTCGATGAACGAAAATTATTATTGAACGTGTATGTTAGAAGAGGCGATGTTGCCAACTTAAAATTAAATCTTGTGTTATGTTAGTTTACGTTTTAGAATAAGATCTAAGTATTTTTGTTTTTGTGGAATATTTTATTTATCATATAACTAATACATTAATATGCTTAACTTAACCAAATTAAAACTAGCTTACAAAATAAAAATAAAAGCCCTAAAGTACTAAAAAAGCAATCTAAAGTACGGCGTCGAAAAACTCCTCCGCATCGCTGTCGACTGGTAATGTACCCAAAAGACTGGCGGCATTACCACGCTGAATGGCAATGCTTATCCTTTGTCCGAAGTAAAAACCAGCCCTTGGGTCACGCGAAGTGCCAACAAGGCGTTTTGAAAGTTCTTTAAATAATTTGTGAGCACTCGGACCCTACGATCCGAGAGTTTCTACCCCAAACAGCTCGAAAATATAACTACCAACAAGGTTATTATATTTTATATATATATTTGTTGGTACCTTACGTAAATAAAGAACTTTAAAAATAATAAATCAAAATCAATTAATTTAATAAAGACATTTTAATTTTATCATAATTAGATTAATTACACTAGCAGCTGTCAGTGGTTTTGCCCGCGTGAAAGTTTAAAATTATCCCGAGGGAAAAATCTCTCGGGATAAAAAGTATCCTATGTGCCAGATTCCATCGAAATCCATTCCATGGAATTCCTCTGAAACGGCTCGACTGATTTTTATAAAAGGTCAATGCAAAGTATTGGCATGATTTACTTTTTTCTTTTCGCCAGAAAATAAAACTTGGTTATGTTAGAGGCCAATACGAGAAATCAATAGCAAAAAGAACCAGGTCTTTAATTAAACCTTAACCGAACGAAGATAGAAGCATTGCTAGTATATATTTGTTAGGCGTTACCTATTTTCGTTTATATTATAATCAATTGGAAATATAATATGTAATATTTTGAGGAAACCTCAAAATATTACGTATTATATTGATAAAATAGATTAAATTGGTTGTTACTGTTATATTTTTTTCACAGTCACAGTTTTTTATAACTAAAACTAGTAAAAAAAAGTGATAAATGAATCGAAAAGATACGCGTTAGTATTGTGATAGTGATTGACAATATTTAATGCGTACTCACCATAAAAAGCGAAACTAAAACTATATTTAACAATGGGAAACTTAAAATACTGTATAGTATTTTTATTTACGAAAAATAACGCCTCATAGCAATATACTAAATAGTCTCTAACTTCGTTTGGTTACGGTTGGTAGACATAATTCTTTTTGCTATTGATTTATCTTACAGTCACATAAGATATGGTCTAAGTTTCACTTATGCAAAAAAAAAAAAAAAATTACATGCAAGCAATGTATGGGAAAGGTTTCATTCCCCTTTCTTGTGTATATTTGGTAGGTCTGAGAATAGGTCGTAGGCTATTTTTTACCCTCCTACCCCCATCCTCCAGCTCTAGTGGTCAGCTAGTATTGCCTGTAACTATAAGTCGTTGCTCACTATTTCTCGTCCATAGAACGTCTTAGCTAAAACGTTCAACTAGCACAAATCCAATAACATTTCCCAGGGACAGACTCACAGAGCTAGCCGCAGCGCCTAGACCCGAGACGTGTCCCTTTGTGCGGCGGTCGTCTCGGCTCAGACTACAGACAATTGTATTAACTGATTATGAGCATAGGTTCGGTGCAAACGAACGATAAGTCGGTGGGCGATTTTTCCACTCACATTCTCCTGTCGTGGACATAGTAGTAGTATCCTTGGTCCCTTGCGAAGGCAAGGTACTAAGGATACTACTTTTATTAATATATAATATGTAACTAAGATTTGTGTAAAGGTTAACACTGCTCACACGTGTTCCACACACGCCGATCTGGGCGCGTCGGTCTCCATACATTTTATATGGAAACTAGACTTGTAGAGCTACAGTTAATCCACGCCACGCGACGCCACGCGACGTCGTTCTACGTACAAATCAGGCGTGTTACACGTGTGCGTCGGTCTAATGTAGTTCTAGCTTAACTCTTATGATTTAAAATAATGTCCATGGGGTTTCTTGCATGTTTTTCTGCATAGGAACGCTACGCTTTGGAACGTGTAATTTTTGCTTCACTTTTTTTTGACCGACTGACATTTTAACAATTCAAAAGTGCCTGTAATTTGTTTGTTTGAAATAAACGTTTCTGATTTCTAAATGATTCAGTGTCGGCTTACAAATAAAAATCGTCCAACTGTGTACGCCCTTGCAATCCCCTTGTCAAGGCATTTAGGTCTCAGGTTTGATGTAAACTGATTATTTCCATTTTGATCTGAGATCTGTAGTTTACGCCTAATTGACGATATTATTATTTATGTAAAGAGGAGAACGGTAGCATTAAATGTACATTTACCGTCTTAACTATACGTAAAACACGTGCTGTTGTTATTTAGAATGCCGTTTGCAAAACTTAAGGCATACTTTGGTGCCAACGTTGGCCCTAATACTAAGTTGTCCAACGTGTAATTTACAAACGGCAATTTTGTCGCGACCATGGGGAGTTGGTCATCGCGTGTCGTTATGATCAAATAATAGGCGTTAAAGCTTGCGATGCGACCACACGTTGGCGCCAAGGTCAGTCTTATTGCAACTCGCATCATTGCACTCAGTATTGTAAAAGCGTTGAGCGATTTCTGTATCGGACGTCTTCTTGTTGGCTCTGCTAGGAGAGAACTAGTATGATAGCCAACATGTTGACGCATCACTAAATTTACCAATGCGGCGTTAAAATCCGATCATTTATGTACACGTTTATGACGTACGGCGCTCCGATTGGCCCGCTCCAAGCTCTTAACCAATCAGAGAGACAAACGCAGTAACCGTTTTGATCGCGTAAACGTAAACCAACCTCGTACTAGGCAATCGAAACGATGAAACTAATTGTGTGTTCGAAAGCGTAGACTATAAGAGGAGAACGGAATATGCAGATATGATGTAGAATTGATACAATTGTAAGCTATTATTAGTTTTTTGATACGTAATCAGATTATTTACTTTGTAACCAAGAATTTTTCATGTATTCGATTATTCATTGCAATCGAATAATTGTGTTGGTAACACTGAAACGTATTTGTGATTATCTGTAGTAAAGCTGGTTTTTGGCGGGATTTCTTCGAGTGAAGTTCAGTGGCTGTTTTAATTATTCGCAAATTGATTCCTAGTTGATATTGTGATGTAAAATTGGTGTAGTTTTGTATCTGAAGTTTCTGTGCAACTGAACAATATGTGGTATCGTTGAAACAGGCGCGATCTCGGTAAAATGGAGATGAGAATTTTATTGTAGTTTTGGCTACCTCAGCGAAGTTTGCCGAGAAGGTTGACTCGATGCATTTGCTGCCAAATACTACAAAAACATTAGAATGTGTTGCACCCGCACTCTAATGTGATACACAGTGCTAATTTGATAAATAAAATAAGACTTGACTTAAAGGTCCAAGTGACCAGTTCATTGAAACCCAAAAAAAAAAAATGTATTAAAGCTGTCGATGTAGCAAAATGGCGGGTGACAGCTCTCTTGTTCGATCGGCCACCGTTGATCTAAGACGCACAATTTGTCTCTCAAATCATTATAATAATACGTTCAGAATACATATACATAAATATGTATTTCTTAACAACATAATTTAAAAAGAGTGTCCATGGAGATTCTTGCACATTCTTCTCCATGAGATCTGCGCTTTGGAATGTGCAATTATTGTCACTTTTCTAGCAATAATTATAAATATTATTTTATATTGAAGTGAGCAGTTTTATTAGACTATAGTGTCTACCTGTGACTGGCTATAGTTTGCCTCGTTTTTTAAGTTTCTGTACCTCAGTCGGCAAAAACGGAATCCAGTCAGTCGGTCTTTTTCTTAAGAGATATTAAATTGAGATTAAAACCCCATGGTCAAGTCTGCTACTCCTTGTAGCTGTGAAAAAATCAAACTCATAAGTCAACACAATTTAAAGCTAGGGCCGTTTATGCTTCGTTAATGGCGCATTGTCTCAAGGAAATCAAAACCTATTAGGTAGGATACGTTCCTGTTTGGTAAGAAGCAAGTTCACATAGTACAATTAAGTCTCGTTATCGACATTTAATCTTTCACTGCATTCACTGATGTTTTCTGTTTTTATTTTAATCTCACGTAGCATTAATAATCAACAATAAAATTAGTACTATTGTTGCTAGTATTATAATTAGTATTTTACAATACACTTAGGTTTTCGAAAATCCGCTGTTATCCCTACCGCTTTTAAGCACAAAATTTACTGTTTTCCGCACTAGTGCGAAAAAGTACGCAAGCTTAAGCCACCACAATATTTTTTATTTCTTCGAAAGTATTGAAAAACGTTGTTTGATACACGTGGATTTTGTTACATTTCGTATTTTGCCTCGCTCGCAATGGCAAAATTACTCCACTTTTACTCTAGGTTTTTATCTCAAAATAAAATAAATAATTATAAACGACAATCTTCATACTAAAAGTATTCAAAAAAACGTCAGAATATCATTCGACAAACTTCAGCTGTATAATTTTTCCACGCTATTTCCACACCCCGTTGACATTCTTGTTCGCACAGTTCATTCATTCATTATTCACTAGTTCACTCAGACCGAGACCCAACATCCCAGTTTTAACCCCACAGGGTTACGCGTCTATAATGCTACTAAATTGTAAATGACCGTTTCGACTTTGAGTGAACTTCGAAATTCGACTGTTTTAAATAATTCAGGTTAAATTGCCTACGTAGTGACGGGGTATGTGGCATCAGTAAATAATATATTAGGTAGAAGTGTTGAGAGCTGTGTTTGGCAACACTTAATTTGATAGCAATGTGATTTTAAGCTGAGCAACATTTTATTTTTTTGAAATTCGTATTTATAGTTCGTTGATGTGGATAAGTGGTTTGAGTTAGCTTTCGATTTGTTCGATATTTGAAATGATATTTTTTATTTTTTCGCAACAATATATGGGTAAATTCTTGTATTTGACAGTAATAGATGAACTTTTACATTGTCCCAAATGCCTTATTGACAGGCATGAATTTGTTTTGCTGTCCCAATTTCACTTAAAATTTTATAAACTCTACTTTTTTAAATGCATGTGAGAGTATATTATCATCCACCAACCCGCACTGGGCCCGCGTGGTGGATTACGGCCCATTCCCTCTCCTAGAGAGGAGGCCTGAGTCCCAACAGTGGGAACATTATAAGGCCGACTATGCTATGCTATGAGAGTATATTTGATACCGTAAAAATGAGAAATTTAATTTGTTTTATTTGTCTGTCTTTTTGTTTTGGCTAATCTCCGAAACGGCTAGACCGCTGGATTTTGACGGGACTTTCACTGACGGATAGCTAATGAGTAAGTTAGGTTTCTAATTTTTCTTCGGGTATGGGATTTAAAACTACGAGTTACGTTTTCGAAACCCTTTATCAAAACTTGATAAAGTAATGTACTTAAACGCCTCTGATCCCAAGCCGTCTTTCGTTCGTGAGAGTATTTTTTCTTCTTTCGTCCGTGTTAAAAACCAACGATAGTATAACTGTCTTCGGGTGACATAATTTTCGTAACTCCTTTTCTATTTAATTTGTGGGACATACAACTGACAAAATACGCCTCCGTTTTATTATTAAATTGTACTTATCGGTTGTCGATAGAAAATAATAACGGCCCTAGTATCGATTAATAACAATACAATCATGAAACTATACCAGCATACCGCAGACTACCCCCCTTTTCCTATTTCAAGTTCTTACAGTCCATCCTAAGGTTGTCTGGTAGATATCGCTGTCAGCGATAAGACCGCCTTTGTACCCATAGATTTAAGTTAGTGTAAAAGTTGTGTCACTATTTTAGTGTACAATAAAATCTATTCTATTCTATAGCCTTTATAATAAAAATCAGTTCTATTTATAGCAGAATCGAGGGCATCACATTGAAGCCACACTACCTCATTAGCTTTTAAGAAGCTCATTCAGTAATTAGCTATTCCTAATTATCTAAGTTGTGGCAGACTGTGACTTAGTAATCTAACTTAGTCTGTCTTTAGTGTCTACGACAAATAATGCCTAAGTGGCATTTAGGACTTTATTACTGACACAGTAAGATCTTTATTCGATTTTGTAAAAGTTAGAGGGCTTATTGGTCTCAACAGGTGTCTTAAGGTGACTTTGATTTAATAGATTATGATTTAATGTTGAAGTTTTTGTAAGTAAATTTGAAAGTGTCCCGAGCAGTTTTAGAATCAAATTTTACTAAAAATTACAATGAGCTTCAATGCTTAGTGTGATTTTCAACAATATTGGTTAGTTTTAGCTGTGCCATGTGTTTTTGGGGAGCAAAATTTCCAAATGACTACTCCATGTGTGGAGTGGGAGGGAGTTTCATGGGCACGCCATAATCATGGTGGTGAGTCTCCATATTGAGAAGTGGCTGGAAAGGAGTTACGGCGTCTTTATCTTTCGCATGACGCAGGTCGGCACTGGACATGGTAAGTTCGGAAAGCTCCAGGAAACTTACATCGTCACGCCGCAGCCGTCTGGTAATCGACTGGGCCGAGCCCATGTCGTCGACAGCGTGTAGAGTGTTCTACACGCTCTTTATACAGATGTCAGCAAACCGTAGGGGCCCAGCAGGGCCGATGCCTTCTAGGTCCATGGGGCTTTTCTGAAAAGGAAAATTGCGGTCTTTGATTGCAAAGGGCATTTGAAGGATCATCATCATCATCATTTCAGCCGAAAGACGTCCGCTGTTGGACATAGGCCTCCCCCGAGTGTCGCCACAATAACCGGTCCTGTGCGTCTCGCATCTATCGGATTCCCGCGACCCTCACCAGGTCATCGGCCCACCTTGTGGGAGGCCTTCCAACGCTACTTCTTCCGGTACGTGGTCGCCACCCCAGAACCTTCCAACGCAGCTCATATTGAAGGATACAGCTGTGGTTTTATGATTAAAAAAAAAAGTCTGAGTTTTGTTAAAAGTCGAGAGAAGACATTAAATGATTTCCCACCTTAAAAAAGGGAGTATCAGACTTTTACTAGCTTAAACCCATCTGTAGTCCTTCAGTTGTCCTTTGTGTTTCACGGTCCTATCGCGGTGACTCTTTCGAATAATTTTGTAACCCATTATCTGCGCCATGCTTGGGGTTAATTGTTGGTATAATAAACCCAGTTTATTGATATTAGCCAATATTTATGGATTCTGCTTGTACATTTACGAGTATACTCGTAAAGCTACAACGACACAAAGCGACGACGTAAAGCGACATGGTAGAGGTGTGCCCCGCCTGGGCAGAGCTCCGCCATGTCCTCGTGGGGGTGGTCGGCGGCAGCGATCTCTCGCACCGAGCCTTGGAACAGGCCATGGTCCAAAGCTAGGAGGAGTGGCAGGCGGTCACCTACTTCTGCGAAGCAGTAATGCTAGCAAAGGAGGCACGCGCGAGGCAATGGCCCTCGCGCCCCAGCTAAGTGCAGGGGCAAAACAACCCCTCAGTTGCCCGGATGGCCCGGCATTGGTGCGGATAAGCAGGTAACATAACAAGCTTATAAATTTGTGATTTTTCATGATACAATTATGAAATTATGTGTATAAATTCTTTACATAAAAATACTGGACATATGTTTCGGGTTTCGCATATACCAAAAATTAATGTTGTTTATCGGGGCAACGCAATGATAGTTAAAGAAGTCTTAGCTGGGAAACATTTGCGAAAGAACCGGAGCCACAAAGCTGCTGTTCCATATCGTAAGGTATAATAAGAATATTCAGAGTTGAAAGAAAGAAGAAAACATATTTATTCAGCCAAAATAGACGCACAATGAATAAAAAAAACAGTTTCCCCGTTCATGTGTGGATCGGGCATAACTGCGTTGCACCATATGACCATAGACAATATAGGTTGTCTATTGCATCTTCGACGCGGGCCTCAGCAGAGACAAACATAACATAAAAATAAACAAAAATGAAGGAAAAACATAATTTTAACAAATATCCATACTTCCATACTAATATTATAAATGCGAAAGTAACTCTGTCTGTCTGTCTGTCTGTCTGTCTGTCTGTCTGTTACGCTTTCACGCTTATACCGCTGAACCGATTTTGATGAAATTTGGTACAAAGATAGAATAGAGCTTGAGAAAGGACATAGGCTAAAAATTATCACGCTATTTGCTATGGGGGGTGAGCAATAATCCAAAATGTCAGTATTGAACGACATTTTGCAGCGAGTTCGATCCTCAGCTACAGTTAAAAAAATTGTCATTATTTTATCTTATTTTTTTTTGTAATAAAATAACTTTTACCATTTTTTCAAAATAAAATTGACATTTCTATTCGATATCTTCTAAATATTTTGTAAAAACTAATCAAAACACATAATAAAAACAAAGCGGCGTGTAAAATCACGTACTATTTTGTTACATTATTCTATTTAGCTGCAAATTTAATTTCTGAAAGGAAAATCATCACGCTATCATCGATAAGGAGCCAACCAGTCTATTATAACGTTTATATAAGAACGTCTATTTTGAAACATAATCATCGTTGACTTCAGCACAGTGGTTTCGTATCTAGACTTGCGTCACAGAATAAGAAATAGGCCAAATTTTTGGAAGGGGTTACATGGTACCTTGCGTTGGAAGGCCCCCAGGTGGACGTTACCGATAACCTGGTGAGGGTCGCGGGAATCCGATGGATGCGAGACTCACAGGACCGATCATTATGGCGACACTTGGGGAGGCCTATGTCCAAAAGTGGACGTCTTTCGGCTGAAATGATAATGATGACGCTGGCACCTTTTTATTCTTTTTTTAAGGGTGGAAATTATCCAGTGACTTCTCCCGCTCTGGTTGGGGCGGGAGGGCGTGTCAATCTTTTACTGACTGAAACCACACCTGTGTCCTTCAGTTGCCCTTTCCGACATCTCTTTGAGGAGCGCGTGGATCACTACGCGCTGTTGACGACTGGGCTTGGTCCGGTCAACTACCGGACGGCCGGACGGCTAGCTATCCATTGCTCGACGTCCGCAAGCCCGCGTACCGTGGCTGGTAGTCGGGGTCGGAATCTCGGCTCGGCGTGGAGCGGCCTCCTCCTTCGCTAACATTACGGCTTTGCAGAAGGAGGCAACCTCCGGCCATTTCTCCTCGCTTTGGACCATAGCCCGAACCAGAGCCCGGCGCGAGAGGCCACTGACGCCGATTGCCTCCACGAGGACACAGCGGTGCTCCGCTCTTGCGGGGTACACCTCCAATGTATGCTTCACCGTGTCCTCCGGGATGATGGCACCTTACGGTCTAATAATAGCGTGTTTTATTATTTGCAGTCACTGCTTCATATATAAAACGAGGTCGAATGTGTTTTTCTGATCACAGTTCGACAACGTATGATGTATCTCAGATTCCTTGCAGCCTTACGTCGACATCGGGACATTGCCTCCTTGCAGTGAGTGGTGACCAACACTGGATTATGGTATTGGATTATGGTATTGCAACTGGTATTTCGAACGGTTTCTGTTCCGGATTCGGTTGGAATTACCCTGATATTACCGTTTTGCGAATTGCCCGAAGCTCCCGGTGTAGCATGCGGTGGAGGTCTATCCAGCTTGGGTGAACCACCGTGTCCTCATAGAGGCAATCGGCGTCAGTAATTTCTCGGTTTGGTCATCAATATGCGAGTTCGATTGGACGGGGATACACGCACTCAAGATTTCGCCGAAATTCATTCAAAAGTTGGAGACTCTTTATAGGGTAGTTCCCACTATGGAAAAAACATTTTTCTGATATACGGGGACGTCAGTTAAATACACACCAAAAATCCTAGGTAAATGAACCACCACGCCCAAAAGGATCAAGCTGCAACAATCAATGCAAGTATGCTCTCGAAAATTCTTCGTACTGTTGTGGAGGAAGATAGTTGATGATGATGGTAGTTTTTGGATTCACTTAAGGCTTTGCACTGTCAGTGCACGTTATCCAGCTGAAGGTCGGTGTCCCGATTATGCTCCTTCGTTACCTCTACTAAAGCTGTCTAACTGCTTAAACTCTTCAGTGAAATATTATTGAGGCGAAATGTATTACACGAGGTAACTCTTTCAAACAATCTCACCGCCCCAGCAGACATCGGTCCTAGAGGGCCCTACACATTTGCTGAAGGAGGCTACTGGTTGTCATTTTCTCCACCAATCACCTCCATGAGGACACGGCGGCGCTCCGACCAAGCGGACACGACTTCCACCGTATTCTCCGGGCGATCCGCTCAATGGTGAGATCCGAGTGTTTCTGCCCGCTGAATTCGATACAGATACCTTCCAAAATATCCACATCCGGTGAGTCCTGTACAAAGAGAGGATGCCGTGACGCCTCTGTAGTGACACCTCAAAGACAGGCATTACCGCTGCGATTGTGGCGTGCTCACTGTGGCGAGGGATTAAAATCATACAATATTGTTTTACCAGGACATAAACCAGAAACATACATAAACTAATGCCTTTTCCCTTGGGGTAGGCAGAAATGCCAACTGCTACGACCCATACATACTCTTTCTATTCATTGACGTTCATACATCTGGATCTGGACGTTTACATAACATGTTTCCTTTTATGTTAAAGTACAAAAAATAATTGCGATCCTTTCGGAATGAATTGCAAGCACAGAATGTTTGTACAGTTTTACGAACTTAACGCGTACGAAGTCGCGGGCAACAGCTAGTAATCTATAAATCCTAGTTGTGCGTCGCATCCAAGCAAGAATGGGAAGTTGCTCAGCATTTAACGTGACGCTGGGCAAACTAGAAATCTGCGATGCTGGTTTTCAGCAGCCATTGAGTGAGAATGATGTTGATGGTCAACCTGATTAACCAAATCTCCGGAACCAGCAGCTTGGGGATAGATGTCAAGATTCTTATTGCGGAAGGAAGGAACTCATGAACGTTACGATGACGACATCATATTCTACATCTTCCTGTAAAACCACCTTTAAAGAAGCTGGCCGTTGTCAGATTGACGCTTTTGAGATGTGGTGTTGGAGGAAAATGCTCAGAATCCACTGGATAGAGCATCTGACCAACAACTCCATAATTGCTGATTTGCTGAACTCAAGTCACCCATGAGACTCACTACCATAATTATGCCTAAAAAGAATCTTTGATTTCTTTGGCCACATTGCTAGAAAGAGAGGTGAAAAAGTTTTTTTTTTTTTAATAATAATAATTCGTTTATTTGTACATTAACATTTAAAATAATTTAGATAGGACAAAGATAGGACAACATGGCGAAATATAGTCCATGAGAAAGTTATTCGTCGAGGTCAGCGACGACCCTCAGCAATGAGGATAAACGACACAAGTAGGAGGAGGGACGATGACGACTTGTGATGTGTATCCAAATAAACTTAGAAAATACTTAGATGGTAAACTTATTCAAAACCTAACACTGATGTTAAACATAGTCCACTGTAACTGTACCAGGCATTTAAAATATTTACTAGATTGCCGCTTGAATTAAAAGGCACACTGTATACAGGCTCTTTCAAAGCATGGCGCAAGGCATTCCTGTTAGAGAAATGTCTCTAATCTGTACACGATTTGTAATATACTAGAGTAAAATTATTGAGATAGTTATTTGACCTATTTTTTTCATTCTAAATTGACATTCCTAATAACAACAGTAATTCTAATCTTTTTGACATTATTATTTTTACTAGCATAGCATAGTCGGCCTTATAATGTTCCCACTGTTGGGACTCAGGCCTCCTCTCTAGGAGAGGGGTGTGAGCAGTGATGGCCGACTGGTAACGGCCCCGACTTACGAGTTGTAGGTTGCGGTTTCAAACCCAGTCAGGCGCATTACTTATTTTTACTATTCGTTTTTATTGTAATGTTTTATTCAATTTTATTAATGGTAATTCTAATTTTAACCAATTAAATATTATTATTTTTTTTGTACAACTTATGTTCCTATTTTTCAATCTTTAATATTTACACAAAATGTGAAATGATTTTAAATAAATCATTCAATCGATTTGTCGTTCTACCGAGCAGATGAAATGCAATGTAAAAAATGAGTTGATTGATCTTCAGAAAATTCAAAAGTGCACGTCAGAGCCGCTTATTTTTTTTAGTGTTCAAACGCTTCTGTGTCGTCATTTTATGAAGAACAGTTAACTCATTTAAACACTATTGCTAAACTAAGTATACGATTAAGAGTAGATTTACTTCGACTCTCTTTTTAGCATTTCACCTTTAAATATCATCTAGAAACCTGATTATGGCGAGTTGGTGACATAATAAAAGGAATAACAAGTCCTACCTTGTCAAAAAATATTTAAAAGTAACATAAAAAACCTTTACAACCGCGATAAAATCCGAGGACACCCAGTAAAAGTTTAACAGCGTAACGTAAAATTTTTCATCAATTCGATTCAACTTTTTACAATTTTTTCGTAAATACAAAAGGTGATAATATTTTCTAAGGGAAACGAGATAGGCGCATGGAATAAATGCACAAAACAATCAACAATTCGCTTTTGAGGACGCACCTCAGAAGTAGTCCTACAAAGGAACGTACTGGCACTTGTGAAGCTTGCCACAATCAGTCTTTTGTGCAAAATCACAAACTAAATTCACCGTCAATGTACATCCTTACTTTCCTTACACCACTTTTATAAAATTCAAAATCGCTTGAATATGTGTTTTCGAAGTGCGAGGTTACGTTGGTGTTAGCTAGTATACGTCATATTGCCCGAAGGCGCGAATCAAGAATTTTGCCCGTCGCCTCGCGCCAAAACAAAGGACGCCATCTTGAGGCGTTGTTCAAAGAGAAAGAGGTTTTTTTTTAAGTTACACTCGAGAGGATTGGAAATGCATGTACTGTGTGTGTGGAGGATGAAAGGAGTTTTTTCATCCTTTTTTATATGCCTCAAATGTTTATGAACGTTCTCAAAATAAAGTCGCGTGAGGTAAGGCTAGGTATTGCTAACTTGATAAAAGAACCATGGCAACCTCTCGAACAAAATTTTGTTGGCATTAGGCCGAATGACAGTTGAAATATCATAATGTCATGATTTTTTTTGACAATGTTGTCATACTCGAATTGCACTACGATGTATAGTTATAACATATGTATAATAATATATAATAATATTCACACAACGCCGTTTAGTCCCAAGCTAAGCAGAGCTTGTGTTAAGAGTACTAGACAACTGATAAACATACTTAAATATTTTTCTAAATACATACATATTAAAGATAAATTACACCCAGACACAGAACAAATGATTCGCTCATCACACAATGTATAGTTAACATATATATGTATAGTTATAACAGCTGTATTCTAAGCACAAACAGCTAGTTATTTTTATTTACACATTAATATTCTGGTGCAGAAATGTATTTCCTAAATTTATTAATGCAATACGTAAAACAAAGTAGGTATATTATTTTACTTGACCAAGATCAAATACAATCAATCAATCGTGGCAATCGGCCCCGACTTACGAGTTGTAGGTCGCGAGTTCAAACCCAGCCAGGCGCATTACTTTGTGTAATTTATTACATCACCACTGCTCTAAAAACGGTGAAGGAAAACATCGTGAGGAAACCGGCATGTCCTAGAACCAAAAATTCGAAGACATGTGACATCCACCAACCCGCACTGGGCCCGCGTGGTGGATTACGGCCCATTCCCTCTCCTAGAGAGGAGGCCTGAGTCCCAACAGTGGGAACATTATAAGGCCGACTATACTATACTATAATCGTGGCAAATATTAAAAGTTCAGCTAAGTTAAAAGTCAAGAGGTGAAGCAGGCAATACAAAAACTATGCCATTATATATTATCATAAATAATATAATCAATCGAGTTCACACTCAGACGAATTTTTTGTCAGAATTTGACTGACCATTAGCTTAATTTGATAGGACTTGTAAATCTTTTCGTCGATTATCCAGCATGGTGACTTAGTCGCAAAATGTCTATTTCGCAAAATGTTTGCTGAAGTTTTTCTCATAATGTCGTTTTCGCAGAATGTCTCTTTCTCAAAAGATCGCTTCTTTACAATGCGTCTTTCGCAGAATATCTCTTCTCTCTCTCGCAAAATGTCGCGTTAATAACGGAGAATAAAATTTAACCAGGTTTAAAAAAGGGTGATTTTTAAATGTTTATAAGTTTTATAATTTATTCAACAACAACAATAACCCTTTTTAACCTAGCAAAATTTTATTCTAAGTTACTAACGCGATATTTTGCGAAAAATATATTTAATTTATTTATTTATAATAAGCACACCAACAGCACAGTCACTTTACAATTCAAATAAACTTACATCTAAAATTTGCATTTCATTAAATGTTTACTGAAATGCAAATAACAGTTATGCATGATATTGACATAATGAATTTTAGAGACACAGAGAATATAAAAAGTGTATCTAGTACACCTAAATCCAGAACATTACAAAGACAAAACACACCGAACTATAAAGACGTACATTATTCGCACTGTTTATATAGGCAGCGTCTGTATGAAACGAAACTCATGGAGAAGACATTGATAGGGTAATCCATAAAGTTGGAACTTTCACCATATAGCCTTGCCATACGTGTAAGAGGATAATTATTTATTTATACTTAATGTACACCAAGATAATGAATGATATAATTTGAGCCGCACTCGCATTTCGTGATCTCTTCCAGGCAACTTGGAATGGACAAAGATTGCCTGGACATAAAATGGGGTTGCACTTGGTGCATTACAAAACAAGATAAACAATTGGTGAAAAAATAAAGTACATACTTAGTACTAAAATAGATACACAAATATATACATAGGTAAGAAATATATATAGATTCTGCGAAAGAAAGCGCCCTTTTCATAAAGAGTCATTCTGCGAAAGTGTCATTATGAGAAAAAAATTGCACCAGGTTTTTTTTATGACGTGCTCGCCTACGAAGATTTTGCCCTTGGATTTTCTAAAATATCCCCCCTAAGGGAATGAAATGGGAGTCCAAAGTTGAATGGAGAAATCTACTTTCAAGCGAGCAAAGCCGCTGGCAGGAGCTAGTTCATACATATATAGTTAGTTAGTTAGATAGTTAGCCCATGTATGTCCCACTGCTGAGCGAAGGCCTCCCTCTTCCTTTTCCACACAAGTCTGTCCTCGGCCATTGCGGGCCAGTCCCTCCGGTAGTTATCCAGCTCATCTTTCCACCTTCGCCTTGGTTTAATGGGACCCAATGAGTGGCTTTTTAGCCCACCGCTCATCTGATATGCGGCAGACATGTCAGGCCCAATCCTACTTCAGAGTGGCAGCTTTTCGGGTAACATCTTTTATCTTAGTTTTGGCGCACAGCATTTTGTTCCTTACGCCCAGGATACTGCGCTCCATGGCTCGTTAACATACATATAATCACGAAAAATTGTGAACGAATATGAGTACACAAATCTATATATATAAAAGCGAAATACTACTCACTGATTGATCACGAAATCTCAGAAACTATAAGACCTACAAACTTAAAATTTGGCAGGTAGATTCCTTATAGGGTGTAGACATCCGTTAAGAACGGATCTTGCGAAATTCACCCCCTAAGGAGATGAAACGGGGTCCTAAGTTTGTATGGAGAAACCTACTATTACGCGGGTAAAACCGCTGGCAGAAGCTAGTGCTCTAATATAGGTGTCATTGTGACAAAATTGAGATGCAACAACATAGTCCAAATCTCAATATTCACATCTCAGATGAAAACTGTCCTGTCCATTCAGTGAACTGCATAGATTCTCCTTTACGTCCCAACACATAAACTAACCAGTAGTTTGTTGATAATAGTCAGTGTGGACGATAACTTACTCAAGCTATGTTATCAAGTTCTGGCCTGCCAAACTTACACTGTGGCAAGAACATGTTCTAACTTGTCCTGTTGCAAACGATTCATCATCATACGGTACGGTGTACCAGAGTGGGAGCTTGGGATATAAACAAAGTAATAGTAACTGTTGTTTATTATAGAATGGCAAGAGGCAAACCTTCTATTTCGTGGGTGGACTTGTAATTTATAGACTCCGTAGAGTTGTACATTATTTTCTATTTCGATCCACTTTTTTATATTTTTTATTTTATTTATTCATGTTGACTGGTCTACACTAACCTCTTACTCCCATTAATATTATAATTGTAGTAAGAACATATTGTAAAACTATTTATTTTATTTTATTAGAGTAACTATGGAGTTTCTTACCGTTTCTTTTCCATCGGAAACGACTAATATAGGAACTGTGAGCTAGCTGCCGACTTTTTATAAGAGTCCATGTATCTTAAAAAGTTATGGACGGTTTCATAAGAACATTATTCTGTAACTATAATGGTTAAGGATCTGCCCTTAGAGACTTGTATCAAAAAACCAACAACTATTCATTCATATAAGGATTTTATTTTTTAATTTACTTACACTCATCTATTTTTTTCAACTGTTTTTAAATTCATCAGAACTCGACCGCCACGTTTTTAATGCCAAACAGACACGACAGTCGTGTTTGAAAAATAATACTTCATCCATGCTGTTATTTTAACATCGGTATAAATAATAAAATCAAATCCGCTCCCCGACTGAATACGAAATAGGATACCAATAGGAATTCAGTATTCGGTATCGGACGAGTTAGAAATATTTAAGGATGACAAATTGTATAGGGACTTGGTAAAAAATATTTGGACCTAAGGAAAATATTTTTTTTTGCGAGACGCACAGAATCAGTCGTTATGGCGACATTTGGGAGAGGTCTATGTCCAACAGTGGACGACTATCGGCTGAAAAATGATTAGTCAAAACGTACAGCTATCAATCCAGTATTCCAGTTCAGCTAATTCCATCAGTCCTGTGCGCCTCGCATCGATCAGGTACCCGTGATCCACACCAGGTCACCGGTCCACCTTGTGGGAGACCTTCCAACGCTGCTTCATCCTGGACGTGGTCGCTACTCCAGAACCTTTCGGCCCGATGAACCATCTGTTCTGCAAGCAATGTGCCCTGTTTACTGCCACTTGATTTCATTGCGATTTGCCCTTTGGCTGTTGCGTTTTGACTGCCCCTCTCAAAATCAGTAGGACAAGTTTTGTGTAGGTGAGATCAGTTATGAAAAATAAAATATTAAGATTTCTATGAGTCTATGCTATCTGAAATAAAGTTCTTATTATTATAACTTTGCATAAACATGCAATAAAATGGAAATGCAAAGAAGCAATAGTACCATCCTCTTTAAAATTCCCTATCTGCCTAAATTCCATAGCTGGCACTAGTCCATACGTTTCGTACGATCCCCGTAGCTGTCGATATCAGGTGTAAACTTTCTCCCAGCCTGCTCGGTACCGGTTCAGAGCCGGCGTCCATCGGGACCCACTCCCTAACCCCTCACACACAGAATTCGATATCCGCTGAAGGAAATTTTCTGAACAGTCTGTAAGTAAAGGTTTTGTTTATCTTGATGATGTTATGGTGGTCGCTGTGTTTCTAGATGTAGTTATTGTTGTCGTAGGTGTACTCTTATTTTTATTGTCAAGATGTCTTTCTTTTTTTTACTTATAATCCTCTGTTCTCTTCGAAATATAATTTTAATCTTATTTTTACGCTGAAAAATTTGATTTTCTCAATTCTCTTTTATTTTAAGGTTATTTGTAAAATACTGAAAAACATAATTCCAGGAACAACAATTTCAGGAACGGACAGTTCTACGATATGAAATGAAATTATTGAAAGTCATGAATGACATAGGTACCTACATTTACGAGCAATAAGATACACACATCACACATTTTAACAAAAACTGGGCAAGTTCGAGTCGGACTCGCACACTGAGGGTTCCGTACAAACTTGAAAGGTAAATTGCAGTTTACGGTTTATGACGTATTAAAAAAAAAACTACTTACTAGATCTCGTTCAAACTAATTTTCGGTGGAAGTTTGCATGGTAATGCATCAAATATTTTTTTAGTGTTATCATTCTCTTATTTTAAAAGTTATAGCGGGGGGACACATTTTACCACTCTCTCTCGCGCAAAAAAAAAATGTCAGTTTAGAAAAAAATTATATTAGAAACCTCAATATAATTTTTGAAGACCTATCCATAGATACCCCACACGTATGAGTTTGATGAAAAAAAATGTTTGAGTTTCAGTTCTAAGTATAGGGAACCCCTATTGTCTTTTTTTATTTTTGTGTGAAAATTTAAATGTGGTTCACAGAATACATCTACTTACCAAGTTTCAGCAGTATAGTTCTTATAGTTTCGGAAAAAAGTGGCTGTGACATACGGACGGACAGACAGACAGTCATAATGAATCCATAAGGGTTCCGTTTTTTGCCATTTGGCTACGGAACCCTAAAAAATACGCTATTCAAGAAATATGTGTACGACATCTAGTTCTAAATTACCTATTTGATGGTTAGGTAATTAGGAACCATTTGTCATACACATATTTGTTGAATAGCAGAAGTCGATAGAAAATATGGCAATGCCCAGAAATCACATTGCTCGAGACTATATACTGAAACTGCATGGTTTTCATATGATTTGATACTTACATGTTTCCTATATGAACTTTAAGTCTATTTTGGTGTTTCAGGGTAGTCAGCTAGAGAACATCAGCCACATCTAGTTTAAATTGACGCGTATAAGTGTTTATAAAACCTATTTCCAAAATAAATATTATTTAATATTTCATAATTATGCACTTCGCGTGACCCAAGGGCTGGCTTTTACCTCGGTCAGAGATTAAGCATTGCCATACAACGTGGCAATGCTGCCAGCCTTTTGGGCACACTTCCAGTCGACAGAGATGCGGAGGAGTTTTATGACGCCATTTTTAGCTAGTAGTTTTTGCCTTTAGTGTATATAAGTTTTAATTAGTTAAGTGTTTTTCTAAAACACAATATTTCATTTTCTTGAATTCGCAGTAAAGTTACCGTTCAGAATTTTAATAGGTCTCTTAACACACACTTTTTATTAAATGGATTGAATAGATACTCATTTTATTATTTAACTAATATTTTATCTTTTATTATGTCTATAGCTGTTTTACAGGTTGTCTGAATTTAAGTCGTTTGAAGAACAGATTCTAAGCTTGTTAACTATTTTTAGTACTAAGATTCTATTACCAAAATCTAAATAAATCTAAAGTTTGCTCCTTTAAATTCATTTTGCTTAAAATATAATTCATTATTCGAACTAACTTCTTAGAAAGGGCTAATTAAGTTTAGAATATATTCTAATTATTTCAGCTGTTAATCTAATTTGAACTCTGTTGTGTAAAAGTTAAAGCAGACATCGGTTAGGTAGTGTGAGGGAGGTAAAGCGACATTGACGGACCGACCAATCAGTGGGCAGGACAAATTAAACTATTAATTCATTCAGATTGGTTTAGAAAACGTAATTATTTGGTTGCTATTGTAGCAGTAGACTAGTTACTAATGGTTGAATTGTTACATACATAGCTGCTCTTTGTTTCTGTTTCTAGAACTTCTTATCTATACATACAAAAGGAGAAACTGACTGACTGACTGACATATCAACGCACAGCCGAAACTACTGGGACTAGGAGCGTGAAATTTTGCACAGGGTTTCCTTTTATGACGTAGGCGAGCACTAAGAAAGGAGTTTCCAAAATTCACCCCCTAAAGTGATGAATTTGGGGTCCAAAGTTTGTATGGAGGAATCCACTTTCGCGCGGGCAAAGTCGCTAGCAGAAGCTGGTTTTTAGGGTTCCGTAGCCAAATGGCAAAAACCAGAATCCTTATAGATTCGTTATGTGTCTGTCTGTCCGTCCTTATGTCACAGCCACTTTTTTCCGAAACTAGTTATAGTTTGTGAGTGTTTCAACAGTAAAGCTCTTAAGCTATACTGTTGAAACATGGTAAGTAGATGTATTCTGTGAACCGCATTAAGATTTTCACAAAAAATAAAAAAGAAACAATAAATTTTGGGGGTTCCCCATACTTAGAACTGAAACTCAATTTTTTTTTTTCATCAAACCCATACGTGTGGGGTATCTATGGATAGGTCTTCAAAAATGATATTGAGGTTTCTAATATATTTTTTTTATATACTGAATAGTTTGCGCGAGAGACACTTCCAAAGTGGTAAAATGTGCCCCCCCCCCGTAACTTCTAAAATAAGAGAATGATAACACTAAAAAAAAATATTTATGATGTACATTACCTTATAAACTTCCACCGAAAATTGGTTTGAACAAGATCTAGTAAGTAGTTTTTTTTTTAATACGTCATAAATCGTAAACCGCAATTTACCTTTCAAGTTTGTACGAAACCCTCAGTGCGCGAGTCCGACTCGCACTTGCCCAGTTTTTTTGTATAAAGCATAATATTTTACTCAGATTGATAGAAATGAGATTTAAAAAAATTGGTTTTAAAAAAAATATTCTATCCGTTATTTACTCTCTTCTCGTAGGTGTGCTGGAAGATATTTCTTTCGAAATAAGCACCACCTTTGTGCTAAATGTACAAAAGGCTAAAATCCTCATTAACGTCCAGCCCAAATTCTTTTTTTTAGGTGGGAAATCATCCAATGACTACCTACCTCCACTCTAGGGCAGAACGAAAGGGCGTGTCAGAATTTTAATGACTAAAACCCACTCATATGTAAGAACATAGGAGTGGGTGTCAGTCAGGTTCCAGGATTCCGGGGTGCTCTTTCACACAATCCATGGCCCTAGTAGGCTCCAACCCTGCTGGCCCCCCTACGGTTTTGCTGACATCTCCATGAAATGAAGAAACAAAACTTTCGCTTCCGTGACTTATAGTAAATGCGTCATACTCGTGAACGGGTGCCGTCAGTTGACGGGTCATCTCTTAGCTGCCAGTGGCTTATTTTTAAGCTATTGCATAGCTTCTATCGCGGGCCTTGAGCGCGGGGACCGAATCCAGAAATTCCGTAACGAAAAATATACCTCACGCTCCTCACTCCGACGGGCACGGAGGTGTGGCTTGAATGCCGACAGAGACCGAACACTTATTTTAGAAAAGTCGTTAACGACCTGTGTGGCGCATTGGTACAGCGTTCTACCTATGTTATCATCGTGCCTCGAGTTCAAATCTCGGTCAAACAAAATAGTCTTTTTGTATTATAATAGATTATAGTAATGTTCTATGATAACAACTGAACATACTTGTAGCAATTTATGAAGTAAACAAGAAAGAAAAAAAATTGTTTTCTTATCGGTCACCACGCTCAAAAAGTGTAACTTGAATAATATCAAAGAAAAAGAAATACTGCATAAATAAAATAAATAAATAATTATAATTGCATAAGTTGATACAAACTGCTATGCAATAGCTTTACCGCGGCAGTCCCCGAGTGCCACACTTATTTTTTTTTTTAATTACTTATTTTTAATTACCTATATACATTGTGCTCACATAACAGAAGCAACAAGAAATATGTAACCAAGATTATAATTATGTAACTCATAATATGGCCGGTAAAACTCGGGAGTACCCTATGAATTTTGATTCCCTTGAGAGTCGAAAGATACGTTTTTTGCGACATAAACCGCCGTATCTTTTTTTTTTCAATTTAGACGTTTGATTTTTTCACAGTTTAAGGGACCGCAGACCTAAGTATATGGTTTTAATTTCAGCTAGATACCTCAAAAATACCAACCCATTACCCATCAATTTTTGAATCAGGCTGAGAATCACTAAAGTGTGACGTGGATGACGGCCCATTCCATCTCCTAGAGAGGAGGCCTGAGTCCCAGCTGTGGGAACATTGTAAGTGTGATTATGATTACATATATTTTCTATATATACATATTATTTACATTTAATATTTAATATTTCTTAAAAAAAAGCATAATAAAACAACATTTAAAAATTTAAAAAATAGTAGCCCACCGGTATCGGGAACAGGGTCCAAGCTACCGGTGGTCAGGGCTCCTGAGAGAGGAATCTCCTAACAATGCGCGTCGTGTCCAGGAGTACCGCTTTCTGGATCAAGCCCTTAATCCAGCTGCCCAACAAGAGCTTCCTCAAATGTTGTTCGAGGCTCTTAGCTATTAAGCCATTGGCCGTTACGACTATCGGCACAATGACTGCTCTATCCACTTCCCACATGTCGACAACCTCGCGAGCTAAGTCAAGATATTTAGTTATGATTATTATTACCTACTTCAAGAAAATTATACACCAGTAGGTACACAAATAGTAATATTTAATTCAATTATGCCAACTGAAAACCAGCGCTGGGTGTCTGACGCCCAGCAAATGCTGAGGTCAGACTTTCGGAGCGAGCACGCTCGGCGCATTCTGTACTTTTGTTCTTTTTTTACTTTGTGTTTGTGACCCGTTGTGCTGTGTCTGTCCCGAGTAAAAGTATTTCTATTCTATGCTATATTATAGATAGAAATTCTATACATTCTCGGGTAACTACTACCAAGGTAGTTCAGAGTACACAGATCTGGGTCACTGTTCTATTAATTTCAGCGCAGCGTTAGTTTGATCTGCAAACATGGCTTGTATGTTTGTGTATGCCTGCTGAAGCTGGCTGATAATCTTTTGAATAATATTGGCATCTTAATCAATAGCATTTGGAAGGATTGATTTGTGGAGAGATGATTTGTAAATCAATATGATGAGTGGTTAAATAAGTAGTTTTGTGAAGGTCTTTGGTTGTCTTCGTAGATGTATGTGATGAGAACCAAAGCGCTTGTGACTAAAATAGTATATTTTGATACAAGTGGAGATAGTTTGCCAATGCGACCGACGTGGAATTACACACGAGCCGTAGGCGAGGGGAGGGTGTTATGGAGCCGAGTGCTGCAGTAACAAATTTCCACGTGTATCAAACGACGTTTTCCACTTACGAAGATATAAATAAACGGGGGTTGAAGTGCGATTCGTGGGGGTCGCTTAGCGCCTAGTCTAATACGATAAATGTAATAAATTGCGGCGGGGGCGGGCTCGTGCTTTTTTCCGAATTAGTGCGAAAAATAGTAAATTGCGTGCCTAAAAGCGGGTTGTCATGTAAGTGTATTGGAAAATATCTAATAATAGGTCTTTACCTATGAAATTGCTGTTTTTTAAAACGGGTTGCATTGAAGTGTTAATCTTTGGATTGACTTGGAATTATAAGTTTAAATAAACTTTATATTAAAGGTACTCGTACGTTATTCTTTTTTCGAAATCAGGTTAATTTATTGGTTTCTTTGTGTTTTGTATTTTCTGTGATATCGTGTGGGGAGCAGTGGTGACCGAGTGGTAACGATCCCGGCTTACTACTTGTAGGTCGCGGGTTCAAACCCAGCCAGGTGCATTACTTTGTGTAATTTATTTTCATCACCACTGCTCTCAAAACGGTGAAGGAAAACATCGTGAGGAAACCAGCATGTCCTAGAACCAAAACTTCGAAGACATGTGACATTCATCAACCGGCACTGGGCTCGCGTGGTGGATTACAACCCATTCCCTCTTCTAGAGAGAGGAGGCCTGAGTCCCAACAGTGGGAACATTAAAAAGGCTGATTATGCTATACAATTTCTGGCCAAGCAAGATGGCGCCGTTAAGTAGTCAGAAAAGGAATCGATTTGCTAGGTCCGCGAGAATAGAATAGAATAGAATAAAACTTTATTTTACACCAAAATAGTAACAAAAACTTTTAAACTAACTTAATCTATGGGTACAATGGCGGTCTTATTGCCAACAGCGATATATCTACCAGACGACCTTAGTTTGGACTGTAAGAACTTAACATAAAAAGGGGGTAGTCTGCGGTGTACTGTGTGTGTGTGTGTGTCGAGGTTTGCTCTATACAGCTTTTGTATAGTTTCTGTTACATTACTACCTATAGAAATAGTGCGTACAGCTAAGGAGTGGAATTCCTTGCCGGAATCTGTTTTTCCTGATGGCTACAACCCGGGAATCTTTAAGTCAAGAGTGAATAGGTTATTTCTAGGTAAGCGCGCTCCATCGTTGACCGCATCGTCGCTTTCCATCAGGTGAGTTAGCGGTCAAGCGCGAACCTATCAAGAATAAAAAAAAAAAAAATAGTACTTGTTAATCCAAAAAAAAAATACAATCTTATTAATTGAGAATTCAAAGGAACAATTTGCCTGTGGTCTTTCCGTCCGATTATAATTTAGGTGTCTTCAAGGCTGGAGTGAATAGTCTCTTAATAAACTCGTGTGCTTTACCATCAACGATTACATCACTGTTTACAGTTTTATTTTTTATTTTTAATAAATAATAATAATAATATAAGTTTATTAAAGATAACTTGGATCAAATTTGTTAGTAGTAAAAACTTAAAACTAGTGTTAGTAATACAACCTTAATCTACTCGACCCCTGCCTGAATCGAGGTATCAATACTCATGTAAGCAATAATACAACGATTCATGTACAGGCAGTCCACTCTACTGGCTATCATATCTTCTGGCTGTTTTTGGTTGGAAAACACTCAATGACTTCTCTCGTTCTAGAGCTGAGCGAGCTGCCTTGCGTTCCAGGACCCCGGGTTTCCCTTTCGAAAGCGAACCCATGGCCCCAATAGGCTTTGGCCCTGCTGGGCCCCTACGGTTTTGCTGGCATCTCTTTGAGGCGCGCGTGGACCATTACGCGCCGTCGATGATTCGGGCTCTGTCCGGAGGTGTATCGGACGGTCGGACAGCGAGCTACCTATTGCTCGTTGTCCGCAATCCCACACCTACGGTACTACTTACCATCAGGTGGGATCGCAGTCAAGCGCCAGTTCATGTCATTAAAAAACCGGGCAAGTGCGAGTCGGACTCGCGTACTGAGGGTTCCGTACAAACTTACCTATGAAAACAGTTCAATTCCCGAACTGACTTACTTACGAAGATTTTTCCGAATCGAAAAAAAAGTTTTTTTTGTGACGTAACTGCAAAATTACAGTTTTCAGAGTTTTTTCCTATACTTGTATTATGAGACCTTGCTTCATGCCATTTTTCAGTATTCTAGGCCAACGGGAAGTACCCTATAAATTTTGATTTCCTTCAGAATATCGGAATGTACGTTTTTTGCGACATAAACGGCCGTATCTTTTTTTTTTCGTTAATTTAGAAGTTGGATTTTTTCACAGCTTCAAGGGACTGCAGACTTAAGTATATCGTTTTAATTTCAACTCGATACCTCTACGAGTTCTCAAGATAAAGGGTCTGGACAGACAGACAGACGGAAAACAAAGTGATCCTAAAAGGGTTCCGTTTTATCCTTTTGAGGTACGGAACCCTAAAAAATTGAGAGATAAAACACAGAATACAACTGTTTAAATCTAGCCTGAAGCATTCAATGCTAATGGACTACTTAAGACCTAAATGACAACGCTAAAAATGATGAAAAGAAAGAAGGAATCATACTTATTACTCATAACACCACACCCTAATCCGTTCTAACGCCGATAAATTACATGAAAACATTCCCTTTCGGCAAAAGAAACCGACCTTCAATGAACGAACAACGAACGATGAATGGAAGAACGAATGAAGGGAAAGCTTGTAATTACGAGATTTCTCCGCTCATTTCAGTAATGAGTCCTACTGATTAGTGATGGATTAGGCACGACGAGGCACAAATAATGTGTCCACGACGTATGTGCCTACAGCTAATAGGCAATCTTTTGAAGATTTTGGAAAGTTGTTTACATGAAACGATTTGTTTTTACAGTTCCAAGACCATTTACCTCGGGAACGCGTGGAGGTAACGAGTTGAAATTAAAACCATATACTAAAGTCTGTGGTCCTTTGAAGCTGTGAAAACATCAAATTTCTGAGTTAACGAAAAAGATACGGCCGTTTATGTCGCAAAAAACGTGTATTTCGACACTCAAGAGAATCAAAATTGATAGGGTACTTCCCGTTGATCTAGAATACTGAAATTAGGCATGATGCAAGGTCTCATAGCACAAATACAGGAAAAAGTCTGAAAACTGTAAATTTTTAGTCACGTCACTAAAAATAACTATTTTTTTAAAAAGATAGTCGTTCCATGTAAAGTACTGGATCTCTACCATCATGATTTCACTGAAATAACGAGATAGTAGACCTAGTCAGTTCATATCTGTGTGGTTCTTTTCTCAAAAAACTATCTCAGTCCCTAATCTATATGGTTCATTCATATGAGAACCATGTAGATTAGTGAATGGTCATATCATTATGACCATTACATCTTTACTGTATGGATTTTAGCAGAGACTTTGATCTCTGAGTTTGTTTCTTTTCTTCTTCTAACTAGAAAACATTAGCATCGTCTAGTTTAAATTGACCTGTAAGTGTCATAAGCTACTTGCAAATAAACATCATTATTAAAAAGACTAACGAGTATTTTAATAAAATGCTTGTTGAATGTATTTTTAGAATTCTAAGTTTTTTATCTGTCTTGATAATTCTTTTTCGCATTGGTCGCAGAATCTTTAATTGCTTATTAGAAACTGCATTTACTAGGAACTAGTGTTCTTCATTATGTTCTTTAATATTCATGTCAATTATTTTTTATATGATGCCTGGCAATGTTAGCTTTCGTATCAAAATCCATATTTTCCATAGTTTTAACGCTGTTGCTGGATTTCCATGTAAGGAAGTGTAAATTCCTGTATTATGTTGAATTTTGAGTGGAACCCGTGTATTTGATTTGGAAATGCGCTCCGACGGAGACGTTCCAATTTCCGTGGCCAGGCCCTCGCCAGAGTATTGAGAAATTCAATCAGTCGCGAAATTGTGGTTCATATGCGAAGAAATGTGGGCGTCTGGGGGGATTTTGTATTGTTTTAAATGTTGATGTTGTTATTAATTTTTTTTTAAAGAGAAACGACCAATTGGATCCAGGCACTAGCTTCTGATGTTTTATAAATGCCCATGTAAGGCTATGTGAAATAAAAAGATTTTGATTTTGTTTTTTATTCGTGTGCCTATCAATTATTTATGATAATATATATAATGCTTACCTATAACAGAAGACACATTTTTTTCTCGTGGTTTATGCTGTTACTTCAACTGTAGCTTGCATTTTTTTTTTAACTAACGATCAAAGTGCTCAATTTGCTTTAATTTAATTATAAGGTTGATTATGGCTAAAATAAAAGTGTTTTTTCAAACCTATTTGCAAAATAAATATCATTTATAATTTATCATTAGTACCAATTTTATCATTATCCTGCCCTTATTCAAATTTCAACAGCAACTCTATTGCCGATTAAAGCTTTCGAAATTTTTGTCCTTCTGCAAAACCAATCGAGTCTTCTTCTTCTTCCTTGCTTTATCCCTTCATTTGGGGTCGGCTCTCCTCGTTTTTAGGCGCCAGGATAGTCTATCCTGGGTTGTCTGTGCGTCCAGCTGAGCTCGTTCCAGATCTTTGGATACGGTTGTTTACCACGTAGCTAGAGGGCGCCCTCAACCGCGCAAAACCAATCGAGTCTAAACAAATAAAATTCAAATAATCGTATCGTATCCGTACCGTGTCGTGTAAAGATCTGAAATAATCCGGGATTGATAGGTGACTGCGAATGTTTTTCATCGGTCACTAATTACTATCCGTTCGTTGGACGATTTCAACGTATAATCGGTTCAGATTGGGATCCGGTTTTAATGAGATTTTTTTGGGTACCGTACCTCAAAAGGAAAAACGGAACCTTTCTAGAATCACTTTGTTGTCCGGGTTGTCCGTATGTGTGTCTGTCTGTCTGTCAAGACTCTTTATTTCGGGAATGCGTGGAGGTACCAAGTTGAAATTAAAACCATTTACTCAGGTCTGTGGTCCCTTGAAGTTGTAAAAAAACTAAACTTCTAAGTTAATGAAAAAAAAAGATACGGCCATTTGTATCGTAAAAAAGTATATTAAAATTTATAGGGTACTTTTCCGTTAACCCAGAATCCTGAAATTTCGCATAAAGCAAGGTCTTGTAGCACAGATATAGGAATAAATCTGAAAACAATTCTTTTTTGTTACGTCACAAAAAAAAAATATCGGGAATCGATCTATTTACCTAGGTAAGTTTGTACGGAACCCTCAGTGCACGAGTCCGACTCGCACTTGCCAAGATTTTACTTTAGTTTTGAATCGTTTTCAATAAGTATCTATCTCTTGTAATCTTAGACTACGAGTATCTTGGGCTCCAGAAAATTGAAGTTCTATTGACGATAACATTATATATACACAATAAACATTGTCTTGAAAAAGAGAAGAGATGCGAACGCATGATACTAAAAGAGTTATCAGTATAGTTACATGTGGATGGATGGAGATGGAGAGGGAGGCCAAAAAAGATGGATGGATTATGTCAGATTATGAAAGAAAAGGGAGTTAGTGATATTGTGTCGGGTGACAGGACAGAATGGAAGAAAAAATTTCTTCGACCTCAAGAAACATGGGACAAAGGCAGGAAGATGATGAATGTTCCCACTGCTTAGACTCATGCTCAGGCCTTCTCTGAGCTGCGGGAATGTTCCCACTACTTAGATTTAGACTCAGGCCTTCTCTGAGCTGCGGGAATGTTCCCACTGCTTAGACCTAGACTCAGGCCTTCTCTGAGCTGCGGTAATATTCCCACTGCTTAGACCTAGACTCAGGCCTTCTCTGAGCTGCGGTAATATTCCCACTGCTTAGACTTAGACTCAGGCCTTCTCGGAGCTGCGGGAATGTTCCCACTACTTAGATTTAGACTCAGGCCTTCTCTGAGCTGCGGGAATGTTCCTACTGCTTAGACTTAGACTCAGGCCTTCTCTGAGCTGCGGGAATGTTACCACTGCTTAGACTTAGACTCAGGCCTTCTCTGAGCTGCGGGAATGTTCCCACTGCTTAGACTTAGACTCAGGCCTTCTCTGAGCTGCGGGAGTGTTCCCACTGCTTAGACTTAGACTCAGGCCTTCTCTGGGCTGCGGGAATGTAGGAAAGAGTCATCTTGGTCTTACGCAAAGGGCAACTGAACACTTATGGGTTTCAGTCAGTAAAAGTCTGTCAGTCTATTTTTTGTGCACATGGGTGGGATGCCCACTATGTGCCGGTAGTGCATCGCTGTACGTCCGGTGGTCCGATGATGGAATGGGCTTGAAGGCATTATATTATTATTATTATTCGGACTTGATTCCGCCATCGTACAACCCGACGTGCGGCGAGTGTCCATCCTTACAGTATTAACGCCTCTAGGGTCCGGACTAAGCATTTCACCTCGTCGTTTTTACCGCGTGCATCGAAGAACTGGAACAATTTTCCTGCTGCAGTCTTCCCGTTCGATTATAATTTAGGTGTATTCAAGGCTAGAGTGACTAGGCTCTTAATAAACTCTTAATAATGATGCCAATCATTGCTTACCATCAGGAGGGATCGCAGTCAAGCACTAGTTTATATCAATAAAAAATTAATAATTCGGTTGTGCAATTCCGACGCACACTTCCCGAAATGCAACCGGTATAAAATCGATAACTTGGTGTCGATTCTTAAGATTTTGAAACTTCGACTGGTGACTCGTGATCCTCTTGGCTCGCTTCTCAATTGATTCGCGCATCAAGCTAGTATCTGGCAGATCCGTTCCAAAGATAAGAGCAGTAGTTACTGTGTTGGGAAAAGAACATGCAGTCTTCAAAAAAAGTATTAAAAGTCAAGTACTATCTACCCACCCCACTCCTTGCCTCTCCCCCCACAAATACAGGACTCAACCAAAAATCAAGGCACACAAACAATACATCTTTCTCTAAACGTGCGCGCATTACGCCTTACTTACTTACCATAACAAAATACCAGCCCAATTTTACTATGCAACAAAGAAAAATACACCTTAAAATGAAAGCAGTGTTGTCCATTTTTCGGTGTGCTTATATTGTTACATATGGCAATAAATTTTATATAAAATAGCGCATAACAGCGAGACGAGGTACAAAGATTAATTTTGTAGACGGGTTAGTTTATTGAATGTTGTGTTTTTGTCACTTTAGGAAATACGGAATCAATTAACACATTAAATGCCAAGAATTTAAAATTTAGTTCTCACCATATATCGTTAGCCTATACGAAAAATTACGTAGCTGAGATATACCTATCGCATACGAGATATCTCGTACTTAGGCATTAGTAATATAATACTTTCATTAGAGGCCATCTACAGCTATAGAGGTCCTAAGATATTATCTCGTATATTTTTTTTTGTAGTGGAAAAATCATCCAATGACATCCCCCGCCCTTGGAAGGAGTGGAAGGGAGTGTCAGACTTTTACTGACTAAAAACCCACTCCTGTTCCGTCGTTGCCTTCGTACCAATTATCTCGTATGTGGCATCAGAAGAAATCATCTACGAGATATCATTCAATGTGTAAAACGGTGCGTTTTATTTTTTGAAAAAAAAAAAATAATGCATTAGGTATTTACTGCCACAGTTTGCAGAAAGCGTGAGCAAAAAAAGAGTTAGTTTAAAATTTATCTTTTGGATGGGGTCTGTTGTATTAGAAATTCACTTTATAATTTGTTCATTTTATCGGGAGTTATTAATTACAATGTGACGTTGTTTGCAATAATACGGTAACATTTAGATACTTGATAAAAATAAACTCTCTACAAAATAAATCGTATCATGTCTGCCCTCCACGCTGCAAAATTTTATTCTGTGTCCCGGCGCCACTCGGGCGCCTCCCCGTCGCGAATAGGAAACAACATCAGGCCCCAATTCGCGGTTTTTAACGGATAACCTTTCTCCGACCAAATAAGTGTGGGACTTGCGACAAAATGTTGCGAAGACGCCGAAACACGAACAATTACCGGCTTAGTTGATTACGAAATGTTGGCTTGTTTTTCGTTTGAAGTATGTATTGGATATTTTAATGTTTTGTTTGTTACTGTGGATATTATGGTTTGTTGATACAAACACACAGGGGTACAGGGTTACAGGTTAGTAACCGTTTGTCAAGCTCAAGTTGAACTTTGACGGGCTTGTGACTCCAGCACCCATACGAGGTAAATAGTCGGTGGTGGTAGGTTCGTTACAGTGGTTTAAAGCATCAAATTCAGCGTATTTTTTACATCTATGTCATGTTTCTTTTTATTCTTCGAACCGCTCGCACCGGGCTTTTAAAAGGCTATTTACGGCACTGGTCTATAGACAATCTACTATTTCAAACTTCAAGAAATCTTAAACGTGTCGTAGTGGGGCTGTATGGCTGGAATTCGTTCCATTGTCACCGGGGCAGAATACTTCGCGTTTTCTTACATAAGGCTCTCCGTTTAAATGTACCTGGCGTATGAAGCGTGGAAAGTGTTTGATGTTTGAAGTTTTATTTTGGAGAATATGAGAATATTTGTAGAAGTTTAGGTGAAAGAGGATTTATAAGAAAATCTGTGTTCCTTTTTTTTTTCAATACTTAAATAAAATAAAATAAAATAGCATATAATATTGCATATAATATTGGCTTAAATTGCATGTCGAGGAGTCTCCATTTAGGCATAGAAATGCCTTTAATAATAATAATAATAATAACCCCATCGCCGTATCTCTACGTTGACGTCGTGGTGGGGCTTGCGTGCTCCAATATACCCTAGGTCTGTATCGGTAAAGTTTGCTTTGCCGTAATATGCCTAGGGTGAGGGGCCAGACTAAGAGAGATACAATCCGCAGTGCAGTTTTGTGGCGAACTGTTGGGCATTAGCGACCCCACGGACCCGATCTCCCGGGAGAATTCTTGTTCTTCATCTCCGGCTTGCCTTTATTGGCCGGCCGTAGTGAACACTGACGAGGAACTGAGCTCCCACCTCTCTCTTGCCTTTATTGGCTGGCTTGGGTGGAGATTCGCAAGAGCAAACGTGCTCGGGAGAAGGATGTATAATCCAGTAAGGTGCTGGTAGGGATCTTGACCGTACTTCCGGGATTGTCCTGATAGCCGTGGTATACCTCTCCACTCCTTAAGCACCTCAGGATATGTTGCCCTCTTGTTGCTACGTCACTTCGTGCTAGCGGCCGTTTTTGGGGGCCCATTTATTGAGTGTGCAAGTCACCCCCTGCCTTTTTTCGATGCATATTAATAACGTTGTTCAGGCAGGGGCCATAGTCTTGACATAGTTCCATGTTACCAGTCCACTTAAGACTCCAAAAACCATAGCCCTATTATCTTTGTTCTCCATATGTCGCAACAGTATTTCAATAACCGGGGGTTGTCCTTGGGTGCACTAGCATAGCGCGTACAGGGATAATCGTCGGTTGGTATCATGTTCCATTATAATTGTCTAAAGGGCCTCTGCGAGTTGGCTTCGGCTCCTCGTACGCCTCCCAAAGGTCCAGGACCTCAGGGTCCTGAGATAAAAAAAAAAAAAAAAAAAAAAAAAAAAAAAAAAAAAAAAAATTATAATAATATACTTTATTTCAGATATAGAAAATCCATAATGTGTTAGTAACAGAGATACTTAAACAACTATGTTAGTAAAAAAAAAAAAAGTATTAAAACAAAATAGAAATAGAAATCATCCCCTCCTAATTCATATATTTTCCCTCAGCACCAGGCCCGCAGGCATGCCTGCGGGACCAGTGCCTCAGGAAAGGACAGTCTGGTTTCTCAGCAATTACCTTCAGGATGCTATTGGAGCCTCCACGTATCCTATGCATCAAGGATGCCGTTCTTTTACGCATGATAGCCTCAAAACAATCCGTGCCTGCCTCAGCAAACATGCCTGACGCGCTACAGAACCGTGGAAGCCCCAACAACACCCGGAAAGCATTATTGTACTGAACTCGAAGAGCGTTGTAGGCCCTCTGCGTATACGTGACCCACAGACTGCAGGTATAAAAAGTCTGGCAGTAGGCCTTAAACAGTGTAATTTTCACTTCTTTAGTACACCTAGCAAACCTGCGGGCCAACATATTACATCGGACCGACAACGCTCTTCTCTCTCTCTCCAAATCATCGTCATCATTCAGATCCTCATTCAAAACGTGCCCAAGGTATTTAAATTGAGACACCCTCTCAAGCGCTACCCCATATAAGTAAACTGGAGGAACCGACCTAGGTTTTCTGGAACCAGCACGAAACACCATGACCTCACTCTTCCTGACATTGTACAGGAGTCCATGAGCCGTGGCGTATCGCTCACACACTCCAAGCAGCCGTCTGAGTGCATCAATCGAGGGACTCAGCAGCACCATGTCATCAGCATAACTGATACTATTAATAATCTTACCATCAATAGAGCATCCGACACCAGTGCTGCCGAGTTCCTCGACCAGCTGATCGACGTACAGACTGAAGAGCCCTGGGGAGGTCAAGCCACCTTGCCTCACGCCACACTCCAGCCTATACTCACCAGACAAAGAACCCGACCATCTGACCTGGTTAATTTGATGGTTATACCAGTACTCGAGGAGGTTTATCAGCTCATGGGGTATGGCATTCTCCCTCAGCTTTGACCACAAGATATTATAATTAACCAGGTCAAAAGCCTTGGAGAGATCCAGAAAGGCACCATACACAGGAGTACTTCTGTCAGTGTAGTACCTAACTGTGTGCTTGAGCGCCAGAATAGCAGTTTCGGTGGACAACCCAGCTCTAAAACCGAACTGTGCATCATTTGGCTTAAGATGTCCCCTTATCCTACGCTCAAACACACAGTCAAGCACCTTAGCTGCTATAGTGGCCAAAGAGATCGGTCTGTAGTTATCCTTATCTGACGCATCCTTAGTTTTACTTTTAACTATAGGCACAACTATTGTCCTCATCAGATCCACAGGCATGTAGGAATGCCTCACGCAGAAGTTGTACAGCATCGATAGGACCCTAGGAAGATGCGGACCCGCACACTGAAAGTGTTCAATACTTAGGCCATCATGTCCGGGAGATTTTCCTTTAGTCATAGATTTAATAACATCCTTAATCTCTTTTGCCGAAATGTTTAATGGCTTTCCAGACATGATGCCCTCAGTGATACACACCTGCTCCTCTGCCCGACATGGATCCACCGCAAAATGCCTCCTAAACATGTCCGCAATCTCCCCCGGTTTCTCAACTCCATCCACACTCACCGGAACCGTAGGTTTAGGATTTAGCCTCTGAGTGGATTTCCAAAAGTTCCGGAAATGCTTGCGCCCATGTTCAGTCGCTAGCTTGTTCATTTTGATTTGGTCCTCATTATCCTGACAAAATTTCAACCTCTGCTTAAATACCTTGCGCGTCACATTCATCTCCTCAAATACCCTACCATTACGAGGTTTTCCATGCCACACCCAGTTCAGAAAAGCCTTCCTTGCATCTCCATGCGCGCCCCTGACATACTTATTCCATCCGATCACTGCACGCCGTCTCTTACCATCGTTCACCAAACCAGAACTGCCCTCAGCCGCTTCCCGAAGGGATGACACCAAATCTTTGTACAAAATGTCAATTACAGATCTGTGACTCTTATCCTGGCAAAAATTATCACAACACTCTCTCAATTCTGAAGGAAAATCTATATCTCTTAGTTTCTCCATACATAAACTATAGAAACAATTAATTTGTGATGCATTTCTTTCCCCCCATATAGCCTTATCAATGTTTTTATTTTTATTGGTCACTTGGACCGAAGCATCCCCTGGCCCTACCATCCCCAGATCAACCTGAAATGCAAGTGGATAGTGGTCTGACCAATAAATATCATGGTAAACTTCAACCTTTTTGAGTGACTCCCACGCCATTTCAGATACCAGGAGATGATCCAACCAACGTCTGCTTCCACACACATCACTGACAAAGGTGTACGTGTCAGAGAGAATACCTAGCTTTTCATAGTCAGCACAAATCCAATTTTGTTCCTCACAAAAACTCAGTAATTCCCTATTAAATAATTCGCCAGGGTGAGCATTAAAATCCCCTAGGATATAAACATATTCAGCATTTACGCTTTCAACAATAGCCGCTATTTCCCCTAAACAGTCACAGAATTCTATTAAGTTATTAAGAGAATCCGTCGGCATGTACACACTAAACAATAACAAAGTGCGGTCAGCGCGCCTTTAGTTGAAGGCTTTTCTCTTCTCTTACATTAGAAATATTCAATTAGGCAGATGACAAAAAGGAAAAATAAAATAAAATAAATAGAATAAAAATAACAAAGAAAAAAAAATTATAAAAAAAATAAAAAATAATTGGGAATCAAACGAGCTTACCTGTTAAGCGAAGTCTTGATTCTAATTTTATGAGCGCCGAAACTGAAATGCAATTCTATTATTGTTCACATAATGTAGTAATATTTTCATTACGGGTCAAAGGATTCGCAAGTTTAGATATATATAAAAAAATACAATCAATGTATCCTGGCAACACCATCGCGTCTAGATGTCACTTACTTTAGAGATTATAGGACAAGGAACAAGCTGTCTTTTGGACAGACTTGTTACCGCATACTTACATTCACTATTTCCCTGTAAGGATAACTGTGAGTTAGGTAGGTTAATTATTGCAGCTTTGGGGCTATTAACTAGTGGTGGGTGGGTGATTGCATTTCAGTTTCGGCGCTCATAAAATTAGAATCAAGACTTCGCTTAACAGGTAAGCTCGTTTGATTCCCAATTTTACTTCGCGCCGAAACTGAAATGCAATTCTATTATTGTTCACATAATGTAGATGTTTAGAGTTTGCTGCAATAATTAATTGTTACGCTATTGTTAGTACTGGTACTATCAACTCAAGTGCGGTTTCTTTTTATAGTAAGATATGAGTTGATTTCAGTTTTCCCTAAGGTTTTTTTGTCGCTACAGTCATACGTTCTTGCTGGGAGTGTCCCAAGGTGTTGACTAGACTATCCGTTCATTTTTTTTAAAGTATTGTGTGACAAGTATTCTCGTATTGTAAAAATATATTTGATTCATTGATAGGCAACTGATTTAGATGAGAAGCATGTTATCTTCAACAGGGGCAGTTATAATACCACGGTGTGAGACGTGTATTGTAATTAATTGGATTATTCTTAATGAAAGTCACTTATGACTTACTAGCTTATTTTAGAAATATTATATCATTACTCTCAGTATATTTTAGTACTTACTTAGTTATTTGTACATCATCGTTATATGTACCTTGCCAGGGGCGCCGATTATGAGAAATAAACAGTGGGTGCCGAGCACCCCTGAGAATAGACATCAAGAAACAGATAAGTAATCGCCTTTTAGGTTACGGTTACATTATAATATTTCTTGATACTAAAAACTAGTTTCATTTTTATAAAATGATTTCATTTTATATTTTTATCGAACATAATTAGTAATTAGGTACGCAGTATGTAAGTAGGACATTTATTTATTTGTCGGTTGATCAGTGTGCATTTTTCTTCTCACACTTCGCCACTTTTTCGAGTCCATCAAATGAGCATGAGCACCCATGGGGTTTTCTAAAAGCCAGCGCCCCTGTACCTAGCCGTTGATGTCGGCTATATTACAAGGTCATTATTACTAAATGTAATCAGACAAAAAGTTACTTTGGTTTTATAATACTGCTGTTCCCACTTAACACAAAGACAATTTGTTGAAATCTATTGAAGCAGAATAATCTCATTAGTTGTTTTTATCATACCATAGTGATGTTTTAAATGTCACTGGGGGTAATGTAATTACATTACATGCATCATATAATTAGCCTTGCATTAGGCAATGCAATTAGGTACATGCATTATATATTATCACATTCATCATTTTCGTTTCAAACGATAAGTATCTATTCACATCTAAGTTATATTTGTGTTGACATTGTAGGTGACTGGTATGGAAGTCTAGCTTATCGATTTTATTATTATTATTCCGTTTGTTCATTTAACATAACATATAAATTATATTTTATTATATTAAATTATTATTATTATTAATATTATTATTATTAAGTATTACAATTTTTTTTTTTTTTTTTTTTCTACTGCATGATACAGCTAGTATACTAACGTTTATTTCAGCATGTATGTGTATACTTGTATATACCTGTATGTATATGCATATGGGTCTATCTAAATATATGTAAATACAATTATTTTATACTTATGAAGACCATCTTATGTCATTTTTTTGTGCCTCCCGAAATGGAAGTTAATGCGATTGTCTTTCTCTGTCATCATAGTAGTATTTTTGTGTCACAGTTTATGTTATATGTAACGAGAAACTTTGTTTCTTGAGGGAGGGGTTTATGTCATGTCGATGAAATGAACTTCCTGCTAGGGACTAGATACCTAGAGAAGTTGTATGGTCACTGACTTTTCACGAGGACCTGTTGCACTAGTTGGTCCCCAGCATACACCCCCCCCCTTTTTGTTTCAATGCAATTTTACTTTTGTATTGGTAAGTTAAGTACTTATAGTTTTGATGATACTAGTAATTCAAATGGGGTAATTCATTGCCTCAATTAAGTAAGTGTATTTTGAACATTCAGTCCCACTTAGCTATTTTAGAGAATAAAGAGGAGATAAGATATGTTTATTCTACCTGGATAAACATGAAATAAATTTAAAAGTATCAGCCAAAGAAAAGACTAGTTTTACTGTAGGTCATGTGTGGACCGGGTTTTAGCTGCACCGTAGACAAAGTTGTCTATTGCATTTCTGACACTGTTTGACAGTGACAACCTAACAAAGTAGAGAGAAGCCATAATTTCACCATATGACTTATAGGATAGGTACATATAGGCTTATAGGCATGATATTAAACTGTGTTCAGCAAACCATCCCTGTTCCAAAATTGGTGGGTATGCCATGCATGTTTTGGGAATGTCTGAATGATCTAACATAAAGTCTAACATTACATTTCTTTACCAAGTGGTAGATAGTTGTCTACTTTTATGTTAAATTTTTAAGTTCAGGAGTCATGTATACTGCAAAGTAATTTTTCTATTAAGCGCAGTGAGATTTTTTGATTGTCATAGAAGTGAGTCCTTTGTGAAACAAGTTGCTTTGGTGCACACTTTTTGTGTCCCGTGGCATGAGAGCTCTTATGTGCCAAATGCATCAGAAGTAATGTTTCCATGACAAGGCCAGTTGTCTAGTCATGGGAAGCTTGTTCCTAGGTATTCCCTATAATAAGGCAATTTCCCTCCATACAATATTTGATTTGAACACAGAAAATATTGTCAATATAAGACAATTGCTACTGGAAATGTTATATCAGTGCAGATCAAATTAAATCTGAATCTTGTTATTTCTGTTTTGTTACAACAAAGATTTCCCTGTTTATTCATTTATTAGGAGCACCAACCAGGTAAGTTTTTACAAAAGATTTGAATTTAGGTTTAGTTCTGTGCAATTATGTCAATAGCAGGCGTACACGGTTTGTGTAATTTGACATTCATTTATATTGAATTTTTAGTTTATTGAGTGATTTAGACATTAAGTACGAGTAAGGTAGATACCTCATACCATTTTGTTCTAACAACTATTTACAAATATATCAGCACATATTTCATTATTTAGTTGTTGTATATCATTATAAGTTTATTGCTGACTTACTCCCTTGGGGTGATTATAAGTAAGTAGGGCTGGTGGTTTTGCCCGTCAATATTATTCCCTTCTGCTTTCAACAGTGAGAAGTTACTTCTTCTTAAAATCAATGGTAGCTTCCTCAAACCGCTCAGCCCAGCGGGTGGCCACACCAATTGTGGCATTGGTGTCATACATCAAGTATTCCAAGGTGCTGGTGCACGGGTTCTTCGAGCCTGTGAGGAGTTCCTGTAATTCTGGTATTGAAACTTTAGAACCTTATAATTTTATTCAGGACTGCTGGTATCAGCAGAGGACTTAACCTGCGATTTCCTTAGGTTTTGGTTCCTTAAAAGTTAGCTTACATGCTCTTTGAGCAAGGTTTTTACTATAAGCTTAAATACTGAGGATGTGGAATGATATGCTGTACCTATGAATTTAATCCGTTTAAATTATATCAAGATTTTCCATAGATATTATTACATGGAGTCATATCATAATCAACACTTACTGATATTTGTTGCTATAAGTGAACATATCATTTGTAAATTGTTGATGAAGTATTCATGTCACTTAGTGCTTAGATATATATCATTGTGAACATCTCGTGTTCCATGGTTTGTTTTTGTTTTTATTATTTTGAATATATTGCAGGTCAGTGTACAACATAACCATAAGGAAATAATAATATTTCTATTGAATAGGTCTTTACTATTTAACTCAGCAAAAAATAGGTTTGATAATCGGCCACTGTTATGCTCGCACTATGGCAGTATTTTCCACCAGCATTGTAGCCGGTGAGGGTGTCAATAATTCTGCCTTGCCTTCTCCCATGGTTTTGGGTTGGCTTCTAGTCCAACAACTGGACACAGGTGGGTATCTACCGGCAATCCGGCTAGGTACATTGGATTAACTTATGACAGTTTGGAATATCTCGTATTCTTTAGCATTACTTTGGAAAGTTTATAATTTACATATTAGGCAGTATAACTTGCCACCTTATGGTGGTTTGGAATATCTCGTATTCACTAAAGGAGTTTGAATGTTTTGTAGCGATCTACACATAGGTGGTGTACTGTTTTTACACGAATTAATAATACACAGATGGGTAGTATGAACTTGGCCTTCTCGTGACCTATAAAGGCACTGATAAAGTGGAGCACGTCGAACTTAGTCTTTTTGCCATTTTTGTTCTTTGGATTATAAATGAATGGGACTCACCTGCTATAACAGATGCATACCAGATTAGCAACGTAGAGTAACGAAGCCAAGAGTATCGCGTACTAGTCTGGTAGCTTACAATCAGTTGGCGCGTAAAAATTAACGTCGCCAATGGTATCTCGTACCCTGATTGAATATTGAACAAGGCCTCGGACTCGCAAGTCCGAAAAACAGCACTCGCTATGATCACTTAGTGCCTCCGCCATTGCCCGATGAGGATCGCGTCCTCGATGACAGGTTTCAGGGGCCTTTTCAGACTAGCAACGTAGAATAAGCCGCTAAGAGCATCACGTACCAGTCTGGCAGCTTCCAATCAGTTAGCGTGCAAAAACAACTTCGCTAATGGTATCTCGTACCCTGATTGAAGATTGAGCAACTTATTGCTTTGGCTTTTGCTGGATATCGGTTCTTCATCCTGTGTGATTGTAGATTCAAGGCTTAAATTCGACACTGAAATTCGTTATTGCACAATACACTTTATAGGTTATCACTTGAAATTTTGTTATTTTGCTAAAGAAGGAACTATTTCATGTATTATAAATGAATAATAAGATGTATCACTTGGGATTTTGTTAAATTGCTAAAAAAATACTATTCCATGTATCTTAAATGAATAATTAGATAGGATAAAGTTTTTTCCATGCGAAACTTTTACCGCAAAAAAAATAAGTGACATCTAGACGCGATGGTGTTGCCAGGATACATTGATTGTATTTTTTTATATATATCTAAACTTGCGAATCCTTTGACCCGTAATGAAAATATTACTACATTATGTGAACAATAATAGAATTGCATTTCAGTTTCGGCGCGAAGTAAAATAAACGATCAATTGTATATGTGCGTGTTTTTTTTTTTTTTTGTTATTAATGATAGGTTCGCATTTGACCACCTCACCTGATGGTAAGCGGTGATGTGGTCGACGATGGAGCACGCTTGCCTAGAAGTAGCCTATTCACTCTTGACTTAATGACCCCTAAGTTGTAGCTATCTGGAAACACAGACTCCGGCAAGGAATTCCACTCCTTGGCTGTACGCATAATAAATGTGTTCTTAAAACGTTTTGTGCGTATGGTTGGGATGTCTACCATGTACCGGTGGCGCAACGTGGTGTATTTGGGTGTGTGTGTTTTTAAACTGTGAAATTATCAAATGACTTCTCACGCTCTAGGGCAGAGCGCGTGGGCGTGTCAGACTTTTACTGACTAAAACTTCACCCTTGTTCCTTCTATACCTTTGCGTTCCAGGGCCATGGGTTTCCCTTTAGGAAGTTAACTCATGGCTTAAGAAGCCTTCGGCCTTGCTGGGCCTCTACAGTTTTGCTGACATCTCTTTGAGGCGCGCGTGGAACAGTACCTACGTGCCGTCAACGACTAGGGCGCGGTCCGGACGGGTACTAGATGGCCGAACGTGTTTGTACAGATAGCGGCACGAATCTTGAGCGCTCGGCGAAAGAACGGGGATCGCTTTGCGCATCGTACAACATCGGCGAGCCAATCACCAAGGATTGCACTTTTGACAACACATTGATTTACCGCTCTTGCTTACCTTTCATACCACTAAAGAGACCCGATATTTCACTTCTGCGCAAGTAGAACTGTAGAAGTAAGCGCTCAAGATCCGTGCCGGTATCTGTACACGTGACACTGCAATGTAACTCTCAAGTTCCTATTTAATTCATACATAATTCATCATCATCTTTGAGCCCTTGTTCCGTACAAGCTTCCCTATGAAAACAGTTCAATTTCCGAATTGAGTTGCAAAGATTTTTCCTAATCGCAAAAAAGTTTTCTTTTTGTGATGTAACTACTTACAAATTTACATTATTCAGATTTTTCCTATACTTGTGCTATGAGACCTTACTTCATGCAAAATTTCAAGATTCTAGGTCAACGGGAAGTACTCTATGAATGTTGACTCCCTTGAAAGTGTTGAACATAAACGTTGCGCGACATAAACAGCTGTATCTTTTTTTTTCGTTAACTCAGAAGTTTGATTTTTTCACAGCTTTAAAGTGCCGTAGATTTGGGTATATGGTAATTTCAACTCGATACCTCTACGCGTTCCCGAGATAAAGGGTCATGACAGACAGACAGACAGATGGACAACAAAGTGATCCTATAAGGGTTCAGTTTTTCCTTTAGGAGACGCCTTTAGCCGTGAGACATACAATTTGAGTGTTATTAAGGTTCCGTAACCTTAATAACACTCAAATTGTATGTCTCACGGCTGCGCCAAATTGGTCCAGTTCAGCAAAAATACCAGACAAATACATGGTAGTCATTTTGATATGACGATTATCCACCACAAAAAAAAAATGAAGCTACTTATATTGAAACTACATAATAATATATAAATGAAGCTTATATTACCAAGGTAACCTGGTGAAAAGAAGCGATTTTCTACCAAAATCTCCAACCAATACATTCCCCAAATTGCAGCAGTAACACTTCTGCTCACCCCGGGGAACGCAAGCCCAGTACACAAGCCCGTCCATTGTGCCCGCTGCATGACGTCATAATTTCGAAATACCCTCTCACTTTGGTAATTCATGCGCGCGGGATGTTTTACGGTTATTGAATTGAGCGACCAGTGTTGTCGCTTTCGTAGGTTCGTAAGGGATATGGGCTTATAAAATGTAAGGGAGATAATGGAGGTTGTTTTTTGTTAGGTTTGATGTGGTCATAGCGAATGACAGTGACGGCGGACAGGCAAAAATATGATGAGGTGATGATGACGTGGCTGTAGAATCAATGAAAATTCAGAGAGTCGTGCTTGACCCCGATATCAGCCACCGTAGGCGTGGGCCGGCGGACGACGAATAGTGAGTAGCTTGCCGTCCGGTAACCGTCCGGACCGAGCCCGATTCGTCGACGGTGCGTAGTTTTCCACGCGCTTATCAAAAATGTCAGTAAAACCGTAGGGGCCCAGCATGGTCGAAGCCTGTTAGGGCCATGGGTCGACATCTGAAAGGAAGACCGATGGTCCTGGAACCCATAGGACAACTGAAGGAACACATGTCTGTTTTAGTCCTTCACGCCCCTCCTAGAGTAGGGAAAATTATTTGATAATTTCCCACAATAAAAAAAATTAGCGTGACCTAACTATGAGTAGCGTGTTTTTGTCTCCTTTTGTTGGATCAATGACCTTGTAAGGGTCGCTGGTATCACAGGACCGTTCGTTTGTGGCGAAATTTGGAGGAGTGTTTGTCCAGCAATGGACGTCTTTCGGCTGAAATGATGATAATGACGAAGAATATTACGATTTTATGTGCAAAAGACTCACACTAACATCTAGTACATAGTCAGGATTGCTTCCCCATTTTTATAGAAAACTTTCTGCCAATGCGCGCAATATTTTTATGTGAATATTTTATGGCAACAAGGAGTACAAAGCGACAACGACTATTTTTCTCTTTGCTTCTTTTGTTTATGTTACTTTTGTAGTTTCTTCTATAAGTGTGTTTGGCATCTTATGGTGCTGATTTACTTGAATAAAACATTGTGAAAGCTTATGAAACCCCTTAGAGAATATACTGCCAATTCTTAATACTTTTCCTTCCAGACGTAAAAGTGTACTCAAGGATTATGAGATGACGATGTTGACAATGGCCTTTCTTTTTGGAGTGGAATATCATCACATAACTAAAAAAATCTACGCTCGTCTCCTAACCGTCTTCTTCTATGTCGGTCGGTTTGGTCCGGACGGTTACCGGACGATCGGACGGCGAGCCACCCATTGCTCGCCGTCCGCAGGCCACCGTAGCCGCGCCTACGGTGGCTAAAAAATCGCGGAAATCAGGATCGGAATTCCGGCGGCGGTTGGGGCGTGAGGACCGTTGCCTTACGCGATCGGCCGCCTCCTTTGCTAGCATTAGTGCTTCGCAGAAGGAGGCAACCGCCTGCCACTCCGCCTCGCCCCGGACCATGGCTTGTACCAAAGCCCGGCGCGAGAGATCGCTGCCGCCGATCGCCACCACGAGGACACGGCGGTGCTCTGCCCAAGCGGGGCACACCTCTACCGTATGCTCCACTGTGTCCTCCGGCCGTCCACACAATGGCGACACCCGGGCGTCTCTTCTGCACGAATCGGGAGGTTTCCCGAACTTACCATGTCCGGTGAGGACCTGCGTCATGCAGTAGGTAAGGACGCCGTGAGGTCTTTCCAGCCACTCCTTAAAAAGGGGAAGTCTTTCCGCCATGCAGCGACTTGGCGCGGCAGCGGAGTTTCGCCCCGGCGTTGCATCTCCATACACAGATCGTGCATGCGTGCAAGGCCTTTTGCCTCCAAATCCCACGGCATGGCAGTTGGCCAGCAAGGAGGCTCGCTGCTTCGCGGGAAATCGTGCGGTATCCCCGCATCATCCGGATGGCCATGACCCTCTGGCTTGCGTTCAGCTTGGCCGCCGGTCGCTTTCGAAGTGACGGCACCCATACCGGCGCCCCATAAAGGGCCATGGACCGAACGATTCTTCCATGCAAGATGACAAGTGTTTAGGTCTTAAACCTTCCTAAGCTAGCACCTAACAGCAATTTACCAAATCTTGACGATATCGTCAAGATTTGATAAATTGCTGTTAGGTGCTAGGTGTTAGGTAAATTCAGAACACTATCTTGACATCTTTCCTGTCATTCGTCATGCTATCACTAACTCCCTTTCCTTTCATATCACTTCTCACACAATCCATCCATCTTTTCTTAGATCTTTATTGCTGTCTTTAAAATCTGAATAAAGGTAAATTCTGTCAATAACTTCTACTAAAGGTCAAGTCCAAAATCTGTGGTTGAACTATTCCCTGCTGCGCTGCATATTGGTTCGCTTCAATTCAAAATTCAAATATTTTTATTTCACATAGGCCTACATGGGCACTTATAAAACGTCAGAAGCTAGTGCACGGTTCCAAATTGGTCGTTTTCTATGGAGAAGAACCAGCAAGAAACTCCATAGTTACTCTTTAAAAAAAAGGGTTGATGTTATAATATTTCCATATTACGGTATTAATAGATATTATGTAAGGTCAGTGTAAACCAGTCAATATTGTGCCCAAAAGCACGGAACAAATATATGTATGGCCTACTGACGGTTAATCTGGGTCTGGATGTTTGTGACGAGACAGAATTAATTCCTAGAGTGAAAAACTATTTTTTTTTTAAAGAAAAGAAGGTTGACATTTTGTCACCGCTGCAAGAATGTTATATTGCCACATTCATATGCCAGTTTATTAATTAAAACTTCATGCAACACAAGGCTACAAAGCCAGTCTTAATACCTAAGACATTCTCTGCTATTCCAAAGGAGCTGGAGAGGTGACATGTTTATTATTATTATTATTTTTTATATGTATCAGTATATCTCAGAACCCTGAGGTCCTGGACCTTTGGAAGGCGTACGAGGAGCCGAAACTAACTCGCAGAGGCCGTTTAGACACTTTTAATGGAACATGATACCAACCGACGGTTATCCCTGGACGCGCTATGCTTCTGCACTCAAGGTCAACCCCCAGTTGGTGAAGAACTATTAAGACATGGAAAACAAAGAAAATATGGTTATAGTTTTTGGAGTCTATTATTATTATTTGGTAAGACACACTAGACTAGCAGCTATTAGCTGATGCGTGTGTTTCATATAATTTGGAGGGGAACACCCAAATACTCCGAAATATTTTATTCCGAATTTCGATATTCCGATTTTCAAAAGTCCGAATTTCATAATACCTAAAAATTATAATGTCTATTATTAAAAATCACGAAATTTATTTTACCGAAAGTCGTAAGTGCGATTTGTTAGTTTTCCGATTTTCATACGTTCGAAGAATCAAATGCTCGAAGGTTTCTCGGTCCGAAAAATGATATTCCGATTTTCAATACTTCGAATAAACTAAAAGTCAACATGTTGTGCTACAAAATTTAGTGTTAGAAACGAATCGCTGCAAAACCGACTTCACGCAGTCTTGTTTGCCCTACCCCTAGAGTGTAATTTAAACCCGCGTAGGCGCGGAGGGGTAGGGCGGCCCGCGAGCTGAGGAGCAGGAGGTTTGAAGGCCCGCCGCCGCGGCTGAGGCTGGCCGGCAAAGCCGGCCAGCAAGCCGAAGCTGCGGTGGTGAGCGTTAAAACCATCTGCGACGATAAGCTCGCGTGGGGCCGCACAAACCCCGCAGCGCCGGAGCCGTGACAGAAACAATGCTTGCTGCATTTTGCATGCCTGCTTTCATGCTGCATGCCTGCTTGCATGTTGCATGCTTGCTTGCATGTTGCATGCTTGCTTGCATGTTGCATGCCTGCTTGCATGTCGCATGTTTGTTTGCATGCTGCATGTCTGCTTGCACGCTGCATGCCTGCTTCCATGCTGCAATAAATCCCCTGCATGCTGGAAAACGCATCATTAGTTTTTTAATTCTACCCCCTCATACTACGACCTCTGACGAGCATTTATGTTTATTTGTCTAGCTATACAGTTTTACGAGGCGTTTTTATTTCGGAATTTTATTGATGTTTCGAATTATCATTAAGTCGGACTTTTCGTTATTCGATCTATTGAAACTCGGTATTTTGAGAATAGTAATTATAAAAGTTAGGAAAATTGAAATTTAGGATTTATAAAAATAGGAGTAATGATAAGTCGGAGTTGTTATATTCGGAATTTTGAACCATTCGGAATTATGAAAATCGGTATTTTGAAATTCGTATTTGTGACTGTCGGAATAAAGTTTTTCGTATTTATGTAGTGTACCCAATTTGGAGACGTTTAGTCTGTCCAAAAGGTTTTCAAAGCAGTTCAATGTGGGAGCTTTTACAACACTTTCCGGGAACCCTGTTCCATGCTGTTACAACTCAGTTAAGTAGGAATTGCTTCTTTCTCTTTCTGGATGCATTTCCCCATAATTTGAAGGAATGTCCCCGTAAATGTTTTTTTTATTGATATCTATAAACTAGTGCTTGACGTCGATCCCACCTGATGGTAAGCAGTGATGCAATCGTTGATGGTGAGGCGCACTAGTTTATTAAGTGCCTATTGACTCTAGCCTTGAATACACCTAAATTATAATCGAATGAGAAGACCGCAGCATGTTGGCATTCAGTGTGTAAAGGTCTTGAAGGCTGAGCACATCGTAGTACTCTGTGAGTATTTTATAAATCTAAATAAGCCCAGCCCTTTGTCTACGTTGTTCAATAGCATAGCATAGTCGGCCTTACAATGTTCCCACTGTTGGGACTCAGGCCTCCTCTCTAGGAGAGGGAATGGGCCGTAATCCACCACGCGGGCCCAGTGCGGGTTGGTGGATGTCACATGTCTTCGAATTTTTGGTTCTAGGACATGCCGGTTTCCTCACGATATTTTCCTTCACCGTTTTGAGAGCAATGGTGATGAAATAAATTACACATAGTAATGCACCTGGCTAGGTTTGAACCCGCGACCAAAGACTACAATAGTATGACTGCCCGCGACCTAAAATTCGTAAGTCGGAGAACCATGGTCCTCGTTAGATGCATAATATTATTTAGAAAACAAGTATACTAAAGTATCATTTTCCATCCAACCATAAGCAAGTAGTGTTTATATATACATTCCCTGCTTTTAGATATAGAGGAAAAATATACGAATAGTATTGGCGGAAAATAGTGCAGCCCATAGATTTTCTCCAGACTCTCGGGAACCGTATATTTCAGGAGCTGAGACGGATTTATCAGGTAAATCTATTAATTCTAGAAAAGTATTTTCCTGGGCTACTTTTGCTTCGGAATATGGTGCTAAAACCTCGACGGATTACTCTTCCGACACAGGGAATTTCAATGCTCAGGTTAGTTTATAGAAAAGGTAAAATATTTTTTCCTCTATACTTATTCTTTATTTCGATAGATGGAGAGAGAGAGGGAGACCAAAGAAAAGATGGTTGGATTGTGTGAGAAGTGATATGAAAGAAAAGGGAGTTGAGATGAAAGAGAAGAGAGACAGAATGGAAGAAAAAAACGTGTTGCGTCGACCTCAAATAAGACGGGACAAGGGCAGGAAGATGATGATGACTTATTCTTTATTTTCTATGGGTGGTTAGACTTTTAATATTAAACTAGCTTCAGCCCTCGGCTTCGCCCGCGTGAAAGGAGGTTTCTCCATACAAATTTTGAACCCCCGTGTCATCTCTTTAGAGGGTGAATCCCTTCTTATTTTTTGTAAACATCATCATCAAAAGTTTTTTTTTTGGTGTGAAAATCATCGTATGACATTCCCCGCTCTTGGGCGGAGTAGGAAATAGTGTCAGACTTTTACTGACTAAAAAAACACTCCTATTCCTTGTTTGCCTTTCGTACCAGGGCCAGGTCTTCCTTTCAGAATCAGACCCTTGGCCCCAGTAGGCTTCGACCCTGCTGGGCCCCTACGGTTTGCTGACATCTCCTTGAGGCGCGCGTGGAAAAGTACGCGCCGTCGACGACTTGGGCTCGGTTCGGTCGGTGACCGGACGGTCGGACGGCGAGCTGCCCATTTCTCGCCGTCCGCAAGCCCGCGCCTACGGTGGCCGGGAATCTGTTCAAGATTTCTGCGTCCAAGGGTCCAAGGGTTTGGGCTGGGCGTTGATGAGTCAGGACTATGCCTTTTATACAACATTATTTTTAGTATAGGACTGTGAAACCTGAAAATATTTTGTTCAGAATCAGTAACTGAATCGATTCCAATAATAATTTTTACACCATGTTATATTTTTCACCAAAAATATTTAAAAAAGGTCACAAGTTGGACACCACCGACACTAAGTATAACACAGGTCACGGCTGGTCATAACGGGTATAAGGAGTCAGCGCACAGCGTGGTGCGGGAGCTAAACAACCCCTCAGTCGCCCGGATGGCCCGGTGGCCATGTAATTGTGCGGACAACCAGATAACATATCAAGCTTATAACTTTGTGATTTTTCATGATACAGTTATGAAATTTTGTACATAGATTCTTTATACAAAAATACTAGACATCGTGAGGAAACCGGCATGTCCTAGAACCAAAAATTCGAAGACATCCACCAACCCGCACTGGGCCCGCGTGGTGGATTACGGCCCATTCCCTCTCCTAGAGAGGAGGCCTGAGTCCCAACAGTGGGAACATTATAAGGCCGACTATGCTATGCTATGCTATACTAGACACGTGTTTCGGGTTTCGCATGACTAATGTTGTAAACATATACAGATTTTAGTTGCCAGTTCTTTTATAGCAAGAAACAGTAAAATACGACCTACAATGTATGTACTGTAGTCAACTACACGTATGTTAAAATTACAAACTAGCTGACTCGACTAATCCTATTTTTTTCTAAAATTTTCGAAATTTCTAAGCAGTTTTCTAAATTTCTCTTTCCATAAGAACCTTCTCCTAACAATAAAAAAACACAACAAAAAAGGAATTAGCGAAATAGGAAATAGGGATTCATCTGTACTAAGTTAATATTGTTAGAAATGATTTGTATTTTTGTTTATAATTAAATTAAATTAAATAATGAATAAAACCAAAAACTACCCGACCGATTTAAAAAAATCTTTCAGCAATAGAATGCTACTTAATCCCTAAGTCACATAAGAACACGGGCAAAGCCGCTGGGAGAAGCCAGTTTTTATACATCACTAATTTTCAAATAGTACAAATATTAAAACGACTTCTTAGAAGGTCTTGTTATTAATTAAGTATAGTCTCAATAAATAATATTCGTAAACAACAAAGTTATTAGCGTTTGTTTATATCCCAAAATGTCACTCAATTTATGGTAATATTGTACAGGCTATATTGATTATGAATGAATGGCGATCAAAATGGAAAAACACTGCGCGTAGTATTTTCTAGTAGCTATTGTTATGAATGATTGATTCATTTTTTTTTGTTATGGGTAGTCTCTCTATTGACCAGTATCTCTCCTGATGGAAAGCGATGATGTGGCCGACGATGGTGCACGCTTACCTAGAAGCAACCTATTCACCCTTGACTTAAAAATTTAACTTGACTTAAGTTTTTTTTTTACTTTTTTAACTCAAATATAATCGGTAACGGATACGGATAGAGCCCGATTTTTTTTGTAATAATTAAAAAATAGTGGTGTATGACAGTAGTTTCAAAATGTGCACAATAATTATTCATCTATCAAGAAAAGTCATCATCTTCCTGCCATTATCCCGTTTTATTTGGGGTCGGCGCAACACATTTTTCATCTTTCACATCTATCAAGATTCACATATATCAAACGTTGATTGTTATAATTATTTACACTACACAAGTGTAGTGTAAATAAATATAACAATCAACGTTTCAGCGTTTATTGTAGCTGTACCTAATGTTGGCAAGCTTTTATTTATTAATATTTTTTAGTAGATGCCCGCGACTTCGCTTGTATTGAGCACAATTACCAGATTTTTTTTTTTGCGCGGCACTGTAATATTTTTTGTATAATATTAGTGGCCTAAGTCAAATAACATCAGCTATCTATCGATCTATCCGTTTCAGAGATTAACCAGAATAAACAGACAGACCAGAACAAAAAAAACTACATTTTTGTTATAGATATCGAATATACTTTCATATATATTTAGTAAAATCTTATTATAACATTAAATTATTATATATTCACTAAGTTATTAATTTACGTTACGGAAATTTAAAACAGATAAACATACATTTGGTGGCTTTACGTCTCTGTCTAGGTTACAGAGATTGCCTGAACAGCATATCAGCTCATCTATAATGAAATAACACAAACCAAACAGAATTTTATTTTAATTAACAATGCACTTAAAAAGTAATACAGTAACATAAAATTATTAAAAAACAAAAACCGTTATTAACATATTCACAAACGAAATTATCGACAAAAACCGGCAACGCACAACACTAACCTCATAATTTACAGCAGGCGCCCAGCATAGCACGTCACAGCTCTATAAAATATTCAGCGGAACGAACCGGATTTAACGCGGGCACCTCACTGCACGGAATATTATCGAGTGCTTATTTAACAACACTATTATAATGCGTAATTGCGGTTTGTATGATAATATTGTGACAGACATTGTGACAGACATTTTTTTTGGGTGGGAAATCATCCAATTATTTCTCTCGCTCTAGGGCGGTGCGAAAAGGCGTGTCAGGCTTTTACTGACTAAAACTCACTTCTATGTTCCTTCTATGCCTTGCTTTTCAGGGCCACAGGTTTTCTTTTCAGAAGCGAAACCATGGCCCCTGTAGGCTTCGACCCTGCTGGGCTCCTACGGTTTTGCTGACATCTCCTTGAGGCGCGCGTGGAACACTAAGAGCCGTTGACGACTCGGGCTCGGCTTGGACGGTTACCGGACGGCTGGACCACGGGCTGGACGGCGAGCTATCCATCGCTCACCGTCCGCAAGCCCATGCCTATGACGGCTGGAAATTGGGGTCGGGATCCCGGCGGCTGAAGCTTCCTCAAGCGTCTGGCCGCCTCCTTCGCTAGACAAACTTGCTTGTAGTTCTATTTTTACAAGCGTTTTTGGGAATACATTTATTGTGTGTAGGTACAGCTAAGGAGTGGAATTCCTTTCTTGAGTCTATGTTCCTAGGGGTTTTTAAGTCAAGAGTGAATAGGTTACTTCTAGGCTGTTGCTCTTGCTCCATCGTCGACCACATCATCACTTGCCATCAGGTGAGGTTCATATTCAGGTGAGGTAGTCAAAGGCGAGCCTATCGATAATAAAAGTGCGACTTGGACTCGCGCACTGAGGATTCCGTACAACCTACAATTTCCGAATGGAGTTTCGAAGATTTTTCCAAATTGCAAAAAAAGTACTTTTTTTTGTGACGTAGGTAACAACAAATTTACTGTTTTCAGATTTATTCCTATACCTGTGCTATAAGACCTTGCTTTATGCCAAATTTCAGGATTCTGGGTCAACGGGAAGTACCCTATAAATTTTGATTCCTTTGAGAGTATCGAAATATACGTTTTTTTTTGCGACATAAAAGGCTTTTTTATTCGTTAACTTAGAAGTTTGATTTTCACATTTTTTTTTAAGGGAGTGCAGACTTGAGTATATGGTTTTAATTTCAACTCGATACCTCCACGCGTTCTCGAGATAAAAATTATTGACAGACAGAGAGACAGACAGACAGACGGACAACAAAGTGATCCTATAAGGGTTCGGTTTTTTTGGTTTTGAGGTACGGAACCCTAAAAAAGAAAAAAACAGGGAGTTTCAATGAGATTATCAGTTACGCTGGAGAGGAGGCCTGAGTCCCAGCATTGGAAACATTGTAAAGCTGGTTATGCTATGCTATGTTGCATAGATAAAATTCTATAGAAACGCAAGTCTGTACCGTCTGGGCGCATTGTATGATAAATACACTCTAAACTATGTACTATACGTTGTGGTGCGTTCTGGCGAATGCGCCGCTCTCGAACCCCCCCGCTGAATTTGATACCTTGATAGCCAAATTTCACAATACTTTCAGTGATGCCTTTTTATTATGTTCCCTTACAAACAAGACTAGTTTGATTAACAACTGGGCCCAGAAAACTATGGAATCTTTCCCTTTTTAACCGACTTCAAAAAGGAGGAGATTATATGTTCGCTTGAATGTATGTTTTTTTTTTTATGTATGTTCACCGATTTCTCGGTCAATGGTGGACCGATTTAAAAAAATTTTTTTTGATTGAATAGTTATGCTTCCGAATTGGTCCCATAGAAATATTGTTATGATCTGATCATGAACTTCGAAGATATGGAACAGAACTCCTCATAGGATCAAAGCAGAACCGTCGTAAAAAGCAAAATTGCTTTGTTTATACGTGTAATCGATGACTGACTGAAAGTAGAGGGGGAATATATCGAACTAATCTGATGATGAAGCCTGAAGTTAGGCACCGGAACTCTGTAATAAATTAATGTAATCTAACCGTGTTTGGGATTATTAGAATTCTCATGAGATGCACTCTGGCTATAAGGTATTAAGGTTTGACTGAGGGGTACTTTTTAGTGGTGGTACCATAACTAAAAAGTGTAAAATAAAAAACTTTTTACAAAAAAAGTTAACCGAAAAATACAACCGACTTCAAAGTAAAAAAAAACACTGAAAAGTGCAAAATAACTTTAATTTCGGAAGTCGGTGTTAAATAACGAAGAAACAAAACTATTATAGAAACACCGACTTCCGAAATTAAAGTTTTTTTGCACTTTTCAGTGTTTTTTTTTACTTTGAAGTCGGTTGTATTTTTTTTTGTAAAAAGTTTTTTACCCTTTGTGTGATACAATTTAAGCAGTCGCTCTTCTCACAATAACAAAACATGACCAATAACCCCATAAAGCCGACAGACCCACCCTTAACAGACACCTCTATGTTTTACAACCCAGTGAATTATTAGCCACCGTCTCTCAACCAGTCCATTAGTAGAATTAACGGTAGCACAAGAACCTCATAATGTTGCTGGAGGCACCTTAAGCTTAAGGGCTACTGTAGTATTAAATACATTGTTGCAATTGTTGCAAAGTTTTATTGACCAACTAGTTGCTACCAGCAAGGGGGATTTTTTGAATTACTCTTGGGGATAAAAAATACTTTTTTTTTTTTTGTTAATGATAGGCTCGCGTTTGACCACCATCTCACCTGATGGTAAGCGATGATGTGGTCGACGATGGAGCACGCTTGCCTAGAAGTAGCCTATTCACTCTTGACTTAAAGACCCCTAAGTTGTAGCTATCTGGAAACACAGACTCCGGCAAGGAATTCCACTCCTTGGCTGTACGCATAATAAATGTGTTCTTAAAACGTTACGTTAAACTATAGAATATAATAAACTTTATTGTGCACTAAAATAGTAACAGATCTTTTACACAAACTTTACTACGCAACTTTACTTTTACTATGTGCCATTCCAGGTCATGGTCTACCCATGTACATGTATTCATCAAAATCCGTTCAGCCGGTTGAGCGTAAAGAAGTAACAAACATACATACACTTACACGCATACATACATATATATTTTCACCTGTTGGGGGATGAACTGCTTGCGTCCGTAGGATTTACTTAGTTATGAACACCCTACACGTGTCCCCTGGGTAGTGCTAAACGAGCAGTAAAGACGGTGGTAGGCCATAGCATCGGCTGCCGGCTTAAAGGTTACCACCCATCAGACAAAGCCATGCCGCCAAGCGATCCGTCGTGTTCCGGCGTGATGTCTGGTGAAGCCGTATGATGGAAGATGGGTCTGAGCAGTTGTGTTGTGACGTATACCGGGTATGATGCGCCAGCTGTTGTTGTGTCGGACGTTTGATCGTGGAGGGTAGCGGGATCCGAAGCACGGTGCTCCGCTGGCCGACCGTAGGTAGATGGGGGCCCAAGTAGTGTGCCAGCCACACACGAAAGGCTGCCCCGCCAACTGCGAAAAATCCCAGGGTGGCCCCATCGTGCCGGTTGGCGACCGGGCGAGAGGACCCGATGGCGATCCCTGGGGGGGTTCGGGCGTCCCCGCAGTCTCCAGATCAACCCTCCATTGGCACAGCAGCTCTGGTTGTGTTGTTGGGTTCAACATCGCATCACCTCGCTCAACCGCCATCTTCCATCTCTCTCGAGAGCACTGTGTCGCCTAGACGTGAATAAAGCTAGTGGACCAGATGGTGTACCAGCAATAGTTCTCAAGGCATGTGCGCCCGAGTTGTCTCCTGTATTGACGCGCTTGTACCGCCTCTCATTTAGGACTGGTATAGTGCCCAAGTCCTGGAAGCTTGCCAACGTACAACCCGTGCCCAAAAAGGGCAGTCGTGCCGATCCTGCCAACTATCGGCCGATTTCAATAACCTCCATACTCTGCAAGATTATGGAGCGTGTATTGAACTCGCGCCTCTTGGCATACCTGGAAGGTAACGATCTCCTCAGTGACCGACAGTACGGGTTTCGCCACAATCGGTCTACTGGGGACCTACTAGTGTATACCACTCACATGTGGGGCGAGGCCCTCGAGAAGAATGGAGAAGCGATTGCTGTCTCCTTAGACGTCTCGAAGGCCTTCGACAGGGTATGGCATGCTAGCCTTCTGAGTAAGCTTCCAGCGTACGGTATTTCCCCTGGTCTGATTAACTGGGTAAAAGACTTCCTGAGTGAACGGTCTCTCCGAGTTGTTGTCGATGGATGCTCATCAGAGCCCATGACCACTAATGCCGGAGTTCCTCAGGGGTCAGTTCTCTCTGCAACTCTTTTCCTGCTGCATATTAACGATCTGCTGATGCCCGGTATCTATGGGTATGCAGATGATAGCACAGTTGTAGAGAGATACCTTCCAGGTGCTCGGGCTAGTAAGGAACTAATCCGGTCCGAACGAGAGGCTATGGTGGAGCGCACGAATGTCTCACTTCAGGCAGTCTCCAAGTGGGGCGAAACCAATCTAGTAGAATTCAACGCCGCCAAAACACAAGCGTGTCTGTTCACCGCCAAAAGGAGCCCGTTCACCTTGGCTCCTGCTTTTCGGAATGTATCCCTGGAGTGCACCGACCGCCTTCAGCTCTTGGGAGTTGAAATTTCCTCAGACCTCAATTTTGGGCGGTTCATTGAGTCCAAAGCCAAGGTAGCTGCTAGAAAACTAGGCGTTCTTGCAAAGGTCCGACGGTACTTCACACCGGGACAGCTTCTAATGTTATACAAAGCACAGGTCCGATCGTGTGTGGAGTACTGCAGTCACATATGGGCTGGTGCTGCAAAATGCCATCTAGCAGCTCTGGACTCAGTGGAAAGGCGTGCGAAGAGGCTAATTGGGGATCCAGATTTGGTTAAGTCCAATCTACAAAGCCTCGAGCACAGGCGCAGGGTAGCCAGCCTATCGGTATTTTACAGGTTGCATTTTGGAGAGTGTGCGCGGGAATTGCATGACTTGATTCCGCCATCTCCTTTCTACCATCGGACAACCCGACGTACGGCGAGTATCCACCCTTACGTTGTTGAAACTTCAACGGTCCGGACTAAGCGTTTCGCTTCGTCGTTTATACCGCGTACATCGAAGGACTGGAACAATTTGCCTGCTGCGATCTTCCCGTCCAACTATAATTTAGGTGTCTTCAAGGCTAGAGTGAATAGGCTCTTGATAAACTAGTGCGCCTCACCATCAATGATTGCATCACTGCTTACCATCAGGTGGGATCGCAGTCAAGCGCTGGTTTATATCAATTAAAAAAAAAAAAAAAAAAAAAAAAAACCTTTATAATAATAGTGTTAAAGAAATATTTTTTTTCTTATTTTTGTCTCGCAGTTTTGAGTACTTTTTGCGGCCTACCCAAATGTCCTTTCTTTGGTATTGTTCATCAAGTCGTTGAGTACCTTAGTAGTTCTGATTTGAGCTACACGAATACTGAAAAATGCTTGCACTGACTGGACAGGTCCACTCAGAACTGTGTGGTTCTTTCTTCAAAAGACCATCTCAGACTCCAATCTTCATGATTCTCATATGATTTGACCATTACATGTTTGCTGTATGGACTTTAAAAGAGACGTTGACCCCTGAATTTGTTTCGGTGTTTCTTCTCAGGATAGCCAGCTAGGAAACACCGGCTTCATTTGGTTTAAATTGACAAAAAAATTGACGTGTAAAAGTGTTTTTAAAAACCTATTTGCAATATAAATATCATTTATCATTTAAATGCGTCTAAACTACAAACCATAAGTGTCTCAAAAATCGCGAAAAGATTCGCAGTTTTTCTGTTCGTACAATTATTAATATAGGGCAATTATTAATATACTCGGAGTTTTCTGGTGTGATCGCATCAGAAATGAAAATATACGCAGGAGAACTAAGGTTATGACATAACCGGAAGAATCGCCAAACTTAGGTGACAATGGACCTTTTGTCACATTGATTTTGAGCTGGGCAAGGACTACGCTCAGGATGAAGTACTTATTTTCGTACGCACGTCGAGGTCGGCTAAAGCTCAGATAGTTGATAACATAGACCAAGAAAACTGTTAAAGCATTTTTTGAATTGTCTCCCATCATGGAAGCACAACATACTACGTACCACAGTGTCTGACGAAAGTCTATGTATGACCAGTGCGTGTTGCCAGTGGCTCTGAAACGTGGGCGCTCACAATGGGCCTCATCAGAATCAGAAGGCTTAAAGTCACCCAAAATGGAACCCAATGGAAAGGGCTATGCTTGGAGTTTCCTTGCGTGATCATATCAGGAATGAAGATATTCGCAGAAGAACCAAGGTTACCGACTGGCGACTAAGCCCAAAGAATCGCCAAACTTAAGTGGTAGTGGACAGGGGACATTGCTCTCAGAACAGATGGTCGATGGGGCCGAAAGTTTCTGGAGTGACGATCATGTACCGAAGACGCAGCGTTGGAAAGCCGCAAGGTGGACCGATGACCTGCAGTGCTATTTTCTAAGAAAACAGCCTTGAGCACAGCGCTGGCCGCAACGCCGGAATCCAAATAGGTACATTAGATTTGTATGTGATTTTTGAATGTACCTATTTGGATTTCGTCGCTGCGGCCAGCGCGTCGTGAGGGTCGCGGGAATCCGATGGATGCGAGACGCACAGGACCGATCGTTATGGCGACACTTGGGGAGGCCTATGTCCAACAGTGGACGTCTTTCGGCTGAAGTGACGATTTTAGGGGGCACTAATGTTACTTGTTCTTGTGTCGTTAGTGTCAATGGAAGTCTAAAAATTCACCTAACAAATGTATTGAACTAGCCCCCAATCAGCACGGTCCAGGCATAAGCATAAGCAGAATCAGCCTTTTAATGTTCCCACTGTTGGGACTCAGGCCTCCTCTCTAGGAGAGGGAATGGGCCGTAATCCACCACGCGGGCCCAATGCGGGTTGGTGGATGTCACATGTCTTCGATTTTTTTGCTACTAGGACATGCCGGTTTCCTCAAGATGTTTTCCTTCACCGTTTTGAGAGCAGTGGTGATGAAATAAATTACACAAAGTAATGCGCCTGGCTGGGTTTGAACCCGCGATCCACAACCCGTAAGTCGGGGCCGTTACCACTCGGCCACCACTGCTCTCATGGTCCAGGCGCTTCATAGCAATCAACACACAACAAACCAGCATCCAAAAAATAAATGACAATCACAATCCTCATTTCCCGAAAGTACCACCATAAGTACTTCAGTTAAGCTACAATCATATCACCGGCCTTCCCGAGCGAACCTCTGAATATTTTACACGATACAAAGCCCGCTCCACAGATTTTCATGTTCCCCTCCTTCAAAATTCATTCAGTGCCTTTTGGCTTTTATATTAAAATCCATGGAGGGGAGTTTCGGCTTTCAAATGTTGATTTTTATTTTTAGGTTGACAGGATTTATTGAGGAGTGATCTGAGTGTTGTAGTGGGAGGGTGAGAAGCAGAGTAAAAAAAATGCAAACGCGTTTAAAATCGCTCCGGGTAATTTTGATACTGTACAAAATTGTTCTTCGTTTTTAGGGTTCCGTACCTTAAAAGGAAAAAACGCAACCCTTATAAGATCACTTTGTTGCTCATCTGTCTGTCTGTCTGTCTGTCAAGACCCTTTATCTCGGGAACGCGTGGAGGTATCGAGTTGAAATTGAAACCATATACTCAGGTCTGCAATCCCTTGAATCTGTGAAGAAATCAAACTTCTGAGTTAACGAAAAAAAGATACGGCCGTTTATGTCGCAAAAAACGTGTAGGTATTTCGACACTCTCAAGGAAATCAAAATTCATAGGCTACTTCCCGTTGACCTAGAATCCTGAAATTAGGCATGAAGCAAGGTCTCATAGTACAAGTATAGGAAAGAATCTGAAAACTAAATATGTAGTCACATCACAAAAAAAAAACTTTTTTGCGATTCGGAAAAATCTTCGTAACTCAATTCGGGAATTGAACTGTTTTCATAGGTAAGTTTGTACGGAACCCTCAGTGCGCGAGTCCGACTCGTACTTGCCCGGTTTTTTTGGTGTAAAATTCTTATATAACTCCTCTCGATCTGGCAGGAGAGAGTGAAGTAGTGTCAGACCTTTACTGGCTAACATCCACCTATGTTCCTTTTTTTTATATATATATTTTTTATATAATTTTCACACAACTATCGCACAACGCCGTCTAGTCCCAAGCTAAGCAGAGCTTGTGTTATGAGTACTAGACAACTGATAAGCATATATTTCTAAATACATATTATTTCGATAAATTACACCCAGACATAGAACAAATTGATTTTGCTTATCACACAAACATTTGTCCTTGGTGGGAATCGAACCCACGACCTCCGGCATAGTAGTCAGGGCCACTAACCACTAGACCAACAGTCGAGTCGTTTAGTTGCCCTTTGAATTCCAGAGCCCAACAATCCTGCAGAATCCCGCAACCCAGGGATCAGAATAGTATACAGCAGTATACAACGCCCAGTTAATAATGATACTAAAACTTCTTTGTGCCTCATAATTTAATACTCTTTTCTCTATGAACTTATGATATATAACAAAATAGTTAACAATAGTCAATGTGAAATGTTTGTAAAGGTAAGTTAACCTATAAACTAGTCTTCTTCTTTTCGTGTCGATGTACTCTAATTAAATTTTATCTGACCAGTATTTGGCAACCTCTACGGCTCTGTTATTGGCCTCGTATAGATCCTGAAAACTGCAGGTGGTTGTGCAGGATGGACAGCATAGCAAATGACGCATGTCCTGTGCAGCGGCTCCACACTGGCACTGTGTTAGAGATGGGTCGAGGAAGCCCCATTTGGCCAAATTGTTTTTAGAGCGGCCAACCTGGATCCGCAGTCGGTTAAGAGATTTCCAGATTGGCCACTGCAATTCGCGTCCAGGGGGGAGAGACTAATCCTTTCACCACGATGTCTCAAACTTTAAACTAGTAGTTAAATTTACGGTTGTAAACAATTAGAATAAGATCATATTGTATGCAATTCACAAAATATTATGAAAATAAAGACCTTCAGAAATCAAAAATCAATCAATAATAATACATCAGTTTTTAATATTTTAGTTATGACCTCCAGATAACATCGTTATTGGCTTTGAGTAATCATCATTATTTTGCCCTTATCGTGGTAAATTATTATTTGGGGTTGGCGCAACATGTTTTTTTATTCCATAACTTTTCATTAATCATCATTTCAGTAGTTAAAACACTTGTTATCAAATAAATATAAATCTAGGTGTTATAATATTAATTAGATATTCACTATCTCTTTTGTAATGCACCAAGTGCAACCCCATTTTATGTCCTGACAATCTCTTTCGATACCAGCCTCCCTAGCCAAGTTACAACCGTTTCGTTTCGATACTCTTTTCGTTGATTGCCTCGAGTCGGCCACGCCTCCTATTTCTTTGTTCTGACAACGTGACTGAGCGTTGAGATGACGTCAAAATAAAGGAAACGGAGGCGTGGCCTACTCGAGGCGTTCGACGAAAAGAGAATCGAAACGAAACGGTTGTAACTTGGCTAGGGTGGCAGGTTGCCTGGAAGAGATCGCGAAATGCGACAAGGCCGCCAATTGTATGTTTTTTAAATATAAGGCTCAAATGTATCATTTATTATCTTGGTATATAATAAAGTTATATTTAAAAATAAAAAAATAGAAATCCCCACAGTTCCACCGGCATCTTATCGTTGGTTACTGCTTTGCTCCTTTTGGTTGTAGCTTGATGTTTATATTGTCCCTAGCCTTCATCGATAACTGGGTTATCCAATACTTAAAAATTTTATTTGTACAAAGATTCAAAGCATTTTATTTCAAATAAACGAATTACAGGCACTTTTGAAATGTCAAGAAGTCAGTCAGTCAGAAAAAAAATATGCTAATTGCACATTCCAAAGCGTAGATCTCTATGGAGAAGAATGTGCAAGAAACTCCATGGACACTCTTTTCAATCATGTTGTGTATTACAAATATCTCGGTTACATGTTTCTTGTCGCTACTATTATGTGAGAACAATGTACTTAAATAAAATAAAAACTAAGTATAGATATTAAAATAGCAATTGTCAAATATCGTGTAGCATAAGCATAGCATAGTCAGCCTTTCAATGTTCCCACTGCTGGGACTCAGGCCTCTTATCTAGGAGAGGGAAAAAAAAAACGTGTGCAGACTAATAATATTTTAGTCAGTGATCTAACACAAGTTATACCATTGCACCACCCTAGAAATCTAAGCTCATAAATCAAGAAGACATCTAGCAGTTAATTTAGTTCTAATTTGAATGACGCCGTCTTTTCCACGATATCTTTAGTGTGAAAGCAAAATCTGATCCAAGGAAGCCTCCGACCGACGCGAGAGTCAGCCGCATTAATATCTACAGAGTAGTGTGGGGGGACAGAGACTTTGGTAACATTTGGGCTTTTGACGAGTGGATGGATCATTATTAGTAGGTATTAATAATACTAATAATGATCCTGTCACTTAGATTTTTAAAGGACATTCATGAAAAAACATATATGACGGAAAGATTTTAGAGAAGTTTCACTTCTTTGAAATTTGTGAACCATAGGATAAGGAGAATATGGGCCGTTATCTCACTCGCAGATACAGAGTTTGTTGAAAAATTTACTCAATAATGATTTTTTTATTCTTTAAAATGCCTTGTTACACTGAGAGCAGAGAAGATGAAATAATGTATACAAAATGATGAGCCTGCCTGGGTTCAAACCACAGGATTGAACAGAACCGGATGGGACCATTAACCTCTAAGCCGATATTATTCTCCAGCAGATTCTAAAACAAAAATGAATAAATATAGTTTAACAACACAATTTTACTTACTCAGAAATTAATTATTTTTCTTAAAAAAAAAACATGTTGCCTCATACTAGGAATTACTCCTATATCATGGATGTGTTCACAATCATGTAAATTCACAACACATTTGTTCCGTGCGGGAATCAAACCCACGACACGCAATGCAACATCCAGTCGCTGAACCACTGCGGTAAATATATACAATATATAAACACTAGCTTCTTCGCTTGCGAACATAAAACATGCAGCCTATGTCACTCAGGAATAAAGCAGCTTTCTATCGGTGAAAAAATTTCAGCAATCGGACCAGTACTTTCAGAGATTATCTCCTACAAACAAAAAAAACTGGGCAAGTGCGAGTCGGATTCGCGAACTGAGGGTTCCATACAAACTTACCTATAAAAACAATTCAATTCCCGAATTGAGTTACGAAGATATTTCCGAATCGCAAAAAAAGTTTATTTTGTGACGTAACTACAAATTTACAGGTTTCAGATTTTTCTCTATACTTGTGCTATGAGACCTTGCTTCATGCCAAATTTAAGAATTCTAGGTCAACGGGAAGTACCCAATAAATTTTGATTCCATTGAGATTGTCGAAATACACTTTTTTGACATAAACGACTGTATATTTTTTTCCGTTAACTCAGAAGTTAAATTTTTTTCACAACTTCAAGGGACCGCAGATTTGAGTATACGGTTTTAATTTCAACTTGATACCTCCACGCGTTCCCGAGATAAAGGGTCTTGACAGACAGACAGACGGACAACAAAGTGATCCTATAAGGGTTTCGTTTTTTCCTTTTGAGATATGGAACCCTAAAAACATAAAAACAAAACTTTAACTCTTTATAATAAGTGTAGATATCTGAAAATTTTCCAAACTCTCTGTACCGCACGCCTACTCTGTACCCTTTCACATTTTAAAGCGAAAAGGTACGAGCTCTTTGTATAGTAAGCGGCGCTTTCTCAATGGAGACGTAGTTTCCTATTTATTGCATTATAATATTTTACACAATAGCCTTCTTTGAGTGAATATTTTACGTGAGCCGTGCACTGTGTTCCGAGAAAATTTAAGTTGATGTAAAGTGAATATTTTAATGGATATATTATAATTAAATTTCAGGTGGTAGTAACTTTAAATAATGTGTGTGCGTCGACCATGGGGGCTATTGGCTAACTTTTTCAATAACAGTTGACAACTAGCATTAGTTGCACACTAAACTTAGTTGTCAACTGACAATTTCATAAAATTGGTATTACGTATCACACAAGTGACTAACAAACTACGGTGAAAATGTGGTGAATTATAAAAAATTACGGTGCCTATTGTGACCACTCTAAAATTTTATCGACTATTATACAGCTTCAAAAGCTTACACAATCGCAATTTTAAAAGTATCGATACAATAACATCTGTCAAAACGTGTTACGGTGGCTATCAAAGGCACCAGTGGCTAATGACGTCACTGCAGTTGGTCACTGAAGATAGGCAATACGAAACTAGCTCTTTGACAGTACAATGATGCACATTGTTAAAAAGTGATCATCACTTGAACTGTCAACAGAGTTACGCAATAGCCCCGCATGTCGTAGTATTAAGTCGAAAATCTGTACAAATAAAAGGAAAAGTCCTGATTCACTTACTGATGACCAGAGGTCGGAGTAGGTAGATTGATTTTATATACTTGCGTCAAGATATTATAATATGGACATGCCATTTTATCCATAATGTGCGGGAAGGCCCTGTCTAAGTTTTGTCTCATACTGTCAAGCGTCATTTCTAATTCAACAGTAAGGGACAAAATACGGTGTAACTATTCCAAGGTATTTTTGTATAAAATAAAATACTGATTTCTTTCACCATTAGCTAACACTGGCAGCGTAGATTGATATTATTAATAAGTTTTTCACCTTAAACACAAATTCGTGCTAATTTAAAAATTCCGGAACAAATATCACAATAAATATGAAGTTCCGGTATTTTGGAGGCATATATTATCCTCTACGTTTGACGTCAACGACCTTAAATCAATCTACCTACTCCGACCTCTACTGATGACTCATCAATGCCCAGCACAGGCCAAACCCCTAAGGGTTTCTTGATCTAGAACACTGAAATTTTGCAACAGAGTTCCTTCAGTTCTCCACTCGTGTATCGTTAACGTGAACATAGTTTAAAAGCTTGTTGCTTCATCCAACACAATTTAAGATATTTAGGTGTCTTCAAGGCTAGAGTGAATAGGCTCTTAATAAACTAGTGCGGCTCACCATCAATGATTGCATCGCTGCTTACCATCAGGTGGGATCGCAGTCAAGCACTGGTTTATATGAATTAAAAAAAAAAAAAAATATCCAGGGCTGTAAGATTGTTCTCACCGAACACGGAAAGTTCGGGAAGTTCCTGCACCGGATTCGTGTGGAAGCGACGCCCGGGTGTCGCCACTGTGTGGACCGCCCGGAGGACACGGTGGAGCACACGGTGGAAGTGTGCCCCGCTTGGGAAGAGCAACGCCGTGTCCTCGTGGGGGCGATCGGCGGCGGCGATCTCTCGCGCCGGGCTTTGGTACAGGCCATGGTCCGGAGCGAGGAGGAGTGGCAGGCGGTCGCCTCCTTCTGCGAAGCAGTAATGCTAGCAAAAGAGGCGGCCGATCGCGTGAGGCAACGGCAACGGTCCTTACGCCCCAACCGCCGCTGGGATTCCGATCCCGATTTCCGGCCACCGTAGGCGCGGGCTTACGGACGGCGGGCAATGGGTGGCCCGCCGTCCGACCGTCCGGTAACCATCCGGACCGAGCCCAAGTCGTCGACGGCGCGTATTGTTCCGCGCGCGCCTCAGGGAGATGTCAGCAAATCGTAGGGGCCCAGCAGGGTCGAAGCCTACTGGGGCCATGGGTAGTGTGAAAACGAAACCGTGGCCCTGGGACGAAGGCAACGAAGGAATAGGAGTGGGTTTTTAGTCAGTAAAAGTCTGACACTATCTCCCGCTCCGCCCAAGAGCGAGATTTGTCATAAGATGATTTTCCCACCTATAAAAAAAAAAAAGGCTGTAAGATTGTTCGAAAGAATCGCCACATCTAGAGCGCAAGGGACGACTGAAAGAACATTAGTAGGTTTAAGTCAGTAAAAGATATCTAGGAGATTTTTAAACCCATGCCATTTATTTTATTATTGTAACCCGAAGGTAGCTTTTTTGGTTATATGGGAAGTCATCTAATGACTTCTCTCGCTCTAGGGCGGAGCAGGAGGACGTGTCAGACTTCAGTTGCCCTTTGCATTTTAGGACCATGTTTCCTTTTCAGTAAATCTCCGCTGCTGAAGGTAGGTACGATCGTTTTCAAGGCTCAACTGTCAAACCATTTTCATTAATTTTGAATGGCATTTGTAATACGGTTTTATTCATAATTCTTGGAAAATCATTAAATATTCCTACTGGGTAAAGCCGCGGGCAAAGCTTGTTATATATAACTAGCTGATGCCAGCGGCTTCGCCGCGGGGAGCCTGTTTGCTTCGGGGAGCAGTGGTGGCCGAGTGGTAACGGTCCCGACTTACGAGTTGTAGGTCGTGTGTTCAAACCCAGTCAGGCGCGTTACTTTGTGTAATTTATTTCATCACCACTGCTCTCAAAACGGTGAAGGAAAACATCGTGAGGAAACCGGCATGTCCTAGAACCAAAAATTCGAAGACATGTGACATCCACCAACCCGCACTGGGCCCGCGTGGTGGATTACGGCCCATTCCCTCTCCTAGAGAGGAGGCCTGAGTCCCAACAGTGGGAACATTATAAGGTCGACTATGCTATGCTATGCTATGATGCCAGCGGCTTCGCCCGCGTGTAATTAGAAAATTATTCCAGGGAACATACTCCCAAGTATGTTATGGATAAAACGTATCTATACATTCCAGGATATGGTATGGTAAATGGATTTCAATGAAACTTGGTACACGGGTACGTGTACCAAGTTTCATTGAAATCCATTCAGCTTTCCAGCCACCGTAGGCGTGGGCTTGCGGACGACGAGTAATGGGTAGCTTGCCGTCTGGCCATCCGGAAATCATCTTCAAACCAAACACGAGATGAAAGAGATGTCATCAAACCGTAGGGGTTCAGCAGGGTCGTAGCTTACTGGGCCCATGGGCTTACTTCTGAAAGGGAAACCCATGGTCCTGGAACGCAAAGGGCAAAGGAGGAGCTTTGGTGTGGTTTTAGTCAGTAAAAGTCTTACATGCCCTTACGCACCACCTTAGAGCCAGAGGGTGATAAAATTAAAAAAACGTAAAGATTTTTTTTTAATTTAGGAAATCCCGAGGAAAAATTCCACCACTGGGGGTCCAGAATCATGTACTGGATCCACGGTATTCGTTTTTGCGTCGTTGTCAAAGACAGCCTGTATAATTGCTAATTCTTCTTCTTAGCGTATCGATGGCAAAACTAGTTAAATTCCTTGTCTGGCCCAGTATTCGGCCACGGCAATGCCGTCCGCTGGGGCTGTTATTAGGTCCCTACGTGAACAGGGAACAGGGCACGTGATGCAGGATCGAAGGTGGGACATGGTCTGCAGAGAGAAGCCGCACAAACACTAAAGATCGGAACCGTCCGAGAATCCCCATCTATGGAGATTGTCTTTGCTGCGCCCAACTTGGGTGCGGAGTCTGTTTAGAGTTTTCCAGGTGGGCCATGGCAACTCGTGTCCAAGAGAGAGGCTCTCCGACGACTCGACAAAATCATCAGGAGGTTCAAACTTCTCTCGCCAGAGGTCGCATCTCTCATTGCTAATTATAACAGTACCTTTCAGACCGATTGGTGAGATTAATGCAAACGGAAGAAGAATATTAAATTTGCAGTGAATAAGAAACAATAGGAAAACAATGTTTAAGTCATATAGATACGTATAAATAAGTGTTTACTCTGAATTTTAGACAATACTGCATTCACTGTATTAAATTCAAAGCACCGCTTTTCAGAATACCAGGAAAAGTCACAAAAGAAACGTTTTCTATAGCTTTTGTATTATTAAATTAAGCTAAGAGGTGCAAAATAATACGAATGCTTAGGTACTTAGGTTTTATATTAAACTAATAGCTTCTTTCAACACATTCGCAATCGTGGAAATAGGTTTCTACACACAAATTTTGGACCTCTGTTTTATCCGGGTGAATTATGGAAAACCCTCTCTTATTCGAAGACATGTGATATTCACCAACCTGCACTGTGCCCGCGTGGTGGATTACGGCCCATTCCCTCTCCTAGAGAGGAGGCCTGAATCCCAGCAGTGGGAACATTAAAAGGCTGATTGTGCTTATGTTATGCTCTCTTAGTGTTCGCTTACGTCATAAAAGGAAACATTGCACAAAATTTCACTCTTCTAGGCTTCTAGTTTTGGCTGTGTGTTGATATGTCAGTCAGTCAGTTTCTGCTTTTACATATATTTATTTATTTTATTCTATTAATTTTAAGAAAACAGCAAATTCTCCTTAGTCTTTCACTCTTGACAGAGTGTTCGTGGTTGATAATATTGCATTTTCATTGGCGAGTGAGGCTCCCACGATGCGTCTTCATTTGTTACGATTTACAGCGTCTCGGGAACTCTGGACTATGGAGGTTTGTGTTGCAGCTCTGATTAGGTCTGTCCAACGCGTAGCTGAGCACCCGCGTGACCGCTTCCCCTCCACTTGTCCCTGGACAACGAGACGCTCCATGGAGTATTTGTTGCGAACAACATGACCGAAATGTGCTAAATTTAAATACCAACTTAAAAAAATACTAAATAAACATTATCTGTCACTGTGTCCATAGATTAACAGGATTGTGTATCATCATCATCATCATCTTCCTGCCCTTGTCCCGTGTTATTTGGGGTCGGCGCAACACGTTTTTTTCTTCCATTCTGCCCTGTCACTCGTCATACTATCACTAACTTCCTCTTCTTTCATATCACTCTTCACACAATCCATCCATCTTTTCTTTGGTCTCCCTCTCCCTCTCCAGGATTTAACAGGATTGTGTATGAATAGTGAAAATGGTCCATGGATGTAGAATGTGGGATTGTTTGATTTCGTGGGTGTATTAATATGGTTATATCATGTTGTAAGCTTAGCATACATTTATTGTCACGTCTTAACAAAATTTGTAAAAATGTGAAACGAGAACAACTGCCGACAAACTATTTTACAGTTTGGCAGAATTTTTGTAATGCATAATGTAAGCAAATTTTGAATAAAGTAAATAAAAAAAATATTTGAGGATGATTTATGAGAGGAGGATAGCTAATATAACACAGTAAAAAACATTATATGCAGAAGGCCAATTACAAGTTTCCACTTATGGACTAGTGTTCCGGCTCCGTTTTGCACGGGTGTTAGACATCTTTGAAATTCTCGGCTTTTCTCAACTATAATATCGTACCCTTATTGCAAAAACCAACTATCTGCAATTTTTACCCAAATTAAAGTTAAATCCATTCATCCGCTCGTCTCATCAAGATGAATCTACAGGTGAAACCGGTTATTAGCTACGACACTTATTTACAACGATAGCTTCGACAAAAAGTAAATAACCTATAAATTTGATTGAATATAATAGTAATAATATAATTAATAACGTTGTTCAGGCAGGGGCCATAGTCTTAACATAGTTCCATGTTACCAGTCCACTTAAGACTCCAAAAACTATAGCCCTATTATTTTTGTTCTCCATATGTCGCAATAGTTTTTCAACAACCGGGGGTTGTCGTTGGGTGCACTAGCATAGCGCGTACAGGGATAATCGTCGGTTGGTATCATGTTCCATTATAATTATCAAAAGGGCCTCTGCGAGTTGGCTTCGGCTCCTTGTACGCCTTCCAAAGGTCCAGGACCTCAGGGTCCTGAGATAAATATTGAAAACATAATATAATAATAATACAAAAATGTTGGTGCATTTAGTTGGTTTTTGCAATAAGGGTATGATATGCATGTATTATTTATCAGAACCTTATTTATGAAAGCTCTGTCTATTGGTGAAAACTGCATAAAAATCAGTTCCTTTTTAGGGTTCCTTACCTAAGTTGGAAAAAACGGAACCCTTAAAGATCACTTAGTTTTCCGTCTTTCCATCTATCAAGGCCCTTCTTAAAAACACGTGGCAGTATGAAGCTAAAATTAATCTATACATCTATATACATATAATAAAACAGTAAAATGGTGGAGCGTTGGTATTAGTTGGCGAAAAAACTACTGAACCAATCCTGTTCAAATTTTGCATACATAATCCTTATAGGCCGGGTCAACTGTTAGGCTACATATTATCACGCTATTTGCTATGGGGGGTGAGCAATAATCCAAAATGTCGACATTGAACGACATTTGCCACGTTCGATCCCCAGCTACAGTTAAAAATTTTGTCATTATTTTATCTTCTTTTTTGTAATAAAATAACTTTTACCATTTTTTCAAAATAAAATTGACATTTCTATTCGATATCTTCTAAATATTTTGTAAAAACTAATCAAAACACATAATAAAATCAAAGCGGCGAGTAAAATCACGTACTAAAATGTAAATATGGCACAACGCCATCTAAAGACTGAAAGTAGAAATAATGATGACAATGATAGTTGAACGTCATATTTGATAGATGGCATTGTGTATTTTACGTAATTTTCTGAGTGGCAGAAGAATGACCATCGCCCAAGTTTGCAGACAGTTTTATTGTTTAAAATTGGGCGAAAACCGTTATAATTAAAATGGAGTTAGACGGAGACATTTTTAATCCTACTGCTTTTTTTCCCCGTGGTTGTAACAAACTAATTGACCGTGATTATTCAAGGGATACCAACCAAAGGCGATAACAGTAAATACTTATATGTATTTAATTATTGACTTTAAAATAACATGGCCAAATTTTCGGAAGGGGTAGCATGGCACATTGCGTTGGAAGGCCCCCAGGTAAACCTGGTGAGGGTCGCGGGAATCCGATGGATGCGAGACGCACAGGACCGGTAATTATGGTGACACTTGGGGAGGCCTATATGTCCAACAGTGGACGTCTTTCGGCTGAAATGATAATGATAATGATGGCACCTTTATTTTTCTTTTTTTAAGGGTGGAAGTCATCCAATGACTTCTCCCACTCTGGTTGGAGCGGGAAGGCGTGTCAAACTTTTACTGACTAAAACCACACCTGTGTCCTTCAGTTGCCCATTGCGACATCTCTTTGAGGAGCGCGTGGATCACTACGCGCTGTTGACGACTGGGCTCGGTCCGGTCAATTACCGGACGGCCGGACGGCTGTGGACGACCGATTGCTGGATGTCCGCGAGCCCGCGTTTACCGTGGCTGGTCGTCGGGGTCAGAATCTCGGCTCGGCGTGAGGACGTTCGTTCCCTCACGCGTCCTCCTCCTTCACTAGCATTACGGCTTTGCAGAAGGAGGCGACCGCCTGCCATTCCTCCTCGCTCTGGACCATAGCCCAAAGTCACAAGGCCCGGTGCGAGAGGTGACTGACGCCGATTGCCTCCACGAGGACAACACACACCTCTGTGTGCTCCACTGTGTCCTCCGGGATGATGGCACCTTGCGGCCTAATAATGGTGTGTTTTATTATTAGCAGTCACTGCTTCATATAAAACTGGGTCGAAAGGTTTGCGTTCCTGATCACAGTTCGACAACGTATGATGTATCTCAGATTCCTTGCAGCCTTACGTCGACATCCGTACGTTACCTCCTTGCAGTGAGTGGTGACCAACACTGGAACCACCCTCTGATGGAGGCCAGTCTCAGGGATAACACTAATCGGCTGCTACATTTGTTTACCGGAATTTAATTGTTTTATGGATACACAAGCTCAGGACTGTTGACTGTTTCACGCGGTTTCTGTTCCGGATTCGGTTGGAAGTACTCTGATATTAGCATTTTACAAATCGCCCGGAGGACCCGTTGTAGCATGCGGTGGAGGTCTATCCTGCTTGGGTGAACCGCCGTGTCTTCATAGAGGCAATCGGCGTCAGTGACCTCTCGGTTTGGCCATCAATATGCGAGTTCGATTACACAGGGATACACGCGTTCAAGATTTCACCGAAATTCATCCAAAAGTTGGAGACTCTTCATAGGGTAGTTCCCACTATGGAATAACATTTGTCTGATATACGAGGACGTCAGTCAAATACACATAAAAAAATCCTAGATAAATGAACAAGTAATTTTTACGCCCCAAATGATCAAGCTGCAACAATCAATTCAAGCATGCTCTCGCAAATTCTTCATAAGTACTATTGTGGAGGAAGATAGTTGATGATGATGGTAATTTTTGGATTCACTGGCTTTTTGGCTTTGCACCATCAGTGCAAACGTTATCCAGCTGAAGGTCAGTGTCCCGATTATGTTCCTTCGTTTACCTCTACCAAAGCTGTCTGACGGCTTAAACTCTTCAGTGAAACATTATTGAGGCGAAAATTGTACAGGAGGTAACTCTTTCGAACAATCTCGCAGCCTTAGCAGACATTGGCCCTAGAGGGCCCTATCCATTTGCTGACATCATTATGAGTCGCGCGTAGATTACTACGCGCCGTCGATTCAGGATTGCTTTGACCAGATGACCGGACGGCTCCACCGCAATCGCCCTGCGGCTTTCAACACCTGGAGCATCACTTCCCTCATCATCCCTCATAGTTTCAGCCACCTTCTTCGATCGTAGTGCCTCACTGAAGGAGGCTACTGGTTGGCATTTTTTCCACTAATCGCCTCCATGAGGACACGGCGGCGCCGGCGCTCCTACCAAGCGGGACTGACTTCCACCGTAAGTTCCATCGTATTCTCCGGGCGATCCGCACAATGGTGAGACTCGAGTGCTTCTTTTTGCTGAATTCGATACAGATACCTCCCGAAACACCCACATCCGGTGAGTTCTGCACAAAGAGAGGGTGCCGTGACGCCTCTGTAGCCACTCCTCAAAGACAGGCATTACCGCTGCGATTGTGACGTGCTCACTGTGACAATGTTGTTTTACCGGAACATAAACCAGAAACATACATAAACTAGTGCCTTTTCCCTTGGGGTAGGCAGAAATGCCAACTGCTACGACCCTTACATACTCTTTCTATTCATTGACGTTCATACATCTGGATCTGGACGAGTACATAACATGTATCCTGAAGGTAATTTGCGTTTTTACCTTTAACAGTTTTATGTGAAAGTACAATAAATAATTACGATGCTTTCAGAATGAATTGCAAGCACAGAATGATTGTACAGTTTTACCAACTTAACGTAGACGAAGTCGCGGGCAACAGCTAGTCAGTACATATAAAAGGAGAAACTGACTGACTGACATATCAACGCACAGCCTAGACTATTAAAGCTAGGAGCATGAAATTTTGCACAAGGTTTCCTTTTATGACATAGGCAAGCACTAAGAGAGGATTTTTTAAAATTCACACCCTAAAGGTATGAAACGGGGGTCCAAAGTTTGTGTGATGAAAACCTTTTTTCACGCGGGCGAGGCCGCTGGCAGAACCTAGTATCAAATACTCCGGTCTGCTACTCCAAGCAGTAGTGAAGAAATTAAACCTCAGAGTCAACGCAATCTTAAGTTAAGACCGTTTATATGCTCCGTTTAGGCGCATATACCCTAACGTTACCACCCTTACGTTGTTGAAACTTCAACGGTCCGCGTTTCGCTTCGTCGTTTATACCGCGTACATCGACATGAAAAATTTACCTGCTGCGGTCTTCCCGTCCAACTGTTATTTAGGTGTCTTCAAGGCTAGAGTGAATAGGCTCTTAATAAACTAGTGCGCCTCACCATCAATGATTGCATCATTGCTTACCATCAGGTGGGATCGCAGTCAAGCACTGGTTTATATCAATTTTGACACTCGCAAGCAGACTAAAACCCATAAGACACTTCCCATTGACCTAGAATCCTCAAATTTAGTATGCAACAAGATCTCATAGCACAGGTATAGGAAAAAGTCTGAACACTGTGATTTCCAAAGCATATGTCAAAAAAACTTTTTTGCAATTTGGAAAAACCTTCGAGACTGGATTCGGAAATTGAACTATCTACATAGGGTAATTAAAACTAACCTACAAAATAAAAATAAAAGCCATAAAGTACTAAAAAAAGCAATCTAGAGTACGGCGTCCAAAAACTCCTCCACATCGCTGTCGACTGTTAATGTACCCAAAAGACTGGCGGCATTGCCACGCTGAATGGCAATTACGTTATTATTAGATTTAAATGTATATAAAATGAATAAATCTTCTACATAGGTAAGTTTGTGCAGAGCCCTTAGTGCGCAAGAAGATACGACTCCCGCTTAGCCGGTTATTTGTAATAATAATAATCAGTATAATATAGCTCCAATAATGTAATAGGTAAATAAATCAAACACCCAAAAAATCAGTCGCCTATATTCACATAAGTTGGCAATACCGCTCTTACAGTCTTAGGCGATGCCAGCCGTTTGTGATTAATAAGCCAAATTGTCGCCGACTTGGAGCCAAGTTGGCCCCAAGTTGGTACTCGACGAACTTCATTGTTAAGTTTGTCACCAACAAGCCAACTTTGTGTCCTAGTATCTATACATATAATAAAACAGTAAAATGGTGGAGCGTTGGTATTAGTTGGCGAAAAAACTACTGAACCAATCCTGTTCAAATTTTGCATACATAATCCTTATAGGCCGGGTCAACTGTTAGGCTACATATTATCACGCTATTTGCTATGGTGGGTGAGCAATAATCGAAAATGTCGATATTGAACGACATTTGCCACGTTCGATCCCCGGCTACAGTTAAAAATTTTGTCATTATTTTATCTTCTTTTTTGTAATAAAATAACTTTTACCATTTTTTCAAAATAAAATTGACATTTCTATTCGATATCTTCTAACTATTTTGTAAAAACTAATCAAAACACATAATAAAATCAAAGCGGCGAGTAGAATCACGTACTAAAATGTAAATATGCCACACGCAATTCAGATACTCGCAACGCCATCTAAAGACTGAAAGTAGAAATAATGATGACAATGATAGTTGAACATCATATTTCATAGATGGCATTGTGTATTTTACGTAATTTTCTGAGTGGCGGAAGAATGACCATCGCCCAAGTTTGCAGACAGTTTTATTGTTTAAAATTGGACGAAAACCGTTATGATTAAACTGGAGTTAGACGGAGACATTTTTAATCCTACTGCTTTTTTCCCCCGTGGTTGTAACAAACTAATTGACCGTGATTATTCAAGGGATACCAACCAAAGGCGATAAAAGTAAATACTTATATGTATTTAATTATTGACTTTAAAATAACATGGCCAAATTTTCAGAAGGGGTAGCATGGCACCTTGCGTTGGAAGGCCCCCAGGTGGACCGATGACCTGGTGAGGGTCGCGGGAATCCGATGGATGCGAGACGCACAGGATTGGTAATTATGGTGACACTTGGGGAGGCCTATGTCCAACAGTGGACGTCTTTCGGCTGAAATGATAATAATAATGATGGCACCTTTATTTTTCTTTTTTTAAGGGTGGAAGTCATCCAATGACTTCTCCCACTCTGGTTGGAGCGGGAAGGCGTGTCAAACTTTTACTGACTAAAACCACACCTGTGTCCTTCAGTTGCACTTTGCGACATCTCTTTGAGGAGCGCGTGGATCACTACGCGCTGTTGACGACTGGGCTCGGTCCGGTCAATTACCGGACGGCCGGACGGCTGTGGACGACCGATTGCTGGATGTCCGCAAGCCCGCGTCTACCGTGGCTGGTCGTCGGGGTCAGAATCTCGGCTCGGCGTGAGGACGTTCGTTCCCTCACGCGTGTGGCCTCCTCCTTCACTAGCATTACGGCTTTGCAAAAGGAGGCGACCGTCTGCCAGTCCTCCTCGCTCTGGACCATAGCCCAAAGTCACAAGGCCCGGCGCAAGAGGTGACTGACGCCGATTGCCTCAACGAGGACAACACACACCTCTGTGTGCTCCACTGTGTCCTCCGGGATGATGGCACCTTGCGGCCTAATAATGGTGTGTTTTATTATTAGCAGTCACTGCTTCATATAAAACTGGGTCGAAAGGTTTGCGTTCCTGATCACAGTTCGACAACGTATGATGTATCTCAGATTCCTTGCAGCCTTACGTCGACATCCGTACGTTACCTCCTTGCAGTGAGTGGTAACCAACACTGGAACCACCCTCTGAGGGAGGCCAGTCTCAGGGATAACACTAATCGGCTGCTACATTTGTTTACCGGAATTTAATTGTTTTATGGATACACAAGCTCAGGACTGTTGAGGGTGTTTCACGCGGTTTCTGTTCCGGATTCGGTTGGAAGTACTCTGATATTACCATTTTACAAATCGCCCGGAGGACCCGTTGTAGCATGCGGTGGAGGTCTATCCTGCTTGGGTATACCGCCGTGTCTTCATAGAGGCAATCGGCGTCAGTGACCTCTCGGTTTGGCCATCAATATGCGAGTTCGATTGGACAGGGATACACGCGTTCAAGATTTCACCGAAATTCATTCAAAAGTTGGAGACTCTTCATAGGGTAATTCCCACTATGGAATAACATTTGTCTGATATACGAGGACGTCAGTCAAATACACACCAAAAAATCCTTGGTAAATGAACAAGTAATTTTTACGCCCCAAATGATCAAGCTGCAACAATCAATTCAAGCATGCTCTCGCAAATTCTTCATAAGTACTGTTGTGGAGGAAGATAGTTGATGATGATGGTAATTTTTGGATTCACTGGCTTTTTGGCTTTGCACCATTAGTGCAAACGTTATCCAGCTGAAGGTCGGTAAGTCCCCTCTTTGAGGAGTGGCTGGAAAGACCACATGGCGTCCTTACCTACCGCATGACGCAGGTCCTCACCGGACATGGTAAGTTCGGGAGGTTCCTGCACCGAATTCGTGCGGAAGAAACGCCTGGGTGCCGCTATTGTGTGGACCGTCCGGAGGACACGGTGGAGCATACGGTAGAGGTGTGCCCCGCCTGGGCAGAGCAACGCCGTGTCCTCGTGGGGGCGATCGGCGGCAGTGATCTCTCGCGCCGGGCATTGGTACAGGCCATGGTCCGGAGTGAGGAGGAGTGGCAGGCGGTCGCCTCCTTCTGCGAAGCAGTAATGCTAGCAAAGGAGGCGGCCGATCGCGTGAGGCAACGGTCCTCACGCCCTAACCGCCGCCGGGATTCCGATCCCGATTTCCGGCCACCGTAGGCGCGGCCTTGCGGACGGCGAGTAATGGGTGGCTCGCCGTCCGACCGTCCGGTAACTGTCCGGACCGAGCCCAAGTCGTCGACGGCGCGTATTGTTCCACGCGCGCCTCAGGGAGATGTCAGCAAATCGTAGGGGCCCAGCAGGGCCGAAGCCTACTGGGGCCACGGGTAGTGTGAAAGCGAAGCCCGGGGCCCCGGGATGAAGGCAAAGAAGGAACAGGAGTGGGTTTTTAGTCAGTAAAAGTCTGACACTATCTCTCGCTCCGCCCAAGAGCGACATTTGTCATTAGATGATTTTCCCACCTAATAAAAAAAAAAAAAAAGCTGAAGGTCGGTGTCCGATTATGTTCCTTCGTTTACCTCTACCAAAGCTGTCTGACGGCTTAAACCCTTCAGTGAAACATTATTGAGGCGAAAATTTTACAGGAGGTAACTCTTTCGAACAATCTCGCAGCCATAACAGACATTGGCCCTAGAGGGCCCTATCCATTTGCTGACATCATTATGAGTCGCGCGTAGGTTACTACGCGCCGTCGATTCAGGATTGCTTTGACCAGATGACCGGACGGCTCCACCGCAATCGCCCTGCGGCTTTCATCACCTGGAGCATCACTTCCCTCATCATCCTTCATAGTTTCAGCCACCTTCTTCGATCGTAGTGCTTCACTGAAGGAGGCTACTGGTTGTCATTTTTTCCACTAATCGCCTCCATGAGGACACGGCGGCGCCGGCGCTCCTACCAAGCGGGACTGACTTCCACCGTAAGTTCCATCGTATTCTCCGGGCGATCCGCACAATGGTGAGACTCGAGTGTTTCTTTTCGCTGAATTCGATACAGATACCTCCCGAAACACCCACATCCGGTGAGTCCTGCACAAAGAGAGGATGCCGTGACGCCTCTGTAGCCACTCCTCAAAGACAGGCATTACCGCTGCGATTGTGACGTGCTCACTGTGACAATGTTGTTTTACCGGAACATAAACCAGAAACATACATTACCTAGTGCCTTTTCCCTTGGGGTAGGCAGAAATGCCAACTGCTACGACCCTTACATACTCTTTCTATTCATTGACGTTCATACATCTGGATCTGGACGAGTACATAACATGTATCCTGAAGGTAATTTGCGTTTTTACCTTTAACAGTTTTATGTGAAAGTACAATAAATAATTACGATGCTTTCAGAATTAATTGCAAGCACAGAATGATTGTACAGTTTTACCAACTTAACGTAGACGAAGTCGCGGGCAACAGCTAGTTTGGAAATACGTCAGTACGTCTTTTGTCTTAAATCGATGATGTGAAGTTAGATTTACACGAACATGTGGGGCCCCGGGATGAAGGCAAAGAAGGAACAGGAGTGGGTTTTTAGTCAGTAAAAGTCTGACACTATCTCTCGCTCCGCCCAAGAGCGGGATTTGTCATTAGATGATTTTGCCACACGAAAAAAAAAACCGAACATAATTACTGCTTGTAACTAAATTATTTGAAATTAAAACTAAGTAACATGCCAGCCTAAACATAGTAATGATTTTAACTTGTTTTATATATAATACTTTTAAATCTACAAAATGAGTGAGAGTGTACAACGATAAGATCACTGCAGCTGTAATAGCATACTTATAATTATGTACATCAATTCAGGATAATCAAGTTCAGGATTAATCCAAAACAATGATGATTAACCACAATAACCTACCAAATCCAATTTGCCGAACGCCAAACAATATGAGGGAACAAAAACGTTCAGCAGCATAAATCATTGGTCTGGCGGCTGGCCACATAAATCAGTGACGTCATCGCTCCGTATCGCACCATCTCGAAACAATTACGGGATGTACAGATTCGTGTCACGGACCCGAAGGCCTGATCGATGCGAATATAGTGTATGAACACGATAAGAATGCGGAATTACCCGAAGTGGAGATCGGAAAAAGTGTTGCACGAACAGAAATTGTTGACAATACAATATTTGGTCATAAGCAAAATCAGCCTTATAATGTTTCCACTGCTGGGACTCAAGCCTCCTCTCCAGGAGAGGGAATGGGCCGTAACCCACCACGAGGGCCCAGTGCGGGTTGGTGGATGTCACATGTCTTCGAATGTTTGGTACTAGGACATGCAGGTTTGCTCACGATGTTTTCCTTCACCGTTTTGAGAGTAGTGGTGATGAAATAAATTACACAAAGTAATGCGCCTGGCTGGATTTGAACCAGCGACCTACAACTCGTAAGTCGGGGCCGTTGCCACTGCTCTACCACTCGGCCACCACTGCTCTAGAATAAAATAAGGTAAGGCTCTAAGGGTACATCTTTGCTTGTAGAATAATCTGACAAACAATCAGAATGATTGCATGTCTATTAGTCCAGTTTTTAATCAATAAAAGTAATTTTTAAAGGCATATTTGTGATTTTTTTCTATCATACTAAATTAGCTATATTATTTTTTAACACACTATGTATCTAGCATTTATCCTGAAGAATAACATATAATATATGTTTCTGATTCTGTTTACTTCAGTGGGGCTTAAACTTATACGCATTATAAAACTCGCGGTTAGCTCCTGTAACCCTCTTTTTAGGGTTCCGTACCTCAAAAGGAAAAACGGAACCCTTATAGGATCACTTTGTGGTCCGTCCGTCTGTCTCTGTCTGTCTGTCAAGACCCTTTATCTCAAAAACGCGTGGAGGTATCGAGTTGAAATTAAAACCATATACTCAGGTCTGCGGTCCGTTGAAGCTGTGAAAAAATAAAACTTCTAAGTTAACGAAAAAAAAAGATACACCCGTTTATATTGCAAAAATCGTAAATTTGACACTCCTAAGGAAATCAAAATTCCTATGGTACTTCCCGTTGACCTAGAACCTTGAAATTTGACATGAAGCAAGGTCTTATAGCACAAGTATAGGAATAAATCTGAAAACTGAAAATTTATAGTTACGTCACAACAAAAAAAAATTGCGATTGGGAAAAATCTTCGAGACTCCATTCCGGAATTGAACTATTTACATAAGTAAGTTTGTACAGAACCCTCAGGGTGCGAGTCCGACCCGCACTTGCCCAGTTTTTATTAATTATGCATAGGCTCGCGTTTGACCACAATCTCAACTGATTGTAAACGATGATGTGGTCGACGATGAAGCACGCTTGCCTAAAAGCAACCTATTTACTCTTGACTTAAAGACCCCTAGGTTATAGCTATCAAGAAACACAGACCCTCTTAATTCGTTTATACCACAGGGTGTCGAATGTCTCGTTCGTTCGTAGTTTTATGCTGGAAGGGTACAAGCTCTATATCGTCAGCTGTTTATCGTGTCTCGCACGAGATGTGAATATTGGAGCATCTTGTGAGGGAAAGGATTAGGTAACTGTGTTTCTAGTTCGATAGTTTAAGGGAGTAACGTGATGGTTTAGAGGTATAGAGTGTAAAATCTTGCAACCCTCTGTTGAAAAGGGAGGGTCCTCCGACCAGATGGATTTTAGGCCCGGGTCCGATAGTTGATTTCGGGCTGTTGTATATATCGTGGCTAGATCTTAGAATTGATCAGTTCATGATATGGCCAACTAAAACTAGCCAGATACTTTAAACGTTAATATTTGATGATATGCTACCGGTGTTCCACCCAGGCGTTTCTTCCGCACGAATCCGGTGCTGGAACCTCCCGAACTTACCATGTCCGGTTAGGATCTGCGTTATGCGGAAGGTAAGGACGCCGTAAGATCTTTCCAGCCACTCCTCAAAGAGGGTACTTACCGCCGTGATATCTTCAAATAACAAAAACTTCTACCGCTCTGGATGAAGCGAGAGGGTGTGTCAAACTTTGGCTGATTAAAACCCACTTATGTTCCTCCAGTTGTCCTTTCCCGTAACTCCTTCGAACATTATCGCAGCCCAAATACTGGTATTCAGAAAATACCTGTTTTTTCTGAATAACCATAGGTATCTGGGCAGTTTGTGTATGTATAATTGCATATGTTTATCATCATTTCAGCCGAAAGACGTCCACTGTTGGACATAGGCTTCCCCCAAATGTCGCCACAATGACCGGTCCTGTGCGTGTCGCATCCATCGGATTCCCGCGACCCTCACCAGGTCATCGGTCCACCTTGTGGGAGGCCTTCCAACGCTGCGTCTTCCGGTACGTGGTCGCCATTCCAGAACCTTTCGTCCCCATCGACCATCTGTTCTGCGAGCAATGTGCCCTGCCCACTGCCACTTAAGTTTGGCGATTCTTCGGGCTATGTCTGTAACCTTGGTTCTCCTGCGGATATCTTCATTTCTGACGCGATCACGCAAGGAAACTCCGAGCATAGCCCTTTCCATTACCTTTTGAGTGACTTTAAGCCTTCTGATGACGCCCATTGTAAACGACCACGTTTCGGAGCCATATGTCATCACTGGCAACACGCACTGGTCATAGACTTTCGTCTTGAGACACTGTGGTATATTGGACGAGAAGACACCGCGCAGCTTCCCGAACGCTGCCCAGCCGAGTCGGATTCGACGATTGACCTCTTTCTCGAAGTTAGACCTACCCAACTGGACCGTCTGTCCTAGGTAAACGTAGTCGTCCACAACTTCGAGTGTAGAGTCTCCGATCTTGATAGGAGTGGGTGCTACATGGATGTTTACCATGACTTTGGTTTAGTCCATGTTCATTTTAAGTCCCTCTCTTTCAGAAGCTTTACTGAGGTCACCGAGCATTGTACTGAGCTCCTCCGTAGTCTCAGCCATGACTACTATGTCGTCGGCAAATCGAAGGTGAGTGATGTGCTCGCCATTGACATTTATGCCTAGCCCTCTCCACTCCAGAACCTTGAAGACATCCTCCATTGCGGCCGTGAACAGTTTCGGAGAAATAACGTCTCCTTGTCTCACACCCCGCTGCAAGAGGATAGGTTTCGAGGTCTGATATATGTATATACCTAATGCCTATATAATATTATATTGTGTTTCATTTTAAAGTATGATTCAGTTTTTTTTTTAAATCTTCATTAAGGAGCTATGTCACAATATTGACTACGTCGCTCCATCATAGCCAAATTTTGAATTTAAAGTTATTTTAAATGATTGTAATATACAGGGTGTCTTTGACATCGACGCATGAACGTGAATAACACGGATCCAGTACATGATTCTGGACCCCCCAGTGGTGGCATTTTTCGTCGGCATTTCCTAATTTAAAAAAAAAAACTGTACTTTTTCAATTTAAACTGTGTGAAATCGCTCTTCTCATCAACCCCGATGATATTTTTAGTAAAATACAATACAAAAAGAAAAAATTTAATTAAAAAGTCATCGGGGTAGATAAAATCTTTATTATAATAATATATTATTCTAATCAACCCCAATGATATTTTTAATTTTAAAAGTAATTCATTGGTTTTTTCACTAAACATGTTAGAATAACGATTTTATACAGTTTAAATAAAAAAAAACGAATAGATTAAAAAGAAAAAAAAAAACTTGAGAGGTGTCAATGTCAAAACGGACACCCGGATGGAACGAAGTTCCTTTCAATTAATTAGTGAAGGAATTGTAATAAAATTTCATTCCATTCCATTCCATCGCGCGATAAGGAACTTCGTTCCAAAATTAAGACCATCATCATTATCATCATCATCATCATCATCATCATCATCATCATTATCATCATCATCTTCCTGCCCTTGTCCCGTGTTATTTGGGGTCGGCGCAACACGTTTTTTTCTTCCATTCTGCCCTGTCACTCGTCATACTATCACTAACTTCACCATCTTCATCATCATTATAAATAAAAATATATAATAGAAATATATAAAAGAAATATAAATTAAGACCAAAAGTTGTAACGACACTTTTTGCGTGTCGCAACAACTTTTGGTCTTAATTTTTTCCGTCTAGCCCCCTTTCGCAACGCGCAATAAGGAACTTCGTTCCAAAAAGGAAAAAACCGACAAAAAATTCCACCACTGGGGGTCCAGAATCATATACTGGATACATAGTATTCGTTTGTGCGTAGATCTCAAAGACATCCTGTATTTTATATATAACTGAACTTGCTAGAAAATTATACCAAACCTTTAACTCCTCGAGCGCCGATTGTACATACGTCTGTACAACTTGAATGACCTTGAAAAACTCTTAATAGTCGTTTTGTACACACGTTTGTACGATTTTTTTTAGCCGAAAATTTTGGTTTCTATATACTTATTTGTTTTTCCTAGAAAAATCCAGAAAAAGTTTTTTTTATTATTATTAATTTTTTTGGTGATTTACGTAAAAACGCGCAATGACGTAATAATAATACCCCCGGGGCGCCCGAGCCGAGAGAAAAAATTAAAACAGGTACTGATAATACAGAAGCTACATAAAGAAAAAAAAATTAATAAAATCGCGCTGAGCCAAAGTACTATCTACAGTTTTTATAGATTCTCTCTTGATCTACAATGATAGTAGAAAGTCTTTCAGATAACATGAAGAGTGATGGGAACTCGCTGAGAGCTGCGACTTTTGTACTGGCACTGGAACAATGCTTCAGATCATAGGCCAAGAGACAGGCGAAATATATTTAATAAGTATCATCATCTTCCAGCCCTCGTCCCATTTTACTTGGGGTAGATGCAACACGTTTTTTGGATTCCGTACCTCAAAAGGAAAAAAACGGAACCCTTATAGGATTACTTTGTTATCAGCCTGTTTGTCTGTCTGTCTGTCAAGACCCTTTATCTCAGGAACGCGTGTAGGTATCGAGTTGAAATTAAAACCATATACTTAAGTCAGGAACGCGTGGAAGTATCGAGTTGAAATTAAAACCATATACTTAAGTCAGGAACGCGTGGAAGTATCGAGTTGAAATTAAAACCATATACTTAAGTCAGGAACGCGTGGAAGTATCGAGTTGAAATTAAAACCATATACTTAAGTCAGGAACGCGTGGAAGTATCGAGTTGAAATTAAAACCATATACTTAAGTCAGGAACGCGTGGAAGTATCGAGTTGAAATTAAAACCATATACTTAAGTCAGGAACGCGTGGAAGTATCGAGTTGAAATTAAAACCATATACTTAAGTCAGGAACGCGTGGAAGTATCGAGTTGAAATTAAAACCATATACTTAAGTCAGGAACGCGTGGAAGTATCGAGTTGAAATTAAAACCATATACTTAAGTCAGGAACGCGTGGAAGTATCGAGTTGAAATTAAAACCATATACTTAAGTCAGGAACGCGTGGAAGTATCGAGTTGAAATTAAAACCATATACTTAAGTCTGCAATCCCTTTAAGCTGTGAAAAAAACAAACTTCTAAGCGAATGAAAAAAAAAAGATACGGCCGTTTAAATGCATAAAATGTATATTTTGACACTCTCAGAGGAATCAAACTTCATAGGGTTACTTCCCGTTAACCCGGAATCCTGAAATTTGGCCTGAAGCAAGGTCTCATAACACAAGTATATGAAAAAATCTGAAAACTGTAAATTTGTAGTTACGTCACATAAGAAAAAATATTTTTTTTGGCATTCGGAAAAATCATCATAACTCAATTCGGGAATTGAACTGTTTTCATAGGTAAGTTTGTACGAAACCCTCAGTGCGCGAGTCCGATTCGCACTTGCCCAGTTTTTTTTTCTTTCATTCTCTCCTATTAGCGTGTTAATCCTGTCAGACGTCACGTTATCACTGACTCCCCTTCCTTTCATATAATTCCTTACACAATCTATCCATGTTTTCTTTCTCTCTCCATCATCATCTTCCTGCCCTTGTGCTATTTTAATTGAGAATGATGCAACAGATTTATTTTTGAATCGCACGCCATTCATTTCGTTCCTTGGTAACCCTTATCCAGTTGCTTGAAGTCAGCCTGCAAAGCCACCGTAGGCGTGGGCTTGCGGATGACGAGCGATGGATAGCTTACCGTCCGGCCGTCCGGTAACCATCAGGATCATGCCCTAGTCGTCACAAGTAGTGTTCCACGCACGCGTCAAAGAGATGTCAGTAAAATCGTAGGGGCCCAGCAGGGCTGAAGCCTACCGGGGCCATGGGTAGTCCGAAATTGAACCCCGGGGTTCCTGGAACGCATGGAAAAAAAGGAACATAGGAGTGGGTTTTAATCAGTAAAAGTCTGACACACCCTCCGGCTCCACCTTGGAGCGGGAGAAGTTATAGAATGATTTCCTACCTTAAAAACAGCGTACCTGCCTTACGTTTTACCATTCGTGGTCTGAACTCAATCACACTTACTTAGAAAACTACATAAATTCTGCAGTAAATTAAAACCAAAAATATTAATTAAACTAATCACAAAACTATAATGAACCTAAACTCCTACTTCAGAATATAAAGTGCCGCTTAATCAATGGATAATAGATAGATAAATCAATTAAGTCTCGCAGCTTAGTTGGACATGGAGCGCGCATTCAGGCGCGAGCTCCGCGCCTAAGTCACATAATAAATATATAAGAGAGCGGGGGCCGATCCTCGCGACGTATTCGTGCTGCACCACGCCAAATAGAATTTTTGGCACAACTGAGATAAAGAGATAATACCACTACTAAAATAGTTTTTTTTTATATCACTTTAAGCACGCAATTGTTTTCTGCATTAGTGCGGAAAAGTGCACAAGCTCATCCGCGCCATAATTTATTGTATTTAATGTATTAGACTGGGCGCTAAGCGATCTCCACGAATCGCTGGTTATCCCCCGTTTATTTATTTCTTTGTAAATGTATTGAAAAACGTCGTTTGATACACGTGGAAATTTGTCACTGCAGCACACGGCTCTATAACACCCCGCCTATGGCTCCGGAAAATTCTGCAGCAATGACAAACTTTCTCCACTTGTATCAAAATGAAATTTGCAAAGGTTCTGGAGATTAAATAATTTAAAGTTGAGTTACTTTGACATAGGCTCATTGACTAATAGAATCACAGTTAGTCTCTGTTGGCTAATAAACTCGAGCCAGATTTATACTCCAGGGACAAAGTAACCCGAATTTATTGCATCAGTGCTTGAATTTTAATTTGGCAAATTTTTGGAGAGAACCTTCCTGTGAGCTCGCGTCGCGTCGGGATATGTCAACTGTCAACGGAACGTCAACAGCTTGCTCTGTATAAAATGAGTGTATTTAATTATTTAAAAAATCATAATCAGTGCTGAATCGACTCTAATATAAAGACAATTAAGTGAATTTTAGTGACTAATGTTTACGTGCGCTAAAAACAAGACACTACCGAGCTAATTGAAAAATGACTGTGACACTCGTGAACCTTTGAATAGTGACCAAAACGTGAAAATATTACTGATACACTACATAAACACTACACAGAAGTAATCTATGGATGACTGGATGACTAAAAACAAACAAGGTATCTGAAACATTTTAAATATTGAAGATTTTTCGAAGAAAAAGTACGAGACAACCGTTGTTTTGTTTACATTTAAAATTTTCTGACATCTGCAATAGACAATACTTCAAACTAGTGTGACCATATTAATAATGAACAATCGACTAAATTGTTAAAAAAAAAACTATCAAAATGTTACCACTCTTCAACCAGTATTACCAGATATTAAAATCTCAGCGCGCACTAGAAGTTCTTTTTGAGATAAATAAATAGTTCCAATCAATAAATATGAATAATTTTCTTGGAAATATTACATTCCGTGGTAAGCGCGTCCGAACCAATTCGGACCCAATACCAAATGAAAATGACAACGATTCGATATCACAGACACTTGAGTGCACTTCTAACAGTTTACCAGACATATCAGAAGACGAAGACTATGTAAAAACATTAAAAGAAGAAATTAAAAAACTTGAATCGCAATTAAACAGTGCTCACAAAGAGATAGAATCATTAAACCTAGAAAACAGTAAACTAAAACACACAAATGAAATCCTGACTAAAAAAAACCAGATATTCAAAAAAGTAACAACTAATAGTCCTATTAAATCAAATCGGAGTACACCTAAGAAAAAACCTCTCACTAACTGTAAGTCAAAACAAACTCAAACTGATACCATAATTAATCAAGAATATGACGCTATAATTATAGAAAAAAAAACAAGTAAAAAAAACAAAGATAATACGCAAAAACTTAGTTCACCAATAAACGATAAAAGTACTCATCAGACATGTAGAAAAAAAAGAATATGCATTCTTAGCACGGATGGCAAACATAAGGTCCTAAACATTGCACAAAATGTATTATTAAAAGATCGTGATGAGATTTGCCACTACTTAACACCGAGAGTAGGAATAAAACAACTTCTTACTGGAATCGAGGCAAAACTGTCTGAATTCACCAAACAAGACTATTGTATAATATTGATTGGATCAGAAGACTTTAAATCAACACACGATTATCGCAATATCATAATTCATATCCGGGATGTGCTAAGTAGAATCAAGCACACAAATATTATTATATGCTTTCCGACATATACCTTTGTAAGAAATAACGACATCTACAACTGGAGAATTGAAACTTTCAATAATTTGCTTTACCTGGATATAATGGCCCATGAATACGCCTACTATCTCGATTCAAATCTGAACTTAAAGTGTGATTCCGGTATGTTTGGAAAAAAAAACGGATTTATAAACAATATAGCAATGAGGACAATTTTTGACGATCTTAAGACTTTAATTGATGACATTGAATGCACCAACATTACCTATTTTAGCGAATCTAATGACAACAATTATGCAATTTATGACGAAGTTTCTGACGACTGTATTGAAAATACTTCCTGTGACAATCAACCTACAAAGTTTTTTCGTGACTAAACATCTACGTGTGTTACATCAGAATATCGCTGGACTGTTAGCAAAATCTGAAGCTCTAACAGTGTGCCTAGAAGAGTTAGCAGCCTCACAATCATGTGTGGAGGTACTATGCATCACGGAACATTTTATTATGGAGGGCTATGAAAAATATCTAGATATTCCTAATTATCAGCTTGCAGCATGCTACGCAAGAAAAAAAAGCAAAAGAGGAGGAGCATGCATTCTTACAAGAAACGGACTTCAGTACAAGGAATTAACACAAATTTCTAGATTTTCAGAAACCGGTGTCTTTGAATGCTGCGCCATCGAACTGATTAATTATAAGATTGTTATTGTCTGTATTTATAGAGTCCCAAATAGTAGTAACTTCAATACGTGCATGGAAAAACTACATATGATTTTACGAGAACTGTCAAATAAGTCCTTTAAAGACAACAATATTGTAATAGCGGGAGACTTTAATGTAGATATCCTAAAAAGAACTTATCAAACCTTAGATTTTGAATGTTTATTACTGAACTACGATTTAAGATTATCAGTTTTTCAACCCACTAGAATAAAGAGTCAAACTTGTATTGATAACTTTGCCCACAATTTTGAAAAAAAATGTAAAGCGGAAGTGATTGAATTTGCCCTGTCTGATCACACTGCGCAGTTGCTGAAGTGTCCCGTACGAGTGGAATGTGTTCTGAAATACTGGTACAAATCACAACGAGACTTTAGCCTGGAGAATATTATTAAATTTAGAACCTGCCTTGAGAGGCTAACTTTCTCTGAAGTCTACGACACTGACGATCCAAACGATTCTTTTAACTCGTTTATAGAACAGTTTAAACTATTTTACGACTTGTGTTTCCCCCGTAGGCTCATTAAAATACATACAAGTACAAAACCAAAATGGATTTCACGTGGACTCAAATTATGTAGCTTAAAAAAAAGGCAATTATTATGGACATATAGACACAAACCAACACAATCAAATAAATTAAAATATTCTAATTACACCAAATTATTTAAAAAAATTATTAAATTGACGAAACGATCTCAAAATGACTACAGTATCAAAAACTCTGACAACAAAAGCAAAATGACATGGAAAATAATAAAGACCCCTAAATTTAATTTACCTAATGACATAACAAATAAAATTAAAATTGACAACAAAATAATTGAAAATCCTCAATTGATTGCTGACAAGTTTAACGCCTATTTCATTGATAAAATTGTACCAATACCAGGGGCAGGTAAAAAATCGACTACGCACATTTTAAACAAACAAAAATCTATGTTTATGGCTCCATGTCAACCAAAGCAAATATTTAATATTATAAAAAGTCTCAAAAACACCCATAGCGTAGGATATGACGATATTTCAACTAAGATCATAAAACATGTTGCCGACCTAATCTCCAACCACTTGAGCCATATCCTTAATTTATGTATTAGTCACGGTGTTTTTCCGGACCGTCTTAAGGTCTCCATTGTAAAACCCATTTTCAAAAAAGGGGATAAAGATCTAATAGAAAACTATAGACCTATTGCGCTCTTGCCAATTTTCTCCAAAATTTATGAAAAATATATATATAATGAACTGTATGCGTATTTAGAAAAACACATGATTCTTTGTAACGAGCAAAAAGGGTTTCGGAAAAATAAAACAATAAATATGGCAATATATGACTTCCTAAATACAATTATGACTAATGTTGATAATAAGACTCTTGTTTGTGCTATGTACTGTGACATGAGTCAAGCTTTTGACTGTGTTGACCATGATATCTTAAAAAAAAAACTTGACTCCTATGGTATACGAGGTAACATTTTAGATTTATTAAGCACTTATCTCTCAAATAGAAAGCAATTAACTGCTATAACAGACTTAAATCTGAAAACTAAAGAACAAGTTACATACCTATCTAAAGAACGTACTGTACATTTTGGCGTACCACAGGGCAGTGTCCTAGGCCCTTTGCTTTTTTTAATTTATATTAATGACCTGCCCAAAGCCATAGACTACCCCATTACACTATTTGCTGACGATAGTACAGTAACAGTAGCTTGTAATAATCCCGACCTATATGAAGCAGATGTTAATAACGCTTTAACCTCAATAATCTCTTGGCTTAGTAATAATAATTTGAAAATCAATTTAGATAAAACTCAAATTATGCACTTTGGCCATAGAAAACCTAGTGTTAAAGTGAACGTAAAGTTCAAAAATAATAATATAAATGACGTGGATAGTGCAAAATTCTTAGGACTTATAATTGATAGTCACCTTAACTGGAAGGATCATATCGAAACATTATGCAAGAAGATTAGTAGCTCATCCTTCGCCCTATATAAACTTGCTCCAACAGTTAACACAGATGCACTACTCACAGCCTATCATGGTATTGTTGCATCTATACTAAGATACGGCATCATATTCTGGGGCAACTCTACAAATAGAGAAGCTGCTTTTAAAGCGCAAAAGCGTTGCATAAGAGCAATGTTTGGGCTTCAGGTAACGGACAGTTGTGTGCCATATTTCAGGAAACATAAAATTCTGACACTGCCAGCTTTGTATATATATGAGACTGCCTTATTTGTAAGATCCAATCCACATTTATTTCCTTACCTATCTGATACGGTCCAACGTAATAGGCGAAAGGATATTTTACGCGGACGCAGAGCCAAGACCGCTCTTATGCGGAAAAGCATATTCTGCACAGCTCCGCAAATTTATAATAAAATTCCGAAATCTATTAGAGAGTTGGATTTGACCGGGTTTAAGAAAAAATTTAAAGAATTTTTGTGTAATAAATGTTACTATAATTTAAATGACTACTTAAATTACTCTTTGACATATTAATTTAATTATTATTTATATGATTTTATTTGACTGACCTTTTTAATTTCAATTATAATAACTATCACAATGTAATGTAACCTTTTTAACCTTTTTAATATTTGTACGCCCATGTGGTAGAACGTGCTGAGACTAAATGTTTAAACCTAAGACCATGTAATTTACATACCTACCATGTTCTAACAAATAAATGATTATGATTATGATTATGATTATGATTATGAGCTTCTTGTGGTTGATGTGAACTACACTCCAGAGCCAAAGTATTTTATTGTTCCAGTGCTTGGATTTCGGCCCCGACTTACGAGTTGTAGGTCGCGGGTTCAAACCCAGCCAGGCGCGCATTACTTTGTGTAATTTATTTCATCACCACTACTCTCAAAACGGTGAAGGAAAACATCGTGAGGAAACCGGCATGTCCTAGAACCAAAAATTCGAAGACATGTGACATCCACCAATCCGCACTGGGCCCGCTTGGTGGATTACGGCCCATTCCCTCTCCAAGAGAGGAGAGCTGAGTCCCAACAGTGGGAACATTATAAGGCCGACTATGCTATGCTATGTGCTTGGATTTCAATTTGGAAAATTTCTGACCGAGCCTTCTTGTGAGAGTCAATGGTGAGAACAACCCGAAGAAGATTTTGTATCGGAGAAGTCTGACACGCCCTTTCACTCAACCTTAGAGCAGGAGAAGTCATTGGAATGATTTAATTTAAAAAAAAGGACTGCTTTATTGGAAACCGGGAAGTGAGTCAGATAAAAACTGGGACAGGTGAAATTAAAAACAAAGATAATATTAAATAAACGTACGTGTACGCCTTGATGAATTTGTTGTCGTTTAATTTTTTTTTCTCAAAAAGTCTTTTAATTGATACCCATTTCATGGGGGTCAAGAATTTGGGGGTGCATAAAAAAATAAGTACTCCGCCATCTTCAAGAGTCCGCCATATTGGATTTAGAATAACGTCAATTAAAAAGCATGCAACGTCATCCACACTGAACATGTTTGCAAAATTTCAGCTCAATCGGTTAGGTGTTTAACTGTTTTAAAATTCATTTGCAAGATTTGACCTAAGCAAACATTTATTGTACGTACAGCTAATGAGAGACTGGAGTCTGTGTTTCCTGATAGCTACAACCTAGGGGTTTGTTGATAGGTTTGGGGTGTCTGTAAACCCCTCAAAATGTCAGGCCATTGTTATTGGTAGTGCACGCATGATGAGTAGAGTGGCGGTTTGCTCTCTACCTCCTATTATTTTCAATGGTGCCGTCATTCCCATCAGCCCTAGTGTAAAGGACCTCGGTTTGCATCTTGACTCGACAATTGGCTGGCAAAGTCAGGTTTCTACTGTCTGTCAAAGAGTCAACGGGACTTTGCGGTATCTGTATCGTCTGAGGAACTTTTTGCCCGCAAAGACGAAGACAATGCTTGTGCAGACTTTAATTTTCCCTATTGTCGACTATGGTGATGTGTGCTACTATGACCTGAACTCAGTCTTGCTGGATAAGCTTGATAGGCTCCTCAACAACTGCATCAGGTTTATTTTTAACTTGAGGAAATATGACCATGTATCAAGCTTCAGATCGGAGCTCAAATGGTTGCCTATTCGCCAGAGAAGAAGTCTGCGAGCTTTGACAATCCTTTTCTCTTTGCTCAACTCTCCTACCCCTCCTTCTTATCTTATATCTCACTTTCAATATCTCTGTTCTTCACACGCTAAGAATCTGCGTTCTTCCAACAATCTCCTACTGCTTTGTCCTTCTCATACTTCTGATTTTATTCATTCCTCCTTCTATATACAGTCCATCCTTCTGTGGAATTCGCTACCTCTTGATATCAGGACGGCCACGAGTAAGTATGCATTTAAGCGAAAGTTGCGGAATTACTTTCTACACAATTAGCAGAATCATCTCAAAACTCCTTTACTGTGTATATATATATAATTTTATGTATGTATGTATGTATAGGTATATATTTTATTAATTATGTATGTATGTTTAGTTTTATATATAATTTTGTAATAGGTACTTGTTGTCTAAATAATATTTTCTTTTTTTTTTATGCACCTGCCATATTGTCTACCCTACCCTAGGTTGACTGGTAGAGAATGCCTAAGGCATTAAGTCCGCCTTTGTACCTTGTGTTGCATGAAGATTAAATAAATAAATAAATAAATAAAAACTAGGGGTCTTTAGGTCAAGAGTGAATAGGTTACTTCTAGGCAAGCGTTCTCCATCGTCGGCCACATCATCGCTTACCATCAGGTGAGATGTAAGTTAAATAAAAGCTTGTAAAAAACTGGTAACAGAGAATGGACTATCTTTGATACAAGGCCTAGATTAAGTCGTGAGTTAAATTCAAAGTGTCAATCTAAATATAAGATACCATTTGACTTTGTCTCAAAGATACCAAAGCTAGGTGCTCCAATTAGAATCTCAGCAACAGAATAATTTATATTAAAACAGAAAATAAATGAATAATCTCTGTTCAATGATTTATTAAAATTATAGCAGGTATACCTGCTTATATTTTGGTCCTAATTAAATTTAATTCTGCGGCAGATTCAGTAAAGACTTTGCAGATAATCTTTGTTTTCTGGAAGTGTGTAGCTAGCTGCTACGTAAATGAGTTCAATATTAAAATATGCTAATACTTTGATGGGTACTGAGTAGATTATTAAATATTAATCTTATTTTCTAAGGTTTCCAACTTTTGTTGGCGTTTTGCTCGTTAAAGGGAAGACAGGTTTAACTGCTTTGTTAGCGCTAAGCTTGAGTCTTATAACTTGTGCGGTAATGTGGATTAGCAGTATGTTTGGAATTAATTTGCATAGGTAGCCTGATAAGCTTATAAGGTTCATCTGTCCGTCTTTATGCTACTTATCAATTTGTGCGTCATCTCTGTGTTTATGAGTAAATTGTTTACCAAGACATCATACAAATAATATAATACCTATTTTTAAATAATATTTATGAATCATTCAAAAGTTTTTTTTTTAAATTTTATTGTAGTATTTAAAAATTGTATGTATGTTTAAATTAAATGATTAAACAAAATTTTACAGACTAGCAAATTATAAAGTTTCTAAGTTGTGGTGAAAGTTTTTACATATATGCATGTTTAAGGAGGAAGTCGTAAGAGTCATCGCAGTGTATATCATCATCATTTCAACTGAACGATGTTCACTGCTAGACATAGGCCTCCCTCAGGCGCCGAAAAAACGATCGGTCCTGTGTCTTGCATCTATCAGATTCTCGCGACTCCACATCACAGCGTTGATTGTATTTTTTTGTCTTTTTAACTTCCCACATGTATACTTAATTTTTATAATTTAATTTATTCATTAAGTTGCCCCTGCTGCACCAGTTTCATCAGTTTCTACGCCACGATAAGGTCGTCTGAAAATTTCTACAGCATTGAATCTTTAGTTTTAGTAAATAAGTCAAGTCGAAGCTTCAAAATCTAGAGCATCGACGCCGAGTTGCTAGCATGTCGGGGAGCGTGTATCGGTTTTGCTTAACCAAATTCTGCCAAGCCCATTCCATTATCAGACTACCAGACGTACGACGATGCACCACCTGTACATGGTGGACATCCCACCAATACGCACGTAACGTTTCAGGAACACGTTCATGGTGCATACAACTACGGAAACACAGACTCCGGCTGGAAATTCCAGTAATTCCCTGCTGGAGTTTGTGTTTCCTGATAGCTACAACCTGGGAATCTTTAAGTCAAGAGTGTGTTAGCTTTACTTCTAGGCAAGTGTTCTCCATTGTCGACCACATCGTGGCTTTCCATCAGGCGTAATAGTGGTCAAAAGCCAGCCTATAAAAAGTAAAATAGTTCATCCAGGCGGTGTCATCATCTCGCATACAATCCGTGCCGTATGCCCGCCGGTTGCATTCGCAATGCGCCGCGCCATTAGATTTACAACGCGCCGACTGGGCGACCTACATACCTATTACATTATATATCTGCGGCATAAACCCATATACTAGAGATATGACCGCATGCAACCTTGGAGCGGGATTTATTGTTTTATAACTACGCAAAAGTTTGGCTGGAAAGATGGAGGGGGATGAAGTTTGGGGTGGAATGAGAATGGTTTAAGAATGGTTCGTGATCACTCTGTTTTAATAACCTTTACGCCTCACAGTATTTCATACAAACTGGTAAGTCCTTATTCTTGGAAATGAATGAACTAATTTTAATTTATACGCAAGGTGCCGGGGTCTATAAAGTTAGTTTTCAGGGTTCCGTACCTCAAAAAGAAAAAACGGAGCCCTTATAGGATCACTTTGTTGTCCAGCCGTCTGTCTGTCTGTCTGTCAAGACCCTTTATCTCAGAAACGCTTGGAGGCATCGAGTTGAAATTAAAACCATATACTCAGGTTTTCGGTCCCTTGAAGCTGTGAAAAAATCAGACTTTTTAGTTAATGAAAAAAAAGACACGGCTGTTTATGTCGCAAAAAACGTGTATTTCGACACTCTCAAGGGAATCAAAATTCATAGGGTACTTCCCGTTGATCTAGAATCCTGAAATTTGACCTGAAGCATGGTCTCATAGCACAAGTATAGGAAAAAACTCTGAAAATTGTTAATTTGTTGTTACGTCACAAAAAAAAAGCTTTTTTCAATTCGGAAAAATCTTCGTAAATCAATTCGGGAATCGAACGATTTTCATAGTTAAGTTTGTACGGAACCCTCAGTGCGTGAGTTCGACTCGTACTTGCCCTGTTTTTTTAAGATATAAACCAGAGCTTGACTGCGATCCCACCTGATGGGAAGCAGTGATGCAGTCGTTGACGGTGAGGCGCACTAGTTTATTAAGAGCCTATTCACTCTGGCCTTGAAGACACCTAGATTATAATCGAATTGAAAGACCACGGCAGGTAAATTGTTCCAGCCTAAAATAGTTTTGGTACCGCTTTTTTTCCCCATGTATTATATTTTATCTGACTGTAATAAACAGTGTGTGTCCGAATCGTCAGTGATAAAATATTTAAATAAAAATGTGTCCCGAATATACTATGTCCGAATCGCCAGTAAGTCAACAAGAAGTACTTTTTGTCTTGATAGCTTCGTGCTTGATCACTATCTTACCTGATGGTAAGTGATGATGTGGGCGACGATGGAGCACGCTTATCTAGAAGTAACCTATTCACTCTTGATTTAAAGACCCCCTAAGTTGTAGCTATAGCACCAAAATAAAGGGTTAAAATCAATATTTCTTTGTGTTAATTGTATCATACAATTGATTCCAAATGCATATCCATTTTCACTACATATGTATGTCCACAATGAATTATGAGAACTTAAAAAGATTCATATTCTAGCTAAACGTGCTCCAGAGCACGCTTACCTAGAAGTAACCTATTCGTTGTGATTTGATTATTACAGTCCAAACAGGATACAATAGATAAATGGCCAATTTTAAAGTAGAAGAAGGGTGTCCTGGCGTCCTAGCTAGGTCACATAGTAACCTGTATTAAGGTTCGCCAGCCCAAGATCCCATTTTCACAGTTATTTAGAAATACAGAGAGACTGTCTACGATAGTGAAATTAATTAATAAAAAACTTTAGTTTGCCATCAAATGGATAGTGTATATAAGAAATCAGAAACGTTTATTTCAAATAGACTGGTGACGCGTGTAAATAGCAATCACCTGAATGGGATGGTGTTTTAAGACTACCAATATGGCGGTGAAATTATGGTTATATTACACAAAATTAAATCCCTGTTGACGATTCCCCGATGCACCGACCTCTACAACAACGATAGCACTCATAACCCACGTACCTTGCTAATCCAGTGACCCCAACTCGTCGTCAGGAAAGCGCTTCATCCACGGACGCGTGGTCTGTCTGTGAGCTGCCGGCCGGCGAGCTAAATCTTCATCCATCCACCGGTGGGCTGGTCAGAACTCGTGAAACCAACACTGCACTTTATGGTCTTAATGTCTCACAGTCGCAGATACACTTATTACAGGAGAATTCTCAGGTTTTCAACAGATATGGGATTTTTACAGCGGAGCGGTTTTTATTCGACGCAATGTCGATTTGCGTAGCGGACACAACTGATTTTTTAGCGGGTTAGACGCCATCTAGCGGTCTTTAGCGAGCGTCTCAAGAAAGCATTCGATACGTCACCAGTGGGCGTTGCGGTCGCAGATATTGGTGAAGGAAATCGTCAACAGAGACTCAATTAACTTAGAGAATGCGGGAAAGATAACTAATTTATATTATTTATTCTCTAAAAATACATATACCTTAAGAAAAGGCATTGACGCTTCACCATGCTCCCCCCCTTGGAAGGACGCAAGTGCTTTCAAAGGGAAAGGTTAAAATTGTAAAGATTTACTAACCTAGATCATGATCGGAAAGTCTAAGCTTTATGACTAAATGCGGAAAATAAAAATCATTTAGAATACTAATCCTAAACCTTAAAAAACTACGAGTATCGTTAAAATGAAATTTTATTGCGTTGGAATAGGATATAGTTTTGTGACAGAGCGTTTAAAATTACCGAACCTTGTCCTCACCATTGCAACGCGAGCGACATTGTCAGTCCCTTTATAAGGATGCGGTTTTAATGGTTTTACATTGGCTTCCCACATAACGCCAAATTGTGGGGAGTGAGGTGGAATCATTTTCCACTTAATGCGGCGAGTTGATAACTCATTTAAAAGAGACGAATTGAGGTTTGACCTCATTAAGAAATTATAAAGTTCATCTAGCTGAGCTTTAGCACCAACGAGATTGGTAGCGTTATCCGAATAGAGACAGGATACTGGCCCTCGACGCGAGATAAAACGCTCAAACGCGGATAAAAAGGCGTCGGTAGCAAGTTCAGAGACTAACTCTACATGGACAGCCTTGGTTACCAAGCACACAAACAAGCAGATGTAAGCCTTCTGAGCGTGTTGACCTCTGCGACGAGAGAGAGTTATGCGTATGGGACCAGCATAATCCACTCCAGTATGGACAAATGCCTTTGATTCCGATACACGGTATTCAGGAAGGTCCGCCATCATTGGAGTGGGATGCGTCGGATTAACTCTAAAGCATGTGTTGCCTTGTCGCAACTTGGACCTAATGACAGTCCTGGCATCTAGTATCCAAAATCGCTGTCGTAAAATAGACATAAGTAGCCCTGGCCCAGTGTGACAATTCATCACATGGTAATGACGAATTATCAAATCCACAACAGGATCATGTTTGGGAAGTAAAAAAGGATGCTTAGCATCAAAGGGAAGGCATGACTTTGAAAGTCTTCCCCCAATGCGTAATATACCCTCTTCATCCAAGAAGACAGATAAACTGCCAAGTTTCTTTGGCAACAATTTACCACATATGATGAGCTCAATGTCATCTGCGAAATGAACAGATTGCACAGCACGGATCATAACTCGTTCCGCCGCTGACAATCCCTGCGGCGACCGGGGTTCACAACGAACCTTCGGTCTAGCAAATTTAAGTATATAATAATGCGGACTGTCCGAGGCCAGCTGTCGCACAGTGCGCATAGCTATGTAAGGACTCGACTTCAGTCCAAAAGGTAAGCGGTTAAAAGCGAATGTCAACACAGGATCATTCTCACTGAATCGACACAAAATGCGTAGGTACTTACGCTGCTCAACAGGTACGCAAATTCGTAAGTACATCTGCTTAATATCAGAATTGATAGCGATAGAAAATAATCTAAAGTTGATTAAAAGAAGAAACAAATCTGTTTGTAAATTCGGACCAATATGGAGTACATCATTTAAAGATAAACCGGTATGAATCCTGGCACTCGCATCCAATACGACGCGCGGCATCGGCTTGTCTGGCCGAACGACAGCGTGATGAGGGATGTAGTATCCGTCATCCGAAATGGCGGATTCGTCGACTGGACTTAAGTATCCATTATCTATGTACTCTTGAATCACTGTGTTATAATTTTCCCGCAACGTCGGCGATTGGCGGAGTTTTCTCTCCAGCGCAACCAGTCGACGGTACGCGATGGTACGGGAGTTACCCAACTCGCTGGGATCCTTACTAAAGGGTAACGCGACAGTATAACGTCCCGCATCGTCACGTGACACGGTCGAGGAAAAAATATTCTCACATTCGGTTTCCTCAGGAGATAAAAAACGTTTATTTTCAACTTCTTCCAATTCCCAGAACTTTTGTAATGAATCATTAAGGGCTAATGCTGTGAAAGAAGAGCTAGGTAAATTTAAATTATCTTTACTAGGCGGAAAATCACCCATAAGGACATACCCGAATGTGGTCAATAATGCGGGTGGCGCATTTGAACCTAAGTCTACCCTATTCCCCAAATAAATATACGGAAACAGTTGAGCGCCTAACACTATGTCAATATCTCCTGGAATATTCCAGCTTAAATCAGCGAGCGGAAGCGAGTGGAAGTCCACATGACAATCCCACTTAATATGGTGCGAAGGTAGCTGGTCCGTAATGCAATCAACTAAATAAAATAAAATAAAAATGCCCTTTATTCCACTACTTACAATTTTAGAAAAAAACTTAGTTATGAAAACCGATAAAAAATATACAAATCTTCTGCTCTTCTTCTCAATCTATTCACATAAACTAGTTCCTTCATCTGTTTCTTCTATTCTGTTTTGTTATCGCTATTCATAGCGGTCGCCTCTACGGCGTAGGCCTCCCCTAAATCGCTCCACACTTTCCTATCGCGCGCTTTCTGCATCCAGTTTGATCCGCATCGTTGGGTAAATATATCACGCCATCTCTTTCTTTGTCTCCCCTGCTTTCTTTTACCGTCTAATGGAATCCATTCTGTTACCCGCTTTGTCCATCTCGTACACTCCAACCTACATAGATGTCCTGCCCAGTTCCATTTCAGTAATCTAGTTCTTTGGTTTACATCCGTCAGTTTTGTTTTCTTTCGTATTATTTCATTTTTTATTTTATCCGATTGTTTTATGCACAACATGCTTCTTTCCATTTTCCTCTGGCATATGGCAATTTTCTCCTCATCTTCTTTTCTCAATGACCATGTTTGGCATCCGTATATTAGACAAGGTAGTATGGCTGTTTCATACACTTTCTTTTTTATGCGTAAGCTAATTTCTCTACTTTTCATTATTTCTTTTAGCCCCCAGTACTTTTTCCATGCTAAAGCTATTCTTCTTTGTATCTCTTTTTCGGTACAGTTTTCGAACGACACCAATTGCCCTAGGTAGACATATTCATTGACATATTCTATCTTTGCGTTCTCTATTATAACGTCCTGGTTCTCTCCATTCGTAATTATTTTTGTTTTAGAAGCGTTTAGCGATAGACCGACTTTCTTGCTTTCTCTTGCCAATTCGGATATCATGGATTCTAATTCGGTTGCAGTCTCAGCAAATATCACAATATCGTCTGCGAAACGTAAGTGACTGAGAAGTTCTCCATTCACTTTTATGCCCTTGTTGTCCCACTCTAGGTACCTAAAAACTGACTCGAGTACCGCCGAAAATAATTTTGGTGATAACGGGTCGCCTTGTCGGACACCTTTTTGTACAGGAAACTCTACTCCTTCTCTTTCCAGTTTCACTTTAGCCCAACATTTAGAGTAAACGCTCTTAATTAAATTTATATACTTTATGTCCATCCCTTGGTGTGAAAGTGCTATCCAAATTGCATCGTAATGTAGAGAGTCAAAAGCTTTCTGGTAATCGATAAAACACATATAAATAGTTTTCCCGTACTCGTTAGCTTTCTCTATTACTTGCGTAACCACCTGTATATGATCTATCGTAGAGTATTTTTTCCGAAATCCTGCCTGTTCGCGTGGTTGATTCTCATCCAGGATTTTGGTGACTCTATTCAAAATGACCTTAGAAAATATTTTGTATAAATTTGTCATAAGGCTGATTGGTCTATAATTTCCAAGTTCACTCCGATCTCCCTTTTTGTGAAGCAGTGTGATTGTAGACTTTGACCATTGTTCGGGTGTTTTTCCTTCCCTAAGTATGTTATTGAACAGATATTGTAGAGGTTTCAGTAATGAGATGCACAGTGATTTCAAAACTTCGTTTGCAATATTGTCACTACCAGGGGTTTTGTCGTTTTTCTGCGTTAATATTGCGTATTCAATTTCAGATGTTAGAAAACTTTCCGTGTCGAGTAAGATTGAGGCTCCAGATGTATTGTGGTCATAAATATTTTTTTGTAAATTAAGATCGTTGATGTTGTTTTGCTGATCGTCGGTGTACAGTTCTTTATAGAAACGTGTTGCTTCGTTAATTATATCTGGACGTCTAGAAAGTATGTTTCCACGTTTGTTTATTAGGTTTGTAGCCCACTCAGTCTTATCACTCAATTCTTTGTATGCCTTACGCATAGCCCCTGTTCGTTTTATTAGCTTTTCCAAAGTGTTTTGCCTATATTTTTTCTTCTCGCGCGATATGTTTCTATTGATTTTCTTGCTAATTTCAGTGATTTTAGATGTTATTTCTTTGGTACGTTTCTCTTTATACAATAGTTTTCTTTGTTCTAATAGGTATTTTGTTTCTTGACTTACATAGTCTTTATTATTATTTTTATCTTTTTCCGGCAATAGTTGCAATAAGTTTTTCATTACAGTTTCAAATTGGTTATATTGATCTTGAATTTCTACTGTTGTACATAATGCTTTCATGAATTTATTTTCCCAAGATATTGCACTTTCCCCTGATACCAAGGGTAGGTTTCTGGTATAGTTGACAGGTTTTATGTTCGGCCTTTTATGTTTCAATTTTACGTAGAGCTTGCATCTTATCATTCTGTGATCTGTATTAAAATTAAAATTATTTATTATATCAAAATTATGTATATTGTTAGGTTTGTTCGTGAGTATGAAGTCTATTTCGTTGCAGTATCTGCCGTCTGGTGACCGCCATGTCCATTTTTTGTGAGGCTTACGGTTGAACATGGTATTTACTATTTTACAGTTGTTTTCGAGTGCATATTCAACCAATTTTTGTCCGTGTAGAGTTCGATTTCCGTTAGAGAAGTTTCCAATCGCTGTATCTTCTCCTTTTTGTCTTTTACCAACTTTTGCATTGAAATCCCCTAGTATTACAACGTTTTTGGAGTTTACGAAATCCATTGCAGAATTTATTGTGTGGTAGAACAGGTCTATGTCTTCGTTTCTGTATGATTCCGTGGGAGCGTATACTTGAATAAACGACCAAATCGTGTCGTCCGATGCAATCAACTACTAACGCGTAAATAGTATATTTTTGATGCGGGTATACGCGAGACTCGATATCTAGATTCACATAACCTATTATCGGCCGCGACACAGAACCAACTCCTTTGACAAAAGAATTATTCAAAGGAATTATTACTAAGTTGAGTTTTCTACAACAATCTGTAGTTATTAAATTATTTTGCGAACCATTGTCAATTAAGCACCTAACTATTGTTTTATGGCCCGAACTATTATTGTTAGCGCGCGCATAAACCTGAGCGGTCGACAACAAGACTGCCGACTTAGCCCTCGTATCTGCAGCCAATAATACGGCCGTGTTATGGGTCGGACATGTTTGAGCAACGTCACCCGAACCACAAGACGCCGCGTGGGGCGGGGGGAACGCGGGGGGCGCAGTGGCCAGCGGCACAGCCAGGCTGGACGCGACGGCCACATTGCAATTCGTCGGTTTAACATCAGCTGCATGCGATTGTTTATTATTTTTCTCAAAATGTAATAAAGTATGATGGCGTTTTTTACATACGTTACAGACTGAGGTCGACTTGCAATTACTCAAACCGTGCGACGTGCTCAGACAATTTGCGCAACCATGTACGGATTTAATAAACTCAAACCTAGTTCTAGGAGTCAACGCGGATTGAAACTTAGCGCACTTATACAAATGAACATGAGCGTTATCTTTACAATACGCGCAGACGGAGCAGGGCGGAGCGGGAGGAGCTGTAGAATTAGGCGATACATTCACAACAAACGCTTTCGTTTGCGTGCGAGGCTCGCGAGATGCGGGACTATGAGGTTTATTATAATTATTTTTCGCGTTCGAATGAGATAAATTCAAGCGTTCTAATATCTTAGTCTGATCTTGAACAAAGCTAATTAACAATTTAGTTGTAGGTATTTCAACATCGCGAACGGAAAGTTCAAACGATTGACCAGTCTGTGAATCTATTTTTCTCATAGCACAATGCAAGAGAATAAAATCCGCAAGATCCGGAATACCAAGTTGTTTCAAGGCAGAAATACTTGCACTAAATGTTTCAATGAAAGAATCGAGACCATTTGCGTTACACAAACAACTTTTTAAATCTAATATATTATTTAAATAGTGTATACCTAATGTACGTTTATCCTGGTATTTATTAACTAAGCTGTCCCATAGAAAATGATAGGTATCAGCCGTAGGCACAATACCGGCTGTAATCTTTAACGCGTTATGTGTAAGTCTACCCACTAAATACTGCACACGCTGCGAGTCAGTCAGCTGATCATTGTCATGAATATTCGACTTGAACGACTCATAGAAAACAGGCCAATTCTCAGGTTTCCCGTCGAAAGATGGCAATGCAATCGGAGGCAGCTTTATTTTTAGTGGTTCAAAAAGCGTTTTCGAATTACTACATTGAGATAACTGAGATTGACTACTGTCGATTTTGTTCCTAATACGCTTAATGCGAATAAACAAATCTTCAAAGGATTCTAAACAAGCATAGTCGGGACTCGAACCAGGTTTCAAATTAATGTTTATGTGGTTAATTTGATCGACATAAGATTCAAATTTATCACGAATGTCGTCAATAGTTTCCGATTCAGTCATAAAACTTTCACTATTTCTCGTATCGAACGACGAAATATTTTTCGATAATTCATATAATCGATTAAGGCGTTTGAATAACAATCCTTTCTTCTCATGAAGGATAGTCAGTAAATCTTCCGGCTTTAATTGTTTCTCAGTCATTTTGTTAAGTTAATATCAAGAGCAATATCTAAAAATATGCGCGGGTAAACTTATCAGGCGGTTAGCAATCGTAAAGTATCCTCCCGCTCTGTGGCGGTATCTGAATAAAAATCACTAATACGCACAAAGCCGAAATGATGTGAAACTACCTCCTATTATATGTTATCAAAGTGAAATACGTATAACATTAAATTCTATGAAACAATATTGACAGATTTACCAAAACCTACGTAAAATCTATTGTCAATTATGTTTATGTTATAGCGGAAAGCGGTTTATAGGCAAGAATAATTTACCAAAGGTTTACGTAAATATCTATAACCTATATCTACCTATTATGATTTTCACCAAATATTACGTAAAAATCTAACTAGGGAGCGGTTACCTGGTTATCTATCCAGGCTCGAAAGGACCAAAAAATTATGGTGAGGCTTGGAAGTAGCCTCACCTGAAGAAGGGATGGTGTTTTAAGACTACCAATATGGCGGTGAAATTATGGTTATATTACACAAAATTAAATCCCTGTTGACGATTCCCCGATGCACCGACCTCTACAACAACGATAGCACTCATAACCCACGTACCTTGCTAATCCAGTGACCCCAACTCGTCGTCAGGAAAGCGCTTCATCCACGGACGCGTGGTCTGTCTGTGAGCTGCCGGCCGGCGAGCTAAATCTTCATCCATCCACCGGTGGGCTGGTCAGAACTCGTGAAACCAACACTGCACTTTATGGTCTTAATGTCTCACAGTCGCAGATACACTTATTACAGGAGAATTCTCAGGTTTTCAACAGATATGGGATTTTTACAGCGGAGCGGTTTTTATTCGACGCAATGTCGATTTGCGTAGCGGACACAACTGATTTTTTAGCGGGTTAGACGCCATCTAGCGGTCTTTAGCGAGCGTCTCAAGAAAGCATTCGATACGTCACCAGTGGGCGTTGCGGTCGCAGATATTGGTGAAGGAAATCGTCAACAGAGACTCAATTAACTTAGAGAATGCGGGAAAGATAACTAATTTATATTATTTATTCTCTAAAAATACATATACCTTAAGAAAAGGCATTGACGCTTCACCATAGACCAATTACAGGCACTTTTGAATTGTCAAAATCTGGGTCAGTCAAAAAAAAAAAAACAAGGGAAGCTAAATTGCACGTTCCAAAGTAGGTTGCGGTTGAAAAACTCAAATATCTGAAAGCAAATGACACTATTGACTGAAAATGAAAACCATACTATTTTACAGTTGTTATTTTATTATAAAATTCCACTTCCTCTCGAACGATGATAGTAATATTATTCCATGGTAATTATTGGTTCTCTTTGCAAATTTTTAATATCGTATTGCAAATAAAAGCAGCGCGAGCAGCTGTATAGTTCACACAAGTTTTTATATAAACGATGTTTTTATGATACCTATGGAGGATGTTATGAATATGCAGGAAATTTGCTTTTAAGGGTTGCCACCTAATAAGGAATATTTATTTATTTATTAAATGGCCTGGCATGTGAGATGGTAAGAGACCGGATGGTATGTCTTTATTTCCATGGAAGATGGGTAGGCCTTTAGAATGGGACGCTACCTGTGTCGACACTCTTGCGCCATCCCATCTTCCTAGCTCGTCGCACTGTGCTGGTGCTGCCGCTGCGGCTGCGGAGAATCTCAAGCGGCAAAAATATAACAACCTCGTCGGCAGTTATATTTTTGAGCCGTTTGGGGTTGAGACTCTTAGGCCGTGGGGTCCAAGTGCTCATGCGCTTTTTAAAGAATTATCCAAACGGCTAGTTAACACTTCGCGTGACCAAAGGGCTGGCTTTTACCTCGGTCAGAGATTAAGCATTGCCATACAACGTGGCAATGCCGCCAGTCTTTTGGGCACACTTTCAGTCGACGGCGATGCGGAGGAATTTTTTGACGCCATATTTTAGGCAGGAGTTATTGTGTATATATTATGTAATTTTAATTAGTTAAGTGTTTTTATTTTTATTGTTATATTTATTAAAACTATAGTACTAGTAAACACTGTACAAAGGCGGAGTTAATACCTTAGGCATTTTCTACCAGTCAAACTTAGGGTGATGCAGAAACATAAAATGGTAGGAGCAACTTATTGGCAAACAAGCAAATAGAAAACTAATACAATAACAAATAAATACTTATGTAAATAGATACATCATCTTCCTGCCCTTGTCCCATCTTATTTGGGGTCGGCGCAACATGTTTTTATCTTTCATTCTATCCTGTCAACCGTCATGCTATCACTAACTTCCTTTTCTTTCATATCACTGTTCACACAATCCATCCATCTTTTCTTTGGCCTCCCTCTCCACCCATCCACATGTATGCTCATAACTCTTTTAGTAACATGCGTTTCATCCCTCCTTTTTACATGACCATACCAAGACAAACGATTCCCCTTCAACTTTTCAGTCACTGGCGCCTGACTGTAAATAGATAACAATGGAAATGAATAATAAATGAAAAAAAAAAATAGAAATGGCCACTTATGTAAATAGATACATAGCATAATAGCATAATCAGCCTTTTAATGTTCCCACTGTTGGGACTCAGGCCTCCTCTCTAGGAGAGGGAATGGGCCGTAATCCACCACGCGGGCCCAGTGCGGGTTGGTGGATGTCACATGTCTTCGAATTTTTGGTTCTAGGACATGCCGGTTTCCTCACGATGTTTTCCTTCACCGTTTTGAGAGCAGTGGTGATGAAATAAATTACACAAAGTAATGCGCCTGGCTGGGTTTGAACCCGCGACCTACAACTCGTAAGTCGGGGCCGTTACCACTCGGCCACCACTGCTCCGGACAAAAAGTAATGTGTAAAAAATAAAAATGGAGATAAATACGCCGTGTTTGGTATCATTTGAAAGGGCTTTACTTGTACATTTCCAAAATATTGTTCAAATTTAAAGTGACGCCCTCTAGCGGACAAGAAGTCATGTGTTAAAAAAAATGTTAAGATAAATACACCGTGTTTGATATCATTTGAAAGGGCTTCACTGGTACTTATCAAAATATTTATTTATTTATTTATTATATTCTTTATTGCACACCACATAAACAAAAATACAGAACAAACATAATTAAAAATAAGTGTACAATGGGCGGTCTTATCGCACAGGGCAATTTCTTACAGACAACCTTTGGATGGACTGAAAGAAAGAAGATGGATTTAGGGTTGTCAGTGTACAACATCAGAAAATACTAATAAGACATAATAACACAAATACATACATACAATATAAGAAAAACATATACTAATAAATATTAAATATAAATTGAGCCAGGAGAAGAAAAAATCAAAGTGAAAGGTAATGCTCCTTCACCATTTTTTTAAACGTAGGTAGCGTTTGGGCACGCCTCACTTCTAAGGGTAGGTAACGCATTCCACAAACGAGCTGCTTGAATAATAAAATGCAAAATATATCATCAAAATTCAATGTGGCGCCCTCTGGTGGACAAAAATTAATTTACCATTATTAATTAGAAATTTTAAATTTAGCTTTTGCAAATGGTATAGAAGCACAGTGATTTAACACCAAAATAATTTAAATAAAAAAAAAGTAAAAAAACTAAAACCCGACTACGACAAAAAAAACGACGAAACTAAAAGTATGAAACAAGATTTCCAGGATGCTGAAATAAACAAGGTAAAAAGAAAAGCCGTAGTCACACGTTATTAAAGTGTTTCGGTTGTTACCTATAACGTGTGACTACGGCTTTTCTTTTTACCTTGTTTATTTCAGCATCCTGGAAATCTTGTTTCATACTTTTAGTTTCGTCGTTTTTTTTGTCGTAGTCGGGTTTTAGTTTTTTTACTTTTTTTTTATCTTTCATATCACTGTTCATACAATCCATCCATCTTTTCTTTGGCCTCCCTCTCCCTCTCCACCCATCCACATGTATACTCATAACTCTTTTAGTAACATGCGTTTCATCTCTCCTCTTTACATGACCATACCAAGACAAACGATTCCCCTTCAACTTTTCAGTCACTGGCGCCTGACTGTAAATAGATAAAAATGGAAATAAATAATAAATGAACAAAAATATAAATGGCCACTTCCGTAAACAGATACAAATAACCAAAATTATTATGAGAAAGGAATCCAACAAAACAACGCTGTGAAAAAAAAATGCTAACTAACCAGCCCCCCTAGCCAAGTTAGAATCGTATCGTTCGCGCTGAACGCCTCGAGCAAGCCACGCCTCCGATTCCTTTGTTCTGACGTCATCTCAACGCTCAGTCACGTAGTCAGAACAAAGGAATCGGAGGCGTGGCCTACTCGAGGCGTTCGGCGCAAACGATACGATTGTAACTTGGCTAGGGGGGCAGTTCATCAATAAATATTCAAAAACAGAATACAAATTGTGGAAACAACATTGGTAGAATAGCAATCAAGACATAATAATTATATACAAATATATCTTTCTCTCTCGCCAAGTAGCCATTTTTTTACGGCGGCCGTACGTGTTAGTAAGACTATGTCGAAATTCTCTTTCATAATAGCAGCTTTGAAGTTTTGTTTTTAATGAAGATATTTTAATTTTAAATTTTTAATAATTCTTTTTTGATATATTTGTTTACCAGAGCTATGGCGTTTTTAATTTAGCAAATAAAAAATTGCATGCATATTCTCTATTGGGAGCCCTGGAACTAAACCTTTGGCTTTAATCAGTTAAAATCCGACACTTCCTCTCGCTTTACTCACCCAGGCCACAGGCTGGGGACTACAGAAAAAGGCTGACCAGTAAATTGAATCCAGAAAGCAAGCGTTACTGCTTACCATCGAGACAAAAAATCGCAAAAGAAAGTTCCTGAGTAGAACCACTTCAATCTGATGTCTGTTGTAATTATTACTTTAAAATTACATCATCATCATCATTATTTCAGCCGAAAGACGTCCACTGTTGGACATTAGGCCTCATAATGACAGGTCCTGTGCGCCTCGCATCCATCGGATTCCCGCGACATTCACCAGGTCATCGATCCACTTTGTAGGAGGCCTTCCAACGCTGCGTCTTCCGGTACGTGGTCGCCATTCCAGAACATTTCGTCCCCATCGACCATCTGTTCTGCGAGCAATGTGCCTTGCCCACTGCCACTTAAGTTTGGCGATTCTTCGGGCTATGTCTGTAACCTTGGTTCTCCTGCGGATATCTTCATTTCTGACGCTTTAAAATTACAACACTAATAATAGTACCAGGTACACGCTTTTAGACTAAACTGAAAAACAAAGCGCCAACCCTAACTGTTCATTCATTCATTAATATTAAGAGCAATTAAATATACTGTCGGAGGTAAGACCGTTGCTATACTGCGAGACAAAGACAGAACTATACAGCACAGATCACGCCATCTCTCTCTAGCAAAGAGCATTCATAACTCCTAGAGTTCTAGCGTCTTTAAGTGTTACTATTCATGGAGAAATGCCTATAAAATTGATTGATATTCCAATAAAATTGTTTGGCTGCGCCCCGCATAGTTTCATGAGAAATGGGGCCGGAATATCCGCGATAGTCACACATTCCCCTTCTAGGAATTATTTCGAAAATTAGTGAAATAATTTCAGAATTTCAACACGAAGATAGCTTATGATTTTTGTTGTTATTGATTAAAGAACTAGGAACAGACTTCAGTTTAAGAAGGTTATCATTATGTGGATCAGGGTAGTGGATTTTTTTGGTGACGAATATTAAGATGCCGTGCATGTTTACTCGCTAGAGTTTAGGCAAATTCGTTGCAATGATATGTTTGTGTGCATCATTCATGCAACTACACGCACACACGCGTAAAAATCGAGCCTCGTGACCGCTTAAACAATTTTGATCCTTTAGAAGATACTATTTTACTACAAGAGCTACAAGAGCGAATTTTCTAATACGCAAAAGTATATACATGTTCCAATGCAGTAAACAGAAACAGAAAAATATATGGTATTCTTTAGGATAAATGATAGATAGTGTGTTCAAAATTTTAATATGAAACAGTAAATTTAGTTTGATAGAGACAAAAATCACGAAGATGCCTCTAAAAATAACTTTTATCGATTAAAAACCGAACTAATATACGCATGCAATCATTTTGATCCGGCGCGAGGGCGTGTCAGACTTTTACTGACTAAAATCCACTCCTATGTTTTTTGCGCGCCTTGCGTTCCAGGACCCCGGGGAATATTTCTTTCAGAAGTGAACTCATGGCCCCAGTAGGCTTCGGCCCTGCTGGGACCCTCGGTTTTGCTGACATCTTCTTGAGACGCGCGTGGAACACTACTCGCCGTTAACGACTCGAGCTTGGTCTGGACGGTTACCGAACGGCCGGACGACGAGCAACCCATTACTCACCATCCACAAGCCCACTTCTAAGAACTGGTTAAAAACACAATATTAGTAGTTTCATCAACTGCATAATTCTTTGACAAAAACGAACTGAATCCTAGTTATTATTTGGAAAGTGCCCAACTTGCAGTGGCAGGGATTAAAACTTGCAGCAATTAGCCGGGCTCCACTCAGAGCAGGTTTTGTTTCGTTCCCACTGGATTATGGTTAAGAAGCTTGTGGTGTGGTTTTGCCACATGTTTCGCCTACATTTTCGGACTTTGGGGAGTTAGTAACCTGGCTTTCACGGGTTTAAAGGCAAGGTTCTATCTTTTGTACCTATCCCGTTGTAGTTTAACCTTTGGACTGCTTTCAACATAAAAAAAAAACATTAAAATTGTGAGGGAATGAACTATTTAGTTCAATTAAATACAGAGGCCTTTTCTAATGTGAGCCACTGGTTCACTTGACAGTCGAAAGGGCTTTTAATTAAGTATATTTATTATTAGCATTTTATTATAATTAAAACTGGCCTGTTGGTCTAGTGGTTCGTAGCCCTGACTGCTATATCAGAGGTTGTGGGTTCGATTCCCACCCAGGACAAATGCTTGTGTGATGAGCACGATAATTTTTTCTGTTTTGGTGTAATTTATCTAAAATATGTATGTATTTAGAAATATACGAGTATAAGTATGTTTATCAGTTGTCTAGTACTCATAACACCTGCTTAGCTTGGGACTAGACGGTGTTGTGTGATAGTTGTGGAATATTATTATTATGATTAAATTTACTAATTAGATTTTCAATCTATAATCTATAAAAGGAGAAACTGACTGACTGACATATCAACGCACAGCCGAAACTACTGGGACTAGGAACGTGTTATTTTGCACAACTCACAAGGTTTCCTCCTATGGTGTAAGCGAGCTCTAAGAGTGAATTTTCCAAAATACACCCCCTAAACGGATGAAACGGTAGTCCAAAGTTTGTATGGTTTTCTTCTTCTTAGCGTATCGATGGCAAAACTAGTTAAATTCCTTGCCTGGCCCAGTATTTCGCCATGGCAATGCCGTCCGCTGATGCTGTCATTAGGTCCCTACGTGAACAGGTAACAGGGCACGTGATGTAGGATGGGAGATGAGAAGCCGCACAAACATGGAAGATCGGAACCGTCTGAAAATATCCATCTGTGGAGATTGTCTTTGCTGCGCCCAACTTGGGTGCGGAGTCTGTTTAGAGTTTTCCAAGTTGGCCATGGCAACTCGTGTCCAGGAGAGAGGCCCTCCGACGGCTCGATAAAATCATCGGGAGATTTAAACTTTTCCCGCCAGAGGTCGCATCTCGTCGCATGTATTGTGAAACCTACTTTCATGCGAGCGAAGCTGCTAAGAGAAGCTAATTAATTAAAAGATAATACTCAAACATTCTCACTCATCAACGGAAAGACATCCACTGTAACTAACAAACTAATAATAACCGAATCATAGCAGTCAGGGTCATTAAACACTAGGCCAACAGCCCGTGTGTGTGTTTATGTGTGTGTATTTTGTGTGTGTGTGTGTGTGTGTTGTGTATGTTCCTTGTATGTTTCCTTGTTGTTTGTTTGTTTGGCTAATTTTCTATCACGCGGGCGAAGCGGCTGGAAGCAGCTGGTATTTACATATTTGACCTACAAGGAGACTAAAGACACTAGTACTTCAAGTCGCACTAGTGTAATGTCGGGCTTCAGTGTATCGCACAAGCGTACATTCGAAATAAGGTGAGTCGTAGTACAGCCCCCCTAGCCAAGTTACAACCGTTTCGTATCGAATTCCGTTCTCCAATCGGTAACGACTCGGTGTTAGCAATTGTAGAAAACGATAAGCTGGTAGCCATGTTGACGCGCCTGAGTCGGCCGCTCGTTTTACAATGTCGTTCTACAATAACAAAGGATGTCGCGTTGAACATTGTAGAAACAATAACAATTCATTCTATCGTTTTGAACGATGTGAACTTGGCTACGAATTTTCTATTCTTTTGTTTTGACCACGTGATTTAACTTTGAGATGATGTCATTCCCATACATTTCGACTAGCGTTAACGATTGCAGATTATCAACTTGGGTAGGGGTGCAGATCATTCAATTATGAGTTCCAATTTACTGTGATAAAAACCAAGTACTTCAAATATTCTCAATCTCACTAGATTCTATCCCACAATACTGGCGACATTTTAGGGATGAGCGTGGTAATTGGAGGTGCATTTCCACAAGAGTGTGGGGTATCGCAAGCGATATCCCGGTACAAAGGTGGTCCGGTATTCCTGCGTTTGTGGCCTAAAATACATGGTTTAAAGCTGCAGGCATGTTAAGTTACAAGCGAAGAGAGATTTTCAGGAAATTCTGTTAAGTATCAGACACATTACGGGACAAAATATCCCCCAACTATACTCACAACGCTCAATCTCCGTGACGCTTCTTCTACTTAGCGTGTCGATGACAAAGCTAGTTCATCATTCATCATTTCAGCCGATAGACGTCCACTGCTGGACATAGGCCTCCCCTCAAATGTCGCCACAATGAACGGTCCAGTGCGTTTCGCATCCATCGGAATCTCGCAACCTTCACCAGGTCATCGGTCCACCTTGTAGAGGGCCTTACAACACTGCGTCTTCCAGAACCTTTCGGCCCCAATGGCCATCTGTCTGCTAGCAATGTGCCCTGCCCATTGCCACTTAAGTTTGGCGATTCTTCGTGCTAAGTCGGCAACCTTGGTTTTCCTGCGGATATCTTCATTTCTGATTCGATCACGCAAGGAAACTCCGAGCATAGCCCTTTCCATTGCCTTTTGGTTGACTTTGAGCCTTCTGTTGAGGCCCATTGTGAGCGAACACGTTTCGGAACCATATGTCATCACCGGCAACACGCACTGGTTATTTTTGTATAATTCCTTGCCTAGTCCAGTATTCGACCACGGCGATGCCGTCCACTGACTCTGTTATTAGGTCACTACGTGAATAAGTAACAGGGCACGTTACACGGGATGGACATAGGGGTCCATGAAACGGGCCTACCCGAGCGACGTTCCATCCGAACTTCTGTGACCCTGGGTCCTCGACTTTGGTCGATTGGCAAATCCTTTAACAACGATGGTAAACTTAAGCTACGTGACACTGCAACATTGTCTAGTGTCCCACAACTTGTCCCCCCCAATATTTTACAATGCAGTCCCATGACGCGAGACATCATGTTGATGGACTCTTTGACAGCGTTGCGCAACCTGTTGGGGGACACGTTGTCTCCTAATGAATCTGAGACTTTAAAACTGCATTTGGGCATCATAAAGTTGATGTCGATATGAACCGCTTTTAATGAATAATTGTGGATTAATCAAATAACCTTTCCTGCTTAGGCAGAGCGAGAAAAAGTGTCAGAATTTTGCTAACAAAATCCCACTTAAGTTCCTTCAGTTATCCTTTGCGTTCCAGGGCCACAGTAAGTCTTCCGTATGATCCCACCGACCTCGTCCGTTTTGGTGACATCTCTTCTGAAGTACACGTGGAACTTACCGCACCATCGACCCTGGTCTGGTCCTTATCAGACGACAAGCTACCTATTACTCGCCGTCCATAAGCCTGCGACTACGGTGGACATGTGTGGCCTTGCGACTTCCGATGACTTGGGTATCTCCTACGGGGGATGGTAGCTTTATTCTAAGGGTAAAACAAGTGACAATAATTCTAGGCGTTTCATATTTCTATAAAGTCTTTCAACAGGATTTACTGAAGCTTATGTTTATGTTTGAAATTAAGTAAATAAAAATCTTTCAATTGCATTATATCTTGTATTTTATTCCAAATCAATCTCATAACAATGACCAAACATAGACGGCTAATTACGACTTATGTCAACACTTTTCCCGCTCTTTTTGGCCGACATCTTGGCATGGCTGCAAGAAAGTGTTACATCAGAGGGCATGGCTGCAAGAAAGTCTCATTGGTAGCTGCATGTCTGCTGACGTGAATTCCCTACACGTTACATGTTAGAACAATTTCTTTTGTTCAATTCATAAGCATAATAGCATAGTCAGCATTATAATATTCCATACAGCTGGAACTCAGGCCTCTTCTCTAGGAGAGAGAATGTGCGCGTAAACTACCATGCGGGTTGCGGATTGGTGGATGCTACATATATCTTCAAAGTTTTGGTTCTTGGGCACGCCGATTTCGTCACAATGTTTTTCTCCACCATTTTGAGAGCAATGGTAATGAAATAAATTACACAAAGTAATGTACCTGGCTGGGTTTGAACTTGCAACTTACTACTCGTAAGACTGGGCCACAACGGCTCTCGTAGTTCGATGACTAAGTGTATTTTGCTTTTTATAATAATATTAATAATAATAAATTTATTTATTAGAATATAACTGTTGTTACAAGGTGTTACATACAATTTTACGTCCAAAATATTCTGCTGTTTCCAGCGTACAAATATTTTCAAGAAATTAAATTAAAATCAATTGATAAAAACCATACAATGTCAAGGATAAGGAAAACATTAACTGTTATCAAAAACAATTTCAAGGGATCCTACATATGATGTCAAAAATTATTACATACAATGTCAAAGCATACTAATTAGAATGCCAAGAGTTATCAAATACAATTTAACGGAATACTAAATATGTCAGGAATAATTAAATACAATGTCAAGGCATGCTAAATATAATGTCAAGAATTATCAGATAAAATGTCAAGGAATACTAAATATAATGTCAGAAATTAATAAATACAGTGTTAAAAATTATTCAATACAATGCCATAGGTATTAGGTTCAATTCAATTATTAGGGATGTCAGGGCAAGTCGTCGTCCAATTTAAATTTAGAATCAAACTTTTCATTTAAAAACTCATCTGTTGAGTAGTAGCACTTAAATAATAGGAAGTCAAATAATTTCTTTTTAAATGTTTAAAATAATTGTAATGTGTAAATAATTTGTTTTTATTACATAGAACTATAAACAGTTAGTTCATTTAATTTGTATAAGCTTACAACCAGTAAGACGCCTACGGAGGCTATGATTTAACGAGATACGATCCCTAGCATCCCTTAGAACGATCAATGCATTATGGGAACTTTTTGAACCCTATCCCATCTCACTGGAAGTGCGCGAATATCAAGAACAATGTAAAGTATTCTGCTGTCAGTCAGTCCGCTTACAATAAGTATTCCTCTCCTAAAACATAAACCTAGAGTACCTACGTTCTACCTGTCAGTTTCGTCAGTGACTTGCACCACAACAGATTGTCCCGTATGCCACCGTGCAATAGTCTACAAAGACATTCTACTCTAGGACTGAGAAGATATTGGTGTTTAATATTATAAAAGGGTTTAATTGCGTTCTTCTCTAAGTTTTACTTATATAAACTGTGTTTTATATGTAATGATTATTTCCCAATATACAATTTTTTTTTAATGTTGCGCCACAATATGTTGTACACACTATAACCGTGGTGGAGGTGTGCCCCGCTTGGGCGGAGTACCACCGTGTCCTCATGGGGGTGATCGGCGACAACGACCTCTCGCGCCGGGCCCTGGTACAGGCCAAGGTCCGGAGTGAGGAGTAATGGGCGGTAGTCACCTTCTTCCGCAAAGCAGTAATGCTAGCGAAAGAGGTGGCCGCGCGCCTGAGGGAACGGACGTCCTCTTGCCCGGTTACTTCTAAGTGAGCGCGCTCCATCGTCGACCGCATCGTCACTTTCCATCAGATGAGATAGGGGTCAAGTGCGAAACTATAAAAAAAAAAATGTGACCTAAGTATTGTAGAATCTTGTGTAGACACTCTGACAATCGCGAGCAGATTTTGAGTTTTCGCTATATGGATACGTTGGTCCGAAATGCTGTCCAAGGTATACGGAGCATCCTTTTCCAGCACCACATATCAAAGGCGTCAATGCGTTTGCGGTCTGCAGCTTTTAGCGTCCAAGTCTCGGCGCTATATGAAAAGACCAAGACCAGGGCTGATTGTACTTAAGGGATGTTTAATCATGTTCTTTTTTTATCGTGCTTTTATATCGTGATAGATCGATCGAATCCGATCTTCGATTTCGATTTGATCGTAAGTTTTCTATTACTTTACCTGTTTCTACCCGTGAGCACCTGTAATTGGCGCAATGTCTCTTATACTATTGTTATCCTTTTGTTATATCTGTTAGTTCTCCTATGATTAAATAAATAAATAATCTGATACACTTTTGTTTTTTTTTTGTTATGGAGCGAATTATAAGAGCGCCTATTCCATATAAATAAAAAACGCGCGACTGCTGCGCTACATCCGCGCTGCAGTCGCGCTGCACGCTACTTTGTTATTCACATGGAATAAAATGTCGTCGCGCGGAACTTTGCGGCAAATTTGAAGGCGCCCTAAGCTAACAAGATTATCATTATCTTCTTAAGGGTGTACACACATACACAAGTACACAAGTACTGTGAGAATTGAAGATTAGAACCCGGGTTATTTAACAGCTTACGTCGGGTTGGTCCGACGATGTTTTTGTGTCCTATTCGCCAGGGACGTGTATTTGCGACTATCATACCATTACCATAGGTGACAGAAGAGCTGACGAGATGGAGTATTTGGTCGTGGATGTGCGATCCTAACGGAATAAACGCAATATTTACATATAACTGTAGGGTTTAACTTTTTTCATCATCATAAAATCATAGCTATTGGCCGGACAGCCGTACTAAAATCTATTCGGCATTATTTTCTTTTTAATTTAATTTTCAATTAAATGTCTTTTTTTATAATGTGCCGTTAATTATTATTATTTTTTTTTTATTATTGATAGGCTCGCGTTTGACCACCACCTCACCTGATGGTAAGCGATGATGTGGTCGACGATGGAGCACGCTTGCCTAGAAGTAGCCTATTCACTCTTGACTTAAAGACCCCTAAGTTGGTAATTCTTAAACCACCTAAAGAGGTCCCGATGAAAGAGTCTTTACAGCACCTAGGTGAGTTTGATAGGATATGGCAAAGAATGAAGCCTGCAGAGAAGCAATCCTTAAATAATACTAAGACCTTAGCCAGGGGACTCCAGACAAAGATATAAATGTATATATATTATTTTATTTAGCCTATTCTTTCCCACTGTTAGGCAACGGCTTCCCCCAATTTTTCCCAGGTTCCTTGCAGTAGGCGTCTAGGTCATCTCGCCACCTCATCCCAGGTCGTCCATCCTGAGGCACACACTTTGTGAAACTTTAGCCTAACAGTCAGTATACATGCGGCCAATGTGACCCACCCAATTCCATTTTAGCCAGGCAGCCTTTTTCCTACGTCTTTGATCCCCGTCTTTAAGCGCAACGTGATGCACCACATTCTGTCGGTTCTTTTGACACCCAGAATGCTGCGTTCCATTGCTCTTTGACAAACCCCAAGATGAAACTTTTCAAGGCTGTGAGAGACCATGATTGTCTGAGCACCGCACCGTAAGTTAGGATGGGCAGGATACACATTACGTTGACTTTTCATTTCAGCGACAATGTGATGATTGCAATTATTGTTGTAATGAATATTCAATAGCATATAATACTCAGCTTTATAATATATCCACTACTGGTACCCAGCACACGGTGGAGGTGTGCCCCGTTTGGGCAGAGCAACGCCGTGTCCTCGTGGGGGCGATCGGCGGTGGCGATCTCTCGCGCCGGGCCTTAGTACAGGGCATGGTCCGGAGCGAAGAGGAGTGGCAGGCGGTTGCCACATTCTGCGAAGCAGTAATGCTAGCAAAGGAGGCGGCCGATCGCGTGAGGCAACGGTCCGCACACCCCAACCGCCGCCGGGATTCCGATCCCGATTTCGATAGGCGCGGGCTTGTGGACGGCGAGCAATGGATGGCTCGCCGTCCGACCGTCCGGTAACCATCCGGACTGAGCCCAAGTCGTCGACGGCGCGTACTGTTCCACGCGCGCCTCAAGGAGATGTCAGCAAATCGTAGGGGCCCAGCAGGTTCGGGCCCACGGGTAGTGTGAAAATGAAACCCGGAGCCCTGGGACGAAGGCAAAGAAGGAATCTCCCGCTCCGCACAAGAGCGTGATTTGTCATAAGATGATTTTCCCACCTAAAAAAAACCACTGGTACCCAGGCCTTCTCTCTTGGAGAGGGAATAGGTTGTAATCCACCACGCGGGCCCAGTGCGGATTGGTAGATGTTATATCTCTTCGAATTTTTTATCCTAGGACATGCCGTTTTCCTCAAGATGTTTTCCATCAGTTTTAAGATCAGTGGCGATGAAATAAATTACTCTAAGTAATTTGCTTGACTAGGTTTGAACCCGCTACTGCAAACTCGTAACTTGGGGCAGTTAAAATTGGGTCATCACTGTTCATTCGATTTTTATTAAGGGTGTCAGACTAAACTGACTGGGTCTCTATGGCTTTTCGGTTTTAAGACCCGGCAACCCCTTTTTTAAGGTCTCCCACTCTAGGGTACTAGAACCCACTCTATGTTCTTTCTTTGCCTTGCATTCCAGGACCCTGGGTTTCCCTTTTGGAAGCCAACCCATGACTCCAGTACGCTTCGGCCCTACCCCTATGGTTTAGCTGACATTTCTTTGATGCGCGCGTGGAACACTACGCGCCGTCGTTAACTCGAGCTCAGGTCGAACAGTTACCGGACGGCTGGACGGCGAGCTTCCCATTGCTCGTCGTCTGCAAGCCTACGGTGTGGTGGCTGGAAATCGGGGTCGGGATCCCGGCGGCTGGGGCGTGAGGAAATCCGTTCCCTCACTCGAGCCGCCACCGGACTCTGTAACTCACATCTATTTTACGTATTAACCCTATCCAATAATCAAATTGTAACCTAACACACACAAACCCGTTCATCCTAAACTGAAACTCGATCAGCACGCCTCCACGAAAGCTTCGAGCATAACAGTATTTGTGACAACTTTGTCTTTGCGCTCATTTGCATGTATGCCAGCCCTGGGAATATAATTACTGTCCCTAAATAATTGGATTGTACTCCAGGATATGCTTCAGAGGTTATCGATTCCTCGGTTAGGATAATTATGTTAAAAAGGGCCCAATTAAATTTGAGAGCGATAACTTCACAAATGTAAATAAAAACTGGCTAAATGCGAGTCGAGTTCACACGAAAGGGTTCCGTACTACAATAGCAAAAAATTGGACAAGTGCGAGTCGGACTCGCGCATTGAGATTTCCGTAAAACTTGAAAGGTAAATTGCGCTTTACGATTTATGTCGTATTATAAAAAAAAAAAACTACTTACTAGATCTCTTCAAACCAATTTTCGGTGGTTTTGTTTGTATGGTAATGTACATCATAATTATATTTTTTTTTTAGTTTTATCATTCTCTTATTTTAGAAGTTACAGGGGGGGGGATAGACATTTTACCACTTTGGAAGTGTCTCTCTCGACAAACTTTCAGCTTAAAAAAAAATTATATTAGAAATCTCAATATCATTTTTGAAGACATATCCATAGATACCCCACACGTACGGGTTTGATGAAAAAAAAATGTGAGTTTCAGTTCTAAGTATGGGGAACCCCCAAAATTTATTGCTTTTTTTTTCTATTTTTGTGTGAAAATCATAATGTGGTTCACAGAATACATCTACTTACCAAGTTTCAACAGTATAGTTCTTATAGTTTCGGAAAAAAGTTGCTGTGACATATGGACGGACAGACAGACAGACATGACGAATCTATAAGGGTTCCGTTTTTTGCCATTAGGCTACGGAACCCTAAAAAATAACGTTTCTTGTATGGGAACCCCCTTTAATTTTTAATTTTATTATTTGTTGTTTTCCGTAACAGGTCAATCTAAGTGAGATTTATTTGTTGCCTGCTTAAAGCGTCAAAATGGCTGTGTGTGTGATGCTGCCGAATGCTTTGGAATAGTCAACAAACGGCTGCCAAACTAAAATGGGACTGGGCAGGACATGTCTGCCGCATGCCCGACAAACTGTAGGCCAAAGTAGCACAAAGTTGATGGCCTGAAACTGTGCGATGAGGTCGCGGCAGACCACGAAGGAGATGGCGCGACGAACTAGACAGATTTTGCCAAAACTGGCAAGAGGAAGCTCGGGCCCGCAAAAGATGGAAGGGATGGAGGGAGGTCTTTGCCCAGAAGTGGGACAGAACAGGCTTAAAAAAAATTGTTGTTGTAGCGGCAATAGAATTACACATTCTGTGAAAATGTCAACTTTCTACCTCTTGTCGTTTATGAGATACAGCCCGCTGACAGACGTACAAATACACGGACAGCGGAGGCTTAATAATTAATAAATAATTGTTATTAGGTACTAATTTATTGACATTATTAATGGTTATTGTAATATTTTTGACATTGTTTATTTTCGTTTTTCTTTATGTTATGTAATTTTATTAATGGTGTAACTCAAATCTTTTTAACATTTTTATTTTTTAACTAGTCCTTTTATTGTAATTCAACTTAATTATTAGTTATTACTGTTTGGTTCCTAGTTTTTAAGTACTTAATATTCGCATACAATTTTAATTGTCTATATACATATAATAAAACAGTAAAATGGTGGAGCGTTGGTATTAGTTGGCGCAAAAACTACTGAACCAATCCTGTTCAAATTTTGCATACATAATCCTTATAGGCCGGGTCAACTGTTAGGCTACATATTATCACGCTTTTTGCTATGGGGGGTGAGCAATATTCCAAAATGTTCCAATTGAACGACAATCGCTCTAAGTTCGATCCTCAGGTACAGTTAATATTTTTGTGATTGTTTTAGTGTTTTTTTGTACATAATGTGGAATGATATTTCCAGAACAATAATAAAATGGCTTTTTATGTATTTTCAAATTGCCATCGACATTTTTATTCGATATTTTTCCAAATATTTCAGTAAAAACCCATCAAAACTCATATTAAAATGGAACCGGAGATAAAAGATACACTTTTTTTTTTAAATTTGGTTAGGAATTTAAGGTCAAAAATGAAAATCATCACGCTATTTTGTACAAGGAGTCAAGCAGACAAGCAATGACGTGTATTTAAGAACGGCTATTTAGATCTAGATTCTGTAAGGACCGTGGCGCAGTAGTATAGTGACGGATCCGCGTTTGCTATGTTGCGAGTTCGAACCTCGCGTAATTTTTGTGATTGTTTTCTTTTATTTTTTATTTATATTATTGCTTTTTTTTTAGTACTTTAGGGCTTTTATTTTTATTTTGTAAGTTAGTTTTAATTACGTTATTATTAGATTTAAATGTATATAAAATGAATAAATACAATTTATCTGTGAAGTAAGTTTTTATACGTATTATTTGTATCTCTAGAAATTAATCAATTCGTATTAATATCAAAGCGAATTAAAAACTTACTTCACATACTACATCTTATTATTTTTAAATTTAACTTCAGAACTTCTATCATCACTTTAAAGACAGCGCATTGGGAAGGGTTTACACCGTTCATCCCAATAATGGATAGTGTCATTATTTGCGATGATTGCTTCACACTGTACGGGCCCCAACGTCATCACAATCAACACTGGGACGACACTGACAGTAACGGAGGCCAGCATCACCGATAGCCCCAGACGACTGCGACATTTGTTTGCCATTATTTTAGTATTTTGTGGAGTCACAAACCCAGGTCGGTTGTGGGTCTCATGGTGGAATGGCAACAGCGACTGTCGCAACCCAGTGCTGGGCACGCCACAATTATGGCGGTAAGTCCCCTCTTTGAGGAGTGGCTGGAAAGACCACATGGCATCCTTACCTTCCACATGACGCAGGTCCTCACCGGACATGGTAAGTTTGGGAGCTTCCTGCACCGGATTCGTGGGGAAGAAACGCCTGGGTTCCACCATTGTGTGGACGACCCGGAGGCCACGTTGGAGCATACGGTAGAGGTGTGCCCCGCCTGGGCAGAGCTCTGCCGTGTCCCCGTGGGGGCGACCGGTGTCAGTGATCTCTTGCGCCGGGCCTTGGTACAAGGTATGGTCTGGAGCGAGGAGGAGTGGCAGGCGGTCGCCTCCTTCTGCAAAGCAGTAATGCTAGCAAAGGGGGCGGCCGCACGTGCGAGAGAACGGCCTTCACGCCCCGCCGCCTGATCCCGATTTTCAGCCACCGTAGGCGCTGGCTTGCGGACGGCGAGCAATGGGTAGCTCGCCATCCGACCTTCCGGTAACCGTCCGGACCGAGCCTAAGTTGTCGACGGCGCGTAGTGTTCCACGCGCGCCTCAAGGAGATGTCAGCAAAACCGTAGGGGCCCAGCAGGGTCGAAGCCTACTGGGGCCATGTGATGCGAAAGAGAACCCCGGGGCCCTGGAACGAAGGCAAAGAAGGAACAGGAGTTTTTTTTTTATAGGTGGGAAAATCATCTTATGACAAATCCCGCTCTTGGGCGGAGCGCGAGATAGTGTCAGACTTTTACTGACTAAAAACCCACTCCTGTTCCTTCGTTGCCTTCGTCGCAGGGCCACGGTTTCGTTTTCACATTACCCATGGCCCCAGTAGGCTTCGACCCTGCTGGGCCCCTACGATTTGCTGACATCTCCCTGAGGCGCGCGCGGAGCAATACGCGCCGTCGACGACTTGGGCTCGGTCCGGATGGTTACCGGACGGTCGGACGAAGGGCCACCTATTGCCCGCCGTCCACAAGCCCGCGCCTACGGTGGCCGGAAATCGGAATCGGAATCCCGGCGGCTGTTGGGGCGTTGAGGACCGTTGCCGTTGCCTCACGCGATCGGCCGCCTCCTTTGCTAGCATTACTGCTTCGCAGAAGGAGGCGACCGCCTGCCACTCCTCCTCGCTCCGGACCATGACCTGTACCAAGGCCCGGCGCGAGAGATCGCCGCCGCCGATCGCCCCCACGAGGACACGGCGTTGCTCTTCCCAAGCGGGGCACACTTCCACTGTGTGCTCCACCGTGTCCTCCGGGCGGTCCACACAGTGGCGACCCCCGGGTGTCGCTTCCGCACGAATCCGGTGCAGGAACTTCCCGAACTTCCCGTGTTCGGTGAGAACCTGCGTCATGCGGAAGGTGAGGACACCGTGAGGTCTTTCCAACCACGCCTCAAAGAAGGGACTTACCGCCATAATTGTGGCGTGCCCAGCACTGGGTCGCGACAGTCGCTGTCGCCATTTCTCCATGAGAACCCGCCGGAGCTCTGTCCGCCATGCTGCGACTTGTCGCGGCAGCGGAGTTTCGCCCCGGCGTTGCATCTCCATGCGCAGATCGTGCATGTGAGCAAGGCCTGTTGCTACCAGATCCCATGGTGGCTGTCCAGCAAGGAGGCTCGCCGCTTCGCGGGAAATCGTCCGGTATCCTCGCACCATCCATATGGCCATTACCCTCTGGCATGCGTTCAGCCGGCTTGGCCGGCTGCTTCCGCAGCGCCGGCGCCCAATTCGGTGCGCCATAAAAAGCCATGGAAAGGAACAGGAGTGGGTTTTTAATCAGTAAAAGTCTGACACTATCTCACGCTCCACCCAAGAGCGGGGAATGTCATTGGATGATTATCCCACCGAAAAAAAAAAGGTCGGTTGTGGGTAAATTATCGCCATCATCTGTCCGAAGACTTTTTACGTGCTTTAAGGTGTACTACTGAGGCTGACATTGAACAGAACAACGAACGCGTTTCGAATAGTTGTCTAGGTTCACTTCAAGACGTGGTCATTTCCATTGGTGGCAATCCACTGGACTGGTCGAATATGGATTACCGGCTCCGCAATCATTGGCATATCAAGGTCGAGGAAATCGGGGTGATATCGTCAATGATCACAACTCACCTCAGAACAAAATGTCCCTGCATTTTTAACATCGTCGCGTTAGGCTCAGCCAGGGTAAAATATTTTGCATTAATGCTCCAGGTGGAACAGGAAAAACATTCATTGCCACTGGCATCCTTGCAGAAATAAGGTGACAAGGCAAAATAGTGATTGCGACTGCCTCTTCTGGAATTACTGCCACACTGCTTCCACGGGGCAAAACAGCGCACGTAATGTTTAACATTCCCATCGATTTAGAGAGCAACGAAATGCCAGTGTGTGGGCTATCACGCAACTGTGACAAAGGTTGGGTACTCAAGGATTGCTCTTTAATCGTATGGGATGAATGTACTATGGCGAATAGAAAAGTAGTGAAGGCTGTAAACAGAACCCTGCAGGACATACGCAGGAATCAAGATGTGATGGGAGGTGTCACTGTTTTGTTTAGCTGCGATTTTCGGCAAACTTTGCCTGTGGTGTCGCGAGAAATTAGGGTTGACGAGTTGAATGCTTCGTTGAAACGATTGAATCTATGGTCACGAGTTTACAGACTGCGCTTGACCATTAACATGCGAGCTCAGTTGGGCGGATATACTCAAGAATTCTTGGATGTTCTTTTAAAAGTTTGGTGAAGGCAACTTACCAGAAGAGAGCTCTGAAGTGCGCCTACCAGAGACTCTAAGCAAAGTAGTTCCCACTATTGAAGAACTAATTTGTCTGGTGTACGGGGACGTCAGTCGAATACCGCTACAAGAGAATTCTTGGGTGTGTGAACGGCCATTTTAACACCCAAAAATGATCAAGCTGCAGCAATTAACGAAAGCGTTCTCTCGCAAATTGATACGAACGAAGTGGTATTTCTATACCTCTATAAATACTGTTGTAGAGCAAGATGACGCTATATATTATCCCGTAGAGTTTCTGTATTGGAACGGCAAGTGGACTCCCGGCGCACTTTATCCAGCTGAAGGTCGGTGTCCCGATCATGCTGCTACGGAATTTAATTCCACCTAAACTATGTAACTGGGCCTAGCTCAAAGTCATCTCTCCAATATTATTGAGGTGGAAATTCTAAAGGGTTGTGGCGTCGAGGAAACAGTGTTTATACCCCGAATACCACTAATCTCTCACAATTACCCCTTCTAATTCAAGCGTGTGCAATTCCCTGTAAGCGTATGCTTCGCAATAATAATAATCTAAAGGCTGCAGGTTTTGATCTCAGGACAGCTGCTTCTAACACGGATAGCTGTATATCGCTCGCTCCCGCGTCACCAGTCCTGAATCTCTGTACATTTCGGCTCCTGAAAGTAGGACTAGAAATTTGGTTTACACAGAAGTTTTATAAGAAAAGTAAAGTTTTGGTTTATGATTTATCCGCAAAAACAAATTGTGTTAGAAATATAATGGTTATTTGCGGACGAAGTCGCGGGCAACAGCTAGTTCTTGAATAAATAAATCAATCAATCAATCAAAATAGGGTCCCGTTTTAGCATCTTTCGGACACGGAACCTTAAAAAGAAATTCTTTTCCCAGGACATGGTCTATCCGTAGTCTGATTATTCTCTATTACTTTCATGGTACTACTTGCAACTTGTTTATTATCTTGGTTAGTTTTATGATTGTGATGACATCCATAAAATGCGTGCCTGTGTTTTTACTCTTAAAAGAATTGGCAAGGTTATTAGATTAGCATTCAGCCCCCCTAGCCAAGTTACAACCGTTTCGTTTCGATTCTCTTTTCGTCGGTCGCCTCGAGTAGGCCACGCCTCCGATTCCTTTATTCTGACGTCATCTCAACGCTCAATCACGTGGTCAGAACAAAGGAATAGGAGGCGTGGCCTACTCGAGGCGATCAACGAAAAGAGAATCGAAACGAAACGGTTGTAACTTGACTAGGGGCGCTGGTGCGTTATCAGACAATCTTGTCAATTCGTTGGATTGGCTTGTATACTTTTTTTTGTGACAGATGGGTTTGGAGCGATATCTATGAAGCCACATAGAACTAAAATTCAAAAATCCTGAATCGCAGTATTAGAGATTTCCGTGCAATTAGAACACATAAAAAGGTCTTAAACCAATTATCGGGCAGTTACCTGGACCAGACACAACACCCAGACCAGATGTCGGAGGATCCTCCATTTTCATCTCTCTTAAGATCTTTACATTTTGATTCCCACATGTTTGATGTCAATAGACTTACCTTCATAGGATTTGAACATTTTAAGTGAAGAAATTAATGTTGTGTAGTTATGTTACTGGTAGATGTGAGTACTATTTGTACAATTCGATATTTGCCTGTGCTTATTTTTGTACAATATTTTTTATTAAACAACAAATAATACTAAAAAGAAATCTTTTTCTGAAAACTGCATCAAAATTGGTTGTATAATAAATATAATATAACAAATTTATTGAAAAATTGTTACAAACGGTACCATAAACTAAACAATCTTAAATTATTATAGGTCTGTAAAAAATTGCGGGGTCAGTTGTATAGTATACGGTGGTCGGTCCCCAAACTAGGCGGCGCCTGTATCTTGGAGACCGGAGCAGAAAATAGTAAAAATAAAACTGCTTTTTGCCACTGGAGAATGTAACAAAATTTACATAAAAAGAAGATAAACATTTACAAAAAAAAAAATCTAAAACTAAAACAAGTTAAAAGGAGCTCAAATTGACTTAAAAACTAAAGCCTGAAAATTTGAAAAAACAAAAAGTAAAAAGTAGAATTGAAATTGTGCTGAACCTTGCACTGAACTTATTAGAACTTAGAAAGTCTTAGTAAAAATTAAGATTAAAACTAAGGTGTGGATGTGTGAGTGCGGTGTGTAGGTGTGAGTGTGGTATGTAGGTGTGAGTGTAGTGTGTAGGTGTTCTGTGATGGGATTCCGAGTGTGAATTAAATAACGTGAGAAGGAGAAACGAAGCAGGAATTAACATTTCAATTATTGGTTTAGAAGAGTGGAGGCGTGGTGGGAATATATCGCTATCTCTTTTAAGTACACGGAACCTAATGGCGGTGACGTCACATTTCTATACTGTTATTCGACAGTTTCCCTTTCCAACGAATTTGAAAGTTTCTTTCTATTTACGATATAAGATCAATTTTTGAGTTAAGCACTCATGAATTATGATCATGTTATTTTTTTTTTTTGAACAAATACGACATCTAAGGAAAAAATACACTATATTTCTTTCTACGATATAAATTTCAAGAAATCCGATTTATTAACTAACCCGCTCATTTTAATGTTCAAAAGCAAAACAAATGCAATTCCACAAAAGCTTTGTGTGAACATTTTGTTCTACTGAATCACTATGCAATACGGTATGACTAGAGATGGGCGGCGGATAAATACCCAGAGGATAAATACTCGAGTATTTATCCAAAATGAGTAAATACTCATTTTTACCCATTTTTATTGGATATTTACTCAAAGTGATGGATATTTACTCAAAATGAAATGATGTTTATTTTTTTACAAATCGAGTGGTTATTTTAACCTTTTGAGTGCGTAATTAGATACACAATAGAAAGACAATGGTGCGTGAACGCCGGCGTTAATGCGGGGATCAACAGCTTAAGGATTAATGACTAGTATTTTTATCTTTAGAGATTTCAAAAAAGGAGTTCTTAGTTACTTCATTGAAACTTTCGAAAACACTAGTGATTTTGATATTTTCATCGAGAACTTTAAGCACTTACAGTCAAAAAGTGACATAGCCGTGTTTGGGCATATTAGAATTGTCATGAAATGCAGTTTGGCTATAAAGTACTATCGAACTGATTTGATGATGGAGCCGGAAGGTGGAAGGTAGACACAGGAACTTCATAATAAAACAATGTAACCTAGCAGTGTTTGGAATTGTCATGAGAATTAGGCACTCTGGTTATATGTAAGTCTATCGCAATTAAAAAGTGTAAAATAATAAACTTTTTACAAAAAAAACCGACTTACTAAAAAAAACACAAAGGATCAAAATAACTTTCGAAGTCGGTGTTAAATAAGAAACAAATAATACCAAGAAACACCGACTTCCGAAATTAAAGTTATTTTGATCCTTTTAGTTTTTTTTTTTAGTGAAGTCGGTTATTTTTTTTTTTTTGTAAAAAGTTTTTTTTATTACATAACATCTTTTTTAAAACGTTTTTAATAACTTTTACTAATTTTTAACATACCTGTAACGATTGGGACGTTACAGGTATGTTAAAAATAGGTAAAAGTTAAAAACTTGTAACTTTGAATATAGCTAGAATATAACTCTATTACTACTCGTACAATAATTTAAATATCTACTACGTAGTTTGAGGATGTATGACATTTACAAACCCGCACTGGGCCAGCGTGGTGGATTATATTTTAATCCATTCCCTCTCGTAGAGAGGAGTAAGCCTGTGTCCCAGCAGTGAAAACATTAAAAAGACTGATGACGAAGTATCTACTATAATGTGCATTTTGCCCCGCTTGGGCAGAACAACGCCGTGTCCTCGTGGGGGTGATCGGCGGCGGCTATCTCTCGCGTCGAGCCTTGGTATAGGCCATGGTCCGGAGCGAGGAGGAGTGTCAGGCGGTCGCCTCCTTCTGCAAAGCAGTAATGCTAGCAAAGAAGGCGGCCGATCGCGTGAGGCAACGGTCCTCACGCACCAACCGCCGCCGGGATTCCGATCCCGATTTCCGGCCACCGTAGGCGCGGGCTTGCGGACGGCGAGCAATGGGTGGTTCGCCGTCTGACCGTCCGGTAATCGTCCGGACCGAGCCCAAGTCGTCGACGACGCATACTGTTCCACGCGCGCCTCAGGGAGATGTCAGCAAATGTTGGGGCCCAGCAGGGTCGAAGCCTACTGGGGCCACGGGTAGTGTGAAAGTGAAACCCGGGGCCCTGGGACGAAGGCAAAGAAGGAACAGGAGTGCGTTTTTAGTCAGTAAAAGTCTGACACTATCTCCCGCTCCACCCAAGAGCGTGATTTGTCATAAGATGATTTTCCCACCCATTAAAAAAAAAACTATAATGTGCATTTATGCTATGAACAAATCAATATACTAGTTCTAACTTTGATAATGCTTGACGAAAATATTCAAGATGGAACATAATAGGCTTTATGATATTATAAATGTGATTATTAAAGCACGTTACAAATCTATATTTTCCGTATTTTAATTGATTCAATCCGTTTGTTGGTAAAATAACAAGATTTAAGCTAAATAACGCAATCCAAACTGTAGTGAGTATTTATCCATGATTTGGATAAATACTCGGGTAAAAACGGATATTTATTGAGTATTTATCCATTTTGAGTATTTACTCGGATAAAATCCCAACACTAGGTATGACGCAATCAATCTGGATTCATTAGTCCAATCAGAGTTAACGCAGCGATGCGCAGCATTCAGCCAGCCAATCAGAGGAGTTATGATTGTGACGTCACTGGGGAATAGTGATGCGCGCGTTTGAAAGGGTACGGTTATACGATTTGAATATAGTTAAAGATGGCAGCGAATAAAGTGAAAATGAGATTTAGTTTGCTGGACTAGTTTGTCGGGTGAATCAGTAAGTTTTTTCTGTGTATCCGCATTGACATTTTAGGTGTTGCATTTGTGAAGGGTGCTTTATTACGGTTGCTTACCTAAGTCGGCAAAAACGGAACCCTAATAGGATCACCTTGTTGTCTGTCTGTACTACTGAGGTATCAAGCTGAAATTTATATCAAATACTCAAGTTTGCGACCCCAAGCAGTAGTATAGGAAAAATCCTGAAAACTGTAAAATTTTGCACGTCACAAAAAATTTACTTTAAATCTTCGAGTTTCAAATCGGTGTTGAATTATTTACATACAGTATAGTAAGTTTATACGGAACCCTCAGTGCGCGAGTCCAACTCGCACTTAACTGGACTTTTCTGGTTTTTAAATTGCCAACAGTTTATTCTAGTGACTGCTAATTTGACATTTGATATTTGATTTGTGATTAAAGTTGTCAAAAAATAAAAGGCTCGTTTTGACATTTTGTATTTTGACTACTTAGCGGCTTGACACTGTATAGAAATAATTTCTCTTTTTTCATTTTTTTTCTAATACAATAGTTGTTCACTAAGCTAAATTTACCATTTTTTGTTGAAATTTATGATATTATTAATAGTAAAGATTAGATTCAAATTTCAGTTATTTATTTTGTAACTGAACACATCATGTATTTTAGACAACTAGCTACCTGTATACTATATTTTACTGTGATGTTTGAATAATAGCTAAATTTAAAAAAGTTTCGATAGAAGATCCAACCCTCTGTTTTGGAAACCAGTTTCGAAAACCGAAATATATTTCTTTATTGGGAACTGGGTTTCCATTAAAGAAAAATATTTCTGTTTTCGAAACTGGTTTCCAAACACTGGTTTCCAAAGTGGCCGAAGGGGAAGTGTAGCTACTACTAAATACCTAAAATTGCTACTACTACACCGGACCTTTAATTATTATTTTTTTATTATTTCTTTCAGTTTCGTTCCAAGTTACATTCTAGGGTTTTTCTCTAATGTCAAAACGGGCCTTTTATTTTTTAACGAGTTTAGTATATTTTGCCATTTTACAATGAATAGACTTACTCGTACTTCAGAATAATGCTTGCAAATTGTGCAAACCATCTTAAAATAATGTTACCACGAACTCTTATCGCGATACATTTGACGACCTAAACAGAACTGAGAAAAAGGGGTACATAGGGTGTATAGCTCCATCACTCTTTCTCGCTCACGCGCTTCAAATTTTAATACATGAAATAAAACGTACCCACCTTGTAGCAAATTGAAATTGATACCATTAGAAAGGTCTTTAAAAATATATTTATTTGTTGTATGGGGGCAACTTTGTAGCTAGTGGCGGAAAAAAGATATTCGAGGTTGAAAATGCCGAAAATCCTTAGTAAAATCAACTCAAATATATTCAACGTTTTTACGAAACGGTTTCAGGAAACGGACGTCGTCGCAATTGGTTTGAAGACAAAACTATCGTTGAGTAAAGTAGTTGCAGTTTGCAGAAACCGTTCGCCGTTGCAACTGGTTTGACGACTGTTTAATAAACCAAACTATCGGTGAGTGAAGTAGCTACGTCAATACAATTTCTACAATTGACAAAAGAAGACGTCATGACATCATATTATAGATAAATTACACCCAGACACAGAACAAATGATAGTGCTCATCACACAAACATTTGTCCTGGGCGGGAATCGAACCCACGACCTTCGGCATTGCAGTCAGTGTATTCTCGAGGCATGTATCGAATAACATATATACCAAAGTGAATGCCCAGGGTATACATATATTTTAATCAAAGCTAATGCCCAGGGTAGAGAAGCTATCGAAGCCTATTATTACTCCTGCATGACGGGTATGAGAATTCTAGGTACCTGTGTCCACATTTTATGGCGGTAAGTCCCCTCTTTGAGGAGCGGCTGGAGCGGCAACACGGCGTCCTCACCTATCGCATGACGCAGGTCCTCACCGAACATGGCAAGTTCGGGAGGTTCCTGCATCGGATTCAGGCGGAAGCAACGCCCGGGTGTCATCATTGGGTGGACCACCCAGAGGACACGGTGGAGCATACGGTGGAGGTGTGCCCCGCTTGGGCAGAGCACCGCCGTGTCCTTGTGGAGGCAATTGGCGGCAGCGACCTTGCGCGTCAGGCCCTGGTTCAGGCTATGGTCCGGAGCGAGGAGGAGTGGCAGGCGGTCGCCTCCTTCTGCGAAGCAGTAATGCTAGCGAAGGAGGAGGCTGCACGCGTGAGGGAACGAAGGTCCTCACGCCCTAGCCGCCGTAATTCCGACCCCGACTACCAACCACGGTAGACGCGGACTTGCGGACGTCGAGCACTAGGTAGCTTGCCGTCCGGCTGTTCGGTAATTAACCGGACCGAGCCCAGTCGTCAACAGCGCGTAGTGATCCTCGCGCTCCTCAAGAGATGTCAGCAAACCGCATCGGCCCAGCAGGGCCGATGCCCGCTAGCTAGGACCGCGGAGAATTTCTGAAAGGTAAACCCGTAGTCCTAGAACGCAAAGGGTAATTGAAGGATACAGGTGTGGTTTTAGTCAGTGAAAGTCTGACACGCCCTTCTACTCCACCCAGATCGTGAGAAGTCATTTGGATGATTTCCCACCTTGAAAAAAAAAAAGGTACCTGTGTCCACATTGTTAACATAATATTATACTTAGATGTTGGCAGGCACCTAGGTAACCTCGTAGGTCCGGCAAGTGCCTGGGATAATATAATCATTGAGAGTAACGACACAGTTTAAAAATGATATTTTTGCTTTGTTTTGTAATAAAATTGTGTTTTTTAAGATTGATGGTTTTATTATATATTTTTTTTCGTACAATAAATGCAGGGTAGGAAGCTAAGTCGATCTATCCGAAAAAAAAAAGAATAGTCGGACTCTCTTTAAACAGAAAAAGAAGATTAATTCGATCTACAGAATAGTAAAAGGTGCGATCGTTTATATCACTTTGCAATTAAAAATGTTATAAAGAATTTATCATGACTTTGGTCTCCCATTCATTCATTTCCGAGTTAGTCAATTAAGCCTCTTATAAATGACACCTAGTCTGAAAAAAGAACTGCTCAAGAGTGTTAAAGAGATACTTGCTAGATTATAGTTAATACGGTCTAGAAAGTATCTTTTGAATGATGACTATGTATGTATAAAACTATGTATATGTATGTGTAAAGTATGTTTTGGCGCCGAGTTTGTAGCTTCTGACATATCGCTGTTAAACCCGCGATGTTTTGTGCTGGTATGTAAATACGTTAGCATGAATGTATTAATGTTGTTATTTAATAAATGAAAAAAAAAACTGGGCAAGTGCGAGTCGGACTCGCGCACTAAGGGTTCCGTACAAACTTGAAAGGTAAATTGTAGTTTACGATTTATGACGTACTAAAAAAAAACTATTTATTAGATCTCGTTCAAACCAATTTTCGGTGGAAGTTTGCATGGTAATGTACATCATATATTTTTTTTTAGTTTTATCATTCTCTTATTTTAGAAGTTACAGGGGTGGGACACACACACACACACACATTTTACCACTTTGGAAGTGTCTCTCGCGCAAACTATTCGGTTTAGAAAAAAATGATATTAGAAACCTCAATATCATTTTTAAAGACCTATCCATAAATCCCACACTGGGTTTGATGAAAAAAAACTTTTTCGAGTTTCAGTTCTAAATATGGGGAACCCCCAAAATTTATTGTTTTTTTTCTATTTTTGTGTGAAAATCTTAATGCGGTTTACATAATACATCTACTTACCAAGTTTCTACAGTATAGTTCTTATAGTTTCGGAAAAAAGTGGCTGTGATATACGGACGGACAGACAGACAGACTTGACGAATCTATAAGGGTTCCGTTTTTTGCCATTTGGCTACGGAACCCTAAAAAATGCTATAAAGTGGGTACGGGTCCCATAAAAAATTACCCATTGTTCTTTACTCGCGTCCATTACGGTCTAAAACCATGGATCGTTTTCGTATCACGCACACTCTAGTGGATAATACGCATCCACAGACACGATACATTGTGCACAGAAGTTATTGCTGTTATATTGCTGCTTTAGAGCGTAGTGTTGAAAAGAAACCGAATGAGGCGATTCGCCATTGTGCACAGCGATTGGAGCTGGATGAAGTCACTCGTCTACGTAAATAAACTGCAGATGTTGGACCAGTTGGAAGTCAACATTCACCGCGTTACTGCCGATATAAGGCCTCAGTTGCTAGATAAAGTGATTAAAATTTGAACTTTCCGTTTACGCTTTATTCGAGCTAGCCATGGTGCCCAAATATAGGAACTACGTGAACTCGACAAATGGAAGTGCGATTAACGCTTGTGCGATAAAACTGCACCCCTAGCCAAGTAGATAATCTGCAATCGTTAACGCTAGTCGAAAACAAATCAAATGTATGGGAATGACATCATCTCAACGCTAAGTCACGTGGTCAGAACAAACGAATAGAAAATTCGTAGCCAAGTTCACATCGTTCAAAATGATAGAATTAATTGTTAATGTTTCTACAATGTTCAATGTTCCTTTGTTATTATAGAACGACATTGTAGAACGAGCGGCCGACTCAGGCGCGTCAACATGGCTACCAACTTATCGTTTTTTACAATTGCTGACACCGAGGCGTTACCGATTGGAGAACGGAATTCGACACGAAACGGTTGTAACTTGGCTAGGGGGGCTGTACTACGACTCACCTTATTTCGAATGTACGCTTGTGCGATACACTGAAGTCCGACATTACACTAGTGCGACTTGAAGTACTAGTGTCTTTAGTCACCTTGTAGGTCAAATATGTAAATACCAGCTGCTTCCAGCAGCTTTGCCCGCGTGATAGAAAATTAGCCAAACAAACAAACAACAAGGAAACATACAAGGAACATACACAACACACACACACACACACACAAAAAACACACACACACACAACACACACACAAACACACACACACATACACACACACACACACGCACACACACATACTTCAATGGAACCTACTCCCGGGATTAAAAATATCCTATGTGCTGTTCTGTTCCAGGACATGGTATGTCCCGTGTATCATCGACATTCATTCAGCCGTTCGAGCGTGAAAAAGTAGTAAACATACAAATACATATACATGGCTGGCATTAGTATGTGATATACCTTTATGTACTTTGTTTCTGCTGACGGTTTCGGCTGCGTGAAAATTGTGTGTGTAATACCTTTGTGTACTCATGTAAATATTTATAATAAGCATCGAGATATAAGTACTAACGTACTAGAGAAGACACCGTAAATTCCTACTTTGTCTCGTTCAACTGCGGCGATCGCGCCGCACCGCACGAAGAAAACGCGTAAGTGCCGTGATTTACATGGCGCTTAAGACCTTTTTGCCGAGAATAAATACACTTCCGCAGCAAATCTAGCGCTGTGGTAAATTAGTTACGGTTTAAACAAATTGTTATTATTTTAGCGCTGCAGCGAACTAATGATTCAAATTACGAAGAATATGACAATTCAGTTATTTGACGTAGCTTCTCTAGTTAGTACTTATATCTCGATGATAATAAGAGAGTAAATTAAACACACACACACACACACACATGTCACATTAAGCTGCACCTACCATGTTTTGTTTCTGCACCACCCTACGGTCGACTGGTAGAAAATGCCTAAGGCATTAAGTCCAGTCCAGTTCAACCAGTTCCAGTCTAATTGGAGGCAGCTAAATACCTGTATTTTACATGGAGCGTCTGCTTATCTTACCTCCAGAACCCAGGAACTGTGTGATAAAATACTCCTTGGAAAGACTGGTGTCAGGTTTTCTGGATTCTGAAATTGATCGACAAATGACAGCCGGGACAGACGACTTAACGTGCTTTTCAAGACACGGAGGATATTAAAATAGTCACCCATCTACGGGTCAATCTCGGCACGCGTTGCTTAACCACGAGGTTTGAACCGTCTCATCATGATGAGACGGTTCGAACCCAGGAAGCAAGCGTTAGTACTTACCATCGAGACAAAAAAATTCGCAAAAGAAAGTTCCTGAGTAGAACCACTTTCATCTGATGTCTGTTGTAATTATTACTTTAAAATTTCATCATCATCATCATCATCATTTCAGCCAAAAGACGTCCACTATTGGACATAGGCCTCCCCCAAGTGTTACCTTAATAACCGGTTCTGTGCGTCTCGCATCTATCGGATTCCCGTGACCCTTACCAGGTCATCGGTCCACCTTGTAAGAGGCCTTCCAACGCTGCGACTTCCGGTACGTGGTTACTACTCCAGAACCTTTCGGTTCCATCGATCATCTGTTCTGCAAACAATGTGCTCTGCCCACTGCCACTTAGGTTTAGCGATTCTTCGGGCTATGTAGGTAACCTTGGTTCTCCTGCGGATAACTTTATTTCTGACACGATCACGCAAGGAAGCTCCGAGCATAGTGTGGCTGTAAGACCGCGTAACGTAACATGTAAGGTAACATGAAAAGAGCATTTTATAAGTTTGGACGCAGCGCGCGCACGAACCGAGCATGTACGAGTACCAGCCCCCCTAGCCAAGTTACAACTGTTTTGTTTCGATTCTCTTTTCGTTTATCGCCTCGAGTCGGCCACGCCTCCTATTCCTTTATTCTGACCACGTGACTGAGCGTTCAGATGACGTCAGAATGTAGGAATCGGAGGCGTGACCTACTCGAGGCGATCGACGAAAAAAACTTGGCTAAAAAAATTTGGAAAAAAACTTGGCTAGGGGGGCTGCTTACATAGTAGAAATGCTCTGATCACGCGCGTAGTGTGCACGGTTCGTGTGCGCAAGGCGACCATACTATGGGAATTCTGTTACATTGCATGATACGTTGCGACAATGTGGATGGCGAATTCTTTCATTGCGTGTTACATTGCATGTTACATTACAGCAGTCTATACTCGGCTTAACTGTTTATCCAGGAGAGTAAATAAAAGTCAAGTATGAGTAACTTATTCATATAATATATTTTTATTTGAAAATTCTTGGTACAATGTACAATTTGGACTTATTCTCTGAGACTTACAAATTATAATTGTTACATTGTTAATATTACTGTTAGGTTTACAATTTAATAAGTACGCAGAAAGTAACAATAGTTTCATACAAGGTTATTGTGTACTGTGACAAGTATCAACACTTTATTTCGTACCTAAGTTGCAAGTTACAAGTATCTTGCGTAATATATAATTATTATAATATAGGTGTCTTGTTAAACTAGAGTGAATAGACTCTTAATAAACTAGTGCGCCTCACCACCAACGACTGCATCACTGCTTACCATGAGGTGGGATCGCAGTCAAGCACTAGTTTAAATATCAATTAAAAAAAAAAAGTTACTTGGTATCTTGCGTAATATGTTTTTCAATACACTTACTCGAAAACCGGTCGTTTGATACATGTGGAAATTTGTCACTGCATTATTATTATTATACTAATACATACTTGGCTCCATAACACCCTCGCCTGCGGTTTGGACGAGTTAAACCGCGGTCGCAATGACAAACTCTTTCCACTTGTATCAAAATGTATCTACTATTTTTTTTTGCATATAAGTCGTGCTAGTTAAACACGATGGAAAAGTCTTTGTAATTATTTTACACATTATATTTATGATAATTTTCAATTATTTTTTTAATGGGTTCACAAATGTACTTAGGAAATTCATTTAAAATTTAATTTTGACGTCTTATTTTACAATTAATTGGCTTTGCAGTTTCAGAAAAAGTTTATTTTTTCCTTTGAAAGGCTAAAAGGTACACAGCATTGTCAGACTCGTGGAATAATTAATGTAAAGATAATGTCACAGTAGACAATAAACTTCAAGATAGCCGCATTAAAGGTAAGTACAATCAGCGACAAAACGAACAAGTATTTTTTTTCATAAAATGGCAGTATTTTATTGATATGAAGTATTTTACATGAGCTTGTACCAAAAGAAATAGAATTGTTCATTATTTAAAAACTGGAAATAAATACACAGGTACAATACGTCAGTAAAAAGTAAAAAAAAAAAACGAACATATTCTCAAAAGGTAACAAAAACTTTGTAAGCAAGAAGTTACAACGAACATACATTTATTTTAAAGTTCTTAAAGTTTATGGAAAGTTGCGTACTTAAAACTAAAACATTTACTTAACTGTCTTAGAGAATTTGTGAGCCTTTATAACCTAATTTACAAATGGGTTTTTACTGCTCAACTTTTTTCTGTCAATTTCCTTACTCCCTCGTCTTGGTTAATGAAAAGAGACGCTGTTTTTAGTTAATTTAATTTAAAATATAAATGTTTACTTAGAAGGTAAGGTTGAGCAATAGAAACCCGAAAGTAAACAATGCCTCATACTTTGGAACAATATTTGCATAGCTATATAGTTTGAATTATATACAAATTGGGTTAATGCCACTAACAATTGACAATAAATTGTTTTTCTAAACGTAATTATTATTATACTTCGTAATTTATAATACTGCACCGAGGTTTTACTAAAAATGTATTAATTCCCTTGTAGGGCAGCCTGAGACAGTGAGTCATAGTAACTAGAAATTTTAACTCTTTATGTAGGCAGTTATCTCAGTTTTTGTGAGCTTGTTAATTTTTGTAAAGGAAAAAAATTAAACTATTATTTTTTTACTAAAACCCCATCCATGAAAGGGTTTGATAACAATTTTTTTATGCATTCACATACTTATTTACATTTTTTAATGTATTTTTAAGCGATTCGTATTGCTTTTTAATAATCATCAGAAATGTTTTTTTTTTTAAATTTCCTACATAATTATTTTAATATGTCCAATATACATACATTTTTATTACTAAAAACGAATCTATCTACGACAGTGAAGAAAAAATATAAGAACAAAATAAATCAGCACTTTATTTTGACCATGACTGTACTTTAATACACTCTGTATTTTTTTTTCTTTTGGCAATTTTTGCTAAATATTTTTCCTAATTTTTTATTGATTAAATTATTAATTTTGTGCTTTTTTATATCATATAGGAGCCAAGCATAGCGTAGAGTGCCCAATAATAATATTCCATAATATATATTTACATTAATTGTATATAGTACAAAACATTTGACTAAATATTTTGTTTACTACTTACATAATCAATTCGAGGGCTATACTTTTAAAATAATTTACATTTTTATAAATATTCAATATCGACCATGTTGTATGGTCAGCTGTGCTTCACGACTAGAACTATCGTGCTTACAAATATCTTTCTCTCTTTCACACTTGATTGAAATTCTATCTTTTGTTTCACTCAGATCGTCGAACGAGATTGACTTTCTGCAAGTGTCTTTGTCATTGTTTGAGCGAGATTACAAAAATCGAATACCCTTCAGAAATGAATGAAAAAAGTATTCGTTCAAAAGAATGGGGTATTGAAGCAAAAGAACGAACTATTTTGTGCGGGTCCTTTCACTTCAGTCACACGGAAAATTTAGTTATGACCCGAACGAAACTGAGTCGCGTGAAATGGTTCATTTTGCTGGCGTCGATCAAAACCCTTGGTATAACGAGCGGGATTGCTGCTTTATGAATTTAACAGCGGGCTTGAACGTAAAACGTCAAACTGTTGTATTTGCACTAAGTACTTTTTGTTAATGTACCCGTTTGGCCTCGTGGAAAAGGCTTGATTAAGTTGATAATTAACAAAAAAAAAATACTCGCTATGAAAAATATGCCTTTATTAGAAATTCAGACCTTTGGATTAACACAACGAACTTGATTAATTATTAGAACAATTATTTGTGTTGTTTTTTTCGGGAACTTTTTTTTTAGTAATTTTTTTGGGATCACAAATAAAATATTTTTTTTGTTACTGTACTTTAATGCCTTATTCCTTGTGGTCCCAAAATACTACTAAAAAAAAAATTATAGGTCGGGAACGCGGTCCCGGTCTAAAGAGCCATACGACCCTTTTTTATTAATACATCATTTTATTTTTAATCTTCATTCACAAAGTAGTTTGATAGAATTACATTCTTCAGATTAAATCTAATTCCGTTTCGTGTACGTCACTTCACTTACTGTCTTTAGCGTTTAAAAAGTTCATTTCGTATTTCACTAGAAAGCGTACATTCAAATCTGAATGTCGGAGACGGATTCAATTCGTTCATTCATTCATTCATTCGAATTTCAATCTACAGAAATTTGTTTCTTTTTTTAAAACTTGTTAACAAAGGCCCGTATTTCAAGTCGGTTTGAAAGACCTCCACTTGATTCGCCGTCCGTTGTCAAATAGCGGGACATAACCCTAGACTCTGTAATCTGTAAATTTGTATCCTAACATATTTATGTATACAATTCTTCCGTACGTGTGTTTGTCACCTAGCTCCTCCTAAACGGCTGGACCGAATAGGATGAAATTTTGTGTGTATATTTGAGTGGATCCCTAGATAGTTTGAAAATACAATTGGACACGGTAGCAGACGCTGCAATCGGGTTATTATTTTTTTTTTTCTCACAAAAGCCAGCTTTCGGACAGGACAATGTCTGTCGGTAGCGCTAATAGTTTTATAAGTTGTAATGATATATCTGATCAGGTGGGATCACAGTCAAGCACTAGTTTATCATTAAAAAAACCAAATTTAATAGAATTGAAATCTGAATGAAAAAGATTATTAAGTATTATTTTTGTGAATTTATTTATCTCAGGACTCTTGTCCTGGACCTTTGAAAGGTGTATGAGGGGCCAAAGTTAATTCGCATAGGACCCTTAGATCCATTCCTTTCATGGAATAAAGTATCAACTGACGATTATCCCTTTAAGCAATACGCTAGTGCTCCCAATGACTACCCCCGTTGGTTGTAAACTATATTATTATTATTTCGTTATGAGTTATTCTACCTCAGAACCCTGAGGTCCTGGACTTTTGGAAGGCGTACGAGGAGTCGAAATCAACTCGCAGAGGCCCCTTAGATGCTTTTAATGAAACGTGGTACTCACCGGCGATTATCCCTGTACGCGCTGTGCTAGTGCATCCAAAGACAACCCCTGGTTGGTGGAAAACTATTGCGAAATATGGAAAACTAGGATATAGGCTATGGTTTCTGGAGTCTTAAGTGGACTGGTTACCAAGAACTATGTTAAGACTATGGCCCTGTCTGAACAATGTTATTAATTTCTATCGATAAAAAGGGATATGTTATTTATATTACTATTAATCGAGTTGGACGTATAAAGGTGCAAAAAAAATGCAGAGCAGAGAATAAAGGCCTGCAAAACTCCGTTGAAAAGGGAGGATCCTCCGACCAGACAGGTGTTATGTCTTGTGTAAAAATCATCTATCCGAATGCCCAAATTCATCTATCGGGCAGTTACCCACTGCGCTACTGGCTGTTGTATACATGTTCAAATCGCGTTGAGAAGTTTAGTTCTTATGTGACGCCATAGATGCCGCTACAGACGCTAAAGACTTGAAATATGGACTAGAGTACAAAATTAAACACAATTTTAGGCTCGACTTCACTATTGATTCAAAACTCGCCAGATCCTTAACCGATCGTAAATAATTAATGATCATACCGAGTTTGGTTCACTCTCGGTCTGAAATCGATCAGTAGGTAAATATTTTACTTGACAGGGCTCGGACTAGTTGAAATGGCTGCCATTTTAGAATCGAACGCGTTTAAATTACAACATTTTAGTTTGCCGTTAATAATTTAGTAGAAGTTCGGGTCTAGTCTATGATATATTTCATTGTCTGTAGTTGAATTCCGGTTGAATAATCCACAATTGGAATTTAAGGAGAGACTAGAAGAAGTTAAGACTGGTAATTTGGTTTTGTGTTATTATAAATAATATGTTTTCATAGAGACTGAGCATCTTACAAAGTTAACCGCTCTGCAGAAAGAGATGAAACGACTATGGGACGTTTGTCTTTTTACGATTAAAATTTTTATATTTCGAATAGAATAAAACTTTATTAGATATACACCAAAATAGTAATAATAATTTTATTTTAAGTTTATTAGTAAATAAAATACATAGATGACTAAAGGGTAGGTAATAATATTTAAACTACTAAAAAATGCATTGATTTTTGTATTGATTAATAGTAGTTAAAAAAAATAACGTCCCATCTAAGCGACTAATACCTGTCTCTTTCACTGCAAACCGGTGACACAAGCTTTATCTCTTTCTCATATTTTCCACATAAATCCACTTCATACCTAAATAAAGGAATGCTCAGTCCGTTCTTTATGTCTATGCGCTATGGTACAAACTGTTATAGGACGCAAATACGCAATAACATGTCAACCCACAGAAATTGATGAATTGACTTTTCTTACCATGGAAATAAATATTATCAATTGTTCGAACCTTTTTCCATATATAATGATGATGATCTGATCAATTATTCTTTTTGAAAAAATCTACTTTTTTTTGAATTAAATGTTCTGTGAGCAAAAACGTTTTGGTTGATATAATTATTGCTTATTTGGTTCTAATTCAATAGATATCGAAATAAAACTACACACATCTAGCCCCACCCTTAAAATCATGTCTCCACGTCATTCCATTTTTAAATCCGTCACCGTCATTCAGATACAACCGTTACGTTCGAATGCCTAAGTTCGACTGACCCAGCTAGTGAGTGACCGCACTCAGTCAGAGCAGGTCTTACAGCATTGCTGTCTGTACCGCTTGAGGGCGCACATGTTCATGGCGCGTACGTTTTCGCAGAAGCGGGAACTGTCGCGGCAGATGCCGTCTGTGGACGAGATGTAGGTTAGTTACGTTTGTGATGAAAGAAAAAGGTATACAAAGTTCAAAAACTGGCATCTTGAAACCATTAGGCCCTTCGTACCTACTATGAAAATCTTCGATACTATATTGTTAACTTATGTTGCGAATATCTGGTAGCGCACGATCCGTACACAAGATATTGAATCGCAAGATGCGAGCTGTTTATTTATCTATTTCTTTATGCACACAAAAGTACAGAGGCGGACTAAACGCCTAAAGGCATTTACTACCAGTCAATCTTTGGGTGATGCAGAGACAAATTGTGGTAGATGCAATATTTGCGTGCGTGTGATGGTGTTTATTCTGCCAACGTAGTGGTATTATAACCACTACGTTGGCAGAATAAACACCATTTCAGCTCACACGATTTTAATTTACAAAATGTTTGACATAAGTAACGGTGAAAGCATAATTTTAGCTGTAATTTTTGTAATAAGATATACTGAAGAATACCTATAAAAATATAAAGATATTTTTTTTTGTATTGTATTCGTTTAGTGACGAAAATCGTCGGGTATCGAACATTTGTATAAGCTTGTGTACGAAGGGCTTTAGGTGGTTGGTTTCAGAAGGACTGATAAAATATCTGAGGTTGATAGATTGAGGATAAATAAATTATAAAAAAAACATGGTTTACTAACTATTGGTAGTACTATGTCTTACAATGTATAGGTTTCCAAACTATTTGTTGCGTCAGATTATTTTTAAAGCAATATACAAAGCTCTAAATCAGACCCTGTTAAAGGTCAAGTTAAGGTGAAAGCGCCAGGGTGTCCGAAAAGTTTACTTGTGGTCCTAAAACGTTAGGTACTGAAAGAGTTAAGAATATACATTTGGATGTATAGAGAGGACAAAGAAAAGATTGTGTGACAAGTGTTATTAAAGAAAAGGGAGCAGTGATAGCTTTATGGGTGACAGGACAGAATGGAAGAGAAAAACGTGTAGTACTTGCCTGATGCTTTCACCTTACATACCTCTAAAAAGAAGTTAAAAATCCCACTACACCACACCGTTACCTTTATTAAGACAGGCGTGTACTTGGCAAGGCCTGCTGACGGGCGGGCGCGGGAGACCCTCGCACGCAGCGGCCGCGCTGCGCTCCCTGCCTCGTCGCCGCGCTCCTGCAGCGCGCCACACGCAGCGCAGCGCTCGGTGCTGACGGCCTACGGATGAGCAGGGGCCTACGCACTGAGGAGAAAAGGGGGTGTTAAGTTGTTTCCGAAGTTTTTTGGTCCAAGGTTGCGCCCTGGTGAATGTCGGAAATCATACCAAGCGAACGTAATCATGGGATAGAAGGTACTCCGTGTCTTAGGGCATACTATATGTCGTATAAATACTTTCAGCCTTAAACCTTTTTCAGCCATAACACTAATTTCAAGTCGTTTGTGGTGCGGGTGCCGACTCACCATTTGGACCTCTTCCTCAAAGGAGAGTTTTGGCCGAAGGGTGTCGTGTATCGACGATTTCGTGGAAGGATACCGACCTCGCAGCGGAACACGACGCCGTCACTTCGTGTGCAATAGTATAGTTTAATAATTATTATAGTTTCTTTTATACATATGTATTAGTTTATTATTTTGTAAGATTATTTGTGTATTTTTTCTGTGGGCCTTAGTTGCCTGATAATAAAGAATTATTATTATTATGTTTTTTTTGGCAATTTTTCTCAGGCTAGTTCCTGGTATTCTTTTAGAATCTCACGGGTGTGAACCAAGGTGAGATCCTAATTATTGGTTTAAGATGGTAAACAACTTTGTACTGAATTTAAATTATTATCTAAGTCCAGTTGTAAAAATTTTCTAACTATACGACAAGTGTTCAAAATAGCCGCTTTTTGTAGTGTTAGATATGTATATTTTGATAGATTGAGAACATTAAAACTATTGAATATTTGTTTTGGAATAACACCTGTTGTTGATATTACTATTGGGACTATTGTGACTCTATTCATTTTCCAAACTCTGGTGATTTCCCCTTGTAATTCTGTGTACTTATTAATTAATTAATTATTATTATTATTAAAACATCTAAACATACAAATTGTCATATCAAACTAACCCGTTCGTGTCGAGAACATAGATTTACGCGAAACACAATGGCTTTTTAATTGTTTCTCTAATTAAAGTACACGAAAAGTTAATTCTAATGTCTAATGTAGTGGTATGCCACAATAGTGGCAGTAAGGCCTGTTCTGAAAAAGTGGCTGGAGGCTTCGGCCAAGAACTGAGAACACAGAGTCACCTACTGTGTTCTTGGTTCTTGGCCGAAGCAGGTGTTTACTGGAGATAGATACTTTGGGAAGCGTGCATCCGCTCCTGACGGATACAAGTTTGCCATTACTGCGTAGACTGTCCCGAGGACGGAGTAACTCAGCTTGACAGCAACAGTGCCAAGCCTTCCCTGGGGCACTTGGCGAGGGTGATCTCTTGCTGCCGTCTGTGGTCCAATTCATGGTCGGAAGTGAAAACACGATGATGATGTCATCACCTCGTTTTTATGGAACAATTTTCGACTATAGCGTGAGCAAGCCGCTGACAAAACTTCATAGTAAGGATAACTGTCAGCCTGAATGATACTGCTGCTGGATTTAAGCCCTTACTTCATGACATCCAGTTCAACAAAGACATTCGCATATCACATTGTTATAACCGTCATAATATCCTTCTTCTTTAAAGAAAAACTATATATTTAAAAGCATCAGACATCACATCTACAACCAACCAAAAAGTTATGACTTTAGTAACCTGCTTCATAGATCTATTAGTCCAGTTCCCAGCCGTTGGTCGTCTAGAACGGAGGTGACGCAACTAACACATAAAAAGGAAATAGTAATCCTAAAATCAGATTTTCTCTGCGATACTTTAGTGCCACTATTAAGTACATAAAATTTGAACAATAACTCCAGTTTATGCGTTTATTTTATGAAGCCATATTAAAGTTGCTGCAGAATGACCCTTGAGTATGACCAAACTTTCTGTGTATGATTGTCTAACTAAGAAATTAGTTATACAATTCGTGTTTATATTTCTAGAGTAGAATTAAGCAGTTTAAATTATTTTTCTAGCAAATTAAAAACTTCTATGAAAATAATAATAAAATATTATGTTTACACATTATCATCATCATTTTAACCGAAAGACGCCCACTGTTGGAGACAGGCCTCCCCCAAGTGTCACCACAATGAACGGTCCTGTTCGTCTCGCATCCATCGGATTCCCGCAACCCTTACCAGGTCATCGGTCCACCTTGTAGGAGGCCTTCCAACGCTACGTCTTCCGGTACTTCCAGAACCTTCCGACATCAACGGCCGTCCGTTCGGCAAACAATGTACCCTGCCCATTGCCACTTAAGTTTGGCAATTCTTCGTGCTATGTCGGTAACCTTGTTGTTACACAGTCAAGACATATTCATATTCGACATTCAATGTAATCCAAAAAGGAACTTCTTTGTTGACGACAGACAACACGAATATATAACATAAACAAACACATGATCTGCGGCTGTGTATAAAGTATGTAAGAAAAGAAAGAAAAAACAAGAAACGAGCAATGCCCATGGGTTGTTAAATGTAGAGTTTGAAGTAAAGTCATCGTAAGAATTTAAGAAGTGTATTTTTAACACATACAAACACACTACGCTAGCCTCGTTAACTTTATCCAACTAGAGGGATAGAGAAACCACAAAATCCTTGAATCTATAGTTATAATTGGCCTCATAGCTGGTTAACCAGGAGGCCAACTACCCAGAAACTGATTTTACTAATGACATTAAAACTGAACGAACATAAGCTTAAATGTAGAAAGGCTACAACAGTTTCATTGTAAACTTTTCAATGCAGTACCTTGTTAATAGTTCTTCATTTCACTTTGGATCCCCGGAACAAGCTATTACAACGAACTTCTTTGTACAACAATATTATTGAACATTATGAATTTACATTGTAATTTTGAATTTCACTGAGTTCGCTTTTAAAGCAAAACTGTGGGTACTTGGAGTAAAATGCAGGGTATACTGTGAGTGCAAGTTTGTTCGGTTTGTTACTTGCCTATGAAATTCTTAGATGTTTAGTGGTATGCGGAACAGAGTGTAAAGTCCCGCAAACCTCCGTTGAAAAGGGAGGATCCTCCAACCAGACAGATATTTTGTGTGATCAGGGCAACTACCCCAAGAGATGATTTCAGACTGTTGTATATATTCAAATATGTTGTGTGAAAAGTGATATGAAAGAAAAGGGAGTTAGTGATAGCGTGACGAGTGACAGGACAGAATGGAAGAAAAAAACGTGTTGCGCCGATCTCAAATAAAACAGGACAAGGGCAGGAAGATGATGATGATGTATATGTTCAAATCGCGCTGAGAACTCTAGTTGCGCGATGTAGATTTTCGTAGTAGTTAGTTTTTATGTGGCCCCATAGATGTCGCCTTAGATGCATTGGATCTAAGAAATTTGGCTTTCCTTAGAACATTTCTCCGGCAATAGGATCGGCTCCGTTATTTAGTTCTTGGGACTCAAAATATAACTCTGCCTAAAACTTTTGTGAACATTGGCTTTATATTCTGATAAATATGTTATTCTTTATTATTTAGTTCAGGTCAGTCAGGTTACTAGTTGTCTGGCTTTTATTCTGAACTGAACCTATTTTGGCACAGCCGTGTGACACAATATTGAATTATTTTTTGCGCCTTTATTGTTTTTGCCTTGCAAATGCGTTCATTTGTTTTTGTGATATAAATGAAATACTCGTAACTCTGCACAATACTTCTGGGAATATAAAATTAAGATTCTGTTATATGCGGTGTTTTTTTTTTATTATTATTAATGATAGGCTCGCGTTTGACCACCATCTCACCTGATGGTAAGCGATGATGTGGTCGACGATGGAGCACGCTTGCCTAGAAGTAGTCTATTCACTCTTGACTTAAAGACCCCTAAGTTGTAGCTATCAGGAAACATAGACTCCGGCAAGGAATTCCACTCCTTAGCTGTACGCACAATAAATGTGTTCTCAAAACGTTTTGTGCGTATGGGTGGGATGTCTACCATGTACCGGTGGCGCAACGCCGTACGTCTAGTGGTCCGATGATGGAACGGACTTGGCGGAATTAGATTGTGCAATTCCAGTGCACACTCCCCGAAATGTAAACGATAGAAAACCGACAGGCCAGCAACTTGGCGGCGTTTTCTATTATTTCATTCATTTGTTTTTGCGATATATTTATGATGTTGAAATACTTCAGACTCAAGTTCCTTTTTTTCAAAGTAATCTACACTTCACACAATTTTATTCACCATCCTACTTGTGGCCCAAGTGGTAGATTAAGTCTCTCACACTCAGTGATAGTATGACGAGGAGACAGGGCAGAATGGAAGAAAAAAACGTGTTGCGCCGACCCCAAATAACACGGGACAAGGGCAGGAAGATGATGTCTCACAGAAAACATGCCTATGCTAACGCAACTAATCTATATTCGAGTCGGCTTCCAATCTAACCAGATGCAGATGTTATACATGGAGCGACTGCATAAATTATCTGACTTCTATAACCTTGTAACTGGACAATATGATAAACCTAGCTTTAACACTATGTACAGTTATGTTAACACACAGAAGCTATATTAGCTTGTTCTCACCTTACTCCAAGGCCCGACCGCCCAGGCTGCCCTGCAGGGACTGGCGTCCCGCTTCGTCTTCTCCGGCCTCGTGGAAGCGTCACATGCCGCGTCCAGCAGAGTTGTGCCATTCTGTCCCACGCATTCTACGCGGCGACGGACTATGGCTGAATGGGAGAACAGGGAATAAACTATAAAGAAGAGCACGATTTAATAATAATAATAAATCATTTTATTATAGATCGACAATATATAACTATATATCTTTCTATTAATTTGCTTCATCTTATAGAGCGTCAAGTATGTATACAGCTCATCTAGTGTTAGGTAATCACTGCTACCCTAATAAAATCGTGAGAGTCAAGTGGCTGGAGACCAAGAAAAATAAAGAGAACAAAAAAAGGGAAGTATAGGCGACTGGCTGGAGCCTTGTTAATAAACCTTTTTTATTATTTTAAAACTATGGTTTATTTTTTTATACTTTTTTACAATGTTGGTGTTTGAGTGTGTTTTGTTTCTGTTCTGTGTCTGTCATTCTATAATATTACGTGTTTTAATAGTTGCATAATTAAATATAACTTCTAAATAACCACCATCGATATTTCCATTTCATAGTTAGTAATACAGTCCACACGCTCACCAACAGGAAGTATGTAAGTATTAGAAAAAAAAATGTTAACTAGTAACCCGTCCCGGCTTTGTACAGCTGCAAATTATGTACATAATATATCGTTCTCGTTTATTCTTCTCTATTTGAGTGAAAACCCCATCAAAATCCCCGCAAGAGTAGCAAAGATTTATCAGTGCATTAGGTTAAACTCGCCAATGATTCGATACCTCTGGGCTCAATGGGCGTGCAGCATATTGGGGCTTTGTGCTTTATGCCTGCACTGCACCTAACACGATGCTTAAAATGCACTTTACACCCTTTGAGCCCAGAGGTATTGATCTATGGTATTAGCATTAAGGATCCTTTCTGAAAAAGCTTGGTAGACACATTAATTTTAGGTCGGAGCTCTAAAAAATGACTCTTTTTGACTGATACTTGAGATATGTTGTCATTGACTCCATGATTTTTATAAAAATAAAAAATAAAATAAAATAAAAATGATGATTCCATGCAATTCTTATTACCACAGATGTAATTATTGGAGTTTTGTAACTGAAAAAATCGGATATCCGAAATATCCGTAACCAAAACCGATACAAAAGGTTCGGATAGTTTCGGATAACGGAGTCTTAATGACAGGTTACGACAGGTTTTAGTTTGTATTGCCGGCCAAACCAATGATAATAATCTAGACAAGAAATAAAAGTTAGTCTTGCTATTAGTATTTTACTTTTATCATTTCGAAATTCTAATGTAACTGAAACTAGCGAATGTTCCGAAATAATTTCATATCTGTAACATCCTTGGTTATATTAAATACTAAAACAGTGAGTGTAGTCACACAGATGCCTGTTTCAAATCACTCACCAGCTCCACTGCTAAGACATTTGGGCACGGACCAGGGCGCACTCCTCCACTCTGCGCAGCTGTCTCCAACACAGTCCCGCACTACGGTAGGAGGTGTTCCTCCTCGAGACAAACACTCTTCTGTCTCGACTGTAGTCGCGCTGTTGTCTTTTTTGTGCTGTTCGGAACCAAATGGAATAGCATTAAGGTTAAGTAAAGCAAAAATAATGATTCTGGTACAGTATTTCTCAAACTATGGGTAGCGACCCTTTGGTGGGTCACGAGCAAATATTGGATGCACCCTGAAAAGTCGTTGCCTAAGCTAGAAATACCTCCTTTACATGGAAATATGTAGGTAGTTTGTATTTAGCTATGCATTACTCACTTATAAAGTGAATCAACTGAACCATTTGTTGTAGTTAATTTAAACGGTCCTTCATTCATACGCATTGTAATGCTCTTTTTTTATTTATGAAGGTCAAGAGGTTAGTCCCAATTTGGTACGTTTTTGTTAGGTGGGTCACAGTCTAATCAACTTTAGGAACCACTGTTCTAGAAGGAAGTCATATTTGAACTACAATTGTTTATCACCTAGTAGCATGTGCACAATATGGTCTGGATGGAAGGACGTAAAAGAACATTTAGAATCATTTTGTTTTGTGTCCCTTGTAGCAGATTGTAAATAACTTCAAAAGATGCATGAAAACAGTAAAGTTGGGAAAAAATATTTTTCAATGCACTTACTCGAAAACCCGTTCTTATCTCTACCACTTTCGGGCATACAATTTACTGTTTTCCGCACTAGTGCGGAAAAGTTCGCGAGCTCGCCCCAGCACAGTTTATTGTATGTATCGTAACAGGTTGGGCGCTTAGCGACCTCCAGGAGTCGCGCATCAACCCCCGTTAATTTATTTCTTCGTAAGTGTATTGAAAAACGTCTTTTGACACACGTGGAAATTTGTCACTGCAGCACTCAGCTCGATAACACTCGGTTGAAATTCCGCCTCCGTCACAATGACAAATTTTCTCCACATGTATCAAAATGCATACTATAAAAAACAGCATTATGAAAAAAAATTAATAGATCAATAAAATTACAAACCTGGCAAACAGCTCCTCTGATCTGATGACCAGTTTTACCACAAAGAGCACTGCAAGGAGACCAGTCTGATGTCATCCAGACGTACTCGTGAGCATCCAGGGCTAGTAACCTGGACAAACAAAATATGATTTTATTATACTATTACCGGGAATATACCATTCTAGTGTTACCTTTATCCTATCTTAATTTCATTCAGGTTATAGGCTCAAGAATATTGCAATATTCTTGAGCCACTAGAGGATGCTCATTAAAATTGTATTTTTATTTAGCCTACTCACAGGTATTTCTGTCACATGATTAATTGCACAATAGTTGCATCCTTATTGTACCCTAATTTGATTGTCTAGAATAATACAATATGTTTAGAGCAGTCGCTCTCCAAGCTCGGTCTATAACAACTGTGTACAATTCCAAGGTTTACTAAAATATATTAATAATTTCGTGAAGTTCCTGAGTTTCAATCAATTATCATCCGAATGACCCTACTTCACAACACACCCGACCCGCACAACTAGCATCAGCAAATTCTTTTAACTAAACAAACTTAAGGTTTGCCAATGTGCTATGGAGCGTAACATACTAGGTGTTAAAATAATGGATCGCATTCAAAACACTATACTGCGGATCAAGATCGTTGACGTGGTTGAGAAGGCTTAAATAGGACTAAACTGAGCTAGACATATCTGCCGCATGCGATCGAACGGTGAGCCGGCAAAACACAATGCTGGTGACCTAAAATCGTACAACGGGGTAGCAAAAGACCAAAAGAAGATGGTGGAATGACTTAGATGTCTCATTTAGGAATAGCTAAGAAGTAGCTCAAAGCTCGGAACGAGAGAGGCTTTTGCCCAGCAGCGGCACAGTATAGGCTATACCCTATTCAGGGAGCCGTGAGACAAAAGGTAAACAAACCATATATAATACTACTAAATTATAGACCACAGATACTGCAAACATTTTACATTAAAATGTGACGTTTTGTCATCGGGCGGGTTATAATCCGCCATCTTTTTCACTATCGATTAACTTGTTAGTGAAAAATGTGATACAAGAGTGCCGCTTTCAGATATTTTCGTTCAATTCTTGTTTTTCGTAGAAGAAAAAGCAATGCAATCAAGAGAAAAGGAGACTGTTATTAATGTATTCAAAAAAAGTCGAAGAAACTTGGTCGAAGGTACCTACATTGTTTTCTTTGTCTACATTTTGTCTCGAGTAATGTAAACTAAACCTTACCTGCGTTCAGTAGTAGTCTCATCAATATGTTGAAGACTCTCAACCGGCATATCTCTAATAACATTTCTGTTATAGTCTTCGTTCACAATAATGATATCAGAGTCATCGTCTTCAGGGAAGACAATCTGTTTGTCGTCAATATTGAAGAAATGTGACTTGGTAGGAACCCCGTAGTTTTGATACATGATTATTGAGTCCACAGTTCGTTGGCCCCTAGAGTTGCCTGTCTGAAAATTCCAAAACATCTGAACATATCAATTAAAAATGTTCTAAGTTATGGATATGATATTTTTAGTAGAAAGAATAATTTAAAACGGATATCAAGGTAGTTAAAATCAATGAACAAAAATATCAAGCAAGACAACCGTTTTTAATTAGGAAGACCTATATTTATACAGATACTAAATAAATTAATGTTTTAAGTTAGTAAAATTTCGTTAATACTAGAAAGATCTGTGAGAATTAATATATTCTGAATAATGAGAATGAAATTATACATGAGTAAAACAATGCTTCCCAATCAAAATTAAATGAATCTCAATGTTTATTATACACCTGCATACTTTATCATCTGAGCTAACCAAATAGTCGGATCAATATCGAATCAAGCACACCTACTCCGTTTGTTGCTTTAAAAAACAATTTACATGGTTTAAATGTGCACCGACTACAAGGTTACACCGATGAAATTCTTCTGTACAAAACCAAAATTCAAAAGATGATCACCACAAAAAATAAATCAAAATAATCAGAAACATGCAATGCATGCCACCAAATCTCAAACTACCCTCAGTTTTGGGAACTTCTCACCTGAAGCTGCATCACAATGTAATGCAGGCAGGGCAGTACCCTGGAGGCACTACTCCGTTTGGGTGGTAGCATCTGCGAGGAGACGGCACTCTTCTTCAATAAGGAACGTTCCAAGCGGCGTGCGGGCAAGTTTGTTAGGTTAAGCTTGGGGTTGTGTTGATAAATTGACTATTGAGAGCGATTTTATTTTTTCAACTAAAGAACGAGTATTATTTGAAATTTTGAGTGTAATTTTTGATGTTGGAACTTTGAATATACTCATATTGATGATCAATGTGACTAACTCTTTCATACCTATGTCGAGGTCGGCTTCCAGTCTTAACAGATGCTGTTAAATACCAGTATTTTCCACGGAGCGACCGTCTATCTAATTTCTACAACCCAGTAATTAGTTTGCACAAAATCCATCAACGAAGCAACTTCAGCGAGCGTTGCTAAATTTTGAAGATCGACTCATGTGAACTTTCTCATTTTTTTTGACATAATATATTGTTGGTAATAACGGTACATATAAAGTTAAGAATCCTGTCGTAAGACTTAAGATTAGCGAAGACAATAAAAAGGATAACGTAAATGTTCACAGTAATAAAATGATGATTGACAAATAATCTCTCCCAAAACATCTTAAGGATTAAGACAATATCTCAGGTAACAAAGTGCTTTATACAGTTACGATAAAACATTATTATGACGAATTTATGCGTACGATAAGTAAGTCATCTTGCAACAACATCATCTATATAACAAGTTTATGTCCGTCATAAAATCGGTTGTAAATTTTATTACTGTCATTACACTGGAGAGACAGCCCGAAGATTATCGTTTTGTGATTATAAATTACTGATTTTGGGTTGGATATTATTAGAAAACGATTTTGTGTGATCACTGGCAGCAGATGGAAGGCTCGTTTGAGATCTAAGTTTTCAGTTCCATCAGTAATCGTAGTTTGAATGAATTTTTAATATGTACTTGAATTTTGAAAGTCAATATTTGTTAGTAATTTTAGACTATTGCCAAAACTTTTGACTGTTAATTACCATAGTTAGTCGAGTTTTAGATGAGTTCTATTTCACATCAACTAGTATTGAATTTCGAAAAAGGCTTGATTACATCAGTATATATAACATTTCTACATATTTGTAAACTATATATAATAAAGATTTGTTATTTGTCTGGCATCTCAGACGATTTATCAACACAATGTATTTAGAAATCTTAGGTTACAGAAGAAAGGTCGTGTTCTTACCTCGTGTTCATCATACATGTCTCGTTCTTGTGAATTGAAGCTCGGAGATGCTTTGGTGCTAGTCGTTGCTGTGTTGCCATAAAGGGCATCTCGGACTTTGTCTATTTTTCCTGTTAAAATGTTTATTTATTTAATGAACTAATTTCTTTCAACATATATATATATATATATATATATATATATATATATTCTCCTTTGAAAGAAATTTTACGATGGAAAAATTGCATAAACCACCGAATCGTTTAAAATTACATTAAATTTTCTTTTGATCTCTTCTAATCAAAATTGGGTCTCTTCTAATCAGAAGTAGCTAAGGACAGAAACTAATGGAATAACGGAAGGGAAGCCTTTGCCCTGTAGTGGGACACAACAGGCTCGTAATAATAATAATCAAAATTGAATTTTATTTTTTTTCTATAAGGGCGCTATTACAAAAATTCCTTCTTTCGTACATTTGAAGTTCGAACAGCTAATGCATAGCATAATGTATTTATTGCAGTTGTAATTACGTTAGTTTTAGGATACAAATATAAAATACATAAATTTTAAATTTTACGCAATAATTTTAATGTTGTAATAAAATATTTATAGTTAGTCCTGAACGTCTGACTATTTAAGAGATATTTTGTATTAATATATCTATTTCATTTTGTTGGCATAATATAGAAGTCAATCCGTGAGTTCAAAAACGTGCAATAATGCATTTTATAAAAATAACATGATTCGGAGTTTTAGCTTTATTTACATAAATAAGAAATCATTTCGAAAAACGAGGCTGCCACAAACCAATAACAGATTTGATGTATTTAATAAGTCAAAGTTATTGAATTCTTTAAGTTTATCATAAGAATGCTAAAGATGGCCATTTATTGCTAAAATCACCGTCGAAATGTCATTTTAAGGCTCTTAATTTGGTCGTTGTATGTTTTACTAAATAGTTATTTCAATGGTAAAAAAGGCTTGGAAAACACTTTGTTTTTAAAGGTTAATAAGAAAATGAGGATGTATTTTTAGTGCTTGCTCTGCTTTTAATTAAACAGCCTATTTCAACACAGAAAATACACTAAGGATAGCAGAAAGTTAACAAAATATTTTTTCCGACAAGCAAATTAAGAAATAGGTTAACAATTTTTAAACAGGGCTTTAAAATTTTCAAATGTACGAAAAATTAAGATTTTAATTCGAAATTTATCTAGTGTTTGCAGGGCACTCGAGAAGCACCGCAGTGTCGGGCTTAATGAACTTTCTGCAAAACCTGGAATTTTAGTTGCAATACTGCGGTATTTGGTTGGATAGTACTCGTATTAGGGAAACTAGCTGTCCCCGTGGTTTTACCCGCGTCTTGGCTTTATTATGATGTATAGCCTACACTATACTTGTCATGAACCTGTCTATCCTATTCCGAAAGACTTTTTATAATCTGATTTGTAGTTCCAGAGATTAGCATGTTTTAACGTACAAAAATACTCAAAAACGTAAACGGTTTAAAGTTGTCAAAGTTAACATAATATTTTGTTTTAGTTTTAGGTGATAACTCTAATGATAGAATTGAAGTATCGTCTAAATTTTCACGGCAGTTTTAATTAAATTAAATTTTCTAGTGCTCTTATTTTTTTTTGGCTAAGCTTTTGTCATATCACTTAAAGAAGACACCTGGAAATATATGCCAAGTACAAAATAATCTTATTCAAATAGTAATACCTTTCTGTCTATTCTTATAGTTCTTCTTGGAGTCCCCCGGACGCTGCTCATGAGATTGGTCATCAGACGTGCCTCCAATCATCGCTCTGTACCGACCGTCCGCTCTGCTGTTGACAAATAAATTATTAGTCAAACCTATACAATTTGCATCATCATCATCAGTTTCATCTGTACTAATATTCGTAATCATCATCATCATTTCAGAAACTAAAGACCAGAAACCGAAAGACGTCCACTGTTCTACATAGGCCTCTCCTAAGTGTTGTCTCAATGAAGCGTTTCATATCCATCGGATTCCCGTGACCCTCACCAGATCATCGGTCCGCCTTGTGAGGGGCCTTCCAAAGCTGCGTCTTCGGGTACGTGGTCGCCACTCAAGAACCTTTCGGCCTCAACAGCAATCTGTTCTGCGAGTAATGTGCCCTACCCACTGCCACTTAAGTTCAGTGGTTTGGTGTTTCTTCGGGCTATGTCGGTAACCTTTGTTCTCCTGCGGATAACTTCACTCCAGATGCGATCACGCAAGAAAACTCCGAACATAGCCCTTTTCATTGCTTACTAATATTATTAAATAGAATTATCTATTTAATTTGTTGAAGGTAATATTAGGTAATACTGATCCGATAAAGACAATTTATTCATTGATGGAAAGTAACACTATCGTTTAGATGGGACTAAGGCCAGGAAAAAGTTCATCTATGTTGTACTTTGTCACACAATAATCTTACCTATCTGAAAGCGGTGATGATGGTTCATCCAAAGCCTTGTGCCTCTCAATTTCTTCGCTTGACGGAAACTCTCCAGGCCTTGGTTTGACCAGCAATGTCAAGTTGGCACTGGATCTACCAGCTACGCAGGTGTATACACCATGGTCACGGAGTGAGAGGGAGTTTATTCGGAGGGCTCCCTGGATTGAAAAGAGGTTAATGAATAATAGGATATATTATTATTATGCTATTACAAATGTTAAACATTTTTTTTAAATAGGCGAATTCGATAAGGAAGACAGAAAGAAATAAAATGAAATAGACACCGAAGACAAAGAATTGTTTTTCTTTAAATCAACAAAGCAAAATTACGTTGCTTTTAAGGAAAAAACTTTTATAATTTTTAAGCGTGACGTTCAATGTTAGTTCCACGATCCGACAAAATGTTAGGCTAAAATAAATTTTACGGTTAAAAGTACAATTTTTTACAATATCTATACGTATAAATATGTTCTAACTTTCACAGCCGCGCGAACATAACTCTTTAAGCACACTTTTGAATACTTTACAAAAACTGCAGTTTCATTTTTATCACACCGATTCGCAGAAACTTGCACTCGCTTTTAAAGCTGCTTTACAGATATAAAAACCTAACAATTTAAACCTTAATATATTCTGAAGAAACTTACCTTCCTTGATATCTTATATTTCTTGGATTTGCTAATGATCTGGTGGTCTTTTGCCCACTGTATCTTTGTTCTGTTGTACCCTTTCACTGGGCATTTGATCTTCACTTGAGTACCGTAGAATATAGTTGCTGAACCGCCTACTTTGACAGTCACCTGTGTTTACAAAGAAAGAGTTAAAATCCTCGTCAGTACTTAAGCACAATAAAAGCAGTCTTGTTCCAAATGCTTATATTGTTTTTTCTAAGTTTTTTTTTTTCACACATATGATAAGTGATGTTAATTGGTGAAATTGATTATAAATAATACTTTTGCACGAAAATTTATTCGTTAATTTAAACTAGGTGAAGCCGGTGTTTCCTAACTGACTACCTTGAGAAGAAACACCGAAACAAACTCAGAGATCAAAGTCTCTTTTAAAGTCATACAGTAAACATGTAATGGACAAATCATATAAAAACCATGCAGATTAGTGTCTCAGATGGCCTTTTGAGAAAAGCACCATACGGATTTGAATACACCCTGACTCACGTCTTTGAGTCGAGTAGAGTGGAGGAAGTTATTTTAAAAGGATTAATTTAGTAATAAGATATTTAATAAAACGATCATGAATTAGAGATTGTAATAAAATAAAATTAATTTACAATCTCGTGTCTGAATTCTATAGTTCAACAACAAACAGGAAGGTAAATATTAAAATTAAGAAATTTAATTTCAATATTACAAGATTGACCTTTACGGGCTTTATTAAATTATAATTATTATAGAACAGTTCAATCTTGGATAGACCTTTAACGGTAATATTGTAATTTAATACGCCCTACCCTTTACTTTTTTTTCAGGGTGGGAATTCATCAAATAATTTCTACCACCCTAGGTAGAGTGAGAACGAGTGTCAAATTTTTACTTTTTGACTAAAATCCACTTGATATACTTTCCTTTTTCAAATTGTTCTTTTTTTTTGAACTTGACATTGTTTAATTATTTTACATTTTAACACTTTAAATTAAACTTTGATGATTTTTTAAATTTTTATTTTGTCATCGATGATTATTTTTATTTTACAATATTTACTTTGTAAAAGTGTTACATTTCTGTAAATTTCATTTCATTATTGATATTGTGGAGACTATGTGGATTACTTTTCCTTTTCTATAATGTTACTGTAATGTCTGGCAGTTTTGAGTACTTAAGGTGGCCTACCCAAATGTCCTTTCTTTTGTATTGTTCGTCAAGTCGTTGAGCTGCTTAGTAGTCCTGAGTTGACCTACATGAATACTGAGAAACGCTTGCACTGATTTGACAGGTTCACTCAAATCTGGGTGGTTCTTTCCTCAAAATACCATCTCAGACACCAATCTACATGGTTCTCATATGATAAAAACACATTAAGTGAAAGGGAAACTCTCACTGGCGTTCGGGATTAAAATTTATCATTCGAAATTTAACATGCCGCCCGCAACTTATAGACACTGGTTTATCCCCTAGTCACATAATCTACTATTATATAAATGGCGGCTAAAGTAGTCACTGCGCGCACGTAGATCAAAGCCCTAAGAACTCTTGACCTGGAATTTCAACCCTTACCTTTTTCTTCTTAGGATCATGCTGTATATAAGAAGAGTTGGCGAGCGATATCTCCGGTGAAGCGGTGTCTAAAAGACAGGGTCTTGAGTTGCAGGACTTGGTAGCTGCAGGTCGTGGGGAACTGCATAGAGAAACGGGACGCTCCACCACGTGGGATTGGGCCATTATCTGCTTACACTCCACCTGGTGTGAAATAATGATAGATATAGTAAATGGAACTGGTGAATAGTTTTGGTTCATGGTCTTTTTTTTAAGGTGGGAAGTCATCTGATGTCTTCTTTCGCTCTAGGGCGGAACGAGAGGGCGTGTCAGACTTTTACTGACTAAAAACACACCTATGTTCCTTTTTGCCTTGCGTTCCAGGACCACGGGTTTCCCTTGATGGCTTCAGTAGCCTACGGCCCTGCTGGGCCCCTACGGTTTTGCTGACATTTCTTTGAGACGCGCGAAACACTATGCGCCGTCGACGACTCGGGCTTTGTCCAGACGTTTACCGGCCATTCGGACGACGAACTACCCATCGCTTGTCGTCTTCAACCCCACGCTTACGGGGTCATCGACAAGAAGTTCCCTTTAGAATGTATTTGTACAGACACCCTAAATTTTTTATCTGCTTTTTTTTTCAGAATGTATATTGTTTGGAAGATAGCAGATTTTGCACGGCCTAAAAATAGCTGTTGGCTCGTATGTTATTCTTTACAACATCCAGTCAGCGTGTTTTGGGTCATCTCTATTGACATGAGAATAAAAATAGACACAGTGTATGAATCTAGCTATTATATATACATAAAAATGAATAGCTGTTTGTTAGTCTCGCTAAAACTCGAGAATGGCTGGACCGATTGGGCTAATTTTGGTCTAGAAATATTTGTTGTGATAGTCCAGGAAAGGTTTGAACGGTGAGAAAATATGAAAAAAAAACACGAAAAAAAAAAACGAATACAACGCCATCTCTAATTAAACTTTCATTTTAACCTTTTGAGTGCGTAATTAGAGACACAATAGTAAGACAATGGCGCGTGAACGCCGGCTGTAATGCGGGGATCAACAGCTTACAATGAATTATGCTGTTATGGAAATACCAGTAGATGGATGTGTGGTGTGACGAGAATAGATAAACTGAGAAATGGGTATATTAGAGGAAGTTTGAAAGTGGCGCCAGTGACGGAAAAGTTGAAGGTGAATTGTTTGTCTTGGTATGGTTATGTAAAGAGGAGGGATGAAGCGCATGTTACTAAAAGAGTTATGAGCATACATGTGGATGGATGGAGATGGAGAGAGAGGCCAAAGAAAAGATGGTTGGCTTGTGTGAAGAGTGATATAAACGAAAAGGAAGTTAGTGATAGCATGACGAGTGACAGGGCCAAATGGAAGAAAAAAATGTGTTGCGCCGACCCCAAATAACACGGGACAAGGGCAGGTAGATGATGATGTTAATATTAGTAGATGGCGTTATCCTTTGACTGTTTAGCTGACATAACAGACGGTACGAAGTTCGCGGGGTTAACTAGTAAGTTCATATTTTTACCTAGATCTTCTCTAACCTTATCAAATTACAGATTTCACATCTTCGGAAATGGGTATGTGTGTAGTAATAACAGATTTGCCAATGTGACGTTATGTAGTAGGTCTTTACCTATAAAATTGTTGTTTCTAAAACGGGATACTGTGAACTTTAATATCGTTGGATTAACTTAGAATTACAAGTTCAAATAAAATTTATATAACCTTAGTTTTACTAATAACATAGTTATTCAAGTAGTAATGAATACTTTATGAGCCTAAGATGTCTGAGAATAAATGTTTTTTTAATACTTTTTTATATTATTAGTTTTTTACTCTCGTACTCGTACTCGTTTTAAAAAACAGGGCAAGTGCGAATCGGACTCGCGCACTGAGGGTTCCGCACAAAAATACCTATGAAAACAGTTCGATTCCCGAATTGAGTAACCAAGATTTTTCCGAAAGGTAAAAAAAAAAATTTTGTGACTTAACTACAAATTCACAGTTTTAAGATTTTTCCTATATCTTTACTATAAAACCTTGCTTTATGCTAAATTTCAGGATTCTGAGTCAACGGGAAGTACCCTATGAATTTTGATTCCTTTGAGAGTGTTGAAATGTACGTTTTTTGCGACATAAATGGCAGTATCTATTTTCCCCGTTAACGTAGAAGTTTGATTTTTTCACAGCTTCAAGGGACCGTAGACTTGAGTATACGGTTTTAATTTCAATTCGATGCCTCTACGCGTTTTTGAGATTAAGGGTCTTGGCAGACAAACAGACAGACAGACGGACAAAGTGATCCTATAAGGGTTCCAATTTTATAAGTCTCACATATATTTCTGTCAAAGATTAAAAAAAAAACTTATGCTGCGTTGTTACATTTTCATGTGTGTTCCATATTTTGTCTTATTTGGTTTACATTTCTATTCGCAGTACCTCGTACTGTCGGTTTAATGGTTGTGGTGGACAAAATGCTGTTTCTTATCCTACAACTTACCTCTCTCTGTTTGATCCCTCCCCCGCAGGTCTTGGAGCACTTGGACCATTCTCCGGAGTGCCACCTCACGGGGCAGTCCAGCACATTGCAGTACTGTCGGTCTGGTGGCGGCGGTTGGGGGCACATGCTGTTTGGGACTACCACTGTGTTCGTGCCGCCTCGGGTAACCTGGTAGGTAACATATTTAGGTAGGTACATATATTTTTCAATACACTTACTAAAAAACGCCATAATTAGCTCCTTGCTAATTATGGCGTCTGTATTGTACTGCGTTCTGGAGTATTTTACGGCTCACCAACAGAGTGACACATATTCAAACAACACAACTGCTCCAGTCAATCGCTGGATGGCCATTAACTCGTGTCAAATATATCATGTCACAATGCTTGAGACTACCCACACAGCCAATACACCACAGCGTAAAAAACATTCCCCGCATCGTTGTCGACTGGAAGTGTGCCCAAAAGACTGGCGGCATTGCCACGTTGTATAGCATAGCATAATCAGCCTTATAATGATCTCACTGCTGGGACTCAGGCCTCCTCTCCAGGAGAGGGAATGGGCCATAATCCACCACGCGGGCCCAGTGCGGATTGGTGGATGTCACATGTCTTCGAATTTTTGGTTCTAGGACATGCCGGTTTCCTCACGATGTTTTCCTTCACCGCTTTGAGAGCAGTGGTGATGAAAAATTACACAAAGTAATGCGATTGGCTTGAACCCGCGACCTATAACTCATAAGTCGGGGCCGTTACCATTCGGCCACCACTGCTCCATATTTTATGCCACGTTGTATGGTAATGCTTAATCTCTGAGCGAGGTAAAAGCCAGCCCTTGGCACTTATTCGAATTGTACTGAGAAACTAGAGTAGAGAGTATCTTAAACACTGTCGTTGTCAATTCAACATGACACAAGACATGAAACAGTATGTACCTATACAGATGTATATCTACCTAAGCTCCTTGTCCTAAACACATGAATGTCCAGTAATCTTACCTCGTGTATACACGTGACCTCTCGCGTCTGAATGCCGATGCCGCACGACTTGGTGCACTGCGAGAATTCTGTGAAGTTCCACCTAACAAAGGACACATCTGGATTAGTGCAGTTTCAACTAGAAACCCTATCTTTGTGTAGCGTTGAGAGTGGCTTTGTGCTGTTTTGTTACCTGATCTCGATTGTGGAGTGTCATTACGGTGACTTGCTTGCCTTAGTATTTCGAATATGATGCTGAGGTTAAATGTAAGATTAAAGGATCTGATGTTAAGGTTGAATTTCGAATTTCAAATGAATTAAGGTTTCATGGAGATTGTTCTATGTTGTTGTTTGCAGTGACCGTGTGATATTAGCCCCTGTCACTAGAGTCACTTGTCTGTATTTTTCTTTTGTTGTATTTTTACAAGTGACACTAGTGACAGCGGCTAAACGTGATTATGCGAGTCAAACGATAAAACGCGATTCGTTTTATTGGTGAATTCCGCCCTAAGTTAGCCGGTACCAAGTTGTACCGTTTTCGGTACACTGGGGCTTGAGAGGTATATTTACTGTCACCGTCTAGTTGCAAACCAATTTATAAAAAAGCCTTAGAGACATTGTTTATTTTTTGAAATGACATATAGAGATGACACTCTAGCAAGACATATCTTACAGCGTTTGCAATTATTCGATGAGATATACATAGATACTGTAGAGAATAATGCAATATACTATACCTGGGTGGACAAGGATGATCATTGCAAGTCCTAACCCTGTTTTCAGGTTTGGTGAGCGGATCACACATGTACGGAGATGCATTTTTTCCATCTTCATCTCTTACACATTGTATGATGAGTTCCTGCATTGAAAATATTATGACGTCATAAGCTAGAAGATAATCATTATCATCATCATCATCATCATTTCAGCCGGAAGACGTCCACTGTTGGACATAGGCCTCCCCCAAGCGTCGCCACAACGACCGATCCTGTGCGTCTCGCAGAAGATAATACATAATTATATTTACAGAAGAACGTTGTGTGTATGTCATATCTACTTGATCATATTTATGTAAGAATGTTATCGCAAATATATGCACGGGGTTGACTGGAAGTTGACCTCAAAATATGATAGGGCTAATATCTAAGTATGGTATCACATGCGTTGCTCAGCACGTCAAGGTGCAGTTGAGTGGAATTTATAACACACACAAATATCCATATTGATTAATTATTATTGAGATGGCTTTTAGACTAATAAAGGAAATCTAATAAATGCTAGTGCTTTTGCCCGCGGCTTCGCCCGCATACATAAAATATAGCCTATGTCACTCAAGAATAAAGCAGCTTTCTATCGGTGAAAAAATTTTTGCAATCGGACCAGTATTTTCAGAGATTACCACCTACATACAAAAAATAACAAACTAATCTCTTGATAATAATTAGTGTAGATACGAGTATGTAGGTATTATAAGCGCTTAGACATTGTAAGATTAAATACTGAAATTACGAGACTAGGTAGTTTACCTGGACTCCACTAAGACAGGAGGCGCTGCAGCTTGTGTATCCCTTTTCCTTCCACGAGTAAGACTTTCCAGGGGATCCCGGTGCTACCCTGATGTTACTCGAAGTCCCGAATGTGAGTAATCTACTGTTGAAAAACAAAGAAAGAAAGAAAAACGTGTATTTACGACTCGTATATATCAAATAATAGAATACCATATTAAATAACAGAAAAAACAATAACAACAACATTTAAAAAGAAAAAAAACCTGTGCGAGGCCAAAAAGTCTCCTAATGCTGCGATATTTGAAAAGTAGCACTGGTATATAGGTATAGCAGCTTATTTTAATTTCAAATTCAAAATTTAGTTTCCACAATTCAAACTGTTTTGCTTAATAAAATGCAGACAATATCATTCATTTAAAATTAAATAACAAAATGTGAAATAAAAATATTTATAGTGATATTAATGCCATTTTGATTTTGCTATTTAGATAAAAAGTAAGTTACTACAACTGAACCCAATTATTTTCCCTATATCCGATAGCAATACAACAAACATTCAGAAAAGTACCGCAATACGTAATCTAAACAAATATTTACTTATTGATATTGGCTTATCAGAAGATACGGAACTTTTCACGCGATTAATACTCAATGAGCAGTCAGTGATAACGGAACTAGTGACAGAGAAAATGTCTTTAGAAGTCCATTTAAGTGAACCAGGTGACTTTAACTGTTTAGAACTTCACAGTTATATAAAAGAGATAGCACTCGCAAAGGGAATTGAAGATTTTGAGTATAACGTAGAATGTATAAGTGGTAAAAAGGCGAATTATATAGCAAATGTGTTTCGAGTTGAGATAAGAGAGACAGATAGTGACAAAAATGATATCAGTGTAATTGTTAAGACTTTAGTGAATACAGAGAGGCAAGTTCTGTTCCACAAGCTACACGAAAGAGAAGTAATTTCGTACAACAAAGTTATTACCAAGTTCAAGGACTTACAAAATGTTTTGTATGAACACGAGAGATTGGAGCTCTCTGATTGTTTATTTTCAAATACAGAAAGTTCCAACGAGATAATTATTCTGGACGATTTGAGGACAAAGGGATATGAAATTGATGGGAAACTGGCGAAATATGAAAACCTGGGAATTAAAGAAATTGGTGTCGTACTTGGTGAATTGGCGAAATTTCATGCTCTATCGTTCGTATTTCAAATTAAAGAGCCAGTTATATTTAATGAAGTCAAATCAGAGTTTCACGATCTTTTGTACCAAAATCACTTTCTGGATAAAACTAAACTGAGGCATTATTTCTTCGAATCTTTTGAAATGTCTATAAGACAAATCAACGATGAGGATGCAAGAAAAAAATTGGAGTCAATAGATGTAAAACTATTGGATTTACTACAAATGTATACAAAACCAAGTAAAACTAATGTGCTATGTCACGGAGACTGTTGGGTCAACAATATGCTCTTTAAGCACGAGGTAAGTCATTCGTAGCTTATCTTAGACTACCAAATAATTATTCTATAATAAGATTAAATTTTATGGTTCTAAAAATAAATTCTATACACAACAGCGTTAAGGTTTCTAAATCCTTTTCATGGTTCTGTTTTACTTTTGTTTATCATTTATCACCTTGTCAATAATTATTACATAATTACTTAACTAGTTCTTGGGCTTGGAAATTTCACAAAATATGATTAATTACTTTGTAAGTCTTTGTATTATGACTTAATCCAGGTTCAAATATCTTACTTCATAAAGATAATGATGCCACTAATTATTATAAATCCAATTAAGATATTCGGTTTCAAATAAATAGTATATTTATATCCATAGTATCTTATCATTACATGCAATCTATTCCAGCCACTTTATTTTGTACTTGCACTTCATTTATCAAAACTTGAACAGACTGGTCTTCGAGATAGTTAACGTATGAAAACTACTAATTGCACAATTTAGTACTGACTTAATTACCTCTAAAGTCGTTTCAAATCTAATTTATTTTTACAGACGGGGAAAATATGCTTTATAGACTTCCAAGCAATGAGATACGCAAATCCAGTGACGGACATCATGTACTTTTTATACATCTGCACCGACTCGGCATTAAGATCTGAACATTTAGATCTTCTTAAAATGATTTACTATGACAACTTTAAAGTTTTTCTGAACAAATTCGACATTCAGGCAGAAACTGTTTACAAAAGGGAAGATTTTGATGCAGATATAGAAGAATATAAACCATATGGTTTGCTTATAGCTATGATTGAGCTAAGAATAGTAAGCATAGCTTCTGAAGATGACTCATTACTTAGGGGATCGAGAATAGACTTAAGTATGGATATACTGGAGAACCCTGAAGAAAATGAACAGTTGAAGTACAGAGTTAATGATGTGGTGAAAGAGTCGGTTAGGAATGGAGTACTGGATAAGCTTTTGGAGAAATTAAATGTTTGAATAATTTATATTTTTCTTCTTTTTACTGTCATATTAAAAAAATTATATTCCTCTAGCTAACAGATTTTTAGAGCAATACTAATCGAGTATCTAATCTTTAGACATATAATATATCTGTAGAGGTTTTTAGTTGTGCGCGAATCACGTAAAATGTACGAAATCGATGTAGATAACTTTCATCATCATCATCATCATCTTCCTGCCCTTGTCCCGTGTTATTTGGGGTCGGCGCAACATGTTTTTTTCTTCCATTCTGCCCTGTCACTCGTCATACTATCACTAACTTCCTTTTCTTTCATATCACTCTTCACACAATCCATCCATCTTTTCTTTGGTACTTTTACTTACTAACTTTAATACATTAAATTTGTGTGTAAATTGATATATTACTTAGGCTTTGTTTGATCGCAATCGGTTGACTGTATCGAAAGACTACATTCATTGAATGTTAGGCGGTACGAAGTTCGCCGGATCAGCAAGTTATTATGAAATTCTCATTCATCTTTTCTTAGCTACTGAGGTTAAAGCGTTCAATTTATGCTTTATAATGATTAATTCATTAACGCTCAGGCGGTAGCCGGCGCCCGGAAGCCATTGTCTTACTATTGTGTCTCTAATTACGCACGTCAAAAGGTTAATAATCTTAAAAGATATATTTTATTTACAGAAAGTATCAAGAATATCTAATTTATATTTAAAAATCAAATCAATAGCAGCTTATTTTAAATTTATCAATGACTAACCTGTCACCACCACTATAGGAAGGTACACTAGAATCTCCAAACGAAGTCCCGTAAGCCATAGAACATGGTTCCATGACACATCTCTCCGTATCTTCAGCAGGTTTAGGTCCCAAACATTTGCTATCAGGCAATTTAGCTATGGTCCTGCTAAACTCCAGGAATATTTTGCAATGGACCTCTTTCTTTCGCCAGCCTTCTCCGCAGGTCACACTACAGGGTCCCCAGTCGTCATCTTTGATGTAACTGTTTAAAAAAGAATTGGTTAGTTGACGTAATGACTTTTTATGTTTTGGGATTGGCCAAGTACTTTGGGTTTGCATAAGTCTATTAAAGTTTTTATAATGGTTTTCTTTTAATGTTTTGTAAGTTAAAGATTTTTATTTGGTTGATAATTTTATATCTCAAAAGTAAATTAAGGTAATCTTAACAATAAGCTATTTTTTATTTTTAGATTTAATTGAGTACAAAATGTTGCCTTGAAAATACAATTTATATTTGATATTAAGAATTTAATTAAATTTGAACCTTCTTTATAGATTGTAAGGTATTATTAGACTCTTACAAACCCTAAATTACTGTGACAAACATAGCCCAACCCTACAAAAGTCGCCCAGATTTTAAAAGGAAAAATCTATTCTATCTATTTTAGATTCACACGGGGTTATTATAGGTCGACATGCGAGGTGCTAAGGGCAGCTATAGATCCTAAATAATTTCGGGCTGGTATATGTAGAAGTATGCACCAGTGTTTAATGTAATTTAAATCACCCAATACCTGCAAATTCGAACATAGTTAAAAAGTACTTGAAAAATTAATTCGTGTGTATCAATTTTGTGTTAAATGTTTGTGCCAATTGGTAAAAGTGTAAGCAAGGAAACGTTGCAAGACAAACGGTCCGTGTATTATATTATGTGCAAGGAAATATAAATCTTATGTGCAGTGCATAGAGTAGAAAAATAGAAATCAGAGCAGAGTAAAGTTGAGATGATGTGTGCGATGGTTCGGGTCAGTGTGAATTGAAATATACTGTGCATACAAATTAGTTCATCAATAGTTGAGTAGGTAGTTTGAAGAAAGGTTTCCTCTGTGTAGTGTTTTCCTTTTAATATTTACAGAAGGGATGTTACGGATTTTATGTGATTCGGTTTTATAATAAGGTTCCCTCATATCTGCCATCGGCTTGGGATTTCTGATCTTATGTTGCTACGTGCTCCAAAGCAGTGCGAAATATGTTTTATTTTTCTTTTTAGGGCTTTTTGTCTTTTTCGTTTTTGGAATCTGTATGGTTTGTATTTAGTACAACTTCAATTAATTCAAAACTGTTACTTGTCACTAAATTATCATTAACCTTTCGTGTGTTTTAGACGCGGATCCACGCGTTACCACTACGAAAGGTTAAAAGGCTTTTTATCTTAAAGTTCATTCTCTACTCTTATTTATTATAATCTCTCAGCTGTGTAGCTACTGGTTTGAACCAATTAAAAATTAATTAGAGAAATTGATTTATCTGTAAAAAATTAACATCTGCTAATGAAATGCTAAACATTTTAGAGATATTTTTAAATTAAGCTTAATATGATAGCAATAAAACTTTATGTTTTTTATTATCAACGTGTACCTACAATCAGATCATCATTCTGTTTTGTTAAATTTTGAGCCCATTCATTTAAACTATCATCTTTAATACCGTGTATTGTATTTACAAATATGAACAACTTACATAGATATAATACAAATATAGTATATACAACATGTAACTAAATTAATGCACACCCATATACACCCGAATCAGTATAAGCACAAAAATTTTACATAATAGTGTTAATTAAAAAAATAGTTATGCTAATTATAGTTATGCATTAGTAGCGCATCGGTATTGGTATGTACGCACGCATACACAAACATGCTAGTGCCGCTATTTTATAAATAGCTGAGATCGATTCAGTAGCAGAGACTACTTTAGTTTCAGGATGTGCATTAATTATATTAAATGTTGTATGGTGAATATAGATTTACATACTCGAACATATCACACTTAAATATTATACGGTGCTGAACAGCAGTGAACTTAGATTAACGTAATTATTTTCAGTAATCGTTACATTAGACTTGACAGTTGAATACCAAGAAGTTGCATTCAATAAATCAATCTCAGATTACAGCTTAGCCTTAAAAGATAGCATTGTCGTGAAAGCAATATCATCAATTCGTCAGTTACTAATATGAAGTGATACCAAGAAGACTGCAAACTTAAAAACTTATTTGAACAAGAAGCCTGCGATAAAATTAAAAAGTTAATGCAGTATTTTCTTGCGATCATAATACACAGGTTCAAAAGAAAGTAACTAGAAAAAAATTGTAAACGTGATAGATATTGAGATATTCTTATGATCTCGATATTCTCAAACGTGGAGGATTCCATGTTTGAGAAGATTCACATCTTGTAATCTCATCCAAAAGCCTGCTAAACTTTTCTTCATTATACAAATTCTTACTTATGTTCAATAATCCCAATTTACAGATTTCTCTTGTGTTTCTTGTATTTAATTCTTGTTAACAGGCAAAACCCAAAAAAGACCTTTGTAACCTTAATTGATGCGAATCTGAAATCATTCTACAGAAATTTTCCAAGTGTTTATTTTCAATCTTTCCAGTTCATTAGATATCATACTGGAATAATCGTTTTAGTTTGCTTCAGTGAACTTTATCTTTCATGTTTTAAATATTTTCTTGGTGCATTTATCGAAATACATCGTGGAAACTGTACTAAGAACTAAATTTGAAAACATGTTACATTCACTAACGCTTGCTTCCCAGCGCTAGTACTATCATAGGCTGATTATGCTATACCATTATTTTTGGGGTCATCAAATAACTTTTACCACTCTAGGTAGAGCGAGCGCGAGTATCAGACTTTTACTGACCCACCGGTTTTCCTTTAGTTGCCTTTTGAGTTCCAGTGCCACGGTTTTCAATTCTTCTTTTGAATAATTCCGTGGCTCTGGAAGGTAGGGAGCATAATTGACGGGGTCCACTAGGGTATTGGCCCTAGGGGGCCCCGTCAGTTATACTGACAGCTGTTTGAGGCGCGCACCGTTAGCGCGGGTGTGGTCCGTAACATCCCCATAACATTACTATACAGTTTTCTAAACATCCCAGGAAGGGTCAGGTTTCCATAAACACTCAAGGTGGGTTCTAAGACGAACACTAGGAAACAAAACAAAAAACGTTTATCAAAAATCGTCTTTAATTCTGTACAGGGTGATTCGTACTTTGAAAGATATTTTTTGATTTTTAATATATAATAGGTAGGTATATTATTAAATTGTCCGTAGATTTTTCAATTCAGATGCAAAACCGAAACAAACAAATATAGACACTTTCAATGTTATTATTGGTTTTCCCAAGGCTTTTACTAAAACTTTTACAATTTATACAATTTGTAAAAACCACCTATTAATAAATTGACAATATAAAATGTAAATTTTTAATTGAACACCATAACATCGAAATTAAAGACGTTTTTGAACCACACAAGCCAAAAATCAAGACTACTGCAACAGGATTCATTGAAGGGACGAGTAATGTCATTCCTTGTTAAAAATGTGTAAATGTTTGAAGTGAAACCTTAAAAACTTTTGTTTTAGGTACAATACCTTACATACAACCAGCCACACGCAAAGAATATTTTGTAATTGCTGAAAAGACAACAACAAAATACTCTGAGCTTGGATATTGAGCAATGGAATCAGAGAATATTGATTTTAATATCGTTGGAAGTAAATTGATATTGTAATGACACATGCTGCGTAAGACGTTCGTAAGAAAATTGACGTTTTTTGAAAAGGTCTGATAAAAACTAGATATTTCTAATAGTGTGGAGGCATAAGGGGTAATTTAACTATGAGAACAAATATCTTTTAGAAAATGTTTGAAGTGTTCTTAGGAGAAAAGATAGATTGAACGACAATCTTTATGTAAATGTTAATATTGTTGAAAACTTAAATTGCTATGAAGACAAACTTACGTAAGGATGTTTCATCACAAACTTGAAGCTAAAATTGTTAAAATAATTGAACTAAGATCATATATTTAGAAACTTTGTGTTACTTTGCTTACGCATTTTCCTTTACGGGGTAAAACGTTCTAAATATTGAAGTCAGAAGTTTTATCTTCTGTATTGTATATATTTAAGTTAACTGGTTACGATTTTGTGTTTATTGTAATTAGTAGTCTAATAACATAACTAAGTCGGAATAACAGTAGATAGAGAATATCTGGCAATACCTCAATATTAATTTAGAACTAGTCACAAGAAGTATTGAACTGATCATAACATCAAAGCCTTTTAACTTATCTTTGATGAAAAACTCGAGTCCTTATAAATCTTTATTGAAGAAATAAGGCATTAAAATGAATATGACCGACTTTTGATCTAAAGTTATAAACGAACATAAGATTTTCTCTGTACTGAACAGAAAACTTTTAATGGCCGCTTTCAAGATTTTCCATTCAAGTTTTCATATACTGATTGAAATATACACAAGTTTATTCAGTATACTTAGTCATTTTAAATTAAAGTTATTTACAGTCTGACTGAATTCGTCCTTTGTAAACTCAACATCTTTAAGTTTAGAAAATATACCAAGGCTATCTCAGTCTTTTTTCAAATATGCTTATTGAGGTTGGTCTCCATTCTTTCAATATTAATTACACTTGTCTCATCATTAGTCTAGGCGACTTCTAGTCCAAACAGATGCAGCAGAATATCAATATTATTGTACATAGAGCGACTCTCTATCTGATCTTTACGACTTAGCAACTAAACATCCTTTAATAAGACTCGTTCTAGAGCTATTTCTTCTACCTTTAATATACTATTTTGCTATTCAAAATTAAGGTCTGTTTCGTCTTCAACAAGATTGATTTACGATTGATTAATGATTTTAGCCTCCACACTATACAAATCTACTTAACTCAGCTCGGCAGTACTTACGTGGCTTCCACAGGCACATCGGGCTCTCCAATCAGACGCTCTGCTTTGGCTTGAGGCATTGGGTATGGTTGTATCAGTGGTTGAGTGTGGTATACTACTCCGGGGAGAAGATCTTCTATTTCATCCTGCTGGTACAACTGTGAGTTACATTTTAAATGCAAGAGTAATTATTCCGATGGATCTGTTTTGGTTAGATAATGCTGATAATTATGGGTGGCAGTAAAGGAAAGCCTATCTCTGATTCCTGAATTAAAAACTTGAGTTAGTACTAGGCTAGTATTTAGCAATATAAATTTCTGGACCCCAAGAACATCTCCCGCCTGGGCGCGATTTGCAGTGGCCTATATGGAAAGCACTAAATCGGTTGCGAACCCAGGTGGGCCGCTGCAAACACAACTTGGCAAAATGGAGTTTTATAGACCCGTTGGATACTCAATGTGAGTGCGGTGCTCCTGTTCAAAACATGAGCCACACATTAGGATGCCCAAAGTGCCCATACACCTGCACTCTGGAGGATTTTATGAGTGCTATCTATGCTGCTATTAATGCTGCCATCTATTGGGCCCAAACATTTTGACGAGTTTACCATCGAATCGAAAAGAAGAAGATGAAGCAATATCTACTTTAGCTTTTAGCGTTAAAATAGAGCCGTATTTTTATTTTTGATTCAGGAGTCGGGGGTAAACTCTTTCCTTTGCCACCAACAATAAATCAGCTTCATCTATCCAAAGCAGAAACATCGGAATAATTACTCTTAATGCGTTCTTCACTCCAAATTACCGCATTGAAAGCCGGTTCTAAAACGGTTTTATTGAAATACTGTCTCTGAATTCAAAACATTGATACGTTATTGTAATGTGTGACGCAAACTCTATAAATATAATCTAGTTCTTCAACACGAAAGAATAGAGAAAATAGATAGGATACAGTAAATAAGATCAATTGAAAACAATCAATGAAGCAACCTAATACTCCACTTAACGTGGACAATTACTTGAGATCTTGGGCTCGAAACAAATTGACATTCTACAGGCGACAGGGATTATCAAAAAACCAACTTTGTTCCGAATACTTGCATTCATAATTCAAGATAATTTCTATCCACCATTGCCAAGTTTCAACTTTGGCATTGCGTATTTTTTTTTATATTTATGTTCAAAATCGCAGCATACGTTATTTTTTTATACTAAAAACCACAAAAGCCTTTACTGGCTTATATATGGCTAGTGAGTTCGGATAAATTAAATTACAAATAGTTTAGGTAGTAAGTGAACTTGTAAGTTTTACATTTTAAAGATATTATAAATAAATATGACTAAACTAATTCATTCAGTTGCAAAAAAATGCTTTTTTATTTCACATTTTGATTTTTTAGGGTTGCAGAGGTATTTATTTTGTATGTTCACAGGAAGTTCGTTGATTAGTTTTGTATTTAAGCTTTGAGCAGGCGTACACCAAGCGTATAATGACGAAAATGCGTCTACGAAGCTACGCGTCCGTGGTCAGTAGGCCAAGTTGATTTTTATTAAATTACTCCAAAACAGTATGGGTTAAAATTACATTTGAAATTTGTAATGAATGACTTTATATTTAACTAGGTTCTGCCCGTGGCTTCGCTCGCGTAAAAGTAAGTTTCTACATAGAAACTTGGGACCCTCGTTTCATTCCTTTAGCGGGGTAAATTTTGGAAAACCCTCTCTTAGTGCTCGCCTACGTCATAGGAGAAAACCTTGTGCAAAATTTCAGGTTCTTAGTGCCTGTAGTTTCGGCTGTGCGTTGATATGTCAGTCAGTCAGTTTCTCCTTTTATATATAGATTTTTTTTTTAAATTGTCGGTTGACTCTAAATATTGTCAATATCGATATCACTGATAGAATGTCAATTTTCAAGAAAGTTTGAAATCACATCAAGAGGATAAAATAAAGCTAAATTTTAATAGTATTTTTCCAAAGAATCTTACCTCTGGTTCATCAGACTCCCTATACGCTGGACAGTTGATGCCAGTAGAGCAAGGACGTGATATCTCCGGCCTGGTGGCAGTGTCGCATCCACCCCCTGAAGGAGTGCACTCCACGCCCCGAACCTGGACGCCTTCGCCGCAGGATACTGAGCACTGTGACAAAACATAGTTTTATTTCATTAGTCAATTCTGATTTGAATTACTTACTACTAGAAATCAGAAACGTTTATTTCAAATAGTCCAATTACAGGCACTTTTGAATTGTTAAAATGTCGGTCAGTCAAAAAAAAAAAAACAAATGCAGCTAAATTGCACGTTCCAAAGCGTAGATCTCTATGGAGAAGAACGTGCAAGAAACTCCATGGACACTCTTTTAAATCATATTATGAGTTACATAAATCTTGGTTACATATTTCTTGTCGCTTCTAAGCACTGGCACTCACAACCCAGTTTCTGAGTTTACAAATTTGAAGTTGAGTATTTTCCAAATTATATTTTTAACCTGTGAACTTATTTTATATTGTGATGTAGGTGTACGATTTGTAAAGTCTTAGACTTGAATCTTTAAATTTAGAACCAACACTGTCACTATATATAGTGGCAGTGACACTATATATGGTGAGATAGTGGTCAAACGCGAGTCTATTAATTTTTTTTTAATTCTTGATAGGTTCGCGCTTGACCACTATCTCACCTGATGGAAAGCGACGATGCGGTCGACGATGGAGCGCGCTTACCTAGAAGTAACCTATTCACTCTTGACTTAAAGATTCCCGGGTTGTAGTCATCAGGAAACACAGATTCCGGCAAGGAATTCCACTCCTTAGCCGTACGCACAATGAACGTGTTCCCAAAACGTTTCGTGCGTATAGGTGGGATGTCCACAATGTACCGGTGGCGCATTGCCGTACGCCTGGTGGTCCGATGATGGAACGGGCTAGGCGGAATTAGGTTATGTAATTCCGACGCACACTCCCCGAAATGCAACCGGTAGAAAACCGACAGGCTAGCAACTCGGCGAAAAAATCATAATAAAAAAAAATAACGCATTACTAGACAGTTACAGGCTGGTATAATAACCCACTTCGACGCATTTTAGTCATTATATGCTTGGTGTACGCCTGCTCAAAGTTTAAATACAAAACTATGATACTCTGTCGCGTCATTGCTGTTATGTCGTGTTTTTTGAGTAAGCAGCCCCCCTAGCCAAGTTACAATCGTTTCGTTCGCGCCGAACGCCTCGAGTAGGCCACGCCTCCGATTCCTTTGTGACCACGTGACTGAGCGTTGAGATGACGTCAGAACAAAGGAATCGGAGGCGTGGCCTACTCGAGGCGCTCGGCGCGAACGATACGATTGTAACTTGGCTAGGGGGGCAGGTACACCAAGCGTATAATGAAAAATACGCGTCTATGAAGCTACGCGTCCGTGAACAGTTGGCAATATCAATATTTTTTTATTTTTTGAATCAGAGATTGTCTGATTATTTAATTTATGATACAAAGAACTTAGAATTGTAAATAAAAATTTTCAGTCACGTATACATTAGTAATAGTTTTGCTGTTATATATTCATGTCAGATCTTAAAAAAATGTTTAAGTTCATGATTAAAGTTAACCAACGACCAATCCCAACTAAGACAGAAATAGTTTGGAATCCAGATCATTACAATCGATACTTATTACTCCTATTATTGGGACTCAAAGTAATATTGAACCATATGTGCGCTCTAAACCTTTGTCAGGCCTACACACGACCCTCCTGTGGTCACCCAACCATTATGAATTTGACACTCAAAGTCAAGTTCGAGAGGCAAACATCGCCAAACTCAAACTATGCAGTCAATATCGTGTAACCACACAAATTAATGAGCCACACAAAATTGTAATCACGAACTAACCTAGCTCAAATACCCACGTCTAAACTTTAGGCTAACAAGCTCCGAAGTTTGCGAAACTTAAGCAAACTTGAAGACTTTAACTTTAGTGCGGACAAATTAAAAAGACAGGGTGAACTTTCTTTAATTGGAGGTAACGACTCTTTTTAGATTTTGAGAGATTTTATTAGTATGGAATCGTTGTTTTTATTTGGTCCTGCGTGGTGGATTCGGTGTAAGTTTAGGAAGTTTAGTGAATAAGGAAAAAGCTACCAACTTGACCGTGGTCATGTTCTGGCTAGAACATGGCCACGCGCGTTTAGATATTTTTGACAAATCAGGTGGATTTTGAGGCAATTATTTGGCTGAAAACAATTTTATTCTATTATTTTGTGTGTACTATTCATTTTAGACTAAGAATGTAACGGTAGTGGTTATATCGGGACCGAATTCAGAGTTGAAGTTAATTTGAATTGTTGGAATCGGAACTGAAATCGGAAGTAAAGAAACACTACTAAAATGAATGAAAAACTTGAATAAGTATAAATAAAGAGCGAATACACAACATTAATGAAAGAGTAATCGACAGAAGGTACGACAGAGGGAAGTTGTTGCGCGACAATATGTTTGTATTTCCGATATAAATACCGATTTAAATTTATCGGAATTGAAGGTGCAAAATCAGTCGGAAGTTCCGAACTTTCACAATCGAAATAAAACCTACATTACTTCTTTTTATCTTGTTTAAATGCTTCAAAAAGTCAAACGAGCCCAAGGGCATCCAAGGTGACCCCCACAAAACTTGGGAATCAATATATCTTCAACAATGTACGGGACACGTTCCTAAGAAATTGCATAGCCTGCACTTTCCATAAGTACACCAGCGCAATAAAGTTTCGCACTACATATTGTGAGAATAGAATTGTTTATCGACAACATGAGCCGCTTATTGTACACTTTGTATCGGATTTGTTAGACTTGTGTGTACTTTGGGTATATTGTGAATATGTGAGATGAAAGTACCGAGGTACTTTTGAAATTTTGCTATAAACAACAGCCAACTCTTCGAAAAGAGTTGGTTGGTTCATAGCAAAATTTGAGAATACGCTTTTTGTGCTATAGGAAATGAATATTGTAATAACCCTAGTTGACTATTGCAAGTTATTACGAATATGAGTGTTTAGTTCTTCTGTAGGTACTTCTTAATAGTCTAACAGTCTGTGTTTTCTAATATCGACACATGCATTTGAAGTTTTTACGTTTCGATTTTGCTTCTTTATAATGTGGTCAGATATTATTGCACGTAGCACGCTTGCTAAGAAGTAACCTATTCACTCTTGACTTACAGAACCCTAGGTTGTAGCTATCATGAAACATAGACTTCGACAGGGAATTCAACTCGTTAGCTGCTCCCTAGATAATGCTGGCTTTTGATTGCTTAGATTATTTCGTCATAACTTGGTTTTAATAATGTTATAGTGACATAGGAACTAAACTTTGAAATCCTGCATCGCGCAATTAGAGTTCTCCGTGCGATTTGAACATATACAACAGCTCAAAATCATCTATCGGGCAGTTGCCCGCACCAGACATATAACCCATCTGGTTGGAGGATACTCCCTTTTCAACGGAGGTTTGCGGGACTTTACACTCTGTACCGTATACCCCTAAAGACCTGCTCTTTGACTATACAGGTGTCGCAGATACACGCACACAAATCATAGGATCCCCAGACTCCCTCACAGATGTCCTGAAAAACCTGAAAGCCTAATCAGTTTTTGGATAGAAGTGAGCTGGTTGGAATAAGTCCACCAAGGATTTGCCGGCCATGGCCCACGAACAATGGTCCACATAGGACTAACTGCGGAAACCATACGCGAACTGAACTGAACCCTTAGAGATCAAAAGCTACTTACCCCAGACCAAGGTCCTGCCACCCACACAGGGCAGTCATGTTGGCTGCAAGGCTGAGTAGACCGCGGTGCTGGTGATACGCAACCGGGTTCCGCATTCGCACCTGAGGAAAGAAACCCATCACAAAAATCGATCACATAAAACTTAATATCGTCAGTAAAATAGACCAGACCTCATAAAATAGCCCCTATATTAAACCTAGATTTGATCATCTTACTACTTCACATTAAATTGTGTCGTAAAGTCAGGTTGTTACTGTTATAACTCTATTCCATACGAATGTAAAATACTCCACATTTGATAACACTTCTGGACACTAGACAGTTATATATTTTTGGTTTTTAAAAGACGTTAATATCAAACTACAATTTACTCCTGTATCGTGAGTGACAAGCATGTAAACTCACGTGCACAAGACACCCAGATCCGGAACTTCTCCGTGCAGTACAAATGTACAAAGGCAGACTGCCTAATGCTTTAGGCATTTTCTACCAGTCCATTACCTAAGAGTTTTTTTTAGGTGGGAGATCATCCAATGACATCTCGCGCTCTAAGGTGGAGCGCCCTGCCTTGCCTTGCGTTCCAGGACTCCGGGTTTCCCTTTCGGAAGCCAACCCATGGCCCCAGTAGGCATCGGCCCTGCTGGGCTCTATGGTTTTGCTGACATCTCTTTGAGGCGCGCGTGGAACCTACGCGCCGTCGACGACTCGGGTTTGGTCCGGGCGGTTACCGGACAGAAATACCTATTGCTCACCATTCGCAAGCTCGCGGTTACTGTGGCTAATTAAGGTTGGTAGAGACAACATAGCAGAAACCATCATAGCAGCATGACCATTCTAACCTCTCCAAGTTTTCTAATTTTTGGACCTCTTTTTCCGTAAATCTACTTCCACGGTACGTTCTATTAAAAACTTAATTTGAAGGAAAACTCACCAGGTTCATACGTATCAGTCTTAGTAACGTTGGCAGACCTCGCACACAGTACACGACGTGATCGAACGCCCCCACCACATGTCACGCTGCACTGCGACCATTCACCGACATACCATCTGTGGAAAGACCGAAACGTTATTCAGGAAACTCATCATTATATCAGCCGAAAAACGTCCACTGTTGGACATAGGCCTTCCCCAAGTGTCGCCACAATGAACGGTCCCGTGCGGCTCGTATCCATTGGAATGGGCATCCATTGGATTCCCGCAACCCTTACCAGGTCGCGTAGAACTCGGTCGCCGCTCCAGAAGCTTTCGGCCCCAACGGCCATCTGTTTTGCGAGCAATATGCCCTGCCCATACATGCCATAACATGTTACCATAGCACCATTAGTTCATGAGAGCCAGTTTCAGCAAAGATAATACAGTAATGTTTTAAAAAGGAAACAGAAAAGCAGCTTTTCTTTGAACAAAGGCATTTGTTATACAACTTACTTGAAAGGACACGGATGCGTGTTACACCTGACAACAGATGCCTGCGGCTTACTGGAAGCGTCACACAGTTGCTCAGGAGCATCGGACCCTGTGAGACGGTCACGACACACTGCTAGAGACATCTTGTAGCCTGCAACAAAAACGGTTTTATTAGCATCTTGTATATGAGTGGGTAAACAGTGGACTTTTTTTAAGGTTCTGTACCTCAAAAGGAAAAACGGAACCCTTATAGGATCACTTTTTGTCCGTCCATCTGTCTGTCTGTCTGTCACGATCCTTTATCTCGGAAACGTGTGGAGGTATCGCGTTGAAATTAAAACTATATACAGGTCTGCGGTCCTTTGAAGCTGTAAAAAATCAAACTTCTGAGTTACTGAAAAAAAAAAGATACGGCCGTTTATGTAGCAAAAAACGTATATTTTGACACTCTAGAAAAAGAAAAGAAAGAAGAAACGGTGTACGGACTCAATGCGCAAGTCCAACTCGCACTTGCCCGGTTTTTTGTAAAAAGGGTAAAATCTTCAAACGGCGCTTGAACTTTTGTGGAAAAGGCCAGGTCGCATACACATCAAAGAGTTCATTCGCTGGGTGAACTGAGCCCCACTCTGAGCACCCGTGGCCCTTGAGTCCCGACTGCCTTATATGGCCCAACACTGGTTGTATAGTTTAATATATCGAGGCGATTGCTTCTTCGAAGATTTCTTCTCCGGGCGGAAGCGACCTTGAGAAAGTAGGCCCGATGCCACTCGGCAGAACCTCCGGTTACGTAGAAACAAATCCTCCAGTTTTATGTCTCCGCCAGTATAACCCTCACTACGGGTGAAAGAGGCATGATTTGCCTTAAGCTCGTGACCTGGATCTGCCACTCACAGGCCCACGCAGGGCACTTCTCGAGCACAAACTGACACTCTATCTGCGATACCAATTATACAGAAGAGTTTATTGAAAGTTTTTGTTTTTGTTTTTGGAATGCCCCCATAAGGTGGACCGATGACCTGGTGAGGGTAGCGGGAAACCGATGATTGCAAGACGCATAGGACCGTTCATTGCGGCGACACTTGGGGGAGGCCTATGTCCAACAGTGGACGTCTTTCCAATGACGAGTTGAGATGACCAATCACAAAAAAAATAGTATCAACTTAAATTGGGCTAAGATGTAACGAGAATAAGCACAAATATTTCGGACTTCGACAATTGCTATCGCTTTTAGAATGTCGCTCCAAACCTCAAGCCCTGGGGGAGCTCCCCAGGGCTTGAGATAACCTACTCAATGAAGACTACAAGAAAACTTAGACCACGGCTTCTAAAAAAACTTAGATCAGTTTTGCAGTTCAATCTCATGTTACCCTGTTGTGTTTGGTTGACCGAAATAGCAACGGCCAATGAAATTACTTGAAGTGAGACTAAATTGGACAGGGTTACAGGAATGTATGGCATTTATTTGAGGGTAAAAACCAACGAGAGAATAATAGTTCTGAACTTTTTGGTGTTATATGTATGTGTTGCTAAATATCCCTTTTAAAAATATTCAAATTTACAACATTAACACACAATGGTAGATACTTAAACGTAAGTGTATTTTACTTGGCTCTAAAAAATATTATTTTCCTAAAAACTGGAAGCAACTAAGTGATTTAACCTTTAAAAAGAAAATAGAATTTCTTAGCATATAAATCTTATTATAATTTGAATGAGTTTTTTTTTTAATGAGATAATTATAATTTGCTAGTATTAAGTAATTTAACGTCAACATATTTTTAATAAATACATATAATTTTATTTAATATGACATTCCATAATAATAGTTTATTGTAATTTGTATTCTATTATTCATATTTTCATGATATTTTTGAATGAGTTCACTAAATATGTAAGACTGAACATTTTTTGTTTCTATGCTTTTATCTCATTCTATCGTCTAAGGCAACCATGACCACTTATTTTTGATTTGACAACTGTTGCATGCCGTTTGAGTTAATAAAAGATTATCTTATATTGTATAAAGAAAATCAACACACCCAAAATAGTAATCAATTGCTGTGTTTCTTCTCTAAACCCAATAAACATTGTAATGGATAGGTACTTTGTCAATATTAAGACTAGCAAACTTGCTAGACCACTAGCCAAAAGCCTTTGGATCCTTGAATGTTTGACGTTTAATCTAATGACGATTTAGACTTCAGTACCTAATATTAAGTCCTTCATTAAAACTAGACGATCTAATTGGCGGCTTTACTTTACAGAAAATGGTAAAGGACTTGAATATTTGTAATTGACGACTACCTAAAATAATTGTATGACCACCCTATATAGTGACTGGCAATTAGTGTACGATACTGAAACACGTGATTGTATTAGTAGTACAAACAATTTTTATTATGGGAGCAAAGCCGAAATCGCGAAAAAAATATCAGTTGTTCAGTACATTAGGCAAACATAAATGTACCGAACAGCTGATTTTTTTTTCGCGATTTCAGGTTTGTTCCCATAGTAAAAGTTGTTGGTTATCACGAGCACAATCACGTGTTTAAGTATCGTACACTAATTACCAGTCACCCTTGTATGGGATGTATCCTATAGAATCTGAAACGCGTTTTTCTCAAAATCGCAGCTGTATGGGATGACATGTTATTCCTTGACTACATTCACTTAAAATCTATAAAACTGTATCAATGCATTTGATGTGTACGGTTCTTATTAATGTATGCTATGCCGGAGGTCGTGGGTCCAATTCTCACCCAAAATAAAGGTTTGTACGATGAGCACGATCATTTGTTCTATAACTGGGTGTAATTTTATATAATAGGTATGTATTTAGAAATATATATAAGCATGTTTATCACTTTTCTAGTACTCATAGCACAAGCTCTGCTTCGTTTATGACTAGATGACGTTGTGTGAAAGTTGTAAAAAAATTGCCACTCTCATTTTTGGTGTTTAATCTTTTTTGCGCAATAAATGATTACAAGGACCAACATGTACTTAGAGATTGACAATGTAGACTATTTTCATATATTTTATTTCATAAAAAAATACAATCATAATTACAATTAACCGGTTAGTATCTTAAAACATTGACACAGTCAACTTTTTGTTTCTCTAGTTGTCCAAATTTAATATTTTCGTGTCGAAATTAAACAGAGGCTGCTTCACAGCTCCAATTTCCCTCGAGGTCAGAAAAATATAAATTTGGACTAAAAATTACACCTACCTTCTATCATGTATGTCGGTAGGTATATATTTACACTTCTGTATTATTTCAGCTCGTTACCGACAAAAGGCCCCGTGTAAATTTCAGCTCTTTCGCCTAAATGCCAGCTCAAAGGGTATTTTACACTCCCTTTTAAACAAAATTAGGACGTCCAATGTTATATTTGTCCAAGTAGATGAAAATATATTCAAGAGTCAAGGCGAAACATCCCTTAAAATTAAATTTCGAAAGCGGGGATCGACAGCTTTTATTCGTTGAATGGAACTCGAAGTTAAAATTTACCGTGTCGTGTATTAAATTTCGGAGCCCAGTTAAATAACGTTGACTGTATTTTATTTTACAATAGTTAGGTAGGTATATAATTATATAAACGTTGAAATCGGTTCTGAGATATGAAATCTGTCTTGCGAGTTTTAGGGAAATAAAAATAATGATGTCGTAAGAGGAAAAGTTTACTTTTAATACTTTAGTTTTAATATATTGTAATTAATAGGAACTTGTTTGCTTTTCAGAAGTTTTGTCATTTGGTAGGCTGGTTTTTTCGGTGCCTACCCATGTTAGCATAGCGTAGCATATTCGGCCTTATAATAAGTATCTCCAAAAACTTGATTATGATGAAACCGAACTTCTTCTACACATAATACAATAGCACCGCACAAGTTACACTTACACTAACACTTCAATAACACTTCACAAGTTACACTTACACTCTCACACTACACTCTCACATTACATTTTCATTCACAACCCTCTTCACATAAAAAGGGGGAATGCATGTTTTTATTATAAAAAAAAAAGTTTCTTTTTTATTTTGTTTATTTTTGGAAATTTTGCTAAGTGTTGATTATGACTACTGTGTATAATATAGGTATTAGCTATTCGAGGGGAATTGCTCTGATAGCCAAAATACAGGCTTTGCCTAGTTTGGCTACAGATGCTACTATGTTTATGTATTTACTTACCGCACCACATATGTATGTAAAAAAATTTATTGTAATTGTTTTTGGCAAAATAAACATTATTATTATTATTATATTATAATGTTCCCACTGTTGGGACTCAGGCCTCCTCTCTAGGAGAGGGAATGAGCCGTAATCGGGCCCAGTGCGGGTTGGTGAATATCACATGTCTTCGAATTTTTGGTTCTCGGTCATGCCGGTTTCCTCACGATGTTTTCCTTCACCGTTACGCCTGGCTGGGTTTTGAACCCGCGACCCACAGCTCATAAGTCGGGGCCGTAACCACTCGGCCAAACCACCCATGTTATTTTCAACAAAATTTGTATTAAATTTTTAATACAAATACAATCTAAAAAAAATTGTTCAGAATGATTTTCTTGTGTTTACCATAAAAAAAAAAAACAATAACAACAAATTCTGTAACCAAACAAGAACCAGTTTCAAAACCACTACATTTGCCTGAAATGTAATTCTATACCTCCAATAAACTCTGTGGATAGGCGGCACCGCCACCGGAGGGAAAAGTACAAAAACGTAATTATTTTTCCATTTACGAAACACGAAACGTTCATTTGGAAGATGAAATTAGAAAAAAAAACATTCGAGCAAGTTCGCTTCGGTAAAGGTTCCGTGGCAACGCTTATTTTTAGAGCTGTTTGGCCAAATCGAAAGTAAAAAACATAAAAAAGTACACGTGTATTTGAGAAATAAGGATAACGTCAGAAGATTTGTTGTCAACGTGACTTTGAATTACTATTAGGGGTAAACAAGCGTTCGACAAGACCTACTTACATGGGATGTGAAAGATCAAGGTTGAAAGTCAATCTATAATATAAAAGCGAAATACCACCACTGATTAATCACGAAATTTCAGAAACTATAACACCTACAAATTTAAAATTTGGCAGGTATGTTCCTTATAGGGTGTAGACATCCGCTAAGACCGAAACTCTACCCCTAAGGGGGTAAAACGGGGGTCTTAATTTTATGTGGAGTAATGTACTTCCACGCGGGCGAAGTCGCTGGCGGAAGCTAGTAAGCCATATGATGAACATGGCTATGTACTCGTAAAAAGAAGTAGAACATAGGAAAGATGAAAAGAAGGTGATTTTTGAGATGGGTTCTTACATGTATAATACATGTATACGGAAGGAAAATATGAGTTTCGCTAACCTCAAATTAGGAAGGAATTAGGACAGGATTATGATGATATTATTATTGGGACGAATCTAAATCTAAACTTATATTATAAAGCTGAAGAGTTTTTTTGTTGGTTTGGACGCAATAATCTCAGGAACTACATTTGTCGAGGAATATATAGGTTATATAAAATTAAGCTAACATCACAGGGGACAGCTACAAAATATAAGAGAGATTAATGAAACATGGTATGACTAAGGAGAAAGTAAACATTGAACCAAGTTCTAATAGTGTATTGCATTAGTAAAGCCAAAAGTGTCTTACTATCACGACAATTTTTGTTTTTGAGATGAGATATCATAAAATTACTCCCGCTCTAGGTTGAGCGAGAAGGAGTATCAGATTTTTACTGACTAAAACTCACCTGCGTTCCTTTAGTTCCCTTTTACGTTCTAGAGTCACAGTATCTCTTTGATAACCGATTTAGTAATCAACATCGAAAATAAATTTAACTCTTTTAACATTAAATTGGACCTAATTCCATTATCGTTCAAGAGCTAGAAGCCCCTAAAAGAAATAAGAATTAAGTATAGGTCTTACAGTATTTAAATTCACATTAAGCGAGTTTGGAAAACAAAATTACTGAGCGTTATTAAGAAACGGATATAAAAAGGAACTGCTGTGGTCAATTTACTTTAGAAACGTTGCAATTATTTGACCAAGCTGGCCAAAGAGAATTTAGGAGAATAGAACCAAATAAATATTAAAGATCTGAAGAAGGTGGCGGGTGAATTGTTTAGGGAAGGAGAAAGCACATAATATAAGCAAGTAAAGGAATAGATTATATGTATATATATGTTAAGTAGATACATGATGATTATAGTTTGATTAAGAGCGCTGTTCGGGCGCCGTCGCTACCTTCGGCACTCGTCGGGCTGCATCGTCGACGTCGCGCAAGACATGCGGGGCGACTGGCCCGCCATCACTTCACCAGCGAGAACGACCGAACGACCGACGATACACGCGCGTTGTAAATTCCTCATTTGTAATTGGATATACGTTTATCAGTTTACAGTCCACTGCTTTTCATTTAAGTCCAAGTATAGACCTTAACAGCGCCCAACCTGAGATATATTTCCATACAACCCCGCTTTTTACGTGATTATGATGAAATTACACATTTTTCTCTAGATATTTTGGAAATAAAGGCCGACCGAAAATAATTTAGTATATATGAGAAGACTAAATGATTATTACAGATCTAAAGAAGGTTGCTGGCGAATTGAATGGGAAAGGAGAAAGCACATAATGTAACCAAGTTAAGCAGTAGTTATACGGATGTGTACCTATGGTAAGTAAATACATGATTTTTGTTTGAATAAAGAAAGATATTGAGGACACACAGAGACAGGTCCACTAAAATCTGTGTGGTTCTTTCCTCAAAAGACTATCCCAGACATCATCTTCATGGTTCTCATAATAATATGAGTTGGTACCATATATAATTGCTGTATGAACTTTAACTTTTGGAGTAGCGTAATTAGAGACACAATAGTAAGACAATGGCGCACGAACGCCGGCGTTCGTGCGGGGATAAACAACTTAAAAGTGATATCTGAATTTCATTCGGTGTTTCTCAGGGTAGAGTCAGCTAGGAAACACCGGTCTCATCTAGTTTAAATTAACGCAAAAGTGTTTTTTTTTTAATTATGGATAGGCTCGCATTTGACCATTACCTCACCTGATAGTAAGAGATGATGTGGCCGACGATGGAGCACGCTTGCCTAGAAGTAACTTATTCACTCTTGCCTTAAAGACTCCTAAGTTGTACCTATCAGGAAACACAGACTCCGGCAGATAACTCCACTCTTTAGCTGTACGCACAATAAATGTGTTCCCAAAACGCTTTGTATGTATGGGTTTTTTTTTTTTTTTTTCGGGTGGGAAAATCATCTAATGACATCCCCCGCTCTCGGGCGGAGCGAGAGATAGTGTCAGACTTTTACTGACTAAAAACCCACTCCTGTTCCTTCTTTGCCATTTTTCCAGGGCCCCGGGGATCACTTTCGCATCACCCATGGCCCCAGTAGGCCTCGACCCTGCTGGGCCCCTACGGTTGCTGACATCTCCCTGAGGCGCGCGTGGAACACTACGCGCCGTCGACGACTTGGGCTCGGTCCGGACAGTTACCGGACGATCGGACGACGAGCCACCCATTGCTCGCCGTCCGCAAGCCCGCGCCTACGGTGGCCGGAAATCGGGATCGGAATCCCGGCGGCGGTTGGGGCGTGAGGACCGTTGCCTCACGCGATCGGCCGCCTCCTTTGCCAGCATTACTGCTTCGCAGAAAGAGGCAACCGCCTGCCACTCCTCCTCACTCCGGACCATGGCCTGTACCAAGGCTCGGCGCGGGAGATCGCTGCCGCCGATCGCCCCCACGAGGACACGGCGGTGCTCTGCCCAAGCAGGGCACACCTCTACCGTATGCTCCACCGTGTCCTCCGGGCGGTCCACACAATGGTGGCACCTGGGCGTCTCTTCTGCACGAATCCGGTGCAGGAACCTCCCGAACTTACCATGTCCGGTGAGGACCTGCGTCATGCGGTAGGTAAGGACGCCGTGAGGCCTTTCCAGCCACTCCTCAAAGAGGGGACTTATCGCCATAATTATGGCGTGCCCAGCACTGGGTTGCGACAGTCGCTGTCGCCATTCCACCATGAGATCCCGCCGGAAGTCTTTCCGCCATGCCGCGACTTGGCGCGGCAGCGGAGTTTCACCCCGGCGTTGCATCTCCAGATGTCTACCATGTACCGGTGGCGCAACGCCGTACGTCTTGTGGTCCGATGATGGAACGGACTTGGCGGAATTAGGTTGTGCAATTCCAGTACACACTCCCCGAAATGAAACGATAGAAAACCGACAAGCTAGCAACTAGGCGTCGATGCTCAAGACTTTGGAGTTTTGACTTTGTTATAACCAATTGGCAAAATAAACATCATTTAGTTATGCAGGGACGAATAGCTCTATTTATCGCGATGGAATAAAATGTTTTTAAAAGAGTACCTAACTTTGGAGTTTCTTCATACAAAACCCAACTCTTGGGAACTGTGTACGTGTGTGTGTGTTCTTATAAGCCCTTGTACGTTTATGTGAAATAGAATATTTTAAAATTTGTGCCCTTCTATACGGCCCCAGGTTTAAAAGCGTCGTCTCGTGAAAGTAATTCGATTATGTATGCTTTAGTTGGTGATTATAATGAATTTCGTATGCTGTATAGAGAATAATATCTCCAGGATTCTTTTTAAAGTCGACTAGGAGACTACTCAGATATTTATGGTGATGCAATATATACTCGTATCATCATTATCATCATATCAGCCGAAAGACGTCTACTGTTGGACACATTGTCCCCAAGTGTCGCCACAATGAACGGTCCCGTGCGTCTCGCATCCATCGGATTCCCGCAACCCTTACCGGGTCATCGGTCCACTTTGTACGAGGCCTTCCAACACTGCGTCTTCCGGTACGCGGTCGCCACTCCAGAAGCTTTCGGCCCCATAACGGCCATCTGTTCTGCGAGCAATGTGCCCTGCCCATTGCCACTTAAGTTTGGCGATTCTTCGTACTATGTTGGCAATCTTAGCAATACATATATTTTGGCTCTAAAATTTTTTTTTTAAGGTAGAAAATCATTCAATGACTCGTCCCGCTCTAGGGCGGAGCAAGAGGAATTGTCAGACTTTTATTGACTAAAACCACACCTATAATAATAATAATAAGTTTTCTAGACTTTCCATGAGAGTTTTCTTGCAATTTACATAATTTAGGGAATAAATGTTTGCTTTTTTTTACATTTAGTCTGTTATAAAGTAGTGGTCCCAGATATACATAAAAGGAGACAATTTTTTTTGGGCCCACTATTTAACGGTTACGTTTATTAATCATATTACACATGGAAAAAGCGATCATCTTATTATAATTAACAGACCAAAAATTATATAGAAATCTAACCGGAATAATGAAATAATAGTAAAAAAGTGTTACGGCAAAAAATGCTTGTTTAGGAGCGTTTTCAAGTTTATTTAAACGTGAAAAAAAAATATGTTACTACAGTGCGCAGCGGTGACATCGGATTTAAATGCGTTTCAAGAGATAATAATTAATTGGTACAGCGAACTTGTTTTTAATGCTGTTATTAACGATTAACACAAATATCAAGTAACGTACTTTAAAAATCACCGTGGAACGAAACGTAATTAATAGCCCGTTGCAGATGCTCTGTGGTCCAGTTTCAATCAGTTTGACACTGACAGACAACTAGTGGTGGGTCGTTGTCGAATTTTAGACGGACGAGACGTAACCGTTTTGGCGACGACAAAAACGGTTGCAGAAAACGGTCGTCGTCGCAACTGGTTTGAAGACGAAACTATCGTTGAGTGAAGTAGTTGCAGAAAACGTTCGTTGTCGCAACTAGTTTGAGGACGGTAATAAATTCTGTACTCGTCGCGTCGTCATTTCAAAACCAGTTATTACAATGAAAAATGAACTTTATGACTATAAACATAAAATTCATTTTTCATTGCAATAACTGGTTTTAAAAACGACGACGCGACGAGTGTGATAGTTGAAGCAAAGGATTTTCGACCTTATTTTCTTAACAGGAAGATAACAATTCGCATACAGTAATTCGAAGACTGGTTTGTGCAACGAAGACTGGTCGCAGGATGGAAAACGGTTGTTACGTTGCAGAACAAAAAACGGTCTTTGAAAACTGTTCGTCGTTGAAACGCCCACCGCTACAGACAACATTATTATTGTTTCCGATTACTAGATAGTTGCATGTTTCTTCTGTTCTTTTCGTATTTTTATTCGAAAGATTTTATGAAAATGGCATCTGTAGATACATGCATAATCCACAAAGTCGTTGTATCAATTGTGCAGCATGATTTCAACGGAATGTTGAATACTGCTCTTGCTGGATACTGTTGTAATTGTTTAGTGGGCAGACGCACTGTTTGCTGCTGTGCGTATGTGATGTGTTTAGTGTGGTTTTTATCTTGGGCGCGGCATCAAGGTGAGGTTGAGCCACCTGCATCTTTTTTAGATGAAATACTGCTTTTAAGAGATGACTTTGAAAATGATGATGATGAACAATAATAAATACTTGTGATGTACCTATAATGTGGTTTTTATTTCTCCTTACACAACCAGCATAAAACACATCACCTTATTATTTTATATCTACAGTCAATGGCCGGCAAAAGCCGCGCTATTTCGAAATGAATACATCTACGCATTTTCATGAATAAGTCTATCAAATCGTGTAAATCACATCAAAATCTGTCACGTAGTACAGACGTGACTTTGTTTTATACTGTATATTATTGAACAGTGCACTATTTTAACTTAAAATACCAAGGACCTATCCACTCATTAGACAATCGCTCTTGTGAGATTTTAGGTTATTATGAGAGTCAAGGTTTGACTGTCGTATTTCACGGTACTCCAGTTACATAAAGTTTTGCTAATATTACCAATGTAATCTAGAGATTATAAGGAATCAACTAACGTGCATTTCATTGCTATACGCCACAATTTGTGGTGGGCCTATTCCCCAAACAAAAAAAATTGTCTCCTTTGGCTGTAAAAGCATTTTTTGTGCTTTTTGTGGGAAAAACTAAACATATCTTTCCGTCTCTTTTTGGTATGTTCAGTGCTGAAGCGGAGGGCTGCGTGTTGTTTTAGTACAATGCTCATTATGATTAACTGCCGGACTGTTAGTACTTCACAAGTTTTGTAGAGCAGGTTAGTGGGAAAAAGAAAAGGGCGGCAAGTAGACAATGACATGACTATGTTCCTTCTTTAACTAGCGTTCCAGGACGGGTTCCTTTTTGGATTATCCATTAACTAGGCTTCGGCCTTTCTGGGCCCGTAGGGTTTTGCTAACATATCTTTGAGGCGCGCGTGGAACACTACGCACCGTCACGCATCGACTACTGACTCTAAGGTGGAGCGAAGGTATGTCAGACTTCTATTGACTAAAACATACCTATGTTTCTTCAGTTGCCAATGGTCTACGATCATGAAATTTCTGCCCTGTTGGGCCCTTACGATTTGCTGACATCTCTTTGAGGCGCATGTGGAACGGACTCCCAAGTCACAGGCAATAAGCCTAGTTTGGGAGCCGTCAGGGAACCTGTTATTGTGTACCTACAATGTATGTTATGTTATAAAGTTGATAAAGTTGTAGCGACATCTATGGCGTCACATAGGAACTAATCCTGCATCGCGCAATCAAAGTTCTCCGCGCGATTAGAACATATAGAACAGCCCGAAATCATCTATCGGGCAATAGCCCACCAGACATAACAACCGTCTGGTTGGAGGATCCTCCCTTTTCAACGGAGGTATGTGGGGCTTTACTCTCTGTTCCACATACCCCCAAAAGTTAATTACAATGTTATGAAGAAAAAAAAAAAGAAAAAAAAATGTGGAACACTACGCGTGAACGACTCGGGCTCAGTCCTTTTCGTACGGGCGGACTGCGAGCTATACTCATTGCTTGTCGTCCGCAAGGCGTCTGTGATGTAATATTTAAAATTCGCTTATCTCTAGATTCGTAAATTACGTGAAGTAATAAACCATGGGTACGTTAGTATTCCTAACTTTCATTCGTAGGTTGGCAATAAAATAAAAATAAATTGTTGCCAATAAAATAAAACGTAAATGTTCGTTTTATTTGAACGTCGTAAGCGTACTTTGTGACCTTTGAATGTAACCTAGAAATAGGTTATTTTGATTTTTATAGGCGTAGGTTTAGCGACATTATTTTTAATTTGATTTACTTTTAATAATGGTTTGGCAAATAAACTGCCCGCCTACGCGATGGAATTGGTACTTAATCTTTATCTCTTTAATTATATTTAAGGTGAAACTGACTGACATATCAACGCACAGTCCAAGCTGCTAGAACTAGGAGCGTGAAATTTTGCGCTAGGTTTCATTTTATGACGTAGATGAGTACTAAGAGATGATTTTTCAAATTCACCCACTAAGGGGATTTTTTTTTTTTTTTTTGGGATGAAACGAGGATCCAAAGTTTGTTTAAAAGAAAGACTGACTGGCCTGTTGGTCTTGTGGTTAGTGGCCTTGACTGCTATGCCGGAGGTCGTGGGTTCGATTCCCACCCAGGACAGATGTTTGTGTGATGTAGAATTTATCTATAATATGTACATATGTATTTAGAAATATATAAAGTATATTATGTTTATAAGTCGTCTATTACTCATAACACAAGCTCTGCTTAGTTTGGGACTAGATGGCGTTGTGTGATAGTTGTGGAAAAAAAAAGAAAGAAACTTATTTGCGACTCACACAGGATAAACAACAAACATACTTCTACACACTTTCTTCTTCTGCTTCTTTTAAGTAACCTACTTTCGCGCGGGGGGAGCCACTTGCAAAAGCTAGTATGCCTATAGACAACTTTCAGTTTCGAATACAAGTTATAATTTCTCAAGTCAATGAACCTGCCTAGTGCCTAACCTGGTCCCAACTATTTTGGATCTACATTGGTTTCCAATAGTTGTTGTAAGTTTAGGATGCAGTTACAACATTTCAATTAATTTTAATGCAAGCGATAGTAGGCGGTAATAATAATACTGCTCATATTTATTTGTGACAAATGAGTATATTAGAAGAAGTTCAAAAGTGGCGCCAGTGACTGAAAAGTTGAAAGGGAATCGTTTGTCTTGGTATGGCCAAGTAAAGAAAAGGATAAAACGCATGTTATTAAAAGAGTTATGAGTATACATGTGGATGGATGGAGAGGAAGAGGGAGGCCAAAGAAAAGATGGATGGATTGTGTGAGAAGTTATATGAAAGAAAAAGGAGTTAGTGATAGCGTGACGGGTGACAGGACAGAATGGAAGAAAAAACGTGTTGCGTCGACCCCAAATAACACGGGACAAGGGCAGGAAGGTGATGATGATGATATTTGATAGCGAAAATTAAATTTGTATTTTTTAAATTGTAAATTGGTAATTATTATATACATTAAATCTCTACAATTTTATGAAACAGTCTCATCCAGCTATAACATAATATAGCTTAACGATAATAAAATAACTATGCTAATCAACAATTTAGATCTCAGGCTCAAAACTTCTTTTGAATACATAAATAATTATGTAAATATATCCGTTTAGTCTTCTTGAGATCCCGCTGAGTATCAAATTGAATGTATACGTATTTTATCTGCAAGCTTTCGTATATTGGGAGAAGAAAAAAGAAAGCGGATTTTGTTTTCTGTGAAGCCAGAATAAACTATTGATTGTTTTTTGTTTTCTGAAAAATCATTCGTATTTTCTGCTTGACTTGAGTGATTTTTATTGTTTGAAACCTGAAACACGTGTATAGTATTTTTATGTAAAGAATATATGTACAAAATTTCATAACTGTATGATGAAAAATCACGAAGTTATAAGCCTGTTATGTTACCTGGTTGGCCGCACAAATACACGATCACCCAGGCGACTGAGGGGTTGTTTTACTCCCACATCCAGCTAGTGTCTAATGTCCGCTATAACCTGCCATGACCTGTGTTGTACTTAGTGTCGGTGGTGTCCAACTTGTGACCTTTTTTTAAATATTTTTGGAAAAATATATAACATGGTGTAAATATTATTGGAATCGATTCAGTTACTGATTCTGAACCTGATACTAAAAATAATGTTGTATATAGAGACGTTGCGAGCATTTTGATGGTCTATCTTTTGTATATTTTGTCGTTCAAAAATTGCTGATTCAATGGCTAATTTCAACTAAAAAGAAAAGTATGTACAGATGAGTATAAAGAGGATTCACTGGGCATCAAAAAATTCGTCCACGTCACGTTATATGGCAATGATGATTCGTTGGCCAAAAAAAAACCCAGCCCTCTGGTAACGTGAATAGTCAACTAATGTTTATTAGTTTAGTTATTTGTATAGTGTAATTACTTAAATATTTGTGAGAATGTAAATATAATTAAATAAAAAAAAACAGTTCTGTTATTAAAGATCTAAAGCAACATTTCAACTTGTGATTTTGATTAAAACCAAAAGACGTAAACATTAAGCGGTTTAGTCTTCTCTTGAAAGATCAGAACTTCCCAACTATGGGAGTTTAGATGTTATGAAGACAAAAGAATGCATAGGTACATGTACCACAAAATACGCTGATAAACGGAATCGGCTAGCTTACGTTCACAAACAGAATTCTTTTGAAACTTCTTCTTTCCGTGTCGATGTACTCAAACTATTTTTTTTCTTATCGGTATTTGGCGACTTGTATAGTTCTGTTATCGTTGGCCTCGTATAGATCCTGAAAAGATATAGTAGACCTGAAACTTGCTAGCGCTGCTACTAATACAAAAGTTGATAACATTGAAACTGACTTGAGAAACCTAAAAACAGCTCCACCAGCAGAGCTAGAATTTGAGTGCCTCACCTGTGAAGATGTCGTTTCTGAGCTGCATGAAAGAGAGCTTAGGAGCAAAAATATAATTATAGTGGGAATACCTGAAGCAAAAAACGACAGTAAGGAGGAACGAGCTGCTTCTGACAGTGCAGAGGTCAACAAAATTATTAAAACTATTTTTCCTGAGTGCCCTGAGCCTGTTAAAATTCACCGCCTTGGCTACTTTAAACCAGAAAAGATTCGTCATATTAAAGTCTATTTATCATCTCAAGAAAATGCGAAAGTGATACTTCGTAAAAAATCTATCTACAAAAACGAAACTGTTAAAATATACTCGGATCAAACCCCTTACCAACAAAAATTCATGAAAAAATTAACAGAAGAACTACAAAACCGAATACAAAGTGGTGAGAAAGATCTCTTAATAAAATACGTTAATAATACACCTAAAATAATACACAAGCCATCAAAAAACTAACTGAAACCGTACAACTACAATCGAACACTGGACAAGATAAAATAACATATGAAATTGCTAGCAACTACGATAACCTAGGCACAAGTCAAACATCACTAAGATTTTTATATGCAAATATCCGTAGCTTGGTAAAACCTGGCAAAATAGACGAGCTTAACTGTATACTGGCAACAATTAAAAACATTAACGTAGTCGTACTAGTAGAGACATGGATTAAAAACGAAACAGAAGCTAAAAGCCTACGACTACCCAACTACAAACATTACTATAACTTCAGAACACAGTCAAGAGGAGGCGGAGTCTCAATATTTGTTCACAAAAACATAAAACATGAGTTTATAAGCGATAAATGCGAAGATGACAACCACTTTATATGGGTGCATCTAGAAAAATTTTCTCTCGACATTGGCGCAATATATAAACCAGAAAGAACCAATTCGAAAAAGTTCCTTGAGACCTTTTCGGATGAACTCCAGAAACGGAAACGAACAATTATATTTGGAGATTTTAACTACAACCTGCTTGTGCCGAACCGATCTACCTCGGAATATAAGGATGCGCTCGTGGAACAGGGATACACCATATTGAATAAAATTGATGTTAATTACTGCACAAGGGAAACTTCAACCACAAAGAGTATATTGGATCATGTATGTACCAGCCTCAAAGATCATAAAATACATCTAGCTATTGTCGAATCTGCCATGTCTGATCACAAGCAGATTTTCTTAGAAGTCGAGAGGTATAAGCCTGAGCCTATTAAAAAGGTGAAATTTCAAGCTATATCATACACAAACTTATATAAAACTGTAGAAGACCTAGACTATAATAGCATCGGGGAGGAATATACCAGATTAGAGGAAGCAATCCAGTCAGCAATCAACAAAAATAAAACAGTTAAAAGTAAAATACTAAACCCTCCAAGGACAGATTGGATAAATAAGGACATAATTAATCAAATAGACAAGAGAAATGAATTGTGGAGAATTTACAAGAACAATCCAAATAACCGAGAATCGGAAGAAGCATTTAAAAAAGAGAGAAACAAAGTTTTTGAGAATATTCAAGCGACAAAAAGTAAATTTTATCATAAATCTTTCAAAGAATGCGAGCGTAAGCCCCTCAAGATGTGGCAGTTGATAAATAGTTTATCTAATAATAAATTAAAGAAAAGTGTTGCTCCCTCCAAATTACAATCATCTACAGGGCTGATTACTGACGAGAAGGAAATATGTGAGTGTTTTAATGATTACTTCTCTAGTGTAGGTACACTCCTAGCTAATCAGATACCTGCTAAATATCACAATAATCAGACTAACACTATCACCCCAAACAAAGCCGTAGATGCGGCAACACTTTCTCAGATAGCACCAGCTACGGCTGACGAGATTGGGAAAATAATTGATGACCTGAATGCAAATACCAGTACAGGTTTGGACGGTATTAGCGTTAAAACACTCAAATGTATAAAAAATCTCATATTGGCTAGTCTAACTCAATGTGTCAACAAATGCTTGAGTGAAGGTCACTTCCCTGACACATTAAAGTACGCCAAAGTTACCCCTATTTTTAAGGCTGGCTCCAAACTGTCCCCGGGAAATTATAGACCTATTTCGGTCTTGCCTGTACTGTCTAAAGTTTTTGAGAAACTGTTGCACAATCGGCTCAGTCTATATTTAAATTCGTTTAACTATCTTTCTCAACGACAGTATGGCTTCAGACCAAAGTCCAATACCCTTTCAGCAGCAACAGACTTAATCACAAGTCTTAAAACTAACATAGACAAGAAACACATTGCTTTAGGGATCTTTATTGACCTAAAAAAGGCGTTTGATACTGTTAGCCATAGCCTGTTAATGAATAAACTTGCCTCGATCGGTATAACTGGAAATGCTTTGAAAATTTTGGAATCGTATCTTCAGGGGCGCCGACAGGTTGTTAAAATCGGTGACAATGTTAGCGCGCCTAAGGATATCAATTGCGGCGTGCCCCAAGGCTCAATTTGTGGTCCCCTTTTGTTCCTAATCTACATTAATAATATAGACAAGATAGGCTTGAAGGGGCATATTTCTTTATATGCTGATGACACTTGCCTTTTTTATTTCGGTCATTCAATTGACTCAATAATACAGGACGCACAAGAAGATCTTATAATCTTGGAAAGATGGTTTCTAAATAACCTGTTAACTATCAATACATCCAAAACCAACTACATGATATTTGCAGCTAAAAACAAAAAAATCTCAGATCACAAACCTCTTAGTATTAATGGAGTCAATTTAAATAAAGTTAATGAAGAAAAATATCTCGGACTTATTCTGGATAATCAACTTACATGGAAACCACATATAGAAAAAACCCGTTCTAAAATACTGAGCCTAACGGGGGCGTTACGTCAAATTGTGAGATGCTTTCCTCTAAAAGTCCGCCACACTATTTATAATTCGTTGGTGAAACCGCATATCGAATATCTTATAGAACTGTGGGGTTCAGCAGCTAAAACCAACCTAGAAAAGCTACAAAGAGCGCAAAACAGAATTATAAAAGTCCTATTTCACTACCATTATTTGACCCCTACACACAAAATTTACAAAGAAACTAAGCTCTTTAACATTTCTGACATATATTTTTATAACACATGTATTTTAGTTCGCAAAATTCTTTCCAAAGACTTACACACACAAATCACACTCACAAAAAATTTACAAGTGCGAAAACGTTTTCTGAGGCGAGCACAAGACTTACACATACCTAGTACTAGAACTAACTATGGAAAAAAAACAATAATACATGAGGGAGCAAAACTTTATAACTCGTTACCTAAAGATATTAAAAATACACAATCGTTATTACTATTTAAAAAACTACTAAAATGCCACATCTTAAAAGGTCATAAAAGAATTAATTAAACTAAGTAATAAAATTTTTTGTTCCTAGTGTAAACGTGTCCTTAGATTTCAAACATAAAAACAAAGCTAACGAGTTACCGCACATCGAGCGCGTCAACGCGCCGTACGGCGGTAGATAATACAATTTTTTTATCAATTACCTTCTTACTTCATATTAAATGTAAACACTAAGATCCTGCTACTCCTGGACAACAAAAAAAAAAATGTTATCAAGTAATATTAAGTATTTATTTCTGTACAAGTGATTTGTAATCTTTAGAAATAAATGAATTCAAACCGTAAAGTGCAGATGGTTGTGCAGGATGGGCAGCATAGCTGGTGACGCATGTCTGCTATTTTTATAAATTCGTCATTCCAACACGATCCCATTGTCATTTTGCTAAAAGTTTGTAGTCTGCTAATTCATAATATTTTATTTATTTATTTTTTATTTTATTTTTTATTTATTTCACAAACAAAGTACATATTGTATTTTAACAAATAAATGCTCTAAACAGTAATATACATGTACACAAAAGTTTTAGCAGCTGGAGCCGAACTAGAACTAATCTGTATTTCGGCTTACAGCGCCAACCCCCCGCGTTACATTTCATACTAAATCTTAAATGCTCGCATTATACAATACGTGAAAATAAGGTGCACTCTGATATAGTTCTGCTCTGTTCCTCTCTTTGTGTAATGGTGTGTAATAATAATGGTCAATCATTGATCGGCTAAAGGTCTTGTGGTAGAATGAAAATATCAAGCTTTCTCGTAACAAATTAAAATCAATGAGTGCAATGACGGTCTAATGGTAGGTCACTGATCAAAGGAACTGTTAAAATTTTAGCACATTCCTGCATACGTTAAACATTAATTTGTCATTATGTACGAGATTACCATTCTATGCCATTTCTTTCAATGGAGTGTCAGTGGTTGACCATTGGAAAGTCATAATGACGCCATTATATTAGTAGATTACCAAACTTGTCAAAATCAACAATTATGAAATCAATGATAGACCATTCTGACACTATTGTAATAGCTGACTTGAGGCCCTGTACACTTGCACTGTGTTTTAGAGATATGTGGGTTGAGGAAGCCCCACTTGACCAGATTGTTTTTACAACGGCCTACCTGGGTCCGCAGTTGGATAAGAGATTTAAACATTAAAACCAAAACTGAAAATATTTAATAATTTCCAAAGTTATTTAGGCTCAAGGTTGATTGAAAGTAATTAGATTTGTTTCTACGATAAATAATTAATTACTTATATATCCGAGCTCTCGTGTCTCATTAAATAAAATTTCCATTAAACATTATTAAAATATTGTTGTATTCCTGTCAATCATTAAAAGTTAATTATTAAAGGTAAAGGCGTAGTATAATAACAAATTAATTGGGTGTCTTCAAGGCTAGAGCTTAGTGAATAGGCTCTTAATAAACTAGTGCGCCTCACCATAAACGATTGCATCACTGCTTACCATCAGGTGGGATCGCAGTCAAACACTAGTTTATATTAAAAAAATATCTGGAGCAAGTTCAAGCAAATCAAGCGTTGAAGTTCTTATTAAGGTTATATACCCGAATAGTACTAACGTGACTCTATGAGGAGCGAACGCTTGGTAATAGAATCCCTGTTACCAAGCCTTTGCTCTTTGTCTGTTTGTCTGCGTCTGTCTGGCCGTCTATCAGCGCACTGTATCTCATAAACCGTAACATGTAGAGAGTTTAAATTTTCACAGAACGTGTATTTCTATTGCCGCTACAACAACAAATAATAAAGTTAAAAATTAAAGAGGGTCTCCATACAAGAGACTTGATATTTTTTCAGAAGGTTGCGTGTTAAAATCACGTCGGGGTCACCAGTTTGGAGGTAGGTGGAACAGAGTGTAAAGTCCAGCAACACTCCGTTGAAAAGGGAGGATCCTCCGACTAGAGGGGTGTTATGTCTAGTGGGCAACTGCCCGATAGATGATTTTGGGCTGTTCTATATGTTCCAATTGCGCGGAGAACTTTAATTGCGCGATGCAAGATTAGTTTTTATGTGACGGTATAGATGTCGCTACATGTGTTTTGTGCTCGATTTCAATATTGTAGTACGGAACATTTCGTGTCAGTTTTTTATCAATAACAAATTACCCACGATAATAAACACTAGATTTCAACCCAACTTAACCCTTACAATGAAATTCTTATCGGCATCAAAACACCGCGAAAATTATCTCTAGTCCGCCCCCAAAAAGTCAGAACCATTCATTAAGTCTTGACCGTCGTTTCTCAACCCTTTAACCGACAAAGGGGTCTGACAGACCCCATTAATCATTACGACACTGACACCTAATTAACAATTGAAACGTCTGAAGGTCTGTAAGACCGTCTCGGGTCAGTGGGCAAGAGGTAATCTAGTGGAGGGTTAGGTCTGCGTTATAACGCTTCTTCTGTAATAAATAGTCTGCGTTTTAGTATTAACTCCTCAACAGTGAATTAGAGGATGAATTTTGTTGAAGGGTTAGGTGAAAGAGGTGTTCCTTTATTAAGGTTTAGGAGATAAAACGGTTTTTTCAAGAAATGGTTAACTTATTTTAAGAAATGTTCAGGCTCCTAACAATTAATATTTTTATAGAACTATAGCAACATACTATTTTTTAAAAACATTCAACTGATTATAATAATACCGTCCATTCCATCATCGGATCACTAGATGTATGGAGTTGCGTCAGCGTTACATGATGGACATTCCACCCATACGTACAAAGCGTTTTGGGAACACATTCATTATGCTTACACCTAAGGTGTGGAATTCCCTGTCGGAGTCTGTATTTCCTGATAGCTACAACCTAGGAGTCTTTATGTTAAGAGTGAATAGATTACTTCTAGACAAGCGTGCTTTACCGCCGATCACATCATCGCTTACCATCAGGTGAGATAGTGGACAAACGCGAGCCTATTAATAATAAAAAAAATCTTACACATAAGTAATCACAAAAATCCTTAACTGTTATAATTAACAAACTAAGAAGCAGGAGTTCGCGTACACACGAAATTTCCCCCTTTTGCCCTCTTGAAGGATGAATTCCCTAAAATCCCTTCTTATTGCTCGCCTGCATCACAGTAGGAAGCTTCGTGTATAATTTCAAGTTCCTAGTCCCAGTAGTTTCGGCTGTGCGTTGACTATTTAAAAAAGGTCATAAGTTGGACACCACTGACACTAAGTACAACACAGGTCACGGCAAATCATAGCGGGCACTAGGCACCAGCGCAGCTGTGCGCTGCGGGAGCAAAAAAACCCCTCAGTCGCCCGAATGGCTCGATGACAACACACAACAAGCTTACAACTTTGTGATTTTTCATGATACAGTTATGAAGTTTTGTAGACATGTGTTTCAAGGTTCACATAAACTAAAATTAATGTTGTATATGTAGATAGTATTTTGCTTTTACATGTTTTCAATTTTCATGTTTGAGACGAACGAAAAACGAACCTATTCACCCATTAATCGAACACAACCTACCTATTTCCGTGCTTCCTCCCTCACGGTACACCAGCTCAATATTACATAAACCCAACTGGTAACAGAAACAAATGACTCTGGCGCACAATTCCACTGTGTTAATACTTATCTCAGATTCATCTTTCAAGGGTTCTTAATTAGAATCGCCCGATGAGAATTTCGCTAGCGTAATGGGAAAGGAGTGACGGGCGACTATTTAGTCGTAAGACTCGTAAGTGCTAGTAGATGCGATTTGTCGGGGAAACAAGAAAGGGCAAAGACTACTCGAAACTTTGATATCAGATGTGTCAATGCACTGGACAAACATTAGCTGCTGTTTTCGATTTTAATCATAATTTATATTAAACTAGTTCACTTAGAGAGCTTCATACCGCCTAATAGTAAGGATAACGCCATCTACTGGTATTACTAGAACAGCATAATTCATTTTATAATGACATTTTAATTAGAGATGGCGTTGTATTCGGATTTTATTTCGTGATTTTTTCCATTTTTTTTCTCACCCTTTAAACCTTCTCTGGACTATTTCGAATATTTCAAGACCAAAATTAGCCAAATCGGTCCAGCCGTTTTTGAGTTCTAACGAGACTAACGAACAGCTATTCATTTTTACATTTATAGATGTACAAATAAAAGGGTTCAGGTCAAGTAAGCTTGACTATTACATGTATTAATATTATAAAGGATTAAAAAAAAAATGTCGAAGTTTCTGGAAGCACTTCTGATTTTTAAAAGCTTACACTGTTGTTGAGTGCTATAGATTACCTATGCGGTAGAAGTAGAAGAAACTAGTTACACACTCAATAATAGAGTTTAAAACGATATTGTTGTGTGTCTATAATATGTATATATTTAGAAATAAATAAGTATGTTTATTAGTTTTCTAAGACTGCACAAGCTCTGCTTAGTTTGGGACTGGATGGCGTTGTGTGATAGTTGTGGAATATTATTATAATATTATCGTTATTATATGTTATTTACCTAATTAAGTAACATTTTATCAATCAATCATAAAAAACACAACCAAGAAGAAGTCGACATAATTATGAGCAGCAAAAGTAAGAGTGTCCCGGTACTTGCCCCGCTACATGTTGCTGGATAATTTGACAGCGTTGCGTGTCATCTTATAGGACATATTTTTCTCTAATGTCTCAGAAGTTTTGTGATGAGGTATATACACAATTCTATAAACGCGAACCAACGCAGCGACTTGCTAAAACTTACAACAAAATCGCCCGTCTACACCACACCACTTAAGGAACTGTTGCTCGGAGACAAAAGGAATTCGTTGTCTGATTTATCGTAAGCTTCGAGTAATGGCGGATTTCCAGATATAAATTACAGGCAAACCCGGAGGCCGACAATTAACAATGCTGCCCTAATGTATCGGAGAGATTTGGATACAACACTCTGTGAGCATTCTGGTTCGAGTTGTAATTCGTTGTTGAGACGCCTCTTTAAATTGTGTTCTTGTTTAATTGATTTTCTTAATTAAAATTGAAAATAGCTCTGTCTGTTATTAAAATAGCTGCTGCCTTGTTAATTGGCTGATATTTTGATTAAGGTATAAACTATTCAGACCTTTATAAAATTTGGAAACAATAGCCTTGTATAATGTAGAAGCACTTTTTTAAAATTTTGTGAATGTGAAGTACCATGGAGCATCATCATTGTAACCTAATAAAATATTAGGTTACAATGATGTACGCGTCATGCTCATGAACGGGCGCCGTCAGTTGAGACTGGTCATCTCTTAGCTGCTAGTGGTTTAATTCAAATTTTATTTTTTAATTACTCTTTTTTTTTCAATATTTATATAGCTACATTGTGCTCACATAATAGAAGCGACAAATGTAACCAAGATTATATGTAACTCATAATATGATTTAAAAGAGTGTCCATGGAGTTTCTTGCACGTTCTTCTCCATAGAGATCTATGCTTTGGAACGTGCAATTTAGATTCACTTTTTTTTAATTGACTGTCATTTTGACAATTCAAAAGTGCCTGTAAATGGTCCGTTTGAAATAAACGTTTCTGGTTTCTGATTTTCTAAAAGAGGAAGACCCCATCTTTCCTTTATTTGGCTATCCATTTCGTCGTGTAGAAATCTTGCTGACTTAAAGAATTTGGCAGCCTTTTTGGCACATATGGTTCCGAGATTTTTGTCCAACGCAATTGGCGCCCCTTCTGTGCCAATGCCTTTGATACGTCCCAACGGGAAATGACGTAGTTTCCGCTACCTCTCCGTAAGGTTATTTCTTGCCACATCTCTACACAACCCATGACGCTGCTTTGACACTATAACCTACTTTTAATAATAACAATGTATGACATATTTTTTACCTCCAAAACATAGGTAATACCTATTTTACATTTTTTAAATCTCTACGGTCCGGACTAACCGTTTAGCCTCGTCGTTTATACCACGTACATCGCAGGACACGAACAATATGCCTGCTGCGGTCTTCCAGTTCGATTATAATTTGGGGTCTTCAAGGCTAGAGTGAATAGGCTCTTAATAAGCTAGTGCTTGTCACTATCAACGATTGCATCACTGCTTACCATCAGGTGGAATCGCAGTCAATCACAGTTTATAGATTTTTTTTTTTTGGTATTTGTAGACAGGACTAAAGTTAAACAGATCTAAAAAAAAATGTTGCTATGCTTCAAGTAATGCAGATTTTCATGAGGGAAGTATGATGATCATATAACATCATATTGGCAGTCTGTTTATTTGCTACCTAATAATATAATCAAACACAGCCTACCGCAGTTCTATGCTGGTCTGGCAGAACAAAATATACGCCTCGTATTATTTTCCTTGCGGTGCGGCTAAGAAAAAAGTAGTCTTCTCTACTGTGTGAAGGTCGTAACATTAATTTGGTTTAGTTTAGAATAGATATGAATATATCTAATGATGGTATATAATAAACTAGCTTTTGCCCGTGGATTCCCTTCCGTCAACTGACTACTATATTCTAATCTACTCAACTCTACCCTACCCTACTCTATCCTATGTCCGTCTCCTGGTTTTAAGTTACCTCCCCACCAATTTTCAGCCAAATAGGTTCAGCCGCTCTTGAGTTATATGTAAAAATATAGTGTAACTAACTAATATATAGATATATATAAAATGCCTTATTAACTTATTTACTTTAGGCCACTCCTGTTTCATTTTAATTTAGCCAAAAAAAATTTTAGTTTCTTAAACATTACGAGGTTTTAAACTCCCCATACCGCAGGAATGTAAATAATAAAAAAAACGAGTGCCGCTATCAACGTGTTAAGGTCCACCTAGCTGCAATAGTGAATAAAGTAGTAAAAAATCTTATAAGCTTACCACCCCCACAAGTAGCAGAACACAGCGACCCTGGTGTCGCCAGCCAGTGGTAGCGGGGTCTAGAGCAGGAGGATCCATCACCGCCGCAGACACCACACTCGTCCACGCGACGAGTTGAGCCCACCCGGAGATCGCAACCGACGCGCTGGGGACAAAATTGAAGGGTTAGATGATTTGTCAGTTGGGTATGTATAATAATAATAATCACGTTCTGAAAGCCGAGAAAGACAAACAAATCAAGTATATTGATTTAACTCGCGAGGTTGTCGACATGTGGGATGTAGACTCGGCGATCATTGTACCGATAGTCGTATCAGCCAATGGCTTAATAGCCAAGAGCCTCGACCAACACCTTAGGAGGCTCGCGTTAGGCGGCTGGATCAAGGGCTTGATCCAGAAAGCGGTACTCTTGGATACTGCTCGTATTGTTAGGAGGTTCCTTTCTCTGGAACCATGACCGCCGGTAGCTTGGACCCTGTCCCCGATACCGGTGGGACACTATTTTTTATATTTTTAATGTTTTTTTTTTATTGAAATATTTAAAAATATATTTTTTTATATTTAAACTAATGAATAAACGAAATAATCATGTTCTATGAAAAGTGTCTAAAGGGCCTCTGCGAGTTGGCTTCCAAATATCTAGAACCAGGGCCCTGAGATTATACAAGATTATTTTTAGTATATGCGAAACCTGAATATAGTTTGTTCAGAATCAGTAACTGAATCGATTCCAATAATTTTTACACCATGGTATTTTTTATCCCAAAAATATTTAAAAGTTGGACAACACCGACACTAAGTACAGCACAAGTCACGGCAGGTGATAGCTGGCATTAAGCACCAGCGCACAGCTGGGTGCGGAAGCAATACAACCCCTTAGTCGCTCGGATGACCCGGTGGCTATGTATTTGTGCGGATAACCAGGTAACATAACAAGCTTATAACAAGCTTATAACTTTGTGATTTTTCATTATACAGTTATGAAATTTTGTACATAGATTAGCATAATAGCATAGCATAATCAGCCTTTTAACGTTCCCACTGCTGGGACTCAGGCCTCCTCTCTAGGAGAGGGAATGGGCCGTAATCCACCACGCGGGCCCAGTGCGGGTTGGCGGATGTCACATGTCTTTGAATTTTTGGTTCTAGGACATGCCGGTTTCCTCACGGTGTTCCCTAAATTACACAAAGTAATGCGCCTGGCTGGGTTTGAACCCGCGACCTACAAATCGTAAGTCGGGGCCGTTACCACTCGGCCACCACTGCTCTCAGCCATATGTATCCCACATTTCCACACTTCGGGTTTTGCTGTTTTAAATTAAACAAAAAAAAAAAATAAGCGTTGAAATATTTATTCAGAAGAATAAAAAAATTAGTTATTTTTACGTCTGAGCTAAGTCGAGCCTGTATTTCAGTAGCCTTACCATGATGTAGTTAAAAAATGTTAGGCGTGCGAGCGAGAAATAGGGATGGAGCGATATACCCTATATAGCTCCATCCCTTTAACAGTTCAGTGTAGGTCGTTAAATAGATCGCGAAAGAGCTCGTGGTATGGCTTCAGGACGCAGTTTTCGTCCTAGAAATAATAACCAATATTCTTTTTTTTATATTCTTGATAGGTTCGCGCTTGACCACTATCTCACCTGATGGAAAGCGACGATGTGGTCGGTCGGTATTAGCAACAGTTGTTACCTTTACAATAATTATAAAAAACCGGGCAAGTGCGAGTCGGACTCGCGCACTGAGGGTTCCGTACAAACTTACCTGTGAAAACAGTTCAATTCCCGAATTCCCTTCGAAGATTTTTCCGAATCTCAAAAAAGTTTTTTTTTTGTGACGTAACTACAAATTTACTGTTTTCAGATTTATTCCTATATCTATACTATATGAACTTGCTTCATGCCAAATTTCAGGACTCTAGTTCAATGGGACCTCTTTATAATATTAATGTAGATAAAAACCGGCTACTAGGACATCTAAAAATGCTTTTCGTACCCGAGAACCAAATGGAAGGACTCTGAAAGGACCAAGACTTTTTACATATTTATCATTGCATCATAAGTATCACACCCTCAATGAATATTCCAAAAGGATAAACGTAACCCAACGATCTGTCACGCAGAGAGCAATTTCCATAGTCATATACGACTTTACATAATTATGAAATACAACTTTATTGCAAGCCGTTACAGTTTATTTTCATTTAGCACTAACTGGGCAATAAACAAACATTATTTTGCAGCTCGAATGAGTTATATTGCGTTTGTAATAAGGTAGATAATTGCTTGTTTGAGCGTGGGTTTTGTAAAAGCGATAGTGAAAATACCTCGGGAGCATATATTGCCTGTTTGGAATAATTAAATTAAGTAAATAATTTTTGCGATCGTTTATGTTTACCGCAAAGTAGTAAAACTTAAATTCCTAGCGTTCAATTTGGGGAAACCCGCATCGTTAATTCTAATTATGGTATAGTTTCAACAATCAGTTTTGATACTTGTATATTGGGTAGTGAGCAAGTATTTTCCAATCTTATTAGGTCAGTTGCAGGTTGTAACAATAGGTGACCTGTGATCCTAGAACTCAAAGGGCAACTAAAGGAACATAGGTGTGGTTTTAGTCAGTAAAAGTCTGACACACCTCGCTACGCCTTAGAGCGGAAGAAGACGTTAGATGATTTCCCACCTCAAAAAAACCTGTTACGATATAGGCACGTCAACACATTCGCAAGAAGTTGGTAGAATCATCACAGCACTGATTGGCTGGATTTGTTTTTCACAATAACATTGCTTATTTATATGTATGTATGTATCTAAGTATGTATTTATTATTGTACGTATTTATTTTTTGTTTGTCTATTTATTAAGTTGCACCTGCCATGTTTTGTTACTGCTCCACCCTGAATACTGGTAGTAAATGCCTAAGGCATTAAGTCAACCTTTGTATCGTGTTATTTACTAGTGCATAAAGATTTAATAAATAAAATTGATATATTTTTGTGCACGGAATTATCATGGAAATCCTTATGAAGAGGTCTCTGGAACTCTAAACATCATTATTTTGACCCACCATTTTATCATAACCCACATAAAACAACACCAATAATCCCTTTACAAAGATATACCATCTAAAGCAATCTGGGACGCTGATACCATCTGTAAGTATTCGACACCCACTCATTCTCAAGCAGGTACAAATCTCTACCGCCCTTACATACATTTAGAATAAATCCAGAAAATCAGTTTGAACCACATTCTGAGCAATAAATTACATAGATATGTACCTCCAGGGTGTCTCATCGTTTATTCAGACCTCTGAATTCGGGGAACGTTCGTACAGTCTCGGCGAATTTTCCGATTATCATAATAAAGTAGACTGATGCGGTCCTTTTCTGTGTTTCCAAGTAAATGCATGTGAGAAAGGGACAGCATAAGGTTATTATTGAGCTCTAAAAATATAGGGACTTTGATACTTTTATTTGTTAGTCCCGTAGATAAATTGGAATGTGGAATAGAGTGTCTAAAGATGGGCAGTTAGGTTCTCATGTTTTATTAATCGGTGAAGGCTGGGATGTTTTGTTGTAGTCAAAGTGGTGTGGACTTATGAATTTAGTGAGTAAGTCTGATCTGAATACCTATGTTTTTAGTATGTAAGAGAAATAGAATATTGTAAGTTTTGTACTAATCAGTAATGTGTCTTATTAAGTTTGTAGCGACATCTATAATCTATATATATAAAAATGAATAGCTGTTCTTTAGTCTCGCTAAAACTCGAGAACGGCTGGACTGATTTGGCTAATTTTGATCTTGATACTCCAGGGAAGGTTTAAACGGTGAAAAAATAAGGAAAAACTCACGAAAAAAATATTCGAATACAACGCCATCTCTAATGAAAATGTAATTTTAAAATGAATTATGCCGGTTCTGGTAATGCCAGTAGATGGCGTTATCCTTTGGCAGTTTGGCCAAAAGGTATCACAACATGACTATTAAGCGGTACGAAGTTCACCGGGTTAGCTAGTCTATAATATAATATTCCACAACTATCACACATCGCCATCTAGTCCCAAACTAAGCAGAGCTTGTGGTATAGTACTAGACAACTGATAAACATACTTATACTCGTATATTTCTAAAAACATACATATTATAGATAAATTACACCCAGACACAGAACGAATGATCGTGCTCATTACACAAAAAATTGTCCTCGGTGAAAATCGAACCCACGAACTCCACCATATCAGTCAGGGCCACTAACCACTAGACCAACAGGCCTATCTATGGCACCACATAGGAACTAAAAAATTCAGAGTTCAGGAGAACTCTGAATTTTTTAAAGCGATTAGAACATATACATAACAGCCCGCAATCATCTATCGGGCAGTTGCCCACACTAGACATAACACCCGTCTGTTTAGAGGGTCTTCCCGTTTCAATGGAGGTTTGTGGGATTTTACATCCTGTTTTGCAACTTTCAAAACATTAATCAAATAAAAATAAGGATTTTAAGACCAAATCATACGAAAAGAAAATACTTTTCTCCAGGCTCCTATTGACTAAAGGAAAAGTCAAACTTCTAAAACAAATAATTATAAAGTTTCTTAATTCATTAACGCTCAGGCGGTAGCCGGCGCCCGCAAGCCATTGTCTTACTATTGTGTCTCTAATTACGCACGTCAAAAGGTTAAACACTCGTCAAAAGTCTGATCGTTTTACGATCAGACTTTTGACGACCACATTGTATGTAGAAGTACGCCGGATAAAAGTTGACCTTCCAAACTTCAAAAACACACACATAAAAAAACAAAACATCTCCTTCGCAGAAGGAACACGATCTTAAGGCGAAGGGACTATACTGTTGAAAATCTGGCCGGAGTTAAATGCACACATAATCGTACTGCCGCCTGCGCCCGCATAGAGCGCCGCTGACCTTTAAAACCATTTTATTTGCAAAATATTGATTGAATTACATAATTATGATATGTACATTCTGAAGAACACTTAACCAGCAATTTTTTTATGTAAACATATTTTTGAAGATCAAAGCCATTTGCAAGGAGTAGGGAAAACAGGTGAAAAAATATCATGTTGCAATTTTTTTTTTTGGCAAAAGTATTAGTCATACGAAAAAAATATATGTTGATTGTCATAACATTATCAACATAGTTTTTTTTTTTAAATCTATTAACCTAGCTGTTACCGAGAAGTGGACTTCAAAAAGTCACTGTTTTATAGCATCACTCGGGAGCTAGAGCCTTAACATAAAACCATTGACCAATCAAGTCGAGGCAAAACTTCGCGAATAAGTATTCGTAACGTACCGCACGGTATTATGTAAATTCCACTTCAGAAGTTTCCACTTAAATAATATATGAAATTATGCAAAATACGTTCAGAAGACGACGAGTTCCGAATCACAGTTGTATCACTTTTTGAGTGGTTTTGCCTCCAAAATACTTTGCCCAGAAGAATTTCGGGATTTAGCAAAATGGTTTCCTTGGAAACTTTGGAGGTCCACTTGAGATACTTCGAAAAATCGTTAGTAGATTAAAAGTATTTTTTTTTTATCGATATAGTCTAACATCTAAAGCCAAGGCCTTTCCATAAAAACTCGTCTACTTGACTAAGTTAGAAACTTCTTGATTTTTAGGGTTCCTTACCCGAAGGCTTAAAACGGGCTCCTATTGTTATCACTCCGTTCGGTCACCAGGCTGTATCTCATGAACCCTGATAGCTAGACAGTTAAAATTTTCACAAATGATGTATTTCTGTTACCGCTTTAACAAAAAATACTAAAAACAGAATAAAATAAATTTTTGAGAGGGGTCTCATACAACAAACATGTTTTTTTTTTGCTGTTTTTTACTGAGGACAGCACGGGACCTTTAGAGCGCGAGTCGGACTCGTACTTGGCCAGTTTTTTCCTTGAGTTTGGTCAAAATATTTCCTCCATTCTCAAAGTCTAGATCGTTTTAGCTATGAATACAGAATTTGTGGAAAAAGTTTCTCTTCAAGCTCCTTGAGAAGAAATAAACTGTTTGATTTACTTTTATGTTATTTTTTTGCTATTTTCAAGATTCGAGGAATGCTCTTCAGTGGAGCGACGAACCGAAAACATTACTGAAAGTGATTTTATTAAATAGACTGATCATTTTGTTTATTTTTCAAGATTTTGAGTCTTCGAAAACATGGGAATTCAATCATAATACAAAGTATAGTTTTATCCTAACGTTGAGTTCCTTAGTAGTCCTGAGTTGAGCTACATGAATAATGACGAATGCTGACACTGACTGGACGGGTTCACTCAAGACTGTGTTGTTATTTCCTCAAAAGACCGTCCTATACACCAATCTGCATGGTTCTCATATAATTTGACCATTACATGTTTGCTGTATGGACTTTAAAAGAGAGTTTAACCCCTGAGTATGTTTTGGTGTTTCTTCTCCGGGTAGTCAGCTAGGAAACACCAACTTCATCTAGTTTAAATGGACGTGTAAACTTGTTTTGAAAAACGTATTTGTAAAATAAATATCGTTTATCATTTAACACGAGTTTTTGCCAATAGAACTGTATGATAGTAAGAATTTATCTGAAAGGAAAATGCTCCCGGAATAAAAGTATTCTATGTGCTACTGAGGCATGATTTACCCGTGTGCCAAATTTCATCCAAATCTCTTTAGCAGTTTCAGTAGAAGGAGTAACAAATCTACACTAATAATATAAAGAGCTAAAGTTTGTTTTTTTTGTTTGTAGTACAAACAAATTTCTAGAATTTTTTTTTAATCTCTGAAAGTACTGGTCCGATTGCTAAATTTTTTTCCCTGATAGAAAGCTGCTTTATTCCTGAGTGACATAGGCTGTATTTTATATAAGCGGGCGAAGCCGCGAGGAAAAGCTAGTGTACAAATATAGGTATATACACACTTACAATTTTTCACTTTTATAAAATTAATGAGATTATTAGAAGGGCAACATGGACAGAGAAAAAGTGAGGTCGTGGGGTACTATGGACCGAGACCGTGGTCTCAACATCCACCTATAAAAATAGTAAATTTTTATGAGTAGTATTTTGGAACCACAAATAAAATAAATACTGCTTTTTTGGTAACTGTACTTTACGCCTTTTTCCCTGTGGTCCCAAAATACTACAAAAAAATAATAATTTATAGGTGGAAGTTCGGACCACGGTCCCGGTCCAAAGGGCTTCACGACCCAAAAGTGTACTTATAGTACACTTCAGGTCACGTCTCACTTCAACAGAATAGGTATAGTTTCAATTATATATTAATAGGGACGAGCCTAGTCCCGTTGACTTTAAAATAACTTTGTTTCTACATCAGATAGTAGATAAGCTAGTTCTCCTCCTTCTTGCGTCGTTTATCCTCAATGCTGAGGGTTGTGACCTCGACGAATAACTTTCTTGTGAACTATATTTCGCCATGTTGTCCTATCTTCGGTGATGTGAATGGCTTCGCAGACTGTGGTCTCCTGTGTAGCACGGATTTGGTCAGACCAACGTGTCCGGACTCCTGCCTCTGAGTCTTTTTCCATCTACTTTTCCTGTCAGTAACAACTTTTCCAGGTTATCACCTCTCTTTCTGGCAATGTGGTCTAAGAAATCAAAGATTCTTCTTTGGCATATGGTGGTGAGTCTCATGGGTGACTTGAGTTCGGCAATTATGGAGTCGTTGGTCCGATGCTCTGTCCAGTGGATTCCAAGCATTTTTCTCCAACACCACATCTCAAAAGCGTCAATCCAAGCTATTTCTAAATCTATATATAGAAAAGCGAAATACCACTCACTGATTAATCACGAAATCTCAGAAACTATAACACCTACAAACTTAAAATTTGGCTGGTAGGTTCCTTATAAGGCGTAGACAGGTAAACAGGTAAAACAGGTAAGGTAGGTTGTAAAACGGGGATGGAAGTTGTATGGAGAAACCTATTTACACGCGGGTGAAACCTCTGGCGGAAGCTAGTTTATCAATAAATTTATCATTATTATAGGTATAATCACAATCATCATCATCATCATCATCATCATCATCATCATTTCAGCCAAAAAACGTTGATTGCTCGACATAGAAAAAAAAAATAGAACACCACGAACTACCTGCGTATCTTTTTTCTCCTTTTCTGTCAAATCCATCCAAAGGTTGTCTGTAAAAAATCGCTTTTAGCGATAAGACCGCTCATTGTGACACCCTATTAATTTTAAGTTCCTAATGTAATTTGTATTTTTGGTGTACAATAAAGAATCTCTATCTATCTATCATAGGATCGCAAATGTCGCAATATCGACCGATCCTTGTCGTCTTGCATTCAACGGACTCCCGCAACATTAACCAGATCATCAGCTCACCTTGTGGAAGGCCTTTCTACACTACATCTTCCGGTACACGTTCACCACTCCAGGCACTTTACGGTGTTGCGCCACCGGTACATGGTGGACATCCCACCCAGTTATGGGAATACATTAAATGTGCGTATAGCTAAGGAGTGGAATTCCTTGCCGGAGTCTGTATTTCCTGACAGCTACAACCAGCCAATAGTGAATAGGTTACTTTTAGGCAAGCGTGCTCCATCGTCGGCTACATCATCACTTATCATCAGGTGAGATAGGGGTCGAACGCGAGCCTATTCATAATTTAAAAAAAATACAACTGAATTGATAATCTTCTCCTTTTTTAGGGTTCCGTACCTCAAAAGAAAAAAACGGAACCCTTATAGGATCACTTTGTTGTCCGTCTGTCTGTCTGCCTGTCTGTCAAGATCCATTATCTCGGGGACGCGTGAAGGTATCGAGTTAAAATTAAAACCATATACTCAAGTCTGCGGTCCTTTGAAACTGTGAAAAATCAAACTTCAAAGATAATGAACGAAAAAGATGCGGCCGTTTATGTCGCAAAAAACGTATATTTTGACACTCTCAAGGGAATCAAAATTCATAGGGTACTTCCCGTTGACCCAGAATCCTGAAATTTGGCATGAAGCAAGGTTTTAGAACACAGGTATAGGAATAAATCTGAAAACAGTAAATTAAATGTTACGTCACAAAAAAAATGCGATTCGGAAAAATCTTCCTAGACTCCATTCGGAAATTGAACTTTTTACGTAGGTAAGTTTGTACGGAACCCCCAGGGCGCGAGTCCGACTCGCACTTGCCCAGTTTTTTTGAAGTCAGTTAAAAAGAAAAAAGAAAATTTCGGCCCTATTGACCCTCTGTTTTGCAACCAAAGTGGCAAGTAGCATTGGGCTACCCTATGTTTACTGCATATCCTAGACAATTTTCTGGATTTCAATGACATTTTCTGCTAAAACCACCAGCTAATCCGTTAACGTTAACCTCTCAACATTTAAGATGTATTCTCTAACAGCATCAGTATATTTTTCCTCTGTCAGAATAACAAAAAGATGTTCAAGGATAAAACTGGAGCCATAAACTAAGTCGTGATTGTGCGCTGGAAGCTTGCCAACGGGACTTTCTTACAGTTGACTTAAGATCAGATGAACTATAGACGTAGGGAGATAGCTTTTTTGTCCGTGCTGTGGTAAACAAGGAAAAGGAAGATGAATTGCTTGACGTTGGTAATATGTATGTTAATGAATGACGTAGCCACATTTTGCCAGTACCTTACTTAAATAAATCTCAAGTTTTTGTAGCTTGAGCGCTCAATGTTAGTTATATCATCATCATTTAAGCCGAAACACGTCCATTGTTAAATATAGGACTCCCCAAGTGTCGCTACAACGAACGGTCCTGTGCGTCTAGCATCCATCGGATTCTTGCCTCCTTCACCAGGTTATTGGTCCACCTACCAGACCAAATCAAATAAGATGCATCAAGATATAATTATGCTTCCTGATCTGTTCAAAGAATGAAATAGTGAACATAAACTCTAAAATCCTGTATTCCTCACGCGACAAGATATTTTCGGATCTAAACTCAATCCATTGACAAATGCAGATTAACTTTCATTGACTTCTCAAACAACTTATTAAAGTATTTTGGCAAAAGATTCTGAACTCGGTGTCCTTTCAGAGCGAAACAAAAACAGAAAAAACTACAGTGTATTGAAACCTCCTGACACAATGGCGGATGAGACCTGACATCATCAGGGAATGGGGACGCGAAATAATAAGGCTCCTGTTTTGGTACAAGGTGGACACTGAAGCGAAATAAAATATTTTGTAAGAAGCCTGTTTTTACTAGAAATATGCCAACTGTCCCTGTAATGTAACTGGCATAGTTACGTGATGAAGACGGATGGAACGCATGTGACTAAAAGAGTTATAAAAATAAAAGACGAGTATAGATTAATAATAATTGTGTGAAGATTGGTATGGAGGGGGAATAGGGATTCAATGATTGTGTGGCTGTTGACAAACGATGAGACTAGACCCGACTAGAGCAGTGGTGGCCGAGTGGTAACGGCCCCGACTTACGAGTTGTAGGTCGCGGGTTCATACCCAGCCAAGCGCATTACTTTGTGTAATTTGTTTCATCACCACTGCTGTCAAAACGGTGATTTCACATCGTGAGAAAACCGGCATGTCCTAGAACCAAAAATTCGAAGACATGTGACATCCACCAACCCGCACTGGGCCCACGTGGTGGATTACGGCCCATTCACTCTCCTAGAGAGGAGGCCTGTGTCCCAACAGTGGGAACATTGCCGGGCCGACTATGCTATTTGTAATTTATTACAAACGACTATGCTATTTATATTTGTATTTTATTTGACATTTGTAATTTAATTTATTGACATTTTTTTGTTTTACATTTATAATTTAATTTATTGACATTTTTTTTTAATTTTTCTTGTTTGACATTTGTAATTTAATTTATTGACATTTTTATTGGGTTTGCATTTGTAATTTATTTCGTTGTCATTTTTTTAAATTTGACATTTGTGATTTATTTTATTGACATTTTATTTAAATTTAATGTTTTTGTTATTTAATTTAATTTATTGGCATTTATCTCATTGACATATTTTAAATAGGATTGCTTGTATAAGTTAAATGATTGTTTTTTAAAAGGAAACAAAATTTAGCTGAATTAAAATTTGCATGCTGAATATAAGGCGGAGCATGAAGAACCTTGTACCTGTTATATTATAAGATCTATAATACCATGTTTCAGTCAAATAAATGAATTATTTTTATTATTATTATTATGCTATGCTACGCTATGACAAAATGAAAAAGTAGGTGTTGCGCCGACTCTGAGTGACGTAAGACATTGGCAAAATAATGACGCTATTAGAAATGTACAGAAATGTGACACAGTAGGGATGTATAAAATGAGATATATGCCTGAACAAATAATTTTCTGAACTCAGACATCAGCAGATATAGGTAGGTTTAAAAAACTGCAAAAACTTAACACTAGATTAAAAATACATATGCAATGGAGACCTCACAGTGACAGTTAAACGAACATGCGAGATATATGCTATGAAAACAAACGCAGATGTCTCAGAAGGTTCGCTCAGTTATTAGAGAGTTCAATTTCCTGTAACTAGATTAAGTTAATTTAGTTTTATATTCAGAACTAGAGTACACAGACAGAGTATCTGAAGAAACTTTGACGAGACGAGATACCCGGATGTCACCATTGTGCGGATCGCTCGGAGGAAATAGTGGAGCATACGGTGGAGGCGTGCCCCGCTTGGAACCACCGTGTCTTTGTGAAGGCGATTGGTGGTCGGGACCTCTGACGTCCGACCCTGGTTTAGGACATGGTACAGAGTGAAAGGAAATGAGAGAGAGCTACCTTTTTCTGTGAAGCAGTAATGCAATGAGGTGGCCGAAACCGTAAGGCGGAGACAAGGTTTAGGACCTGCCCTCCACCAGAGACACACCCGGCTTCGAAAGTCGCAGGACGACTACCAGCTTGCGGACGACAAGCCATAGACAGCTCACCGTCTGGCTGTCCGGTAAGGACCAAGTCCGGACAATGGTGCGTTGTGTTCCACGCGTGCCTTAGAGATAGCAGCAAAATTGTAGGGACAAGTCAAGGCCAACGTCTGTCAAGACTGCGGATTGTTCGAAGGAGTTACCACAGCCCTCGTAATAAAGGGCAACTGGAGGAACTCTGTGGGTTTTAGTCAGTAAAAATCTGATACTTACTCCTACTTGCAGGACTTGCAGGAGCAGGAGAAGTTATTTGATGATTTCCCACGTACAAAAAGCAGCTGAAGTAAAACCTATTTTTATAAATAAATATTTTCTTCTTCATTGACCACAATTGAAGTATGCCTTTAATATTTACCGCTATCACTCATAACTTGGCTCACATTGAGTAGCGCGATGCCTCAGTGTGCCTTTGTCCTAGGCACGACGTTTGCTCCCGTTTTTAAAATTAAAACTTTGCGGCCCGGAATGTTAAGCCCGTGTTCACTGCTAATATTTCGTTTTGCCAATCATGTACTACTAGCTTTGTATTTCGGAGTATTAAAAACAAACGTAAAAGTGGTCTTGCTGTTATTGTGTGATGTGAGCAGTCTGGCTGGAAAGGTTATGCGAATTTTTCAATTTCATTTTGTGCTTTCCACGTTTGGACATCGTGTTCTTTGTTTGAACATAAATGAAGGATATCTTCGTGAAGACTTATTGTGGTCTTAGGGCCTGTACGCACTGCGAGGTTTTTATTTTTGCGTATTATATTCCGCGATCGGAATTACACTAGTACGCACTGCAAATAAAATTTTGTACGATTTTTGTCAGTTCAACGCTGTACTCGGCTGAGACGCACGTCTAGAATAGACAATCGAAAAAAAATTCTACATAGCGGCGCCGTTGTAGAACTGAGGTACTCTACACTGCACAAAACATTCGCGCGGATTTATTTCCGCGCCGCATCGCGTCAAATCTGCATGAAATCACAGATTTTTTATCGCCTGTGTGGATACTTCCATAAGATTCAATGTGTTACAGAATGACGAAAAAAAAACCGCGCGGTGAAATATCACTGTGCGGACAGGCCCAAAAAGTGTTGGAATTCAGTGAGCAAGGGGTAGTGATCCCAAACCTAAGGGATTGTTCGAAAGAGTTACCTCGGCTCTAGAATGCAAATGGCAACTGAAGGTAAACCAGTTATGTTTTAATCCTTAAAAGTCCGACAACCCCCCGTAAGTCCCTCTAGCTCCATCCAGAGCAGGAGAAGTTATTTAATTATTTCCCACTTATTTATTTATTTAATCTTCATGCAACAAAAGGTACAAAGGTGGACTTAATGCCTTAGGCATTCTCTACCAGTCAACGTCGGGTAGTGGAGAGACAATATGGCAGGTGCATAAAAAAAAAAAAAAATTATTTAGACAACCAGTATTACAAAATTATATATGAAACTAAAACTAAACGTAACATACATAAAATTATATATATATATCCACAGTAAATGAGTTTTGAGATGATTCTGCTATTTGTGTAGAAAGTAATTCCGCAACCTTCGTTTAAATGCATAGGTACTTACTCGTACCACCGCTCTACTTAAATAAGGATACCTTTGGCCAGCAGGATGATGTGGTAAAATTCATCATCCTCCTGTTGAAACCAGTTTGGGGCACATCGGTTGAAGGGTTGCAAAGTCAATAACGGACATTAGACAGATTACTAGCTGTCTCCCGTGGTTTTACCCGTGTCTTTAGTTACTGTTCCGGTTCCATGGGTAGTAGCACGATGCATATAGCATATTATAGCCTTCCTTGCTAAATGAGCTATCGTTATTTATTAGTGATCCATGGCTATCCAACAATAATGCTTCGATTCAATTTAAAAAAGATTAGCATAGCATAGCATAGTTGGCCTTACAATGTTCCCACTGTTGGGACTCAGGCCTCCTCTCTAGAAGAGGGAATGGGCCGTAATCCACTACGCGGGCCCAGGGCGGGTTGGTGGATGTCAGATGTCTTCGAATTTTTGGTTCTAGGACATGCCGGTTTCCTCACGATGTTTTCCTTCACCGTTTTGAGAGCAGTGGTGATAAAATAAATTACACAAAGTAATGCGCCTGGCTGGGTTTGAACCCGCAACCTACAACTCGTAAGTCGGGGCCGTTACCACTCGGCCACCACTGCTCCTCACTGCTCCTTCAAAAAGATTAGCGTGTTCAAACAAACAAACTCTTCAGCTTTATAATATTAGTATAGATAACGTTTTAATAAGTTACCTCTTTTCTTAGTGTATCTTCTCGTAAATGTTTCTTAGCGAGCTCCATTATTTCAAGAGACAGTTTAAAGATTGCAATCTAGCGCCTGACCACTGCGTTCAGAACTAGAGTACACAGACAGAGTATCTGAAGAAACTTTGACGAGACGAGATACCCGGATGTCACCATTGTGCGGATCGCTCGGAGGAAATAGTGGAGCATACGGTGGAGGCGTGCCCCGCTTGGAACCACCGTGTCTTTGTGAAGGCGATTGGTGGTCGGGACCTCTGACGTCCGACCCTGGTTTAGGACATGGTACAGAGTGAAAGGAAATGAGAGAGAGCTACCTTTTTCTGTGAAGCAGTAATGCAATGAGGTGGCCGAAACCGTAAGGCGGAGACAAGGTTTAGGACCTGCCCTCCACCAGAGACACACCCGGCTTCGAAAGTCGCAGGACGACTACCAGCTTGCGGACGACAAGCCATAGACAGCTCACCGTCTGGCTGTCCGGTAAGGACCAAGTCCGGACAATGGTGCGTTGTGTTCCACGCGTGCCTTAGAGATAGCAGCAAAATTGTAGGGACAAGTCAAGGCCAACGTCTGTCAAGACTGCGGATTGTTCGAAGGAGTTACCACAGCCCTCGTAATAAAGGGCAACTGGAGGAACTCTGTGGGTTTTAGTCAGTAAAAATCTGATACTTACTCCTACTTGCAGGACTTGCAGGAGCAGGAGAAGTTATTTGATGATTTCCCACGTACAAAAAGCAGCTGAAGTAAAACCTATTTTTATAAATAAATATTTTCTTCTTCATTGACCACAATTGAAGTATGCCTTTAATATTTACCGCTATCACTCATAACTTGGCTCACATTGAGTAGCGCGATGCCTCAGTGTGCCTTTGTCCTAGGCACGACGTTTGCTCCCGTTTTTAAAATTAAAACTTTGCGGCCCGGAATGTTAAGCCCGTGTTCACTGCTAATATTTCGTTTTGCCAATCATGTACTACTAGCTTTGTATTTCGGAGTATTAAAAACAAACGTAAAAGTGGTCTTGCTGTTATTGTGTGATGTGAGCAGTCTGGCTGGAAAGGTTATGCGAATTTTTCAATTTCATTTTGTGCTTTCCACGTTTGGACATCGTGTTCTTTGTTTGAACATAAATGAAGGATATCTTCGTGAAGACTTATTGTGGTCTTAGGGCCTGTACGCACTGCGAGGTTTTTATTTTTGCGTATTATATTCCGCGATCGGAATTACACTAGTACGCACTGCAAATAAAATTTTGTACGATTTTTGTCAGTTCAACGCTGTACTCGGCTGAGACGCACGTCTAGAATAGACAATCGAGAAAAAATTCTACATAGCGGCGCCGTTGTAGAACTGAGGTACTCGATTATGCTTCGATTCAATTTAAAAAAGATTAGCATAGCATAGCATAGTTGGCCTTACAATGTTCCCACTGTTGGGACTCAGGCCTCCTCTCTAGAAGAGGGAATGGGCCGTAATCCACTACGCGGGCCCAGGGCGGGTTGGTGGATGTCAGATGTCTTCGAATTTTTGGTTCTAGGACATGCCGGTTTCCTCACGATGTTTTCCTTCACCGTTTTGAGAGCAGTGGTGATAAAATAAATTACACAAAGTAATGCGCCTGGCTGGGTTTGAACCCGCAACCTACAACTCGTAAGTCGGGGCCGTTACCACTCGGACACCACTGCTCCTCACTGCTCCTTCAAAAAGATTAGCGTGTTCAAACAAACAAACTCTTCAGCTTTATAATATTAGTATAGATAACGTTTTAATAAGTTACCTCTTTTCTTAGTGTATCTTCTCGTAAATGTTTCTTAGCGAGCTCCATTATTTCAAGAGACAGTTTAAAGATTGCAATCTAGCGCCTGACCACTGCGTTCACTACTATTCTGATAACTTTGCTAGGAAAATCTAGTTTCAAGAGAGCTTTAGCAACGGTAGAAAATGGAGAAATACTACGAATTCAATTCAAATTGACAACATTATAACGTTATTCTTCTAATAGTGATTATTTTTCCAAGAAAAAATTGTGCGAAGTGTTACTAATAACAAAGTTTTACAAAATACAAATACAAAATGTTTATTTTTCAGAACGAAACATTTTCTAACAATAAATTGTGATTAGAGCCTCCTTTTAGGCAAATAATGCCAATGTTTAATGTTTTAAGTCAGGTTCACTACAAAAAACTGGAGAATGAAGTCTCAAAGATTTTTCGAATCGCAAAAAAAGTTTTTTTTTGTGACGTAACAACAAATTTCCAATTATCCATACTTTAAGGCCTTGCTTTATGCCAAATTTCAGGGTTCTGGGTCAACGGGAAGTACCCTATGAATTTTGATTCCTTTGAGAGTTTCAAAATGCACGTTTTTTTGCGACATAAACCGCCGTATCTTTTTTTTAGTTATCTTAGAAGTTTGATTTTTTTCACGGCTTCAAGGGACCGCAGATTTTAGTGTATGGTTTTAATTTCAACTCGATACCTCCACGCGTTTCTGAGATAAAGGGTCTTGACAGACAGACAGACAGACAGACAGACGAACGGACAACAAAGTGATCCTATAAGGGTTTCGCTATTTCCTTTTGAGGTACGGTTTTTTTTTTTTTTTTCGGTGGGAAAATCATCTTATGACATCCCCCGCCCTTGGGCGGGGCGGGAGATAGTGTCAGACTTTTACTGACTAAAAACCCACTCCTGTTCCTTCGTTGCCTTACGTACCAGGGCCGAGTCTTCCTTTCAGAATCAGACCCTTGGCCCCAGTAGGCTTCGACCCTGCTAGGCCCCTAGAGTTGCTGACATCTCCTTGAGGCGCGCGTGGAACAGCACGCGCCGTCGACGACTTGGGCTCGGTCCGGACGGTTACCGGACGGTCGGACTGCGAGCCACCCATTGCTCGCCGTCCGTAAACCTGCGCCTACGATGGCCGGAAATCGGGATCGGAATCCCGGCGGCGATTGGGGCGTGAGGACCGTTGCCTCACGCGATCGGCCGCCTCCTTTGCTAGCATTACTGCTTCGCAGAAGGAGGCGACCGCCTTCCACTCCTCCTCGCTCCGGACCATGGCCTGTACCAAGGCCCAGCGCGAGATATCACCGCCGCCGATCGCCCTCACGAGGACACGGCGTTGCTCTGCCCAAGCGGGACACACCTCCACCGTGTGCTCCACCGTGTCCTCCGGGTGGTCCACACAATGGTGACACCCGGGCGTTTCTTCCGCACGAATCCGGTGCAGGAACCTCCCGAACTTACCATGTCCGGTGAGGACCTGCGTCATGCGGAAGGTAAGGACGCCGTGTTGTCTTTCCAGCCACTCCTCAAAGAGGGGACTTACCGCCATAATTATGGCGTGCCCAATATATTAGTCAGTAAGGTATTTATGATATGGGCACTGTTGCCTGAAATAAATTGATTATTATTATTTTAGTTATTACATAATCACAAACTTGCGTTCCACGTCTATTGTTCTGTAGGTACGTACCATGTATTTTTATTCACTAATTTCTTTGAACCACATATATACATATATAGTTATGTGTTGTATATATGTAAATAGTACCTACACCACGAACTATCTGCGTACCTTTTCTTTTTCTCTGTCAAATCCAAAGGTTTTCTGTAAAAAATCGTTTTTAGCGATAAGTTACCCACTGTTACACCGTATTAATTTTAAGTTCCTACTGTTTTTTTTTAGAGTGTACATTAAAGAGTATATCTAACTATCTTCTAAATCACTCAACGGGTTTTAATGTGGTTTTCACTAACAATAATGTGGTTTTCAATAATAATTAACCACATTCCTAATTCTATAAAAAGGGTACCAGTAACAATTTTCAGTGGACCGACGACCTGGTGAGAGTCGCGGGAGTGCGGTGGATGCGAGACGCACAGGATCGGTCGTTGTGGAGACGCTTGGGGGAGGCCTATGTCTAGCAGTGGACGTCTTTCGGCTGAAATGATGATGATGATGATGATGAACAATTTTCACAAAGAAACTAACTGTACTTCTATTAAGCAAATGCTACTACTCCGTGTCAGATTTTCTAGCTGATAAATTTTAATTGTGTATCAATGTTATATGTTTGACTAGCTGTTGCCCGCGACTTCGTCTGCGTTAAGTTCGTAAAACTGTACAATCAATATGTGCTTGCAATTCATTCTGAAAGCATCGTAATTATTTATTGTACTTTCACATAAAACTGTTAAAGGTAAAAACGCAAATTACTTCAGGATACATGTTATGTAAGTACTCGTCCAGATCCAGATGTATGAACGTCAATGAATAGAAAGAGTATGTAAGGGTCGTAGCAGTTGGCATTTCTGCCTAACTACATAAACTTCTGCCTTTTCCCCAAGGGAAAAGGCACTAGTTTATGTATGTTTCTGGTTTATGTTCTGGTAAAACAACATTGTCCAAGTGAGCACGTCACAATCGCAGCGGTAATGCCTGTCTTTGAGGAGTGGCTACAGAGGCGTCACGGCATCCTCTCTTTGTGCAGGACTCACCGGATGTGGGTGTTTCGGGAGGTATCTGTATCGAATTCAGCGAAAAGAAACACTCGAGTCTCACCATTGTGCGGATCGCCCGGAGAATACGATGGAACTTACGGTGGAAGTCAGTCCCGCTTGGTAGGAGCGCCGGCGCCGCCGTGTCCTCATGGAGGCGATTAGTGGAAAAAATGCCAACCAGTAGCCTCCTTCAGTGAAGCACTACGATCGAAGAAGGTGGCTGAAACTATGAAGGATGATGAGGGAAGTGATGCTCCAGGTGTTGAAAGCCGCAGGGCGATTGCGGTTGAGCCGTCCGGTCATCTGGTCAAAGTAATCCTGAATCGACGGCGCGTAGTAATCTACGCGCGACTCATAATGATGTCAGCAAATAGATAGGGCCCTCTAGGGTCAATGTCTGCTAAGGCTGCGAGATTGTTCGAAAGAGTTACCTCCTGTAAAATTTTCGCCTCAATAATGTTTCACTGAAGAATTTAAGCCGTCAGACAGCTTTGGTAGAGGTAAACGAAGGAACATAATTGGGACACCGACCTTCAGCTGGATAACGTTTGCACTTGTGGTGCAAAGCTAAAAAGCCAGTGAATCCAAAAATTACCATCATCATCAACTATCTTCCTCCACAACAGTACTTATGAAGAATTTGCGAGAGCATGCTTGAATTGATTGTTGCAGCTTGGTCATTTGGGGCGTAAAAAATACTTGTTAATTTACCTAGGATTTTTTGGTGTGTATTTGACTGACGTCCTCGTATAACAGACAAATGTTATTCCATAGTGGGAACTACCCTATGAAGAGTCTCCAACTTTTGAATGAATTTCGGTGAAATCTTGAACGCGTGTATCCCTGTCCAATCGAACTCGCATATTGATGGCCAAACCGAGAGGTCACTGACGCCGATTGCCTCTATGAAGACACGGCGGTTCACCCAAACAGGATAGACCTCCACCGCATGCTACAACGGGTCCTCCGCGCGATTTGTAAAATGGTACTTCCAACCGATCCGGAACAGAAACCGCGTGAAATACCCTCAACAGTCCTGAGCTTGTGTATCCATAAAACAATGAAATTCCGGTAAACAAATGTAGCAGCCGATTAGTGTTATCCCTGAGACTGGCCTCCCTCAGAGGGTGGTTCCAGTGTTGGTCACCACTCACTGCAAGGAGGTACGAGTAACGTACGGATGTCGACGTAAGGCTGCAAGGAATCTGAGATACATCATATGTTGTCGAACTGTGATCAGGAACGCAAACCATTCGACCCAGTTTTATATGAAGCAGTGACTGCTAATAATAAAACACACCATTATTAGGCCGCAAGGTGCCATCACCCCGGAGGACACAGTGGAGCACACAGAGGTGTTTGTTGTCCTCGTGAAGGCAATCGGCGTCAGTCACCTCTCGCGCCGGGCCTTGTGACTTTGGACTATGGTCCAGAGCGAGGAGGAATGGCAGGCGGTCGCCTCCTTCTGCAAAGCCGTAATGCTAGTGAAGGAGGACGCCGCACGCGTGAGGGAACGAACGTCCTCACGCCGAGCCGAGATTCTGACCCCGACGACCAGCCACGGTAGACGCGGGCTCGCGGACATCCAGCAATGGGTCGGCCACAGTCGTCCGGCCGTCCGGTAATTGACCGGACCGAGCCCAGTCGTCAACAGACGCGCTCCTCAAAGAGATGTCACAAAGGGCAACTAAAGGACACAGGTGTTGTTTTAGTCAGTAAAAGTTTGACACGCCTTCCCGCTCCAACCAGAGTGGGAGAAGTCATTGGATGACTTCCACCCTTAAAAAAAGAAAAATAAAGGTGCCATCATTATCATTATCATTTCAGCCGAAAGACGTCCACTGTTGCACATAGGCCTCCCCAAGTGTCACCATAATTACCGGTCCTGTGCGTCTCGCATCCATTGGATTCCCGCGACCCTCACCTGGTCATCAGTCCACCTGGGGGCCTTCCAACGCAAGGTGCCATGCTACCCCTTCCGAAAATTTGGCCGTGTTATTTTAAAGTCAATAATTAATTACATATAAGTATTTACTTTTATCGCCTTTGGTTGGTATCCCTTGAATAATCACGGTCAATTAGCTTGTTACAATCACGGGGAAAAAAAGCAGTAGGATTAAAAATGTCTCCGTCTAACTCCAGTTTAACCATAACGGTTTTCGTCCAATTTTAAACAATAAAACTGTCTGCAAACTTGGGCGATGGTCATTCTTCCGCCACTCAGAAAATTACGTAAAATACACAATGCCATCTATCAAATAATGACGTTAAACTATCATTGTCATCATTATTTCTACTTTCAGTCTTTAGATGGCGTTGCGAGTATCTGAATTGCGTGTGGTGCCATATTTACAACATTTTAGTACGTGATTTTACTCGCCGCTTTGATTTTATTATGTGTTTTGATTAGTTTTTACAAAATATTTAGAAGATATCGAATAGAAATGTCAATTTTATTTTGAAAAAATGGTAAAAGTTATTTTATTACAAAAAAGAAGATAAAATAATGATAAAATTTTTAACTGTAGCTGGGAATCGAACTCGTGGCAAATGTCGTTCAATGTCGACATTTTGGATTATTGCTCACCCCCCATAGCAAATAGCGTGATAATATGTAGCCTAACAGTTGACCCGGCCTATAAGGATTATGTATGCAAAATTTGAACAGGATTGGTTCAGTAGTTTTTTCGCCAACTAATACCAACGCTCCACCATTTTACTGTTTTATTATATGTATAGATGATGAACTTACATCAATGTTTCCATGCCAAAATGGTAGAATGTACAACGATACTTTAATATTATTTTATCACTTCATTGTAAATAACTGCATTCTGAGCAAATAAATCAAATATTCTATTCTATTCTAATAAACATAAAATTTTATGTATATAGTTTGCATTCGTAAGAAACCGGGACGGGTCACTAGTTAGAAATAAAAACAAAATAACTAAAACATTTTACTTAGACAACAGAAAGTCATAAAATTGCAATTTAATTTATCCAAGAAATTGAATTCGCTAACGACACGAATCTTTTCAATACACTCAACTTTAAAGAAAAAAACACTACGAAGAACATTGATTGTTTGAAAAAGAAATCTACCTTCCATTATTTTAGTTCAACTTTCAATACAACTGCAGCAAGAAGAGAATAGATTAAAGTATTCCTTTATTTTTACTTCAGCTTGATGAAAAAGAAGAAAAAAACATTTCAATGGATTTTTATTTTCTGTGTTCCAAGAAAAAATACTAGCAAAGCATTGTTCTTTACCGGAGACTTGGACACAGAATAGCTAGATACAGAAGGTTAGCTTCATATGACGAGCGAAAATAGGTGCTCATTTAGAGGTAAGTGGAACAGCCCCCCTAGCCAAGTTACAACCGTTTCGTTTCGATTCTCTTTTCGTCGATCGCCTCGAGTAAGCCACGCCCCCGATTCCTTTATTCTGACGTCATCTCAACGCTCAGTCACGTGGTCAGAACAAAGGAATAAGAGGCGTGGCCTACTCGAGGCGATCGACGAAAAGTCAACCGAGTCAACCGATTGCGATGAAACAAAGCCTAAGTAATAAATATATTAAGTTACACACAATTTTAATGTATAAAAGTTTTCTACATCGATTTCGTATATTTTACGTGATGCGCGCACAACTAAAAACTTCTACAGATTTATTATATGTATTTATTACAGTTAATAAAGTTTTTTTTATGTAAGAGAGTGCATACAGATTAGATAATTATACAATAATAAAATTATATGTATAGATATAGATTAAATGTGTGTGTGCGTTTACATTTGTTGTTACTGCTACTCTTCTGCATTACCTATTTATTCTGTGGTCCTGCTGCTTGAGTATGAAACGTGGTAACAATATTGTTATTGGAATTACAAATTCTTGTTTAGCGTGCAATAATGGTGATGGTTTATGATTCGTGGAAAATTTGTAGTATCAAGAAGGATGTTTGTTTCTTTAAAATGTTGTACGTTGTGATGGTAAGGATAAAATTGGGATGCTTTATGGGTGTAGAGTAGGTCGGTAGGTATAGTTAGTGTAATTTGTGTAAAGTAATGAATACCAATCATTACTTAATAAATATTTACAAAAGGGTTGACGACTGAGATGACAACTAATAAAGATATTTGGAAGATGAAGATGTCGGATGTTGCACTAATCCAAAATTAATTGGGAAAAAGGGATAAAAATCATAATGATTTTGATCGGAAAGAAACGCGCTTTACACGTTTTTTTTATGTGGGAAATCATCTAATGACATCTCCCGCCCTTCTCGTGTCAGACTTTTACTGACTAAAACCTACTCCTGTTCCTTCTTTGCCTTTGTTCCAGGTCCTCGGGGTTCTCTTTCGCATCACCTATGGCCCCCGTAGGATTCGACCCTGCTGGGCCCTGGAACAAAGCTACGCCTGAAACACTACGTGCCGTTGACGACTTGGGCTCGGTCCGGACGGTTACCGGACGATCGGACGGCGAGCTACCCATCGCTCACCGTCCGCAAGCCAGCGCCTACGGTGGCTGGAAATCGGGATCATGTCATAATGTCATGTTTTTTTCTGGTGATGTTGCTATACTCAAATTACACTACGATGACATATGTGTCATTATAACCACTATATTCTAAGCACAAACAGTAATTTTTATGTTTATTATCTGTTGCGAAAATGTATTTCCTAAGTATATTACAATACATAAAGCAAAGCATATTATGTTACTTGACCAAGATTTATTTTAGTGTATTAAAAGTGCAGTTTAACCAAAAGTCATGAAGTCAAGCCAGCAAAAAAAACTAAGCCATTAACATCGTAAAAAATCTAGTCATTTCAGTTTCCAATAATGACGATTTTAGATTTGAAAACCCTTAGTAAATTATTTCACTGGTATTATCATGGTGACATAACATGTAGACACAAAATAATTTAATCAACAATTTCCTAGCCGTTGTTATAACGAGTATCTAACCAACAAACTAAACTATTGTTCTAAACAACATACAGAAAATGAAAAAGATGACAATCTATAAACGAAAGCAAAAGATGCATTCAAAGATCTGAAGAAAATGTAAAAAACAGTAGCGAGCTGAAACCGAGTCTAAGATCCTAATGACGAGTTGATTACGCAGAAATATGTAGCAAGTTGGGTACAATCAGACGACTACATTTGCATACAACCGTCTAGAAGTGTAACTGGTGAATTCGATTATAATTACCATTTTGGTTTGACAAAACATTGTCAAGTTTGTGTCTGGAACTTGGAGTGCTAGGATTGAGTGTAAGATTGTGTTTTGCAGTAAGTTATACGCTATTTAGCATTGCTGATAGTTTTGGTGTAAGAGCCTGTATGTTATTGTTATCGGTTGCTGAATATAGAGGAAATTATAGTAGGATAATTCTTTGAAGAGTTATTAGATATCTCTAAAGGGTTATATAATTTTGTAAAACACTAAAAACCTTACAGGACTGTATTACTAACATCATAAAAAACAACTTTTGTTCTATGACTTTTTAAAAAACATAATACATTTACCAAAAACAAACCTATAAGATTTCGTTGTTCTATCTAACATATTTCAACTCTGTATTTTGCTGTACCCACCTACGCCTCCCGCGCACGTTCCCTCTTCCCTCCGCTATTGTACTATCGTATATCTTTCAATTAAATCAAAATGACCAAAAACAAGAAATTCTACTGTCTATTTGAAGTTAAAAATATTCATGATCATTCCAAATAAACAAATCACTAAATTCAAACAACAAACGTAAAACAATAGTCTTTAGGTATATACCAACTAATTGTTAGATTATTTCATTCATACCGCTATAATCCAATCACAGATCATTAATTATTGCCAAAACCACTGCTCTAGTAGCTCTTCAAGCATTTGTTTGTAAACAAAAGAGCACTTCGTTCACTTGAAATGCCTTTTCAATATAGAAAATCAAAACTGCGGTAGAGACCATTTATAAAATCAGTTTGAGAGGTTCCACGAATGAAATAAGTGGTGAAATGTTGGTAGATATTGCTGGGAAGTTTGGAGGATTTTGGGTTGGATACTTTTAGATTACTCGTAGTGATTGCTTCGGGTTCACTTTGAATTTATTTGTGAGCGTGGACGGTTTTGAATTTGAAATTTGTGACGTTATTGTATCATGCACGATGATCATGTGAAGTGGAATTCAGAGAAGGGATGCAAAAGCATGTTACTAAAAGAGTTGATACTTGATAAAGTGAGAAATGAGTATATTAGAGGAAGTTTGAAAGTGGCGCCTGTGACTGAAAAGTTGAAAGTTTGTATTGGTATCGTCATGTGAAGAGGAGGGATGAAACGCATGTTACTAAAAGAGTTATAAGTATACATATAAATGGATGGAAAGGTAGAGGGAGGTCAAAGAGAAGATGGATGATTTGAGTGAGGTGATATGAAAAAAAAGAAATTAATTATAGCGTGACGGGTAACAGGACAGAATGGAAGAAAAAAACGTGTTGCGCTAACCGGAAATAACACAGGACAAGGGCAGAAAGATGATAATAAAATTGTATCATGCACAATGAACGGATAATTTAACATAACTAGATACATTCAATCAAGCGATTCAATTCGGGATAGTTAGGCATAAGCTTGGGCATGAATATATTTGCTGCCAAAATTCTGATAATCTCAATGTTTTGATCGCTTGATTTGAAGTGTCCGATACAGTGCAATTTGATTTTACGTAATTCAGTACGTCGATTGCATCATTTAAGCAACGTTCATAGAGAACTAAGTATTCAGCAGCTTCCACAAATGGCATTAAATGGCAGAGATGGTATCATCTTACTGTTATCAAAAATATTTTAGTCACTGCATGTAAAGTACTGGTATATTGCTGACTCTAATTAGATTACGAACTGAATCTAACATAGTTACAAAAAAGGTAGGTAGATATAGGCCAATGTAAGACATTGCTTGAATTTAGTTTTATATATTGGTGACAATTAGTAAGCTGCATGCAATACAAAAAATCCTTGAAACTTCTAACGTACACCTATGTCAATTTCACCGCCTAGAGGACACGGTGGAGCACACGGTAGAGGTGTGCTCCGCTTGGGCAGATGAGATCGGCGGCAACGATCTCTCGTGCCGGGCCTTGGTACAGGACATGGTCCGAAGAGAGCAGGAGTGGCAGGCGGTTGCTTCCTTGTGCAAAGCAGTAATGTTAGCAAAGGAGGGGGCAGCGCATGCACGCGTGAAGGAGCGGCTTTCACGCCCCAGCCGCCGTGATCCCGATCCCGATTTCCGGCCACCAAAGGCGCGGGCTTGTGGACGGCGAGCAATGGGTAGCTCGCCGTCAGACCATCCGGCAACCGTCCGGACCGAGCCCAAGTCGACGACGGCGCGTACTGTTCCACGCGCGCCTCAAGGAGATGTCAGCAAACCATAGGGGCCTACTGGGGCCAAGGGTCTGCTTCAGAAAGGAAGACTCGGCCCTGGTTTGAAAGGCAACGAAGGAAGGAGTGGGTTTTTAGTCAGTAAAAGTCTGACCCACCCTCTCGCACCGCCCAAGAGCGGGGGATGTCAATGTCCATTTCATAGAATTACTTGGCAGAAGAATTGGCCGACACAGTTGGTGCAGTGAGCGATGGGCTGCAGCGCTGCGTGTCGTGGGCTGGTTTCCTGCATGGAAGTGGCCACACTCACAGCAGAGCCATGGGTTGACTTCCGAAAGGGAAACCCAGGGTCTTGGAACACTAAGTGAAGAAGGAACACTCCCGCCCTAGATTGGGAGAAGTCATTGGATGATTTCCCATCTTAAAACACATTCATTGTGCGTACAGCTATGGAGTGGAATTCCTTGCCGGAATCTGTGTTTCCTGATCGCTACAACCCGGGAATCTTTAAGTCAAGAATGAATAGGTTACTTCTAGGTAAGCGCGCTCCATCGTCGACCGCATCGTCGCTTTCCATCAGGTGAGATAGCGGTCAAGCGCGAACCTACCAAGAATAAAAAAAAATATATGGTGATAATAATAAAAATGATTGCTTTTATACTTTAAGATCTGTGTGTCCGTATCTGGAATCTTTCGGTGGAAATCTTTGAATAGTTACAGCTGAAAGGCGCCGTCGAACTGTTTGCTTTTAACGCTAATATTCCCTTCTTGCCGGAGAATACACGAAGTGGGAACCGTTCACTTTTATTTTAAGTACAATCGTTTTATTTTTAGTTTTGTTGGTGGTCACGAAAATAGATTGACATAATAGTTTATACATATGTCTAAATTAGAAGACAAAAATAGATGACAATTAATTCCATTCTATTTAGCGAAAGATAGAAAAAAAATATACCTGATAGACACCTTAAAAACAAAATTAATTATCATATTTTTTAATATGTCGTGTTTAATAGTGATAATAAAAAAAAAACAACAAAAAAGAAAAAAAATTAACAAAAATCTGTGCGAGGTCAAAAAGGCGCCTACCTCAATATATTCGGGCTGCTTCATATCACAAATCTCTTAAAATATATATTTCGTAAATATGCAAATAGCTTAATGACCCAGGAGTATTAATTGCAATTTTTTGAAAATTCAATATTGGTAGGCAACCCCGGAACCATAGAAATATAAAAAACTGGAACATTCACTTTTACAGAGCAGTGATGGGCCAGTGGTGATGACCCCGCCTTACGTCACGGGCTTAAACCCATGCAGAAGCTTTAATTTGTGTCTTTTATTTGATAAAGACTACCTTTAAAACATTGAAGGAAAACATCGTGAGGAAAATGGAATGTCCTAGAACAAAAAATTTTAAAATAAGTACTCGTATGTGACATATACCAACCCACACTAGGACCGCGTGGGTTTTGGTCCATTCCCTCTCCTAGATAGAAGACCTGACTCCGAGCAGTGGGAACATTATAAAGCTGATTATGCTTATATTAATATACCACCAAAACCCTACCCTACCCTTAGAAATTAAATGCATTTGAAACAAGTCTTTCATTGTTTGTGTTTATTTTAAAATTTATTAAATTTTTTAATCTCGCTTATCGAAATAACTCGAGCCTAAAAACAAACGTTTCAGTCAGCACGTTTGTATCTTAATGCTCGATGTAGCCACAAATATTCCAAAATATGTTTTGAATTTCGAGCAAAGTATAAACTACAGAATCCGATACACCTGCATGTAAAACAGGAACTTTATAAAACTCCAACACAAAGCCGTAGGAAGGGGTTATTTATTCATATTTCAGAATACAGTCAATACGTCTCCAAGAAAAATCCCAAAGATATAGAATAAAAGCAAAACGATACCTTATTGATAGTCCAAGAGGAAGCCAGCAAAAGTTGCCAAAATATAAGGGCAAAAGTCAGGAAACTCGATAACTAATACATTACAATCTGCTTAGATTTTCAGGTGAGATCTACAAATTGAATTTGGCAATTGGACTCCCTACTGCATTATGGATAAGGTATAAAATTCAACGGAAATTTAGTTTTGCAGACGTAAAAATAAGGTGGTGAGGTGAACGGATGAATATCACACCGTAAAGGTCGGATATGAAGTGCTGGTGGGGATTATAACACTAGCGAAGGAAGAATAGATGCTGATCCGTTACCTGTACAATAACAAAGGTTGATGTTTTTAGTCTTCCGAGAGCTTGTACGCTATTCAAAGAATTATCCAAATGCCTAGCTGACACTTCGTGTAACCTAAGGGCTAGGCGTTTACTACGGTCAGAGATTAAGTATTGCCATACAACTTTGCAATGCCGCCAGTCTTTTAGGCACACTTCCAGTCGACAGCAATGCGTAGAAATTTTTTGACGCCATATTTTAGTTGAGAGTTATTATTACCTTTAGCATATTATATAGTTTTAATAAGTTATGCTTTTTTCTTGTTTTAGAAGGTATTTAATTAGTTACAAACAAATTTAAGAAGTCATGACATATTTTAATTTAAAAAAATTCCTGCAAAAGCGTTTTCCGAAATCACCAAGAATTAGTACAAAATCCACTTAAGACCGGTTAAATATTTACAATTTTGATACTAATCTATATAAACAGAGGTTATTTAGCAAGTCAAATACATTAACTCAATGAAAATAAACCTTGTAACAGTGCAAACAATAAAATTAATTACAATTATTACGGAGAGGACTCCAGAGGTTGCTAACAAGAAAATTCTCGTTTTGCAGAAGCAAAAGATGCGAAGATGGAAGAATCTGAAATTGTGTACCTAGTTTTATCTTTGTTACTTGGATGTTTCAGTAACTCAAAGTTTATTCATTTCCGTCACGATTGCGATTATTTTGTACTTTAATTGAAAATATGGTTAAGGTTTCTAGATTGAAGAAATTTTTGGGTTCTTAAAACTGTTTACTTCTTACTAAAGTTGTCACGACCATTAATGTTGACAACCGGTCCTGTACGTTTCAAATCCATCGGGTTCTCGGACCAGGAACAGATCATCAGTTCACCTTGGAGAAGCCTTCCAACGTTGCGTTTTTCGGAAGAACTATGTGTCTGTTCTGCGAGCAATGTTCCTTGTATACAGCCACTTAAGTTTGACGATTCGATGGCTTTGTCGGTAACCTTAGTTCTTCTGCGGATATCATCGTTCCTCTTGCAATCACGCAAGGAAACTCCGAGTATAGCCCTTTCCATTGCCGTTTGGGTGACTTTAAGCCTTTCTTGATGAGGCCCAGCCGAGTCTGGTTGTGCAACCAACCTCTGTTGACCTCGTTCTCGAAGTTAAAACCTACCTAACTGAATCGTTTGTCCCAGGTAAATGTAATCGTCTACAACTTCGAGTGTAGGCTCTTCGATCTTGTTAAAAGTGGTTACTACATGGTTATTTACCATGACTGTTGTTTTGTCCATGTTAATTTTAAGGTCCATTCTTTTAGAAACTCTACTGAGGTCATCCAGTTATACTGAGGTCATCCAATTATACTGAGGTCCGTTATAGTTTCAACCAAGTCTTACTATATCGTTGGCATAATGAAAAGGTGTGTTGTACTCATAATTGAGGCTACACGCATAGCAAGGAAAATAATGGAATGTTATTAGTGAAAACTGTTGACTATTTTCATTGGTATGATACTTCTTCTTTCAAGTTCGATAGGACAATAAGGTTTAACTAATTACACAATTTTATAATCATTAATAATCCTTGTCTTAAACTAAAGGGTTTTTTTTCAGTCGTATCTCTTAACACAAAAAATAATAATTGTTACATATCGGTGTGAATTCTCATCGAAAGGTAAACCCTTCGGTCCGTGGGTCCCGTGTCAATACTTAAATCAACACTCTTCCGCTTCGAGCTCAATATTCAAATCTGTCGGGGTCCGACCTTCGCAAACAAACTTAGGTTTGTTTTATTGCATTATTACATGGTGGCCCTTTTATTTTGATTCGGGTTTCCGGCTAATACGAAAAAAGGTGTTTTGATAAGGTTTATGAAGGGTGTTTTTTTTTTTGCTGTGGTGTAAAAATGATTGGTTTCTGTGACGGGATACAAAAGATTAAATAGATAAGATAAATAATTGTAAAAACAATGTCTATAAACTAAGCTTAAATATAAGCGAGAATTCCACTCCGGCAAGGAGTGGAATTCCTTGCCGGAGTCTGTGTTTCCAGATAGCTACAACTTAGGGGTCTTTAAGTCAAAAGTGAATAGGCTACTTCTAGGCAAGCGTGCTCCATCGTCGACCACATCATCGCTTACCATCAGGTGTGATGGTGGTCAAACGCGAGCCTATCATTAATAAAAAAAAAAAAAAAAATAAGCATAATCAGTCTTATAATGTTCCCACTGCTGGAACTTAGGTCCCCTTTCTAGGAGAGCGAATGAAAAGCCGTAATCCACCATTTGAGCCCAGTGCGGATTGGTGGTGGTCACATGTTTTCGAATTTTTGGTTCTAGGGCATGCCATGCCGGTTTACTCACGATGTTTTCCTTCACTGTTTTCACTATAATTCTTCACCGTTAAAACCTACTTTTGCAGAAACTAGTTTGTGATAAAAAGTCAACATTCAATAGTAGATTATGTGACTAGGGGATAAAGCAGTGTCTTTAAGTCGCGGGCGGCATGTTGAATCCCGAACGAAACGAAGGTTGCTAATTTTAATCCCGAACGTCAGTGAGGGATTTATATAATTAACTCCCGAGCACTGCGAGGGAGTTAATAAAGAAACCTGAGTGAAGTGAGGAATTCAAGCCGCCCAAGACAAAGACAGCTTTATCCCCGTGTTGGATACTCTACTTTTTACACCATCTGTGAGATGATTAAAAGAAAATTTAGTAAAACAAATCATATAATACAGAAATATAAGTATTATTTACGAGTTAATCTTAACTATCACTCAAAATGTTTTGAGATTTGAAACAAAAAAATTCACTACTCAAAGATTCTATTATTTAAATTTTCTCTATCGCTCCCGCTTGTTCATTACTTTTTTTAGAAACTTTTTTTATTGTTTTTTTTTTGTTAGTGGCCAGTTTGAAATTTGAATAAACTTGTTTGATGCACTACATTTTAATTCACATAATGCTGACGGTTTTTAACGTTCCAAATTCAAATCTCATTATTCCCTAGGGTTCGCCCATACTACATTATCTCCCTAGGGACATAATCACTTGCTTTAAGTGATGGTTGTATGACGTATAAAAGGGCATTATCGAGCAGGTGGTGTAAAAAATGTTTTTATTTCACATATGCCTACATGGGTACTTATAAATCATCAGAAGCTAGTGCACGGTTCCAATTGGTCATTTTCTATGGAGGAGAAGCGGAAAGAAACTTTATAGTTACTCTTTTTTTAAAAACTGGGCAAGTGCGTGTGGGACTCGCGCCCTGAGTTCCGTACAAACTTACATAAGTAAATAATTATTTTTTTTTTTTTTTGTTGTTACGTAGGCAAATTTACAGTTTTCAGATTTATTCTCATTTCTGTGCTTATATATGGATACCTTACTTTATGCCAAATTTCAGGATTCTGGGTCAACTGGACCCTATACTATGTATGAATTTTGATTCCCTCGAGAATGTCGAAATGTACGTTTTTTGCGACAAAAACGGCCGTTCTTTTCTTTCAGTTAACTTAGAAATATGATTTTATTACAGCTTCAAGAGACTGCAGACTTATGTTGGTGGTTGGTTGGTGGTTTTAATTTCAACTCGATACTTCCGCGCGTTTCTGAGATAAAGAGTCTTGACAGACAGACAGACGGACGGACAACAAAGTGATCCTATAAGAGTTCCGTTTTTTCCTTTTGAGGTACGGAACCCTAAAAATTATTGATGTTACAATATTTCTTTAATAGAATATTTATAGGTATTAAAGGACAATGGTACGTGTGTAATCTGTAAACTTAATAGAATAGATTTAAAATACTCATATTATACACACCTTCATAAAATTTCTGGTCACAGTGTGAGCACAAATTGAAAATTGTGTTATAAAGTTTTCGGGAACCAGGTCCTTTGGGTAAGCAGTTATTTAGAATCGAGTTTAACCTACATTTCTAGGAGTTATAATCTAATTATATATTTAGATTTTGCTTCGTAATCCCAGTATGGGGCCTTGTGTGTGGCTAAAAAAAAGGAGCACGCTGTTCATCCAGCTACATAGCTGACTGAATAGGGTGCTCCTGAACTTATTTTTAGTCAATTCACTTCACTTCGAAGCAGTAAAGCTTGCAAAGGAGGCGGCCGATCGCGTGAGGCAGCGGTCCTCACGCCCCAACCGCCATCGGGATTCCGATCCCGATTTCCGGCCACCGTAAGCGCGGGCTTGCGGACGGCGAGCAATGGGTGGCTCGCTTTCCGACCGTCCGGTAACCGTCCGCACCGAGCCCAAGTCGTCGACGGCACGTGCTGTTCCACGCGCGCCTCAAGGAGATGTCAGCAACTGTAGGGGCCCAGCAGGGTCGAAGCCTACTGGGGCCAAGGGTCTGATTCTGAAAGAAAGACTCGGCCCTGGTACGAAAGGCAACAGTAAAAGTCTGACACTATCTCCCGCCCCGCCTCTTGGGCGGGGCGGGAGATATCATAAGATGATTTTCCAACCGGAAAAAAAGTCACTTCACTCTTGGAAGCTCTTTTAAGTAACGAGAAGGCTTTAGGCAATTTTATTTAAATATATAAAACATACCGTTATACAAATACATGATTATGTAATCACGATTTCAAGAAACCTAAACTTATTTCAAGTGACTAAAAATAAGTTTAGGAGCACCCTGATCAGTCAGCTACGTTACTCAATATTTTTTTATGAGAGTATGTTTTATATATATTATATTTGTATTTAAGTAAGTTTTATATTTTTAAAATATTCAAAAAGCAGGTACATGTTAGGCTTACTATACAATAGTAATTAATCTATCCAATATAAATCACAAATTAAGTAAGTAAAAAAATCGAATTTTAAATATTAAAGTTAAAACAATTACACAAAACAGCCAAATATATTTTAGTATAACCTTTCTCGTGTTTAAACCACGAACGAAATATGAAAGACTTCTAGTTATTGCAAATAGACAATTTATGGTTATCACTCTATCATTTCACTATGACAATATTCAAAAGCAGACTCCGAAAGGCGAAACGATGGTTTTTTACTGAGCTGATCCGTCAATGTCGAGAACAGTGGTGGCCAAGTGGTAACGGCCCTGACTTACGAGTTGTAGGTCACGGGCTCAAACCCAGCCAGACGCATTACTTTGTGTAATTTCTTTCATCACCACTGCTCTCAAAACGGTGAAGGAAAACATCGTGAGGAAACCGGCATGTCCTAGAACCAAAAATTCGAAGACATGTGACATACATCAACCCGCACTGGGCCCGCGTGGTGGATTACGGCTCATTCCCTCTCCTAGAGAGGAGTCCTGAGTCCCAACAGTGGGAAAATTATCCTAACGCTGACTATGCTATGCTATGCTATGATCCGTCAATACAGACTGAGTTGTCCTATTTCATCATCTTCCCTAGCCTTTTTCGCAACAAGCCTTTTTTTTCCGTTGGGAAAATCATCTTATGACATCTCCCGCTCTTGGGCGGGGCGGGAGATAGTGTGAGACTTTTACTGACTAAAAACCCACTTCTGTTCCTTCGTTACCTTTCGTACCAGGGCCGAGTCTTCCTTTCAGAATCAGACCCTTGGCCCCAGTAGATTTTGACCCTGCTGGGCCCCTACAGTTGCTGACATCTCCCTGAGGCGCGCGTGGAACAGCACGCGCCGTCGACGACTTGGGCTGCTCGGTCCGGACGGTTACCGGACGGTCGGACGGCGAGCCACCCATTGCTCGCCGTCCGCAACAAGATTGGGGTCGGCTTCCAGTCTAACCAGATGCGGCTGAATACCTGTGTTTTACATGGAGCGACTGCCTATCAGACCTTCAAAACCTAGTCACTGGGCAATACGATGCTCCTTAAATAGACTGATGATCAGACTTTTCTGGCATCTGACTATCTATAACGACTGCTAAAGATCTGAATGACAACCGAGACCAACGGCTCTTTACGTGGTTTTCGAGGCACGGACTGTTAGTAATGTTTTAGATAAACTTAGAAAAGTACATATGGATTGGAAAATTCATGTCGGATTTGGACACGTAACATCATGCCGAGTTATCCTATGTATGTGTTTTAGAAACAAACCTTCACAATCCAAATGAAAATTAGTCATTTTCACTAAAGATTCAAAGCATTTTATTTCAAACAAACCATTTACAGGCACTTTTGAAATGTCAAGAAGACAGTCAGTCAGAAAAAAATGATGCTAATTGCACATTATAAAGCGTGTGGTGCTCTATGGAGAAGAATGTGCAAGAAACTCCATGGACACCCTTTTCAATCATGTTTTGTAATTACAAATATCTCTGTTACATGTTTCTTGTCGCTATCATGTGAGAACAATGTAAATAAAGTAAAAATAAAAACTAAATATAGATATTAAAATAGCAACTGGCAGCTAAGAGATGACTAGTCTAAACTGACAGCGCCCGTTCACGGACATGACGCGTATATTAGCACCACGTAGCTCAACCATTTTGAAGGGAACCGAATGATCCAACACACGCGCCACCATCAGTGAGACATTAAAATTTGAGTAAGCATGATAAACTTAGAAAAGTAGATAGGTATGGATTGAAAAATTCACATCGCATTTGGACCCGCAACATCATGCCGAGTTATCCTATGTATGGGTTTTAGAAATAAACCTCCACAATTCAAATGAAAATTAGTTATTTTCGCTAACCAACGATACTGCTGAAAAGCAAACTCCTAACTTAATAATTAGGCTTCTACCTCATACAAATACGTTTAAAACTGTCACGAATAACATAATAACGTGTGGCGAACTCAATTAGTTGTTTCAACACGGTATTTTAGCATTGTTTTCACACAAAAACAGCCTATTTATTCTCCTGTCCGTGCAAAGCATAACTAACTGAATTACTGCAGTGTGGTGTTATAACTGGTGGTGGTGCAAGGTGGAAGAAACTGCATTCAATAAATGTTACTATAAAGTTTACCAGGTTTTTTTTTTCAGATGGGAAAATCATCCAATGACCTCCTCCGGTCTTGGGCGGAGAGGGAGATAGTGTCAGACTTCTGCTGACTAAAAACCCACTCCTGTTCCTTCTTTGCCATTTTTCCAGGGCCCCGGGGATCACTTTCGCATTACCCATGGCCCCAGGGCCTTGACCCTGCTGGGCCCCTACGGTTGCTGACATCTCCTTGAGGCGCGCGTGGAATACTACGCGCCGACGACGACTTGGTCTCGGTCCAGATGGTTACCGGACGATCGAACGGCGAGAAAGTTTACCAGGTACCTTTATGATTCATCATTTCAGCCGAAAGACGTCCACTGTTGGACACAAGTCTCCCTAAGTATCGCCATGACGAACGGTTCTATGCGTCTCGCATCCATCTGATTCTCACGACTGTCACCAGGTCATCGGTCCACCTTGTAAATGATAAATGATAAATGATAAATGATATTTATTTTGTAAATAGGTTTAAAAAAACACTTTTACACGTCAATTTTTTTTTTTCGTCATTTTTAAACTAGATGAGGCCGGTGTTTCCTAGCTGACTACCCTGAGAAGAAACACCGAAACAAACTCAGGGGTCAAAGTCTCTTTTAAAGTCCATACAGTAAATATGTAATGGTCAAATCACATGAGAACCATGCAGATTTGTCTGAAATGGTCTTTTGAAGAAAGAACCTTACAGATTTGAGTGGACCTGTCCAGTCAGTGCAAGCATTTGTCAGTATTCGTAAAGCTCAACTCAGGACTACTAAGGAGCTCAACTACTTGACGAACAATACCAAGGAAAGGACATTTGGGTAGGCCGCAGAAAATACTCAAATTGCCAGACATACGTTAAAATTACTGAAAGGAAAAAAAAGCAATCAACATAGTCCTCACGTTCACAATAATAAAAAGAAAAATATTGTTTACAATACTAAGTAAACATTGATGTCAAAAATTAATAGAGAAAGAGAGAAAAAAAAAAAGTCTAATTGCAAAATAAAAATAATCTACAATATCAAATTGTAATAAATAATAATAATAAAAAGCAAAATTGAAATTAAAAACAAAAAAGAAAAAAAATAATAATAAGACAACAGTTGCAGTGCGTACTGGAGCAGGTCAATCCCAAGCCTTTTGGTCCTCAACATAGTCCTTTATAGTGTAAAAGGCCTTTTGGCAAAGTTTTCGCTTTACAAATAATTTGAATTTATTAAGGCTTAGTTGTTGAATATGACTAGGAAGTTTATTATAGAAGTGTATGCATTGGCATCTAAATGAGCCCCCTATTTTTTTCAGCCTGGTTGTAGGAACCACAAATTTGTGTTTGTTCCTAGTATTAAAATTATGAACATCACTGTATTTTTTAAACATGTTTATATTTTTATGTACATACAAAATATTCTCGTAAATATACTGTGAAGGTACAGTCATTATATTAATTTCTTTAAATTTATCTCTGAGGGAGTATCTGGGACTTAATTTATAAATCGAACGAATAGCCCTTTTTTGCAAAACAAAAATTGACTGTATTTCGGCGGCATTTCCCCACAGTAGAATACCGTACGACATGACACTATGGAAATAGCTAAAGTAAACTAAACGGGCAGTCTCTACATCAGTTAAATTTCGAATTTGTCTAACAGCGTATGCTGCAGAGCTAAGTTTTTTTGATAATTTGTCTATATGTGGGCCCCACTGAAGCTTAGCATCTAGAGTTATGCCCAAGAACACTGTATTATCTTCAGGACTCAACTCTTTACCTTTTGTTAGCACACTAGTTTCTACTTGCCTAACATGAGGCATGGTAAACTTTATACATTTAGTTTTTTTTTCATTAAGTAGAAGGTTATTTACATCAAACCAGTGTACTATTTTTGAAAGTGTTATATTTATATCGTCAGTAACCGGCTGCTGACGTTTAAGTTTAAACAAAAGTGAAGTGTCGTCTGCAAACAACACTATGTTATGGTTATCGTCTATGAGGTAAGGTAAATCGTTTATATAAATAAGAAACAAAAATGGGCCAAGAATTGAGCCCTGGGGGACACCCATTTTTACTACAGATCCAGGAGATCTTTTTCCGTTTACATCAACTCTCTGAATCCTTTCACTCAGATATGATGTAAGAAGATCCAGGGAGGAGTTCCGGATTCCGTAATGGTGTAGTTTCCTGATTAATGTTTCATGGAGAACGCAATCGAAGGCCTTTGACAAATCGCAAAAAATGCCCAGGGCATCGCATTTGTCTTCCCATGCATTATAAATATGTCCTAAAAGTTCAACACCGGCATCGGTTGTTGAACGACCCCTTGTAAAACCAAATTGTTTGGTATGTAATAATTTATGTCTGTTAAAAAATCTTTGTAGTTGCTCTAAAATAAGTTTCTCAAATATTTTACTAAAAGTGGGTAGCACTGAAATGGGTCTGTAATTCGTGGGGTCAGATGTACTACCCGTTTTGAACAATGGAATTATTTTACTATTCTTCATTAGATCAGGAAATTCACCGCGATCAATACAATTATTAAAAATAAAAGCTAAAGAAGGAGCTATAATGTGGATTATAGACTTAACAACTTCCACAGAATTACCCCATAAATCTGCAGTCTTTTTTATATTCAGGGAGTTAAACGTCTTAATAATATCTACATAAGTCACATGTTCGAAATTAAAATCAGAATCGCAAACTTTAACATTTTCTTTAAGCAGAGACTCTGCAGCAGTGGGTGACGAGTTCAGAGATTTTGTTGTCGATATGGGGATCTCTGAAAAGAAGTTCTCAAAAGCCGCGGCAACCTGTGAGTCCGATGTGATCACATTGTCATTAATTACAAGTTTATAGTCACTAGATGGTCTTGTAGACCTTAAAGTTTCACTATTTGTAACATTCCAAGTAGTTTTAATTATATTATTACTGTTTTTAATTTTGGAACTTAAATAACGCGATTTCGCTACAGAACAAATTTTTTTAAATAATTTTGAATAATTTCGCACATATGAACTAAATTCAGCAGTATTAACAAGAACTCTTTCATCATACAATTCGTAAAGCCGAGTTCTACTTTTATGAATACCAGTGGTAGCCCATTCACAGAACGAAACGTTACTATTAACCGAAATAGTCTTAGGTATAAAAGTAGAATTAAATTGATTACAGTACATGTTAAAAAAACCTTCATATTGGTTATTGAGATCATCATATGTAGACAAGTCTGGTAAATTATTAATGAGTTTAGTTTTAAAAGTTTCTAAACGACTTGCAGTTTTAGGGTTAACAGTGATATTCTTTTTAGCGACTATGTTTTTTTGGTTTTGAAAAGTAATTAACTGTCCACAATGATCAGAATCTAATAAATTTATAATTTCTTTGTGAGTTGGTACAACATCCGTATAAATATTATCTATGCATGTGGCACTAGTAGGAGTTAATCTTGTGGGCTCCAAAAATAAGTTAACAAGATTGTAGGACTGAAATAGACTTAAAATTTTACTACGTAAACCTGAGTTTTCTAATAAATTAACATTAAAATCACCACAAGTGATTATGTACTTGTTTGAATTACAAATCTTGTGGAATACTTCATCCATTACCTTTTCAAAGCAGTCATACAATCCAGAAGGGGGTTTGTACACACTTAATATAATAAACTGCTCCAATTCAATACAGGCTATTTCAACTGACCGCTCAACAGATAGGCTCACAATATCCTTTCGTTCTTTGAACTTAAGGCTGTTGCTTACAAAAATTAATGAGCCACCACGTATGGCATCAATTCTACTAAACGAACTACCAACCTGGTGATTACTAAAATTGAAAATGAACTGATGGCTCTTAAGCCAATGTTCCGTTAAGCATAGAATATCAATATTATTGCAATTAAGGAATAAGTCTACTTCTAAATCCTTGTTCATAAGTCCTTGAATATTTTGATGTACCAGGTTGATACTATTTAATGATTTTAAAACTTGATTGGAAATATTTTTGTTCGTTAGTACATTCATGCTAGAGATTGTCTCTGTTGTCTTAATTTCTAATTTAAATGAGTATCTATGTCAACATTTGGTGCCAATTTATTGGCAAAATCATAGAACATGTCATTGCATTGCTCAACAGGAGCAATTTGTTTAGCCAAGTTCTTGGCTGAAATAAAAAAATAATATGATAGCGACACAGCTATCTGTCTCCTATAAAAGTTTGAAAGATAGTATCTATCTACAAGATACCTATCTTTTGTCAAATAAAAATTAGTGCCAACATAATTGTTGATGTCAATTAAATGAAACAGATCATTATTTAATATCACATTGTACAATGTCATATTAATCTTATATCTAATACGATTTTCTTCCTGTGGCAAACTCTGGCTGTATGGGAATGTGAACATCACAATTTTTCTTACACACAAGTTATTCAAAGTCCTATAATATTGGAGTAATTCTCCTTTGTTCACATTACCCCTATTTCCAACCAAAATTAAAAGTATGGCATCCTGGTTAAAATTACATTTAATTATTTTTTTCATTATATCAAATAAGGAACAGCCAGGCATACAGTTATTTATTATTGAGTGTCCCGGATATTCATTTGTCAAAAAGTGGCCTAAATCTTTTCCAATTTCATCACAAAAAATAACTATTTCCTTATTTATGAACTGTTGTGAAAAACAATCAGTAATTTCTACTGGCAAACTGACACTAGACTGGGGTAAGGGTAAGGGGGTATCACATATTGACAATGAATGACCCGGCGCAGATGCAATAGATGTTGGTTGACAATGCTCACAGTTGGTTTTTTGTGAGCTCACCAGCTCATTCATTGCCAATACATATTCCCTCATTTGGTTTTCAGAGGCTGTATATTTGATGGTCATTGAATCTAATTTGTGTTGTAGACGGTTTAGTTCACTCTGCAAGTCCTCAGTGTCAGTTTGGTATTTCCTTGTACTTTTTTCTAAGTTTGAAGAATACACATCTAATTGTTTCAGTAAGTGTAATCTTTCCCTATTTAATTTAACATTTTTTATAAAAAACTTTTGTTTTTTAACCATTTTTTTGGTTTTCACTATATATTTGTTAATTTTTATATATTTTTTAAGTTTATTTTTACTGGTGACTACCCTCACTGTTTTACTTGATTTTGAGTCATCATCATTTGTCAAATCAATATAATAAGAGGGGTTAATTTCTGGAACTAGTGATGGGGCAATAGGCACCAACTCGCTGAATAAACTTTGATTCATCGAGGCAGTGATGTTTAAATTTGTTGTCTCTAGTTGTGATATATGACTTTTTGCCTCTTGCAGCTGTTGTTGCAATAAATATTTGTGACTTAGAGCATGCTCATACTCTGTGCTACATTGGCTGAACCCGTCCACAACAAGTTGGAGCCTATCCCGGTCTTCTATGGCCTCAGTGAATTGAATGTATACCTGAGCCATTTCATTTTTTAACTTTCGATTATTTTCATGGGCTTCAAAGAGTATCTTTTCATTGTCATCCATTTCCTTAATCAGTTGGTCACAGTACTCTTTTGACGCCTTTAATTGGCTCAAAGCCAGACTGAGTTTGGACTCCTCCTGACGAGCATAGGCGCTACGAGTCGTAGGCATGATTACAAGGAATTGAAAAGAAAATAAAATAGACTAGATAGGTTGAGATAGAAGTATAAAAGATAGTTAGATAAAAGAAAATAAACTTAGAAAGTTAAATTCTGTCACCAACTAACTAAGGTTATGTTTACGTTTCAATTGTCATTCACAAACAATATTCAACCGAATAAAAGAATTAGGATTCTAAGTATAATGAAGTCAATAGAACGCAAACAATGAAATAACAAGTTAAATGTAAAGTATTGTACCTGATAACAAGATGACAATGCAAAAATCACTGGTACCGGTAACCTCTACCTGTCAAAAAAGTTTTATCGAATTTTTTACACTTATTTGCACTTTATTGCACGAATTTGATACGGAATACACTTAAATACCCTATTTACTTGATGAGTAATTGGAAATTGGCTTTAAAAACATAGAAAATTAACATTTAAAATTAAAATTACAAGGGACTAATTTAAATCAGCTGTTAGCTGTAGTGTTGCCACAGGAAAACACATGTTGTGGGAGGCTTTCTAACGCTGCGTCTTCCGGTACACGATCGCCACTCCAGAACCTGATGCGATCACGCAAGGATACTCCGAGCATAGTCCTTTCCATTGCCCTTTGGTTGGCTTTAAGCCTTCTGATGAGGCCCATGGGAGCGACCACGTTTCGGAGCCATATGTCATCACTGGATTGGATTGAATTTAATAAGCACTGTATATATTGTCGGTAATTCCACAGTTTCAAAAAACCACAGCAGTCGAATGATTTGCAATATAATTTGTCACCTAAACTTTTATCAATAAGAACATAACATTATTTTTTGAGGAAAATTGAAAAAAGCTCATTATAATTATTACATCCAGCGTCTGATAATGTGATTTTAAACTGTATTGGTTACGTAATCTTGAAACATCGGTTAAAAATTTTTCACGATTTACTTATATCATAAACAATTTCAAAAACTGCTCTCTTGAAAAATGTGCACTTTGTGCCTTACGACCTTTTATTTATGTCATCGACTAATTGTTTCTTTTAACGTTCAAAAAGCGTTTTTTTTAAATTGTTTTAAACTATTGCTTGAGTGCGATCCCACCTGATTGTAAGTAGAGATGCAATCGTTGATGGTGAGGCACACTAGTTTCTGAAGAGCCTATTCACTCTAGCCTTGAAGACACCTAAATTATAATCGGACGGGAAGACCGCAGCAGGCAAGTTGTTCCAGTCCCTCGATGTCATCATCATCATCATCATCATCTTCCTGCCCTTGTCCCGTATTATTTGGGGTCGGCGCAACACGTTTTTTTCTTCCATTCTGCCCTGTCACTCGTCATACTATCACTAACATCCTTTTCTTTCATATCACTCTTCACACAATCCATCCATCTTTTCTTTGGTCTCCCTCTCCCTCTCCATCCATCCACATGTAAACTCATAACTCTTTTAGTAACATGCGGTATAAAAGACGAAGGGAAACGCTTGGTCCGGACCGTAGAGATTTCAGCAACGTAAGTTTCCGCGCACACACTTCAAAATGCACCAATATGCTTCAATATGCGTGTGCTCAAGGCACAGGTAGTTGATTCCCTTTCTATTCTAGTTTTTGTTGAAGTTTAAAGGACGGTACATATTTAATACTATTGATCCGCTCCTCAACCCGCTTCCGCTCTTAACTCACGCCAAACCCTAGAGCAGTCATTAAATATTCACCACACAGCGCTCCACACTGAAAGCTAGACATGCCCCGCGCTGATAACGACTTATACTTTTAACTAGGAGATGCACGGCGTCCTGTATCACTACTCATACATGTACGATGCAACATATATTTATGTATGATGATATACTCATACAGAAGGCATGTGTCGGGTTTTTTTTTGAGGTGAGAAATCATCCAATGAATTCTCCCACCTCAGGGTGGAGCGAGAGGGCGTGTCAGACTTGTACTGACTAAAACCATACCTGTGTCCTTCAGTTAACCTTTCGTTCTGAGTTTTTAGAAACTCCCCTCTATCCTAGCGGGTTTCGGCTCTGCTTTGCCCTTACAGTTTTGCTGACATCTTAATGAGGAGCGCGAGGAACACTACGCGCCGAACGTCGACGACTTGGGCTTCCAAATTATTTTCTATTCTATTCTTTATTTCTTTCTCTGATGATGATTTTTGACCAAGTGATATATTAGATAATACAGGCTCGAAATGGTCTACAAGCTAACACTTTTATCCTTTAATTAGTCACGTGGGGTCCATTGGACCATTGGCAACTTTGATTTGGTCATATTTCTGCATAATTTACACACGTACGCTGCTACTGTATTTTCAAGTAGCTTCCTTATTCACACGGCTCTCTGTCCTAAGTGATCACGGCGTCGATTACACGTACCACATGGAGGTGTTTGGGGTCCAATGGACCTCGTGCGACCATTAGTGAAGTACAATTTTAGCGAAAAGACTCCTAAGTGACACGGACACGAACCTTCAACTTTTGGAAGCAATTCAAGTAGTTATAAATATGCCAGGTAATGGATTAAAAAAGGGTACAAAATAAATTAATGTGTAATTAACACCAATTAAATTGTTTCTGATTCTTGTGCTAACTATTCAGTGAAATATTTTAGAAGTCGGTTTCAAAAGTTTATAAATTCTGTTATTTTCTTGACGTTTATCGTTTCTGATTGGTTGTTGACGATGTTGTTTTTCAAGATCCGTTTTAAAATAAGTATATATTATGTTTTTTTTTTTCAAAAATACTCGTGGGCCTGGGCCCCTTGTGTGTGGCTGATTAGTATAAATATTTTGAAACAACTAACTAAAGATTAAAGGGATTTGATTTTTCCTTTGAACTGTGGTACCATGCCAGTCTTCAAAGGAAAACAAGGTACATTGATGAGATGCCAGTTTCAAAGGAAAAACAAGAGAGAACATTATTAGATGAGATTATGACGGCCCCTGTCAGGTCGATAGGCGCGAGTAATTTTATATATTACTAGCAATTCTTTTTTTTATAGTGGGAAATCATCCAATGATCTTTCTCGCTCTTGGGTGGAGTGAGAGGGCGTGTCAGACTTTTACTGACTAAAACCCTCTCCTGTTCCTTCTTTACCTTCGTTTCAGGACCCTGGGGTTCACTTTCACTTAACCTATGGCCCCAGTAGGCTTCGACCGTGCTGGGTCCCCCTTTTTTTTTTTAGGTGGGAAAATCATCTAATGACAAATCCCGCCCTTGGGCGGAGCGGGAGATAGTGTCAGACTTTTACTGACTAAAAACCCACTCCTGTTCCTTCGTTGCCTTCGTCCCAGGGCCCCGGGTTTCGTTTTCACACTACTTCGACTGGCTTCGACCCTGCTTTGGCTGGGCCCCTACGATTTGCTGACATCTCATTGAGTGCTGGGCCCCTACGACTTGTTGACATCTCCTTGAGATATTATTTACAATTTAATCTTAACTATCACTCAACATGTTTTGAGATTTGATACAAACAAAATTCACTACTCTAAGATTCTATAGTTTCAATTTTCTATAACGCTCCCGGCTCTTTCATTACTTTTTTTTCAGAGACTCGTCTGTAACCAAGTTTTATTGTTTTTTTTTTTGTTAGTGGTCAGTTTGAATTTTGAATAAACTTGTTTGATGCACATAATTTTAATTCGACTAATGTTGACGATTTTTGACGTTCCAAATTCAAATCTCATTATTTCTTAGGGATCGCGATCGCCCATATTGCATTATCTCCCTAAGAACAGAATGACTTGCTTTATGTGATGGTTGTATGCCATATAAAAGGGCATTACAGAGCAGATGGTGTAAAAAAGTATCCTATGGGGTATTCCAGGACATGGAGCATGAAGAAGTAACAAACATACATACTCAATTTTACGTTTTTAACATTAGTGTGATGTTAAGAAAGAGTAATTTCATCATCTTCCTGCCCTTGTCCCATCTTATTTGGGGTCGGCACAACATGTTTTTTTCTTCCATTCTATCCTGTCAACCGTCATGCTATCACTAACTTCCTTTTATTTCATATCACTGTTCACACAATCCATCCATCTTTTCTTTGGCCTCCCTCTCCCTCTCCACCCATCCACAAGAAAGAGTAATTTAATAGGAATAAATCCAATCTACAGTAAAACACGTATAAGCCTTTATTATCTCCGGTCTTTACAGTACCAAAGAATTCATGATACAGTGTCATAGTTATAATAAGGATAAATTCACTAAAATACCAGTATTTCTCAGTAAATTTCACGAAAACACTCACGGCAGAAAACAAATTGGAACTTCACATACATAAGACACGTTTGCCCCCGGGCTCTTCGTATTTTGGTAAGAAATATGTTCGCGTATTATCACTGCATTTGTTCCAACCCTGTGGTTATTCAGATAGACAAGTGTATCTGCGTGTAAGTGTATGAATACTGACATATGTACAGTTGACAAAGGGGATAAGTGTACAGTCTTACCATGACGTGTCAAAATGTCAAGCGTGCGAAGGATAAAGAGGCATGGAGCTATACATCTTATACAACATTAGTTTTAAAATATACTTAACCCGTTTAAAGAATCAATGTAAAAAAAATCATGAAAAATCACAAAGTTATAAGTTTGTTATGTTACCTAGCTGGTTGTCCGCACAAATACATGGTTACTGGGTCATCCGGGCGACTGAGGCGTTGTTGTTCCCAGCTGTGCGCTGGTGTCTAATGCCCGCTATGACCTGCCGTGATCTCTGTTGTACTTAGTGTCGGTGGTGTCCAACTTATGACTTTTTAACCCTTGGATTACACGACGTTTCAACTAGGCGTTCATAATTAGCATTTCTTAAGCCTATATCTAATTTATCATAGATACGGACCTAAGAGAACGCGCTTTACAAGGAACGACCGCCTAACTAACACCATAAACTAATTGGGCAATATGTTAGATTTTTTAGTTTTTGACTGGCATAATTACCATCAAAAATCTATCAAGTATGAATTGGATTTCGTACCATTATTTATGCAACTTTTTTTTTTACACAAATTATTTTATGCTGTTTTTATTATTATTTGTTGTTATAGCGGCAACAGAAATACATCATTTGTGAAAATTTCAACTATCTAGTTAACACGGTTCATGAGATACAGCCTGGTGACAGACAGACGGACAGTGGAATCTTAACCCCTAAAAATCTGCAAATGACACCTAGAGCCAACGGCTTAACGAGTATACCGAGGTACGAAGGTGTCTAGGTTTTTAATCGAGTATCACCTTGTCCATCTCAGCAAGAGTTTCTTGAAGATCGGTTCATGGCTGCATGACCGGTTAATGGTTTTTTAGATAATAACAGCTGTATTATTATCTTCAAAACCATGAGCTAAAACTAAATATAGCAACTTGTAAATGTTGCAATAAATTAAAAATGAATGAGTACTTCAACACCGTTTATTTCTGGCCTATTTACAAAGCAATTTCGTCGACTGTACCCAACGTTGTCACGCTTCGAATGCGAGGCGACGTGTTAAAAGAAGCGTGTTTATTGTTTATTGGCGCTCGTGGTAAACACCTGTTAAGGTACAGTTTTAGCACGCGAGTGAACGATAAAAATATAACAAACTTTCCTTGGCCCTTTATCGTCAGCGCAATGTATTTTTCTTTTTCATTCATTTCTTTCATCATTTTTTTCATCAAATTCTATGTAGTGTTAAGAAACTTAATTAAGACCAAGAGTATGCATTATATCGACAATAATAATTAAGTAGGTAATTATTTGCAAGAAAAAATATAACATACAAATGAATATTCTAAGCTCATAAGCATGAAGGCCGATTCTATTAGATTTTGCCTCCCAAAAAGGCTGTAACATGATATTTTTTATTATTTTATATATATTATTTTATTTTAAAAGTAAAGATCAATCAAAGAATCAAGAATCAAAGCATTTATTTCAAATAAACCATTTACAGGCACTCTTGAATTGTCAAGAAGTCAGTCAAAAAAAAAAGATGGTAATTGAACATTCCAAAGCGTAGATCTCTATGGAGAAGAATGTGCAAAAAAACTCCATGGATGAAAAATTACAACTTTGACCTTAATAATGGCTCATCATAACCCTCAGCTCAAAAAGGCAATAGAAAGGGCTATGCTCGGGGTTTCCTTGCGTGATCGCGTCAGAAATGAAGATATCCGCAGGAGAACCAAGATTACAGATATAGCCCGAAGAATCGCCAAACTTAAGTGGCAGTGGGCAGGGCACATAGCTCGCAGAACAGATGCTCGATGGGGCCAAAAGGTTCTGGAATGGCGACCACTTACCAGAAGACGCAGCGTTGGAAGGCCTCCCACAAGGTGGACCAATGACCTGGTGAGGGTCACGGGAATCCGATGGATGCGAGATGACAGGACCGGTCATTATGGCGATATTTGGGGGAGGCCTATGTCCAACAGTGGACGTCTTTTGACTGAAATGATGAACCCTCAGCTCAACTTGGCCCTAAGCAGGACATAGGTCTTTCTTTTCTTAAGCCAATCTCCATATTTTTGTGCCAATAAAAAAAAAAAGAATCAATAGAAAAAAAAGTGTTTTGTTACCGGACGATCGATGACTTCTTCTTCCAATCATATTGTAGCGACATCTGTGGAGCCAGATATGAACTAAATTAAGAAATCTTGCATCGCGCGATTAGAGTTCTGCACGCGTTTTGAACGTATACAACAGCCCGAAATCATCTCTCGGACAGTTGCCTAGACCAGACAAAACACCCGTTTGGTCGGGGGATTCTCCCTTTCCAATGGAGTTGGAACAGGGTTATGCCCGGTTCCACATACCTCTAAAATATCATTGGAAGTTACCTAGTGGTCACTACCATACTTCACCTCGCCTCACTAACTGCCCTGACCTAGGGGGTTACCATGACGTTCAAAGTAAGATTGTTTCATTCTTATTTCAGTGTGGGTAAGAGACAGAGCTATACTGGTTGTCTAGCGCCATCTCTTACCCACACTGGAAATAAGAATGAAACAATCTTACTTTAAACGTCATGGTACAGGTCCTACTCTATTCTATTCCAAAAATGACTCATTTCCTTTCCAGTTTCAACCCGGCACAAAATAAAGACAACTTCTAAAACCAAGCCAGTTAATTGTAGACGTTGCTGAGAACACTTATTTCACGTAAAATAATCAAAGATTTTCCTCTCCATAATTGTATAAAGCCACATCTCAGTTTCCCATCTTGTTCTCGCATGGAAACCGCACATTAAGCCACACTTAGAACCGCGTGTATTCACGGGATGTTTTTGAGATGTCACGTCTGTACCACAGAGTAAAATATGTAGTAGGCCCATTTTATTTTCTTAGTAGGAAAATGTAGGAATATGCTCATATTGACTGGTTAATGTTTCATCATCATTTCAGCCGATATACGTTCACTGCTGGACATAGGCCTCCCCAAAATGTCGCCACAATGAACGGTCCTGTGCGTCTCGCATCCATCGGATTCTCGCAACCTTCACCAGGTCATCGGTCCGCCTTGTAGGGGGCCTTTCAACACTGCGTCTTGCGATACGTGGTCGCCACTCCAGAACCTTTCGGCCCCAATGGCCATCTGTTCTGCGAGCAATGTGCCCTGCCCATTGCCACTTAAGTTTGGCGATTCTTCGTGCTATGTCGGCAACCTTGTTTCTACTGCGGGTGCGGATATCTTCATTTTTAATGTTTGAAGCACAATATTACTATTAGTTTAGGTTCTAGGCAGAGAGGCAGACCTGAAGCCCTAGCACGAGCTCTTAACACAATCCATTTGACGACGTAAACTGAACTGTTAAAGGGATGGAGCCATATAGGGTGTATAGCTCCATCACTCTTAATCGCTCCCATGCTAAATATTTTAACACGTCATGTTGAGGCCCCAGCTGTCTGGTGACAGATGACAGTGAACTTAAGTGGCTGGCAACCATTGGATGGATACTACAAAAATATATTTTGACTTTGTATTGTGGGCTTCCATGGCGATGCAGCGCCTCCGGCATGTTCGTCAATCACAGCACGGATGGCTTCCAGGCTGTACTTCGCAAGAGAACGGCCTCCCTGTGGTCTCGGATAAAGAGGAGCACCAACACGCTTCTGGGCGTGGTGTCGGACAGAGTGGACAGCCAAATCCTGAGGCAGTGGTCGCTCATGCACGTCCAAAATAATAATAATTTTAAATTTTACTAACATAGTTATAAGTTTGAACTAACACAATATGGACATGTGTCATTACTGTGTCTGAAATAAATATTTTCAATTCAATTCAATTGTACTGCATTCTGGAGTATTTTACGGCTCACCAACAGAGTGACACACATATATTAGCGCAACACAACTGCTCCAGTCAATCTGTGTCTCAATGCTTGAGACTAACCACACAGCCAATACACCACAGACCCTTTTAAAACTTAAGCGGTAACCAGACGGTAGCAAACCAATGTCCCAACCAAGGTGACCTTGCTAGTTTCAATCCTTGTAGACAGCAGTTGTATTTCATGACATTCAACGCCCTTGGTTGCGTTTTCCCTTTCCCAGCCACCGAACATGTTGGTGCGTGGTTTACATCCATGTAGCCGCAACACAAACCAAACACATAAACCAAGGTCACCTTGGTTGGAACGCTAGTTTGCAACCGTCTGGTCACCCCTTTGCTGACAAGTTCACATTTTCATGTTAATCAAAATAGATACAAATAACATTGTAGTTGTACTGGTACTCAAATTTTTTAAAACGGAAAGCTGTAGATAATATTTAAGCATAGCGTTTCTACTTCCTAGGACCAAACAAAGATATTTAAGAAAATGTAAAATTATATATTACCGGAGCATAATTTTAGTCATCATTTCAGCCGAAAGACGTCCACTGTTGAACATAAGCCTCCCCCATATGTCGCCATAATGACCGGTCCTGTGCGTCTCGCATCCATCGGATTCCCGCGACCCTCACCAGGTCATCGGTCCACCTTGTGGGAGGCCTTCCAACAATGCGTCTTCAGGTACCTGGCCGCCATACCAGAACCCTTCGTTCCTATCGACCATCTGTTCGGCGAGCAATGAGCCCTGCCCACTGCCACTTAAATTTGGCGATTCTTTGGGCTATGTCTGTAACCTTGGTTCTCCTGCGGATATCTTCATTTCTGACGCGATCACGCAAGGAAACTCCGAGCCCTTATTATAGCCCTTTTCATAATTTTAGTAGTTTCTCAAAATCATTGATCTACTGGAGATTTAATATTCTGTGCAATTCCAGACACATGAAACGTATAATTTGGTTGAAATATTAATATATGCGTGGTCTAGTCGAGGCAGCCATAATACTTGGCTAATATCAATCTTGGAATATTATTGCTGAAGCAATTTCTTGATATTATAATGTCTTGTAGAAAACGGAGGAGTGTAAAGCGAGGAGCTTTGTTATACTACCTAACATTGATTTCTATGCCAAAGTTCCTTCAGTCATAAATTTGGTTAGGAACTTGGTTTACGTTATTGCGTTGGAATTTCAAAGTTGTCAAACACGAGGCAGAGCTAAAAACACCACAAAATTTACTCGTTTTTTCTAAACCGTGGAAAAAATATAGTGTAATTATTTCACCACCACTCGGGCTTGCGGATGGCGAGCAATGGGTAGCCCATCGTCCGACCGTCCGGTAACCGTCCGGACCGAGCCCGAGTCGTCGACGGCGTGTATTGTTCCACGCGCGCCTCAGGGAGATGTCAGCAAATCGTAGGAGCCCAGCAGGGTCGAAGCCTACTGGGGCCATGGGTAGTGTGAAAACGAAACCCAGGCCCTGAGACGAAGGCAACGAAGGAACAGGAGTGGGTTTTTAGTCAGTAAAAGTCTGACACTATCTCTCGCTCCGCCCAAGAGCGGGATTTGTCATTAGATGATTTTCCCACCTAAAAAAAAAAACCACCACTGCTCTCAAAATGGTGAATAAAAACATCGTGAGGAAACCGGAATTTTCTAGAACCAAAATTCGATTCGATGGGTTTTTTTTTCGGTGGGAAAATCATCTAATGACATCCCGCGCTTTTCGGCGGAGCGGGAGATAGTGTCAGACTTTTACTGACTAAAAACCCACTTGTGACATCCACCAATCTGCATTGGGCTCGAGTGGTGGATTACGGCCCGATCCCTCTCCTAGAGAAGAGGCCTGTGTCCCAGTAGTATGAACATTATAAGGCTGATTTTGCCTAATAGGTAGTCCCCAGAAAACTTGGATTCATAACCAGACTCGCTTTCTGTCCAAGTATTTCCCTGATCAAGCACAACCAATATCGCATGCCCCTGTACATTTGAAGCGATATAACTTGTCATGAGAATTTTTCAACTTTATTAACTTCCTTTAAATTTGATTAAAAACTAAAAATAATATCACCTGCCAACGCAATTTCGATTGCGTCATGGCATCAAGCAGGACTTAAATACTTATACGTGTGAAACTCGTCCCAAGTCAGATTTCAGGAGTTCAACAGGCGTTATCAACAACGTTGCTTGCCAAGCCTTAAATCACATCATATAGTGATTATAATACCTTAAATTCTACGAAGCATTAATGCATTATGGGCAAGCGTATGTGTTATCAAAAGTTCTGTCTATTTCTCTTAGCGTTCCATTTGACGGGCACTCAATTCCATTGCAAAGAACTCATGTGAGAAGTGGCATGGCAGATAATGTAATTACCATATATTTTATACTTAGCGTTTGGCGGGAACGACAATAGACAGGTCATTTGTCAAAGCCTGCTGTTCATGTAATGCTTAGGGCGGAATTCACCAATAAAACTAATCGCATTTTTACGTTTGGCTCTAATAATCGCGTTTAGCCGCTGTCACTAGTGTCACTTGTCTGTATGTTTCTTTTGTTGTATTTTTACAAGTGATACCAGTGACAGCCGCTAAACGCGATTATGCGAGCCATACGTTAAAACGCGATTAGTTTTTTTGGTGAATTCCGCCCTTAGTCAGTCAGTCAGACAGATTGATCCCTCTCTGTGACCAACTGACACAAACCCATTTAATATTAATAATTAAAACAAACAACGAAATATGAAAACAAATGCATGATGATTGCGTTAAAATCTATGAGCCAACATTGAATAATTAATGTCGGCCAAAATAGGACTATTGTATTATGCCCTCTCTCGAAATAATTGATTTATTTCAATACGAAATAAATAATGGATACCCGTAATAGTGCTCATTAATATTTTGTGAATGATTTCATTATTATGGTAATTTCAGATAGAAATATTTTATGTATAAACTAGACTATTTGTTAATTAAAGGAAATTTCTTGAAATAGGAAGGTACTCCCCAGTACCTTTTTTTTGTTTTTTTCAAAGGTGGAAAATCATCCAATGACATCTCCTGCCCTTGGGCGGGGCGGGACTTTTACTGACTAAAACCCACTCCTGTTCCATCTTTGCCCTCGTTCCAGGGCCCCGGGGTTCTCTTTCGCATCACCCATGGCCCCAGTAGGTTTCGACCCTGCTGGGCCCCTACGGTTTTGACTGACTGATATCTCCTTGAGGCGCGCGTGGAACACTACGCGCCGTCGACAACTTGGGCTCGGTCCGGACGGCGAGCTACCCATTGCTCGCCGTCCGCATTCCCAGTACCTAACCTAACCTAACCTTACCATACCAGAAAGAGGGATGGAGGATGGAGCTATACACCCTATATAGCTCCATCTTTTTAACAGTTCAGCCTCTGATCTGATTAGGGAATTCTTTCATCAATAAAAATCCGTAGGTATCGCGCTGTACCGTATAAAATATCGCCGAGAGATGGCTCTCGGTTACTTTTTTTTGGCCTGTTCTTTCCCATTCTTGAACTAATTCCTCCCTGCACTCCTGCAGCTCGCATTCTCACTTTCTATTTCTGGTGAAAGCCTAGTTCATCCCGCCATCTCAGTCGTGGTCTGCCGTAAGTTACTTTTTATTTCGTAAAAAATACATGGTAACTGTGACCAAGATGACAAAAGCTGATATTATCATATTTCAATTGTGATTGCTAAAAGATTTCTTAAATAACTTCTTTAGCTCAAGAACACGGACACTGAAACAGACATGGATCAAGGTGACTTCTTTATTGTTATTGGCCATAGAAATCAATGAATTACAACATCGTGAGGAAACATAAACTTACAGTCTAAAACCCTCTGTTTTATTCCAATCTTTTTTAGGGTTCCGTAGCTCAAAAGGAAAAAACGGAACCCTTATAGGATCACTTTGTTATTCGTCTGTCTGTCTGTCAAGACCCTTTATCTCAGGAACGCGAGGAGGTATCGAGTTGAAATTAAAACCATATACTCACATTTGCGGTCCCTTGAAGCTGTGAAAAAATCAAACTTCAAAGTTAACGAAAAAAAAATACGGCCCTTTATGTCACAAAAAAACGTGCATTTCGACACTCTCAAGGGAATCAAAATTCATAAGGTACTTCCCGTTTACCTGGTATCTTGAAATTTAGCATGGAGCAAGGTCTCATAGCACAAAAGTATAGAAAAAATCTGAAAACTGTAAATTTTTTAGTCACAAAAAAGTATTTTTTTGCGATTCGGAAAAATCTTTGTAAATCAATTCGGGAATTGAACTGTTTGAAGCCTCAGTGCGCGAGTCCGACTCGCACTTGGAGTGTCCGACTCGCGCTAGTGGTCCCCGGACAAAAGACCGGGGACCACTTATTGATAGCAACAATTAGAAGTCCAGGAGAAAACCTAACTACCTTAGTAAAAGAAAACTTGTATCATAAATTAAAAAATTGAAGCACGCACTTCTTTGAAATCTTAAGTAATGAACATTGTCATAGAAAACATAACATTTCTGATACAAAATTAGAATAAGTTTGTATCAATGTAAATATCATCAGGAAAGTTTGGAATTTTTGGACATTTCTTGGACAATATTTTTACTCTTGCGGTTCACAGGTTGAAAACCACTAGTCACCAAGAGCTATATGCAAACGTGATGATCAACCCTCGTAACTTCTTTGTATAAGAAGAGGTCTCTCATGCAATGGGACAGTAGAAAGCTTTCATTATTAATTAATCGGAAAATTTCCACTCTGTTCCTCATATTTCTAAAAGCCTTTATCAATTTAATTCAATATAGAAAGTCAGTCAGTCAAGTAAACTACCAATAACTTTGGCCAGGTCGCAACAGTACCCAATTTATCTACTCATTACATATTCACGTTTATCACAGGGCTGGCAGCACGATCAATTTCATGAAATTGGATTATTTTTGTTGTTTAAAGGCCTTTTTTGAGGTGGGATATCATGCAATGATGATGCAGTGTGGACTCTCGCTGTAGGATAGAGCGAGAAGGCGTGTCAGACTTTTACTTACTAAAACATCACAGGACCTGTGTCGGTGTTTTCTGCGGGTTTCCTTTTCAGGTATTCCCCGTGTCCTAGCGGGCATTGGCCCTGCTGGGTCCCTACGGTTTTGCTGACATCTCTTAAAAGCGTGCGTGGAACACTACGAAGATTATTTGAGCTCGGTTCGGACGGCGAGCTAACCATTGCTCGTCACCAGCAAAGCCTATTGTTAAAAGATTTTTTTTCCAAGGCTGTCAAATCAAATAGCTTATAATCAATAACACTGATAAATAATAACAAGAGATTTTCAAGGACTGAAATAAATTGGTATCTGCAATGCAAAATAATAAAGTAGTGCGCGTCGCCATCAACGTTTGCATCACTGATTACCATCCGGTGGGATCGCAGTCAAGCACTAGTATATAGGGTGACTGGTAATTAGTGTACGATACTTAAACACGTGATTGTGCTCATGATAACCAACAACTTTTACTATGGGAACAAACCTGAAATTGCGAAAAAAAATCAGCTGTTCAGTACATTTATGTTTGCCTAATGTACTGAACAGCTGATATTTTTTTCGTGATTTCGACTTGCTCCCATAATAAAAATTGTTTGTTATCATGAGCACAATCACGTGTTTAAGTATCGTACACTAATTGCCAGTCACCCTATATATCAATTTAAAAAAAAACTACGAACTTACGGGCAACCCTACACCTAAGACTCAAGCTCTATTATTGCCACACTTTGGTGGTTGGTGTCCCAACTCTAGCTGTACAGAATAGCCACTGACAGGCTTTCAGCGGCCATCGACTCCTACCTTCATTTATATTTAGGGTAACGAAGTCGGTTTCAAGATAATGTCCGTTTGAAAGGCTTTGTTGAAGATTCTGTGGTGTATGAGTTACCTATAAGTAGGTATTATGGAGCCTGTATTGTTATGAATTTAAGTTAGAGATTATTGTGCAGTTGAAAAGGAAAAGGAAATTGTTTATCATCCGTGGAGTGTGCCCAGCTTGGGTGGAGCACCGCCGTATCCTCGGTGGAGGCGAATGACGGCGGCGACCTCTTAAACCTAGCCCTGGTTCAGGCCTTGGTCTGGAACGAGTGGGAATGGGATGCGGTCGTCTCCTTCTGTGAATGAGTCCAACCGTAAGGGACTGGATTTCCTGACGCCGCAGCCGCTAGCACGCCGTCCGACCGTACGGTACCTAAGGACTGAGTCACAAAATAGATAGGTACAGTAGTCAATCTACATACAAAGCGCGCTCGAGCAACGCACACATAGACACCGCTCACGGATACGATATCTCGGCTCAATTCAGCTCAATGCGAGCTCGAGTGCTATCCGTTTGAGACACGCGTCTGTGAATTTTTTTGTGGAAAAATGGACCAACAAAAAAAACCTTATTCCAACTGTTCAGTGGACGGTTGTTTAAATTCAACATTAAACAGTGAATTGACGTTTTTTAGGCTACCAGTTGTTTCAGAGAGGTAAGTAGATATTTGCTTGTATTTTGATGGTTTGTTTTAACGTAACACAGAACAGGTCGGCGCCGAGAAAGTGAAGATGATTTTATGTCCATGTAATACTTTTACAATTCAGATTAGGTAGGCATTTATCAACGCGCCCGGTCGCACTCGGACAGTTCGGATCCACGCTCTGACCCTAACTCGATCGCCGAGCGTAGGTATGAAAAGTGAAGTACATACATGAGATTGACTTCTGTATCTATCTATTTTGTGACCGAACCCAAGTCGTAATGTCGACCGTTAGCAGAAAAGAAATGATAATAACCATTTTAGAGGTCGTGAACTCGTGAGTGTCCTTAAATATAACAAGCTGGTTGTTTACATAGTTTTATTTACTAGTGGACTACTAACTAGATGATCAATCAGTATTTTAGGGCTCTTGATTCAAATTTTGTTGCAGAAAGTTATCGGAGTTCGTTCCTTTCTTAATAGATTAATATTGTATTAGCCTAATTATAATTTAATAAGTGAAACGAGAGCACCAGCTGTTTTTTTGTTTATTAAAAACGATATTTTTTTGCATTTTTTTTTTTGGAGATCCGATCCGAGAACAAAAAAATTCAGGCCAGTATTATAAATGTTAAAGTAACTTTGTCTGTTATGCTTCCACGGATAAATTACTGAACCGATTTTGACGAAATTTGGTACAGAGTAAGCTTGAAGCCCAAAAAAAGGACATGGCTACTTTTTATCTGGCTTCGACTTCAACTTCGCGTCCGCTATAACAGACATTCATGTGAAAGAAGTCGTGGATAAAAACTAGTACCGAAAAAGATAGGATAACAAAAATAGCGTCATTATCAAGATTACTTTGATAAGCAGGTATTATATTTTTTTTCTAATAATGTATTTACAATTTTATAATTTTTTTGTTGCAAAATAATGAGTCTACACTACAGTTTTTATTTAATTATTTTATCGTTAAAATTGCTTGCTGGGCATCCATTTGAAATTTAAATCTTCATCTTCATCGCACGTTATAATCTAATACACATACCTATAATTAACAAAATAAATAAAAATATATAAAAATCTCTTGTCACGACGTTTGTCATCACACTCCTCTGAAACGGCTAGACTGTTTTTTTTTTTTGTATATTTGGTATGTCTCAGAATAGGTCACACCCCCCACTTTTTTCTTTGACAATTTACGAGTATATAGCAAAATAACGTTTGCTGAATCAGCTAGTAGTTTAAATAGATCTTCAAGTAGACACTAACCTGACATCTCCCATCGATGCACATGTCGAGGCTGCCTGGCCGACACCTGGTGCCGTCAGACACCCTGGCGGCGAGCACTGCAACCACCACTCGGTCGTCCTCGTCCAGAGCAACCGTCTGTGAATAATGATAACGATAATGATTTATTTGTCAGAACACGACAGGTACGCCCATTACATAGTCTTAGGTTTAGACATTTAGATTCGCCACATGGGGGTACAATTATCTGTATATTATGGGACTGCGTCTTCTGCATGTACTTTGTGCAAACACAAAAAAAATATTATTTATTTGTTTATTTCTTTAAACTTCATGTACAGTATTGGTATATAGGCGGACTTAATGCAACGAGGCATTCTCTACCAGTCAACCTTTGGGTTAAATAAGACAACACTGTAATAGGTTTGCACAATAAACAAATAACAGATACTTCAAACAGAAAAAAAAAGTGATTTATAATAATAAAATACATTGTATATATGCTAAAATTATAAACTAATAAATACTATGAAAAATATCAAATCATTAAGAGAACTTAATAGCAATTCTGCGAAGACCGAACCACGGTAATATTACCTACGAACTAAGGTTGAGAAGACTTCAAATAGTAGTTCCGAATTTTACGCTTGAAGGAAAATTTGAGTGATAGATGGCGCTGCCGTCAACATAACATTGAGCTCTTGTCGAAAATTTTAAGAAATTTGTTATAATTTAATATCGAAGTAATTATATCTTACGTGTGTGTCAAAGTGAATCAAACTAGCTGCGTTACGTCATCAAGTGTTATCAAAGAAAATAAAGAGTAGAGTGATGCAAATTTCGTAAGGACATTAAAGAACCCAGTGACAGTGCAAATAGAACAGTTATAAACAATGTACTGGTAACTAAACGGACCTTCACACATATTGTGCGCTCAAAAACGCCAAAACACGGTTTTAAGACTGCTAAATGGTGAGCTGCCTATAAATATTTGTTAAAAATAAAAATCTGTGACCGTTTTTTCTATCAAGATTTGAAATTACTTATTATTGACAACGAAGAGCGACATCTGACATCGAGTAGAAAAACAAGAAAGAGCCATCGATCTTTGAGGTAGTTGCTGTATTTATAAACAGATGGCGATATCTACGCTAGAAGAACAATAAATATCTGAAAAAAAAGAATCATACAGTGCTGTGATTAACTTACTAGTTGTGCTCAACCGTGTGACAGGGGTTCTTTTATTACACAAAGTTAATAAACGACGTTACTATTAGCACCTCTCGCGGATATTCAGACACAAATACGGATTGACAGTAATGCCCTCTAGCGACGAGTAGCAAGACATTGAAGATATAGATCTACTAAAGTGATTCCGCTTGATATCAACAGAGGGAGACGTATATATTAATTACATGACATTGAAATAATTTGATCATAACAATTCACAACTTTTTTTAATAATTGACAATGGAAGAAGATAATGTAACATTTCGCCGACAAAAAACTAATGGAAATGACTCATTAGACCTTTCCTTCGAGTCAACAACTACAGAAGTTAGAAGATGCAGTTTACCGGACTTGTCAACTGCATACGACAGTGACATGGAAGACTTAAAAGAAGAGTTAATAAAGCTTAAAAATGAGTTAGATAGTGCACACACGGAAATAGAAAAACTGAACGAAGAAAACATGACGCTAAAAATTGCTCTAAATAAAGAAAAAATCGTTTCGAAAAATTTACAAAAAATATGCTCAGACACAAAGAGTAAAGGAATAAATATCATAAACAGCAAAAGCAAAAGGAAGAAAAGGATTTCAAGAAACTTGGGTCTTCCTGTGAACGAACAATTTAATAATAGCTACGTAGATCTTGGAATCAATGAAAGTAGTGAAGTGACAACAGATGGCACCACTGGCTCACAAACAACACGACCCAGACTATCAAATAAAATTGGCGAGGTTACTACTGCTTACAATTACACTGAAGATGACAACCAGTCACTGGATGGCGTTACTAGTACATTATTAGAACCACTTCAAGAAAAACAACAACAAAGGATTTGTATATTAAGTAGTAACAAAACAAATAAAGTAATATCTATAGCACGAAGTACATTCCCAGATTATAATATATGTCATTACATCTCCACAAATTGTGGGGTTATACAGCTACTCGATAGACTAGACCAAAAATTGATAAATTACACAAAACAGGATTACTGTTTTATTTTTATAGGCGAGCAAGATTTTAGAAAGACTGACAATTATTTTAATTTAGTTACTAGTATAAGGAATATATTAAGATCAATGAAACACACTAACATTTTGCTCTGTTTACCTACATACAAATTTAATGGATGCTCTACTATGTTTAACTCCCGAATCGAAACATTTAGCAATTTACTTTACCGTGATATCTGTATTCATGATTATGCGATAATATTTGACTCCAATTTAAATCTGACATATGATGAAGCAATGTTTTATAGGCGCCGTGGAGTACTCAATAACTATGGTATGAGGAATATTTTTGACAATCTGAAGTGCTATCTTGACTTTTATTTAAATGCAAATTGTCTCAGAAATGCTGAGGAAATGAAATCAGAGGACCGCTGTAAAACTGTAAGAAAGGAACAGTTTTTTCGTTCCTAATATAGTTAATAAGAGGGAATGGAATACTAAAGTTAAATCTCGCAACATATGTCTATTGCACCAAAATATTGCAGGATTATTGAATAAACTTCCTTCTGTAGAAATATGTTTATCGGAGTTGAATGATAGGCATAAAGATATCCATATACTATGTTTTTCAGAAACATTTGTTAGAGCTAACAACGAAATAAATGTATGCATTAATGACTTTACACTTGCGACTTCATACTCTCGAAATAATGAAAATAGGGGTGGGGTTTGTATTTTGTTAAAACATTTCTTAGATTACAAAATACTACAAATATGCAAGGATATGGCGGTAGAGAAAGTGTTCGAATGCTGTGGTATAGAAATACCACTTTATAACTGTACCATTGTATGTGTTTATAGGACACCCAACTCAAATATAGCAATATTTTTTAATAAACTAGAGTTTCTATTGCAGAAACTGACTGAAAAAAAAAACAATAAAATTGTATTGGTCGGAGATTTAAATATAAATACTCTCACCACGAATAAAAATGCCACCATATTGAAGGATATTCTTGTAAATTATAACTTAACTTTAAAAATAAATACTCCTACCCGGCAAACCTCTTGCATAGACCACATTATTACTAATATACCGGACTCTTCAGGTGAAACTTGTGAACTACATCTCTCGGACCATAATACTGCCCAGATATTAACATTCCCATCAAAAATGCCATTAAATAAACCTGCTCCATCGCATTGTTTTATATATAGGAGGAATTATAGCCAAGAATACATTGAAAAATTTAAAGAGTGTCTCTTGAGCCTAACATTTCAGGAGATTTATGACGAAACGGATCCAAACATAGCTTTTAATCATTTTCATGAAATATTTAGTCTATTTTATAGATTAAATTTTCCTTTACAAAAAATTAAAGTAAATTATCAGACACCTCCTTTGAAGTGGCTAACTAAAGGCATAAAAAAATCGTGTCTCTCTAAAAGATACCTTAAATTAAATTATCATAAAAATAAATCAATAGAAAATAAATTGAAGTATAATAAATATGCTAAACTACTAAAAAAATGCATTAATGTGTCCAGGAAACAAACGTCCAGTAACTTTATTTTTAAAGCAAAAAACAAATGTAGCGCAACCTGGAAATTGATTAAAAATAAACCTAAATGTAGAGACTCGGAATATATAGAAGCTATTAAACTTAACGGTACTTTGATAGAGGATCCTGAACAAATAGCGGAAGCTTTTAATAATCATTTTATTGATTCTTCCAACATTAATATTACCAATAGCAGTAAAAATAGACCCATGAATAATGAATGTAACAGCATATATATAGAACCGTGCACGCCAAATGAAATAAGCAAAATAATTGCATCTTTAAATAATACCAAAGCCGTGGGATATGATGAGATTTCGACACAAATTATAAAATCGTGTGCTAATATACTTTCACCCATTTTGGCTCATCTGATTAATTTAAGTTTCTTCGAAGAAAAGTATCCTGACAAATTAAAGTTTTCAGTAATAAAGCCGTTATATAAAAAAAATGATAAACATGACTTAAATAATTACCGTCCAGTAACCTTAATTCCTATAATTTCAAAAATATATGAAAAAGCAATGTACAATAGAATTGTATCATTTTTAAATAAGCACAGTATTATAAGTCCGGAACAAAATGGTTTTCAGAAAGGAAAGTCGACTACACTAGCTTGCTTTCAACTTATTAAATCGATAACCGAGAATATAGATAAAAAAATACCAGTCACTGCTATATTTTTTGATATGAGCAAAGCTTTTGACTCTGTAAAACATGACATACTACTGAAAAAATGTGAAAATTATGGAATAAGAGGGAAAGCGTTAAACTGGCTTAAAGATTACCTAAGTAACAGAAAACAACGTGTTGAAGTTTTAGGAATAAATAAAGACAAAGAAGTGTTAAATTATAAATCTCAGTTCAGAGCCAATAAATATGGCGTGCCTCAAGGTAGCATTTTGGGACCATTGCTCTTTCTTCTATATATAAACGATTTGCCTATAGTAACTCAGAATAAGTGCGTGTTATTTGCAGATGATATTGCACTGGTAATAAATAACGAAAACAAAAATGAACAACACGAGGACAAAATAAATGCTGCTGTAGAAGCCATACTAGAATGGTTTGAACAAAATAACTTATGTGTAAACATTTCCAAAACAAAATATATTAATTTTTGCAATTATAAGATGACAAATAAAACAATGAAAATTATTGGGCGAAATAATGAAATTGACGAAGTTGACATTACAAAATTTTTAGGCATAGTAATTGACAAAAATTGCAATTGGAAAAAACATATTGAGAATTTATGTAACAGGCTGAACAGCTTTGCATTTGCACTGAGAAATCTAACAAAAACCGTAGGAAGAAATGCCGCTTTGTTAGCTTATCATGGATATGTTGCGTCTGTGTTAAGGTATGGATTAATAATATGGGGCAATTCTACGGACAGCGATAGGGCCTTCATTGTTCAAAAAAAGTGCCTAAGGGCTGTGTTCGGTATTGGTCCTTTAGAATCGTGTAGACCCATTTTTAAAGATCATAAATTGTTGACACTTGCATGCTTATACATATTAGAGATGGGAGTATTTGTAAAAAAACATCCTGCTCTGTTTAGTAAGGCAGATAGCGAAAATGTTTATAAAATAGGCAAAATGTCTAGAGATCCTACTAAATTAGCAATGCCTAGGCGTGGGACAGCATTTTGCCACAAAAACGCGAGTCGTATGGCAATTAAAATATTTAATATGATACCTAAGCAAATTAGAGAAATGCCAACGAATTTTTTCCAAAAAGAACTAAAAACGTGGCTCATAGACAAATGTTTCTACACGGTAAATGATTTTTTTAATTATAAAAAAGGCGCATTGAATAATAATTTGTAATTAAATTTTTGACATTTTGTATTATTTTTAGTTCTTGACATTTTGTATTTTTTTTTGGTTTTGGTATTTTGTATATTTGTTAGTTTTGACATTTCGTATCTTTTAGTTTTTGACATTTTGAATTTTTTTTTTTTTTTTTAGTTTTGGACATTTTGTATTATTGTTCTTTTTTTTATATTTCGACATTCTATTTTTATACTTACTCATAATTAATTTATTTTTATTCGTTTTTGCTCTGACATTTTTAATCTAATGTATTGACATTTTTATTTGATTTATTGTTAATTTTTCAATTAGATAGCATAATATTATTAATATATTTTTTGGATGTAAATAATTGAGATTCATAAAAAATTTGCATGCTGAATATGAGGCGGAATATGAAGAAACAATGTTGAATTTTAAGACCTGTACCTACCACCATATTTCAAGCAAATAAATGATATTATTATTATTATTACTTTCAGCTTTTTTGATGTCAAGGGGAAGCACATTCCAGAGACAATATTGTAATGATATAATATTACGGGCGTAATCCAAGCAAGCAAGCAAGCAAATCATAATATATATGTTGATAAATCGTAAGCAAGTTGATAAATTCATGGTTACTAGTAGTTACTAGTAACCATGAATTTATCAACTTGCTTTACCTATTAATTGAACTGGATTGATTTCGTAGACACTCCTAAACAGAGATCATCTCTTTACTGAATACTAAGTTCAATCTAGTTACAATTTATTCTGAAACTGACAAACTTTATTTTCAAACTTTCCTTTAATACTAGTCTGGCATTTTAAAGTCGCATTCAGCTCTGCATTAAGTATTTAAATATGGAAACTCAAATGTAGAGGAGATTTTGACAATTTAAAGTTCTATTTTAGAATAAATAAAATTGTTTTCTTACTCATGCATAGACTTGTAACTAACCAAGTTCATGTTTTGTTTAAACCTATGCTTTTTTTTTTCGGGTGGGAAAATCATCTAATGACATCCCCCGCTCTTGGGCGGTGCGCGAGATAGTGTCAGACTTTTACTGACTAAAAACCCACTCCTGTTCCTTCTTTGCCATTTTTCCAGGGCCCCGGGGATCACTTTCACATCACCCATGGCCCCAGTAGGCCTCGACCCTTCTGGACCCCTACGGTTGCTGAATGCTGTCATCTCCTTGAGGCGCGCGTGGAACACTACGCACCGTCGACGACTTGGGCTCGGTCCGGACAGTTACCAGAAGATCGGACGGCGAGCCACGTATTTGCTCGCCGTCCGCAAGCCCGCGCCTACGGTGGCCGGAAATCGGGATCGGAATCCCGGCGGCGGTTGGGGCGTGAGGACCGTTGCCTCACGCGATCGGCCGCCTCCTTTGCTAGCATTGGCAACCGCCTGCCACTCCTCCTCACTCCGGACCATGGCCTGTACCAAGGCCCGGCGCGAGAGATCGCTGCCGCCGATCGCCCCCACGAGGACACGGCGGTGCTCTGTCCAAGCGGGGCACACCTCTACCGTATGCTCGCTATAGTGTTTTTAAAAAATCTAATTGCAAAATAAATATCATTTATCTTCTTCTTCTTAGCGTATCGATGACAAAACTAGTTATATTCCTTGCCTGGCGCGGTATTTGGCCACGGCAATGCCGTCCGCTAATGCCGTCATTAGGTCCCTACGTGAACAGGTAACAGGACACGTGATGCAGGATCGAACGTGGAACGTGGGACACGGTTATAGTCATGGTCATGACATTTATCATTTAAACTGGGGGTTAGAGAACACCTGGTGCGCATGGATATAAAACCATACGTACCACGGTCTACGCTAAGTCCTGTGAACTGCAGTCCCAAAGACTGCACGACAGTTCACAGGACTTAGCATAGCCAGTAGAACAGTTTGCCCCATAGGGGTTCTAGTTACAAACTCACCGGCTCAGGACTCTGCCCGGAATGTTGCGGCACGCCCCGGCACGTCAGTGCACAGGGTTCAGCGTCGTCTCTGTGGGCTCGCCAGTGGAACAGCTCGCCCCCATAGGGGGTGTCGTCGTGCGCGCTACACTGCTGCTCACGCCAGATGTCCTCTTCTAGCAGTGAGATGTTGCCGCGGCATGGCTGAGGAAGAGAAGAAGGGCTTTACTATATAATAATCAGCACAATCAACAAAATCTATATAATTATATAAAAGAAAGTCGCGTTAGTTACACTATTTATAACTCAAGAACGGCTGAACCGATTTGGCTGAAAGTTGGTAGGGAGGTAGCTTAGAAGCAGGAGACGGACATAGGATACTTTTTTTTTTGAGTAGGGTAGAGTAGGGTAGAGTAGGGTAGAGTAGGATAGAGTAGGGTAGAGTAGGGTAGAGTAGGGTAGAGTAGGGTAGAGTAGGGCAGAGTAGGGGAGAGTAGGGTAGAGTAGGGTAGAGTAGGGTAGAGTAGGGTAGAGTAAGGTAGAGTTGGGTAGAGTAGGATATAGTAGTCAGTTGACGGGAGCGAAGCCGCGGGCAAAAGCTAGTAGTGTACCTAAAAGAGTAGGGCAATTTTTTTTAAATTATTGTTTGTGCTTGATTCTGCAGACTGGGCTGAAAGGGAAATAGTCTTTTAATTTCGAAAATCGAAAACTTCATTAGCTGTAAGTCGGTTGCCTATAAGTCAGTTAACTGTAAGTCAGTTGACAGCAAGTTAATTAACTTTAAGTCAGTCTTTTTTTTATAGGTGGGAAAATCATCTTATGACAAATCGCGCTCTTGGGCGGAGCGAGAGATAGTGTCAGACTTTTACTGACTAAAAACCCACTCCTGTTCCTTCGTTGCCTTCGTCCCAGGGCCCCGGTTTCGTTTTCACACTACCCATGGCCCCAGTAGGCTTCGGCCCTGCTGGGCCCCTACGATTTGCTGACATCTCCCTGAGGCGCGCGCGGAACAATACGCGCCGTCGACGACTTGGGCTCGGTCCGGATAGTTACCGGACGAAAGTTGACTTTTAGTCAGTTGACTGTAAGTTAATATACTATAAGTCAGTTGACTCTAAGTTAGTGGACTATAAGTCAGTCGACTCTAAATCAGTCGACTCTAATTTAGTTGACTCATTCAGTTGACTGTATCATCATCATCATTTTAGCCGAAAGACGTCCACTGCTGGACATAGGCCTCCCCCAAGCGTCGCCACAACGACCGGTCCTGTGCGTCTCGCATCCATCGGATTCCCGCGACCCTCGCCAGGTCATCGGTTCACCTTGTGGGAGGCCTTCCAACGTGTACCTGTATGTAATAAAACGTTACACTAAAATGAACAGTTTTGTTTGGTAATGTAAAGGTCAAAGGATTTGGTAAGGTTCAGATAAGAAGCTGCTCCACCTGTGATGACTAGTTTGAGTTGTGATGAGCCAGATTGCTTTAATCGTAAAAGAATTTTGTGCCTTGAGTATTACTCAAGGCATAAAACATTGGGCACGCCATAATTATGGCGGTAAGTCCACTCTTTGAGAAGTGGCTGGAAGGATGTCACGGCTTCCTTACTTTCCACATGATGCAGGTCCTTACCGGACATGGTAAGTTCGGGAGGTTTCTGCACTGGATTCGTGCGGAAGAAACTGCCGGGTGTCACCATTGTGTGAACCACCTGGAGGACACGGTGGAGCATACGGTAAAGGTGTACCCTACTTGGGTCCACCGTGTCCTCGTCCTCACGAGATCGGTGGCAACGACCTCTCGCGCCGGGCCCTGGTACAGGCCATGGTTCGGAGCGAGGAGGAATGGCAGGCGGTCGCCTCCTTCTATGAAGCAGTAATGCTAGCGAAGGAGGAGACCCCACGCATGAGGGAACGGCCCTCACACCCCCACCGGGATCTCGATCCCGATCGAGTTGTTGAAGTCACGTAGTGTTCGTAAACCATAGGGGCCCAGCAGGGTCGAAGCCTACTGATGCCATGAGTTTACTTCCGAAAGGGAAACCCATGGTCCTGGAACACAAAGGGCAGTGATGGAACACAGTTGTGGTTTTAGTCAATTAAAGTCTAACACGTCCTCGCGCTCCAACCTAAAATGAGAACTCATTGGATTGTGTCACATCTCAAAAAAAGCTTAAATCATAACCTCCTCCTTGCGTCGTACTCCTCAATGCTGAGGGTCGTGACCTCCCTGCTTCATCACTTTCTTTCGAAAGATATTCCTTCATCTGTTTTTGTCTCTGGCAGTGTGAAGGGCATTGTATAGCGTAGAGTCAAGAGCTGTGCGGATCTGGACAGACCAACGTATTGGGCTGCGTCCACGAGGCCTTTTCCCATCGTCTTTGTCGGTCACGATGAGCCTTTCAAGGTTGCCACCATCTTTCCTTGCAATGTGACCGAAGTATTGTAGAATCAAAACATACACCCATTAATTACGTACATCCAACAACTCTCAATTCGCGGAAAACTATTGTGACATATGGAAAACAAAGATAAAGGGCTATGGCTTAAGCGGACTGGTTACCTAGAACTATGTTAAAACTATGGCCCCTGCCTGAACAATGCCATTAATATATACATCGATAAAAAGGCACGAAAACTCACACGTCTCACTAAAACAAATTTTAATGATTAATGGCTAATTTTGGTCTTGAAATGTTTGTGATAGTCCAGGGAAGGTTTAAATCCGAATACAACACCATCTCAGATTAAAATGTCATTTTAAAATGAATTATGCTAGTTTTGGTGATAACAGTAGATGGAATTATCCTTACTATTAGGCGGTACTTATAAGTTCGCTGGGTCAGCTAGTATTATTATAATATTTGAAGACTTCTTTCAGTTTCTTATGAATTCTCTTATCAGAACTGGATTTTGATAAAAATAGAACTAATCTGGAAGTATTGTCTATAAAATAACAATTTTACAAATCGGTAGTAATGCAATCATCGAGTCATTAGTAAACTCCAAAGCGAAAACACATGAGTAGTAATAATAAAGTACCCTTGATACTGGATATTCGAATTTCAATAACGTGTTTTCAGTTATTTTCACATAAATATTGGATTTACGATTTCACAATAATTGAAATTCCTAGAATTAAAATAATATGAATTTGCATTCAACGATTTTAGGACTGTTTACCGTGTGGTAAATTCGCAATGAAGCACAAGGTAAATTGAAAAACAAAACATTTAATTAAACTATGATTTTTCGGATACATATCCGTGAATTGTGTCACATCCCTATGATAAAGCGAAATAGCAAGCTTATACGAAACAACTAAGGTAATACCTTGCTATCAGAAAATATACATCTGAAGAGCTTTTGTTTCGTGATTTTTTAATCAAGAGAAAATAATTGATATTAGAAACAATTTTAAGTTTAATCAATGAAGTGAGATTTAGATAAAGTTTTAAATGAAGACCTTCCTCAGAAACCATTTACGGAGAAATGGGAGGAGTTTTCCCATGTCCCCTCACTCTTGCAGCCACCTCCTTCGCTAGCATTACTGTTTTGCAGAAGGATGGAACCGCATCCTAATCCCTTTCACTGGACCATGGCCTAAACTAGGGCCCGGCGAGAGACCGCCATGGTCACCGCTACCAATTGCTTCCTCGAGGACCAGGCGGTACTCCGCCCAACCAGGGCACACCCCCACCGTATACCTACTGTGTTTCGGTATTCGTAAGTACCTCGTCGCATGAATCGAGATTACTAGGCATAAAATTCAATCTATTTATTTCTACAAAATCCTTCACTTTTCACGTCGGATTTTTGAATTACGAGTACATTTTATCCTCAATTCACAATACACCATCAATATTTCACGCCACAATTCAAAAACTCAAAAGTCTTAAAAGCCTAAATCCCATTGAAGAGGCTGCCACTCACACCGCAGTGTAATTTGCATTCACTGAAAAGGATATTGTAGTCCGAACCACTCACGAACTTAATCGGCTCTTCTTTGGAGGGAGGGAGGCACGCGTATAGAATGATAATGAGTTGCTCGGTACGGTTTTATTGACTCCCGGCGTTTTTTTAAATCTGATTGGTCGTTTTTCGACGTTCCTTTTTTTGAGATAATTTTGTATGTCTGAGTTTCAGCTTTTGTTGCTTCTGTTTATCTTGTTAGGGAATAGAATTTATCGTAATAAAATGTATTATGTATATTGTAACTGTTCTAAACTTTGTAAAGACACTGTGAATGTTATTGGGTTTTCGTAGGTCACCTTCAATTTGATTGGAGTCAGTGACTTTAGCAAACGTTTAAATAAAGACGAATCGGTTTCTGAGGGACCTTTCAATACAGTTATACGGGTACGTCTCATATAAAGTTATTTGATATATTTTCATATCAATAACATTCACAAGATATAATTAACGTGAGATATACCAACTGTTTATATAATCTCATTACATATAAAATTTATATACTCTAAAACTTATTTCGTACTAGTGGATATAAAGTTTATTTCATCAAAAATCATTAGGTCTATCGTTCAAAATATATATTTGTCGCAGCTGTATATTGAAAAACGTTACTGTAATATAATGCAGCTGCGGAGCCGCGATGGCGAGTGAACGAAGCGATCATGTGGGTTAGGTTAGGGTAGAACAGTAACCATTAAACTGCGAAGGCAAGCGAGTGAAGCGAGTGTGCTGCGGCAGCGGCAGCCGAGCGCCAGATTCCCTTCTAATGTTAGTGAATCATTTGGATTAGATTAAGTTAAAAGTCATTATGATTTACAAAAAGCTTTCGTTCTTTCATATTAGACTAAATAAGTTTTATGTCTTTTGAGTGGTATATCTAAAGATTTTATAATCAATGTTTAAGCTTATAAAAATTAGCTATTTGAAAATTATATCAATCGTTTATTATATTAACTGATCCTTATATCAAATAAAATTATAGATTCAGTTATTATATCTAGTAAATATTAGAGGTTTTGTAATTATACCATATCTTACTTACCCCAATTATAAACGTGCTAATGGCGAATACTGACTTTACAAGTTATGGCGTATGGATTGTATTTAAAAAGATAAGAATAATCATATAAGACTTTGATTATCGCGATGATATGTTATTATACTCCTTCGTATTCTATCTAGTACTTTATGGTCTCCTTTATTCTCCTCGTGGAGGCCATGGTCCGGAGCGAGAAGGATTGGGATGTGGACGCTTGCTTCTGCGAAGTAATACTGCTAGCGAGATGGCCGCAGCTGTGAGGGAATGGACATTCTCACGAACCAGCCGCCAGGGCATCTTGGGGCTTGCAAGGCGATTCCCGGTCACCGTAGACGTGGGCTTGCGGACGACGAGCAAAGAAGCTCGCTATCCAGCCGTCCGGTAAAGACCGAGCCGTGGAATTCTTGAAGGACACAGTGGTTTCAGTCAGTAAAAGTCTGACACGCCTCACGGGTTCTTAGAACACGAGGAGTCATTGGATGAATCTCTTCTTAAAAAAAATTCTCTTTGCCAGGTGCCATGAAAAGAGCAACAGTTACGTCACAATAACATTAACCGTCCAGCCCATTGCTACAAATACACCCCATTTCTCACAGAGCATCTCAACAAGTATTATTTCACCACGCTTACTGACTACATGTTGGCGATTTCAGACCAATTTATATCCAACATTTATCCTATATCCTCAGCTGTAGCAACTTTGTAAATTTAAATTTGCAAATGGAGTGTCGTTGGTATTAAAATTTATCTGTAACATAAAAGTGGATTACAGTTTTTGTTGGTCGCCTGTATATAATGGTGAGATCGTTATTCGGAATACATATGCTGTGTTGTCATATTGATAGTAAGTTTGAATGGTGACGACGTAAACTTGTAACGAGTCCCGGAATTGAGTGGTGGCTGAGTGGTAACGGCCGATCGCGTGAGGCAACGGTCCTCACGCCCCAACCGCCGCCGGGATTCTGATCCCGATTTTCGGCCACCGTAGGCGCGGGCTTGCGGACGGCGAGCAATGGGTGGGTCGCCGTCCGACCGTCCGGTAACCGTCCAGACCGAGCCCAAGTCATCGACGACGCGTACTGTTTCACGCGCGCCTCAAGGAGATGTCAGCAACTGTAGGGACCATCAGGGTCGAACCCTACTGGGGCCAAGGGTCTGATTCTGAAAGGAAGACTCGGCCCTGGTACGAAAGGCAACGAAGGAACAGGAGTGGGTTTTTAGCCAGTAAAAGTCTGACACTATCTCCCGCTCCGCCCAAGAGCGGGGGATGTCATAAGATGATTTTCCTACCGAAAAAAAAAGTCAGGCGCATTATTTTGTGTAATTTATTTCATCACCACTGAAAAACGGTGAAGGAAAACATCGTGAGGAAACCGGCATGTCCTAGAACCAAAAAAATTTAAGACATGTGACATTCACCAACCCGCACTGGGCCCGCGTGGTGGATTACGGCCCATTCCCTCTCTTAGAGAGGAGGCCTGAGTCCCAGCAGTGGGAACTTTAAAAGGCTGATTATGCTTATGCTATGCTATGAGTCGCGGAATTGCTCGCAATAGTCACTGCATCGCAAAAGGGTACTGGGGCCTTACGATCGTGTTAAAACGTCAGACGTGGGAGCAAAAGACAGATGGAGCTATACACGCTATATAGCTCCATCTCTTTAACAGTTCAGTTTAGGTCCTAAAATGGATGGCGTTAAGAGCTCGTGGTAGGAACTCTGAAGGAACACGGGTGGGTTTTAGTCAGTAAAAGTCTTACACTCCCTCTTGCTGTAGTCAAAGCAGGAGAAGTTATTTAATGATAAAAAACTGGGCAAGTGCGAGTCGGACTCGCGCACTGAGGGCTCCGTACAATCATATCTAAGAAAACAGTTCAATTCCCGAATGGAGTCTCGAATATTTTTTCAAATCGCAAAATAGTTTTTTTTTTGTGATGTAACAACAAATTTTCTGTTTTCAGATTTATTCCTATATCTATACTATAAGACCTTGCTTCATGCCAAATTTCAGAATTCTAGGTCAACGGGAAGTATCCAATGAATTTTGATTCCCTTGAGAGTGTCGAAATATACGTTTTTTCGCGACATAAACGACCGTAACTTTTTTCTGTTAACTGAGAAGTTTGATTTTTTGACAGCTTCAAGGGACCGCAGACCTGATTATATAGTTTTAATTTCAACTCGATACCTTCACGCATTCCTGAGATAAAGGGTCTTGATAGACAGACAGACAGACCGACAGACGGACGGACAACAAAGTGATCCTATAAGGGTTCCGTTTTTTCCTTTTGAGGTTCCATCAGGTGAGATAGCGGTCAAGCGCGAACCTATCAAGAATAAAAAAAAAAAAGTATATCAGCCTTAGTAAAGTAAAAAATTAACTAACTAGTTATTTTTTTTAATAGCACTGTCTTTTTTTTACATCGCAATCAAGATGGAATGAAATGTCACAGTAGTTAGAGTGAGCAGTGGTTCTAAATACGATTGTGTGGACGCCGTCTAGTGCTAATAGTAAAAAAATATTTTATACAATTTGACAAAAATGTACGTTTATGTTAACCTGATCGTGTAGATAAAAAAACTCGTACTAAGCCTATTGAATGTAAGCCAGAAGGCTGATATAAAATCAGCAAGAAAAAATATTTTTAGTGATTTCATGGATGCGTTATCCGGCTCGAAGGACCACACTGAGGTGGACTAAATAAAGTTGCATGAAATGAAAGATTACTTAGTCAACTCAGGAGGAGTCGACTAACAAATTTCATCATGATAAAGATTGTAAGTATGTATGTCTTGTCCACCTATCGAACATAGACTCCTAAATTCTATAGCTTTTAACCGATGTCATTGTATTTAGGTACGTAAAACTTTTAGGGCGGAATTCACCAATAAAACTAATCGCGTTTTAACGTTTGGCTCGCATAATCACGTTTAGCGGCTGTCACTAGTGACACTTGTCTGTATTTTTCTTTTGTTGTATTTTTACAAGTGACACTAGTGACAGCGGCTAAACGCGATTATGCGAGCCAAACGTTAAAATGCGATTAGTTTTATTGGTGAATTCCGCCCTTAAGCATTTAGAAAATGATAAAATAATCCTCCATTGTCTGTCCTATAATAAACAATAGTGCTAACGAGCTACTGAGGACTCTAATATCGTTAAAAGGGGTCTACCCTCTAACTTCATTTTATTTTCAGCTATACAGAAACTCGGTTTGGCACTTTTTCTTAATTTTCCTTGATTAAATAGGAATTTGTGACCTTCTAAGGGTACTAAGTTCTTTCATTAAAAGAATATCTAGTACAAAGTTAATTATTTTAATAATCATCTGTTATTTACTCGAATCGGATTATCCACCAGCAAATGAAAATGAATCCACCGCTTATGTTTTTACCCGACTACAAGAAGGGTTATGTTTTTCGCGCGTATCTTGTATGTACTTATTAAAAGCAATGACTGCACAATGACGTTCTAATGGTAGGTCACTGATCAAAGGAACTGTCAAAATTTTAGCAGATTACCGAATACGACAGATATTTATTTGTGAATATGTACGAGATTACCATTCTATGCCACTTCTTTCAATAGAGTGTCAGTGTTTGACCATTGGAAAGTCATAATGACGCCATTATATTAGTAGATTACCAAACTTGTCAAAATCAACAATTATGAAATCAATGATAGACCATTCTGAAACTATTGTAATAACAGACTTGAGGCCCTGAATGTACATACACTGCGTGATATCCTGTATATCGTCTGAAAATAAAAACAATTACCATTCCATCTTTTCAAACACTCATACTACAGAACAATACAAAACATTAGTAGATGACTCGTAACTTGTGTAACAATGTAGCATACAATAAGACGTGTGCGAACAACTTAGTTGATCTTATAGCGAAGTTAGACGGTTACACCCGTACTGATCCGTAGCGGTGTGGCGTAGACAAGGGAATTCAATCTATGCGATTGTGTTTACGAGGTTTTCTTGTGCAAAAAGCACAGAATGTTTGCTGTGACTTATCTCAAAGTATCGGCAAACTTGAGTGGCAGTTGGCAGGGTACATTGCTCGCAGAACTGATGGTCTAAGGCGAAAGGTTCTGGAGTGGCAACCGCATACTTTTTTTTATCTTTTCTACCGCAGTTATAATGGTCTGCGCTATTTTTACAGTGCTATTTGTTTAAAAAAAATTACATTTGCATTCTGTCGTGCCCTCAACATAAAACTACGCGAGTCCACCTAAGACTCATTTTTTTTTTGGTTTTTTATTTTTTTTTTGTTTCGTCATGTCTTTGTATAGGTAGTTGTTATGTTAGATTTTTATGTATGATACTTTAATAATTTTATACAATACACAATCACTTATAATTATAATACAAGGCGACCGCATACTGGAAGACGCAGCGTTGGAAAGCCCCCCACAAGGTAGACCGATGACCTGGTGAGGGTTGCAGGAATCCGATAGATACGAGATTCACAGGGCCGTTCATTGTTGCGACACTTGGGGGAGGCCTGTGTCCGACAGTGGACGTATTTTGCCTAAAATGATGATAATGATGTTTGCTGTGTCTCAATGCCGTACTGTTCCACATCTTCGCACTCTGGTAGCACTAAATGATCTCTTGGATTCTAATCCAACAAACGATCCGTTTGCAATTGAATCAAAGATGATTCTATTGATATGTCAGGAGTAATGTGAGAGGGATAGATGTAGATGTATTATTTGAATTTTTAATGTGGTTTTTGCTTTAGTCACTCTAATTAGTTTATTTAACCGTTGTATTTAAATAATACTTATTATATTATTTTCTGTCATTTTTTATTTAGTGGCTAAAAGCCGATGGCAGTTGCTAGTAACCTATAAAATAGTGCACACACAACTGCTGTATCCATCTACCATATCAAACATCAGCTAAAGTACACTTCTGTGTAACAAGCTCCTCGCGAAGTCATTCTATTAATCACGTTGAAAACAAAGTTCTTCGCATGCTCGCTCATCGGGAACCATAGAGCGAAGAAACGATTTGACGGCTACTGCTATACGGCATCGTATACACTTTTCATTCAAACCACGTAGACCCATAGACAAGTAGCCCTTTTTAGGGTTCTGTACCTCAAAAGGAAAAAATTGAACTCTTATAGGATCACTTTGTTGTCCGTCTGTCTGTCTGTCAAGACCCTTTATCTCAGGAACGCGTGGAGGTATCAAGTTGAAATTAAAATCATATTCTCAAGTTAGCGGTCCCTTAAAGTTGTGAAAAAATGAAACGAAAAAAAAGATACGGCCTTTTATGTCGCAAAAAAACGTGTATTTCGACACTCTCAAGGGAATCAAAATTCATAGGATAATTCCTGTTGACCTAGAATCCTGAAATTTGGCATAAAGCAAGGTCTTATAGCCCAAGTATAGGAAAAAATCTGAAAACTTTAAATTTGTAGTTACGTCACAAAAAAAACTTTTTTTGCTATTCGGAAAAATCTTTCAATTCAATTCGGGATTTGAACTGTTTTTTTCATAGGTAAGTTTGTACGGAGCCCTCAGTGCGCGAGTCCGACTTTCACTTGCCTGGTTTATTTGTGGTGGGAAATCATCAAATAACTTCTCCCGGTCTAGGTGGTGCGAGAGACTTATACTGACTGAAACCCTGCATTTGTTCCCTCAACCCCTTTACGTTCCAGGATCGCAGTCAATTTTCCGAAGATTCCCGCAGCCTAGACATGTAGACCTAGTTTGAGCATCACCGTTACAAAATTGACTAATCCGTAGAAAGGGACAAAACAAAAGTGCCACCAATAGTTGTGTTTTTTTGTAGGTTGGATGTAGTGACGAAGGCAATCCTGCTAGCCAGTTAAGGGACCAATCAGAATTCTTGAAAGATACAACAAATCGGCCACATGATCGACTTGCCTCTCTTACACTTTTCTGTCCGTATTCCTTTAACAACAAGACAAATAATGCTTAGTCCAGGTCTTTATTATGATTTCTCCGATTACGCGACTTGACGATTAGTCACAATTTTATGGATAATAACTGCCAATATTACTAGCTTATGCCAGCGACTCGGGTCAATATATTAAAAAAAAAACATCCTAAGGGAACAGACTCCCCGTATGATAGTACTATAATATCCCATGTGCATTGTATCGTATGTGTACTATAATATTCCAAGACATGATTTACCAATGTGCCAAATTTCATCCAAGTCTGGTTTGCCTTTTGAGCGTGTAGGAGTAACAAACATACAGACACATTCGTCTTGAATGTACAAAAGCGAAAAAAAAACGAATAAAAGTACTTCTATTATTATTATTATTTCGTATTGTACAATATAACTTATCCCAGGACAAATATTTATACTTAAGCATAAGTGTACAAAAGCCGGTCTTATCGCATATGGCAATTTCTTACAAACAACCTTTGCATGGACTGAACGAAAGAAAAAGATTTAGAGCTGTCAGTATACAACAACAATATGTAGGTACTTAATTAATTAATATTATTAATATATATTATACTAAAATATGTACTAAATTAATAAATATCAATAATAAACACTATTATTATTTATTTTTCTTAATTTTAAATTTTACTTAATATTTCATGAACTATAATTATGTGAATTTGCAAATTAGATACTCATTAAATATTTCTACACCGGCAAAGGTAGTATATGTGATTCCGTCTAATATTAAGATCTTCATATACCATGTACTCAGAAATAAACGATTATATTCTATTCTATTTAAAAAAAAAATACAGTTGAGAAAGGAGAAGAAAAGTTCTCTATTCTATTCTATTTGTGATGCCGTGATGACTTGATTACATGCTCTGTACCGAGAATAAAGCTCCAATATGGCACGATATTGGAGAGTTACCATTTTCAAATAGTTCTTGATTGCGTTAGTGTTACGTAGTTCAGATAAATTGGTAGTTGGGAGTTTTTAATTGAATATTACCTCGATTTTGTGGTAGGAAGCGATAGATTCCAAATTATAGTTTCATGATAGTTTTAAGTGCTTTCATAACCTCTTTATCTTATGTTACGTTATGCCAATAGAAATAATATAATGAACGTCATCTAAATATGGTGTTTTTAACCGACTTCAAAAAAAGGAGGAGGTTATAAATTCGGTTGTATGTTTTTTTTTATGAGTGTTACCTCAGAACTCCGTCGTTATGGACCGATTTGCAAATCTTTTTTTCCTCATAAAGGATATAATTTCCGATTGGTTCCATTTTTAGTCGGTGTTAAATAAGAAATACCGAGAAACACCGACTTCCGAAATTAAAGTTATTTTGATCCTTTTAGTGTTTTTTTTAGTGAAGTCGGTTATTTTTTTTTTTGTAAAAAGTTTTTTACATTACAACCATTCCCTGCCAGAGTCTGTGTTTCCTGATAGCTACAACCTAGGGGTCTTTAAGTCATGAGTGAATGAAAGATTACGTCTAGGCAAGCGTGCTCCAACGTTGACCACATCATCGCTTACTATCAGTTGAGATAGTGTTCAAGCGTGAGCCTATCAACAATACCTAATAAAAAAAAACCGGGCAAGTGCGAGTCGGACTCGCGCACTGAGGGTTCCGTACAAACCTACCTATGAAAACCATTCAAATCCCGAATTGAGTTATGAAGATTTTTCTGAATCGCAAAAAAAGTTTTTTTTTGTGACGTAACTACAAAATTACAGTTTTTAGATTTTTTCCTATACTTGTGCTACAAGTCCTTGCTTCATACAAAATTTTAGGATTCAAGGTCAACGGGAAGTACCTACCCTATGAATTTTGATTATTTTGAGAGTGTCAAAATATACGTTTTTTGCGACATAAACGGTCGTATCTTTATTTTTTCGCGTGGAAAAATCATCTAACGACATCCCCCGCTCTTGGGCGGAGCGAGAGATAGTGTCAGACTTTTACTGACTAAAAACCCACTCCTGTTCCTTCTTTGCCATTTTTTTTCCAGGGCCCCGTGGATCAAACGGCCGTATCTTATTTTTTCGTTAACTTAGAGATTTGATTTTTTCACAGTTTCAAGGGACCGCAGACTTGAGTATATAGTTTTAATTTCAACTCGATACCTCCACGCGTTACTGACATAAAAGGTCTTGACAGAAAGATGGACAACAAAGTGATCCTATATGGGTTCCGTTTTTTCCTTTTGAGGTACGGAACCCTAGAACATGTTTTTGGGATGTTGCATAAGTTTTATGAAAAGGTTTTCGAGGTGCATTCATACAATTTTCTTCAACCATTCTCTTAGAATAGTTTAAACAGGTTCTCAGTATAACTCTCTTATTTTCTTTCTTTTTAGCACTACATTACACTTAAACAATTCTTGTTTCTTGATTAAATACAATAACATAATTATAATTACTTATTTTATTTATTTATTTATTAAAACTTCATGCACTAGTAAGAAACACTGTACAAAGGCGGACTTAATGCCTTAGGCATTTTCTACCAGTCGACCTTAGGGTGGTGCAGAAATATAACAATTATAAAAAAAGGAGATGGGTTTGACCCAAAATTTGAGTTTTATTAAACGACATGCATACAGACATACACACACATACACACTCACACTCCAACACACACACACACACACACACACACACCCATTCATACACACACACACACACACAAAATATGCATTCACACACTCATAAATACATCTATAACACACATTTATACAAAACACACTCTAGTTTTCACACACTGTCATAAACACGATAGGAAGCCCGGCAACTTAATTGTATAGATTTTTAAGATAATAAACACATTTTTTTTTTTTATTACAGTAAACCTCTGGGTGAAAGATAGATTTTACAACAATCGTTGGTTAAACAATATTTTTTTTATTGTGTTTTGGATAAAAAGTTCTTAGAGATGCAAGGTACATTTTATTTATTTATTTAAATTTTACGTACAGTAGCAAGAAGAAAGAAAGAAAAAATGCCTAAAAGCCGTAGGTCCTGATTGTCATTCGTAGAGCTTTGACAGTTGTCACCAGTAAGTCTGACCGTCTACTAGTCTATCCAAGGAGAATCGTGGTCCCCAGTAACTGTTTTTTTTTTTTATTGGGTGGGAAAATTATCTTATGACAAATCGCGCTCTTGGGCGGAGTGGGAGATAGTGTCAGACTTTTACTGACTAAAAACCCACTCCTGTTCCTTATTTGCCTTCATCCCCGGGTTTCACTTTCACACTACCCGTGGCCCCAGTAGGCTTCGACCCTGCTGGGCCCCTACGATTTGCTGACATCACCCTGAGGCGCCCGTGTAACCGTACGCGCCGTCGACGACTTGGGCTCGGTCCGGACGGTTACCGGACGGTCGGACGGCAAGTCACCCATTGCTCGCCGTAACTGGGTTGTAAATGTCTGATAGGCAGTGGCTCCATGTAAAACACGGGTATTCAGCCGCATATGGTTAGGCTAGAAGGCGACCCCAAACTTATTGGGAAAAGCCTAGGGAAGTTATGATGTGGTATGCAGGTGGACTTAATGCTACAGGACATTATCTACCAGTCGTCAACCTTTAGGAGGAGCAGTGGTGGCCTTACGATTGTAGGTCGCGGGTTCCAGGCGCATTACTTTGTGTAATTTATTTCATCATCACTGCTCTCAAAACGGTAAAGGAAAACATCGTGAGGAAACAGCATGTCTTAGAACCAAAAATTCGAAGACGTGTGACATCCACCAACCCGCAATGGGCCCGCGTGGTGGATTACGGCCCATTCCCTCTCCTAGAGAGGAGGCCTGAGTCCCAGCAGTGGGAACATTATAAGGCCGACTATGCTATGCTATGCAACTTTTAGGTTAAAAAGTTAGTCACCAATTCCTCTTTAAGTCATTACTTTACACTTAACAGCTACTATCACTATCACTACATAGTAAAAAACAAAGTCGCTTCCCGCTGTCTGTCCCTATGTATACTTTGATCTTTAAAACTACGCAACGGATTTTAATGCAGTTTTTTTAATAGTTTGATTGATTCAAGAGGAAGGTTTATATGTATAACTAGCTGTTGCCCGCGACTTCGTCTACGTTAAGTTGGTAAAACTGTACAATCATTCTGTGCTTGCAATTCATTCTGAAAGCATCGTAATTATTTATTGTACTTTCACATAAAACTGTTAAAGGTAAAAACGCAAATTACCTTCAGGATACATGTTATGTACTCGTCCAGATCCAGTGGCGTGCCTAGGGTTTCAAAATAAGGCAAGCCCAATAAAATTTTAACCGATTTCAAAAAAAGAAAGTTCAGTTTTCGACTGAGTATGTAGGTACCTACGTATGTATCATCGCAATTTTCTCATAAACTACTGATTAGGTACAATAAATTAAAAGCCCAAAAAACAGTCATGAATTTCATTTATAATTATATCTGAGAATCAAGCACAGTTGTTTTCTATGACTAACATCGGGGGTTTCGTCAATAATAATTGAAACAAATTTTGTTTGCCTAACTTCGTATTCGATGCAAGTTTGCATCACATCGGCTACGGAATGAATAATATCGTTTTGAATTTTGTTAGATAAATAACTCGGCCCCGGTTTGTCACTTTTCTAATGCTGCATATGCTTTTCTAAAACGACATCGTATTTTGAAATTAACGAGACCAGTTCTAAAAAATTGCCTTTATTTTTGAATATTTAATTTCGTTATTTTAAAAAGTCGCTAGTTTTTATTGTTACTAAATCTTAAAAAAAGTCTCCAAACTCGTTAAAAATCTCCAAGATCTCACAACGTCGCTAAAACGGCAACACTGCAGAGTTGGCAAGGTGACAAGGTCACACATACGCGAGCAACTTCATACGAATGCCCGGCTTAAATCTTCCATACTGATCGATTTGTAGACGCATAAGGTCCTAACTCGTTATACGGCACATCGCTATAAGTGCGAAAGTGACAGAGATAGTATTTGAAAGCCCGGTAAAAGCCGGTACGTGTAAGCGAGATAGATATAGCTCTCGCGTAGATGCTGCTAGTGCGAAACTCTGCGCGCGCTGTGGTGTAGTAGTGTGGCATAGGTAGATACTTTGTGTTATTTTGATAAGAATTAAAGCGCGCGAACTTTTAAATAGTTCGGGTTTGATATTGATTCTCTATCGAGCATTTTAGTAAGGCATGCCTGGCTTTTCTGCTTGTATGAAGGTACAGCCACTGTCCAGATCCAGATGTATGAACGTCAATGAATAGAAAGAGTATGTAAGGGTCGTAGCAGTTGGCATTTCTGCCTACCCCAAGGGAAAAGGCACTAGTTTATGTATGTTTCTGGTTTATGTTCCGGTAAAACAACATTGTCACAGTGAGCACGTCACAATCGCAGCGGTAATGCCTGTCTTTGAGGAGTGGCTACAGAGGCGTCACGGCATCCTCTCTTTGTGCAGGACTCACCGGATGTGGGTGTTTCGGGAGGTATCTGTATCGAATTCAGCAAAAAGAAACACTCGAGTCTCACCATTGTGCGGATCGCCCGGAGAATACGATGGAACTTACGGTGGAAGTCAGTCCCGCTTGGTAGGAGCGCTGGCGCCGCCGTGTCCTCATGGAGGCGATTAGTGGAAAAAATGCCAACCAGTAGCCTCCTTCAGTGAAGCACTACGATCGAAGAAGGTGGCTGAAACTATGAGGGATGATGAGGGAAGTGATGCTCCAGGTGTTGAAAGCCGCAGGGCGATTGCGGTGGAGCCGTCCGGTCATCTGGTCAAAGCAATCCTGAATCGACGGCGCGTAGTAATCTAAACGCGACTCATAATGATGTCAGCAAATGGATAGGGTTTTCTAGGGCCAATGTCTGGAGGGCCAAAGGCTGCGAGATTGTTCGAAAGAGTTACCTCCTGTAAAATTTTCGCCTCAATAATGTTTCACTGAAGAGTTTAAGCCGTCAGACAGCTTTGGTAGAGGTAAACGAAGGAACATAATCGGGACACCGACCTTCAGCTGGATAACGTTTGCACTGATGGTGCAAAGCCAAAAAGCCAGTGAATCCAAAAATTACCATCATCATCAACTATCTTCATCCACAACAGTACTTATGAAGAATTTGCGAGAGCATGCTTGAATTGATTGTTGCAGCTTGATCATTTGGGGCGTAAAAATTACTTGTTCATACCGAGGTTCGAATGGCACCTTAACTTAGCAATCTTTGTTTCGTTTGGAATTCAACATGCCGCCGCGACTTTAAGACATTGCTTTATCCCCTAGTCACATAGTATACTCTAAATTAATGTTGATACAGTAAAACATTCTACAGCCTAATATAAGTATCTAGGATTTTTTTATGTGTATTTGACTGACGTCCTCGTATAACAGACAAATGTTATTCCATAGTGGGAACTACCCTATGAAGAGTCTCCAACTTTTGGATGAATTTCGGTGTTGTTTACAGGGAACGCGTGTATCCCTGTCCAATCGAACTCGCATATTGATGGCCAAACCGAGAGGTCACTGACGCCTATTGCCTCTATGAAGACACGGCGGTTCACCCAAGCAGGATAGACCTCCACCGCATGCTACAACGGGTCCTCCGGGCGATTTGTAAAATGGTAATATCAGAGTACTTCCAACCGAATCCGGAACAGAAACCGCGTGAAACACCCTCAACAGTCCTGAGCTTGTGTATCCATAAAACAATTAAATTCCGGTAAACAAATGTAGCAGCCGATTAGTGTTATCCCTGAGACTGGCTTCCCTCAGAGGGTGGTTCCAGTGTTGGTCACCACTCACTGCAAGGAGGTAACGTACGGATGTCGACGTAAGGCTGCAAGGAATCTGAGATACATCATACGTTGTCGAACTGTGATCAGGAACGCAAACCTTTCGACCCAGTTTTATATGAAGCAGTGACTGCTAATAATAAAACACACCATTATTAGGCCGCAAGGTGCCATCATCCCGGAGGACACAGTGGAGCACACAGAGGTGTGTGTTGTCCTCGTGGAGGCAATCGGCGACAGTCACCTCTCGCACCGGGCCTTGTGACTTTGGGCTATGGTCCAGAGCGAGGAGGAATGGCAGGCGGTCGCCTCCTTCTGCAAAGCCGTAATGCTAGTGAAGGAGGATGACGCGTGAGGGAACGAACGTCCTCACGCCGAGCCGAGATTCTGACCCCGACGACCAGCCACGGTAAACGCGGGCTCGCGGACATCCAGCAATCGGTCGTCCACAGCCGTCTGGCCGTCCGGTAATTGACCGGACCGAGCCCAGTCGTCAACAGCGCGTAGTGATCGACGCTCTCTTCAAAGAGATGTCGCAAAGGGCAACTTAAGAACACAGGTGTGGTTTTAGTCAGTAAAAGTTTGACACGCCTTCCCGCTCCAACCAGAGTGGGAGAAGTCATTGGATGACTTCCACGCTTAAAAAAAGAAAAATAAAGGTGCCATCATTATCATTATCATTTCAGCCGAAAGACGTCCACTGTTGGACATAGGCCTCCCCAAGTGTCACCATAATTACCGGTCCTGTGCGTCTCGCATCCATCGGATTCCCGCGATCCTCACCAGGTTTACCTGGGGGCCTTCCAACGCAAGGTGCCATGCTACCCCTTCCGAAAATTTGGCCATGTTATTTTAAAGTCAATAATTAAATACATATAAGTATTTACTGTTATCGCCTTTGGTTGGTATCCCTTGAATAATCACGGTCAATTAGTTTGTTACAACCACGGGGAAAAAAAGCAGTAGGATTAAAAATGTCTCCGTCTAACTCCAGTTTAATCATAACGGTTTTCGCCCAATTTTAAACAATAAAACTGTCTGCAAACTTGGGCGATGGTCATTCTTCCGCCACTCAGAAAATTACGTAAAATATACAATGCCATCTATCAAATATGACGTTCAACTATTCATTGTCATCATTATTTCAACTTTCAGTCTTTAGATGGCGTTGTGCCATATTTACAGTTTAGTACGTGATTTTACTCGCCGCTTTGATTTTATTATGTGTTTTGATTAGTCTTTACAAAATATTTAGAAGATATCGAATAGAAATGTCAATTTTATTTTGAAAAAATGGTAAAAGTTATTTTATTACAAAAAAGAAGATAAAATAATGACAAAATTTTTAACTGTAGCTGGGGATCGAACGTGGCAAATGTCGTTCAATGTCGACATTTTTGATTATTGCTCACCCCCCATAGCAATAGCGTGATAATATGTAGCCTAACAGTTGACCCGGCCTATAAGGATTATGTATGCAAAATTTGAACAGGATTGGTTCAGTAGTTTTTTCGCCAACTAATACCAACGCTCCACCATTTTACTGTTTTATTATATGTATATAGATAGATATTTGCATAATATACTAGAGAAACACTGATAGTATTAGAGGTTTCTAATGTGATGTCGTAAATAAACACATTTTTTTTGCGCTGAAATTGCAAACCCTGGCTGAACCCTCCGAGATATATCAAAATAATGTACTAGAGTATTAAAAGCAGACCTTAAAAAAGTCTACAAAAATAATTGCGATGTATATGTCTATCTCTTAGGGATAACCCACAATAACCATTTTTTATACTTTACTTTTTACGAGAAATAATGGCTTATTTACGAAGCGATTTTAAGCAATACAGCATTAATCCTTATCCAATTAAGTACCTTAAATACATTGTGCATTTAATATAGATTAATATGGCTCTATACATCATGTAATTTAAATGAATATTTTCGAAGATATTACAGGTTTCAAATGCAAGGACATAGCGGTTGCGGTGGTATCAGCATTGCACCCGCGCGAAGCCGGTTCGGGTCGTTAGTTAGTAAATAAAATAATACGGCCCATCTTATCCCTCCTACCTGCGGGATCGTTTCTCATACGCTCGCCCTAGCGACGCTCCGTGCAGATCACACCTAAGATCCCAACTAAAACCCCCTCCTCATAAATCCAGCTACTACTCCTACTCTTTCTCTGTCCATGCAGTAAGGTTGTGGAACTCTCTTCCGCCTAGCATTCGAGATTTGCAAACGATTTCTCTCTTCAAATCCAAAGTAAAAGAGCACTATCTTTCCTCTCTAGTGTGATAATTATATATGTATTTACATTATGTATTTATTTTTAGTATAAGGTATATATAGGTAGATATATAAGTACCTATTTATTATTTTATTTTAAGATTTCAAATTCTCTTCTTTTATTACTTCTACACACTATTGTCTACATTTATTCCTATTTCTCCTTTCGCAGGTCTGCTGGAAGAAATTTCTTTTAGAAATAAGCAGTAGGTACCTTTGTACCATTTTTATAATAATGTATCTTCTTTCGTATTTATGTGTGTACATAAATTATAAAATAAATAAATAAATAAATAATACGTTTACCGCAACAGGAGCCATACAAAACAGTAGTTTACACATATTTTATTCCCAGGCATGTATCCTGCATTTATTTAATAAAGGACGAGTCGGTGCCAACGACGTATCGCCGTATCGTACACATGGGGACAATGTGCTCGGCACACAATTGTTTCAGTGAATTTTGTATGTGTGAGGTACCCCTGATTTATTGGAGCGACGTACTCGTAATCTTTACTTTAGTTTTATTGCTGAAATGGACATGTTTTTACTGATTGTGGAGAGTCAAAAATTGTAAAAAAAAAATGTTATGTACGTGTTTGAGTCTCATCATCATCGTCATCATCATTTCAGCCAAAATACGTCCACTGTTGGACATAGGCCTCCCCCAAACGTCGCCATAACGATCGGTCCTGTGCGTCTCGCATCCATCCGTGCGACCCTCACCAGGTTGCTGACGCTGCGTCTTTCGGCACGTGGTCGCCACTCCAGAAACTTTCGTCCCCATCGACAAAATGTTCTGCGTGAAATGTGCACTGCCCATTGCCACTTAAGTTTGGTGTTTGAGTTTAATTCACACAAAATTTTCAACTGTCAAACAATTTCCCAACTGCGGCCTTCCCGTCCGATTATAATTTAGGTGTCTTCAAGGCTAGAGTGAATAGGCTCTTAATAGACTAGTGTACTTTATCACCAATAATACATCACTGCTTACCATTAGGAGGAATAACAGCCAAGCACTAGTCTATATCATTAAGAAGATTGTAGGGTATACAGAAGAGAAAAAATGAGTTTGCAGATTTGAAACCGGGCAAGCGCCAATGTGAATTTTTCAATTGGCGTTCATATATACTTTTATAAGTTTATCTAGGACATTAATGACACTTTGTGCCTTGGAAAGTACTTAAAGCCATTTATTTATTTAAATTTTAAAGCTGTTGATCCAGTTTGTCATTCGTAGATCTATGACAGTTGTTACCGGTAATTAGACACGAGAAAGTCTAACCATCGGTCTATCCAAGAAGTATTGTGTTGACTAGTAACTAGGTTGTGGACGTTTGATAGACAGTCGCTTCACATAAATCACAGGTATTCAGCCGCATCCAGTTAGACGGGAAACCGACTCCAAGCTAATGTTAGTTAGGAAAAGATTAGCGATATAGAGAGATATACTCTTTATTGTACACCATAAAAAATACAAAAAGAGCTTTTAATTAATAGGGTGTAACATCGGGCGATCTTATCGCTAAAAGTGATTTTTTACAGACAACCTTTGGATGGGTAAATACAGAAGATCCATCAACGATTGCATCACTACTTACCATCAGGTCGTCAGCCCAAGTCGTCGACGGCGCGTGCTGTTCCACGCGCGCCTCAAGGAGATGTCAGCAACTGTAGGGACCTAGCAGGGTCGAAGCCTACTGGGGCCAAGGGTCTGATTCTGAAAGGAAGACTCGGCCCTAGTGCGAAAGGCAATGATTTTCTATTTTCCGCTAAAAGGAGCCAATTCAGCCCTGCTCCTACTTTCCGGGGCGTAACCGTGCCAATAACCGACCATCTTGGTCTCCTTGGTGTTACGCTGACGTCAACACTCAACTTTGGGCCATACATCGAAGCAAAGGCTCAACTGGCAGCAAAAAAGCTGGGAATCCTCGCGAAGGTCAGACAGTACTTCACGCCGGAACAGCTGCTCAAACTTTATCAAGTGCAAGTTCGATCGTGTATGGAGTATTGCTCTCATCTTTGGGACGGATCTGCCCGATACCAGCTTGATGCACTTGAGGCAATTGAGAAGCGAGCCAGGAGGATCATTGGCAATGACGCACTCGTTGAGTCGAGGCTTCAAAGTCTTGAGCATCGACGCCGAGTTGCTAGCCTGTCGGTTTTCTGCCGATTGCATTTCGGGGAGTGTGCGTCGAAATTACATAACCTAATTCCGGCTAGCCCGTTCCATCATCGGACCACCAGGCGTACGGCGATGCGCCACCGGTACATGGTGGACATCCCACCTATACGCACGAAACGTTTTGGGAACACATTCATAGTGCGTACAGCTAAGGAGTGGAATTCCTTGCCGGAATCTGTTTTTCCTGATGGCTACAACCCGGGAATCTTTAAGTCAAGAGTGTATAGGTTACTTCTAGGTAAGCGCGCTCCATCGTCGACCGCATCTTCGCTTTCCATCAGGTGAGATAGCGGTCAAGCGCGAACCTAGGGTTTTTAGTCAGTAAAAGTCTGTCACTATCTCCCGCCCCGCCCAAGGGCGGGGGGGGGATATGTCATAAGATGATTTTCTCACCGAAAAAAAATAAAAAATAAAATATCCATCAGGTGGGATCGCAGTCAAGCACTAGTTTATAACAATTTAAAAAAAAAGAAGATGAAGAAAAGATACGCAGGTAGTTCATAGTGTACAATTTGCATACATACTATACATAATGGCGTTCAAAGGGAGATGTAATAACCATTCACCGTATTTTTAAAAGATGGTAAGGTTTGTGCTTTTTTTACTGACATTGGCAAAGCATTTGCTGCCCTGCTTGAACTGAGAACGACTTATCATAAAAATTGGTGGAATGGATAATAATGAATATAATAAATAAATACAGAAAAGAAAAAAACTAAATCTTTTTATATGTTACAAAGACGTGCTTATAATCAATTAAGTACTAGTGATGCTACCCACGTAATACTACGTACGTTTGAAGTACATCAAGATTAACTTGGTTCAGATAAGTATTAATTAAATGGATTACACGATGAGAACAATCAAAGCCTTGTTACTCTAATTATTGTACTATACATAGGCAAATGTAATCTCGTAATCATTAATATAAAACTAATGACTGGTATTCTATTAAAATGAATCCTGTTATAGTGAGTAATTACTGTTGAATCACGCAATTGGTTTAATTAAGGATTTAGTTTCAGAAATAATTTACAAAAGACATGGCCTGTAAAATATTAAGAAGTAGATATATTTAAGCAAATGTATTCTTATGCATATGTCTTATTTAAATACCTAAATAAAAATACAAGTACTATTTTAGTTTTTCTTTTTAAATAATAATAATAATAATTTTATTTATTTCAAGTACTGACTGTTTTTTACCTGTGTACATGCATATTTTTAGTTAGGGCACAGCTCTATACGAATTTCCGCCATGTCCTTTAAAATTACTCAAGATATTTATATTTTATTATCTCTCCAACAAAAAAGAAAAGAAAGAAATCTAATTTATTTGTTTTAATTAAACAAAGTCAAACAAAGAACAATCAATCCTTCTCAGTTATAAAGTCGATTTAATGGTTTGATAATCAATGTTACCAACCGAAAAATCCCTAAAACTACACTCGAAAAGCCGTAATCCCTGCCCTCACTAATCATTTAAGCGCGCCACAAACGAACGGAACGGCGAGCTAAACAGTTTCATTAAGTTAACGCCCCATTTATTTTGGCCGCCAGTGTACGGACGTAATTATTGGAGTCGAATGCGACACTTTGATTGCACGATATCGAGAGCATTGTTGTTACTGCTGTATTGGGGAAAGAAATTAATGTTAAACAAGGATTGGAGGGGCTTATAGTTTTATGTTTTATTGTGTTTTTTAATATTTGAATCTCACCCGCCTCCCGGCCGGCGGCAGTGATCTCTCGCGCCGGGCATTGGTACAGGCCATGGTCCGGAGTGAGGAGGAGTGGCAGGCGGTCGCCTCCTTCTGCGAAGCAGTAATGCTAGCAAAGGAGGTGGCCGATCGCGTGAGGCAACGCTCCTCACGCCCTAACCGCCACCGGGATTCCGATCCCGATTTCCGGCCACCGTAAGCGCGGGCTTGCGGACGGCGAGTAATGGTTGGCTCGCCGTCCGACCGTCCGGTAACTGTCCGGACCGAGCCCAAGTCGTCGACGGCGCGTATTGTTCCACGCGAGCCTCAGGGAGATGTCAGCAAATCGTAAAGGCCCAGCAGGGCCGAAGCCTACTGGGGCCACGGGTAGTGTGAAAGCGAAGCCCGGGGCCCCGGGATGAAGGCAAAGAAGGAACAGGAGTGGGTTTTTAGTCAGTAAAAGTCTGACACTATCTCTCGCTCCACCCAAGAGCGCGATTTGTCATTAGATGATTTTCCCACCTAAAAAAAAAAAACCCTGTGCTTCGAAAAGCATGACTGTAAAGCCGTTGACAGTCTTGCTGGTAGTCAGATGCCAGAAAGTCTGGCCATGTCTATCCAAGGAGTATCCTGTTGTCCAGTAATTGGGTTGTGGAGGTTTGATAGGCAGTCGCTCCATATAAAACACAGACAATCAGCCGCATTCGGTTAGACTGGATGCCGACTCCAAACTAGTTGGGCAAGCTAGTTTAGCGCCTCAAGGAGATGTCAGCAAACCGTAGGGGCCCAGCAGGGTCTAAGTCTACTGGGACCAAGGGTCTGCTTCTAAAAGGAAGACTCGGCCCTGGTACGATAGGCAACGAAGGAACAGGAGTGGGTTTTTAGTCAGTAAAAGTCTGACGACACTATCTCGCGCTCCGCCCAAGAGCAAGGAATGTCATAAGATGATTTGGAGATGATGGAGATGATGATGTTAGTTTTAATATTTAAGATGCTTCATCTTAGAGTGTTGATAGCAAAACTAGTTTTTTTATAATTCAATTTAAATTTCTTGCCTTTCCCAGTGTTTGGCCGGAGTGCATGAAAGGTGCCACCCCGTGTGACGTACTATCCGACCTTTTGTTACGTCCGGCGCACCCTGGGCAATTATCTTCTCGCAATTGGCAAATCCTTTCACCACAATGGTAAACTTAAACTTTAAAACTGCTTTGCGATAGTTATATTTTTGCTAAACCATATCAAATTGCGGATCTTTGTCCCAAGTTTCAAAACCAGAAGGCATAAAGACATTCAAAAGGCAATGGAGAGGACTACTTATGCTCAGAAATTCTTTGCCTGATCGAATCAGGAATGAAGATATCTGCAGGAGAACCCAAGTTACCGACATAGCCCGAAGCAACGCTAAGCTTAAGTGATAGTGGGCAGGGTACATTTCTTGCTGAACTGGCGCCCGCGTACCGAAATACTTCACAGGATTGATTGGTTCGACGGAACTCGCAGGACACCTAAGTCTAACTAGTAAACGTCTTTCGGCTGAAATGATGATGATGATGAAGTTTCAAATCAGACAATCACAGACATAAGGGTTTAGAATTAAAGAAGGGATAGAATGTCATTTTATCTGGCACTCTTGATTGTCTACCTTCGACATTCAATCTAGTTATGGCTGTGGTAGATACGAAAACCATTTCTCTCTATCATTAGAGGGCTAAAACACCTTTCCATGTTTGTTTTCAACACAATCGTTCCATGTTTACGAAACGTGAGTTAGGCCCTTCGGTAAGAGGCAAGGGGGCTACCATCTTCTTTTCGGTACTTAGGTGGTAAGTACCAGGGTGAAAGAACTCCTGCATGTTACAGATCCTGTAGCTCGCTTCAACCGCATTATCAAATTGGCTCAAAACTCTATACGCAGCCGCAGTAGCAGTGCATTCTAGTCTCTTGCCAAATCGGTCGAAGTGAACTTCTGTCGGCCCACACTGCCTCCACTGGTTAAACCTGATGGAACACTAGCTCATGCGGTGAGAGAGAAAGCATGTCTCTTTGCATCTCTCTTCGCCCATAATTCGCGTCTTGATATTAGTAATGCTGTCCCTCCGATTTTGCCTCACTGCGACACCTCGATGCCCGAGGTTCGCCAGCGTTAGGTTTTTTGGTAGGAAGTAAGGGGGAATCATTCTTCTCTATTACTTAGGCAGTAAGTACCAGGGTTACAGAACTCACCTGCATGTTACAAATCTTGTAGCGCACGGGCTCGCCTCTACAGCCGGCGGGGGACGAACAAGTCCTGAGCTGTCGGGATACGCCTCCATCGCACGTTCGTGAACATAGTGACCATTCGCTCCACTGAGACCAGCCGCCGCGATCCTGTGAAAGAGATGAAATTAAAGAATTTAAGAAATGAGAAAACTTATAGTCTTACTTTGAACAGATATAGGTGGTGTTTCAAAGTGTAGAATTGCACGTATGCCAATTATGTTTTATAGCGCTGCCATGCGGAACATCCCGGATTTGTCCTAGTTTAGAGGGAATGTCGTAATGACCCTGTGCTTAAGGCACCCACCTCTCATGAATGAGGTTGTGGGTTCGAAACTGGGCAAATACTAATGTGAATTTTTCATAAGTACTTTTTTAAGTTTATCTAGGACAATACTGACTGCCGTGCCTCGGAAAGTACGTAAACCCATTGGTCCCGCTTGTCATTCGTAGATTTGACAGTCGTTACAGATAGTCACCAGAAAGTCTGAAAATTAGTCTATCCAATCCAAAAAAATGGTCAGGCAATTGTGTTTTAGATAGAAATATGATACAAAATTAAGACTGTAACCACTTTAAATTGCTGACGCTGGATAAAAACTTTAAAAAATCTGCAGGTACGTTTGGGGGAAATTCCTTTTCACACTTTCCCTGAAAACTCCTCAAAAATATTTTTCATAATTTTAAATGAAATACCATTTTTATTTTTATATATACCTACTATCTACTATCTGAAGAGTTTGTTTGAAAGCGCTAATTACAGGAACTAATGACCTGAAATTCTTTAGCTCATTTATTAAGGAAGGCTGTAGACATAACATCATGCTACGGCCCACAGGAGCAGAGAAGTAACCACAGACACGGGTAAAACCGCGGGGAAGAGCTAGTTAACTTATTCAGCTTGTTTTGCGACATTAACATGTAACAGCGTGACAAACAAAATTGTACTCTTCTCTTTTCTGAGGTAATCTGGTAACAAACATAATTAGGAACACACTTTCTGCCATCAAATTAAATTCAAATTATAATTGGCAGCGGGGTCTACACGTGAAACTCCCGCACTCTACACTAGCCTACCTGCGTTAGCTGCGAACCTCTGACTAGACAGGGTATATTCCGTCGTAGTCGACAATTTTGCAGCACAGTGTACCAAAGGTAGCTTATAATTATGTGTATTTATGGTAATGTGCTTCAAAATGAAAAAACGGAACCCTTATAGGATCACTTTGTTGTCTGTCTGTCTGTCTATCTGTCTGTCAAGACCTTGTCTTGGGACCGCGTGGAGGTATTGAGTTGAAATTAAAACCATACTCAAGTCAGCGTTCCCTTGAAACTATGAACAAATCAAACTTCTGAGTTAACGAAAAAAAAGGGACACCTACCGTCCGGTAACTGTCCGGACCGAGCCTAAATCGTCGACGAAAGATGTCAGCAAACCATAGGGGCCCAGCAGGGTCGAAGCCTACTGGGGCCATGGGTGATGCGATAGAGAACCCCGGGGCCAAGGAACGAAGGCAAAGAAGGAGCAGGAGTGGGTTTTAGTAAGTAAAAGTCTGACACGCCCTCTCGCCCGCCCAAGGGCGGGAGATGTCATTAGATGATTAACCAACTAAATGAAAGGCGGACAATTAAAATAGTACCTAAAGTTTTATTTCAAACCAGGAACCTGATATAAACAATCACAAAAATAGTAAAATGTAAAATAAATCCTTAATTACTCTCGATTCGTATTATTAGCAGCGAGAGACTGTGTACAATCGTTAACAGTGGCGGAGTGATCGGCTGTCACGGTGCAGTCGCCGATAATTGCATGCGATGTGACAGTACGCTGCTCATCATTGGAAATATACAGGGTAGGATTGTGAACACAATCGCTTGAGTTCGATTAATTTGTAGGTATTATCGAGCGTTGTTCGAAAGAGTTCTCGACCCTGGAACGCAAAGAGCAACACAGGTTTGTTTTAGTCAATAAAAGTCTGATCCTCCTTCTTAATCCACCAAGAGTTGGAGGAGTTGTTCTATGATTTTTAGGATTCCGTACCTCAAAAGGAAAAAGCAGAACCCTTATAGGATCACTTTGTTGTCCGTGCTCTGGAGCCCTAACCACCGGTAGCTTGGGCCGCGTGCTCCCGACACCAGCGGACTTCTATTTTATATATTTTTAATTATTTTTAGAAATATTTAAAAATGCATATTATATGTAAGTAAGAGAAATAAAGAGATAATAATAAAATTTATTTCAGAATTACTTCCATATATTGTTAGTATCAATGATCTTAGCCTAGTGTTAGTAAAGCATAATAAATTAATGATAATAATGAAAATATATTAGGTGCTTGCTCTCGCGTGTAGGCCTATCAATTGCGTCATCAGAAGAGAGTCCCATCCATTTGACATTTTACATTTAGGAAAGTAAAAATTGTTACCAACCTGTCAGTTTTGTTATGTTTTACTAAGAGTTCGGCTCATTACGATGACATGAACTCAATATTATTCTAGCCCAAAAAATATAATGTAAACTAGTGCTTGACTGCGATTCTACTTGATCATAAGCAGTGATGCAATCGTTGATGATGAAGCGCACTAGTTTATTAAGAGCCTATTCACTCTATCCTTGAAGACACCTAAATTATAATCGGACGGGAAAACCGCTGAAGGCAGATTGGTGCAATCCTTCGATGTACGCGATATCAACGACGAGGCAAAACGCTTAGTCCGTATATCACAAGTTGCAATGAGACTTCAAAGTTCCACCATTAAAAACGAACACAATATGAAAGAACCATTTAAATATCACACTGATCATCGTTGAATTTATAATCTCCGCAGTCGCGACAATTTACACAATTCAATACCGTAAGTTTCCATAATTTGGCCGGATTACTTGAATCGGAAAATTCGCTAAAAGTGATGCTTTCCAATGGCAGTATTGACGCGGCTTCACAGGATTGTATTAAGCTCCTCTGCATCATTCTGCAACCTAACTAAGCTTTACGAACATAGAAAACCAATTTATCTATTGAAGTATTTTTGTAGCTTTCAGGTTTTTTTTTTTAAAGTTACATACCAACGACAAAAGGGTGTCAAGCTTTGTGCTGAAAGGGTCGTGTCAATTTAGCTTTTATTTCGGAGCAAGCCTGCTAGATTGTATCGAATGCAACTTTTGAAATTCTGGATCAACAGTCACTTCTAGATGAAACATGATGAGGTAATGAAACTCGTCAAGTTCCAGAGAAATGATTCAACTGTATTGGATTCAAAAAAGAACTGTAAAAAATAGGTATGAATCTAATCTAGTCTCTATAATTCATATTAATGCATGCAGTATAAGAAGATTACGAAAACAATTAGAAATTTTTAAAATGTTTTTTTACACAACTATCACACAACGCCGTCTAGTCCCAAGCTAAGAAGAGCTTGTGTTATGAGTACTAGACAACTGATAAACATACTTATTTATTTCTAAATACATACATATTAAGGTCGGGAACTCTACACTCGAAGTTGTAGACGACTACGTTTACCTGGGACAGACGGTCCAGTTGGGAAGGTCTAACTTCGAGAAAGAGATCAATCGTCGAATCCGACTCGGCTGGGCAGCGTTCGGAAAGCTGCGCGGTGTCTTCTCGTCCAATATACCACAGTGTCTCAAGACGAAAGTCTATGACCAGAATGCCAGTGATGACATATGGCTCAGAAACGTGGTCGCTTACAATGGGCCTCATTAGAAGGCTTAAAGTCACCCAAAGGGCAATGGAGAGGGCTATGCTCGGAGTTTCCTTGCGTGATCGAATCAGGAATGAGGATATCCGCAGGAGAACCAAGGTTGCCGACATAGCACGAAGAATCGCCAAACTAAAGTGGCAATGGGCAGGGCACATTGCTCGCAGAACAGATGGCCGTTGGGGCCGAAAGGTTCTGGAATGGCGACCACGTACCGGAAGACGTAGTGTTGGAAGGCCTCCTACAAGGTGGACCGATGACTTGGTAACGGTTGCGGGAGTCCGATGGATGCGAGACGCACAGGACCGTTCGCTGTGGCGACGCTTGGGGGAGGCCTATGTCCAGCAGTGGACGTCTTTCGGCTGAAATGATGATGATGATGATGACATACATATTATAGATAAATTACACCCAGACACATTATAATCATAATCATGATTATTTGTAGAAACTTTCATTTAATTAAATAAATAAATAGATGACGAGTGAGACATTGATTCTTAAGGGTCGCCGCACACGAGCCACCGGCCACAACCACAAAACGCCGCCACCAGCATATTTCCTGTAGGCTTCATACATTTTATATGGATTCACCGCACATGGCCTTTGCGAGTTGGTTTCGGCCTCTCGTATCCCTTCCGATGGTCCTGGACCCCTAGGGTCCTGACATAAAATAAAAACATAAAAAAAGTATTTTTTTGTAATTTAAGTCGGTAATTTTCAGTCGGTTTTTCATGTTCGATAATTTATAAATTTTCTCCTTTAATTTAAAAAATCGAGTATCCTATAATCTATAACTATCGTTGTACATAAGCAGACAATATTATATCATTATATGTCATTCTATCAGCGATTACAATGATTGTAAAATCAAAGTTTATGGTGTTGACATACTATACAGAATGGCACCGTTTGACTTTTCGCTAACTGGTTGTCACTCACAGAATTTCATTTGGTCTAGAGCCAACGAACAACGAATAGTCATTGTCTCCAAAATTTGCCACAACACATATCCATCACAAAACTTAACCCATTCAATGCGTTATGGGTCACTTTGACGTCATACCGCACTTAGCCATAACAAAGCTTGTAGTTTATTAAACGGTACGGGGTCTAATATGCCCCTAACCGTTTTAATAGATAATTTTCAAACGAGGTCTTAAACGCCCCGTACTGCAGGAATGGAAATAATACAAAAAGAGTGTTGTTGTCAACGTGCTAATCTTCCACCTAAACAGACACAAAATAACATCATTATTAAGTGTCTTCAAGGCTAGAGTGAATAGGCCCTTAATAAACTAGTGCGCCACACCATCAATGATTACATCACTGCTTACTATCAGGTGGGATCGCAGTCAAGCACTGGTTTATATCAATTTAAAAAAAATATATAAATGCTTTTGAGTGCGGACGTGCCCAGCACGTCATCTGTATATCTAAAAGGAGAAACTGACTGATTGATCAACGCACAGTCGAAACTACTGGGACTAGGAACGTGAAATTTCGCATAGGGCATCCTTTTATTATGTAGGCGTAGGAATTTCCAAAATTCACCCTCTAAGTGGATGAAACGGGGGTCCAAAGTTTGTATGGAGAAACCTACTTTCACGTGGGCAAAACCGCTGGCAGAAGCTAGTCAATATTTATTAAAGCTATAGCCATATTAAAGCTAGAACTACATTAGACCGACGCACACGTGGCCCACGCCTGATTAGTACGCAGAACGACGTCGCGTGGCGTGGATCTAATAATAATAATAACATTCACACAAATATCACACAACGCCGTCTAGTCCCAAGCTAAGCAGATCTTGTGTTATGAGTACTAGACAACTGATAAACTTACTTAAATATTTCTAAATACATACATATTATAAATAAATTACACCCAGACACAGAAAAAAATATCGTGCTCATCACACAGACATTTGTCCTGGGTGGGAATCGAATCCACGAACTCTGGCATAGCAGTTAGGGCCACTAACCACTAGACCAAAAGGTTAAAATGTATGAAGACCCACGCGCCCAGATCTTCGTACGTGGCCCACGTGTGCGCAATGTAGGCCTACCTTTATACACCGCCGCGTATGACAAGTCTATCATACACTCTACGTAATGCCATAAGCTACTTACGTACGTATAATATTTAGAATCACTCGCGTAAAGACCAACAGAGCGAGTAATTGGAGAGAATTTTTTAACATGCCTGAAGTAAGAATATTCGTATTTCTGGGTACATCCATGCGAAATGGTATTTCGTTTAAAAATCTTCGGATAAAAGCACATTTGAATTAACTGTAGATTTGTTGGGGTGTGAAATCATACTGGTTTATATTCAATTAAAACAATGACAATGTTATTTTAACTAACCAGTGACATAAAGTAGATCTTAGGTTACTGGAATGTATGAAAGATTTACCGAAACGGTTACCGGAACGCAAACCGGAGCGACTGAACGAGTTTACGTCGATTTGAGTCAATAAAAGTCTAATATTCCCTTTCGCCCCACCCAGGGCAGGAAAAGTTATTTGATGATATTCCACCTAAAAAAAGACTTTAGGTTATCTTGATTTCAAAATCGTTACCTCTGACAAAATATCATTTTTCTAGGCCCTATTTTATAGACATCTGAAAATGTATTCTTAAATTGTCAGGATAAGCATATAGAACATTGAAGACGTTCCGAAAAAGGGCCTATTAGCCACTGTCTCCGTCTTCAAGAACAGTTTCCAATCCAACCCAAAGAGATTGCAACTATGGCTCAACATACTCAAGGCGGCGACCTCTTGCGCCAGGCCCTGGTACTGGCCATGGTCCGGAGCTAGGAGGAATGGCAGGCAGTCGCCTCCTTTTGCGAAACAGTAACGCTAGCGAAGGAGGCAGCCGCACGCGTGAAGGAACAGACCCCCCAGCTGCCGTGACCCTAATCTCAATTTCCAGCCACCGTAGGCGTGGGCTAGCGGACGACGAGCAATGGGTAGCTCGACGTCCAGCCGTCCGGTAACCGTCTGGACTAAGCTCATCGACGGCACGTAGTGTTCCACGCGCGCCTCAAAGAGATGTCAGTAAACCCGTAGGCCGCGGGGAATGTCTGAAGCAAAATTGTAGGGGTTCAGCAGGACCGGAGTCTACCAGGGGCATGGGCAAAGAAAAAACATAGGTGTGTTTTTAATGTATAATAATTTTAATAATTTATTTGTCTCAGATACAGCAGATCCATATTTTTGTTAGTAGATACTGTGATATCGAAAGGAGATCGCATGAGTTGGGTTAAACAACTGGCATGTAAAATGTACTTCTAAGGATTTTGTTGTTCTAGAATGGGTTTAAAAATTGAATAGAACAAAATAATGTCTTGTTTTTTCAGTTCGGACGCAACCGTTGTAAAGTGATGTAATTATGTGGTAGTCATAGTATTCAATGCAATAAAGTTGTTTCATTGCAAGAAGTAATAAAGATCCTGATACCGTCGCAGAGTGCGACAATACATTAAAAAAAATGTTAGTAAGCTAAAATGAACTACGCACATTACTTTTTCACATGCATTTGTATACAATACCACAATATTGGGCAGTCTAATCGACCGACCTCAACTCTAAGAATGCTGTTGCTACTGCCGCGGAGACGACATAGCAGCGTTGCGGTCCTTTCACGTATGATGGCATGAAAGCCATCAAATACACGCATCGGCAAACATGCCAGATGCACTACAGTGCCGCGGCAACCGTATCAGCATCCTAAACGCGTTGTTATATTGAACGCGCAGCGTTTTTAACCAGTTAAAAGTCTGATACGCTCGCTCTGCCCTAGAGTGCGAGAAGTCATTGGAATATTTCCCAACTTAAAAGAAAAGCTCATACTCAAGCCCCTCACTACTTGAACCCACGAACCTCTAACCTAATCATTCTTGCCTTTATCTCTAAACGCCACAAAACAATTGCATATCACCTAATCTTCCCTCAAACAATACAGCGCTCTCTCAATATTTCTGCGCCATATTTGTGATTCTGTGAGCGCAGGAGGAAGAGATTTGCCAGCGCGTGATGTTTTTGCATGTCCCTGCTTCGAATAAGTAATTGTTTCGCCAGGATTTGGTCGGATCTGTTAAATTTTAGGATGGAGTTTTTGTCTTATAGATAATTCTTTACTGTAAACAATTTTTGTAATAAGATGGGAAGTCATCAAATTTAAATTAATTTTTTTTTATTTCACATAGGTCTACATGGGCACTTATAAAACGGAAATACTAGTACACGGTTCCAATTAATCGTGTCCTATGGAGAAGAGCAGGCAAGAGACTCCATGGTTATTCTTTAAAGAAAATATTGATTTTACAATATTTCCATATTAAAATATTTATAGATATGTGAGGACATTGTAGACCAGTCAATATTGTACCCAAAAGCACTAAATAACAATAATAGTAAAGCGGATCGAAATAGAAAGTAATCCGCGGAGTTTACAGTGTTCTCACATTGACATTATAAAAAAGCGCCTACATAAAAAAAGCAAAAAGAAAATCACTGAATGACTTCTCGCTCTAGGGTGAAACGGGAGGTCAGACTTTTACTGACTAAAGCCACACCTGTGTCATTCAGTTTCCTTTTCCTTTCTTTTTTTTTGTAGGTGGGAAATTCATCCAATGATCCAATGTCATCCCCGCCCTTGGGAGGAGCGGCAGGGCGTGTCAGACTTTTACTGACTAAAAATCCACTTCTGTTCCTTCGTTGCCTTTCATACCAGGGCCGAGTCTTCCTTTCTAGGACCACGAGTTTTCTTTTCAGAAATTCGCATCGCACATTGTAAGGTCATCTGAACTGACGCTTATGTTTTTGTCGATTTTGTGCGTCTATTCAGGCAGCACACATGCAACATGTTTTCTTTCCTTTTTTTTTCTTTCTTTACCGCAAGAAATCGCATCGGAGCAATTGGCATCGTAGGTTTTTGCAATATGGTTTCGCATCGCATCGCATCTCATATTTAAGTGGGAACCCGTACTCGGCTTTCAGTTTAAACACCAACATTTTACAATTCACTTCCTAGGTAATACGATCCCCATTAGTAAACCTGTCTGTCAAACTAACTCTCTGTCTTCTCACTACCCGTAATAACTGTCAAAGATATACAAAGAAAAAGGTCTCCTATGTAATGGATATTCACTCATCTGCTAATTAACCTTAGTAAGCGTTGCTTTATCTCGAAGACTGGACCGTGCGGCTGATACGTGCCCAATAACTTATCGATACTAATGCTATAAAATTAATTTAAATGAAAAACAGGTAAGGAAACTGATTACATTTCAGGAAGTGTGCATTGGAATTGCACAATATAATTCCGCCAAGTCCATTCATCGGAGTACTAGACGAACGGCGTTGCGCCATCGCGGTACATGGTGGACATCGCAACCATACGTACGAAGCGTTTTGGGAATACGTTCATTATGCGTACAGCTAAGGAGTAGAATGGGATACCGGAGTCTATATTTCCTGATAGCTACAACCTAGAGGTCTTTAAGCTAAGAGTGAATAGGTTACTTCTAGGCAAGCATGCTCCATCGTCGGCCACATCATCACTTACCACCAGGTGAGATTGTGGTCAAACGCAAGCCTATCCATAAGAAAAATAAAAGAACAGTAAGTTAAATTGACAGTCAATAACAAGTCCTAACTTATACCTAAAGTACAGGACAATTAGAACACCGGGGTAATGTAATCAGGCTTTAAGTTGGGTCCGTTCAAATCTAAAACATTTTTAACGCGTATAGTCCCTTGAACATCTGGCCGGAGTCAAATGCATACATACCATTTTCTTTGTGAAATATTGATTGATTTACATAATGCTATGTACATTCTGAAGAACAATTAACCAGCAATTTTTTTGTGTAAACATATTTCTAAAGATCAAATCCGTTTGAAAGGAGTAGGGGAAACAAGCGAAAAAAAATCATGTTCTTAATTTTTTTTGGCAAAAGTATTAGTCATACGAAAAAATCATATTATGTTGATGTTTTATATGAATCTATAATTTTTTTTTTAAATCTGTTAACCCCGTCGTTACCGAGGAGTAGGCTTTTGAAAGTCACAGTTTTATGGCACTAAATAAGAGTAAAGATCTTAACAAAACAGAATTTTTAAAACGTAATTTTGTTATTCGTAGCACCGTAGTACTCGTAGCACTGCTACGCTGCTACGTAGCTCCGGCCATATTGGAAAACAACGACAATAACTCCTTATTTACTACTTTTTGTCGCTCGCATGTCTTTTGTGGTGAAGCCGCCATGCAGACGAAATGGCGATGTAATTCCACACAGATATGGGAAGAATATGAGGCTGGTGTGGACTTGCGACTTTTTTGATACAAGTTTATTAAACGTTTTGGGAATACATACATTGTGTGTACAGCTAAGGAGTGGAATTTCCTGACGGAGTCTATATTTCCTGATAGCTACAACCTAGGGGTCTTTAGCTCAAGAGTGAATAGGTTTTTTCTAGGCTGACGTGCTCCATCGTCGGCCATATCATCGCTTACCATCAAGCAAGATAGTGGTCAAACGCGAGCCTATCAATAATAATAAAAAAGTTGTTTTGTAGACTTCGCAGAGTGACCACAGGGCCATCAGTGCTCTTCTTCTCTTTTTTACGCTATCACTGACTGCCTTCAGTTTTATATACATACTAGCTATCCCCCAAGTTATTTATTTAATCTTCATCATCATCATCATTTCAGCTGAAGGACGTCCACTGTTGGACATAGGCCTCCCCCAAGTATCGCCACAACGAACGGTCTTGTGCGTCTCGCATCCACCGCATTCCCGCGACTCTCACCAGGTCATCGGTCCTCCTTGTGGGAGGCCTTCCAACGCTGTGTTTTCCGGTGCGCGGTCGCCACTCTAGAACCTTTGGGCCCCATCGACAGTACATTCTACGGGCAATGTGCCCTGCCTACTGTCACTTAAGTTTGGCGATTCTTCGGGCTATGCCAGCGACCTTGGTTCTCCTGCGGATATCTTTATTCCTGATGCGATCACGCAAGGAAACTCAGAGCAATGGAAAGGGCTATCCTTTCCATTGCCCATTGGGTGACTATAAGCATATGATGAGGCCCATTGTCGCTGAAACATGGTCGCTTTATGCAACATAAAAGTGTAAAGGCACACTTAATACCTTAGGCATTCTCTACCAGTCAACATAGGGTGTTTTTTTTTCACCGTTTTAAGAGCAGCGATGATGAAATAAATCACACAAAGTAATGCGCGTGCCTGGGTTTGAACCTGCGACCTACAAATAATAAGTCGGAGCAGTTACTAATGGGCCACCACTGCTCTCATGGCAGGTGCATAAAAAAGAAAATTTTATTTAGAAAACAAGGATAAGAATTATACGTATAGGTAAAACAATAATTAGATTGCTTTGCACGGGAATTTGAAATTTTTGAAATTCGCGGTTTTTTTCCATTAGACATGATGTCTTTTTCATCAACGCACAAACGAATATCTCGGATCCAGTACATGATTCTGGACCCAGTGGTGGAATATTAAGTCGGCTTTTTTCTAATAAAAAAAAATCTGTCCTTTTTAAATTTAACCTGCAGAATCGTTAAAATTTAAACTGTAAACTGTAGTGTCGTCACAATGAACGGTCTTGTGCGTCTCGTATCCATCGGATTCTCACGACCTTCACCAGGTCATCGGTCCACCTTGTGTAAAGCCTTCCAACGCTGCATTTTAAATCACTACTGGAGTTCTAGGACCACGAGTTTCCTTTTCAGAAGTCGACCCATTGCCCCAGTAGGCTTCGACCCAGCTGGGGCCCCAACGGTTTTGCTAACATGTTTTTGTAGCGCATGGAACACTACACGCTGTCGACGACTCGGGCTCAGTCCGGACGGTTACCGGACGGCCGGACGGCGAGCTACCCATTACTCGTCATCCGCAAGCCCACGCCTACGGTGAATTCAACCGATGGTTGGATTCACCGTATGATGGATGGCAACCAACCGATTGACCTTCAAAGTGAAGGTTCGCGAGCACATCCGTAAGAAGTTGGCAGCAGTATCGTCATAGCGCTTATTGGGTTTCTTATTATTTGTCAGCACTAATTGTTTTACTAGATTCGTGTATTCTCTTTTTACCTTCTTTGTAGTTTGAGTACATATATATATATATATATATATATATATTATGTATATTGTATTTAAAGTATTTAAGTAAGTATATATTTGTATAAAATATAATGTATTAATAACAATATGTACCTAATGCTTAATATTGCACCTACCACCAGTTGTCTCTGCATCACCCAAAGGTTGACTGGTAGAAAATGCCTTAAGGCATTAAGTCCGCCTCTGTACTTTTGTGAGCATAAAGAATTAATAAATAAAATTCAAAAGTGACTGGTTCATTTGAAACTAGCTGACCCTGCGAACTCCGTACCACCTAACAGTCAAACGAATGCAGTTATAACTTTCGATGTAGTGAAACCGATTGCAATGAAACAAAGCCTAAGTAATGTATCAAGTTACACACAATTTTAATGTATAAAAACATACATTCAGCCGAACATAGAACCTCCTCCTTTTTGAAGTTGGTTAAAAAGTTATCTACATCGATTCCGTACATTTTACGTGATGCGCGCACAACTAAAAACTTCTACAGATTTATTATATGTATAGACAAAATGTTTTTTTTTTATTTTATTTAAGGCAACCAATAGCAATACAGCAATTAAAAAACAGAACACACACTCATAAGGAAATACATTATACTATCGGACATAGCCAGCAACATGTCTGCGACAACAATGTGCGATATAAGGGCAAATAAATCTGCCGGCAATCATCTCCAGAACTGTATTGGAGGTGCCCCGCACCCTGCGCACCAAGGACGCGCACCGCTTGCGCATGGTAGTATGAAAACAATCGGTGCGCGCTTCCACAAACAAGCCCGAGGCACTACAGAAGCGGGGCAGCCCCAACACCGCCCTGAACGCGTTATTATATTGGATACGGAGGGCACTGTAAACCGCTTGTGTGTTGGAAACCCATTGGCTGCACGTGTGCAATGCGCAAAAAGCTTTAAAAAGTGTGACCTTGACTTCATTTGAACACCTTTGAAACCTACGAGCTTATATTTGCTCTTTTAGACAGTGCTCTTCGCTCCCTTTGGATGTCGACATGGTTCCTTAGGTCAGCTGTTACCCAATGCCTCAAGTATTTAACCTTTAAGCGGGCGCGTAACGTAACCTAAAAGACCGATGGGAGATTTTAGGAACTTAGAAAACTGATTAATGAATGATATTTTTTTTTAAATAAAGATATTACCTATTTTTCAATTAAACAATAATTTGTTTAAATTCAAAATAAAATATTGAAGTTAAACTGGTTTCTTCGGATTAGGAATCAATTCTGCCCGACATAACAAGAGCTCTATTGCAAGTCTTGATTATATCTCCAATTAATTTGAATTTTTTTAATAGATCAAATAATTGGCATCAAAGAGTTTTTTTCATCTACTTAGGTCTAATTTTCTTCAGAATCAGTCTTCTCGTCAATGTAAAAATAAAAGGCAGGAACGTGTAGTCTTTTCGACGCCTGCACCGCGACCTAAACACACACATTCTGTGTCTTTCAGAAGGAGTGTAGAAAGAGGAAAAGGAGTTATTTTCGTCAGTAGTGAACTAATGACAAACTACTAGAGACGATACGTTCTTTTGGCGAGAAATTTTGAAATTATGATCGTAAATATATCGAGTGCGGTCGATTCGACGTCACGCGACCGCTTGAAAATTAAATTTGATTTGATTTGATTTTAGGCCTCACATACGATCGTCTTTAGTTCATCTACGACTATTAGTCGCGAGTATACTCACTCCCATATATAAATGTTTAATCCGCATGTTACGATTATTACCCCATACTGAACGTGCTGTATATCATACTCAGCCCATTATTTCTATTGTGCGCCTTCCCTGAATGTTACAGCTTCGTATTACTCTTTACATTCGTTTTATTGTATAGACGGTCTTGTTTCATTTGAAAACGTAGCGTGCAGACTGATGGGGATAAGTACTGAAATAAAAAAAACTGGGCAAGTGCGAGTCGCACTCGCGCACTGAGGGTTCTGTACAAACTTACCTATAAAAAAAAAAAAAATACAACCGAATTGATAACCTCCTCCTTTTTTTTGAAGTCGGTTAAAAACAGTTCAATTCCCGAATTGAGTTACGAAGATTTATCTGAATCGCAAAAAAAAGTTTTTTTTTTGTGACGTAACTACAAATTTACAGTTTTCTGATTTTTTCCTATACCTATGCTATGAGACCTTGTTTCATGCCAAATTTCAGGATTCTAGGTCAACGGGAAGTACCCTTTGAATTTTAATTTCCTTGAGTGTCAAATAATATATACGGTTTTTGCGACATAAACGGCCGTATCTATTTTTTATTATATGGTTTTAATTTCAACTCGATACCTTCACGCGTTCCTGATATCTTCGGTTGTCCGTGGGTCTTGACAGACAGACAGACAGACAGACAGACGGACAACAAAGTTATTTTATAAGGGTTCCGTTTTTTTCCTTTTGAGGTACGGAACCCTAAAAAATATAATATTGTCTTTCAGTCATTGAAAGAACAGTGGTGACCGAGTGGTAATGGTTCCGACTAAAGGTGGGTCTACGTTAGAGGAGCTGAGCACCAGCGGAGCACGAGCTGAACTCAAATTCGTGTAGTGTAGAACGACTCTAGAGGAGTCAAGCACGAACGATATTTAACGAATTTGAGCTCAGCTTATACGCGGGTTTTAAGCCAGCCAGGTGTATTACTTTGTGTTATTTATTTCATCACCACTGCTCAACGGTGAAGAAAAACATTGTGAGGAAACCGGCATGTCCTAGAACCAAATATTCGAAGATATGTAACATCCACTAATCCCACACTGGGCCCACGTGATGGGTTACAGTCCATTACACTCCTAGAAAGGAGGCCTGTTGGCTATTTAAATTTAGGTAGGTTTTTACTAAATAAATTTTTGATTCTGAATATAATAGTAGAACTAATATTATGCGACTAATTGACATATATAGATACTAGATAGCAGCTGAATAAAGCTCTTATTAGGCTTCAATTAAAACATTACAAACAAATTAATTGGATCACAAACAGAGACCCACAATAACACAATGCGGGTACATAAGATCTATTTACTCCTACACACCAAAAAAACAATTGACAATCGCATAAAATACATCTATTCAGCTTCTTCGGTTAACCCCGACATACTTCAGACTAGGGACAGCAACTCAGCAAGCAAATGAGTGTAGTCCCGCCCATGGCTAGCAAACTCCCAGCCAATATACTAGCACTAAGTGACGGTACTAGCGACACTGACGGCTCCGACGGCACATTTGCCGGCACCGCACTAGGGGCGCTAACCAACAAGACGGCAATAACAGCAACCGGTTTGCGCTGAAATTTACAATCGAAACGTACCCGTCAAAGGGGCGTGGTGTGGTGTAAGGGATGAGATTATAGCGGGTAAGGATGAGACTTTCTTTTTTACCGGATCTTGTCCTCAAAAGGAAGCTGACTATTCATTTTTAAAGTGTGATGTGTAGATTTAGAGCGCTGCGTTACGCGGGCGCCCGCGCGGTTTCATACAAAAGTGCTCGTAATTATACATTAAAGTTCTCCATCGGCACGACTACATGCACACCGTTAAAGTTTAACTAGTGACACTGCGCAGATAATAATCCGGTTTCCGCTACGGGAACCGCCGCACACGACACACGCGTGACGTCACACGATGCGTGCCCGCGCGGGCGCCCGCTTAATGCAGCGTTAGCCCTTAAGATGACTATCTCAACAAGGGGAGTGATGGCTACGGGAGTGATCGGAAGACTTACCGTGGTCCTGGAACGCAAAGGATAACTGAAGAAACACAGGTGAGTTTTAATCAGTAAATGTCTGATACTTCTTCTCACTCCACTTAGAGCGAGAGAAGTTGTTTAATGATTTCCCATCTGTAATAAAAAAACCAGTCAAGTGCGAGTCGGACTCGCGCACTGCGGGTTCCGTACAAACTTATGAAAACAGTTCAGTTACCGAATCGCAAAAAAAGTTTTTTTGTGACGTAGGTAACTACAAATTTACAGTTTTCAGATTTTTTCCTATACTTGTGCTATGAGACCTTGCATCGTGCCAAATTTCAGGATTCTAGGTCAACGGGAAACAAGTACCCTATGAACTTTGATTCCCTTGAGAGTGTCAAAATACACGTTTTTTGCGACAAAAACGGCCGTATCTTTTGATTTTTTCACAGCTTCAAGAACTGTTGACCTGACGAGAGGACTTTTTATAAGTTCCAGGCCATGCAAGAAGCATATACGCATAAAGCGTTTTAGGAACACATTCATTATGCGTACAGCTAAGGAGTGGAATTCCCTGCCGGTGTCCGTGTTTCCTGATAGTTTTAACCTAGGGGCCTTCAAGTCAAGAGTGAATAGATTACTTCCAGACAAGCGTGCTCCATCACCGACCACATCATCGCTTACCATCAGGTGAGATAGTGGTCAAGCGCGAACCTATCAACAATAACAAAAATGAACCAGTGATTATATTGTAGTGATTGTATTGTATTGCCTAACATCGTTTTTGAACTTTTTACCACTCAAAGTCCAAAATCGCTTGCAACACTCTAAAAATCCAAATCGCTACTCGCCTACAGTTGAAACATCAATACAATACTGTCGTGTATGCAAATTTCAACCCTCGGGTGTACAACTTCAATTTGTCTGCTGCCACCCCATACTTCCATTTTTAACCCTGCTCTTTTACAAACACTCGTTGTATCTCGATAATTAAAAATTTTGCGAACATTTGTTTTGGATCTAATATTTATAGGATGGGAAGGTGGACCGATGACCTGGTGAGGGTCACGGGAATCTGATGGATGCGAGACTCACAGGACCGGTCGCTGTAGCGACGCTTGGGGAAGGCCTATGTCCAACAGTGGACGTCTTTCGGCTGAAATGATGATGATGATGATACAGTCAACTGACTGAGTCGACTAAATTAGAATCGACTGACTTAGAGTCAACTAACTCATAGTATATTAACGTACAGTTACAGTCAACTGACTAAACGTACAGTTACAGTCTACTGATTTAGAGTCATCTGACTTAGAGTAAATTAACTTGCAGTAAATTGACTTGCAGTTAACTGACTTATAATCAACCGAGTGAAATGAATGAAATTAAATTTCTCTTTCAGCCCAGTCTGCAGAATCAAGCACTAGTTTATATAAAACGACACAGCTTTCGGCTGTAATGATGATGATAATTTTTAGGATTTCAGGACCGCAGGTATCGTTTACAGACATTCCCCGTGGCCTACGGGTTTACTGACATCTCCTTCAGGCGCGTGTAGAACACTACGCGCCGTCGACGACTCGGGCTTGTCCCGTACGGTTACCGGACCGCCTGATGGCGAACTAGACATTGTTTGTCATACGCAAGCCCGCGTCTACGGTGGTTATTAGTCGGGGTCAAGCGTTCTCTCACGCGTGCGGCTACTGCTTCGCATAAAGAGGCCATCGTCTCCCATTCCCGCTCACTCTATACTATGGCTTGAACCAGGGCCCGACGCGAGAGGTCACTGCTACCGATCGCCTCCTCGAGGACACGGCGGTATTTCGTATGCTCCACCGTGTTCTCCGGGCGGTCTGCAAAATGATGACAACCAAGCGTTTCCTATACCTGAATCCAGTGCAGGAACTTCCCGTACTTACCAAGTCCGGTGAAGACCTGCGCCATGTGGAAGGTGAGGACGCTTACAGTCATGATTATGGCGTGCCCAACTTAATATGATGATAGGCTTTAATTAACATTACTTCAGAACAATATAATGTCCTTTTACTATACGATTTCCTATTTTTGTGCCTATAGAACAAATCTCTACAAAAATGCTAAACGCTAACACTTTTTGTCTAGTTTTAATTTGAACAGGCTTTCAGAGTGTTTTGATTGGAGTGTCGCGCTGGGCCGATGTGTTTCATCAAAGCCTCGCTGACGGCTCAAATTTACGGTATAATTTTTTTAAAAAAAGGGCAATTTTACAATTTGAAAACAATCTGTTTTTGTTCGTGTTCGATAAATGAGTCTCGGCGTTAAAATAGAATGGACGATCCCCTGACGGGATCGAGCATTTTGATAACTCAATATTAGAGTATTTTTGTAAAACTTCTATTGTTATACAACTTCAACTTTAAAATCACAATTGACGTCTAATTCACGGAAGTTTTAAGCCTGTTTGTAATGTGAAGGAGGCGGCCGCACACGTGAGGGAACGACCTTTCTCACGCCCAAGCCACTGGGATCCCGACCCTGATTTCCAGCCACAGTAGGCGTGGGCTTGTGGACGGTGAGCAGTGGGTAGCTTGCCGTCAGGCCGTCCAGTAACTCTCCGGACCGAACTCGAGTCGCCGATGGCGTGTAGTGTTCCACGCGCGCCTAAAGGAGTCAGCGAAACAATAGAGGCCCAGCAGGGTCAAAGCCTACTGGAGCCATGTGCCGTGCGAAAACGAACCCCGGGGTCCTGGAACGAAAGCAAAGAAGGAACATAAGAGTAGGTTTTAGTCAGTAAAAGTCTGATACGCCTTCGCGCTCCGCTCTAGAGCGAGAGAAGTCATTGGATGATTTTCCACTTAACAAAAAAAAGGATTAAGTGTCCAAATGAACATAATAGTTTTACATAGCAGTGTTCTCGTGGCTAGTCTTGTTGAGTAACTTAACGACTAAATAAACATATTTTCGCACGTCGCATCGTCTTAAGAGAGTCCTTTTTCACTCGCCTATCGTCAACATCGAGCATGGTTTAATAGCTTGTTAGTTCATCCAACGTAATCCAACGCGATGTTTGAAGAAAAGGCAACGCGAAAAAAGAGAGATAACGCCTGAAGACTGTTAGCATTCGGTAATTCTGTGATTTACTCAAATATTTTACTAAACTTGTTCCAGGAAATACGTGTTTTTTTAAACCCTTAAAAGTTTTTGAAAAAAATTGTCATCATTAATAAATTAATATCTTGATTAAATTTGCAAGACTTCTATTGTTATACTTTATTGACTTTTTAATTTTTTGAGTAAAATATAAAGTGTCAAAGTTCATGAAAAATAGCAGATTTTCAGAGGTCTTTACTGGATAAGTTTTACACAAATTTATAAATTGATTTCAATAGAAGTCTCGATAGTATCCACAAGATACTGTGTTTCCAAAATATCTTATGAAAAATGTGTAATAACGTCATAATCGCGTAAGAGCGGTTGTATGAAAAAAAAAAACAAGTGAAAATGTATGTCGAGTTGCATCCCCTTAAAGGCTTGCCTGGAACATAACACGTCGTCGACCCAGGACAGAAGAGCTGACGAGATGAAGTATTTGGTCGAGGGTCGCACCCTGGCAGGATAAAAGCAAGATCGTCGGATTTATCCGACGTAGGTGGTTAAAAGTTTAGTCGAACAACTACCTGCTTGTTCTTAAATTAGGTCATCATGGAGAAGAACGAGTAAGAAACTCCAGCGTCGGATATATCCGACCAACACTCTTGTTTGTCGGATATTTCCGACGTAGGCGGTTAAAAGATTGTGTTTCGTGAACTTACCTTCCCATGATGCGTGGTATTTTCGTGGTGTTGGTCGATGATCTCCGGGTCCTCGGTGGAGATGTCGTGCCCGTGGCGGTGGCCGCATGTTATGTGCGGTATCTGGAGCAAACAGACGATAATGAATGAGTATTTTTGTTCAACTAGTTTAAAATCTTTATGTACCTATTATTTCTTTATTTTATTCAGATTTTATTTATTTATTACACATACATACATACAGCTATCATTACAGATTAACCCAATGCGATAGTGTAGTCGACATATTAATTCCAATAATAGTTTCATGTCAATTAGGTAAATCCAATTCATAACGCTTATAAAAAATAAAAATAACATTGTGGCAGCCTCCACTGTTTGTCTCTAAGGCTCAAATGGACTGGCGCAATGGAATGTTGTTTTTATTGTTTTGATAGTGAACCGTCAATGGTTAATTATTTTAAATATACAGGGTGTTTGGTGCATCGTGTGCCAAATTGAAATAGTCGACGGGAGGGGTCATCTGCTATCCTTTTAGACCCCTAAACACTTCTCATGCCATGTGGATTTTTTTTCATCGACTTTTTATTGTTTTATGATGGCTACAACCCGGGAATGTCAAGAAAAGAAAAGTTGAAAAAGTCAAGAGTGAATAGGTTACTTCTAGGTAAGCGCACTCCATCGTCGACCGCATCATCGCTTTTCATCAGGTGAGATAGCGGTCAAGCGCGAACCAATCAAGAACAAAAAAAAAATAAGGGCCAAATTTTTCAATCAAATACAAATTTAAAAAAATAAAGAAGGCGTAGACTCTGAATTTAAATTTTATTTAGATGTGTATTGTATTAGAGTACTTTTAAATTTAAAATTAGTGATATTTAAAATTAGTGACACACAACTTTTTTTTATTTTTCTCGAATATATTTGTAAATATCTCGCGGTGAAACTGTTGGCACATTTATTTAGGTTTTTTTTAGGTTTTGCGGTGTATTTTTAGAAATTTTTAAAACTGCCTTTTTGGTGTTTCTTAAGAATTTTCACCTTAAGAAGGCTCATCCCGGTCCGGCCAACGTAAGCATGGTTGAAAATCTCATTGTTTCATCCAACGCAATGTTTGGTAAAGAGAAAACGTGAAAAAAGAAAGATTTTCTTCGGTAACGAATTCAGCAACTTCCGATGAAATTAATTTTCAATGATGATTTTGAAATGTTGATATCAATATGGATCTTCCCGGGATTTCTAATGAAAAATCCCGTGTGGCCTTCAATATTACAAATAAATAATAATAAGTACCTCAGAGATGGAAGACAAATAAAACAAAGAACATACAATTTTTATTAGTGTTTTTCATTGAAAAAGAGATCTTTTTCTTCTGCGTCAACTGAGGTGAGATTAACATTCCTCCTCCTCGTCATTAATGCAGGAAGAAATTTTTTCTGCTATATTTCTGATAATGTCATAAATAAATCTGCTCTAAAATTAATCTCGGGATTAGAGGTATATCCAATTTGTTCTTTCGCTGTATGAAATCGGTGGAAGTACATGTTTAACTCTACCTAATTCCGACCTCTGGTAACTAAGAGTGTTTGTATTACGGGTTGGGCGTTGGTCCTGGCCGTCATTTGTACATCTTTGTTAGTAATGCGCCACCGGTACATGGTGGACATCCTACCTATGCGCACAAAACGTTTTTGGAACACATTCATTGTGCGTACAGCTTTGGAGTGGAATTCCTTGCCGGAATCTGTGTTTCCTGATGGCTACACACTGGAATCTTAAAGTCAAGAGTGAATAGGTTACTTCTAGGTAAGCGCGCTTCATTGTCGACCGCATCGTCACTTTCCATCTGGTAAGATAGCGGTCAAGCGCGAACCTATCAAGAATTAAAAAAAAAAGTAGTGAGGTACTGGTATTCAGAAGTCTAAAAAACTGACAACTAATACTGCTATGGGGCGTGTATATTTAAATATAGATAGATAGATATACTCTTTATTATTGTACACCATAAATATACCCAGTAATTGAATTGTGGATGTCAGACAGGCCCGGTAATTTGTATCCGGTTAGAAAGGAAGTCGATTGACAAGAACAGGAAAAGGTTATGAAGATGATGGAACGTGAATGATAAATATGAAACCTCTTAATTTTGTAACCTTAGAGATAATTTTAATTTTGTACTGGCTTCTGGAAAATTGTTCAACGGAAACATAGTCCCGGGATAAAAATAATCTTACATTCTAGTCTAGGATATGGTCTACTCGCCAAGTTTCATTCAAATCTATTCAGCGATAGCCAAATTAACAACAAACCTAAACAAAACCAATGCAATGATGCACTTGTCAAGTCAAAACTCCAAAGTCTTGAGCATCGACGCCGAGGTGCTAGCCTGTCGGTTTTCTATCGTTTACATTTCGGGGAGTGCACATTGGAATTGCACAATTTAATTCCGCCAAGTCCGTTCCATCATCGGACCACAAGACGTATGGCGTTGCGCCGCCGGTACATGGTGGACATCCCACCAATACGTACAAAGCGTTTTGGGAACACATTCATTATGCGTACAGCTAAGGAGTGGAATTCCCTGCCGGAGTCTGTGTTTCTTGATAGCTATGACCTAGGGGTCTTTAAGTCAAGGGTGAGTACTTGCATCTAAGCAAGCGTGCTCCATCGTCGGCCACATCATCGCTTTACATCAGGTATACATATAAAAAAAAAAAACCAATTGTGAGTTAAGCTTGCCAGTGTTCATCAGTTGTCCTATTATTATTATTAGTAAAAGTTTTGTAAGTACCATAAAGAATATAAGAATATGAGCGGTCCCGGCAGACGTTGTCTTGCTCGAAAACTGGCTTTTCGTAAAAAAAATATATTCTATTGCAGCGCCACCTATCGGGTTCAATTGTATTTTCAAACCATTTAGGGACCCACTTAAATATACACAGAAAATTTCCAAATCGGCCAAGTCGTTTAGCAAGAGTTAAGTGACAAACACACGTACAGAAGAATTATATATAAAGGTAAGAGAGCGTGGAGGAATATCATTCTTATGCATCGACTTATATTCTAGTGATAGACAAGCACGTTCATGGAAAATATTTGTCAAAATACTGAAAAGTTAAAACAAAAGTTCGCTGCGGCGCTAGATTGGCATTATGCCGTTTAACAGAACTATTAAAACATACAGCGCTAAGATAGCTTTTAGAGGATACTTTTTTCGCGACCAAAATGTCTTAAGCGCCATGAATTTCGTGGCACTTACGCGTTTCGTTCAACATAGTGTAATGTTCAAGGTGTATGGATTACACTACACCTGAGTCGATTGAAGTGAGTGTTCGGCACGCGTAATCTAGTGCGTAGTACATATATATCGATGTTCTTATGCCACTTACATACCGTAACATACACACAAAAACAAATTTTCGCCTTTATAATATTAGTGTAAATTCTGAGCATGTTATGTACCTGCCTGCCTCTCAACAGTATTGTTAGAAAACAACCAATCTTAAAAACAAAACACTACCGTGTCTAAAAAACACAAAATTACCACCAAAGTAGCCAAAACAACATACCCTCGTGTACTGCCGCCAAAAAACCAGCTACAACTGTTACAACGGGGCTCTGCCTCTTTTTGCACAAAACCATGTAACCAGCACGCTTTGCACCCACTAAATCACTTCGGTTGTTGGAAACCTGCGCTAAATGGCCCCCACGCTCAGCTGACCCTGTTTCATGGTCCACTTTCAGGATCATAAAAAACTTTATGCAGATGATTCTGACAATTTGTACTTAGGGTTGGTTGTCTGTTTATGAAAAGAAAAATGTAGCAAGCTTTTAATCCATAATTAAAGGACATAGCGAACAAAATCTTAATCCGATACTTATTACCTAGTGGTCATAAGTCGCTCAGTCTGTATGACACCCCTACACGTCAAGTCGTGTTTGTATCCGCTCTATGCACTAAAAGAAAATCATTTTCTGAGAAACTGCGCATTACGCTATTGCAAATCTTGTTATGGTAAAATGACTGGACCTAACTTCGGTTTATATTCGTAAATATTTTTGGTATTTACGAAGTAATTAATTGGAATTCAATAAATTTTATAAATAGTTCCAGAACATTTGCTGATTTTGTGATAACGCCATCTATTGCTGAAAAACGTAACCTTTATCACAGAGACACTGAGGCTCTACCACGAGCTCATAACGTGATCCATTTTACGACCTAAACCGAACTGTTAAAGCGATGGAGCTATATAGGGTGTATAGCTCCATCACTCTTTTTCGCTCGTACGACTGACATTTTAACATTATCATGGTAAGTCCCCTGGCCACCTACCGAGCGATAGTTAAATAATTAAAAATTTACACAAATTTAATTCGCGTGTTTGCTATTTTAAGCCAGATGGCGTCACTGAGGCATAGGATGGCAGTTTTTTTAAGACATTTTTTTTGATAGCCGCTCTATTTGTATCTCTTTAAATCTCTTTGTTTGGAGGTAGGCGGAACGGAGTGTAAAGTCCCGCAAATCTCCGAAGTGGTCATCATGACTCGCTGGGATAGCACCTTCCCGACTCACTGGGACATCATTACCGCAGACAGTTCCGACTCACCGAGAACTATGCGGCATTCGGTTCCGACCCACTGGAACCAACCTACCACTGGCCTGGCACTCATCAAGAAACATCAAGAACCATCGATCTCCGATCTCCGGAGGGGAGTGATGTAGCGACATCTATGGCGTCACATAAGAACTAATCCTGCATCGCGCAATTAAAGTTCTCCTCGCGATTAGAACATATAGAACGGCCCGAAATCATTTATTGGGCAGTTGCCCACCAGACATTACACCCGTCTGGCCGGAGGATCCTTCCTTTTCAACGGAGGTTTGCGGGATTTACTCTCTTTTCTGTTCCACAACCTCCAAAAAGCTATACTTCATACATAGCGCCATCACGCGACCCATCTGATAACCTAAATGAACTGTTAAAACAGTTCGGATCGCAAGAGCTCGTGGCAGGCATCTGTGTTAGTAGACCTTTGCTAATATGATTCCAAGAAAAATGGTGGCAGAGTGATCACGTGCTGCCGTGCACAATGAGGCTCAGGAGATACCGTTCTACATTCTCCTCAGGGATGTACACTAACAAGCGTTGCACACAGGTGTTCCGGAATGGTCTTTTAAGAGGTAACGGTGCCCCTTCTATGTGCTGAAGGTGATCATCAGTGTAGTTTTAATAATAAAGCCATTTAATCCCAAATATAGAAAATTATAAATGAAATCTAGAAAAAAAAATTACTAATCCATTTCATGCATTTTGTTTTACAATTTCGATTCCACATTTGAATTAACTATGCTACTATACGGCACCTACACTGTTATTACCGACATTTTATTTACAATTACAAAATAAATTTATAAAAAGAATGATTTTCAATAATTAATTAATTCATTTCATGCAATAAATAATATTTTACAATTAAATGTTTATCTTAAATTATTCAGACTTCAAATATAATTAATAAAATTAAGCTATTCATTTCAATTTATAATATTCCATTTCAAATTAAACTTACCAATTTATTTCATTACAATAAATATGCTTTAAAAAATGATAGATAATAGTTATGACTAGAATTTCTAAACTAAATTTATGTTTTGGGTACCCAAGATTGGGCAAAAGCCTCCTCCATGCATTTCCTGGTCCAAATGTGTCCTGTACAGGGCGGGTTTAGTGAGGTAGAAATCCCACACTCTCCTGACTTAATCCAGGCGCGTTTCGAAGGTTTCCCCTCGAAAACAATAAAAAAACACACATACAGGAGTTTGTGTAAAAGTTCTGCAGTTGCAGTCTTTGGAAAAATTTCGTCACAACAATAGCATGAATGCAGCTCGGTTCAATGAGCCGTGCGCGATATTCGATACAATCGATTATCTGTTCAAAACGGGACATTTCGATAAACGGAGTGATTTGTGTTCTGTAATCCATAGTGGAATCGTGTTTAGGGATTGTGTGAGCGTATTCAAGTTATTAATGGCAATTGGATGATACAATTTTGGTCACAAATCTTTTGTTGATGAATAAATAAGTTATTTATAGGAATATTTTTAACTGTGCATCAAAAATCTTACTCGTCATTAGACATACTAATTGTACACCAAATATTAATTGACTTTTTACAATTATTAAGGGATTTGGGGACTCAGACAGGTTAGGTTAGAAGGTTAGTCTGTGTTCAGTCACTTCGCTCTCTCACCAGACCCCGTTATCCCCTTCGTGGTTGTTTTTTAAACCATCTAAAAGATCTTTTGCATGCATAATTAGTGTTTTTGGTGGAACAAAGACATAATATATTGTAGCAGAAATAAAATGAGGAACAGTTGTAGATATACTACACTTATTTTTACAATGTTTTTTTGATCACTTGTCATTCGTCTGTGTCGTAAAAGATCACTAAGGTACCGGGTAGATTCATTACACTGGTCGCAATCAAAATAATAGTAAAGCAATATTAATGTGGACTTGACGTATTTCAAACCCAAATCGATCCAACCATTTGCCTGCTGAGTTCTTCCCGTTCGATTATAATTTAGGTTTCTTCAAGGCTACAGTAAATAAGATCCTTATAAACTAGTGCGTTTTCATCATTAACGGTTGCATCACTGCTTACCATCAGGTGGGATCGCAGCCAAGCACTTGTTTATATCAATTAAAAAAAAACACGAACTCATTTTTTTTAATTTAAATAAATAAGATGTATACAATAATAAATTACTAATAAAGGTAATTTGACTTTGGATTAAATAATATTAAAAAAAAAATTGCAAAAACAATGTCTCAAAAGAGGAAAAAGAGTGTCTAAGAATAATGAAATTGACCAGGGAAGCCATATGTGCAGAAGTAGTCATTGCCAAACCAGCGTGTCTTCAACGTAGTCTTACGCTTTTGAACACAGGACTGCGGGAACATTTGAAAGAGTGACCTTGGTCCTAAAACGCAAAAGGTAACTGAAGGACACAGGTGGGTTGTCATTGGAGAAGTCATTGGATGATTTGCCCCCTTAAAAAAATAGTTGGGAGACATTATGTCCCGTAATGTATGTGAGGCTTTATGTTAATATAATGCTAAAATCACCACGCTTGACAAACAGTAAGTTACTTAGGTTCATATTTCATGATTCTTTATGTATCAGAGCAAAAATACGAAAAATTTAATTATAGTTAGAGATCTTTTATCAGGCCGGGTCGGTATTTTCCGGCCCAGTGACCATCTTCGCTACATTAGGTTAACTGACCCGCTCATACCGGCGGCGGCGGCGGCGCGACGGCCATTTTTTTTTGTTTATTTTTATATTTTATGATTTTTTTTTCGGCTGGCGTTATTTTGTTTTATGCGTGATAGACGTTGAATGACCTGTGGTCGTTCCGTGGAGGTCGTTAAAGGCAATATGTTGGTTCAAATTTTGAAATAATATATAAAAGTTCCTTTTTAGGGTTCCGTACCTCAAAAGGAAAAAACGGAATCCTTATAGGATCACTTTGTTGTCCGTCCGTCTGTCTGTCAAGACCCTTTATCTTAGGAACGCGTGGAGGTATTGAGTTGAAATTAAAACCATATACTCAAGTAAGTGCGGTCCCTTGAAGCTGTGATAAAATCAAACTACAAATTTAACGAAAAAAAAAGATACGGCCGTTTATGTCTCAAAAAACGTGCATTTCGACACTCTCAAGGAAACAAAATTCATAGGGTAGATACTTCCCGTTGACCTAGAATCCTGAAAGGCATGAAGCAAGGTCTCATAGCACAAGTTTAGAAAAAAAATCTGAAATCTGTAAATTTGTAGTTACATCACAATAAAAAAAAAATTGCGATTCGGTAAAATCTTCGTAACTCAATTCGGGAATTGTACTGTTTTCATAGGTAAGTTTGTACGGAACCCACAGTGCGAGAGTCCGACTCGCACTTGCCCGGTTTTTTTAGATTAGGTAGCATATGTTTTAGATTCTGACTTACGAGTATACTTATTGGATAAAAAGTAACGACATTTATGACGTTCATAGATTCACATAGAAACTAAAATTCGGTATTAGTTTTCTCGAAGCGAGTAATCCAAAATCAATTATCGGGCAGTTGCCCAGATCAGACCGAACACCGCGATTGTGTTTACACTATGTGGGACTTGACACACAGGTCAGCATACCTCTAAACCTTTTCTCATTCATTGCTAAAGGGGCAAAATGATTCAACATACAGCTTTATGTAAGTAATATTTATAACCAAAATATCCGATAACGATATTTCGAAACGTTCAAAATCTTCTTAATTTATAACAAATATTAACTTAATAACACACAAAATCATAATTCCTATTCAATTAAAATCACAAATTACACGTTGAGGCTATAAAACACTAATTACAAACAAAAACACAAAACATAACCACAGTCTAATGAATCCACGTACGAGAGAAACTCAGAAACAGCGGTGGAACAAAAGCGCCTATTGTTTTCATGAGAGCAATGCTTCGCACGAACTCGGAAAGCGTCGATTCAATTAATTGTAGGAACCAGCTATTATTCAATCAATTGTATTATTTGTCGAAATGTCGTAATTATTTCAATTTTGAGAATTGATTTTGATAACTTTCGATAGGTATTGATGAGATAGTGTTGTTATTGTTTGTTTTAAATAGGTTTTGGGTACTTTGGAATTAGGTCAAAAATAAAAACAATGATATTTTAAGAAATAGGGATTGTTTCAAGTATTTATGTCAAACTTAAATTAATGTTTCACTACTCTTTGATTTCAAACAATTATTTTGCCCTTAAACTAAATTTAACTATTAAATATCAGTTCGCTCTACTAGTCCGATACCTACTAGAGCCATGGGTTAACTTCTGAAAAGGTCTTCCGTGATTGGACCACGAACGCAAAGTGCAACTGAAGGAACATAGGCTTTTTTTTTCGGTGGGAAAATCCGAATGACGGCGAGCTACCCATTGCTCGCCGTCCGCAAGCCCGCGCCTACGGTGGCCGGAAATCGGGACCGGGATTCCGGTGGCTGGGGCGTGAGGGCCGCACCGCATATTCTTAACAATGCATAAGGGGGTCCTTTTTCACTCGCCTATGGTCAACATCGAGCATGGTTTTAAAGCTTGTTACAATACTTCATTTAACGCAATACAACGCGATGTTTGACGAAAAAGCAATGCGAAAAAAGAGAGATAACGCCTGAAAACTCTGTTAGCATTCGGTAATTCCGTAATTTACTCGAATATTTTACAAAACTGGTTCCAGGAAATACTGTTTTTTTTAAACCCTTAAAAGTTTTTGAAAAAAAAATTGTCGTCATTCAGAATCTTGATTAAGCAAGCCTTCTACTGTTATACTTTTTTGACTTTTTTTAATTTTTGAGTAATTTATGTAGTGTCAAAGTTCATGCAAAATAGCAGATTTTCAGAGGTCTTTACTGGATTAGTTTTATACAAATTTAAAAATTGATTTCAATAGAAGCCTAGATAATATCCACAAGATATTGTGTTTCCAAATTATCTAATAAAAAATGTGTCGTCAAAATCGCGTAAGATTGATTGTATGAACAGTGAAAATGTATGTCGAGTTGGATTCCCTTATCATATATCAAATCCAGGATCGTTTAACTCTACGGCAAATTACATACGAAAAATTGTCTACAAAAGTCATTTTATTCTTTTCGATATTATCCTTCACCATCATTCGCAATTGAGAGACGTCATACACGAAAAACTAATTGGATGGCACCCCTACCGTAATTATTTCCATAACAACGGCTCCCATAGCAACAGCATAGCAACGCCTATTATTAGTTCAATAAACATCACACAATTTTACAAGCTTTGTACCATTTTCCTGTTTGCCATCAAAATGGTAATTTTCCTAGTGAAACGAGGTGATGAGAACCAGTTCCTATATGAAACTGATGTTAATAAAGAAGTAGATGAGGTTGTGAAGGATATTACGGCGATCTTTAATGGTAGGCTGAAGGTGACCCGGCTGTGCCATGAGATGGATGAGCTGCAGAAACATGGGACCTTCCTGCCGCTGGAGATGCAAGGGTTGACTGATGAGCAGGTTAGTTTGTATCGCAACGTAGGGCCCGACTTATTTTTCCATACTGTATACTAGACTTTGAGACACGTCATGAAATTATTTTTTGACGTTCCTACACCACAACATTATCATTTTCCTGCTCTTGTCTCTTATTACTTGGGGTCGGTGCAACAAGTTTTTTTCTTCCATTCTATTCTGTCAGTACTCAGTAGTCACGCTATCACTGACTCACTTTTCTTTCATATAACTCCTCACAATTTATCCATGTTTTCTTTGGCCTTCCTCTCCCTCTCCATCATCCACATTATTCTTTCATTGACGTTCCTACATCTGTAATATTCAAATCAATTCCTTTTTTACTCGGGCTTAGCATTTTACGATGGTTGTAATATCAGCTGGAGTAAGAGTATGGTATTAAATTAAATCAGTCCTGATGATTACCGGCAATTGTTAAAGCAGTAGCTAGTAATGATCAAGACTACTACGTAGTCATTAAACCTACATCAGAAACTTCAACAGCTCTTCTTGTCTTTTGATGAAAGCCTATGCATATTCCAGATCATGGAGCTGAAGCTAGAAGACCCGTGGGCCAAGCGCTGCGCTCCACCAAACCACGTATTTGTAAAGGATGACATGGGGCGCCGCTGCGGGCTCGCACCTCCTCCTAATATGCAGGAGGTCATCAAAAAGGCGGCCGAAGATGCTAAAGAGTTTATTAGTAAGAAACATGTAGGTACTAATTCAAAGATATGCTATCATCATAATCGTCGTTTCAACAGAAAGATCTCCACTGCTGGACATAGGCCTCACCCCGATTGTTCCTGTGCTTCTTGCACTCATCGGCTTCACATGACCCTCACCAGGTCATCAGTCAACCTTGTGGAAAGCATGCTAACGTTGCGTTTTTCAGTAAACAGTCGCCATTCCAGAATCTTTCGGCCCCATCGACCATCTGTTCTGCAAGCAATGTGCACTGCTCGCTGCCACTTTTGACAAATTTTACTATCATGCTCAATTCATGTGATAATGTAAATGAAGACACAATAATAACTTTCTGAAATCGTTTTGGTCTTCAAATAGATCTTCATAGTAAGTTGTTACTACCATGGATTAGACAATCATGCTGCATTCAACTTCTTTATCATGCTGTGTGTGTTCAGATCTCATGTTCGTGGAGAAGATAAGGCATGTACCAGCTGGCAGCGACGCGAAGAGCACTTTCAGAGTGAATAATTTTAAACTTTATATACATCTTTAAAAGACCAGTATCGCTTGAAGGTCCAAAAAGGGCGCGCGGCCGCCCGCCACGCACGTCTTGTTAGCAGTCCTGCCAGCAGTCGCCCATAGTCCAGCGCGGCTGCCAGCGGCCGCCAGCGGTCAACCGCGACCGGCTCCACCAGCCTCTTCGCGTCGCTGCCAGCAGTTGCCTTTACGATGTGAATTGGTAAATCGATTATTAATCGATTTCTAATAATTACTTTTACACTGCTTATAGGTTGATCTCCGTAAATGCCTAACCCAAAAAGACGTAGCCAGAGCCCTAGATGAGCTCCGAGGGGCCACCAAGATTGTGTTCCCCGGGGGTCTCCCGCCGCACGACCCCGTCCGTATGGAGCTGGACAATGTGGAGGACCTGACGGGCACCCAGGCTTCCACCGAGGTCATCGACCCATCTCTAGCCTGTCTGTGGACCTGTGGCAAGAAGTTCATCAGTGGAAATAAGCTGAGTGACCACTTGGGTTCGTATTTTTTTATATATTGATTGTTCTTCTTACTTCTGCCTGAAGTTTCACCCTCATAGAAATAGAAAATACTCCCGGAATCATCCTATTCTAGGTCATAGTGTATACCGTGGTTGCTAACAATGGGCCTCATTAGAAGGCTTAAAGTCACCCAAAGGGCAATGGAAAGGGCTATGCTCGGAGTTTCCTTGCGTGATCGAATTATAAATGAAGATATCCGCAGGAGAACCAAGGTTGCCGTCAGCACGAAGAATCGCCAAACTTAAGAGGCCTATGTCCAACAGTAGACGTATATCGGCTAAAATGATGATGATGATGATGAGGTCATAGTCTGTACTATATTTCATCCAAATTCGCTCACACGTATGAGCGTGCTCTTTCCATTTCTTCCATCGTCCCTGGCTCTGGGTTACTTTATGCCAACCCTAAGAAAGACACTTAAGTCGTTCCACCAACTCATTTGTGGTCTGTAGCGATCCCCTTGTGCGATTCCAGGGCACCAGTTTTGTGTTTTACGAAGCCATTGATCAATCGGCATGCAGCAGACATATCCAGCCCAGTCCCACTTATGCTTGGCAGCCTTTTAGATAGCAGCATAGTGTTTTAAACGCGATCCATTAATTTGAATCTTGTCGTACCTTGAGTTTGGATTTTTGGATGTTAGGCAAAGACCAAGTCTTTGCCCCATAGGTCAGAATGGGGAGAATATACATGTCCTTTGGCTTAGGGTTCAGTGGTGTAGCCTTTAAATATTTTTTTCATGGACTACTAACTCTTCCAGGCAATTTCTGTTATGATTTGTCTAACTTTCTGGGTCATAGAGTATATATTCAGTGTCTAAATTTACGTAATATAAACATTCAGACTCCCCAGCAAATTGACATCGTAGATTTAGGTGAATTGGAACGTTAAATTGGAGTCGTTAATCAAAAATTTTGTGATCGACTGGCTCTGAGTAAATGTTTGGCTTCTATATTAGGACATTCCGAAGGACACGGTAGAGGTGTGGCCCGCCTGGGCAGAGCACCTCCGTGTCCTCGTGGGGGCGCTCGGCGGCAGCAATCTCTTGCGCCGGGCCTTAGTACAGGCCATGGTCAAAAGCGAGGAGGAATGGCAGGCGGTCACCTCCTTCTACGAAGCAGTAATGCTAGCAAAGGAGGCAGCCGCACGCGCGAGGCAACTGCCTTTACGCCGGAAATTTCCGGCCACCGTAGGCGCGGGATTGCGGACGGCGAGCAATGGGTAGCTCGCCGTCTATAGGGTGTATAGCTCCATCTCTCTTCCTCGCTTACACGCCAGACATTTTAATACATAAAGGTAATGCCACTGTTTAGGTTCCAGGAATAACTGAAAAAGCCATCTTGGACCCAGACCAAAAAGCAAGTGAAGAAGCACGGGTAGGATTTTATTTGATGATATCCAACCCACAAAAAAACCCTTTTTTGTTTGTTTGTACTGATCGGTCTTTCAAATGATTTCAGGCAAAAACAACAAGACAAAAGTGACAGTTAAACTGTGCTCTAACTCCGAAGGCGCACCAGGCCGGGAACCGATCATGTCAGAGGAAGATCGCAAGCAGCTGACCCTGCATGCTTACAGGAAGCAGGAGGAATGGAAGAAGCTAGAGCAGGATGAAGATGACTCCTACCTCGACTCCAAGTGGTCTGATAAGCAGAACATGAAAAGACAGTTCCATGGTTTGGAGAATATTTCTTGGAGACCTAGTCTTAAAAAGTAAATGTTAACTGCAGATTCTGTCTTCAAGCAGATTTAGAAAGTGCCAGGGTATTTCAGAATAGCTTATTTCCTCAATCATCATCATCATTTCAGCCTAAGGACGTCCACTGTTGGACGTAGGCTTCTCCCAAGTGTCGATACGAGGAACGGTCCTGTGCGTCTCGTATCCATCGCATTCCCGCGACTCTCATCAGGTTACCTCGTGGGAGGCCTTCCAACGCTGCCAAATCATTCAATAGGGTTAGCTGAACTAAGAGGGTTATATTGATGATTATAATCTAGTAAATAATACGTGTTATGGTCGCTAATAATATTTTAATCATCATACAACTTGGCACAGACCTGTAAAATGCAAAAAAGCTTAAGGAAAAGCCATTGCAAACTATTGGCATGGTTTATTTTTTCTTTTCGCCAGTAATGAAACCTTTTATATGTTAGAGAACAATACGAGGAATCAATAGCAAAAAGAACCAGGTCTTTAAACCATAACCAAACGAGGATACGTATAGAAGCATTGCTAGTATATTTTTGTCAGGTGTTACCTATTTTCCTTATTTTGAGGTTTTCTATTAATAAAATAGATTAAGTTTGTCATTACTGTTATATTTTTGTCATACTTGCAGTTTTTCATCACTAAAATTATCAGACATAGAGTATTTTTATTTTTCTAACGCCTGATAAAAATTATATCATTCTACTAAATAGTCTCTAACTTCGTTTGGTTACGGTTGGTAGACATAATTCTCTTTGTTATTGATTTCTCATACAATCCTTTAAGATATGGTCTAGGTTTCACTTTTGACGAAAAGCAAAAAATTATATGGCAGCAGTGTATGGCAAAAGTTTCATTCCCCTTTGAATTTCTCTGGATACCCTGATGCATTCACTTTAAGTTATCTTCTCTAGTTTTTTTTTTTCTTTATTGATATCATGTTATCTATTTGACTTTTTGTCTGTTCATTATAAGTTATGCTTGATGGTCGTTTGTAGTTTTATTTCAAACTGTTAGTGGTTTCTTTATGTACCTTTTATTAAAATTAAAATGTGAAGGTATATGTTTTGGAGATTTTTTTAATTTTCGCACATTGATTCTTATTTGGATATTGTGATAAAAAATTGGTCTAGTTTTGTATCTCAAGTATCTATACAATTGGTCAATATGTAGAAGTATTGAAATACCTATGTGAGATTTCGGTAAAATACTCTTATAATAGAGATGATAGAAGCTTGCCGATACTTTCTATTGGACAGAGGCAGCCTGCGCCTGGTAGCGGGGAATATTACCGGGCACTGTTCACTGAATAGATAATTCACAATGAATATCGCGAATAGTCCTCTGGTGCAGAGCATGCATGGAGTCGGAAAAAACTGTCGCGCACGTGCTTCTTGAGTACACAGCTGTCAGTGAAATACTCGAACTATGGGAGCACTGAATTCACTCATGGACGCCCTGAGCAAACTAAAAGGACTCATCTGCTTTTGGGGAGAGGTGAGCTGGTTGGAATGAAAGCCGCCGTGGCTCACGCACAATGGTCTACCGAGGAGTAAGTGCGGAAACCCGTTCACAAAGATAAGAAAAATTTGCCAAGATGGCTGACTCGATATATTTGCTGCCAAATACTGCAAGAATATTAGAATGCGTTACCTTTCTTTTTGCATAATCAGCCTTATTAATGTTCCCACTGCTGGGACTCAGGCCTCCTCTATAGGAGAAGGAATGGGCCGTAATCCACCACGCGGGCCCAGTGCGGGTTGGTGGATGTCACATGTCTTCGAATTTTTTGGTTCTAAGACATGCCGGTTTCCTCACGATGTTTTCCTTCACCGTTTTGAGAGCAGTGGTGATGAAATAAATTACACAAAGTAATGCGCCTGGCTGGGTTTGAACCCGCGACCTACAACTCGTAAGTCGGGGCCTTTACCACTCGGCCACCACTGCTCACTCACTGTACCTTTCTTTTTATTTGATATAAACTAGTGCTTGACTGCGATCCCACCTGATTGTAACCAGTGATGCAATCGTTGATGGTGAGGCGCACTAGTTTATTAAGAGCCTATTCACTCTAGCTTTGAAGACACCCAAATAATTACAATTTACGTCTATGTCTTGACTAATCCGGCCAAACGACAAAGCTTTATTGCAAAGTTTTATTGTGAAAGCAATTTTTTATGTACATCAATATCATTTGCCTTAAAGTCTAGGTAGCTATTAATAGTTATCCGATATTGAAATCCAGACTATTTCCATGATAAGGGTTGGGTTGCTCGCGAATTCTCAACTAGCATTTAAATCAGGATCTTTAACCTTCCGATATTAATATACTGTCCTAGATTTTATTTTTTATCTTGTCGTAAAAGATGTTCTAATAATAGTTATTAGATATTTTGAATGCTTCAGTAACCAAGAGATTATAGATTAAATTATTTTGAAGCTGACATTTTGCTGACATGATAAGCAATTTTATCAGTGTTTATAGCTTAGAGAATTATATTTTTCAACACACTTACTCGAAAACCCGCTCTTATCTCACCGCTTTTAGGCACGCAATAGACACTTAGTGCAGAAAAGTGCGCGTGCTCTCCCCCTCCACAATGTTATTACATTTATCGTATCAGGCTGGGCGCGCGTCGATCCCCCGTTCATTCATTTCTTCGTAAGTGTATTGAAAAAGTCGTTTGATACACGTGTAGATTTGTCATTGCGACCGAGGCGGAATTCGCACGAGCCGTAGGCGAGTGTGTTATGGAGCCGAGGGCTACAGTGATAAACTTTCTGCACTTGTATCAAAATGTACTATATTGCTTTAGCCAGGACCAGGGGGGCTATTGCGTAACTCTGTTGACAGTTCAAGTGATGATCACTTGTTAACAATGTGCATCATTGAACTGTCAAACATCTAGTTTCGTATTGCCTATCTTCAGTGACCAACTGCAGTGACGTCATTAACCACTGGTGCCTTTGATAGCCACCGTAACACGTTTTGACAGATGTTATTGTATCGATACTTTTAAAATTGCGATTGTATAAGCTTTTGAAGCTGTATAATAGTCGATAAAATTTTAGAGTGGTCACAATAGGCACCGTAAATTTTTATAATTAACCACATTTCCACCGTAGTTTGTTAGTCACTTGTGTGATACGTAATACCAATTTTATGATATTGTCAGTTGACAACTAAGTTTAGTGTGCAACGAATGCTAGTTGTCAGCTGTTATTGAAAAAGTTAGCCAATAGCCCCCCAGGACCTACTACCGAGAGAAAAAGTATTTATTCTTTTTATGATTCAAGATTCAAAGATTCAAAGTATATATTTATTTCAAACTAGCTTCTGCCAGCGGCTTGGCTTCCATGAGAGTAGGTGTAGCGACATCTATGGCGTCACATAAGAACTAATCCTGCATCGCGCAATCAAAGTTCTCCGCGCGATTAGAACATATAGAACAGCCCTAAATCATCTATCGGGCAATAGCCCACCAGACATAACACCCGTCTGGTTGGAGGATCCTCCCTTTTCAACGGAGGTATGTGGGGCTTTACTCTCTGTTCCACATACCCCTAAATAGGTTTCTCTACTACTACTACAAACTTTGGATCCCCGATTCATCTGCTTAGGGGGTGAATTTAAAAAAATCCTCTCTTAGTGCTTGCCTACGTCATAAAAGATATACAATATTATTTTTAGTATATGCAATACCTGAATATAGTTTGTTCAGAATCAATAACAGACAGAACCCATTCTAATATTTTTTACGAAACCCGGGGCCCTGGGACGAAGAAAGCAAAGAAGGAACAGGAGTGGGTTTTTAGTCAGTAAAAGTCTGACACTATTTCTCGCTCCGCCCAAGAGCGGGATTTGTCATTAGATGATTTTCCCACCTAATAATATTAATAAAAAAAACATGTTATATTTTTTTCCAAAAATATTTAAGAAACATCTCTAGTTGGACACCACCAACACTAAGTACAACACAAGCCACGGTGGTTCATAGCGTGCATTACGGGCCAGCGCACATCTGGGTGCGGGAGCAAAACAACCCCTCAGTCGTGCGGATGTCCCGGTGACCGTGTATTTAGGACAACCAGGTAACATGCGCTATACAGCTTATAACTCTGTGATTTTTCATGATACAGTTATGAAATTTTGTGCATCGATTCTTTACATAAAAATACTAGACACGTATTTCGGGTTTCGCTTATACAAAAAAAAAAAAAAAACTACTAAACTACTAAAAAATTTTTTTTATTCGTATAAACCAGTGCTTGACTGCGATCCCACCTGATGGTAAGCAGCGATGCAATCATTGATGGTGAGGCGCACTAGTTTATTAAGAGCCTATTCACTCTAGCCTTGAAGACACCTAAATTATAGTTGGACGGGAAGACCGCAGCAGGCAAATGTTGATATTCCACCTTGTGGAAAATTTCTCTTAGTCCCAGTAGTTTTGGCTGTGCGTTGATATGTCATACAGTCAGTTTCCCCTTTTATTTATATATATATAGATAAACCATTTACAGGCACTTTTGAATTATCATTAAGTCAGTCAGTCAGAAAAATGATGCTAATTGCACATTCCAAAGCCAAGATCTCTATGAAGAAGAATGTGCTAGAAACACCTTTTTTTTTATTAATTATAGGCTCGCGTTTGACCACCATCTCACCTGATGGTAAGCGATGATGTGGTCGACGATGGAGCACGCTTGCCTAGAAATAGCTTATTCACTCTTGACTTAAATACCCCTAAGTTGTAGCTATCAGGAAACACAGACTTCGGCAAGGAATTCCATTCCTTTGCTGTACGCACAATAAATGTGTTCTCAAAACGCTTTGTGCGTTGGACACCATGGTCACTCTTTTCAAACAAATAATGTTTTGTAGTTATGTATTTGCCAGGGGAAAATCTGATTAGCTGAATGAGTAAATGAATTTTGTTTTTAATACATTGTCATCATTCCAGTCATCTTCATCACGTTAACAGTAGATCAGCTAATAATTACGCCCTCTATATTATTAGTGAGGGATGATGTATGGTGCTATCGCGAATAGAATCTCTGTTGCGACCCACCGTCGTAAAGATCATGCGGCAGTTTAACTCTTTATTGCAATATTCGCATACAATTTTAATTGTTCTTGAATAAATAAATCTTGAATCTATATAAGGCGTGTAGTCCCTAGAACATTTGGCCAGAATTAAATACACACATATCGTACTGCTGCCTATGCGGCAGTACGAGTATCTTCAGTATCTTTTCTTCATTATTGACATAATATTCGTATATATAGTATGTATTAGTATGTATAATATAATTATATATTGGACTTATGTATAATATACTTAAATATATAATAATATTAGACTTAGTATGTAGTAGGTTTATATTGTGCACTGGATCCTACCCTCGAATATGTTCTCTCTCTATAATTCAAAGGTTTGCTGGGAGAAAACTCATTGCTGAGTTAAGCTCGCCTTTGTACATGAACTGTCTGTATGTCAATATATTATGTTACTAGCTGTTGCCCGCGACTTCGTCTACGTTAAGTTGGTAAAACTGTACAATCATTCTGTGCTTGCAATTCATTCTGAAAGCATCGTAATTATTTATTGTACTTTCACATAAAACTGTTAAAGGTAAAAACGCAAATTACCTTCAGGATACATGTTATGTACTCGTCCAAATCCAGATGTATGAACGTCAATGAATAGAAAGAGTATGTAAGGGTCGTAGCAGTTGGCATTTCTGCCTACCCCAAGGGAAAAGGCACTAGTTTATGTATGTTTCTGGTTTATGTTCCGGTAAAACAACATTGTCACAGTGAGCACGTCACAATCGCAGCGGTAATGCCTGTCTTTGAGGAGTGGCTACAGAGGCGTCACGGCATCCTCTCTTTGTGCAGGACTCACCGGATGTGGGTGTTTCGGGAGGTATCTGTATCGAATTCAGCAAAAAGAAACACTCGAGTCTCACCATTGTGCGGATCGCCCGGAGAATACGATGGAACTTACGGTGGAAGTCAGTCCCGCTTGGTAGGAGCGCCGGCGCCGCCGTGTCCTCATGGAGGCGATTAGTGGAAAAAATGCCAACCAGTAGCCTCCTTCAGTGAAGCACTACGATCGAAGAAGGTGGCTGAAACTATGAGGGATGATGAGGGAAGTGATGCTCCAGGTGTTGAAAGCCGCAGGGCGATTGCGGTGGAGCCGTCCGGTCATCTGGTCAAAGCAATCCTGAATCGACGGCGCGTAGTAATCTACGCGCGACTCATAATGATGTCAGCAAATGGATAGGGCCCTCTAGGGCCAATGTCTGCTAAGGCTGCGAGATTGTTCGAAAGAGTTACCTCCTGTAAAATTTTCGCCTCAATAATGTTTCACTGAAGAGTTTAAGCCGTCAGACAACTTTGGTAGAGGTAAACGAAGGAACATAATCGGGACACCGACCTTCAGCTGGATAACGTTTGCACTGATGGTGCAAAGCCAAAAAGCCAGTGAATCCAAAAATTACCATCATCATCAACTATCTTCCTCCACAACAGTACTTATGAAGAATTTGCGAGAGCATGCTTGAATTGATTGTTGCAGCTTGATCATTTGGGGCGTAAAAATTACTTGTTCATTTATCTAGGATTTTTTTATGTGTATTTGACTGACGTCCTCGTATATCAGACAAATGTTATTCCATAGTGGGAACTACCCTATGAAGAGTCTCCAACTTTTGGATGAATTTCGGTGAAATCTTGAACGCGTGTATCCCTGTCCAATCGAACTCGCATATTGATGGCCAAACCGAGAGGTCACTGACGCCGATTGCCTCTATAAAGACACGGCGGTTCACCCAAGCAGGATAGACCTCCACCGCATGCTACAACGGGTCCTCCGGGCGATTTGTAAAATGGTAATATCAGAGTACTTCCAACCGAATCCGGAACAGAAACCGCGTGAAACACCCTCAACAGTCCTGAGCTTGTGTATCCATAAAACAATTAAATTTCGGTAAACAAATGTAGCAGCCGATTAGTGTTATCCCTGAGACTGGCCTCCCTCAGAGGGTGGTTCCAGTGTTGGTCACCACTCACTGCAAGGAGGTAACGTACGGATGTCGACGTAAGGCTGCAAGGAATCTGAGATACATCATACGTTGTCGAACTGTGATCAGGAACGCAAACCTTTCGACCCAGTTTTATATGAAGCAGTGACTGCTAATAATAAAACACACCATTATTAGGCCGCAAGGTGCCATCATCTCGGAGGACACAGTGGAGCACACAGAGGTGTGTGTTGTCCTCGTGGAGGCAATCGGCGTCAGTCACCTCTCGCACCGGGCCTTGTGACTTTGGGCTATGGTCCAGAGCGAGGAGGAATGGCAGGCGGTCGCCTCCTTCTGCAAAGCCGTAATGCTAGTGAAGGACGCGTGAGGGAACGAACGTCCTCACGCCGAGCCGAGATTCTGACCCCGACGACCAGCCACGGTAAACGCGGGCTCGCGGACATCCAGCAATCGGTCGTCCACAGCCGTCCGGCCGTCCGGTAATTGACCGGACCGAGCCCAGTCGTCAACAGCGCGTAGTGATCCACGCGCTCCTCAAAGAGATGTCGCAAAGGGCAACTGAAGGACACAGGTGTGGTTTTAGTCAGTAAAAGTTTGACACGCCTTCCCGCTCCAACCAGAGTGGGAGAAGTCATTGGATGACTTACACCCTTAAAAAAAGAAAAATAAAGGTGCCATCATTATCATTATCATTTCAGCCGAAAGACGTCCACTGTTGGACATAGGCCTCCCCAAGTGTCACCATAATTACCGGTCCTGTGCGTCTCGCATCCATCGGATTCCCGCGACCCTCACCAGGTTTACCTGGGGGCCTTCCAACGCAAGGTGCCATGCTACCCCTTCCGAAAATTTGGCCATGTTATTTTAAAGTCAATAATTAAATACATATAAGTATTTACTGTTATCGCCTTTGGTTGGTATCCCTTGAATAATCACGGTCAATTAGTTTGTTACAACCACGGAGAAAAAAAGCAGTAGGATTAAAAATGTCTCCGTCTAACTCCAGTTTAATCATAACGGTTTTCGCCCAATTTTAAACAATAAAACTGTCTGCAAACTTGGGCGATGGTCATTCTTCTGCCACTCAGAAAATTACGTAAAATACACAATGCCATCTATCAAATATGACGTTCAACTATCATTGTCATCATTATTTCTACTTTCAGTCTTTAGATGGCGTTGTGCCATATTTACATTTTAGTACGTGATTTTACTCGCCGCTTTGATTTTATTATGTGTTTTGATTAGTTTTTACAAAATATTTAGAAGATATCGAATAGAAATGTCAATTTTATTTTGAAAAAATGGTAAAAGTTATTTTATTACAAAAAAGAAGATAAAATAATGACAAAATTTTTAACTGTAGCTGGGGATCGAACGTGGCAAATGTCGTTCAATGTCGACATTTTGGATTATTGCTCACCCCCCATAGCAAATAGCGTGATAATATGTAGCCTAACAGTTGACCCGGCCTATAAGGATTATGTATGCAAAATTTGAACAGGATTGGTTCAGTAGTTTTTTCGCCAACTAATACCAACGCTCCACCATTTTACTGTTTTATTATATGTATAGATATAGATGTTTTTGTGTACATTAAAGAATTAAGTATCTGTGTATTTAATTCCGGTCAGCTGCCCCCGGACAGACCCCCGCTGACCTTTAAATCCATTTTCTTTGCGAAATATTTATTGATTTACATATGCTATGCTATGCATTCTAAAGAACACTTAATCGGCAACTTTTGTGTGTAAACATGTTTCTAAAGATCAAAGCCGTTTGAAAGGAGTAGAGAAAATAACCGAAAAAAAAAATAATGTTGTCAATTTTTTTCTTTTTGGCAAAAGTCATTGAAATTAGTCTTACGAAAAAATCATAATAATGTTGTAGGTACATGAATGTATAATAAAAATATGTTTTTTTTTTCAAACCTATTGACTTAGCCGTTACCGAGGAGTAGGTTTCAGAAAGTCACTGTTTTATAGCACTGCAGTGGAATATTAAGGCCCTAACCTGAGAAGAGTTCTGAAGATAATGGCAGCTAACAAGTATCAAAACGCGCTTTTTTTTGACCGAGCTGATGCTCGCTAGGTCCGCAGGGAATTTCTTTCCAATGTCATATTTGGCTGTTCATTCGCATGGCCCGTATGTCCCTCTCCATTATCAAAGTGATACATCTTTCTTACGATTCCTTTATTATGTGTAATCATTTCTTCACCCCTTGCCATACATCACGCCAAATGTGGGTTCTGTGTTACTTAAAAATAATGTTCTAGGAGAAAAATGTTTTTCAAATAGGAATGATTGATTCTTGGCTTGATGCTGCTCTGACAGAAATTATCAAACACTAACTGCTGCCCGTGGCTTCGCCTGAGTGATAGTAGAAAATTATTATCCCAAGAGAACATACTACCGAGATAAAAAGTATCCTACGTTCTATTCCAAGACATGGTCTACTCGTGTACCAATTTTCATTGAAATCCATTCAGTAGTTTTTGCGTGATGTGTGAAAGACGGATGAAAAAAGATTGCATGTAGCCGAGATGAGAATGTTGAGATGGATGTGTGGTGTGACGAGAATGGATAAAGTGAGAAATGAGTATATTAGGGGAAGCTTGAAAGTGGCGCCAGTGACTGAAAAGTTGAAAGGGAATCGTTTGTCTTGGTATGGTCATGTAAAGAGGAGAGATGAAACGCATGTTACTAAAAGAGTTATGAGTATACATGTGGATGGGTGGAGAGGGAGAGGGAGGCCAAAGAAAAGATGGATGGATTGTGTGAACAGTGATATGAAAGAAAAGGAAGTTAGTGATAGCATGACGGTTGATAGGATAGAATGGAAGAAAAAAACATGTTGTGCCGACCCCAAATAAGATAGGACAAGAGCAGGAAGATGATGAGTTTTTGCGTGAAAGAGTAACAAACATCCATACATAAAAACATCTGCGTTTATAATATTAGTAGGATAAGGCAGCTCAATCTCTCTAAATTATATATCTATAAGATTGGCGTTATCGATGCTTTTAGCAGACACTTTCTGACTTCAATTTCTACGATGGCAATCGAGTACCTACACCTAAGGGCCGGGGAGTCAGCTATGCGACCACCTCATTCAATGACATTTTATATGAAAAAAATTAAGAAGAAAAAAATGAAAATAATAATAATAATATATATATATATATATTTTTAATGAATTTGAAATTATTTTTGGCATATGATATAAAAGAAAGAGCGCTGCTACATGCCGAATATTGAAGACTTTGTGTTGACTGAAATTTTAAGGGACCTATTTACTAACAGCTACAATCTATTCAGATCTCCAGGTACTCCGACGATCTTCATCATGCTAGCTTAAAGCAAACAATGTCGACGCGACTTTTGGTTCGCAGGCCATCAAATAACTCCTCCCGCTCTGGGTGGAGCGAGATGAAATGGTTGACTTTTACTGACTAACACCTATGTTTTTTCAATTGGTCTTTGCATTCCAGGGCCTCGGTAACTCCTTCGAATAATAAAGCAACCCGCTGTCGACGTGACTGAATTTCGGTCGAAATTCATGTACAATAGAATATAGTATGATCGGCCTTGTAATGTTTCTACTGCTGGGATTCAGGCCTTCTCTCTAGGAGAGAATGCGTAATCCACCACGCGGATCCATAGCTGATTGGTGGATGTCACACGTCTTTTTTTTGGTTCTAAGACATGACGGTTTCCTCACGTTGTTTTCCTTCACCGTATTGAGAGCAGTGGTGATGAAATAAATTAGGTACTTAAAGTAATGCGTTTATCTAAGTCTGAACCCAAGACTAGTAAGTTGTGGCTATTTCCATCATTTCAGTCGAAAGACGTCCACTGTTGGACATAGGCCTCCCCCAAGCGTCTCCACAACGACCGATCCTGTGCGTCTCACATCCACCGCATTCCTGCAACTCTCACTAGGTCATCGGCCATGGGAAGCCTTCCAACGCTGCGTTTTCCGGTGCGCGGTCGTCACTCTAGAACCTTTCGGCCTCATCGACCACCTGTTCTACGAGCAATGTGCCCTGCCCACTGCCATTTTAGATTGGCGATTCTTCAGGCTATGTCGGCGACCTTGGTTCTCCTGCTGATATCACGTGTATACATAATTATACAATATCAAAATGGGAACAGCTTTTTAATGTGACTTCCATGGCTTGAAAAGGGCTGCATACTACGTATCGTGACAACAATATAGACACAATGACATCCTTACAATATTCCGTCTCCCCACAATGACAACATGGCATCCCCTGCCAATTATTCTCACGCTCATCCCGGTACTAGATGTCGTAATTACGGCTCTCATTAGCGGAGACCATCCCGATATAACCGCTTGCAGCTGGCTTGAGACAAGAGACAGGTTGAAACAGAAGTGCTAGCATAAAGTTACGAAAGATCTTCAGCTTTGCTGCACTTTAGCGTTTGGCTGCATTCAGGTAAAATGGGCAAATTAAAAAAAAAATAGAACAATAATTGTGAAAACAATATCAAAATTGCCAGGCTGTATGTCTGGTGACAGACAGACGAAACCCTAAAAATTAAATTTTCATGTGAAACTGGGTCAAAACCTTAACCTAATATCACGTCTACATAATGGTAATCTATGCAACGTTATCTATTTATATCATAGACATATAATAAATCTGTACAAGTTTTTAGTTGTACGCGCATCACGCAAAATGTACGAAATCGATGTACTTAGATAACTTTTATACACTAAAATTGTGGGTAACTTGATATATTACTTAGGCTTTGTTTAATCGCAATCGGTTGACTATATCAAAAGTTATACTACATTCATTGACTGGGTTTAGTCGATAAATGTCAGATTCTACAAATGTCAGACGAGTTTAAAATGCCAGATTCTATGAATGCCAGATTCTACAAATGACAGATTCTATAAACGCCAGATTCTATAAATGACAGATTCAATAAATGCCAGATTCTATTAATGTCGGTACAAAGTTCGCCGGGTCAGCTAGTAATAAATAAGCCTTCTGCATCTCCCTGTTTCCAACAAAAGGCGGTTCATACCGGTATATTCCGGTTTATACTGGTTTATACCAGACGGAAACGCTGTAATCCGGTTATGAGCTCTATGTAAGAAGGATAATGTTCACCGTTAATCTTAGCTGACTTTATGCGTGTGTGGGGTTTCAGATCGATGGTCTCTTGATAAGCAAAGTAATTAGGAAGATGAAAATGATACGTAGATTGGAAAAGGATATTGGCATCTTTAATTGGAAGTAAATTATGAAGGTTATTATTATCTTGCGTCAGCGATTGGGGTGACGAAAGATATAAGGCGATGCTAATTTTGTGATTTTGATACAGTAAACATAAAATATATCCCTTTTGCAATGAAATGGAGTTATGTATTTCCAGAATTATATCACTGTAGCGATAAGACCGCCATTGTACCAAAAGATGTATGTTTGTGTAAAAGTTAGGTTACCATTTCGTTGAACAATAAAATCCAAAATCCAAAGAAATATACTTTTCTAGCCCAGAAGAGGGTTTTTCGGCTGCAACAAAGACAAAAAGAGAGAGAAATAAAAACATCGATTTGACGACAGTCCATCAAATAGACACAAATAAAATTAAATAAAAAAAAAACTATCAAACATTACACAATGAAAAAACAACTTTTGGCTATTATGGGCTCCGAGATAACAAAGTGTTTATTAAATAATTATGTCTAGCTTTTACTTTGAAAACCTCGGGTATTTAATTTGAGATAATTTTTGTTTTATTATATTTCTGAAAAGATAAGCTCGTAACACATAGTCTTGTGTAACGCAAAATTTTGATTTGATACTTGTACCGCCATCTACGATGTTGAATGCATACTTTACTCGAGTCAGTTTGGTGTGATAACTTCGTAATAGCGCGTCAAAACTTGTGGGAAACAAAAGAAAAACAAGAGAAACGAGCGTTTGAAATAAATCAATAGTTTTAAATATTTGAATAAAACACGTAGAAGTCCATTATAATTACATGATAATAAAGGTCTAGTTTGGTTTTTTGGGCCTCCTGAAAAGTTACGTATTTCAGTTACGAAGTATTCACTATAACCCTTCGATATGGTCCATAATAATACAGCGGCCAGTCTCACCAGTTTAACACCATGATATCGAATTCAAAGTGTTTAAATTTTTCATATTTTCTAACTCGGACTTTATTATTATACCTTAGTAAAATTTGTACCTGCATAAAAACCCACACATATGTACAGTAGATTGAAGTAACTCCTACCATACTAAACTGGGAGATATGAAATTTCGTCCGCAGTTATTTTAGCTTTGGCCCCAGCACTACAGTCGTATAAAAGCCGAAATATGGTTTATAGTTCAAACAAAGTTTATGTAAATTCGTTCCGAAATTCAGTTTTTAGCTAAAAACTAAATGAAACTGTAAATATTTGGTATCATAATTAGGTATTTCAGTCATTTTACTTATTTTACGTTTCGTTCCGATTCTCTTTTCGTTGATCGCCTCGAGTCGACCACGCCTTCTATTCCTTTGTTCTTACGTCATCTCAACCCTCAGTCACGTGGTCAGAACAAAGGAATAGGAGGCGTGGCCGAATCGAGGCGATCAACGAAAAGAGAATCGGAATGAAACGGTTGTAACTTGGCTAGGGGGGCTAAACCTTTTGGCTGTACCGATCATCTGTTCTGCGACCAATGTATCCTACCCGCTGCCGATAAAGCTTGGCGATTTTTCGGGTCATGTCGGAACAATGTCCAGCGCGCTTTTTTCGATAGAAAATAGCTTATATGGAAGAGAATCAGTGAAATAATTTTTGTAATTAAATTAATGAAGATATCCGCAGGAGAACCAAGGTTGCCGACATAGCACGAAGAATCGCCAAACTTAAATAAGTGGCAATGGGCAGGGCACATTGCACGCAGAACTGATGGCCGAAAGGTTCTGGAGTGGCGACCGCGTACCAGAAGACGCAGCGTTAGAAGGCCTCCCGCAAGATGGACCGATGACCTGATCAGGGTCGCTGGAATCCGATGGATGCGAGACGCACAGGAACGGTCGTTGTGGCGACGCTTGGGGGAGGCCTACGTCCAGCAGTGGACGTCTGTCGGCTGAAATGATGATGATGATGATGAATTAAATTAATACTTCCACCACCTTTTTATTGGTGTTGGAAATAACCAAATAAATTCTCCAGCTATAGGTGGATTGAGAGGGAGTCTTAGATTCTTACTGACTTAACCCTACCCAGTTCCTTTAGTTGCCCTTTGCGTTTCAGAGCCGCGATGACTCTTGCAAACAATCCTGCTGCCGGATGGTGACTCATCCTGAATTCTTTTCAATAAATACCTCAACGCAAACAAATTTAAAAGAATGACCACAATGTTTTCGGTAAAATGGCAGTCAATTGATGTAAACTTCAGCATGTTTGCCGCTGTGGTTTGGCACGCATGTTGAAATCCATTAAAATCCGCAAATTGTTGGAAATCCTTTCATCAGCTGATGTTTTATCGAGAGTACATTCAATTTGGTAATAATTCTGCTCATAATATGCAGCAGCTGTTACTCAAAATTTTAATGTAAGTGTAAAATTAAAAATATTGACAGGAAGTTATCTAAACTATTAATATAATAATGAAGAGGTGCCTAAACCTGTTTCTAAACAAACGGATTGGATACCAAGCTAAGTTCTAAACTGCCCTCCTAGCTAAGTTATAATCGTTTCGTTCGCGCCGAACGCCTCGAGTAGGCCACGCCTCCGATTCCTTTGTTCTGACCACGTGACTGAGCGTTGTGATGACGTCAGAACAAAGGAATCGGAGGCGTGGCCTACTCAAGGCGTTCGGCGTGAACGATACGATTGTAACTTGGCTAAGGGGGCCTGGTATCCTCTAGGAAAGCATAAACGTAGTCGTCTTAAGCAGACCTGGCTACGAACGATCATCGCTATGGACGCCCTCTTCCCCATCTAGAAGACACAGGAACTTCAGTCAAACTAGCGGAACATGTTCGAAATATTATACTGCGCTCCAAAACACAGATCGTTGACGTGGCTTAGAAAGATACCCAGCTTTAGTGAGACTGGGCTGGACATGTCTGCCGCATACCAATCGAGTTCGGACCGTAAAATAAAAAAATGATGCCCTGAAATTGCGAGATGGGCTCGCGTCAGACCCAGAAGGAGACTGCGGGACGACTATGATGTATTCCTTAAAAATTGGTAAAAGTAACCTAGAGCCGGGAACAATGAAATGAATAGAGGGAGGCCTTTACTCAGCTGTGGGTCAGCATAGCCTATTTCGAAGGGGTAATGTCTGAAAGTACCGATTCGATTACAAAAAATCTTCTCTCTCTCCTTTCTACCCGACGTACAGTGAGTATCCACCCTTACGTTGTTGATACCTCTACGGTCTCGCCTCATCGTTTATACCGCGTACATCGAAGAACTGGAACAATTTGCCTGCTGCGGTCTTCCCGTCCGTTTATAATTTTGATGTCTTCAAGGCTAGAATGAATAGGCTCCTAATAAACTAGTACATATCACCATCAACTCGCAGTCTCGCATATATTTACGTTTCCTGTGAGAAAAGACAGGTCATTAAAACAAAGTCGCGGGAAAAAGTAAGTTAACAATAATCACGTGAAACTCTTTATCCTAGAGATTGATGTCTCTTCTCCTATTAAGAAGTGTTCCCATCATAATCACACTTCGCGAAATTGGATAATATATTATCAAGAAGGTTCGTTGTCGCTTAAATGCACTTTTGCTTTTAGTTATTTTGAGGTTATAATTCTGGAGACTGACTGTCAAGATCAGCCCCTCTAGCCAAATTACAATCGTTTCGTTCACGCCGAACGCCTCGAGTAGACCACGCCTCCAATTCCTTTGTTCTGACCACGTGACTGAGCGTTGAGATGACGTCAGAACAAAGGAATCGGAGGTGTGGCCTACTCGAAGCGTTCGGCGCGAACGATACGATTGTAACTTGGTTAGGGGGGCAGCGTCGTCCATGATATTATCTACCTTCGAAAGTGTTCCTACAAACGTTTATGAAATATTGACCTAGTAATAGTTACTATGGTTCTCGCAAAGAGGAACTAAAGAAACATCGAAGGTTTTACTCAGTAAAAGTCTAACATTTCCAGAGCGGGTGAAGCCGTTTAATGATTTCCCACCTCAAATCACCTCAAAAGTCGGGGACCTTACTTCTTGACTATTTAGCTACAGACCAACAAGTTCTTAAACCACTTAGTGACCAGTCAACTTGCCACAGTAAGCCGGCCAATCACAAAACCTTCCGACCAAACTGACATACGCCACTCATTGTAAATTCAAAATGGCCACGAGTGACGGCAGTCGTGCACACACGTCACACACACAGTGACATGGACAATGAATTGACACTCCACAGATAACACACAATAGGCTATTATGTTTGTTTGTTGGCAGAAGTGGGACAGAAATGTCATAATGAAAAATGTACAGGTGAACAGCTGTTGAAAAGGTTCTATGGGGTTCATTTTGCATTTTTCTGGAAGCATAAGGATGGTTATCAAGATAAGAAGGTGCGTATTAGGGTCTGAAGTAAATATCTTTATTTCAACTTTCTCAAAGGTCATAAAAGTGGTCCAATGATACAATTCATCGTTTATATGAAATAATAATAATTTCGGTATTTTTAATTCAAAATTTCGTCAATTAGAGTCAGAGTTAAAAGAAGTAGAAGTATTTTACCTTTGAATTCGTCTTTCTTCTTTGCGAAAACGCATCTATGCAATAAAAAAAAATATAGTGGTCTTTATTTTAACAGTATCCTGAACAGTAGAGACCCAGTGGCAACCGCCTCGACTTCCTAGTCCTTCGTCGCGGGTTCAAACCAAAACAGGCGCTTTACTTTGACATGACTTGACTTCAAGCTTCCGCCAATATCCGAAACTATCTAAAACTATCCGAAACTATACAAAACTATCCGAAACTATCCGAAACTATCCGAAACTATCCGAAACTATCCGAATCTATCCGAAACTTGTAGTCGGTTTTGGTTACAGAGCTACAGTACATCCCAGAATTAATATTCAGAGCGCGATGTACAAATTGTTAAAGCAGTGCTCGGAAACTTTTCAATCCAGCTCGTTTTAAAATTAATTTCTTTCGCTTACATTAATGATCGTTCCTGGTAACCGTCCCCTTAATCAAAGAGTCTCTTAGCTTTATGGGAGCTGTTTACTTCTTGTCTCGTATTAAATTGTATACTGGAGAAAGGTTTTCAAAGTCACTTTTTAAAAGACACTGCTGGTAGAGATTTTAAAAAGTATGGAACAAGTTCGGGTTTCAGTTGTGGGCTTCCACAAAAATAAAGTAAGAAAGAATTTATTTTTTATTTTTTATTAATGATAGGCTCGCGTTTGACCACCATCTCACCTGATGGTAAGCGATGATGTGGTCGACGATGGAGCACGCTTGCCTAGAAGTAGCCTGTCAAAACATCACAACTAATTTAAAAAAATATAGATACTTAAAGAGCCCTTAGAATGATAATCATAGTATGGTGTATTTGTGACCTATTTTGTCTTCTTCTTTTCACATGAATGGTAAACTCGTTTAATTGTTTGGTTCCAGCAGTGCTATTCTCTAATAAATAGGATTAACAATTCAATGGACCTATACATTGGATTGTTAATCCAATGTACCTATTTGGATATCGTCGCTGCGGACAGCGCTGCGCTCAAGGCTGTTTTCCTAAAGGATAGATAGGCTGTACGTGCCTACGTTAACTGCAGCATCGATGGCACTCATTAAATCTTCCAAAGTGCACTTGGCTTTTTTTTGTGCAAAAGTTGTTTTACAGTAAAAAACGCCTATTATATCATAAGGACAAACACTTACGTACGGATAGCACCTATACATAGCTTTTGCCAGCCGCTTCGACCGTAGGTTTCTCCATACAAACTTTGGACCCCCGTTTCATCCCCTTAGGGGGTGAATTTCGAAAAATCCGTAAGCGGATATCTACACCTTATAAGGAACCTACCTGCCAAATTTGAAGTTTGTAGGTGTTATAGCTTCTGAGATTTTGTGGTTAATCAGTGAGTGGTATTTCGCTTTTATATATATAAGATTACAAGTCACAAGAACCAACAGTGTATCGACCGATGTACATACACACATGTTTGTCAATAGATGAACACTTTACACGCAAGTACACAACTACAATTCACTATTAATTAAGGGCATTACATCAAAAGACCATGTTAATTAGTTTTACATTATGTAAATTAACATTGATATATAGAATAGTACGTCGCATGTCAGAGGAGACTAAACCAGTGTCAGCTGGCCTCTTTTTCTATTGAAATTCTGTATTGTGCTAGGTCATCTCGAGGGACAGGTTCAAACCCAGGCAAGCGCTTTACTTTGTGTATGTAATTTTTTGTATTATCACTACAATGCGTTCCAAATAAGAATAGGATCGATTGCCGTGTTGTGACGTCACGTCATACTGTCAAATCGAAGAATTATTATGGAGAAAGGAGACAATTTTTTTGTTTGGGGAATAGGCCCACCACAAATTGTGGCGTATAGCAATGAAATGCACGTTAGTTTATTCCTTATAATCTCTAGATTACATTGGTAATATTGGCAAAACTTTATGTAACTGGAGTACCGTGAAATACGACAGTCAAAACATGATTCTCATAATAACCTAAAATCTCACAAGAGCGATTGTCTAATGAGTGGATAGGTCTCCTTGGTATTTTAAGTTAAAATAGTGCACTGTTCAATAATATAGGTACAGTATAAAACAAAGTCACGTCTGTACTACGTCTGTACTTTGATGTGATTTACACGATTTGATAGACTTATTCATGAAAATGCGTAGATGTATTCATTTCGAAATAGCGCGGCTTTTGCCGGCCATTGACTGTAGATCTAAAATAATAAGGTGATGTGTTTTATGCTGGTTGTGTAAGGAGAAAAAAAAACCACATTATAGGTACATCACAAGTATTTATTACTGTTCATCATCATCATTTTCAAAGTCATCTCTTAAAAGCAGTATTTCATCTAAAAAAGATGCAGGTGGCTCAACCTCACCTTGATGCCGCGCCCAAGATAAAAACCACACTATACACATCACATATGCACAGCAGCCAACAGTGCGTCTGCCCACTAAACAATTACAACAGTATCCAGCAAGAGCAGTATTCAACATTCCGTTGAAATCGTGCTACACAATTGATACAACGGCTTTGTGGATTATGCATGTATCTACAGATGCCATTTTCATAAAATCTTTCGAATAAAAATACGAAAAGAACAGAAGAAACTTATAGTAATCGGAAACAATAATAATGTTGTCTGTAGTTGTGGGCGTTTCAACGACGAACAGTTTTCAAAGACCGTTTTTTGTTCTACAACGTAACAACCGTTTTCCATCCTGCGACCAAACAGTCTTCGTTGCACAAACCAGTCTTCGAATTACTGTATGCGAATTGTTATCTTACTGTTAAGAAAATAAGGTCGAAAATCCATTGCTTCAACTATCACACTCGTCGCGTCGTCGTTTTTAAAACCAGTTATTGCAATGAAAAATGAATTTCATGCTTATAGTCATAAAGTTCATTTTTCATTGTAATAACTGGTTTTGAAACGACGACGCGACGAGTACAGAATTTATTACCGTCCTCAAACTAGTTGCGACAACGAACGTTTTCTGCAACTACTTCACTCAACGATAGTTTCGTCTTCAAACCAGTTGCGACGACGACCGTTTTCTGCAACCGTTTTTGTCGTCGCCAAAACGGTTACGTCTCGTCCGTCTAAAATTCGACAACGACCCACCACTAGTTGTCTGTCAGTGTCAAACTGATTGAAACTGGACCACAGAGCATCTGCAACGGGATATTAATTTCGTTTCGTTCCACGTTGATTTTTAAAGTACGTTACTTGATATTTGTGTTAATCGTTAATAACAGCATTAAAAACAAGTTCGCTGTACCAATTAATTATTATCTCTTGAAACGCATTTAAATCCGATGTCACCGCTGCGCACTGTAGTAACATTTTTTTTTTCAGTTAAAATAAACTTGAAAACGCTCCTCAACAAGCATTTTTTGCCGTAACACTTTTTTACTATTATTTCATTATTCCGGTTAGATTTCTGTATAATTTTTGGTCTGTTAATTATAATAAGATGATCGCTTTTTCCATGTGTAATATGATTAATAAACGTAACCGTTTAATAGTGGGCCCAAAAAAAATTGTCTCCTTTTTGAAATTTAATTTATTTACGAACTGTGAACGAAAATAGTTTAATCAGAATCCAGTTCTTCAATTTTGCTCATATCTGAGTTCTTCAATTTTGCCCAATTTCTTGCGATTTAACAGTATGACGTGACGTCACAACATGGCAATCGATCCTATTCTTATTTAGAACGCATTGTACTCTTAAAACATCGTGAGGATACCGATATCCTTCAACCAAAAATGTGTCAGCCACCAATCTGCACTGGGAGCGCGTGGTGGATTATGGCCCATTCGCTCTGCTAGAGATTAGGCTTGAGTCTAGCACTGAGAAAATTATAAGGCAAGTTAAGGAGATTATTCAGGCTCCATATATTTTTGGGCCTCTTCTGAAAGTGCCAGCGCCAACGGTGTGGTCCTGGGATACAAAAGACAACTGAAAGAACATAGGTGTGATTTTAGCCAGTAAAAGTCAGACACGCCCTCTCGCTCCACCCTAGAGCGAGAGAAGTCATTAGATAATTTCCCAGCTTTAAAAAAATTAAACTATAACTAGTTAATATTGCACAACATTTGTAGGATTACTCTCAGTCAAGTTATACAAGATCGATGATTCGTCATTTTCATACATCATCATCTCATCATCTTCCTGCCCTTGTCCCGTGTTATTTGGGGTCGGCGCAACACGTTTTTTTCTTCCATTCTGCCCTGTCACTCGTCATACTATCACTAACTTCCTTTTCTTTCATATCACTCTTAACACAATCCATCCATCTTTTCTTTGGTCTCCCTCTCCCTCTCCATCCATCCACATGTAAACTCATAACTCTTTTAGTAACATGCGTTTCATCTCTCCTCTTCACACGACCATACCAAGACAAACGATTCCCTTTCAACTTTTCAGTCACTGGCGCCACTTTCAAACTTCCCCTAATATACTCATTTCTCACTTTATCCATTCTCGTCACACCACACATCCATCTTAACATTCTCATCTCCGCTACGTGCAATCTTTTTTCATCCGTCTTTTTCACAGCCCAACATTCTGATCCATACAGTATGACAGGCCTTATCACGGACTTGTAGATTTTACCCTTCAACTTGAGGGGCATCCGTGGGTCACAAGTTGTTCCCGTGACCTGTCGCCATTTCATCCATCCTGCGTTGATCCGATGTGTTACGTCCCGGTCTACCTCACCATCCCCTTGGACGAGTGACCCAAGGTACCGAAAGTCGGAGCAGATCGGTATGGGTGTTCCAGCGAGAGATAAGGGCATTGGATTGGAGAGACCGCCGAAATCGCAGAACAAGTATTCCGTTTTGGTTCTACTCAATTTCAGGCCAACACTCTCCAGTCTATGCCACCACACCTCCAATCTATTCTGGACCTCTAGGCCACTCTCGGCAACCAACACAATGTCATCGGCAAACAGCATACACCAGGGAGCCTCTTCCTGAATGTCCGATGTCAGAGCATCCATTATCATCAGGAAGAGGTAAGGGCTGAGAGCCGACCCTTGAATACATTGATTTTCATACATTTATTGATTTTTGAAAGTGCTGAAAAAATCTACACTAATATTATAAAGAAGTAAAGTTTGTTTCTTTGTCTCTGAAAATCTCTGAAAGTACTGGTCCGATTTCTAAAATTTTATACCGATAGAAAGCTGTTTTACTCGTATATCTCTGAGTGACAAAGGCTATATTTTATACAAAAGCTAGTATTTAATAAAATAATGATATATATTGCTAAAACAAAAAAGGCGTAAGTTTACCTTATGAATAAATGTTCTTATTAAAAAAAAAAATGTGTTTATTATCTTAAAAATCTATACAATTAAGTTGCCGGGGCTTCTCAGAAAGTAATCCGAAGACACTTGTGATGGGATAAACCTCGCTCTTTCTCTATTTATTAACAATTGTTTCGTTGTGATAATTAGGTATAAGTTACACATTTTTTATAAAACCATTAAAAAGAAAAATGAAAATCGTGTTTATGGCACTGTGTGAAAACTAGAGTGTCATCATCTTCCTGCCCTTGTCCCGTGTTATTTGGGGTCGGCGCAACACGTTTTTTTCTTCCATTCTGCCCTGTCACTCGTCATACTATCACTAACTTCCTTTTCTTTCATATCACTCTTCACACAATCCATCCATCTTTTCTTTGATCTTCCTCTCCCTCTCCATCCATCCACATGTAAACTCATCTCTTTTAGTAACATGCGTTTCATCTCTCCTCTTCACATGACCATACCAAGACAAACGATTCCCTTTCAACTTTGAAAACTAGAGTGTGTTTTGTATAAATGTGTGTTTATAGATGTGTTTATGAGTGTGTGAATGTATATTTTGTGTGTGTGTGTGTGTATGAAATACTGCTTACATATTCTGTTTTTAAGACTTTGATTTGTAATATTCCTTCATATTTCCCATGAAAAATAATACAGTTAGCGTAGAGTCAGTTACGCCACAAATCATGTAAAAATTTATAGTTGTTGTAAAATTGAATAGCAGCGCTCCGTTCCGCGGCCAGAGATCCGGGCTCAACGAATAATTATATCCGGTAAGTAGTGCTACGTGACGGAGCGGACGTGCCAAGATGGCGAGCTGCCTTCTAGCTACTAGCTACTGGGCTCTAGCGTCTGGGCTCTAGTTGGATGACTACTGGGCCTTAGTTGGTTAACTACTGGGCTCTAGCTGACTAGCGTCTGGGCTCTAGTTGGATGACTATATACTGGGCCTTAATTGGTTAACTACTGGGCTCTAGCTGACTAGCGTCTGGGCTCTAGTTGGATGACTATATACTGGGCCTTAATTGGTTAACTACTGCGCTCTAGCTGACTAACTGACTTGCCTGTTGGTCTAGTGGTTAGTGACCCTGACTGCTATGCCGGAGGTCGTGGGTTCGATTCCCAACCAGGAAAAATTTTTGTGTGATGAGCACGATCATTTGTTCTGTGTCTGGGTGTAATTTATCTATAATATGTATGTATTTAGAAATATATAAGTGTGTTTATCAGTTGTCTAGTACTCATAACACAAGCTCTGCTTAGCTTGGGACTAGACGGCGTTGTGTGATAGTTGTGGAATATTATTATTATATTATTTTATATTTATAACTAGATACTAGTCTCTAGTTGGCTAGCCCCTTTATTTACGTGGGAAATCATCAAATGACTTCTCCCGCTCTGGTTGGAGCGAGAGGGAGTGTAAGTTCTTTAACTGATTAAAAAACACCTGTGCCTAATCCTTCAGTTGCCCTTTGCGAGAACCACGGTAACTAACTAAACTAACCTAAGTAATCTATAGGGCCCGGTTAATCTTGCTAACGTATCTTTGAGGAGCGTGTAGGACACAACGCACCATCGACCTGGGCTTGGTCTTTACTGGACAACGAGCTGCCCATTGCTCACCGTCCACAGCTCGCACCTACAGTAGCTGGTAATTACTCTGCGACTCCCAACACCAGGTAAGACAATGCTAGCCAAGATGGCCCATCCATCGTCTTATCTTGGCTAGCTACTGCGCTCTAGACACTTAGATATTACTGAGACTAAATTTTGGCTGATATAGCTTTGGAGAAAGAGTTGTACCACTAGAGTGCAGTATTTAACCGTTAAGAACTGTTGTCTTCACCGAATCGTTCGGCAGAAGTGTACCTATAGAATTTTTTTTTTTGTAGGGGGTAGGAAACCTTCAAACGCCGCGATCGGGCTGTAAGAGAAAACACCAATGAGACAGATTTCTAATGAATATTTAAAAAAATCGCTACGAGTTCAGTTTACTGTGAAAATCTAGCTTCGTGCAAATAGTGCTAACTCAGACTTTAAAGTCAATGCACACACTTCCAGTTGACTTTCAACCACACAGCCAGTGAGCTGCTCAAATAGGGGTCGTAAACCAATATTTGAGTAGCACATCGAGCGAAAATGATACTTAGTTTTCATGTTAGGAAAGTCTAGACACACTAGTTACACGAATAATATGCTAGGCGGTCGCCTCCTGCGAAGCAGTAATGCTAGCGAAGGAGACGGCCACACGCGTGAGGGAACAGACATCCTCATGCCCCAGTCGCCGGGATCCTGACCCCGTTTTTCAGGCACCGTAGGTGTGGACCTGTGGATGACGAGCAATCGGTAGTTCGCCATATGGCTGTCAGATGCCATGCGGCGGCTTCCGAAAGGGAAACCCGGGGTCCTAGAATGCAAGGTAAAGAAGGGACATAGGTGTGGTTTTTAGTGAGTAAAAAAAAAAAAACAAAAAGAAAAAAAAAGAAAAAAAAAAGAAAAAAAAGACAAAAAAAAATAAAGGTAAAAGGAAAAAGGTAAAAGGTAAAAGTCTGACATGCCCTCTCGCGCCACCCTAGATTGTGAGAAGTCATTGGATGATTTCCCACCTTAAAAAATAGCACAATAGTTACACTATTTTTTTTCCCTAGCCATTACTATTCCACTACTGGGCAAAGATCTCACCCAAGTCCTTCCAGACATTCTTCTCCCGTCAACCGTCAAGATGACATCAAAATTTTCCGTATTTTTCAATTTAAATCAATTTTCTTTGTAAAAACTCATCGAAAGAACTTTGACATTTCAAAATGTATTCAATATGGGATTTGATACATTTGGAATCCTGGAGGAGCGATGGCCTGATGCTGCGTAAGCGAGCGACGTGACCCTCCGCCGCGCCGCTCTTTTGATGATTACCATTCCACTGCGCTCACGATGTTGGAAAGTGGCAGACTCTGGACTAATTGTGCTCCATTGGTGTAATTGCTGCAAGGCGTTCCGATGTGAGGATAAAACAATAAATAAATAAATAATTACTTTTCTCCCACACGGTCTCGAACCAGCCCCCCCTAGCCAAGTCACAAACGATAAACGTAAACTCTCAGCAGTCTTTAATAGATTTTCAACTTTATGTTATTGGATATAAAGTTGAAAATCTATTGAAGATTACATAGTGTTTTCGTTCGTTCCGGTCGCTAACGCTCAGTAGTCTTTAATAGATTTTCAACTTTATGCTCTTAGGTATAAAGTTCAAAATCTATTGGAGATTACTAAGCGTTCACGTTTATCGTTTGCAACTTGGCTAGGGGGGCAGTCCTTGTGGAGCGCGTCTAGATCAACTCGCCCCCTCTTTCTAGGATGGCCTCGACGGCGCTTTCCCTCTACAGCATCCCTAGCCAAGTTGGTAATCTGCAATCGTTAACACTAGTCGAAACTAATCAAATTTATGGGAATGACATCATGTCAACGTTAAGACACGTAATCAGAACAAACGAATAGAAAATTCGTAGCCAAGTTCACATCATATCATTCAAAATGATAGAATGAATTGTTATCGTTTCTACAATGTTCAACGCTACATCCTTTGTTATAGTAGAACGACATTGTAGAACGAGCGGCCGACTCAGGCGCGTCAACATGGCTACCAACTTATCGCTTTCTACAATTGCTGACACCGAGGCGTTACCGATTGGAGAACAGAATTCGACACGAAACGGTTGTAACTTGGCTAGGGGGGCTGGAAACCACTGCGTGGCGACGTTTGCCCAGCAGTCACTGTGCATGTGGATGACGTGATCTGTCCAATTCTATTTGAACCTAGCTGATTAATATTAAAAAGGCAAAAGTTTGTATGTGTTATATGCTCAAATGGCTGAACGGATTTTAATGGGATTCGGCATATAAATAGACCATGCCTTAGAGTAGAACATACTTTATATCCCGAGAGTATATTCCCAGGGGATAACTTACTACTTATATATTCGTTTAAGAAGATTATTCTATGATTTTTGAACGATTTTTCCTGCTCTGTGCATGCTAAATAATAAGATCCATAGAAACAGTCATTTGTATGTATGCAATATCTTTACTAGCATAGAGCCTTTTCGGCATTTTCTGTGCCAGGAACTAGGCCGAGTATTTTATTCATTTAAGTTATTTGACTATGCTATTTACTTGCGCCAGTAACTTGGCAATCTAAACGCTCCACATCAGCGTTTTGGCTTTATTTTGTTACATTGTTTCAGGATATTGGTAATATTGGTTTACCAACTTACTTACTAACAAGTTACGTAATTAGTTTATTATTACACTCAATCACAAATCTTTCTTACAATCGATTATCAAGTGGTAAGTATTCTTATGTCCTGGCGTCAGAAGTCCTAGAAAAAAATCCGGCCGCTATATGCATGGGCTTGCGTACGGCGAGCAATAAGTAGCTTGCCAACCAGCTGTCTGGTAAAGATCCCAGGTGACCTTTCTTAAAGGCGCGCTGTAGCGCTTTTAAGAGATGACAACAAACTTGGCGGGGCCAGTTAGGATGGAGGCCTGCCAGGGCTGCAGATTGTTCGAAGGAGTTACCACTGTGGGTTTAATTCCATCTGACACTCCTTGAAGTCATTTGAAGATTTTCCAAGTAAAAAATAAGGTAAGTATTAAAATGGTCACGGGCTATACGGGCGACTGAGGAGTTGTTTTGCTTCCGGACCCAGCTGTACGCTGGCACCTAATGCCCGCTCAACTTATACATTATTAACAATCACTCTTCTTTTTAGTTCTCCTAGCCAACTTACCTATACTATTACGAACTTATTTTAATTTTATTTTTAACCGACTTCAAAAAGGGGGAGATTCTATAGGGTAGGGTAGGGTAGGGGAGTAATTAGTGTACGATACTTAAACACGTGATTGTGTTCATGATAACCAACAACTTTTTTTTTTTTTTTTTTGAAATCGCGAAAAAAATTCAGCTGTTCAGTACATTTATGTTTGCCTAATGTACTGAACAGCTGATATTTTTTTCGCGATTTCGGCTCTGCTCCCATAATAAAAATTGTTTGTTATCATGAGCACAATCACGTGTTTAAGTATCGTACACTAATTGCCAGTCACCCTATATGTTCGGCATGACCCTGTATGGTTTTTTTTTTAATAAAATGCTTTGAATCTTTGAGTAATTAAATCTAAGGTATCATAATAATTGATAGAATTCTGAGGATATATGTAGCAATTTTTTTAAAATTTGAAATAAGATTACTAGCTGCCGTCTGCGACTCTGCCTTTAGTACCACCCAACAAATTATAGCATATATAAGTTATCCTAGTAACAAATTTTGTCCAATCCCATTCAGCTGTTTGAACGTGAAAGAGTAACAAACACACACACACGCAACTTTATTTATTTATTATATTCTTTATTTTATTTTTTTTCTTTTCTTTATTTTTTTTTTCTTTATTGTTTTTTGCTTTCTTTTTTTTTAACTTTCACCTTTATAATATTAACAAGCGGCTGCCAGTGGCTTCGCCCACAAGAAAGTAGAAATTGTGCAAGGGAACATATTCCCGGGATAATGCTCTGCGTGCACTAGCTTCTGACGTTTTATAAGTGCCCATGTAGGCCTGTGTTTTTTTTTTTTAAATTGAATTCAATAAAAAGGACACGGTCTACTCGCGAAGAAGTAACAAATATACACAGTCAAAAACATTCGCTTTTATAACATTAATCTAAACTATAATAATATTATAAAGAGGTAGTTGGTTTTTAGGTTTTTTTGTTTGGTTTTGGTAATCTCTGAAAGTACTGGTCCGATTGTGAATTTTTTTTCACCGATAGAAAGCTGCTTTATTCTTGAGTGACCTAGGCTATATTTTATGTATGCGGCGAATCCGCGGGCAAAAGCTAGTCTGATAACTTTTTATTATAATCTTTCAAGCTATTTGTTCTAGACTTATGACTCGCCTGTCAACTTGTACTATCCTACCTAACTGGTGCCACCAACTAGCCCATTCAAACGCTCCCCATCTTCAAATATGGGCATCACGTGCCGCTTGCTGACTGCAGATTTTTCCTTTCGCGTTCCGATCCAAAGATATTGATAATCCGGAGTGACCTTCTTAGACAATCGACTTCGATGGGTCGAAGGGCTACGTAATTGAAACGATTTATGAAGAAATGTTTATCTGTTCCCTTGCTGCGTAGGTAAGGGTTCGTTTGTATTTTGTTTTAGAAATACATCGAAGGGAAAAAGGTGTCTGTTTGCTTACAGTTTGGAAATAATACATTTTGATATTGTGGAGAAACTGCTGCGGTCTTCCCGTATTTTTTTTTTTCGGCTGGCAAAATCATCTAATGACATCCCTCGCTCTTGGGCGGAGTGGGAGATAGTTTCAGACTTTTACTGACTAAAAACCCACTCCTGTTCCTTCTTTGACATTTTTTCAGGGCCCCGGGGATCTCTTTCACATCACCCATGACCCCAGTAGGCGCGGTCTTCCCGTTCGATTATATTTTGGGTGTCTTCAAGACTAGAGTGAATAGCCTCTTAATAAACTAGTGCGCCTCACTATCAACAATTGCATCACGCTTTAAAATCAGGTGTGATCGCAGTCACGCCCCACCTTAAAGCAGGAGAAGTCATTAGATGATTTCCAACCTTAAAAAAAACCTGATAAGTAACTTAAACACAACATTAACGTTATAAACCCCAGTTTGCGCCATTCTGTAACACATAACTCCTCTCATATAATAACTAAGAACAGTATGTTGCGCCCTGCTGCACCATATTTCAGCAGAATGCGACGCGCCGTCACAAGTAACACTATCATTACAGAGTTACCAACGATGGCTGAAATATCTAAAATGGGAGCGGGTTTAGGAGGAACGTCGGCAAAACAGATGGGGTCCTGTATTTCTAGTACGTCCTATCTGCATAGTAAATGGAAATATTTCCAGGTGTTTGCGTCTGTCAAACGTTTTTATCGTTTTAGTCTCTCCAGGGGACTTTCTGTCGGGATTTTTTGGAGTGCGGTTCAGCGGCTGTTTTAATTATTCGCATATTGATTCCTAGTGGAAATTGTGATGTGAAATTGATGTAGTTTTGTACCTCAAGTACCTACGCAGCAGGACTATAAATGTAGAATCATTGAAACAGGCGCGATTTCGGTAAAATTGGGCTGAGAATTTTATTGTAGTACTAGCTGAACCTATGTTGTTCTGCCATAATCAAAGAAAAAACTGTTAGTAGGGATAGGAGGGCAAAAATTAGCCTTCGACCTATTCTCAGACCTACCAAGCATTATACACAAAAACAATTCATAAAAATTGGTGTAGCAGTTTCGGAGTTGACTAACGAACTTTGACATGAGTTTTTTTTTAATTGTTGTAAACTAGTGCATGACTGCGATCCCACCTGACGGTAAGCATTGATGCAATCATTGATGGTGAGGCGCACTAGTTTATTAAGAGCCTATTCACTCTAGCCTTGAAGACACCTTATTTATAATTTTACTTTATTATAATTGGACGGGAAGACCGCAGCAGGCAAATTGTTCCAGTCCCTCGATGTACGCGGTATAAACAACGAAGCGAAACGCTTAGTCCGGACCGTAGAGGTTTCAACAACGTAAGGGTGGATACCCGCCGTACGTCGGGTTGTCCGATGGTAGAAAGGAGATTGCGGAATTAATTCATGCAATTCCCGCACATACTCTCCAAAATGTAACCTGTAAAATACTGAAAGGCTGGCTACCCTGCGCCTATGCTCGAGGCTCAAATCTTGCTTCGAAGGTGGACTCGATACATTTGCTGACAAATACTGCACAAACATTAGAACTTGAATGTATTACATCCACAAGCTACATTTGCAAGACAATGAAACTCAAAGTGACTACTCAGACGAAGACAATATGGTACTAAGTATCCAAGTCAAGAATATTATATAAACAGGGTGACTAGGGTTCCGTACCTCAAAAGGAAAAAAACGGAACCCTTATAAGATTACTTTGTTGTCCATCCGTCCGTCTGTCTGTCTGTCTGTCTGTCTGTCTGTCTGTCTGTCTGCCTGTCAAGATCCTTTATCTCGGAAACGCGTGGAGGTATCGAGTTGAAATTAAAATCATACACTAAGATCTGCGGTCCCTTGGAGCTGTTAAAAAATCAAACTTCTAAGTTAACGAAAAAAAAGATACGACCGTTTATGTCGCAAAAAACGTGCATTTCGACACTCTCAAAGGAATCAAAATTCATAGGGTACTTCCCGTTGACCCAGAATCCTAAAATTTGGCACAAAGCAAGGTTATATAGTGAAGATATAGGAATAAATCTGAAAACAGAAAATTTGTTGTTACGTCACAAAAAAAAAAACTTTTTTTCCATTCGGAAAAATCTTCGTAACTTAATTCGGGAATTGAATGGTTTTCATAGGTAAGTTTGTACGGAACCCTCAGTGCACGAGTCCGACTCGCACTTGCCCAGTTTTTTAAAATGAGTCAGTAAGGGCAGGTACCTTAATCGTTATAGTTACAAGAAAACGTTCCTAGGAGACCATACATGACTTTTTAAGATATTATGAACCGCATTCACAGATTTTGGAAAAATAATTAGTCAGCAAAAAAAAAAATGTCTAGGTATCGATCCTGCAAGTATTTCATGTAGAGATCGAAAGACTCTGTAGAACCATTTAAGGTATGAGTACTAGATGACAAAACTCGCCAAAAACTTTAATTAACAAACATAAAGTGTCAAAGAATGATGATGTGGCTGTTTTCAGCCCCCAGAAATGTATAGTCATTGTAGTTGATCCCCCTCGTCAACGTCATTATCTTCATCGTCTTACGAATCCTTGACAAACAAAGCATTGACATCTCATTCTTTATTATGTAGTGTTTTCATAAAAGTAAGGAATATAACATTAAGTATTATGGTAGAAATGTACTGCGCACACGTGTGCCACACACGCCGATCTGGGCGCGTCGGTCTTCATTCATTTTATATGGAAACTAGACTTGTAGAGCTACACTTGATTTCACGCCACGCGACGTCGTTCTACGTACAAATCAGCCCCCCTAGCCAAGTTACAATCGTTTCGTTCGCGCCGAACGCCTCGAGTAGGCCACGCCTCCGATTCCTTTGTTCTGACCACGTGACTGAGCGTTGAGATGACGTCAGAACAAAGGAATCAGAGGCGTAGCCTACTCGAGGCGTTCGGCGCGAACGATACGATTGTAACTAGGGGGGCAGGCGTGTTACACGTGTGCGTCGGTCTAATGTAGCTTTAGAATTCAGTTGTTATTTTTGTAACATTAAGGGCTCGCCCCTCGTTGGAGGTCTTCAGGGAAAGAATTAGGGAACATTTCCTGTTAACATGACCCATAAATATATCTGTATAGGTTTTATTTATTGTATATAGTATGTTTATACGTATTGTGATCTGTGCACGTATTTATGTAGTATACTTTAGTTATAAGTGTGATCTGATTTATGGTAACTTAGATTTTTGTTGTGCATTTCTTACAAATATATTAAGGTTTGCTGTAAGAAAACCCAATTGTGTGTTAAGCTCACCTTTGAAAGGGTAAAGGTTTTCAATAAATATACAAAAGTATTATGCCGAAAGGCCGAAAGGTTCTGGAGTGGCGACCGCGTACCGGAAGACGCAGAGTTGGAAGGCCCCCTACAAGGTGGACCGATGACCTGGTGAAGGTTGCGGGAATCCGATGGATACGAGACGCAAAGGGCCGTTCGTTGTGGCGATTTTTGGGGGAGGCCTATGTCCAGCAGTGGACGTCTATCGGCTGAAATGATGATGAAGATGATACAAAAGTAGAATACTAACTGTAGAAACAATATCAAAATTAGTAGAAAAGAAAACCAGCTATAACAAAAATTTTAAACAAATATATCAGTCTTTCGGTGTATAATAAGCAATCTATGTATTCACTCACGTAGCGGAGATGAGAATGTTAAGATGGATGTGTGGTGTGACGAGAATGGATAAAGTGAGAAATGAGTATATTAGGGGAAGTTTGAAAGTGGCGCCAGTGACTGAAAAGTTGAAAGGGAATCGTTTGTCTTGGTATGGTCATGTGAAGAGGAGAGATGAAACGCATGTTACTAAAAGAGTTATGAGTTTACATGTGGATGGATGGAGAGGGAGAGGGAGACCAAAGAAAAGATGGATGGATTGTGTGAAGAGTGATATGAAAGAAAAGGAAGTTAGTGATAGTATGACGAGTGACAGGGCAGAATGGAAGAAAAAAACGTGTTGCGCCGACCCCTAATAACACGGGACAAGGGCAGGAAGATGATGATGATGATGTATTCACTCACTCCCTCCACATTACTTGTATTATATTCTTATCAAAGCTATAGTACCCACTTATTTAAATACTAGCTTTTGCCAGCGGTTTCGCCCGCGTGGAAGTAGTTTACTCCATACAAACTTCTGACCCCCGTTTTACCCCCTTAGTTTCGTAAAATCCGTTCTTAGCGGATGTCCACACCCTATAAGGAACCTACCTGCCAAATTTTAAGTTTGTGGGTGTTATAGTTTCTGAGTTTTCGTGATTAATCAATGAGTGGTATTTCGCTTTTATATATTTAAATAAATATTTTCCTTAGCCATGGTAAACGTTTATAGCTGAATAAGATATTTTCCCCGGAAACATCGAAGCAAAACTGCGGCAAATCCTTAGTAACGGACACTTCGCAGTTTCAGTTATTTTAAATGAAATCCTCTCTCGTAATGCTGACTCTAGATTTTTAAACATACTTTATTTTTTCTTCTAGTCAGATCAATTTTCTTACTTACAGAATATTATGATAAAATATGGATGTAAGTTTCTGAATTTTAAAGTATCTGAGTTCAATTTAGTTGAAAGACTTTTTAGTTTGAAAGGTATTTCGTTTTATATAAGACTAGCTTTTGCCCGCAGCTTCGCCCGCGTACATAAAATATAGCCTATGTCACTCAGGAATAAAGCAGCTTTATATCGGTGAAACAATTTTAGGAATCGAACAAAAAAACAACATTAGTGTAGATTACATTATACTGGCTTGTTGGTCTAGTGGTTAGTCATGGTCCTGACTGCTATGCTGGTTTCGATTCCCACCCAAGACAAAAGTTGGGTGTAATGGGCGCTAAAACGGAAAAGACAACTAAAAGACACAGGTGGTTTTTAGTCAGTGAAAGTCTGACACGCCATTTCGCTCCCTCCATAAAGCGAGAGAAATCATTTGAAAGATTTACCACCTCAAAAAAAAACAGTAGATACTTGTAAACAATGAGTAATACCCTCCGGTCAAACCACAATATTTAGAGAGTACATAATATATTCAAGAATAATCCCATACACACACTTGTACGAGTATATGCGATGCCAAACATTGCAAAAATATTTGGCCGAATATTTGTAAGATATTTGGCCGCATATTCACAACTTATTAGCCGTTCGAACACCCCCGCAAGTCGACAAATAATATTTACATTTATCATGCGTCCTATTACAGGGAACACGTCCGCCATTTTCCTCAACACCCAACTCATTTGAGGCAATGCTTCGATGCCTTCTTGTGCACCTTAATATTTATACGATGTCATATTTTTACCTGACAAACTTTCGCCTTTATGACACTAGCTCATGCCAGCGGATTCGCCCGCATGGTAGAAGAAAATTATCCCAAGGAAACACACTTTCCTTGGGGTCATTTTCATCATCATCATCATTATTTCAGCCGAAAGACGTATGCTGTTGGACATAGGCCTCCCCCAAGCGTCTCCACAACGACCGATCCAGTGCGTCTCGCATCCACCGCATTCCCGCGACTCTCACCAGGTCGTCGGTCTACCTTGTAGCAGGCCTTCCAACGCTGCGTTTTCTGGTGCGTGGTTGCCACTCTAGAATCTTTCGGCCCTATCGACCATCCGTTCTACGAGCAATGTGCCCTGCCCACTGCCACTTTAGTTTGGCGATTCTTCGGGCTATGTCGGCAACCTTAGTTCTCCTGCGGATATCTTCATTCTTTATGCGATCACGCAAGGAAACCCCTTAGCACCCCCGAGCATAGCCCTTTCCATTGCCCTTTGGGTGACTGTAAGCCTTCTGATGAGGCCCGTTGTAAGCATAATTTTCTATTAAGTTTTAAATAACGCAGCATTTCCTGAGTTAGACGCTTTTTTGGCCTCGCACTAATTATAGCTTACTTTTTTAATAAGAAAGAAAAGACGTTTATTTGTGCCTCACAAAATCGTATAAACTAAAAATACACAACGGTGTATTTTTAGTTCTTCCACGTTCACCGTTTTTTGTAGCCATATTTACAAAATAAATATTTAATCATACCTAAAATTACACCGTTGTGTATTTTTAGTTTATACGATTGTGTGAGGCACAAATAAACGTCTTTTCTTTCTCGATATTGAGTTGAATTTAATCATACCTAAAAAAAGTATAATTGAAATCCGTTCAGCTGTTCCGAGTGTAAACAAGTACCTAACAAATCTCTTTTTTTTTTTTTTTTATTCATATAAACCAGTGCTTGACTGCGATCCCACCTGATGGTAAGCAGCGATGCAATCATTGATGGTGAAGCGCACTAGTTTATTAAGAGCCTATTCACTCTAGCCTTGAAGACACCTAAATTATAGTTGGACGGGAAGACCGCAGCAGGACGTCGTCTTAATACTATTAGTATGATTAGTTTTCTAGTACCTACTATGCACCTTAGGTGGTGACCTAAGGTACCCTATCTCCATGCGGTGGCATGAAGGTAGGTAAACCATTAGCAACAGCATTCCCAAAGAGAGTTAGTGTCAGGCTGGCGAACCACTGTAAAATAGATGCCAAATCCTTTCTACCTATCAATATTTTTAGGGTCCCGTACCTCAAAAGGAAAAAACGGAACCCTTATAGGATCAATTTGTTGTCCCTTGCAGCTTTTTTTTAAGTGGGAAAATCATGTAATGACAGTTCCCGCTCTTGGGCGGGGCGCGAGATAGTATCAGACTTTTACTGACTAAAAGCCCACTCCCGTGCCTTTTTTGCCTTCGTCCCAGGGCCCCGGGTTTCACTTTCACACTACCCGTGGCCCCAGTAGGCTTCGACCCTGCTGGGCCCCTACGATTTGCTGACATCTCCCTGAGGCGCGCGTGGAACAATAAGTTCCTTACAGCTGTGAAAAAATCAAACTTCTAATTTAATGGAAAATAAAAAAAAACGGCCGTTTATGTCGCAAAAACGTATATTTCGACACTCTCAAGGGAACCAAAATTCATAGGGTATTTCCCGTTGACTCAGAATCCTAAAATTTGACATAAAGCAAGGTCTTATAGCACAAAAAAGTTTTTTGCAATTCGAATAAATCTTCGAGATTCCATTCGGGAATTGAACTATATCCATAGGTTTTGAGTTACATAGGCATTAAGTTTGTACGGAACCCTCAGTGCACGAGTCCGACTCGCACTTGCCCAGTTTGCATAATCCCTCACTTACACCAAGAAAACAAAAACATAATACCATATTAATACACAAAAATGATTATAAGTGTTGTAATCTTTCTGCTGATGGTAGGTACAGGCTCATCAATATTCATTGGTGTCAGGTAGATTTATTAGGCAGAACATATCATTAAGGTGGTCCCACAGAGGGCAGGCACACATAATTCATGTTTCTATATGGATTACCTCGATAACTTGATGAAGATTGATACGGTGTTATTTTTCAGCCAGATTACGTGGGTTTTACAGGTGTGTGTCCCATGTTTTTGGGCGATGTTTGCTTTATTTATGACAGGATTTCGTTTTTTTTTTTCAATCCACTTTTCCTTTGAGGAAGAGAAAAAAAAACATTTTATTTTGTCATAATTTCAGCCGAAAGATATCCGCTTTTAGACATAGGCCTCCTGCACGTGTCGCTCCAATGAACAGTCCTGTGCGTCTCACATCCATCAGATTCCAGGTCATCGGTACACCTTGTTGAGGCCTTCTAACGGTGCTTCTTCGGATACGCGGCCGCCACTCCAGAACCTTTCGGCCCCATCGACTGTCAGTGACATCTGTTCTGCGAGTAATTTTCCCTGCCCACTGCCATTTAAGTTTGGGAATTCATCGGGCTATGCCAGTAACCTTGGTTCTTCTGCGAATATCTTCATTTGTAATGCGATCACACTAGGAAACCCATTGTGAGCGACTACGTTTCAGGGCCATATATGTCATCAATGGCAACACGTACTGGATTTTCATTTCGTATTTTATTTTGTACGCGGACTCAAAAAAAAAACGTGTTCCTACTCTGTCGTATACACATTAAAAGTAGACCAGCCCCCCTAGCCAAGTCACAAACGATAAACGTAAACTCTCAGTAGTCTTTAATAGATTTTCAACTTTATGTTATTGGATATAAAGTTGAAAATCTATTGAAGATTACATAGTGTTTTCGTTCGTTCCGGTCGCCAACGCTCAGTAGTCTTTAATAGATTTTCAACTTTATGCTCTTAGGTATAAAGTTGAAAATCTATTGGAGATTACTAAGCGTTCACGTTTATCGTTTGCAACTTGGCTAGGGGGGCAGAGGTGTGGTGTGGCGTCGCGGGCACACTCGATCTGTTCCCGAGAACGAGCAGACGTCATTCTGAAGTTGCACCTACTTACTGATATATCTGGTTGTGTCATTTATAAACCCAAATCCCTAAATAGTGATTTTAGTGAACACCACATACTCCATGCGGGTCCAAGGGGAGTTCAAACACCTTCTACGTCATAATCAAGCAATCGGGTAGGCCCACAAATACATACTGTATTTCTTCAGCTATGATTTGGTAAACTATACCCATGATTTAAAAAACCATCAATTTAGGATAATTTCGCTCGATTTAAGATAATACGTAAGGGGACGGTTTGTCTTAGTACGGTCCACTTGACCGTGAAAAAGGAGGGATAAAACGCATGTTACTAAAAGACTTATGAGTAATTATCTCATAGAAAAGGAGAGGGACGCCAAAAAAAAGATGGATGGATTGTGTGAGGAGCGTTATGAAAAAAAAAGGAGTCAGTGATAGCGTGATGATTTACCGAACAAAATGGAAGAAAAACATATGTGTTGCTAACGCTAAATACCATGAGACGTGGATAGAAAGATGATTACTATCCCTAGCAGAAGTACAAATAATAAGATAGATAGATAGATATATTCTTTAGCATAGCATAGCATAGTCGGCCTTATAATGTTCCCACTGCTGGGACTCAGGCCTCCTCTCTAGGAGAGGGAATGGGCCGTAATCCACCACGCGGGCCCAGTGCGGGTTGGTGGATGTCACATGTCTTCGAATTATTGGTTCTAGGACATGCCGGTTTCCTCACGATGTTTTCCTTCACCGTTTTGAGAGCAGTGGTGATGAAATAAATTACACAAAGTAATGCGCCTGGCTGGGTTTGAACCCGCGACTTACAACTCCGTAAGTCGGGGCCATTACTACTCGGCCACCACTGCTCCCTATATATTCATTATATTCTTTATTGATATATTTTTTATTGCATACCAATAATAAAATTACAATAGGAAATTAAAATTAGTAGGGTGTCACAATGGGCGGTCTTATCGCTAAAAGCGATTTTTTACAGACAACCTGGAGTACCTTGTTGTGGATATCATATTGACATAAAAAACCCCTACTATTGATTCTCAAAAAATCACTTAGTATGTGACTGAAACCACGGGCAATTACCAGTTGTTGATACATCCAACTTTTGATTCCATCATTAAAATGTTACAAAAAGAAAGAATCGTTTATTCAGCAGTTATGCAAGAATTTAAATCCAATAAAAACTGACCTCTTAAGCAGAAACATCTCGACGACCGGAGGGATCTACATAAATTGAACAATATTGTCAATAACCACTATAAGTTGAGCCTTTCTTTCAAACTATTTCTACTTTAAAAGAGACCAATCTAAGTTTGGAACAATAGCACTCAAAAATCTACATAACTATATTGGCACGTATTCCTCGGTTGCAATACAATTCGGTTTCAAACAAGATTTTAAAACTGAAATAGGAGAAATATTCTTTGTATATTTTCAAGCTCGGGAAAAATGTTGAAATATAGACTGAAATTCTGACTGAAACTGTGAATGTTAACGACGAAACGTAAGCAGTTGTAGCTAACACAAGCTCGCGGGGATAGAACAGTGTTATGTAACTGGAAAGTTCTAGTGTTTTGTATTTTACTTTCGTTAATTTGCTGCTGAGTTCAGCCCCCCTAGCCAAGTTACGACTGTTTCGTTTCGATTCTCTTGCGTCGAAAGCCTCGAGTAGGTCACGCCTCCGATTCCTTTGTTCTGACCACGTGACTGAGCGTTGAGATGACGCCAGAATAAAGGGAATGGAGGCGTGGCCTACTCGAGGCGTTCGACGCTAGACAATCGAAACGAAACAGTCGTAACTAAAACTACTAGCGGCTGAAGTTTGCTCTTTTCAGTAATGGTTCCTCTTTGTAGGAGTATTATTATACCAAAAAGAAATCTATCCTACTCCAATATTATGGCCTTTCTCTTATTAACCAATAAATATTGTATTTAAATGTCCGAGCCCTTTGTCGCCAGTTGATTGAAATCCTTGGTATGGTTCCTATAGCCTTGCTTAGGAGCTCACTTCTTACGTAATATTACTGAAACACACCTTCCAGTACACAAAGAAAAGGATAATAAATTGTTATTATTAAAAGCCTGTCTCAGCATGTCCTAGAACCGAAAATTCGAAGACTTGTGACATTCACTAACCCACACTGGGCCCGCGTGGTGGATTACGGCCTATTCCCTCTCCTAGAGAGGAGGCCTGAGTCCCAGCAGTGGGAACATTAATGGGCTTATTATACTATGCTATTTATGCTAATTACAACGGTTAGACAACCAATTATAGTAGTAACTAAACAAAAACAATTAAAATTATTAACAATATGTATTCATCAATCCTTCTCACAGTATTCCTGACATGCCAAGAGAATCTCTGCCAGGCTCTGTGTGATGGGTCAAAGATACCCCATTTGGCCAGATTGCTTTTGCAGTGGTTAACTTGAGCCCGCAATCGGTGTAGATATTTCCAGATTGGCCACTGCAGTTCGTGCCCAGATGGCAGATGTTCTGGCGGAAAGACGAAGCATGTCTCAACTCTAAACTAAAAATTTCACATCTAAAATTAGAGACGCCAACAAACGCACACATAGAAAATCTCTCCATTCCGTAAAGGGGTGACCAGATGGTTGCAAACCAACGTCCCAACCAAAGTGACCTTGCTGGTTTCAATCCATGTAGACAGCAGTTGTAATCCATGACCTTCAACGCCCTTGGTTGGGAGGCGCGTTTTCCCAACCACTGAACGTGTTGGCGCGTGGTTAAACATCCATATAGCCGCATACCGAACCAAACACATAAACCAAGGTCACCTTGGTTGCAAACCAACGACCCAATCAAGGTGACCTTGCTAGTTTCAATCCGTGTAGACAGCAGTTGTAAACCATGACCTTTAACGCCCTTGGTTGGGATGTGCGTTTTTCCAGCCACCGAACGTGTTGGCGCGTAGTTTACATCCATGTAGCCGCAACACAAACCAAACACATAAACCAAGGTGACCTTGGTTGGAACGCTAGTTTGCAACTGTCTCGTCACCCCTTAAGGCATGTCCGCACCAGTCAGTGTGGCGCCAAAAACGTCCAAAACTTTCAGGAAATACCCACAATAGTTTAAATTCGCAGTTATTTCCGGGTAGAACTTTTCAACGTTTACAAATATAAGTAGAAACGCCTCGGGATATTGTTTTTGGTAGCACGAAGCTTTAGCAAAAACTTATCCCGGTCTCAATTTTATTTTTCAGGAGAATGTGTGGCATTTTTTGCTCGTGTATTTTAGTTTTTCAAAGCATGTGGGTCGCAAAAATAAATTTTAAGTGAATTAAAAGTACTTCTAACCTTTTGTAGTTTAGCATAGCATAGTCGGCCTTATAATTTTCCCACTGTTGGGACTCAGGCCTCCTCTCTACGAGAGGGAATGGGCCGTAATCCACCACGCGGACCCAGTGCGGGTTGGTGGATGTCATATGTCTTCGAATTTTTGGTTCTAGGACTTGCCGGTTTCCTCACGATGTTTTCCTTCATCGTTTTGAGAGCAGTGGTGATGAAATAAATTACACAAAGTAATGCGCCTGGCTGAGTTTGCACCCGCAACTTACAACTCGTAAGTCGGGGCCGTTTCCACTCGGCCACCAGTTCTCAACTTTTTGTAGTCTAAGTAATATAAAACCATGTGCGAGGTTATAGGTATACTTATATTATAATCTGTCTAAAAGCAGTGATGGTCCAGTGGTCATGGCCCCGACTTGCGAATTAAGGGTCGTGGGTAATTTTATATATATTGTCATCTACAGTGTTTGATTAATTTGTTAGCAGTATAGAGTAGACTATCCCCTGTATTATTTCAGCTCTTACGATCCATCATAAGATTGTCTGGTAGGTATACTTGTGCTGTCTATACTACTTTAGCGGCGGACTTATTTATTCATTATTCCATGAAAAAAAGAAGAAGACGAAATATTAGCTAGACAAGTAATAGGATATTTCCTCAAATAAATAAATATTTTACCCTTTGGATGCTCTCCAGCTGGGGGTAACAAAGTACTTCTGTCGGGTGTATTTTTTATTTAGCCTATACTTTGCAACGGTTGGGCAAAGGTCTCCCCCAACTTCTTACAGGTATTCATTTCTCGAGTCACCTCGAACCAGCCCTTGCAGTAGGGTTCTAGGTCACCTTGCCATTTCTTCCCAGGTCAGTTATGTTGGTCCATGCTTAGGTAATTCTGGTTTACTCGCACAAACTCTGCGCGAAGTTAAAAAACTGGGCAAGTGCGAGTCGGACTCCCGCCCTGAGAGTTCCGTATACCTATAAAAACAGTTCAATTCTCGAATGGTAATAATAATAATATAATAATAATAATAGTACCCTATGAATTTTGATTTCCTCGAGAATGTCAAAATATACGTTTTTTGAGACATAAATGGCCAAATCTTTCTTTTTAGTTAACTTAGAAACTTGTTTTTTTTTTCATAGCTTCAAGAAACCGCAAACTTGAATATATGGTTTTAATAAAATTTCAACTTAATACCTCCACGCGTTCCCGAGATACAGGGTCTTGACAGACAAAGAGACAGACAGACAGACGGACAACAAAGTGATATAAGGGTTCCGTTTTTTTTCTTTTGAGGCTCAAAAAATGGTACAAATGCAGGAAAACCAAGGTTACTCAAGGAGTCCAAATGGGCTGAGGGATTGTTCGAAAGTCACCGAGGCCTAAGAACGCAAAGGACAACTGAAAGAACACGGGTTGGTTTTAGTGAGTAAAAGCCTGACACTCTCTCATGCTCCATCCAGAGCAAGTGAACTATTTGGTGATTAAAGGAGTCCACCCACCAACCCCTTGTATCTTCTATTTTCAGTAAGATATAAATAGCATTCATTATTCCTCCAAAACTATAAAAGTAGATGACGGATCTAACCGTAAAGGTCCATATTAGCGGTAAACCTTGATACGTCTCGGTCCATCGGACTGCGGTCCGGTCCATCAACTGAACAGTAAAATGTAGCCCATTAGGAGATGCCGTAAAAGCGAATCAGGCCGGAATTGCGATTGGGGGTCGGGGTTATGTGAGATTGAGCCAGCGGATTTTTACCCGACCATCAAAAATTAAAAGTTCTCGAATTATGTATGTTCACCAATTTCTCGTTCAATTGTGGAACGATTTTAAATTGTTTTCTTTTTTATTGAAAGACTAGCTGACCCTGCGAACAGTTAATAATAATAATCAATTTAGAATGAAATTTTAATTAGAGATGGCGCTGTAGTCGGATTCTATATTTTTTTTTCGTGATTTTTTCCATTTTTTCTCACCTTTTAAACCTTCCCTGGACTATCTCGAATAATTCAAGGCCAATATTAGCTAAATCGGTCCAGCCGTTTTTGAGTTTTAGCGAGATTAACGAACAGCTATTCATTTTTATATAATATACTAGCTTTTGCCCGTGGCTTCGCTCCCGTCAACTGACTACTATATTCTACTCTACCCAACTCTATCCTACTCTACCTTACTCTACCCTACTCTACCCTACTCAAAAAAAAACTAACACGACTTTCTTTTATATATATAGATAGATAGATTATATATTTTTTATTTTTGCAATTTTGTTTTTTTGATGGTTTGGTGTTTCAAAAAGAGTAGTATAAGTATTTAACTGTTAAATCAAATTATTTTGGTTTTCTACTACTACAAAATATATGTTGTTCTACTAAAAATACTAATCTAATAATATATATGTCTAGCTTCCGCCAGAGGCTTCACCAGTATGAAAGTAGGTTTCTCTGTACAAACTTTGAACCCCCGTTTCATCCTCTTAGGAGGTGATTTTTAAAAAGTCCTCTCTTAGTGCTCGCCTATGTAATAAAAAGAAACCTTTAGCAAAATTTCACACCCCTAAGCCCGGTAGTTTCGACTGTGTGTTGATATGTCAGTCAGTCAGTTTCTCCTTTTATATATATAGATAAATACTAATCTTCCGGGTGGTTTAAAAATCAATAACCACTAAGGGGATGGCCATCCTCTTCTATTCTAACCTGCCAGAGTCCAGGTGCCCCGAGTACCTTAATAATTATAAAAAGTTCATTAATATTTGGTGTATAATTAGTATTTTTAGTAAAGTACAAGAGGTTTGATGCACAGTTAAAATTATCCCTTTAAAAATTAGCGGGGTGTGTATTATGAGGATTAATATATAGGTAGGTACATTATCTTTATATATAAAATCGAAATACCACTCACTGATTAATCACGAAATCTCAGAAACTATAACACCTACAAACTTAAAATTGATTTTACGAAACACCACCTCTAAGGGGGTAAAACAGGGGTTGGAAGTTTGCATGGAGAAGAACGAAAGCGAAGCCGCTGGCATAAGCTATTTAATTTATACAGTCCAGATAATCAGCAGTGAGTTTGTCTGAAAGGGTGACAACGACCCTAGAACTAATGTGTCGTAAAAGTACTAAGTCCAAAAAACAAAAGTTTTTTGGAAAAATACATTTTATTAGACTGATTAGCATAAGTAGCATAATCAGCACTGCTGGGACTCAGGCCTCCTCTCTAGGAGAGAGAATGGAACGTAATCTACCACGCGGCGGGTAGCGGGTTGGTGAATGCCACATATTTTCAAAGTTTTATTTCTAGGATATGCCAGTTTCCTCACGATGCTATCCTTCACCGTATTAAGAGCAGTGATGATGAAATAAATTACACATAGTAATGCGCCTGCCAGGGTTTGAACCCACGAGCTACAATTCGTAAGTCGGGGCCACCATTACCCCCGCGTGGGGTCGGGGGTTACCATTTGGCCACCACTGCTCTTAGACTGATTATTAAAGTTCAATTACAACATCTTCCTAGTATTACATGTTCACGTAATCAACATAATTATATTATAACCTATATTATACTCACGTTTTTCAATTACTCTTTTTAAAGTAATATTTTTATTTACAGCTTTCATTGGAAATTTCCTTTACGTTATATGACTTAACATAACCAAGTCGATTTCTTTGAAACCATAATTAATTATAATTACGGTTTCAAAGAAATCGACATGGTGTGATAAATCATTTTAATTTCCAACAATGTATATAACACAGAAAAGGTGTTAATACAGAAAATGAATAAATTATATTATGAAAAGGATGAATGTAATATTAATATTCTGGGAAATTAAACGGAAAAAGGGATTACGTTTGATGAAAATATCAATAGCTATATATAATGTTTACCTTCCCATTGACGCATTATTATATAATGTATTTCCAATTGCGAAATACTGCAGATATTAATACTACTTAAAGTAAAAACTACACCAATTTTACTACACAAAATCTACAAGAAATCACTTTGCGAATAATATTAATGCAGCCATTGAATGTAACTCGAAAAAAATCCGCCAAAAACTACAAAGTCTGTCAAACTGACAGACTTTGTAGTTTTAATTGTGATTTACGTTTAATTGTGATTCATCTAAGGCAAATAAGTCAAGTCAGTCAAGCACTGGTTTATATCAATTAAAAAAAATAACTATTAATTTTCCTGACAACAAATTAGAAAAAAAAAGTTATTTACATATTACAATAAAATTATTATTGAGCACACAAACATATTATGTATTTATTTTAGGTTTAAATTTTATTTATCCTCGTCCGGGCATCAATGCGGCGCGGCACTTAAACCAGCGCTGGGTATCTGACGCCCAGCAAATGTTTTCGGTATGGGCAGACTCAGCGCATTCTGTAGTTTGTTATTTGTTACTTTATTTTTGTAACCGTTGTGATGTGTGTGTCACGAATATATAGTATATATTTATTCAATTGTATTTTAATTCTACTAAAGTTTTTCTTTTTAATTATAAGTCTACTATTCGTGAAGGACATAATATAACCCTCAAATACTGTCTGTAAGTACGAAATCAGGGCCAGCATCATCCTGCCAGAACAAAATAAGCCTCGCGTAAATCACTAAAGTCGAAATCAAACCAAATGTGGCGGAAACGCGACCGCATCATGCGAGATCGAACCATTTAATATTTATTCCTGTTCGCTTAATGATCGCGTCGAGATTGCTTGCAATCACAGATTTTATATAAAATTGGAAAGATATTGTGTTGAAATAAATTGGGTTTGTTGTTCGTTGATGTCGGCATGTTTGCGAATTAATCTGGCGTGCAAAGGATGGATCGATAGAGCGATGAACCTCCATCTGATAGTATTTGCGAGCAATAAGATCGACGGTTCCCAAAAACAAAATCGTATATGAAAATTATCAATTTACGGTATGAGATTTTAAAGTTCCGTGTAAATAATAAGATAGTGTTCGAATGTTTATTCAATAAGTAGGTAATATAGTACATTATGATAATAAGTGAGTATGTTAGTGATTACCGTCGAGGCGGTATTTAGACCCGAGCCGTGGCGGAGCCAAGAACGGTACCTACATACTTCTGTGGTTCTGAAATGGTTGTAATTTTCACATTGTTAAAATTGTAGTACTTATAATTAGTTAAAATTAATTTTGACTGACTTCGGTCATAACCGTTACTAGGTTAAGCGAAACGAAATGTTTTGGTTAATTATAAGTGCCAAAAATCATAAACCAAACAGGTTTTTGAGTAAATGTTTGCAACTACAAAGTTGTTTTTCAACACACTTGCTCAGAAAGTGACTCTTATTGCACTGCACTTAGGTATATAATGGCACTAGTTACCAACATTACACACATATATCATAATGTACTATTAACAAAGGTTGCCTGTAAAAAATCGCTTTTAGAATTATGACCGCCCATTGTGACAATTTTAAGTCCAATTTTAATTTTATTTTTGGTGTGTTTTCCTAACAGGTCGAAATTATTTCTAACCAATTCTTGCAATTAAAACAATTACACGTAAAATAAAATTTCAAACTAAAGAAATTTTCGAATATGGCGACAAAAAATTTCTCCGCATCGCAGTCAACTCGAAGTGTTCCCAAAAGACTGGCGGCATTTGCCACATTATAATATAACTGCTTAACTTCTGACCGAGATAAAAGGCAACCCTTGGGTCACATGAAGTGTCAATTATGCGTTTGGATAGATCTTTAAATTATATATAAGCATTTGGACCCCATGGTCCAAGAGATTGAAAAGAAAGGCTTGAAAGACGAGGCAGTTATATTTCCGCAGCGACAGCAGTACAGCATTACGTACTAGGAAAATGGGATAGTGCAGGACTAACGAAATAAGTAGCATCCCATACTAAAGACCTACCCATCTTTCACTGGAATCTAGTCTTTTGTCAGTATCGTCGCATGCCAGGCCATGGGGTTCTAATATGGGAACACCAACGGTAACAAGAGCTCATCTGATAATGTCGTCAGTATTAATGGCTATACGCAATTCGCGCTTCGAGATTCTTGGAAGATTTTTCCGAATAGAACAAGTATGTTTTTTTTGTGACGTTACTAAAAATTTTTAGTTTTCAGATTTATTCCTATATTTGTGCTATAAGACCTTGCTTCATGCCAAAGCAGGGTCAGGGTTCGAGGTCAACGAGAAAGTACCCTATGAATTTTGATTCTCTTGAGTGTCGAAATATACGTTTTTTGCGACATAAACAGCCATATATTTTTTTCTCGTTAACTTAGAAGTTTGATTTATTCACAGCGTCAAGGGACCGCAGACTTGAGTACATGGTTTTAGTTACATACATCCACGCGTTCTCGAGATAAAGGGTCTTGACAGACAGACAGAAAGACGGACGGACAACAAAGTGATCCTATAAGGGTTCCGTTTTTCCTTTTGAGGTACGGAACCCTGAAAATCACCCCGATTTTAGAATTATAAAACTCAAAGTGTATGATCAAAACATTGTTATTCAAAACACTCTCTCAAGAGCTCTGGGAAAGCTTAACAAAATACCAGTAAACAGCCAATTCAATTGAAGTATCACGTACGTAAAAACGTATCAATTTATTTGTCGCCACAATAAAAATAAATTGTATCACTTCTTCATAATCCCGTCCCTAACCCGTTTACGGCACCAGTAATATGATGAGATCTACCAAGACGATTCCCTGGACACGGCAATATCCGTTGCTGGGTAAATAACGCTCCCGACATAAATATTAGATTGACACCGAGCAATCCACTGCGAACATTATCCTGCGATACGTTTTAAGTGGTATAGCTAGCGGCATGGGTAGGAACGCTCGCACGTTATTTTGATCGAAAAATTTTTGATTTGCCGAAATTATATAGCGTTAGCGGCACGCAAGATCGAATTCAACGTCGATGGAAGATTTTTTTCCGTGTTTCCGAAGTTTTGAAGAGGGCTTCCAAGTTTCACAATTATTTTTATTTTTATTCAGCGATGAAAGAGTTGGGCGTAACTTTGGCAAGAAAACGTACACCATCGACCTTTCTTATACACCCTTATCTTAAATCAGTACAAAAAAAAAAATGGGGCTTTATCCGTACCCATTTTTGATCATATCTGTGTAGCCAAAAGTTAAAAAAAACGATATCTCAAAATCGTCCACAAAAATTTGTCATAATTGGTAAATTCGTAATTGAATCAATCATTCATAACAATTGCTACTATAAAATACTAAGCACAGTATTTTTTTCAATTTTTATCGCCATTCATTAATTTATAATCAATACAATATTTCCATAAATTGAGTGACATTTTGGGATTTAAACAAACGCTCATAACTTTGCTGTTTATGAATATTATTTAAGGAGACTTTACTGAAATAATAACAAGACCTTTTCTAATAAACCCCTTAGGTATTTTTACTAATTAAAAATTTGTGGTGTATAAATATTTTATATTTTTTTACCTTTTATAAAGATAGAATAATAAAGTACTTTAGGGCAACCTATGTCCAAGCAGAGGACTGGGACAGGGTCAAAAGAACGCTAAAGCTGGAAATCTACAAAGTGTATGCACACTATTTTATTAAGAGAATTTTAAAAATAGCTGTGTTGAAAGTGGTAACGCTTGTATGTTGGAAACTAGAACTTGAACAAGTTTTGATAAACAAAATGTTTGTACCGATTTTCTTAAGGGGGGAAATCATTCAATGATTTCTCACCCTCTAAGGCAGAAGGGTGGAGAATTTTACTGACTAAATTCACACCTATGTTCCTTCTTTGCCTTACATTCCAGGACCCCAGGTTTCCCTTTCGGAAGTCAATCCATGGCTCCACAGGCTTCGACCCTGCTGGGCACCTACGGTTTTGCTGACACCTCTTTGAGGCGCGTGAGGAACACTACGCGCTGTTGACAACTTGGGCTCGGTTATCGGAATACAGTGCTGTTTTTAGTTATATCATATTTAGTGTGTATTGCGAATTTCATAATGGATAAAAACATCGAACAAAGAGTTTGTCATAAATTTTGCATCGCCAATGGAATTTCGTGTTCGGCTTTATCAAAAACACGTGCTTATGAGTGGTACAAAGCGTTCAAAAGCGGTCGAGATGTGATGGAAGATTTGCCTCGCTCTGGTAGGCCATCGACGTCTTCAACTGAAGTTAACATCGCAAAAGTGAAGGAAATAGTGACTGAAAATCCTCACTTAACTTTGAGAGAGATGGCCGCCGAACTTTCTCACGAATCGATCCGTACCATTTTAACTAATCATTTGGGTATGAAACATGCTCGGCTAGTCCCAAAAGACCTGAATTTTCTCCAAAAACTCAATCGCATGAGAATCGCCGAGGACATGCTAGAACGAGTCAATTCCGACCCAACATTCATGAAACGCATTGTTACTGGTGACGAGACGTGGGTTTACGAGTTTGACATGCAAACTAGTCAACAAGCTTCGGAGTGGCGCCTTCCAACTGAACCGAAACCGAAAAAACCACGCCAAAGTCGATCAAAAGTCAAAGTCATGTTGACTGTTTTTCTTTGATTATTGTATTGTTGTGCACTCGGAATTCTTGCCGGAAGGTCAAGTGCATTTATGAGAGCAAATTCGACGAAAAGGGCCACATGTGTGGAAAGAAAATTCTTGGATTTTGCACCACGATAACGCGCCTTCACACAAGGATATCATTGTGAACGAATTTTTGACCAAACACTCAACAAATACCATCGAGCAACCACCATATTCACCAGATATGGCTCCAGACGACTTCTTGCTTTTTCCTAAACTCAAATTACCACTTCGTGGCACCCGTATTTAATCGGTAGAAGACATAAAGGAGAATTAGCGGCGAGAACTGAACTCAATTCTGGAAACAGCACTTAAAAAATGTTTTGATGATTCGTTGGCGTAAGTGTATTGTTTTTGAAGGAGCATAGTACTTTGAAGTTGATAAAATAAATTTGGATGATTATCAAACATTTTGTGTATTATTGATCTTTTCCCGGTACTTTCTTGACAGAGTAGTAATTCAATTGTTAATTTGTTGGTATGTATCTAAGTATATCTTTGTTATTGTATTTCTTTTCTATTTCCTTACCATTAATCTGCACCTACCATGTCATGTTTCTGCACCACCCTAAGGTTGACTGGTAGAAAATGTCTAAGGCATTAAGTCCGCCTTTGTACAGTGTTTATTACTAGTGCATAAAGTTTTAATAAATAATAAATAAATAAAACTAAACTGCAAGAAAGAAAGAAAGAAAAATATTTTATTTGGCACACGTACACAGATACACACAATGTAGAAACAACATGTAAACACTTATGATAAAAAAAAAGAAAATAAAATAACTAACATTGTGTGTCTCGCGCCTGCACCAAATAGGTCCAGTTCAGCAAAAATGCCAGACAACTTCTTGGTAGTTGCCTGACGCTGGTTTTCAACTGAACCTTATTTAGAGTGTACGGTAGAAAAGTTAGATTATTTATAGTTGTTAGTGTTATATATGTATAATGTATAAAATCATCATCAACATTTAAAACCGAAAACGACATACTCGTCCAATTATAAAAAATCTTCCACGATTACAAAGCTAGGCCAGCACCTGCCTCCAGTAAAGACAGCAAAAAAAAAATATAAGTCCTCAGTATCTATAAAATAATATTTTTTCGATCAAAACTTTACTAATTAAGTACCTATCAACAGCATTTTTTTAAAACACCTGCAGCCTGAAACTTCGGCTCTGACTGAGTATTAATTAAAAGTTTTTTGCGAACAGTACCCATGTGCCGGTATATAACCAATATTTGAACTATGAGCCTCTCTGCAATGCTATGGACTTGGCGTGGAGCCAGGGGGCTGGGTTTAATAACATTTTTGAGTTCTTTTAACGATGGAGTCTCTGTTCCAGTTTCTGAGGTGGACCTATTTTAATGTGATGGTTTATCAGAGGTTTATGAACTTCTTATGTAGGTATTTGCTTGTGGATTTTACAACCTAGCATGTTGGGATTCTCATAGCAGGTAGTCAGCCGACAGAAAGTCTGACCATCAATCAGTATCAGAATCAGAATCATTTAATCGTAAACATAGGTGATAATTATATTCAAGATCTTAAAAATTAGGTACATAGTGCGCTATGTTTTGCCAATTGACATAGAAATTATCAAGAAAAAAATATTATACTATTAAATTAAAATATAAATTTGTCATAATAATATGATTATGCAAGCAAGTAAAATGTCAATCATGACACAGTGATTTGACAATTCGTGTACAAAGGCGAGATTAATTCAACAATGAGTTTTCTGCCAGCTAACCTTTGAGTTATAGAGAGGAAACATATTCATATTTTTAACCGACTTCAAAAAGGAGGAGGTTATATGTTCGGTTGAATGTATGTTTTTTATTTTTATTTTTTATGTATGTTCACTGATTTCTCGGTCAATTGTGGAACGATTTTGAAAATTATTTTTTTGATTGAAAGGTTATGGTTCCGAGTTGGTCCCATAGAAATATTGTTATGATCTGATCATGAACTTCGAAGATATGGAACAGAACTCCTCATAGGATCACAGCAGAACCGTCGTAAAAAGTAAAATTGCTTTGTTTATACGTGTAGTTGATGACTGACTAAAAGTAGAGGGGGAATATATTGAACTGATCTGATGATGAAGCCTGAAGTTAGGCACCGAACTCTGTAATAAATTAATGTAATCTAACCGTGTTTGGGATTATTAGAATTGTCATGAGATGCACTCTGGCTATAAGGTATTTAAGTTTGGCTGAGAGGTACTTTTTAGTGGTGGTACCAAAACTAAAAAGTGTGAAATAAAAAACTTTTTACAAAAAAAATACAACCGACTTCAAAGTAAAAAAAAAAACACTGAAAAGTGCAAAATAACTTTAATTTCGGAAGTCGGTGTTAAATAACGAAGAGACAAAACTATTATAGAAACAACGACTTCCGAAATTAAAGTTATTTTGCACTTTTCAGTGTTTTTTTTTACTTTGAAGACGGTTGTATTTTTTTTTGTAAAAAGTTTTTTATTCTGTAAATAATCTGTTTTTTTAATTTAAAAGAGTGTCCATAGAGTTTCTTGCACGTTCTTCTCTATCTATCTTTCTAAGATCTACGCTTTGGAATATGCAATTAGTTTCATTTTGCTTGAAAATAATTGCATATTCCAAAGCGTAGATCTTAGAAAGATAGAGAAATGCTTTGAGTTAAATTTGGCTGCATCCCCGTACAAGCTGATACTAGACTAGATTACGAAATTATTCATTCACGTGGTCAGGCTTTACGCACCTCTAACGTAATGCATATTCGGTCATCAACCCCAAAATGGATTGTGAGTAGGGTGGTACCCACAATCAATTTTGATCCCCTCAACCACGTAAGATCCAACGACCTAATTTTAAGACAAAAATATTTAGACATTTCGGCCAAAGATACTTTTTAAAATCATAAAATTACAACCCAGCTACCTAAAATTATGTCATTATATTTAAACGTAATTTTTGGATTAAACAATCTAAAAAAAAAATACCATGAACATAATTATTTCAATGTTTTTTTTGCTTTAGTTAACTTTAAGTATATGAAATACCGCTTCAAAGAGTCTAGCCAAAAGATTACATTTGAACACTTTTTTACTACACTAAAGTTCTGGGCCGCAATTACTTACGACTATTTTTAGTACATTGGGTCGTAATGTATATCAACCTAAATTTAGGTCGGGCCTTACGAGGATAAAATAGAACCCCCGACCTACGTAGTCTACACTTCTGCTGGGGGCGGAAAACTCGTGTCCGGCACAAGTTTTCAGCCCGTGTCAGACAATGCACATGTCAATTACGTGCTTAATCTGTTTCCACGGAATGCCCTCGGGAAGTCCCGTGTTCAAACCCCGGCTCGGGAAATTTCACTGCAATCTTTGGCGTGTCGAGGGGGTAACTAAAACGGTACGAGTGAAAGTTTTTACCGCTTCGCTTGGCTCCTATTTTGATTTTATTCGGTGTAATGGTGCAGTGAGTTTTACTAGATTCTTACTAGATACTTTTTTTTTGTCTGACAGTGCTTATAAAGTCTATTTTAAATGGGAGAACATGGTATAGCTGTGAGCTTAATTTCATTCAAATCCATTCAGCTGTTCGAGCTTTTGATTTTTGATAGTTCGACACTTTTACTGTCTAAAACCAACCTATGTTTCTTCAGTTTCCCTTTGTGTTTCAAGGCCAAGTTGCCTCTTTTAAGCAATTGACAGCCCTGGGATCCATCCTTTGGATATATTCTAGGATAAAGTAAAAAAAAAAAACAATTCTGACAATTCATTTGCAGAAATGGTGCAACTTTTGCAAAAAAGTAAATTATGATGATTTATTTATTTATATGAAGTACAGCCACATCACATACATTTCACATTTAAAAAACTATCTCAAAACAAAATGAATTATGCACATGACAATAATTAAAGCGTACATAGCGCTCACTACAATAATTTTGCTGCCTTAAAAACTATAATCTTACATAAAACATAAATTCAGACAAGATACAAGAAAGAAGAAAGAAGAAGAAGAAGAAGAAGAAGTTTTGTTACTAATTTGGTGTACAATAAAGTTTATTCTATTCTATTCTATTCTATTAACACACACATAAAGTCAGATTAAGACGAAATAACTCAAAAAAAAAAACTTTAATAAAATCGAACAAGTCAAATTGCATTAACATTTAAAAGACATTAAAAACAAATCAAATTACAGGACATTAAAATATTAAGTATTAATTATTTAAATTGAATACAAATAAATTGAAGTCAGATGAAAACATTAAAAATAAATTAAATTCAAATTAAATGAATTAAAATAGAAAAAATAAAATAAATTAATATGATGACGGCAATAGTCAATTTTATTTCAATACTTTAAAATAATAATTTAACAGACTATAGACAATTGTTTGTCATCCCTTGTTTTGTATAAACGCTAATTATTTGTAATGTAGCAATGCTGTAATTCGAGCAATTTTCTCTTCTCGTCCGATAATAAATTCTTAGAAATGCCTATCATATCCATGTGTTTGCTAAAAATACATACTTACTTACCTACAGATATCTGATATCTTGAAAACTGTTTACCTCTAAAGTTAACTGTTAACCCAATCAATCTGGCTTCACCAAATCAACCAAACCAACTTCAACTTTTTTTTTTTCGTTTGGGAAAATCATCTAATGACATCCCCGCTCTTGGGCGGAGCGAGAGAGAGTGTCTGACTTTTTTGACTAAAAACCCACTCCTGTTCCTTCTTTGCCATTTTTCCAGGGCCCCGGGGATCTCTTTCGCATCACCCATGGCCCCAGTAGGCTTCGACCCTGCTGGGCCCCTACGGTTGCTGACATCTCCTTGAGGCGCGCGTGGAAAACTACGCGCCGTCGATGACTTGGGCTTGGTCCGGACGGTTACCGGACGATCGGACGGCGAGTCACCTATTGCTTGCCGTCCGTAACTTCAAGATCTTAAGGTGTGTCTAGCTAGGGGAGCCGAGCATGATCTGAGCACAAGCTGAACCTTTCTACTCGAGGCGTCAAGTGTGGACGTACAACGAGCCTACAATAATCACTGTTCTTGAACGTGATTCGAAATCCTTTGTGTTCGTCAAAAAACCGACAGTAGGCAGAGCACAGTCGAGCACTAACCAAACGCTCAACGCGCGCTTGTTCGAGACTTGTAAGTCAGTCCACACTACACGAATTTGTGCTCGGCTCTTTTAGACCCACCTTTAAGCTGACTCTGCAACAAGAACAAAAAAAACTGGGCAAGTGCGAGCCGGACTCGCGCCCTGAGGGTTCCGTACAAAATTACCTATGTAAACAGTTCGATTTCCGAATGGAGTCTCGAAGATTTTTCCGAATCGCAATTTTTTTTTTATTGTGACGTAACAATAAATTTACAGTTTTCAGTTTTATTTCTATACCTGTGCTATAAGACTTTGCTTTATATGAATTTTGATTTCCTCGAGAGTGTCGAAATATACGTTTTTTGAGACATAAACGGCCGTATCTTATTTTTTTGGTTAACTTAGAAATTTAATTTTTTTCACAGCTTCAAGAGACCGCAAACTTGGGTATATGGTTTTAATTTCAAGTCAATACCTCCACGCATTCTCGAGATAAAGCGTCTTGACAGACAGACAGACGGATGAACAACAAAGTGATCCCACAAGAGTTCCGTTTTTCCTTTTGAGGTACGGTACCCTAAAAAAACATTACAGTTACATAATTATGTCCAATTCCAACTCTACCAATGCATCACAACAGCTGTCTCAAAACAAACCAGGTTTTAATTCCGGTGTTTACTTTCGATCAGATTTGGATAGATTCCCAATGCTCCGCTCTGGGCTGTGTGACGCTACCGTCAACAATCGGCTGTATGACGGTACCTTCTGTCAACAGTTGGCTCTGCGGGCTTAAAAGGGAATCATATATTTATAAATATAGCTTTAAGCTTATTTTGCAAGTTATCTGTATCCTACGAACTACTGAAATTATTACTCAATCCTTTTAAAACGTGTTTTCGTTATTTAGGAACGACTGACAAAAAGAGAACGATAAATTTAAACACCCATAATTGATTACATGACTGTGTTGGCACATCAAACCTAGCCAATTTTCTTTACACCGTAATTTAAATGTTTTACAATAAGTCGTTCTCAGTTCAAGCAGTTCGGCCATGAAATACTTTGCCGGTGTCAGTAAAAAAAGCACAAACTTTACTATCTTTTACTATCTATCTATCTATTTATGTATGATTTCCGCACTTAATCCTATGTGGACCATTGTACGTGGGCCATGGCGGCCATAACCTTAGGTAGCCTTATTCCAACCAGCCCACCTCTCTCCAAAAACAGATAAGGCCTCTTAGGTTTTTCAGGGCATCATTAAGGGAGTTCGGAAATCCTAAGGTTCGTTTGCGTATTTCAGTGACACCTGTGCAGTCTAGGAGCACATGTGCAATTGTCTCCTCCCCCTCCTAACATGCTCTGCACAGGGGACGGTCTGTGATGCCTATTGTGTGGAGGTGCTTATTCAGTGTGCAATGTCCGGTGATGGTTCCCGTCACCAGCCGCAGGCCGCCTCTGTACAGTCTTATGAGTTTTACTATCTTTTTACTAGTATATATATATATCTTCATATATCAACAGTTATTTTATAAAATCTTTTGAATAATTTTTCCATCCGAATTTCTCCACAATGTAACGTCAGCAGTACATTTGGCCCCGTTTTCATTTGCACCCCGGCTCCAATCGATACTGATTCAATAACCAGCGCCGCTTGGACTCCATGTTATGACAGGCTGGATCTGCGACAATCTGCTAGTTCAATTAGTGTCATGATAATGTGACTGGTGCCCTGATGGTTTAGGGAAACTGCAGAAAGACATTAGAACTAAAAGTCCCTCTTGTATTGTAGTGTTTAATCTTAAGATTAGGAGATCATCAAATAGCTCCTCAGTTCAGATTTTTACCTTTTTTTTAGGGTTCCGTACCTCAAAAGTAAATAACGGAACCCTTTTATGACCATTTTGTAGTCCGTCCGGCTGTCTGTCTGTCAAGACCCTTACCTCGTGAATGTGTAAAGGTATCGAGTTCAAATTAAAACCATATACTCAGGTCTGCGGTCCCTCAAAGCTGTAAAAAATGAAATTTCTGAGTTAACGAAAATAAAAGATACCACCGTTTATGTCCCAAAAAACGTATATTTAGACACTGTCAAGGGAACCATTGACCTAGAATCCTGAAATTTGGCATGAAGCAAGGTCTCATAGCACATGTATAGGAAAAAATCTGAAAACTGTAAATTTGTAGTTACGTCACCAAAAAAAAAACTTTTTTTTGCGATTCGGAAAAATCTTCGTAACTCAATTCGAGAATTGAACTATTTACATAGCTAATTTTGTACGGAACCCTCAGTGCGCGAGTCTGACTCGCACTTGCCCAGTTTTTTTTAATTATGGATAGTCTTGCGATTGACCACTATCTCACCTGCCCCCCTAGCCAAGTCACAAACGATAAACGTAAACTCTCAGTAGTCTTTAATAGATTTTCAACTTTATGATATTGGATATAAAGTTGAAAATCTATTGAAGATTACATAGTGTTTTCGTTCGTTCCGGTCGCTAACGCTCAGTAGTCTTTAATAGATTTTGAACTTTATGCTCTTAGGTATAAAGTTGAAAATCTATTAGAGATTACTAAGCGTTCACGTTTATCGTTTGCAACTTGGCTAGGGGGGCTGATGGTAAGCGATAATGTAGTCGATGATGCAGCACGCTTGCCCAGAAGTAACCGATTTAGTCTTGACTTAGAGATCCCTAGGTTGTAGCTCAAATCAATCAATTTTACTTATTTATAATATTAATTATTGTCAGAGAAAGAATACTGTGTATCAGATATACGAAACATTCCACCTATTTCAGACAGATATCATGGCACAACACGCTATTTAAATGCATAGATAAAAACTGAAATATGGGCATTTAGGAGTACGATTCCAATTTATTATCTTTGATTTCCTATAACAGATGATAAATTGGAACCGTGCCTTTTATAGGAAACGATGTTTACGAGAGGAAGACAATTCCCTTTTCCTATAGATTTTTCCTGTTTCTCTTCCATTTTGATTTATTTAGTTGCTCGCTCCAAGACAGTTGAATGATCATCTAGCGTCTAGCAAGCATAGCATATCAGTCTTAGACTCAGACCTTCTGTAGAGAGAGAATAATATAATACAATAATTTGACTGACCTGTTGGTCTAGTGGTTAGTAACCCTGACTGCTATGCCAGAGGTCGTGGGTTCTATTCCCACCCAGGACTAATGTTTGAACGATGAGCACGATCATTTGTTCTGTGTCTGGGTGTAATTTATAAGTATATTTATTAGTTATCTAGTACTCATAGCATAAGCTCTGCTTAGTTTGGGAATAGATGGCGTTACGTTATAGACGTGGAAAATAATAATAATAATAATTTGTTTATTTTCTCACCACAATATCACAGTAATTACAAAAACAAATACAATGCCAATAATTGGATTCATACTGTGGGAGACTGGTGCCTAAGCTAGACTTTTAGCCTGTTTTTCAGATCACCAGGTCTTCCCCTCTTTAAATGGATGTGATTACAACATTGCATCTTGATTAATCTTAGACATGTGGAATGGAATGATCCGTTATCCACCACGCGGACCCAGTGCGGGTTGGTTTTTTTTTTCGGTAGGAAAATCATCCAATGACGTCCCTCGCTCTTGCTCGGGCGGAGCGGGATGGTGTGTCAGACTTTTACTGACTAAAAAACGACTCCTGTTCCTTCGTTGCCTTTCATACCAGGGCCGAGTCTTCCTTTCAGAAGCAGACCCTTGGCCCCACTAGGCTTCGACCCTGCTGGGCCCCTACGGTTGCTGACATCTCCTTGAGGCGCGCGTGGAACAGTACGCGCCGTCGACGACTTGGGCTCGGCCCGGGCGGTTACTGGACGGTCGAACGGCGAGCTACCCATTGCTCGGCGTCCGCAAGCCCGCGCCTACGGTGGCCGGAAATCGGCATCGGAATCCCGGCGGCTGTTGAGCGAGGGCCATTGCCTCGCTCGTGCACGTGCGGCCTCCTCCTTTGCTAGCATTACTGCTTCACAGAAGGAAGCGACCGCCTGCCACTCTTCCTCGCTCCGTACCATGGCCTGTACCAAGGCCAAGTTAAAAAAAGTAGCTGATTTTTTTTTTTTTTAAATATCACTATAATCATGAGTTGATACTATTAGACCCCCAGGTTGTAGCTATCAGGAAACAGACTTCATCAAGAAATTCCACTACTCAGCTGTACGCATAATGTAAAAAAAATAAGTTAAAATGATAGATCTATCAACTCAACCAGATCAAGATTCAAGATTTATTTATTCAAGAACAATTAAAATTGTATGCGAATATTAAGTACTTAAAAACTAGGAACAAAACAGTAATAACTAATAATTGACTTGAATTACAATAAAAGGATTAGTTAAAAAATGAATAGCATAGCATAGCATAGTCGGCCTTATAATGTTCCCACTGCTGGGACTCAGGCCTCCTCTCTACGAGAGGGAATAGGCTGTAATCCACCACGCGGGCCTAGTGCGGGTTGGTGGATGTCACATGTCTTCGAATTTTTGGTTCTAGGACATGCCGATTTCCTCACGATGTTTTCCTTCACCGTTTTGAGAGCAGTGGTGATGAAATAAATTACACAAAGTAATGCGCCTAGCTGGGTTTGAACCCGCGACCTACAAATCGTAAGTCGGGGCCGTTACCACTCGGCCACCACTGCTCTCTGAATAGATCGTCCAATATTCCGTCTTCAAAATGAGCATGCGAGTTCATCCAATCTGGAGCGTGGAGGCAACGATGTGTAACTTGCTCGCAATAACAAACCCGACCTTCCTTAAGTGCTATCCTCTTAGGTGTGACGTTGGGGTAGGAATGAGGTATAGAGCGAACTGAGTTGGTTATGTAAGACGTTACGAATAATGGCCTGATGGTCTCAAAACTCTTGATTTGAAGAAAACGTCGTTTCTTCTCGTCAATTCTTCGCAAGATTAATAATAATCATTCATTTTTAGGGTTTCATACTATATACTATACTCCACTGTCCACCTGTATGTTACCAGGCTGTATCTCATGAACTGTGATAGCTAGACAATTGAAATTTTCACAGATGATATATTTCTGTTGCCGCTATAACAACAAATACTAAAAATATAACCCTTCTTGAAGTCGACTACAAACAGAATAAAATAAATTGTGTAAAAAATGTTGTATAGATGCGTACGAGTACGAGTACGGGTCCGACTCGCACTTGGCTGGTGATTTAATTAATTGTATCAGCCCATGATTGTAAATTGTAACGATACGTAAGCAATGCATCTTCTTCATCAAATACTCCTAATTTGTATTCTTTCCTTTTCATTTCATCAGAATCAATAAAGAATCTGTAAGCAATTTTGCCCCAATGAGGCTAGATTACAGTAATGTAAGTGGGATTGTTCGAAATAGTTAAAGTGGTGGGCTGGTTGGAGTAAAGGCCGCCATAGCCCACGTACAATGGTCCGCTAAGAACTAAGTGCGGAAACCAGACCACAATAGACAGATAACAGATAGATAGGAGAGTTACTGTGAAAGAACACAGATGAATTTAATTCAGTAAAAATCTGACACTCTCTCCCACTCCACCTAAAGCGTGAAAAGTTATTTGATGTTTTTGTTTTTTCACTAATGCGGTTTAAACATGACGACCGCTCACTGAGGATGAGGGACTGCCTCTGGGCAGCGAAGCAATTTGCTCTGCTCGTCCGTAAGGTTGGGCAGTGTGAGTGTGTTAGGAATCAACGGATTGCATACTTCTTAATATAATATATAATATACCTAATATATTCGCACAACTGTCACACAACGCCGTCTAGTCCCAAGCTAAGCAGAGCTTGTGTTGTGAATACTAGACAACTGATAAACATACTTAAATATTTCTAAATACATACATATTATAGATAAATTACACTCAGACACAGAATAAACAATTATGCTCTTTACACAAACATTTGTCCTTGGTGGGAATCGAACCCACGACCTCCGGCATAGCAGTCAGGGCCACTAACCACTAGACCAACGGGCCAGTCGAAGTATACTGCCTGCCACTGGCAGTCTCGTCTTCGTAAGTACATCGCCTAAACAGCCATAGTAAACTCGCAGATTTCGCTCTACACCTTGCCACATTCATACCCCACCATCACAAACTTGAATCAGTCAGTTCCGGGCGTACCTCAACCCGTCGTAGTTTGTGACAAATCAATATTTATTCAGAGGATGCAATCGGCATAGTGTAGAGACTGCGCCGTTAAATTATTGAGTACCACTGTTTCACAAGTTCTCAAGAAGGTGAGTGGGATATAAAGGTTTTATTATCATCATTATCATTTCAGCCGATAGACGTCCACTGTTGGACATAGGCCTCCCCCAAGCGTCGCCACAACGACCGGTCCTGTGCGTCTCGCATCCATCGGATTCTCGCGACCCTCACCAGGTCATCGGTCCACCTTGTGGGAAGCCTTCCAATGCAGCGTCTTCCAATACATGGTCGCCACTCCAGAACCTTTCATCCGCATCGACCATCTGTTGTGCATGCAATGTGCCACTTAAGTTTGGCGATTCTTCGAGCTATGCTTTATTTCTGATGTGATCACGCATGGAAACTCCGAGCATAACCCTTTCCATTGCCCTTTGGGTGACTTTAAGTCTTCTTATGAGGCCCATTGTAAACGACTACGTTTCGTTCTATATAGGTACTACATTATTATACTAGTTTTAGCATAGCATAGTCGGCCTTATAATGTTCCCACTGTTGGGACTCAGGCCTCCTCTCTAGGAGAGGGAATGGGCCATAATCCACCACGCGGGCCCAGTGCGGGTTGGTGGATGACACATGTCTTCGAATTTTTTGTTCTAGGACATGCCGGTTTCCTCACGATGTTGTCCTTCACCGTTTTGAGAGCAGTGGTGATGAAATAAATTACACAAAGTAATGCGCCTGGCTGGGTTTGAACCCGCGACCTACAACTCGTAAGTCGGGGCCGTTACCACTCGGCCACCACTGCTCTACTATTTATTCTAATATTATACTAGTTACAGATATTTATCTGTAATTGGTAAGTCGATACAGCTCAACACATCAAAGAAGATGATTTACGTTCTGAACAATTCTCACGCAGTTCTGGCACAAGTCAACTTCAACCCTTCAAAGTCAGTGAAGCATTTAAAATACTTAGTGAAATAACTTCTAAACTCAAATAATAATCTGCATCAGACTAGTGTCAAGTTATTTGGGAACTTTCACCTCAAGTACAGTCATGCGCATCAACATGTATTCACTTTTAATAATATATTTATTATAAAAAAAACTGGGCAAGTGCGAGTCGGGATCGCGCACTTAGGGTTCGATACACACTACAATTCCCGAATGGAGTCTCGAAGATTTTTCCGAATTGCAAAAAAGTTTTTTTTTTGTGACGTAGGTAACAACAAATTTACTGTTTTCAGATTGATTCCTATATCTGTGCTATAAGATCTTGCTTTATGCCAAATTTCAGGATTCTGGGTCAACGGGAAGTACCTTATGAATTTTGATTCTTTTGAGAATATCGAAATATACGGTTTTTCCAACATAAACGGCCGTATCTTTTTTATTCGTTAACTTAGAAGTTTTATTTTTTTACAGCTTCAAGAGACCGCAGAGTATATGGTTTTAATTTCAACTCAATACCTCTACGCGTTCCCGAGATAAGACAGACAGACGGACAACAAAGTGATCCTATAAGCGTTCCGTGTTTTCCTTTTGAGGTACGGAACCCTAAAAAACAGCCCAAGTGCGAGTCGGACTCGTACACGAAGGGTTCCGTACTGCCCGTAGCAAAAAAAGTCACGTTTATTGTATGGGAGCTACACTTAAATATTTATTTTATTCTGTTTTTAGGTGTAGTGGCGACAGCAATACATCATCTGTGAAAATTTCAACTGTCTAACTATCACGGTTCACGGGCCTGGTGACAGACAGACAGACAGACAGCAGACTGATAGCAATAGGGTCTCGTTTTTACTCTTTGGGTACGAAACCCTAAAAACAAAAATTTTCAACTACCTACCCAATTATACCTATATTATATATCATTATTATATATTATTATCCACCACTCCGCACTGGGCCCGCGTAGTGGATAACGGCCCATTCCCTCACCTAGAAAGAGGGGTCCTGAATCCCAGCAGTGGGAACATTAAAAGGCTAATCAGCCTTAAGCATAATCATGCTATGCTATGCTTATGCTTATATTATATATTTATTTATTTATTTTCCTTTATTCCTAATATATACACAATAACCCTACCTAAACTATGGCGTCAAAAAATTCCTCCACATCGCTGTCGACTGGAAGTGTGCCCAAAAGACTGGCGGCATTGCCACGTTGTATGGCAATGCTTAATCTCTGACCGAGGTAAAAGCCAGGAATTTTTTGACGCCATATTTTAGGTAGGAGTTATTGTGTATATATTATGTAATTTTAATTAGTTAAGTGTTTTTATTTTTCTTGTCTTGTTTATTCCTATATTTATTATTACCTATGGGTTTGAAAAACAAATGTTCATAATACAAATTACCATCAACACCTTAGCAGCAGAAATGCTCTGAATTTTTCCGTGTACTTCTAAATATCCGTGACTGTACTATAAGTGAAGGTCAGACAAAGTCAAACGGTTAGAATCGATACAGGATTGTTGCGTATTTCGATCACAAATGCTGCGTATTAGAGAACAGAATTTATTTGTGTTACATTGTATGCTTGGATTACAAATGGCGAGAGAAGAGAACCGTTCTAGACAAAGCCTATGATTGAAGAGGTAGGGTACAAACACCTGCTTACAATGCTGACTACGTTTTAGGCTTAATATATATATATACAACGTGTTTTTTAGGGTTCCGTACCTCAAAAAGAAAAAAAACGGAATCCTTTTAGGATCACTTTGTTGTCCGTCTGTCTGTCAAGGCCCTTTATAATAAATAATAAGAACGCATGGAGGTATCGAGTTGAAATTAAAACCATATAAGTACTCAAAACTGCGGTCTCTTGAAGCTGTGAAAAAATCAGACTAAAAAGATACGGCCGTGTCGCAAAAAACGTGTATTTACACTTTCGAGGGAATCAAAATTCATAGTTCCCGTTGACTTAGAATCCTGAAATTTTGCATGACGCAAGGCCTTATAGCTCAAGTTTAGGAAAAAATCTGAAAACTGTATGATTTGTAGTTACGTCACTTAAAAAAAAACTTTTTTGCGATTTGGGAAAATCTTCGTAACTCAATTCGGGAATTGAACTGTTGTCATAGGTAAGTTTGTACTAAACCCTCAGTGCTCGAATCCGACTCGCACTTACCCGGTTGTGTTCCTCAAAATATCAACAACATTTCGCAATCATAATTAAAATTTCAACGTAACGCAACAACATAATAATTTGAACGTAACTGAAACGAAACGGTAACTAAAACGCAAACCAAACGCAATAATGCTGCAAAATTTATAGCAGTGAATAATTTACTTCTAAAACTACTATTATGAACATTTGTAGCGAGGTGTTACAATTATTAACAATTATTAACTGATAGGGGAACTAATCAATCATGTGTACTAATTAATTTATTAGAGTTTAGTTGGTAATTTCGTGTGCCGTTTAATATTGTAGGATGGCTGACGATACATAAAACAATTATTAAATTGCTAAATAGGGTGTGTGGTTCTAAATTAGCTGAGATATGCGGATTCGCCTGCCTTTTTGAGGCGGGAAATCATAGCAGTAATGCTAGAAAAGGAGGAGGCCGATTTCCGGCCACCGTAGGCGCGGACTTCCGGACGGCGAGCAATGAGTAGCTCGCCGTCCGACCGACCGGTAACCGTCCAGACCAAGCTCAAGTCGTCGACGGCGCGTACTGTTCCACGCGCGCCTCAAGGAGATGTCAGCAAACCGTAGGGGCCCAGCAGGGTCGAAACGTACTGGGCCAAGGGTTTGCTTCTGAAAGGAAGTCCCGGCCCTGGTACGAAAGGCAACGAAGGAACAGGAGTGGGTTTTTAGTCAGTAAAAGTCTGACACTATCTCGCGCACCGCCCAAGAGCGGGGGATGTCATTAGATGATTTTCACACAGAAAAAAAAGGCGGGATATCATCAAATACTTTCTGTCACTCTGAGTAGAGCGCAGTGTCATACTGACTAAATACCCACCTATAGTCATAGTCATAGTAATTAATCGGTAAGAAATTCTTACAAGTCATATGTATAATTTTTAAGTTACATTATAGTTAACAAATACATTACAATGTCAAATAATATAAAATGTCAAACAAATAAAAGACAATACAAGAAAACAAATAAATAGAAGTCAAATCACAAATTAAAATTAAAATAAATCTAAAAGTCACAACAATTTTCAGTCCAAATTTATATTTACGTCAAAGTTAAATTTTTAATTTAAATCATAAATTCGTCAAAAGAATAAAAAGTTTGCTCGATAAGCCATTTTTTTAAACGAGCTTTGAAGCTGCCTCAAGCAGCCTATATAATATTCCTTCAGATGTCCTTTGCATTCTAGGGCCACAGTAATCTTTTAAAATCCTGCAGTCCTAGCAGACATCGACTCTAGTAGCCAGTCATCCATTTCGCTGACATCTTTGAAGCATGCGTGGAACACTGTCATCATTTCAGCCGAAAGACGTCCACTGTTGGACATAGGCCTCCCCCAAGCGTCTCCACAACGACCGATCCTTTGCGTCTCGCATCCACCGCATTCCCGCGACTCTCACCAGGTCGTCGTCATCATCATGATGGTGATGATGATGATGTGTGGAACACTACACGCTGTTGAATCGGGCTTGGTTCTTACCAGGTTACCAAGTTCTTCAGCTGCTTACCTTTTCGATGGGATAAAAGAGTCAAAAGGCAGAGTAGGAAGACTTTTAAAATATTGACCAAAGAACTTTTAAAGGTCGAGGGGTGATATAGACAGCAGGTCATCTTTGAAGGTGGCTTATTGTCAGCTCAATAAACAGCTTTGACGATAAATAAAAAAAACTGGCTAAAAAAACGGCAAAAAAATCACGTTTGTTTTAGGGGAGTCCCTCTTAAATATTTATTTTATTCTGTTTTTGTTTTTATAGCGATAACAGTCCGTCTGTCCGTCAATACAAATCATCCGTGAAAATTTCAACTATTTAGCTATCACTGTTTATGATATACCGCCTGGTGACAGACAGATAGACGGCGGAATAGTAATAGGATCGCGTTTTTATCCTCTGGGTACGAACCCCCAAAATAATATTTTATACAAACACAGAGTAAAAGTACACACGCTAAAAAGTCACTTTGACTCGAAGGGGATCAAAGGCTCATAGCGTTGCGGGTTCAAGCAAAATACTATTTAAATAGGTCCCCACAGGGTCAAACGTTGCGTGCAACCCAATCTCATAGGGCATCTCCATGCGAGGAGGCACTGAATGTTTACCATGTGACCTTCAATCATAACCCTTGTTATTGTATCGGCATGAAGTTTGAGAATGGCTCACGTCAACGTAAAAATATTTGTCTGTCAGAATCGTTGATTTGGGATATAATAATGATAATTATCTTTGAAATAGTTTTTCCATATTTTGAAATAGTTTTTCACCAACCGGGGGTTGTCCTTGGGTGCATTATATAGCATAGCGCGTACAGGGATAATCGGTTGGTATCACACTCCATTAAAATTATCTAAAGGGCCTCTGCCCAAAAAAAAAAAGCATACTGAAAGACTGGCCTGTTGGTCTAGTGGTTAGTGGCCCTGACTGCTATGCCAGAGGTCGTGGGTTCGATTCCCACCCATTACAAATGTTTGTGTGATGAGCACGATTATTTGTTCTGTGTCTGGGTGTAATTTATCTATAATATGCACGGATATCTATGATAATATGTATGTATTTGGAAATATATAAGTATGTTTATCAGTAGTCTAGTACTCATAACACAATCTCCGCTTAGCTTGGAACTAGACGGCGTTGTGTGATAGTTGTGGAATATTATTATTATTATTATTATACAACCGAATTGATAACCTCCTCCTTTTTTTTAAAGTCGGTTAAAAATAAAATTTATTTATTTCAAGTGACATGACTCATTGGGCACGCCACAATTATGGCGGTAAGTCCCCTCTTTGAGGAGTGGCTGGAAAGAATACATGGCGTCCTTACCTACCGCATGACGCAGGTCCTCACCGGTCATGGTAAGTTCGGGAGGTTCCTGCACCGAATTCGTGCGGAAGAAACGCCTGGGTGCCGCCATTGTGTGGACCGCCCGGAGGACACGGTGGAGCATACGGTAGAGGTGGGGCGATCGGCGGCGGTGATCTCTCGCACCGGGCATTGTTACAGGCCATGGTCCGGAGCGAGGAGGAGTGGCAGGCGGTCGCAGCAGTAATGCTAGCAAAGGAGGCTGCCGATCGCGTGAGGCAACGGTCCTCACGTCCCAACCGCCGCCGGGATTCCGATCCCGATTACCGGCCACCGTAGGCGCGGGCTTGCGGACGGCGAGTAATGGGTGGCTCGCCGTCCGACCGTCCGGTAACCGTCCGGACTGAGCCCAAGTCGCCACGCGCGCCTCAGGGAGATGTCAGCAAATCGTACGGGCCCAGCAGGGTCGAAGCCTACTGGGGCCAAGGGTTGTGTGAAAGCGAAACCCGGGGCCCTGGGATGAAGGCATAGAAGGAACAGGAGTGGGTTTTTAGTCAGTAAAAGTCTGACACTATCTCCCGCTCCGCCCAAGAGCGGGATTTGTCATTAGATGATTTTCCCACCTAAAAAAAAAAGTGACATGAGTCATATTATAAAAAACAGACATAATTATACAATCACAATTACATAGGAGGGTTAAGTCAAGGGGGTGTCTGACAGTTAAAATCCAGTAAACAGGTTGTATCTGTCTGATGAAGAAAGTATTGTTGTATCAAGTGATTTCAGAACTTCAAGATTTGTAATAGCTCTCCAAAAGACATCCACTGCTGGGCATATGCATCCCACAAGTGTCGCCACAACGATCGGCTCTGTGCGTCTAGCATCCATCAGATTTTCAGGACTCTCACAAGGTTATTGTGGACCTTGTGGGATGCTTTCTAACGTTGGGTTTTCCGGTACGCGATCGCCACTCCAGAACTTTTCGACCCTATCAACCATCTGTTCTGCGAGCAATTTGCCCTGTTCACTAGCACTTAAGTTTGGTAGCCTCCTTCCACTCAATTGAAAGAAAGAAAGAAAAAGAGTTTATTTACGTCAAACATGGCTTAAAAAGGTAAGGTATGCCTTAAAAATAAAAACAAATAACAAAAATGACTTATATTATAAGTGGTAGGATATAATATAATATAATATAATATAATATAATATAATATAATATAATATAATATAATATAATATAATATAATATAATATAATATAATATAATATAATATAATATAATATAATATAATATAATATAATAGAAAGCTGAAAGCAGTGGTGGCCCAGTGGTAACGGCCCCGACTTACGAGTTGTAGGTCGCGGGTTCAAACCCATACGCAGGCGCATACTTTGTGTAATTTATTTCATCACCACTGCTTTCAAAACGGTGAAGGAAAACATCGTGAGGAAACCGGCATGTACGAGAACCAAAAATTTGAAGACATGTGACATCCACCAACCCGCACTGGGCCCGCGTGGTGGATTACAGCCCATTCCCTCTCCTAGAGAGGAGGCCTGAGTCCCAACAGTGGGAACATTATAAGGCCGACTATGCTATGCTATAATATAATATAATATAATATAATATAATATAATATAATATAATATAATATAATATAATATAATATAATATAATATAATATAATATAATATAATATAATATAATATAATATAATATAATATAATATAATATAATATAATATAATATAATATAATATAATATAATATAATATAATATAATATAATATAATATAATATAATATAATATAATATAATATAATATAATATAATATAATATAATATTCCACAACTATCACACAACGCCGTCAAGTCCCAAGCTAAGCAGAGCTTGTGTTATGGGTACTAGACAACTGATAAACATACTTATATATTTCTAAATACATATATAGATAAATTACACCCAGACACAGAACAAATGATCGTGCTCATCACACAAACATTTGTCCTGGGTGGGAATCGAACCCACGACCTCCGGCATAGCAGTCAGGGCCACTAACCACTAGACCAACTGGCCAGTCAAAGTCATATGCATCACATCCGCGCAAAACGGCCAGCGCTCAGCAAAATTCTGGGGCTCGTGCAAGACAGAGCCTCAGGGCTGATTTTCAGCACCAGCCGTCGTCGACTGTGAGACTTTGATCGGCCAGCGAGGATTACATATTATATACTTAAAATCACTGAATAAACAAACCAAAAACATTAATTCATAACAATAAACCATTACATATACGTAAAAGGGAACCAAAATAAAAACAAAAAAACACAGGTTGGCAAAAAACATTGACGTATTCGATTATTATAGTCGATCGATAAACGATCGAACTTAAAACCAGAATTGTCAATACGCAGTCACAAAGTCACATTTTGAGTCTGTGGTAGGCGTGGGCAAAGTGTGTAATCTTTGCGATTAAAACATTTGCATCTGAATCACTGAAATGTTCCGGACCAGTGATATGCATCATTTGGAACATCGACTGAAATAATGCAAACGGAACATTTGGAACATCGGCTCAAAAGATACAAATGGAACATTTGGAACATCAGTTCAAATAAATCATGATCTGTTACGTCGCCTCATAATCACACTGAGACAGAGAAATGTTAGATGATATTTTAATTGCCACTTAGAGAAGATCCAAGGTAAATAACACAGATTCAAATTATATTAATACACACCCTAATATTCCACTCATTTCAACACCTCCATCTACAAATAGCTGCTTCTCCGCAGACAACCACAGAACACCACAAAATACTGCTTGAATGTATAATATAATATAATGTTAGCATCATACCGTGTTTCTGAATGCCTCGCATAGCACGCGGTTGCTCTGCGTGTACAGCATACATACCACAACGTAACGCGCCAAATAATACACAAGTGAGAAGTTTAGTATGGATTCCGTGGTAGTTTTAACTGAAGTTTAAAACTTAAAGTTAATTATGTTGGAGTAATTACGCAGGTGGTTTATTTTGTTCGCTGTTAATTTTGTAGTTGTAATATTTATTTGAGCAGTGGTGGCCGAGTGGTAACGGCTCCGACTTGCGAGTAGTAGGTCGCGGGTTCAAACCCAGCCAGGCGCATTACTTTGTGTAATTTATTTCATCACCACTGCTCTCAAAACGGTGAAGGAAAACATCGTGAGGAAACCGGCATGTCCTAGAACCAAAAATTCGAAGACATGTGACATCCACCAACCCGCACTGGGCCCGCGTGGTGGATTACAGCCCATTCCCTCTCGTAGAGAGGAGGCCTGAGTCCCAGCAGTGGGAACATTATAAGGCCGACTATGCTAATATTTATTTATTTTATTATGTCTTGGCTCACGTTTGTCCACTATCTCACCTGATGGGGAGCGATGATGTGGCCGACGATGGAGCACACTTCTCTAGAAGTAACCTATTCACTCTTGACTCGGCTCCATAGTACCCTCGCCTATGGCTCGGGCGAATTCCGTCTCGGCTCACAAACTTTCTCCACTTGTAACAAAGTATACCAATAATCAAACAGAAGCAACGGACATTGATAGTCATCAATGCTTTGCTCCCACAGTTTGAAGACTTTAGAAACATTGCGTCCAGTATGGTATACCAGCCTCCAACGTATAGATCTACACAATTTATATAGTAATAGCTTTCTCGCTGGCCATTCTCATATTCCGTTGTTACCATTGTATCCAAATACGTTTAAAACGGAGTTGAAACATTGTAAAAGTTGGTGATGCGAAAACTATGACTATACTATTTTACGCGATTTTCGTGTTAGGAATACGAACAAGGATACCTCCTGATCCGTTCCTGTACGTGTTTAAAAACGTAACAGTGAAAATTCCAAAGCTCAAGCATTTTTCTCAAGCCGGACTATCATCAAGGTGCTAGAAGATCGCGCATCGACCGACTGTAAAGTCAATCGGCGACGTCCACTTGAAGTAGCTGCCGTACACCACACTGGAGTGATCTTAACAGTTAATGTCATCGGTCTGATGCAAACCAGTATTCCAGTACCTGTAGCGTTAAAATCATCAAAACCTAGGATGTTTTTAACTGTGTATGAAATTTAAAAAGAAAATATGATATGTGTGGCTCTTGTGATGTGTGTGTGAATGTCGTTTTGATTTAAAAAAAAAATGATGATTACAATTGTTCAACTAATATTTCAGGAATTAAGTCGAAATTTATCAAATTCAACTTTTCGCGTTCGCTCACATCTCGTACCGCATGTAACAAACACAATCTGCACTGTAACACAGATTCAGCACAAATTACCGCCACTAATGCAAGTATAATGCTGCCCCGCTATTATATTATACGTTAGAAAATCCACTGTGTACGGAAAATGCACTACAGGTGAAAGAAAATGTACAGAAAACTCGCTGTATATTTGTGAAGTGAGAATATGTTGCGTTGTTTTCATAACTGAAGAATGAGGTTTTATTATAATTTATGTTATTATTAAAATGGTATTGCTGCTACATTTTTTTTATTAGTTTGCAGGTAAATAAGGCTTGCAAGAATGCTTGAAAGAAATCTGAAACGTTTATTTCAAATAGATCAAGCCAATGTCGATTTCGCAAAACCAAATCAAGCATCGGCTCTAGCAAGACCCGTCAAATTCCAGAAAACCCTGAGCGGAAACAATAAATCGATAAAAAATCAACTTGCAGAATATTTTTATTATTTTCTAGCTAACCCGGGGAACATCGCACTGCCTAACATTCAATGAATAAAGTATATCTTTCGATATAGTCAACCGATTGCTATGAAACAAAGCCTAAGTAATATATCAAGTTACACACAATTTTAATTTACTTCACGGTACTTCACGCCGGAACAGCTGCTCAAACTTTATCAAGCTCAAGTTCGATCGTGTATGGAATACTGCTCTCATCTTTGGGATGGGTCTGCCAAATACCAGCTTGATGCTCTGGAGTCGATTGAGAAGCGAGCCAAGAGGATCATCGGTGATGATGCACTTGTCGAATCAAAACTCCAAAGCCTTGAGCACCGACGCCGAGTTGCTAGCCTGTCGGTTTTCTATCGATTACACTTCGGGGAGTGTGCGTTGGACACAATTTAATTGCACCAAGTCCATTCCATCATCGGACCACTAGACGTACGGCGTTGCGCCATCGGTACATGGTGGACATCCCACCCATACGTACAAAGCGTTTTGGGAACACATTCATAATGCGTACAGCTAAGGAGCGGAAATCCCTGGCGGAGTCTGTGTTTCCTGATAGCTACAACCTAGGGGTCTTTAAGTCAAGAGTGAATAGGTTACTTCTAGGCAAGCGTGCTCCATCGTCGGCCACATCATCGCTTACCATCAGGTGAGATAGTGGTCAAACGCGAGCCTATCAATAATTAAAAAAAAATATTATAAAAGTTATCTACATCAATTTCGTACATTATACGTGATGAGCGCACAACTACCTACACATTCTAGCAACCTGGGTCATTACGCCGCTGTGCCAAGTATTTGTAGGCAATATAACGCATTGGCTAAAACTATAAGCTTGGACATCTGCGAGTCACTGCCAAAGTATAAGAAATGTTTACAAGATTTGATTTAATTTAATTTAATGATTTTATTATTTTTTATTAATAAATATGTTCGAGAGCAGTGGTGGCCCAGTGGTAACGGCCCCGACTTACGAGTTGTAGGTCGCGGGTTCAAACCCAGCCAGGCGCATTACTTTGTGTAATTTATTTCATCACCACTGCTCTCAAAACGGTGAAGGAAAACATCGTGAGGAAACCGGCATGTCCGAGAACCAAAAATTCGAAGACATGTGACATCCACCAACCCGCACTGGGCCCGCGTGGTGGATTACAGCCCATTTCTTCTCCTAGAGAGGAGGCCTGAGTCCCAACAGTGGGAACATTATAAGGCCGACTATGCTATGCTATGCTAATATATGGCCAACAGTGGACGTCTATCGACTGAAATGATAATGATGATGCAAATGCTTGCAAGATACGAGTACATTCTAAAGCTACTGTAAATACGACAGCCTATTCTCAAAACAACATTTAAATCCTGCATCTTGAACAGCACCTTTAATATCTCAAGAACATCTCCAATTACCCTCATCCCCCAACTAGATATCGTCGAAGAAATTAGTTAAAACAATTCTATCTAACTAGAAAATTACAGCATTCGCATGCTTACAAAACTGTTACGTGTTATTAGTATTGGGAAATCAATTTAAATGAAGCTCTCGAGAATTTCTACTGCCGTTACGAAAATACAGCGCTTTGGGGAATAGACTAATTTACATTGTTAGGGATGGGACATGTTTGGTTTGTTGTAACAAATTAGTCGATTTGTTGATAGTGAGTTGAGCAGAATTTAATAATCGACTCTTGTTTGGATTTGGACGTACCAGATTAATTTTGGAATCATATTTCTGGGAAAGGTATTAGTTACATTACATTTGACGGAGAACGACGACGAGACGGCAGAAGTTATTATATATACCTCCGTGAGTGTGACCGTGGCATCACCGCGGGCCCTAACAGAATACTAGCGCTGCGTTATATTTTTTTGTGGTAGGAAATCATCCAACGACCTCTCGCTCCACGGTGGAACGAAAAGACGTCATTTATCATCTCCCTAGCTTTTCCTACCTTCACCTTTTTACTACCTTGATAGGTCGGTTTCCAGTCTAACTGAATGCGGATGTATCAGAGTTTTACTGACTAAGCCCCAACTGTCTCCTTCCCTGACATCTCTCTGAGGTGCGCGTGGAACGAAACGCATATTCGACGACTGGGGTTTGATCCGGACGGTTACCGGACGGCCGGACGGCGAGCTACCCATTGCTAATCGTCCGCTAGTCCGCGCCTATGGTGGCTTGTAGTCTCGGTTGGGGTCACGGCGGTTGAGGCATGAGGATGTCCATTCACACACGCGTGTGGTCGTCTCCTTGACTAGCATTACTGTTTCGGAGAAGAAGGCGACTAACTCTCGCTCCGGACTGTGACTTGAACCAGTCGTGCTATTGTCTAAGAAAACAGCCTTGAGCGCAGCGCTGGCCGCAGCGACGAAATCCAAATACTTACATAGGATTAACAATCCAATGTATAGGTCCATTGGATTATTAATCAATTTAACAAATTATTTTTAAAATTAAAAATGTCATTAGGATTGATTAGAAAAACGATTTTATCTACCTCGATGACTTTTTAATTAATTAATTTTTAATGAATTTTTTTTTGTTTTTGTTTTTACTAAAAATATCATCGGGATTTAAAAAAGTACAGTTTAATTTGGAAAAAGCCGACGAAGAATTCCACCACTGGGTGGTCCAGAATCATGTACTGATCTGTGGTATTCATTCGTGCGTCGATGTCAAAGACCCTGTATAACACCATCCCTGTAACCGTTCAGTTTAGGTTGTCAAATGGATCGAGCTCGTGGTAGGGCCTATTAATTGTCTCATCATCATCATCATCATCATTTCAGCCGAAAGACGTCCACTGCTGGACATAGGCCTCCCTATGAACCTGGAATTAGTTGTCTACGGATAAACAAATACAACTTAGCCCCCGCCCCGCTCCCCGCCCCGGTTTTACTGCACCGCTCTCTTAGAGGTGCCGTCTGCTGGGACTAACCTCCTAAGGTTTGCCCCTTTGTCACGAGCCATACGTATTGGTAATAATATAGCACTATCGGAGGATATATTTGGCCAAAACCTGCCGAAATTTTTAAAAGCAGCTCAAATAATTATTGAGAAAGGTCTGGACATTACATCCTAATTCATTTAAGAATACCATAACTATGTACATATATTGTATTAAGTGCTAGTTATAACATCGCCTTGGACTAGTCTGTAAAGGTGTTATAATGTAATAAATAAATAAAATAAATAAATAAACTTGAAATTCATTAGTATTGTTAGTTGATTTTCATAACTTCTTTGTCCCATCACTATGATAATTTCAAGTAACTATGTTTTTATTAAGGCTATGAACAGTGTGAATTGAAACATGGCGGATCCACAGCATTAGCATAATAAACATATTACTTCGGTTTACTGCTTTTCGCTAGTCATACTACGAGGACAAGAAATTGATGCTGTGACTGGTTCCTATGTTTTAATGTCTCCTTTTTAATACCGTTCATGGTTTCAACAAAGTTTTCGTGTTTATAAATACAGTCTAATGCAGGGGCGCCGTCTCCGTGGGTGTTCGGGGGGCTCGAGCACCCATGAGATATAAACAGTGGGTGCTGAGCACCCCTGAGAATAGACATCGAGAAACAGATCAGTAATCGCCTTTTAGGGATGGGCGTTTTTTCATTACCCGACGACCCGTTTAGCGCAGTGGTTTAGAGATCCGGTTGAGACGCAAGGGTCGCGGGTTCGATTCCCGCACCAACACAAATGTTTGTTGATGAAACAGATATTTGTGATGGTTCTGGGTGTTTGTGGTACCTTCATTGTTCCTGGTTTCCATAGTACAAGGGAAAACCTTAGTTTGGGACCAGGACAATGTTTCCCAATTTATTAAATTTATTTATTTGTCGGTTGTCAGTGTGCATTTCTCTTCTCACACTTTGCCACTTTTTCTAGTCATCAAATGAGCATGAGCACCCATGAGGGTTTCTAAAAGCCGGCGCTCCTGGTCTAATGAGTTATTTGCGACAGCAGTGGTGGCACATTAGTAACGGCCCTGGCTTACGAGCTGAGTCGCGGGTTCAAACCCGGCCAAGCGCATTATTTTGTGTAATTTAAAGTGACGGAAAACATCATAGAAAACCGGCATGTCCTAGAATCAAAAATTCGAAGACATTATGACGTCCACCATACAGTAAGAATATTTAAGGCTGATTATGATATATGCTTATGCTATTATGAGTGATTTCTTGATAGAAAATATTCATCATCATCATCAGTCTGGGCTTTCCCCAACTGTGTTCAAGTTGGTTATAGTCTCTCAAGTGCCGCCATAATGACCGGTCCTATGCGTCTCGCATCCATCAGATTCCCGCGACCCTCACCAGGGTCAGCGTTCCACCTTGTGGGAGGCACAAACTTTCACCTTTATAATATTAGTGTTTTTTGGGAAAATCATCCGATGATATCCTCCGATCTTGGGCGGAGCGAGAGAGGGAGTGTCAGACTTACTGACTAAAAAGCCACCCCTGTTCTTTCGTTGCCTTTCATACCAGGGCCGAGTCTTCCTTTCAGAATCAGACCCTTGGCCCCAATAGTCGATCTTGGGCGGAGCAAGAGAGGGGGTGTCAGACTTACTGACTAAAAAGCCACCCCTGTTCTTTCGTTGCCTTTCATACCAGGGCCGAGTCTTCCTTTCAGAATCAGACCCTTGGCCCCAATAGGCTTCGACCCTTACATCTCCTTGAGGCGCGCGTGGAACATTACCTACGCGCCGTCGACGAATAATAGATTGTGGTATCCCAATTAATATTTTCATTTCATAAAGTTTATATTCCTAATTATCCCTTTTGTTAATTCTCAGAAGAGAAAACCACATTTAGTGATTTGAAGTCAGAATTTATCGAATAAGAGAACATGGTTCCCAAGTAAACATGAAAATCAAAGGGATATACGACCCGACATGAACTTATAACGATGGATTACCGCAGATTGGGTTAAAGAGGCTTTTATATAGGTACTCTACGAGCTTCGACCAGCAAAGTTATCCTAAGGGCACATTCTCCCGCTTAAAAAGTATTCTATGTTCTATTCCAGGACATGAAATAGAACATAGAATACTAAAAAATACAAAGAATACTACACATAGAATAATAAAAGCCTACTGAAGTCATGGGTGATGCGAAAGAGAACCCAGGGGCCCTGGAACAAAGGCAAAGAAGGAACAAGAGTGGGTTTTAGTCAATAATAGTCTGACACGAAAGGGCGGGAGATGTCATTGGATGTTTTCCCTCCTAAAAAAAAAATATCCACTTCGAACCAATTTGCGAATAATTAAAACAGTCATCGAACGTCACATAAAAAAAATGCCACCAAAAATTAAACTTTTTCCATTTCAACCCTTACCACAGACTAAAAATCCATAGAACTTCCTAAAGTTTAAATCCCCAGTACAACGAATAACAGCGGTTTTCTTTAGGATCGGCTGTTTACGACTGTGACGTCAGTATGGAGCTCAGTTCATTTGTTTTTATGGCGTCTGTAGAATTATGCACGTCCGCCAGATGAGTAATGATTATGACACGAATAAAATGAAGGTGTTGCTTGATTCTCTTGTCAGGGGGAGCCTTAAGGTTTTTTTTATGGGTGGTTTTGAGGTGTAATGTGACTTGTTACTTACGGCAGTGAATAAAACGTTAAGACTGGCCTGTTGGTCTAGTGGTTAGTGACCCTGATTGCTATGCCGGAGGCAGTGGGTGCGATTGTCACCCAAGACAAATGTTTGTGTGATGAACAATGATCATTTATTCTGTGTCTGGGTTTAATTTACCTATTAGATGAAAATAAACATAATCAGCCTTTTTAATGTTTCCAATGCTAGGACTCAGGCCTCTCGTGTAGGAGAGGGAATAGGCCGTAATCTACTAGGACATGCCGGTTTCCTCACGATGTTTTCCTTCACCATTTTGAGAGCAGTGGTGATGAAATAAATTACACAAAGTAACGCGCCTGGCTGGGTTTGAACCCGCGACCTACAACTCTTAAGTCAGGACTGTTAACACTGGGCCACCAGTGCTCATTATCCGGGCACGGGCTCCAGATCATGGCCTGTATCAGGGCACGGTACGGCACCGATCGCACTCACGAGAACACGCCGGTGCTTCGGCCAAGCGGGGCACACCTCCAAAAATTCAAAACTACACACAGGCCTACATGGGCACTTATAAAATTTCAGAAACTTGTGCCCGATTCCATATTGATCGTTTGACCGTTTCCTATGAAGAAGAACCGGCAAGAAACTCCATGGTTACTCTCTTTACAGTATGCTCTACCGTGCGGCGAAGGTAGCGCGACGATTACTTCATGTTCGCGAGGCAAACTTGACTGGAGATCGTCCAAGATGGAGAGATTTGGAAGAGCAGGGGGAAGCAATGGTGGCCGAGTAGTAATAGCCCCGACTTACGAATTGTAGGTTGCGGGTTCAAACCCAGCCAGGCGCATTACTTTGTGTAGTTTATTTCATCACCACTGCTCTCAAAACGGTGAAGGAAATCATCGTGAAAAAACCGGCATGTCCTAAAACTGAAAAATTCGAAGACATGTGACATTCACCAACCCGCACTGGGCCCGCGTGGTGAATTACGGCCCATTCCCTCTCCTAGTAGAGAGGAGGCCTGAGTCCCAACAGTGGAAACATTAAAAGGTTGACTATGCTTATGCTTTATAAGGGGAAGCAATGTAATACAAAGTAGATTATGTGATATTTCGATAGAGCCATTACATTTATGACTTATCGATAAACGTTATCACCGTTAGAGTGTTACCTAGTTTAGAGCGTTCTTAGTATCGAAGTACTCACCGCACATAACAGCACTAGTAGTAAGCCCCTTATCAGCATGGTGTTTGAGCTCCTCACATCACGGTACACCAAACTAAGTCATTTGCACCTGGAACAAAGAGAAAATTAAATTAATATAAAATTATATTAAATTGATATGCAATGATATACAAAGCACAGGTTCGATGTATTATGCATTTTGCAAACACACGATCATGGACATTTTGCAGCCAAACCCACCCAACCTAGCCTAGCCTTTGCCCGGTAGGGCAAATTAGTATGTCCTAAAATTTGTAGTGGAATTCGCATTAGATTTTAGGAACGGGTGGGGGGGGGGGGTGTTTCTTCTAATCGAAAATTTGGTTGATGCACGACTGCATTAAAATATTGCCCTTTATAAATTGGTTTGATGAAATGAGAAATGAATATATGAAAAAAAAAACCGGGCATGTGCGATTCGGACTCACGCACTGACGGTTCCGTACAAACTTACCTATGAAAACAGTTCAATTCTCGAATTGAGTTACAAAGATTTTTCCGAATCACAAAAAAAGGTTTTTTTTTCGTAGCCACAAATTTACAGATTTCTGATTTTTACCTATATTTGTGCTATGAGACCTTGCTTCATGCCAAATTTCAGAATTCTAGGTCAACGGGAAAGTACCCTTATGAATTTTGATTCCCTTGAGTGTCGAAATATACGTTTTTTGCGACATAAACGGCTGCATCTTTTTTTTCGTTGACTCAGGAGTTTCGCATTTTTCGATACTACTTTTTTATTCCAAAGAAACAAATACATACTTTGAAAATCTAGACTTTATTTTCGAAATAACTTGAATCTAAGTAAGCTTATCTAGTAACCTCGATCCTGCTGACGTGCCTAGGTATACCATTCAACCTTTCTCCGGAACATAAACTGTAGCTAAATAAAACTGTTCGAGAGTTAAAGAATTTGGATAAGATATTATTATAAAGGAGTTAGAAGTTCTTTGTTTTTTCAGCCTGATTCTTTTGTGCCTATACAAAAATTTATATGAACGAGATAGACGTTATTGGACAACATTGCTATACTCATTATGCTAGGCGCTATTGGTTAGGTTGCTCTTTTTATTTTCACTTATCAAGACCCATTTAACTAAACAAAACATTATGATTTTTTTGAGGTCGGAAATCATCCTATAACTTCTCCCGCTCATGGGTGGAACGAGAAGACGTGTCAGACTTTTACTGGCTAAAACCCACCTATATTTTTCGTTTTAGGCTACAGTCACTCTTTCAAATTCTCCCGCAGCTGTAAATAATATACTAATAAATCTAGTGTGATGTTTTATTTCTTGTTTGTAAGTAACTTTTGGTTGTACAGATAATTTAAATAGCTAAAAAACTGGGCAAGTGCGAGTCGGACTCGCACCCTGAGGGTTCCGTAGAAGCTTACCTACGTAAACAGTTCAATTCCCGAATTGAGTTTTGAAGATGTTTTCCGAATCGCATTTTTTTTTGTGACAACAAATTTACAGTTTTCAGATTTATTCCTATACCTGTGCTACAAAAACTTGCTTTAAGCAGAATTTCAGGATACTGGGTTAACAGGAAGTACCCTATGTATTTTGATTTCCTCGAGAGTTTCGAAATACACGTTTTTTGAGACATAAACAGCCGTATCTTTTTTTTTTCGTTAACTTAGAAATTTGATTTTTTCACAGCTTCAAGAAACCGCAGACTTGAGCATATAGTTTTTTTAGTTAGACAGACAGCCATACAGACAGACGGAGAACAAAATGCTCCTATAAGGGTTCCGTTTTTTCCTTTTGAGGTACGGAACCTTAAAAAAAAATAAGAAGAATGGTAAGACTACTATTCAAAAAAGAAAACAATATCAAAATTGGTGGATGATTTAACATCATCGTTATTATTTTAGACTCTGATTGTTCCACAAATCTACACATTCAAAGGATTCGAGCTACCTTCATCAGGACATATTAAGTCCACTTACAGAAAGGTCTTTTAAAGTTGTGCTGAAATTGTGTCCCACACTTGTACCTGCTCCCGTTTCCAACTTCCAAAAACCTACCACATCTTCAGGTCTTGAGCCCACTTTGTAGAAATCGTTCAAAGCTTTGCTAGATTGTCTATCTCGGAGGCGCAATTAACGATATAATATATCTAAGCCTCCGACTTACAAGTTGCTGGTTGCATGTCTGTGTTATTTCATCACCACTGCTCTCAAAACGGTGAAGGAAGACATCGTAAGGAAACCGGCATGTCTTTCCCCATCCTCCAATCCGCACTGGGACCGCGTGGTGGTCTATGGCCTTTTCTAGAAAATTTTGAGACTTAGCAGTGAGAGCATTCTAAGGCTGATTATCCTAAGCTAATAGCTTCCACAGGTTTACCACATCCATATTCCCTTAATCCATGCCGTCGCGTGCCGTACACCGGTAGGTAACAGCCGCTCCGGCGCCAATCCGATCCGCTCTTATTGATGACAGCCATTATTCGCCCTTCAACAGCGGAGAACGTATTGTAGAACTTTCAACGTGTGTGCTTATGGTTATGTATCGCGACGTGGTGGAAGAAATCATATCAATTTGTAAGATCGGAATCAGGATGAAGATATCTGCAGGAGAACCAAAGTAACTAACATAGCTTGAAGAATCAGTGGCTCTGGGCAGGGCATATTGCTCACAGAACAAATGGTCATCGCCCAAGGACACGACGCCGACGGTGCTCCGCCCAGGTGGGGTGCTCTAAGGGGGGAGGGGGCTGCAGGAATGTTGAAAAGAGTAACCGTGTTCCTGGATCGCAACAGGCATTTGAAGGATCACAGGTGGTTTTTAGTCAGTAAAAGTCTGATATTCCCTCATTTAACCCAAATGCTCGAGGGCTAATGCCACCAATAAGTAATTCGCGACGCAGTTCGATGGGTGATATAACTTACTGTAACAAGAGTACCATCCAATTTTTTTTTATTAGTTATTATTATTTATTTCTTTAACTAAAAACACAAGGAAAATAAAAACCAACCAATATAGGTACCTAATATCAAACGCCATTCGTCTTAAAACACTTGTAACTATTACAAAAGCACTCGAAAGAGCCTGAACGTTCGGGAAAGCCTAAGTTTTGAAGAACAAACTATTAATCCCCGAACATAGGACTGAAGATTGTGCTGAAAGGGTGAGCTCCGCGGGATCTCGGCTAGAGATGGGAGGTGCCAGTTTCTTTGTTATCGAGTGTGTGAGCGACAATGAACAACATGGACGTTTTGGTCTATTTTTTTTTAAATAAATGGAATAATAATATTCCACAACTATCACACAACGCCGTCTAGTCCCAAGCTAAGCAGAGCTTGTGTTATGAGTACTAGACAACTGTTAAACATACTTATATATTTCACAAACATTTGTCCTGGGTGGGAATCGAAACCACGACCTCCGGCAAAGCAGTCAGGGCCACTAACCACTAGACCATCAGGCCAGTCAAATTTGATACACAATAAAGTCCATCTTTTCAGCCGAAAGACGTCCGCTGTTGGATATAGGCTTCCCCAAATGTCGCCATAACGACCAGTCCTGTGCATACGCATCCATCGGATTCCCGCGACCGTCACCAGGTCATCGAGCCATCATGTGGGGTGCCTAGCACCAACGCTACGCCTTTCAGTACGCGGTCGCCATTTCAGAACCTTTCGGTCCATCAACCAATGCTCTGCGACCAATGTACCCTGCTTATTACCATTAAGTTTGGTAATTCTTCGGGGCTATGTAAAAAATAAAGTAAATTTAATACATTTTTTCTATATATATTTGTTTTCACTAAATTGTGTCCATTATTATTATTTTCTCTATTTATCTCATAGTATTATCGTGAACTGTGATACTTTAGTTTGCATGAACTTAATATGTGTGGGTACCAAGGTGAAAAAAAATGGGACGGTGTACAAGTTGGTACCTATTGGCTACACCTTGAGGTGGGAAGTCATCAAATTATGACTTTTCCTGCCTAGTGTAGAGCGAGAGGGCGTGTCAGACTTTAACTAAAACCTATCTGTGTCCTACAGTTGCCCTTTGCGCTCTAGGTCACTCTTTCAAACGTTCCCACAACCCTTTTTAAAGCACTCGAAACCAAGATTTTGACTGTGTTTTATCTGTCAATCAAGCAACCTTTCCGCTTTAACGTACCTACGACACATTTAACGATCAGGAAGTAAAATAAAATACTTCCTTTTATCTTTTCCTTAACAACTGACACATCACAAATCCTTTGCTCTGCCCTACCCCTCAATCAAGTCAAGACAGAATAAACATTTACCTTTGAAGTTTATCGACATTTCCCATCACTAGGTTTCCGTCAAACAATCCGTGAGTTTTTCACGAAGTTTCGCCAAAGTTTCGCATAAAGTTTTCGAATAAAGGATTCGTCGAATCGGCACGGATACCCGACGATCGGGGAACAAAACAGGGAAATAATATAAACATTATTTATCTGTTAGTTGTTCCTAGATGTTGTCTGTTATTTTATAAGATTGTTCTGTTGTTAGCAATATTTTATTATGTTTTTGTTTCAGGTTTTTTTTCTTATTATTGTTTTCTAGTATTGATCATGAGGAAATCGGCATGTCCTAGGACCAAAAATTCGAAGACATATGACATTCACCAACCCGCGCTGGGCCCGCGTGGTGGGTTACAGTCCTCTCGTAGAGAGGAGGCCTGAGTCCCAGCAGTGGGAATTATAAGGCCAACTACGCTATGCTATTGATCTCATTCCAAACTCGCTTAGTAGGTAAACATCTAACACTAGCCTGTATAAAAGTAGTAGTAATAGCTACAGTCATCATCATCATCATTTTAGCTGAAAAACGTCCACTGTTAGACATAGGCCTCCCCCAGTGCAAGTAAGTGTCGCCATAATGATCGGTCCTGTGCGTCTCGCATCTATCGGATCCCTGCGACCTTCACCAGGTCATCGGTCCACCTTGTGGGAGGCCTTCCAACGCTGCGTCTTCCGGTACGTGGTCGCCATTCCAGAACTTTTCGTCCCCATTGACCATAATGTGAATTTTTTAATAGCTACAGTATAATTGTTTAAATAGGTACTACCTACTTAACTTTTTATTTATTTTTAATGTGGGAAATAATCAAATGACTTCTCCCACTCTAAGGTGGAAGGAAAGGGGGTGTCATACATTTATTAACTAAAATCCACCTGTGTCTTTCAGTTGCACCGTTCGTTTTAGGGTCACGGTCAATCTTTTAAACTTTCCCGTAGACTTAACAGGCATCGGCTCTACTAAACCTCTCCTGCTTTAATGACATCTCTTTAAGGCATGCGGCCGTTCTCTAAGGGCTATATTTCACCGGGACACCATGGCGGTGCGACCAGTCGCCGCTACTACTAAAATGTATACAGCTCTATAGAGAGTTACTCACCTGGTGTCCGTGTGGTTGCGCAACCAATTAGGTGACGCGACCAGCTCGGACGCGTGCACTTAAGGTAAATTTTGGTACCGTCTCAGTGTGGTGTAGCGACTCTGGTGTCTAGTTTGTTAGCTTACGGACACCATGGCGGCGCTACTGGTTGCGCCGCAGTGGTTTCCCGGTGAAATATAGCCCTAGGCTAACGGTTGTAGTCATCTACTTTGCTCGCACTACTGCTTCACAGAAGAAGGCTATTGATTCTCATTCCCTTTCACTCCGATCCATGGCCTGGATCCAGAGTCAAAGCGAGAGGTCGTCGCCGCCGCAAATCGCCTTCACGAGGACACGCGGTGCTCTGGCCAAATGGGGCCAACTTACACCGTATGCTCCGCCGTGTTTACTGATTTAAACACACCCGTGTTTCTTCAGTTACCCTTAACGTTCGCGGGCAAGAAATGAAAGTGGTGTAGGTACTTAGTTTTATATAGTAATAAGAACTTCCATGCATGTATACATGTAGTTAAACTTAACTACCCTACATACTACACAAGAAATCAAAACCATGTCAGAAAAACAACGTCTGAGTAATCCATCTAAATGGGCCACAGCTAATTTCCAGTTACATAATTCGCTCGTATATTTTCATTTTGTGACAGATGGCGTGTTATGAATGCATATAAGCCACGTAAGTATTACTACACTGTAGCTAAGTAACTTAAAAACAAGGCTTTTAGTCATTCCAGATTACATTAAAATAATTTTAGCTCCTGGTTCATTAGTCAAAGAATAATGTTGTACTAACGCAACTTTTTGCTATGAGTATTTTATCAGGCGTTGTCATTTTTGGGAACGACCGACGCGACGTGATAATTTAATAAACGCGCGGATGGGCCTTTCTCTTTAAAATTTTCAATGGTTCAGGCATGACAAGCCACGTTTAAAATCGTTTAAATTGAAGTACTGCCATGTCTTTCGTCGTTAAAATACGAAGGTGTAATTTTCGCAATCTAGGTTGATGTGAACTTGTGATGTTTATGCAAGAGTTACTCGTGATGCAGCAGACGCCTCATTAGTCTAACTTTAGCGACCAACAGACGCATGGGCTTGTTCCAAGATCAGTTTAGAGTAGTTTATCTTGCTGTTGTCAAGGACCGATAGAGCTCTGACTTAAAACTTTCATCGATAACCACTGTCCATAGTCTTGAACTTACGGGAATTTCTTGATTTTCAAGTCAAGTCAGTTAGTAGCTGCTAGATGGGTCTTACCAAATAATAAGTCAGTAAATGTTACGCTTCTTAGAGCGTACTGTACCTCACTGTACTCATGTAGCCTATGGGCTGATTACAGTAAGAAAAGTTATAGCGCCCTTCGCGTCCAATATAATACTCGTAACGCGTTCAGGGCTGTGATGGGGCTGCTCCGAACTTGTAGTGCTTCAGGCATGTTCGCACCGACTGCTTCCACGCCACCATGTGAAAGCGTGCCGCATCTATGTTGCGCAAAGTGAGGGGTAGTGCCAACGCCGTACTAGCGATGTTTACTGCAAGGGTGAACTGCTATATCCTTAGGAATGCCTATAATACACTGCTACATGTCGGAAACTACAATGGTAGTTTCCGACATGTAGCAGTACAAAAGATACATAGACACTACTAACTGTTTTGAATTTATAACTGTAGATAGTGTAATTAATAATTTAATTAGTAAAATTTTAATGATTAATTTATATTGATGATTTGTTTATTTATTATTTATGTAATTATTGTGTTTTATTAATTAATTAAATCGAGGTAATTTTATTTATTTATTTTTAATTTCTGAATTTTATATGTATATTATGCTAATGTAAATGTGTTGTGTTGTGTTATTTAATGATAATGGTGTAACTTACCTGAATAAAGATGATTATTATTATTAATAATAAATTGAACAATCAGATTTACACTTATTAAGTATTAGGTGAGAGGTGTTTCAATGTATTATACTCATTTCTCACTTTATCCATTCTCATCACTTATAAATGAAATTGTATAAATTGAGTTTTACAATTCAAATGGCCATGAATTGAACCCTTATCTTTTTATAAACAAAATACTTTCACGAATGCAATGACCGATAATGTTAAAGATAAGAACACGTAAATTATGAATAAATTGTTAAAAGAAAATACTTGGGTGCTTTGATTTCAGAGATAAAATATTTACAATATTTACTTATTGTAAATATTTTACTCACCGTACCAACGTTTTTTTTTTTTTGCAATTAATACTCAGACAGATAACTGACATAGAATCGCAATTTCCCCAACATACGATTATAAGTGAAGAACAAACAAATCGATGGAAATGCTTTCGTAATACGCTAAAGAGCTGTATCTAATGATAGGTAGGCAACGTTTGATAGAACACCCCTTATCATTATGCAAAGTGGACCACTGCGGAGTACATGGGAAGGCAATTTAAACATTATCTAAGCTTAGATTATTTCCCTATCAAACTGTTTTTTTGTGGTCGATTCAGACACAGATAAAAATGTTAAAAATTGCATTTTTGTTCTAGGTATCGCATATATGTATTATACTTTTATATGCATTTAGTAAACTTGGTTCTCCTACGGATATCTTCATTTCTGATGTGATCACGCAAGGAAACTCCGAGCATAGCCCCTTCCATTGCCCTTTGGGTGACTGTAAGCCTTCTGATGAGGCCCATTGTAAGCGACCAAGTTTCGGAGCCATATGTCATCACTGACAACACGCACTGGTCATAGACTTTTGTCTTGAGACACTGTGGTATATTGGACGAGAAGACCTTTCCTTCCGTTTCCTTGCGTGATCACATCAGAAATGAAGATATTCGCAGGAGAACCAAGGTTACAGACATAGGCCAAAGAATCGCCAAACTTAAGTGGCAGTGGGCAGGGCACATTGCTCGCAGAACAGATGGTCGACGGGGATGAAAGGATCTGAAATGGCGACCACGTGCCAGAAGACGCAGCGTTAGAAGACCTCCCACAAGGTGGACCAATGACCTGGTGAGGGTCGCGGGAATCCGATGGATGCGAGACACACAGGACCGGTCATTGTGGCGACACTTGGGGAGGCCTATGACCAACATAAGTTTGGCGAACTTAAGTTTGGCGATTCTCCGGCCTATGTCTGTAACCTTGGTTTTCCTGCGGATATCTTCATTTCTGGCGCGATCGCGCAAGGAAACTCCGAGCATAGCCCTTTCCATTGGTGGCCACGTCAGTATGCCATAATTATGAAGATTACCAAAAAGGCAACGATAGGCTATCAAACAGTTATTTTTCATGGCCGATTATGGAAACCAATTGGGTTACGGTACACCTGGCTATAAGAGACGATAATGTTGGTTGATATTGGTTATTATAACGCCTACCTCTTGAGAAAACGCGCGTGCAGAATTTAATTTGGTTTATAGGTTTTTAGTAATTACAATAAGTACCGTAAATATGCAATGGGTAATTAGGTAAGTGACTATCATGTCCCTATAATTATTATTTTAATTTTCAGGGTTCATGAAGGGTGCAAACGGATGCCCTATTACTAAACCTCCTTCTGGCGGTCTGTCTGTTTGCTTGTCCGTCTGTTGCAGCTCGCTGAGTTGTATTTCATAAACCGTAAACGGTGATTATTTCAAACCGAGAGAGTGTCTCATTCATCTGGGCTAGTTTTTTTTTATAATTTGATATTTTTATTTGCATATTAGTTTTCTCGATCACTAAACGTATCAAAGGCACTCATTTGCGCCCAGTAGCTTACGACACAAAATAGATAGGTACGAAAACTAGGCCAGATGAATGAGACACTCTCTCGGTTTCAAAGAATCACCCAAGAGCTAGAGGGTTGAACTTTTCACAGAATGTGTACTTCTATTGTCGCTACAATAACAAATAAATTAAAGGGGGTCTCCGTATAAGAAACTTTATTTTGTCGGCCTTTTTTTTTTTTTTTGCGTGATTTTAATATTAAAGGGAATCATTCTTGTGCGAGTCCGACTCGCGCTTGGCCAGTTTTTTTTTTCACCCTGAAAGAAACTCTACTTTCGTCTGAAACTCTGACAAAATTCTCTCTGAGTGTCATAGGCACATATATTATATACTTTCACGCTGGCGAAACGCTGGCATAAAGTACAAAATAAAATAGTTTTTACTGAATAGAAAGTTCGTGGTACGTATTCATTTAAATTAATCTTTTTCGTAAAAACTGGGCAAGTGCGAGTCGGACTCGCGTACTGAGGGTTCCGTACAAACTTACCTTTGCCATAACCATGGAGTTTCTTGCCGGTTCTTCTCCATAGGAAACGACCAATTTGGAACCATGCACTGGCTTCTGACGTTTTATAAGTGCCCATGTAGGCCTATGTGAAATAAAAAACTTTTGACTTTGACTTTGTAAATAATGAATGGGCGAGTTTCGAAAGATTTTTCCGATTCGCAAAAAAAAAAAAATTTTTTGTGACGTAACAACTACTGTTTTCAGATTTATTCCTAAACCTGTGCTATATAAGACCTTGCTTTATGCCAAATTTCAGGATTCTGGGTCAACAGGTACCCTATGAATTTTGATTCCCTTGAGAGTGTCGAAATATACGTATACAATATAAACGGCCGTATCTTTTTTCCTTTAACTTAGAAGTTTGATTTTTGCACAGCTTCAAAAGACCGCAAACTTGAGTATATGGTTTTAATTTCAACTAGATACCTTTACGCGTTCTCGAGATAAAGGGTCTTGACAGACAGACAGACAGACGGAAAACAAAGTGATCCTATAAGGGTTCCGTTTTTTCCTTTTGAGGTACGGAACCCTGAAAAATCAATATCGCTACCAATATAGCTCAATTCTTATAGACCCCACTACGAAATGACTAAGCTTTAGCCAAGACTGTAATAAAGACCTATTATGCCTTTCTAGGTCAATAAACTATCGACTACACACGATTTGTGACCTAGAGTATGAATAAGACAAGCTATCGAGAATGTTGCCAATTTGAATCAATTGTCAGTCGAGAAATGATAAAACGAAAGCAGGATTTTGTAATATTTGGTGTACCAAGTAAAAAAACTTTAAAGCTTGTCGAGGTTTACGTGTGGATCTGTAACCATCTTAACATACTGAAATTTCTCCTTGCCTCAGAAAATACGTTAAGCTCTTTGTACCGACTATCGTTTTAGACCTTTGTCAGTCCTTTTGGATAGTCAGAACACAGGAAACCTGACACCTGTCTTACCGAGGTGACCAGAACCCAGTAATTTTGTAACACGATGTTACCAAATTACTGGGTTCTGGAGGTCAGATTAGCTGTCACTCCATGTAAAATACTAATAATATTATCCAGCTGTATTCGGTTTGACTGAAAGCCGATCCTAACATAGCTGGCAGATTGGTACAAGTTGGTGAAAGATGAGTGTATGTTAGTTGAAGTGGAAAAAGATAGACACAACTTAGGGCATTCATTTTAAGGTTTTTCTTTTGCCACAATTATACCTTAAGAAAACAAGAACCGAGTGAGTCTAAATAACGAATCCAAAATTAGATATTTTGACCGTCAATGCTTTAATCAATTAAATGACAGTTTGAAATAAATATTGCTTAATACGAAGTCTTTGGTAGGTATTAAAAGGCTCAGAAAGATCTAACGTATCTTAACATTCCCTCGCCATCAACAGCCACAAAGTACGTCCACACTAATCGACTACTTAACCAATTAACACATTGTCTCATTCATACTCCGCTGCTCAAATCGATAGCGCCACAAAGAGTTGCCGTGAGTCAAGCATTGATTTTTCCCCTATTAAACATTCAGTCTGCTGGCAGGGTCACATGCTAAAACATATACCTCCTTTCTTTATAGCCACAGTCGGGTAATAAGCGAAGGGATAATAAATCTGTGTTTTCTTTTTATAGCTTTTGTTTTGTGACGAATTATACTCATACGGGTTTAGCGTTGCCTCGGCTTGCGGTGGAAGGATTGATGTAAGGTTATTTTGATGAGTAGGTTTAATCGGTGGGGGGATGAGTATGGGGGGGATGAGTAGGGACCCACTTCGGGAACGAACATTGCCGTCAAATATGTGATTGGTGCATTAGCTACGAACGAATTTTCAATAATCAATCGATGTTCGATGTGTCCGAAAGGTTTTGGAACGGCGAGCGCGTATCGGAAGTCGCTGTGTTGGCAAAGCCTACTATACTGTGTTGGCTAAGCCATCTGCCTACCTTGAGGGATCAAGGTAGGCAGATGACCAGGTGAGGGCAGCAGGAATCCAGTGAATGCGGCTTTTGGGGAAGGCATATGGAAGACGTTCGCTGTTGGGCATAGGCCTCGCTCAAGTGTCAAGATCGATGAGGACGAAAGGTTCTGGAACCTTTCATCCTCATCGATCATCTGTTCTGCGAGCAATGTGCCCTGCCCACTGCCACTTAAGCTTGGCGATTCTTCGGGCTATGGCGGTAACATTGGTTCTCCTGCAGATATCTTCATTTCTGATGTGATCACACAAGGAAACTCCGAGCATGTCCTTTTCATTGCCCTTTGGGTGACTTTAAGCCTTCTGATGAGGCCCATTGTGAGCGACCACATTTCGGAGTCATATGTCATCACTGACAATACGCACTGGTCATAGATTTTTATCTTGAGATACTTATTTTTAGTCTGTGGTGTTGTTTTTGTAAATAACTTAACTTTGTAATTAACTTCGAACTTACAAATTGAACAATGATTAAATTGATAAAGTTTTGAATAAGTACAGAGAAAGATATTATGATTGAAATAACAGTGTGACCAGAAAACATTGGAAACTTACCAATCCAGTGGGTGGTATCCAATTTACATCTTGAGTAATTAAGTTTAAGGGTACAGTTTCACCAAGGTACGACGCGAAGCGACAAAAATTGAAGCGGCGACGGCAAAGCTACATGATAATGCAGCTACATCTACCGTCACTACGAAGGAAATAAATTACAGAAATCCTAGTATCAGAGTTCTTCACGCAATAAGATCGTCAAAGAATACCACCTCTCTGCCATAGCATAGCATAGTCGGCCTTATAATGTTCCCACTGTTGGGACTCAGGCCTCCTCTCTAGGAGAGGGAATGGGCCGTAATCCACCACGCGGGCCCAGTGCGGGTTGGTGGTTGTCACATGTCTTCGAATTTTTGGTTCTAGGACATGCCGGTTTCCTCACGATGTTTTCCTTTTCCTTCACCGTTTTGAGAGCAGTGGTGATGAAATAAATTATACAAAGTAATGCGCCTGGCTGGGTTTGAACCCGCAACCTACAACTCGTAAGTCGGGGCCGTTACCACTCGGCCACCACTGCTCTCCTCTCGTAAAGTTAAATATTATAGATATGTAAGGACCCTAAAGGTCGACTGGTAGGAAATGCATAAGGCATTAATTCCGCCTTTGTACAGTGTTATGTGCATAAAGTTTCAATAGTTTAGTTTTGTAATTTAATGTATGTATTGTATCTATTTATGTGTTTTCAATTCAGTAATATAATACTTACATATAAAAAAATATTTTTAGTATATGCGATATCTGAATATAGTTTGTTCAGAATCAGTAACTGAATCGATTCCAAGCATTTTTACACCTTGTTATATTTTTTTCCTAAAAATATTTAAAAAAGGTCACAAGTTCGACACCACCGACACTAAGTAAACACAGGTCATGGCAGGACATAGCGGGCATTACGCGCCAGCGTACAGCTGGGTGTGGGAGCAAAACAACCCCTCAGTCGCCCGGATGGCCCAGTGACTAGGTATTTTTGCGCATAACCATGTAATACAGCAAGTTTATAATTTTCTGAATTTTCATGATCTAGTTATGAAATTTTGTACATCGATTCTTTACATAAAAATACTAGACACGTGTATCGGGTTTCGCATTTACTAAGACTAATTTTATATATATATATAGGTACCTATATAAATATAAGTAAGCATTATATGACTGAATTTATATATTTTAACTGTTCTAACTTATTTGTAAACACTGTATCCATATCTCTCATCCAACTCTCCTGTCACAGGTCTGCTGGAAGAAATTTCACTTGGAATAAGCAGCGCCTTTGGAGTCTTCTATCTGTATTTGTTCTTTTCATTTTTAAATGTGTGTGTACATAAATCAGTAAATAAATAAAAAAAGAACTTATTCAATAGTCCAACTATTCGGCAGTTCGCCGAATCAGACACACACAGCACTAATCTGGTCGAGGAATCGTACCTTTTGGATGGATGTTTGTGGGACTTTACACCCAGTTCCGCATATCATCACGTCGGCGTCACCAATGTAGAGGTGTCCATGTCCGCCAATGTAAAATAAAGCATTTTTTAATAAACCTTTTTATTTATTTTCTAGCTGCCTCGGCAAACAATGGCCTGCCATATTTTTTTTTTTCCGGTGGGAAAATCATCTTATGACATCCCCCGCCCTTGGGCGGGGCGGGAGATAGTGTCAGACTTTTACTGACTAAAAACCCACTCCTATTCCTTCATTGCCTTTCGTACCAGGGCCGAGTCTTCCTTTCAGAATCAGACCCTTGGCCCCAGTAGGCTTCGACCCTGCTAGGCCCCTACAGTTGCTGACATCTCCTTGAGGCGCGCGTGGAACAGCACGCGCCGTCGACGACTTGGGCTCGGTCCGGACGGCTACCGGACGGTCGGAAGGCGAGCCACCCATTGCTCGCCGTCCGCAAGCCCGCGCCTACGATGGCCGGAAATCGGGATCGGAATCCCGGCGGCGATTGGGGCGTGAGGACCGTTGCCTCACGCGATCGGCCGCCTCCTTTGCTAGCATTACTGCTTCGCAGAAGGAGGCGACCGCCTGCCACTCCTCCTCGCTCCGGACCATGGCCTGTACCAAGGCCCGCCGCGAGAGATCGCCGCCGCCGATAGCCCCCACGAGGACACGGCGTTGCTCTGCCCAAGCGGGACACATCTCCACCGTGTGCTCCACCGTGTCCTCCGGGTGGTCCACACAATGGTGACACCCGGGCGTTTCTTCCGCACGAATCCAGTGCAGGAACCTCCCGAAATGGCCTGCCATATAAGATTAATGAAAAAAATGAAAGGTGGGAGGAAAAAAATAGCCTACAACCTATTCTGTCTAAAACGTGTTGCGCCGACCCCAAATAACACGGGACAAGGGCAGGAAGATGATGATGATGATGATGAACCTATTCTCAAACCTAACAAATATTAAACCAAAAAATATCATGAAAATCCATCATGCCGTTTCGGAGGAATCCGATAGCAAACACTGTTATACGAGATTTTAATATTTTGGATTTATTTCATTAATTAGGGCTCCAAAATTCTGTGAGAAATGAGTATATTAAGGGAAGTTTTAAAGTGGCGCCAGTGATTGAAAAGTTGAAAGGGAATCGTTTGTCTTGGTATGGTCATGTGAAGAGGAGGGATGAAACGCATGTTACTAAAAGAGTTATGAGTTTACATGTGGATGGATGGAGAGGGAGAGGGAGACCAAAGAAAAGATGGATGGATTGTGTGAGAAGTGATATGAAAGAAAAGGGAAGTTAGTGATAGTGTGACGAGTGACAGGACAAACAGGACAAAATGGAAGAAAAAAACGTGTTGCGCCGACCCCAAATAAACGGGACAAGGGCAGGAAGATGATGATGAGGGCTCCAAAATTCTGTGTGGTCAGTTACATTATCGTATCATTATTTTTAATAGAAGTACGCGCATCGTCGCATCGCTTCGCTCTCAGTATATGCTGACACTAAAGTTCACTGTAAATTCCTCAAGGTATTTGTGGAAACTAACTTATGAAGTTAAGTTATATATTGGTCTAGATTCGTGTTGAAAAATGTTTCAAATCTATTTTTCACCGAAAGTTTTATGGGATTAAATCAACGACAATTTTGTGTAAGTATATCTTTTTGTGCAAGTTTAAGGGTTCGTTTCCACAGAAGCGGAGCTGGGCGGAGTGGACCGGAGAAGAGCAGTGAGATATGGCAAGTGTTTCCATTGAAGCGGAGCGAGGCGCAGTGAAGTTTAGCTCCCCTCCACTTGGCGCCACAGCCCACTCGACTGCGTTCTGTCCTGCTCAAGGCCGCGAGTTTATTGTTTTATTAGAAAGTCCGCTCAGCTCCACTCTGCTCCACTGATGTAGAGTCACGAGCACTTTGGAAGGTCAATTCACAGTCCACCTCTCTCCACTTCGTCCAGCTCCACGTCAGTAGACACACCCTTAGAAAATAAAACGATTAACTAAAAAAAAATATTATTATGTTAGAAGTCTGAAATGAAGGAGGCCTAGCTAAAACAAAAGTTATTCTTGAAATGACTATGAGTTTACAAAAAGTCAGGTTTTTTTTTCTTTTAGTGAGAAATCATCAAAAAACTTCCCTCACTCTCCGTGGGGCGAGAGGAAACTTTTTACTGACTACAACCCTTTTTTAAGGTGGCAAATCTTTCGCTCTAAAGCAGAGTGTAGGCTCCGGTCCTGCTGGGCCCACGGTTTTACTGACTGACATCTCATTCAGGTGCGCGTGAAACACTACGCGCCGTCCGGCTCGGACCGGACGGTTACCGGACGGCCGGACGGCGGGTTGACCATTGCTCGTCGTCCGTAAGCCCACGCTTACGGTGCCTGGTTCTTCACTTCCCCATTGCGTTTGAGGGCCGCGGCAACTCTTTCGAACAATCCCAAATTCAGTAACACACGTCCAGGCAAATATTCCAGAGCAAATTGGAAACCCAACTCAAGACAAAGCAAACAGAGATTTTAATGAATAGCAAAGAGAACTGAGCACAAAATAACGCACTAGTTACTATTGACCGACTTAAGGAAGTCTATCCGAGGAGCGACTTTCAGATTGTTTCACTTCCACCTGCGGGGCAAGGTCACACTGCGAGCGACCTCGCTCCGCTTCGCTCAGCACTATCAGATTAATCTTAATCTGCCTTTTGCAAACTATATTGAGCTTAATGTCTAGTCTAACAGGATACCGCTGAATACTTACGATTGTAGGTTGCGGGTTCAAACCCAGTCAGAACTTTGTGTAATTTATTTCATCACCTCTGCTCTCAAAATGGTAAAGGAAAACATTGTGAGAAAACCGGCATGTCCTAGAACCAAAAATTCGAAGACACGGGCTCGCGTGGTGGATTACGGCCCATTCCCTCTTCTAGAGAGGAGGCCTGAGTCCCAGCAGCGGGAATAAAAGGCTGACTATGCTATGATAATGCTAATGCCTATCTGCCATCCACAACCCAGTAACTATATCCCTGGCAGATTTTCTGACTATTATGTGTCTGGCTTGATGTGCTTGCCGAAGTGAGAATGAGTCAAGATATGTACTGAATAGCGACCCATCCCCTGCCGACGGTAGCCATTGCTTAACCTCAAAGACAGACCCATGCAACTATGACTTAGCCACGAACTCCATCAGATTACTTATTAAACCAGTGTGCTTGGCCCTGATTTCCGCCGGGATTAACGGTTTTGGGAAGTTAGCCAAATGCTGGTTAAAACTTGTTTTGTGTCTCATGATAGAATTACGTTTAGCTATCTGTTATCTGGCTGCGCATAGTGGTAAATTAGAATTGTTTTAAGCCAAGGTAACTTATACTGCATGATTTGATTATGGTATCATTTTGTTACTGTGCAGCTATTGCGCAAGCAGTAGCTCCTTTTCAACGGAGGTTTGCGGGGCTTTACTCTCTGTTCCGCATACCCCCAAACCTTGCCTACTTTTAATTTCTCGCTCATCTTCCTTTAACACCACGTCTTCATAGAAACTTTTTTCTTACATTAATTGTTTCTTTTATATTTGCGAAGAGGGTCGTCTGATTTAATTGAGCGAGCTTGGACTTTCTTTGTCGTTATTGTTTGGTAGTGAAACTCCGGCTGAATAGAATTTAAGTCAAACATGCTTTTTAAACAAAGTTAAATTGTTTTTTTTTTATGGTGGGAAATCAGCCAATGACTTCTTTCGCTCTTGGGCGGGGCGAGAGGGAGTGTCATACTAAAACCCATTCCTTTGCCTTGGTGCTGATATGACTTTAATTTTAGTTAAATTAAAAAAAAAACAAGATTTAAATGACAAGCTTAAGCATAATCAATGAGCTTTAAAATGTTCTCACTGGTTTTTTTTTGTATGTGGGAAAATTATCTAATGACATCCCGCGCTCTTGGGCGGAGCGCGAGGGCGTGTCAGACTTTTACTGACTAAAACCCACTCCAGTTCCTTTTTGCCTTTGTTCCAGGGCCCAGGGTTCACTTAACACTTAGCCCCAATAGGCTTCGACCCTGCTGGGCCCCTACGATTTGCTGACATCTCCATGAGGCGCGCGTGGAACACTACACACGATTCAAATAGGATTGTGCGGGTCACGTCACCCTCAAGCACAGAGATCGCTCGGCAAGCGTCGCCACGCAATGGGTTCCTGCAGAGCGAAAGTGTCGTCGAGGCCAGCCTAACAAGGGGTAGCGAGATGACCAGCCCTCCTACCCAAGTTATAACCATTTTGTGTCGAATTCTGTTCTCCAATCGGTAACGCCTCGGTGTCAGCAATTGTAGAAAACGATAAGTTGGTAGCCATCTTGACGCGCCTGAGTCGGCCGCTCGTTCTACAATGTCATTCTACAATAACAAAGGATGTAGCGTTGAACATTGTAGAAATGATAAAAAAACATTCTATAATTTTGAACGACGTGAACTTGGCTACGAATTTTCTATTCGTTGGTTCTGACCACGTGACTTAACGTGATGATGTCATTCCCATACATTTGATTCGTTTTCAACTGGCGTTAACAATTGCACATCATCAACTTGGCTAGGGGTGCTGGACGCGTACCTCAAAGACTGGTTTAACAGCGCGGGAGAAGAATGTCTGGAAGGACTTGGAAGAGTCCTTTGCCCAGCAGTGGGGCAGCAATGTCTAATAAAAGAAAAAAAAACATTTGTTTGTCTATTGACAGTAGATTCGTCACAGAATTGGTTTTTTTTTAAAGAAAAATCTTATCAAAATATTCCAAAAAGTAAGCTTTTAATCTGTCAAAAACAAATCCCCAATCCTTATTAAAATTGAAGACATAATGAACAAAAAGATTCGTTACTCACACAAAAATTAAGTCGTCCAATTAAATTAAAACTTTTCGAAGACGATGCTTTAGAAGGGAAGAAAGAAATAAACAAAAAAGGAAGGAAAGAAAAAAGAAGAAAAATAGAAAGGAATAATATTGTTAGTCGCCAGTCAGTATTAACGAGGATCCGATTACGGGTTTCTCTTGAAATTGAAACAATGTTTGTAACGAGAAAATATTGAAGCTAGCATGGCTTCTGAAGAGAATGAATTGACTTAGAGATTTAAAGTTGCGTTCATATGGAGCGAGTGACGAGTGTGACGACCCAGTAACTGTTCTTGTGGGAGTTGGGGAAGGTCAGTGGACATTACAAACAAAATAATATGTACCAGTCAGTAATGGCTCAACATTGTTTTCACGGAACCAGTGGCTATCAGTGTAAATGGGTGGTAATGACCCCGACTTACGGATTTGTAGGTCGCGGGTTCAAACCCAGCCAGGCGCATTACTTTGTGTAATTTATTTCATCACCACTGCTCTCAAAATGGTGAAGGAAAACATCGTGAGGAAACCGGCATGTCCTAGAACCAAAAATTCGAAGACATGTGACATCCACCAACCCGCACTGGGCCCGCGTGGTGGATTAAGGCCCATTCCCTCTCCTAGAGAGGAGGCCTGAGTCCCAACAGTGGGAACATTATAAGGCCGACTATGCTATGCTATGTGGCTATCAGACAGCAACTCTGCCCTTCATTGTCCGCACAGCTACTGGGCCTGTGAAAAGAGGGTTTCTAAATTGTTTTATCAAAAAGGTAGATAATTTTCCATGCTCTATTCTAGAGCGGGCGAAGTCTAGCTCTAGGATGGAGCGAGAGGACGTATCAGGCTTTTACTGACTAAAACCACACCTCTGTCTTTAAATTGCCCTTTGCAAATTCCCCGTGGGTCTAGCGATTTGCTGATATTTTTTTGAAGCGCGCGTGGAATACAACGTGCCGTCGATAACTTGGGCTCGGTCCAGACGGTTACCGGACGGCCAGGCGATGAGATGCACATTGCTCGTCGTCGGTAAGCCTGCACCTACGGTGGCCGACAGTCGTCTTGCGACTACCAATGCCCAGGGTGTCTCCTATCAAAAGGTTAGATAGATATTAAATGAAAAACTGTCAGCCAAAATTAAGTGAAACCCAATTTTTTGTCTTAAGTCTACTTTATGCAGATTTCATATTAAAAAGCTATTAGCGTACTTCGTAAAGCTTACTCGTGAATTTTCAAAATGTACTTAAGTTTTATACATTTACTAAGTACCTACTGCCAGAGCTTCCAGCTTCCAGCAACGTAAAAGAAGAAATTATTCCAGGGAAACATACTACTAGGATAAAAAGAATCCTATATGCCTTTCTAGGACATGATCTAGCAGTATCATCATCATCATCATTTCAGCCGAAAGACTCCACTGTTGGACATAGGCCTCCCCCAAGCGTCGCTACAACGACTGATCCTGTGCGTCTCGCATCTCACCAGGTCGTCGGTCCACCTTGTGGGAGGCCTTCCAACGCTGCGTGTTCCGGAGCGCGGTCGCCACCTCATTATGCCATCGACCATCCGAACTACGAGCAATGTGCCCTACTCACTGCCACTTTAGTTTGGCGATTCTTCGCCATTCTTCTAGCACTATACCAATTTTAATCTAAACCCGTTCAGCCGTTCGATATTTAAGATTAAAGTTCGCGAGGTAATTCGCAAGAAGTTGGCAGTAGTATCATCACAGCGATAATGTTTCCGAATTGTTGATTTGGACCAATTATTCAACTGTCTATATTCGTGTAGGTATTTAGTTTATACCTTTGAGTATTATAATATTGTATTATAACTATAGATATTGGTGTTTTTTCTTGTATTGGCTTTTTATTCTCTCTTTTATTGTACCTTCTACTATTTTTTTCTGCATCACCCAAAGTTTCACTGGTAGAAAATGCCTTAGGGTGTTTTTAATATGCAGTTTTGATCACGCACGCGGGATTACCCCGCACGCGTAGTCTCCGCAAATGTCCATTTCATACAAGTATTTATTGCGTCGAATACGCCCGCGGGGTGGGTTTTTTTGCATTTTGAAATTTTCAGCATGCGGAGCAAACCCACATGCGTAACAAAATCCGCACGATATTAAAAACACTCTAGGCATTAAATACGCCTCTGTAATTTTGTGTTCATAAAGAATTTAATAAATAAATAAATGAAGGAGTAACAAATATACACACAATCATATATAAATATTCGCCATTATAATACTAGATAAGTAGTACCAGCGACTTTGTCCGTGTGATAGTAAAATGATTCCAAGGTAACATACCCCCGGGATAAAACGTATCATATGTGCTCTTCTATGACATGACCCGTCGTTCTACCCATGTGTCAAATTCAGTGGTGATGACATATTATAAGTTGCACAAAGTAATGCCAAGCTGGATTTGAAGCCGTGACCTACAACCTGTAACTCGGGGCCGCTACCACTGGGCCACTACCGTTTCCTTAGCTACTGTCATATACATAAATTCTCCCACCATAGTGCCCCATAATAAACACTATATTCCATGATAAAGCCACGCTAGAACGCAGCACTGGCCAAACGGTGTCAATCATGGTCATCATCCCATTACACAATGGTTGCTGGCTGCCAGCCAAATACCCACTATTGGCCCATCGGGCCATCAGCCTGGCCCGAGAAGGGTGCTGGGCTGTTTATTGGGCCCATATTTCGTGAACAGATATTATGGTGACCTAGTTTTTGTTGGATTGTGTTTCTCGTCTTGCTTTTCAGGATTTTGCATGAGCTTCACATATATGGTAATGGTATCGGGAATTCAGGTTTTTCTTGCTACTTTAATAAATTTTGCTTTAAATTGTTTTTTAGAGTTCCGTACTTCAAAAGGAAAAAAATGGAACCCTTATAGGATCACTTTGTTGTCCGTCCGTCTGTCTGTCTGTCAAGATAATTTATATCGGGAACGCGTGGAGTTATCGACTTGAAATTAAAAATATATACTTAAGTCAGCGGTCCCTTAAAGCTGTGAAAAAATCAAACTTCTATGTTAACGGAAAAAAAAGAAGATACGGCCGTTTATGTCGCAATAAAACATACATTTCGACACTCTCAAGGGAATCAAAATTCATAGGGCACTTCCCGTTGACCCAGAATCCTGAAATTTAGCATAAAGCAAGGTCTTAGAGCACAGGTATAGGAATAAATTTGAAAACTGTTGTGTTGCTACGTCACAACAAAAAAAAAATTGCAATTCGGAAAAATCTTCGAGAATTCGGGAATTGAACTGTTTACATTCTAGGTAAGTTTGTACGGAACCCTCAGTGCGCGAGTCCGACTCGCACTTGCCCAGTTTTATTTACTGTGAATGCTTTTTACGTGCACGTCTTTCTACATCGTTCTCACATAATTATGTATAATTTTAACAATCACTATTTACTGATTTAAAAGTGATAACACTTCAAAGCAACCCGTTTTAAAAAACGGCAATTTCATGGAAAATACCTGTTATAAAAGTGGACCTTGTGGGAGGCCTTCCAATGCTGTCTTCTAGTACGTGGTCACCACTCCAGAGCCTTTAATCCCCACTCAATATACACACAAAATTTCCTCCAAATCGGTTGTTAAGCCATTTATTTATTTATATGAATACATGTTGTGAATTAGGTTACACTATTGTATTGTCTCAAACATGGACCCTGGTAGGGCATAGCAACATTTAGGAAGAGTTAGGTGAGAAACACACGTACAGAAGAAATATACATATCTATATAATATAGGGTTACTGGTAATTAGTGTACGATACTTAAACACGTGATTGTGCTCATGATAACCAACCACTTTTACTATGGGAACAAACCTGAAATCGCGAAAAAAAATCAGCTGTTCAGAACATTTATGTTTGCCTAATGTACTGAACAGCTGATATTTTTTTCGCGATTTCGGCTTTGCTCCCATAATAAAAATTGTTTGATATCATGAGCACAATCACGTGTTTAAGTATCGTACACTAATTCCCAGTCACCCTATATATAAAATAAAGTCGTGTCAGTTACACTATTTATAACTCAAGAACGGCTGAACCAATTTGTTTAGAACCAGGAGACGGAGATAGGGTATTTTTTTATCCCGTTCCCGTGGAACGTGACATAAAACGTGTTATAACAAAACGCAACTGACGTCGAATAACAAAACGTAACTGACAGCGAAACGTAATGTTGTCTATGATTAAGTATGGTTGAAAATATGAGAGTCGAGTAGGGTAGAGTAGGGTAGGGTAGGGTAGGGTAGAGTAGGGTAGAGTAGAATATAGTAGTCAGGTGACTGGTGCGAAGCTGCGGGCAAAAGGTAGTACAATGCGTTCCAAATAAGAATAGAATCGATTTCCCTGTTGTGACGTCACGTCATACTGTCAAATCGAAGAATTACTATGGTGAGCAAAACAAGAAATTTTTAAAATTCTATTTATTTACTAACTATGAACGAAAAAAGTTTAATCAGAATCCAGTTCTTCAATTTTGCTCATCTCTGAGTTCTTCAATTTTGGCCAATTTCTTGCGATTTGACAGTATGACGTGACGTCACAACATGGCAATCGATCCTATTCTTATTTGTAACGCATTGTAAGTATAATTATATAGAAGACATAATATACACCGGAACAAACCCGGGGTAGGTCACTAGTCCTTTATAAAACTGACAAATAATGAGGAAGGTTGCAAATCGAACACCAACTATGGATACAAGACAATTTGAAATCATCTTCATAATTTTAAAGACAACACCAATTTGTTTTGTTACTGACAAAAGGTAATAATGCGGTGTCGTATTACAATAGCCACATCTTCACGACTTGACCCCAGGGCACTAGGCAGTACAGGACATTACCTGTGGCCAAGTATGGGAACACTTAAATATCGGCTTAACTTGTAAAGTACAAGTATAGTGTAGGTTATAGAGGGTTTGAGAAACTTTTATATGACTTTTACTGTCTCGTTTTTTTGAGGATCGCAAGTGCTACACTGCTGAATACTTTTGATCCTTTTTTAGAGTTCCGTACCACAAAAGGAAAAAATGGAAATCTTATAGGATCACTTTGTTGTTCGTTTGTCTGTCTGTTAAGACCCTTTATCTCTGGAACGCGTGGAGGTATCGAGTTGAAATTAAAACCATATAATCAAGTCTGCAGTCCTTTAATGCTGTGAAAAAATCAAACTTCTAAGTTAATGAAAAAAGATACGGTCGTTTATGTCGCAAAAAACGTATATTTCGACACTCTCAAGGGAATCAAAATTCATAGGATACTTCCCTTTGACCTAGAATCCTGAAATTTATTTTGAAGTAAGGTCTTATAACACAAGTATAGGAAAAAATCTGAAACCTGTAAATTTGTTGTTCTGTCAGAAAAATAAACTTTTGCGATTCGGAAAAATCTTCGTAACTCAATTCGGGAATTGAACTGTTTTCATAGTTAAGTTTCTTAGGAACCCTCAGTGTGCGAGTCCGACTCGCACTTGACCAGTTTTTAGAATTAGAAATCATGTCACCGTAGGCGCGGGCTTGCGGACGGCGAGCAATGGGTGGCTCGCCGTCCGACCGTCCGGTAACCGTCCGGACCGAGCCCAAGTCGTCGACGGCGCGTATTGTTCCACGCGCGCCTCAGGGAGATGTCAGCAAATCGTAGGGGCCCAGCAGGGTCGAAGCCTACTGGGGCCATGGGTAGTGTGAAAACGAAACCTGGGGCCCTGGGACGAAGGCAACGAAGGAACAGGAGTGGGTTTTTAGTCAGTAAAAGTCTGACACTATCTCCCGCCTCGCCCAAGAGCGGGGGATGTCATAAGATGATTTTCCCACCGAAAAAAAAAAAAAATGTCAAAAGGGAGTTTCAGACTTTTACTGACTAAAACGCACCCTTGTTTCTTCCATTGCTCTTTGCATCCAGGACCACGGTATTGCTTTCAAAAATTCTGCATGGCCATAGCGGGAGTCGGCCCTACTAGGCCGCTACAGTTTTGCCGACATTTCTATGAGGCGCGCGTGGATCACCAAGTGCCGCTGCACCGCCGACGACTCAGGCTCGGTCTTTATCGGTCACGGCTAGACCAAACAAAAAAATAAATAGGAACACTATATGGCTGCTAGCCTTATAATGTTCCCACTGTTGGGACTCAAGCCTCTTCTGTGAGGAAATGGGCGCAGTGCGGATTGGCGGGTTGGTAGATTTCAGCCTAGTTGGTAGCAATTGGATTGCCTGAATAACCTAGGACCTCAACATAAGCGAAATGTGGTTGTGTGTGATTAGGCACAACTTCACATAACCCTTAGGGAAATATAGATGTGATGTAGTGTTATACAAGAAACATTTGGTATTCGTACTAAATGTAATATTTGACTGGCCTGTTAGTGTAGTAGTTAGTGGCCCTAACTACTATGCTGGAGGCCGTGGGTTCGATTCCCACCCAGGACAAATGTTTGTGTGATGAGCACGATCATTTGTTCTGTGTCTGGGTGATAATTTATCTATAATATGTATGTATTTAGAAATATATAAGTATATTTATCCGTTGTCTAGTACTCATAACACAAGCTCTGCTTAGCTTAGGACTAGACGGCGTTGTGTGATAGTTGTGGAATATTATTATAATATTCGTGTCGTGTTGGCCCTTTGGCTAAGGCACCCGCCTCTTATGCATGAGGTTGCGGTTTCGAATCCGGGCGAGTATTAATGTGATTTTTTCAATTCACATACTTTTCTAAGTTTATCATAGGATATTACTGATACTTCGTCGAAAGAATGTAAAGTCATTCGTAGATCTTTGATAGTCGTTACAGGTAGACGCCAGAAAAGTCTGACCATCAGTCATTAATAGTGGGGACTAATTTTTCTTTTACTTTTACACACAGTATCTACATCTCTATCTTCTCCAACTCTCCTTTCGCAGGTATGCTGGAAGAGATTTCTTTAGAAATAAGCACCACCTCTGTCCTATTCTTCTGTTTCCTTCTTCTTTTTTTTTCTGTAATATAAATCTCCAATTTCATAGGTAAAGACCTATTATATATATATATATATATGTATATATATATATAAAAGCGAAATACAACTCACTGATTATCGAACACGAAGTCTCAGAAACTATAACACCTACAAACGTAAAATTTGGCTGGTAGGTTCCTTACTGAGTTTAGACATCCGCTAAGAAAGGATTTTACGAAACTCTACCCCTAAGGGGGTAAAACGGGGGTTGGAAGTGTTTGTATGGAGAAACCTATTTTTTCGCGGCCATAGCCGCTGGCAGATGCTAGTAATATATATTTTTCTAATTCAATTTACTGCACTGTATCATGTACTTTTACGCATAATAAAACTCATGACTAGCTCCTATAATCCTCTTATTCGCCATTTGATTTTCAATTTTCTATCTCAAACTCTAAATAAATTACTAGCCAACTCTGTGCTAGATCAATACAAGCGATCCATTAGATCAGACTTGTCCAAACAAGTTGTATAATAAAGATAGATTACAACATGTTGTGAGCAAGCCGAACAGAACACGGTGCAACATGAAACCTTTGTTCGTGGACGTCACTGAACAGGTGAGGCAGAAGGTTTTATCGTGGCCTTGGAACGGAAAGGGCAACTGAAAGAACATGGGTTTTAGTTAGTAAGATTTTACAATAAAAAAAAGTGAAGGACTGCGGGAATAAACTCATTAAAAAATAAAAGGCTCATTTTGACATTTGAGAAATATCCTAGAATGCAAAAATAACAAACAATAAAATAATAATTAATGACACAATGTTCAAAAAAAAATTTTTTTTTGGCGCGTTATATAATATGATGAAATATAATGCGAGTAGGCTTTTTGCTTATTTAAATATTCATTTTGACAGATGTTAAAACGGGCCTTTTATTTTTTGTCAACTTTAGTCGAAAGATTTACCGTGGAGATGTGCTCTGGAACGCAAAAAAGTAACTGAAAGAATAGTGGTGGGTTTTGGCTAGTAAAAAATCTGACACGGCCTTTCGCTCCACTCAGAGCGGGATAAGTTATTTGATGATTTCTCACATCAACAAAAAGGGTGACCTATGAAAGCTCCTTACCACGAATTACTAGATCATAAAAAACAACTTCTAATTTCATCATCATTTCAGCTAAAAGACGTCCACTGTTAGACATAAAGCCTCCCCCAAGTGTCACCACAAGAACCAACCAAGTGCGTCTAGCATACATCGGACTCCCGCGACCCTCACCAGGTCATCGTTCCACCTTGCGGGAGGCTACCAAACGCTATATCATCCGGTACTCAATCGCCACTCAGAACTTTTCGTCCCTATCGATCATTGTCAGTTAAGTTTGGCTGTCCTTCAGTATTTTTTTTGAAGTGGGAAATGATCAAACAACTCTTCCTGCTCTAGGTGGAGCGGTAATGAGTGTCAGTATTTTACTGACTAAGACCAACCTATGTTGTAACCTTAATCCCGTAGCCGTCGTCGAATCAGACTTGGTTCCTACCGGAAGGCGAGCTATCTATTACTCACCGTCTGCAAGCCTTAATTCTCTTGCGAGTATCTTCATAACAACACTACTCATGCAAAAATCAAAGCACAGTTAATTCTCAGTCTATAAACTTTGAAATAGCACGACAAACCTACTATTAGCTAGCAACTCAACAATTTGCCTAACTCTAAACGTAACTTAAACTAAGCCAAGCGAAGTTGAGCTTCTGCTAATTGTTGCGACTTCCACCGGAAGCCGGTAGTAGCGACCGGCTTCGACTTCCGGAGCCTACGTCACAGCAACCATTGTGTTACAGCTCTTTGAGGGTAAAACAGTTTGGGTCTTACCCGACTGTGGCGTAAAGAGGGGTATTGTGTTCAAGTAGGTAATATGTGTGGGCGTAGGTAAATCAATTGTGAGGGTTTGGTCTGTGGGTGATACCACCCAGTTTTAGTACGTTTTGTGGAACTCTAGTATGAAGTATTCAAGTTTACACCAGATTTAATTCATATTTAAGATTTGCAAGAAAGCGTACAGAAACCTCGGTTTCGTGCTGTAACAGTCGCAAGCATAGCATAGCATAGCATAGTCGGCCTTATAATGTTCTCACTGTTGGGACACAGGCCTTCTCTCTAGGAGAGGGAATGGGCCGTAATCCACCACGCGGGCTCAGTGCGGGTTGGTGGATGTCACATGTCTTAGAATTGTTGGTTCTAGGACATGCCGGTTTCCTCACGATGTTTTCCTTCACCGTTTTGAGAGCAGTGATGATGAAATAAATTACACAAAGTAATGCGCCTGGCTGGGTTTCAACCTGGAACCTACAACTCGTAAGTCGGAGCCGTTACCATTCGGCCACCACTGCTCAAGTCGCAAGCATTCACTAATATTACCACGTTCAGGGTAGGTACTGTATGATGCCTTGAATTAATTTGGAACACAGTGCAGTAATTTGGGCTCCTCATGAAGCAAAATACAGTGTCATGATGGAAAGAGTACAAAATAAATTCACAAGACACTTGTAACTTGTATTTGCATTTATAAGTTAAGGTTAAGTTTTATTATTAATTTCTTTTATTTTTATAGTTACTAGTATATATTTTAATAGAGTTTAGTGTTGTTTTAGATTTTTGGGTAAATGTTAGCCCTAAAATGATTTTTTTTCAATTACTTTTGTGTATATGGGTACCACTATTGTATTGGGTTCAGCCTGTAAAGATAGTGTGTGTATGTTTAGTAAATAAATTCATAATTATGTTGGAAATTTTGATACTGTCGCAGTGTTTATTTTTCACTATTTATTGTATTTTTATTTTTACTTTGGCAATGCTTATTTTTTGGTTAAAAAACGAACCAGTCCTTGGTCACTCAAAATTATGAATGAGACGGTGAGAGCATACGGTGGAGGTGTGCCCAGCTTGGGCGTAGTACCGCCGTGTCCTCGTAGAGGTGATTTGTAGCGGCAACATCTCGTGCCGGGTCCTGGTGTTAAAGCCATCACGCACCAGCCACCGCGAACCCGATCCCGACTACCAGCCACGGTAGGCACGGGTTTGCGAACGACTTACAACGAGTAATGGGCGTGTAGTGTTCCACGCGCTCCTCAAAGAAATGTCAACAAACCGTAGGGGCCTATCAGGACCACTAATGCCGTGAGGATTTTCTGTAAAGAAAATCCATGGTCCTAGAGCGCAAAGGGCAACTGAAGTACACAGGTGTGGTTTTGGTCAGTAAAAGTTTGACACGCTCTCTCGCCCCACGCATGATTTCTCACCTTAAAAAAAACGTTGATTTAATAGATTAGACTAAAAATTTCTTATCCTTAAGAAATGTACAAGCTTCCTTCAAGCTCGATTATCTCCCGTTTTCTCCAATTTAAGTCAATAAACATCAAAATTAATTAAGTACCGAAATTCATTACTGTACAGTACATATGTATATAAATCTAAAGGATTTATTGCTGAACAATACAATGTATACGAGCTATATATAAGACGTATACAATTAGAGGAGAGGCGACAATCGATATCTGTCGAAGAATCTACCAATTAAATTGGGAGGGTAACTAGGTGCGTAGAACAAAGAATACGGTAGACGTGGCACCCCATATTGGAATTATATTTCTTGCAAAGAAAATAGTTCTTGGAAACAGATTAGATACTTTGAAACAGTAGTTTTCTTTAAGGCATTGTCAGCGGTCTTTTGTTCGTTTATAACTTAGCTGTCTTCAAGGTTAGAGTGAACAGGCTCGTAATAAAAAAGTTAGCTTCATCATCATCGATTGTATCATTGCTTACCATCAGATCGCAGTTAAACACTGGCTTATATCATAAAAAAGTTTAAATTCTTGACATAGCATTTTTTTACTTTATCTTTTTAATGCACTGTCCCACTGTTGGAGTTACTGTCGTATCGCAGATGCGTTCACGAACATGCACACACATACATAAGACAACCAGAATCTATGTTTCGTATTGGAAAATAATAATAATTATGTTGCGTATTACGTAGAAATATTTCTTAGGTATGTTCCTATATTATCAGTGCACTAACATATGACGGTTTAAAAGTGCCCATATAAGTTCATGTGAAATAAAATTCTTTGAACTAGCTACAGCCAGTAGAAAATTATTCTAAGAGAACATACACCTGGAATAAAAAGTATCATTGATGTACTATGCCAGGAGATGATCTATCTTTGTACCAAGTTTCATCGAATTTCGTTCAGCCGTTCTAGCGTGATGAAATAACAAGCAGACACACACATTTACAAATTTTCCCCTTATTAACACTAGCCATATTTGATTTTCGAATTGAATTTACGATGAATTGGGTACATTTAAATAACTTGGCAGTTCTTTCTCTTTCTATAGTTTCATAAGTCTATGGTCCACATTCATCAACCGCAGTAACAATTCAAGGGCTAATTAAAATAGATGACCTCTTTACATACTCATTGAGATTTAGTGCTTTTGTTGAACGAGCGTCGATGCTATGAAAAATAAACTTAATATTGTACTGTCGGGCGTAATCCGTAGACAAATTGGGTAGTTGAACTTGTGGGCCTAGAAAAAAAAACTGGGCAAGTGTGAGTTGGACTCGCGCACTGAGGGTTCCGTATATTCTAACCTATGTAAATAGTAAGTTCAATTCCAAAAGAGAGTAGAGAGAGAGTATAAGATTTTTGCGAATCGTAAAATATATTTTTTGTGACGTAACTACAAATTGACCGTTTTCAGACTTTTTCCTATACTTGTGCTATGAGACTTTGTTTCATACCAAATTTCAAGGTTCTAGGTCAACGAGAAGTACCCTTTAAGTTTTGATTTCCTGGCGAGTGTCAAAATATGCGCCTAAACGGAGCCCAAACGGCTTTATCTTTAGATTGCGTTGTTGCGTTGTTGTTTGATATTTTTACTACTGCTTGGCGTAGCAGACTTGAGTATGTAATATTAATTTTAGCTTCATACCTCTACGCGTTCTTGAGAAAAAGGGTCTTGACAGACGGATAGACGGATAAGAAACTGATCCTATAAGGGTCAGGGGTAGTGTGAAAGTGAAACCCGGGGCCCTGGGACGAAGGCAAAGATGGAACAGGAGTGGGTTTTTAGTCAGTAAAAGTCTGATACTATCTTACGCTCCACCCAAGAGCTCGATTTGTCAGTAGACAATTTCCCCACCTAAAAAAAATCCTATAAGGGTTCCGTTTTGCCGATTTAGGTACAGACCCCTAAAAACTAAACTTTTCTAAGAATTTTTTCCAAAGTTTCTTATTTTCGTTAAAAAATAATGTTGCTTTCATAAGAAAATGATAGATTTAACACTACAGTTATGGTGATAGATCGTCTGCTTTTGGTCCTATGGGATGAGAAATTGATTGCAGGTATTTTTATTTTACTTTCAGCACTAATAGAATATCAAGGTATCGGACGAGGTAATCTACACTTCTACACTAATATATTAGGGAGGTAAAGTTTGTTATCTTTTAGTTTGTAGGAGGTAATCTCCTAATCTCTGAAAGTCTTGCCCCCCTAGCCAAGTTACAACCATTTCGTTTCGATTCTCTTTTCGTTGATCGCCTGGAGTCGGTCACGCCTCCTATTCCTTTGTTCTGACCACGTGACTGAGCGTTGAGATGGTCAGAACAAAGGAATCGGAGGCGTGGCCGACTCGAGGCGATCAACGAAAAGAGACTCGAAACAAAACGGTTGTAACTTGGCTAGGGGGGCTGATCCGATTGAGAATTTTGTTTATCGTTAGAAAACTGCTTTATTCTTGAGCCTATATAGCCTATGTCGGCTATATTTTATGTATGCGAGCAAAGCCGCGAACAAAAGCTAGTGGTCAATATACAAAAAATAGCCGAAGAGTTTGTTTGTTTTGTTGGTTAAACACGCTAATCTCAAGAACTATTTATTCGAATTGAAAAATTCCTTTAGTTTTGGGATAAACCATTTATCAAGGAAACCTTTAAAGGCTATATACAATCACGCTAGATCTAATTGGAGCGGATGTTACTGAGCCGAAGTCAATTTGATAAGCTGAAAAAGTTCATCTTTTTCAGCTTGTTACATTACAGACTTTGACAGTCTTAAAATAAGCTCATAAACCCGTGGACGTAGACAAGCGTAGGCGGCAGCGGGAACACACACTTGTATAAAATTAACTTAAATCATTCTGACAGCTGCATTTTCTTTATTTTATGTTGTTTGTCTATGTCAATATCAATTAAGGTAGGAAGGAGATAATTTATGCCGTAATCTTGACGTTGAAATGGTTTTTCGAATTATTTTTTAAACAAACGATATTTTATCATTGAACTAGTTAATTCTATTTGTGATTTAAAATAATACATTTAGTTATCGTCACACATATTTTTTTAAATTGATATAAACCAGCTCTTAAAACGGTGAAGGAAAACATTGTGAGGAAACCGGCATGTCCCCATCGACCATCAGTTCTGCGAGCAATGTGCCCTGCCTACTGTCACTTAAGTTGGGCGATTTTTCGGGCTATGTCAGTAATCTCGGTTTTTCTGCGTATATCTTCATTTCTAATGTGATCACGCAAGGAAACTCCGAGCATATATAGCCCTTTCCTCTGCCCTTTGGGTGACTTTAAGTCTTCTTTTGAGGCCCATTGTAAGCGACCACATTTCGGAGCCATATGTCATCACAACAATAAACAACGCTGTATGATTTTAAAATGATTTGTTCATTAAAATATACTAAAAGTACTTATACCAAACTGAAGTTATTTTTTAGTAACACTAAATAAATGTTATTCAACGTAAGCGGTCAAAAAAGAGTGGAGATGAGGAGCTGATCCTGAGGTCGATACCTATAGTAATAGGCTATGTCGGTAATCTAGTTTCTCCTGCGGATATCTTTATTTCTGATGTGATCACGCAAGGAAACTCTGAGTACAGTATAACCCTTTAACATCACTCAACCCGCATGCAAGTTATCCCACTATATTTTATGTAATACAAAGAATACAATCTTCCCCCGTCCATTCATCATTTAATTCATCACCAATGACAAATACTTCAGACAGTTAATTAATAAAATTAACTACATTGTTATAACGAGCGACGCCGCGGCAAGAGATGGGAGTAATTGGGATCTTGTTTGTAATTGATTGAATCGTAAGATAAATGTTGTGAAGGATTGTGGCGGGTTATCTTTGAGCTTCATTTCACTTGTTAATAGTGCAGGTATTTTTTCTACATATCAATTGGAAGTGGCATTAAAATATATAAATAAGTTTTGGCGAGATTTCTTCGAATGAAGTTTTAGACAGTTGTTTTAATCTTTTTTTGTGGTTTAAATTGAATTAGTGTGCTTTTTTTTAGGTGGGAAAATCATCTTATGACATCCTCCGCTCTTGGTCAGAGCGGGAGATAGTGGCAGACTTTTACTGACTAAAAACCCACTCCTGTTCCTGCGTTGCTTTTCCTACCAGGGCCGAGTCTTCCTTTTAGAATCAGACCCTTGGCCCCAGTAGGCTTCGACCCTGCTGGGGTTGCTGACATCTCCCTAAGGCGCACGTGGAACAGTACGCGTCGTCGACGACTTGGGCTCGGTCCGGACAGTTACAGGACGATCGGACGGCGAGCAACCCATTGCTTGCCGTCAGCAAGCCCGCGCCTATATGGTGGCCGGAAATCGGGATCGGAGTCCCGGCGGCGGCGGTTGGGGCGTGAAAACCGTTGCCTCACGCGATCGGCCACCTCCTTTGCTAGCATTACTGCTTCACAGAAGGAGGCGACCGAGTGGATATTGTGCTGACAAATTTATGTAGTTTTATATTTCAAGAGTCTACACAACTAGATAATATGTGGAATCATAGAAACAGGCGCGATCTCGTTTGAAAATGGAAATGAGGATTGTATAGTAAGTAGTATTGTCTTATCAGCGAAGCTTGATGAGAAGACTTAGGGTCGCCGCAAACGGGCGTTGGAAGGCCTCCCACAAGGTGGACCGATGACCTGGTGAGGGTCGCGGGAATCCGATGGATGCGAGACGCACAGGACCGGTCATTGTGGCGACATTTGGGGGAGGCCTATGTCCAACAGTGGACGTCTTTCGGCTGAAATGATGATGACGATGAAACGGGCCACATGCCACAGCTACAAACGCCGCCACGAGAAGCTAGAAGCGGCCACGAAGACAACTGAAGCGCGTGACAGCCACTTGAGGCTGGTAGCTACTACTTTTTTAACCCATACGTGCAGTATCATAATGGACTCTGACGAAGAAAGTTTAAATGCTCGAGTGACAATTAAACGCGCGTTTAATGGCCGGTGCAGGCCACAAGAAGCGAGCAGCGGCGATTTGTAGCGTGTGGTGGACACCGGCGTCAACCGTGTGCGGCGAATCCATATAAAATGTATGAAGACTATAGGAAATAGGTATGCCGGTGGCGGCGTTTTGTGGTTGTGGCTGGTGGCCCGTGTGCGGCGATCCTTACTCGATACAGTTTTGCTGAATGCTGGAAATCAAAGTGACTGCAGCAAAAACAATTACTTTTAAATACTTTCTAAACTTGACACTATTCGTATTTAACTTGTGTCAAAGAAAACACATTTTAATACGTCAATTGAAAGTAGAACTACGCTGTTTTGCTTAAAGTAGGTATATTTATGGCAGAAGCAGTGGTGGCCGAGTGGTAACGGCCCTGACTTACGAGTTCTAGGTCGCGGGTTCAAATCCAGCCAGGCGCATTACTTTATGTAATTTATTTCATAACCACTGCTCTCAAAACGGTGAAGGAAAACATCGTGAGGAAACCGGCATGTCCTAGAACCAAAAAATTCAAAGACATGTGGCATCCACCAACCCGCACTGGGCCGCGTGGTGTATTACGGCCCATTCCCTCTCCTAGAGAGGAGGCCTGAGTCCCCGCAGTGGGAAAATTAAAAAGGCAAATTATGATCTGATTATTATGCTATGTTTATGGCTAGTTATATGATATTTGTTTATCTAAAAATCGCCTAACTTAAGTGGCAGTGGGTAGGACACATTGCTCGCAGAATAAAATTGGGACCGAAAGATTGTGAACGCAGCGGTGTTAGGTATGTCTCCCACAAGGTGGACCTTGAGGGAGGCCTATGTCCATTGTTCATCTGGGTTACCATGACGTTTAAAGTATGATTGTTTTATTCTTATTCCATTGTGGGTAAGAGATGGCGCTAGATAACCTGTATAGCTCTGTCTCTTACCCACACTGAAATAAGAATGAAACAATCTTACTTTGAACGTCATGGTAACCCCTCAGTAGTATACATCTTTCAGCTAAGGGTCAAGGGTCTCTCAGTAAAATTAACCACTCTCAAAAAACCAGATAAAGAAAACCAGTAGTTATAATTAACGGTCACAAATGAAATACAGTCAAGAACGCATCAATGGAGACAATGGTAGACAATTATAAAAAGCTCGTAAACGCAAAACTCATTATTGAGCCGTCAGACACAAACCGAAGTTAAAATAAAATTTATTTCTATTAAATAATTCATCTTTTGAGCTCATTGCCTCACTTCTGATAGATTGTTATGGGAGCTGCTGTGAATATAAGGCTTGGTTGTAGTGCGAGCGAATGGCGATTGAGCGAACTGCCATTTTATTTATGATTTGTTATAATTGACATACAAACTCGTATATGACTTGATAAAATGTAATATTTCTATGTTTAAAGAAAGAAAATGTAAGTACTTGACACAACACAAGGCGCACATACACATTAGTTAAAGAAAAAGAAGCAGATGTCGGTTTTCTATCGTTTACATTTCGGGGAGTGTGCACTGGAATTGCACAATCTAATTCCGCTAAGTCCGTTCCATCATAGGACCACTACACGTAATGATACGTAAAATACTAAAATCACTTATATGGTTGCCATATTTGAGGAGTTTCCTCGATTCCTCATGGACCGTATCATCAGAACTGGATTTTGAAAAAAAATGGGACCAATCTGGAAGCATATCCTTTTATGGGAAAAAAAAAATGCAAATCGTTCTATAAACGACGGAGTTCTGAGGTAACAAACATTTAAAAAAATGATAATAAAAAATTCAACCAAATTGATAAACTCCTCCTTTTTTTTTCGAAGTTGTTTAAAAACGCGGGTGAAACTGTCAGTATCAGCCAGCAATTATTAAATAGGTATTAAAAGTATCCAATTAATGTGAAATTGTATTGTTGTTCCAGATGTTTCACCAGAACAATTCGTATTGTGAATGAAGTTCATGAGCGACTGGATGTATTCTCGTGCACTTTGAGTGAATTCGCAAGAGTTTTATTAAATATAGTTAGTTATGTGTGAGACAATGTAAGTATTATTTATGTTTAAGTAGAAATTATATTTATTTTTTTCTAGATTTTTATCATAACTGTATGTAAACCTAAACATACATTTTTTTTTCTTTGCGAAAATCATCTTACTTATGACATCCCTCGCGGAGCGGGAGATAGTGTCAGACTTTTACTGACTAAAAACCCACTGCTGTTCCTTCGTTGCCTTTCGTACCAGGGCCGAGTCTTCCTTTCAGATTCAAACCCTTGGCTCCAGTAAGCTTCGACCCTGTTGGGCCCCTACAGTTGCTGACATCTCCTTGAGGCGCGCGTGGAACAGTACGCGCCGTTGACGACTTGGGCTCGGTCCGGACGGTTACCGGACGGTCGTAAGTATAATTGTTAGCTGCACTGTCGAATTAGGTTTTAAGGCCTGTAAAGAGGATAAAATAAATAAATAAATACTTAACTTCTAATGTAGCGTTGCATAGTAATTCTGGTCCTTGAGAATGAATTATAGCTGTATATTAAAGCTAATTGCTTATTGGCACCGCACATTAATAAAACAAAATACTGCTTCAACATTATAACAATCGCTCACCGTTCACAGTATCACCTAAACCTTTTACGTACTAAAATCCCATGCAAGCCAAATTGCACCTTTCCTCTATCGAAATAAATACAAAAGTCGTTTATTTCTTCAATCCGTATCCTAAATGAGTTGTTTTAAATTGACTCACGTAATTTAGCGTCTGGTAAAATGTAAGTTAGAGACTGTCGCAGAACATAATATGTTGTCTTTTAATTGGGATCTCTTTGTTAATTGTAATTGAGTTACAATAACAACATGGAACATGCTGCGGGGCAAAAACCTGCTCTTAGAACGACACGGGATGAACACTTTTGCTCAGTGAGTGTTAGTGATGAATTGCAGACTTTATCTGAAGCCTTAGGACTATATTTCACTGGAACACCATGACGGCGCGACCAGTTGCACCGCCATGGGGTCCGTAAGCTACCAAACTAGACACCATACAGACACCAGAGTCGCTACACCACACTGAGACAGTATCAAAGTGGACCTTAAGTGCACGCGTCCGAGTTGGTCGCGCCGTCAAATTGGTTGTGCAACCAAACGGACACCAGATGAGTAAATAATAAAGTCTCTATAGAGCTGTATATATTTTGTCGGTAGCGGCGACTGGTCGCGCCGCCATGGCACAGTAGGTATAGATATATGGAACAGTACGGAAACTACCTACAAATGTTTGAAACGGCTCACTCACACAAACATACGCATCGACGAGACTCCTAAGCGGCATTCGCTACTGACAGGACCACGAGAAACGCTTAGGAGTCTCGTCGATGCGTATGTTTGTGTGAGTGTGCCGTTTCGAATATTTGTAGGTAGTTTCCGTACTGTTCCATAATATATCTTATTTATACTGTGGCCATGGTGTCCCGGTGAAATATATGTAAACGTTTGCTGTCAAATCGTATATTGAAAAAAAAATGTTACCTACTATAACTAGATGGCGCTTATTAAGTTTTAATATACATAGTCATTTGCGTTAAGGTGAATGCTCAGGTTAGCCCGTGAAATGCGCATTTTCTAACGTTTTAGCAATTGGCAACTCATTACTGCACACTTATTCATCATAGACACAGACCATCGTCCTACCGTCCGCACCACTGAGGCCCGCCGCGACGCTTCCGTCAATATCCACCCCAGCCTTTGCTGGAGCTAGCCCGTGCGTAGGGTTGCCAGGTCTTCACACCGAAAAGCCGGACAGACCGGCCAATTTAGCCGGAAATTTGAGTAAAATGACCGTCAATTTTTTTATAAGTCAAACTCGTCTATTTTATTGTTGACCGTAATATAACTATATATTTTTTAATTCTTATGAAACCACAATAAAAATATTGGCTGCTATAATTGCTAGTCCGCTTCGCTTACGCTAGCGATACAAGATAAAGTAGAAGACATGATAATGTGACATTAAGGTGAGAGTATAATAAAATTTAAAAAGCCTAAAAAAAGCCGGACAGGCCTGAATCCGCCTAATTTGGCCGGACACGCAACTAAAAGGCCTGACCCTGTCCGGCATTATCCGGACGCCTGGCAACGCTACCCGTGCGGCTGATCTTGTAGTTTTAAATTCATACCTAAATAATAATCCATTAGACATCTCATTCATAAGCAGTTTTAAGTCCGTATACATTATCAATATTGCATACCTCTTGAAACACATTTTTTCCACGGTAGAACTCATAATACAAAATAATGCGAGTTTTCTTAGATTTCATACAAAACTGGTTATAAGTACTGCAATATTACAGAAAATACAAAACACAAAGAAACCAATAAATACCTAATTTCGAAAAAGGAATAACGAACCCTTAATATAAAGTTTATTTGAACTTATAATTCCAAGTCAAAAGATATAAAGATATAACGCTTCAAAGCAACCCGTTTTAAAAACAGCAATTTCATAGGTAAATACCTATTATAATCCACCCTGAAATTAGTCCGATAACCTCAAAAAAGGGAGCAAAAACTTCATATTTACGAGCAAAATCCCTAAACAAAACGAAATAAGGTATTTGCATGCCGTATGAACAACGATAAATCGTGGGAATAACCCTCATATATAAATCAAGATAAATCCTAACTAGCGTTTAGAATCTCCCTCGGGTACCGACGGCAGAATAAATATTGTAATTAGATTTGAATTAGTAGATATTGCAATTTGAAATAACTGAAGTTTAGTTGTTGGAAGTGTGGCTGTGGATCAAGAAATCCTAGTTCGATTCTAAAATCAAATAGGTACTTATTTTATCTAAGTCTAGCTTGCGCCCGTGACTTCGTCTACTTGAGACTCGTAAAACAGTGTCATTTTATCAAAATTTCAAGAAGCTTTTTTGCGTGGTTCTCTAATTATTTTTCTAAAATAAAAGGAACCTACGCTACTCCTAATAACATAAACTATCTAGAACTGAAAGTCCCGTCAATATCGGTACAGTCGCTTCGGAGATTAGTTGAAACAAACAGCCAGACTAAATATTAAAAAATTGCGTTTTTGTGTAGGCGATGTTTTTCCATAAGCATTTAAGTAGTAAAAAAAAATATTTTGTTATTAAAAACAAACAGACATTTCAATTTCATTTATTTTATTTGTATAGATGACAAGAATAATACCACCGTTACATAGTGGACATCCTATTCTCGCCCCCACACAAATGTTATGGTTACTGGGATTACACAAATTTCTATTGTGCGTACGTAGGTACGTAGCTATAGAGCTATTTTTTATTTAGCCAATACTGTCCCACTGCTGGGGAAAGACCTCCCCTAACTTCCTCCAGGTATTTTTTTTCTCGAGTCACCTCAAACCAGCCCTTGTGGCCTAGGTGTCTAGGTCATCTCGCCACCTCTTCCCAGGTCGACCTCGGCAGCGTCATCCATAATCAGGTACCTACTTTGTGGAGACTCTTGCCCAGCTGTCAGTGTACATGCGACTGATGTGACCCATCCAATCCCATTTCAGCCTATAGAGCTGTGGACTTTGGAAATTCTCGTGGCGTGTAAGACTCTGCCATGATTCCATGGTTTTAGTTTTTATTTTTAATCGGCATCTTACTCTTAAATGTTTCTTTGAGTGTCCAGTATTTATTCTAGGTGCATTTAATTCTTTTTTTTATGTCTCTCTCACTCTGCAAGCTTTAAAAGTAACTTTAAGGACTTTTATTAACACTACAAAAGTATTTATTTATTTATTATTTATTTATTTCAACTTCATGTACAGTAGTGGTACATAGGCGGACTTAATGCAACAAGGCATTCTCTACCAGTCAACCTTTGGGTTAAAAAAGACAACACTGTGGTAGGCTGTGTGGTAGTATTGTTTGGACTTAGACGAATATACGATCTAAAGCGCGGTGACTCTCGGATTGCATATGAAAGAAAAAGATGCGCAGAGACACAATGCTTGCTTCTCTTTACTTCATATTGGCAAGCATTTTAGCGATTAACTAAAAATCTACAGATTTCATAAAAAACTTAAAACACTATAATGCTAAAACGTTGCATGTAGCTAATCTGATAAACAAACGGAATACAACATTATTCCGTTTGTCTAACAGATAAGATGATTGCATATTATACAACATTAGCTTTAGTATACGCGAAACCCGAAACACGTGTCTAGTATTTTTCAAGAATCTATGTACAAAATTTCATAACTGTATCATGAAAAATCACCAAGTTATAAGCTTGTTATGTCAGCAAAAATACATGGTCACCGCCCCCATCCAGGCGACTGAGGGGTTGTTTTGCACTTGCACCCAGCTGTTTGCTAGCGCTTAATGTCCGCTATGACCTACCATGACCTGTGTTGTACTTAGTGTCGGTGGTGTCCAACTTGTGACCTTTTTAAATATTTTTGGGAAAAAATATAATATAACATGGTGTAAAAACTAATGAAATCCATTCATTTACTGATTTTGACTTTATTCAGGTTTTGCATAAACTAAAAATTATGTTGTCTATATATAGGGTGACTGGCAATTAGTGTACGATACTTAAGCACGTGATTGTGCTCATGATAACAAACAATTTTTATTATGGGAGCAATGCCAAAATCGCGAAAAAAATATCAGCTGTTCAGTACATTAGGCAAACATAAATGTACTGAACAGCTGATTTTTTTTTCGCGATTTCAGGTTTGTTCCCATAGTAAAAGTTGTTGGTTATCATGAGCACAATCAAGTGTTTAAGTATCGTACACTAATTACCAGTCACCCTATATATTAGTCCGGTTTTTAATCGATAAAAGTAATTATCAGAGGATTCTTCAAGATTTTTTTCCATCGTATTAAATTAGCTGAATTATGTTTAGAATACACTATCTAGCAGTTATTCTGAAAAATAGCATATATTTTTCTGATTCTGTTTACTGCTGTGAATCGTTTACTTTTGCGCAACTTATAACACGCAATTGGGTTCTGTAGTCCCTCAAAAATTATTTCATGAATATTGGTTAGTCAGTATTAATTATCCTTGCGCAGAATATTCAATAAATTATGAATAAAATAATAAATGGCACCAAGTTAATTAACCCTTCCAACCTAAGAAAGCATTATCAAGAAAGACGAAGCCGCGATTTCTTCGCGTGATACTGCAGAAGATGACAATGTTGATAAATGGCCTCGCACCCCATTAGCACTGATACTCTGCCTTGCTCCTATATTTTGTATCCTTTATTTTTTTATAAACGGGGTTGACAGGTGTTATAGGTATTCGTATACAGGGTGAAATTCCAGTGGTTGTTGACCCGAGGATGATGTCTCGTCCAGACATAAGTACTAATAAAAATATACCCAATTTAAATAAGTAATCAGCTTCTCCATACATTTATTTGGTCGAGTTATGTTAACAAAGATGTTGACGGAGTAGCTGTTTATTTATTTATTTTTTCGAGAAATTTAAGTTGGGAATATTTTTTTAGCTTGTATGGATGAAACAAAATCTTTCAGCTCCAGGTCGAAAAAAAATTAAAATACACCCTGTATAAGTAAAATATGCAACTGATAATTAATATATAAAAATACGCAACTGGTAAACCATTTTGAGGAAACCTACGTGCAGTAATTTTACGTTATTCATTTATATTTTTCTGACCATATTAAAAACGACAAGAAATATGGAACCAAGATATTTGTAATTTAAATAACAAGATTTAAAAAAGTGTTCATGGAGTTTCTTGCATATTCTTCTCATCATTTTTCTGGCTATTTTCTTTACAATTCAAAAGTGCCTGTAAATTTGATTTTATAGCAATTTCCTGATTGCTGATCTAATATCAGGTAATAGTCCCAAAAAAATGTGACAGTTAAGAAACAGAAAGTGCACACTACGTATGCGCCAACATTTGCGCACAATGATATGTCTTGCGTACTTGATTAATCTCGGCTGAGACGGTTCGTCATGACTGAAATCTGGTCGGAAAGATTATTATAATGGTATTGACGATAAAGCAAAGTCAGAAATATAGCATAATAGCATAGCATAATCAACCTTTTAATGATCCCAATGCCGGGACTCAGGCCTCCTCTCTAGGAGAGGGAATGGGCCGTAATCCACCACGCGGGCCCAGTGCGGGTTGGTGAATATCACATGTCTTCGAATTTTTTGTTTCTAGGACATGCCGGTTTCCTCACAATGTTTTCCTTCACCGTTTTGAGAGCAGTGGTGATGAAATAAATTACACAAAGTAATGCGCTTGGCTGGGTTTAAACCCGCGACATACCACTCGGCCACCACTGCTCTGAAATAAGATCAGTGATTCCTACCCCTGAAAGCGAGTCCTAACGTTATCAAAATCACTCACGTACGCAAAAATCTCAGACATTTCAACACCGCGTTGAAAAACCTCTTCCAAAAATACCGACACGATACACCGAATGTGTAAAACACAGTGATTTGCTGTGCACGTCTTAAAGCGTTTGAGTTCGTGATACGCCTATCAAATGGTGCTCCGACACGCGAACGGAACGTTTGCTGGAATACATTTATGCGAACATTTACTCGTATTTGTTCTTTTGTTTTCTCTGATACTTTGCTATCTGCAGGATCTTAGATAGCGTGTGTGTGTGGTATTTTGGGTAAATGGATTGTGTTTGACGGAGGTGGTAGGCTGAAAAGTTGCGGATGGCGAAGATAGCTGATGGTATTGAATTTTCTTTGTCAATGTCAAAGGCCAGAGTTTTTTGTTGGGTTATGAGAGAGTGTCACAGATTACTGACTAAAACCCACCGGTGTTTCTTCAGTTACCCTTTGTGTTCCCTGACTCTTTCGAACAATTCTTCTGTTTCGCTTAGAATTCTCAGTTAAACATGAGCTGCCGAAATAATACACTAATTGACGATATTGTCACCAGCACGCCTTCTTCGTGCGTAAATGAGCATTTAATTTTTACAGCCTACTGGTACCAATTAATATATTAGTCATAACAATTATGGTTAGGTATTTATAACAGACAAGAGGGGATTGTAGAGGGTCGCGGGCAGGGGCGCCGGCTTTTAGAAAACCTCATGGGTGCTCATGCTCATTTGATGACTCGAAAAAGTGGCGAAGTGTGAGAAGAGAAATGCAGAGTGATCGACCGACAAATAAATAAATGACCTACTTACATACTGTGGTATTAAGAAAGTACCACTTGACAAACACCCAGACCCAACAAAAATATCTATTTCATCAATAAACATTTGTTTTGGTGCGGGAATCGAACACGCGACCCTGCGTCTCAACCGGTGCTATAAACCACTGCGCTAAATGGTCGTCGGGTAATGAAAAAACGCCTATCCCTAAAAGGCGATTATTGATCTGTTTCTTGATGTCTATCCTCAGGGGTGCTCGGCACCCACTGTTTATTTCTCATGGGTGCTCGAGTTCCCCCAAGTACCCACGGAGTCGGCGTCCCTGTTCGCGGGAATCAGACAGGAGGACTCTACTGCCATTTTCTTTGGGTAACCGCTTTGTAGCCAATTAAGACACCCGCGAATTAAAAGATTACGATGGTTCAATAACACACTACACATTATTTTACCACCACCAGGATCAGGTCATCAGTTTAGAGGTATGCGAAACAGAGTGTAAAGTCCCGCAAACCTCCGTTGAAAAGGGAGGATCCTCCGACCAGACAGGTGTTATGTCTAAAATCATCATCATCAAAATGGGCTGTAGCTTGTAGTTCATATATGGCGCCATAGATGTCGCTACATTTTAAACAAACCAAAAGCCACCAAACAACACCAAACATCAAACGATAAATCCTACATAAACCCTACATGTACCACATTATTTGCTACAATAATAACTTCTCGTCCAATCCAAACAAGTTGGAATCGACTTCATATAATATTGGAAAAAACTGCCAAAACGAAGTCACGAAACGACAAAACGGCAAAGATTTATGAGCCCAAGACTATGTGCAATATCTGGATGTTCTCGACTATAGAGTTCGCATATTATTGGGGGTAACAGCTGAGGTCACGCGATTATTTGCTGCGCAGTTACATGATTTGAAAAAGATTGCAAATATACAAGCTAATTAAAATTGTTCTTAGATATGATATTGTTAGAGTTGTGCCTTATTTAAGAGCGGCCAACCCGAGATACAATTTTATACGACCGCTCTTACATGATTATTACGTTGTTACACATCTTTCTCTAGATATTTTGGAAAGACAATCAGAATTTTGTGGAGTTAGTGATAGCGTGACGAGTGACAGGACAGAATGGAAGAAAAAAACGTGTTGCGCCGATCCCAAATAAAACGGGACAAGGGCAGGAAGCTGATGATGATGATGATGAATCAGAATTTTGTGGATAAGTATCTAGGTTTCTATATAAATCAAAATATAAATGTGCAAAAAACTTAACCGAAAAGACCTTTATAAATCTGCTATTTTGAGTGAATTTTGGTCCTTCATAATGTGTTTGTGAATTAAAAATAAATAAAATATACATCCGTCTATCGTCAACGTGAATTTAGAAGCTTGTTAAATCATCCAAAGCAATCCAAAGCAATATTTGATAAAGAGTCAATGCGAAAAAAGAGAGATAACGTTAAGATTGACATTCAGTAATTCCATCATTTACTCGAATATTTTACAAAACTTGTTCCAGGAAATATAATTTATGAATGCATTATGAAGGATCAAATTCAGGCAAAATTTTCAGAGATCTTTAATAGATTAGTTTTATGCTTTATGTTTAGATTTCAATAAAAACCTAGATAATATCTACAAAATATCTGCAATTTCAAAATATATATAGAGAAAGATGTGCAATAACGCCATAATCACGTAAGAGCGGTGGTATGGAAATAGTATTACAGGTTGGGCGCTCTTAACAATTTTAATATTGTCAGTAACACATAAGAAGTGATGAAAATTGCTACTCGTATTTAAAAGATTGTATTGAGAAGAGCAGCAGTGGTGGCCGAGTGGTAACGGCCCCGACTTACGAGTTGTTGGTCGCGTGTAGGTTCAAACCCAGCCAGGCACATTGCTTTGTGTAATTTATTATATCACCACTGCTCTCAAAACGGTGAAGGAAAACATCGTGAGGAAACCGGCATGTCCTAGAACCAAAAATTCGAAGACATGTGACATTCACCAACCCGCACTGGGCCCGCGTGGTGGATTACGGCCCATTCCCTTTCCTAGAGAGGAGGCCTGAGTCCCAGCAGTGGGAACATTAAAAGGCTGATTATGCTTAATGCTTGAAAAGATATGGTGAAAATTTTAACCAGTTTTATGGAGCACTCAAATACAATGCGTTCCAATTAAGAATAGGATCGATTGCCATGTTGTGACGTCACGTCAGACTGTCAAATCGAAGAATTATTATGGTGAGCAAAACAAGAAATTTTTAAAATTTAATTTATTTACGAACTGTGAACGAAAAAAGTTAAATCAGAATCCAGTTCATCAATTTTGCTCATCTCTAAGTTCTTCAATTTTGCCCAATTTTTTGCGATTTGACAGTATGACGTGACGTCACAACATGGCAATCGATCCTATTCTTATTTGGGACGCATTGTACGTAGTTTTCCTTTGCAACACGACTATTAAAACTAGTCAAATCACGCTAAATTCTTCTAGCATTTCTTCCTAGACGGAAATTATTGATCTAGCGTTTACTGCAGGATGTCGTGCCTCTATGACGTCATAATTCTTTTACCAACACACCTAGACATTTGAAGATGGCGCCACTTTCTGTGCCAGTCTTCAAATTCTGAACTTTTATGCTTAGTTCCATATTTCGCCACGTGTCTAGTAAAATTGGTCGCTTTACAGCTAATTGCTTGTTATTCTCTGCTTTGTAGGTGAGGTGTGAAATTAAAGGTGCTTAGGACTTTAGTGTTGATGGCTGCTTTGCACGATGTGGTATGTAACTGCAGTCGATGTACATTACTTATTTTGTTGGAGAGAGATTTTGCATAGTTGGCAATGGAAGAAACACAATGGAAGAAACACAAATGGGGTTTAATGGAGTGTAGTTTAGTGGGTGGGGTTTATCGCAGCATATGCTGAGTTAGGCGCCTTTTTGGCCTTGCATAGATCATAACAGTTATTTTTTATACTTAATTCTACTATGTTTTTATTCCAATTACTGTATTTTAATTTTACTGTATTTGTAAGGTACGAATAAACGTTTTTTCTTTCTTTCTTTCTTTTAGTCAGTAAAATTCTGACACCACGGTGACATCGTCTATCCAAAGAGTACTATGTTCCCCAGTAACTGGGTTCCAGAGGTTCGATAGGCAGTCGCTTAATGACATACCCGGGTATTCAGCCGCATAGGTATGGCTAGACCCCAAGCTAGTTAGAAAAAGGCTAGAGGATTTGATGATGATTTTGGGAACCTAAGTTGGTTAAAACCTTTTATCAATATTATATATTTTTTAACATTTACTAGCTTTTGCCCGTAGCTTCACCCGCATACATAAAATATAGCCTATGTCACTCAGGAATAAAGCAGCTTTTATCAATCATCATCATTTCAGCCGAAAGACGTCCACTGTTAGACATAGGCCTCCCCCAAGTGTCACAATAACGACTGGTCCTGTGCGTTTCGCATCCGTTGGATTCCCACGATCCAGGTCATCGGTCCACCTTGTGGGAGGTCTTCCAACGCCGCGTCTTTCGGTACGTGGTCCCACTCTAGAATTTTTCGTCCTCATCGACCATCTGTTCCGCGAGCAATGTGCCCTGCCCACTACCATTTATGTTTAGTAATTCTTCGAGCAATGTCGGTAACCTTGGTTCTCCGACAGATATCTTCATTTCTGATGTGATCACATAAGGAAATTTTGCATAGCCCTTTCCATTGCCCTTTGGGTGACTTTAAGTTTTCTGATAAGGCCCATTGTAAGCGACCACGTTTTGGCGCCATTTAAAGAGGTAGCCATATCTTATCCGATGATTTTTAGCAACCCTTGCCTTGCCTTGCCTTGACCGCTACTGGAGTCAAGGGTAGACGGGCTGCCGGATATTAGGGCTATTTTTTAGTTTTGCTTTTGAATTGCATTTTGGGGTAGGGGGGTTTGCCATAATTGCCACGCTTGGCAAGCGCCAGGGATAGTATGAAAGTGAGACCCGGGGCCCTGGGACGAAGGCAAAGAAGGAACAGGAGTGGGTTTTCAGTCAGTAAAAGTGTGACACTATTTCGCGCTCCGCCCAAGAGCGAGATTTGTCATAAGATGATTTTCCCACCAAAAAAAAACGCTTGGCAAGCGGGTTAGCGGTCGTAGTGTGGCTGTGGCAATTCACAGAGAATAAATAAACAAAGCTGTGTCAACACGAAATGACATTTGGCATTTGACGGGTGGCTGGGTTGGGTTACTATAAAAAAACTTTAATGTTAATTTCACTTTACGCCACAATTATTATTTTATCGCACAGAGTTTAAGTACCTATATTCTGGTGAATAAATAAATTTAATTTCAAAGACAAAAGGTTTTAAACTACCACATAATCAGACTTATGCTATCGCTACGTACAGACAGCATAAAACACTCAACGTTAGATGAACTGATGCCAATCGCGTACGTGAGCTTTTTGTAGCGTCAGCAAAAACGATTAATGCGAACCAAATAAATTATTGTAATATCTATCAGATATCTAGGTAATTTATTAGTGAAACGTTGTATTGGTAAAGGAATAATAATTACTATGATTCTCTGTACTCAAACATAAATGATGGCATAATTAATCTGTCGAATTAACAAGTGCGCGTAAGCTTTTATGATTAGTTGAATAATTAAGTTGTAACTGCTTGAATCGGGGTTTTTTTGTTTCAGTTTTACGAGTTTCTGTCAATATTCATATTTAAGCCAAAAGACATCCACTCCCGGACATAGGCCTCCTCCAAGCGTCGCCATAACGACCGGTCCTGTGTGTCTTGCATCCATCGGATTCCCGCGACCCTCACCAGGTCATCGGTCTACCTTGTAGGATGCCTTCCAACACTGCGTCTTCCAGTACGCAGTCGCCACTCCAGAACCTTTTGTACCAATCGACCATCTGTTCTGCGAGCAATGTGCCCTGCCCACTGCCACTTTAGTTAGGCGATTCTTCTTCGCCATTCTTCTAGCAGTAAGTTTGAAAGAAAGAAAGAACAAGAGTTTATTTACGACAAACATGGCACACTATATATATAATGTTATAATAACATAACATAAAAAGTGTGAGTTATGCGACACATCCGCACAAAACGAGTTTGGCGAATTTTCTATTTTTAACTTTAATACTTTTATGGAGCGCAGTATACTAGGTGTTAAAATAAGGGATCGCGTTCGAAACACTAAACTGCGCTCAAACACAGATCGTTGAGTGGCTCAAAAGGCTGCCTAGCATATGTGGAACTGGGCTGGACATGTCTGCCGCATGCCGATCGAGCGGTGACTGCTAACTTTTACAAACTGAAACCCATGTGTTTCCTTAAGTTGTGCTTATCGTTCCAGGGTCGAGGAAAGTCATTCAAACAATTCCGTATTTTGGAAGGTCCCGTTTTCTAAATTAAAAATTTGATGTTGAGTAATAGATAAATCAAAGCCCACGGAAGTGGAGTAGTACCCAAAGACGCGAGGGCAAAACCGTGGGGGTCAGCTAGTTAAACATAAACTTCTAAACAAAAGATTTGATTGATAACAACACCGTGTTATCTCCGTGCTAGGTACCTCGCCGGGCCTTGGTACAGGCCATGGTCCGGAGCGAGGAGGAGTGGCAGGCGGTCACCTCAAAGCTTGCTTTGCAAAAGAGGCGGCCGACGCGTAAAAGTCTGACACTATCTCCCACTCCGCCCAAGAGCGGGATTTGTCATTAGATGATTTTACCACCTAAAAAAAATGCTAGCTACCTAATCTTCGATTATGAACATATCAAATTATAATCTAATGATAATCGTTCTAATGTATCAATCACATATAGGGTGACTGGCAATTAGTGTACGATACTTAAACACGTGATTGTGCTCATGATAACAAACTATTTTTATTATGGGAGCAAAGCCGAAATCGCGAAAAAAAATCAGCTGTTCAGTACATTTATGTTTGCCTAATGTACTAAACAGCTGACATTTTTTTCGCGATTTCGGCTTTGCTCCCATAGTAAAAGTTGTTGGTTATCATGGCACAGTGTGTTATTTCACCCGAGTTGCGGACATGCCCATTTTATATGCTTTTCGGAAAGATACATTTCAAAGAAAAGTCTTATTAAAACTCTTGTGATTCCATCTATCATAGTTTACGAGATATTGAGAAAATCGAAGGTCCATAGAAACCGAAAAAACTTTGTGTCTCCTTTCCTGGTGTTTCTTTTACATTAAATGTTTTATAGTATGATAGGAATTCACAAAAAGAACCTATACATCAACAAATACTAGTTTGATTAAGCTTTTACAGACCACAAAAAAATGTTTTCAGTGATTTCGTTTTAATTTTTTTTCTGGCAAATTACTACGTTGTAGCATAAGTTTTTAAGTACTATATATTTTTTATACTAATAAGTATCTTCATTAAAAATTTCAGATGCGTCAGACGCCTTATACTTGAAATATTGATTTTTTAAGTTTCAGGTTAGGGTTGTCAACTAAGAAGTTTTTAAGTTTAATATAAAAATTTTGCTTTTCAAAAAGATACATTTCAAAGAAAACTCTAAATAAAACTCGTGCCTTCATTTATGATATTTTTCTAGATATATAGAAAATCGGAGATAGTTCATAGAAACCAAAAAAAAATATCTTTTCTTCTTGTGTTTTCTTTTTTAAATTAAATGTTTTGTAGTATGATAGGAATTCACCAAAAGAACCTAATATCTATAAATCCTCAAATTATTTTTTGATCAAGATTTTACAGACCGACGCCCGGATGTCGCCACTGTGTGGACCGCCTGGAGGATAGGGTGGAGCACACGGTGGAGGTGTGCCCCGCTTGGGCAGATCAACGCCGTGTCCTCGTGGAGGCAATCGGCGGTGGCGATCTCTCGCGCCGGGCCTTGGTACAGGCCATGGTCCGGAGCGAGGACGAGGCAGGCGGTCGCCTCCTTCTGCGAAGCAGTAATGCTAGCAAAGGAGGTGGCCGACCGCGTGAGGCAACAGCAACGGTCCTCACGCCCCAACTGCCGCGCGCCACCGGGATTCCGATCCGGATTTCCGGCCACCGTAGGCGCGGGCTTGCGGACGGCGAACAATGGGTAGCCCGCCGTCCGACCGTCCGGTAACCGTCCGGACCAAGCCCAAGTCGTCGACGGCGCGTATTGTTCCACGCGCGCCTCAGGGAGATGTCAGCAAATCGTAGGGGCCCAGCAGGGTCGGAGCCTCCTGGGGCCATGGGTAGTGTGAAAACCTGGGCCCTGGGACGAAGGCAACGAAGGAACAGGAGTGGGTTTTTAGTCAGTAAAAGTCTGGCACTATCTCACGCTCCGCTCAAGAGCGCGATTTGTCATTAGACGATTTTCCCACCTAAAAAAAAAAGACCTCAAAAAATGTTTTCAGTGATTTGAAGTTTTTTTTCTGAATAATTATTACATGGTCGCATGTGTTTTTAATTCCTATGATTTATTATACTAATAATATATCATCATAAAAAACCAGATGTCGCATTATACTATAGATATTGATTCCACTTTTTTATTTATAATATTTTTTTGTGATTTTGGGTACAATGTTGACTGGTCTACATTGTCCTCTCATACCTATTAATATTGTAAAATTAATAATTTTTTAAAAGTTTACGAGTTTCTTCTCCGTTCTTATCCATAGTAAACGACCAATTGGAACCGTGCACTAAATTCAGACGTTTTATAAGTTACCCATTATTATATTATTATTATAACCAACCCGTATTGTCCCACTGCAGGTCTCTCTCCAATCTTTATATGTTTTATGTTTTCTGATACAAAACTTTGTTAGTGTAGTTTTAGTCTTTAAAATTTTTCAACCATAGACGCAAGTGAAACCGCGGGGGACGGCTACTTTTAAAAAAATGCATATTACTACTAATAAATCAATTATCTATAATTTTAAAACATCTAAATGATAAAAACAACGATCTGATGTTACGAAACGTATTTCACATTTTTTAAAGCATATTTCATATAAAAGACATAATCAAGATTATTCACTTTCTTTTTAAAATAACTAAACAATTTGAATTATAGGTCTATTGACTGTACTTCGTAAACAACTAAAACTTATTTTTTTTACGTCTAGTTGACAACCCTATTTCCATAGAAAAGTCATAAATACTTAGAAACGCTGTATCTCCTATATAAGGCGATTGTCGTGTATGATATTTTAGGACATACGAAACAATATTATTGCGCATGTTATTTATTAAAAATAACATGCTACAACAGTACCACTTAATTTTAAAAAAGTGTTTTGTTGAAATCGGGAAAAAGCCCATATTTCTTAAAATATGAAAGCTACAAAGCTATTTTTTTTAATACTAGTAGATAATGAGCTGTTACTTTATTTTTGTAACAAATAAAATTAATAAGTTTACTAGTTTTGGAATCATAATTAAATTTAGTTTTTGTAAAGGTCATTCAACTCTCACAAAAAAAATAATAACTCAATAAATATAGATAATTATACAGTCGGTATTTTTGTTGAACACTTATCAAACCTAGACCTATCGTATAGACACATAAACCAGACATGTCCGCAACTTAGGTAAAACACTGCTATACTTAGGTAGGCACTGTGCATGAGCACAATCACGTGTTTAAGTATCGTACACTAACACCAGTCACCCTATATAGGTACTTACACAAAACTAGTCTTTGTTAATTTGGCATTGTTATATAAATACTTATATAAGTTATATAACAATGCCAATGTTTCGTTTCTTTTTAGGGTTGTGTCTCTCAAAAGAAAAACGGAACCCTTATAGGATCACTTTGTTGGCCGTCTGTCTGTCTGTCTCTCTGTCTGTCAAGACCCTTTATCTCGAGAACACGTTAAGGTATTGAGTTGAAATTAAAACCATATACTCAAATCTGCGGTCCCTTGAAGCTGAGATAAAATTAAACTTCTAAGTTAACGAAAACAAAAAATGATACGGCCGTTTATGTCGCAAAAAGCGTATATTTCGACACCCTCAAGGGAATCGACATTCATAAGGTACTTCCCGTTGACCCAGACACCTGAAATTTGGTACGAGTATAAAGAAAAATAAAGGTTTTACAGCAAAAGTATAGGAATAAACCTGAAAACAGTAAATTTGTTGTAACGTCACTAAAAACAAAATACTTTCTTGCAATTAGAGAAGATCTTCGAGACTCCATTTGGGAATTGTACTATTTTTTATTAATATAATTATAAAGAGAAAAGATTTTTTTTTTGTAATGAATGAAGTTAAGAACATAAATAGAGTTTAATTTAATTTCATCTAATTTTAATAATATTTGATATAATTAAGCATATTTTTTTATTTTAGTACAATTTAATTGTATTATAGAATAATATATATATATATTAATATAAATATATATATAATTAATTATTTAATATATATAAAAATATATAAATTGTATGTAATGAATAAAGTCAAGAACATCTGAACCGATTTTAAAAATTCTTTCACCAGTAGACGTACGTCCACTGAGTAACTTAAGTTTTTATTTTCTACTTTCAAACGGGCGAATCCGCGGGCAAAAGCTAGTAATAAATATGACTTGTTACAATACACCATACCAGGCCCGGCGCACTCTTGGCGCGCGTTTGAATTTATACCTACGTCTCGGGGCCTCTTTTACAGGGCTAGTTCAGTGTCACACGCGTGTTCGAACTGCCGCATGCCGCTTGACGCGCGCTAACAAAAAATATGTTCGCATTTCTACAGAGGTTTTATTATAAATATGGGCACGCAAAAAGCCAAAAGATACTGCATAGCATATGGCTGTATGACTATCAACAAAAATGTGGACTTTTCATTCTTTTATTTTCTATTTTCTCTTCCAAAGGATCCCGAAACCGAAAGGTAAGTAATTATAACATTTTCAACACTCATAAAGTGGCTCTTATTTTATGATAATTATTATGTAGGTATAACAGGTAGGTTATTGTTGCAGTTTATAGACACGAGGACGATTCGTGTTCCTTTTCGTATCATAATTTTTCGCTATTAAGTAGATTCGTAATTTTTTGCTGGCGCGGCGGCCGGCGGTAATGTTTTTTAAATAATCGTGTTCACAATATTACTAATCGTGAATTACCTACCATCTTTTAAAAATTACCTACGAACGCATAGCCCAAACATAAAATAGATACTTAGGTAATTTTGTGACCGAAATCAACAAAGTTATATTACAATATCCAAGTATCTACCTAGCTACCACTTGACTTTACTTTTGTTCCATTTGTTTAGTTAGACAATTAGATATCTAACTAACTAAATGTAAACAATCATAACATGTCTCTCTATAAATACATTTTAAAGTATGGAAATTACTACTTAGGTACATGTAAATCAATTTTATCTACTTACCATGTAATTTTATCTACCATGTAATTTAAAAAAAAAACTCGGAATTTATTTTATGCTATAAAACGTAGTGTACCTACTACTAATTTCGCATTTTACGTAAATATATTTTGTAGATAATATAGGTACATACCTACTTTAAAAGGCATTTCTTATCAAGAATGTTTACATTTAGTAAAGTACCTACCTAAACAAATGGACTCACGACCTTTTTTGGTGGAAAATCATTTCTTCTCTCGCTCTATGACGAAGCGAGAGGCGTGTCAAACTTTTACTAACTAAAACCACACGTCTATGTTCTTCTAGTTGTCCTTTGCGTTCTAAGACCAAGGGCTTAGCCCCTGTTGGTCCCAATGGATTAATGACTTTGTGTCTCACAACAACTCACATCCCTACAACAGAAGCGGCTTGTTCAAAGGTTCATAACGGGCATAATAAAAGAAACTCTCGTTGCGCGGACTTACGGTGCATTTTGATTTGTTACGAGCGCCACTGGATCTGGTAGGCTAATATAATCAAGGTCGTGTCCGTGCCGTGCAATGTATTATGAACATTAGCGCTGTTGTTATTAGGTTTAAATTCGTATGTTTGCTATCACGCAGTGCAATTTCTGTACTTGTACTATTTCTTATTCTGTGACCATACTAATATTATAAAGGTGAAAGTTTGTGAGTGTATGTTTGTGTGTTACTTCTTCATGCAGAAACTGCTGGATGAAATTTGGCACAATTGTTAACCATCTCCTGGAATAGCATATTTTTTTTTTGGTGGGAAAATCATCTTATGACATCCCCCGCCCTTGGGCGGGGCGGGAGATAGTGTCAGACTTTTACTGACTAAAAACCCACTTCTGTTCCTTCGTTACCTTTCGTACCAGGGCCGAGTCTTCCTTTCAGAATCAGACCCTTGGCCCCAGTAGGCTTTGACCCTGCTGGGCCCCTACAGTTGCTGACATCTCCTTGAGGCGCGTGTGGAACAGCACGCGCCGTCGACGACTTGGGCTCGGTCCAGACGGTTACCGGACGGTCAGACGGTGAGCCACCCATTGCTCGCCGTCCGCAAGCCCGCGCCTACGGTGGCCAGAAGTCGGGATCGGAATTCCGGCGGCGGCGGCAGTTGGGGCATGAGGACCGTTGCCTCACGCGATCGGCCGCCTCCTTCGCTAGCATTACTGCTTCGCAGAAGGAGACGACCGCCTGCCACTCCTCCTCGCTCCGGACCATGGCCTGTACCTCGGCCCGGCGCGAGAGATTGCCGCCACTGGAATAGCATATAGAATACTTTTTTATCCTGGGAGTAAGATCTCTTGGGACAATCTTTTATTACGCGGACGAAGCTGCTATCAGCAGCAGTAGTTATCAATAAATTACTAAGAACATGTTAAACCCTTCTTTTCTCAAGACTAGATAAAATCAAATCCTCAAACTTAGTAGGTACATAAGCAGATGAAGCATTATTTAGTAATGGGTCCTCCACACTAAAGCTGAGGCATTAGCTCGGGTAATCGCGTAACCAAAGGCTTAGGCTGCCAGTGTGGAGTGACGCGGCGTGTGACAGTCTGTAGAGCCCTTTATAGTCCGACAAAAGAGTTTAAATGCATCATTATAGAGGGCAGGCCATGGGAGTTAAGTTGGTAAAAATGTTACAAAAATATAATTAAGTTTCAGTGATCTAAATAGGTATGATGATAATAGTAGATTATGTGATTAGGGGATAAAGCAATGCCTTCAAGTAGCAATTGAAGGTATCAACAAATGTTGCTAATTTTTATCCCGAACGCAGTGAGGGATTTTTATAATTTACTCCCGAGCACTGCGAGGGAGTTAATATAGAAATTAGAGTGAAATGAGGAATTCAAATCAGTCAAGACCAAGACAACTTTATCCCCGTGTTGGATCATGCTACGAGCCTATAACCTATTGGAGCAGAGCAGAAACCAAAGACGCGGATAAAACCGCGGGGAACAGCTATTTGTTTATATATTTCTAATTAATATCAGTTACTATAATTAACAGGACAATAATATACAAGCGTTTTAATTAGAAACAAAATCTACTAATCATAATAATACAACCAAAGATTCTTATTTACAGTACCAAAATAGAAAGTCAGAGGAAAATATGGCCAAAACATTCTAAATAATTAATTTAATAGCAACATTCCGAATTAAATTCAAAAGGAAGACCTGCCCTTTTTGAACAATACAAGGCTCACGGAGCATACCTGGCTTAACGCCACGACACAAAACTGGTCCTTTGAGCCACTTCGAATTATACTAAAATTGAAATCGTAATTAACAATACCCTACTTAAAATTACACTCTGTGTTTCAAGCCTTAAGGTAGAGTATCGTTTGAGATGTAGAGATGTTGACCTGTGTGAACTCAAGCCACTTATTAAGTGTAAAGAACATTATATCCTCGCTGGGACATCAAAACAATGCGAATCGGTCAAGCGTGAGCTGTGCTTCGTAATGAGGGTCAGTAGTTTGTGTAGTGTGATAGAATTAAACTAAGATGTTATTAGGTATTAACAGGGCCGTAACTAGGGTTAGTGCCAGTGGTACCTGTGGTGGGGCAGACCCAGAGGGGCGCAGACCTAGAGGGGCGCAGACCACGAGGGGCGCAGACCACGAGGGGCGCAGACCTAGAGGGGCGCAGACCCAGAGAGGATATTAGGGGGCGCAGATATTATTAAAGCAGGGCCAAATTTTGGATTATACTTGGTAGTTATTAGTAGCTTTCTTTTCTTTCTAGCTTACACACAATACCTGTTATTTATCAAGTTATGATGTACATAATAAGACTAATATAGACGCGATCAGCTAGGATTGCCGACTCTGTAGGTGCTCAAGCACACACACAGCACACATTGCTCGCAGAACGGATGGCCGTTGGAGCCGAAAGGTTCTGGAATGGCGACCACGTACCGGAAGACGTAGCGTTGGAAGGCCTCCTACAAAGTGGACCGATGACTTGGTAACGGTTGCGGGAGTCCGATGGATGCGAGACGCACAGGACCGTTCATTGTGGCGACACTTGGGGGAGGCATATGTCCAGCAGTGGACGTCTTTCGGCTGAAATGATGATGATGATGTGCTCAAGGCTCGAGCGCCCACAAGAGGTAGTAGATAGTGAGTGGTGTGTTTGAAAAATCACGCCATGCGTATTTTTTTTATATCTGGTTCTTTTTCTTTTTATTGTTCGAGACAGGTTGTTGTTGTTTTTTTAAGGTGCAGTTATCGAAGTTTGCACCTTGTGTTTAAAAGTCTAGTTACGGTACTAAGTATTAAATGTTATTAGATACATGATATTTATTTTAAAAATAGGTTTTAAAAAACGCTTTTACATGTTTTTTTTTTTGGTAGTCTTCACAGTGGCTTGGGTTATCAAGAGATACAAACCTTACTTTCTTTCCTTTCCTTTTAACGTAAAAGCGCCGGAAATCACTTTTTTTTAAGTTTTTTTTTTCAATGTCAATGTGTATGTTGATTAAAGTATTATTGGCGGTCATAACACGTATTTGTTTATGGAATTAAACTCGTTAAAAAATAAAAGTTCCGTTTTGACATTTGAAAAATACCTACCCTAGAATGTAATTTGGAACGAAACTGAAAGAAACAATAAAATAATAATTATTTACATAGTGTTTTAAAAAAATAGAAAGAAAGAAAGAAAAAGAATTTACAAAAAAATACATACTTTTTTGGCGCGTTAAATAATATGATGGAATACATTGCGACTGTTTTTTTTGCGTATTTAAGTATTCGTTTTGACAGATGTCAAAACGGAACTTTTATTTTTTGACAACTTTACTAGCTTCGGCCAAAGGTTCCGCCCGCGTGAATTAGGTTCCTCCATACAAACTTTGGACCCCCGTTACAAATCCTTAGGGGGTGAATTTTGAAAAATCTTCTCTTATTGCTTACCTATTATCATAAAAGAAAACCTTGTGAAAAATTTCATGTTCCTGGTCCCAGTAGTTTCGGCGGTGCATTGACATATCAGTCAGTCAGTTTCTCCTTTTTTATTATATATATATAGATCATAGACGCACAGGCGCAATGGGCAGGGCACATTGCTCGCAGAACAGATGGCCGTTGGGGCCGAAAGGTTCTGGAATGGCGACCACGTACCGGAAGACGTAGCGTTGGAAGGCCTCCTACAAGGTGGACCGATGACTTGGTAACGGTTGCGGGGGTCCGATGGATGCGAGACGCACAGGACCGTTCGCTGTGGCGACGCTTGGGGGAGGCCTATGTCCAGCAGTGGACGTCTTTCGGCTGAAATGATGATGATGAGACGCACAGGACCGGTCATTGTGGTGACATTTGGGGGAGGCCTATGTCCAACAGTGGACGTCTTTCGGCTGAAATGATGATGATGATATAGATCATTAAAATCATACAATATTGCAGTCTCAGCTCGTCTAAAATTGTTTTTTTTTTCTCATTAAGCCTTTACTAATAGATCACAATCCGAACAAACAATTAGATATCTACTTGCCAACTCAATAGCATTACCATAATTAATAAATACCGTTAGACAATAGTAATACAATAATATCAAGCAAATATACACTGGCCTTAATTGTCTAAAACTATAATTAATCAATAACTATTAGACTTGATAGTTTACATAGATAGCATACATAATATAATCAGTCTTACAGTGTTAGTTCTGATTATACTGGGACTCAAACCCACTCTCTAGGAGAGGGGATGGCCGTAACCCACCGCACTGACCCAGTGCGGAGTAGTAGATCTCATATATTTTGTATGCACATTATTTCTAGTTTATTACCTATAATCGTTTTATTCATTGTTAATGAACATTGTTATTTATGTTTTTTCTCATTTTGACAGCTGACGGTTACCACAAAAGTCGTTGGTATGCATATATAAATAAATAAAAATAAAACAAAAAAATATTTTTCCAAAATAAAAAGAAATTAAACCCTAACTACAGACCACTTACAGTTTTAGTTGGGCTTGCGGACGGTGAGTAATGGGTGGCTCGCCGTCCGGCCGTCCGGTAACCGTCGGACCGAGCACAAGTCGTCGACGGCGCGTAGGTAATGTTCCACGCGCGCCTCAAGGAGATATTAACAAAACCGTAGGGGCCCAGCAGGGTCGAAGCTTACTGGTGCCATGGGTTATGCGAAAGTACACCCGAACCGAAGGCAAAGAAGGAACACAGGATTGGATTTTAGTCAGTAAAAGTCTGACACGGCCCTCCCGTTTCGCCCAAGAGCGTGAGAAGTCATTGGATGATTTCCCATCTAAAAAGAAACCTACAGTTTTAGTAGTCTAAAAATAGTAAAGGAACTTCACCGTGTTAAAAATACTAAGGACCCCTAATAGTCGACAGAGATCCTTTACGTACGCAGCATGAGGTCCCAACGGGGAGCCTTGCTTCGTGTGGAAAAAATAAATTAAACTTCCTTACATGTAGGCGCGAAGAAATGAGAAGTGTGTAATTGTGAATAATGCGCACTGATTGGTCGGTTTTTGTTTTTTAAAAGTCAATTTAAATATGTGTAAATGGTATTCGTTTAGTCTTGATTCATTAAACTTTTAAGCAATGAGTTGGAATGATCACAGAACTGGGAACCTACTGGCAACGTCTAGAAGCCATTAGATTATCCTTCATATTATAAAGCAAAGTTTCCTATTGCGTTTAGCTCTCTGTATGAACACGATAAACTCAATATTACGGAACGAATTTTTATACAGTTTTCACCAATAGACAGAGTGATTCATGGGAAAAGATCAGAGGCCCAAGTCTGTTATTTTTATAAATTTGTCATTCCAACACGATACAATTGTCATTTTGCTAAAAGTTCGTAGTCTACTAAATTCATAATGGTCGATCCAGTCTGTCATTGGTCTCGTAATAGAATTGTGGTAAAATGACAATATCGAGCTGTCTCGTAATAAATTAAAAGCAATGACTACACACCGACGTTCTAATGGACACAAACACAACAAACACACACACACAAACAACATACACACAAACACACACACACACACGCACACGTTGCACACTGATCAAAGGAACTGTCAAAATTTTAGCAGATTACCGCATATGCACGTCAGACATTCATTTGTCATTATGTACGAGATTACCATTCTATGCCATTTCTTTCAATGGAGTTTCAGTGGTTGACAATTGGAAAGTCATAATGACGCCATTATATTAGTAGACTGCCAAACTTGTCAAAATCAACAATTATAAAGTCAATGATAGACCATTCTGACACTATTGTAATAGCAGACTTGAGGCCCTGGTATATAACACATGCATATTATAGTAATAAAAAACCGAGAATTTCAAAGATGATTATGATTATACTTATTATTTATTATAAGGACAGCCCCATACCATATTCCGACATTTTTTTTTTAATTGATATAAACCCGTGCTTGACTGCGATCCCACCTGATGGAAAGCAGTGATGCAATCATTGTTGGTGAGGCGAACTAGTTTATTAAGATAATTACTGAACATTCCAGGTTACCTTGAAGAGATCTCGGAATCGAAAAGGCCGCCCATAGTATGTGTTGGAGTTTTTAATGTATAATCGTAATAATTCGAAGACACGTGACATCCATCAAAGCGGAGTCGACGTGGTGGATTACGGCCCATATCCTCTTTTAGAGAGGAGGCCTGAGTCCCAGTAGTGGGAACATTAAAAGGCTGACTAAGCTAATAAATAATCAATGATTTTAATTGTCTATGTAGAAGTCAAATGTTTTATTTGTTTTTAGTCTTATTAGTATGTTACGACACCAATCGAGTAATTGTTTATGATTGACGTTACTGTTGAAAGAGATTAACAAAACAATGACAATACACTGATATCTAATGATCCAATACTGCAGCTGCATCGTTCGCGTGAAAGTAGGTTACACCATACAAACATACAAATTTCATCCCCTAAGGGGTAAATTTTGAAAAATCCTTTTGTACTCTTTGTGCACATCATAAAATTGTCCCTTCCGTGAAAAGTTTCAGCATTCTAAGTACAAGGGTTTAGGCTGGGCATTCATGAGTCAGTGAGTGGATTAGGACCTTTTATTTATTTATTTATTTATAATAAGCACACTTATAGCACAGTCACTTAAAATTCATATAAACTTACGTCTAAAATTAGCATTTCAGTAACCATGCAAATGATACTGAAATGTCAATTGTATGCATGACATTGACAAAATTAATATAAGAGACAAATAGATAAAATAAAAAGTGTATCCAGAACACCTAAATCCAGACAAAACACACCACAATATAAAGACGTACATTATTCGCACTGTTTATATAGGCAGCGTCTGTATGAAGCGAAAGTCATGGAGAAGTCATCGATAGAGTAATCCATCAAGTTAGATCTTTCATTATAAAGCCTTGCCATACGTGTAAGAGGACTATTAAAAGTGATATTTAAGGTGGATATAGGCAATTGAAAAATGCGATGATGTCGCTTACTGTGTTGACTAGCCCTAAAGTTAAAATAATTAATCAACTCCACATCTATGGAACCATTTATAATTTTGTGTAGTAGAAGTAAGTCAGAATGGATCCGTCTTTCTTTTAAGCTAACCATCTTATAGTGCCTTAACCTATCGTTGTAATCAGGTATAGCTTTTCGGATCCCGTTCTTCATACATCTAACCTAACAATTTTTTTTTTATATACACAGACTAGCATTTGCACGTGGCTTCATCTGGATGAACAGAACAATCTATTCAATTGATGTATGAAAAGACAAAAACAATTACTTAGTATATTTTTTTCCTAAGGCTTATTAACTAGGCCTTATCATCGCTGGACAAATCCCTCATCCAAGTCCTTCCAGACATTCTTCTCCCGCTCCGTGTCGAACTAATTCTCGTTGATCTGGTAGCAGAAATCTTTTTCGTCCGGCGACGACCTGGATGAGACTGGCACAGAAACGTGGACAGACAAGAAAAGAGAGTAGTAATGGCTGAAGTCGGGCTGAAGATAATTGTCTTTGACCGTCGTCACAGGAGTAAGAAAAGCCTGACTAACAGTCTTATTAAGGAGTATGCCTATAGTTTTAAGTAGCTACTGGAATTCAGATATTAAGGAGATGCAACTCGACAAACCGTTTCACTGTTTTTCATATAGCCGCTTTTACGCGATTATTTATTTATTTATATATTTAAACTTCATGTACAGTAGTGGTACATAGGCGGACTTAATGCAACAAGGCGTTCTCTACCAGTCAACCTTTGGGTTAAAAAAGACAACACTGTGGTGTGATTATGACTTTTTTACACATTTGTCATTAGATATTTTGGAAACACAGTATCTTGTGGATATTATCTAGGCTTCTATTGAACTCAATTTATGAATTTGTGTAAAACTAATCCAGTAAAGACCTCCAAAAATCTTCTATTTTGCAAGAACTTTTACACTTCATAATTTACTCAAAAATTAAAAAAGTATAACAATAGAAGCCTTGCAAATTTATTCAAGATTCTGAATGAGGCCATTTTTTTCCAAAAACTTTTAAGGGTTTAAAAAAAACACGTATTTCTATCTATCTATTTATGTTTGGTTTCCGCACTTAGTCCTATTGGACTACAAAAAAATAAACAATGGACCATTGTACGTGGGCCATGGCGGCCATAACCTTAGGTGGGCTTATTCCAACCAGCCCACCTCTCTCCAAAAACAGATAAGGCCTTTTAGGTTTTTCAGGACATCAATAAGGGAGTTCGGGGGTCCTAAGGTTCGTGTGCGTATTTCAGTGACACCTGTGCAGACACGTATTTTCTAGAACATGGCTTTATAAAATATTCGAGTAAATCACGGAATTACCGAATGCTTATACACCATGCTCGATGTTGACGATAGGCGAGTGAAAAAGGAGCCGCTTAAATACAGTACAGTCTCTATAACCTACACAACCCAGTAACTAAATACCTAACGTGATAGATATTATTGGTAAGGCTTTTTTAACATGGGAATCACTTTTCCCGCTCTGGGTGGAGCGAGAGGAAGTGTCAGACTAATACTGACTAAAACCTACAGTGTTCCTTTAGAAGCCCTTTACGAGGGCCACGGTAACTCTTTATCAACAATCCGCAACCTTGACAGGCATCGGTCCTAACTGGCCCCATCAATCATGCTGACATATCTTTGAGGTGCCTTTCCTGCTGTGGTCTTCCCGTCCGATTATAATTTAAGTGTCTTAAAAGCTAGAGTGAATAGGCTCTTGATAAACTAGTGCGCCTCACCATTAACGATTGCATCACTACTTACCATCAGGTGGGATCGCAGTCAAGCACTACTTTATAACAATTTAAAAAAAAGGTTCGTATGGAACACAACGCGCTGTTAACCCGAGCTTGGTCCTTACCAGATGACTGCATGATGACGACCTATAGCTCACTTTCCGCCAACCTACACCTACGGTGTCTGGGAATCACTCTGCGACTCCTAACGACTGGGGCGTCCGTCGTCTTGAAATTCAGGCTGTTTGATTTTCCAGCTTTTGACTAAGCATTTTCTACATCTGACTAGAAGAGGTAAGGCAGGTAGATTGATAGCAATAACCCCTTTTTCTGGGGTGGCAATCATCAAATATCTTTTCCCGCTTTGGGACGAAGTGAGAGAGAGTGCTAGACTGATTAAAACTCACCCGTGTTTATTCCAGGGCCACAGTGACTACTATTTCATCCCGCAGCTATTGATTACGGAATTCTCTAAGATGTTTAAAAGTTACAAGACGTGTTGTTATGTCATACATAATCAATGATATCAACTACAATGAAGACAGCTCATCTATTGCGAAAACTGCTTACGATAAATTAAGGTGGCACGTTCGCTAAATTCTAAACCTAAGCGGTTCTCAAACTTGACGGAAATAAAGATATTTAACTTCTTGAGTAGCGTAATTAGAGACACAATAGTAAGACAATAGCGCACGACCGCCGGCGCTCGTGCGGGGATCAACAGCTTAATTTTTAGGTTTAAGTATAGTATGAGAGAATCGTTTCCATGACAATGTCAGTATTTTAAGTAAATGTCAAGTAAATTAATATTATGTTATTTGACGGCACTGTTGGCGCTGCGTCTTCCGGTACGTAGTCGTCACTCCAAAACCTTTCGTCCCCATCGAACATCCGTTCTGCGTGCAAAGTGCCCTACCCATTGCCACTTAATTTTGGCAATTTTTCGAACTATGTCGGTAACCGTGGTTCTCCTGCGGATATCTTCATTTCTGATGTGATAACGCATTGAAACTCCAAGCATAACCCTTTCCTTTGCCCTTTGGGTGACTTGGTTGGAAGGCTTCCCACAAGGTGGACCGATGACCTGGTGAGAGTCGCCGGAATCCGATGGATGCGAAACGCATATAGGACCGGTCGTTGTGGCGACGCTTGGGGAGGCCTATGTCCAACAGTAGACGTCTTTCGGCTGAAATGATGATGATGATGACGGTTAGCGCAGTGGTTGAGCGATTGACTGCTGTGCCGCGAGTCACGGGTTCGATCCCCGCACTGAACCAATATTTGTATAGCCTACAGATAATTGTTCCGGGTCTGGGTGTCTTGTGTATGTGAGTATACATGTTTATGAACGCGGCCACGATACAGGAATAATTACTAGTGTGGAACAAAGTTTAAAAAAAAACAAAATAATATTCCATAACTATCACACAACGCCGTCTAGTTCCTAGCTAAACAGAGCTTGTGTTATGAGTACTGGACAACTGATAAACATACTTTTATATATTTCTAAATACATACATATTATAGATTAATTACACCTAGACACAGAACAAATGATCATGCTCATCAGACAAATATTTGTCCTGGGTGGGAATCGAACCCACGACCTCCGGCATACTGCTATGCCGGAGGGGGCCAGACCAACAGCCCAGTCAAAAATATTTTATGAATTCCATTATCTCGCTGTTTTACCGAAAATCTTTATATAACAGTGCTATCGCGGAAAAAAAAACTGATATTTCCTAAAAATATATATTAATATTCTAATGATAATAATAATTCATCCTGCAAATAAAAATATTTTCAAGAAGGAAAACTGAGCCAAGTTCTGCTGAAGAAACGTTTAACATAATCTGTACATTTTTATCCACAATCACATCAAAGAAACATGAACCCCAACAATATACTAAAAACCGCAGAAAAAATTTAATAACATCAAACCCATATTGTACTATTAAATCTGTAATCCAATAAAAATATCCGACCGGACAAGTTGTACAAAGCCGTCGCAACTCGGATATCAATGCCTTTGTCCATGCCCGCATTGTTAGAACTTTGCCGGTCCTAAGAGAGCTCCCTGCGGCACCCCGCTGGGTTATTGATACTATTATTTGTCGCTGAATTACGGGCGGACAAGTGAAGTATAGAATTCAGGAAATTGAATGATTTAGTGGATATTTTTGGGCCGTTTGCGTCTTTGTGGTAAGTTCTTTGGGTGAAATTGTGTGTGTTACTCTGTTATTAGGCCCATTTAAAAGTAGTCTTAAATGTTCGTTACTTTCAGTTTCTTTGTTACATTTGATTGGCTCAGAGTTTTTTAACAATCAATAGTAGTAGATGGTATCTTTCGAAGCAATAGTATATACATTATATTAACACCCGCAGCGATCAAGGCAGTAACCCGTGAGTGAGATACTTCCGGATTTATTAAAAACATAGGCGTGTAACTTGTAAAAAAGCAATCTGGCAATAATATCGACATTTATTATCTATATTTCTAAACATAGTAAAAAAGGCTGAAATGTTTCATAGCAATAATAGAGACGTAACCTTAAATAAAGTCTCTATGTTTAATTATATTTTCTTGTTACATATGGAAGTATATAAATTTATAAACTTAGATGCTAACCTACTGTCATTAGATTCGTAAATTATATTTGACCGTATAAACTTGCTTGCGATTTTTTATTTTTTAGGGTTTCGTACCTCAAAAGGAAAAAAAACGAAACTCTTATAGGATCGCTTTGTTGTCCGTCCGTCTGTCTGTCTGTCTGTCTGTCAAGACCCTTTATCTCAAGAACTCGTAGAGGTATCGAGTTGAAATTAAAACCATATACTTAAGTCTGCAGTCCCTTGAAGCTGTGAAAAAATTAAACTTCTAAGTTAACGAATAAAAAAGATACGGCCGCAAAAAACGTATATTTCGATACTCTCAAAACAATCAAAATTCAAAGGGTACCCAGGGTGGCAATATATATTGCCAAAAAGATACAATAGTTTTTCAAAATAAAATTACAAACATAAAACTGACTTTTAAATTGCTCTGAAAACCTGTCGAATTCAAGTTACTTGCCTTTTTCATTGCGGGTGTCAACATATACACCCTTATTTTTTAATTAGTACAAAACAAAATTGGGTTCTATCTGTACCCGTAACTGATCATATTTATGTACTTAGTCAAAAATAAAAAAAACGAAATCCTAAAATTGTCCACGAAAATTTGTCATAATTGATAAATTCATAATTGAATGAATTATTCATAACAATTGCTACTAGAAAATACTACGCGAAGTGTTTTTCTATTGTTTTTCATTCATAATCAATAGCCTGTACAATATTCCCATAAATTGATTGACATTTTGGGATTTAAACAAATGATAATAACTCTGCTGTTTATGAATATTATTTATTGAGACTTTTCTTAAATAATAACAAGACCTTTTCTAATAAGCCCTTTAAGTATTTGTACTAATTAAAAACTAGTGGTATATACTATTTTAATATTTTATGGTTGGAAAATTCGAACCACGTAAAACTCCATGGATGGTTTACATCCATGAGCTTTTCTAGGTGCTGGTTATCAAAACAAAATTCTAAAACATTTCTACAAGCGAAACAATAGTCTAAATTTCTTTCGTTCCCGTGAATGTTGGTAAAATTCTCATAGAACAATAAGTTTTCTATTAAAAACAATCCTTGACAACAGATCTATTATAAAAGTTTGGGAACCATTCAAGAGTGGCGGATGTCAGCAAATCATAACAAGATTCGCGGTCCGGTCGGAATAGATCGCGGTAGACAGTCGCAGGCGCAGGTGCGAGCATGTTGCGCGAGTGTGTACTACTTGTGTCGGTGTGCGTGATCGGTGTAGGCAGCCTAAGTGGACGAGGTTTGTGGCTTATACTACTAAACTTAAACATCACTAAACGGAAACATTGTGAGAACATTTGGATTTATAGTTGATATTAAGACTTACTGACGATTTAGACACAGTGTCAGAATTGATACATTTTTAACCGACTTCAAAAAAGAGGAGGTTATATTATGTTCGGCTGAATGTATGTTTTTTATTTTGATTTTTTATGTATGTTCACCGATTTCTCAGTCAATTGTAGACCGATTTTAAAATATATTTTTTTGATTGAAAGGTTATGCTTCCGAGTTGGTCCCATAGAAATATTGTTATGATCTGATCATGAACTTCGAAGATATGGAACAGAACTCCTCATAGGATCACAGCAGAACCGTCATAACAAGTAAAATTGCTTTGTTTATACGTGTAGTCGATGAATGACTGAAAGTAGAGGGGGAATATATCGAACTGATCTGATGATGAAGCCTAAAGTTAGGCACCGGAACTCTGTAATAAATTAATGTAATCTAACCGTGTTTGGGATTATTAGAATTGTCATGAGATGCACTCTGGCTATAAGGTATTTAAGTTTGGCTGAGGGGTACTTTTTAGTGGTGGTACCATAACTAAAAAGTGTAAAATAAAAAACTTTTTACAAAAAAAATTCAACCGACTTTAAAGTAAAAAAAAAAACACTGAAAAGTGCAAAATAACTTTAATTTCGGAAGTCGGTGTTAAAAAACGAAGACGCAAAACTATTATAGAGACACCGACTTCCGAAATTAAAGTTATTTTGCACTTTTCAGTGTTTTTTTTTTTACTTTGAAGTCGGTTGAATTTTTTTTGTAAAAAGGTTTTTATTATTTAAATATTTTTTTACTGTTGATTCGGAAAATCGACAGTAAAAAATATGACACACACTGTTTAGTACAGTCAGATAAAAAGTTTTAAAATATAATCTATGGGAAAAAAGCAGTACACAGTGTCCGAATATATTGTGTCCAAACCGTCAGTAACTCGATATTAGCTGGTGCCCGCGACTTTGTCCAAATTACTCGTAAAACAGCACAATAGCATTTGATGTTTTTGTGCGGAATTCTAGTTCTTTATCAGTCAACATTTTAGAGACTAGTCTTTGCCTACGGTTTCGCCTGCGTACATAAATGTAGCCTATGTCATTCAGGAATAAAGCAGCTTTCTATCGGTGAAAAAATTTTAGCAATCGGACTAGTACTTTCAGAGATTACCTTATAAACAAAAAAACAAAATTTACCTCTTTATAATATTAGTGTAGATAAACAAAAGAAAGAAAGAAAGAAAGAAAGAAAAATAATTTATTTGGTACAGCACAAGTTGAAGGGTAAAATCTACAAGTCCGTGATAAGACCTGTCATACTGTATGGATCAGAATGTTGGGCTGTGAAAAAGACGGATGAAAAAAGATTGCATGTAGCGGAGATGAGAATGTTGAGATGGATGTGTGGTGTGACGAGAATGGATAAAGTGAGAAATAAGTATATAAGAGGAAGTTTGAAAGTGGCGCCAGTGACTGAAAAGTTGAAAGGGAATCGTTTGTCTTGGTATGGTCATGTAAAGAGGAGAGATGAAACGCATGTTACTAAAAGAGTTATGAGTATACATGTGGATGGGTGGAGAGGGAGAGGGAGGCCAAAGAAAAGATGGATGGATTGTGTGAACAGTGATATGAAAGAAAAGGAAGTTAGTGATAGCATGACGGTTGACAGGATAGAATGGAAGAAAAAAACATGTTGTGCCGACCCCAAATAAGATGGGACAAGGGCAGGAAGATGATGACAGCACAAGGCACAAACACAATATAGGTAAACACGAAACAAAAAAAAAAGTAAAAAACTAAAACCCGACTACGACAAAAAAAACGACGAAACTAAAAGTATGAAACAAGATTTCCAGGGTGCTGAAATAAACAAGGTAAAAAGAAAAACCGCAGTCACACGTTATAGGTAACAACCGAAACACTTTAATAACGTGTGACTACGGCTTTTCTTTTTACCTTGTTTATTTCAGCATCCTGGAAATCTTGTTTCATACTTTTAGTTCCGTCGTTTTTTTTGTCGTAGTCGGGTTTTAGTTTGTTTACTTTTTTTTTTATTTAAATTATTTTGGTGTTAAATCACTGTGCTTCTATACCATTTGCAAAAGCTACATTTAAACTTTCTAATTAATAATGGTAAATTAATTTTTGTCCACCAGAGGGCGCCACATTGAATTTTGATGATATATTTTGATAAATACCAGTGAAGCCCTTTCAAATGATATCAAACACGGTGTATTTATCTTAACATTTTTTTTAACACATGACTTCTTGTCCGCTAGAGGGCGTCACTTTAAATTTGAACAATATTTTGGAAATGTACAAGTAAAGCCCTTTCAAATGATACCAAACACGGCGTATTTATCTCCATTTTTATTTTTTACACATTACTTTTTGTCCGCTAGAGGGCACCATATCAAGTTTTGTGACACGTCACGTAGCCTATGTTCAGCGGACAATTAAGACGGTTCTAACGATACCTCATACGTCGAGTTCCGATAAGTAGATTAGGAGCTATGTGGGAACAGATGAACAAACTCACATACATACATAGCCTGTCAAAATCATAACCCTCCGTAGTCGGGTAATAAAAACAAAAAGCAAAAAATGTAGTTGTGTGCTTCACGGCTGCACCAAAATATAAAAACCATTTACAGACACTTTTGAAAGGTCAAGAAGTCAGTCAGTCAGTCAGAAAAATTATGCTAATTGCACATTCCGAAGCGTAGATCTCTATGGAGAAGAAAAAGCGTGTCCGAGCGTAACGAAGTAACAAACATAAACCCTAATATATCGGTCTATGATATTTTTATCGTCAGCGAAATCCAAATTTTTATTTTTTGCATTTTGCAGGCCAGTGTCAAGTTATAGGTTACTTAAAATATGATTGGCGGCCTAAATACGTATCTATTTATTTACGCAATTATAATTAACCTACGGAATTATACAACCCTCTTAATACGTATTTTTTTTTTAATTGATATAAACTAGTGCTTGACTGCGATCCCACCTGATGGTAAGCAGTGATGCAGTCGTTGGTGGTGAGGCGAACTAGTTTATTAAGAGCCTATTCGCTCTAGCCTTGAAGACACCTAAATTATAGTTGGACGGGAAGACCGCAGCAGGCAAATTGTCCCAGTCCTTCGATGTACGCGGTATACACATTCATCTTACACTTTTTTATAAAAAAGTTATTTATTTTTTATTTATTAATGATAGGCTCGCGTTTGACCACCATCTCACCTGATGATAAGCGATGATGTGGTCGACGATGGAGCACGCTTGCCTAGAAGTAGCCTATATTCATCCTTGACTTAAAGACCCCTAAGTTGTAGCTATCAGGAAACACAGACTCCAGCAAGGAATTCCACTCCTTGGCTGTACGCATAATAAATGTGCTCTCAAAACGCTTTGAGAACGCTTTCAATGGGGTAAGACAAACTGAAAGGGTTATATTGATGATTTTTATGACTAATATTCCGTAAATAAATACAAATGTTACGGCCGCCAATCTATCAACTTAATTCTACTTAACTCTGACCTGAAAAATGCAAAGAAAATTTGAATTTCATGGAACACCCATTACGTTTGTACAACTTGAATGACCTTGAAAAACGCTTAACTGTCATTAACTTATCGTTAACTTACAGTACACACGTTTGTACGAAATTTATTTGGCAGAAAATTTTGGTTTCTATATCTTTGTTTTTCCTAGAAAAATCCAGAAAAGATTTTTTTTTTTTGGCGATTTTACGTAAAATCGCGCAATTACTTATAATAATAATACCCCCCTGCGCGCGAGGGGTTTAAACATTTAACATTCTCCTTAATCTTTTTCCCTTGTATAAGTGCCTTAGATTCTTTTGTTTTAGCCAGGTATCTTTTCAGATTCTAGCACGACTATATTTTGTTAAAGGAACTCAGGAAGAAAGGTCTCATCTTCGTTTCATACGAATGTAGGTCAATAATATTTTTCTTTGAAATCAAATAACTAATTGCATGTTTTTAATAACATTACCGTACGTGTGCAAGCATTGTATTATAAATCATAATAGAAGCACATATTATGATCTTATTCTGTTAGTCAGCATCTTATTATGTAGTGACGTTTAGAGATGTTTCACCACATACTTTCTCTCTTTTATAATAAATCGCATTTCTGTCTACTATTTGTAACGACATATATGGCGTCACATAAGAACTAATCCTGCATCACGCAATTAAAGTTCTCCGCGCGATTAGAACATATAAAGCAGCCCAAAATCATCTGCCGGGCAGTTGCCCACCAGACATAACACCCCTCTGGCCGGAAGATTAATCCCTTTTCAACGGAGGTTTGCGGGACTTTACACTCTGTTCCGCATACCTCCAAACTGGTAACCCTTGACACTCAACGTCAGCGCAGCCTTCGTGCAGCCACTACTTCGTGACGTCACCATCACTTCCTCGAGCAGCGAGCCATACAGCCAGCACCCACGGCTATAAAGGGTATCCTGACCACCAGCATGCTTGCAGTGCTTACCTCCAAACTCCACATACAAAACATAGTTATTACATATTATACTTATTACGTAGGTTTATCTATGCACTTTTTTTTTCAGTGGGAAAATCATCTTATGACATCCCCCGCCCTTGGGCGGGGCGGGAGATAGTGTCAGACTTTTACTGACTAAAAACCCACTCCTGTTCCTTCGTTGCCTTTCGTACCAGGGTCTTCCTTTCAGAATCAGACCTTTGGCCCCAGTAGGCTTCGACCCTGCTAGGTCCCTACAGTTGCTGACATCTCCTTGAGGCGCGGTGGAACAGTACGCGCCGTCGACGACTTTGGCTCGGTCCGGACGGTAACTTGACGGTCGGACGGCGAGCCACCCATTGCTCGCCGTCCGCAAGCCTGCGCCTACGATGGCTGGAAATCGGGATCGGAATACGGCGGCGATTGGGGCGTGAGGACCGTTGCCTCACGCGATCGGCCGCCTCCTTTGCTAGCATTACTGCTTCGCAGAAGGAGGCGACCGCCTGCCACTCCTCCTCGCTCTGGACCATGGCCTGTACCAAGGCCCGGCGTGAGAGATCGCCGCCGCCGATCGCCCCCACGAGGACGCGGCGTTGCTCTGCCTAAGCGGGACACACCTCCACCGTGTGCTCCACCGTGTCCTCCGGGTGGTCCACACAATGTTGACACCCGGGCGTTTCTTCCGCACGAATCCGGTGCAGGAACCTCCCGAACTTACCATGTCCGGTGAGGACCTGCGTCATGCGGAAGGTAAGAACGCCGTGTTGCCTTTCCAGCCACTCCTCAAAGAGGGGACTTACCAGGTTTAATTTATGCACTGGATCATACCCTCGAATATATTATTCTCTATCGAGGTTCGTTGTTGAGAGAAGCGCCTATTACACCAGCACTCGATATTCAAACAGTCTTAGTCTATGTTTATCTATTTATCTCATTGTTCTGTCTCACTCCTTTACACGACATTGGCGTAAGTTGCTCTTTTTCTTGTGTGACGCTACATATAGGGTGACTGGTAATTAGTGTGCGATACTTAAACACGTGATTGTGCTCATGATAACCAACAACTTTTACTATGGGAACAAACCTGAAATCGCGAAAAAAAATCAGCTGTTCAGTACATTTATGTTTGCCTAATGTACTGAACAGCTGATATTTTTTTCACGATTTCGGCTTTGCTCCCATAATAAAAATTGTTTGATATCATGAGTACAATCACGTGTTTAAGTATCGTACACTAATTGCCAGTCACCCTATAGAGTGGTGTAATAGGCGCTTTTTTCACCTCTGTACATGAATTATCAAATCACTGAGTAATATGTTATGTTTTTGTGTACAATAAAGATTAAAAAAAGAACATACAATGTTTTACTCCGCGGCTTCGCTTTCATGACAAATGCTATAGAAATCGTGAGTTTATGTGGGATATACTGTCTCAACTAGGAGCAGTGGTGGCCATGAAAGTTCAAACTCAGCCAGGCGCTTTACTTTGTGTAATTTATTTCATCACCACTGAGCTATTCGCATAACGGTGAAGAAAAACATTGTGAGGAAACCGGCGTGTCCTACAACCAAAAATATGTGAAATTTACCAATCCGCACTAGGCCCGCGTGGTGGATTACGGCCCGTTCCCTCTCCTAGAGAGGAGGCCTGATTTCCAGCAAGGCAACATTAAAAAGGCTGATTTTAGAAAGAAAAGAAAAGAAAGAAAGAAAAACATTTTATTTGGCGGAACAAGGCGCAAATTTAGAACTAACAAATTATAAGCACACTATGTGAAAAAAATATGCGCCACATCCGCGCAAAACGGCCGAACGCTCAGCATAATGCCGTGACCACACGCAAAATGCGATGAGTCTACGGCGCTGGTTTTCAGCGTGGGCCGGTAACGGATTTTAAAGTTATTCGAGATAAAAAGTATAACTATAAAGATCAGTGATAGTGTATTTCTATCAGTAAAAATTGTATCGTCATTTATGAAGTGCTCTAATTTCTACCAAGCGGCTTCGCCCTCGAGAAAGTAGAAAATTATCCCGAGGGATTATACTTTTGATTTCAAATTAAAAAGTATTCTATGTCTTATTCCAGGACATGGTTTATCCATGTGCCAACTTTCATCCAAATTCGTTCAGCCGTTTAAGCGTGAAGGAGTAACAAACATACGTTCACATACACGTTCATTTAAACTTTCACCATTAATTAAATTAATATTAGAGATTACCTTTATAAGATCAGATAACCAAGAATTGCAAGATCCTATAAAACGCACTCAATCGTTGCCTGTCTTCATAAGACTTGTTTAAGAACACTACCTAGCACTGTGATTACCAGTGGTCGGAATTAAGTAGAGTTATTCATGTACTTGCATCGAAATGTTGATATTAATATGGATCTTCCCGGGTTTTCTAATGAAAAATCCCGTGTGACCAACAATATTACAAATAAATAATAATAAAAACCTCAGAGATAGATAAGACAAATAAAAAAAAGATAATTAACATACAATTTTTATTAGTATTTTTCATTGAAAAAGATCTCTCTACGTCAACTGAGGTAAGGTTAACAAATTTATACACTTTTTCCTCCTCGTCATTAAAGCAGGAAGAAATTTTTTCTGCTATATTTCTGGTGGTGTCATAAAAAAAAATTCTGCTCGTTAAAATTAATCTCGGGATTAGAGGGATATCAACTTTATTCTTTCGTTGCATGAAATCGGTGTAAGTACATGTTTAACTGTACGTAATTCCAACCTCTGGTGATTAATTATCGAAAGTCGCCATTTCTTATTATTGAACATATATTTGGTATGTATGTATTTATGTATCTATTACATTGGATATGTATGTATCTGTGTATCTATTCTATTAAAATATATTGTAATAAATTTTGGTGCTTATTGTCAGTCTTATGACAGCCCCATATAATGTTCTGACAATCAATGTCCATTCCAGGTTACCTGGAAGATATCACGGAATGCGATAAGGCTGCCCATTGTTTCTGTTTTAGACATAAGTTTTTCTTTGTTATGTTTCTATTATGTACCTAAAATAAAGTAGGTACTTATATAAAAAAAAAATAACATCTTATATGAATTATTTTCATATGGGTTAAACAGAAATCTGTGAGTATCTCCACTCACATTTCATCAGTTATATTCAAGTCTCATGACACAGAGAGCGTAAGACGTACTTGGAACCCTTCGGTATGAAACCCTTAGAGATTTTGTAAGCCAATAAAAAATCCAGTTGTGTAATATTTACCGAGAGATTTGCTCCCGTACAGGCAGGCACCAGTAGGGAAATCAGGGCGAGTTCGGTTATAATATTTACACAAAATATTCGTCATAGCTTTGATCCCACGCACATGGCAAGAGAAAAGAACCAAGATGGCTTCGTTTTTATTAAAATGTTTCTTTTTAATATTGCGTTCCTTACATTTTAGGGTCGTCACATATACTTTTGAAATATAAAGAGTTAGCAAGGGACGTATTGAATAATCATAGTATTAGATACCCAAGAAGTAATGTAAAAGGTTAAGCAGTACCTAATGTAATGTAAAAAGGAAAATGAGCGTTCGTGCAATAAATCAGAAATCAGAAACGTTTATTTCAAATAGACCAATTACAGGCACTTTTGAATTGTCAAAATGTCGGTCAGTCAAAAAAAAGTGAAGCTAAATTGCACGTTCCAAAGCGTAGATTTCTATGGAGAAGAACGTGCAAGGAACTTCATGGACACTCTTTTAAATCATATTTTGTGTTACATAAATCTTGGTAACATATTTCTTGTTGCTTCTAATATGTGAGCTTAAACAGAAATAAAGTAAATATGCATCTTTTGTATATATTTGATAGTAACTAGATATACCACCACATAAGTCACCCAAAGGGTAATGGAAAGGGCTATGCTCGGAGTTTCCTTGCGTGATCGAATCAGAAATGAAGATATCCGCAGTAGAACCAAGGTTGCCGACATAGCATGAAGAATCGCCAATGGGCAGGGCACATTGCTCGCAGAATAGATGGCCGTTGGGGCCGAAAGGTTCTGGAGTGGCGACCGCGTACTGGAAGACGCAGTGTTGGAAGGCCCAAGGTGGACCAATGACCTGGTGAAGGTTGCGGAATCCGATGGATGCGAGACGCACAGGACCGTTCGTTGTGGCGACATTTAGGGGAGGCCTATGTTCAGCAGTGGACGTCTATCGGCTGGAATGATGATGATGATGAACTAGATATAAATTTATACTTCAAACAAACGAAAGTGTTGTACATATATAGGTGACCCGTTTATAGGTAATAAATAATATAGGTAATAGTAGTACAGGTAATAATCATTTAAAAACGTGCAATGTTATTTTCTAAATTTGTAGGTAATTAACATTCATGAATGAAGAAACACCAAACTGTCTAGATTACTTAAAGGTTTTGTTAATTAGTACTTATTAGTGGATATTCATTAATGTGTGTACTTAAATTTGTTCAGTAGGCGTAATAATAATTTTATTTTCATTAATATTTGTATGCTACTTTGTGGCAGAACACAGAGATACTAATACCACAGTATAGATATATGGATCAGTACGGAAACTACTAACAAATATTCGAAACGACACACTCACACAAACATACGCATCGACGAGACTCCTAAGCGTTTCTCGCGGTCCTGTCAGTAGCGAATGCCGCTTAGGAGTCTCGTCGATGCGTATGTTTGTGTGAGTGAGCCGTTTCGAACATTTGTAGGTAGTTTCCGTACTGTTCCATATATCTATACTGTGCTAATACATTTGTTACAACTAAATTGTACCTGTGTGCACAAATAAACTTTTTATATTTTGTATTTGCAAGTCTTAACAATGTTTGGACCCTAGGACCAAATTCTACAAATTAGTACGATTGGTAGTGTTCTTGAGTGAATAGAAATCCTCACACCCCAGCTACTGCTAAACGAGATGCTCTAGGAGTTGGGAGTCACGGGGCTATTTCCAGCCACTTAAGGCATGGGTCCAATAAGGACCAGATCCGAATCGATGGCGCGTAGTGTTCTACGAGTGCCTGAAAGAGATGTCAGCAAACCTGAAGGGGCCCAGCAGAACCAATGCCTGCTAGGGCTACAGAAACGTTTTAATGAGTGACCGTGGCCTTAGAATGCAAAGAGCAACTGAAAGTCAGTAAAAGTCTGATAAGCTTTCTCGCTCCACCCTAAAGCGGGAGAAATCATTGGATGATTTCACACCTTCAAAAAAATTAAGCTTAATATCAAGTTTTGATACCTCATCCCACCATATCTCATAAGAAAAGTGATTAATATTATCTGTCTAAAGTTATCTGTATCTTCGTTTATGTATTTGTGACAATACTGCCCATCATAATATATATATTTACTTAACATAAAAAAAACTTTTCAAGTAGTTTGATAAATCTTCACAAGTGGTCTGATGTACCGACAATAACAGCATATATAATATCTGCAATTCATTAGCACTTCTTTGATTCGGACTCGCGCCCTGAGGGTTCCGTACAAACTTACCTATGTAAACAGTTCAATTTCCGAATGGAGTCTCGAAGATTTTTCCGAATCGCAATTTTTTTTTTGTTGTGACGTTACAACAAATTAACAGTTTTCAGATTTATAATAATATGAATTACTTTAGAGCAATATTTTCTTTATTTTTTACTAATTTATGCCAGCGGCTTCACACTCCTGAAAGTAAAAAATATATAGCTACTGGTGAAAGAATTTTCAATATCGTTCTTGTAGTTTTTAAGTTTACAAACAAAAATTATACGAAAAATGGAAAAATATAAATTTTTACTCTGTACAGCTTTAGTATAGATATAAACTAGTATAGATTAGTGATAGGCTCGCGTTTTACCACTGTCTAAAATTCACCCTTCACTTAACGACCCTTAGATTGTGGCTATCTGGAAATACAGACTCTGGCAGGGAATTACTTACAAGGGTCACCAGTTGAGAGGTATGCGGAACAGGGTGTAAAATCCTACATACCTCCGTTGAAAAGGAAGGATCTTCCGACCAGACGGGTGTTATATTTAATCCAAGCAAATGCCCGTTAGATGATTTCGGGCTGTTGTATACGTTCAAATCGCCCGGAGAACTCTAATTGTGCGATACAGAGTTTCGTATTTTTAGTTTCTCTATGGCTTCAATAGATGTCACTAAAAGATAATATTTATTAATTCTGATTTAATGAGACAACGATTCACACTTATCCTAATTTATTTGGAGTTAGCACCATGTAGCGTTTCGCCTCGTCGTTTATACCGCGTACATCGAGGGACTGGAACAATTTGCCTGCTGCGGTCTTCCCGTCCGATTATAATTAAGGTGTCTTCAAGGCTAGAGTGAACAGGCTCTCAATAAATTAGTGCGTCTCACCATCAACGATTGCATCGCTACTTACCATCAGCTGGGATCGCAGTCAAGCACTAGTTTATATCAGATTCAGATTCAGATTCAGATTTCATTTATTTGCTTAAACATGAGTGTACATACAATTATTATATGCATGCAAGGTGTTACAATCAATGGAGTTGTGCTAACATATTTACCATATTGTCATGGTGTGCAAATATTATTATATAATGTGTTTAGGATTAAAAATAATTTAAACATTCGATTTAGAAAATAAGTTAAACGTTAAACATTAGATTAAACTGCTTGACTATAAAATTAGTTACGTTATACTAGAAATAGACAGCGAGCTAAAATAGACAGAAGATTACATAAATTGCAAAAACATTAAATTCCAAAAAATAAAATCAATATATATATAATGTCAGTGTTGGTAAAAGAATATTTCTATTTATATAATAATCAAAAATAAATAAAAAATTGAAATAAAATACCATTATAAAAATTATTATTACCATACATTTCAAATTAAATTAATTTATAATTCAATGTCAATTCATAATAAATGTCAGTTGGTCCAAAAAAAAATAAAATAAAATGTCATTATAAAATCATTAATAAAGTACAAATCAAATAGTTTATGTCAATTTAAAGTGAATCCATTAAAAATTCCCTGACGTCATAATATGCTTTACTAGCTAAAAAAGATTTCAATTTCCTCTTAAACAGTTCTAAGTTTAGCTCTTTCAAGCTATTCGGAAGCTTGTTGTAAATAATGGGAGCCATACAAAAAACACTCTTGCGCATAAGAGCAGTCCGAGACCTATGTTGACAGAGTTGACTGTTGTCACGTCTATTTCTAGGAAACACATCTGCCATCCGGGGAAATAGATTAGGATTCGTTTTAACAAATATCGCAACTTCCAAAATATAAATTGATGGTAAAGTCAAGATTTTGTAGTTTATGAAAAATGGCTTGCAACTATCTGTCGTTTTTAGTCTAAATATGGATCTGAGACATTTTTTTTGAGCTTTAAAAACTATATCTCTATCCGTAGAATGTCCCCAAAAGATAATGCAATATCTGATAATCGGCTCTGCTATGCCGTAATAGGTAGTTAATAGGACATCAGTATTAAGAATCCGCGATAGTTTATATAGTGCGAATGAACTGTTACTTAATTTTTTGCTAATGACCTCTATGTGTGCCTTCCAATTTAAGTTTCGATCCACCGTTAATCCTAAAAACTTAGTAGAATTTACTTCGTCAATTTCATTATTATTATATTTAATTTTAAAATTTGGAAATTTTAACTGTCTTTGGCTGAAATGCATTATTACCGTTTTATTCAAGTTGATTTTAAGGTTATTATTTTGTAACCAAAGAATAGCTTTAGTTAATGTACTATTTATATCAGCTTCATAATTATGCTTATCATCACAGGGAATGATTATCGTGCTATCATCTGCAAAAAGTGTCATACTGTGTTCTATATATTTAGGCAAATCGTTAATGTAAAGAGTAAAAAGCGGCGGTCCTAATACGCTTCCTTGCGGTACGCCATAGTTGACGGTACGCTCCCCAGATGTATAAATCACCTCACGTTTAGTGCTTGCATTAATCGTCGCTATTTTTGTTGTTTGTGTCCTTTTTTGTAAATATGATTGTAAAAGTCTTTGAACATTTCCTCTTATACCATATACTTCAAGCTTTTTTAATAGAATGTCATGCTGAACATAATCAAAAGCCTGCGTCATATCACAGAAAATTGCAGAGATGGGGGTATTTTTATCCATATATATCATAATTTTATATAAAAAGTCATAAACCGCCATATTTATTGTTTTAGTTTTTCTGAAGCCGTATTGTTCATTACAAAGTATATCATGTTTATCTATATACTTACTAAGTTCTCGAGAAATATATTTTTCAAATATCTTAGAGAAAATGGATATTAATGATATTGGTCTGTAATTTTGCATCAAGTCTTTCTCTTGCTTCTTATGTAATGGTTTTACTATCGATCTTTTCAAGGCATCAGGAAACATTCCTTCACAAATACACAGATTCATTATATGACACAATGGGCCAGACACAATATCAGCGACAGATTTAACGATCTTTGTACTAACATCATCATAACCTACACTGTTAGTGTTTCTAAGGGCTAGAATAATATTGAATATGTCTGTAGGTAAGCACGGAGTCATAAACATGGAATCCTTTCTATTCAGGATATGATTAGTGACATTAAAATTTGTCCCTGCCGCAATTGGCTGTATTTTGTCAATAAAAAAATCATTAAACAGGTTTGTAATTTGTTTAGGGTCCGTGATAATTTTACTATTGATACGAATTTGATCAATGTTATTCTTAGGAATATTTTGTTTATTGTCATTAATAATTTGCCATGTCGTTTTTGATCGATTACTAGACGTTTGTATTTTATAAGTATTCTGTGCTTTTTTCGTCAAACAGATGATCCTTTTAAATGTATTACAATATTTTTTAAATAAAATTTTGTTTTTTTGCGTAGGTTTCGATCGAAATTGCCATAATAAATGTCGTTTTTTTGCACTACAGAGTTTAATACCCCGCGATACCCATTTATTTTTCCGTAATGCTTTCTTATAGATCGGTATTTTAGGAAAACATTGGTTATATAAAAATAAAAACATGTCTGTAAATGCACTATAGGCTATATTAGGATTATTAGATTCATATACATCTGAAAATGTCAAACTACCTAAATACGATTTAAATTTATTGACATTGTCGTTGTTATAGTCACGTCTAAGTATACGCCATTGCTTTATAGAACAGACAGTTTTTATAGGGCATTTAAGGAGTTGAGCCGTATGGTCAGAGAGAGCTAATTCAAGTACCGAAGCTTTAAAGGACTTGCTAAAAATTATGCGCAAAGTTGTCAATGCATGACTGACTCCCAAGTCGAGTTGGTTCATATAGAGAAAGTTTTAAGTTGTGATTAAGTAACAATGTCTCAAATTCAATTGATTGCCTATTTCGCTTCAATACGTCTATATTAAAATCTCCTGCTAAAACAATATTTTTGTAGGACTTTTTTACAAGCATACGTAACAATATGTCTAATTTCTCCATACATTCATTAAAGTTGCTAGCATTAGGTACCCTGTATACACATACAATTACAGTCTTGTACGACGTTAATTCGATGGCGCAACATTCGAAAACACCACTTGTAGATAATTTTGCTATTTTTTCCAGTTCCCTCCATTGATGTCCATTATCAAAAAAATAAAAAAATATATATCAAAAAAAAAAAAAACTTCTTCCATCTCTATTTAGTCGTCCTCTATATTGACCTCTTATCTAGCCAAGTCATCTTTTATCAAGTCTATCCATCGATTCTTCAAACATACTACTAAGTAAAAACCCACTTCAGCTATGAAAAAAAAAACTACACAATTCGTTGTTGAACTGACTTCCTTAAACTCACGCTCCCCCAAACATTTGCTGTCAACATCTAAGTCGTATGTTATGAGTAATGGCACTAAACATTACTCATAACACTGTACCAATAAAGATTGTCTATGATGTATAGACTCGTTGTTAGAATTATAAATATGTACCGTTGTATTACACGTTTTAGAATCTTGTATGATTTTTGATTAGTAATCATTTCAACCACGAAGACGTCCATATATTGGACATAGGCCTACCCCAAGTATCGCCTCAACGACTGGTCCTTTTTTTTTTTTTTTGTTTTCGAGGGGAAACCTTCAAAAGGCGCCTGGACTTTGGGGATAAGTCCGGGGAGTGTGGGATTTTTACCTCACTAAAACCACCTCGGTGATCACCATCAACACGTAGAAGGGGCCCCGTTACCTCTCAAAAGACCATTCCGGAACCCCTTCCGTGCAACGCCTGATACGGCACATCCCTGAAGAGACTGTACAGCGGTCTCCCCTGAGCCTCACTGTGCACGGCAGCACGTGATCACTGTGCCACCGTCTTCCCTGGAATCACTTGATGGGCGAGCAGAGTCCCCACTCTGAGCGCCCGTGGTTCCAAAGTCCCACTTGTATTGGATGGTGCAAGCGGGGTTTTGGCGTGTTAAGCATCAGGGCGGTTGCCTCCCCGACGCCTTCTTCTCCGAGTGGGATCGGCCCTTTCCCGATTTCGCTCAGCGGCCTCCTTCTGGACCATCACGGTCTCACAGAAGGAAGCAACTTCCCTCCAGTTTTCTGACTCCGCCAGCATAGCCCTCACTACTACTGGCAGAGACAGATCTCGCCCGATCCTGGCGACCAGGACTCGTCGCTCAGTGGCCCACGCTGGACAGTCTTGCAGCGTGTGCTGTGCTGAATCTAAATTGCTGCCGCAATGGTGGCAATTTGCCGACTGGTCCTATCAACTCAACGACTGCGCCGCGCATCCATAGGATGGTTACAGCAAGTAAGCTAGTAAGCCCTTACTAGCCAAAACCGACCATATAGGTCCCTATTAAAGTCAGGTAGCCGCACGGTTGTCAGTGATGACATGGTTCTGAGACGTGGCCGTTTACAATGTGCCTTATCAGAAGGCTTAAAGACACCCAAAGGGCAATGGAAAGGGCTATGCTCGGAGTTTCCTTGCGTGATCAAATCAAAAATGAAGAAATCCGCAGGAGAACCAAGGTTACCAACATAGTCCGGAGAATCAACAAACTTAAGTGGCAATGGGCAGGCACTTTGCTCATAGAAGAGATGGTCGATGGGAACCGAAAGGTTCTTGAATGGCGACCACGTACTGGAAGACGCAGCATTGGAAGGCCTCCCATAAGGTGGACCGTTGACCTGGTGAGGGAATCCGATGGATGCGAGACGTACAGGACTGGTCATTATGCCGGCACTTGGAAGAGACCTATGTCCAACAGTGGACGTCTGTCAGCCGAAACGATGAGCCACACGGTTCGATAAATCTAAGGTTAAACAACGCTTGTCAAGGTCAATTTGTTTATGGGTGACTATTAATAGCAATGGCTTGATGTGCTTTCCGAGTAATAAAGGAACTCGAAAAAACATTAAGCCTTTGGTGACGGCAGTCATTTGTAGATCTTTGACAGTCGTTACGGATCTTTAATCTGACACCAGTCTCGCCAAGGGCTATCCTGGTACCCAGTAACTGTGTTGTAGAGGTCAGTTCGGTAGTCGTTTCAATTAGTATTCTGGTGCTCAGCTGCCAAAATATTGGCTGGGCAGATTAATTGTCATCGCAAAACGGGAGGTCGAGACGAACATGGAATGGGATAGATTGGTCCTTGGCACCTACTTTTTTCTTTTGGGTTCACAATGTTTGTGCATTTAGCTTGTGTCAAGTTTAAAAAGTATTTCGTTTTTGATATGGTTTACCTACAGTCACTTTGTTTTCCATTATCATGCGGAAGTAACAAATTCTAATGTTTTTGTAGTATTTGGCAGAATTTTTTGTAGTATTTGGTAGTCAATACTAAGATAACATTTTAAGTCCATTTTGCCGAAATCCTGCCTGTTCCAATAATTCGAGTTGTGTAGATACTTTTGATACAAAACTACACCAACTTTACATCACAATATCCACTAGGAATACATTTGCGAATAATTAAAATAGCCACTGAACTTCACACGAAAAAATTCCGGCTAAAATTTCCCTTGTCAGCTTTGGACAGACAGAAGTGAAAAGAGAGTAGGGAAGATTTTGATCAGCAGTATGACCAAATAAACATGGCTGATTTGAAGAGTTACAAAATAAATAAGTAGTACATTATTCTGTTGACACAAGATTTTCTCTAGTTTTATTTCAGGTATATTAAGTGAGATTGTTTATTTGTTTTACAATCAATTAATCATTGTATTTGATTCATTCTTGAGATCGTCTATTGTCATTTTCTAAAACACGAATACCTATTATTAGTTATTTGGGGAGATGAAAATGTTTAGATGGATGTGTGGTGACGAGAATGGATAAAGTGAGAATTTATGTGATAAGAAGTCGCCAGAGACTGAAAAATTGAATGGGAATCTTGTAAAGACTTGGTATAGTCATGTAAGCGCATGTTACTAAAAGAATTATGAGTATACATGTGGATGGCCATTCATCCACAGAATAGGAGGGCCAAAGAAAAGACGGATGGATTGTGTGAGGAGTTATATGAAGGAAAAGGGAGTTAGTGATAGCGTGATGAGGGACGGGTAACAGGATAGAACGGAAGAAAAAACCGCGTAGAACCGACCCCAAATAACACGGGACAAGGGCAGGATGATCCTGGTAAATATTATTAGTTATTTTATTCTCACGCTGCTGAGGATGTACCCAAGGACCATTAAACAATACATAGCAAATAGCGTAATCAGTCTATAATATTCCCAATGCTGAGAAAAAGGCCTCCTCTCAATTCAAGGTACGTAATCCACCACGTGGACCCAATTCAGATTGATAGAATTACATTGGTTCGAAGACATGCCTGTTTTTTCACGATATTTCCCTTCACTATTTTGAGAGTGTCGTTGAAGAAATGATATAGATAAAAAAGCACCAGGGTAGTTAGCAAAATTCAAATTTTATTAAGAACTATTTTATGAACAAGTCATTAAATAAGAATAATAGAACTGAGAGGGTTATATTGATGATTTAGAATTATTATAATTTCGTAAATAAATAGATTTTACGGTTGCAAATCGTATTTTAACATGCAAATTGACACTGATCTGCAAGATGAATTAAAAAACATAAGTAAATTTGAACTGCGCGGGCTATCTTGGCACTTCAATTTGAATTTTGCGGGTGCTTCACCCATAAACAAAATGCCTGGCTTGGTTCCTGATGTCTACAACTTGTAAGTCGAAGCTGGTACTAATAATACATCTCTGATCACAGCAAAGTAAAGCAATATAGCACAAAAACAGAAGAATGTTTTTTTTTTTGTTATGTATAGGCTCGCGTTTGAAAGGCTGACCTAATGGGAAGCGATGGTGTGGTCGACGATAGACCCTCAGCTATAAGCTATTAGGAATCATTCCACTCTTTAACTGTACTCATAATGAAATGTGTTCCCAAAAATCTTCGTACGTATTGGTGGGATGTCAACCATGTACTGATGGCGCAACGTCATACGTCTAGTGGTCTGATGATGGTACGGTCTTGGCGGAATTAAAATTAAAATTCCAGTGCACTCTCCCCGAAATGTAAACGATAGAAAACCGACAGGATAGCGACTCGGCGTCGATGCTCAAGACTTTGATGATGATCTTTCTATTCTAATACAATCTTTTTCAATTATATCATCACAATAGCAGTTATATAGAAAGTAATTTCTATCCGTTTCCGACCAAGCAATAGACTCATCTGCATCAAACAAAAATATTTACTTTGGAACGCATTGATGAAATAAGATCGCTATTGTGTGTGTTGATCTGTTTATAAAGCGGTTTCAGTTGCGAGTGCCGCTATCTTGCTCATTATAACATCGTCTAATTCATCACTTTCTATTATTTAGCATATTTTATATATATACTTGTTTAAAGAAACGTATTTATTTATTTTATACAGAAAAAGATCATTATAAAAATTTGTAAAAAAAATACTGCTTATTTTAAAAGAAATTTCTTGCAGCAGTCCTTCGAAAGGAGATATTAAAGTAAACGTACGAGAATGTACAAGATCATACACTTACTAAGATCTGATTCTCGTTGTTTCTGCTTCTTTATCTTATTTATTAATATTTAAACTATGTTGTTCTACACTAACAGCCCTAAATCTATCTTACATTACAATCTATCATACATTCAGTCCATCCAATGGTTGTCTTTAAGAGATTGGCCTGTGCGATAAGACCGCCTATTGTACACTTGTTTTTATAAATGTCTTTCTGTATTAATTTAAAGTGTACAATAAATAATGAGCTTCCTTCTACTTCTCTATTCATATTTATTTACATATGTCAATGTTTTAGTCACTTGCGTTACCTCCCTCAAGACCCACGCGCGCCTCAGGGAGATGTCAGCAAATCGTAGGGGCCCAACAGGGTCGAAGCCTACTGGGGTCACGGGTAGTGTGAAAGTGAAACCCGGGGCCCTGGGACGAAGGCAAATAAGGAACAGGATTTTCCGCTCCGCCCAAGAGCGGGATTTGTGAAAAAAAAAAAAACCTCCCTCAAGACAAATGACTTCCTTTCAGAATTTACACTTTATAAATAATAAGTACACAATTCAATACTGAACATTTTGTGTACTTATTTTACAAGTTACAGTAATGTCGTCAGTACAGTTACAGAATTGTCAAACTTAAGTGGACTGCCACTTAAGTTTGACAATTCTGTAACTGTCAATTACGTTAATTCTGTAACGCTACGTCTTCCGGTACGTGGTCGCCACTACAGAACCTTTCATCCCCATCGATCATCTGTTCTGCGAGCAATGTGCCCTGCCCACATTGCTCGCAGAACAGATGATCGATGGGGATGAAAGGTTCTGTAGTGGCGACCACGTACCGGAAGACGTAGCGTTGGAAGGCCTCCCACTAGGTGGAAAAATGACCTAGTGAGGGTCGCAGGAATCCAGTGGATGCGAGACGCATAGGACCGGTCGTTATGGCGAAACTTAGGGGAGGACTATGTCCAACAGTAGATATCTGTCGGTTGAAATGATGATGCTAATGAATAATGTAGTTGTTACATACAACAGTGCAAAAACTAGATACCGAATTACATATTCATCATCATCTTCCTGCCCTTGTCCCATCTTATTTGGGGTCGGCGCAACACGTTTTTTCCTTCCATTCTATCCTGTCAACCGTCATGCTATCACTAACTTCCTTTTCTTTCATATCACTGTTCACACAATCCATCCATCTTTTCTTTGGCCTCCCTCTCCCTCTCTACCCATCCACATGTATACTCATAACTCTTTTAGTAACATGCGTTTCATCTCTTCTCTTTACATGACCATACCAAGACAAACGATTCCCCTTCAACTTTTCAGTCACTGGCGCCACTTTCAAACTTCCTCTAATATACTCATTTCTCACTTTATCCATTGTCGTCACACCACACATCCATCTCAACATTCTCATCTCCGCTACATGCAATCTTTTTTCATCCGTCTTTTTCACAGCCCAACATTCTGATCTATACAGTATGACAGGTCTTATCATGGACTTGTAGATTTTACCCTTCAACTTGGGTCACAAATTGTTCCAGTGACCTGTCGCCAATACCGAATTACATATCTGTATCTCACATACGTGTTACATATCATATCTGTAATTCGGTCTATATAAAAGTAAAATACCACTAACTGATTAAACACGAAATGTCAGAAACTGTAACACCTTCAAACTTAAAATTTGGCAGGTAGGTTCAGATTTTACGAAACTTCATCCCTAAGAGGGTAAAACGGGGGTTGGAAGTTTGTATGGAGAAACCGAATTTTATGCGGGTGAAACCGCTGGTAGATGCTAGTTAGTAATAACGATTCTCAAGAATAGGTCCTCACGCCTTAACCGCCGCCGGGATTCCGATCTCGATTTCCGGCCACCGTAGGCGCGGGCTTGCGGACGGCGAGCAATGGGTGGCTCGCCGTCCGATCGTCCGGTAACCGTCCGGACCGAGCCCAAGTCGTCGACGGCGCGTAGTGTTCCACGCGCGCCTCAAGGAGATGTCAGCAATCGTAGGGGCCCAGCAGGGTCGAAGCCTACTGGGGCCATGGGTGATGCGAAAGAGATCCCCGGGGCACTGGAAAAATGGCAAAGAAGGAACAGGAGTGGGTTTTTAGTCAGTAAAAGTCTGACACTATCTCCCGCTCCGCCCAAGAGCGCGGGATGTCATTAGATGATTTTCCCACAAACACATTTACAAACGCTTTTCAAGCAGAGGTGTTATGAAACTCCATAACTGTGACTAAAACTATAGGATAACATGAAATAAAAAATGTAACCGTAACCGAAACCGATACAAAAGTATCCGATGAAGGCAGAGTCTAAATTACAGGTTACAACAGGTTTTGTTTGTTTTGGCCGGCCAAACAAATGAAAATATAGACTAGAATAAATTGAAAGTCAAATCTTGTTATTTCTATTTTACTTTTATAATTTTAATATTCTAATATCCGTAGTCGAAATAAGGGAATAATCCATTTCTTTATCTGTATCCAGTTCTAGATTGTGACATGGATATATTGTAAAATCTTTTTTTTTTTAAGAGTAGGTAACCATGGATTTTCTTGCTCGTACTTCTCCATAGAAAACGACTAATTAGAACCGTGCACTTAGCTTCTGAAGTTTTAGAACTGCCCATGTAGGTAGGTATTTGTAAAATAAAAACCTTTTGAATTTTGAATTTTTTAATCCGATCTTTCACATCCATGATATATAGAATAGAATAGAATAAAGTTTATTGTACACCAAAATAGTAACAAAACTTTTACACTAGGTCATGGTGTAGGTGCCATGGTGTGCTGCCGTGCACAGTGAGGCTCAGGGGAGACCGTTGTACAGTCTCTTCAGGGATGTGCCGTATCAGGCGTTGCAAAGAAGGGGTTCCGGAATGGTCTTTTGAGAGGTAACGGGGCCCCTTCTACGTGTTGATGATGATCACCGAGGTGGTTTTAGTGAGGTAAAAATCCCACACTCCCCGGACTTATCCCCAAAGTCCGGGCGCCTTTTGAAGGTTTCCCCTCGAAAACAAAAAAAAAAAGGTCATGATCTAGGTCTAGGTATATATCAGAAGCAAATTCTATTTATATCCCCATAGTACCAAAATACCAAAATCAGGTCCTTCGCACTTCTAAAGCTTCTAAATACCTGTCTACTGATATAATATTCTCATCACATAGTTACCGACTAAGTTCCGTCCTCGTCTCCGGAGTTGACACTTGTCTGCTTTGATTGTATAGGATAAGTCCCAGCCTTGAAAGGGCCTTAACAGCGTATCCGTCAAGTTACACCTATGCTTGCGAGACAGGTCGCTGGGTGGCATAATCGCATTAGCGAGAAATCCCTTTAAATTGTGGGTGATAGAGATAGGAGGCTATGGTACTCTTCGCTCTGTTATATGTTAAAATGTTTACAAAATATACCTAGTTTGTGAACAGTATAACATATAACAGTGTTGAATACTCTAAACTACTGTTCACCTTGAACTACTGTTGAGAGTATATAATAAGCATAATCAGCCTTTTAATGTTCCCACTGCTGGGACTCAGGCCTCCTCTCTCTAGGAGAGGGAATGGGCCTTAATCCACCACGCAGGCCCAGTGCGGATTGGTGAATGTCACATGTCTTCGAATTTTTGGTTCTAGGACATGTCGGTTTCCTCACGATGTTTTCCTTCACCGTTTTGAGAGCAGTGATGATGAAATAAATTACACAAAGTAATGCGCCTGGCTGGGTTTGAACCCGCGACCTACAACTCGTAAGTCGGAGCCGTTACCACTCGGCCGCCACTGCTCTCTGTTGAGTGTACTCAACACTAATCCTAAGTTCGTACAGGCTTATTCAATAGTTAAATTGTTGATTAATATTTTAAAATCTGTTGAAATATTTGATAGTAATTCAGTTTAGTGTATAAATAGATATTATAAAAATATGTAGGTACTTAGTTTTGTAAGTTTAACATATTTTCTCAGATTTTTATCCTTCTATATTATAGAACCTCAATTTAAACGTAAATGAGAAATATAGCAATCTGAAAAGGAATAATTTTGCAGTTCCTATCTTTACTTGATCGCACTTATTAGAAAGGTGAATGTTAATAAGTATGTGTGTTTGCGTGTTTGTTACTTCTTCGTGATGAACTGATTTTAATGAAATGGCTCACAGGTATAGCCTTGGATACTTTTTATCCCAAGAATATGTTTCCTTGGGACGATTTTCTATTTTTGCGCAGGTGAAACCGCTAGAAGAAGCTAGTAATATTATAAAGCTGAAGAAATGAATTTGTTTAAACGCATTAAGCTCAGGAACTACTGAAACAATCTTTTAGTGTTGGATAGTCTACCAAGAAAGGCTATAATTATAACATTACACTATGACTAAAAGGAGCGAAAGAATATCCAATATCCGTAAAACCGTAGAATATAGCTAGTAAATTTATATTTGGAGTTTTACGCATGTATTACTAGATAAGCAACTCTGTACCATTCATTCTTCAGGCATCATGTCTGATAAAGTTAAATATACTCGTGCTATGTCCTAGATTATCGATATTATATATTGCACATGTTTCAATCTGACTTTTAATCATTTTCATTTTTGCAACGTAAGCTTTTGCTTCTGCGTCACTCTTTGAGAAACACATGCGTGATGTTATATTATGTTAAAACAATTGCCAATCACGCATTAAGTCACCAGTGCCTGTAATTTTGATTATCAAAATAAAACATTTGGAATGAAGTCACTAAGACATCAAACCGATGCATAGGTCTTACGTAACTCGATATCTACCAAAAGCAAATCTATTCATCGGGTTTCCCCAGACTATTGTCAGGGCTGCTTTTGTATGAAGGCATTAATCTAGTACCTATTGACTGCAGCCATAATATACCTAAGTCTAATGCTGTTCGACCAAAGTCTAAATCGAAAAAAGCCTACTTATGATTAATGAAAAACTATTAATTGTGTACACTAACCATATGACTGAAGGGATTTATCTTTCTTTGATAAAATGATGAGTACAAACTGATCCCCATTTTGATCCAAATTTTTGAAAATGTTTCCTTCAATACCCGTCCTTAACCACACGTGTAAAATGTCATGCTTCTGGTGATTTAGGCTATGTTTTGTATATCTGTTAAGAATAATTTTAACTAATTTATATTCTTAAATTGATTTTCTATTATTTAATTCCAGGGTTCTTCTGCCGGGATCCAGATACCGGCAAACTGCACCCTGCAAACTCTACTTGGACAGCCACCACGTTTTGCGGCAAATACCACTGTAAACTGAAGAGGAAAAACATAACTAGCACACAGTATGCACCACTGCGAGAAATTAATATCACTGACATCCAGCTCTTAGGACAAAACCTTACAACGATTGATATACAAAAGAAGGACATCTTCGTCAAAAAAGATGAAGCCCTGAATACCGTCGCTAGAATAGACAACAAAACTGAACTTGATACTATAGATAATAACAATACTTCGAAGGACCAGGGAATAACGCTAGAGGATATAATTGATGACAAAAATACATCTGACAAGGATAGGTACTTATCAGATCAAGAGATAAAAAGTTTAACAGAAGTATTACACACGTTAAAGAAGGGAGACTTAGAAGCTATAGTAGAAATATATAATTTAGCTCAAGATATTTATAAAGAACTTGATAAAACTAGCACGGACCACGTATTAAAAGAAGTATTGACTACCACAGAAACTTTAAATAAAGAAATATTTAAATCTGATGTGTACAAGAAGATGACAAAAGATAATCATGCTTCGTATTGGTATGAGCCTCTATCTAGTGGTAAAACAAGATCAAGTGATATATTAAGGCCCGACGTCATAAACACTGATTTAAATCCTGAGGTACAACCGATAGCTATTAGTTTGGATTTACCTGCTCCTTTAAATGTAGTTCCGAAACCAACTCCAAGTAACCTATTATCACAACTGAGCTTAAACTTATCTCCCATACCCGTTTATCAAATAAGGAAAATAAGTGACTCGTTTTTCAATGGTCCTCTTTCTTATAAAGACTTTGGAAAGCTACCATATTACTATCCAATGTCAAGTTTCCAAAGAATGTCTTCGTACAAACATGGGCAAAATCAAAAACTAACGGCAAATACAGTAAAACCTGCACCCGTTCCGTTCCGACCACCTCCGACGACGACAACGACACCAACTTCAAACCTACTTAACAATGCAGATACAAATAAGTCGATGCACATCGGCGGAAAATATCAAAAAGAACTCAGTCCTTCGATCTTCCTCCCATATCCCTTTATTAACATGCAGCATTACAACTGGTCCTACCCACAAAGTGTATACAACAGAAACAAATTAGACACGCGAAGAAAGGACGAAAGCCTCTTTGATAAATTAGAATTACTTAGAAAAGAAGAGAACTTTTATGCACCACGCAGAAAAGAGGAATACATTGTCGATCAATTAGAAAAGCGCAGAAAACTGGAAAATGACTTAGACCGATTAGAATTGCTTACTAATGAAGAAAACTTATTTAATCAATTTGGAACGCATAGGAAAGAGAATAATTTTGTCGATCAATCAGGAATGCACAGGAAAGAGGAAAACTTTGTCGATCAATTAGGAATGCGCAGAAAACAAGAAAATATTTTAAATAAACTAGAATTGCTCACAAAAGAGGAAAACATATTTGACCAATTAGGATCACTTAGGAATACAGATAAGTTCTCCGGCAAATTAGACCCCCTAAGAAAAGACGATATAAATAATAAAAATACAATAACAATAAAACATAATGGACAAAAAGGCGTAGGCAAAAAAAGCAATGCTATTCTTATGAACCCCGATTTGGAGAATTTCCAAGATTTACAAATACAGTCATCTATGAAGAAAGAAAATATGGTGAACACAAATGTAAAACAAGAAGAGGGAGAGAAAGCTCGGAGACTAATAGAGCGACGCCGGCCCGAGTGGCAGACAGACTCGCTGCCGCAGCAAATCTTAGATGAAGTGAGAGCTCACATACAGGAGAAGCAGAGACTCTTCATCCATCCTGTTCCATTGAGGAAGAAGGTAAAGTTAGAAAGAGTGGCCAAGCTGTTAAATATGGACCAACTCACAAGGCGTAAACGATCTGCCGAGGAACAGAGAGCAACCGATGAGCCACTAGGACCCGAACTATATGAAGTTTATATCGAAAGCACAACGTAAGTAGACTGAATATGCTATATGTGTTAGTGCGTTGCTTGATTTTGATGTAATAAACTTGTAGCAAGCTAAGCTTTTATTTTAGTTACCATAGACCATTATTACCTTTGAGGAGTGGCTGGAAAGACCTCACGGCGTCCTTACCTTACCTTCCGCATGACGCAGGTCCTCACCGGACATGGTAAGTTCGGGAGGTTCCTGCACCGGATTCGTGCGGAAGAAACGCCCGAGTGCCACCATTGTGTGGATCGGAGGACACGGTGGATCATATGATAGAGGTGTGCCCCACCTGGGCAGAGCACCGCCGTGTCCTCGTGGGGGCGATCGGCGGCAGCGATCTCTCGCGCCGGGCCTTGGTATAGGCCATGGTCAAGAGTGAGGAGGAGTGGCCGGCGGTTGCCTCCTTCTGCGAAGCAGTAATGCTAGCAAAGGAGGCGGCCGATCGCGTGAGGCAAAGGCCCTCACGCCCCAACCGCCGCCGGGATTCCGATACCGATTTCCGGCCACCGTAGGCGCGGGCTTGCGGACGGCGAGCAATGGGTGGCTCACCGTCCGATCAGTAACCGTCCGGACCGAGCCCAAGTCGTCGACGGCGCGTAGTGTTCCACGCGCGCCTCAAGGAGATGTCAGTAACCGTAGGGGCCCAGTAGGGTCGAAACCTACTGAGGCTATGTGTGATGCGAAAGAGATCCCCGGGGCCCCACCGGTCTTTTTTTTTGGTCTTTTTTTTTGGTCTTTTTTTTTGGGGGAATTCCCACCCGAAAAAAAAAGACCATTATTACCTAATACCAATAATCTACTTTATTGATATTATTTTAGCTTCGATATTATTATATTTTTCTACTACACAACTAAAATCTCAATAGAGACAGTCATGTTCGTGACACCTCACATCAATCATTTCCAAAATAAGCTGAGCTCTTATTGTACGTATAGCCAATGTAACGCAAGATCAACTTATACAGGATATGAATGTTTTGAGGTTGTCGTGAGTAATGCTACTTCAGATTCTACATAAATGGTTACTTCTAGAAAACCTATAATATTTGTACACAATTGCTTGACTGGCCTGTGGTCTAGTGGTTAGTGGCCCTATCTGCTATTCCGGAGGTCGTGGGTTCGATTCCCACCCAGGACAAATGTTTGTGTGATGAGCTCGATCATTTGTTCTGTGTCTGGGTGTAATTTATCTATAATATGTATGTATTTAGAAATATATAAGTATGTTTATCAGTAGTCTAGTACTCATAACACAAGCTCTGCTTAGTTTGGGACTAGACGGCGTTGTGTGATAGTTTTTTTTTTTTTTTTAGGTGGGAAAATCATCTTATGACAAATCCCGCATTTGTCATAAGATGATTTTCCCACCTAAAAAAAAAAAAAAAAAACTATCACACAACGCCGTCTAGTCCCAAACTAAGCAGAGCTTGTGCTTGAGCGGAGCGGAAAGTAGTGTCAGACTTTTACTGACTAAAAACCCACTCCTGTTCCTTCTTTGCCTTCGTCCCAGGGCCCCGGGTTTCGCTTTCACACTACCCGTGGCCCCAGTAGGCTTCGACCCTGTTGGGCCCCTACGATTTGCTGACATCTCCCTGAGGCGCGCGTGGAACAATACGCGCCGTCGACGACTTGGGCTCGGTCCGGACGGTTACCGGACGATCGGACGGCGAGCCACCCATTGCTCGCCGTCCGCAAGCCCTCGCCTACGGTGGCCGGAAATCGGGATCGGAATCCCGGCGGTGGTTGGGGCGTGAGGACCGTTGCCTCACGCGATCGGCCGCCTCCTTTGCTAGCATTACTGCTTCGCAGAAGGAGGCGACCGCCTGCCACTCCTCCTCGCTCCGGACCATGGCCTGTACCAAGGCCCGGCGCGAGAGATCGCCGCCGCCGATCGCCCCCACGAGGACACGGCGTTGCTCTGCCCAAGCGGGGCACACCTCCACCGTGTGCTCCACCGTGTCCTCCGGGCGGTCCACACAGTGGCGACACCCGGGCGTCGCTTCCGCACGAATCCGGTGCAGGAACTTCCCGAACTTACCGTGTTCGGTGAGAACCTGCGTCATGCGAAAGGTGAGGACGCCGTGAGGTCTTTCCAACCACGCCTCAAAGAGGGGACTTACCGCCATAATTGTGGCGTGCCCAGAACTGGGTCGCGACAGTCGTTGTCGCCATTTCTCCATGAGAACCCGCCGGTGGTTGTGTGATAGTTGTGGAATATTACTTTCGATCCATCATATTTTCTAACACTTAGAAATAAATGTTTCGTATTTGTAGCAATTGAATTTTACACAGTAATTACCTTAACAATATTGGTTTGTTCACACAGACTTCCTGATTAATTCTAAAAACACTTAAAAAGACGTATCCCTCATTATTTACATCTTCAAATATCTGAGGACAAAACTAACACCTTGCCTCAAAAAACTTGACAAATGAGACAAAAAAACAGTGAAAAGAATTCGTCCCTTGTTAGAACCAACCCTTCATGGTGGGATATTTTATCATTGATGGGTAAAAAAATGCTTTTATTTTTGTTTGTCACATACTTCCAATAGTTTTAAAATCAAGCGTCTGTTAAAAAATGTAAATTTTGAATTATGGTTAGTTAAAAATAAAATGAGTTAGTTTATACAATACATATTTTCTGAACAATTACATACATATTATAAGTAAGTATTCTTATAATTGTGTAGATTTCATAAATCAATAAGTGAGTTACTTTTACTTTCAGAGTATTTCACAATATGCTTAAATTAATTCAGTATGCTATGACGGTGTTGGTAATGATATCTACACACATTTCATTACCGTTTGGCTCATTTTTCAAGACAAAAGTAAAAATCCTTGTCACAATTTGATTAATTATTTATGATTTAACTATCTTGTTATCTATCGCAAACTGTATATTTTGTTATGTGGTTAGTTATAGTTTATAGCATTAATAATGTATCTTTCTGTAGTATTCTATCAGACTAACAACGGAGCTATAGATCATATAAAATATAAGCAAGCTATTCGGTTGAAGGAATGTGGTAAGACAACTTATTCAAAGAATAATACACACCTTAAATAATGCACCTGTTTATTTCTTCAGACAATCACACTGTTACTTAATAACTATTAGTACAAAATGTAGTCGCCACTAAAATTTACGTCTGGATGCCACGAGTGCTCTCGACCTATACGAATGCCTATACCCTGAACCAGTGCTAGTGCAAGGGGGGAGACTGCCCCCCTTTAAAATTTTAAAACCGTTATTTAAACGTCTTCCGGTCTAGCACTCAAATCAATTTGAATGTTGCCACATAAAATAAACTTGAAAATTAAATCAAATATGAAAATTAAATCAAATTGAAACCTAACATTTCTATAAGATTCTTTTTTAATCCGTAATCAAATCCATAGATGACCTCCTAAATTCACAAATAAATACGTCACCTCTTTGCAATAATAGTTTAGATAATTATCAGTATCTATTATCATCATCTACCTGCCCTTGTCCCAAGTTACTTAGAGTCGGCGCAACATATTTTTTTCTTCCATTCTGTCCTATCAGCCGTCACGTTATCACTGACTGATTCTTCTTTCACAATCCGTTAATCTTTTCTTTGGCCTCTTACTGCCTCTCTTATCCATCCACATGTAGCTGTAGTAATAATTATTTTAGTATCATGCGTTTTATCTCGATCTTTGTTAGTTGATCAAAAAAGTATAAAATTAAAATAATGAGTACTCAAGCTCCACTTTTCACGAATTCCGCAAATTTTTGGCAGCCAAAAAAACTGTTATAACTCGACAGATATTTTAAATTACTTGAAACTCATTAAATTAAGTAAAATTGAATTCGTTGCAATGTAACTTTTGTATGTCACTTGAGGCAAAATTGGTGGGCTGCCAAATATCGGACGGTTTACTAGTGTCTGAATGTAGCAGCTTGTATTTCCTAGTTTTGACGTTTATTTCAGTTACTATCTTTTACGAAAATATTCATGGTAGACGAATAATTGATAGCATACTAGATTTCCACTATGACGGTTCAAATATTATAAGAATTTCTTTTAGAAGTTGGTTAAAAAGAGTCACAAAGAATTTTTGAACAATTAATTACAGTACGTTTTTGTCCGAAAACCTCTGAAATATTTATGTTTTTAGTAAAAGATTTCCTCCTCATATAATTTTAAATAAATTCTTCTATGTTAGGTATACTTACAATAGTCAGAGTCGGTAATTTGTTTTTTCCTGTGCAGCGACCGCCTATAATGCACTGCACATTTGACAAATGCCTCCAAGCTACAATGCTTGCAAAATTGACACTTATCAAAGAGAGCTAGACAACGAAGCATTTTCTATCAGCGATATTAATTACCAAAATAAATTACTTTTAAAGATATGGATTGATCTGTAACATATTTGCCTTCTGATAAAACTCTGCTTTGTTAAGAACCCAAGAAATATCTAAGGCATAATTAAACATCATCATCATCATCTTGCTTTTGTCCCATGTTGGGGTCGGCGCAACATGTTTTTCTTCTATTCTGTTCTGTCACCCGTCACGATATCACTAACTCCCTCTTCTTTTATATCACTCCTCACACAATCTATCCATCTTTTCTTTGGCCTCCTTTCCCTCTTCATATATCCACATGTATATTCATAACTCTTAGTAATATGCTTTTCATTGCTCTTCACATGACCATATCAGGATAAACGAATTTTTTTTAATAATTAGTTTATTTTAGAAAAATTCACATAGAAATTTCAATTGATGAAAACCAGTTTAGCCAACTAATAAGTGGTAAATACAGAAAAAGAGTTTCGCTGATACCTGTACTAATGAAAAACATTGTATCACAGGCACCAGCATCTTTGATAATAAAGGATAACATTAGCTTTAAAACAGTCCAAAAACTATTTACACAATGACATTTCAGTAAAAATTTAAGATACAAAGAATAAATATAAATAATAAAATAAATAAAAATAGATAATTCAGATTAACTCCTATTAAGAATACACCAGAAATAGATCATGATAGGTCGCCTTCTATAACATCCAAACCTTTAATTTTTAAATTAAATGAATGGCACCTGAAGTATTCCACTTTGGGCACCCATTGATATTTTTCGCAGGTGCCCAAAATGGAATACCTCAGGTGACATTCGTTTGATTTAAAAATTTAAATTTTATCCACTTATAGCACCTAAGTGGAATAAAATTTTAAATAATAAAGTATTCCACTTTGGGCACCTGCGAAAAATATCAATGGGTGCCCAAAGTGGAATACTTCAGGTGCCATTCACTCGGGTGCCATTTAAGCGGGTGCCCAAAATGAAATACCTCTCCAAAGCGTGTAGACGACTAAAAAGTAGTCATTCTTACCATTTTGAAGTTATTCTTAAATAAGCTGTTTATCTGTTATAAGTTTTAATATTTTATCATTTCCAGGTGTAATGCGGACTACACGATTCCCGGTTACTTTCGATACGGGAACCTCAGCCAGCCGTTCCCAGAGTGCTGTCCTCAAAGAATACCTACCCGATAAACTAATCACTAAATAATCTTATTAGTATTTAAAAATTATTCTTCTGTACATATTAATTCTGTTTTAAGTAGAAATTTACGAGGTAGTCTTAAGAGAAAAGAGTTTTTTCCTAACCTTTAAGACCAAAAACATAACCTAGAATTGTTAAAAATTTGACAACAATCAATAACATTTTTGTACTTAACAAGATTGACAAAATATAAAATAAGATAAATAAAATTGTTAATAAAAAATAAACTTTGAGATTTAATAATAACATGAGTTATAAATGTCTAAAGTGTAGGAGTAACATAATAAGAGCAAATTATTTTGTAAATACTTTTGTATAATTTTTAATAAATAATTTATGTATAAAACTGTATTTTATTAGTTTTTCGTGGTCTTATAATATTAGGTGTTAAAGTATGAAATTGCTGTTTTTTTAAAACGGGTTGCTTTGAGGTGTTATATCTTTGGATTTACTTAGAATTATAAGTTCAAATAAACTTCATATTAATGGTACGTTATTCTTTTTTCAAAATCAGTTATTTATTGGTTTCTTTGTGTTTTGTATTTTCTGTAATATCGCAGTACTTGTAACTATTTTTGTATGAAATATAAGAACTCATATAACAAAAAAATGCGAGTTATTTTTTTGTTATATGAGTTCTACCGTGGAAACAAAGTGTATTAAGCGGTATGCAATATTGATGATATATATGGACTTAAAATTGCTAATTAATGGGATGTCTATTTTTGTTTCAATCTCTTTCACGTGGGAAATTTTATCTCACGAATAACTTTTCTCCTCAGTGCAACAAGACAAAATTTCCAAAACGAAAGCTATTAAACCAAGAGCACAAAGTTCTTTTAGTAGAAGAAAGTCATAGGTTAGGTATACGTAATTGATATTGCTTGCCCTTTGAAATGTATAGTTTCTACGTTAGAACTCTTAATATGAAAAAATAAAACATTTTTTTTATTAGCTTTCATAGTTATAAGACCTGCGATATTACAGAAAATACAAAACACAAAGAAACCAATAAAAACCAAATTTTTAAAAAGAATAACGTACCTTAAATATAAAGTCAAAGTCAATCCAATGATATAACACTTCAAAGCAACCCGTTTTAAAAAACGGCAATTTCATATTTTAACCCCTATTACTAGGAGTCCAGCTTGTTACTATTCCATTGCGGGACAAACGCCTCTTCTCATACTAAGACATAAGCATAGTATAATCAATCTTTTAATGTTTCCACTCATCATCATCATCATCATTTCAGCCGAAAGACGTCCACTGCTGGACATAGGCCTCCCCCAAGCGTCGCCACAACGAACGGTCCTGTGCGTCTCGCATCCATCGGACTCCCGCAACCGTTACCAAGTCATCGGTCCACCTTGTAGGAGGCCTTCCATCGCTACGTCTTCCGGTACGTGGTCGCCATTCCAGAACCTTTCGGCCCCAACGGCCATCTGTTCTGCGAGCAATGTGCCCTGCCCATTGCCACTTTAGTTTGGCGATTCTTCGTGCTATGTCGGCAACCTTGGTTCTCCTGCGGATATCCTCATTCCTGATTCGATCACGCATGTTCCCACTGCTGGGACTAAAGTCTCCTCTCTAAGAGAGGGAATGCACGCGGGCCCATTGCGGGGTGGTGTATGTCACATATGTTCGAATTTTTAGTTCTAGAACATTCTTTCACGATGTTTTTCTTCATCGTTTTGAGAATAGTGGTGATGAATTAAATCACACAAAGTAATGCGCCTGGCTCGATTTGAACCCACGACCTACAACTCGTAAGTCGGGGCAATTACCACTTGGCCACCACTGTTCTAGACATACTGAGACAAGACAGAAAATTTTTTTAAAAGGAAACTAAGAGAAAGAGAGAGAGATAGTATATCTGTCTATCTTATCTATCTATCTATATACAAGTAAATTGAAGCAAGGTCTTATAGCACAAATGTAGGAAAAAATCTGAAAACTATAAAGGAGATTGACCAAAAGCAGTCTAGCAAAGATGCGTAAACGAAAATCAAATTAATATAGAAATTATTTGCTTATTTTTTTACAGCTTTTCACTTCAGGAATTCTGTTTTCGTATCCGGAATTATGATTTTAAGATAAACAGTAAATTAACGATTGCTAGGTACATTTCCAGTCATGATTGACGTTTCGTTCTCTTCATTTGTACGAGTTACGTAAGCTATATATTACTATTCTCTTTGTACGTAAGTATGAACCTTTAGACAAAAACATCACAAAAATGATAATCAATATCTTAAATAGCTAAGTAATTAGTAATACCATAACGTACTGTATAATGTATTTTATCGTTCCGATAATATAATATTTATTTTGTGCTTCGTCTCACGCAGATGCAGCTGTCAAGCCAGATGACAGACTGATGATAACTAACAATGTTGTTTTGTACCTACATGAGTGATCTGTGGTCATTTTACAAGTTGCGAGTTGGTTAGACATAATTTGTAGGTTATCTCCGTTTTTGTTTAATTACTTTAAAACTCGGGTGTTTGTGTGAAAATGAACACTTTTATTTAATAGCATATAAAGCGTAGTCTATTTTAAATAAACATTTATTGTGCTTCAACTTAAGACGGATTTCCATACATCGTTGGTCATGATCCTTTGATTATAAAGAAATTTAATAACTGACCACTGTCTCTTAAGATACAGGATAACCCTAGTGTAAGAGGCAGGGCTCACCAATTTTGTACAGATCTTGTTCGCTGGACACGTCTAGTACTACTCTACCAGCCGTATTTACTTTAGTCTTAACTTCAACGTTACTTTGTATATTATTAATTTTGTTTCCTATTTTTTTTTTAAACCATAATTGTTTGTATCTCTAAGTTTTTGGAAAAAATAAAAATTATTATTATTTATTAATATTATATTATATTTATTGTAGTTTTTACGTCACAAAAACAAATACATTTTTTTTTTGTGATTAGGAATAGGTAATCTTTATACGGAACCCTCAGTGCGCCAGTCCGACTCGCACTTCCCCGGTTTTTTTTTATTAATTATGGCTAGGCTCACGTTTGACCACTATCTCACTTGATGGTAAGCGATGATGTGGCCGACGATGGAACATGCTTGCCTAGAAGTAACCTATACACATGCCAGCTACAATACCTGCACATATTTCCCTATTTGCGTTTTGATTTCTCTCCCATAATTAAAAAGTATTAATGATAATGACAATACCTTTAAAAAAAAAAAAATAGATTTTCTATTCATACAAGTATTGATTTTATATGATTTAACATTAAACTAACGGTGTTCCAGCCCATTCCCTCTCCTAGAGAGGAGGCCCGAGTCCCAACAGTGGGAACATTGTAAGGCCGACTATGCTATGCTTACGGTGTTCACAATTATCCGGTTGTACATAGATCTCTTATTTTAAATGCCAAAGAATTAAACGAAATTGAAGAAAGTCTATCAGGTTTCTTTTCCTTATAAAAAAGCCTACACGTGCCAGGAAACTTCCAAAAAAAATTCGGCCAAGCGCGAGTCGGACTTGCGTACGATGTGTTCCGTAGTGTCCATAGTAAAAAACGACAATAAAATCACAGTTTTAGTATGGAAGCCCCACTTAAATATTCTTTTTTTGTTGTTTTTTTGATTTGTCGTTATAGCGGCAACAGACATACCTACATCATCTGTGAAAATTTCAATTGTCTAGCTACCACGGTTCATGACATACAGCCTGGTGACAGACAGACGGACAGCGGAGTGATAGCAGTGATATTCTTAGGGTCCCTTTTTTACCCCTTGGGTACGGAACCCCAAGAATGTCAGTGACCTGTTTCAAAATTCTAACCCTGTATTTAAAAAAGATAAGCCAGTTTAATATTGACACATAACTTAAAAAGCAAGTGCCAGGCTGACAATAATATAGAACAAACAGGCATGCATTTATCTTTATTTGATTTAAAAAAAGAATAGAAAATTGTAGGTCTACAAACGTTCGAATCTATGGTTCAAATATACTCGAGATAAAGCGACATTTTAAAAACGATTGACGATAATTTCTCAATTATTGACTGGCCACATGACAATCAAAGCATCTGTGACTTTTTGCAATTGTGTGTGGTTTTTTTAATATTATTATTGAAAGGTTCGCGTAGTCAAAATTACTATTTCAAATCATGGTAAGTGACAATACAAATAAAATAGCCATTTTAATTAAGCGTCGTATAAACTTCCTGTCAAAGACACGATTACGAAAAACAAAACAAATCACAAACATACTCACGACATTCCACAAACAACAAAAAAAAAACCATAAACTAGAAAATACACGTTTGTTAAAAATACATTAGTCAATCTATGTCCCAATTAACTGCTAACCAAAGCGAGATAAGTCCTTATTTGAATTAATCGACAAAAAATTTAAGAAATAAATCAGCCCGCCCCCACATGTTGGCTGATAATAAAAAAGTTTTTTTTTTTGTAAACGTTTTGAACGAAAAAGTTCATAATTTATGTTCAAAAAGTTGTTCAATGTCGTGTATTCAATCATTATGGGTTGTGAATAAATTTGGACGTTAAGTGACTTGGTTTATTAGAGATAATGGCTTGCTTCCGTATACAATGGGAGATGGACCACCATCTCCCTCAGATTTATGATTGTTAATGAGTTTTATTTGACTTAAAATGAGTAATTTTGACTCAATCACTCAAACATTTGTTAAATGTTTCAAGTCACCCTAAGGGCAATGAAGAGGACTATGCTCGGAGTATCCTTGCGTGATCGAGTTTCGAATGAAGGTACCACAGTTATTCATAGGTAGTAAGCCTTAAATCCTAGGCAAAGTGTTATTTTATCAGTGATGACGATTCATTCACAATTCTGTCAAAATTTCAAAGGAAATGAATGCCATTTAGGTTCTCGATTATTTGTACTTTTCGAAAATCAGTAGTAAAATTTGTAATAATAAAAATTTTGTAACTAATTCATCTATCTGTGATTATTTTGATTTAATTTAATTTTGATGAATGATAATTGACATATTCGTATATTTTAAATTGATATTTTTTTATTGTAATTTCAATAAAATAAAATAAATAATATTATTAAAATTGCATGTAAAAGGAATTATTTATTTTGATTTGTATTGTTGCATGGATTATAAGGCTTTTTTATGTTATTTTTATTATTTTATTTTATCATTCTAATTGACTTCCTGATTATTTGTTAATTTAATTTTAATTTATGTTAGTTGCTTGATTATTTCGCCTTCATTTTGTACGCCATTCTTTTGGCAAAACATAGTGACCACATTTTTTATTGTAGGTACCTACTACCTGTAGACCCGACGGTGATGGGTGACGGTGTGACGGAACACCAAGAGAGCCAACATTTTGATCCAAAAAATATTTTGAATAATTTCTTAATAAAAAATAATAAAAGATGTAAGTAGTAGTAGTATCGTAGATTAGAATCAATATTAGACATGAAGACGCCAACCGTGAGATTCCTAATAATTCCAAAATAATAAATAATATTCGTAAAACGCGTTATACAGTCTTATTTTATAAGAAAGAGCTGACGCCAAAATTGCTAACCAAATTGAATAACATACCATCCCCCATAACATGCCAATTATAGTCTCTGTAACCCTTTCAGAAAAAACAACACAATACTGTCTCGAACAAGGAAACATTCCATAAGCCCGGAATGCGATACGGAAAGACATTCCGTGTCTCAAGACAAATTACTATTATGAAATAGTATTGCATTTATATACAACGTGTAAAGTTAAATGCACAAAAGCTCAAAATAGTTTGATCAGAATAATGAGCAGAATCAATTGAACCACTTTTTAATACAGGTCACATTTTTCTTAGGGCGGAATCCACCAATAAAACTAATCGCGTTTTAACGTTTGGCTCGCATAATTGCGTTTAGCTGCTGTCACTAGTGTCACCTGTAAAAAGAAAAATACAGACAAGTGACACTAGTGACAGCGGCTAAACGCGATTATGCGAGCCAAACGTTAAAACGCGATTAGTTTTATTGGTGAATTCCGCCCTTATACGCGGGATAATAATAGTTCTTATTTCAATGCTGATACGAATCTTGTGGCCCGGTGATATACCTACCGACTCAACAGAGCGTCATCGCAGACGCAAGAAAAGATCAGGACTGCCAGTAAAACTAAAACAGCACATAAAACTTTTACATTTTTTTAATGATTTTTTTTTCTCTTTGAATTAGCTCAATTGAATTAAAAATAATTTCGGGTGTCTGAGGTTTTGCGCATTTGAGGTTACACGTTGTATATGTACAACGCAGTGTTACCCTGCTTTAAAGTCTTATACATGCACTAATATTCCTGGCAGTTGTAGTTCTGCCCGAAAAAAAAGCATTTTGTCAGAAAACAAATTAGGAACCCGATTGCAGCGCCCTTTAGTCAGAAATCAGAAACTTTTATTTCAAGTATACCATTTACAGGCACTTTTGAATTGTCAAAATGTCGATCAGGAAAAAAAAAGCTAAATGCTAAATTGCACGATCAAAAGCGTAGATCTCTATGAAGAAGAACGTGCAAGAAACTCCATGGACACTCTTTTAAATTATATAAATTCTATCCTACTAATACTACCGTCAGAAATGAAGATATCCGCAGGAGAACCAAGGTTACAGGCATAGCCCTAAGAATTACCAAACTTAAGTGGCAGTGGGCAGGACACATTGCTCGCAGAACAGATGGTCGATGAGGATGAAAGGTTCTGAATTGGATTTAATTTATTGTATTTTCTGGAATTATTAATGTGTTGATGATCTCATATATGGGTTTTACCTGAAATAAATGAATTTTATTTTATTTTTATTTTTTTATTTAATGGCGACCACGTACGGGAAGACGCAGCGTTGGAAGGCCTCCCACAAGGTGGACCGAAGACCTGGTGAGGGTCGCGGGAATTCGATGGATGCGAGACGCACAGGACCGGTCATTATGGCGACATTTGGGGGAGGCCTATGTCTAACAGTGGACGTCTTTCGGCCTGAAATGATGATGATGAATGATGATGAATACTTCCGGGTTCAATTGTATTTTCAAACCATCCAGATATCCATTCAAAGACTCAGACTCAGTCTTTCATAGGACGAACGGACGGCGAGCTACCCATTGCTCGTCGTCCGCAAGCCTGCGCCTACGTTAGCCGAAGATCGCTGTTTTTTTTATTAATTTGTTACATCAAAAATCATTTTTAACATCTGCCAAACTGCATAGCAGTTTGTCGGCAGTACATTCTCGTGGATTTCGCTTATTACTAAGACCACATCCGGTCACCCCCCAAGTTTGTAGGTAGGTACTCGTTGTGAGGTAAACAGATGCAGCACCACAACACTATCTGAGACCAACACACCGCAGCAACTATGGACACATAGACAGATAATGTTTTAATAGAACATTTTTTAATTGGTTTCTATTTTTGGCTCGATTTATTAATTCATCCATCCATGTGATTCCCGATGCCAAAAGCGTCTCATGTTGATGCGTATAGTAGTGGAATCCCTATTTAGATTTCATTACAATAAGTTGGCCGAAGTCTAAAATCCGTTTTTAAGCTGTTTCAAGTTAGGTTCCAAATTTGGAATGGAATATTTGCACTGGAATTATCTGCACTGGAATATTTCCACTAGAATATTTGCCTGGCTGTGTGTTGATGAATTTTTAAGTAACGAATATTTTGTACGTTTGTCTCGACTCCGGGAATGTTCCAAAGAGTTAATTTGTCCCTGGAACTCAAAGGGTAACTGAACTAAAACAAGTGGGTTTTAGTCAGTAAAATCTGTCACTACCTCTCGCGACGCCTAGAGCGATATGATTTGATGATTTACCCCTAAAATGTAAAGGTAGTTTTTTCGAAACCGCGAATAGTCATAATCTTTTGATCCTTCCAAAAGGTTTCTGATCTGTATGGGATGACTGGTATTTAGGATATTTATACTCCATTCAAAAAAGATTAGACATTTAAACCAACGTTTTTTACTGTCCCTTCAACCGATTTTGACTTCTATCACGTAGGCATAAGGATAGCATTAACAGCAAAAAAGTGGTTACAATTTCAACTAGTTACTGCAGCCGCCATTTATCATGCGATTAAAGCAAAAAAAGTTGAAATCTGTTGAATAGACCATAAAAAAATATTTGTTTAAGTATACGTAAATCACATAGGTACCTGTGTGATTTACATACTCTACATTCGTTTTAAATGCTTGCCATTCCCTTAAAACATAAAAAGAATGCTAATAAACATTTGCATGTAAATATATTCACCGTTCTAATGAATGAACCACAAAACTCTTTAGCAAAAGTGGCGCCTAAAATACAACCTCAAAATAGCGTGAGAATCACATAAAAGTAAGAAAGAAAAAAACAATAACACCACGGACAAACGTAGAGCAGTTAAAACTAACATAAAATGTTACTATTAACATAAAGTAATCATCAGGGTAACGGAGCAAAGCCATAATAACGTAATGTTACATTTTGTTACAAAAAATCTCTCTTAAACTTTGTAGGGGTTCACTTAAAAAGGCATTTACCCAACGACGGTTTCGTGACTTATCGCCAACTGAGAGAAAAAGATAGATGTACACAGAAACGTTAGGGTGCGAAAGAGAGGGGTGTATGCGTCAGAAATATTTAAATTAAGTCCTCCCCTTAATGTCGGACATTATTTTTTTATCGGCGTGTCCAAATAAAGATATGTAGTCAACTAGATTTCGTTTTTTTCCCTTTAGAAAATGTTTTCTTACAAGGGAAAATGGGTGAAATGCGAGTTGCCCCATTTTCTTGATGGCGGCCTGAATTATAGTTGTTTTGTACAAACTTGTGTATATCCGTAAATTGTTTTTTCCTTAAATTGGAACGTTTTGGGGAAGACAAGATATTTTGGGCGAGAACCATCCAGGAAAATGGAAAAGAATACAAAATTTTGAAAATTTTACGTTAATTGCTGATGAATTTGGATAAAAATTGGTAAAAGGTCAGCCAGGATTTATGACATCGGGTTCCGTATAGAAAACTTTAAAAGGATGAACTACATGATATTTTAGATCCTAGTTCATTAGAGATATTAGAAGTACGGTCGAGCTTAATTCGATTCTGCAAGTATTTTAATCTGTAATATATCTCTAATTTTTTTCATTCCATTAAAAAAAAACCCATTTATGCCGTTGCATTTTTTTTTGAGGTGAGAAATCATCAAATGACTTCTCCCGCTCTGGATGGAGTGAGAGGGTGTGTCAGATTTTTACTGTAACCTTTGCATTTTAGAACCATGGTCAAGTTACTCATTCAAATGTTCCCGTGTTCAGTGTTCCAGTGTTGCAAAGGCACAAATAAAAAAATAAAAAAAACAAAAAAATATTATATCGCAAAATGAAAATCAGCCAATGAAATTCTCAAATACGCGCTAAAAGTTATGATTGGCTGAGTGAAATTTCAAAATCAAATCACATCACTTTTCTTGCGTATAGCTATTATGTTACACTCATCAATCATTTTTTTTCCAGAAATCAGAGTTAAGATTGTCATTTGACGGAGCCGGCTAGGGCTGTTGCCTGCGAGGATTTTTATTTGAGGTGGTAAATCATCCAATGTTTTCTCCAGCTCTAGCGTGGAGCGAGAGGGCATGTCAGACTTTTACTGATTAAAACTACACCTATGTCCTTCAGTTGCCGTTTGCGTTTTTAGACCACGGGTTTCCTTTTCAGAAATTCCCCGGGGCATCGGCTCTTTCAGCTACCTGCCCACTGCCACTTAAGTTTGACGATTCTTCGAGGCGTGTCTGTAACCTTGTTTCTCCTGTGGATATCTTCATTTCGTGATCGTGCAAGGAAACTCTTCGTTTTTCTATGACAACACAATCTTCTTTAATTAATCGTAATAAAATAATCTTGAACTATCAAATCCTTTCCCTGTCAAGGCGGGATTGACAAAGGCGAGTTATTTCGTTTGCATAATACATTAATACTTTAATAGTAAGCACTTAAAGATGGATGGGGAACCAGAGTATGGCTCTATTCAGTTTTATAACTCGCCCCTAAAGATAACGACTCCTATTTAGAGTTATGTGATGAAATATATTTATAAACAAAATTAAACTAGCATGGACACTCCGGTATTTGAATTAACCTTTTCAAAATTAGTCTTAACACGCAGGGTGTTTTTAATATCGCGCGGTTTTGATCACGCATGCGGGATTGCCCCGCACGCGTAACCCCCGCAAATGTCCATTTCATACAAGTATTTATTGTAATGCGTGGAATACGCATGCGGGACGCGTTTTTTTTTGCATGCGTGATGAAATTCGAACGATATTAAAAACACCCTAACCCCTTTTTTATTTTTTGGTGGAAAATAATTAAATAACGTCTCTCGCTCTGATTAGAGCGTCAGGGAGTGTCAGACTTTTACTAACTAAAACCCAACCGTGTTCCGTCAGATGCTCTTTGCTATCCAGGACCAAGATAACTCTTTCAAAAATTCCCGCGGTCTTAGCGGGCGTGGGTTGACGTGGGCGTGGAACACTACGCGCCGTCGACAACTCGGGCTCGTCCTTACCGGACGGCCGGACGGCGAGCTACCAATTGATCGTCGTCTGTAAATCAATTATCAAAATACCAGATTACTTATTTAATAAAACAAAGCCATACAGCTTTTTTTTTAGGTTTGAAAATCATCTAATGACATGTCCCAACTCTTGGGCGGAGCAAGAGGGTCAGACTTTTACTGACTAAAAACCCACTTCTGTTACTTCATTGCCTTTCATACTAGGGCCGATAGGGACCGGTTTTCCTTTTAACAACAAACCCTTGGCCCCAGTAGGCTTCAACCCTGCTGGGCCCCTACGGTTTGCTGAAATCTCCTTGAGGCGCGCGTAGAATAGTACGTGCCGTCGACGACTTGGGCTCGGTCCGGACGGTTACCGGACAGTCGGACGGCGAGCTACCCATTGTTCGCCGTCCGCAAGCCCTCGCCTACGGTAGCCGGAAATCGGGATCGGGATCCCGGTGGCTGGGGCGGGAGGGCCGCCCCCTCACGCGTGCACGTGCGGCCTCCTCCTTTGCTAGCATTACTGCTTCGCAAAAGGAGGCGATCGCCTGCCACTCCTCCTCGCTTCGGACCATGGAAGCCATACAACGTGGCAATGCCACCAGTCTCTTGGGTAGATTACCAGTCGACAGCGTTGCAGAGGAGTTTTTCGACGCCATACTTTAGTTTACTTTTAGTTAGTTCATAGGGGTGTTTTTTGTTTTTTTATTTATTGTATACGTTTATTTAGTGAATGATAGTTAAATGTTTTTTTTTTTAATGTTACTTAAACTTAAAAGCACATGCACCCTTTAGCATTTCAATCGTTTATCAGTAACATAGGTACCCGAACCCTATCCAGAGTAACATCTTTAAGGCTCGGCGTAAACGGGTCACCGATCACAGCCACTGGTGGCCAGCGACAGCGACTTAGCACACTTTATTATATATTTTGTATAGACGCGGCGCAGGCGTGTAGCCGGTGGCGGCCACTTGCTACGGCAGTGTCCGCGACTGACCACTTGTGGTCGCTATGAGCCACACAAAACGCCAACACTCGCAACTGTCACACTGCTCCATCCCCCGTGCAGTTAGACATTCTACATATCGCACGCGTCACCATGGAGTATAAATTGGTATAATCAGCCTTTTAATGTTCCCACTGCTGGGACTCAGGGCTACGGCCCATTTACTTTAATGGATTACGATCCACCACGCGGCCCAGTGCGGGTTGGTGAATGATGTGTCATTCACCAACCCGCACTGGGCCGCGTCTTCGAATTTTTGATTCTAGGACATGCATGAGGAAACCTCACGATATTTTCCTTCACCGTTTTGAGAGCAGTGGTGATGAAATAAATTACACAATGTAATGCGCCTGGCTGTGTTTGAACTCGCGAACTACAACTCGTAAGTCAGGACCATCACCTCTGCTCTCACCATTGAGTACGACGCCTCAATGGATGTTGATACATTCATATCGTCCATGGTAAGACTGCGCAGCAGCCAGCGGGTTATGAAACGTGGCGGCTTCCGAACACCGGAGGCTGTCACTCGCTTCTGACACTGTTACAAATACGGCGGTAGCGCGCGACAGCCACCGGTGGCTGTGGTCTGTGTCACGTTTGCGCCGAGCCTAAGGATCAGCGACAAAAAACAGCGTTCCCCCGCAGAACCTTTAAGGAATCCGTGGGATTAGTCGGCATAACATGAGGTTTAGGAGTATTTGTATAAGTACATGATAAGACATTTTACCTGCTCGGATTAGAGCCGGGTCTTGTTGTTTTTAAGGGTATCTTGTTGCGGTGCTGGTTTCATACAAAGTGATATTTTATTTTTGAGTTTTGAATGGCTGGATGGTCCATTGATATACCTAATATTGGGACTAATATTGGACTGATGTTGGACTAATATTGGGACTAAATAAATAACTTTTATCTTCGCCGTCTTAATGTTAGCATTAAGACGGCGAAGATATGTAGATTATGCAGCGGCTTCACCTATGTGATGGTAGAAAATTTTCGCCTTTAGTCATCATCATCATCATCATTTCAGCCGATAGACGTCCACTGTTGGACATAAGCGTCCCCAAGTGTCAACACAATAAACGGTCCTGTGCGTCTCGCATCCATCGGATTCCCGCAACCTTTACCAGGTCATCGGTCCACCTTGTAGGAGGCCTTCCAACGCTGCGTCTTCCGGTACGCGGTCGCCACTCCAGAACCTTTCGACCCCAACAAATAAAGAAAAGAACCATGATGCTGAATTTATTATAATAAATTCAGCATCAATCTTAAATGTAATAAAGCACAATATACATATATTGTACTTTTATAACAAAGTGTACCCTAAAACAACCTTATTTTACTTTTGTCTAATGCTATCGCGAATAGAGTATAGGTGCCTATATTCTGAATAGAAATGGACTTCTTGATGAAAATATCAAAGTTACAAGTTTTGTTTTTCCTTCGATTCGACATGGATGTCATCGTCAGAACTGAATTTCAATAAAAATTGGTCTAATATTCAAATATTTTTCTAAATTGTAACCGAGTTCTGAAGTATCAAACAAAAAAAAATACAACCAAATTGAGAACCACCTCCTTCTTTTAAAGCCTGGTTAAAGTTTAAAATCTTATTCACTTAGTAAGTTTTGTTCATTTAACACCCTAAAATGTCCGACCAAGCTATAGTTTCCAAGCCACAGTCGACGTTCGAAGTCAGCTGCAGCTTGAATTCGAAGCAACAGTTGAGCTCACTTCGAGCTGTTAGGCTGAAACGACACAACGTTTACAAGCTGCTAGCAAACACTTTGCTGCGCTGTTAGGTGGGAGAGGCAACAGGTGACGTCAATAGCTAGTGGACTTCAGGAGATGTGTACATACTAAGCTGAATCAGAATTAGGAAAAGTGTACCTTTTTTTTAGGTGGGAAATCATCCAATGACATCCCCCGCCCTTTCGTCGGGGCGGGAGGGCGTGTCAAACTTTTACTGATTAAAACCCACTCGTTTGGTCCTTCTTTGTCTTGCGTTCCAGGGCCCCGGAGTTCATTTTCACTTAACCCATAGCCCCAGTAGGCTTCGCCCCTGCTGGGCCTCTACTATTTGCTGACATTTTCTTGAGGCGCGCGTGGAACACGGACGGTTACCGGACGACCGTGGCTGAAAATCGGGATCGGGATCCAAGCAACTGGGACGTGAGGGCCGTTCCCTCGCACGTGCGGCCGCCACCTTTGCTAACACTACAGCTTCGCAGAAGGAGGCAGCTGCCTGCCACTCCTCCTCGCTCCAGACCATGGCCTGTACCAAGGCCCGGCGCGAGAGATCATCGCCGCCGATCGCTCCCACGAGAACACGACGGGGCTCTGCCCAAACGGGGCATACTTCTACCGTATGCTCCATCGTGTCTTCGGGGCGGTCCACACCCGGGCGTTTCTAGGAAAAGTGTACCTGTAGTGTATAGCCGAAAGACGTCCACTTTTGGACATAGACCATCTATACATGAACAGATGGTCGTTGGGACCGAAAGGTTTTTGAGTGGAGAGCGCGTCCCAGAAGACGCAGCGTTGTAAGTACAACACAAGGTGAACTGATGACCTGGTGAGGGTTGCGGGAATCCGATGGATGCGAGACGCACGGAACCGTTCGTTGTGGCGATACTTGGGGGAGGCCTATGTTGGGCACAGACCTGACCCAAGTGGACGATGATAATTATATTATTTCAAGTAACTAATAGAGCAGTGGTGGCCGAGTGGTAACGGCCCTGACTTACGAGTTGTAGGTCGCGGGTTCAAACAGCCAAGCGCATTTCTTTGTGTAATTTATTTCATCAGCACTGCTCTCAAAACGGTGAAGGAAAACATCGTGAGAAAACCGACATGTCCTAGAATCAAAAATTTGAAGACATGTGACATTCACCAATACGTACTGGGCCCGCGTGGTGGATTACGGCCCATTCCCTCTCCTAGAGAGGAGGCCTGAGTCCTAGCAGTGGGAACATTAAAAGGCTGATTATGCTTATGCTATGCAGTAATTAATATAGAACACTAAAGAGCCTTACTAGTACTTAAAGAAACTAAATTGTAGAACAGACAATCGATGTTGTAAATTGAATATTTAATTCGACTTTGACTTTTAACATTGCATGACCTCAATCGACCTGTTTGCCCGTTCGTGTAGTGACCTGTATTTATTTAGGTAACCTAGGTACAATCGACAAAGGAGATAAGTAACCATGGTCGTCCACTAGAGAAGAGTTCCCTCTACTAGAGAGGAGGTCTGAGTCCCAGCAGTGGGAACATTGTAGGGCTGATTATGCTTATATGCATATTTTAAAATATAAATAATATATATATTTTAAAATAAACAACTAATTATAAAAATTAAAAATCATTCATATCCATGAAAACTCAGACCACCAGGTATACGGCGATGCGCCACCCATACATAGTGAACATCCCACCTATAAGAACAAAATGTTTTGGGAACACATTCATTGTGCGTACAGGTAATGAGTGAGAGTTAGGAGTGAGAGGAATTCCCTGTCGGAGTCTGTGTTTTCTGATAGCTACAACCTAGGGATCTTTAAGTCAAAGAGTGAATAGATTATTTCTAGGGAAGTGCGTTTCATCGTCGACCACATCGTCGATTTCCATCAGGTGAGATAGTGGTCAACCGTGAGCCTATCAACAATAAAAAACCGGGCAAGTGCGAGCTGGACTCGCGCACTGAGGGTTCCGTACAAATTTACCTATGAAAACAGTTCAATTCCCGAAATGAGTTACGAAGATTTTTCCGTCTTGCAAATTTCTTTTTTGTGACGTAACAACAAATTTACGTTTTTCAGATTGATTCCTATATCTCTAATATAAGACCTTGCTTTGTAACAAATTTTAGGATTTTGGGTCAACGGGAAGTACCCTATGGATTTTGATTCCCTTGAGAGTGTCGAAACATACGTTTTTTGCGATATAATTGGCCGTATATTTTTTTTTTCGTTAACTTAGAAGTATAATTTTTTCACAGCTTCAAGGATCTGCAGACTTGAATATATGGTTTTAATTTCAATTCGATGCCTTTTTTTATTTTTTTAATTGATATAAACCAGTGCTTGACTGCGATCCCACCTGATGCCTTCACGCGTTCACGCGCTCTTGACAGACAGACAGACATACATACAGACAGACAGACGGACAACAAAGTGATCCTATAAGAGTTCCGTTTTTTCCTTTTGAGGTACGGAACCCTAAAAAGAAAACTTCAACTATATCTGACGGCCCTGGTTACTTATCTCTTTTGTTGAGTGTACATTCAGTTAGTGCCTAGGTACCCTCAGTTAGTACCAAGGTCCATATTTCCAGTATTACACCGTCAGGTAGTAATCAAAAGCTCGTTGGTCATCAGACTTCGTTGCAGTCCGCGTTTCATTTTGCACATCAACACGAAAAAATAAATAAACCGACTTTAAACAGTCCATGTTTTTGAGTTGATGTGAAAATGTGGCTTGTGAAGAGGAAAATAATGTATGTAGGAATAACGAGTTAGTATGTATATTTTTTTAATCAACATGGCAGAACAACTGAACACTGTGAAGGAAGAAATCCTCAAAACTGCAATGACATACTTGGGGAGGTTGGAAAATCATCCTAACCAATTGGCTGCTAACGTGACAGCCAGAAGTTACACTAGCCAGAGGCGAAAGCGAAAAGATGTTATAGCTATATAAACAAATATGGCCAATTAAGAGGAGATGTCCTCACTGGAGGGCTCACTCGAACTGCCATTATCTACAGCGCATCTGCTTATAGCTAATGCTGATTGCAGATACAACAAGCAAAAAAAAAAACTATATTATGGCAAAATAAATGATTATAATTAACTTTCCAAAAAAAAATAGCATTGAGAGAAAGGAATACTTATCACAACGCCTGCAAGGTGTAGGAAAGCGATGTTAAATGATTTGATTTTTATTTATTTATTAAAAGTTTATAAACTAGTTAGAAATATTGTACAAAGGCGGAATAATAATGCTTTAGGCATTTTCTACCAGGTGGTGTAGAAACATAATATGGTAGGTGCAAGTTAATGATAAACAAATGGACAAGAAATACAATACTAAATAAATATACTTAGGTAAATACATACATTTTTAATTTTTCTTTACCATTGCATATGAGTCATTGGTATTATTATTGATTCATTCAACAAATAAATGTAGGTCTATTGTGATAATTTAAGTAACTAAGTATGTTATAGATACATACTTAGTTACTCAAGTTATCACCTAGCATATATACTATAATTTTTAGAGTTCCGTACCTCAAAAAGAAAAAACGGAACCCTTATAGGATTACTTTGTTGTCTGTCTGTCTGTCTGTCTCTCTGTCTCTAGAATGAGTGGAGATATCGAGTTCAAATTAAAACCATATACTCAAGTCTGCGGTCCTTTGAAGCTGTAAAAAAAACAAACTTGTAATATTTTGACAAGGGAATCAAAATTCATGGAGTACTTGAGTACTAAAAACCTGAAATTTGGCATGAAGCAAGGTCTCATAACATAAGTATAGGAAAAAATCTTGATTCGGAAATTGAACTGTTTTTATAGGTAAGTTTCTCGGACTCGCACTTGCCTGGTTTTTTTTTCTGTGGGCCTTTAATAAGAGCCACCAGTTTATTCACTATAGCCTTGAAGATACCTAAATTATAATCAGACGAGAAGGCCGCAGCAGGCAAATTGTTCCAGTCCTTCGATATACGCGGTATAAACATATATGTATATTATAATATATTGTTTGTATTATATGCAATTTATTAGTTTATGTATTGTATATAGGTATATTAATAGTAATATATGTAAATTTTCTTTTTATGCACCTACCATATTGTCTTTTCACCACCCTAGGTTGACTGGTAGAGAATGCCTCCGGCATTAAGTCCGCCTTTGTACTTTATGTTGCATGAAGAATAAATAAATAAATACACCACGAACTACCTGCATATCTGTTTTCTCCTTCTCTGTCAAATCCATCCAAAGGTGTCTGTAAAAAATCGCATTTAGCGATAAGATCGCCCATTGTGACACCCTATTATTTTTAAGTTCCCAATATAATTTTAATTTTTGGTGTACAATAAAGAATATATCTATCTAAATGACGAGGCGAAACGCTTAGTCCGGACCATTTTTTTTTTAGGTTCGAAAATCATCTAATGACAAATCCCGCTCTTGGGCGGAGCGGGAGATAGTGTCAGACTTTTACTGACTAAAAACCCACTCCTGTTCCTTCGTTGCCTTCGTCCCAGGGCCCCGGGTTTCGTTTTCACACTACCCATGGCCCCAGTAGGCTTCGACCCTGCTGGGCCCCTACGTAGTCCGGACCATAGAGGTTTCAACAACGTAAGGGTGGATACTCGCCGTACGTCGGTAATTTTAATACCCCAGGGGCCAAACTTTGACATCTTCCGGTCTTTAACATGAAGAGCACATAATGAAGGGTTTCAGTAGAAACCACATTAACCCAGAGAAACACACAAACATGGCCAACAAAGCTAGAGTAGGTGTCAGTATGTGCACAAATTCAATAGCGCCTCAGAATAACCCTCTCAACTAATTATACGCAATATCTTTGATTGGATTGATATCAACAACTAAATTCATGTGAGGGAGGGAGGACTTTGTAACTATATGGCAGAAAAGGTTAGAAGTTTAATTCTGAACAACGTGTGTTACAAGAATAATCTAAGTACTATTGTCAAGTGTGAAAGTGAAACCCGGGGCCGAGACGATGGCAAAGAAGGAACAGGAGTGGGTTTTTAGTCAGTAAAAGTCTTACACTATCTCTCGCTCCGCCCAAGGGCGTGATTTGTCATAAGATGATTTTCTCACCTAAAAAAAAAGTACTATTGTCAAAATTAGACAAAATTAACATACTAGCTTCTGTCGGCGGCTTTGTCCGCGAGAATGTCAGTTATAGCATACGCGAAGTTGAAGTCGAAACCAGATAAAAAAACTGGGCAAGTGTGAGTCGGACTCGCGCCCTCAGGATTCCGTTCAAACTTACCTTTGCAAATAGTTCAATTCCCGAATGGAGTTTCGAATTTTTTTTCGAATCGCAAAATAGGTTATTATTTTAAGCGAGGTCTTAAAGCTCAGGTCATCTGAAAACAGTAAATTTATTGTTGCGTCACAATTTTTTTTTTTTTGAAAAAATTTCAAGAAATTGAATTATTTACATCGGTGAGTTTGTACGGAATCGTCAGAGCGCGAGTCCGACTCACACTTGCCCAGTTTTTTAAAGTCGTTCATAACCATTTCATAAAATAAACTATAGTATAGTATTATTTGACCAGCTCGTGGTGCACCCTAAGAGTAGCTAGCCTTCTGATTGTATCTTCTGCTATGTGACCCAGTTCCAGGGCCATTGAAGTGATCAATTCTGTACATACAATTACTGTTCTGCTATTAGAACCCTTTCAAATACAATTTATTGATTAGAGGGAATGTATTGAACATGACTAAATTTTGCTAGATAGAGGGATCTAGGAGAAAGTAAGTACATTAAATTGTACGTACCTACATGACCGTACGTACCTACTAGAGAAATGGTGCCCGAGTGGTAAAGCCCCCACTTACGAGTTGTAGGTCGCGGGTTCAAACCCAGCCAGGCGCATTACTTTGTATAATTTATTTCATCACCACTGCTCTCAAAACGGTGAAGGAAAACATCGTGAGGAAACCGGCTTGTCCTAGAAACAAAGAATTTGAAGACATGTGACATTCACCAACCCGCACTGGGCCCGCGTGGTGGATTACGGCCCATTCCCTCTCCTAAAGAGGAGGCCTGAGTCCCAGCAGTGGCAACATTGAAAGGCTGATTATGTTTATGCTACAAAATTAAGAAGAAGCAAGTGGTAACGACCCTGACTTACGCGTATTAGTTTGTGTAATTTATTTCATCACCACAGTCCTCAAAACGGCGAATGAAAACATCGTGAAGAAACGCGACAGGTCCTAGAACCAAAAAAATCAAAGACATGTGACATCCAACACGCCAGTGTGTGTTGAATATAGACCGTAATCCACCACGCGGGCCCAGTGGCCCGCGTGGTGGATTACGGTCTATATTTCCTCTCCCCGAGGGAAGAGGCCTGAGTCCCAGCAGTGGGAACAATATACGGCTGATTATGTTATGTTTTACAGAAGTAAATGGTTTTATTTGAATTTTAATAGAATTATTTACGTTTGTATTTTTTTTAAATCAAGTTTTCTATTGCAATCTCCGCGCTAGAAATCTTTTAACGCAAGAAAAAAGATGAATGAGTCCCATTACGACAGTTATAATAACTCTTTTTCGAAGTTAGACCTAACCGGATAAATGGGATACTGTATGAATTTTCGAGAGAAAAAAGGTGACAATGTTTCCAAACATCTCGTCACAAAATATAAGTATACCGGTATATATAGTATTATTATATAATTTAGGTACAAAAAACACAAACCGAAAAAAATCGCGTCGTCGTTTATAGGTACCGCGTAAGTACATCGAAGGACTGGAACAATTTGCCTGCAGCGGTCTTCCCGTCCGATTACAACTTAGGTGTCTTCTAGGCTAGAGTGAATAGGCTCATAATAAACTAGTGCGCTTCACCATCAACGATTGCATCACCGCTTACCGTCATTTAAAAATATCAATGTCTTAAGGGCCCACAAAAGAACATTAAACTCTCAAAAATAATTAGGAACACATCATTGCCAAAACATTGCTACACATATTTTTCACCCGCCATAACAAAAGGGGCCCATAAATTAGGCACCACACTTATTGTCCGACACACAATGGTTGTAACAAACCATAATGGCGTCGATTATAGGTAACTTGGAATTTCATTAAACCTTCCTCTTAATTTTTTATTTATTAGAACAGGAGTTGGAACGAAAAAAATAAAAATGTGTTCCTTTTTTGAATAATGTATGATGGGCATAATTGGTTTGTAATCTTTGCTTCAAGGTGTTTTTGAAAACCTGTTTTTAATCTTAGGAAATATTCAGAAAAAAAATGTTTTTGGGTAGGAAAATCATAATTGCAAAATCGCTAATATCTGTGAGAGTACAACTGCGTTTTTAGGGTTCCGTACCCAAAGGATAAAAACGAGACCCTATTACTAAGACTCCACTGTCCGTCCATCCGTATCTCATGAACCGTGACAGCTTTCACAGACGATTATTTCTCCTAAAAGTAAAATAAAATAAATATTTAGTTTGTTGTTTTTTGTTTATTTTGTTTGTTTTATTTTCTTTGTTTTTTTGTTGTTGTTTGTTGTTTTGTTTGTGTGTTTGTTTGTTGTAGTTTGGTGGTTTGTTTTTAGTTTATTCTATTCTATTCTATTTAAGTGGGGTTCCCATAGAAAAAACGTGACTAAAAAAATGTTTATAATATGGTGTTGAATGGTATAGTGTCTAATGGTACAAAACCCTTCGTGCGCGAGTCCGACTCGTTCTTGGCCAGTTTATTTTGCTTAGATTGATTTCTTGACTTATGTAATACTTTGAATTGCAATCGCTCTGATTTTACCGATGCAGAAATCTATTGCTGCATCTGTTCATAAGTATTCATCATTTCGAAAAACGCAATGTATGTTGTTGGAATTTCATCATCATATCAGCCGAAAGACGTCCACTGTTGGACACAAGCCTCCCCAAGCGTCGCCATAACGACCGGTCCTGTGCGTCTCGCATCCATCGGATTCCAGCGACCCTCACCAGGTCATCGGTTTACCTTGTTCGGGGCCTTTCAACGCTGTGTCTTCCGGCAAGTGGTCGCCCATCTAGAACCTTTCGTCCCCATCGACCATCTGTTTTGCGAGCAATATGCCCTGCCCACTGCCACTTAAGTTTGGCGATTCTTCGAGCTATGTCGGTAACCTTGGTTCTCTTGCGGATATCTTCATTTCTGATGTGATCACTCAAGGAAACTTAATGTATGTTGATAAAATTAAAAAAAAAAGATTAATTTATTTATTACATACTTTTTTGTACACATCATGATGTGGACAGGATAAACATATACAAAAACAAAGTGTAAAAATGGTGGTCTTATCGCACAGGGTAATCTCTTACAGACAACCTTAGGATGGACTGAACGAAAGGAGATATTTTAGGGTGGTCATTGTGCAAAAAATATAAATAATATTAATTGCATTTAGTAATAAAAATACATATTATTGTATACAATATAAAATTGAGCAAGGAGAATAAAGAAATATTACAGTAAAAGGTAATGCTTTGAAACAATGTAAGCATTTGAGCACGCTTTACTTCTATGGGTAATGCATTCCACAGACGAGCTGCTTGAACAGTAAACGATTTGCCAAAAAAGGATGTGGAATGCATACGAATACTTAATGTCAGATTCGCCATTTGGGGATATGTCTGGTCAAAGAAAATTCTAAAGAGACAATTTGGTAGGTTTTTTTTTAGGTGGGAAAGTCATCTTATGACAAATCCCGCCCTTGGGCGGAGCGCGAGATAGTGTCAGACTTTTACTGACTAAAAACCCACTCCTGTTCCTTCGTTGCCTTCGACCCAGGGCCCGGGTTTCGTTTTCACACTACCCATGGCCCCAGTAGGCTTCGACCCTGCTGGGCCCCTACGATTTGCTGACATCTCCCTGAGGCGCGCGTGGATCAATACGTGCCGTCGACGACTTGGGCTCGGTCCGGACGGTTACCGTACGGAATTTGGTAGGTACAACTTTTCTTTCACTCAGATGAATCAAAGATAAAAATACAACGTAAGATGAAGTCTAGCAGCCTTTTTACAGACCGAGGTCCCTCTCCATCTAATCAAAGAGTTAAATACCTGGGGAACGTCTTCAGGGGTAATAAACGTCTAGGCTGAAACAAGAGCCTACAGTTAGGTAAACCGTAATTGACTTCTGCGGTACTTAATAGTCCGTAATTTAGAATAGTAGCGACTTTAACAAGAAACACAGTTATATAGTTACAAATTACACTAAATTACTAAACTGAGCTATGTTTTATTGCACCATTTACTTAAGTAACCTTTTTGCCCTTGTCCGTTTTAGACTTCGGTGTGCTAAGAGAGAGTTGTTATCAATGTTAACAGCCCCCTAGCCAAGTTACGATCGTTTCGTTTGCGTCGAACGCCTCGAGTAGGCCACGCCTCTGATTCCTTTGTTCTGACTACGTGACTGAGCGTTGAGATGACGTCAGAACAAAGGAATCGGAGGCGTGGCCTACTCGAGGCGTTCGACGCAAACGAAACAATCGTAACTTGGCTAGGGGGACAGATTTTCGCTCTCCGATTGGTTAAGAGCTTGGAGCGGGCCAATCGGAGCGTCGAACGTCATATACGTGTCGATCGTGTTAACGTAAAACAAATTCGCACTAGATCGTTCTTGAGTTCGAACCCGGACAGTGGTTTTACTTTGTGTAATTTATTTTATAGACGTATGTGTAACAGGGTACCGCCCGGCGGACACGGTGGAGCACAAGGTAGAGGTGTGCCACACTTGGGCAGAGCACCGCCGTGTTCTCGTGGGGGAGATCAGCGGCAAACCGTAGGGCCCGGCAGGGTCGAAGCCTACTGGAGCCAAGTGTCTGCTTCTGAAAGGAAGACTCGGCCCTGGTATGAAAGGCAACGAAAGAACAGGAGTGGGTTTTTAGTCAGTAAAAGTCTGACACACCCTCTCGCTCCGCCTATGAGCGCGGGATGTCATTGGATAATTTTCCCACCGAAAAAAAAAGTGTAACAGGGTTTAAAGTCATGCAAACCTTCATTGAAGGGAGTAGAATAACAATAGAGAAAATCCACATGGGTGCTGTTACTGATTCGGGCAACTTTTTGTATACTTATGTCTGATCCAAGCAACTGTTTTGTATATGTTTAAATCGTGTGAAGAACTAAGATGGGGTGATATTGGTTTTGTGTGACGTCAGATCTTTCGTTTGTATGCCGCTACAATTTCATCACCACTGTTCACAAAACAGTGAAGGAAAGTATCATGAGGAAACCAACATTCTAAAACTTGAAAATATTTGTGCTGGCTCAAATGCCTCATGACAGTTTACCTTGCACTCGCTCAGTCAATTTTAGGATATTGCGTGATCTCGTGGGGAGGAGCCCACAAAACCGCCATGCTTAGATTAGAAAGGGCACAGAGGGCTGTACTAAAGGTTCTCTGTAGGAAACCTATCCGCTACCCAACCTCAGACCTTTACTCGGAGTGTAACGTGCTTACGGTTAGGCAAATATTCATTCTGCAAACTGTGCTGAGGAAACATAACCTTGAAACTTATGATCCAAATTTTAGGACTGCCAAACGCCTCTCAGACAGAGTCCGCAAAATAGTACCCTGTAGAGTAGCAGTAGCGGAAAGGCATTTCACATTCATCAGCTCCAAGATGTACAACAAAATAAACAAACTCGTCAATATTTACCACCTAAAACGAAATGACCTTAACAAGAATTTGACTGATTGGTTAAAAACACTTTCGTACAGTGATACTGAGAAAATTGTGGAACCTTAGAAAGTATTAATACATACACACACACAACACATATACACACACTACACACTACATACTACACGCTTATTGTTATGTCTAAAACATTGTTTTCTTAACATTAAGATGGGCGTTGACAGTTGCGACACAGTTTTTAACTTTTGCAGCTGCCATTGTTATCCATGTCATTATTGTCAATTGTTTTATGTTCCAAAATAAATATTTTTATATTTATGTTTTATGTATAATGGCTCAACATGTTGTAAAAGATATGGCTACTGTTTTACAGTCGGCCGCCTGCCTGACACTAACCCTCCTTGGGAATGCTGTTGCTGGTGGTTTACCCGCCACCACGTGGTAACCTGAGGTGCTTAACAGTCTCAAAAATGTCCCTTAGTCGCCTCTTACGACACCCACGGGAAGAAATGGGATGGTGCTATTCTTTACGTCCGACACCATACAGTACAGGATAGAATGGAAGAAAAAAACATCTTGTGCCGATCCCAAATAAGATGGGACAAGGGCAGGAAGATGATGATGGCTCTGTGTGGCGGACTAATAGACCACTCTCTCTCTCATAAGCTGTTTTAGCGCTCTAGATATTCAATTTGACACACCAATGTATGAGGTTTTTATACGAGTTTATGTTAAGATTCATCAACCTTTCCCCAATTAGCTTGGGATCGGCTTTCAGTCTAACTTGATAGGCAATCTGCTTATCAGACACACACTCACAACCCAGTTACTGGGCAACACGATAGGTATAGATACCGGCACGGATCTTGAGCGCTAACTTCTACAGTTCTACTTGCGCAGAAGCACGCAGAAGTGAAATATCGGGTCGCTTTAGTGGTATGAAGAGAGTTGCGGGGGCGGGGAGTGAAATCCTTGTACAGTGATTGGCTCCCCGATATTGTACGATGTGCAAAGTGATTCCTGCTCTTTCGCCGAGCGCTCAAGATTCGTGCCGCTATCTGTACTCATTGGATAGACTGACGGTCAGATTGTCTGGAACCTGACTACTTGTGACGACTGTCAAAGATCTACGAATGACAACCAGGACTTAACGTGCTTTCCGTGGCATGGGAGTAAGTGATGTCCTAGATAAATTTGGAAAAGTATATAGGAATTGAAGATATCCGCAGGAGAACCAAGGTCGCAAACATAGCCTGAAGAATCGCGAAACTAAAGTGGCAGTGGGGAGGGCTCGTAGAACGGATGGTCGATGGGGCCGAAAGGTTCTAGAGTGGCGACCGCGCAACGAAAAACGCAGCGTTAGAAGGCCTCCCACAAGGTGGACCGACGACGCGAGACGCACAGGATCGGTCGTTGTGGCGACGCTTGGGGGAGGCCTATGTCCAACAGCGGACGTCTTTTGGCTTAAATGATGATGACGATGATGATAGTAGGAATTGACAAATTCACATTGGCACTTGTTCGGTTTTGAACCTTTCGCGGCTGAGCCATCACTACTTTATTTAGATTCTTACGGTTCATATCAAAGAATAATGTGTAATCATTTTTACAATAAACTCAACCACCTACTCCAAACAACTAAGTATAATAATAACTAGAAATCCATCTCCTGGCACACAATCAAGGTTGTACTGAGATGATTTATGCTCGGAAATTAAACTATTGTTGTAGCCACACAGTTGTTAAACATATTGACGGCGGGTCTATGATTAGTAAGAGGTACAACCAGTGGCGTAACTATAGGGTGGCAAGACTACCAAAACACCACGGGCCCCTGGCCTGGTGGGGCCCCCGGTCCGAGAGGCCTTGAGCTCAGAAGAAGTAAATATACAAATTCAAATAAATTATTAAGATTTATTATACGCATTCGTAAGAAAATGATCAATTTCCCGTGATATTTTGCCAGTCTTACCTCCTTATAGGTACGTCACTGGGAAGCCCGCCTTCAGAGACGAAATATAAAAGTCCTCGTGTATTATATATTGCACTTGCTGATTTCTTAATAATAAAGAATAATTTTATGTCTTTAATTCAGTGATTTATCCAAATTTCAATGTTGACGATTTTCCTGGGGCCCCATCCGACGATTTTGCTACGGACCTCAGATAGGTTATTTACGCCACTGAGTACTACACTAGTGGTTTGGTAATATTTCGGTACAAGGCAACGGAAATTAGAACAGTTTTTCATTGTATTCGAGTGTGGGGGAGTGTACCTACTGTAATATTAATTATTTTATTTTGAGAGATGTGAAACCTACCAACCCGCAGTGGGTCCGCGTGTTGGATTGTGGCCTATTTCCCCCTCTCCTAGCCAAGTTACGACCGTTTCGTTTCGAATTTCTTACTACAGTCGCTAACGCCTCCGATTCTTTTGTTCTGTCCACGTGACTTAACGTTGAGATGATGTCATTCCCATACATTTGAAGTGTTTTACTAGCGTTAATGATTGTACCTAGATTATTAATTTGGTTAAGCCCTCTAGAGAGGAGTCTGTGTTCCAGCAGTGGAAACATGATAAAGCTGATTTTTATTTTATTATGTTTCTTACACACTTTTCTTTACCTGATAGTACGTCTTCTATGCGTGAGTACCATTAAAAAGTACTGCGAACTTTATCTTCCTTACTGTACTTATTATTGATAGGCTTGCGTTGGACCATGAACGCGTCATGCCCGTGAACGGGCGCTGTCAGTGGAGACTGGTCATCTCTTAGCTGCCAGTTGCTATTTTTAACCGACTTCAAAAAAAAGGAGGAGGTTATCAATTCGGTTGTATTTTTTTTTTTTTTTATCATCATTTTTTTTTAATTTTTTTTTTTATGTGTGTTACCTCAGAACTCCGTCGTTTATGGACCGATTTGCAAAATTTTTTTTTCCCTTTATAGGATATGCTTCCAGATTGGTCCCATTTTTTTCAAAATCCAGTTCTGATGATGGAATCCATGAGGAATCGAGGGAACTCCTCAAAAATTATAGGCAACCCTATGGTAATTTTAGTATTTTCATCAAGAACTTAAGCATTTACAGTCAAAAAGTAACATTTGATGAAGTGGAACTGATGAAGAAGACCAGAAATGGTCAACGGAACTTCATACTCAAATAGATATCACATTGAAGATATAGTTAAGCGACTATGACAATACAAATAAATGAATGATTCTGAATAGTTACGTTGAAAATGGTATCATCGAAGTGACCTGATGATGATGATGGAGCCGGAAGGTAGGCACTGGAACTCCGTAATTAATCAATGTAACCTAGCCGTGTTTGGACTCATTAGAATTGTCATGAGATGCACTTTGGCTATAAGGTACTATCGAACTGATCTGATGATGGAGCCGGAAGGTAGGCACAGGAACTCCGTAATTAATCAATGTATCCTAGCCGTGTTTGGGCTTATTAGAATTGTCGTGAGATGCTCTTTGGCTATAAGGTACTATCGAACTGATCTGATGATGGAGCCGGAAGGAGGAAGGTAGGCACAGCAACTTTATAATAAAACAATGTAACCTAGCAGTATTTGGGTTAATTGGAATTGTCATTAGAAATAGGCACTCTGTTTATAAGTGTATCGCAACTAAAAAGTGTGAAATAAAAACTTTTTAGAAAAAAAAAATAACCGACTTCACTAAAAAAAACACTAAAAGGATCAAAATAACTTTAATTTCGGAAGTCGGTGTTAAATAAGAAACAAACAATACCGAGAAACACCGACATCCGAAATTAAAGTTATTTTGATCTTTTAGTGTTTTTTTTAGTGAAGTCGGTTATTTTTTTTTTCTAAAAAGTTTTTAATATCTATATTTTTACTTTATTTACATTGTTCTCACATGATAGTGACAAGAAACATGTAATAGAGATATTTGTAACTACAAAACATGATTGAAAAGAGTGTCCATGGAGTTTCTTGCACATTCTTCTCTATAGAGATCTACGCTTTGGAATGTGCAATTAGCATCATATTTTCTGACTGACTGATTTCATGACATTTCAAAAGTGCCTGTAAATGGTTTATTTGAAATAAAATGCTTTGAATCTTTGAATTACCACTATCTCACCTGATGGTAAGCGACGATGTGGATGACGATGGAGTACGTTTGCCTAGAAGTAACCTATTCACTCTTGATTTAAAGACCCCTAGGTCCTAGGTTACCTATAGCTGTCAGGAAACACGGACTCTGGCAGGGAATTGCACTCTTTCGCTGTACGCACGATGAATGTGTTCCCAAAACGATTTATGCGTATAAGTGGGTTTCACCATGCACCGGTGACGCATTGCCGTACGCCTGGTGGTCCGATAATGAATGCACACTCTCCGCTATGCTATGAGAGATTTCGCGGAATTATAATTCTTTTTCTAAAAAAAAAAGTAGCCTAAGTTACTTCTTGTAACATCAGCTATATGTATACTGATTAAGATTAAATGAAACAAACAGACAGACAGACCGACGATAGCGACAGATATATATATTTTTAATAACAATTTTGTTATAGTTGTCAAATATACTGTCGCATGCATTTAGACACTTCAATTTTATTTAGGTACATGTAGCCGCATTACATTAAAGCAATGTTTTTCAATCCGATGCGCCAATTTGTAATAAGGCGTGTTTTAAGATACGGCTGCGACATGATATTATTTATATAGCCACGAGCTTCTCGAATTGATACAACGTCAAACAAAAGCCAATTGATACAGCTCAAGATTACAACCATATCTCCAATTTTAAAAAGAAACATACCATAAAGAAAGAGTTCATATAACTTTCAAGGAGGATAATGAATACATTCATGCTTACACGCAGAAGAAAGCCTCACATCAAAGACTACCCGTCCTTTTTCAGAATATTTTTTTAATCAAAAAACATAAGCATAATAAAAATATATTAAAGTATTTACCCAAGGAGCGGACCAACCGAAATCTAGTTATATTTATGGAAGGTCACACAGGGTTAGTAATAAAGAAGGGTTATCGGAAATCGATGGTCTTTCCCCACTTTATATATTGTTAATATACAGTCTATTTATTTATATTACGAGAAAAATACTTTATTTATGGAACACTTATCATGAATAATAGGTAGTATTAATATCATTGGGTATGTCTTGGGCTGTATCGATAAACGAATCTGGCTATTTTTTTTCAGTCGACTTGCTTCTTCTTTTGATGAGGTAGGGAATCATCAAATGACTCCCACTCTAGGGTGAAGTTAAAGGGCGAGTCAGATTTAATAACTAAAACACACATACATCATAATAGGAACCTCTGTGCGAAATTTTTGCTAACTTAAACACACATACATCATAATAGGAACCTCGGTGCGAAAATTTTGCTAACTAAAACACACATACATCATAATAGGAACCTCTGTGCGAAATTTTTACTAACTAAATCACACATACTTCATAATAGGGACCTCTGTGCAAAATTTCAGCGTTCTAGTTACAAGAGTTTGAGCTAGGCGTTGATCAGTCAGTGAGTCAGGACTTTGCCTTTTATAAATACAGCTAATAAAATATCCCACATCTTACAACACAATATACGACCACTAAAACTCATCATGCTCAAATCCTTAAATCAGAAACAATCACAGATACTTGGACGAAGTAAAACTCTCAAATCACACAAAAAAAAAACACTAAACATTAAACTCAAACTGAGACAGGAAACGTATCCCTCCTAGCTAGCGGGCAGGTGAGAGGTAAGACAATGCGTTAAGCAAACGGCTCAAACAAACACACGGCTTGTTTGTACAAGGATTGTGACACGCCGGAGTCACGATGATATGGTTAAGACGATTTAAGAGGGCTAAAGAATTTGTTGGGAAGGAATTGGAGGGACTTTTTGAAGGATCGATGGAGGATTTGCTATTTTTGGAATACTTTTCGGATTTTGGCAGATTAAAATGTGTAGTAAGGACCTTAGGTGGATCTTACAAAACTGCGATTTGCTGCTGTAGCGCTTAGGTGGTGTGCAGTAATGATACTCCAGATGTACTGATTATATTTATATTGATGTATTCAGAAGGGAATGGATTTACAGAAATATGTACAGAACTTATAACTAAATACATAGGTGCAAGTAGTGGACGGTTGACGTATCTTATTTCCTAAGTATAGTTCCTAAGAAATACGTGCGGGGGCGCGCGGATCGCTGTTGTCGAAACTGCTCACTGTTGGGCTCAACGCTCGTTCCATGCGCGGCTAGTGTGTCTCGCGTATAAATATTTCCGGGCGGCGCGCGAGGCGCCAGTACACCGATGGCGGCGGCAGCGAACGGATGCGTAACGATGTATTGCAGCTACAGTACTCCCCCCCTAGCGAAAGCGTACGGGCATCTTGGATATCCTGCCTGATCTGGTCCGGTGTTCGTTGGTGTTCGCTGGGAGTATGCTGGAGTGGTCTTCGGTGGTAGCTGCAGCTGGTTGGAGTGTCTCACTACTTGTGTGTTCGTGTTCTTCAATGTTGACAATGAACGCCGGTTTGAGTCGATCGATCGATATAGTGCTTGATCTTCCTGGTAGTTGTACGGTGAAGTATTTGTTATTGCGACTGACGACCTGGTACGGACCTTTGTAGGGATGTTGCAGTGGCTTTCGGACGGTGTCATCGCGTACAAACACATGGCTGCATGTTTGCAAGGCGTTGTGCACGAACATACATCGCTTGTTGGAATGCGGTTTGAATGTGGGTGTGAGCTTCGTGATTACGTCATGTAGGTGATCAACGTAGTTGTGGTCCATTTTTGTAACAGCTGGTGATGGTGATATGAAATCGCCGGGTAGTCGCAATGCTTGACCGTAGGTGAGTTGCGCGGCACTAGTATTGGTGTCTGTGCGCACGGCGGCTCGTAATCCCATCAGCACAGTGGGCAGCTCAGAAATCCATTTGTTGCTGTTTTGCAGTCGGGCCATGAGTGCAGCTTTCAGCGTGCGATGGAATCTTTCAATAACCCCGTTGCTTTGTGCGTGGTAGGCAGTAGTTCGGATTCGTTCTATGCCAAGAAGTTGTGCGAGGTCATGGAATAGTCGACTTTCGAACTGTCGTCCTTGATCAGTCGTTATTCTCGAAGGACACCCGTAACGAGATATCCAGGTTTCATACAGCTTTCTTGCGACAATATCAGCGGTTATCTCTTGCAAAGGTACTGCTTCGGGCCATCGAGTGCTGCGGTCAATAATCGTGAGTAAGTATCGATGTCCGCACGAAGTTGTGGGTAGTTTTCCGACAATATCAATATGTAAATGTTGAAATCTTTCACTCGGTGGGTAAGTTGCGATTTCACTGTGATTGTGCCGTTGTACTTTTGATAGTTGGCATGACGTGCATGTTTTTGCCCACTCGCCAATGTCGGTATTCATTGCTGGCCAGAAGTACCGTTCTTGCATCATTTTGCGTGTAGTCCGTATTCCCGGGTGACTTGTATTGTGCACGGCGTTGAATGCGATGCGACGAAAGTCAGTTGGTAGATATGGTCTAATGTGTGAAGTAGATGTTTCGCAGAATATTGGTTTGTTAGTACCGGGCATGACGATTTTCTTGAGTTGGATATTTGACTGTTTTGATAAGGTTTGTATGTTGCTGTCCTTTTCTTGCGCCTGAGATAACTCATCGTAGTTGATTGGTGACGGTGTTTCTATTGTTTCAATGCGAGAGAGTGCGTCGGCGACAACATTATTCACTCCACTCACATGTCGTATGTCCGTCGTGAACTCGCTGATAAATAACAGCTGACGCGTGCGTCTTTGCGTGTCGTTATCAGACGGTGGCTTGCGGATAGCGTAAGTCAGCGGTTTGTGGTCAGTATAAACAATCAGTTCTCTTCCTTCGAACATTTTTCTGAAGTGTTTGATTGCCATGTAGATTGATAATAGTTCTCTGTCGAATGTACTGTATCGCTGCTGTGTGTCGGAGAATTTTTTCGAGAAATAACCCAGTGGTATCCATTTCTTGTTTACAAGTTGTTGCAGTACGGCTCCTGCGCAGGTATTCGATGCGTCACACATGAGGGAGATGGCGTCATTTGGTGATGGAGATGGATGAGCGAGCAAAGCAGCGTTTTGTATGCCAACTTTGCATGACTCGAATGCCTGTGAAGCTTCTGTGTTCCAGTCGATTTTGGTCTTATCGCGTTTCTTGGAATTATGTAGGTACGCGTTGAGAGGTGCTTGTATGTGTGCTGCGTTCGGAATACTGTCGCGGTAAAAATTTACCATTCCAAGAAATCGACGTAGGTCTTGTATCGTCTCGGGTTTGGGGTAAGCAGTGATAGCGGTGATTTTATCTTGAGGTGGCTTAATTCCCCTGCTTGAAACTTCATAGCCCAGGAACTTCACACTTTCTTTGCTGAAGACGCATTTAGATGGATTTATTGTTATGCCGTAGTCGTCTAATCTGCGTAGCACTTCTTGTAGGTCTTCGACGTGGCGTGCTTCATTGTCCGAAGCGACGATGACATCATCAATGAATGGAAATGCGTAATCCAATCCGTTGAGTACTTGATGGATGAACCGTTGGAAGGTCTGCCCGGCATTTTTGAGACCTGGACACATTCGTGGAAATTCGAATAGTCCGAATGGAGTTGTGATGGCAGTCTTCTCAATATCTGATTCGTGTACAGGCAATTGTTGGTATGCACGATTTGGGTCTAGTGTGGTGAAGATTTTCTTGCCGTGTAGTAGGTAGGTGAAATCTTTGAGACGAGGTACTGGATAGCGGTCGGGTTTAGTGACGTCATTGAGCCTTCGGTAGTCGCCACATACGCGTATGTCGCCGTTTTTCTTTGGTACGACGTGTAGCGGGCTGGACCATGGACTTTTGCTTGGACGGCAAATTCCTTGCTGCATCATCGTCTCAAACTCCTTTTTCACGGCCAGATATCGGTGTGGTGGTAAGGGTCTGGTCTTGCTGTATACTGGTGGGCCAGTAGTTTCGATGTGGTGTTCCACACAGTGTTTAGGAGTATTCTTCATGCATGACGGTCGAAGAATATCGGGATACTTGCTGAGTAGCTGGTGATACGGCTGATCAACGTCGATACTTCTGACTGTAGGGTCAGCAGAATAGGTGACTGGCGCTTTTACGGTGAGGTTGGTTACTTTGTCGACGAGACATCGGCTGGCTATGTCGACAAGAAGTTGATGGTGTTTTAGGAAGTCGGCACCGATGATGGGCTTGCTGACTGCTGCGATGATGAATTTCCAGGTGTATGGTCTGCGTAGGTTGAGATCCAGTTGCAGTGTTTTCTCACCGTATGTTGGGATCACCGTGTTGTTCGCCGCGTACAAGCAAAAATCTGTAGGTGTCGTTTTCCCGCCTTTCCTCTTGGGTATCACGGAGACGTTTGCGCCGGTATCGATTAAGAACGACAAACGTGAATTTTTGTCCGTTATAAATAGGCGGTAGGATGTGTTGCTTGCGCCGGTTGCCGCCTCAGCCAACGCAGGTTTTAGTTTCCCGAGGGGGCACTGCTGTCTTCGTAACTACACGGACGGGTACATCTTCGCGCTTCTTTGCCAAACTTACGATGGTAAAAACAAATCGCTGATTGGTCATTTCGAGTGTGATCGTGTTTGTGCCGGCTCGACGAACGAGAACGCGATCTCGAATGTCGTCTGTTGAACGATCTACGTCGGTAGTTTTGATGACGTGGTTGTCTCGTTTTCAATTCTGCGATTTCTCTCGCGAGCGCGTCGATCTTCTCCTCAATTGATGTAGGTGCTGCTGGGGTGGTGGATGTGGAGCAAACTGCCGCGACTGCGCCGTATGGTTGCGTCTGCTCGAGGATCTTGTCTGCCATCATCGCCAGCTCGTATATGTCAGATTTTTTTGCGATGTTATCGCTCACGGCGAGGACTGCTCGAACTGATTGTGGTAGGTGGTTAGTCCACATTATTCGCAGCGCTGAGTCGGAGATGTTTTCGGCGGCGAGGTTCTTCATGCGACGTAGCAGCTGTGAAGGCTTCATGTCGCCGAGCTCCATTTCGGATAGTAACCTCTGTACTTGACGCTGTTCAGACTCCTCGTAGACTTGGAATAACCGACTTTTCAGGGCCTCATAACGTTGATTTGCGGGTGGATGGAGAATTATGTCGGAAATTTCGTCGAGATCTTGCCGCTCAAGTTGCCCGATGACGAGCTCGAACATTGTCTGATCTCCTTTCTTCTGTGCGCTCATGATGGCTTCAAATTGCGCGAACCACAACCGTATTTTGTCACGCCAAATAGGTGGGATGCGCAGCGACGTCGAGACACCGGAGAGTTCCTGTTCCTCTTTGTTGGCCATGATGAATTTTTGTATCTGGAGGTCTTCTTACTTATCTATCACGTCGGGGTCACCACTGTAGCGCTTAGGTGGTGTGCAGTAATGATACTCCAGATGTACTGATTATATTTATATTGATGTATTCAGAAGGGAATGGATTTACAGAAATATGTACAGAACTTATAACTAAATACATAGGTGCAAGTAGTGGACGGTTGACGTATCTTATTTCCTAAGTATAGTTCCTAAGAAATACGTGCGGGGGCGCGCGGATCGTTGTTGTCGAAACTGCTCACTGTTGGGCTCAACGCTCGTTCCATGCGCGGCTAGTGTGTCTCGCGTATAAATATTTCCGGGCGGCGCGCGAGGCGCCAGTACACCGATGGCGGCGGCAGCGAACGGATGCGTAACGATGTATTGCAGCTACACTGCGATGCTTTTCGTGCGGCAAAGCATCGGTTCAGGTGACCATAAAATCATCATTTAAGTCGAAAGACGTCCATTCTTGGACATGGGGACGCCTATGTCCAAGAGTGCCCATGTGTCGCCACAACGAATGGTCTTGGGTGTCTCGCATCTATCGCATTCCCTTGAATCTCACCAGGTCATTGGTCCACCTTGTGAGAGGCCTTCTAACGCTGCGTCTTCCGTTTCGCCACTCCAGAAACTTTTGGCCTGATCAACCATCTGTTCTACGAGCAATGTGCCCTGCCCACTGCCACTTAAGTTTGGTGATTCTTCGGGCTATGTCGGCGACCTTGGTTATCCCGAGGATATGTTCATTCCTGCTGCAATCACGCAAGAAAACCCCGAGCACAGCCCTTTCCATTGCCCTTTGCGTGACTCTAAGCCTTCTGATGAGCCCCATTGCAAGCGACCATACAATGAGCGATGCGAATCAATTCGCAAGTTCTGCGATGCGTTGTGCGAGTGCGAACTAGCACTTTTTTACGATGCGACTTCGCATCGCAGTTTTGTCTTTAAGCCATTAATGAAAGATGCTTGATAGTTTCGAGATGTATTCCAATATGGCCTTACTTTTATAGGTATTTTTGGATCAAATACCCTATCATGACTTTTTAAAATCATCATGAAACCGGTGCGCGGTGTTAGAAAGGGATAATGAAGCGCCAATTAATTTATTATTAAGTTTTTTATTGGACCTAAGATACGAGTATGTCTTAGGTCCAATAAAAAACTTAATAATATACATTGCAACTTATTAATTTACTTAATAACTTGTGAATTTTGAAAATTGCATAATAAAACACGATCGTTCATTATGCAATACTCAAAATTGTTTCAAGCTCACGATTTAAACTCCGACATCATTATCCTATCATTCTACAGATTTAAATGATATAGGTAAAAATGGGGTATCGAGGTCTTCAAACATACCGAAGCTGTCACTGGCACATATCGAATGCATTACTCATACAATTTTTTTTTAAGAATATATACTAAAAAAAAAACATATTGGCATCATAATATTTTTTTTTTTTGCAAATTACGACCAGCAGTCATGTTAGTTTACTGTCTTAAATAATTCCACTTTCTTAAATGTTTCGTTGGGTCTTATACAAAATTTGAAAAAGAGAACGATTTTAAAATAGAATACATCTCGTGAAATAGATGTATTCAATTGTATATATTAATTATTACATAATATGTTCGTGCAGCGACGAGCAGTGGTGGCCGAGTGGTAACGACTCCGACTTACGAGTTGTAGGTCGCGGGTTCAAACCCAGCCAGGCGCATTACTTTGTGTAATTTATTTCATCACCACTGCTCTCAAAACGGTGAAGGAAAACATCGTGAGGAAACCGGCATGTCCTAGAACCAAAAATTCAAAGACATGTGACATCCACCAACACGCACTGGGCCCGCGTGGTGGATTACGGCCCATTCCCTCTCCTAGAGAGAGGAGGCCTGAGTCCCAGCAGTGGGAACATTAAAAGGCTGATTATGCTTATGCTTATTATGTTCGTGACAATAAATCTACTTAGGTTTATTGCCACTAACATACGTAATAATTAATATATACCTAACAAAGAAATAAAATAAAATAACAAACAGATTTTCTCCTAAAGTATTGATATAAATTGTATGGTATATTATAGTATTTTGTTTTATGGCGTTATTTATCTCAGTTTATGCTTTATGAAATTGTTTTTTATTTTTGTAAAATTTAAAAAAGAGAATCATTTTTAGGCAGTATTTTGTGTATCTGGTAATTTCTTTACGCTAATAATGATACACCAAACAGCTTCGGATAACTTCGTGAGCATTCGGTATTTCCGACCAATCATACCATTAGCTACCTTTCAATGATATCCTATCAAAAATGTCGAACATAATTATATCATTCCCGCTCATGGCTCACATAATAATACCTCAGGGGCTCGGATTATAAAACGAACTACATAGATAATTTTGAGTGTTTGTATGTATGGTAATGTGTTATTTTTATCTCTGTGCCTACCTCGGAGCGAGGATGTTGAGCCTCATTTATCTGGAGAAAGCATTCCTCATGTCATTGGACCGATGAGTCATAATAAACATCCGTCATTATAATTATTTTGTTTAGATAGTTCGTACGCGAGTATGTGTGTCATGTTTTTTTTTTTTATATTATTGGTTTAGATACCAAGTCTTTTAAGCGATGTCTTCGTATAATAATAGTGAATATCACTTTGTTTTTACCCGAATACGGCAAATCCAAAGGAGGGTTATGATTTTGACGGGCTATGTATGTATGTATGTGAGTATGTTCATTGAATCTGTTTCCTCATAGCTCCTAATCTACTTATCAGAACACGACATATTAGGTATCGTTAGAACCGTCTTAATTGTCTGCTGAATATAGGCTTCGTGACGTGTCAAGTGTCAGTGACACTCGACATGGCACCCTCTAGCGGACAAAAAGTAATGTGTCAAAAAATAAAAATGGAGATAAATACTCCGTGTGGTATCATTTGAAAGGGGTTCACTTGTACATTTCCAAAATATTGCTCAAATTTAAAGTGACGCCCTCTAGCGGACAAAAAGTCATGTTTTAAAAAAAATGTAAAAAAAATTAGCTTTTACAAGTAAATAGTATAGAAGCACACTGATTTAATACCAAAATTGTTTAAATAAAAAAAAAATTGGTTTCTTTTTCAGCGTCATTTTTTTTTGTCGTAGTCGGTTTTTAGTTTTTTACTTTTTTTTTCCTTTAGCATGCACATTCTAATGCTTTAAAAGTATTTGGCAGGAAAAGTCTCGAGACAGCCTTCTCAGCAAGTTTCGCTAAGGTAGTTACTACAATAAAATTCGCCTGTTTCAATGATTCCACATACTGTTCAGCCCCCCTCGCCAAGTTACGATCATTTCGTTCGCGTCAAACGCCTCGAGCAGGCCACGCCTCCGATTCCTTTGTTCTGACCACGTGAGCGTTGAGATGACGTCAGAACAAAGGAATCGGAGGCGTGGCCTACTCGAGGCGTTCGACGCGAACGAAACGATCGTAACTTGGCTAGGGCGGCAGTTGTGCAGACACTTGAGATACAAATGTACTTACACCAATTTTACATCACAATATCAACTAGAAATCAATTTGCGAATAATTAAAACAGCCACTGAACTTCTCTCGAAAATATCCCACCAAGAACTTCCGTGTCCGGTTTGTGTCAGCTTCCAGCACAAATAAATAAATCCAGTCTCCATTTGCCTGCTGCGGTCTTCCCGTCCGATTATAATTTAGGTGTCTTCAAGGCTAGAGTGAATAGGCTCTTAATAAACTAGTGCACCTCACCATCAACGATTGCATCACTGCTTACTATCAGGTGGGATCGCAGTCAAGCATTAGTTTATACCTATTATTTAAAAAAAAGTCTCGTAGTTGACCATTTAGTTCTAGATAGAAACCAATTGATACTTAGGTATCTGATCTTGCAATAAAATAATTAATTAATTATGAAACTTTAGGGCTTCGGTATCTATAATACCTTGGTTTGAAGAACAGATTTTAGCAAAGCTCGTAATAGTTAGATATATAGCAAATCATCATCTTCCTGCCCTTGTCCCATCTTATTTGGGGTCGGCGCAACACGTTTTTTTCTTCCATTCTATCCTGTCAACCGTTATGCTATCACTAACTTCCTTTTCTTTCATATCACTGTTCACACAATCCATCCATCTTTTCTTTGGCCTCCCTCTCCTTCTCCACCCATCCACATGTATACTCATAACTCTTTTAGTATCTCTGCTCTTTACATGACCATACCAAGGCAAACGATTCCCCTTCAACTTTTCAGTCACTGGCGCCACTTTCAAACTTCCTCCAATATACTCATTTCTCTACTCATATATAGCAAATATATATAATAGTAAATAATAATATTAAAAGAATAATAATAATATATTATAGTTCCGGGATTAGCCTGATAGCCGTGGAATACCTCTCCACTCCTCAAGCACCTCAGGATATGTTTCCCTCTTGTTGCTACGTCACTTCCTGCTAGCGACCATTTTTGGGGGCCCATTTATTGAGTGTGTCACCACATGTTCAGGCAGGGGCCATAGTCTTAATATAGTTCCTGGTAACCAGTCCACTTAAGACTCCAAAAACCATAGCCTAATATCTTAGTTTTCCATATGTCGCAAAATATATAGTATTTTTGAGCATATACTCTATATTCACTAAGATTTAGAACTTGGTGCCATGGTACTAACTTTTATTCAGCTCAAAAATACCTATCTAATATAGCACACATTGCTATTGTAAGGTGGGCCCAGGATTTGCATCCTCCTTTGTAGAAAGAAAAGAAAGATAACCCGCTCTGAGGTGATTATGATGTTATTACATATCTTTGTCTAGTTATTTTGGAAACACAGATATCTTGTGGTTATTTTCTAGGTTTAAAAAAAAAAACAAAACATAAAACTAACTCCATAAAACCTCTGAAAATCTGCAACTTTGCACAAATTTTACTTGAATTTTAGCCCTTCATAAGTACTTATAAATTTAAGAAAATATTTTTATGGAAACCTTGCATATTTAAATCGAGATACTTAAAGACGTAAAATTGTGTCCAAAAATATAAAGGATTAAAAAAAAAAAACACGATGTATTTCCTGGACTCAGTTTTATGAAATATTTGAATAAGCAACGGAAGTTACCGAATGCCAACCGAGCGTTCAAGCGCTACCTCTCTTTTTTCGCGTTGCCTCTTTATCAAACACTAGCTTTTGCCCGTAGCTTCGCCCGCGTACATAAAATATAGCCTATGTCACTCAGGAATAAAGCAGCTATCTATCGGTGAAAAAATTTAACAATCGGATCAGTACTTTCAGAGATTACCTACCTCCTACAAACAAAAAAAACTGGGCAAATGCGAGTCGGACTCGCACACTGAGGGTTCCGTACAAACTTGAAAGGTAAATTGCGGTTTACGATTTATGACGTATTAAAAAAAAAAACTACTTACTAGATCTCGTTCAAACCAATTTTCGGTGGAACTCTGCTGGTAATGTACATCATATTTTTTTAGTTTTAGACATTTCACCACTTTGGAAGTGTCTCTCGCGTAAACTATTCAGTTAAAAAAAAATGATATTAGAAACCTCAATATCATTTTTGAAGACCTATCCATAGATACCCCACAAGTATGGGTTTTATAAAAAAAAATTTAGAGTTCTAAGTATGGGGAACCCCAACGTTTATTGTTTTTTTTCTATTTTTGTGTGAAAATCTCAATGCAGTTTATAGAATACATCTACTTATCAAGTTTCAACAGTATAGTTCTTATAGTTTCGGAAAAAAGTCGCTGTGACATACGGACGGACAGACAGACAGACATGACGAATCCACAAGGGTTCCGTTTTTTGCCATTTGGCTACGGAACCCTAAAAAATAAATAACCTCTTTATAATATTAGTGTAGATTGCGTTAGATGAAGCAAGAGGCTTTTCAACCATGCTCACGTTGATAATAGGCAGACCAGGAAGAGCCTTCTTAAGTAATCAAAGTACTTTACCTACTTACAGTTAGAATAACTTTTTATGACGAACACCATCAACATTTCCATTAAGAGTAAAAGCACAAAATGATTATTATAAACGTGAAACATTTCTTTATGCCTTTATACACAGATACATTACTTATGGCCCATAAAGATATATTAAGAAAGCTGTCATATTAAGATACAGTACCTGTACACCACAGAAATTATATATCATTTGAACTTAGTTGTTTTCGAAGAGTAGATTATGTGACTAGGGGATAAAGCTGTCTTTGTCTGAGGCGGCTTGAATTCTTCACTTCACTCAGTTGCTAAGATTTAATCCCGAACCGAGTGAGGGATCTATATAATTAACTCCCGAGTACTGCGAGGGAGTTAATATAGAAACCTGAGTGAAGTAAAGAATTCAAACCGCCCAAGACATAAACAACATTATCCCTGTGTTGGATAATTTTTACACCGTATGTGAGATAAATGAAAGAAAATATACTGAAACAAATTTCTGAATTATATAATGACTTGCTTTAGGCATAGGTGAAGGTTGAGTGACATATGTATTATTTATTTATTCATTTAATCTTCATGCAACAAAAGGTACAAAGGCGGACTTAATTCCTTAGGCATTCTCTACCAGTAAACCTAGGGTAGTGGAGAGACAATATGGCAGGTGCATAAAAAAAAGGAAATATTATTTAGACGAGTATAGAGAAGAGAATAGAGATACGAGATTTTATACGAGTATCAGATATGTCATTTTATTTTAATTGATAGTAAGAATACCAAAGTTCAGAAGGATAAAAATATATAATAATGTTACAATAATGTAATATTATTATATATTTTTATACTTCTGAAATATCACAGAAATAAGTGCTACTAACAAATAAAAAACAAAAAATGTCTTTTAATAAATTATTACTATTATTTAAAATATTCAATCGTTTCTCCTAATCTCTGGTATCCAGCGTTTTGAAGACAAAGTTGGAGTTCATAGAGCAGGTAATATTTTGAGTGGCCTTGCTCGAATACTTTAAGATTTAAGGGGAATCTTAACACGGTTTTAGTTTTTCTACAGTAGTTCACTGAGCGATAAAACTTGGGGCCATTAGCACAGCGTCTGTTACGCCAAGTTATATTTCTATCTCTAAAAAGTTAATAACATCAAGTGAACAATGAGATATACATCTGTAGAATACTAGAAAAATACTGTAGGTACTGAAGTCAAAAAATTTCATATATATCCTCCTGCCCTTTATTATCATCATCATCATTTCAGCCGATCATCACGTCGGGGTCACCAGTTTGGAGGTATGCGGAACAGAGTGTAAAGTCCCGCAAACCTCCGTTGAAGAGGGAGGATCCTCCGGCCAGACGGGTGTTATGTCTGGTGGGCTACTGCCCGATATATGATTTCGGGCTGTTCTATATGTTCTAATCGCGCGGAGAACTTTGATTGCGCGATGCAGGATTAGTTCTTATGTGACGTCCTAGATGTCGCTACAGACGTCTATTGTTAGACATAGGCCTCCTTCAAGTGTCATCATAACGACCGGTCCTGCGGGTCTCGCATCCATCGGATTCCCGCGACCCTCACCAGATCATCGGTCAACCTTGTGGGAAGCCTTCCAACACTGCGTCCGGTACGTGGTCACCACTCCAGAAGGAGAGGCTTCTTGCCCTTATCTCGTATTATTTAGGGTCGGAGCAACAGATTTTTTTTGTCATGCTGTCACTTACTTCCTTTTCTTATCTTATCTTGTTGTGGGGCTGGCCCTAGGCCAGAGCACTTCGACCCTTCTGGACTTTTGTGCTATTCCCCTCCCTTCTACTCAACCCCTAGCCCTCCGTGTACCTTCTTCATGAGTCCCAGTATGGCCTCGATGGGGCTGAGCCCGTAATCCTCTGGTCTTAGAAATGGTTGGCCCAGATACTCTAGTCTTTTGGAGCCTAGTGCTGCACAGTCGCACAGCAAGTGTAGCATATTCTCCTCTGCATCTCCACAGATTCTTTCATATCACTCCACACACAATCCATCTTTTCATTGGCCTTACTGTCCTTCTCCAAAACATATATGTGTACTTTAAAAGCCTCGGGGCCGCGGTAGATAACGATGGAGATGGCGGGACGACGATGGCTGGATGTGTTCGTTTAAAGAATTGGAAAGATGGAGCGAGGAATCCTAATCGTTGAAAGGAATTGAGGGAGGCCTATGCCCAGCACTAGGACAATACACTAGGTCAGTAATAAAAATCTTATATAACTACCTCGTTGGTCCACCTGCTATTTCCCTAAGTTTGATACAATTAGCGAAAAATTACTAAGGCTTTCAAGAAATTCTGTATATACGGTTGAAAATCCAAATTTGTGGCCGTTTTCGGTCTCGTTATATTGGATTTATTTAAGTTATTTTCCAAATTTTGAATACACTCACATTTAACGACACAGTTAGCAGAAAGCAACTATCGACTGCTGTGCTGCCTCCAAAACATGTCTAAGCCAGTCTTTTCTTGATAGAAAGACATTCGACCCTTTCTTGTTTTATTATCTACTATAGGTTCCGCCAGACGTTGTTCTATCCGAAAGCTAGCGTTTCGTCAGAAAAGTTGCCTGGCATTTTTGCTGAACTGGACCTATTTGGCGCAGCCGTGAGACAAATATTGTGTCAGTGTTTCTTTTTTTTTCTTAAGTTGTCTTAAATTTTGTTTTTACAGTGTGTTTATCCATGCGTGCTACATAAAATAATTTTCTTTAGAATATCAAAATTTTGATCGCGATTGCAGCGCCATCGACCGGGTTTAATTGTATTTTCAAACCATCCAAGAAACCACTCAAAAATACACAAAGTTTCAGCAAAATCGGTGAACTTGTTTAGGTGACAAACACACGTATCTACAAAAGAATTATATATATAAATTACTTTATTACATTTCAAAAGTCTGGAATCTACAAAGCTTCGAAGCATTATCGACCGTTTTGATTTACCCGCTGTTCTCCTAGCCCCACGCTAACCACCTAATGACCGCACCTCACGAGCTTTGTGGACCGAGTGCCGCTCTCCTCTCTCTGCCAGTTCTGTATAACTAGTTAGATGGTGACAGCTTCCGAAGGTGGCTAGAGGAATGAGGTCGCGGATTTTAAAGATGTTCGTATTTTCTTTTGTTTTGTTAGGGTAATCCAACATAGATCCCACTTTATTATTCTTTTTTTTTAATTTAACCGGTACTAGGATTTTACACATAAATAATACTACGATATTAATATTTGTACCAAGAAATTGTATGAAACTAGTAAATATAATTATGTCAGCGCAGAATGCCGATCACCATCGAAGTTCTGTCCAGGGACTCTGTTTTGTGGGCGATGACTGGGTAACGAGCAATAAACAAACTATTCCAGGTCAAACAACTGATTTATTATGATGCAAGCTTTAGGTATTCACTTCACACAATGAGCAGTGAGACAGTCCCCGAGACTAGACGTTTGCACGGCTGCCGACAAAACAAAGAGCACGACAACTCTGCGGACCTTTGTCTGCTCGGTTCGAGCAAATTTCAGCCCGAATTCTGTCAAAGTGACATGTGTCACTTTTCACCTAGCTCGTTCATTTGTTTTCAAGCTTCCGTACTATTGACTTCACCGACATATATATTATGCACTTATATGTTTGTTATGATGGTTACCTTACTCTGCATTTTCTTTGTCAATAGTTGTCATTTGATGCTATGATTTTACTGGCCTGTTGGTCTAGTGGTTAGTGGCCCTGACTGCTATGCCGGACGTCGTGGGTTCGATTCCCACCCAGGACAAATGTTTGTGTGATGAACACGATCATTTGTTCTGTGTCTGGGTGTAATTTATCTATATATTTATTTAGAAATATATAAGTATGTTTATCAGTTGTCTAGTACCCATAACACAAGCTCTGCTTAGCTTGGGACTAGACGGCGTTGTGTGATAGTTGTGAAATATTATTATTGTTATTATTTACAGATTTATCCGCTATTTAATTAATAATTATACGATTTTGTCGAAATACCCCCTTCATTTTTAATAGGATTTGGAGGTAAACGGAACAGAATAAAGTCCCACAAATCTCCGTTGAAAAGGGAGGATCCTCCGACCAGACAGGTGTTATGTCTGGTGGGCAACTGCCCGGCAGATGATTTCGGGCTGTTCTATATGTTCAAATCGCGCGGAGAACATTAATTGCGCGATGTAGGATCAGGTTCTTATGTGCCGCAATAGATGTCGCGACATGGAGACATCTGGCCTGTTCTACTAATCTAGTACGGGCGAATCTACCCATGCACATTTTACAAAAGTTGACATTTGGCCCGCAGGCCAGTTTTTGCTTGAGCGAGATGTCCCATAACCCATTTTTTTAAGGTGGGATATCATCTGATTTTTCTCGCTCTGAAGGGGAAACAAGACGGCGTGTCAGACTTTTACTGACTAAAACCACACCTGGGTCCTTTAGTTGGAACGATTTCTCTTTCAGAAATTTTCCGAGGCTCTAACGGGTATCGCCTTTACGTTTTGCTGTCATCTCTTTGAGGCGCGTGTGGAACACTACGCGCCATCGACGACCCAGCAAACCGTAGGGGCCCAGCAGGTCTGATACCTGCTAGGGCCATGGGGAAAAGTATGAAAAGGATACTCGTGGTCCTAGAACGCAAAAGACAACTGAAATACACAGGTACACATCCTCCCGCTCTATCCAGAACGGGAAAAGTAAATGAAAGATTTCCCACTTTGAAAAAAAGCTGTACGCACAATGAATGTGTTTAGTTACACGTTAATTCCGGGCTCGACCTTCATAAACACATACTATTGCCAATCTAATCGTTTCACCTCACATTCCTTCTTCCCGAACTTCGCCAAACATCGTCACATACTCTCCATCCAACTTATTGACACTTAGAACATCGGAACGATAGCCAGGAGACATTCGTGACATCACTTATTAAACTTTCAGCGCCGGGGCTAATGCAACGTGAAACTGCCCATCTAATATTAATGCAGTCGGGGTGCCTTGTCACTTATACGTCTGTAGCTGTTTCAAATTAACACTGTATATTTTAACGGGGCTTAATTAGTTTTGGGATGAAAGAAGGTTCAAAGGGGAATTATTATAAATTGTTTTTTTAGGTTTTCCTTACCCAAAAGGTAAAAACGGGAGCCTATTGCTAAGACTCCTGCTAAGGACGGTACTGGACCCTTTGTACGCGAGTTCGACTAACGCTTGGCCGGTTTTTAGATTGGTTTTTGCCCTCTGCAGGGAAGTTCCTGTATTTTTTTTTAATTCTTTTCGGTTCTGGACAAGAGTAGACTACTCCATCGTGTGCTGAAAATCTCGTCATCCTGGTTTAAAATTGTGCAGAATAAAAATCATGTTGTAGATATAAATGGTAGACCGAATAAAAAATAGTATATTTTGATACAAGTGCAGAAAGTTAGTCATTGCGACCGAGGCGGAATTCGCACGTGCCGTAGGCGAGTGTGTAATGTTATGGGGGTCGACGCGCGCCCAGCCTGATACGATAAATGTAATAACATTGTGGCAGGGAGAGCACGCGCACTTTTCTGCACTAGCGCGGAAAAAAGTCTATTGCGTGTCTAAAACCGGTGGGATACGAGCGGGTTTTCGAGTAAGTGTATTGAAAAATATATTTGGGTACAAGGTGTCCCCCGACATGTCCCGTGAAGGGACGCTGCAACGTTGCTCGGTGTACCGCAACTTGCCGCCCAAAAATTTTACAACGCATTCACAAGACATGTTATTGGACAATTTGACAGCGTTACCCATCATATTGAGGGACCTTTCATCCCCTAGTGTATCCAAGGCTAAGTCTAACATTAAAATGGCAAGTTTTAAAAAGCTAAGGACCACTTATACACTTCGGAAATCCGTTGCTCTTTTGTTTTTTGAGCACATCTCTTAACAGTAATACTTACTTTTAAGCCTCACTTAAACGCCCGATTACCTGAAAAAGAAGCAAAGTCAAGATTAAACTTAGTCTATTAAACGGAAGGGAGGATGGGGACAATTGGATCACTTGAATCTGGTTTTTTTTTTTTGGGTTATGTCTGTTTCCTTCTTCTAATCTTTTATTTTTGTGTGTGTACATAAATTGTTAAATAAATAAATAATATTTTTTTTTACTATTGTTTTATTAGAACTAAAATTTTCTTAATAGTGTTATTTTTACACGAAAAATAATATTGAATTATAAATGAATTTATAGAACAGAAAATTTGAAATATTTCAATACTTCTTTTTTTTTCTTACTTAATTTTATTATGGACATATAAGTTGTAATTATATAGTTTTTGGTTATAATGGGAATTTCTTGATATGTATTGTGTATTTAATTTATACATTTACAACATAATTTTAAGTCATCATCATCATCATCATTTCAGCCGATAGACGTCCACTGCTGGACATAGGCCTCCCCCAAACGTCGCCACAGCGAACGATCCTGTGCGTCTCGCATCCATCGGATTCCCGCAACCTTCACCAGGTCATCGGTCCACCTTGTAGGGGGCCTTCCGACACTGCGTCTTCCGGTACGCGGTCGCCACTCCAGAACCTTTCGGCCCCAACGGCCATCCGTTCTGCGAGCAATGTGCCCTGCCCATTGCCACTTTAGTTTGGCGATTCTTCGCGCTATGTCGGCAACCTTGGTTCTCCTGCGGATATCTTCATTTCTGATTCGATCACGCAAGGAAACTCCGAGCATAGCCCTTTCCATTGCCCTTTGGGTGACTTTGAGCCTTCTGATGAGGCCCATTGTGAGCGTCCACGTTTCGGAACCATATGTCATCACTGGCAACACGCACTGGTCATAGACTTTCGTCTTGAGACACTGTGGTATATTGGATGAGAAGATACCGCGCAGCCTCCCGAACGCTGCCCAGCCGAGTTGGATTCGACGGTTGACCTCTTTCTCGAAATAATAATAATTTTAAGTACCTAAACATAAAATTGCAAATAAAAAATTGAATTACTGCCGTATTATTTATTTATTGATGTAATGTATACAAAATCGTATCGAGAGATGTAGATACCGTAGTTATAGTTGTATCAACCAAGTCTATTCACACGCTGTCACATGCTCCGAAGGGACCCTGAACATATACCAAGGCAAGCTCTAGACTGGAATCCTTTAGGAAACGTAAACGTGGTCGCCCTAAGCAGACCTGGCGACGAACAGTCATCGCAGAGGCGAAGAACATAGAGAAGAAATGGAGAGAAATGGAGCGCAAAGCTCAAGACCGAATGGGATGGCGGCGCCCTTTGCCCCATCTATGGGACACAGGAACCTAAGTCATGTAAGTCAGTCAAGTCTACACAAAAGTTGCCCTTTAGTCTAGAGACTAATGCTTTTTATTTGACCTGGCAACATACACGGTGCCTTTTAAATACCCTTTTTTCTATACAATCTAATTTAAAATAAAACACATCCCCGCAGCGGGTTTTTTGATCCTATTCAATTTATTCACCATTTTTTTTACCACTCTCGTGATACGAAAAATAAATTTGGTAGAAAACAAATATTTGTCGGGTGCAAGTCAAATTTTTTATCACACAAATAGACATGGTGGTTTTTGTAACTATTGAATTTGTTTTATCTATAACATCAAAATGCGATTTGTAATAAGGCGTAGGGCTTGATTTGTTGGAAAAAGGGAATAAACACTCGTTACTAATCAAATCACTTAATTTTAGCACTTCTCTGTAATTTTACTTTTAGTTCTCATAAAATAATAACCATAGAAAAATCACCACATAATAATGAATACAACAAAATAGGCAACACGATTAAGACACTCCACCGAACGCGTAGCGCACACATGCGTCTTCGACCGAGGTTCCAATAATATTGCTCGTCCGTCGTCGACTTACATAGCACCAGCACTCAGTGTTGCGTCAGAGTGTCGTGTTTCAGTCACGTGACAGACGTCACTCTAAACAACTACCGCCACTTTTAACCAGCTAATGCCGTCTCTGATATCTTTCGAAAACTAATTTAACCTTTTGACGTGCGTAATTAGAGACACAATAGTAAGACAATGGCTTGCGGGCGCCGGCTACCGCCTGAGCGTTAATGAATTAATAATGAAAGCGTCGTCATATTAGTCTCCATTCTCAGTAATCAATATTTTTCGGTAGCTGTATTTATTTCATGAGCCAACCATTTTAGTGGCTGACATTCATTTACTTTTCACCTCTTAAAAAACAACTCCAATCTTCTTTAACAACTCGAAAAAAACCCGAACAATACACTTTCGGAATTAAAGTAAAACCATTGTCTGTTTCGTTTTAAGTTCATCACCGTTTGCTCTATAATAAAGAAATAAAACATTCATCGTAATAAAACATTCGTTCCCAAATAACTGTTCCGTTCGATGAGAATCGGGCTTTTACTTAATTACTTCAATTACTTCGAGTACTCTTTTGTTCAGCTTAAATAAGACTGCTGAATAATTTTGGATACTGAAAGGAATAACTGACAAACAATTTTCGTATAAGAGTTGATCTTGACTTAATAAGCTTACCCACCTACTCAATCAAAAATTGCCTGACCGACTCTGAGTAACATAGTATATTTAAATGTTGTGTTTCCTTTTTTTGGTGAGAAATATTAAACACCTTTTACCGATTTGACTGGCCTGTTGGTCTAGTAGTTAATGGCCCTGACTTCTATGCCGGAGGTCGTGGGTTCGATTCCCACCCATGATAGCGACAAGAAACATGTAACAGAGATATATGTAATTATAAAACATGATTGAAAAGAGTGTCCATGGAGTTTCTTGCACATTCTTCTCCATAGAGATCTACGCTTTGGAATGTGCAATTAGCATCATTTTTTCTCACTGACTGACTTCTTGACGTTTCAAAAGTGCCTGTAAATGGTTTATTTGAAATAAATGCTTTTGAATCTTTGAACCAAAAAACAAATTTTCTGCCCCTGTTGGGCCCCTACGGTTTGCTGACATCTTCATGAGGCGCGCGTGGAACATTGCGCGCCGTCGACGGCTTGGGCTCGGTCCGGACGGTTACCGGACGATTGGACGGCGAACTACCGATTGCTCGCCGTCCGCAAGCCCATGGTTACACTGATGCGTGCAACTTACATGCGGAGTTGTATCAATTATTTGTTCCGAATAATTGCAATCGCTCCAGAAAGCATAAATTATTTAATGTCCCATTTTGTCGCTCGATCCACCTCCCCTATACGTACCGCGTATGCTAACGATGCTCAACGCGCTCGTGGAGACCAACCCTGGATTGGATTTGTTTGCTGATGAATGGCAGACGATATTATTAGAAAGTTTGCGGTTCTGTGAGAAGACAGAGGGGAAGGATTAACGTATTTTAGTGTTAATGGCTATTTTGCTGTACTAAATAAATAAATATCCGCACAAACAAACAAACGAATCAAGTTAGTAAGAATCTTGTGAACATAGCCAATAAATACATCTTTCACTTGCATTTCCATTAAATTTAATTACAAAATATCAATTTTACATCTAGATTAGAATCCGGTTTGCGTTGGAACCGCAGCGGTCACGGTGGCCCGCAAAACCGCAGCGACCACTCTGAATAGTGTACAGCGGTTGTGTCGTCAAGTCGTGAGTGCGAATATGGGGCAAGATTCAACGTCTATATTATTACAGTGTACTGTCCTATGTGAAGCAGTGGTGGCCGAGTGGTAACGGCCCCGACTTACGAGTTGCGTAGGTCGCGGATTCAAACCAAGCCAGGCGAATTACTTTGTGTAATTTATTTCATCACTACTGCTCTCAAAACGGTGAAGGAAAACATCGTGAGGAAACCGGCATGTCCTAGAACCAAAAATTTGAAGACATGTGACATCAACCAACCCGCAATGGGCTCACGTGGTGGATTACGGCCCATTCCCTCTCCAAGAGAGAAGGCCTGAGTCCCAGCAGTGGGAACATTATAAGACTGATTATGCTATGCTTATTATGCTTATGCTATTTTTTGTCCTACTCCTGGGATAAGGCCTCCTTCTATTCTTCCTATTATGCCTGGTTCTGTGTCACTTCATTGCATTTATTATAGAAGAAATGATTGATGACTTTAACCCGCATTCTACCTTCATTGTATGGCACGCATGAGCTGTTAAACAGAATGGTGGAGCCGGCTGGGATGCTTTTCTTGGACTGAATGTCATAAATCTGTTTCATTTAAAGCGCAACTTCTAAGTCAGCCATCTCATAGTAACCTGTAAGGTTGACTCTATGAAAGGAGAAACTGACTGACTGACATATACTACAAATTTGTGAATTCGCATTTTTTTATTTCTGGTAAAACCCACGAAAAGAGAGATACGAGACAGATTTTACCCTATATGAGAGAAATAACATTTTTAATAGATTTTTCAGGTATCATTTAAGCTAAAATATTTTTTAAATCATAATTTTGAATATTAATCTTATGTGACTCGATTCACAATTCAAGCGAATTCACAAAGTTATTAAAAGATTTTTATGGCATGTGGCATATCACTAGCAAGAGGATAAACTAGAGAATTTTTGAGGAAGTTGGAAGAGTCTGGTCGCTTTTGTTTTTTTTTTTTATAGCCATGTAAATAGCTGTAACATGGGCAGCTATAATTTAAGTCCAAAACTTTGCAAGTAAATTTAAAAAAATCTAGATAGCTAATGTCAGTAATTTTAAATTTAAAAGTACTCTAATACAATACACATCTAAATAAAATTAAAATTCAGAGTCTACGCCTTATGTATTTTTTTAAATTGTATTTGAATAAAAAATTTGGGTCTAATTTTCATAAAACAATAAAAAGTCGATGAAAAAAATCCACAGGGCATGAGAAGTTTTTAGGGGTCTGAAAGGATAGCAGATGACCCCTCCCGTCGACCATTTCAATTTGGCATACGATGCACCAAACACTCTGTATTTTTTGTGAACACACCTAAGTAGGTAATGCAAATGCAAAATGGCAAGCAAGATTATGTTGCGGACACATTTAAACATCCAGACGAACATTAAATTCATTTTCAACATCAACATAAAACAGCATTTTATTTTAAAATGACCCAAATAAATTAATTATAGACATAGACGCACGCAATAAAATATTTAAACGACGGCAGATCCTAAAATATTATCGAGGGGCAGAAAGGACTGCCTCAAACAAGGTCTAATTATTTGCCATCGCAAATGTGGGTCGTTTGGCCGAAAGGGGCATTTGATGGTACGCCTAATGTCAGTCCACCGGACGAATAGAGACCTTATTGACCTCAAACGAAGTTCGAATTACAAATTAAAGTGACCTCAGTCACACCAACACCAAGTTTCCGCAAGTTTAGTCACAGTTCGTTTATAATTGCTTGGTTTATTTAATGTATCTTGGTTACTTCGGACCCTCGTTCTCTCAGTAATTAAGTTCCGTTGGGCACAGGGAATAAGAATGTCCTTGAATATTTTAGAAGACTAAACTATGCATGCGGTCAAAGTAGAAATTATTTTCCGGGCAGGAAAATGTGTCAAGTTCTATTATGACCAAGATAAGAGTCTTATTTCATTTAGAAGTGGTCTTACGAAATGTAATCTAGTATCACATTTAATCTCATAGGAAAAACATGCGAGGATTTAAGTAAGAAAGTCGGTGAAGATTCTAATTCAAAAATCATCGTCATCATCATTTCAGCCGAAAGACGTCCACTGTTGGACGTAGGCCTCCCCAAAGTGTCGCTACAATAAACGGTCCTGTGCGTCTCGCATCTATCGGATTCCCGCAAATCCATCGGTACACCTTGTAGGAGACCTTCCAAAGCTAATAATTAATCTAATTCAAAAGTACCTACCTGTAAATGGTGTATTTTTTACTATTGATAGGCTCCGGAGTGGCGACCACGTACCTGAAAACGCAGCATTGGAAGGCATTGCTACATGGCTGTTTACCATGACTTTGGGCGAGCTGTTATTTTAAAATTATGAATGCATAGTTTGCTTTAAATCAAAATCCTGTTCAATACTAATAATGACCAAAAATAGAAAGAAATTAAACCAATAAATCAAACACAACACCAAATCCGAATACCGACTGAAATATGACCCTGTTTGCATACGATTTAGTTTTCAATTCGAATGCTAACGTCGAATGAAATGTAATATGAACGAGACTGGTTTGCAGGCTCCAATTAGGTCACTTTACGAAGAAATCATTTATAAATCCTCCGAAATGGAGTTGAAATCAAATCATATCAACTGACATTCTCTAATGAACTTAATTAATAAGTTGCGAGTTGCAATGGCTGGGTTATCCAGGAATTGGAAACAATATTTACCAGGAATAGTATTGTAAAATCGAGTACCCAGTAATGGACTACTGCAGTTCTGTTTCTGATTAATCTATGTGGTTTTCATTCGGAAGCCTTTATTTTACAATTGATATTTGAAAGTATATACAAAATTAATTAAAATCACGAAAAAAGGGTTCATTTTGTCAGCAATGCTGATTGTAGCAATTGACCACATCACGGTAAAGATTTTTTGGTAATCGACGAATTTTTTTTTTTTTAATCTAGGGCTAAATTCTATAACAGTTGTGACCACGAATTTTAACTAAGAACTGCCGCCCTCGACACTATTTGGGATTTGGAATGTTACAGAAATCAATGCCAATACTTAAGAGGTCCCTTCACCACTCGTCTAGCGTCAACCTGAACATGGTTTAAAAGCTTGCCGGTTCATCGAACGCAATCTAACGCAATGTTTGATAAAAAGGCAACGCGAAAACAGAGAGAAATAGTATCTGAAAGCTCTGCTGGCACTCGATAATACCGTCATTCACTCGAACATTTCGCAAAACTTGTTCCAGGAAATACGTTTTCTTTTTTAAATTGTAAAATTTTTTGGTAAAAATTTTCATCGTTCATAATATTGACTAAATCTGTTAAGCTTATTTTTTTTCTCTTTTTAAATTTTTCATTATTTAAATTACGAAGGGTCAAAGTTCATGCAAAATAGTAGATTTTCAGAGGTTTACTGGATTAGTTTTACACAAATTTCGAAATTGATTTCAATAGAAGCCTAGATAATATCCACAAGATAACTGTGTTTCCAAAATATCTAATGAAAATTGTATAATAACGTCACGATCGCGTAAGAGCGGTTGTATGAAAAACAGTAAAAATGTATGTCGGGTTGCACGCTCTTAAGGCGACCGGCTCCGGAGCCCAACTTTGTACAGTGTTTTATTATGGCGTAAAGTTTTAGTTGTAAATAAAATGTGTAGGTTCTAGCGACCCACCCATTTTTCGCACGGGTATTAGAAATCCTTTTTATTTTTATTTTTTACCTTTGTCTACTATAATATACATATATATTATTTATGTGATAGATTTAATAATTACACGAGAATTCCTCTGTCTATTAGTAAAAATTAAATGAAAATGTGTTTTTTTTTTCGGTTGTAAAAATCATCTTATGACATCCCCCGCTCTTGGGCGGGGAGGGAGATAGTGTCAGACTTTTACTGACTAAAAACCCACTCCTGTTCCTTCGTTTCCTTTCGTACCAGGGCCGAGTCTTCCTTTCAGAATCAGACCCATGGCCCCAGTAGGCTTTGACCCGTAGGGCCCCTACGGTTGCTAACATCTCCTTGAGGCGAAAATGTGTTCAGTAATTTTTGAATTTATCGCGTTCATACTAATTGATGCGTTGAGGCACATCGTTTCATAATATGTAAGGAAAGGATAATTGATTTAATCTCCATTTAGTATTCACGTTACGATATGTCTACCAACTTCTCTAGCAGATGTCTTGTTAAACACAGTGTATAGTTTTGTATCCATGAATAAAACCAATGTTACTAAGACGAACACGTTTGATCATAATTCGGTCGACACCCTATAAAAGCTCTGTAACGAAACCATAGCGAGATGTAGAAAAGTGAGCTCATCTAACAACGCCATCTAGTGACAAAAAATAATACTACTTTACTATGGTTTCATGAATAAATATATGAAATTATACACACAGTAATGAACTAATTAGCAGGATTTTAGTTTATTCTATTGAAAAAATCAGACTTATTTAATTCAACCTGATCATAACTCAAAATGACAGTTTGTTCCGGCGTAGATTTAACAAAACGTTCACCATTGATCCACAGTTAATCTCAAACGAGAAATCGCCCGTAGCGCTTCCCAAACTTTAAACATTTCCAACAAACTCCTCAAAAGAGTGAACCCTAAAAAAAGACAATTACGCTTTGGACCAACACGACCCCCAGAGGTCCCTCGCAGATAAATTGAACGGCGATTAAAATTAATATAGCGTAAATTCAATTTTTTCCTCTCAGAAGAAAAGTAAATTAAACTATATGTTTAATTTAATTTTACCAACATTTAGGGTCCAATTAGTGGTTTGGGGGTCAATTAGGGTCCTTTGTTTAAATAATTTGGACATAATGGAATGATTGTTCTGTTATGTTTTGGACAGTGACCTTAATGGCTGTGTCAAACGGTTTGACAAGGGGCTGTTTTTACGTTTGCAGAATAATAATGTAGGTTTTTGTGATACTTAAGATTTGAAGCGGTATTTAATGTACCATTTCGGTGTTGTAGATAAGAGGGGTAGGTAGCAGAGAGTGAGAGTTTTCGAGCTGCTGACGATTCGGACACAGTGTCCAAATCGACACATTGTATTTTTAATAGTATTTTACTGACGATTTGGCCACAAAATTTATTGAATCTGATTAGTACAGTCAGATAAAAAACGTTTTAAAATATAATATAAAGAAATTTATTAAAAAGAAAGAAAGAAAAAACGTTTATTCGTGACTCACACAATCGTATAAACTAAAGATACACAATAAAAAAAAAGAAAGGTATAATCAGTGCGAGACCAAAAAGGCACCTAACTCAGCATATGCTGCGTTATTTTAAAACGATAAATAACGCAGCGCTGGTATTCTGTTAGGGCCCACTATGATGTCACGAACACACTTACGGACGCTAAGTAGTCTATCAAAATAAAATATAAATAATGAAAAGATAAATAAAATTCGTGAATTTATATTTATGTGTGTAATGTAAATTATAAACAATTATATTTAAAAATAGTGCTTATAAGAATAAATAATAAACTATCGACCGACGCCTGACGCTCCAACATATATCATTTGTCATTACCATAGACAAACGGAGGAACGCGAGCGTACAGTGAGTCAACTGTCAAAAGGTGTGTAGGTAAATACCTAGGATTATTACGTATATATATTTTAAAAGTGATTCGGGTGTATCTAAAATGTTACTGTGTTTAACTGTGAAGTGTAAGTGGTATGTTGTGTTGTGTATTACCCAAAGTTGCCGCCTTAAATCCAGCCTAAAATAGTTTTGACAACGCTTTTTTTCCTCATATAATATATTATAAAAAGAAATATCGGTCTGTTTAGTACAGACAGATAAAAAAAATGAATTGTGTCCGAAACTTCAGTGAAAAAAATATAACATAAAAATGTCACTGTGTCCAAATATATTGTGTCCGAATCGTCAGCAATTTGAGTTTTCAGTTTGATTTTGTCTCAATATTTTCTTCTCGCAGAAAAAAAAACTTTTTTTGCGATTCGGAAAAACCTCGGGAATTGAACTATTTATATAGGTGAGTTTGTACGGAACCCTCAGGGCGCAAGTCCGACTCGCACTTGCCCAGTTTACCGTTCCTCTCTTCGTGTTCAACTCCACTACCCGCGTGGTCCGGTCGCAGCCAGGGAAGACCTTGAAACGTCCCAGTGGCCACGCCAAGGGCGGTTAGCCTTTCTTCTTGATGAGAACCAGTCCTCCCACTGAAAGTTATCCAGATGACGCTGACCATTTAGTTTTTGTCTGTAGCAGAGAAACATATTCTAATTGAAAACGGTTCCAAAAATGTTTATTTATATGCACCACTCTTTGGTAGTGCTCCAGTCACATTACTCAATATTGCCAACGTTAAAAATTCAGTCACAAAACGTACAATGTTAAGGGGATGCAACTCGACATACATTTTGATTGTGTGTCAAAATGTACGTGTATTTATGTGTGTGTGTGTGTGTTTTTTCATACAACCGCTCTTACGGGATTATGACGTTATTTACACATTTTTCATTATATATTTTGGAAACACAGTATTTAGTGGATATTATCTAGGCTTCTATTGAAATCAATTTATAAATTTTTGTTGAACTAATCTAGTAAAGACCTCTGAAAATCAGCTATTTTGCATGAACTTTGACACTTCATAATTTACTCAAAATTTTAAATAGTCAATAAAGTATAACAATAGAAGCCTTGCAAATTTAATCAAGATTCTGAATGACGACATTTTTTTTCCAAAAACTTTTTAAGGGTTTAAAAAAACACACGTATTTCCTGGAACAAATTTTGTAAAATATTCGAGTAAATCACGGAATTACCGAATGCTAACAGACTTTTCAGGCGTTATCTCTCTTTTTTCGCGTTGCCTTTTCGTCAAACATCGCGTTGATTTCGTTAGATGAAGTAACAAGCTTTTAAACCATGCTTGATGTTGACGATAGGCGAGTGAAAAAGGACTAATAACTTAATAACAGTAATCACGCTAAAATTGCTTCGTGGTCCATTTTCCTCCAACCTCCCCTAAATCAATTCAACCCATTCTTCCCCTCCCCTTGAGTCAGAGCTCCTGATAATGGCCGTCGATGTCCGTCACGTAGACACGTACTGAGTTCAACAGATCTAATGGGAAGAATCTATCTAGTTAACTTGGTAACAGTTAGCAATAAATTGGTTTATTTATCTTTCACAAAATTGCTAAAACTAGTTTTACCGAGGAATAGTTTTGTGCTAGTCATTAATTTATTAGAGCAGTGGTGGCCGAGTGGTAACTGCCCCGACTTACGAGTTGTAGGTCGCGGGTTCAAACCCAGCCAGGCGCATTACTTTGTGTAATTTATTTCATCACCACTGCTCTCAAAACGGTGAAGGAAAACATCGTGAGGAAACCGGCATGTCCTAGAACCAAAAATTCGAAGACATGTGACATTCACCAATCCGCACTGGGCCCGCGTGATGGATTACGGCCCATTCCCTCTCCTAGAGAGGAGGCCTGAGTCCCAACAGTGGGAACATTATAAGGCCGACTATGCTATGCTATGCTATGCATTAATTTATTTCATAAACAATATTTAAATTACAACCCAACGTACGGCGAGTATCCTGCACCCTTACGTTGTTGAAACCTCTACGGTTCCGACTAAGCGTTTCGCCTCGTTTTTTATACCGCGTACATGGAAGGACTGGAGCATTCATTATGCTTACAGCTAAGGAGTGGAATTCCCTGCCGGAGTCTGTATTTCCTGATAGCTACAACCTAGGGGTCTTTAAGTTAAGAGTGCATAGGTTACTTCTAGGCAAGCGTGCTCCATCGTCGGCCACATCATCGCTTACCATCAGGTGAGATAGTGGACAAACGCGAGCCTATCAATAATAATAAAAAAAACAATTTGTCTTTTTTTAGGTGGAAAATCAAGGCGTGTCAGACTTTTATTGACTAAAACTCACTCCTTTTCCTTCTTTGCCTTCGTTTCAGGACCCCGGGGTTCTCTTTCGAACAACCCATGGCCCCAGTAGGCTTCAGCCCTGCTGGGCCCCTACGGTTTTGCTGACATCTATTTAAGGAGCGCGTGGAACACCACACGTCGTCGACGATTCGAGCTCGGACGGTGAGCTACCCATTGCTCGCCATCCGCAAGCCAACGCCTACAGAGGCTGGAAATCAGGATCGGGATCCCGGCGGCTGGGGTGTGAGGGCCCTTCTCTAACGCGAGCGGCCGGCTTCTTCGGTAGCATTATTGCTTGCTCCTCGCTCCGGATCATAGCTCGTATACCAGGCCCGGCGCGAGAGGTCGCTGGCGCAGATCGCCTTTCCTGGTTGGGAAGAGCGAACAGCGGCAGCGACAGCTTGAAGTTGGTGGAAAACTTATACATAACGTTGACGTGTAACGTTTGACGTTGACGTTTGACTAATGTAATTAATAATATAAGCGTTTTGACAGGTGCCTGGACCTGACGCCTCAGTGCTGCCACCTGGTGATCGTCAAAGAATCAAAGCTTTTATTTCAAATAAACCATTTACAGGCACTTTTGAATTGTCAAGAAGTCAGTCAGTCAGAAAAATTATCACGTCATTTTAGAAGACCCTCATTCTCAAAAAATCTTTTTTCACCAACTTTCAAAAGATGTAATTAGCCTTAAGAATTTTATTGTTCTACAGGTAGTCACGTTCACAAGCTAATTAATAGATACACAAGATTAACATACAGATACACATAATTAATTAATTTGTATGAAGACGTGAGCGGATTTGTAATTACCTTGTACGATCCAAGCAATTAATCGGGAAGTGAGTCAATTTGCGATAGTGCTCTTTTCTCATGTCAGCGTGAGATAGGAATATTACTCATGCCGTTGTAAAAGATAATAATATTAATACACGCTCTAACTTGGTACGACGGTTTTGGTCCTTCTGTACCAAGATCGAGCAACAAACACAGGTGGGTTTTAATAAATAAAAGTTTGACACTGGAGTGAGTCATCATCATCATCATCATTTCAGCCGAAAGACGTCCACTGCTGGACATAGGCCTCCCCCAAGCGACCGATCCTGTGCGTCTCGCATCCACCGCACTCCTGCGACTCTCACCAGGTCGTCGGTCCACCTTGTGGGAGGCCTTCCGACGCTGCGCCTTACGGAGCGCGGTCGCCACTAGAACCTTTCGGCCCCATCGATCATCCGTTCTACGAGCAATGTGCCCTGCCCACTGCCACTTTAGTTTGGCGATTCTTCGGGCTATGTCGGCGACCTTGGTTCTCCTGCGGATATTTTCATTCTTTATGCGATCACGAAAGGAAACTCCGAGCATAGCCCTTTCCATTTCCATTTGGGTGACTGTAAACCTTCTGATGAGAGGCCCATTGTAAGCGACCATGTTTCAGTGCCATATGTCATCTGGAGTGAGTGTCAAACTTTTATTTATTAAAACCCAGCTGTGTTTCTTCAGTTGCCTTTGTGCTCCAGGGCAGACTCTTTCAAACGATCCCACATCGTTTTTGATTTTGATGAAGCATTAAAGTGTTTGATAATGACGATCTTCGTTACTATTCATAAAAGCCACTTCAATTTAGAAAATAGTCTACATGCAGTGAAGAGAACGTGGTCGCTTACAATGGTCCTCATATAAGAAGACTTATAATCACCCAAAGGGCAATGGAATCATGATTTTTCACACTCAGAAAGTGGTCCAACCAACACATTCATATCTGACATAGTTACCCATATCCATTGCAACTACGCTTCATTCAACTCCACTCATTAATAACTGAAACAAAGAAAGCAAAACCACTACAAAAGGACCGAATACCATTCTCATAATTAATCCGCTCCCCATAAAACACGCATTAGTAACCACATAAGTAATGTGACCAATAAATTGCCACAAATTTCAAGACAAATGGAACACAGCGAGTCTGCCGGACAAACACACAATGGGACTTGGCGTCCACAAAATTGGATTGTCCGCGGACGAATCGGTCGGACAATCAAAGGAGTATTACCGATCGCTGTCCGGGACTGATCTCGTTAATTGCTCCCGCTTGGTTGCCCTACTGCGAATAATTGTTCCCATTGAACAATGAGTGGCAAAGGAGCATGTGTGGATGATACAGTCGAGTGGGTTTCATCACCTGTGCAGAGCGGGCTGTTTTGTTTGTCATTTTGTTGCTACTGCTTTGAAAAAGCTGGTGTTCGAGACATATTTAGTTTATTCATTATGTCTGAAAGCTAATATGTTTTAATGTAATAATGAAATTTAGTTGAATTTTAATTTTATACAATTTATTTGCGAAGTTTGAGCAGTGGTGGCCGAATGGTAACGGCCCCGACTTACGAGTTTGTTGGTCGAGGGTTCAAACCCAGCCAGGTGCATTACTTTGTGTAATTTATTTCATTACCACTGCTCTCAAAACGGTGAAGGAAAACATCGTGAGGAAACCGGCATGTCCTAGAACCAAAAATCCGAAGACATGTGACATTGAGTTTCTTCACACCTTTGGAACATGCAATTTAGCTTTACTTGTTTTTTTTTTTTGACTGACCGACATTTTGACAATTCAAAAGTGCCTGTAATTGGTCTATTTGAAATAAACGTTTCTGATTTCTGACATTCACCAACCCGCACTGGGCCCGCGTGGTGGATTACAGCCCGTTTCCCTCTCCTAGAGAGGAGGCCTGAGTCCCAGCTGTGGGAACTAAGGCTGATTATGCTTATATGAAATTTATTTTAATACTTAATGCACTTCTTTTAATGACTGACAGGCTACTATAATAATAATAATCTATTGTAACATAATTTAATTTTAATTTTATGTAATTTTTAATTTGTATTGTCTGCATGATGATTTGTAACTAAAATGAGTCTCTGTTGCTTGAAAATAAATTAATAATAATAATAATAGTGGTATCATGTTCCATTATAATTATCTAAAGGGCCTCTGCGAATTGGCTTCGGCTCCTCGTACGCCTTCCAAAGGTCCAGGACCTCAGGGTCCTGAGATAAATATTGAAAATAATAGTGGCAATGTCACCGATACATTGCCACTATTATTATTATTATTCAATAATGATTGATGTTAGTAAATATACCTATAGAAATAAAAACTAACTGACTGACATATCAACGTACAGCCGAAACTACTAGGACTAGGAACGTGAAATTTTGCACAAGGTTTCCTTTTTTAATGTTGGCGAACATATGAAGAGGATTTTCCAAAATTCACCCCCTAAGAGTGGACTCACTCACGTACCGAAGGTTCCATACAAAATTACCTATATAAATAGGTAGTTCGATTCCCGATGTAATTATTATGTAACAACAAAACGTTTTTCCGACTTTTTCTTTTACTTGTGCTATGAGACCTTGCGGAATTTCAGGATTATAGATCAACGGGAAGTACCCTATAGGTTTTAATTTCCTTGCGAGTGTCAAAAAAAATTAGTGCCATAAACGATGATTTTTTCACTGCTTCAAGGAGTAATAGACTTGGGTATTTGATTTTATTTTCTGCCTGATATGTCCACGCATTCCTGAGAACAAGGGTCTTGACAGATGGACAAGGAAGTGATCCTATAAGGATTCTCGCGGGGTTACGACAGTCGTGCAGAGGTTTTTACCGACTGAGGTATGGATCCCTAAAAATCAGTCCTAGGGACTACCAATAAAAGTTAAGCCTAGGTAAGTCAATGATTCATTCGATTTTTTATTAATCTTTTTCATATGAGTCAGTGGCTTAAATATAATAAGGGTAAAAACTACTAGCCATATTTTAATATGGTGTGCCCAAAAGGCTGGTGGCATTGCCACGTCGAGGTAAAAGCCAGCACTTGGATCACGCGAAGTGTCAACTAAGCGTTTGGATAATTATTTGAAAAGCTTATGTCCTAGACATTTTGATTTTGTATACCTAACAAGACAAGCAGGTGAATATTCTGACGAAGTAACTCATATTATTATTTGACGGCATGGTTGGCGCAGTAGTTAAGAGATAGGCTGCTGCGCTGCATGTCGTTGGTTCGATTCCCGTACGGAGCAAAAATTGTAATTGTTGCATTTTTAGGGTTCCGTAGCCAAATGGAAAAAAAACGGAACCCTTATAGACTCGTTATGTCTGTCTGTCTGTCCGTCCGTATGTGAAAGCCACTTTTTTCCGAAACTATAAGAACCTTGAAACTTGGTAGGTAGATGTATTCTGTGAACCGCATTAAGATTTTCACACAAAAATAAAAAAAAAACAATAAATTTTTGGGGTTGCCCATACTTAGAAATGAAACTCAAAAATGTTTTTATCATCAAATCCATACGTGTGTGGTATCTATGGATAGGTCTTCAAAAATTATATTGAGGTTTCTAATATAATTTTTTTCTAAACTGAATAGTTTGCGCGAGAGACACTTCCAAAGTGGTAAAATGTGTCCCCCCTATAACTTCTAAAATAAGAGAATGATAAAACTAAAAAAAAATATATATGATGTACATTACCATGCAAACTTCCACCGAAAATTGGTTTGAACGAGATCGAGTAAGTAGTTTTTTTAATACGTCATAAATCGTAAACCGCAATTTACCTTTCAAGTTTGTACGGAACCCTCAGTGCGTGAGTCCGACTCGCACTTGCTCAGTTTTTTATTGTTTGAATGTGTTGTGTATGTGAATTTACCTGTTTGTGTCCACACCCACGATACAAGAGTAATTCCTAATGTGGGGCAAGGTATTTTTAACAAAAAAAAAAATACAAATTATTTATTTCTACAAAGATCTTCTTCTACAATACACAAATTTATTTCAAATCCTATTGTTACAATATAATTCAGTATATGAGTACATTTTACTTGGATAACAACTTCAGAAATTGACCAAAACGTTGTCGACTGGAGTACCTCTTTGACGACAGGCTCCTTGAATGACGTCGAGTGGAGGAAGTGATGTTGACAGGACTTATTCTTCCGCAGCAATCGTTCATTGACCTAGTTAGAGTATTTAATACAGCCAATTATAATTTACTTAGCTGTATCTTTATCTTTTAATAGCGACTACCAGTGCTTATAATATTCTCAGGCTTCCTCCCTTGAAGAGAGAAGGGTCATAATCCACCATGCGGACCTGGTGTGAGTTGGTGGATGTCACAATGTCTTCGTATTTTTAATTCTAGGACATGCCGGTTTCCTCACGATGTTTTCATCAGAGCAGTGGTCATAACATAAATTGCACAAAGTACCTAATTCGTCTGGCTGGATTTAAACCTACGATCTACGATCTGACATTCTGACGGGATTGGAAAGGTGCTCTGAAGTGACGCCACTTTGGGCTTGCGGACGGCGAGCAATGGGTGGCTCGCCGTCCGATCGTCCGGTGACTGTCCGGACCGAGCCCAGGTCGTCGACGGCGCGTAGTGTTCCACGCGCGCCTCAGGGAGATGTCAGCAACCGTAGGGGCCCAGCAGGGTCGAGGCCTACTGGGGCCATGGGTGATGCGAAAGTGACCCCCGGGGCCCTGGGGAAAAAAAATGGCAAAGAAGGAACAGGAGTGGGTTTTTAGTCAGTAAAAGTCTGACACTATCTCGCGCTCCGCCCAAGAGCGGGGGATGTCATTAGATGATTTTCCCACCCGAAAAAAAAAAAAAAAAAAAAAAAAAAAAAAAGTGACGCCACTTGCACGTGGAGTTGCCCAGAAGCAACTAATGTATAACCATCAGACAAGGGCACGGACGTCATGTCCGTGGTTGAAATAATAATAATAATTATTTATTTATTTTCCTTCCACAAATTACAGAGAAATTAATTAATTCAACAATATACCAAAAACAATTTGTGGAAGACTGGTGCCTGAACAAAGTTTTCACAAAACCTGTGTGTCAGGTCACCAAAAATACAAGGCAGGAGTGTGGTTTTAGTCAGTAGAAGTTTGACACTGCCCAGACTGGCTCATCTGAGGAGGCAGCCTGGGCGTCCATGAGGATTTCCCACTCCTGCCGAAAAAAAACAAAATTGCGATCTACAACTCGTAAATCGGGGCCGTTACCACTAGGCTCTTGTTGAATCTATATATATAAAAGCGAAATACCACTCACGTATTAATCACGAAATCTCAGAAACTATAACACCTACAAACTTAAAATTTGGCAGGTAGGTTCCTAATAGAGTGTAGACATCCGTCAAGAACGGATTTCCCGAAATTCACTCCCTAAGGGGATGAAACGGGGGTCCAAAGTTTGTATGGAGAAACCGACAACCACGCGGGCGAGGCCGCTGGCAGAAGCTAGTATTATATAAGGGAACATACTACTGGGATAAAAGTATCCTATCTGCTATTCCAGGACATGGTGTACCTGTTTACCAAGCTTCATTGAAATCCGGTCAAGCCTGAAGAAATGACAAACATACTCAGAAACTTTCGCCTTTATAATATGAGTGTGATAAACCGCTTTCTTTCACAAAAATGAGTTTTTATATCCTGCGAACGGTGAGTTATAGGTAGATCGTAGTCCGGTAAGGATCTAACCTGGGTCGACAACACTTTTTGATCCACTCACGCCTCAAAGAGATGTCAGTAAGATTGACGGGGCCGGTTAGGGCTGATTGCCTGCCAAGGTTCAAAAATTGTTCGAAAGATTTACCGTGAGATACCGAGGCTCTCGCAAAGGGCAACTGAAGGAACACAGACCGAGAAACCGAGCCCGAGTCGTCGACGGCGCGTAGTGTTCCACGCGCGACTCCAAGAGATGTCAGCAAAACCGCAGGGGCCCAGCAGGGTCGAAGCCTACTGGGGCCAAGGGTTTTTTTTCTGAAAAAAGAACTCGGCCCTGGGACGAAGGCAAAGAAGGAACAGGAGTGGGTTTTTAGTCAGTAAAATTCTGACATGCTCTCTCGCTCCGCCCTAGAGCGAGAGAAGTTATTGGATGATTTCCCACTTTAGAAAAAAAGGTGAGTTTTATTATTTAGTAAAAGCCTAACACTTGCTCCAATCAGACAGAGAGAAGTCATTTGATGATGACGTACACGTAAATACCACTGGCCGCAGTTAGAACATGGAAACAAAAGCTAAATACCACGCAATTTCCTCTACAAATCCTTTCTAATTATCGTGTAGCTACTATTTATGACATATCGTACAGGAGCCCATTGTTCGGCTCTATATTTGCCATACCTGCTCATATTGGCACTGGCCAGCAAGCAGCCTATAATGGGCTATAATTCATATCCCGTAGTTTGGCACAATAGCCTGAGAACAATTAGGGCTGTGTACTAAGATCGTTCGGTGATATATCTGTTATGGAACGATCGATGGAAAATGTATGGGATTTGGTTTGGTAAACGATTTTGCGAGTGGGATGTTTTGGGTTTCCTTTAAGCTAACTTCGCATATTTGTGCATGTTTGTATGTAGCAATAAATAAATATTTTCCTAATAAAGAATTGAAAACTATAAAGAAATTGGGCAAGTGCGAGCCGGACTCGCGCACTGGGGGTTCCGTACAAACTTACCTATGTAAATAGTTCAATTCCCATGAATAGAGTCTTGAAGATTTTTCCGAATCGCAAAAAAAGTTACAACAAATTTACTGTTTTCAGATTTAAACTCGATACCTCCATGCGTTCCCGAGATAAAGGGCTTTGACAGACAGACAGACGGACGGACAACAAAGTGATCCTATAAGGGTTCAGTTTTTTTCCTTTTGAGGCACGGAACTATAAAGATATTTTGATTTTGAATACTAAGGAATTATAATTATTATAATTCTTCTGGACGTTTATTTGTCACCTGACTCCTATAAACGGCTTGACTGATTTGGATGAAATATGTACTAGGCTGCAATCGGGATATCAATTTTTTTCTGACTGAAAGCCAACTTTAGTACAGCCCCCCAATTATATTTAAACTAGCGTTCCCAACGTACATTGTCCAGCCCCCCTAGCCAAGTCACAAACGATAAACGTAAACTCTCAGTAGTCTTTAATAGATTTTCAACTTTATGTTATTGAATACAAAGTTGAAAATCTATTGAAGATTGCATAGTGTTTTCGTTCGTTCCGGTCGCTAACGCTCAGTAGTCTTTAATAGATTTTCAACTTTATGCTCTTAGGTATAAAGTTGAAAATCTATTGGAGATTACTAAGCGTTCACGTTTATCGTTTGCAACTTGGCTAGGGGGGCTGGACAATGTACGTTGGGAACGCTAGTTTAAATATAATTTCGGCAACTTTTTAATTAATAAAGTTGACACGATCCATAATCTCTGAAATTATTGAAAAATTATGTACTTTTGACATTTATAATCTTCTTGAGTAAATTAATTTAAAATAACTATTTGAAAGCATGTTAGTTATAATTCGTAATTATTATGTGGCTAGGTCACGGGTTCAAACCCGCCAAGTGCCTTATTTTTAACCGACTTCAAAAAAAAGGAGGAGGTTCTCAATTCGGTTGTATTTTTTTTTTTTTTTTATTTTTTTTTTTATCATCATTTTTTTTTTTTTTTTTTTTTTATGTTTGTTACCTCAGAACTCCGTCGTTTATGGACCGATTTGCAAAATTTTTTTTTCCCTTTATAGGATATGCTTCCAGATTGGTCCCATTTTTTTCAAAATCCAGTTCTGATGATGGAATCCATGAGGAATCGAGGGAACTCCTCAAAAATTATAGGCAACCCTATGGTAATTTTAGTATTTTCATCAAGAACTTAAGCATTTACAGTCAAAAAGTAACATTTGATGAAGTGGAACTGATGAAGAAGACCAGAAATGGTCAACGGAACTTCATACTCAAATAGATATCACATTGAAGATATAGTTAAGCGACTATGACAATACAAATAAATGAATGATTCTGAATAGTTACGTTGAAAATGGTATCATCGAAGTGATCTGATGATGATGATGGAGCCGGAAGGTAGGCACTGGAACTCCGTAATTAATCAATGTAACCTAGCCGTGTTTGGACTCATTAGAATTGTCATGAGATGCACTTTGGCTATAAGGTACTATCGAACTGATCTGATGATGGAGCCGGAAGGTAGGCACAGGAACTCCGTAATTAATCAATGTATCCTAGCCGTGTTTGGGCTTATTAGAATTGTCGTGAGATGCTCTTTGGCTATAAGGTACTATCGAACTGATCTGATGATGGAGCCGGAAGGAGGAAGGTAGGCACAGCAACTTTATAATAAAACAATGTAACCTAGCAGTATTTGGGTTAATTGGAATTGTCATTAGAAATATGCACTCTGTTTATAAGTGTATCGCAACTAAAAAGTGTGAAATAAAAACTTTTTAGAAAAAAAAAATAACCGACTTCACTAAAAAAAACACTAAAAGGATCAAAATAACTTTAATTTCGGAAGTCGGTGTTAAATAAGAAACAAACAATACCGAGAAACACCGACATCCGAAATTAAAGTTATTTTGATCCTTTTAGTGTTTTTTTTAGTGAAGTCGGTTATTTTTTTTTTCTAAAAAGTTTTTATGTGTAATTTATTTCATCACCACTGCTCTCGAAACAGTCAAAGAAAACATCGTGAGGAAACCGGCATGTCCTAGAACCAAAAATTCGAAGACATGTGACATCCACCAACACGCATTGAGCCCGCGTGGTGGATTATGCCCATTCCCGCTTCTAGAGAGGCCTGTGTCCCAGCAGTGGGAACAATATAAGACTGAATTTAATTAACCTTATATTTATAAGCCTGTTTGGCAGGATGTAATGGAACTGTAATTTATTTATATAGTCGTTCGTACCAAGGCCGAGTCTTCCTTTCAGAATCAGACCCTTGGCCCCAGTAGGCTTCGACCCTACTAGGCCCCTACAGTTGCTGACATCTCCTTGAGGCGCGCGTGGAACAGCACGTGCCGTCGACGACTTGGACTCGGTCCGGACGGTTATCGGACGGTCGGACGGCGAGCCACCCATTGCTCGCCGTCCGCAGGCCTGCGCCTACGATGGCCGGAAATCGGGATCGGAATCCCGGCGGCGATTGGGGCGTGAGGACCGTTGCCTCACGCGATCGGCCGCCTCCTTTGCTAGCATTACTATTTATATAGTCTTAACGTCTGTCAGACCTTTACCACAATAGAGACATTCTGATTCTGATTCATTTATTTATTTATTTATTTTTATCCTCACATCGGAACGCCTTGCAGCAATTACACCAATGGAGCACAATTAGTCCAGAATCTGCTACTTTCCAACATCGTGTGCGCAGTGGAATGGTAGTCATCAAAGGAGCGGCGCGGCTGAGGGTCACGTCGCTCGCTTACGCAGCATCAGGCCATCGCTTCTCCAGGATTCCACATGCATCATCCCATATCGAACACATTTTGAAATGTCAAAGCTCTTTCTCTTTCGTTGAGTTTTTACAAAGAAAATTGATTGAAATTGAAATATACGGAAAATTTTGATGTGTCATCTTGAAGGTTGACGATAGACAAAAAAAAAACAAAAAATCCTAACGATAATATTACCAACTGCATTCGGTTAAATTATAACATGACATTATTTCATTAAACTAACCTTTCATTTATTGTTTTGCGCTGCTAAAATTATGCGACAACCCAAAACTACGGCATAAAAAACTTACTAAAAACGTGTTGAAAACACTGCATCGCAGATATTTTTATGCAGCCGCTAGTTTCAGTTGACGGCCGCATGACGTTTTATCAAACTCCCCTATGCTGCGACAAAGTCAACCCAGTTTTTTTAATTCCATTTCATCCAACTTTCCAACGAGGAAACACTGGCGAACCGCACCGAGTGGGAAAAACAATAAAAACTGTGAAATCCGTAAAAGTTATTGTTACCACTTATTTTTGCATTTCGCAGGAGTTTTTTGGCATTTTATAATCACTTGTCACTTCTCGTATATAGTCAGTTTATTATTATTGACTGGCCTGTTGGTCTAGCGGTTAGTGGCCCTGACTGCTATGCTGGAGGTCGTGGGTTCGATTCCCACCCAGGGCAAATATTTGTGTGATGAGCACGATCATTTGTTCTGTGTCTAGGTTTAATTTGTCTATAATATGTATGTATTTAGAATTATATAAAGAAGTATGTTTATCTGTTGCCTAGTACTTATAACACAAGCTCTGCTTAGCTTGGGACTAGACGACGATGTGTGATAGTTGTGGAATATTATTATAATTCTTCTTCTTCTTCCTACCCTTATCCCATATTACTTGGGGTCGGCGCAACACGTTTTATTTTATTTTATTTTATTACGTCAGTTTATTATTATGGGTACGTAAATATGTATAATTATCTCAGATTCCTTAAGTCCTGGACCGTTGGAAGGGATACGAGGAGCCTCCCAAGAAGATTTTCTTAAGGAAACCTACTCCTCAGATAAAAAAAAAACACTTATCTATTCCAGGATATGTTCTACCCGTGTGCAAAATTTCATCCAAATCCCTTCAGCAGTTTCAGCACGAGTTACAAACACACGCACACATAAACTTTTGCCTTAATAATCTTAGTGTGACATAACATATTATGTCTGTATTTATAGAAAAGGCAAAGTCGCCCTTACTCACTCCTCCTTTTTTTGGAAGTCGGTTAAAAAACCCGAGTTTGACAGGTTGCAGAAAACATAGTTTCTTTGATTAGAAAAATTCACTTACATTTCAACATTATGCCAATAAATCATCTGAAAAACTCCTTAAGCCTTTCCACGTGCACATTCAAAGAAACTTCTCAAGGTACAACGTAAAATGATTTCCCTGGAGCAACATTTAAGTTTTCTACCAAGTTATTCGTATCAATACTTGATACCCACGATATTAATCAAGTTATCAATGGCTGTTACAACTTATGTAATTCTGAGTTGACAATCCAATTACATGTGACAGCCCCTATGGAGATATGTGCCGATGTTGGCAGCAGGATAATATTACGATAAAATAACGATGCTACGTGTGTTTATTTTCGGAAATCAGGGAAAAGTGCGCGCACGCTTCAAAGAGATGTCAGCAAATTGGACGGTACCTAGTAGGGCCGATGCCTGCTAAGGTAAAAAGAACTACCGTTGAAGTAGTATAGTTTCTTTCTTTCTTTCTTTCTTTCTTTCTTTCATGTATATGTGGTGGTATGGTTTATGTTGTGCACTGGATCCTACCCTCGAATATGTTTTCTCTATATAATTCAAAGGTTTGCTGGGAGAAAACTCATTGCTGAGTTAAGCTCGGCTTTGTACATGAACTATCTGTATCTCCATATACTATGTTATGTTTTTGTGTAGAATAAAGAATTAAAGTAGAACGTAAACACGGGTGGGTAATCAGTAAATTTTTGACACGTCCACCCGTTCCAACTAGAGTGGAAGAAGAAGGTTATTCGCTGACTTAACACCTCAAAAAAAGTGCTTACACAATATGATATTCTAGCGATAATGCTTGTCAGAGTTCAAAATATCTGCCCCCTAGCCAAGTTACGACCGTTTCGTTTCGATTCTCTTGCGTCGAGCGCCTCGAGTAGGCTACGCCTCCGATTCCTTTGTTCTGACCACGTGATTGAGCGTTGAGATGACGTCAGAGCAAAGGAATAGGAGGCGTAGTCTACTCGAGGCGCTCGACGCAAGATAATCGAAACGAAACTGTCGTAACTTGGCTAGGGGGGCTGAGAATTCATCTTGTCACTTCGTTTTAAGCCTAAGATCTAATGCCAGATTCGATTCAGCTAGTTCTTATTCAACTTTTAAGGTACCTACGGAAACTTCATGAATTATAGTATCAACTATATAGGTACTATATTGTAGTAACACAATAACGAAATCTAAGCAAAAGTTACACCCAATAAATCACATTTTTTATCGACAAAACTTCGATCACGAAATAACGCCAAATCGATTGAAGTAACTCCGTCACGAATTACTGAATCGTACGAGCTTTGAAAACAATGTTAGTTGACTCGATTCAATAGAATCTACTGCGTTATTCTATTGGCCTGAGTCAGGAACGATTGTGTCATTCTATCAGCTTGAGTCGCATATTAAGCTCCAGTTATTCAGTTATTTCATTAGATTTTTCAACGTAATTGCTTTTTCTTTCTCTTCTTTTTCCTGTTTACAGCATGGATATCAGTTTTATGTTCAAAGAATTTTATTGTGTATAAACAAAGGTTGGCGAGAATGCGCAGATTCGCTCGGATTTCTAATTAATTTACTTGTTGAAAGAATTGAGTTTCAATGCAGCGGCTAAGCCGTGGGAGTATTTTGTTTTGAGCACAAAAAGTATTTATAAAGATGCCTATTATAAATACAGGTTGACATTTAAGTAGATAATTAATTCTGTAGTGTAGGTTTGTGTAATTAGAGCTTCAGGTGATGGAACTTATTTTTATTTAGCATAGCATAGTCGGCTTTATAATGTTCCCACTGCTGGGACTCAGGCCTCCTCTCTAGGAGAGGGAATGGGCTGCAATCCACCACGCGGGCCCAGTGCGGGTTGGTGAATGTCACATGTCTTCGAATTTTTTGTTCTAGGACATGCCGGTTTCCTCACGATGTTTTCCGTCACCGTTTTGATTATTTTTATTTATTTATACTTAATCAAAATACTATACGTCCAATTACATTAACTAATATAAAAATATCAAAATTATATGAAAAGGTATTAGTATTGTAGGGGGCAGAGGATGTAAATAATTACACAACACAATGGTCACGCTTGAAAGGCCTCAGCCAATTTATTTAACACGTATAAAAATACAGACTTCACATAACACGTGTAAATATCGAGTCCTTTACGTACATACGCGTGACGCTAACTCACAAATAGTTCACAGTTACTTTACAATACTTCACTGACTCTAATACGTTAGATAACTTAGGAAATCTGGAAATCTAGGGCCGCTCCAGGAGCGTAGGGTGCCAAGACAAACTGTCGCAGTGACGCTTCGAGTCGAACTGCAGAGAGAGAACGTCGTCTTCAAGGAAAGTGCAGCTTAAGTACTTTTTCAGCCGGTCGCAAGTCGTGGGAGAGAGTCCCTTTTCCTCTAGTCTATTTCCTAATCCTGTTGAGGCCGGCTGACGTTCACCTCCCGACCCCCCGCATACGGCAAGCACACCATTGGTCATCAATAGTGGCGTGATTTTCCCCGTTGTAATCTACCAATAGAAACCCAGATTATTCTTAACGGTTTTTCTGTACTATTTACTTCTAAGAACCGCATTATGTACTTCTAAGAACTCAGTACATAGCCTTATATACTATCCCAGTAGCTGATTGGACAATAGTCTGGCCTCTGATAGGCTTGCTCTCTATTATGTACAGCGCTTATGTACATACATTATGCGTCTGTGAATGACGTAATGTTGATTATATTTAGTGATTCTAAATTACATGCTCGTGTCCGTAACAGCCTCCCCCCGGCGTAGCAACGCGAGCCTAACTTCCATCGGCCAGGACAACGAGCCTTCTAACTGGGCGTCTGAAAACGCCTCCACGCGTCTGTACCTCAGCGCTGCGTATGACACCATCAGGTCCTTGTATGGTGCGCACGATCTTCCCATATGGCCATACATTTCTCGGCAGTTGACCATCCGCAATGACTACTATATTCCCCGGTGCGAGTTGCGTGCGTGAATCTCGGACGTCGCCGCGCGGTGTTAACGTTGGTAGGTATTCGTTTATCCAACGAGTCCAGAACTTGTCCGCTAGCGCCTGTGTTGCGCGCCATGTCTTTCGATCGGCGACGTCGCACTGCCCTGTGGTTGGTAGTCCAGTAGCCGAGCCTAATAAGAAGTGGTTCGGCGTGAGCGCCTCCTCGTCGCCAGGTTCAACACTTACGTGTGTGAGGGGTCGCGAATTGACGGTGTGCTCGATCTCGATTAGCAACGTGGAAAGTACCTCCTCCTTTGGTGCGCGTTCCTTCAACACGGCCGACAACGCCGACTTTACACTTCTTATTAGTCGTTCCCACGCGCCCCCCTGATTTGGGGCCCCGGGGTCAATGAACCGCCATTCCATATCTTGCTTAATTGCGAATTCATTGAGGTCATTCGCCCACTGCTTATATGCCTGTTGGATTTCAACATCGGCTCCTCGAAAATTAGTCCCGTTATCGGACATCATAGTTTTAGGCCATCCGCGCCTAGCCGCCATTCTTCTTAGCGCTAATATAGCTGAATCGATGTTCAAACTTGGCAACAACTCTATATGTATTGCTCGCGTGACAAGACAGGTGAACAACATACCCCATCGTTTTTCATGCCGTCTTCCTATTGTGACTGTCATTGGGCCGAAACAGTCTACTCCGCAACGGGTGAACGACCGCAGGTGGGTGTCCAATCGTTCAATAGGTAAGTTCCCTTTGACGGGCCGTATTGGCGGCTTCCTTCGTCGCTTACATGTCACGCAATCTCTTATCAGTGCGCGCACTGTCGGTCGAACCTTTAAAATCCAAAAGCGTTCCCTCGCTTTGTTCACTATATATTCACGTCCCGCGTGATGATCCCGTTCGTGAATCTGACGTAAATATAGTGACGTCATCGGATGTTTGCCTTCCAAGATGGGTGGGCACTTCCTATCTTGAGAAACGTTCGCGGCATTTATGCGACCGTTTAAACGAATGACGTCGTCTTGAAAAATCGGGTCCAATCGGTAGAGTCGACTGGTCCTGTCTACTCTCCTACCTACAGCGAGTCGCGCTATTTCCGCTGGAAAACACTCTCTCTGAGCCTCCCTTATCAGTAGCAGCTCGGCCTCCTGCTTGTGACGCAACGTCAACTGGGTAGCGCGTTTGCGGCATTTGTCGACGAACAGCAGGACATACGCAGTCGTTCGTAGTAATCGTTCGTATGACGAGAAACGAGTCGTGTCGACGAGGCTGGTGATGCGCGCTATGTGCGCGACGATCTCATCACCCCCCTCTCCCTGCGCGATCTCCGTTGGCCAGATGTGTTCTGGTCCGCCCAGGAAGAGGGGACCAGTGGACCATCTGCTGTCGCTTTCCAGTTGTATCATTTCGGGCCGAGTTGCGTCATCGGCTACTTTACTCGCGTACCCTTTTTCCTTGAGGTCATTGACCTGTGACACGTGTGCTTTTTTGAAGTCAGCTGACTTATCCATTTTCCTTTCAATGGTGTCGAGTCTACGAAAGGTCATATCGTGACTCGGTGGTAGGTGTGGCTCATCACTCCGCCACGGCAATCCTACCTCATGGTGACCGTTGACCAGCCGAGCAGTCTTCGTGAAAATATCCTGCGCCCGTTCGTCTGCCAGCACTGTTCTCGGCTGGTAAACTGTCCCCTGAGCGTCGATCGAGATATGCGATGTGGTGAGGTCCTTTAACTCTTCGCAATCCTTGGATATTTCCTGTGGGTGCACGTGCAATGCTGTCCCGCTACTCGCTTCGAATTCAGTTACGCGCCGTGGTACCGTTCCGTGTACCACCCATCCTAGCTGCGTAAGTGAAGCGGCTGGCTCGTTCTGCCGTCCCGTGAGCAAAGTTCGAGACACTATCAAATGCCAATTATCGGCGCCTATCAATAGGCGTGGCTTCGCATTCTCGTAACACACGTCACGTGCAGGTATACGTTTCATGTGTTCGCAGCGTAGATAGCTCGCTTTCACGGTCTGACCGGTTATATTTAAGCGTTTAACAGTACGCGCGCGTATGTTAAAACACTCTGAGCGTTTTCCCTTGATTCCTATTTCCACGCAACGACTGTCTTTCTCTTGTCGCGTGGCCGTAATCCCGTGGACGCGTAACGCTCGCTTAGTTCCTTTCGCGCCCATTTCGTTAGCTATCTCTTCGTCGAGTAGCGTAACAGTGGAGCCCTCGTCCAGTAACGCATGCGTCTCTATTTCCTTACCGTTAGGCCCCCGCAACGTTACTGGGCACACTTTGAGTAACACCGCGCTTATCTCGCTGCCGGCATGGGCAGATGCGGTGGTCGCCGATTCTTCCCTCACGCTCCTGGTCCCACAGTTGGTGGAGGCGCTAGCCGCGTCCGACGTTCGGTCGGCGGTGTGGAGTAGCCTATGGTGCGATCTACGACATTCCTGCTCTCCGCACTTCCTCGCGGTACACTTGAATCGACGATGTTTACTCGCCAGACATTTGAAACATGCTCCAGTTTCCTTGGCCCATTCCCATCTTTGTTGGACCGTCATGTCACCAAGTTTCTTGCAGCTTGGCGTGGCATGTCCCTCGCCACAGCACAAGCACGTCTTCTTAGCCCTCTCTCTCTCGTCCTCGCCAGGTCGCTCGGCGGCGGCGTACGTTGCGGGTACGCGCGCTTTATTCCTCCTAATGACCGCTTGTGCTCTGGCGGGAGCTTGCTGACGCGTCGCTTCCTTTGAAGTCGTAGTCACGGTCGACGAGTACGCGTATCTTACGGCCCGATCAGCTTCCCTCATTAGGTAGCGCGACAGCGTAACGATCTCCGCTTCCACGCGACTACCATGCTCTTGGGCGTAATCACACCAGCGCGCGCGCATGTGTGGGCTGAGCTTCTCTACCACGTGTCTGGACAGCATTGGGTTTTGTAGGTACCCCCTATCATCCAGACACGATAGCACGCTGACGATGTTCTGCAGCTTTATCGCGAACGCGTTGAGTTCAGCGGCCGTCGTACCGAGTCGCGGTAATTTCCTTAAATCGTCGAGCGACTTGTCGATTATAATCTCGGGACGTCCGTAACACTGTTCGAGTGTATGCATTATCACGGCGGGGTCAGCAGCGGTGCAAAGTAGCGCGGACACGGTCTCTCTCGCTTCACCTTTCAGGCTGTTGCGTAGGCGCGCTAAGTTCTCTCCTCGTGAGAATCCATACTCTCGTGTCGAGTCTCGCATTGCTGACTTGAACAGCAACCACTCGTGCGGCGCTCCCGTGAAAATGGGCAACTCTATCGCTTGACGCGGCGGCGGTCGATAACGTGTCATCCTATTTAACGCGTCGGCTAGCTTATCGATATCTCGGGATCGAGATCGAGATCTATGTCGCGACCTAGGCGGTGACCGCGACCTAGGTTCGCGGGGCTCCTTATTCTCTACGCGGGGCGGCTCCTCTCTCGGAAAGTACGCGTGTTCTCGCTCCTCATACTGTGGCGTACGCGGCCTCGTAAATTCCTGCCTACCCCGGGCGCGCTCAGCTTCCTCCCCCCGTATGTGAACCGGGGCGGGTGCGCGTATCGCTGACGACGTTTGATCTATCGCAGTCAGCGATGGTAATTCCTCGTCCCCCGTAGGCTGCGCGCATTGCAGCCAATTATCGATTCGATTATCGGTGTCCGCGACGTCCTGGGCTATATCACTATCTCGATCTGTTTCCTCGCGAATGGTAGCTACATCTATCGCTAATCTCTTCTTAACCAGCTCGGCTTCGAGTTGCAACTCCTGGCGGCGTATCGCGGCGAGGCGCTCCTCAGCATGTAATTCTGCTTGCCTAATGCGCAGTACAGCACTAGCGGTGGATTGGCGCGATCGTACGGATTGGACGGGCGACCTACTATTTATCCTATCAACGGCGGGCGCGGGCGCTGGGATGGCGGTCGCGGCGGCGGCTGACGTTATAGCATCCATCGTAGTGTTCTCGGCTGTCGGCGCGTTCGTAGGCACTGTTGCAGGAACTGGTACAGACGCGGGAATCGTAACGCGGGGGTTAGCGCGTGATAATACTGTCGCGCGGGACGACGGTGACGCGGGGGGGTCTTCAAACACGCGGGCTTGCGTATCTTCGTTCTTCTGGCTTCTTGTAGTCGGCATCCTTCCTCCTCGTTTGGCACCCTAGCTCTATCAATGCCCTAGCGGCCCTATCAGACCTACCGGAGGGCCCTATGAGAGGGATATGCTCCGGCAGGGATGGAAAATGTGCAGGAAATGGAAAGGTGGGGACTACCCTGCAGAGAACTACACGCGCTACGAGGTGCTCAGCAACCGGTGGGAACGACCGGTTGCCTCGGCAGTGCCTACAGTCCGGCCCTCGCAACGTGCGCAGCCTTACAGGCGCAGTAGTGCTGTTCAACCACGTTTGGTTGGCGACACCGCACAATATGTCGCACCGCCTTGAAACGGCGTTAACTCAGGCACGCACCTTTGACACCGTTAGGTGGCACGTACCTGAGCCGCGGTCCACCCGCTTAAAAGGTTCTTGACGCGACGGCGTAAAGGACCCGTGGATCCCTCTCTGCAGCTCGACACGACGGCTTGACACGATGACTTGACACGACGGCTCGACACGACGCTGGCGGCTCGAAGTTCCCGACGTGGCGACAATCCTAAGCACCTACTGGGTCGGACTTGCTGCGTTCCTGTGTTCCTTTTCAATCTTCAGAATAGGTATTCTTCGTAACGTGACTTGCTGCGTTCCTTTTCCCACTTGAAGCGTTCCTTTTCAATCTTGAAAGCTTTCCTCTTCTTTCTTGAAAATAGGTTTCTTCGAAACGTAACTTGCCGCGTTCCTATTCTTACTTGCAGCGTTCCTGTTCGAGCTTGAAGCGTTCCCTTCTTCAATCTTCGACACCCAACTGTATTTCTTCACGTCTCCCCAAAGACGCACAATAAGCCGCTCGATATTCCTTACCAAAGGACCAATATCCGGCTCTCGAAGGACCAAAGTTCCTCTGTAGGGGGCAGAGGATGTAAATAATTACACAACACAATGGTCACGCTTGAAAGGCCTCAGCCAATTTATTTAACACGTATAAAAATACAGACTTCACATAACACGTGTAAATATCGAGTCCTTTACGTACATACGCGTGACGCTAACTCACAAATAGTTCACAGTTACTTTACAATACTTCACTGACTCTAATACGTTAGATAACTTAGGAAATCTGGAAATCTAGGGCCGCTCCAGGAGCGTAGGGTGCCAAGACAAACTGTCGCAGTGACGCTTCGAGTCGAACTGCAGAGAGAGAACGTCGTCTTCAAGGAAAGTGCAGCTTAAGTACTTTTTCAGCCGGTCGCAAGTCGTGGGAGAGAGTCCCTTTTCCTCTAGTCTATTTCCTAATCCTGTTGAGGCCGGCTGACGTTCACCTCCCGACCCCCCGCATACGGCAAGCACACCATTGGTCATCAATAGTGGCGTGATTTTCCCCGTTGTAATCTACCAATAGAAACCCAGATTATTCTTAACGGTTTTTCTGTACTATTTACTTCTAAGAACCGCATTATGTACTTCTAAGAACTCAGTACATAGCCTTATATACTATCCCAGTAGCTGATTGGACAATAGTCTGGCCTCTGATAGGCTTGCTCTCTATTATGTACAGCGCTTATGTACATACATTATGCGTCTGTGAATGACGTAATGTTGATTATATTTAGTGATTCTAAATTACATGCTCGTGTCCGTAACAAGTATGGTGTTGTAGTAAAGTATGATTGAGTATAATTATAATTTGTATTTGAATAATATAATTAGATTATTATTTTTATGCTGTTATATATCTCAGGACCTTTGGAAGGCGTTCGAGGGGCCGAAGCTAACTCGCAGAGGCCCTTTAGAATAATTTTAATGAAACGTGATACCAACCGACTATTATCCCTGCACGCGCTATGCTAGTGCACCTAAGGACAACCCCCGGTTGGTGAAAAATTATTGTGACATATGGAAAACAAAGATAATAGGGCTATGGTTTTTGGAGTCTTAAGTGGACTGGTAACCTGGAGCTATGTTAAGACTATGGCCCCTGCCTGAACAATGTTATGGCAGGAGGTGACATGAACATTCAATAAATGGGCCCCCAAAAACGGTCGCTAGCACGAAGTAACGTAGCAACAAGAGGACAACATATCCTTAGGTGCTTGAGGAGTGGAGAGGTATACCACGGCTATCAGGAGAATCCCGGAAGTACGGTCAAGATTAGTACCAGCACCTAACCGGATTATACATCCTTCTCCCGAGCACGTTTGCTCTTGCGAATACTCAAGCCAGCCAAAGATTATTATTACTATTATATTAAGTATTTGAATAAATTAAAAATATGTCAGGAGATATATTTTTATTATGGTATTTTCATTATGATTAACCAAATCATAATGAAAATACCATAATAAAAATATATCAACATGAAAATACCATAATATAACATATGTAAGTGCTGTTTGTCTTTTCACGAGTCAATCAGTACAGTGTCAATAGATAAGGTTCTAAAAATGATTTCCATCCAAAATCAGAGTAAAATCTGGGTACACAACATAATTCTTACAAACCACAAACCAATAGAACCGAAAAATTTTCAACACATTACTCCCCGAAGGACGAGAATGATCATTCGGGTAACGCAAAAAAAAGTATATAAATTACGAAAACAACCGAACCGTCACGATGTTGCCCGAACACGGCCGAGTGACAAATGCAAGGGTCAGCCAGTTGACAGGTGGCGAGCGGACGGCCGAAAAGAAAAATGGCTGACAAAATGGCCGCTGTGGACGTGTCCCGCATGATTACGGTTTTTTTTGCGCTTGTTGCAAGCGTAGTGTGTGTGTGTTTTATAAAGATTTATACAAAAAACAAACACGTAAAAAGGTTAGAAGAAAATTAAGAGATAAATCCTTAATGGCGTTACAGGATTAAATTGTAGCCCTCCTTTAATAAAATAAGCTTATTCACAAAAAAAATATATAAGCAGATTAACATACCTCTACGAATACAAAGTTAGAATTTGAAATTATAATCCTAATTCAAACGTTTAATATTCATTCGTTAAAATTAAGCAAACATGAATACCTACTTGTTACTTCAGCATGACGCGATCCGTCAAGGGCACCTCGTAATTAAAAATAACACACACACGCTTAAGCATACATATGTGAGTATAAACAAAGAACGGTTCATACATCAAAGCATCAAGAAAATAAATAAGACTCAGCAGTTTGACGAAAATGTTATCCATTAGCGCCACATCAGACCTTATTTCGTGGAAATTACAAATTAACACGGGACGTATCCGGACAAATGACGTTACACGAATCCCGTCTCGATCCCGGGATCTCCAGGATCCCGTATCCCGGGCGACATTAATAAAGGCCCAGATGTTCGGAGCGGGGCTCGAATACTAATTATCGGAAGGAATAAATGAATTAATTTTTGTAATTAGGTACGAGGGAGAAATGTAAAAATGTGGGACTCAAGTGCTAAGGGACAGGGATTTCGTTCGGCCCATTAAGTTTTATGATATTTGATTTATGAGTATTTTAATCAAAGCGGGGAGGAAAGTGCCAGCCATTTGCATAACGGGATGATTGTTTTGTTTGAGTAGGATTGGTTGATTAATTTTGACGTTTTGCAATTATTCAGATGGGATAATAAGTAGGATAGCATCCACACAAAGGAACTCTTTGTCGGTTATTAACTGTGAAAAAAGGTATAAAAAAGTTTTTTAACGAAAATATTATTTTAATAGTAGGTACCTTTGAACTCATGTTTATAAAGTGTGTACATAAATATAAAAAAAAATGTACTTAAGTAAATGATTTTATTTTCATATTACATAGAAATTTCAATAGTGAAATTAATACAATAATAATACTCCACAACTTTCACACAACGCCATCTAGTCCCAAACTAAGCAGAGCTTGTGCTATGAATACTAGACAACTGATAAACATACTTATATATTTCTAAATACATACATATTATAGATATATTACACCCAGACACAGAAAAAATTATCGTGCTCATCACAGTAACATTTGTCCTGGGTGGGAATCAAACCCACGACCTCCGGCGTAGCAGTCAGGGCCGCTGACCACTAGACCAACAGACCTGTCAATATGCATACTAGTAGCCCCAACAGACGTTGTCCTGTCTGAAATCTAGCCATTCGTCAGATAAAATTTCAGAACCCGAGAACATCGCCACCTACCGGGTCCAATTATATTTTCAAAACATTCAGGGACCCATTCAAGTATACTCACAAAACTTCACCAGCCAAGCCGTTTAAAAGGAGTTAGGTGGCAAACATACGTATAGTAGAATTATATATTATAAAGATTAAAATGTACAAACGGAAGCATTAATATGACCAAACTGATATAAATATGCGTCTACTATCGCTGTAAATAAATAAAGTGTACAGCTGCCATTGAATGATTGATACCTTGTTTGAGAAAAAAACGGTAGGTATTTCTGCTTTTTGGCCGCCTTAGTTACCGTGTCAGCGAGAAATAGGTTACACTAACACATCCCCCGGGCATTGTCCTCGTATGAGCACACATATTATGATACTATCTTTCCTTATAAGACGTACGGTTGCACATACGTGATGGAAGCTTCTACGTACAAAATAAGAAGGTGGAAGGAAACAGAATAAGGAGAAGGAAGGTTGATTTTTTCACAGCTTAAAGGGACCGCAGACTTGAGTATATGGTTTTAATTTCAACTCGATACCTTTACGCGTGGTGGATTACGGCCCATTCCCTCTCCTAGAGAGAGGAGGCCTGAGTCCCAGCAGTGGGAACATTAAAAAGCTGATTATGCTTATGCTATTATGCTACCTTTACGCGTTCCCGAGATAATGGGTCTTGACAGAAAGACAAACGGACTACAAAGTGATCCTATAAGGGTTCCGTTTTTCCTTTTGAGGTACGGAACCCTAAAAATTAATTAACGAAATCATAAAAACCTGGCAGTTCCCTGATGAGGTTCCTTTTTGACGTAAGTACTCACTATATGAAAATGAATTATCATTTTCATTTATTTTTAATTGATATAAACTAGTGCTTGACTGGGATTCCAACTGGTGGTAAGCAGTAATGCAATCGTTGATGGTGTAGCGCACTAGTTTATTAAGAGAATAATTATTCACTCTAGCCTTGAAGACACCTAAATTATAATCGGACAGGAAGACCGTAAGGCAAATTGTTCCAGTCCTTCTATGTACGCGGTATAAAAAACGAGGCGAAGCGTCAACAACGTAAGGGTGGACACTCGCCGTGCGTAGGATTGGCGGCCGATGATTTCCGAAGAGAAACAGGGGCTTCCACGACCTTCACAAGATCACGAACTATTTACACGAAATCTTGTTATAAAGTCAATATTTACGCATATTTTTCAACAACGCCTTTATCAAAACACAGCAAGAACCACCCTTCACAAATTCCTAATCTTATCTCCTTCAATTTCCCAAAACTAAACGCCACAATCTGACCAAAATAAATCCAATCCCAGTGATTATCTCTCAACCAGTTTGTATCAAAATAATCCTAACTCGGTTATATTTACTTCCTCTAATAAGGCCGGGAGTCGGCCCCGGGCTGCATACAAATTTATTGGCACAACAAAGTTACTGGCCCCGACACTGTGACGAGGGACGGCGGGAATCCTGTATACTCGTGTAGCGCAGCCTTAACTCACTATATTAAATAATAAAATCTCCGGGGCCTTTTTTAAGGTTCTGGTTTTAATAAAGTTGTATATTTTTTTGTGTAGTAGCTGAAAATGTCGTAAATTCGGAGCAGTCTATGTCCTCGGGTAGACTGAGTTGATTAAAATGTCGCGATGTAATGTATTTGACTGAAAGATTTATGAAAATTTAGTAGGTACACCTTATACTAGTTTCTGTAACATATTTTTAACGCAAGGCTTCTGCTAACGCTGATTTGCTGACCCTGGCAGTTTAACTTGCATTCCACTACTATTGTTTTATATTTTATTTTAACGCTGCCCCACACTAAGAATTACTCCTGTATCGTAAGTGCGACCTGGCGAATGCACCGCTCTCGAGCCGTTCGCGAGCCGCTCATGAGCCGCGAACGGCGCTCGTGCATTTCGCGCACGGCTCATTCGTACGAAGCCCCCTGCCCTGCTTTCAAAAATGAGATTAGAGTTAACTCTAATGACGTCATCGGGTAGATACTCTAAGCTCGCATTTTTGAACGCGAACGTAGAGTTCAACTGTCAATGCCAAGCAACTGTCATTCCTACCGCTTACACCAACCTACCCTGCTCGGAGTTAGAGTTAGTTGGGTTAACTCTAGGGTAGCTACTCCAGTTATAAAAGAACGACTCTGGGTTGCAACTCGAAGCTACTCTGGTTATTTTTGAACGCAGGGCAGCGTTACGCGTGCTTCGTACGATCATGAAATACACGCGCGCAGTTCGCAAGCGGGTCGCGAACGGCTCGCGAGCGGCGCAATCGCCAGATCTGGATACACCTTCACCCAAACTCGGAATCTGTAGACCACACAAATATTTGTTCCATGTAGAAATCAAACCCACCACCTGCAACACAGCTGTCAAACGCTCAACCACTGCGTCAATCCTGCCGTCAGAGCTCTTGTCCATGCATTAAAACTGCCCAATTAGTACATTAATCGTCCTAGTACTAAATTGCATTGATGAGAGAATTCCTAACGATTCTAAAATTTCAGATTCGAATTCCAACGTGTTAATTAAAGCGAAATTGGGTCTCTTTGATGAATTTAGACGGAATAGGCGTTGGAATTGCATTAGAAGCAAAGCTATGATTATAACGAGATGTGCACATGGACACTCACGGTGCGGGTACTCCACAAACTGTATTAGGACTTTTTTTTTGGTGGGAAAGTCATCCGATGCTCCGTGCATCCCCCGTTCTTGGGCGGAGTGAGAGGACGTGTCAGACTTACTGACTAAAAACCCACTCCTATTTCCGTCCTTGTCTTTCATACCAGGGCCGAGTCTTCCTTTCAGAAGCAGACCCTTGGCCCCAGTAGGCTTCGACCCTGCTGGGCCCCTACGGTTTACTGACATCTCCCTGAGGTGTGCGTGGAACAGTAGACGCCATTGACGACTTGGACTCGATCCGGACGGTTACCGGACGATCGGACGGCGAGCTACCCATTGCTCCGAACTGGTCCACCTGTTATATTCTGACTTCTTTTTGAGGTGGGGTAATTATCTGATTATTTCTCCATTTTCTCCTGCTTTAGAGAGAGAGAAAGAAAGGGCGTGTCAGACTTTTATTGACTAAAATCACACCTATTTTCATTCAATTGCCCTTAGCGTTCCAGGATTGCGTTCAGTTGCATTTAGGGTTACGGCCCTAGACCGCTACGGTTTTGCTGACCATCTCTTTGAGGAGCGCGTGGAACACTACGAACCCGTCGACGACTCGGTTTCGATCCGGATGGTTACCAGACGGCCGGACGGACGAAATTATGACGTGTCATCATCATCTTCCTGCCCTTGCCCCATCTTATTTGGGGTCGGCACAACATGTTTTTTTCTTCCATTCTATCCTGTCAACCGTCATGCTATCACTAACTTCCTTTTCTTTCATATCACTGTTCACACAATCCATCCATCTTTTCTTTGGCCTCCCTCTCCCTCTCCACCCATCCACATGTATTCTCATAACTCTTTTAGTAACATGCGTTTCATGTCTCCTCTTTACATGACCATAACAAGACAAAGATTCCCTTTCAACTTTTTAGTCACTGGCGCAACTTTCAAACTTCCTCTAATATACTCATTTCTCACTTTATCCATTCTCGTCACACCACACATCCATCTCAACATTCTCATCTCAGCTACATGCAATCTTTTTTCATCCGTCTTTTTCACAGCCCAACATTCTGATCTATACAGTATGACAGGTCTTATCACGGACTTGTAGATTTTACCCTTCAACTTGGGAGGCATCCGTGGGTCACAAATTGTTCCAGTAACCTGTCGCGTGTGTCACGTGTATGACTAAAATTATTGAATAGAACCGTCACCAATTTCTCCCATTTTTTACTGTTAATTTGACTTAATTTCACATTTCAAGCTTCGCAGCCTGTCGATAGCTTCAAAAGATGTCATGATCGATGTAAACAAATTAAACATTATTTTATCGCGCTATAAATTAACAGGAAATAATAAAATTCACGCAAGCAATAAGAAAGTGTTAGGGGTAGAACTTAGTTGTGTGGACTTGTAATAGCGATTTTATGTTCACCTGTAAGGATTAAGATCGAAGATGAGAAGACGAAGCGGATGAAAAATTTGATGGTAGCTTAAGAAAATACACAATACCTATGCAACTTTATTTTTAGTATATGCGAAACCTGAATATAGTTTGTTCAGAATCAGTAACTGAATCGATTCCAACGATTTTTACACCTTGTTATATTTTTGTTCCAAAAATATTTAAAAAAGGTCATAAGTTCGACACCACCGACACTAAGTACAACATAGATCACGGCAGGTCATAGCGGGCATTAGGTGTCAGCTCACAGCTGGGTGCGGGAGCAAACCAACCCCTCAGTCGCCCGGATGGCCCGGTGATCATGTATTTGTGCGGATAATCAGGTAACATAACAAGTTTATAACTTTGTGATTTTTCATGATACAGTTAAGAAATCACGCACATAGATTCTTTACATAAAAATACTAAACACGTGGTTTGGGTTTCGTCTATACTAAAATATTTATTATTTTTATAAGGATTAATAAATTGTTGACAATATGACCGGTCTTAAACATCATTCAACGATTTGATTTACTTTCTAATACGTATATTTAAAATCATGATATCTCTCGAATGGAATGTCCAAATTAAATTATTTAAAAAGAAATATACAGGCACTGAATTAGTCTTAAATATGAAATAGTTTATTTTGGTAAGGATTAATACAAAGGTACAAAAGAACGACAATTTGTAGAAGTGGTGCATAAAATCAGTTTTTAAATAAAAAATATAATTGTGACATAATTATAACAGTTACACATTATGGTGTCGCGACACTTTTTGTAGATAATAATGTGTTCTGCAAAATTGTTGTACATTATTTTGTTCTATCATAAATAGTTTTCGCAGTACACGCGATTTAAGGAAATTTTTAGGTCATTTATTTACAGTTTGGTTTACCTTATTGGAGTTTTAGTAAAGAACCCTATTATTTTTCAAAATAAAATATAGCCTACGTCACTCCGTGATAAAGTAGCTTTCCATTGGTGAAAGAATTTTAAAAATCGGTTCAGTAGTTTTTGAGTTTATTCATTACAAACAAAAATACAAAAAAATCTTTCCTTTTTATAATATCAGTATAGATTTTTATCCGCATTTCATCAAGCAGACTTAATCGCTCCAACCGCACTCTGTGTCCGGACCCTTACCCGCTATTTTCTATAACGTAATGAATCGCACGTCACTACCAGCGGTCACCGCCTTCCAAATTAATTTTCCTTTCTTTGTGATCGCTTGTCGTCCGTCAAAACCTTTGCATCATTGAAAACAAAAACATATTTTTTTTCTACATTTTGTTTTTTTTATACAAAAAAAGAGGTTACGACAAAAGAGTTGTTGTTGTTATTTATTTTGTTTTGTTTTAGGGTTCTGTACGAATAGGGTGCTAATGAGACTCTAAGCTGTCTATCTGTCTGAGATATTTGCCTGAGGTCTGAGTCCCCGCAGTGAGAAGGCTGACTATGCTTAAGCTGATTATTATTATGGGTTAGTATATCTCAGAAACCTGGAGTCCTCGACCTTTGGAAGGCTTACGAGAAACCGAAGGCTGATTATGCTATTATTATATATGTTGCAGTCAAAACTCTTAACCAGTCAAAAGTACTATTGACTAGCAAAATCAGTCAAAAGTACTTTTGACTGAACAGGTTGGTCAAAAGTGGTTTTGACTGAAAATTATTGGTTATTAGTACTTTTGACTGCAAATTTGCGGTTAAAAGTACTTTTGACTGACGCTCTTCGTCAAAAGTAGTTTTAACTGCAATAAAGCTTCAGTCAAAAGCACTATTAACTCTACTGTTTACTGTACTGTAATGGTGTTTTCTTTTCATCAAATTTCGTGTCTTCCACATTCATTGCATACTTTTCAAATTTTTATTTTATCATCACATTGAAATGACTATCTTTCATAATTATCTTCTATCGCTAAAATTCTTTGCAAAAAGCGTTCTTTCTTTTCGTAGTCACTCACACACATCACACACATTGTTTTTCCAATATCAGCACGTTCTCCACTAATAATGAGAAATATAAAAGTTTTTAAGTGCGTTTGTCGTTATTTTTATCGACACCCTTAACTTTTTAAGAGTTTTGACTGATACGACCAGTGAAAACCACTTTTGACGGAATCACTTAGTCAAAAGTACTTTTAACCAGCTCCATTGGGCAAAAGTACTTTTAACTGTTATTTTAGTCAAAAGTATTATTGACTAAAGTATACGTTCAAAAGTACTTTTGACTGATTTTTCCAGTCAATAGTACTTTTGACTGGTTAAGAGTTTTGACTGCAACATATATATGTAGTTAGTTTATTAATTTGTGTATGTATTGTATTTGTATGATATTTATGGTATATTAGTATATCTTTTCTTGTACCTATTCGCCTTTTCTCTCTCTTTTATTGCACCTTCCACTATTTATCTCTGCATCACCCTAAGGTTGACTGATAGAAAATAAATAAATATTTATTCTATGTAGTTTTCTAAGAAAATGTTAAACATATAGAATGGGGTTTTTTTAGGTGGGAAAATCATCTTATGACAAATCTCGCTCTTGGGCGGAGCGAGAAATAGTGTCAGACTTTTACTGACTAAAAACCCACTCCTGTTCTTTCTTTGCCTTCGTCCCAGGGCCCCAGGTTTCACTTTCACATTAACCGTGGCCCCAGTGGGCTTCGACCCTGTTGGGCCCCTACGATTTGCTGACATCTCCCTGAGGCGCGCGTGGAACAATACGCGCCGTCGACGACTTGGGCTCGGTCCGGACGGTTACCGGACGATCGGACGGCAAGCCACCCATTTCTCGCCGTCCGCAAGCCCGCGCCTACGGTGGCCGGAAATCGGGAGAGTAATACCGCCTCTTAATTCGTCTTTATAAATGATACAGTCTAAATCAACCCTTTTTATTAAGAACATCGTAACAAAACTTTGAATCTTTGCAGGAATGAGTTTTTTCTTCCAATATAGAAAGATATTTCGGTACGATAAAACCATTCTAAAAAAATAAATAACTTAACTGTTCATACAACTACTGATCTAATGGAATGGCTGCCATTGACATATTTTCATGTCGTTCGACGTTCATCCTGAAAAGGGTCGATATATTTGAACATAGGTAGACCACGGTTTGGATAAGGACTTATAAGGACTTAGGTAGGATACCTATTTTGTACACTACTGAAAAAAAATATTGGCTGCAAAAAAAAGCCGCTGGCAAAGTTTATAAGAACATACTGACATGGATGTCGCCGGATGGTCGATGTGGCCGAAAGGTTCTAGAGTGGCGACCGCGCACCGGAAAACGCAGTGTTGGAAGGCCTCGCACAAGGTGGACCGACGACCTGGTGAGGGTCGCGGGAGTGCGGTGGATGCGAGAAGCACAGGATCGGTCGTTGTGGCGACGCTTGGGGGTGGCCTATGTCCAACAGTGGACGTCTTTCGGCTGAAATGATGATGATGATGATGACTGACATGTTTACGTTCATATTGACACGAAACCCTCAAGCAACGCATCCAAATCGCTCTTCAGATTTTAAAAACAAAAGACTATTTTCCCATTTTTTTTTTGTTTTTGGGTTCCCTACTCAAAGGGTAAAAACGAGACCCTATTACTAAGGGTCCACTGTCCGTCTGTCTGTCTGTCTGTCACCAGGCTGTATCTCATGAACCGTGATAGCTAGACGGTTGAAATTTTCACAGATGATGAATTTCTCTTGCCGCTATAACAACAAATACTAAAAACAGTATAAAATAAATATTTTAGTTGAAGAGTAACAATTTATTGTATGGAAGCTCCACAATATTTTTTATTTTGTGACTTTTTACTCGATTTTAATATGTAGTAACGGAACCCTTCATGTGCGAGTCCGACTCGCACTTGGCCAGTTTTCTTTTTTAATAGAGTGATGGTACACAGTTCCAATGAATTGATTTACTGTGCACGGTTTCAATTTATCAGCAATCCGGCGACAGACAGACAAAAGACCTCTGTTTGCGAATATGTTACAGGTTTCCTGTTTTGTCGTCATAACTTTTTCTCTTTTTCCTCGCCATTTTTCCGCATACCATTGTTTTATAAACTCTCATGCATCCAATTTGTTTTTACAAGTTTTTTTTTGTTTGTTATTCCGTATGGTGTGCATAGGTGAATTTTGTTTTCGAAAAAGGATTATTGAAGTCTGTTATTAACCCTTTACCTGCTTTTTTTTAGGTGGGACGTCATCCAATGATTTCTCCCGTCCTTGGGCGGAGTGTCAGACTTTTAGTGACTAATATCCACTCAAATGTTCCTTCTTTATCTTGCGTTCCAGAGCCGAGTCTTTATTTCAGAAGCAGACCCTTGGCCCCAGTAGGTTTCGACCCTGCTGGACCCCTACGGTTTGCTGACATCTTCTTGAGGCACGCGTGGAACAGTATGCGCCGTCGACGACTTGAGCTCAGTCCGGACGTATACCAGACGGTCGGACGACGAGCTTCCCATTGCTCACCGTCCACAAGCCCACGCCTACGGTGGCCGGAAATCCCGGCGGCTGGGGCGTGAACGCCGCTCCCTCGCACGTGCACGTGCGGCCTCCTCCTTTGCTCAAATTACTGCTTCGCGAAAGGAGGCGATCGCCTGCCATTCCTCCTCGCTTCAGACCATGGCCTGCACCAAAGCCTGGCGCGAGGCGAGAAATTGTTGCCACCGATCACCCCCACGAGGACACGGCGGTGCTCTGCCCAAGCGGGGCACACCTTTACCGTATGCTCCACCGTGTCCTCCGGGCGGTCCATACAGTGGTGGCACCCGGGCATCACTTCCGCACGAATCTGGTGCAGGAACCTCCCGAACTGACCATGTCCGGTGAGAACCTGCGTCATGCGGAAGGTGAGGACGCCATGAGGTCTTTCCAGCCACGCCTCAAAGAATAGTACTTACCGCCATGATTATGGCGTGCCCAAGCCGCATCTGGTTAAACTGGAAACCAAGACCAAGCTAGTTAGGAAGAGGCTAGCAAGATGATGACACTACTAAAACAACAACATTCACAACGATCCGCAAACACAACACAATCACTTAAGAGGACAGTCCATGGTTCTACGTTTCCTTGTACGAGTCTGCAGATAGCGACCCCATCAATTAAGCCCCCCCATAAACAGCCCATGGCGACCCCATAACAATTGTGATAAAAGTTAACAGGGCTATGCATAATTTTTCTATGTAAATGGTTTTGAATGAACCTTGTGACATTATACAGGGTGTTGGTTAAATTATTGGGTTATTTGGGGTGATTCATTAATTGCAATGGGGTTCTTAATGGGGTTAAATAGAATGGCTTACCTGTGTCATGCTTTGTGATCATTAAACCGGTAAATGTCATAATTTTTTGCCTTTGTTTACTGGTTACGATGAATAGAATTTTTCAGAATCTCACAACATCATCATTTCAGCCGACAGACCTTCACTATTAGGCATAAGCCTCCTCCAAGTTGCACCGCAACGACCGGTCCTGTGCGTCTCGCATCCATAAAATCCTCGGACGGCGAGCAATGGGTAGCTCACCGTCCGACTGTCCGGTAACCGTCCGGACCAGGCCCAAGCCGTCGACGGCGCGTAGTGTTCCACGCGCACCTCAAGGAGATGTCAGCAACCATAGGGACCCAGCACGGTCGAAGCCTACTAGGGACCATGGGTCCCCGCGGCTCTGGAAAAATGGCAAAAAAGGAACAGGAGTGGGTTTTTAGTCAGTAAAAGTCTGACACGCCCTCCTACCCCGCCCAAGAGCGGGGGACGTCATTAAATGATTTTCCCACATAAAAAAAGCCATCAGATTCTCCTGACCCTCACTAGGTCATTGGTCTACGTTGTAGGAGACCTACCAACCTCTCGGTCCCATCAACCATCTGTTCACCAAGCAATGCATCCTGCCTGGATTAATCTTGCACACGAATGGACCATGACCTTTTTTTAAGATGGGAATTCATCAAGTGAAATCTCTCACTTTAGGGTAGAGCGAGAGGATGTATTAGACTTTTAGTCACTAAAAGGCTATGGTAACTGTTTCAAACGTCGTTCCCGCAACGGATAGACCATGACCTGAAGTATAATATATGTAGTAATTTTATCCTACATTACAATTCATATTGGATGTTGCGGCTGACAGCTGTCGGATTCATACAATGTACCTCCCTATCCTTATTCGTAAATATGCAGAGGCATATTTTCATCTTGCTGTCATCCTACCTGTAGTGGACGCACTGACACAGGGGGTTACTGACTCGTTACGTCACCAGCAGGTAGGTTCAACACGTCCGTCTCCGTCAACGGCTCGTATCAGACTGACCGTCCTGCTCGTGAACTCGAGACAAGTATACAAACAATACACTACCCATGCTATGTAAAAAAAAGACTTTAGTAATACGTTTCTCCGGTGGTCCTTGCAGACATTTTATATTTAGCCTCCTTTAAAATCGTAACGGAAAATAAATAAACACGATAGAATTTCGACTCAGAGGTATTTATCGATACTCAGACCTCTCAAAAGCAGAAGAAGAGGAACCAATAAATTATATTTCTCGGAAAGCTCATAATCTCAATTTACACACAAAGTTAGTTTAAGTGGTCTATCTGGTTCAGATCCACATGTCATGATCGATCTTGAGTAGTGAATTTCTAATTATAAATACTTACCTACTATATTTCACCGGAACACTATGGCGGCGCGGCCAGTCGCAGCTACCAACAAAATGCATACAGCTCTATAGAGTGTCCGTTTAGTTGCGCAACCAATTTGGTGGTGCGACCAGCTCGGACGCCAGTCCGGCCGCCAGTGACGCCTCCACTAAAGAGTATGTAAGAGTATGTATGTAGAGTTGATGAAGAGGGTTTCACTCGAGTAGAAAAGAAGAAGAAGAAGCCCTGTTCCCGTAACCTGTGCGGTACCGCACCGAGTGGACCAAATATGCTGCTGCGTCCTGCTGTGCCTACAACGCAGCTGTATATTTCACGTCTGCATTGCTCTACGAAGGTTGAGGAAGTCGTGGAGTATATGAAGATAAAGAGCAACTAGACTCTGAGGGTCGAAAGGCTGGATTCGCGCCATGACACCAACTTCAAGTCGTTCGTGATACGAGTTCCAACCCACCATCTACAGACCTTTTTGAGAGAGGACTTTTGGCCGAAAGGTGTCGTGTATCGACGTCCGAGGAAGGCTACGCGACACCACGCAGCGGAACACGACGCCGATGTTACGTGTATAATTATAGTTTGTGATATTTTTAATATGTATTAGTTTATTTTGTTTATAAGATTGTATTATAATGTATTTTATCTATGGGCCTTAATTGCCTGACAATAAAGAAATAATAATAATAATAGGTATATTTCACCGGGGCACCATGGCGGCGCGATCATTTGCGCCACCATGGTGTTCTCAGAACTTGTTCACGATTTTCAGCAGATAATTTAAGCAATAAGATAGGTACCTATATTGATTAAAGACAAAAAATGACAAAAACATTACTTACCAAGAAAAATAAATAACTGTTCAGTATATTTTCTTTGCATAACTAAAGGAACAGTTGTGTTTCTCCAAAAAAAAGTAATATAAAAAAACAGTAAAGTACTCGTAGATACATAATTCACACGCTCAAGCGACACTCCGCATGCGTTTGTAACAGCGACTTTGGAGAAAACAAATGAAATAAGTCATTTGAATCGTGCCATAATGAGTCATCGCGGCGCGACTTGCAGTCGTATCACTCGCGCGAGTGAAACAAATGACAAGCGATAAACGCGTGAGGGATTCAGAATCAGAGCTAATAGCGTAGTGACACAGGAAATTTTGCTGAACATTAATGTCACAAAATAGACAATCTATAGAAAGAGGCTAATCGTAGCGTGGGTCGTAGTGACGAAGGTGACACCAGCAGCCTGCGACTTCACTTGGTGGTTAAGACCTGCCTCTTATGTAGTGGTTGCGGGTTCTAAACCGAGCAAGTACGAATGTGAGTTTCTCCCATTAATATGTACTTTTCTAAGCTTATCTAGGACATTACTGACGCCCTGTCGCGCCTCGGAATGCATGTAAACCCGTTGGTTGGTTAGTTTGGCCATTCGTAGATCTTTGAAAATTATTACAGGTATTCAGACGCCAGAAAATCCAAGGAGTATCGTGTTGCTGGTTGCAACTGGATGTCGAGGGCTGATAGGTAGTCGACTCCACTTAAAAACATAGGTATTCAGTCGCATCTAGCTAGGCTAGGGTTTTTTTTTTTTATAGGTGGGAAAATCATCTTATGACAAATCCCGCTCTTGGGCGGAGTGGGAGATAGTGTCAGACTTTAACTGACTAAAAACCCACTCCTGTTCCTTCGTTGCCTTCGTCCCAGGGCCACGGTTTCGTTTTCACACTACCCATGGCCCCAGAGGCTTCGACCCTGCTGGGCCCCTACGATTTGCTGACATCTCCCTGAGGCGCGCGCGGAACAATACGCGCCGTCGACGACTTGGGCTCGGTCCGGATGGTTACCGGACGGTCGGACGGCGGGCCACCCATTGCCCGCCGTCCGCAAGCCCGCGCCTGCGGTGGCCGGAAATCGGGATCGGAATCCCGGCGGCGGTTGGGGCGTGAGGACCGTTGCCGTTGCCTCACGCGATCGGCCGCCTCTTTTGCTAGCATTACTGCTTCGCAGAAGGAGGCGACCGCCTGCCACTCCTCCTCGCTCCGGACCATGGCCTGTACCAAGGCCCGGCGCGAGAGATCGCCGCCGCCGATCGCCCCCACGAGGACACAGCGTTGCTCTTCCCAAGCGGGGCACACCTCCACCGTGTGCTCCACCGTGTCCTCCGGGCGGTCCACACAGTGGCGACACCCGGGCGTCGCTTCCGCATGAATCCGGTGCAGGAACTTCCCGTGTTCGGTGAGAACCTGCGTCATGCGGAAGGTGAGGACGCCGTGAGGTTTTTCCAACCACGCCTCAAAGAAGGGACTTACCGCCATAATTGTGGCGTGCCCAAGCTAGGCTAGGGTGACGATTTACCAATTAAGAGCGTCTTTTTCGAGGTACATTTTCATACAACCTCTCTTACGTGATTATGATGTTATTACTCATCTTTCTCTAGATATTTTGGATACACAGCTATCTTGTGGATATTATCTAGGCTTCTATTGAAATCAAAACATAAATTTGAGTAAAACTAATCTAGTAAATACCTCACATCAACAGAAGCCTTGCACATTTAATCGCGACTCTGAATGACGACATTTTTTCTGAAATACTTTTCAGGGTTTAAAAAAAATCACGTATTTCCAAGATACGAGATAGCGGTCAAGCGCGAACCTATCAAGAATAAAAAAAAAGGTTTGGGAAATATTCGAGTAAATCACGGAATTACCGAACGCCAACAGAGTTTTCAGGTGTTATCTCTCTTTTTTGCATTGCCTCTTCATCAAACATCGTCGTTTTGTGTTAGATGAAGCAACAAGCTATGCTCGATGTTGACGATAGGCGAGTGGAAAAGGACCCTCTTAAACGCTTAGTCCGGCTCTTTATCCGGGTCGGGACGACAAACGTACGCGACTTTTCATCAAGACACAATCTTGACAAAAAGTCGCGTACGCTTGTCGTTTGACGTAAATCTCGTCGGCCGAGGTCATAAATGGGGCCAAAGGCTTATTATTCGTTTATTAGAGTAAACAGAGCCATAAGCCGTAACAACTTGCCGACATTTGACATCAAAAAATTCCTAGAAAAGTAAATGTATGCTGAAAGCCTATTGAGAGTAAATAGGCATTTATATTTTCGTATGATATACACTGGCGTAGGTAGCAAAGGGCCAGGTGGGATAGTACCCCAGGACCCCAAAGCTCGGGGCCCCTCCAAAACCTGATTAGCAAACCTCTTATTGAACTAGTGAAAAATTCTCCCACCTTTGAAATAAAATAAAATAGAACCTCCTTCTTTTTGAAGTCGGTTAAATAGGTTGCAATACTACTTTAATCATGGAAAATCGATTCGGTTAGTAGAACTCGAAGTCTAACACTTTCTCCCGCTTCACTCAGAGCACGAGAGGTTATTTGATGATTTCCCATGTAAAAAACTGGTGCGCCTCACCATCAATGATTGCATTACTGCTTACCATCAGGTGGGATCGCAGTCCAGCACTGGTTAATATCAATTTAAGCTGTTGATCCCCGCACGAACGCCCGTTCGTGCGCCATTGTCTTACTATTGTGTCTCTAATTACGCTACTCCAAAAGTTAAAAAACAGAGTGGCTAGAAAGGCGCCACAGCATCCTTAAGTTCCGCCTGACGCAGTTATTCTGCTTTGCTAGTTCTCCGGACATGGCCAGTTGGTGTAGTGAGGTACTTGTTTTGGATTCGAGCGGAAGAAATGCCCGGGTGTCATCATTGTGCGAATTGTCGATAATGTGCTGTGGTGGAGCATAAGGTGGAAGTGACCCCGCTTGGACGAAGCTTGTTTTCAGGAGTTACAGTTCTTGCTTTGAATTGTATGATTGGCTTGTCAAATGAAAAAAAAAAATTTTTTATTGTTGATAGGTTCGCGCTTGACCACTATCTCACCTGATGGAAAGCGACGATGCGGTCGACGATGGAGCGCGCTTACCTAGAAATAACCTATTCACTCTTGACTTAAAGACTCCCGGGTTGTAGATAACCCAAATCTTTCTGTCTGACCAAGATTAATGAAAAAACGAGTTACTCTCGTTAAGTTGGTGACAATACAAGTGGAGATTAGAAGATAGAGAAGCTTCTCTGACACAAAAGCCATTGCAAGACGAAGATTATTAGAGCAACTGTTTTTTTCTTGTTGCATTTTTATATAGAGCAAGTCTCACAGACATTATGAGGTAGCGATCGCAGAAAAACCTAAAAGAAATTAATAGTAGTACATTTTGATACAAGTGGAGATAGTTTGTTATTGCGACCGAGGCGACATTTACCCGAGCCGCAGGTGAGGGTGTTATGGAGCCGAGTGCTGCAGTGATAAATTTCCATGTGTATCAAACGAGGTTTTTAATACACTTACGAAGACATAAGTACACGGGGGTTGGGTTGACGCGCGACTCGTGGGAATCGCTTATCACCCAGCCTGATACAATAAATAAATGTAATAAAATTAGGTTCTGGAGTGGCGACCGCGTACCGGAAGACGCAGTGTTGGAAGGCCCCCTACAAGGTGGACCGATGACCTGGTGAAGGTTGCGGGAATCCGATGGATGCGAGACGCACAGGATCGTTCGTTGCGGTGACACTTGGGGGAGGCCTTTCGAGTAAGTTATTGAAAAAAAATTACCTACAATTTAAATTGATGATATAAACTGTAGGATAGAGAGACAAGAAAAACAGACAAACTTAATTTGTTCTCTTGAATATCTATAGAAATAAAAGGAAAATTGTACAATGTACGGTCAGCAGCATATGGTTTGGGATTTTTCTCATTTAGACAGAAACAAAGAAAATTGCAATTATTGACATTATAAAAACGGAAGCATAGCCCGAAGAATCGCCAAATCTAAGTGGCAGTGAGCAAGGCACATTGCTCACAGAACATATTTATAGTCGACGGGGCCGAAAGGTTTTGGAGGGACGACCGCGCACCGGAAAACGCAGCGTTGGAAGGCCCACAAGATGGACCGATGACCTGGTGAGAGTCGCGGGAAGGCGATGGATGTGAGACGCACAGGACCGTTCGTTGTGGCGACACTTGCGGGAGGCCTGTTTCCAGCAGTGGACGTCTTTCGGCTGAAATGATTATGATTAAAACGAAAACTCCTTAAAATGAAACAAAAAATAAACAGGGCAAGTGCGAGTCGGACTCATGCACTGGGGGTTCCTTACAAACTTACCTATGAAAACAGTTTGATTCTCGAGTTGAGTTACGAAGATTTTTCCGAATCGCAAAAAACTATTTTTTGCTGAACTACTAATTTACAGTTTTCAGATACTTGGGGTGTATACGGGGTCCCAATCAACACCTATCGGGACCCAAGCCAACCTCACCTGCACGTGGTGCACCCTGCTGATAAACGAACGAGGCTATGGCGACCCGCCAACACGCACTGGACCAGCGTGGCGGGTTATGGTCCAAACCCCCTCAAATGCATAATGCAACGAGAAACAGGCCCCACGTGCCCGGTGACTCCAGCGGTTGTGCTAGCGTGGACGGGCGTGGGCGCAGCCCTGGGGTCTGGGGTGCTAAGAATCTCCGGGCGGGATCGATCAACCGTCGACGACTGAGACGCACAGGATCGTTCGCTGTGGCGACGTTTGGGGGAGGCCTATGTCCAGCAGTGGACGTCTATCGGCTGAAATGATGATGATGATGAGATACTTGTGCTATGTGACCTTGCTCCATGCCAAATTTCAGGATTCTAGAACAACGGGAAGTAGCCTATGCATTTTGATTCCCTTGAGAGTGTCAAAATACACGTTTTTTGCGACATAAACGGCCGTATCTTTTTTTTTCAGTAACTCAGAAGTTTAATTTTTTCACAGTTTCAAGGGACCGCAGACCTGAGATATACTCAGGTTTTAATTTCAACTCGATACCTTTACGCGTTCCCGAGATAAAGGGTCTTGATAGACAGACAGACGGACAACAAAGTGATCCTATAAGGGTTCCGTTTTTCCCTTTTGAGGTACGGAAGCCTAAAAAGGATAGATTTTCAATACTATTTGTCACACTTCCAATATTGTCGCTATATCATAAAGTTTTTCACTCTGAACAGATTAAATACCAGACTGGCCAAATTTACATCACAATATGTATAAAAAGAAAAACAATTTTAACGTCCGAATCCCACAAAAGTAAAGCCATTATAATAATCCCCAATTTTAAGTGACAAACGTCCTTTGAAATCTAAGATCAACAAACAAACATGGACACCCAATTCGTATTACACAAAAACCGATTTGTTACCATTTATGAAAATCCTTAGGGTTGTAACGTAAAAAAAATACAGTCATAAATTTGTATCCCCATTTCATTTGCTGGCTGTACCCTGAGGGCGAGGCAATCAGGGTTGGGATATAAAAGGATAGCTGAACCATCGTAAAATGTCCTGTACCAAGATTGTATGGGATTTGTACGTACTTGCGGATAAAATGTGTATTTTTTTTCGGTGCGGAGTTAAGAATGTGATAGCCCTAGCTAGGTAGTTAGGTTGGAACAGGGGTGAATATTAACTGTGATAACTTTTTAGAAATTCAAACATAACCATCAAAATTTTAAACCCCTTTTTTCAGGGTAGAATAAAGATAAAAAAAAGTTTGATAAGCCATTTGTGAGTGTGATTTACGAGAATAGATTAGTTTTAGTACCTACGGTCTTTAATTCTTTTTTGTACACAAAAACTTAATATAGTACACACCCAAGACATCGACGGCGCGTATTGTTCCACGCGCGCCTCAAGGAGTTGTCAGCAAACCGTAGGGGCCCAGCAGGGTCGAAGCCTACTGCGGCCAAGGACTTGGTTCTGAAAGGAAGGTTCGGCCCCGGTACGAAAGGCAACGAAGGAACAGGAGTGGGTTTTAGTCAGTAAAAGTCTGAAACTATCTCACGCTCCGCCCAAGAGCGGAGGATGTCTTTGGATGATTTCCCTACAGAAAAAAAAAATAGTACACTATAGTACACAATAATTTGAGAATTCATGTACTAAGGCGAATTTAACTCAACAATGAGTTGTCTCCCATCAAACCTTTGAGTGTCAGAGAGAGAACACATTCGAGGGAAGGATCCCGGGTACAATTAATAAACCTACATAAATATGTCTGATATATAAAAATATACGTGCATACCAATACCTACCAATACGAGTATATACAAATATTTTGTCAGTTGTAAAAAAGAAGTACTCTTCAAATATTTTGAAAATATTTTTTAAACTAGTGGATATCCCGGCGTGTTCTATAACACTAAAAAAATAAATACATTTTTCTTTATTTGTTTGTAATTTGCATTGTTTTAATTATCTAAAGAGTACATGGAGTAGGTTTGAGGTCACACCGATCACAGACAAAATAACAGAACTCCGACTTAGATAGTATAGTCATGTCATGAGCCGTAGCGAAGACCATATAATGGTAAAAATAACCCTAAATTTACCCGAACCCGAGAGGTAGAGGCCGGCCGCCATTGGCCTGGTGGTCTAACATCAAGACTTTAAGAAAGCCTGATTACTAAACTTGACTGCCCGGGACAGACAGTCCTGGGTCCGTTGAGTTGTGAGGAGACCAGACGTCGGATAATGGGAGCAAGGACGAACAAAGAAAAAGATTGTTTTAAGCGAATCGGAAGTCAGCGAGGAGTGAAATGATGAGAGTCAAAGACAGTCAAAGTGATGTTCTTAGTTCTAAGAATAAGCTTGGCTACACACGGGGTGACAGATTGTGTTGCGAAATAGTTGCCTAAGGTAAAGGCAACATTTTGTTGACTGAATGATAGGATGACAAAAAAACTCAGCGTAATTCACAAATTTTTTGGTTGAAGTTAACATTATATAAGTTAATTAAATATTGTCAATTTGTATGGCCTACAGATAGTTGTACCAGGTCTAGGAGTATTGTGTTTATAAAAACACTAAGCACTTAAGCAGGAGTTATTCCAAGTATGCGGCAATATATTCTTTTAAAGCAAAGTATGAAGTTTGTATATTGACGTCAGATTAGATGGTATACGGATTCAGCAACAGATGTTCAGTATTATGCGACCGAATAATTGATAGGGGATGCTTTTGTCGAGAAATTAACTTCATTCAGCTGACGACTGACAATAACAACGGAAAAATAGATTTATTTGTCAATGTTAAGATCATTATAAAGCTGAAAAGTCGCGAGCAACTCTTAATAAGGTTTTTTCGATCAACTGCAACATATTATTCAACATTTAGTTGCCCACTGTGAAAACAGAATAAGTTCCCATTTCTTTTCTTGAAACTGTGTCAAGAAAAGTGTCCTTTATTTATATTGTTGAACCTATCGGGAACCTAAATATGTATGTGATTGGTTCTGAAGAACTTTGATCTTTGCTAGTATAGTAGAATAATGTTTGCCAAATGTTTTCGAAGTTGAAAAAACTTTCGTAAGTTTTTTCCGTTGACATTTCAAAAGTACGAGTAAAGATACGGTAATGGGTTTCGATTTCCAGAATTCTTATCTACACGTTTTTCGTTTTTATTTTCTGATGATATTTATTTTCCACGATCTTTTTTTTTTTATTGAAAAGGTTATATTATTAACTAACTTCTGCCAGCGGTTTTTTCCATACATACTTTGGACATTTTCATCCCTTTAGGAGGTGAATTTTAGAAAATCCTTTTTAATTGTTTGTATGAAACATCATAAAAAGAACTTCTGTGCAAATTTACAGCGTTATAGGTCCAAATAAAATAATAATAAGGATAATAATAGGTGGACGTACGGCGAATGTCCACCCTTACGTTGTTGAAACTTCAACAGTCTGGACTAAGCGTTTCGCTTTGTCGTTTATTCCGCGTACATCGAAGGACTGGAACAATTTGCCTGCTGCGGTCTTCCCGTCCAACTATAATTTGGGTGTCTTCAAGGCTAGAGTGAATAGGCTCTTAATAAACTAGTGCGCCTCACCATCAATGATTGCATCACTGCTTACCATCAGGTGGGATTGCAGTCAAGCACTGGTATATATCAATTTAAAAAAAAATGTTCTGGCTGGGCATTGATGAGTAAGTCAAGGTTTTACGAGTAGCTTTTATAACCACAGATTTTTCTAGCTCTATGTTCTCCTATGTTTCTTGTGCCCAGGGAGATTTCTCTCCTCATAAGTAATCCCTTATTTCAAAACCAACAGGAAATATTAAAACCACACGTAGCACCAAGCCCATATCTCAAATTGAACAGTATATTTACGATGAAAATATAATATTCTTTTTGAATATTTGTTCTTGTAAGTAATTATAAAGCATAGTTTTATTCTAAAGTATAGTTATATCGCCTATTATGGGTAAAAGATTGCTCTTATAAAGAGTCGTTGGTAACAACAGTCAGATTGTGAAATATAATGTTTGTTTACTGTTTCTTTAAGCTGCTTTGTGAACGGTACAATTTATAAGCTATGGCGGAGTTATTCGTTGTATCCAGTAGGTGTCTATCTATCTATCTATCTATCTATTTAGGTTTCCGCACTTAGTCCTATGTGGACCATTGTACGTGGGCCATGGCGGCCATAACCTTAGGTGGGCTCATTCCAACAAGCCCACCTCTCTCCAAAAACAGATTAGGCCTCTTAGGTTTTTCAGGGCATCAATAAGGGAGTTCGGGGATCCTAAGGTTCGTGTGCGTATTTTAGTGACACTTGTGCAGTCTAGAGCACATGTGCAATTGTCTCCTCCCCCTCCAAACATGCTCTGCACAGGGGACTGTCTTCGATGCCTATTGTGTGGAGGTGCTTATTCAGTGTGCAATGTCCGGTAATGGTCCCCATCACGAGGCGCAGGCCGCCTCTGTCCAGTCTGATGAGTTTTTCGGTAGGTCCAGTAGGTGTTATACTTATGTGATGTGCTGGCCTTGGAAATCATCCAGGGAAAAATGAAAGATTTGAAAAATATTTGATAGGTATTCTTCTGGTATTTAAAGATCGCTTAACTATTTTGAACATTTAAGAACCGAATTCTTTCGACTTTCTTCGTTCTTCTTTTTTTTAGGGTTCCGTACCTCAAAAGGAAAAAACAGGATACCCTATAGGATCACTTTGTTGTCCATCTGTCTGTCAGTCAGTCTGTCAAGAACCTTTATCTCGAGAACGCATGGAGATATCGAGTTGGATTTTAAAGCCATATACTTAAATCTGCGGTCCCTTGATGCTGTGGAACAATCAACCTACCATCTCTCTCTTACCAACCACCTCTATCTACCAACTATTCGAATCAACGATCGTTTATGTCGCAAAAAACGTAAATTTCGACACTCTCAAGGAAATCAAAATTCATAGGGTACTTCCCGCTGACCCAGATTCCTGAAATTTGGCATAAAGCAAGGTCTTATAGGTCTTGTGGCGACAATTGGGGGAGGTCTATGTCCGACAGTGGACGTGTATCTGCTGAAATGGTGACGAAGGTTTTATAGCACAGATATAGGAATAAATCTGAAAACACATTTTTTTTTAAAACATCTCAATAAAAAAATCTGAGATTCAGAAAAATCTTCGAGACTCCATTCAGGAATTGAACTGTTTGCTTAGGTAAGTTTCACGTGCACGAGTCCGACTCACACTTGCCCAATTTTTTTTTCTTTGGTTTTTTCTTTTTTCAATTTTGCTACCTAGTATTTTAGCGTCCAGTCGTCTGGTAGCCGTACGGATCGAGCCCGAGTCTTCGACAGAGTGTAGTGTTCCACATGCGCCTCATAGAGACGTCAGCAAAACCGTAAGGGCCCAGCAGGACCGTGCCCGCTAGGGTCACGGGAAATTTTTGAAAAGAAAACCCATGGTCCTAGAACGCAAAAGGCAATTGAAGGACACAGATGTGGTTTTAGTCAGTAAAAGTCTGACAGACCCTCTCGCTCCACCCTAGAGCATGAGAAGTCATAGGATCATCACCCCAAAAAAAGGTCCTTTGCAGAATATTTTATATAGAAAGATACTACTGCAAACCTTACAAATGAAATTTTAAGGTTTCTTTTATTTTTTAATTTCATCTTTTCTCTTACTTTATTTCAATATTAATTTGTATTCTAAGCTGTAAAATTATTTTACCTTTCTGAAAAGATCACTGTTCGCCAACTCTATAGCGCCTATAGCATAACATATAGCATAATCAACCTTTTAATGTTCCCATTGCTGGGAGTCAGGCCTCCTCTTTAGGAGAGGGGATGGGCCCATAATCCACCACGCGGGCCCAGTGCGGGTTGGTGAATGTCACATGTCTTCGAATTTTTTGGTTCTAGGACATGCCGGTTTCCTCACAATGTTTTCCTTCACCGTTTGAGAGCAGTGGTGATGAAATAAATTACACAAAGTAATGCGCCTGGCCGGGTTTGAACCCGCGACTCGTAAGTCGGGGCCGTTACCACTCTGCCACCAACGCTATGAGTGAATTAAAAAACAATTTGGATTATCCTGAAGGGTTTTTTTTGTGGTGGGAAATCATCCAATGACGTCTCTCGCTCTAGGATGGAGTGTAAGGTTGTGTTAGGAAACTATTACCAACATCTCCAAAACCGCTTCCTCCTCTCTCTTGTACAATCTAACACCATAATTTACGATATGTTTAGAGTCAAAATTAAAATCGTATAGACCGACCAGTGTCATAAGTTACCGGTGTTGTAAGAAGCTGTCATTGTAATCACAGTGCGCGTTTATCATCGTTTTAACGTACTGTAAATCACGGGGTTTTGGGAGTCTGGGAGAGTAGAAATGCATTTCATTAGGGAATTTGTTTGGTATTGGTAATTCTACGATTTTGATGGGAAAGAGAATAGATGTGGTGATCCCACGTCAGGTGGGATCGCAGTCAAGTAATAAGCTTATATCTACCATCAAAATATAATAATATGTATAATTACTAATTAGTTACAGACTATATTAATTATTATGTAATAGTTTTAAGGTATTCTTTATCTAGTGTAACAATGTACAATAAACATTAAACGGGTTCAAACCCAGCCAGGCGCATTACTTTGTGTAATTTATTTCATCACCACTGCTCTCAAACGGTGAAGGAAAACATCGTGAGGAAACCGGCATGTACTAGAACCAAAAATTCGAAGACATGTGACATTCACCAACCCGCACTAGGCCCGCGTGGTAGATTACGGCCCATACCCTCTCCTAGAGAGGAAGCCTGAGTCCCAGCAGTGGGAACATTAAAAGGCTGATTATGCTATGCTATGCTATGTACCATGCACTCATATATTCCGATCCTTTTATAGGTATATCGTTCTACTTACTTAAAAAATTAGATCCTCCAATAAACAAAGTCGTGTAAATGACAGCTTGTTTGACACTTGTGCCTGCAATATATACTTATTGTTTGTCTTATAATTGGACAGAACACTTTCACGATAATGAGCCGACGTTTTACAAAGTCGACATTCTTGTCATGCCTGAGGGAATGGAGTGATGTATCTTGATGGAAATGGGCTTTTTCGTAGGTTTTACTTCTTGTTTCGGTAATTCGAGATCTCATAAACTTAGAATATGCGCTCTATGTACTATTTATAATATCTATACTAATATTACAACAAAGAGGAAACTTTATGATATTATTAAACCCGTTTATCGGTTTGACCTCAACTCATCCGATTTAAAAACAATTGTTATTAAAATATTTATAATGTGAATGTGAGAACACTGTAGACTCCACGAATTCTTAGATTACTTCCTATTACGACGCACTTTTTTTTAATATGATTATTTTTATTGTGCTGTGACTGGTCTACACTGTTCTTACACAATATCTATTAATACTGTAATATGAAAATATTGTAAACAACCACTTTTTTTTTTCAAATAGAACACCGGCAAGAAAACCGGCAAGAAACTCCATGGTTACTCCATGGAGTTTCTTGCCGGTTCTTCTCCATAGGAAATGACCAATTTGGAACCGTGCACTAGCTTCTGACGTTTTATAAGCCCATGTAGGCCTGTGTGAAATAAAAATGTTTTTGATTTTGATTTGATTTGTTTTTTTTTTTCAATTAATTCGATCATTTAATTCAGTTAGACATTAATGTATTTTTATAATGTAATTTAATTACCAATTCTCATTTTTATTAATTGTTCTGTGTTTTTGTGTTATTATTAGATACTGACATAATTCTAATTATTATTTTTCTTTTACACAATAAAAATTTACTAACTAATTATATGTGTTTTAAAATCAAATGTTTTGTAGTGTAGTGATTGTCTGTAGGTAAGTGTTGCAGCACTTGAATAGTGTTATAAAATGAACCTGTATTTTCCCAGTGCCTTGACGATCCTAATAATAATAATTTAAAAAAAAAAAAAAAATTAAACAAATAAATCGACTTCAAAAATCTGTTCTGCTGTTCATGACTATTTCTGAATTGAATTATTCCTTTAAAAGCATATTTACGTAAGTAAATAAGAGCTATTTTTAATGCTATCTCTTTCAATATTTAGAAGATCAACTAATTCATGGTCCAAAAAACCCTATCCCATCCTTTATAAAACATCAAAAAACAAACATCATTACAGAACCGTCCTACCGACCGCATTCCAACCCTCCATTATTCGGCACATTCGCCGTGCTAAGGGTTAATCCGAGATTCGGCCACACGTTACGTTTTTGCCTGTCTTGCAACGATAATGTGTTGAGGCGGTGGAGGGTTAAGCGGAACGGCGCGAGGTGTTTGTATTACTGGGCGTAAAGGGTTGAAATACATTAATGGTGTTGTTTTTTCTTTTAATTAATAAACTAGTGCTTGACTGTGATCCTATCTGACGGAAAGCAGTGATGCAATCGTTGATGGTGAATCGCACTAATTTATTAAGAGCCTATTCACTCTAGCTTTGAAGACACCTAAATTATTAACAGACGGGAAGACCGCTGCAGGCAAATTGTTCCAATCCTTCGATGTATGTGGTATAAACAACGAGGCGAAACGCTTAGTTCGGACCGTAGAGCTGTTTATGTGTACTAAATCGTGTAATTTTACTATGGTGACGGATCACCATAGTAAAATTACACGATTTAGTAGTGATTTTGAGTCGTATTGTGTTTTCTGAGTCCGAGCAAAAATTGATCTTTTATTTTCAAATTTGAAATAGTACATTTTGATACAAGTTCAGAAAGTTTGTCATTGCGACCGAGGCGGAATTAGAATAGAATAGAATAAACTTTATTGCACACCAAAATAGTAACAAAACTTTTATACTAGGTAACTTAAATCTATGGGTACAAAGGCGGTCTTATCGCTGACAGCGATATCTACCAGACAACCTTAGGATGGACTGTAAGAAATTGAAATAGAAAAAGGGGGTAGTCTGTGGTGTACTGCAAATGAATAAAGTAAATATTAGATTATAATAGATTATTATATTAGATTTTGATTAGATTATTTTGGATTGTGGAGCTCCCCTTTAGGCCCCTTGGCAGGTACCAGGTGAGAAAGGGAACTAAAAATTATGACTGATTTTTATATATGTTTTTTTTTAATTTTATTTTATAGTAGTATCATAAGTGTCAGACACTTTCCATGGGCCAAAACTTCTCTCCAAAAAAATAAATGAACTTTACAAGCACACAGGTATTCAAAGCTCATGAGACGCTACTGAGAACCAAAGGTTTCATCCATGTGAAAATAAGTTATGTCAGATCGCTCTGGAATCTCATTATACTTGGTTAGGTTAAAAAAAAAAACAATTTTACTCAATTCATTCCCAGTAACATAACAAACATTAAATGTGATATTGTTAAAATATATTAGAGTGATATTACAATTTCGATAAAACATACTTGCATATTACACATTAATAATAATAAATTTCACGCTTTTGAGAATAATGTATTGGCAACACAAACTAATGAAAAACATTACTTTGATGTTTTTCATGGCCAGTGTGAATAAGAATTGGTTCCGTGAATTTAACGTTTTTTTTTTTTTCATTTCTTTTTCAGAAAACGCGTTAATCGAAGGACTGGAACAATTTGCCTGCTGCAGTCATTAAGTCCGCCTTTGTACTTTTGTGTTGCATGAATAAATAATTTAGGTGTCTTCAAGGCTAGAGTGAATAGGCTCTTAATAAAGTAATGCATCTCACCATCGACGATTGCATCACTGCTTATCGTCTGGTGGGGATGGGATCGCAGTCAAGCACTAGTTCATATCTGCCAAGAAGATTGAAATCCTTCAATGATAACATATTCCTGTAAAATTATAAATTATTTCTAATACATCTAATATACAGGCTGTTTGGTGCATCGTGTGCCAAATTGAAATGGTCAACGGGAGGGGTTATCTGCTATCCTTTTAGACCCCTAAACACTTCTCATGCCCTGTGGATTTGTTTTTCATCAACTTTTTATTGTTTTATGAAAATAAGGCCCAAAATACAAATTTAAAAAAATATATAAAGCGTAGACTCTGAATTTTAATTTTATTTAGATGTGTATTGTATTAGAGTACCTACTTTTAAATTTAAAATTAGTGACATTAGCTATCTAGTTTTTTTTTAATTTACTTGCAAAGTTTTGGACTTGAATTAAAGCTGTCCATGTAAATAGCTGTAACATGGACAGCTTTAATTGGGGTCTGAAAGGATAGCAGATTACCCTTCCCGTCGACCATTTCAATTTGGCACACGATGCACCAAACACCCTGTATAATTCTACCGTACGTGTTTCTCACCTAACACCTAATCGGTATATCCGATTTGAATGTTTTTTTTTCGTGTGTATTTGAATGGGCCTCCGGATGGTTCGAAATAAAATTGAACCCGGTAGATGGCGCTGCAATCGGGTTCTTAATTTATTGTCTGACAAAAAGCCAGCTTTCAGGCAGGACAATGTCTGCCGGGACTGCTAATAGTAGCCTATACACCACTAATTTTTAATAAGTACAAAAACTTAGAAAGCTTATTAGAAAAGGTCATGTTATTATTTAAGTAAAGTCTCAATAAATAATATTCATAAACAGCGAAGTTATTAGCGTTTGTTTATATCCCAAAATGTCACTCAATTTATGGAAATATTGTACATTGATTATGAATGAATAAATGACGATAAAAATTGATAAACGCTGCGCGTAGTATTTTCTAGTAGCAATTGTTATGTATGTTTGATTCAATTATGAACTTACCAATTATGAAAAATTTTCGCGGACAACTTTGGGATTTAATTTTTTTTTTTTTGCTTTTGACTACAAAAATATGATCAGTAACGGGTAGAGCCTCATTTTTTTTGTACTAATTAAAAAATAGGGGTGTATATAAAATATTATGCTCATTCATTTTTCGTACAGCTAAGGAGTGAAATTTCCATCTGGAATCTGTTTTCTCATACCATAAACTCTCGTTTTTAACCCCAGAGTGAATATACTATTTCTAAGCAAGCATGTTCCATCGTCGACAATATCATCGCTTACTATCACGAAAGATAAGGGTCAAGCGCAAATCTATCAATAAAATAAAATATTTAAATGATAATAAATGCTTGTGATTTCACATAAAATCCTATATTTCCTAAAGGGAACAGGCAGGTATAGCAAGGGTGACGTAACCCAAAAAAAAAAACCTGCCAAGAGCGAGACAGACTCGCGCACCAAGGGTCCAGTACAAAACCTATATAAATAGTTCAAGTGTCTAAGATGTTACCGAATCGCAAAAGAAATATAAATTTACAACTTTTAGACTTTTTCCCATGTTTAGTGCTATGAGAACTAGCTCCATGCCTTTCAGGATTCTAGGTTACCGGGAAGTACCCTACGGTTTTGATTTCCTAGCAAGTGTCAAAATATACGTTTAAACGGAGCATACACGGCTTTATTTTTAGATTGAGTTGACATAGAAGTTTAATTTTTTCACTGCACCAGGGAATCTGATCTAAGTATTTCATATTAATTTCATCCTTTTTTTTAAATTTATATAATTGTATTTTGCTAGATAGCGAGTCTTATTCAAAATGCAAGCATCTTACATCTACCAAACTGCGTAACAGTTTGTCGGCAGTACGTTCTCGCGAATTTCGCACAAAATCATACAAAACAAAAATTCATTACGATACAATACTACGAATACAAATACCTCTACGCGTTCTCGAGAATATAAGAGTTTTGACAGACGGACAGACGGACAATAAAGTGATACGGAACCCTAAAAATAATGGATACCAAACAACTTCAGATTTGAAGCCTCCAATTAAAATGTCGGTACAACAGAGTTTTAAATACCGGAGTAATTGGCCATTGTATACAGACAAAGATTATTTATAACCAATCCATTGCAAATCGGGGCAATTATTTGAAACTTGTGTTGTGGACCGAATCATCATCGTCATCATCATTTCAGCTGAAAGACACCGTTGTCCGTCCACTGTTAGACATAGGCCTCCCCCAAGTGTCGCCATAACGGCCGATCCTGTGCGCCTCGCATCCATCGAATTCCCGCGCCCTGGTGATTAATTCACCTTGTAGGAGGCCTTTCAACGCTGCGTCTTCTAGTGCGTGGTCGCCACTCCAGAATCTTTCGTTCCCATCGACCATCTGTTCTGCGAGCAATGTGCCCTGCCCACTGCCACTTAAGTCTGGCGATTCTTCGGGCTATGTCGGTAACATATTAGTTCTCCTGTGAATATCGACCGTAGACCGAATACGATTTTATTAATTTTTAGTTAATTATTATTATTATTCATTTATTTCAAGTAACAGGAACTTTAGAGATTTATGATGATGCTCACGTTAAAAAAACAATATAAAATTTAAAATTACATCACTATACTATTATGTTACACTTATACGCTCAATTTAAACTCAACAACACCAAATAATAGAAATGTATTAAATCGATTTAAAATACCATCATACACAACATACCGTTACGTATGTTTAGCGTAAATCGATTACTGGCTAGGGTATAAAAACGGTTTAAATGTGTATAATTCATTCGATTTCGACAGTTTTTGTTTAATTCGATTCAATAAGTCACCATGTTTAAACTTGTGATCTGTGTTGCAGTCGTGATGGCAGCCCAGAGCGGGTTGGCCAGTCCTTGGAATTTACGAAGCAATAATCTCAATAATAATTTGCGACAGAACAACAATCTTCTAAATAATTTACTAGACAACAACTTGAATAACGATTTGCTAGAGAGCAATCTCAACAACAATTTACGTCAAAACAACAATCTTAACAATAATTTACGTCAAAACAGCAATCTCAACAATAATTTACGGCTGAACAACAATCTCAACAACAATCTCAACAATAATCTACGACAAAACAATTTGAACAACAACTTACGTCAAAACAGTCTCTTGAATAACAACAACAATTTACGTCTAAACAACAATCTCAACAGCAACCTCAACAGCAACCTCAACAGCAACCTCAACAGCGACCTCAACAGCAACCTCAACAGCAACCTCAACAACAACTTGCGTCTCAACAACAACTTACGTCAAAACAATCTGAGAAGTGATTTGAATCTGAATAATTTGGATCTGAATTTGTTGAACCGTCGCTCAAACAATTTGTCACAATTGCAACTACAGTCACTGCTGTCTAACTAGGTTGGAAAAGGATATACCGGTCAAGTAAACCCTGCATTATTTTTGGACATATTTGAAGCAATTCAATTTCACAATGTAATTCACATTAAACGGCAAATTGTGAATTTAATTTTGCTGTTTTGTTTTCTGACCCACTCTTAGGGCTATATTTCACCGGGACACCATGGTGGCGCGACCAGTTGTGCCGCCACAGTGTCCCGGTGAAATATATCCCTTACATACTCTTTGGCGGAGGCGTCACTGGCAATGGCGTCTGAGCTGGTCGCGCCACCAAATTTGTTGCGCAACCAAACGGACACCAGGTGAGTAACTCTCTATAGAGCTGTATACAATTTGTTGGCAACGGCGACTGGTCGCACCGCCATGGTGTCCCGGACGTGAAGTGCCCTTAGTTTCCTATGACTTTTTTACCACTTTTTAAACAAGGTTTAAAATCTTGCATGCATTCTACATAACTTTTGCATTCTTTTGCTTTAATTTGGACATAAAGGTTGCGAGAACAGCTTATATCGAAGTCAAAAGATGAGGAAGATTGAAGCACTAGTGTTTATAAAATACATATGGTAGTTGTCAGGGCACATTACTCACAGAGTCGATGGGGCCGAAAGATTCTGGAGTGACGACTGCGTTCCGGAAGATGCAGCGTTTGAAGGTATCCCACAAGGTGAACCGACACTCGGGGAGGGTTGCAGAAATCCGATTGATGTGAGACCCACAGGACTATTCATTGTCGTGACACTTGGGGGAGGCCTATATCGAACAGTGGACGTCTTTCGGATGAAATGATGATGATGATGAGTTACAAAATATACCTTAATTCCACCTTTAGACCACTCTGAAAAATTGTTTCGCCAGCAGTCGTTCAAGCAAGTCTTTAAGAAGCACTACTTTTTTTTTGTTATTTGGGGGGTTACTTTTGGGGAAAAGACCTTTTTTTGAGGTGTGAAATCATCCAGTGACTTCTCCCTTACTAGGGCAGTGTGAGAGGGCGTGTCAGACTTTTACTGACTAAAACCACACCTATGTTCCTTCTTTGCCTTGCGTCCAGGACCCCAGGCTTCCCTTTCGGAAGCCAACCCATGATCCCAGTAGGCTTCGGCCCTGGGCCCCTACGATTTGAAGCGCGCGTAAAACACTACACGTCGTCGCCAACGTGGGCTTAGTTCGGTCAGTTACCGGACGTTGAGCTACAAAAGACTACCCCGTAACACCCTTTGTACAAAATCTGTTAGAGGAGACTGTAAAGAGTACTACTTACAGTCTCAAATTATTCAAATACGTTAGTACGTATCTTTTTCTTAGCTTGTCGATGGCAAAACTGGTTTTAAATTCCTTGCTTGGCCCAGTATTTGACCACGGCAATGCTGTCCACGCGAGCAGTGGTGAGTGTGTATGAGTTGTAGGTCGCGGGTTCAAACACAGCTGTAAATTACACGAAGTAATGTTCCTAGCATTACTTTGTGTAATTTATTTTCATCACCACTACTCACAAAACGGTGAAGGAAAACATCGTTAGGAAACCGGCATGTCCTAGAACCAAAAAGTCGAAGACATGTGATATCCACCAATCCGCACTGGGCCCGCGTGGTGGATTACGGCCCATTTCCTCTCCTAGAGAAGAGACCTGAGTCCTAGCTGTGGGAACATTATAAAGCTATTTATGCTAATGCCATCCACTGATGTTCTCATTAGGTCCCTAGGTGAACAGGTAATAGGGCACTTGATACAAGATAGAAGGTTTGGCATGGTCAGCGGAGAGACGCCCGCACACAAACTGAAGACCGGAACTGTCTGAGAACCTCCCATATGTGGAGATTGTCTTTACTGCGCTCAAGCTGGGTGCGGAGTCTATTTAGAGATTTCTAGATTGGCCATGGCAACTCGTGTCCAGGAGAGATGTTAGTACGTGGCCACAATCAATGGCATTCGTCTTACAAACTACGGTTTTTTTTCGCATTTACAATCCTGTCCGTCCGTCGTCCGTCGTGTCGTGTGTCTGTCTGTCCGTCTGTCCTGTCTGTGTGTGTGTGAAAAACCGAACCAAAAACTAACTGTATTTTTATTTTATTGTTTAACTAGGTATTATATTTGTATACCAGCAGAGTGACATATTCGCACTAGTGTAAAAACTCTTTAAATAAAGATTAAAAAAAAACAAGAATAGACAAACACAAAACAGCTCAAATATACTCTTATACACATTTAACGTAAAAAGAAAACCGAATTTTATGTTACGTCTCCCACATAACTATGAAACAAAATGAGGCAAATAAACATCAATTCAAATGTCCCAAACTTTCGATATATTCTTATCACAAAACATCTCGGTTATCTACCTAACATCTTAAACATTTGTCGCCTACTCAAGATCAGAGATGAGATAATATCAATGCGTAATTAATCCGATGTGACAGATAAGATTATCTGCGATTACTGATTAGATTAGGTGTAAATGTTTATGTATTAGGTTCATTATTGTGGATCAAACGAATTATTTTAAGACCTTTTGAACCGCTGGAGGTTTCTGATCGTTTCCCTGAAATAATCTTACGTTTTTGAAGTGCGTAACTGGTCCTTTGAAAACATTGGGAAAGTAGGTTTTATGTGTAAACGGTACTTTGGGATAAAAGAGTTTCTTTAAAACATATCCGTATGTACTTCTTTTTATGTAGGTTTTTTTTTCTTTTCTTGAGAGATCGCCGCTGCCGATCGCCCCCACGAGGACACGGCGTTGCTCTTCCCAAGCGGGGCGCACCCCCACCATGTGCTCCACCGTGTCCTCCGGGCGGTCTCAGACGCCACCGCCAGTGACGCCTCCGCCAAAGAGTATGTAAGGGCTATATTTCACCGGGACACCATGGTGGCGCGACCAGTTGCGCCGCCATAGTGTCCCGGTGAAATATAGCCCTTACATACTCTTTGGCGGAGGTGTCACTGGCGGTGGCGTCTGAGCTGGTCGCGCCACCAGTTGCGCAACCAAACGGACACCAGGTGAGTAACTCTCTGTAGAGCTGTATACAATTTGTTGGCAACAGCGACTGGTCGCACCGCCATGGTGTCCCGGACGTGAAGTGCCCTTAGTTTCCTATGACTTTTTTACCACTTTTTAAACAAGGTTTAAAATCTTGCATGCATTCTACATAACTTTTGCATTCTTTTGCTTTAATTTGGACATAAAGGATGCGAGAACAACTTATACCGAAGTCAAAAGATGAGGCAGATTGAAGCACTAGTGTTTATATAATACATATGGTAGTTGTCAGGGCACATTACTCGCAGAGTCGATGGGGCCGAAAGATTCTGGAGTGACGACTGCGTACCGGAAGATGCAGCGTTTGAAGGTATCCCACAAAGTGGACCGACACTCGGTGAGGGTTGCAGAAATCCGATTGATGTGAGACCCACAGGACTATTCATTGTCGTGACACTTGGGGGAGGCCTATATCGAACAGTGGACGTCTTTCGGATGAAATGATGATGATGATGAGTTACAAAATATACCTTAATTCCACCTTTACACCACTCTGAAAAATTGTTTCGCCAGCAGTCGTTCAAGCAAGTTTTTTTTGTTATTTGGGGGGTTACTTTTGGGGAAAAGACCTTTTTTTGAGGTGTGAAATCATCCAGTGACTTCTCCCGTTCTAGGGCAGTGCGAGAGGGCGTGTCAGACTTTTACTGACTAAAACCACACCTATGTTCCTTCTTTGTCTTGCGTCCAGGACCCCAGGCTTCCCTTTCGGAAGCCAACCCATGATCCCAGTAGGCTTCGGCCCTGGGCCCCTACGATTTGCTAACACCTCTTTGAAACGCGCGTAAAACACTACACGTCGTCGCCAAAGTGGGCTCAGTCCGGTCAGTCACCGGACGGTGAGCTACAAAAGACTACCCCGTAACACCCTTTGTACAAAATCTGTTAGAGGAGACTGTAAAGAGTAGGTACTTACTTACAGTCTCAAATTATTCAAATACGTTAGTTCGTCTCTTTTTCTTAGCTTGTCGATGGCAAAACTAGTTAAATTCCTTGCTTGGCCCAGTATTTGGTAAACGGCAATGCCGTCCGCTGATGCTGTCATTAGGTCCCTACGTGAACAGGTAATAGGGCACGTGATACAAGATAGAAGGTGGGGTCTGCGGAGAGACGCCCGCACACACACTGAAGACCGGAACTGTCCGAGAACCTCCCATATGTGGAGATTGTCTTTACTGAGCTCAAGCTGGGTGCGGAGTCTATTTAGAGATTTCTAGGTTGGCCATGGCAACTCGTGTCCAGGAGAGAGGTTAGTACGTGGCCACAATCAATGGAATTCGTCTTACAAACTACGATTTTTTTTCGCAATTACAATCCTGTCCGTACGTCGTCCGTCGTGTCGTGTGTCTGTCTGTCCGTCTATCTTGTCTGTGTGTGTGTGTGAAAAACCGAACCAAAACCTAACTGTATTTTTATTTTATTGTTTAACTAGGTATTATATTTGTATACCAGCAGAGTGACATATTCGCACTAGTGTAAAAACTCTTTAAATAACGATTAAAAATCAAGAATCGACAAACACAAAACAGCTCAAATATACCTACTCTTATACACATTTAACGTAAAAAGAAAACCGAATTTTATGTTACGTCTCCCACATAACTATGAAACAAAATGAGGCAAATAAACATCAATTCAAATGTCCCAAACTTTCGATATATTCTTATCACAAAACATCTCGGTTATCTATCTAACATCTTAAACATTTGTCGCCTACTCAAGATCAGAGATGAGATAATATCAATGCGTAATTAATCCGATGTGACAGATAAGATTATCTGCGATTACTGATTAGATTAGGTGTAAATGTTTATGTATTAGGTTCATTATTGTGGATCAAACGAATTATTTTAAGACCTTTTGAACCGCTGGAGGTTTGTGATCGCTTTCCTGAAATAATCTTACGTTTTTGAAGTGCGTAACTGGTCCTTTGAAAACATTGTGAAAGTAGGTTTTATGTGTAAACGGTACTTTGGGATAAAAGCGAAGCCATTTATGTACTTCTTTTTATGTAGGTTTTTTTTCTTTTCTTAAGAGATCGCCACCGCCGATCGCCCCCACGAGGACACGGCATTGCTCTTCCCAAGCGGGGCACACCCCCACCATGTGCTCCACCGTGTCCTCCGGGCGGTCCACGCAATGGTGACACCTGGGCGTTTCTTCCGCACGGATCCGGTGCAGGAACCTCCTGAACTTACCATGTTCGGTGAGGGCCTGCGTCATGCGGAAGTTAAGGACGCCGTGTTGCCTTTCCAGCCACTCCTCAAAGAGGGGGCTTACCGCCACAATTATGGCGTGCCCATTATTTTTATGTAGATAATTCTAGGTTTTGGTAGCCATAACTGGTGAAGACTTGAAAATGTTAGCGGTGTTATGGTCACTGTACTCATATTTTTCTGCTTAGGCCTACTGAACACGGGCGCGTAGCTTCATAGACGCATATATTCGTCATTATACGCTTGGAGTAGGTACACCTGCTCACAGCTTAAATACAAAGCCGTGAAATTCTGTCGACGACTCGACGGCACGACGTTGTATCTAGCTTATCATGTCGGGAAAAATCGTAATAATGGCCTTATTGCAGTATTTTACGGTTTACCAACACCATAACTATAAATATATGATTTGGAGTAAAAAGAATAAGTGGTCTAGGGATGTAACAGAGTGGGGCCCACGACAACGTAAAAGAAAGAAAGGGAGACAACGTCGTAGATGGGAGGACGATGTTACAAGAATAGTAGGCATCACATGAAGTTTTGTTTCTGCACCACCCTAAGGTCGACTGGTAGAAAATGCCTAAGGCATTAAGTCCGCCTTTGTACAGTATTTATTACTAGTGCATTAAGTTTTAATAAATAAATAAATAAATGAAGAAGACAAGCACAGAACCGCATTTTATAGCAAATTCTAGGGGAGGCCTATGCTCGAAAGCAAGATAATCTTCACGAACCGGTGTCAGATAGTTAAAGTAAATAGTAACTAAAGAAAAAAAAAGTATGTGTTAAATGATATACTGAAATGTTGGATTGTTATTAAAGGCTATTATTATTAACACCATAACATGCATATATACGCACTACACAACCGTTCTGATCGACTGCCGAAAAGCGACTAACTACCAGGTATTGAGAGCAGTGGTGGCCGAGTGGTAACGGCCCCGACTTACGAGTTGTAGGTCGCGGGTTCAAACCCAGCCAGGCGCATTACTTTCTGTAATTTATTTCATCACCACTGCTTTCAAAACGGTGAAGTAAAACATCGTGAGGAAATCGGCATGCCCTAGAACCAAAAATTCGAAGACATGTGACATCCACCAACCCGCACTGGGCCCGCGTGGTGGATTACGGCCCATTCCCTCTCCTCGAGAGGCCTGAATCCCAGCAGTGGGAACATTATAAGGCCAACTTTGCTTTGCTATGCTATTCCTTCTTTGCTTAGCGATCCCGGGGTTCCCTTTCAGAAATCAACCCATAGCTCCAGTAGGCTTCGACCCTGCTGGGCCCCTTCGGTTTTGCTGACATCTCTTTGAGGAGCGCGTGGAACATTATGCACCGTAGACGACTCGGGTGGTTACCAGACGGCCGGACGGTGAGCTACCCATTGCTCGTCATCCGCGTGGCTGGAAAATTGGGGTCCCGGCGGCTGGAGAGTGTATGTTTTACCCTTGTGATAAAATTAATTTAGCCATTTGTGCGTGGAGGAGTTACAAATACACTCACAAACACATAGATACAGTCAGGGGTCAAAAGAGCAGTTGCACTTTACCAATGCTAAAGTGCCTAAAATTTCTGTATAGTAGACGTTCAATGATCCAAGAGTCGTTTATTCAATACCTTAGATACTACGCTACAAATTAAATCATTCATAAACCATTGACCCTCTTCTACAAAGAAATATTAGTCACTTTAGCATTAGTAGAGTGCAACTGCACTTTTGACCTCTCACTGTACATATATGTCGGCGCAGGATGCCGATCATCATTGAAGCTCTGTCCAGGTACTCTGTTTTGTTGGCGATGGCTGGGTATTGAGCAATAAACAAACTATTCCAGATCACACAACTGATTTATTATGATGCAAGCTTTAGGTATTCACTTTACACAATGAGCAGTGAGACAGTCTCCGAGAATAGACGCTGTGCGCACGGCTGCCGACAGAGGAAAGAGCCCCGAACCTCTGCGGTCGGCACTTTTATCTGCTCGGTTCGTGCAAACGTCAGCGCGGATTCTGTCAAAGTGACAGGTGTCACTTTTCACTTAGCTCGTTCATTCGTTCTCAAGCTTCCGTACTATTGACTTCTCCGACATATATATTTTCACTTTTATAATTTTAGCATGACAAAAACCTGATTCTCTCGATTGCAATGAATAATATTTCAGGAATGAGGAAGCAGCCATCATAGCTGAAGCTTCTAAAAACTGGCAGGCCACTAAACAGTTTACAGGGTGATACAATTTTGTTTATGCAAATTCCGTCCTCGAGTCCAGTTTACGTAATTAAGCAAGGACCCTTCCAAGGGGATGGTTGGAAAGGGCTCAAAATGGTTCGTGTAAATAGTACAACCCGCGGTCCATTTACCAAGACGAGCCAAATTCTAAAAATACTGAAACTTTTCATGAATATATTCATTGTGCGTACAGCTAAGGAGTTTAATCCCCTGTCGGAGTCTGTTTTCTGGTAGACACAACTTTTTTAATTGTTTAAATAATATAGCAAGCTCTCGGCTAGAACAAACAGATAAAGAACTATAACTTAGACTGAGAAGGGCTATGCTCGGAGTTTCCTTGTGTGATCGAATCAGGAATGAAGATATCCGCAGATGAACCAAAGTTACCGACATACATACATACACCAAACTTAAATGGCAGTAGGTAGGGCACATTGCTCGCAGAACAGATGGTCGATGGACCGAAAACCGACCTGACCGATAACCACGTACCGGGAGACGTCGCATACAATTGAAAGCCAGCTTTCGGGTAAGACAACGTGCCGGGACCACTAGTTTTTTTATGTACATATTTGGCCCCAAAAATCCGCCATTTTTTTTAAATTTGTATGTAGGTACCCAGTGCCAGTGCAACAAGCCATTTAGACTTTAGGGCCTGCTTGATCGATATACACCCCTAATTTTTAAGTAGTACAAATACTTCAAGGGCTTATTAGAAAGGGTCTCGTTATTATTTAAGTAAAATCTCAATAAATAATATTCATAAACAGTAAAATTATAAGTGTTTGTTTATATCCCAAAATGTCACTCAATTTATTGAAATATTAAACAGGCTATTGATTTATGAATAAATAAATGACGATCAAAATGGAAAAACACTGCGCGTAGTATTTTCTAGTAACATAAATACATACATACATACATATTCAGCCTTTTTTAATGTTCCCACTGCTGGGACTCAGGCCTCCTCTCTTTAGGAGAGGGAATGGGCCGTAATCCACCACGCGGGCCCAGTGCGGGTTGGTGGATGTCACATGTCTTCGAATTTTTGGTTCTAGAACATGCCAGTTTCCTCACGATGTTTTCCTTCACCGTTTTGAGAGCAGTGGTGACGAAATAAATTACACAAAGTAATGCGCCTGGCTGGGTTTGAACCCGCGACCTACAATTCGTAAGTCGGAGCCGTTACCACTCGGTCACCACTGCTTTCTAGTAACAATTGTTAAGAATTATTGATTCAATTATGAATTTACCAATTATGACAAATTTTCGTGGACAATTTTGGGATTTCGTTTTTTTTTTACTTTTGTCTACACAAATATGATCAGTAATGGGTACAGATAGAGCCTCATATTTTTTGTACTAATTAAAAAGTAGTGGTGTATACTGTATACGCATCCTTCCTTCTGGCACAGTCGGGTAAAAATTATAGATATCACTATGAAACCTGAAAATTCCCACTAAAATCCAAGGTATAGTAGCGACAGAAAACAGTAACATAACTATAATATTTTACGTTTTATAGCCCTCCTCGATGCCTAGTTTAGTTGTAACTTCTCCGACTTTATAGGCACCAAGGAGTTTTATTGCGCATAACTATAGAATTGTTGCCAAGGGATTTCGTTGAGGAATTGGTTGCAGTGAACAGGAGCATTGAATGTGGAAAATTGAGGTCAAAAATTGTTATGTTACTTAACTAAATAACGATGTTTTTTCCTTAGTGTTTTGGAGGTAGGCGGAACAGGATGTAAAGTCCCGCATATCTCCGTTGAAAAGGGAAGATCCTCCGACCAGAAGGGTGTTACGTCTGGTGGGCAGCTGCCCGATAGATGATTTCAGGATGTTCTATATGTTCTAATCGCGCGGAGAACTTTGATTGCGCGATGCAGGATTAGTTCTTTTGTGACGCCATAGATGTCGCTACATCACTCCCCTCTGGAGATCGGAGATCGATGGTTCTTGATGCTTCTTGATGCGTGCCAGGCCAGTGGTAGGTTGGTTCCAGCGGGTCGGAAACGAATGCCGCATAGTTCTCGGTGAGTCGGAACTGTCTGCGGTGAAGAACCAGTGAGTCGGGGTGGTGCTGTCCAAGTGAGTCGAGATGATGCTGCAGGCTACAGTGAGTTGGAGTACTGTTGCTGGCTCCAGTGAGTCGGAGCGGTGCTGTGCGACGTAGAGGCTTGACTGCTGGCGTCGACCAGGAGAGGTTCTTCATGTGACTGGCCGAAGGTGCGGTGTGCTTAGCCAAGGTCGCTGATGAGGCTGAGGGTGATGACCAGGTATGACCAGGTAGGCATGTCGCTATAGTATCTAAACTACTAGCTTCAGCCAGCGGCATCACCCACGTAAATAAATCCAAGTTCTTCTTCTTCTTTTGGTATCGATGTACTCTTACAATTTTTTTTCTGACCCGTATTTCGTGGCGGGGTGCCCTAAAATTTGATCAACTTCTTTCCTGCTCACGTTTTTTACACACATTACCGGCTACGCATTCGGTATGGTATAATATAGAATACCTTTTTTTTATTCTTGATAGGTTCGCGCTTGACCGCTATCTTACCTGATGAAAAGCGACGATGCGGTCGACGATGGAGCGCGCTTACCTAGAAGTAACCTATTCACTCTTGATTTAAAGATTCCCAGGTTGTAGCCATCAGGAAACACAGGCAAACACACACCTATGGAAAGTATAAAATAAATAATATTTCATATATTACCTACACTTTTTAGGTATTCTATACATTGCCTACGTATTGATAGAATGCCAGTAACATTTATATTATGAACGATAATAAAGACAGTATGTGCTACAAATGAAAGGGACCACTTTCCCTGCCCTGGATAATGCATGCCTACCCCTCATAATTATAACCCTAACATTTTATACGCCCTATTTCTATAAATACAAGCATTGACATTTTGCTCTTTTGCCCCTCAATTAATCACTCGACAACAATCTTTCTTCCATTGTCATAGAATCCATTTTCCTTTGACACAATGTAACAAATAAGTTCTTATGTTGTCGGTACAAAGGTTTTCACGATTGATTGATCACACATGAATATAACCTTTTTGCTATAAAAAATATCTTCAAAGAAATTCGATGCTAAAGGTTTATTATTTCTGCTCAAAGCATAAGGTTCTGCTTCGAGGACAAACGAAGTAGGTGGAACAGGAGCTTACAATCGGATTTTTCCGTAAAATGTGAGACTGTGAGGTTTCTAATAGGGATGTAATGGAAGCGGTTATATTGGAACCGAATTCGGAAGCGGAGTAGAAACTCCGCAGAAGTTTGGTTTGTTAGAATCGGAACTGAAAGCGAAGGCGGAGATAGAAGCGTCGAATAAAACACTATTAATGGTCGATTTTTCAATAGTCAGATAACAGTTATCTAAAGAAAAAAAAAGCACTAAAAAGTGCAAAATAACTTTAATTTCGGAAGTCCGTGTTTATATATAATCAGTCGTCAGTCAGTTAGTTTCGTCAGTGTGTCGTCTCTTCGTTATTTAACACCGACTTCTAAAATTGAAGTTATTTTGCACTTTTTAGTGCTTTGTAAAAAATTCAAGTCGGTTGTATTTTATTTGTTAAAAAATTTTATTTTACATTTTACTTTTTGGTTCACGGAGTATCACAATTAAAAAGAACCCCTCAGCCAAACGTAAATAGTGTGCAAGTTCTATAGTAAGGTACTTACCTATAGAATTTAATCATTAACACATTGCATAAAAATTCCAATAAGCGAAGCCCAGGCCTACCTTCCGGCTTCATCATCAGATCAGTTCGATATATCCCCTCCAGTCTTCTTTCAGTCAGTCATCGACTACACGTATAACTATAAACAAACCAATTTTACTTGTATTGCTAAGTCTGCTAACCCACCAGAACTGAATATCAGTATTTAATATGGAGCATCTCCCTATCACACCATCAATCCGCACTGGGCCTCTCCTATAATCTTGTGCCCCAGCAGTGGGAAATTATAAAGCTGATTCCCTTGGGATAATTTCCTATAGTCACGAGAACAAAGCCGTTGGTGCAGCTAGTGCTCTACATGAAGAGATAAACCTTAATGAAGTGAATTTAACAAAATAATGAAATACCAACACATTTTCTAAATGTTTCTTCTCTACCTTTCATAAATTAAAATCATAATATTTCACTAAATAACGTAACATCCGCGAAGTTATTCGTGAAACGCATAACTTCGCGGATGGACTGCACTCGCTTTAAAAGCATTCAGACATTTAACATTGCACCTCAAATGTTAGAGCTTCCAGTACCTGCATTTAGCATTTCAATGGAGAACCAAAATACTTGAAATAGAACATTGTAAAGCCACTATCGTGTTCCTAGAATTTAATCTCCTTCGTACTTAGGTATCTCGAAGTATTTGTTAGAAAACTATTTGTTAGTATGCATGATTGTTCCAAAGATTAAGATACCTTGGCCCTGGAACGCAAAAACCAACTGAAAGAACACATGGTGGGCTTTAGTAAAAATCGAACACACTCTCTCTTGCTGAGTCTCGCAGCCACGGGCTCACACTTTATGTGAAAACATTATGGCTTCCTATTTCTTATCCACGAAAATAATTTAATTTCTGACCATTGTGTGTGAGTCGCAGAGGGTTCAAACTCAGGCACCTACCTGGGTTTGAACCTACGACGTGAGATAAACTACATTTTGTAAAGCGTCTTTAGGTAGATACGAAAATTTATTGTTTTTTATTTATTTAATTATCTATTTTAATTGTTTAAGTTGTTTCCTCGTTGTGTATAACTGTGTGCTAAATAAATGTATTTTGTTTATTTCTTTCTTTCTTTTCTTACTTAACCAACTTTAACGTAAAGGATTTTTCATCATTCGTCAACATAATTTTATAGTAATTCACTTCTCACTTCTAGTATCATATAATCCATACGCCTTCCCCCCAACTGTTATCACCATATCCGAGCAAGTTTCAAAATAAATACACAAGAAACTGTATAATTTGTCTCGACGTCGGCTTCCTGAACTGTTTCTTTGTCTTCCAATCCTTTGTGACGGCTTTAAATGACAGACAAACAGACAAGCATACTGCCTTTATAAGATAACTTACAGTTTAATGTGTATTTTGCATTTTGTGACAAGTATTTTACATTCTTAGTTGTTATTTTGTTGTCTTTACGTCTTTTGATACATTGTTTGGTAGTATTCAAATAGCTCTCTCAAGTAATGGAATCTTGAATGAAATAAAATTAAGAAGGTCCTTTTTCACTCGCCTATCGTCAACATCGAGCATGGTTAAAAGCTTGTTACTTCATCTAACGCAATCCAACGCGATGTTTGACGAAAAGGCAATGCAAAAAAAAAGAGATAGCGCCTGAAAACTCTGTTAGCATTCGGTAATTCCGTGATTAACTCGAACATTTTACAAAACTTGTTCCAGGAAATACGTATTTTTTTTAAAACCTTAAAAGTTTTTGAAAAAAATTGTCATCATTCAGAATTTTTATTAAATTTGGAAGGCTTATAGTTATAGTTTATAGTTAGGAAGGCTTATAGTTATAGTTTATAGGCTTATAGTTATACTTTTTTGACTTTTTAAATAAATTATGAAGTGTCAAAGTTCATGCAAAATAGCAGATTTTTAGAAGTCTTTACAGGATTAGTTTTCCACAAAATAAATTGATTTCAATAGAAGCCCATATAAAATCTACAAGATACTGTGTTTCCAAAATATCTAATGAAAAATGTGTAATAACGTCATAATCGCGTAAGAGCGGTTGTATGATAAACAATGAAAATGTATGTCGAGTTGCATCCCCTTAAGATCTTTTTTACATAGCTTGGGTAAGATGTCAGCAAGACGAAAATATGCATATTTGAGAGAAAAGTGTAGGTAGCTACATAGTATGAATCCGACAGCTGTCACCCGCACCATCCTATAGCAATTGTAGTGTAATAAACTAGTGCGCCTCAAAATCAATATTTGCATCACTGCTTACCATCAGGTGGGATTGAAGTCAAGCACTAGTTAATATTATCATAAAGCATAGCATAATCAGCCTTTTAATGTTCCCACTGCTGGGACTCAGGCCTCCTCTCTCCAGGAGAGGGAATGGGCCGTAATCCACCACGCGGGCCCAGTGCGGGTTGGTGAATGTCACATGTCTTCGAATTTTTGGTTCTAGGACATTGCCTGTTTCCTCACGATGTTTTCCTTCACCGTTTTGAGAGCAGTGGTGATGAAATAAATTACACAAAGTAATGCGCCTGGCTGGGTTCGAACCCGCGACCTACAATTCGTTAGTCGGGGCCGTTACCACTCGGCCACCACTGCTCTAGTATTATATTAATTAAAAAAAAATAGTGATGGTGGTACTCTGGATAATCTGCTCTACTACCAGTTGCCTGTTTGATGTAGTAGGAAATTAAAAAAAAAATTCCCCACAACATGAATTACTACGATAATGAAATAATAGGTGGAATGTCAACTTTTTACTGGTAGCGTAGCGCCGTACGCTTTGTGGTCCGATGATGGAACGGGCTTGGCGGAATAAGGAAGTTTGCATTTTGCAGCCGTGCGAAAAAAAGTTTCTACCTGGCTTCAAACCCACGATCTACAGCATATAACTTGTCCCACCCGCCACTGAGTCACCACTGCTAAACAACACTGTTATTCGGCCAGACATTTCCCCAAAAAACACGGAAAACAATAAAATCATACGACAAAGTGGTACTTCTATCGAAGGGAAAACAAAACACTCTCTCCTGAAACATTTTCAAAGAGAAAAGACCCATATTCTGTTATAAAATATCATCCACGCTGACGATGAAAAACGTCGTACCTACACTTTCTGAATCCACACGATGACACGACGCCAGTGTATGACATTACTGCATTTTCACACTCACACCTTTCGTAAACAACCACTTAACTATGAGCGCAAACTTATTTAAGCCACTTGCTCATACAAATATAGCACCTTATGCCTTTGGAGCAAGGTCTTTTTAAATTACGTGTATAACTTTGTCTAATGATGCATACTTGGAATACTTGATAGACACTCCATTCAATCAAAATAAAACTTAATATTGATATTATTAGAGTTGAATATCATTTCGAAGAGTTCATCCGGTCAGCATATTTGGATGACTAGAAACTGAATTAATTAAATGAAATAAATCCTTGTTTTGTAAAAGTTAAGGTCTGTTTCAGGTTGTGAAAACTTTTTAAATTTATAAATAGCCTTAGGATTCAGTGGAGTACAAATGTAAAAGTTTTAATGTTTTCAAAGCGTTGAAATGTTTTAATTACAATGGTGCTATACTATTTTTCGAGAAAGTTTCTCTTTGTTGTTCCTCAAGGCAGGTACCAGGGTAGCAGGCGTGTGTGGAAGCATACAGTTTAAATGGCTGAGTACACCTTGTGTGAGTCGAATAATTAATTAAAAGTTTAAAAAATACGATCCTCTGAAAGAGGTGTGTTTTAGGCGTTTTAGGATTTTATGTCTGTTTTTTAAAGTAATATACCTATGCTTTGAGTCGCATTTTCGGTTTTGGATTCTAAATTCAGTACTAGAACATTTATCCGCCATAAGTTTTTAGTACTCGAAGCTGGACGCCGCCACCAAGATTGGCTTAGGAAGAGATATATCCTCATCATATCTCTTCTCTCGTCTAGAGGTCTAATTCGAGGTGGAGCGGGAAAAGAGTTCCTAGAAGGAATTAGAGAAGGTTGATCATCAGCAGGACAGCTGTCTATGCTGTCCCAATAACAGTGTTTACTACCATAGACATAGACATTCAAATAATGCATGGCGTTGTACTTCATTGTTTCTATGTTCTTGAGATGGACAAATTGTATTTGCTTTTATGAAATAAACGATTATTTTACTTCGCGCCGAAACTGAAATGCAATTCTATTATTGTTCACATAATGTAGTAATATTTTCATTACGGGTCAAAGGATTCGCAAGTTTAGATATATATAAAAAAATACAATCAATGTATCCTGGCAACACCATCGCGTCTAGATGTCACTTATTTTTTTTGCGGTAAAAGTTTCGCATGGAAAAAACTTTATCCTATCTAATTATTCATTTAAGATACATGGAATAGTATTTTTTTAGCAATTTAACAAAATCCCAAGTGATACATCTTATTATTCATTTATAATACATGAAATAGTTCCTTCTTTAGCAAAATAACAAAATTTCAAGTGATAACCTATAAAGTGTATTGTGCAATAACGAATTTCAGTGTCGAATTTAAGCCTTGAATCTACAATCACACAGGATGAAGAACCGATATCCAGCAAAAGCCAAAGCACTAAGTTATCATAGCGAGTACTGCATCTCAGACTTACAAGTCGAAACCTTGCTCAATCTTCAATCAGGGTACGAGATACCATTAGCGAAGTTGTTTTTGCACGCTAACTGATTGGAAGCTGCCAGACTGGTACGTGATGCTCTTAGCGGTTTATTCTACGTTGCTAGTCTGAAAAGGCCCCTGAAACCTGTCATCGAGGACGCGATCCTCATCGGGCAATGGCGGAGGCACTAAGTGATCATAGCGAGTGCTGTTTTTCGGACTTGCGTGTCGAGGCCTCGTTTAATCTTCAATCAGGGTACGAGATACCATTGGCGACGTTAATTTTTACGCGCCAACTGATTGTAAGCTACCAGACTAGTACGCGATACTCTTGGCTTCGTTACTCTACGTTGCTAATCTGGTATGCATCTGTTATAGCAGGTGAGTCCCATTCATTTATAATCCAAAGAACAAAAATGGCAAAAAGACTAAGTTCGACGTGCTCCACTTTATCAGTGCCTATAAAGGTCACGAGAAGGCCAAGTTCATACTACCCATCTGTGTATTATTAATTCGTGTAAAAACAGTACACCACCTATGTGTAGATCGCTACAAAACATTCAAACTCCTTTAGTGAATACGAGATATTCCAAACCACCATAAGGTGGCAAGTTATACTGCCTAATATGTAAATTATAAACTTTCCAAAGTAATGCTAAAGAATACGAGATATTCCAAACTGTCATAAGTTAATCCAATGTACCTAGCCGGATTGCCGGTAGATACCCACCTGTGTCCAGTTGTTGGACTAGAAGCCAACCCAAAACCATGGGAGAAGGCAAGGCAGAATTATTGACACCCTCACCGGCTACAATGCTGGTGGAAAATACTGCCATAGTGCGAGCATAACGGTGGCCGATTATCAAACCTATTTTTTGCTGAGTTAAATAGTAAAGACCTATTCAATAGAAATATTATTATTTCCTTATGGTTATGTTGTACACTGACCTGCAATATATTCAAAATAATAAAAACGAAAACAAACCATGGAACACGAGATGTTCACAATGATATATATCTAAGCACTAAGTGACATGAATACTTCATCAACAATTTACAAATGATATGTTCACTTATAGCAACAAATATCAGTAAGTGTTGATTATGATATGACTCCATGTAATAATATCTATGGAAAATCTTGATTTAATTTAAACGGATTGAATTCATAGGTACAGCATATCATTCCACATCCTCAGTATTTAAGCTTATAGTAAAAACCTTGCTCAAAGAGCATGTAAGCTAACTTTTAAGGAACCAAAACCTAAGGAAATCGCAGGTTAAGTCCTCTGCTGATACCAGCAGTCCTGAATAAAATTATAAGGTTCTAAAGTTTCAATACCAGAATTACAGGAACTCCTCACAGGCTCGAAGAACCCGTGCACCAGCACCTTGGAATACTTGATGTATGACACCAATGCCACAATTGGTGTGGCCACCCGCTGGGCTGAGCGGTTTGAGGAAGCTACCATTGATTTTAAGAAGAAGTAACTTCTCACTGTTGAAAGCAGAAGGGAATAATATTGACGGGCAAAACCACCAGCCCTACTTACTTATAATCACCCCAAGGGAGTAAGTCAGCAATAAACTTATAATGATATACAACAACTAAATAATGAAATATGTGCTGATATATTTGTAAATAGTTGTTAGAACAAAATGGTATGAGGTATCTACCTTACTCGTACTTAATGCCTAAATCACTCAATAAACTAAAATTCAATATAAATGAATGTCAAATTACACAAACCGTGTACGCCTGCTATTGACATAATTGCACAGAACTAAACCTAAATTCAAATCTTTTGTAAAAACTTACCTGGTTGGTGCTCCTAATAAATGAATAAACAGGGAAATCTTTGTTGTAACAAAACAGAAATAACAAGATTCAGATTTAATTTGATCTGCACTGGTATAACATTTCCAGTAGCAATTGTCTTATATTGACAATATTTTCTGTGTTCAAAGCAAATATTGTATGGAGGGAAATTGCCTTATTATAGGGAATACCTAGGAACAAGCTTCCCATGACTAGACAACTGGCCTTGTCATGGAAACATTACTTCTGATGCATTTGGCACATAAGAGCTCTCATGCCACGGGACACAAAAAGTGTGCACCAAAGCAACTTGTTTCACAAAGGACTCACTTCTATGACAATCAAAAAATCTCACTGCGCTTAATAGAAAAATTACTTTGCAGTATACATGACTCCTGAACTTAAAAATTTAACATAAAAGTAGACAACTATCTACCACTTGGTAAAGAAATGATGTTAGATTTTATGTTAGACCATTCAGACATTCCCAAAACATGCATGGCATACCCACCAATTTTGGAACAGGGATGGTTTGCTGAACACAGTTTAATATCATGCCTATAAGCCTATAATTATGTATCCTATAAGTCATATGGTGAAATTATGGCTTCTCTCTACTTTGTTAGGTTGTCACTGTCAAACAGTGTCAGAAATGCAATAGACAACTTTGTCTACGGTGCAGCTAAAACCCGGTCCACACATGACCTACAATAAAACTAGTCTTTTCTTTGGCTGATACTTTTAAATTTATTTCATGTTTATCCAGGTAGAATAAACATATCTTATCTCCTCTTTATTCTCTAAAATAGCTAAGTGGGACTGAATGTTCAAAATACACTTACTTAATTGAGGCAATGAATTACCCCATTTGAATTACTAGTATCATCAAAACTATAAGTACTTAACTTACCAATACAAAAGTAAAATTGCATTGAAACAAAAAGGGGGGGGGGGTGTATGCTGGGGACCAACTAGTGCAACAGGTCCCCGTGAAAAGTCAGTGACCATACAACTTCTCTAGGTATCTAGTCCCTAGCAGGAAGTTCATTCCATCGACATGACATAAACCCCTCCCTCAAGAAACAAAGTTTCTCGTTACATATAACATAAACTGTGACACAAAAATACTACTGTGATGACAGAGAAAGACAATCGCATTAACTTCCATTTCGGGAGGCACAAAAAAATGACATAAAATGGTCTTCATAAGTATAAACTAGTGCGCCTCACCATCAATGATTGCATCACTGCTTACCATCAGGTGGGATCGCAGTCAAGCGCTGGTTTATATCAATTAAAAAAAAAAAAAAAAAAAAAAAAAAAAAAAAATAATTGTATTTACATATATTTAGATAGACCCATATGCATATACATACAGGTATATACAAGTATACACATACATGCTGAAATAAACGTTAGTATACTAGCTGTATCATGCAGTAGAGAAAAAAAAAAAAAAAAAAAAAAAAAAATTGTAATAATAATAATATTAATAATAATAATAATTTTATATAATAAAATATAATTTATATGTTATGTTAAATGAACAAACGGAATAATAATAATAAAATCGATAAGCTAGACTTCCATACCAGTCACCTACAATGTCAACACAAATATAACTTAGATGTGAATAGATACTTATCGTTTGAAACGAAAATGATGAATGTGATAATATATAATGCATGTACCTAATTGCATTGCCTAATGCAAGGCTAATTATATGATGCATGTAATGTAATTACATTACCCCCAGTGACATTTAAAACATCACTATGGTATGATAAAAACAACTAATGAGATTATTCTACTTCAATAGATTTCAACAAATTGTCTTTGTGTTAAGTGGGAACAGTAGTACTATAAAACCAAAGTAACTTTTTGTCTGATTACATTTAGTAATAATGACCTTGTAATATAGCCGACATCAACGGCTAGGTACAGGGGCGCTGGCTTTTAGAAAGCCCCATGGGTGCTCATGCTCATTTGATGGACTCGAAAAAGTGGCAAGTGTGAGAGGAGGAATGCACACTGATCAACCGACAAATAAATAAATGTCCTACTTACATACTGCGTACCTAATTACTAATTATGTTCGATAAAAATATAAAATGAAATCATTTTATAAAAATGAAACTAGTTTTTAGTATCAAGAAATATTATAATGTAACCGTAACCTAAAAGGCGATTACTTATCTGTTTCTTGATGTCTATTCTCAGGGGTGCTCGGCACCCACTGTTTATTTCTCATAATCGGCGCCCCTGGCTAGGTACATATAACGATGATGTACAAATAACCAAGTAAGTACTAAAATATACTGAGAGTAATGATATAATATTTCTAAAATAAGCTAGTAAGTCATAAGTGACTTTCATTAAGAATAATCCAATTAATTACAATACACGTCTCACACCGTGGTATTATAACTGCCCCTGTTGAAGATAACATGCTTCTCATCTAAATCAGTTGCCTATCAATGAATCAAATATATTTTTACAATACGAGAATACTTGTCACACAATACTTTAAAAAAATGGACGGATAGTCTAGTCAACACCTTGGGACACTCCCAGCAAGAACGTATGACTGTAGCGACAAAAAAACCTTAGGGAAAACTGAAATCAACTCATATCTTACTATAAAAAGAAACCGCACTTGAGTTGATAGTACCAGTACTAACAATAGCGTAACAATTAATTATTGCAGCAAACTCTAAACATCTACATTATGTGAACAATAATAGAATTGCATTTCAGTTTCGGCGCGAAGTAAAATTGGGAATCAAACGAGCTTACCTGTTAAGCGAAGTCTTGATTCTAATTTTATGAGCGCCGAAACTGAAATGCAATCACCCACCCACCACTAGTTAATAGCCCCAAAGCTGCAATAATTAACCTACCTAACTCACAGTTATCCTTACAGGGAAATAGTGAATGTAAGTATGCGGTAACAAGTCTGTCCAAAAGACAGCTTGTTCCTTGTCCTATAATCTCTAAAGTAAGTGACATCTAGACGCGATGGTGTTGCCAGGATACATTGATTGTATTTTTTTATATATATCTAAACTTGCGAATCCTTTGACCCGTAATGAAAATATTACTACATTATGTGAACAATAATAGAATTGCATTTCAGTTTCGGCGCTCATAAAATTAGAATCAAGACTTCGCTTAACAGGTAAGCTCGTTTGATTCCCAATTATAATTAATTATCATTTATTCAAGTAGGTATATAGAAAAAAGAAATCATATTGAAAAAATGAAAATATAGACCTGTTCTACCACACGATAGATTCCACAATGGATTTCGTAAATTCCAAAAAAACGTTATAATACTTGGGGACTTCAACGTTTTGCGTTGAAGCCAGTTGTAATGGCATCGATTTACGAAAAAGGTCGTGAATTCAAAACCCAGACAAACGCGTTACTGTGTGTAATTTATTCCATCACCACTGCTCTTAAAACGGTGAAGGAAAACATCGTGAGGAAACCAGCATCTCCAGAACAAGAATAATATCGAATACATGGTGATATCCACCAACCCGCACTGGGCCCGCGTGGTGGATTACGGCCCATTCCCTCTCCTAGAGAGGAGGCCTGAGTCCCAACAGTGGGAACATTATTAATGCTGATTAAGCTATTATATTAAAACTTGTTTCTGCCAGCGGCTTCGCCCGCGTGAAAATAGGTTTCTCCATACAAACTTCCAACCCTACACAAATACCTAATCTTACAAAATAATAAACTAATACATATGTATGAAAGAAACTATAACAACTATTAAACTATACTATTGCACACGAAGTGACGGCGTCGTGTTCCGCTGCGAGGTCGGTATCCTTCCACGAAATCGTCGATACACGACACCCTTCGGCCAAAACTCTCCTTTGAGGAAGGTGTCCAAATGGTGAGTCGGCACCCGCACCACAAACGACTTGAAATTAGTGTTATGGCGCGGCTCCAACTGCACGACTCTCAAAGTCCAGTTTATCTTTACGCGTACATACTCCACGATCTCCTCAGCCTTCGTGGTGTGATGTAACCTCGAAACGTATAGCTGCGTCGTAGGTACTGCTGGACGCAGCAGCATGTTGGGTCCTGCCAGCGCGGTACCGCACTGGTTCTGACAAGTAGTATAACGAACCTACCTGTCAAATTTTAAATTTGTAGGTGTTATAGTTTCTGAGATTTCGTGATTAATCAGTGAGTGGTCGCTTTTATATATATAGATATAATTAAATTGACCCAAGCTCTTCCATCTCCTCTAACAGTCTAGCACAAACGTGAACATTCCCAGAAGTCATTTATTAAAGCAACTACAAACCAGAAACATCGCGCTATTATTACAATGCTGCCAACATTAGCCTTAATTTACGAACAGACAAAATATAATAGAGTTTACAGACCAGCGGTCTAACTCACCCTAAACAAAATAGGTTAAATGTAGTAGAAAAATATGAGTACTGTGTTAGGTTAAAATGGTTTCTTTCGTTTTAATTAAAAAGAGTTTTTTTAAAAAGGCCACCGGTACATAGACTAGATGGACTGTTTTGTCTGAAATAAAAGATTTTTTATAGTAGACATCCTACCCATACGCACAAAACGTTTTGGGAACACATTCATTGTGCGTACAGCTAAGGAATGGGATTCCCTGCCGAAGTCTTTGTTTCCTAAGGGCCCTTGCCCGCGGCGACTTTTTGTAGCGATACTGTCGCGCGTTCACATCGATACAGTCGCGATGCTGTAGCGCGTTAGTAGCCCGTTGGCATTTTTTCTATAGCGCTTGCAAATGCGACTAACGCGAGTTTTAAGCGACTGTCGCGCGCTTACGAAACGCGCGACAGCATCGCTACAAAAAGTCGCCGTGGGTGAGGGCCATAATAACTATAACCTGGGATCTTTAAATCAAAAGTGAATAAGTTACTTCTAGACAAGCGTGCTCTATCGTCGACCATACCATCGCTTACTATCAGGTGAGATAGTCGTCAAGGTCAAATCTGTCAATAATAAAAAATGCTCTTGAAAGACTTGATTATAGACACTGATCTAAATTGAAAATACAATATACGTACTAACTTTTTCTTCTTTTTTTTTTAGGTGGGAAATCATCCAATGACATCTCTCGCCTTTGGGTGGAGCGCGAGGGCGTGTCAGACTTTTACTGACTAAAACCCACTCCTATGTTCCTTCGTTGCCTAGCATTCTAGGGCCAGGTTTTCCTTTCAGGAGCGAACCCATGGCCGCAGTAGGCTTCGTCCCTGCTGGGCCCCTACGGACCTAACAGCCTTTTAATGTTCCCACTGCTGGGACTCAGGCCTCCTCTCTCTAGGAGAGGGAATGGAACGTAAATCGCAATTTTGACTGGCCTGTTAGTCTAGTCGTTAGTGGCCCTAACTGCTATGCTGGAGGTCGTGGGTTCGATTCCCGCCCAGGACAAATGTTTGTGTGATGAGCACGATCATTTGTTCTGTGTCTGGGTGTAATTTATCTTTAGTATGTATGTATTTAGAAATATATAAGTATGTTTATCAATTGTCTAGTACTCATAACACAAGCTCTGCTTAACTTGGGACTAGACAGCGGTGTGTGATAATTGTGGAATATTATTAATCCACCACGCGAGCCCAGTGCGGGTTGGTGAATGTCACAAGTCTTCGAATTTTTTGGTTCTAGGACATGCCGGTTTCTTAACTTTCTTATATCAAACCAAAAAAATACAGTCCAACAAGGCATCGATCTATCAAGATAAACCAGCAATGCCAAGTGTCACCACACCTCCATACGGAAAAATTCCCATGATTTAGAAATGCCAAATACAGTTGTACAAATAGCAGCCGTGTGGGATGTGAAGGAGTGCTCAGAAATAGTTCAAACGCCTGTTTATATATGATGGTTTAGTGACGATTGGTTTTTAAACTGTTTCTTTGTAAATCTTTCCCGATATGGCGCGGTTAAAAGTTGACAGTAACGTCTTTGGAAGTGACAGATTTGAACTTTTAGTGGCTTTAAGTATTTGATCTCCTTCCGTATTGACACCTTAGCTGTTTATGTCAGCAAGCAGCTTTGAATTGCGTAGGTTAAGATGCCCTTAGGCTAACTAGAGCGCGGCTGCGGAATCGGATTTATTTGGCACAACACAAGGTAGACAAACAATAGTAAGGTATAATTGAACCTTAAAAAAAAATTTGGCGAAGTGCGAGTTTGTCGATCGTCAAAAAACGCCGATAAAATAACTTTTCTTGCATTTTCACCTTTAATTTTTAATTCTATTATTTCTTGTTAAAGCGGCAATAATAATATAATAGTCTACCGACTTTCAAAAAGATGGTGCAGGAGCATTACCTATCGCTTTAATTTTTCTTCTCCTTTCTCTATCGTATATTTTAATATTTTATTATTTGGTAATGTACCTATTTATGTATTATATGTATATATATTTTGTTGTATTTTTATTATCTTTTCTTTTTTTTGTACATTATTTATGTTGTTGTACACTGGCGGCCCGAAATCTTTTCCTTTCATTTCAGTCCATCCAAAAGTTGTCTGGTAAAAATTGCCCTGTGCAATAAGACCGCATAATGTACACTTATTTTTTGTAAATGTCTGTCTAAATAAGTTAAGGTGTGCAATAAAGAAATAAATAAACGTTCTGTCAAAATTTCAACTCTCTACCTCGTATAGTTTATGAAATACAGCCACACTGATAGATGGACTAGCAGACAGACGAACGGACGGACAGCAGAGGCTCAGTAACAGGTTCTCGTTGGCAACCCTTTGGGTACAGAGCTCTGGAAAAGAAGCAAATTATAAAACAGTCATCGTAGCCCTGAAACGTAAAGGCCAATTGAAGAAACATAGATGTGTTTTAGTTAGTCAAAGTCTGACACTCTCTCGCGATCCACCCAGAGCAGTAGAAGTTGTTTGATGATTTCCTATCCAAAAAAGGTTAGGTGGAGTGACTTTGAAGTGATTGGATTTGATGAATTGAAAAATTCACATTCGTATTTGCCCGGTTTTGAACCCCCAATCTCATACATGAAAGGACGGATGGTTAAGGCACCTGCCTTAACAACTTTAAACTGTGAAAGAAAACATGATGACGGAACAGGCACGTCTTAGAATCAAAAATTCTAAGACATGGTATCCATCAGCTTGTACCGCGGCCCCACCGCGGGCTGCAATGGGCCGTAATCTACTACGCGTAGTGGGTTACGGCCCATTCCCTCTCTTTCAGAGGAGGCCTGAGTCCCAGCAGTGGAAACATTATAAGAGTGACTACGCTATGTTTTATGATATGTCGGAGTATATGGTTGCCTTAACCATTGGGCCATCGCGACACTACAACCCACCGTCTTTGTTTTTTTTTTTTTCAACTTCAAATCATTTGTATAAAATTATATTCGTTTGTAAGAATCTCTTCGTAAAGTGTACATATTAAGAACACGAAACACCTCAACCACTATTTCTCGCATAATATTTTTAAGACTTAATTATTGAGCAAGTATACAGTGTGTTTCCAGAAACACTCCGGCTCATTTCATGACAAGTTCCCGGCAGCCTCTGTGAGGCAACGCGACGTACAAATATTGTCATAACTCCGCCGGGATTTGTTTAATTTGACGCTGACGACTCTCTGTCTCTTGTGGGGGCAAATATTATGAGACAGGTGTGATAGGTCGTATGAATAAATAACTGAATTTTGAAGTAAAATTACTTTGTTATCAAAAATGTTTGAGGTGATTTCTTTCAGCTTTTAAGTTTATTATCTACTGAGTTAGAATTCGGACTATCAAGTGGATTAGACAAGGTAAGTCTATATATATAAAAGCGAAATACCACTCACTGATTAATCACGAAATCTTCAAAAATATAAAACCTACAAACTTAAAATTTGGCAGGTAGGTTCCTTATAGGGTGCAGACATCCGTTAAGAACGGATTTTACGAAAATCCTCCCCTAAGGGGGTAAAACGGGGGTTGGAAATTTGTATGGAGAAACCTACTTTTATGCGGGTGAAACCGCTGGCAGAAGCTAGTTCCACCGTGCAGAAGTGAAGTTTACTGTCCGACCGTCCGGTAACCGTCCGGACCGAGCCCAAGTCGTTGACGGCGCGTATTGTTTCACGCGCACCTCAGGGAGATGTCAGCCAATCTCCGGGGCCTTGGGACGAAGGCAAAGAAGGAACAGGAGTGGGTTTTTGGTCAGTAAAAGTCTGACACTATCTTTCGCTCCGCCCAAGAGCGCGATTTGTCATTAGATGATTTTCCCACCTAAAAAAAAGCTAGTTAGTAATAACGATTCTCAAGTTTAGAATAGGATTGACACTTGCTGCTTTCGTGGTAGTGCCTCCGAAATGTCACTAAAATTTGGACATTAGGGAATATGCATGAAAAAAATATTCGTTAACTAACCAATTTATGAATAAATATACTAAAAAACAATATAAAAAATTGGTAGGAAAGCCAGCGAGGTATAACAGTCATTTTTAATAAATATGTTTCTCTGACCGTTGTCTATGGCGACCGTACGGGTGTGTGTTTATGGCCTTTGATGTCAAAAGCCATGTCAGACTTCTCTTTTATAATAGCAACTTTGAAGCTTTATAACTTCATATTTATTTACCAGAGCTAAAAATATTTAATTTAGCTAATAAAAAAATTGCATGCAAATTTAGATACCAATATCTAAATTTGTTTATACATCTTTTTGATAATAATTTTGATAATAATGTCACTTTGTTTAGAGCCCCACATCCAAAGTTAAATATGAATACCAAAGTATACTGATTTAAACAGTTTGACTGGCCTGTTGGTCTAGTGGTTAGTGGCCCTGACTGCTATGCCGGAGGTCGTGGGTTCGATTCCCACAAATGTTTGTGTGATGAGCACGATCATTTGTTCTGTGTCTGGGTGTAATTTATCTATATATGTATGTATTTAGAAATATATAAGTATGTTTATCAGTTGTCTAGTACTCATAACACAAGCTCTGCTTAGCTTGGGACTAGACAGCGTTGTGTGATAGTTGTGGAATATTAAAAAAAAAAAAAAAAAAAACATCACTTTTTTTTTCGGTGGGAAAATCATCTAATGACAAATCTTGGGCGGAGCGGGAGGTAGTGTCAGACTTTTACTGACTAAAAACCCACTCCTGTTCCTTTGTTGCTTTTCGTACCAGGGCCGAGTCTTCCTTTCAGAATCAGACCCTTGGCCCCAGTAGGCTTCGACCCTGCTGGGCCCCTACGGTTTGCTGACATCTCCTTGAGGCGCGCGTGGAACAGTACGCGCCGTCGACGACTTGGGCTCTATCCGGACGGTTACCGGACGGTCGGATGGCGAGCTACCCATTGCTCGCCGTCCGCAAGCCCGCGCCTACGGTATTTAAACATAACTTGGATTTATCTTACGTAAAATTAACTGCGATATTCTGCTGCAGTCAACAGTTTCAGTTACGGAAGCCAATTTATATTAATCTTACAAAATCTTGGAAAGAGTACAACTTGCAAACTGCAAATATCTCAACAAGCTCACAATACGTCTTCTCAAATTCGGTTCCCTCTCGTACATTGTAATCGAAGTCTCCTATCTATGCTTTATAGTTTAATCTTTGCCTCCGCTGCAGCTGTAGATAACCCGGCCAAATGTAGAGGTTATCTCGTCTCTTCCCGTATCTGTTTATTACGCGACCTATTTCATTCGGCTGGGTTGGAATCTTGCAGAGCATCCATTGTTGCCGTAATTCGTATGAAAATTGCTCTGGAGATTTTTTGTTGAATTTTATGCAAGTGGAAATTTTTAAACTGCAGTTTTGAAAGTAGATACGGTAAAAGGGTAAAATCTTTATGATAGTGCCGTGGAGGATTAAGCCAATGGAGTTCCTAAACGGTTACGTTTTCTGGCGTAGAGATATTATTTTTTCAATACACTTACTCGAAAACCCGCACTTATTCCAACCCTTTTAGGCACGCAATAGACTGTTTTCCACACTAGTGCAGAAAAGTGCGCGTGCTCTCGCCGCTACTACCGGTCAACCCCCGTTCATTCATTTCTTCGTAAGTGTATTGAAAAAAGTCGTTTGATACACGTGCAAATTTGTCACTCTAGCCCTCGGCTCCATAACACACTCGCCCACGGCTCGTGCGAATTCCGCCTTAGTCGCAATGACAAACTTTCACTTGTATCAAAATGCTTTGCAATATGCACCAAAGGTGTGCCTCTGGTGCATATTGCAAAGCAAAAATAAAAATCTTTCCATGTTGATGCTTAAGCTGTCTTATATCCTACTAGCTTTTATCTGCGACTTCGTCCGTGTGAATGTTGCTTAAAGTGGAAGTGAAGCGACGCCAGATAAAAAGTAGTCTATGTCCTTTTTAGGGTTCAAGCTTACTCTGTACCAAATTTCATCAAAGTAGGTACTGTATTTTAACCGTTAAAGCGTAACAGACAAACAGAGTTAATTCCATGTTTATAGTATTATTAACTATGGATTAGGTATATTAAAACTGAAGGCAAGTTCAGAGCGCAGCACGATAATGTGATAGCAGTGCAAAAACAATGAGTTTTCAAAAAAAATTTTTGTTAATTTAAATCGCTCCATAGATAATTTTTATTTTTTACTTACTAATGGCATTTATTATTAATCTGAATGGCCTAATACTGACTTTTCGATTAACCTTTCGAATACCGTTAGTAGAGACACAATAGAAAGATAATAATGAGAGAGTGAAAGCCGGCTTTCGCTTGGGGTTTAAACGATAAAATGAGGTTTTTCTACGTCTCCATAGACAGAAAAAAGCTATGAAAAAGCGATAACCTGTAATTCAAGCTTTTACTCAAACATAGAGACGGTTTTTATAATGAAGACTTATAAAACTAAGTTTTATTGTGCGTACAGCTAAGGAGTGGAATTCCCTGCCGGAGTCTGTGTTTCCTGATAGCTACAACATAGCAGTCTTTAAGTCAAGAGTGAATAGGTTACTTCTAGGCAAGATTGCTCCATCGCATCGTAGGCCATGTCATCGCTTACTATCAGGTGAGATAGTGGTCAAATCGTGAGCCTATACATAATAAAAAAAAGTTTTCAAACAAATTACCTGACCATTATCGTTTTCTTTTTTTTTAGTTTGCTATTCTATCCCACTCCTGGGCCAAGGCCTCCTTCCATCTTTCGCGAGCCCGCGCTTCCTCCTTCCAGTTTTTTGCGAAATCTGTCAAGTGGGACCAGACAGGTAGGACCATCCTGCCCCCCTAGGCAAGTTGCAACCGTTTCGTTTCGATTCTCTTTTCGTTGATCGCCTCGAGTCGGCCACGCTTCCTATTCTTTTGTTCTGACCACGTGACAGAGCGTTGAGATGACGTCAGAATAAAGGAATCGGAGGCGTGGCCTACTCGAGGCGATCGACGAAATGAGAATCGAAACGAAACGTTTGTAACTTGGCTAGGGGGGCTGGTTTGCCGCGACTCCATCTCACTGTCTCAGGCCACCAATTTTGTGTTACTTTGGACCACAGTTGGTCGGGAACGCAGCAAACATGTCCTACCTAGTCTCATTTACTAACCACTTCATTATTTTAATTCTCTTTGACACAAAAAGTTCACAAAAAGCGTTCAAAGAACAAAGTCTAGAGCTCTAAAGTTAGTTGTTTACTTTATTTCTTTGTTTATTTTGTTGTAATGAAATGTTGAATAACACGCCAAGTTAATGAACTTCTTATCTTCGGGTAACGAACGCAGAAGACTGTTATACTTTTAATCCTTGAACTAATAAATAATGCAATGTTTTTAACATTGGCGTTTCTAAGGTTGTTTATTTATTTTATGAAACTTTGTCCGCCACTAGAAATTACTCGTGTATCGCGATCATATACATGTCACAGTATAGATATATGGAACAGCCCCCCTAGCCAAGTCACAAACGATAAACGTAAACTCTCAGTAGTCTTTAATAGATTTTCAATTTTATGTCATTGGATATAAAGTTGAAAATCTATTGAAGATTACATAGTGTTTTCGTTCGTTCCGGTCGCTAACGCTCAGTAGTCTTTAATAGATTTTCAACTTTATGCTCTTAGTTATAAAGTTGAAAATCTATTGGAGATTACTATGCGTTCACGTTTATCGTTTGCAACTTGGCTAGGGGGGCAGTACGGAAACTACCTACAAATGTTCGAAACGGCACACTCACACAAACATACGCATCGACGAGACTCCTAATAGATAGTATTACCGTGCCTAAGCGTTTCTCGCGGTCCTGTCAGTAGCGCGTGCCGTAGTTTCCGTACTGTTCCATATATTTAAACTGTGTACATATATTGTGCCCGAGTCGACGGCGCGTAGTGTTCCACGCACGCCTCAAGGAGATGTCAGCAAATCATAGGGACCCAGCAGGGTCGAAGCCTACTGGGGCCAAGGGTCTACTTCTGAAAGGAAGACTCAGCCCTGGTATGAAAGGCATCGAAGAAACAGGAGTGGGTTTTAGTCAATAAAACTCTGACACACCCTCGCTCTCTGCCCAAGAGCGAGGGATGTCATTTTATGATTTTTCCACCGAAAAAAAAAAGAGCACAGATCGCCAGCACCTATTAAAGTAAATATTAACACAGAGACATTCTTCAATTAGGCGTTTATGTGAAAAGCCAATCAGAACACGTCAAACAGTAATTCCTGATTCACCGGAACAAATACTAGCTCGTTTTGTCGGAATTTAATTTCACTTTAATCACCTGTGATTGGCAATAAACACTTTGGAGGTAAGTAGAAACATTCTTGTTTACACAATGTAGACAAATTAGCTTGTTTACCAAGTTATTTCTTGTGTGTCGACACTTAAAGACGGATAGCACAAACGAATGAACTTGTTTTGATGAAAAGAAATAGTTGATCGGATAAGAATATGGTCAGCAATGTATGGTTTGATTTGAGTAACTCATCTGGATTCAGGGAAGCAAAGGAAAGGAATTGCATAACCTAATTCCACCTAGCCCGTTCCATCATCGGACCACCAGGCGTGCGGCGATGCGCCACCGGTACATGGTGGACATCCCACCTATACGCACGAAACGTTTTGGGAACATATTAATTGTGCGTACAGCTAAGGAGTGGAATTCCTTGCCGGAATCTGTGTTTCTGTTGTTTGTGATGGCTACAACCCGGGAATCTTTAAGTCAAGAATGAATAAAAAAGCCTTAAATGTCGCATCATACCGTTAAGGTTCGTAAAAGGCAAAGTGTGCGTGCGTGTGTGTGCGCGCGTGTGTGTGTGTGTATGTGTGTGTGTGTGTGTGTGTGTGTGTGTGTGTGTGTGTGTGTGGTATGTGACGTTTTTTCTTTCTTTTCTTTCAAAATTCCAGCCGAACACCGTAGGTTCATAAGCAGTAAGTTCAAAATACCTTTTTACATTACTCGAAAATCCGCTCTTATCCCTACCGTTTTTAGGCACGCAATTCATTGTTTTTCACACTAGAGCGGAAATCAATGAATTGCGCGCTCGCCCCGGCCACAAATGATTATAATTATTTATCGCATCAAGCTGGGCGCTACCTCCACAAGTCGCGCGTCAATCCCAGTTTATTATTAAGTGTGTTGAAAAACGCCGTTTGATACAAGTGGAAACTCACTGCAGCACTCGGCTCCATAACACTCTCGCCTACGGCTCGGACAAATTTCGTTTCAATGACAAACTTTCTCCAATTGTATTAAAATGTATTTTGTGTTTGGTCTCTTTGTGGGGGTGACAGGACAGAAAAAAAGGAAAAAAAAACGTGTTGCGCTGACCCCAAATTACACGGGACAAGGACAGGCAATATTATCATCTTCCTGTCCTTTTGTGTGGAGATAGGCGCTCGAGGGGTTTAACTCATATTTCAAATGATATGACTGTTAAACACTCATTCAACCACAGCGCGCAATAACACAACTTTAAGAGCGCCCAACCCGTGTTACTTTCCCATACAACCGCTCTTACACGATTATGATGTTATTACACATCTTTCTCTATTTATTTTGGGAACATAGATATTTTGTGGATATGATCTAGGTTTTTATTGAAAACAAAATATTTTGTGTAAAATTAATTCAGTTCAGAGACCTCTGAAAATCATTACATTTTTCAACTTTAAGAAACTCTTAAAATTGGTTGAATAAAATAATTTATTTATTTAAAGACAATTTTTGGTCCACATTATATTATGTTAGTACCACTTATTTCTATGTTGTTCAGACGTTCAATAATATTACACTCTTTATTTGGTTTTGTTTTTTTTTCTCCATTTTTGGTTTATATTTGGCGAAGATACCTATCGCTGAAGAAGATACAAAAATAAAATCGTAAAAAAATTGGGTTTCTTGAGAACCTCCTTCTTTTTTGGAAGTCGGTTAAGAAGCTACTTTTTGGAGGTATGCGGAACAGAGAGTAAAGTCCCGCAAACGTCCGTTGAAAAGGGAGGATCCTCCGGCCAGACGGATATTATGTCTGGTGGGCTACTGCCAGATACTGATAGATTATTTCGGGCTGTTCTATGTGTTCCAATCGCGCGGAGAACTTCAATTGCGCGATGCAGGATCAGTTCTTATGTGACGTCATAGATGTCGCAACAACTTCATAATCTTCTTTCTAGAACGAAAGAAGAACCTCGGCAGGGCTGTAAATTAGCCATAAACCCCACAATCCTATCATCGTCTTTGGCACACTGTTAGCATACACAGAACAGTAGACAGTACCATCACTAATGATCACAGAGTACACATTCTGTGTACTGTTGTACACAAACATTGGTGTGTGTTCGTGAATCTATCGCCTGTGGCCGCGTGTTGTGTACACACGCGTTTCTTTCTATCGATGGCAAACATTTGACATTTGGACGCTACTTCATTTACAAGCCCCTTAGGTGATTTGGTAGACGAGCGTTTTTTTTTGTTTTTTCTTGTTTTACTGAGCAATGGTGACCTAGTGGTAATGGCCTCCGGGCCTTGGTACAGGCCATGGTCCGGAGCGAGGAGGAATGGCAGGCGGTCGCTTCCTTCTGCGAAGCAGTAATGCTAGCAAAGGAGGAGGCCGCACGTGCACGAGCGAGGCAATGGCCCTCGCGCCCTAGCCGCCGGGATTCCGATCGCGATTTCCGGCCACCGTAGGCGCGGGCTTGCGGACGGCGAGCAATGGGTAGCTCGCCGTTCGACCGTCCAGTAACCGTCCGGGCCAAGCCCAAGTTGTCGACAGCGCGTAGTGTTCTACGCGCGCCTCAAGGAGATGTCAGCAACTGTAGGGGCCCATCAGGGTCGTAGCCTACTAGGGCCAAGGGTCTGATTCTGAAAGGAAGACTCGGCCCTGGTACGAAAGGCAGCGAAGGAACAGGAGTGGGTTTTTAGTCAGTAAAAGTCTGACACTATCTCGCGCTCCGCCCAAGAGCGAGGGATGTCATAAGATGATTTTCCTACCGAAAAAAAAAAAAGTGGTAACGGCCTCGAATTACAAAGTCCGGACCCTAGGACCCGAGTCGCTAGTCTAAACCCAGCCAGGCGCATAATAATAACCTTAGTATTCTGAAATATAATGAAATAGGCCGGATACCGGATAGTTACCGGATATTCGCTTCATCTCTAATTATCATTCTCATAATTGACAAATAAAAAACGTTTATCTATTAAGAAAAAACTATAACATTTTAATGAACTACTAATGATCTGCCTAAGGCTTCGTCGGATTGAATTTTGCAACCTTTATGGCGTTTACCACACCGTTTTTAGGGAAACAAAGACAAACAAACAAAACAATAAGACCAACAAATTTATGATCGCCATTAGGATAACTATAATTGTTTGTTAAATGCTACGTCCTTATAGAATTTATTTCAATGAAGCGATTTATATGCGGCCATCAGTTTGAGTGGAATATAGAAAAAAATGCCAGAAGGTCAATAAGAGTTTTACCTACCACCTAAGTATGTACCTACATTGTGAAATGCAATAAATAATTGAGTATTGAGTGTCAGAATGAGGTCAGAATATTAATTCTATTAGCGATAACGACCGCCGTTTTATTTTTAAGGGTATGCAATTCGATATACATTTTCACTGTTTTTCATACAACCGGTGTTACGCGATTATGACGTTGTTACACATTTTTCATTAGATATTTTGGAAACACAGTATCTTGTGGATATTATCTAGGCTTCTATTGAAATCAATTTGTAAATTTATGTAAAACTAATCCAGTAAAGACCTTTGAAAATCTGCTATTTTGCATTTAAAAAAGAAAAAAAATATATAACAATAGAAGCCTTGAAAATTTAATCAAGATTCTGAATGACGACAATTTTTTTTCAAAAACATTTAAGGGTGTAAAAAAACACGTAGGTATTTCCTGGAACTTACCGAAATTTTCGAATCCTTACAGTGTTTTCAGGCGTTATCTCTTTTTTTTCGCGTTGCCTCTTCGTTAAACATCGCGTTGGATTGCGTTAGATAAAGTAACAAGCTTTGAAACCATGCTCGATGTTGACGATAGGCGAGTGAAAAAGGACCCTCTTAATTGACTTTATTGACATTTTAATAACGCTTGTCAATCTACAATTGATATAGACATTTTCAGTCTGTGGCTTTTTATTGTGTGTGTGTGTGTGTGTATTAAAAATATTAAAAAAAAATACAAACACTATTATAACATAGCAAACTGTAACAAAACGCGTACGGTGTTGGACTGAAATTCCCTGCCGCAGTCTGTATTTCCTGATAACTGTTACAATCTGGGAGTATTTAAGTCAAGAGTGAATAAGTTACTTCTGGGTAAGCATGCTCCGAGCAGTGGTGGCCGAGTGGTAACGGCCCCGACTTACGATGGTGAAGGAAAACATCGTGAGGAAACGGCATGTCCTAGAACTAAAAAATCGAAGACATGTGGCATTCACCAACCCGCATTGGCCCGCGTGGTGGATTACGGCCCTCTCCTAGAGAGGAGGCCTGAGTCCCAGCAGTAGGAACATTACAATGCTCATTACGCTCTTATTATGCTAAGCGTGCTCCAGTGTTCAATCGTGAGCCTATCAATAAGAAAATAAAACAGCTGGAAAGTTTATTTTAACGCAGTTTGAGTTACGTACGAACCGAACCTTTTACAATTTACTATTTTGTTGTGTTGACCTCATACAAAAGTACTTAAAACCATAATAAATAGTCTTCATTAATAGAAGTGACAAATCAGAGCAAAATATAAATTAGTTTCCATGTAAATTATATGGAATAAGCTTGTATTTACATTTTAAATGGCACTTTTAGGGTATCAATGATATATAGAGGTCTATGTATTTGATATTAATGGGCTCAAAGGTGCTTGCCCAATCACTGTGATTGATACACCTCATAATGATATGTTAATAAGATGAAATTAATTTTTAACGGTTTCGAGTTTCTTTGGCCGATCTAAAGTGTTGGCTGATTACTGATTAGTCGCGAGTGGTGTAAGATTTGATTTAGTGTTATTATAGGCAAGAATTTACGCGGTTAACTTTTTTTCGGTTAGATTTTTTTTGTAAACTAATATTAAGAGCGCCCTACCCGTGATACTTCTCATACAAACGCTCTTACGTAATTATGACGTTATTACATATCTTTCTCTAGATATTTTGGAAACAGATATCTTGTGGATATTAACGAAGTGTCCATTGAAAACATAAATTTGTGTAAAACTAATCCAGTAAATGATGAAAGGTTCTGAAGTGGCGACCACGTACTTACCGGAAGACGCAGCGTTAGAAGGCCTCACTCAAGGTGGACCGATGACCTGATGAGGGTCACTAGAATTCAATGGATGCGAGACGCACAGGACCGGTCGTTATAGCGACACTTGGGGGAAGCCTATGTCCAACAGTGGACGTTCTTCGGCTGAAATGATGATTGTGTTGTTGAATCCAGTAAAGACGTCTAAAAATCTGCTATACTGCACATTATTTTTGTGAAATTTGACCCCTTACAATGTTCTCATAAATTGTAAAAAGTAAAGAAAATATATTTATGAAACTGCACATTAAATCGAGATTCTAAATAACGTTTTTTGATGTACATTGATTCTAGAATATGCTGGTTTCCTCACGATGTTTTCCTTTCAATTATTTTGAGAGTAATGGTCTTGAAATATATTACACAAATGACTTAAAATATTTTTTTTAAGATGGGTAATCATTAAATAAATTCTTTCGCTCCGGGTGGAGAGAGATTTAAGCAAGAACTACATTAGACGCACACGTGTAACACTGATTTGTACGTAGACCGACGTCGCGTGGCGTGGATCAAGTGTAGCTCTACAAGTCTAGTTTCCATATAAAATGTGTAGAGACCGACGCGCCCAGATTGTGTTTGGCACACGTGTGCGCAGTCTAGTTCTACCATTACTGATAAAAACTTACCTGTATTTCTTCAGTTGCCCCGCGGCCCTAGTTAAGCGCCTATCTAGGTTCAGATCCAGGACCTCAAACTCGTAAGACAAGTACTAAGCAATAGACCACATATTGTCATGAGTAGGAAAAAAAACGCCGCGTTTGACCCGCCCGTCTGCCCAACCCGAGTTCGTTACCCCAAACTTCACGCGTGTAATGTGAATGCCACGCATGTTCGCTTCCTCTTATATTTGTCGCATAAGACGTCGTACATATGCAGCTAATGCTAAAAAAAACATTGTGTTAGAGATTCAAACTATATTAGTGTGTATGTTAAAATGTTACAAATTCATATTCGATGACGACGCAGATTGATTTTAGCAAGCCCCATGTAGAACATTTTATAGCTTGATAAATTATTCCATGTTAAGCCCGTCTAGCTTTTCAGCTGTTGGTGCTAAGCAAGATGGTACTAAGCAACTATAATTTAGGTGTCTTCAAGGCTAGAGTGAATAGGCTCTTAATAAACTAGTGCGCCTCACCATCAATGCACATCGCAGTCAAGCACTGGTTTATATCAATTAAAAAGATATATTTTTTTGAGGTAACAAATCATCCAATGATATCTCCCGCCCTTGGGCGGAGCGGGCGTGTCAGACTTTTACTGACTAAAACCCACTCCTATGTTCCATCGTTGCCTTGCATTCCAGGGCCCCAAGTTTTCCTTTCAGAAGCGAACCTGTCCACAGTAGGCTTCGACCCTACTGGGCCCCTACGGTTTTGTTGACATCTACGTGAGGCGCGCTTGGAACATTACTCGCTACCTATACGCGATACCACGTAGATCTGCTATTTTGTGTGAACTTTGGTTCTTCATAATGTTCTTATAAAGTAAAAATATGTATAAAAAAAAATATTTTATGTCTTAAGAAACCTTACATATTGAATCGAAATTCTGAAGGACGAATTTTTTCAAAAACTTGTAAATTTAAAAAAAAAAACACGTATTTCCTCGAGCAAATTTAGTGAAATATTCGAGTAAATGACAGAAGTACCGAATGCCAACAGACCGTTCAGGCATTTATCTCTCTTGTTTCGTGTATCCTCTCTAATAAACATTACGTTGAATGAAACAACAAGCTTTTAAACCATGCTCACGTTGTCGATAGACGAGTGGGGAAGGGCCTTTCTAACGTGTTTTCTTCTAATACGAAACATACAAACTACAACAGTCGGGACCCATATCAGATGAGATGATATTAGTCTAGATTATTTTTATGGGTCCCGACTGTTGCAGTCAATATGTTCCGTTTGCTCACGTTGTCAATAGACGAGGGGGGAAGGGCCCTCCTAACGTGCTTACAGAGGTACGGAGGAATCTCGGTATGTTAAAATGGTCACCCATTAACGGATTGACCTCAGAGATCGGCCCATGTACTTATTAATATATATGGCCACGAGCGGTACATATGAGGTGGTTATGTAAACATAAGCATTTCCGTCACCTAAGGAAGCAGTTCCTTTGTTGAGCTATTGTTGAGGAATTTCACAAGTGCTTGTAAGTACCACTTGTTAAAGAGTGTCTCTTGACTGTTTAGGATCCTTTGTTAAGGTCTGATGGTAAGCAGATAAGATCGCTTTGGCTAAAGATTGGTAAGTGGACAAGAGTTTCCCTGATGGAAATCTTCCGTTATCTTTTAAGCTTGCTTGTATTGTATTATCTGACTGACATTTTACTATCAAGTAACTGACGATTTAGACACAATATATTCGAACACAGTGTTCGAATCGACACATTTTATTTTCAATATTTTTTCACTAATGATTTGGACACCACCAAATTTATTGAAGCTGTTTAGTACAGTCAGATGAAAAAAAAGCCTTAAAATATAATATAAAGAAATTTATTACCCGAAGTTGCCGCCTTAAATCCAGCATAAAAAAGTTTTGGTAACGCTTTTTTTCCCCATTTATTATAATATTTTTAATACTTTTTATCTGACTCCAGAGAACCACGTCAGAGACGTGGTTGCTTACTATGGGCCTCATCAGAAGACTTAAAGTCACCCAAAGGGCAATGGAAAGGGCTATGCTCGGAGTGTCCTTGCGTGATCGAATCAGAAATGAGGATATCCGCAGAACCAAGGTTATCGACATAGCACGAAGAATCGCCAAACTTAAGTGGAAATGGGCAGGGCACATTGGTCGCAGAACGGATGGCCGTTGGGGCCGAAAGGTTCTGGAATGCGACCACGTACCGGAAGACGTAGCGTTGGAAGGCCTCCTACAAGGTGGACTGATGACCTGGTGAGGGTTGCGGTAATCTGATGGATGCGAGACGCACAGGACCGTTCATCGCTTACGGTTTTTCTTAGCGCGTTGATGGGAAAAATAGTAAAGTATACTTTCGTAAATAAATGTTTTGCCTGGCTCTATACCGTCTGCCGTCATTACGGTCTTGCGTTACGAACAGGGCCTGTGACGCAAGATGGAAGATGGTCTGCGGAGATGTCGCGTAAACACTGAAGATCTTAGCTGCTCTCCGAAGTAAAAGTATGAGGAGGTTTAGCAAGCAGATTGGAAATAGAGATAGATTTTACACATAAGTAGGTACCAAATAATACTAAAAACCTCGGCAATTTTGAAAAACTTGGTTTGTATTTTAAGTACTTGACTGATATCATAAAGAAGCTCGCAAACACATTTCTACAATAAAAAGTCGAATAAAATAACATTATCAGTTTTATAATGTCCCTACTGCTGGGACTTAAGCCTCCTCTCTATAAGAGGGATTGGGCCCTAGGAGTAGTCAGATATCACAGGTCTTCATTTTTTTTTAAATTCAAAGTCATGGCATTTCCTTACGATGTTTTCCTTCACAGTTTTAAGAGCAGTGATGATGTAATAACTATACGCCTAGCTGGCTGGGTTGGAACCAACGAGCTAGAAAAAGTGGAATATGTATAAAAAAAACTGGGCAAGTGCAAGTTGGACTCGCGCACTGAGGGTTCCGTACAAACTTAGTTACGTATGAAATCAGTTCAATTCCCGAATTGAGTTACGAAGACTTTTTCGAATCGCAAAAAAACAAAAATTTTGTGATGTAACGAAATATTTACAGTTTTCTTTTTTTTCCTGTACTCGTGCTATAAGACCTAGCTTCATGCCAAATTTCAAGATTCTAGGTCAACGGAAAGTACCCTATGAATTTTGATTCCCTTGAGAGTGTCGAAATACACGTTTTTTGCGATATAAACGGCCGTATATTTTTTTCCTAAACTCAGAAGTTTGATTTTTTCACAGCTTCAATGGACTGCAGACTTGATTATATGGTTTTAATTTCAACTCGATACCTTCACGCGTTCCTGAGATAAAGGGTCTTGACAAACAGACAGACGGACAACAAAGTGATCCTATAAGGGTTCCGTTTTTTACTTTTGAGGTACGAAACCCTAAAAAAAACATAAATAGGTCAAATCCTATTAAAACTCCTTTCAACATACCTCTAGTGCCTTTCTGCCTTATTTTTAGCCTTATCGGCCCCAGGATACGTGAGAGTGACTAAAAAGGTCCCAGTAAGCATCTTAGTTAAATATAGAAGTCATACTAAAGAGCTTTTATACTCTATTTTAAGGTTTACGTCGTAAAAGTGAACTATAGATTCTATTGTACCTGTGAATAGAATCTGTTCAGGTATTGTAAATGATATTTATTTTGCAAATAGATTTAAAAAAAACTGGGCAAGTGCGAGTCGGAGTCGCGCACTGAGGGTTCCGTACAAACTTACCTATTTCATAGGTAAGTTTGTACGGAACCCTCAGTGCACAGTTCAATTCCGGAATTGAGTTACGAAGATTTTTCCGAATCGCAAAAAAACGTTTTATTTTGTGACATAACTACAAATTTACAGTTTTCAGATTTTTCCCTATGTTTGTGCTATGAGACTTTGCTTCATGCCAAATTTCAGGATTCTAGTTCAACGGAAAGTACCCTATGAATTTCGATTCCCTTGAGAGTGTCGAAATACAAGTTTTTTGCGGCATAAACGGCCGTATCTTTTTTTTATGTTAACTCAGATGTTTGATTTTTTTCACAGTTTCAAGGGACCCCAGACCTGAGTATATGGTTTTAATATCAACTCGATACCTCCACGCGTTACTAAGATAAAGGGTCTTGACAGACAGACAGACATACAGATGGACGGACAACAAAGTGATCCTATAAGGATTCCGATTTTTCTTTTTGAGGTACGGAACCCTAAAAACACGTCAACTTTTTTGTCAGTTTAAACTAGATGAGGCTGGTGTTTTTGGCTGACTGCCCTGAGAAGAAACACCGAAACCAACTCAGGGGTCAATGTCTCTTTTAAAGTCCTTATAGCAAATATGTAATGGCCAAATCACATGAGAACCATGCAGACTAGTCTTTGATATGGTCTTTTGAGGAAAGAACCACACAGATTTGAGTGGACTTATCCAGTCAGTGCAAGCATTTGCCAGTATTCGTAAAGCTCAATTCATCATCATAGTATAGACTCGCTGGAAAAAATTAAAGGTTTTTATTTTCTGATTGAAGTTTAGTGTATCTGTAAAATGGCATATTTATAAAAGGTCTTTATTGTAGAGGTCGTTGGTCTGAAAAATGTCCCCGCCCACACGTAGGTCTCAGCAAAGGACATTGGAATTAGAATCCTTTTGAATTTGTGGTTTTTCTCGTCACACAATACTGGATAGACAGGCCCTTAAAAATAAGCTTTAACCCTAATCTTACAAGCTTTATAGATCAGTGCGTCATTTAAAAGAACATGAGCGTTTTAAACCCCGAGCTATATAAAATTCTGGTTGAATGATCGAAATTCGATTCACGTTAGCCTAGCCATAATAGTTTCCCAAATTTTCATTTCGACATTGAGCTGTAATCACACTTAATATTATAAAAGTTAAACTTGTAATAGCGCGACGAACTAGCAGACTTCAACTAAAACCTAAGTCTGTTATTTTTACAAATTCGCCATTCCAACACGATCCCATTGTCATTTTGCTAAAAGTTCGTAATCTAGCTGCTAATTCATAATGATCGATCATTGATCGGTCAATGATCTCGTAATAGAGTATTGGTAGAATGACAATATCGAGCCTATTATAAGCAATGACTGCACAATGACATTCTAATGGTAGGTCACTGATCAAAGGAACTGTCAAAATTTTAGCAGATTACCGCATACGTGACACATTTATTTGTCAATATTTACGAGATTACCATTTTATGCCACTTCTTTCAATGAAGTGTCAGTGTGGTTGACCATTGGAAACTCATAACGACGCCATTATTAGTATATTACCAAACTATGGGCTATGCTCGGAGTTTCCTTGCGTGATCGCATAAAGAATGAAGATATCCGCAGGAGAAGCAAGGTCGCCGACATAGCCCGAAGAATCGCCAAACTAAAGTGGCAGTGGGCAGGGCACATTGCTCGTAGAACGGATACGACCACGCACCGGAAAACGCAGCGTTGGAAGGCCTTCCACAAGGTGGACCGACGACCTGGTGAGAGTCGCGGAAATGCGGTGGATGCGAGACGCACAGGATCGGTCGTTGTGGAGACGCTTGGGGGGGCCTATGTCCAACAGTGGACGTCTTGCGGCTGAAATGATTATGATGATGATGACCAAACTTGACAAAATCAAAAATTATAAAATCAATGTTAGACCATTCTGACACTATTGTAATAGCAGACTTGAGGCCCTGGAAGGAAGTAGCGTGGTTCCGCGAAAGATGAAAGTAGTAGAGGGAGGTCTTTGCCCAAGAGTGGCACGGAACAAGCTAGCAAAAAGAAAATTATCATCAGATCTTCAAAGTTAGTGTCGTACAACGAAGTGTAGCCATTAAGAGTGACCAACCGGAGGTACATTTTCATACAACCGCTCTTACGTGATTATGATGTTATTACATATCTTTCTCCAGATATTTTGGATACACAAATAAATTTTCGATACTATCAAAGTTTCTATAGAAATCAAAATATAAACTTATGTAAAACTAATCCAGTAAAGACCTCTGAAAATCTACTATTTTGCATGAACTTTGGCTCTTCAGAACGTACTCATAAAATAAAAATTAATCGTGATTCTGAATGACGAGAATTTTTCTCAAAAACTATTAAGGGTTTTAAAAAAACTAGTATTTCCTGGATCAAGTTTTGTGAAATATTCGAATAAATCATGGAATTACTGAATGTCAATAGAGTTTTCAGGCGTTATCTCTCTTTCCCTTTTTTCACGATCAAGCAACGCGTTGGATTGAGTTGGATGAAGCAACAAGCTTTTAAACCATGCTTCACGTTAACGATAGGCGAATGGGAAAGATTCCTCTTAATATCGACCTTTCAAAAGGCATATGCCACATCTTGGTACATCACTGGGTACTGAATCCATCCAAAAGTTTCCTATTATCGACTGAAACTAAGTATAGGTTCAGCCCACTGCTAAAAACTGATTACCTGGATACTTCTGACAGTTAAACACAGACCTATTTCAAGAGTAGGTAACCACACCAATAATATTAACAGTTTCTATTACTCTCATTGATTAATCGCACTCATTGAGTCGAAGTTTCAAAGCCTTGAGGCTTGACTGTCGGCTTTCTACCGGTTGCATTTCGAGGAGTGTGCGTCGGAATTGCATAATTTAATTCCGCAAAGCCAGTTACATCATTAGACTACCAGACGTACGGCGATGTACCACCGGTACATGGTGGACATCCCACCCATATGCACAAAACGTTTTGGGTATACATTCATTGTACGTACAGCTATGAACTGGAATCTCCTGCCGGAGTCTGTGTTTCCTGATAACCTGGGGGTCTTTGGTCAGTGTGCCTCATCGTCGACCACATCCTCGTTTTCCATCAGGACCTATAAATACTTTAAAAAAAAATACGTTGAGAAATGAACATTTTCAAGTTACCCTCTATATTCCAAAATCAACACAAATTACAAAATATCACACCATCGAGAGTAATCATCACATTTAGGTACATTAAATTTCTTTCTTTTCTTTCTAAAAGCCCCTCTGAAGAACCAGAAACCAAGTAACACTTTGACCTTATCCTGAACTTATTCGTTCCCTGAAGGTTTGTGCACTTAGCTCTCTCGGCACGTCGGAGCTATCAAAATTACTTACAGTCGTAATTCGGGCAACCGCGGCGTCTGTCTGAAAGATACTTGCCGCAGGGACGCTGGGAGATACAGGATTAAAGAGTTGGAAGCTGTTGGAATTGGGTCGTTAAAAATGGGTTTAGGTTTACGGTTAATCGATGAAGAGGTTCCTAAGTCTTCTTATATTTCTAATCAAAGAAGTTGTTGAATCACTAAACTTAAGTAGCAGTGGACAGGGCACATTGCTCGCAGAACAGATGGTCGTCGGAGCCGAAAGGTTCTGGAGTGGCGACCGCGTACCGGACGGCCACTTGGTGGACCCGTTCCCTGGTGAGGATTACGGGAATTCTATGGATTCGAGACGCACAGGACCGTTTATTGTGGTGACACTTGCGGGAGGCCTATGTCCAATAGCGGACGTCTTTTGGTTGAAATGATGATGATGATGAAGTAAGTACTGGCTTCTGGTAGTGGCTTCGCCCGTGTAAAAGAAATATCTCAAAGGATCATGCTTCAGGAATAAAAAAAAAGCTGAATTGAACCTTTTTGGTACATATTGCGTGAGGCATCCACAATGTTATTGAATTGAACCTTTTTGGTACATATTGCGTGAGGCATCCACAATGTTATTGTTTTTGGTTGACTTTCGCTTTTTATTTTATTTAAGTTTTGTGTTCCTGTTGACTGTCACTTTAAATAATCTATGTCACGTAGGTGGGGAAAATCATCCAACGACATCCCTCGCTCTTGGGCGGAGTGGGAGGGCGTATCAGGCTTTTACTGACTAAAAACTCACTCCTGTTCCTTCTTTGCTTTCGTCCCAGGGCCGAGTTTTCCTTTCAGAAACAAACTCTTGGCCCCAGTTGGGTTCGACCCTGCTGGGCCCCTACGGTTTTGCCTCCACCGTGTCCTCCAGGTGATCCACACATTGTTGGCAGCCGGGCGTTACTTCCGCACGAATCCGGTGCAGGAACTTCCCGAACTGACCATGTTCAATGAGAACCTGCGTCATGCGGAAGGTGAGGACGCCGCGAGGTCTTTCCAGCCACTCCTCAAAGAGATTAGCATAATAGCATAGCATAATCAGCCTTTTAATTTTCCCACTGCTGGGACTCAGGCCTCCTCTCTCTAGGAGAGGGAATGGACCATAATCCACCACGCGGGCCCAGTGCGGATTGGTAAATGTCACATGTCTTCAAATTTTCGGTTCTAGGATATGCCGGTTTCCTCACGATGTTTTCCTTCACCGTTTTGATTACTAATTAATCTACTACTACTAATTAAAATTACATAATATATACACAATAACTCCTACCTATAATATGGCGTCAAAAAATTCCTCCGCATCGCTGTCGACTGGTAATGTGCCCAAAAGACTGGCGGCATTGCCACGTTGTATGGCAATGCTTAATCTCTGACCGAGGTAAGAGCCAACCCTTTGGTCACGCGAAGTGTCAACTAGATAATAGTGTAGATTGATAAATAGTCTTTTACAAAACTGGTGATGTTTAGTGTTTATTTATAGTGTCTATGGGCTTTAGTAGCCTGAAATAAAGAGTTATTCTTTATTATAATTATTATTATTTCCACGTCGAATATAAAGTACCTATTAAAAATGCCATTTGATGTCGAGTCTTCATTCTCACTAGTTCCTCTAAAACTCTCAAAGATGCGCTAACTAACACTTGCTGCAACGTTCCACATAAACAAGTACCGCATTAACTTACTCAGTTAACCACTAACCAAGACGCTAATCTTCATAACTCGATTCGGATGTAAACGTTTGGACTACGATTTCCGAAGCAAATTATTGAGATTAGAAACCAATTTGTAAGGTAAATTATTGCAGGTTGCCAACTGTTCAGTTTGTATATTTTGAACTAATTTCTGTCAGTGGCTTGCCCCGCGTGAAAGCAAGTTCTTCCATGCAAACTTTGGACCCCCGTTTTATTCCCTTAGGGGGTGAATTTTGGAAAATCTTCTTTTAGTGTTCACCTACGTTATAAAATGTATAAAACGACCATTTTTAACACACTTACGAAGAAATAAATAGACGGGAGTTAACTGGCGACTCGTGATCGCTTAGTAGCCAGCCTAATACGATAAGTAAAATAAATTTTGGCGGGGGCAAATACGCGCATTTTTTTTCACTAGTGCGGAAAATAGTATATTGCGTTCATAAAAGCGGTAGAGATAAGAGCGGATTTTCAAATAATTAAAAATGATCGCCAATATAAGCAGGCCGGCCTAATATTTTTATTACCAAAAAAGAACTGCCAACCCTAACTCCGGTCACACAGCAGCCAATTATATCAGTTAACGTGCTAATAACCATTTACAGATAGTTAATTAGTCCTTATCGAGTTAACTATCGCTTAGCACAGCTTCCGCATTACATCTGTACTATAGTAACTCAAACATTAGCAAGAGATTTACGCAACGCTACACATCCATTGGTGATTTTTTTAGGTATCTTTTTGGATGCGCAGGTGAAAACCGTCAATGGTTATTAAGTGTATAGAATTTGTAGTGTTGTGAGAATTGTTTGTGCATTAAGCGAATGTTAAACACTTATTTCCGATCTAGTTTATCGAAATTATTTGAAAGGTTGAGCTTTCTCGTTCGATTTGCTTTTTTAATGGTTGTAGAATATAGATTAATGTAGTGGTTTTGATTTTTTATGTACACGGTTTTTGAGCTGTTGATTTAGGGCGGAATTCACCAATAAAACTAATCGCGTTTAAACGTTTGGCTCGCATAATCGCGTTTAGCCGCTGTTACTAGTGTCACTTGTAAAAATACAACAAAAGAAAAATACAGACAAGTGACACTAGTGACAGCGGCTAAACGCGATTATGCGAGCCAAACGTTAAAACGCGATTAGTTTTATTGGTGAATTCCGCCCTTAGTGCTACAGGTTACGAATTTAACTCTAGATAAGCAAAAAATATATATATTATTTGTTTTTTATTTTTTATTTATGTATTATATTTTTAAGTAGGTATTATTATTTTTAATTATTATTATTTATTTATTTTTTTTACATTTCTTTTTGCATTATTCTCTATGTTGTTGTACACTGACAGCCCGAAATCTTTTCCTTTAGTTCAGTCCATCCAAAGGTTGTCTGGTAGAAATTGCCCTGTGCAATAAGACCGCCTATTGTACACTTATTTATATAAATGTTTGTCCTGTTTTATGTTAAGGTGTGCAATAAAGTTATATAATAATAATAATATAATAATAATAACTCTGTAAGACAAAGACTCTGCTGTCATTGTGCCGATTGTTGTGACTGCCAATGGCCTTATAGCCAAAAGCTTCGACGACCATCTGTCGAAGCGGTCGTTACGCGGTTGGATCAAGGGCCTGATACAAAAGGCAGTACTCCTTGATACGGCTCGGATTGTGAGGAGGTTCCTGTCTCTGGAGCCCTAACCACCGGTAGCTTGGACCCTGCTCCCGACACCGGCGGACTACTATTTTTTTATATTTTTTAATGTTTTTTTTTTTATATGTTTCACTAAGAAATATTTAAAAATATATAAAATGTGTATAAAAAATAAATAAAGAATAATAATAATAAAATGAATGGGCCTCATTAGAAGGCTTAAAGTCACTCAAATGGCAATAGAAAGGGCTATGCTCGGAGTTTCCTTGCGTGATCGCTCCAGGAGTCATGATATCTGCAGGAGAGCCAAGGTTACTGACATAGCCCGAAGGACGCAGCGTCCTGCAAGGTGGAATGATGGCCTGGTGATGGTCGTGGGAATCCGATAGACCCGACACGCTCAGGACCGTTCGTAGTAGCGATATGGAGGAGACCTATGTCCAACAGTGGACGTTTTTCTGCTGAAATTATGATGATGGTGAACGGAAGAAACAGCGGGAATTACATAGGTACCAGAAGCGATAAATGATTTTTATTTTGCGAATTCGTTATAAACAGAGGTCGAGGTTGAGAGCAGTGGTGGCCGAGTGGTAACGGCCCCGACTTACGAGTTGTAGGTCGCGGGTTCAAACCCAGCCAGGCGCATTACTTTAAGTAATTTATTTCATTACCACTGCTCTCAAAACGGTGAAAGAAAACATCGTGAGGAAACCGGCATGTCCTAGAACCAAAAATTCGAAGACATGTGACATTCACCAATCCGCACTGGACCCGCGTGGTGGATTACGGTCCATTCCCTCTCCTAGAGAGAGGAGGCCTGAGTCCCAGCAGTGGGAACATTAAAACGCTGATTATGCTTATTATATATAGAGGTCGAAATATTTTTTTTTTTTAGGTGTTACCTAAAGTCCGTGGAAGTAAGTAACATAGAGTTCATAACTAGATTACTAAAAGGCCTAGACTACAGCTTACTCCTTCACACTATCACAGTTATAAAACCCACACCACACAATTCAAAAAAATTCTCACCAAGTCCGCTCCTAGCGGAAAATCCGAAGAATTTTCCAATCTCTAGAAGCCTTTAAAGCTATTTTTCTACTAAAGCCGTAAGCGTGAAGATTGTAATTACTTCAGCTGCAGGTGATGGCTTCGATTTAAGATGAACTCTTAAGGAGAAGGCGACTATAGATTTACTTACTAAGTTCGAAGATTAAAATTGAAAGGTTTTTCACTTTCAAGCTGGTTTATAGGAAAATCGTCGATCAAAAAAGTGTACCTATATATTTATAATATGTTTAATGGTCTCATAACCACACATTTTTCTGCTTACGCGGTGTCTTACATTATAGCACCTATGTACGTCATAATTTTACGTAATAAATATAGCTAATTTAAAAAAATATATTAAAGTGAATTTATACTTGTGTATTAACAACCGAGAGATTAAAATATATTTTTTTTCCACAACTATCACGCAACGCCGTCTAGTCCCAAGCTAAGCAGAGCTTGTGTTATGGGTACTAGACAACTGATAAACATACTTATATATTTCTAAATATATACATAGGTATATAGATAAATTACACCCGGACATAGAACAAATGATCGTGCTCATCACACAAACATTTGTCCTTGGTGGGAATCGAACCCACGACCTCCGGCATAGCAGTCAGGGCCACTAACCACTAGACCAACAGGCCAGTCTATATATATAATAGCCGTTTACTCTTTGTACTGGAACCTTAACTTAAATATACTTAACTAGTGAGTTTTATTGCGTGTTGGACGGAATAACAAACCGATTATCATTCAAAACTAAAGTTCGCGAGCTAATTCGTAAAAAGTTGGCAGTAGTAACATCACAGCGTTAATGTTTTCCTATTGTCGATTTGGATCAATTGTTTAAGTATTTTGGAGTAAGTATGTAGTGTATAAATTTGAGTAAGTATATTTTTTATAATTGTATTATCTATTCTATGGTTTTTTTAGTATATCTATTCTATGGTCTATAAGTAAATCTATTCCTGTATTCGCCTTTTTCTCTCTATTTTATTGTACCTACCACTACTTTTCTCTGCATCACTCAAAGGTTGACTGGTAGAAAATGCCTAAGGCATTAAGTTCGCCTCTGTACTTTTGTATGCATAAAGCATTTAATTAATAAATAAATAAGTGCGGCTAACTGCTGCACTAACTAACACTGCTGTCTGTAACCAGCTATGTATTAAGCGTGGAAGATTTCATTGATTTTATTTTGAACGTCACTGGGACGCTGATTTGATCATCATCATGATCATCTTCATATCCTTAAATGGTCCACAATAAAAAAAGATACCTATAAAAACAATCGAACCAACTAAAAAGGTGGACCGACGACGGGTGGATGCGAGACGCACAGGACTGATCATTGTCGCGACACTTGAGGAAGGCCTATGTCCAGCAGGAAATGTCCTAACCCGTGGTCCTAGAACGCAAAGGATAACTGAAGGACACAGGTGTGGTTTTTGTCAGGAAAAGATCTGATACGCTGGATGATTCCCACCTCAAAAAAAAAAGTTCATCAGTGGACGTCATTCGGCTGAAATGATGATGAAAACAGCTTTAGTCACCAGTTATCTTCACTATCTCCTTAAAACACGACAGGCTTTCACCATGTCAATATCAAACAAAGTCAGGCTCCCCAAATCAGAGTAAAAGCAAGCACTAAGTAATTAATATTTTCTAAACACGTGACACACGCCTTTGATAAAAAGATGTCCATATCTTCAGATCTTTCGTCATAGAATAGTTAGGTACAGAAGTGCGGCTCTACAACTGTGAATGTGAATTTATTTATTATTTATTTATTTATTTATTATTTATTTATTATATATTTATTATTTATTTATTATATATTTATTATTTATTTATTATTTATTTATTTTTTATTTATTATTTATTTAGATATTATTTATTTATTATTTATTTATTATATTCACATGTTCATTTATTTACATGTTTGTGAACGCACCCGCGTTCACAAACACGATACAGGAGGTAAAAAACCTGCCAAGTGTGAGTCGAACTCGAAATAAAAATTAACTACATGATATTTTTTCGCTTGTTTTCCCTACTCCTTTCAACAAAAAAATTGCTCGTTAAATGTTGTTCAGAATGTACATAGCATTTATTTAAATCAATCAATATTTCGCAAAGAAAATGGATTTAAAGGTCAGCGGGGCTCTATGTAAGCGCAGGCGTCGGTATGTGTGCATTTAATTTCGCCTGGATATTCAAGGGACTATACACCTTAATGGTGACTTTGTCTAAGAAAATTAATTACAAACTCGTAACATTAATTTTATTGTCACGTGTGTTCACGAAAATTCACCACACACAATTCACCTGTCATGCTACACTGCACGCTAGATTATTTAAAACAAATGACAGTCGCCACTGCAGTTTTTATTATTAAGGATAGGCTCGCGTCTGACCACTATCTCACCTGATGGTAAACGATGATCTGGCCGACGATGGAACACGCTTGCCTAGAAGTAACCGAATAGGTTACTTCTAGGCAAGCTCTCTTGACTTAAAGACCCCTAGGTTGTAGCTATCAGGAAACACAGGCTCCAGCAGGGCATTCCATTACTTAACCGTACGCACAATAAATGTGTTAAACTTGCACTTGAACTCACTGTACGTGAAGCGTGTCTATGTCTGTGGGCATGGTCGTCCTACGAGTGATTCAGTGTTGTTGTGAAGTGGTCGCTTCAACCACTATTTATATAAAACAAATCACTGCACCGCAAGAGTTCGCGCGAAAATGTCTAACCAACAGCCCCCCTAGCCAAGTTGCAAACGATAAACGTGAACGCTTAGTAATCTCCAATAGATTTCCAACTTTATACCTAAGAACATAAAGTTGAAAATCTATTAAAGACTACTGAGCGTTAGCGACCGGAACGAACGAAAACACTATGTAATCTTCAATAGATTTTCAACTTTATATCCAATGTCATAAAGTTGAAAATCTATTAATGACTACTGAGAGTTTACGTTTATCGTTTGTGACTTGGCTAGGGGGGCTGATCGTGTTTGCTTCGCATCGCTCGTCGCCACCGTAGCCATATATTCTTTTTTTCGATGGGAAAGCATCCAATCTCCCGCTCTAGAGCGGTGCGGGAGTGCGTGGCATACTAAACCAACTGAACCAAACCTATGGTCCTGCTTTACCTTGCGTTCTAGTGCGACCCCGGGTGTTCCTTTCAGAAGTGAACCCATGGCCCCAGTAGGCTTCGACCCTGCTGGGCCCCTACGGTTTAGCTGATATCTTTTTGAGTCGTGCGTGGAACACTACGCGCCGTCGACAACTCAGGCTCAGTTCGGACGGTTACCGGACGACCGGACGGCAAGCTACCCATTCCTCGCTGTCCACAAGCCCACGCCTACGGTGACCGTAGCCACATGCGGTTGGTCACGTAAACCGCAATAGAGTGTTAATTGTTTGTTGTATACACACCGCATCGCTTCGTATTCGCCGTCGCGTAGGATCGTCTACCGTGTTAACTCGTTGTACAATATCGACCTTCTGCACCTATCTACTTCGTGGCACAATTAAGCAGATTGAGTAGAAACAGACGATATTTAAGGCGAGACAGTGTTCATTATATTAAGTAGTCCGTGCAATTAACTTGTCTGTGTATTTTTCGTTAATCTGGTAGTTAAAAGAACGGTGATTACTTTTAAATGATTATGAAAACGGTTTGATTACTTTGTCTTAAGCCCAGTCCACTCTGTAGGGCACTATTGACTGAGTCTTATTTGATTGGTTAAAAAATCGATCAATTGCGAATCGGACTCACGCACCGAGCATTCCGTATAAACTTAAAATAGTTAAGTTCCCGAATCGAGTATCGGATGATTTTTCCGAATCATAGTTAAGTCACAACATTTTTTTTTATGCATAAACGGCCTTATCTTTAGATTGCATTGGCTTAAAAGTTTGATTTTTTTTAATGCTGCAACAAAGAAAAAATAGAGCAACACTCCCTCCTGTTGTTTCTGTTCCTTTGTTTTTTCTTTCTTTTTCTTTTAAGGGTTCAAAAAACTTTCATTTTTTTCCTTTTGAGGTACGCAACACAACCCTTACCCCCCCCCCCCCCCTTACCCCCCTCCCCTACCCCTTCCCCTTACCCTTAGGATCACTTTGTTGTCCGTCTGTCTGTCTGTCAAGACCCTTTATCTCGGGAACGCGTATAGGTATCGAGTTAAAATTACCACCATATACTCAAGTTTGCGGTCCCTTGAAACTGTGAAAAAATCAAACTTCTGAGTTAACAGAAAAAAAAGATACGGCCGTTTATGTCGCAAAAAACGTATATTTCGTCACTCATGTGAATCAAAATTCTTAGGGTACCTCCCGTTGATCTAGAATCCTGAAATTTGGTATGAAGCAAGGTCTCATAACACAAGTATAGGGAAATATCTGAAAACTGTAAATTTGTAGTTACGATACAAAAAAAGATTCTGAAAAATCTTCGTAACACAATTCGGAAATTGAACTGTTTTCACAGGTAATTTTGTACGGAACCCTCAGTGCGCGAGTCCGACTCATCCGACCTCTTTCCTCGCTAAGACTATTCGAAGTCACCTCCCCTTAACTCGGCGCCACATAATATGCTGGCTAGGATAAATGGCTTACTGTCTTCCGTCACAAAGCTGACAGGTCCTCTCGCCTTTTCCTCGACGAAGAACTAAATTATATGAATGAAACTAATAATTTAATTAGGTGATGTAATGATGATTGAGATTGATTAGCCTCTTTTCTGAACTGTGGTCTTTGTTAAGAGTTATTAAGTGTGTGTTAATAAAGTAAGGTGAAACTTTATAGATTTTAAACGTTATTACAGTTATTCAAAGAAACGGTTGCATTTATTTATTTATTTATTATATTCTTTATTGTACACCACATAAACAAAAATAAGGACAAACATAATTAAAAATAAGTGTACAATGGGCGGTCTTATCGCACAGGGCAATTTCTTACAGACAACCTTTGGATGGACTGAAAGAGAGGAGATGGATTGTATTTTGTTGCATTTGCTTAGCCCATCCAATTTTTGTAAATTTTGACTACTTTCTGATAATCGAATTAACTTTGTACGTTTTGTTTAGTATGAGAAATGATGTTCTTATATCTGAAGGCCATTATGGTAGTTGAATCAATTTATTTTATTAATCTTGCTTGCTTTTTTTAAAGTGGAATGAGCTACAAAAAATTAAATCAAGTGGATGGAAAAACAGTCAAGTAATAGAAAAAGGAAGCACAACTCTACATGTCATTGTCATTAGATGTCCTCGTAAACTAGATGAAAAATGGTTATTTTAATTTATTTCACAGAAGGCTTACAGACTAATAGACCATTGATATAAAGAGTGTAATATTACCAAATAGCTAATTACAAGCCTCAAGACATAGATAAAAAAAAATCTATAAAAGAAAGTACACGCAAGTTAATTAATTACTTATTAATTACTTACAAGAAAAAGTTAACCTTCATTGAAAAATGTCAGTTCCATTTTCCGTCGTAAGATCGCCACACTAGTATAGAATAAGTCGACATTAAGTGCACTTCTTATTGAAAAAAAAGATCTTCGTATAGGTAATCGGTCAATGCCAAAGGTACATTTTATATTCTGTTTATGTTGGTTCTATGCATAAGGAGGAACCGAGCATGAACGGAGCATGAGCCGAGTTCAAATTCGTTTAGTGTCACTAGTGCTCGGCTTCTCAAGTCGGTCCACACTACACGAATTTAAGCTCGACTCGTGCTCCGCTCCTCTAGCGTACACCTTCCGAAATTCGTGTAGTATGGACCGACTCTAGAAGTGCCGAGCACGTGCACTACACGAATTCGAGCTCGGCTCGTGCTCCGCTCGTGCTTGGCTCCTCTAGTGTAGACCCACCTTACATGTAATTATTTTCTTCTTCACAAACGCAAGACCACGCTTTTCCATAAGTCAGTAAAATCTTGAATTTGTTCCCAAGGAATGATTTGTGGAAAAAGTTTTGACACAAAAAATCTTTTCATCTTACACTTCACAGTATTTTTAATGCGATAATGAAGGGTGGAATTTAATATAGCCTCTTTAACCGACTAAAAAAAGGAGGAGGTTATATATTCGGCTGTATTTTTTTTAATGTATGTTTACCGAATTCTCGGTCAATTGTGGACTGATTTTAAAAATTATTTCGAAAATTATTAGATCGAAATTCGATATTCCAAATTGACCCCATAGAAATATTTTTATGATCCGATGAAGAATTTTGAAGATATGGATCGGAACTCCTCATAGGATCACAACAGAACTGTCACAACGAGTGACATCGCTTTGTCTATTCCTTTAATTTTAGTTTTTATTTCGGAAGTCGGTGTTAAATAACAAAGAGATAAAACTATTATAAAAACAACGACTTCCAAAATTAAAGTTATTTTGCACTTTTTAGTGTTTTTTTTACATTGAAGTCGATTGTATTTATTTTTTGTAAATAGTTTTTAATTTTCTTATTACTATCATATAATGACAACTTACGCCAGCTGGATCAGGAGATTTGAATCGGTACTGACCTGAAAAAGGAAATAATTTTGTTAATTGCAAATTACATATCATATAGTGTTCCTGCTACTGGGTCTCAGGCCTCCTCTCTAGGAGAGGGATTGGGCCGTAATCCACCACGCGGGCCCAGTGCGGGTTGGTGGATGTCACATGTCATCGAATGTTTAGTTTATGCTATGCTAGTTTAGGATATGCTAGTTTCCTCATAATGTTTTCTTTCACCGTTTTGAGAGCAGTGGTGATGAAATATGCAAAGGAGGAGGCCGAACGTGCACGTGCGAGGGCTCGACCCTCACGCCCCAGCCGCCAGGCTCGCGTTTGACCACTATCTCACCTGATGGTAAGCGATGATATAGTTGACGTTACATACCAGCCCTCATCTCCGAATGACCTAATAAACTAAAAATAAATATCTTCTTTAAAACAAAACATAAACGTCAAAATAAATAAAAGTGACAGAAAACAAGTGACGTTAAGGCTGACCAGACGCATGACGTGTGAGGAATAATTAAAGGGAGCGGGAACATGGAGCGGCGATTACACTGGGCTGGAGTGTGGTGCAAAGAGCTAAGCGGAAGCGAGAATGGTATGAATAATATTCCACAACTATCACACAACGCCATCTAGTCTCAAACTAAGCAGAACTTGTGCTATGAGTACTAGACAATTGCGAGAATATTTTAGGAGAGTTAAAAGTCCTTATTGACGTCCTCGTTGACCTGGGGTAGGTGGAGGGGTCTGTCAGACTCTCACTGACTAAAACCACCCCGGTGTTCCCTCGTACACTTATGCCTGGGGCTGAGGGTGCGGTGTTCCGCTACCCCAGACTAGTGTTGGCCCGCTACCTGTAGGCCTCATCCCGTATTGAGGAATGGCCCCTACATGTCTTAGAAAGGCGCACATGGAAAAGTGCGCGCCACCGTCTCGATAGTACCATAATACAACTTAGGTATTTAATTACTTTTTTGACATAAACGAGCATGGCAGTTGATAGTTTGTCATGCTTACTCAAATATCTCGCTAATGGTGGCGCGTGTGTTGAATCTTTCGATTCTCTTCAAAATAGTTGAGCTGAGTGGTGCTGATACACAAGTCATGTTCGTGAACGAACGCCATCAGTTGAGACTGCTCATCTCTCAAATAATGATAATAATAACTGCCAGTAGCCTATTTAAATTTTTATATTACTCGGAGAATTACGTAGCCCTGGAGGGCATTATTTTGTTAATCTTACTGACATCTCTTAGAAGTGCACGTGGACACTGTGAGCCTGGACATGATTCTTATCGGACACCGAGCTACCCATTGCTCGCCGTCCGCTAGCCCGTGCAAAGAGACGCGTTCTTACTCTTTGTATAATTTCTTTTTGTGAAGAAAACCGTGGATGCATCATTCAATAAGATCTTTATTTTTGCTCCAAGTTTATAGCTTGCACCACAAGCATTTATCTTATTTAGAGACGGTTCATATTTTCCGTGTAAACGAAGGAGACTTGTGTAAACGAGGTAATTACATTATGTCTGTGTTCTAACGTCGAATGAAGCTGATGGCATCATTTATTGAGTTTATTTTGAGTTTATTGGCAAACGAGAGATTAAATTGGCTACGGATTTCACCTCTTGTTTAAGAGTAAAATATGGTGGAAGTGGCTGATTCAAGAGCATGCTTGAATTAACCACTTCCACCAAATATTTCTTGATTATTTTAAAGATCACACAAGCACACCTATTAATAATTTAGGGGTTTTTGCGGGCTTTTTTTCGAGTAAAGTTTAGATCACCATCATCATCATCATTTCAGCCGAAAGACGTCCACTGCTGGACATAGGCCTCCCCCAAGCGTCTCCACAACGACCGATCCTGTGCGTCTCGCATCCACCGCACTCCCGTGACTCTCACCAGGTCGTCGGTCCACCTTGTGGGAGGCCTTCCGACGTTGCGCCTTCCGGTGCGCGGTCGCCACTCTAGAACCTTTCGGCCCCATCGACCGTCCGTTCTACGAGCAATGTGCCCTGCCCACTGCCACTTTAGTTTGGCGATTCTTCGGGCTATGTCGGCGACCTTGGTTCTCCTGCGGATATCTTCATTCTTTATGCGATCACGCAAGGAAACTCCGAGCATAGCCCTTTCCATTGCCCTTTGGGTGACTGTAAGCCTTCTGATGAGGCCCATTGTAAGCGACCATGTTAAACCACGACCACGTTATGTTAAGTTTAGATATAATAATAAATATAATGAATTCATATACATTATTTGGCCTTACAATTAATACTTCAGTACGGGAATTGAACGCGCAACATGCAGCGTAGCAGCAAACTGATTAACCACTGCGTCAAACGTGGCATTTGTATTCGGTGCGATTGGTCACGAGAGAGAAGCAAGGAAAAAAGTATGTAAAAAAAAAGTTTTCATGAATTTTACTGAAGTGACAGTAAGTAATAATAATAATATAATATTTATTTCATCTTTTACACAAAATAGTTACATGTAACAGGCACAAGTAAATCTTAAACAAATAATTATGCTAGTGCCCAAGGAATCATCATCATTTCAGCCGAAAGACGTCCACTGTTGGACATAGGCCTCCCCCAAATGTCGCCACAATGACCGGTCCTGTGCGTCTCGCATCCATCGGATTCCCGCGACCCGCACCAGGTCATCGGTCCACCTTGTGGGAGGCCTTCCAACGTTGCGTCTTCCGGTACGGCCCAAGGAATAACTATAATTAACTATCAATATTTAAGAACTAAAGGAAAATTGACTTTATTACTAATTAGCGACTTACCCGAGCTAGGTTTATAAAACCTGTGTTTCGGGTCATCGCTTACAAGACTATCACTACGGGTGCAAGTATCTATAAATGTAAATGAAGTAAAAAAACCATTTCCTACAATATATGCAATGAATAAAATAGCATAGCATAGCATAGTCGGCCTTATAATGTTCCCACTGTTGGGACAAAGGCCATGAATAAAATACTTTACTATATTTTCTAACTCCGTGTCGAAAATAGCTTACCGTTGAACAGGCAATAATTAACAGGGGTATGAAACCTGAGACCAACTTTAGTCGTATGGCACAAAGTTGACGACTCGCGTCATTCAGCGTTATGTGTCCCCGGATAGTGTGGAGCTGACTTGTAGGATATTGAAGTAATTACGTGAATATTCTAGTTATTGTGTTAAAAATATGGATGTTTTATGAGTCACTTTGTTATGTTTTTTTTAAGGTTGCAAATTATCCAATGACTTCTCTCGCTCTCGGGCGGAACGAGAGGGCGTATCAGACTTTTAATGATTAAAACAACACCTACATACATATGTTCCTTCTTTTTCCTTGTTTCCCAGGACCACTGGTATCCCTTCCGGAAATCAACACATGGCCCCTGTAGGCTTCGGCCCTGCTGGGTCCTGGTGCGCGCGTAGATAACTATCCACCGTTGCCGCGTCGACGACTCGGGCTGGGTCCGGACGGTTACCGGACCGAGCCCAAGTTTAATCAGCAAAAGTTTGACACTCCCTAAAGAGGATATTGGCGAGTATTTTCTATATCCTACCTAAACATCGGCTGAAATGTTTAAGGCCTATTTAAATGGCAATAGGCTGATTTACAGCCTATTTCCATACCAGACACAAATTCAAACTCCTTGCGACTACTCAGAAATGGAATGCAGGGCCTCACAGTCGGGAATCGCACTTGCGACTATTTTAATTTTGTTTTAGTGATATAAAACTAATGTAGTTTTATAACTGAAGTCTACATAATTAGACAATACGTGGAATCATTTAAACACACGGGATTTCGGCAAAATGGAACTACTAGGCTAACTACCTAAGCATTTATCTGTTGATTTTCCAACATCAAGTGAAACTCGGGGCCCTGGGAGTGAAACCCGGGGCCCTGGGACGAAGGCAAAGAAGGAACAGGAGTGGGTTTTTAGTCAGTAAAAGTCAGAAACTATCTCCCGCTCCGCCCAAGAGCATTTCACACAAAAAAGAAATGTCCTGAACTATTTATCAATCAATCGTTCAAAAATATTTTTAAACCTCTCATACGTGTTTCGAAAAAGTTTTACTGATAGAAATGGTTGTGTACATATAATTCATTAAATCAATTAAGATAACTAACCTATTCATGTGAAGAACTAAACGTAATGGTGCAATCAGCCGCTAACCGCCCAACTAAACGGCAGATTAACTGACAAGTGTTTTATTACAAAACAAACGATAATGCGCCTCTTCAAGTTTCTACAAATCATTTAATAAGTAAACTACGTGTTCTGTTAAAATTACGGATTTTGGAATATCATCGCTCTAAACAAACGGGCGAGCCCAAAGTAACAAATTACTTTGATAATATTGCTTCGCGTTGGGCCTCAAAACACACTTAATAATGCTTTACAAAAAAAAAAAACAACTAACTTCAAAAAACAACTAAAAAATTCAAAATAACTTTAATTTCGGAAGTCGATGTCAAAAAATTACGATTTGCATTATTTTTTAGTTGCTTTTTGAAGTTGATTGTATTTTTTTTGTAAAAGACTTTTTTCACATTTTCATTGTGGTATTCAACAGCCATAGCTTTGATAGAAAATGTGGGTATACCCTGATATACTGAATACATCAGTGACCCTTTCGAGTGTACAGGCGTGATGTTATGTTGTGTGATTATGTAAACAATGTATATTTATGTGATAGCAGCAATCGTATTTGATTTGCTGTACTTTCATAAAGAGTTCCATTATCTGTCTCCAAAACTCATTATCAGCTTATATGAATTTCATATTGATCTAATAGTATATTTTTTTTTGTTTCAAGAGTGCCTCATGTTTGAAAGAGTTGCCATGGCTCTGAACGCAAAGAACTACTGAAGGACACAGGTGGGTTTTAGTAGTGAAAGTCTGACACGCCCTCTCGCCCCATCCTAGAGCGAGAGAATTCATTTGATGATTTCCCACTTCAAAAACAACACGTGTTTTCTGAGACACAGAATTTATTACAGTTCCTATATAAAAATTGTGCGAAGCTCTCAATGAGTCAATTTGACTACCACTTAACTGGTTTTTGCTCGACACTTTAATTCGAGACCAATAAAGGCGTCAGACAGAAGGACACACCAGTGCTAACATGTTTATCTCACAATAAAATAAGAAATCCTCTCTTAATAAGATCATTAATTACTTCAATTTACTGCACCAGTTTTAAACACTTACTTAATGAGTTTAAAAATAAAACTGCTTGTCGATAAATATTGCACTCGATTTTATTTCAAGGTAAAACTGCGGTTCCACTGGAGACGTGCTAAGTTGTATAGCTAATGATGTGTCTGTGTTCCATCAAAAGTATCGCTTCATTTTCAAAGTTTAGCTTAGCGCAGTTCTAGTGGGACTAAGTTCAACTAAGTTAAGTTTTGCTCTTATCATCACCATTTCAGCGTGAAAGACGCCCACTATGGGATATAGGGCTCCTCTAAATATCTCTATCTTCCGGTACCTGATCACCACTCCAGAATCTTTCGGTCTCATCGACCATCTGCAAAAATCCAATTTTAGGTGAAAATGGGTAGGGCACATTGCTCGCAGAACAGCCACCCTAGCCAAGTTACAACCGTTTCGTTTCGATTCTCTTTTCGTTGATCGCCTCGAGTCGGCCACACCTCCTATTCCTTTGTTCTGACCATGTGACTGAGAGTTGAGATGACGTCAGAACAAAGGAATAGGAGGCGTGGCCGACTCGAGGCGATCAACGAAAAGAGAATTAAAAATGAAACGGTTGTAACTTGGCTAGGGTGGCTGTTCTGCGAGCAATGTGCCCTACCCATTTTCACCTAAAATTGGATTTTTTTCGGGTTATACCGGTAGTTTTATTTTAAACGAACAAATCAAAGCGTCATAATAATGTGTGCCAAGTATTCGAGCTAGATGCGCTATTCGCTAAGAACTTGCGAGTGTTGTCCCTAGCTTCCTAAATTACCGAGTACCCCAATTTACCCCATCCTACTTAACTAGCGATGCAATGCAAAAAGCACGCGTCGTGCATCTTCAAAGCAGATTTTACTCTTACAGCTGCCCAGTTTAACTCTAATAGAACGGGACACATAGTTTCGTGGCTTAGCTTCACCGCTTAGCTACTTCACACCTCTTTAGTGACACCGCAGCCTCACACTCGAGTAGGATGCAACTTCGTTCCATTTTATTTTCCCTCCCGGTCATTGCAGGATTTTGAAACAAAAGAAAAACATGTTTCTTATCTTTATCTCGCTGTACTATCAACGAGTTATTTATAACTCAGTATTTATTTGCAACTCTTTGTAGAGAATGTTTTAATGAGGTATGAGAGATATAAAAATGTCACAGTACTTTTAAAATGTCATATTGTCTTGTTTAATATGAATATGCTTCTGCCAGTTTTTTCGTCAGCTAGAATATAGAAAATATACAGCCTTTGTCGCACTACACGTACGGAGCTGCGCCACCGGTACATGGTGGATATCCCACCCATACTCGTACATATATGATTGTGTTTTGGGAACACATTTATTGTGCATACAGCTAAGGAGTGGAATTTCCTGGAGTAAATGTTTCCTGATAGCTACAACCTGGGAGTCTTTAGGCCAGCGTACTGCATCGTAGACCACATCATCGCTTACCATCAGATGAGATAGTGGTCAATCACGAGTCTATCAAAAATAAAAATAAATACATTTGCAACTAGACGAGGCAGTCATAAAAAAGCAAGGCAGATAAAATGATAAATATTTTCTAGTAAAATATCATGCCCATTGATGCAGTGGCTACATGATTGGCTTTTTGCTATTTGTATAGCAAGATCCGCCCGTATGTGAACAGTGGCCAAATATTTGTTCGGACAAAGTTGATCGGGGTCTCAGTATGTGTGTGTTTGTGCCTACAGGGTAGGAGATTTTTTATTTTATTTATTAAGTTTCGCAGTGTTAAGCGTAGACCTTTCATAAGTAGCAGAAAAACTATTGATTAATGTACTTCTGTCTCTCTGTCCGACAATGTATTGGTTTCATGTGTTGATCTCTCTAGTGAACTCTCTGGTGATATCTCTAGTATTCTCTCTAGTGATCTCTTTAGTGTTGTCTCTAGTGATCTCTGTAGTGATGTCTTTAGTGCTGCCTCTAGTGAACTCTCTTGGCATCTCTGTAGTGTTCTCTACAGTGATCTCTCTAGTGCTCTCTCTAGTAATCTCTCTAGTGTTCTTTACAGTGATCTCTCTAGTGATCTCTTTAGTGATACCTCTAGTGATCTCGCAAGCGATCTCTGTAGTAATCACTCTAGAAATCTGTGTAGTAAATTAGTGATATCACCGGTTATCTTACTAGTGATATCTCTGGTGATCTTGTAAGCTCCCAATTAATTAACTATTTTTACGAAATATATCATTCGTATAATTATTACCTAGTGTAATTTATATGTTGCTAATTTTGCAATTAAATGGCTTTATATTCTAATTAAATTGAATTATTTCACCTTCTGATCTATTTTTTTTTTATATAATTATTTTAACTACGAGTATAATTCGGTAATTTTAATTGGAATTCAATTATTGTTTCATTTACACTAACTTATTAAAAAAAATATTTACTTACAACCACTATCTCTCATCATCATCTTCCTGCCCTTGTCCCGTTTTATTTGGGGTCGGCACAACACGTTTTTTTCTTCCATTCTGTCCTGTCACTCGTCACGCTATCACTAACTCCCTTTTCTTTCATATCGCTTCTCACACAATCCATCCATCTTTTCTCTATCTCTCAATCTATGAATAATGTGCATGCCTGAAAAGATGGTACGAGTACCATCAAATTGTCGGGACCATCTTCTGAATATTTAATATAAAATGTCTGTAAACCAATTGTCGGTGTACCTTATTAACAAAATAAAAATGTTTTTCTTAAGAATATACAGTCTTGTGTGTGTCAGTTGGATTGTGTGAACAGTGATATGAAAGAAAAGGAAGTTAGTGATAGCATGACGGTTGACAGGATAGAATGGAAGAAAAAAACATTTTGTGCCGACCCCAAATAAGATGGGACAAGGGCAGGAAGATGATGATGATTAAGAATCTTAAAGTCTTAAGTCTTAAAGAAAATAAAATATTTCTGACTGACGTTTTCACCCGTGTCTTTAAGTAGGTACTACTACGTCTCTTATTATTCATTGTGTTGTAAATATAGCCTACAGCCTTCCTCTATAAATGAGTTATCAAGCACTAAAACAGATTTTTTTTTAAACAAACCAGTGGTTTCTGAGATTAACAGGTTCAACCAAATAAACAAACTCTTCAGTATTATAATATTATAAGTAAATTTATGTTTTTTTTTTTGTGTTAATTTTTTTAGTCAGTAGATTGTTAGCTTTTTTTAGGTGGTAATCATCTAATGACATCTCTTGCCCTTTGGTGTCAGACTTTTATTGACTAAAACCCACTCCTGTTCGTTCTTTGCTTTCGTTCCAGGGCCACGGGGTTCTCTTTCGCATCACCCATGACCCCAGTAGGCTTTGGCCCTGCTGGACCCCTACGGTTTTGCTGACATCTACTTGAGGCTCGCGTGGAACACTAAGCGCCGTCGACGACTTGGGCTCGATCCGGACGTTTACCGGACGGTCGGACGACGAACTACCCAATGCTAATCGTACGCAAGCCAGCGCCTACGTAGTAGATTGTTGACTTGCTATACGCTTTCGTGCATACTGTATATATAGCAAGCACTTGATACATAACGACGGTGAAGTGCCAATACCTTCTAACTAACAAAAATACTTTTTAGCGCTTTTAATTCAAATGTGTGTTCCCGCATGTTTTTGTGAAATCTCTGAAGCGAATATTTAGTTGCAACTGCACCAAATTAAATTATGGAAACACTTCCTAACTAAACCAACATGTCAATTTTTAGTATTACCTCCTAACGTTTTTAAGACAAAATTTTTTTGACTTCGACAGTTAGGAGTTCTTGTCACTACGCCGTCGATAAATAAATAAGTATAGATCAAACTTGCCAACTTCCTGGCCACACACAGTAGTGACTACAAAAATGCGCCGAACGATGTGACTTAACACATTCTTGGAGAATTTGACTCACGTTTACAATCCGTTAATCTAACGAGACTAAGTAAACATTTGATTTTCGATTTTCATTCAACGGAGGTTAATAGTGCGTTTAGTTTGAACCACTCGTTAATGTTTGATGTAAGCCATTTTTTTTTGACGTGAATTCGTAAATTAAAGTTCGCGAGTATATTTATAAGAAGTTGGTACTTTGGCAGTAGTATCATCACAGCGTTAATGTTTCCATATTGTTGATTTGGACTAATTGTTTAAATTTTAGTTTGATACTTATATTCGTTAACTGTATAATTCAATAAAAACACTTAATGAATTAAAACTATATATACACTAAAGGCAAAAACTACTAGCTAAAATATGGCGTCATAAAATTCCTCCGCAAATCATATTATTATATCCTTATATTCGTATAAATATTCAGTTTATTCATTTGAATATATATTGTGTGGTTCATTTGTCTGTGTGCAGACACACAGACAGACGGACGGACAGCGGTGTCTTAGTAATAGGGTCCCATTTTGCTAGTGGGGTACGGTACCCTAAAAAGGTACTGAGTGATCTCAGTATGTAATGGAGGGTTTGAATCTTCGGATCGATATCTGCACCCCTAGCTAAGTTGATAATCTGCAATCGTTAACGCTAGTCCAAAACTAATCAAAAATGTATGGGAATGACATCATCTCAACGTTAAGTCACGTGGTCAGAACAAACGAATAGAAAATTCGTAGCCAAGTTCACATCGTTCAAAATGACAGAATGAATTGTTATCGTTTCTACAATGTTCAACGCTACATCCTTTGTTATTGTAGAACGAGCGGCCGACTCAGGCGCGTCAACATGGCTACCAACTTATCGTTTTCTACAATTGCTGACACGAAACGGTTGTAACTTGGCTGGGGGAGCTGTAGTGTTACTCAACTATCAAAGATCGACCCGTACTGTTATTTAGTCAGTAGTACAGGTCTATCATTCAATATTAACCTGTATAGTAACAAGATCAGAATCGACCAGGGACATCGTTTACCTGCCCTATATTCTGTGTAACTAGAACGTTTGCAAATCTTGTTCGGGTATGATTTTAGTCCCATGGGTCGAAACTAGTCCAATTTAGCCACTATGTAACTGAACCGCTCCAGATATTAATAGAATATTGATCAATATAATCATAACTAGCTTTTCTCTTCAGCTTTGCCCGCGTACATAAAATATAGTCACTCAGGAACAAAGCAGCTTTCTATCTGTGAAATAATTTTAGCAATCGGACCAGTACTTTCAGAGATTACCTCATACAAACAAAAAAATTGGACAAGTGCGAGACAGTAGGACTCACACACTGAGGGTTCCGTACAAACTTACCTGTGAAAACAGTTTAATTCCCGAATTGAGTTACGAAGATTTTTCCAAGTCGCAAAAAAAGTTGTTTTTTTGTGACGTAACTACAAATTTACAGTTTTCAGATTTTTCCCTATACTTGTGCTATAAGACCTTGCTTCTTGTCAAATTTCAGGATTCTAGATCAACGGGAAGTACTCTATGAATTTTGATCCCTATCTGAATTTTGATTGTATCTTTTTTTTCGTTAATTCAGAAGTTTGATTTTTTCCCAGCTTAAAGGGACCGCAGACCTGAGTATATGGGTTTAACTTCAACTCGATACCTCTACGCGTTCCCAAGATAAAAGGTCTTGACAGACAGACAGACATACAGACAAACGGACAACAAAGAGATCCTATAAGGGTTTCCTTTTTCCTTTTGAGGTACGGAACCCTAAAAAAGGATTTTGTTATATCTATTTTTTTATTCAAATATATTCGTATAGTGGTAAAACTCGTTTATTTTTTATTTTCGCTACAAAATGGCTCGTCATGAGATATAAATTTTAACTAATAGACGAACCAAGCAAATATTCTACAATTCAGACATGAGTCAATATGAGATTTAACACTTTTAAATAGACAGGGAACATGCTATGAAACTTTTTAATTAATCCACATATTAATGACTGTTACATAATTTATATACGACCGAATCAAAAGAAAACACCACATAATCAGATCCAACACTTCATACAATTTAAAGCCATACTCACACAATCACTCACTCGAAATAGACGTCTTTGAAAGAAAATAACCTAATTAAATGATCGACCAATAAAACCAGGGACATAACGACGTCCCAGAGATACGGATCTTGTGAGTACCCAGTTTTATTTCAACCCGTATCCATAGAGAATGGACTGAGTTTTCGCTTTAGCTTAATAGAAGCGACAAAAAATATGTAACCAAGATTTATGTAATTCTTAATATGATTTAAAAAAGTGTCCATTGAGTTTCTTGCACGTTCTTCTCCATCGTGCAATTTAGTTTCACTTTTTTTGTCTAACTGACATTTTGACAATTCAAAAGTGCCTGTGAAATAGTCTCGAAATAAACGTACTTAAAAATGCAGTATCTTCTTAGCGAAAATCAACATCAAAACTTGTCAAAAATGTATAAATAAATACTTAAATGAAATTTTAACACAGAATATGAAACGTTTTCGTAATACGGGATTTGAGAGTCAAATATGAAGTGACTATGAAAACAAAATAAACTAAGCGATCGTACGACCAATTTCTATGCCTCTGTTTGGACCACGTCACAATCCTGATGCTTCACTTTTATTACTACGACTTAAAAAAAAACAGTACGAGAGTACGTACATTTGCTTTGTCTCTTTCAACAGATGCATACTTTATGAGAGTATGGCTCAGTCGATTCTCCATGCCTGTTTCAACCCGAAGTGTGCGTAGGTGGAAAAATTCCGGAGTACTTGTTTTAATTTCATTCCTAACATTTAAATTAGGAGCAATAACTTTTATGTGTACTCTGTTACGCCGTTTGGTTTTTCGATTTTAGTTAAAATGAGTGAAGAGGATTCTTTATACCACCTATTCACGGTATAGATAAAAAAATTGTTGCAAAAATACATGTTTCTGGTTCGTACAAGTTGGGTAATTTTGAATTTCCATATAACTTTGAATAAAACTTGTTTGAAGGTTCTTCTTTTTTTCTCTTAACGCATTTAGAATGATTACTTGAATAGTTAAGTGAAACGGAACGTTTAAATGTTTGAAATGTCAAATGTGTCATAAAATTGACAACTGTCAACCAATTTTCAAAGAATTGGCGCCTTTTCTGTTTGGGGTCATCATCATCATTTTTTATTGTCTGGAGTAGTTTAATGTTACCCAAATCAAAATTTTAGAGGATTTTCGTTATCCCAGAAAACTCAATTCAAAGTTAGCCAAAATTAGTTGTAACTTTGAATGGCTACTAAAACGTTATTTTCTCAAACATTTCTTTATTAAACCATCATTTTGGTTATATAGTTATGAATTTGAGCACAAAAGAACACTTAAAAGCCTGTTTAACGTAGTCCAACAGTAAATTTTTTTTTCAGTATCCATAATAATTTAAAAAAAGTGTTCAAAGTTACCCAGGTTGACTGTTCTGTTTTTTGATTTTTTGACACTGAATTCCCAATTCAAAGTTATTTTGAATTTTTAGTTTATTTTTGAAGTCTATTGAATTTCATTGACAGACAACGCACAGTACAAATTGCTGGGTCTAGAATCATCGGTTTCCAGTTATTCTTTTATAGGAAATTAAATATTATACCTACATCAATAACATAAATATCAACTAACGGCGAGTATTTATAACTTTAATACCTTTTTTTTTAGGTGGCAAATCATCCAATGACTTTTCCCGTTCTAGGGCGGAGCAGAAGGGCGTGTCAGACTTTTACGTCTTTTACTGACTAAAATCCATTCCTATGTTTTTTGTCTTTGTTCCAGGACCCCGGGGTTCTCTTTCGCACAACCCATGGCCCCAGTAGGCTTCGACCCTGCTGGGCCCCTACGGTTTTACTGACATCTTGAGGCGCGCGTGGAACACTACGCGCCAGGGCCGTCGACGACTTTGGATCGGTCCGGACAGATACCGGACGGCCGTCCGCAATCCCACGCCTATGGTATAACCTTAATACCTATGTAGATATTTATTTATTTATTATAATGTGGACAGGATAAACATTTACAAAAACTAAGTGTACAATGGGGGGTCCTATCTTAGATATATTTTTTGAGGTGGGAAATCATCTAATGACTTCTACTCATCTAGGGTGGAGCATGCCTGACTTTTCTATACATATAATAAATCTGTAGAAGTTTTTAGTTGTGCGCGCATCATGTAAAATATACGAATTCGATGTAGATAACTTTTATACATTAAAATTGTGTGTAACTTGATAAATTACTTAGGCTTTGTTTCATCGCAATCGGTTGACTGTAACGAAAGATATACTACATTCATTGACTGTTAGGCTGTTCAGCTAGTAGGTACTAACTAAAGACAATACTAGTTTATGTTCCTTCAGTCACCCTTCGCGTTCTAGAACCACGGATAACCTTTTAAGAAGTCAAACCCACGGCCCTAATAGGCATCGGTCCTGCTGACACCCTACGTTTTTTCTGTCATCTCTTTGGCGCGTGTTGGAACACTACGCGTGCCATCGATGACTCAGGTGGCTGGACGGTGAGCTACCCATTACTCGTCGTCTGCAAGCCCGCGTCTGCGGTGGCAGGTAGTCAGGGTCGGGGTCCCGGCGGCTAGGTCGTGATGTCATACACATAAAATATGTATTTATTGCACTAAATGTAAGTGAGCACCTATTTAGAAAATTAATTCCCTGGAGGGCTTAAGGGCTATGCTCGGGGTTTCTTTGCGTGATCGCATAAGGAATTAAGTTATTATCGCTGCCGGAGAACCAAGGTTAACCAAAGTTAAGTGGCAGTGGACAGGGCACAGTGCTCGTAGAACGGATGGTCGGTGGAGCCGAAAGGTTCTAGAGTGACGACCGCACCGGAAGACGCAGCGTTGGAAGGCCTCCCACAAGGTGGACCGACGACCTGATGAAAGTCGCGGGAATGCGATGGATGCGAGATGCACAGGACCTTTTGTTGTGGCGATACTTGGGAGACGACTATGTCTAACAGTAGTCGTCTTTCGGCTGAAATGATGATGATGATGATGAATTCCCTGGATTTCCTGGAAGGGTTTAGTTTTTTTTTAATTATTGTTATAAACTAGTGCTTGACTGCGATCCCACCTGATGGTAAGCAGTGATGCAATCGTTGATGGTGAGGCGCACTAGTTTATTAAGAGGGATCATCTTTAATTTGTCTGTACATCATGAGATGTGTCCAGCCTACTTCCATCAAGTGTGAGTGCATGGATAGTTTGTCATTTAAAAAAGTAAATCTCATCAGGAAATAAATCATCCAAGGATTTCCTAACAACGTTCAGTTCACAAGCTAAGTTCAATGGCATTGTTAGACCAACAAACTTACAAACCAGAGACAATTCAACTTGTTAATTTATACAATCTGACGTCAAACTGATGGACCAACAATGTTGAATCAAGTCGGTGCAGTTATGTTGAACATACTTGTCGCACATTTTTGTGAACTCGCTACTTATGCGATGAATTTATTAACATAGGTAATGAGTTCTGGTTAATTACAACTCGCACACACCCTACATTTTTTTTTATTGGTGGTTTTGCCACTTTGTATAAATGTATTTGTCACCTTATTTATTTTTTTATTTTTTTATTTCTAATTCATATGTATTTTTATTTCCTTTTTCTATCCAAATCTTTTTGTACACTGCACCGTTCCGTCGTCTTTATGTCGACACCGCCACCGGCCCACGATGAAAACCAGCGCTGTGAGCTTATTGCATTATGCGTGAGGCCGCAGCTTTATGCTGAGCGTTCGGCCGTTTTGCGCGGATGTGACGCATATCTTCCCTATCTATTGATTAAGTTTGTTAGCTAATTTTAAGATTGCGTCATTTTGCGTAAATAAACTGTTTTTCTTTCTTTCTTATGTTTGACGAAAATCTAGAATTTTATTAAAACAATTATAGCTCTGACTATATTTATAGATTATACGTTTTGCAAATTGTGCTTTTATTTTAGTAAATATGATGATAGCTACAAACTTGGGGTCTTTAAGTCAAGATAGAACAGGTTCCTTCTAGGCAAGCGTGCTCCATCGTAGACCACATCATCACTTACCAAGTGAGATACTGGTCAAACGCGAGTCAAACAATAATAAAAAAAAAACTTTTGTACAATTTTTTTTTAAATTCTCTTACTCTTCTTTTAACTTCGAATTAGCAACATACTACTATACTGATTACACTATATGATGATGATGAACATACTACTAGGTCTTTTTTTTCAGTGGGAAAATCATCTTATGACATCCCCCGCTCCTGGGCGGAGCGAGAGATAGTGTCAGACTTTTACTGAATAAAAACCCACTCCTGTTCCTTCGTTGCCTTTCGTAGCAGGGTCGAGTCTTCCTTTCAGAATCAGACAATTGGCCCCAGTAGGCTTCGACCAGATCGAAGCCTACTGGACCAAAGCACCCTGGCTACAGTTGCTGACATCTCCTAGAGGCGCGCGTGGAACAGTACGCGCCGTCGACGACTTGGGCTCGGTCCGGACGGTTACCGGACGGTCGGACGGCGAGCTACCCATTGCTCTCCGTCCGCATCGGCTTTCATCCTTTGCTAGCATTACTGCTTCGCAGAAGGAGGCGACCGCCTGCCACTCCTCCTCGCTCCGGACCATGACCTGTACCAAGGCCCGGCGTGAGAGATCGCCGCCGCCGATCGCCCCCACGAGGACACGGCGTTGCTCTTCCCAAGCGGGGCACACCTCCACCGAGAGCTCCACCGTTTTCTCCGGACCCGGGCGTTTCTTCCGCACGAATTCGATGCAGGAACCTCCCGAACTTAACATACTACTAGGTAAAACTGCACTATATGTATAAATCCTATGATTATAATCAGACAGCTTATTTCATAACATCCCAATTACATGGGGTTTGTAGAGTGTATGATGCGTAATTTCTGAGATACCGTAATTATAGTCAACGCGCAGGAAGCACGCTCCCGGCCGGGAGTGCCGATAACTGCCCCCCTAGCCAAGTTACGATCGTTTCGTTCGCATCGAACGCCTCGAGTAGGCCACGCCTCCAATTATTTGTTCTGCCGTCATCTTAACGCTCAGTCACGTGGTCAGAACAAAAGAATCGGGGGCGTGGCCTACTCGAAGCGTTCGACGCAAACGAAACGATCGTAACTTGTCTAGGTGGATTGCGCGTATCGGCGTGAAAGGGATAAAAGTTGAGAGGATATAAACATTTTTTCATCTAACGCAATGATTTTAAAGAGTTGTGTTACAATATCTTTTTTTATTGATATAAAGTAGTGCTTGACTGCGATCCCACCTGATGGTAAGTAGTGACGCAATCATTGATGGTGAGGCGCACTAGTTTATTAAGAGCCTATTCACTCTAGCCTGACACCTAAATTATAATCGGACGGGAAGACCGCAGCTGAATAATTGTTCTAATCCTTCGACGTACGCGGTATAAAAGACGAGGCGAAACGCTTAGTCCGGACCGTAGAGCTTTCAACAACGTAAGGGTGGATACTCGCCGTTACATTTCAGTGAGCAATCTAGTATTATCTATGCAATGACGTAGATATTAATTTAAAACTCAGGGCAGACCGCATGTTTTTCTGACAGCACACAAATTGGCCCACAGGCTATCAACAAATTTACATTTTTCAGATTTATTCCCATATCTGTGCTATAAGACCTTGCTTTATGGCATATTTCAGGATTCTGGGTCAACGGGATGTACCCTATGTATTTAGATTCCCTCGAGAGTGTCGAGATATACGTTTTTTTGCGACATAAACGGCGGTATCCTTTTTTTCAGTTAACTTATAAATCTGATTTTTGTACAGCTTCAAGAGACCGCAAACTTGAGGATATGGTTTTAATTTCAACTCGATACGTTCACGTGTTCCCGAGATAAAGGGTCTTGACAGACAGACAGACAGACGGACGGACCACAAAGTGATGCTATAAGGGTGCCATTTTTTCCTTTTGAGGTACGGAACCTTAAAAAGGTTTCGGGAGCGGTTGACAACCTTCGGGAATAGTCGTTCAAGTGTTTTTTGTATCGTAATCGCGTATTAGGAAACGTTTGGATGGGTCTATCTTTACTTATTAAATCTATGATTCTAGTTTTATGTTTCTATCTGAGAGAGATCTTTGTGACACAAACACACAAACTAACAAACAGCAATCGAATTCTGAGAAATAGGTTCAATTAGGCTTCTTGAAATTAAACAAGACATGAAGTTAGCAGAACTTTTGTCATCTTAGTCGGGGGAGTTCTATGTTTGATTAGAGTGAACCATCAGATCCTGATATCTTCATTTCTTGGAATGTAATGTTGGTAACTTGTAAACAGTTTTTTTTTTTTTTAGGTGGGAAAATCATCTTATGACAAATCCCGCTCTTGGGCGGAGCGAAAAATAGTGTCAGACTTTTACTGACTAAAAAACCCACTCCTGTTCCTTCTTTGCCTTCGTCCCAGGGCCCCGGGTTTCACTTTCACACTACCCGTGGCCCCAGTAGGCTTCGACCCTGTCGGGCCCCTACGATTTGCTCATTTTCCTCTTTCAAATATAACTTGGAACTCATTGTTCATCAGCTTTTCGCAGCCATTTTGACATAATATTACCTACATCCCTAACAGACACACAAACAACAAAATAAGTCATATACAACACAAATAAACTGTAAAACAAGACATAACTCATCCAGACATTAAAAACACGGCCGCCATAGCGTACGTAAATAAGTAATTTAGCTAAAAGCAGCATTTTGACATATTGTCCGTATGAACAATAGCATTTTGTACACAAATCGCTTTTGTCCAATATAAAAGGGAGCGCCATTTTGTAAGCAGAGAAAAGGCGGGAACTTTTTGGCGCGGATAAAACATTATCTGTGATTCGCACGATTTTTTTTTTCTTTTTTTTTGTTTGACATTTCTTTTTTAGGGTACTTTACCCAAAGAGTAAAACGGGACATTACTAAGACTCCGCTGTCCGTCCGTCTGTCTGTCTGTCTGTCCGTCTGTCACCAGGCTGTATCTCATGAACCGTCATAGCTAGACAGATGAAATTTTCACAGATGATGTATTTCTATAAAAACAGAATAAAATAAATATGTTTGTGAGGCTCCTATACAACAAACTTGATTTTTTTGCCGTTTTTTGCTACAGACGGTATGAAACTCTTCATGCGCTAGTCCGACTCGCACTTGGCCAGTTTTTTTATTTGACATTTCTTTCTTTTTTTTTTTGAAGCAGAGCGGTGTGTCTTGTAGATGTCTATTTTAAGGTTATAATGGATTGAATATATTTATGTTGTCGATGAGTGATTCAATTCAGAGGGCGTTTTATCTTTACGGTTGATTTGTCGTTGTGTGGGTGGGTAGAGACTTTGTTATCTGAAAGAATAATATAAATAATATAATTCTGGAGATTTATTGTGGTCGTTACCTTTAGTTTTAGACTCTAAACTATAATAGATATAATAATAATATTCCACAACTATCACACAACGCCGTCTAGTCTCAAGCTAAGCAGAGCTTGTGTTATGAGTACTAGACACAGTTGTCTAGTAGTATAAGTATACTTATATATTTCTAAATACATACATATTATAGATAAATTACACCCAGACACAACACATGATCGTGCTCATCACACAAACATTTGTCCTGGGTGGGAATCGAACCCACGACCTCCGGCATAGCAGTCAGGGCCACTAACCACTAGACCAACAGGCCAGTCGAACTTAATATTTGTTTTTATTTAAACGACGCTAAATTTTAAAGTTGGACGGCAATTTACCTCATGTGAAACCATACCTCATGGAATCGCCTCTCACCTCTTTTCAGATATTTTTTTCAATTCTTACCCCTTATACTCCAAACTGCACCCACACATTTTACAGCCCCTACCTGGCCGCGCAATAATCCAGTAAAAACCGATAAGTACTGCCCATAGCCGGATCTAACCGGTTGTAACTGGCTATAACCGGGGCCGAACGCAAATGACTTATCCCCTACATTTATTTGCAACCCAACGAGGGACAGGGTGACATTGTTTTCATACACATTAGTGGACAGTCCTGGACTATTCGTTTTTATGTGCTTTCCAATTGGGTGGTTCGGCAAAACAGAGGTTTATTGTGGGTGTTTCGTATGAAAGACAGGTTTTAGATGGTTTTAATTTGATTGTGGAAGTTTTTATTTCATTTTATATGAGATTTTATTTACACCTTTTTTTGAAGTGAAAACTTCTTTAGCGGCGTTGTACACTTTTTTTGTAATGGGTAAAAAATGTTAAACTCGCGTCAGGGTCACGTGACCGTCAGGGTCACAGGGTGACCTGATCGAAAATTCGTAAGACGGATGTCGTGCAAAATTGTGTGCAAAAAATTTTGTAATGGGTAAAAAATGTTAAACTCGCGTCAGGACACGTGACCTGATCGAAAATTCGTAAGACGTATGTCGTGCAAAATTGTGTGCAAAAAAATTGTGTGCAAAAAAAAAGCAATTCGTGCAAAATTATTCCATAACCATTCCAAAATATCCAAAACGCACAACGTTAATACTTAAGTTTTCACTTCTGCCGGCACTCCCAGAGTGCAACCCGTCATTTTTTAATTAGTATTAACTAGTGCTTGACTGCGATCCCACCTGTTGGCTTACCATCAGTGATGCAGTCGTTGATGGTGAAGCGCACTTGTTTACTAAGAACGTATTTACTCTAGCCTTGAAGACACCTAAATTAAACAAACAACACAAATATAGTTTAAGTTTTTAGTTTCTATAATTTGCTTTGTGATTTATTTATCTCATCTGACAATCTTTCACAAAGAAAAAGAATGAAACCGAAGTTTAATTCATTTATATAAAATACGCATACAATACAATAACATACAATAAAATGACATACATTTATATCTCCATGATTACTAACTACAAAGATTCACGAACTATCAAGATATAACAAAAAACTCGCAAATCCACTAACCACAAAAAGAAATCCTCGAAAATCACAAACCCTGTAATTTTCCTTCACGAAAAAAATTCTTACTCACTAAAAGTAACACATCTCATAAATAGCCCACCTTTCGTCGCCGCCATTTCGCTGACGTCACAGGTTTGTCCCGCGCTCCGTCACAATCATGGCGACACTGAGTCCACAGTTGGTAATGTTGGTAACACTGCGATTCTGACAGATAAGGGATTTGAGTAAAAGTTGTGAGTGATGTCTCTTATTCAAGTTTTTGAGGCGCGTTTTATAGGACGGAGCGGGTTTTTGCTTCATAGTGGAAATATCACCCATTTCCACAATTCTTTGGCATTTTATTTTAAGATGGAAAATAATTCAATGACTTCTCTAGCAGGTTTTTGCTGACTAAAACTACACCTGTGTCCTTCAGTTGCCCTTTGCGTTCTAAGACCACGGTTTTCCTTTTTAGAAATTTGCTGCGGCCCTAGCGGGATTGTTTTGGCTCTCTGTTGTAATTTATTATGAATCATAGATTATAAGTATATTAGAATTTATTAAATCATATAAACAACGAGTTTCTTAAACAAGCAATCAATTTATTATTATTTCATATTTTATTATGATTTAATTAATTTCAATGAAATGACGAATAAATGGTTGTAATTTTATGTTATTAATTATTTTATTTATTTGATGAATTTGTTGTATCAATAGTTTACACAACTAAGTAGGTACTTCATTTAATTAAAATATATTATGACTTGTAAATGTAATTTTCACCAATAAAGATGTTTATCTGTTTATTTATCTGAAAAAAAAACCGAAAATATATTTAAATCAGGCTATGATTTAATAGCGCTAAGGCGCCTGACTAATTTAGATACCTGTTTTTTTTTGAGGTGGAAAATCATCGATAACTTCTCCCGCTCTGGGCGGGGCGAGAGGGAGTGTCAGATTTTTACTGACTAGTTAAAACCTTCCTGTGTTTTTTTTTTTTTTTATTCTTGATAGGTTCGCGCTTGACCTGTTCTTTGTGTTTCGCCCTCTTTCAAAAAATCCTGCAGCCTAGATTTAGATCCCTACAAGGAAATGTTAATAGGCTCCCGCTTGTCCATAATCTCACCTGATGATGTGGTCAACGATGGAGCATGCTTGCCTAGAAGTAACCTTTTTACTCTTGACTTAAAGACCTTAACGGTTCTAGCTATCAGGAAACAGACTCCGACAAGGAATTCCACTCCTTAGCTGTCATCATCATCATTTCAGCCGAAAGACGTCCACTGTTAGACATAGACCTCCCCCAAGCGTCTCCACAACGACCAATCCTGTGCGTCTCGCATCGCTCCTTAGCTGTACGCACAATGAATGTGTTCTCAAAACGTTTTATGGGTATAGGTGGGATGTCCACCATGTACCGGTGGCGCATGACACATCACCAATGTATATTTGAAAATATCACACTTACATTATCCACAAGAGACGATAAGCCTTCTTCCCACAATTTCCTAACACCGTTAAGCTGACTATACGTCTGATGTCTATATGTGAGGACTTGTAATTGGCTTTCCAATGATTATGGTTTCCTTTTTTTGTCTGGTTTTATTAGCTGTAAGCCCTCCATGTACTAAATAAATAAATAAACAAAACATTAAGCAAGCCCAAGCAACAAGCAAACAACAACAACACACACACACACACACACACACACAGCAGCAGCAGCAAGCTCTGCTTAGCTTGGGACCAGACGGCGTTGTGTGATAGTTGTGGAATGTTATTATTATTATTTGAAAATCGCTTCTCGCCCCGCAAACGTTCTTCAATCACACCGCAACACAACGTTAAAATATCCAAGAGAAAATTCCGACGAAAATTGCTCGGGGCCTCCGCGGGACGACCAAGCCGTTATGTGCAAACGTTAACTAAACATCACTTACACTTTTTACATATGTTCCGTTTCGGTGTAACATCTGACCGAGTTCTTTGCAGGATTTTAGAATTTATTACTTATATAATAAGGGTCGGTATCCTTTGAGGGTTTTTAATAGGATTTCGCGGTAAAATTTAGATGTAACCGAACATATCGTTAGATCTGGCGGTAAACAGATATTATTGAGTTTTTATGCTTTTGGATATAATTTTGGCTGACGTTAGCGGTATATGTTGGGAATGATTATCGCTACCCTCTTGGGGATAACGATGGTAATATAATAAGTTGTAAATATGCATGAGTACTTTGTGATTTTAATGATTATGTTTCGCTCCTTATGTTTTGTAGATAGCGTCAAAAGTACCCTTAAAAATATTATCATTAGGGTCTATTATTTAGCTAGCTTCTGTCAATGGTTAAAAAACGTAAAATACCAAGGGAACTTATTTCCAGGCTAAAATGTATCTTATGGGCTATTCCAGAATGTAGACTCTAACCATTTAAGAATTAAGAATGTGACTTTATTACTGCGCATTGTCAGTTCTAATTGATCGCTAATCGATCGACTATTATAATCGACTTCTTTGTGCATATTTATCAATGTGTTTTGTTTATGTTCATTATTATTATTATTTTTGTATCGTATAATGGTTTATTATTGTGTTATTTATTTAGTTTGTTTATTAAGTTGTTTTTAGTTCATAAGATGTAAATTTGCTAGCCGTTGAACGACTCGTTGACGACGGCTGGCGCTGAAAATCAGTGCTGTGGCTCTGTTCAGTACATGAGCTCCAGCATTTTGCTGAGCGCTGGCCGTTTTGCGCGGATGTGTCGCATAACTTCACTCTTTTGTATAGATTTGTTATATATATTTAAGTTTTGTGCCATGTTTGTCGTAAATAAACTCTTTTTCTTTCTTTCTTCTCTTTCTCTAACCGTGTGCATCCAAATCCGTCCAGCCATACTTGCGCGAAAAAGTAACAAACATACTTACATACACACAGTCATACACTTACAAACTTTATACAAAGCTAGACATTAGACCGACGCACACGTGTAACACGCCTGATTTGTACGTAGAACGACGTCGCGTGGCGTGGATCAAGTGTAGCTCTACAAGTCTAGTTTCCTTAAAAAATGTATGGAGACCGACGCGCCCAGATCGGCGTGTGTGGCACACGTGTGCGCAGTGTAGTGTATGCGATGATGGTGAGGCGCACTAGTTTAAGAGCTCATTCACTCTAGCCTTGAAGACATCTAATTATAATCGGATGGAAAGACCGCGGCAGGCAAATTGTTCCGATCCTTCGATGTACACGGTATAAACGGCAAGGCGATACGCTTAGTCCGGACCGTAGAGGTTTTAAAACGTAAGGGATACTCGCCGTATGTCAGCGTTTCGTTCCTTGCGTTTATTCCGCCTGAAGAGCTATGTCGGTAACCTTAAGCGCCTATTACACCACTCGATATTCTGATAGTCTAAAGCTAGAACTACACTGCTCACACGTGTGCCACACACGCCGATCTAAGCGCGTCGGTCTCCATAAATTTTATATGGAAACTAGACTTGTAGAGCTACACTTGATCCACGCCACGCGACGTCGTTCTACGTACAAATCAGGCGTGTTACACGTGTGCGTCGGTCTAATGTAGTTCTAGCTTTAGTCTATGTTTATCTATTTATCTCATCGTTCTGTTTCATTTCTTTACACGACATTGGCGTAAGTTGCTCTTTTTCTTGTGTGACACTACATAGACTAAGACTGTCTGAATATCGAGTGGTGTAATATGCGCTTTAGTTCTAGCAGACGCATTTGTATTTATATATGTTAGGTAGGTATCCCAGGTTAAGGCTCATTCATATTCACACGGTACACTTTCCGCGCACGACATAAACATTCACCTGTTCTGTATATTGAGATAATATCGCACGCGAGTACTTAGGTAACGAAAACATAGCATCAACATAATAGGGATTGACGCTTGATACTTATTAAACCAGATAGATAGATAGATATATTCTTTATTGTACACCAAAAATAAAAATTACACTGGGAACTTAAAATTAATAGGGTGTCACAATGGGCGGTCTTATCGCTAAAAGCGATTTTTTACAGACAACATTTTGACGGATTTGACAGAGAAGGAGAAAAAGATACGCAGGTAAAGATGGTGTACTATTTACATATAAACAATTCATAAACAATACATATAATACAAACAATATAATATATATATATATATATAATTATGAAAGTAAATAAATGATGTAGTCAATGACCACGTTCAAAAGGAAACGTACTTAACCATATTTTTATAAATTGTGAGTGTTTGAGCTTGCCTTACTGACACGGGCAAAGCATTCCACAGCCGCACTGCTTGAACTGCAAACGACTTGTCATAAAAATTGGTGGAATGGCTTGGCATCTCTAGCCTCAAGTTTCCCGATGACCTAAGATAGTATGTGTGTCATGAAGGAACTTGAAACGTTCTTTAAGATATGCGGGGGTTTTAGGATTGAACAGAACACTGTAGAGCAGAGACAAGATGTGTACATTCCGGCGAAGACGTATTTGAAGCCACTTGAGTAGCCAGTAACTTTTGAATGAAATTGGTACTTGCCTACAACACACTAATATTAGAGTGTCCATAGAGTTTCTTGCATATTCCTCTCCACAGAGATCTACGCTTTGGAATGTCCAATTACCATCATTTTTCTGACTAACTTCTTGACGATTCAAAAGTAATTGTTAATAGTTCAATTGATATAGCTTAGCATAGTCGGCCTTATAATGTTCCCACTGTTGGGACTCAAGCCTCCTCTCTAGGAGAGGGAATGGGCCGTAATCCACCACGCGGACCCAGTGCGGGTTGGTGAATGTCACATGTCTTCGAATTGTTGGTTCTAGGACATGCCGGTTTCCTCACGATGTTTTTCTTCACCGTTATTGAAAGCAGTGGTGATGAAATACCTGCACCTGGCTGCGTTTGAACCCGCAACCTGGAACTCGTAAGTCGAGGCCGTTACCACTCGGCCACCACTGCTCAATTGAGATAAATGCTTTTTATTCGTTTGATTACACTAATATTATAAAAGCGAAACTTTGTGAGTTTGTTTGTTACTTCTTTACGTTTGAACGGGTGATAGGATTTAGATTAAATTTGGCACGCGGATAGACCATCACCCAGGCAGAGTCGCTGGAAGAAGCTAATTTCAGCGTATACTATTTTATTTTATTTTTATTAATGATAGGCTCGCGTTCGACCACCATCTCACCTGATGGTAAGCGATGATGTGGTCGACGATGGAGCACGCTTGCCTAGAAGTAACCTATTCACTCTTGACTTAAAGACCCCTAAGTTGTAGCTATCAGGAAACACAGACACACACAGACTCCGGCAAGGAATTCCACTCCTTGGCTGTACGCATAATAAATGTGTTGTGTGTATTATGGTTTAAATCCCATTAGGGACCATGGTCTGCACCAGAGCCTCAAGTCTGCTATTACAATAGTGTCAGAATGGTCTATCATTGATTTCATAATTGTTGATTTTGACAAGTTTGGTAATCTACTGCGGTGGCGTCATTATGACTTTGCAATGATCAACCACTGACACTCCATTGAAAGAAACGGCGTAGAATGGTAATCTCGTACATATTGACAAATGAATATCTGACGTATGCAGTAATCTGCTAAAATTTTTACAGTTCCTTTGATCAGTGATCTACCATTAGAACGTCATTGTGAAGTCATTGCTTTTAATAAGCTCGATATTTTCATTCTACCATAACTCTAGTACGAGACCATTGACCGATCAATGATCGATCATTATGAATTAGCAGTTTATGAACTTTTAGCAAAATGACAATGGGATCGTGTTGGAATGACGAATTTATAAAAATAGTAGACTTGGGCCCATGGGCCCAGTGTGAGAAGTCACTACCTGTAATGGCAACTGGCTGTAATGGCAACGATATCATACATAACAAGTTAACAAAAAATACCTTAAAAGACTAACACAAGAAAAACATCTTCCTAAATTAAATTCCACAGAAACTGAAGAAAGTCCTCACAAATAAATAAAATACTTAGTTAGCCACTCCTCTAAGTACTTTGTCCAAGGAACACTTTTGACAAGTCATTAATTCTGACGGCCCTAGCTTTGTGGGCTAATGCGTTTTCGCTATAATATAATATTTCTTTGCGAGGAAAACAGGACATATTTGTACACTTACGAGCAAGATTATTGGGACAAAATATTTTTAGTGTGTTCGAAGTGTTCTTTTGTCGTGTCCGTTGAGGAATGGGCTGCTATCCGTGCTAGTTAGTGTACAGTAAATCTTGTCTCGTAATAACAGTCGTCAGAAGCAGGTGGGAGAATGGATACACTATCTTTCAGCAAATATCAATTCGTCTACCAAAACCTTTTGTACTTTCTTTGAGGTTTTTTTTTTCCTGTGGGAAAATCATCTTATGACATCCCCCGCGATCACTACTACACTATCTCCCCCGCCCTCTTGGGCGGGGGAGATAGTGTCAGACTTTTACTGACTAAAAACCCACTCCTGTTCCTTCGTTACCCTTCGTACCAGGGCCGAGTCTTCCTTTCAGAATCAGACCCTTGGCCCCAGTAGGCTTCGACCCTGCTGGGCCCCTGTACTTTCTTTGAGGTGGGATATTGTATTCCTTCAGCACTGAGGGACCATTATGTATAAAAAGATGATTGAATTCAACTTTTAGGTTAATGACAACATAAAAACTGGCCAGGTGCGAGTCGGAATCACACGCGAAGGGTTTCGTACTACAATATTAAAATCGAGTAAAACACGTCAAAAAAGTAACGTTTGATAGATGTGACAAGATTTTCACCGCGAGATATTTGCAAACCTATCCTTAACATAGAGAAAAATAAAAATAAAATGTTTAAGATTTAGAAAATCCTGCAATAGAAAAGGTTGATTTAGCTGTTTTTGAGAGATATGAACAATTTTTTTTTTCTCGAAATTAAGGGTTTTTTTTTTCGGTGGGAAAATCATCTTATGACATCCCCCGCCCTTGGGCGGGGCGGGAGATAGTGTCAGACTTTTACTGACTAAAAACCCACTCCTGTTCCTTCGTTACTTTTCGTACCAGGGCCGAGTCTTCCTTTCAGAATCAGACCCTTGGCCCCAGTAGGCTTCGACCCTGCTGGGCCCCTGTACTGTCTTTGAGGTGGGATATTGTATTCCTTTAGAACTGAAGGACCATTATGTCGTATAAAAAGATGATTGAATTCAACTTTTAGGTTAATGATAACATAAAAAACTGGTCAAGTGCGAGTCGGAATCAACCGCGAAGGGTTTCGTACTACAATATTAAAATCGAGTAAAACACGTCAAAAAAGTAACGTTTGATAGATGTGACAAGAGTTTCTCCGCGAGATATTTGCAAACCTATCCTTAACCTTTTGACGTGCGTAATTAGAGACACAATAGTAAGACAATGGCTTGCGGGCGCCGGCTACCGCCTGAGCGTTAATGATATCAAGAAAAATTAAAATAAAATGTTTAAGATTTAGAAAATCCTGCAATAGAAAAGGTTGATTTAGCTGTTTTTGAGAGATATGATTTTTTTTTTCTCGAAATTAAGGAAATTAATTTAATTAATTTTTATTTTCCGTGAAACTGGTTCTTCATTTTTATATTTTGACGTGACAACGTCTTATAATTCGATGGAGCCGGCTGCACGCACAATAAAGTATGACGCATGTGGCGTTACCTCGCTCTGAGGCGTTCCATTTAAGGCTTGAAGTGCAAGCGAGAGCGCGTTCGGCCTCCGCGTTCGGCAGTGTTCGACATCTGTCTCTCTTCTACTTGAGTGAGCGATGCGTCTGCGTCGTGACAACTGCTATAGAATAATACATTTACATGTTTTCGTCAAGTATAAAGTGCAGTGACCACGTGTTTGAGCGTTGAGATGACGTCAGAACAAAGGAATCGCAGGCGTGGCCAACTCGAGGCGATCAACGAAAAGAGAATCGAAACGAAACGGTTGTAATTTGGCTCGAATACCGTAATTAGAGACACAATAGTAAGACAATGAGAGAGCGAACGCCGGCTTTCGCTTGAGGTTTAATGAATTTCCTTAAGCATTCTTTACCAGTCAACCTTTTTTCTCTGCATCACCCAAAGGTGATGCAGAGAAAAAGACGCCCCTGGGGTTGGGAGTCGCAACAATTTCAAGACTTTCAAATAATTTGTAATAAGTATAACCCAAAATAACAAGCCCCAAACACAGGACATTTGATATTAATAGAGCAGACGTCCATAACCCAAAGGTTAACTCTGCAAAGATAATTCGGACCGTAGCACAACTATTCCCCAAAGGTGATCCCTAAACAGGGATCATGTTGCCCTGGTAAATTGCGACAAATCTACACTCCGCCGTCCCACGTGGTCGAACCGATCCTAAGGGCACGTTTCCACTGACGCGAATATGGGCAGAGTGTAGAAGAGCGGACCGTGAATTCGCCAATCACAGTGCTCGAAATCTCCACTCCACTTCAGTGAAAACACTTGCCATTTTGGAGAGTGTGCGCGGAAATTACATGACTTGATTCCACTAGCACCTTTCTATTGGACAATCCGAAGTACGGCGAGTATCCACTCTGTTAACACCTCTACGGTCTGGACTAAGCGTTACGCCTCGTCGTTTATACCGAGTATATCGAAGGACTGGAATAATTTGCCTGCTGCGGTCTTCCCGTCCGATTATAATTTAGGAGTCTTCAAGGCCAGAGTCAGTTGACTCTTAATAATAATAATAATTTATTTGCCTTGGATACCAAACAGATCCATATTATATAAATGTATATACAATTGTATATTTTTATTTTATTATTTTTTATTATAATTATTGATTTATTTTATTTTTTATTCTCGTTTATATTATTATAAACTAGTGCGCCTCACCATCAACGATATCATCACTGCTTACCATCAGGCTGGATCGCAGTCAAGCAGTAGTTTACAAAATATTTTAAAAAAAAATCACTGCTCTTCTCTCCGTCCAGCTGTTTCATTGAAAACGTACCCTAATGCCATACACAACATCCTACAGACATTGCCAGGAATTTCTAGAACAAGCTATTAAACTTTTAGCTCAACTGGGGCCACCAAACGATATCGAAACTAAATTGAACTCGTGCTCCGTTTCAAGGACAGGGATATAATAAAATATTAAAACGATTACGTATTGGTGACAGTTTTCGATCGAATTACCGACTGCTTGATTTTTATCACAGTAAAATAATTGTAAAAGTGAAAGTTTGTGTGAATGTGACTTCTTCACGCTCGAACAGTTTTCGGGATTTTGATATTTAGTACATGGGTAGACTATATTCTAGAATAGCAAATAAAATAATTTACCCCGGGAGTATGTTCGCTTAGAGGATGATTCTTTGAAACCCAGAGAATGTCTCATTCATCTGATCTAATTTTTTCTTTCAATTTGATTGATTTATTTTACTATTTATTTACACACGAAAAACAGAAAAAGAAAATAGACAATAGTACAAAGGTACTGCTTATTTCCAAAGAAATTTCTTCCAGCAGACCTGTTAAAGGAGAATAATGATATTTTTATTCGCATATTAGTTTTCCCCGATAACTAAATGTTTGATACATGGCTTGGCATGGCATGGCAGGCACTCATTTTCGTCCAGTGGGCCTCATCAGAAGGCTTACAGTCACCCAAAGGGCAATGGAAAGGGCTATGCTCGGAGTTTCTTTGCGTGATCATATAAGGAATGAAGATATCCGCAGGAGAACCAAGAACATAGCTCGAAGAATCACCAAACTTTAGTGGCAGTGGAAAGGGTACATTGCTCGTAGGACGGATGGTCGGTAGGGTTCTAGAGTGGCGACCGCGCACCGGAAAACGCAGCGTTGGAAAGCCTTCCACAAGGTGGACCGATGACATGGTGAGAGTCGCGGGAATGCGGTGGATGCGAGACGCATATGACCGTTCGTTGTGGCGATACATGGGGGAGGCCTATGTCCAACAGTGGACGTCTTTTAGCTGAAATGATGATGATGATGAACTTGATATTTGGCAAGACTGAAATAACCAATAATACTGACTTAATGAATAATTATTTTTGTCCTTATTTTTGTTTATGTGGTGTACAATAAAGAATATAATAAATAAATAAGATAATGATTTCTGAATTTACATGTGGATGGATGGAGAGGGAGAGGGAGGCCAAATAAAAGATGGATGGATTGTGTGAGAAGTGATATGAAAGAAAAGAGAGTTGGTGATAGCGTGACGAGTGACAGGACAGAATGGAAGAAAAAAACGTGTTGTGCCGACCCTAAATAAAACGGGACAAGGGCAGGAAGATGATGAATGATTTCTGGAAATTCTGATTTTATTATGTGTTATCCTGAAAAAAGAGAATTCTCAGACCATACTGGTATGGTGTCTGGTCAGGACAACTGGGGAAAAATATCAACAATTGGAGTTGATATTTTGGACTGTTGTATTTTTGTTTTTTTTTTTATAGGAATAATTCCTGTATCGTATGTGTATGTTTTTATTTTTATAATTGATAGGCTCGCGTTTGACCAACATCTCACCTGATGGTAAGCAATGATGTGATCACTTCATGATATGCCCAAGTAAAACTGGCCAGATCGTTTAAATGTTAACATTTGATGAATGTCAATCCTCGTTTGGCCATATCATTGATGTAGGATTCTATGATAATAAAAGGTCTAAAGAAAGTAGGCCAAACGAGGATTGGCATATCATCAAACTTTAACGTTTAAAACAATCAGGCCAGTTTTACTTGGCCATATCATGAAGTGATCAATTTCTAAGATCTGTTTACGACACCGATACCGCAATGCAGGATTTAGAATTTTAATTCCTATTTGGCGAAACAGATGGCGCTACAATAAATATACTTTCACTGAGTGTCTACTTTGCTTATCCAATAAAAATATACATCATCATCTTCCTGCCCTTGTCCCGTGTTATTTAGGGTCGGCGTTACATTCTGCCCTGTCACTCGTCATGCTATCACTAACTTCCTTTTCTTTCATATCACTCTTCACACAATCCATCCATCTTTTCTTTGGCCTCCCTCTCTATCCATCCAAGAAAAATATACAGTTCTCGTAAATTACGCTACCGAAGTGAAGTCGTTTGAAAAAACTATTACAAAATAAATCACTTGTAAAATAAGTACTGGCTATAATTCCGCGTATTTCGCCTAGAACCCTAGTTACAAGTTTTTTTTTATTTTAAGCTAAGAAATCTGTTCCAAGATTTTATCAGTTTCAATTGCTGGTAACCCTATTTACACGGGCACGATACCTCTCTGTAGTGCAGAAATGACAGCAGAAGGTCTAGTTTAAAATGTAAGCAATTATAAGCTCAATCATTATATAGATTCTACGAAACATGAAGCAAAATCATTTGAAAAGTTAGGCAAATCGGACGCTTTTTTAACCCAAAGAATTATTGTTCCCTTTTATGGTAATCTTCTAATTCTTCGCGGGTGAAGCAGCTGCTGTCAAGGCAGAAGCTAGAAGTTAAATAGGTCAACAGCATGGACCTTCTGTTTTGTCCATTCGATGTCTCTAAGGTAGAACTAAGTTATATCTGTAGGGAGTTCAACACCCTTACTCTAGACGATATAAACTTAGTACAAAGATAAACTGGAATCGCTCCCAGAATTATACCTCTTCCAATAATACAATTTAATATTCGTATTTAGTTAGTAATTCTGGTATTGATACTTTACTGATCTAATACTTATATAATATATTCTTTATTGTATTCGGCTTACGAATTTGTAGGCCACGGGTTCAAACCCAGCCAGGCGCATAACTTTGTGTAATTTATTTCATCACCACTGCTCTCAAAACGGTGAAGGAAAACACATGGCATGTCCTAGAACCAAAAATTCGAAGACATGTGACATTCACCAACGCGCACTGGGCCCGCGTGGAGGATTACTGCCCATTCCCTCTCCTAGAGAGAGGAGGCCTGAGTCCCAGCAGTGGGAACATTAAAAGGCTGATTATGCTTTATGCTTATTTTACACCCCATAAAAACACTAAACAAACATTTATAAAAACAAGTGTACAATGGGCAGTCTTATCGCACAGGGCAATCTCTTATCATTACACGCCATCGGGCTCGGTCCGGACGGTTACCGGACGGCCGGACGGCGACCTACCCGTTGCTTGTCGTCAGCAAGCCCACGCCTACGGTGGCTGGAAGTCGGGGTCGGGATCCCGGCGGCTGGGGTGTGAGGATATCCGTTCTCTTACCCGTGCGGCCGCCCCCATCACTAGCATTACTGCTTCGCAGAAGGAGGCGACCGCCTGCCATTCCTCCTCGCTCCGAACCATGACCTCTACCTGGGCCCGACGATATGGTCGACGTTGTAGCACGCTTGCCTAGATGTAGCCTATCCACTCTTGACTTTAAGACCTCTAGTTTGCAGCTATTGAAAAACTCAAACTGCTGCAGGGAATTCCACTTTTTCTAGGAGAGGGAATGGGCCGTAATCCACCACGCGGACCCAGTGCGGATTGGTGAATGTTACATACTTTCGAATTTTTTGGTTCTAGGACATGCCGGTTTCCTCACGATGTTTTCCTTCACCGTTTTGAGAGCAGTGGTAATGACTGATGATATAAATTTCACAAAGTAAAGCGCCTGGCTAGGTTTAAACCCAAGGCCTCCACTACACCTCCACGCTTGTCCAGAAGAAACCTGTTCACTCTTGTCTTCACCCCCAGGTTATAGCTATTAAGAAACACTACAAGCCATCAGGATATACAGACAAGGAATTCTACTAGTTATTTGTAAGCACAATAAAAGTATTTCCAAAGTGTCCAGCGGGCCTACAGGTCACTGAAACTTCTTAAAAAAATGACCAAAATGAACATAATCCGTTCTACAGCTAAATTTGTGACGGCAAGTGTACTAGCGACGTCATCAATCACGCCGAGTCGTGACGTCAGTCTACGTCACAGTTTAAAACGTTTTCTTTTCGTATTAATAAGCTGTGTTATAAACTTTGTGAGGAAGTATTAAAAAGGTTTATTTATTTATTAAATGCTTTGTGCACACAAAAGTACAGAGGTGGACTTAATTCCTTAGGCATTAAGTCATTCTGGTAAGGTGGCGTTCTGTTTTGAATCTAAATGTAGAATGCAGGTAAGCTGCTTTTTACTTTTATATTAGCTATCCCATCCTATTCCAGGACACAGTTTACCCACAGATCTTTATTTATCCGTGGGTTTACTAATGTGCAAAATTTTATCCTATTTTGTTCAGCCGTTTCAATGTGAAGGAGTGACAACCATATAATACATAAGCACACAAACTTTCCCCTTTATAAGTTTAGATCAATTATTAAGGTTTTGACAGATCTTTATACAAGAATCTCCTTGTTGGAAGTTATATTTTCGAACCGTTTGGGGTTGAAACTCTTGGCTCGTGGGGTCCGAGCGCTCACAAGTTGTATAAAGATCTGTCAAAACGTCTAGTTGACACTTCGCGTGACCCAAGGGCTGGCTTTCACCTCGGACAGAGGATAACCATACAGCGTGGCAATGCCGCCAGTCTTTTGGGCACATTACCAGTCGACAGCGATGTGGAAGAGTTTTTTGACGCCATATTTTAGTTTTAGTTAGTTGTAATTAGATTAGGGTTTTTATTACTATTTATTTTATTTTATTGTAATTATAGTTAGTATTTTAAAATGTAAGTAAACATACACTTGTACAAACGAATTATTGAGAAATTTAACTCTTACAAACATAGGATCATAATCCATTCCATTCGTTCCATTTGTAGGGGGGGAAGGCTCAAATGAAAGGCTTTTCTGTATTCTTGAGAGTATTATTATTATATAGCCTTTAGCTCTTTCACACTTAACCTCGTCTCAATAAAATTACTTTAGATCAAAAAAAATCATCGATACTCCAAAACTTTCAAATTAAATATTCAACTTACTTATGTTAAACTAACACTTCACTTTCACTTAGAGCCAATGAACTTAATACCATAAAACTAACACCATAGAAATAGTGAGAATCCATGGTTTCGTATGGAAACATTTCAATTACTTATACATTCATTTAATCGATATTTACGGCGTAATTAAGGGTTTTATGGTACTAATACTGTTTCGTAACCGCATGACAAAATAGATCAAGATGGTATTATTTATATGTTTTGACATGGCGCTTAAGTTAGTGATGGGACAATTTGGTAAATATCGATGTTTACTTAGCATCTATCGACTTGCAGGCCACCGGCGGTTGCGGTTACCGGCGGGGACCTTTCGCCTACCAACGCCAGGAGCGTCTTTGGAGGAGCCGAAGACGCCCCTAGCGTCGGGAGTCACAGGACGACTACCGATCGCCGGGCGCAGGTTTGCGGACGGTGAGCCATGGGTAGCTCGCCATCCGGCCATCCATTAAGGGCCAAACCCGAATCAACAGTGCATTGTTTCACGCGCGCCTCAAAGAGATGTGAGCAAAATTGTAGGGGCCAGTTAAGGCCGACGCCTGCATGGGGCTTCGGATTGTTCGAAGGAGGTATTTTACCGCAGCCCTCGCAATAGAGGGCAACTGAAGGAACCCTGTGGCTTTAGTTAAAAAAAGTCTGACACTCTTTGGAGCTTAACCCAGAGCGGGAGAAGTTATTTGATGATTTCCCACGTAAACATGTTGTCAATGAAAATCATTTTTTTCATGGAAAGCTTTTATAGCGCGGAATATACCTATATAATTAATACTCATCAAGACCATTCCAAAAAGCTCAAACACGATAGGGTTATCTGAGTCCCTATGACCACCTTCCGTTTCCATCATCAGATCAGCTCCATGTCATAATTATTTTGCATTGTCATTTGATTTACACATGCATGCAAAATTTCAGCTCAATCTGTAACCGGGAAGTGGATCAAATTTAATTTGGAAGATTTGATTACAGACATACAAACATCGGGACAGGTCAAACAAAATAAAAGCTTGTAAAAAAGACCACACGGTTAGCAAAATTACGAACACAAAGAAATATTATGTTAGCTTACCTAACACATTATCTACGCATTAATACTAATTTGTTAGAAACAATGTAGCTGGACGTAACGAGAATAAAATAATCTTCTTCTTTTCGTGTCGATGTACTCTAACTCACTGTTATCTGACCAGTATTTGGCAACCTTTACGCCTCTGTTATTAGCTTCGTATAGATCCTGAAAACTGCAGGTGGTTGTGCAGGATGGATAGCATAGCAAATGACGCATGTCCTGTGCATCGGCTCCACACTGGCACTGTGTTAGAGATGGGTTGAGGAAGCCCCATTTACCCAAATTGTTTTTACAGCGGCCAACCTGAGTCCGCAGTCGGTTAAGAGATTTCTAGACTGAAAAAAATAATTAAAGTTATGTTTTGAGACGAAGGGAGCATATTATAGTTTGGGACGACCCAGGATTTTTCATGTGGGATAAAACACAGTGGGCCAAACAAAGAATAAGTCAGCAATAGTGATATTCTTTGATTTTTTTTTTTGTTGAGGTTGAAAAACATACATAAACGGCCATATCTTTTTTTTCCAGTAACTTAGAAGTTTATTTTTTTCACACCTTCAAGGGACCACAGACTTAAGTATATAGTAATTTCAACTTGATACGTCTACATGTTCCTGAGATAAAGGGTCTTGACAGACAGACAGACAGTGTCAGACTTTTGCTGAATAAAACCCACCTGTGCTCCTATAGTTGCCTATTGCGGTCCAAAGTCACGTTACCTCTTTCTAAAATTCCCAACTTACATCATAAACACCCGAAAATCAACTACAAATCTATCGACATACTAATAGTACCTACTAACATCCCCGCACTATTCCCACTAAGCTCCATATCTCAAGATCTATGGTAATTCGTTGATCGAATACTAATCCTCCCGACGGAGGAAACTTGATATTTTAATCAACAACCCATGATCTGTTTGAAGTGTTGCCTTGCCAGTAATGTGGGCTAGTAATGTGTGAGTCTTAGCGACCGACAATTTGACTTGACGGGAATGTGGATGGGTGAAGTTTCCGGGTCAAGATTTGAAGGTGAATAAGGCCTACTATCCAAGAAAGTGTAGCTTGATAGACGCTTATTCGTTATTTTACGCTTGGTGTACGCCTGCGTGAAGCTTACATACAAAACTATGGCCTACCGTCCATGGACTCGTAGCTTCATAGACGCGTATTTGTCATTATACGCTTGGTATACGCTGGCGTGAAGCTTGCAAAAAAAAAACTATGGCCTACTGTCCACGGACACGGTGCGGGAGGTTGTGGGTTCTCACCCAAGACAAATGTTTGTGTGATGAGCACGATCATTTGTTCTGTGTCTAGGTGTAATAATAATAATATATTTATTTGCTAAAAAACATGCTATAAAAGGTGGCAAAAAGGTACAAATATGAGCAAACATGTTTCGCTAAGTATTAGCATGCAAATTTAGTAAGTATTACATTAATTTCTTTTTTCAATGTAATCCTTTACACAAAAAATATTATTAATCAATAACCATTGATACAATTTTTTTTTAAATAATCTAATGCCTAACGCTTTTATATCACTTGGTAACTTATTATATATATAAGCGCACGCATATTGATGTATTTAGAAATATACATATAAATATGTTCATCAGTTGTATAGTACTCATAGCACTAGCGCTGCTTAGTTTGGGACTAGATGGCGGTGTGTGAAAGTAGTGAAAAATTATTATTACCACAGAAAATCAATAGCCATTTCTCTGACAATTTTAGCGTTTTAATCCAACATCAAACAATCCCCAAAAAAAATTCACTACGATCAGCATTCCGTAAAACTCAGCGAATAATTCTTACCCCCAATCGATTGGTCCTCAAACTGTTTATTATGTCGTCCACATCGCCCACAAATCATCCCCTGTTCACAACGATTTATTGTACAACACAGAGTTTTATCCCCTCATCCCTTTCATCCCTCCTTCACCCCCCTCCACTACTAAACGTCGCAACCTTTTTGTTGTGCGTCAATTGAATTTGGCGTAAAATTGGAAATAGTGAAGGAATCGGGATAAGGTTAAGGGGCCGTTATTTTCAGGATTAGAAGCCTTGTGAAATGCTGTAGCCGTTCAATGCTGAAGACTGAAAGACGACATATCACCAGCCAGAAGCTGCTCTCTGTGTGAAAATAATCATGGTATGATATCTATACACGGTAGTAGGTACTTGTTTATTCACCTTAAAATTATGGAAACTATTATTTAAACTAGTATATTTTGGTACCCTACTGCCTATAACGGGTCCGGGTCTTGGTACAGGCCATGCTCCGGAGCGAGGAGGAGTGGCAGGCGGTTGCCTCCTTCTGCGAAGCAGTAATGCTAGCAAAGCAGGCGGCCGATCGCGTGAGGCAAAGGTCTTCACGCCCCAAGCGCCGCCGGGATTCCGATCCCGATTTCCGGCCACCGTATGCGCAGGCTTGCGGATGGCGAGCAATGGGTGGCTCGCCGTCCGATCGTCCGGTAACCGTCAGGACCGAACCCAAGTCGTCGACGGCGCGTAGTGTTCCACGCGCGCCTCAAGGAGATGTTAGCAACCGTAGGGGCCCAGCAGGGTCGAGGCCTACTGGGGCCATGAGTGATGCGAAAGTGATACCCGGGGCCCTGGAAAAATGGCAAAGAAGGAACAGGAGTGGGTTTTTAGTAAGTAAAAGTCTGACACTATCTCCCGCTCCGCCAAAGAGTGGGGATGTCATTAGATGATTTTCGCACCCGAAAAAAACTCCCTTTAACGGGTAGTCGTCGACAGCGCGTATTGCTCCACGCGCTCCTTAAAGAGATGTCAGCAAAACCGTAGGGGTCCAGCAGGGCCGAAGCCTACTGGGACCATGGGTTGACTTCCGAAAGGGAAACCCGGGGTTCTGGAAATCTAGGCAAAGAAGGATCCAGTCTACACCCAAGCGAACGCCAGCGTTCTTGTGTGATTTGACGCCATTCCGTTAAACACCAAGTGCCCGCGTAGATTATAAAATATTACTCGTTTTATTTGTAGGAAATTTATCCAAGAACGTAAATAATCAAACTTCTTCAAGTAGCCTGTAAATATCGAAAATAAGGTCTACACGCCCTTTCGCTCCGCCGTAGAGCGTGAGAAATCATTGGATGATATCTCACCTTAAAAAAAAACTCCTTATAAACATAATCAATTTATTTTATTTTTTAATTTATGTAGAGATCGGATGCATTGGTTAAGTGATTGTCTAACTGCACTGTGTGTTCAATTGTCCAACAGTTGACTGACCTGTTAGTCTAGTCGTTAGTGGCCACTGCTATGCTGGAGGTCGTGGTTTCGATTCCCACCCAGGACAAATGTTTGTGTGATGAGCACGATCATTTGTTCTGTGTCTGGATGTAATTTTTCTACAATATGTATGTATTTAGAAATATATAAGTAAGTATGTTTATTAGTCGTCTAGTGCTCATAACACAAGCTCTGCTTAGCTTGGGACTAGACGGCGTTGTGTGATAGTTGTGGAATATTCATCATCATCATCATCATTTCAGCCGAAAGACGTACACTGCTGGACATATGCCTCCCCCAAGTGTCGCCACAATGAACGGTCCTGTGCGTCTCGCATCCATCGGACTCCCGCAACCGTTACCAAGTCATCGGTCCACCTTGTAGGAGGCCTTCCAACGCTACGTCTTCCGGTACGTGGTCGCCATTCCAGAACCTTTCGGCCCCAACGGCCATCCGTTCTGCGAGCAATGTGCCTTGCCCATTGCCACTTTAGTTTGGCGATTCTTCGTGCTATGTCAGTAACCTTGGTTCTCCTGCGGATATCCTCATTCCTGATTCGATCACGCTAGGAAAATCTGGGCATAGCCCTTTCCATTGCCCATTGGGTGACTTTAAGTCTTCTGATGAGGCCCATTGTAAGCGACCACGTTTCAGAGCCATATGTCATCACTGGCAACACGCACTGGTCATTGACTTTCGTTTTGAATATCGTCGATCTTCGTGGAATATTATTATAATATTATTATTATAGTTCCTATCAGATCAGGCCTATCGATAGTTGTTTCAGGTCTGGGTGTCTTGTGTTTGTGTGTTTACGTGTCTGTGCACACACAATACAGTAGTAATGCATAGTGTGGAAGTACATTCCTAGTACGAGGCGACACGAGACTACTGGTCCAAACCTTTTTGCAGAAAATATAGAAGATATTTTTAATCTGATGCGGGGAAATAAATAATTAAAATAAATCCTGATGGCTACACCCGGGAATCTTTAAGTCAAGAGTGAATAGGTTACTTCTAGGTAAGCGCGCTCCATCGTCGACCGCATCGTCGCTTTCCATTAGGTGAGATAGTGGTCAAGCGCGAACTTATCAAGAATAAAAAAAAAGCAAAATTTTTGCAAAACGAAATCAAATGTTTTCCGCCGCGTATATATGTTAATTTTTTTCTCCATTAATATATAAAGTTAAGTTTCTCTATTCATAATTAATCTAGTCTAATTGGCTAAGGTCTGATTCCGGCCAAGGGTCTGATTCTTGGTCAAGGGTCCGATTCCGGCCAAGGGTCTGATTCCAGCCAAGGGTCTGATTCTTGGCCAATGGTCTGATTCCAGCCAAGGGTCCGATTCCGGGCAAGGGTCTGATTCTGAAAAGAAGACTCGGCCCTGGTATGAAAGGCAACGAAGGAACAGGAGTGGGTTTTTAGTCAGGAAAAGTCTGATACACCCTCTCGCACCACCCAATAGCGGAGCATGTCATTGGAGGATTTTCCCACCGAAATAAAAGTCTAATTACTTTTAACAATACAATAAAATTTTCAATTGATTGGCAACGTACCTACTACAAGCATATTACACGACAAGAGTGAATATACACATCAATGACACATGAATAAAACTTCAAATCAACAACACAGTTTCTCATCAAAATTAACATTCATAATATGCATATTGCATTATAAACAGCGTCCATGAATTCATATTATAGAGCGATGATTATTTTAATACGCTGCCAATCAAATCATACAATAATTAATTTGTCACGATTTGTATTAAAATTTCGTTAATTATACGAATAAAATTAACATTTATAGCGATAATGAGAGGAGGTTGTCGTTCGTTTTAAATGCTTGGAATCCGCTGAGAGATAAGACTAGATTCCAGACGCGGATCTCTTAAGGTATGTCCACACTTGTTCGGTTTTATCTTCATCTCATTTTATGTAACGCATAATTGCACAATGTTATGTTTAACCAGATTTTGAAACTTATAGGTACATACATTACAGCATTTTATGTTGTAATAAGACCTTTCAATTTTCTATGTTTTTGTCTATATCGTGGACAGATCTTAGAAATTGATCACTTCATGATATGGCCAACTAAAACTGGCCAGATCGTTTTAAACGTTAAAATTTGGTAATATGTCAAACCTCGTTTAGCATACTTTCTTTAGACCTTTTATTATCATAGAAATCCTACATCAATGATATGGCCAAACGAGGATTGACATATCATCAAATGTTAACGTTTAAATGATCTGGCCAGTTTTAGTTGGCCATATCATGAAATGATCAATTCTAAGATCAGGGCACACACAAAATTATTAGTCTACATATTCAGCGATTATATACGTAATATATATTTCTTTCTACCTCTGGCAAACAAGGAATTCATTTGAATTCGCATTACACAAACAGTACCTAGAGGCATGGACTTTTGTTATTTATTTATTTAGATGCCTATGCGCAAAATAAAATGTACAAAGGCATACATAATATCTTACGCGTTCTTTAAGATCAAACTAGGGTGGGGCAGAGAAAATATAGCAGGTGCGTTGTTATAAGTTCAGTCTGTTAGCAGTAAAAAAATATTACAATAAACAAATATCTATCAATCTGGCTGTTTTTAGTTATAGATCTTTGATAAAATCATGAAGACTGCAATTATACAAGGCGTGGAACATGGAATCCAGTTGAGACGCGTAAATTAAAACGTGCACAACTTAAATAGCTGCTCGGTGAATTGAGAGTTACAAAGGCATACGCATGAATGTGGACACGGCTTTGTGGACATGTGTCTCGACATTTTATATGTATCGTTTTCTAAAAGGTACTTGAAATAGCTACTGCACACGTTACTTTGATCAAGTAGAGAAAAGTTGCTGAGGATTGCAATTCTATATAATCAGTCTTATAATATTCCTACAGCTGAGACTTAGGTCTCCTCTTTAGAAGAGTAAATGGGCCGTAGTTGCAGGCTCAGTGCCAGTTGCGAGATGTGGACATGTCGTTTGTTTAAATGTCTAATCTTATTGCGAATCTGATTAGTTACAAAAAAAAAAACAACAAATAAATTACAAAGTCACTTAGTATAAAAATAAATTAAAAACCATTAAGTCCTTCGTGTATATACAACTGAAATGATGTAGTCAAGATTAATTTCAAATTAGTTTTGTAAAATAACTGACTTCAAAATAATAGCGAAGTTTATACAGGAACTATGCTGTCGGTTTCGTTAGGTGCTAATTAGACTAATTAGGACACCACAGTTTGTAACAACAATGAGTCTTAAATAAAATTATTTTGTGATTTAAAAAAGTTCCGGATAGAGATGAGATACTCACTACAGCATCATAACATGTTACATATATTATGATGACAACTTACCCCAGCTGGATCAGGGTGTTTGACAATAAATCAGGATACTGACCTGAAAAAAGAAATAATTTTGTTAATTGCAAATTATAACACACACATACGAGTATTATAACTTAATCAGCCTTATAATGTTTCCACTACTCAGCACTCCTCTTTAGGAGAGGGAATGGGCTATAATCCACCACGTGGACTCAGTACGGGTTGGATGTCACATATTATCATCGAATTTTTGGTTCTAGGACATCCGGTTTCCTCACGATGTTTTCTTCACTGATTTGAGAGCAGTGGTGATGAAATAGATTATATAAAGTAATGCGACTTGCTGGGTTTGAACCCGCGACCGTAACTCGTAAGTCGGGTCTGTTACCACTGGATCACCAGTGCATTTGCAAATTACAAAGATGTTAATCAAATTAGACTTACAATATTTTGATCAAGATTTTTAACCATCCCACACAAACATCCTGTTCTTGTGTTATTGATCTTTCGCAAATCTATGGTAAATATTAATTTAGCAGAACCTGATCTAATCTAGATCCCCGGTAATTATAATTACAAAACCCGTCTCTCAATCCGTAATTTTATGCATAGGTATTTCAATTTAAAATTCCGCATTTTTTCTACACAGTAGTTTTTAATCATTTCGATTTTAATGACATCTGTCAGATGTCAACACGGCAACACAGTCCGCTGGAAGTGGCATCGTAAAATACCCAATTTGTCAGACAACACATAAAAATATAATTTGTGCGCTCTCAGCGGGGCGTCCCTGTATGATGTAAAGACCTTCCACACGTTTTAATGTGGCTGCGACAATGTTTGTATAACATTTTGATATATTGTGACTAAAATATTAATCTGTAGTGCAATTGTGCATTGTAACAGTTATATGATGTGCCTTTTTACAGAATACGATGAAGTACTCATCACCTTCCTGCCCTTGTCCCGTGTTATTTGGGGTCGGCGCAACACGTTTTTTTCTTCCATTCTGCCCTGTCACTCGTCATACTATCACTAGCTTCCTTTTCTTTCATATCACTCTTCACACAATCCATCCATCTTTTCTTTGGTCTCCCTCTCCCTCTCCATCCATCCACATGTAAACTCATAACTCTTTTAGTAACAAGCGTTTCATCCCTCCTCTTCACATGACCATACCAAGACAAACGATTCCCTTTCAACTTTTCAGTCACTGGCGCCACTTTCAAAGTTCCCCTAATATACTCATTTCTCACTTTATCCATTCTCGTCACACCACACATCCATCTTAACCATAAATTCTCCCAAAGACAGACGCGAGTTAAGTGTGGTAACCCTACAAGCTTTGTCAATAGTTGCAGCTTCCAAACCTAGTAAGTACCTAAGTAATTATAATGTAAGACATTTTGGTCATGCTACAATATTCGTCTTGCCATATTTTACCTATAAGTACCTTCCCCCCTAGCCAAGTTACCACCGTTACGTTTCGATTCTCTTTTCGTCGATCGCCTCGAGTAGGCCACGCCTCTGATTCCTTTGTTCTGACGTCATCTCAACGCTCAGTCACGTGGTCAGAACAAAGGAATAGGAGGCGTGGCCGACTGGAGGCGATCAACGAAAAGAGAATCGAAACGAAACGGTTGTAACTTGGCTAGGGGGGTTTGTATATTTAGGTTTAAAACACTATTATTATCATAGTTGCCAACATAGCCAGTAGATTCGCCAAACGTAAGTGGCAGTGGGCAAGGCACTTTGCTCTTAGAACAGATGGTCGGAAGATGCAGCGTTAAAAGGCCTCCCACAAAGTGGACCGATGACCTGGTGAGGGTCGCGGGAATCCAATGGATGTGAGACGCACAGGATCGTTCGTTGAGGTTACACTTGGGGGCCCCTTGTCCAACAGTGAATGTCTTTTGGTTGAAATGATGATGATAATCCAACGAATCAGCGACAGTTGCTGACCGTGTGACCAAAACAATTGCTCCGTATTTCATCCACTACATTTCAATCGACGCTGCGCAACACAAATGACCCGTCTGTCATTGTCGTAATGTACTCGCAATTTCAACGCCCCTTTTTTAGGGTCAGCGTCATGGACGCGTTGCCTCCATTTCATCCATAGCTTACGCATAGCACAATCAGCCTTTTAATGTTCCCACTGCTGGGACTCAGGCCTCCTCTCTCTAGGAGAAGAAATGGGCCGTAATCCACCACGCGGGCCCAGTGCGGATTGGTGAATGTCACATGTCTCCGAATTTTTGGTTCTACATGCCGGTATCCTCACGATGTTTTCCTTCACCGTTTTGAGAGCAGTGGTGATTAAATAAATTACAGAAAGTAATGCTGCCTGGCGAATTGTTTTTACGTTTTATTAACGTAATCGAAACGTTTACTGCGTTTGGCTCTCTGATTGGTTAAGGGGCAGATACCTATATGATTTTTGATGACTTTAAATCCAACATCACTTCTAAACGGCTAGTCCATGTTTTGAAAAAAAAATTATGTCGCATAAAATAATAATCCATTTGCTTAATAATTTGATATACGATTATTTACATATTTTTTTTATATAAAACTTGGTGTAATTTATTTTCAAAGCTATGTCTAACACAGACAAAAAAGCGGAGATCAGGCAAAAACTATTGGGTGTATTTTTATAAAACTTTCACAAACTAAAAGAAAATTTAATTACCAATTCCGACATCCCGCCCACACTCACGAAACGTTTTGGGAACACATTGATTGTGCGTACAACTAAGGAGTGGAATTCCTTGCCGGAATCTGTGTTTCCTGATGGCTACAACCCGGGAATCTTTAAGTCAAGAGTGAATAGGTTACTTCTAGGTAAGCGCGCTCCATCGTCGACCGCATCGTCGCTTTCCATCAGGTGAGATAGCGGTCAATCGCGAACCTATCAAGAATTAAAAAAAAAATCTTTTGATATACGGTTTTCATTCATATTGTGGTTAATAAATGAAGGACATATTATTATTGGAATAATCTTGCTTGGAGCGAGTCAATCGGAGCACCGAACTTTATAATCGTGTCAATGGCATTAGCGTAAAACAAAACTTACACTAGGCACTTTGAACGTTCTTATAACCCAGGAACTGACCGGATAATACTCAAATTCCTGCTTATTCTTATACTTTGATCCTATCCTCAACAACATAGGAGTAAGCTCTTTCAGTGAAAGGCTTATGTTAGTTGAAGCATGCGAGTCGATAAGTGGGGACTGCAACAGTGAGGCACGTGGCTTGGGCGGCTTCCCAGCCAGATGAAACGACATCGAAACACCGGTGTATTGTACGAGATGAGTGCCAAAACTGGCCGTGGGAGAATTGAATTTGGATGGTCACTTTAACAAGGTGAAGATTTAGAATTTGATACTCAGTTCACTATGCACTAACGAAATAAAATAGAAAGGAAAGAAATCAAATAGAAACTCAGTATACAGGCGTGCCTAGAATGTATGTGTCAGCAAATAATAATAAGCATTATACGTCACGCATATCAGCTCCCCTAGCCAAGTTTCGACCGTTTCGTTTGCGTCAAACGCCTCGAGTAGGCCACGCCTCAGATTCGTTTGTTCTGACCACGTGACTGAGCGTTGAGATAACGTCAGAACAAAGCAATCAGAGGCGTGGCCTACTCGAGGCGTTCGACGCAAACGAAACGGTCGTAACTTGGCTAGGGAGGCTGGGGTGTAAACGACAGTTTTGTCGGAGGACGATTACCGGCCGCCTTAAGCGTGGTCTTGCAAAGATAGATAGATTGTGCGAGGAGTGATATGGAAGAAAAGGGAGTTAGTGATAGCGGGATGGGTGACATGACAGAGTGGAAGAAAAAAGCGTGTTGCGCCGACCCCAAGTAAACATGAAAATGGCAGAAAGAAAATGATGATAAATAAAATTATATTATAAATCTTGCGACATGTTGTTTAAAACGGCAGGAAAATATATTTTTTTAAACTTTATATACTAGTGCTTGTCTGCGATCGCACCTGATGGTAAGCAGCGATGAAATCGTTGAGGTGAATCGCACTAGTTTATTAAGAGCCTATTCACTCTAGCCTTGAAGACACCTAAACTATAATCAAACGGGAAGACCGCAGCAGGTAAATTGTTGCTGTTCTTCGATGTACGCGGTTTAAACGACGAGGCGAAATGCTTGGTGCGGACCGTAGAGGTTTCAAAAACGTAAGGGTGGATACTCGCCGTTCGTCGGGTTGTCCGATGGTAGAACGGTGATGGCGGAATCAAGTCATGTAATTATTGCGCACACTCTCCAAAATGCATCCTATAAAATACCGAAAAACTGGCTACCCTATGCCTTATTTAATTAATATCGAAAATATGATAATATTATCCTGTCCTAACTGATAATTATTCGAGCTGCCGCGAGACTAAATATTAATTCGTTGGTATTTCTAAATATCGCGCGATCGAACGCCGCGTCCAGACGACCGCCGCTGCGGTTTGTGGGAATATACCGGAGCAATGAAAATATTTAATTTTACAGCGGAATATCGTGTAATTTTTTTTTAGATCTGAAATCATCTCATGAAATCTCCCGCCCTAGGCGGGGCGGAAGGCATTTTAGACTTTTATTAATTAAAACCCACTCCTGTTCCTTCTTTGCCTTCGTTCCAGGGCCTCGAGTTCTCTTTCGCATCACGCATGGCCCCAGTAGGCTTCGACCCTGCTGGGCCCCTACGGTTGCTGACATCTCCTTGAGGCGCGCGTGAAACACTACGCGCCGTCGACGACATGGGCTTGGTCCAAAAAAACAGTTATTTTTATGTTTATTATCTCATGCGGAAATGTATTTTCTAAGTATATTTCTGCAATACACAAAGCAAAGCATATTATGTTATTTCACCAAGACTTTTTTTTTAAATTATTAATGGCAACATTAAAAGTTAAATTTAGTCAAAAATCATGACGTCAAGCCAGCGATAAAAAACGTCTGACACGCCCTCGCGCTCCACCCAGAGCACGAGAAGTCATTTGGATGATTTCCCACCTTAAAAAAAAAAAAAAAAAAAAAAGCGATAAAAAACTAAGCCATATTTTTTTATTATTATCGTAAAAAATCTATTCAATTCAGTTTCCAATTATCATTTTTTTTTTTGCGATACTTAAACAGGCCATTATTAGCTTGATTTGATAAAACTTATTAAATTATTTCGCCGGTAGGTATATATCATGGTGACATATGTAGACACTTAATAATTACATCAACAATTTTCTCGCCGTTGTTCTTTTATTATTCGTGACGGGTGTCACTGGGGAAGGACAGCAACAGACCTGGATCAAAAAAGACTTATTATTTTAAAGAAAATTTAAAACTACGAAAATGCTGTCTTATCTGAGCTAACCATAAGGTACATCTCCACAGGTACGCAACACTGTCATCGCCCCCCCGCCGCGCTCGCACACCAAACCTCTCGATTTTGTTCTAATCGGTTATTTATGTAACCGTAAATTAATCGATTAACTTATAGCCATTATGGCCTAGTTTCCTTTTTAATTTTGTTCGTGTTGAGCAATATTTTTAGTTTATTAATCGCCTTAGCGGATTACATGAATAAATATATATAATTTGAATGTATTTGTGTCTGTATTGACGGTACGCTAATGTGTGCAGATGAGGTTTTCTAACGATGGGAACTTTTTAAGCTCTATTCAGAGGTGTCGGTGTGTGGTATTATTTGTGTTAAAAAGCGTGGAGTAATATTATACGAACTTAATTGAATAATATTCTAGTTTAATAAAAGCTTTTTGATTTTTTCTTGGAGATTCATCATCATCATCATCTTTTCAGCCGAAAGACGTCCACTGTTGGACATAGGCCTCCCCCAAGCGTCGCCACAATGACCAATCCTGTTCGTTTTGCATCCACCGCACTCCCGCGACTCTCACCAGGTCGTCGGTCCACCTTGTGGGAGGCCTTCCAACACTGCGTCTTCCGATACGCGGTCGCCACCCCAGAACCTTTCAGCCCCAACGGCCACTTGTTCTGTGACCAATGTGCCCTGCCCATTGCCGCTTAAGTTTGGCGATTCTTCGTGCTATGTCGGCAACCTTGGTTCTCCTGCGGATATCTTCATTTCATGTTATCATCTATTAACCACTATTTATGATGCCTGCAAACACAGACTGGGTGGTCTGATATTATCCGCAAGTCAACATTCTATTATTATGCAAAAAACCTGCCCGACTTATGAACGGTAGTCAACACCTAATCAAAACATACTCTAGTCTATAATTACCGACGATGGACGACAGCCGCGTGGTAGTCGAGTTAACACATATAATTATACATATACATTAAATAATATTAAACCTGTCAATATTAATTATTCATATTATAATATGATTAATATGGAAGCGTTAGTCTGTATGTTGGGTTATTACGGTTAAACGTTAAACTTATTTTTATATCTATAATAATATATTTTTTAGTTGCAGTGTTTTGCTAATATTCGCATACATATTATGTATATAGGTCACTAAGGACGCAGATTCTCTAAGGAAAGTGAGTTAATTAATTGAATTGTACTTTTTTGAGGTGGTTGAGTGGAGTGAGTGTCAGACTTTTATTGACTACACACCCACCTGTGTTCTTTCAGTTGCCCTGCGCTCCAAGGTTGCGGTTACTCTTTCGGATGATCCCGCAACTCCGGTATATGGAGATAGCTTGGTCCTCAAAGAAATATATAATCGTATGCATACTTTTCATTTATTTATTTACAAAACACTTTATGCACAAACGTACAGCAGCTGACTTAATGCCTTAGGTATTTTCTACCAGTCAACCTTAGAGTGATGCAGAGATAAATAGTGGTAGGTGCAATAAAAGAGAGAGAATAGGCGAATAGGTACAAGAATAGATATACTAATAAACCATAAATATCATACAAATATATAATACTACATACACAAATTAATAAACTATCTACAATAATAATTATTATATCTACAGTAATAAAGTCAAACAATTGGTTCAAATCAACAATAGGAAAACATTAACGCTGTGATGACACTACTGCTAACTTCTTACGAATTAGCTCGCGAACAAGTTGAAGAGATGAAATAAGATGTTGAATAAATGTAAAATCGCGAATAAAGTCGCGGGTATAAACTTAGCATAAATCATATTCAAATGATTTCAACTCATTCGATAAACATCATAAATAAATGAGCCAAGCTAACTGGTTAATAATTATAACATTAAAATATTAATATATCCATACATTATGCGTTCTTGATGTATGGGATGAAAGCGGACACCATACAAACATATGTCAAATTTCGTTAGATACGGAATGAGAAGAATTTTACCCGGTTTCGCTTTATTTATACTAACAAATCGTATTTCACTTAGAAAGATTAATATGTCTGTATATTTGTTACTAATTAGTTTCGTCAAGCTGAGCTAATAGAATGACTTGATTTCAAGAAAATTCAATAGAACAATTTGTAGACTAGACTCTCATTTTACTTGTTGTCAAAAAATATTCTTTGTAATTCCTCAAATCATTAAAACATTTTACATGAACTTTACCAGATAACATGACATAATCAACCTTATAATATTCCCATAATTGGAACTCAGGCCTCCTCTCTAAAAGTCTTTTCCTAAAGAGAGGCCTGAGCTATCAGCTGTGGGATTATGGTCCATTTCCTAAATGACCGTGGGCCCATGGGAGCGCAATCTGTGTTAGTATCAAATAAAATTGCAATAAAAAAAAACCTACATCAAAAGAACCAGTATTGTAACAAAATGATTGGTCAATTACGCTAAAACCAGTTGAAAACTTTGAAATAACCAGTGACCATGGGAATTAAGCCATGGCAATCATAAAGTAAAAGTGTCAGATTAGACATTAAAAAGCAAAACTATATGCATCAAATTAAAGTCCCAAACGCTGATGATATTCGATCACACACAAATCAAAAACCTCCAACCAGCTGTGCCAGCCTCTCATTTATACGCAGTTATCAATTAAGATTACAATGACGCAATCCATAAATAAAGACCACATCAGAAACGATTCAGTAGTTTTCTATAAATTTTACAAAACACAGATATGTAACTTAAATCGTAAAATGCATATTTTATTGGACTCCTATTACTTAAAGTGGTATAAATAACGTCTGATAGCTCAATCTTTACTGTGATTGGTCAGTGGGCGTAAAACTAAAGATTTTTTATAGTTGAATCACAAATCAAATATTGGAAGGCAAGTGGGCAGTTTGCTTATTAGCATATGCAGTAGGTCATTGATGCGCGTTTACCTAATCACTGTCTTGGATAGATGATACTGTTTGCGGCAAAGGTGACCGTACTATAATGTAATTCCTTTCTTTCCGTGGCATCACCAGGGCCTATCAGAATACCAGAACTGCGTTATTTTACTTTTTTGTTAAATATCGCAGCATATGCTGAGGTAGGAGCCTTTTTGGCCTCGCACAGGTCTTTTATTTTTATCTTTTAATATTGTTTTCTTACGTGGCTCCGATTTACGAGTTGTAGGTCATGGGTTCAAACCCAGCCAGCCGCATTACTTTGTGTAATTTATTTCATCACCACTGCTCTCAAAACGGTGAAGGAAATCATCGTGAGGAAGCCGGCATGTCCTAGAACCAAAAATTCGAAGACATGTGACATTCACCAATCCGCACTGGGCCCGCGTGGTGGATTACGGCCCATTCCCTCTACTAGAGAGAGGTGGCCTGAGTCCCAGTAGTATGAACATTAAAAAAGGCTGATTATGGTTATGGTTATTGTTTTCTTTATTTTTTATTTTTAGATTAAGTAATTACTTTTTATTTTATTGTTGTTTGTCCTGTGCAGTCTCAAATAAACGTTTTCTTTGATAATTCATAATCATTTATTTGCTAATATGGGTAATTACATAAAGTTATTGAAAGTATAGCACCGTCCAACCATATTACACCTTGAGGCATGCAAATCACAAGCTTAATTATTATAATACAATTTCTTGCAAAAAATATTTTTAATTAAGTAATAGTAGGTACAATTAAGTTTTATTCATTTTACAGTATTAAAAAAACAAAGAAAAATACTAAATGAAGTTGATAATGTCACTTGAAGAATTGAAGTTTAAAATGTCATTTGTTAAATAATAATGTCAAGATACAATTGTGAATAAATGTCAAAGTAAGAATAATATATAAAAAAATAAATTCGTTGGTAAATTCACTATGAAAAATAATAAAATCATTCAAATATCTCAACAAAACATAAAGTTATGGTACTTTAAAGTTGGCCTTATAAGAATTATTGCCCTTCACGTGACACTCCAGTGTGTGACGTCACACGACCCTATACCATTGTGGTGAAATAAAAACAAAATAATCAATAAGAAGAAAGAAAAGAAAGAAAGAAAGAAAGAAAACATTTATTTGAGACTCGCACAGGACAAACAACAATAAAATAAAAAGAAATAAACAAGAAGAAAATAAACAAAAAATGGGAAGAAATATAACTTATATAATAATAATAACTTTCATTCTTTCTTTTAAGCCGTAAGTTCCTGTGAGGGTAACTCATCATCATTATCATAAATGGATACTGAATAATGCCACCTATCAACTTCTACTTGATCCATAGAGTGAGCAACAAGTTGTCGTCAAACTAAGAGCGAGAACGTTTTAATATTATTTTCATGTGCTTTTATATTTAGCAACGCCATCATAAAAACAGATCGGGAAGTTCGTGCACCGGATTCGTGTGGAAGTAGCGCCTGGGTGTCACCACTGTGTGGACCGTCCGGAGGACACGGTGGAGCACACGGTAGAGGTGTGCCCCGCTTGGGCAGAGCACCGCCGTGTCCTCGTGGGGGAGATCGGCGGCAATGATCTCTCGCACCGGGCTTTGGTACAGGCCATGGTCCGAAGCGAGGAGGAGTGGCAGGCGGTCGCCTCTTTCTGTCAAGCAGTAATGCTAGCAAAGGAGGAGCCCGCACGTGCACGCGTGAAGGTGCGGCCCTCACGCCCCAGCCGCCGGGATCCTGATTCCGATTTACGGCCACCGGAGGCGCCGGCTTGCGGACGGCGAGCAATAGGTAACTCGCCATCCGACCATCTAATAACCGTCCGGACCGAGCCAAAGTCGTCGACGGCGCGTACAGTTCCACGCGCGCCTCAAGGAGACGTCAGCAAATCGTAGGGGCCCAGCAGGGTCGAAGCCTACTGGTGTCAAGTGTTTGTTTCTGAAAGGAAAATTCGGCCCTGGGACGAAGGAAGTCTGACACGCCCTCACGCTCCTCCCAAGAGCGGAGGATGTCATTGGACGACAAAAAAAAAACATAAAAGAATATGTTTAGTGAAAAAGTGCATATCTTAGAATCTATAATTTTAAGGCATAAGACATGAACTAATCCTAATATCCCCCAGTAGGCCCACGAGGTGGAACAAGACCATAGTGGTAACGCCATATTAAGTTTAATGTGCGGTTCACATATCACCATTACCACATAGTGTCCATAAAGTTTCTTGTACGTTTTTCTCCATTGACATTTACGTTTTGAAAAGTGCAATCAGCTTAATCTTTCTGACTAACCGACTGCTTGGTAATTAAAAAGTGTCTGTAAATGGTTTAAAAATTAACTTCTGCTAGTGGTTTCATTCATGTGGTCCGATCGTGTGTGGAGTACTGCAGTTACATATGGGCTGGTGCTGCAAAATGCCATCTAGCAGCTTTGGACTCAGTGGAAAGGCGGGCGAAGAAGCTAATTGGGGATCCAGATTTGATTAAGTCCAATATACAAAGCCTCGAGCACAGGCGCAGGGTAGCCATGCAGCCTATCGGTATTTTACAAGTTGCATTTTGGAGAGTGTGCGCGGGAATTGCATGACTCGATTCCGCCATCTCCTTTCTACCATCGGACAATCCGACGTTCGGCGAGTATCCACCCTTACGTTGTTGAAACTTCAACGGTCCGGACTAAGCGTTTCGCTTCGTTGTTTCTGGATAAACCAGGAGCTTATCTGGAGCAAATATAAAGCAAAAACAATAAACCACAAAGACTTCTTACATTCACACGACACTTCACGTCCAAAACTGACAGCCCTAACTTCTAGTCACCTTGTTAACGTAAAAACTGTTCTAACAGTCTAACAGCTATTTCACAGAGTGATAGAGAGCTCACGACGAGTAAGCGAGTTAGCGTATTTTTTTCATTTGTTCAACACGCTGTACGAGCCCAATTACTTTAATGGAAGAGTCCGCGTAAAATAAAGCACTTTAAGGTGCTGACACATGTGAGATTTTGTAGACGATTTTGTTGAAATTTTTAGTTGATGTCGTGTTTTGATTACAGTCTTGTATAAAGAAGATATAATAGGTGGAGCTGGGAGACTGAAAGAGTCACAAGGTTAGGTCTACATTTCCTAAGTTATAAGGGCGAGTTTAATACCATCAACCTCGTGAAAACCCAAACTCCTTTATATAAGTTTCTTCTAAGAGGCGTGGACGGCGAGTATTAGGTGGTTGGCAGTTCGATAAATATCAGGCCCGAGTTGACAGCGCGTCGAAACCCTTGACACGTGTTGCACCGATCCCTAATAACATAGGACAAGGGCAGAAAGTTGATTATTTGAATGAGAAATGGAGATTATACACATTTAGATGTCTTTTACTGATTGAAAAGTATAATTTACCAAAGGTGCAAGATTGTTCGAAAAGCTATCGTGGCCCTAAAACGCAAAGGCCCAACTGATAGAACACGGGTAGCTTTCAGTCAGTAAAAGAACACGGATAGCTTTCAGTCAGTAAAAAAACACGGGTAGCTTTTAGTCAGTAAAAGAACACGGGTAGCTTTTAGTCAGTAAAAGAACACGGGTAGCTTTCAGTCAGTAAAAGATAAAAGAACACGGGTAGCTTTTAGTCAGTAAAAGAACACAGGTAGCCTTCAGTCAGTAAAAGATAAAAGAACACGGGTAGCTTTCAGTCAGTAAAAGACAATAGAATACGGGTAGCTTTCAGTCAGTAAAAGAACACGGGTATCTTTCAGTCAGTAAAAGACAAAAGAATACGGGTAGCTTTCAGTCAGTAAAAGAACACAGGTAGCCTTCAGTCAGTAAAAGATAAAAGAACACGGGTAGCTTTTAGTCAGTAAAAGAACACAGGTAGCCTTCAGTCAGTAAAAGATAAAAGAACACGGGTAGCTTTCAGTCAGTAAAAGATAAAAGAACACGGGTAGCTTTTAGTCAGTAAAAGAACACAGGTAGCCTTCAGTCAGTAAAAGATAAAAGAACACGGGTATCTTTCAGTCAGTAAAAGACAAAAGAATACGGGTAGCTTTCAGTCAGTAAAAGAACACGGGTATCTTTCAGTCAGTAAAAGACAAAAGAATACGGGTAGCTTTCAGTCAGTAAAAGAACACAGGTAGCCTTCAGTCAGTAAAAGAACACAGGTAGCCTTCAGTCAGTAAAAGATAAAAGAACACGGGTATCTTTCAATCAGTAAAAGACAAAAGAATACGGGTAGCTTTCAGTCAGTAAATGATAAAAGAACACGGGTAGCTTTCAGTCATTAAAAAACATGGATAGCTTTTAGTCAGTAAAAGATAAAAGAACACGGGTCGCTTTCAGACAGTAAAAGAACACGGGTCGCTTTCAGACAGTAAAAGAACACGGGTCGCTTTCAGACAGTAAAAGAACACGGGTCGCTTTCAGACAGTAAAAGAACCCGGGTAGCTTTCAGTCAGTATAAGATAAAAGAACACAGGTAGCTTTCAGACAGTAAAAGAACACGGGTAGGTTTCAGACAGTAAAAGAACACGGATAGCTTTCAGTCAGTAAAAGAACACGGGTAGCTTTCAGTCAGTAAAAGAACACGGGTAGCTTTCAGTCAGTAAAAGAACACGGGTAGCTTTCAGTCAGTAAAAGAACTCGGGTAGCTTTCAGTCAGTAAAAGAACACGGGTAGCTTTCAGTCAGTAAAAGAACACGGGTAGCTTTCAGTCAGTAAAAGAACACGGGTAGCTTCCAGTAAGTAAAAATGTGACACACTCCCTCACTCCACTTAGAGTGGCAGAAGTAATTTAATGATTTCCTACCTGCTGCCTGCTAAATGTAAGCAACTTCAAAATAGCGATTGGTACCATTGATAATATTACAAAGAAAATTCCATATCATACATCACTAAATTCAAACGAGTTAAAGACAGAGGCAAACAATAAATTAGGTACCATTGTGATGGATGCCTTATTTTCGTTTAGTGATAATATATGTACAGCTTTCAAAATATCAGTAAGATAAAAATATGGGTATGCCGCAGTTTGAGTAGCGCTTTAGGGCGCTTTTCTGTAGATTAGAAACGTCATGAATTCAGCGATGTTTTTGCTACAGTAACTAAGTAAATGAGAGTGGCTTTAAAAGATTACGAATTAGGATTAGCTGGAGGCGCATTCAGACATGGATTTTCAGACGTATTTTGTGTGGAGCATTACGTAAATCCAAATTAACTGAATTGATGGTGAAAAATGAGGAAACTTTTATTCAGCCTCCCATAAACACGATAACAAATTTTGGTTACAGATAACAAATTTTTAATTCATATCTCCCGCTCTGGGTCCACCTAGCGAGAGAAGGAGTCAAGCTTTTAGTGACCAAATTAATGAAATCAGAAACCAGCCAGTGATATTGATCTTGACTATATTTTATACCACCTATGTACATAATATGGAATGCAATAAAGTATTGAGTATTGAGCTTTTAGTTACGTATTGCCTGCAGGATGCTTCGAAAGAGTTACTGCGATCCTAGAAAGCATAGTACAACTGAAGGTTTAAGGTAGGTTTTAATCAGTAAAGTTCTGATACTCCCTTTCACTTCACCCAGAAGCAGGAGGAGGCATTTAATGATTATCCCCCACAAAAAAACCCTTACTGAAGCCTTCCCCAAAGTTATATTTGTCTTTTTTCAAAAATATTTTCCGTACAATAGTTTATATGTTCATGAATATTAAGATGAAGTGGTATTTGTTACAAGTAAGCAAGTACCCACCCGTCGGTACCCAACCATTATTCAAGGAATTTATGACCTAAGTATCAAAGCTCTATCCCCGAAAACATGTCGTAACAACCAATAAATTCCGACAAAAATCTCAAAATCTCTTGTATTCATATCTTAATAATTATGCATAGCCCCAACAGGCGCGTCCGAACTTATCAATTTAATCAAATATTCACGAGAAAAACAAACATTACTACATACAAACACAGATACGGGATAATGTATCACAACCTATAACCTTAATACCATTAATTTTTCCAAACTTTCTACACAAAATTCGCTTAATAGATTTCGTCCAAACTTGCATTTTTAACGCGACTCTCCAATTTTTATTGACACCCATGAAACATCAAACTATTTAGACATGAAGATCAAATTAGGCTGGACAAAATTTAATAAAAAATATTTTGTTTACGATACCGTTAACCAGTTTGATTTTAAATAGAAATATGAAATATTATTTACGGTTAGTGTGAGAATGTCTTGGAACAAAGTTGTGATGCTATTAAAAACTAGACCCGTCCAGCTATAATCGGCTCAAGATATTATAGGAATTGGTTTCCATGCTCTTCTGGAAATTGAAGGCAAACTTTAGACCTACTTGTAGCTTTTATAGAGCAAACTTGGCGAATCGCTGAAACGTTTCTGCACATTAATATAATTTCGAAGATTAATGTTTGTATTGCAATCTGTAAGCAATGAATTACTTAGAATCTGTTTAAATTTATTAAGCAGTATCTATGAAAATAGAGCTGAAATATAATTATTGAAACAAAAATCTCAAGTAGTAGTCGTAACTATGGTAGAAACTACGTCAACAAAAAAAAAACGAAAGATTTTGTTCTTACAACTATATTTTATTGGAATGATAAAAAATATATTTACATAAATGGCTTCAATAATAATTAACTACGAGTATTTATAACCTAAGTAAATAGAAAAACAGATACACTCAGGCGTCAAAGTACTCCCATATATCGCTGTCATTGAACACGTCGGAAACTCGCCCAGAAGACTGGCAGCACTGCCACGTTGAATGGTAACGCTAATTCTTTCTCATTATAATATTTTCTGAGGACAATGCAATGGATAGGGCAATAAATATCTGCGGTCTATATTCACTGAAGCAAACATTGAGAGGTTCGTGACATTTAAAAAGGAAAATGATGAACATAGATGATTATTGGCAAATCAATCTTAGACGTGACTGCATTAGTAACACAAGTAATTAAATTTCACAAATCTACGCCTTTCTTTCGAACCATCCAAACACTGTGGCAAATGATCTATTTAGCCCAGAAACATTTAGTAAGGAGAATATCAAAAGCTTCCAAGTTGAACAAGCCAGAAACAACAGACACTAAGATCAATACTACAATGGCTACAAACAAGTTGGAAGCAATTATATCAAGAATAGTTATTTTGAACGATCCTTCAACAGAGTTAAAGGCATTCATCGAAAACTTGCCAGTAATAGCTACACTTTGGTACTAATTGAAGGGCTTCGGGCTGTTGGGACTGGCAAGTGACATGCGAATGACCTAGAGTTTGAATTATTGATCTTCAGACTTGTTATTTTGAACCAAGTGTTCGTGGTTGAACAATTGTTGGAGATAACCCTTCCCCCAGTGCCACCACATCGAACGTTTTTGTACTTCTTGCAGATGAAGATTCCAATAATCTTTAGCAGATCATCGAGCCTTTTAAACGGAGGCCCACACTGAGGAATTTTTATTGAAAGTATTGGATATTTGAAGGGGCTATAAAATTAATCGTTATGTCTAGAAAAGTCTCGATACATATACTTCTAATATCCACTCCACCACCGCAAAACAAATTGTTTGTACAAAAACTCCGCAACTCTACAGAAAAATCTTCTACACCCAAAAAAAATAATTTCGCCCTCACAAAACGAGTCGCAAACATTTTGCACGAAACATTATAATAATATTCTTTGTCCCAAATTGTCTTGTAAACAGAGAGGACCCCAGAATGCTCTGGAACAGCTAGCACGTGTACAATATGGGCAAAATGAGCATATTAATGTAATTGTGTTGAGTTGAGAACGAGTGTTAGCAAACTGTTTGTGAGTGGTCGTTCGGATGTTTTTCGAGTTTTCTGCTGAGTATAACGAATAAAGTGTCGAGGGGAGAGGTGGGACAAAAACAAAGACAAGTTAATATTGTGTTAAATACTTTTGTGTAAGGGACAGAACATAATAGAAACGGTCTTAAATTAAAAAAGTAAGCTGTAGATGCTAGCTAAATTTTAAAAGAAGTAGACACGGACAATGATGATACAAGCGTTTATGTTTTAATTTTATGAAATTTATTGGATACAAATTTAATTTAGCATTCACAACAATCTCTTTAATATCCACAAAATTTAAAGAAGATGACATAATATTGAAGCCAGCTGCTAATCAGACATGTAAGTGACGATAAACTAACTTCTAAAGTATAACATTTTCATGTCATGAGTCGCGCAATTAGTAACATAAGTCTGCCTTCTGATAACTGTTCTAACTTGGAAAAAATAGAATTTAGTTTCAGAAAGACTGTACGAAATTACAAGAATGCATGAACAAATCACTGCATATTAAATTTTTAATAGAGTAATGAATATGAAGCAGGTGCTCTAATTAGGAACAATTTATTTTAAGTAAAAATCTTTAAAATTAAAGTGTAATTTTGGAAATAATTAAAATTTGTTCGATGACGCAGGTTCCTAGCATGAGATTATGTACACTTGAATGCTGCAGTAAGAATTAAGATATAGAATAGAATAAAATAGACTTTATTGTACACCAAAATAATAACATAACTTAAAACTATGGGTGCAATGGCGGACTTATCGCTGACAGCGATAACTACCAAACAACCTTTGGATGGATCGTAAGTAATTAAAATAAATAGGCAGTAGTCTGCAATGTACTGCTACTAAATTAATTAAATATTAAATAATACTTAAGTAAAAAAATATATGTGTAAATTTCATTTCCCAAACTAAAGCTTTTTTATCAGTAACGCTAAATATATCTTGTTCGATATAAAACCGTAGCACTCAGAAGCTTCGTTTACAATCAGGTGTTCGTCGGTTTTATGCCTTCTCGTATTTTAGATTAGAGATTCAATCATGTACTTTCTGATAAACACGTCTCTAAGTTACACTCCCATTCACTTTCCGTCAATATCGAACGCGTACGATGGCTCAGGAATTTTATCAGATATACCAATAATATTACGATTACCAATCCGGCTTCCAAATGTTCAGATTATCCCGTTAGTATCGCATCATTCGTTGAGGCCAACAAGACCCATTTCACTATATCAGATGAATATCGCTGGCTATCGAAAATGATGATCCACTTAAAATTCCCAAGTTTTTACAAGCAGAGAACAACACAACAAAAAATGTTGTCGGCCAAGTGATCGTTATTGAAATCAAACTTGACAGCTGAAGAACAAGAGGACATAATATATCAACTGAACTATCCAATCGAATTATAATAATCGCAGTTTAATTAACTAACGCCGCAAGATCACTCGACCATCGTTCAATAGAATCGATTTAATATCGAATTTAAATCGCCTACTTATCATAAAGGAACGTTTCGTGAAGTTATTATGAATTCTAAACAATCCACGAGTTGTACAACGATTTGTGGTTATTGACAAAGAATAAGATTTATTGGTGTTTTTATTTATATTTAATTTAGACGATTTCTAATCTTATGGTTAAGTTATTTCTGTTTGATCTGAATAATTGGCTGCGCTTACAGATTTTCCATAAGTTTAGATAAATGTTTTGATAATTGCTAAATTTTCTTGTCTACCTGTTTTCTTTTCACGTCATTTATAAAAATGTGTTTCTTTAAATATATTGCCTCATCGCATTATAAGAAGTTTACTTCTATAATCTCAGTAAGTAATATACGAGTATATGCCTATGATATTGATTGATAATCACTCTTATTTACATCAACTTCTTTTCTATTTGACATATATCCATCTTTAAGTATTCATAATTAAATTAACTTCGGGACCACCAATTTGTCTCTTAAGTTAAGCTGAATTAAACTCGACTCCACTTTTGCATTCTCCTTCTTAGTAAAGTATTAGAAACTCAACTTATAATTATGAATGTGTTACCAACATGCCAATAAACACTACTTATAGCTTAAGCCGTCGTACCAACCTGACAAGCTAGCACTACCGGTGTTACTTGAACAACTCAATTCATTCAAGGTACTGTATATGTAAGTTTAGCTGTCATAAATGTACAACCACACTTTATAGCCCCCGTATATAGATGTTTTGATTATAAAGTATAATCTTTTAATTTGAATTGTTGAACATTTTTTATTGGTTGGACATTCTTGAGATCGCGAGAACTGCGGCCCGTCAAAGTGTGAGATTTCTCGAGTCATTTATCGAATCATCGAAGAAGACAGGTGTCAATGACTGGGCATGAATGATGAGAAAAGAAAAAAAAAACTTTTGCGATGGCCTTTAACAATGAACACGGCAAAATATTAACTTAGATTTTGTTTTATCGCAGAGGGTAGCGTGGTCTCTTAATTACTAATCATGATCAAGAACATTTTACCAAACAATACTATATTAGGTACTTAACAGCTTGAGTAAATTACGAAATCAGTAGTGTTGGGCCATATTGTAAAATAATAAATGTATAATACAAGATTCCCTTATGCAGGCAATCTATATACTTACTTATATATAAAAGGAGGAACTGACTGACATATTAACGTAAAGCCAAAACTACTGCGACTAGAAGTACTAAAATTTTGCACAAAGTTTTCTTTTATGACGTAGGCGAGTACTAAAAGAGGATTTCAAAAGTTGAAAAGTTATGTATAGAGAAGCCTACGTTCACCCGGGCAAAACTGCTGGCAAAAGCTATAGTATATCATGAAGTAACCCTGTAAAGACCTGTAACCTTTACCTACTTGTTGTAAAAATAAAAATCTATTCCATTCTACTGTAAAATTAAAAAAAAAATGGATTGTACTTGTGCAAAGGGTAGATACTAACACTAGATAAAATCCGACTGGCCTGTTGGTCTAGTGGTTAGTGACCCTGACTGCTATGCCGGAGGTCGTGGGTTCGATTCCCACCCAGGACAAATGTTTGTGTGATGAGCATGATCATTTGTTCTGTGTCTGGGTGTAATTTATCTATATATGTATGTATTTAGAAATATATAAGTATGTTTATCAGTTGTCTAGTACCCATAACACAAGCTCTGCTTAGCTTGGGACTAGACGGCGTTGTGTGATAGTTGTGGAATATTATATTATATTATTATAATAAGTTATTAAGTTACTAACACTGTATGGATCGTTATGTCTGGAATAAAATCAATTCTATTCTAATCCTGAGGTAATCTAACCCATATAATTATAACAATCATAATTAGTTTTACAATTTTCCTACTACAGAGACACAGGTCTCCTCTCTAGGAGAGGGAATGACCTGCAATCCACTGTGCTGATTGACATATATCTAACTCCATTTGTCACATACCTATTTAGGTCCGCTTGTAGACTAGAAATTAATTAAATAAAGAGTGTCAATTTCATAAGACGTTGCCGCTCTTCTTAAGAACCCGAAAAATATTAAAACACCCCCGAAATGACGGGCAAACAGGGGGTGGTATTAGTGGGCACAGTCATTGTGGTCATTAGTCACAATTGTGGCGTTGTGGGCGCCGGCCCATCCCCTGGCCTGGCCTTCATTATGACGAGGATTAGGATGATTCATAGTATTTCCCTGGATTTACATGTTAAATAAAAATGGAAGCTTTGAATATTTGAGCTTGAACGTTATAATGAGTTGGTTTGTGTTTGGTGATGTGGAAAGTTTTGATATTAGTGTGCGCGGGATTTACCTGACTTGATTCCGCCATCGCCTTTCTACCATCGGACAACCCGACGTACGGTGAGTGTCCGCCCTTACATTGTTAACACCCCTACGGTCCGGACTAAGCGTTTCGCTTCGTCGTTTATACCGCGTACATCAAAGGACTGAGGTGTCTTTAACCCTAGAGTTAATAGGCTCTTCATAAACTAGTGTGCTTCACCATCAACGATTGCATCACTGCTTACTATCAGGTGGAATTGCAGTCAAGAACTACTTCATATCATTAAAAAAATGTATATCTTACTTCAGAGTGCCTAATGCGAGTTGTTATTACATTAGCTTAGACGCAGAAACCTTTTCCGCGTCTGGCTTTTGGATTGGTTAAGAGCTTGGAGCGGGCCAATCGGAGCGCTGAACTTCATAAACGTGTCAATCACGTTAATATAGAACAAACTCGCACCAGAAGCTCTGATTGGCACGCTCCAAGCTCTTAACCAATCAGAGAGACAAACGCGGCAAGCGTTTTGATTGCACTAACGTAAAAACAACAGCACCCCTAGCCAAGTTACAACCATTATTTTCGATCCGATTCTCTTTCGTCAATCGCCTCGAGTCGGCCACGCCTCCGATTCCTTTGTTCTGACGTCATCTCAACGCTCAGTCACGTGGTCTCGAAACGAAACGGTCATAATTTGGCTAGGCCTGCTGGAACTCAGCACAGAGATTAATCGAGTACCTACCTACTCAATATCTATCACAGTGTTCATTTGTTTCTCTCACCATTACCTACTAGTTACTTTATTCTATCTCATTAAATGCTCAGCTCTTCTGGGATTGCCTGCAGGAGTAAAGTCGCGGAAACAAGATAGTAACCAGTAAATAAGTAGCTAAGCAATAATACTACAAGATTTTTTTTTTAGTAAAACTCAAAAGCAAACTAAAATTGAGAAATAGCTGTAACAATATTGTTACAGCTATCTATTTCACAATTTTAGTTTGGTCTATCCAAATTAGGAGATATTTCCTGATTTGGATAGAGCGAACTAAAATTCTAATAAAAGTGATATTATAATTATCATAAACAATGAAGTATGTTCTACTTATCGGGTGAAATGATGATGATGAGAACATCATCATCATCATTTCAGCCGAAAGACGTCCACTGCTGGACAGGCCTCCCCCAAGTGTCACCACAATGAACGGTCCTGTGCGTCTCGCATCCATCGGACTCCCGCAACCGTTACCAAGTCATCGGTCCACCTTGTAGGAGGCCTTCCAACGCTACGTCTTCTGGTACGTGGACTTATCTTCTACTTGAATTTATTTGTTGTAAATAGGTATTTAATTACAGATGTGTTACTCATCAAAAATAAAACCATTAGTATTAATCTAATCGTACATTAACATTCAACAGAAGATTATCAGACACCGGTACAGATACGTCTGATTACCGCGAATAGGCAATGAACATATATTTCAATCACAGTCCATTCTTCTATTTCCACACTCTATGCCGACCAAAAGCAATTATAATAAACTAGAAAAGAAGTATTATGTTAATATACAACCTACATGCATAAAACATGACTATTAGTGGCCGTTTTATATGTAGCCGAGAACCAACTATCCTTGTCTGAGTCATGTATGCGACGATTATATTCACCATCCATCTGAATTTGTATGCTGATTTTAAAGAAAATTATTGTTTTTAGTGGAAACTTGAGACTTTTCTTGGTTTTATTTACTTTTGAATTTGTTGTTCGCATAATCTTGTGATGTTTGTAGGCTTGGCAGACGCACCCTGGGCGGTCACTTCCGTTATAATCTTGCTATTTTTGTGTTGGGATATAATTCTGATTGAAACTTTATTTTCAATTTTTTTAATTGAGTTTAATTATTATTTTCGAATATTGAAAAAATAAACACGTAACTATCATTATAATTATATACACGAAATAAAAATAAAAGTGATCTAAAGTATGGAGTCGAAAAACTCTATCGCATCGCCGTCGAATTAAATAACTCCCCCCGCTCTGAATAGAAGGAGAGGAAGTGTAAGACTCTTTCTGACTAAAACCCACCTGAGTTTCTTCTGTTGGCTTTTGCATTCCAGAGTCGCGGTGACGCTTCCGAACCATCCCACAGCCCAGGCAGGTTATATGCCTCGTTGAAAGGGTAATCTTGCTACTACAACGTAAGCATCTCTGCTTAGATCATCGTAAAAGGTGAAAGTATTTCGCTGTATGGAAAAAAAACTATATTCAAACTGAAACGTACAGAATGCTGTCATAAATGAATTCGTTATGTTTAGGGCCTCAAAAGGAAAAAACCAAAAAATCGTGCTTTGGCTCATTCCAACGTGCACTTGGCTCATTCCAATGTCTATCGACATTGGAATGAGCCAAGTGCAAAATATTTTACATTTGCATCTGAAGGTTTGGAAACTTTGCACTCGATGCTACATGACTTAAGCAGAATCTAATGGTGCCTTAAAATGATAAAAAAGTTTAATGGAGGACAGTCATTGGTGGTCTGATATTGTGAGAGGTGACGAAGGCTGGATGTACTGCTTTGAACCCGAAAGAAAAAGCCAGTCGGCAGAGTCGGTCTTTCCTTTTGAAGATTTGCTGACGAAAGTTAAGAAAAGTCGAAGTGTTGGTAAAATGTGGTTGCTTCTTTTATCGGCAAATCAGGACATTACACTACAGTATCGCTTGAAGATTAAAGAACAGTGAAAAAGTTCGCGAAAAGCGTCCATGAAGCAAATATGTACTCCTCCACCACGATAACGTATCCTCACATTCTGCTAAGGTAACAGAAGCCTATTTGAAGGCTTTGAATGTGGAACTAATGACGCATCCGCCTGATAGTCCGGACCTCGCACCCTGCGACTTCTATTTGTTTCCGAAAATTAAAGACAAACTTATGGGCACGCGTTTTACGAGCCCTGAATCGGCGGTGAATTTGTTCCATAAAGCCATTGAAGAGGGGGATAAAGAAGACTGATCCAACTGCTTTGTACAGTGATAACAGCAAATGCAAAAATGCATTAATTGCGAGTGAATATATTTTGAAAAACAAGAAATGTATCGTAAAACAATAAATGTATTTATCAGAATCCAAAAACTTTTATAAGTAGAATAGAATAGTATAAAACTTTATTGTACACCAAAATAGTAACAAAAACTTATAAACTAACTTAATATAAGGGTACAATGGCGGTCTTATCGTTAACACCGATATCTACCAGACAACCTTAGGATGGACTGTAAGAACTTGAAATAAAAAGGGGGTAGACTGCGGTGTACTGCAAATTAAATTTAATTAAATTAAAAATATATATAAGACTATACATAGATATAAAATTATATTATATAGCTATTATATATAAAAGACAAAAAAACAAACTCATGAATATTATATATATAATATTATATACATGCATATTAAATGTTACACAATTTCAAAGAGAAAAATAGAGAAAAATAATTCAAAAAGGTGAAAGGACTAGAAAGAAAAAGAAGGGAAAGAACTGAATTTGGATAGTAGCAGAATTAATTATTGTGAAAGAAAATGATCTTTAACTAAATTTTTAAAAGAAACTAGTGACTGGGCTTGCCTAATTGGCATCGGCAACGCGTTCCACAATCGCATGCTTGGACCGTGAACGATTTGTCACTAAACTTCACTAGATCTTTGTTTGAAAAAAACTCTGACCTGATTACAAACTTCCACATAGAACAAGACTACACACTTTTCTTTCCGATTATTCAAAACCTTTTCACAAGAGTCCAGTTTGAATATTACGAAACACACATTATTATTACAATATCTTCTAAACTGACCATACCAACTGAAGAAGGTCACGCCAAGCCATTAGGCTCCATACGAACGGGTCAGGCGATCCGTCAGCGCAATTTGTAAGGTTGACCCTAGTTGTGGTCGTTTACTTATCGCCCTGATAATCACCAGTTTAGGGGCAGTGGGCATTTGTCTCAAGGAAACTGAGGGAAGGGTCATAATCACTGTAGTTGTTCTGCTGGATTTAATATGATCTTTATAGGAGTTTCACTGCTAGTTACAATGATGGGAATGGGATTCTTTGCCGGAGTCTGTGTTTCCGGATAGCTACAACCTAGGAGTCTTTAAGTCAAGAGGGAATAAGTTACTTCTAAGCAAGCGTGCTCCATCATTGGCATCATCGCTTGCCATCAGGTGAGATAGTGGTCAAACGCGAGTCTATACATAATAAAGAAAAAAAATAAAGTAAAAAAACTAAAACCCGACTACGACAAAAAAAAACGACGATGAAAAAGTATGAAACAAGATTTTCATACTTCGAACAGAACAAAAAGAAAAGCCGCAGTTACACGTTATAGGTACCAACCGAAACACTTTAATAACGTGTGACTACGGTTTTTTCTTCAGAGGGCGCCATATCGAGTTTTGTGACACGTCACGTAGCCTATGTTCAGTGGACAATTAAGACTGTTCTAACGATACCTCATACGTCGAGTTCCGATTAGTAGATTAGGAGCTATGAGGGAACAGATGAATATACTCACATACATACAAACATACACACATACATAGCCTGTCAAAATCATAACCCTCCTTTGGCTTTGCCGTAGTCGGGTAAAAATAAGAACACGTTCGTCGTCACTGAGCTACCGTCTCAACGTGACACTGGCAGAATAGTCGCAACCAGCTCAAATGCCATAAAAAAAAACTGGGCAAGTGCGAGTCGAACTCGCACACTAAGGGTTCCGTACAAACTTACCTATGAAAACAGTTCAATTCCCAAATTGAGTTACGAAGATTTTTCCAAATCGCAAAAAAAGTTTTTTTTTGTGACTTAACTACAAATTTACAGTTTTCAGATTTTTTCCCTATGCTTGTGCTATGAGACCTTGCTTCATGCTAAATTTCAGGATTCTAGGTCAACGGGAAGTACTCTATGAATTTTGGTTCTTTTGAGAGTGTCGAAATATACGTTTTTTACGGTTGTATTTTTTTTCTTTAACTCAGAAGTTTGATTTTTTCACAGCTTCAAGGGACCGCAGACTTGAGTATATGGTTTTAATTTCAACTCGATACCTCCACGCGTCCCCGAGATAATGGGTCTTGACAGACAGACAATAAAATGATCCTATAAGGGTTCCGTTTTTTCTTTTTGAGGTACGGAACCCTAAAAAAGAATAAGAACGTCACGACCTCTATCTGTCATAGGTCACACACAAAGAAAAAATTGCTTGTCATTTTTTTAAATTATTTTTAGCTAACCTATCTTAATCAATGCCGCAATTATTCTTTTTTTTTTGCTAGAGTGAATAGGCTCTTAATAAACTAGTGCGCCTTACCATCAACGATTGCATCATTGCATACCATCAGTTGGGATCGCAGTCAAGTTAGTTTAAGTTTAAGTTTATATCAAATAAAATAAATAAACATAAACTCTATTCTGGCGTAAGAGATAATCGCGCTATCACAGTACAGCATATGCAGAGCCAATGATGCTAATAACTATGATACCACTGCATTGGTTGTTCATCGATAGCGATAGTGAGGTGAACATTCATAAAAGCTGTTTATTTCCCAAATAAATAAATGCACATAGCCTCATAATAAAGATTAATAAACCAAAAGAAAAGAAAATGGTGCCCTTTATCGACCGAAGTCGATGAAAGTTGGCATCTCAAAATCAAAACTTATAACTGAAAATACAAACACAGCCACAGCACCGATTCAAACGGACCGGCAAACCTTACCTACCATCTTTAAAACTACACAAAAAACAGCTTCGCAAGCATAAAATAAAAATTAAATCGCCATGGAGTCTGCAAGACGACAGTTCTGCTATAAACACTGGTACTGCAAAATGGAAAAAGTTTCTGCCACACGGACACACGGCTGAGGAGTTCGGTCAACTGTTTTAATAATCCTCAACGGATATTGGGCTCAAACACAAAACTGCGAAGCGACGTCAGATCGTAAAAATTTCCGAGCTCGCACGACTCATCGCAAGAAATTGCAAATTGATTCGCACGTTTTTGTGACTGTATCGTCACCTGAGACGATGCTTTGTAGCATCGCAAAACCTGAGATGCGACATCGCATAAGCAGTAGATAATGCTAGCAAAGGCAGGAGGCCGCACGCGTGAGGCAACGGTCCTTACGCCCCAACCGCCGCCGGGATTCCGATCCCGATTTCCGGCCACCGTAGGCGCGGGCTTGCGGCGCCAATGGGTAGCTTGCCGTCCGACCGTCTGATAACCGTCCAGATCGAGCCCAAGTCGTCGACGGCGCGTACTGTTCCACGCGCGCCTCAAGGAGATGTCAGCAAACTGTAGGGGCTCAGCAGGGTCGAAGCCTACTGGGGCCAAGGGTCTGCTTCTGAAAAAAAAGACTCGGCCCTGGTACGAAAGGCAAAGGTTTTTAGTCAGTAAAAGTCTGACACTATCTCCCTCGCCGCGCGCCTGCAAGAGCGGGGGATATCATTAGATGACTTTCCAACCGAAAAAAATAAGATGCGACATCGCATCGCAGTTTTATGTGGTGAAGTCAACCAATCTATCTAGCCTTTTCTATCACCGGTTCCCAGTCTTACTGACTGCTGCTGATTACCAGTATGTCACAGAAGCGACTGACTATCTGACCTCTGCAATCATGTAGCTGAGTAACACGTAATCCCTTGGCAAGAGTAGTGTCAGATTAAAGCTGAATACTTGGGCGATATTGTAGTGCACATATTGTTAAGTGTGACTGGTAACACAGTCATAAAACATGACCAAAGTAAGACCAATCAATCGAAGCATTTATTTCTAATAAACCATTGATATTCGATAAATCAGTCAAGTAGAAAAAAATAATGCTAATTACACATTCCAAAGCGTAAATCTCGTAAATAAAATATTCGAATAAATCTCGGAATTACCGAATGCTAACAGAGTTTTCAGGCGTTCTCTTTTTTTGCGTTGCCTTTTCGTCAAACATCGCGTTGGATTGCGTTAGATGAAGTAACAAGCTTTTAAACCTTGCTCGATGTTGACGATAGGCGAGTGAAAAAGGGCCCTCTTGATGGAAAACCCCAACAATATATATCCCTGGAAATCAAACCCTACACTGAGCTCAGCAAGCCGTTGTTCTTGGAACTACGACACCAACACGCAACGGGGCAGTTAAAATGGTACTCCTTTAATATTAGTTTACTTTAATATTGAAGCAAGATGGTGTGTTAAAAATTCATTGCAAGTTAGCTGTGAGGTTTTATAGCCGTTCGGAGCGTTGAAGGTCGCGTCTTAAGATTATTGCGGCCGTGATTTTTAAGTTGATGTTAGTTAGGTACCTTTTGGGAGGTTCTTTGGTTAAGTAATAAAAGTACCTAAGTTAGATTATCTTTTTATTTTGATACACGCTATTTCTACACTGGAGATTTTTTCAGAAATCAGAAATATTTTATTTGTATTTTATTTTATGTTTTTCTTTGATTAAAGTACTATACGGCTCAACGATGGAAATCTAAGCTTTCTATTCCAAATAATTTTCGTAATCTTATCCACATTTCAAGAGATTATCTTCTCAGTTGATTAAATAGTTTTGCTACTGTAAAAAGTTAAGTCTTACTAATCAGAAACGTATTAAACTCTTTATAAATAAATATCTTGCACTATGACTTAATTAAAAAAATACGTCCATCGCATTCGAGCTCCCTAGCATAAGTAGTTAAAGCAAGTGAGCACCGCTCATGGTGTATTGCCCCCTCCACTTGCTGTGTCATCACAATTACGGGATATGCATCTCAGCTGTCTATTCCTTTACGAATGTAAAAAATAGTTAATTCTGCTGATTTAATTATACTACAATAAAAAAAAAATGAAATAAAAAAACAAACAATTTATATACGTGACTTGACGTAATCTTAAGACTAGCTTACAATTACGTATATAATATAATCATTTTATTAGGGAAAATATGCGTCACATCCGCACAAAATGACCACACAATCAGTACAATGTCGTGGCCCCATCCATAATGTGACGAGTCCACAGCACTGGTTTTCAGTGTAGGCTTTTCAGTTCCATCATTTTTTTAGCCCGACAGTTTTTCTGCTCATTCTCCACACCCGTATCTCACAGTGTTAATTGCCAAGTTGGCTCGACTCTGGGCATAACCGCTCAGTTCAAATGCCTCCAGCTTATTTGGTTAGTAGTAGTTGACTCCATATAAATAAGACTAGTGACTTTTATTTGTTGGACGCAGTTTGTAGCCAGATACCGACGCTAATTATATTTACGCGGACTAATTGTTTAAAAGTAACTTTTAGTGGGTAAGACGCGCGAATCTGTCGTTTGAGTTAATTAAGCTAGGGAACGTTTGCTCAGCACACAGTTAATTTAACTTTCATACGATTTAGAAGCATCGCTAGACTTCGACGAAGTACGGTTGCGCTCAGTTGCTGAAACTTGGCCGACCCGATTCCTTCACAGATAGAATAAATAAACTGCTTATCAATGAAGAAAGATAGAGAGAATACATTTTACTATTTTAACCATACATATAAGTTACCGAAAACAGAAAAAAAAGAATGCATGTAGTGGAGATGAGAATGTTGAGATGGATGTGTGGTGTGACGAGAATGGATAAAGTGAGAAATGAGTATATTAGAGGAAGTTTGAAAGTGGCGACAGTGACTGAAAAGTTGAAGGAGAATCGTTTGTCTTGGTATAGTCAAGTAAAGAGGAGAGATGAAACGCATGTTACTAAAAGAGTTATGAGTATACATGTGGATGGTTGGAGAGGGAGAGGGAGGCCAAAGAAAAGATGGATGGATTGTGTGAACAGTGATATGAAAGAAAAGGAAGTTAGTGATAGCATGACGGTTGACAGGATAGAATGGAAGAAAAAAACGTGCTGTGCCTTCCCCAAATAAGATGGGACAAGGGCAGGAAAATGATGAAGTGAAGTTACAGTAAACATGAATGAAACAATCCAAAAACTAAGAAATGAATAAACCTCAAACGGTGTTAATATAATAACAATATCGGAAATTATGTGTTTGAGCCATGGCTTAAACACTTGGGCTATGGGGTCCGAGCGCTTATCTAGTTTTTTGTGATATCAGCAAACAGCTGGTCGACTCTTCATGTGACTAGAGGGCTATAATTTTGTCTAACGTGGCAATGCTGTCAGTGATCTGGGCACCTTTCCCATTGATATCAATGTGGATGATTTATTTTTGTTTTGAATGATATATACCGTTTGCATATATTTATTTTCAGTTAGCACGTATTAAGCTAATTTTTATGTAATATTGATTAATAAATTCTTCATAATTTAATTTTTTTTTTTGCGTTATGGCGATACTTCTAACTATCACAAAAGATCATGATGGAGTGATCTCTCACTTTCTGGAAAGCCGAAAACGAGGTCACATTAGAATAGTCTTGAAGGTTTTTCAGAACGGTCATCATATACCTTTTTTCCGGGAGTATGATCCTTTTATATAATTTTCTACATTCACCCAGGCATGACCGGCAAAAACAAGTAATGTTATAAATATGAAATTCGTATGAAAAATATGCATCTCTCAATAAATTAAGGTTGGTACTAAATTAAGTACAGAGTAAGAGACCACAACCATCTAAGCGATAATTAAAGGGTGTCCTACTTGAGCGACGAATACGATGCGATGCGACGCGATACGACACGATGCAATGCGATGCGATGCTACATTGTGACAAATGTCCTACGTGATTTTGGTCATTACTTCTTGAATAATGGAGAAGTACAGTACAATTTTACTTCGGCAACATTCTTCCAACGTCTTTGTATTAAGAGGGTCCTTTTCCACTCACCTATCGCCAACGTCGAGCATGGTTTAAAAGCTTGTTGCTCCATCTAACGCAATCTAACTCGATTTTTGATGAAGAGACAACGCGAAAGAAGAGAGAAAACGCCTGAAAATTCTGTTGGCTTTCGGTAATTCCATGATTTACTCGAATGTTTCACAAAACTTGTTCCAGGAAATACGTGTTTTTTTTTTTTAACTTTTAAGGGTTCTGAGAAAAATTGTCGCTATTCAGAATCTGGATTAAATGTGCAAGGCTTCTATTGGTGTACTTTTTTCTATTTTTCATATATGAGTAGACTATGGAGAGCCAAAGTTCACGTAAAATAGCAGATTTTCAGAGGTCTTTACTGTATCAGTTTTACACAAATTTATGTTTTGATTTCTATAGAAGCCTAGATAATATCCACAAGATATCTGTGTCAAGTCACCCAAAGGGCAATGGAGAGAGCTATGCTCGTTTCCTTGCGTGATCGAATCAGGAATGAGGATATCCGCAGGAGAACCAAGGTTGCCGACATAGCACGAAAAATCGCCAAACTAAAGTGGCAATGGGCAGGGCACATTGCTCGCAGAACAGATGGCCGTTGGGGCCGAAAGGTTCTGGAATGGCGACCACGTACCGGAAGACGTAGCGTTGGACGGCCTCCTACAAGGTGGACCGATGACTTGGTAACGGTTGCGGGAGTCCGATGGATGCGAGACGCACAGGACCGTTCGTTGTGGCGACGCTTGGGGGAGGCCTATGTCCAGCAGTGGACGTCTTTCGGCTGAAATGATGATGATGATGATGATGATCTGTGTATCCAAAATCTGGAGAAAGATGTGTGATAACATCATAATCACGTAAGAGCGGTTTTATGAAAATGTACCTCGAGTTTTTTTTTAATTAATGGTAGGCTCGCGTTTGACTACCATCTCACCTGATGGTAAGCGATGATATGGTCGACGATTGCCCACTCTTAATAAAAGATTCCTATAATGTTTATGTTTTTGTCCCACAACAACCTTTTGCTCACGCATTGCAGCGTTCAACGCATCTGAATCAACCATTTCGTAGTTCGTGTTGTAACGTCTGGTTGCCCTCAAAACAAGTACGCGTTACGTCGCATCTCACCGCAGACTGCCATGTAGGCCGCAAGCAGGGTATACCATTGAGTTGATCGCTTCCGTTGCGTTCGGCAGCGTCGCGTTGCGTCTTATTCGTCGCTCATGTAAGACACCCTGTCAAAGGTATGTGGTACAGGGTGTAAAGTCCCGCAAACCACCGATGAAAAGACAGGATCCTCTGACTAGACGAACTACTGTTTGATTATATTAGTTAGGTATGTAGTTATTAATTTATGTATTGTATTTATAGTATGTATAGTATAATTGTATAAAATATATATGGTTTATCTATTCTCGTATTCGTCTTCTCTCTCTCTCGTTTATTGCACCTACCACTATTTTTCTCTGCATCACCCAAAGGCTGACTGGTAGAAAATGCCTAAGGCATTAAGTCCGCCTCTGTACTTTTGTGTGCATAAAGCACTCAATTAATAAATAAACTACCCGCAAATTGATTTCGAACTGTTATTTATCTTCTAATTGCTCAGAGATGTCGCTACACAACTAATGGAAACAAGTAGACGTTGCTACGGTCCCACCTCGTAAAGTATATCTCATGTGTCTATGTTTTTATAATGGAACTTCCAACTCCGACATGGATTTACGAATACCAGCCGATATTACAATAAACTACAGCCAAAGACGGAATGTTCAGCACTCACCACAAAAAATTATCGCCGCTATTAAATTTTATAGTTTCGTGTAAACGCGGTTCGGGTTCACGGGCATAACATATTCATAGCCTGAGAAGACGTGTGGCTTACGAAAAAATGCCTCTAAACTTTAAGTGGGATACTTGTGCTAAAACACAGACAGCAAGAAAGTACGGGAATTTCTAAGAAGCTGCTTTTTTTGAGGTGAGAAATCTTCAAGTAACTTTTTCCGCTCTGTGTGGAGCGAGAGGAAGTGTCAGACGTTAACTGATCTACTTGTGTTTTTTTGCAGCCCCTCATGAGGCCTGATATTTATCGGACGGCGAGCTGCCTATTACTCGCCGTCCCCAAAACCCATAGAAACTCGCCCATATTACACGAGATTTAAACATAAAATGAAATGTAATGTGTGTGTGTATGTGTATGTGTGTGTAGTGTGTATGTTAGTGAAATGTAGGCGTAAACCATCGCAATTACGTCGACTCTCACGACCACGAATAACTCTCGTTTGCTTTTCTACTAATTTCGTTTATTTATAAACTTCATGTGCAGTAGTGGTACATAGGCGGACTTAATGCAACAAGGCATTCTCTACCAGTCAACCTTTGGGTTAAAAAATGCTACACTGTGGCAGGTGTACACAAGAAATAAAAAAGTTTCTTCAAAGAGTTCAAAATAAAATAATTAAAACCTTGTTCCATTATAATTATCTTACTCCAACGAAGACCGTATACGAAAAAACTAAATTGTTAAATATTAGACAGCTATACATTTATTAAACCTGCATTCTTATCAAAAACATAATTTCAAACTCAATACAAACTAACATACAACTAAGGAAAAAAACAATGTCACATAACTTGAGAAATAGATATAAAAACAAACTTGAAGTCATCAGCGTACGCACTAATTACGGTAGAAAGACCATATTATTATTATTTGAAGGAGTACATCTGTTCAATGAATTACCGGACGATATTAAAGAGTGCAACAACGTACAAAACATTTAAACAGAAGCTAAAGAAATATGTATGTACACTATAATCTGCTAATACTCTGGAGGAAATTTATATTGTATCGAATTATTATGTTTATTACTTTGTATCTCATTTTAAGTGGACTGTATGTTCTTATGAGAAATAAATTTCTTTAAACCGAAATAAATACTCTTGATATTGTTTTCACAGTTTAGTATTCTATTCTACAGGTCGCATTTTGGAGAGTGTGCGCGGGAATTGCATGACTTGATTCCGCCATCTCCTTTCTACCATCGGACAAACCGACGTACGGCGAGTATCCACCCTTACGTTGTTGAAACTTCAACGGTCCGGACTAAGCGTTTCGCTTCGTCGTTTATACCACGTACATCGAAGGACTGGAACAATTTGCCTGCTGCGGTCTTCCCGTCCAAGTATAATTTAGGTGTCTTCAAGGCTAGAGTAAATAGGCTCTTAATAAACTAGTGCGCCTCACCATCAATGATTGCATCACTGCTTACCATCAGGTGGGATCGCAGTCAAGCACTGGTTTATACCAATTAAATAAATATTTTTTTTGTATATTGGTTAATTATGCAAAAATTCGAAGACATGTGACATCCACCAACCCGCACTGGGCCCGCGTGGTGGATTACGGCCCATTCCCTCTCCTAGAGAGGAGGCCTGAGTCCCAACAGTGGGAACATTATAAGGCCGACTATGCTATGCTATATTGGTTAATTAACTCATTATATTTTTTTGCATATTTCCTGTTGATCCATGACCTCCACATACCTATAAAAAACATAACACACACATGTTTATTGTACCCCTAATTTATATTTCCGTGTTGGCTCGAAGTTCCATCTATTATTAGGGCATACGCCCCCCGATCGATCTGCATCGAGGTCACATGGAAAACGGCTATGAATAGCGATATATACTTCAACACTTCACTGAGGAAAAATGGTTAAACAATGGAGGCTTTGAAATGAAATATTTGATTACTGGTTTACGTTAGAAATCTCTGTAAATGTGGGCAGATATAAACAGCACTTATTCTTTTTCATTTTGTGAGTTGTCGTGTAGGTGATAAATTCTATTTTATTCATATATATGTCACCGTAAAATTTTTAATACCGTTAGATTATAATCTATCTCGCGAGATTGTAAACTATCGAAAGATTGTGAACCGTACAATTAAACGCATTATTTTTCGGTAGATTATTATCTAGCAAAGTGAAACTAGTAAATTGTGAAATGTTATATATTTTCCATAACTACCACACAACGCTATCAATTCCCAAACTAAGCAGAGAGCTAGTGCTACGGTTACTCGACAACTGATAAACATATTTACTTATATATATACAGAACAAATGAACGTGCTCATCACACAAATATTTGTCTTAGGTGGGAATCGAACCAACAACCTTGCCGGAATTCCGGTCCCGATTTCCGGTAACCGTAGGCACGGGCTTGCGGACGAAGAGTAATAGGTGGCTCGCCGTTCGACCGTCCGGTAACCGTCCGGAAAGAGCCCAAGTCGTCGACGGTGCGTACTGTTCCTCGCGCGCCTCAGGGAGATGTCAGCAAATCGTAGGGGCCCAGCAGGGTCGAAGCCTGCTGGGGTCACGGGTAGTGTGGAAGTGAAACCCAGGGCCCTGGGACGAAGGCAAAGAAGGAACAGGTTTTTAGTCAGTAAAAGTCTGACACTATCTCTCGCTCCGCCCAAGTGCGGGATTTGTCATTAGATGATTTTCCCACCTAAAAAAAAACCCACAACCTTCCAGTATAGCAGTCAGGGCCACTAACCATAAGATCATCAAGCCAGTCAGGTCCCTTGGAATGTGCAATTAACTTCACTTTTTTGACTGACCGACTTTTTGACAATTCAAAAGTGCCTATAAAGTTTATCACATTATAAAGGCGAAAGTGTATGTTTGTTTAATTGTTATTGCACAGTTTTTTTTTGAAGTGAAAACTTCTTTAGCGGCGTTGTACACTTTTTTTGTAATGGGTAAAAAATGTTAAACTCGCGTCAGGACACGTGACCTGATCGAAAATTCGTAAGACGGATGTGACAGCGTGCCACGCGCATCCATGGATGGTGACAGCTGATGGCTCGACCGTCTGTTTAGTGGCCACACTGTTGTTTATTCGTGAAATTCGTGTATATAAAGTGTTTAAAATCAAAAAAAATAATTAATTTAATTTAAAAAAATTGGAAAAAGCTTTGATGAATTGCCAATGATTTTGAGTGGAGATTTCAACATAAACTTTGCAGACGATAAAAATCAACTATTAATTGAATTTTTAAATAATGAATTTGGTTTAACTATGTCAAATGATCGCCATCTTAGCAGAACGAAATATAAAACTGCTATTGATGCGGTCTTTATTAGACATTTAAATAGGTTCGAATCAAAACTGTTCGTTTCTTACTTCAGTACCCTTACCATGAGTTACTATCGAAAAACTACACCATTTTACCGTAGTCGATATCGAATAAACGCGCATCGAATAGATTACTATTAAACTCGTACCATGAGTCAAACGGACTCGCTAGCGACAACTCGATAGTCTAAACGGTGTCGAGTGTTTACGTTGGTACAAAAACCGCATCGTATCTAACTTCACACTCAAGTTTGCTCTCTTTCTAACTACAGTAAAAGACAGAGTAAGGCAGATAGACCTAAAAATCCTACCAAATTGAAACACCAATTCTCTAAGTATAACCCGGCCTATTGAAAATGAAATATTGTAGTTGTAGAAATATTTTGATGGTTCAGTGTTGTTGTGTTTGTGAATTATTGAATGGGAAAAAGAGAGATTTCATACGTAAAATAACAATGCGCATAGTGAAAAGTGGTATTTCTATTATGAAGTGCATGTATAAAAGTAAGTTAATATAACATTCTTATTTCTAATTTACCTTCGATTCAAGTGTTATTCTTTGTGTAAATTTCAAATCTATATAAACCCTTAGCAGACCACACAAATACTCGAAAGCCCCTTTATTGAGCCTATATTCTTTGATGAAATTATTTTAACTAATAAGTTCAAGTGCCTTTCGTTTAGTCGCTTGGAAATTTCCTTTGACGCGTCGTTCGTCTTCATATGCAGCCGTACCTAACATATTCTACGTTAAATAAGTTTTACCGGACATATTTATGCACAAATAAATAAAATATTGTTTTGCACGACGCACTTTACATCATTTTCACCCTTCAATATGCTAGTGAGTTACTTTACTACTGTAGTAACGGTTTGCTTCGATAGCACCTGTCAAATTTGTTACTCATGGTACCGTTTTTCTATAGGAAACTACTAAAAACTTTAGTCGCTAGCGAGTTCTTATTCGATAGGTTTTGTACTTGATGACTCATACTACCGATTTTGGTTCTGCAAGTGACCGCTAGAGGCGCTGCAAAATTTGCCATAGAAAATATTTACGGCGTCGATATCGAGTAGCGACGAATACTATTGCTTTAAACTCATGGTAGAGGTACAGCTATCATAAACCGATCGTATCAGTTTTAGAGATTGGCGATGATGGTTCTGGTAATAATGATAGTGAAAAAGTCGTCGAAATTATGGATGGAAGTTGATTTTTCTGAGGGATAAACTTTTTAATGTAATATAAATTGTCATGTTTGTGTACGATAGCGCAATAAATAAATATTGTATTCTACCACATAAAAGATAGTACTTTTATTCTGATAATTAAAGCAATTCGTGCAAAATTATTCCATAACCATTCCAAAATATCCAAAACGCACAACGTTAATACTTAAGTTTTCACTTCTGCCGGCACTCCCAGAGTGCAACCCGTCATTTTTTTTATTATTGATAGGCTCCAGTTTGACCACTATCAAAGTGGAGGTGGTCAAAAAGTTAAGCAGATATCGCTCGTAGAGGCTATTATAGTGCACCCGTTTTCGGTAATTGAGTTCTATTTTCACTTCTGTTAACGACCGGGTATCATGAAACTGCATGTTTCTATAGGAACGTTTCTTGACCCTTTAACAGGTAGTACAAGGCCTCAATGGAAATGTTAGCAGTTCATTTATTTACTTTAGTAGTTAAGTGATGGAAAGATTAGGTAAGGCAAGGTTGTTGTGATGGATGGAGGTGGAGGGTTTGCTAAAGATTATGAAGGGATATGAGTGGTCACGATCAAATGGTTCGATTTGCCGACGACATAGTAGTCATAGCTGAGACTACGGAGGAGCTCAGTACAAAGCTCGGTGACCTCAATAAAGCTTCCGAAAGAGTGGGACTTAAAATGAACATGGACAAAACCAAAGTCATGGTAAACATCCATGTAGCACCCACTCCTATCAAGATCGGAGACACTACACTCGAAGTTGTGGACGACTACGTTTACCTGGGACAGACGGTCCAGTTGGGTAGGTCTAACTTCGAGAAAGAGGTCAATCGTCGAATCCGACTCGGCTGGGCAGCGTTCGGGAAGCAGCGCGGTGTCTTCTCGTCCAATATACCACAATGTCTCCTCAAGACGAAAGTCTATGACCAGAGCGTGTTGCCGGTGATAACATATGGCTCCGAAACGTGGTCGCTTACAATGGGCCTCATCAGAAGGCTTAAAGTCACTCAAAGGGCAATGGAAGGGGCTATGCTCGGAGTTTCCTTGCGTGATCGCGTCAGAAATGAAGATATCCGCAGGAGAACCAAGGTTACAGACATAGCCCGAAGAATCGCCAAACTTAAGTGGCAGTGGGCAGGGCAAATACCAATCCCATCCATACGTACAAAGCATTTTGGGTATACATTCATTGTACGTACAGGGAGTTAGTGACAGCGTGACGAATGACAGGACAGAGTGGAAGAAAAAAACGTGTTGCGCCGACCCCAAATAAAACGGGACAAGGGCAGGAAGATGATGATGATTCATTGTACGTACAGCTAAGGAGTGGGATTCCCTGCCGAAGTCTGTGTTTCCTGATAGCTACAACCCCTAGCTTGTATCTATCAATAGGTTGTTTCAGACTCCTAAGTCAAAAAAAGAGAAGAATAAATAAAAAAAAAGAAGAAAAGAAAAAAAAAGAAGAAATTGAAAAGAAGAAAAAAAGAAAAGAAAAGAAGAAAAAAAGAAAAGAAAAAGAAAAAAAAAGAAAAAAGAAGAAGAAAAAAGAAGAAAAGAGAAGAAAAATGAAGAAGAAGAAGAGAAGATTGAATAGGTTACTTCTAGGCAAGCGTACTCCATTGTCAGCACGTCATCACTTACTATCTGGTTAGATAGTGGTCAAACGCGAGCGTATCAATAATAATAAAAAAAACAGAGCCTCTCATGAACCTCACAAAACCACGCTTACGAAATTCCTAACTCACCTGGCTTTAGTAAAAGACCTCAGTCAATAAAACCTTTTTAATTACTGAGAGTCACAAGTAACAAACGATACATCTTCCAGAAAAAATAAAACAAAATAAACGGAATTCAACAAAACTATTCAAACAAAAACAAGAACACATCAAAGTTACTCCATAAATTGGGTGAAACAAGAAAACGATGAGCGCCGCACAATTATCAAGAGTCAGAAAACCGTTTTTTTTCAATTCATACAGTTTGAATTTGTATCCTACAAATGGCTAAAGTTGGCTGTTACTGGGCAAATTCCGGCAGTCGGGGTGTACAAACTTTTGCAATAAAAGTGTCAGGTGTGGTGCAGTGCGGGCGGGGAGCGGGGAGTGGAGTTGAGGTCAAGGAGAACTGGGAATGCACAATATAATGTTGAGAGTATGGTATGATTATTTAAAAATATGGAGAGGCTAGGTCATGAAATACGGAGGAATGAGGGAAAGTTTTGAGTATATATACGATAGATTGTGTGGAAAATGATATTATTAGGAAAAAACTGACTGTTGAGATAATGGCAAACAAAGATGTATGAAACGCACAGTAAGTTTGTACACGTGCGACAATTCTTTTTCAATACACTTTCTCGAAAACTCGCTCAGGTTTGGCGCTAAGCGACCCCTATGAGTGGCGCGTCAAACCCCGTTTATTCACGTCTTCGTAATTTAAATGTATTGAAAAACTTTGTTTGAAACAGGTAGAAATTTGTCATTGCAGGACTTGGCTGCATAACACCGTCATGAATCCGGCAAATTCTGCCTCGATCGGAATCACAAAGTTTCCACATTTGTGACAAAATGTACTATTTACGAAAATCATAAAATGACGTTCGTAAATATAAATCTATTACTCGCTTTCATTGCCTCTCCTAAGTTCTAATATACATAATCACAATTAATCCTAATATTAAATTATTATAATACTTCAATACAATTTCACATTTGGTAATCAAAGGTATATCCCAGTATGCTTACATAATATGTACAAATATGTGATTTACAGTAGCCCTGGAATACAAAATACAACTGAAAGAACACAGGTAGGTCTTACTCAGTAAAAGTCTGACACGCTCTCTCGCTCCACTCAGAGCGACAGAGGTCATTAGATAACTTACCACCCCAACAAAAATGTAAACATACTATATATCAACCAGAGCAGCAAACAGAGCAGTGGTGGCCGAGTGGTGAGCAGTGGTGGCCGAGTGGTAATGGCCCTGACTTACGAGTTGTAGGTCGCGGGTTCAAACCCAGCCAGGCGCATTACTTTGTGTAATTTATTTCATCACCACTGCTCTCAAAACGGTGAAGGAAAACATCGTGAGGAAACCGGCATGTCCTAGAACCAAAAATTCGAAGACATGTGACATCCACCAACCCGCACTGGGCCCGCGTGGTGGATTACGGCCCATTCCCTCCCCTAGAGAGGAGGCCTGAGTCCCAGCAGTGGGAACATTAAAAGGCTGATTATGCTATGCTATTATACTATATATCACTGATTAATTAAATCCACTACTCTCCCTCACTGAGACCCCACCCCAATCGCGAGAACGCTAACTCCTCCCACTTTGAGCGATGTCCCGTTATTTATATTGTACGGAACCAATTGTTTTGCAAGAATATATTGAGCACTTACACTGAACTAGTGGCGCTGAAAAATGTTACCCACATTTATGTCAATACTTTAACAATTGGAAGGTGAAGAGTATTGGGTATGTCAAATAAAATGGCTGGCGGAAATGGTGGCTTATTTCTTTTAAGTCGAACCATTTTTGGCTTTTCTTAAAATCACTATAAAAGAAGATAGAGACAGACAGATTTGGTGCTTTTTGTAGTCAATAATTTTAACTAAAATTAGGTAATTCTAATATACACAGGTGGTCTGAAAAGTTTCCGGCCTAACAAAGATACAAGATATTTTATCTTACAATTTATTTTTCTTTTTAGGATTCCATACCTCAAAAGGCAAAGACGGAACCCTTATAGGATCACATTGTTATCCGTCCGTCTGTCTGTCTGTCTGTCAAGACCCTTTATCTCGGGAACGCGTGGAGGTATCGAGTTGAAATTAAAGCCATATTCTCAAGTCTGTGGACTCTTGAAGATGTAAGAAATCAAACTTGTAAGTTAACGAGAAAAAAAGATACTTCGGCTTATGTGGCAAAAAGCGTACATTTCGACACACTCGAGGAAACCAAAATTCATAGGGCACTTCCCGTTGACCCAGAATCCTGAAATTTGGCATAAAACAAGGTCTTATAGCACAAGTATAGGAATAAATCTGAAAACTGTAAATTTGTAGTTACGTCACCAAAAAAAAAAAATTTTTTTGCGATTCGGAAATATCGTCCGAGACTCCATTCTGGAATTGAACTATTTACATAGGTAAGTTTGTATGGAACCCTCAGGGCGAGAGTCCGACTCGCACTTGCCCAGTGTTTTTACATTTTCTCCTCTATACACTTCTCCCAGTGATGATCCCATCTCTCTAACCCTTTCAAATATTAGTTGGCGTTTTTCTCTGCAAAATAATTAATCACGAAGTTTTCCTCTGCATTAGACGGAAATCTCTATCCTCTGAGCGCAATTATTAGATGAGGGAACAAAAAGAAGTTGCGTGGGACTAAATCTAATAAATAAGGTGGATGATCAAGCAGTTCAAACTGTAATATGTGTGTATTGATATATTGACTAATATATCAATTGTTATTAAACTACTATACTAAATAATTGATTACTCCTATAATGTTGCAGCAGTCTTATAAATCATTGTATGCCAAAAGGCGGGTCATAGATGTACTTCATTATATAAACTATTACATCATATCTTTACCTATGTACCACAATAAACAATTTTGAATTTGAATTTGTAATTCGTAGATTTTCGCCGTGGCAATCTTTACGAGGTATGAGACGGCGCGTTGTTTTGGTGAATAAATATTTTCTTTTTCTGCATCTCACATCGACTCACTCAAGTGACTGTCAAATAAACGGGTGACCAGACGGTTGCAAACCAACGTCCCAACCAAGGTGATCTTGCTAGTTTCAATCCGTGTAGACAGCAGTTGTAATCCATGACCTTAAACGCCCTTGGTTGGGAGGCGCGTTGTCCCAACCACCGAACGTGTTGGCGCGTGGTTTACATCCATGTAGCCGCAACACAAACGAAACACATAAACCAAGGTCACCCTGGTTGGAACGCTAGTTTGCAACCGTCTGGTCACCCCTTATCATCTTCTACACTCTTTCGAGTAACTCTTCTACGCCCAATTTAGGGATGGACTAAGAAAGGCGACAAACATCCGAATTGCAAGTAACATCCAAACTACTGTTTGCCTATGCAGATGTATGTAAGTTCAAGCAAATAAGCTTTATGCAGATGCAGTGACTGCTACACGAGTATAATTTACTGCATACAAACTGCAATTTGGCAGTATCGTTGCAGTAGAAATGCCGCCCATTTATGTCTAGTTGTAAACTATTATTAAAACCGAGAAATTACTCCGATATTATAAAAGCCAATGTTTTTGAGTGTGTGTAAGTGTATGTTTGTTACACCTACACGCTCGAATGGCTTAAGAGAGTCCTTTTTCACTCGCCTATCGTCAACATCGAGCATGGTTTAAAAGCTTGCTACTTCATCTAACGCAATTCAATGCGATGTTTGACGAAAAGGCAACCCGGAAAAAGAGAGATCACGCCTGAAAACTCTGTTAGCATTCTGTAATTCTGTGATTTACTCGAATATTTTACAGAACTTGTTCCAGGAAATACGTGTTTTTTTAAACCTTTAAAAGTTTTTGATAAAAATTGTCGTTAATCAGAATCTTGATTAAATTTGCAAGGCTTCTATTGCTTTTTTGACTTTTTAAATTTTTGAATAAATGATGAAGTGTCAAAGTTCATACAAAATAGCAGATTTTCAGAGGTATTTACTGGACTAGTTTTACATAAATTTACAATTGATTTCAATAGAAGCCTAGATAATATCCACAAGATACTGTATTTCCAAAATATCTAATGAAAAATGTGTAATAACGTCATAATCGCGTAAGAGCGGCTGTATAGAAAACAGTGAAAATGTATGTCGAGTTACATCCCCTTAAGCACCCCATAATAATTAAATTCAAAAAAGTAATTCGAGCGGCTTTTGCCACTGCTTTTTCTGCCATATTCTTGGCAGTAATCATAGCGGTTTTCCAGCCACTCTTCAAAGTGGGGACTCTTTGAAGAGTGGCTGGAAAACCGTCACTGCGTCTTCACCTTCCGCATGACGCAGGCCCTCACCGGACTTGGTATGTTCGGGAGGTTTCTGCACCTGATTCAGGCGGAAGAAACGCATACGGTGGAGGTGTGCCCCACTTGTGCGAAACACCACCGTGTCCTCGTAGAGGCGATCGGCGGCGGCCACCTCTCACGCCGAGCCCTGGTTCAAGCCATGATGGGCCGGATCGAGGTGCTCCTTTTGGCAAGGCAGATGCCAGCGAAGGAGGCGGCCGTATGAGTATGTCCACTTGGGACCATTTTCTGCTTTCACACGGGCAAAGCCATAGCAGCTAATATCTCGCCAAAACAAGTGCATTAGTAGCACATGCCCGTACTTAATGAAGCATGAGTAAACTTCTAAGCAATACAATATAAAGCGTGTGGTGCATTTAAGTATTAAGTTTATAAATTCACCTTGAAACAGAGATGCACCATGCATTGCTAATATGTGCATATGTCACTAACAACTCAGTTTTTCTTATTAAAAGTCAAGAGGATCATTAGTAATAATGCACTCGTCGAGTCGAAGTTTCAAAGTCTTGAGCATCGACGCCGAGTTGCTAGCCTGTCGGTTTTCTACCGGTTGCATTTTGGGGAGTGCGCGTTGGAATTGCATAGCCTAATTACGCCTAGCCCGTTCCATTATCGGACCACCAGGCGTACGAGCATGCACCACCGGTCCATGGTGGACATTCCATCCATACGCACCAAAAGTTTTGGGAACACATTCATTGTGTTCCTGATACAATTTAGGTGTCTTTAAGTCAAGAGTGAATAGGTTACGTCTAGGCAACCGTGCTCCATCATCGACCACATCGCTTTCCATCAGGTGAGATTGTAGTGGGAAATGATTAATTAACTCCTCCCGCTCCAAGTGGAGCGAGAGGGAGTGTCAGACTTTTACTGACTAAAACCCTCCTGTGTTCCTTCATCGATCGATTCGATCATAAAACGCAAAGGATAACCCTTTGCGTTTTATGATCGAGGACTCTTTCGAACCATCCTGCAGATCTGATAGATTATACATTTCAATCAGTAATAAGACTAATTGGGTATATGTCTATTTCTCACTCCCGTTTTCATCTTCCTGCCTTTGTTCCTTTTTATCTGGGGTCGGTGCAACACATTTTAAAGGTTTTGTACTCGTCCGTCCGTCCTTCCGTCTGTCTGCGGGCTATATCTCATAAAAAGTAAAAAGTAGAAAGTTGAAATTTTCACAGAATGTGTATCTCTATTGCGGCTACAAAAACAAATAATAAAATTAAAATAAAGTAAAAACGTGAAAATAAATTAAAGTGATGGCTTCCTATATAAAAAACATTATTTTGTCGGTGTTTTTGCTCGATTTTGATATTGTAGTATGAAACCCTTCTTGTGCGAGTCCGACTCGCACATGGCCAGTTTATTTTCTTCCATTATGCCCTGTCACTCGTCACGTTGAATCCCTTTACTGTTAAAACACTCCTCACAAAATTATTATTTTTTTAATGACACAAAGCTAGTGCTTAACTGCGATCCCACCAGATGGTAAGCAGTGATGCAATCGTTGATGCGCACTAGTTTATTAAGAGCCTATTCACTCAGGCCTTGAAGATACTTAAGATATAATCGAACGGGAAGACCAGAATAAGCATAAGCATAATCAGCCTTTTTTATTGTTCCCACTGTTGGGACTCAGGCCTCCTCTCTCTAAGAGAGGGAATGGGCCGTAATCCACCGCGCGGGCCCAGTGCGGGTTGGTGAATGTCACATGTCTTCGAATTTTTGGTTCTAGGATATGCCGGTTTCCTCACGATGTTTTCCTTCACCGTTTTGAGAGCAGTGGTGATGAAACAAATTACACAAAGTAATGTATAAGGCTGGGTCGACAGGAAGATCGTTGCAGGCAAATTGTTAAGAGCCTCTCTAGCAAGAGCACTCTAGCCTTGTAGACACCTAAGTTATAATCGGATGGGAAGACCGCTGCAGGCAAATTGTTAAGAGCCTATTCACTCTAGCTTTGAAGACACCTAAGTTATAATCGGACGGGAAGATCGTTACAGGCAAATTGTTAAGAGCCTATTCACTCTAGCTTTGAAGACACCTAAGTTATAATCGGACGGGAAGATCGTTACAGGCAAATTGTTAAAAGCCTATTCACTCTAGCTTTGAAGACACCTAAGTTATAATCGGACGGGAAGACCGCTGTAGGCTAATTGTTAAGAGCCTATTCACTCTAGGCTTGAAGACACCTAAGTTATAATCGGATGGGAAGACCGTTGCAGGCCAATTGTTAAGAGCCTATTCACTCTAGGCTTGAAGACACCTAAGTTATAATCGGACGGGAGGACCACTGCAAGCCAATTGTTAAGAGCCTATTCACTCTAGCCTTGAAAGTCACAGTATTCTTATTCCAATACCAGAAAAATTCCTGACATTTTACGCTTAAATATTTTTCCTATAAATCCGGTAAAAAGAAGCTTCCAATAACTACTTAACAATCCAAATGGGTTCACTGCTATTGTCGGATCGGATCGTGTCGTAAAAGTGCCGCGCGCTGTCGTTAACATAATTAATGATTACGGCTCGAATCTAAACTCTATGTAATTGCTATAATTAAGAATGTCAAGCTAAGTCTTAGAGAGATAGTGAGATTTTTTCGATTTGAGAATGTTTTGCTAGAGAGATATAATATAATATATTCCACAAGCCATATTTCATAAAAGTTTCTTAGGAATGGCTCCACTGGTATACAACAAACTCCCTAAATCTTTGCTAGAATGCAACGATTTTGACATATTTAAAAAACAATTGCACCATTTACTTATAAAACGTACGTGAGTGAGTACCTCTCAGACAGGAATTTATGTGTACAATAATGATAATGGTTAAGTACTTCTTTATAAATCCGATTTACTTAATCGATTTATTGTATTTATTTCAATTTTGTTTTGTGTTGACATTTGTCATTTGACTATATAGACTCAGGATGGCCTATATCAGAATCTTCCATGTTTCACGTGGGTCAGAAACTCGAACAAAGTCACTAATTGATTCTTCAATGATTTATTTCTCCTTAACTTCACAGATTAACAAAATATAACGCTAACACTCTTTAATTAGGCATAGATAACGATACTGAATTAAATCAACTTAGAAACTGTTAAAGATGGCGTCGGAAGTAAGCGATTCGTCGAGCGCGTGGTGCGTTCGCGGTTCTCGATTCCAAAGTGAATAAGATGGCCGCCCCGCTCCCACCGGTGTGACGTTCCGCAAGAATGGCAGCTGACAGACAGCTGACACATGTCATGCTGCCATTCTGTTCCGACGTTGTCGACAGCAAACGTCAAATGTCATGTGTCGCGCCGACACGGCCGGACTGACATTCGACCGTCCTCGGGCGTAGAGCTAACGTTGTCCTAAAACAGGCAATTTTATTATTTCATAGTTAGCTGCTCGTCCAGCCTGACAAGCAACACAGCACTAATTATAACGAATTTCAGAAGCAACATTATGAAACCATGTATCCCTTCGACCATTATGAATAATGGACCGGATGACATCTCACAAGCTGGACAACACAACCCGGACCGGACGAGTGTGTCCTTTCGACCAGCTTCAATGCATGGACCGGACGACACTGTCCCTTCGACCGGTTCAGACAGGGTCTAGACAAGTGTGTCCCTTCGACCAGCCCCAATGGCATGGACCGGACGGCACTGTCCCTTCGACCAGATCACAGACAGAGTTTAGACAAGAAAACACAACCCGGACCGGACAAGTGTGTCCTTTCGACCAGCTTCAATGCATGGACCGGACGACACTGTCCCTTCGACCGGTTCAGACAGGGTCTAGACAAGTGTGTCCCTTCGACCAGCCCCAATGGCATGGACCGGACGGCACTGTCCCTTCGACCAGATCACAGACAGAGTTTAGACAAGACAACACAACCCGGACCGGACGAGTGTGTCCTTTCGACCAGCTTCAATGCATGGACCGGACGACACTGTCCCTTCGACCGGTTCAGACAGGGTCTAGACAAGTGTGTCCCTTCGACCAGCCCCAATGGCTTGGACCGGACGGCACTGTCCTATCGACCAGATCACAGACAGGGTCTAGACAAGTGTGTCCCTTCGACCAGCCCTAATGGCATGGACCGGACGGCACCGTCTTTGCGACCAGTTATAACACAGCATTTTAAATACCTATAAGTTACGGACAATCTTGCTCATTTTGAATTTCGACTTCATCTAGTGCGCCGGGATCAGAGTACACACTGAGTGTATCTGACCCGGCAGTAAGGGTAACTGAATTTGCCGAGACAGTGTCCGAGTCTGTGTTCGACCTTTCATCTCTAATATTTAGGTCATCGCCTCCCTGAATTGGGCTTTGTGGTGGCATGACATCACTACTGGATTCTAATTGCTCCGCATCTTCCGGAGCCGTCTCGGCCTCCTCATCGTTCAACATACAGGTAGTGACTTCAAGCAACCCAGCGTGTCCCTGAGGCACTGCGCGCAAACTCTCGTGTGCGTATTTATAAGTGCGGTGTGAACCAGTATTGTCCGTAGAGTTTATCTAGTGTCTTATCACTACCAAGGTGTTGAATTTCGTTATGGACGTGGTTGATAAGAGTCCAAATCGGAGAGCGTGGAACGACCGGTAACCAAGAAATTGTTTTGTTGCGCCCAACCTTTCTATACTGGATACCATCCCTAACATCGTAAGTATGTGCTACTGTTTCCGGGAAGTCACCGTTGTTATGCTTACTAATCAAGTCTTGGATTTCGCTATCGCGTTTTTGTTCAACTGAGAGCCATCCTTGATGTAACTCAACAAACTGGACACTTTTAGTAGTAGGGGTTTGGGACGAAGACGCGCCAGCATCTGACTTAAGGTTACGGGAAAAGAAGTCTGCATGTTCCATACCACGGCCTTCACGATATACTATCTCAAAGTCGTAGGCTTGTAGGAAAGCCCACCAACGATGCACGCGAGGCGTCAGATCAACCTTAGATTCTGATGCTTCGAGCGAATTGCAATCAGTGTAAACTACAAAATGTCGGCCGTACAAATAACGCCGAAAATGTTCTACCGCTCGTACGACAGCCAAGGTCTCTAATTCGTACGAGTGGTAGCGAGATTCTACCTCAGATGTACGCCGGCTGAAGTACTCCACAACATGGGGTAAGTTATTCGCTCTTTGTATAAGGATCGCACCACAACCTTCGGCACTCGCGTCCGCGTGCAACCCGACCGGCAATTCAGGATTAAAAATCGTTAAAACTGGTTCTGAAGTTAGTATTTTAACCACATTTCTACGGATATCTTCATGTTTGTCGGTCCAATTAATGGGGCCTTTTAGTTTAGTTAACGGGTTTAACGGTCCAACAACATTTGTAAACCCAGGTATAAATTTCCTAAAATATGACGCGAGTCCGAGAAACTGGCGAACCTGCGTAGCTGTATGTGGTGATGGTGCTTCGACTAATGCTTGAATTTTGCGGGAATTGGGTCTAATTTCCCCAAACTGTAAGGAATAACCTAGATAGTCTACTTTTTGTTTCATGAATTTGCACTTCCGAAGGTTAAATGAAAAACCTGCCGCAGTTAAGGCTTGTAAGGCCTCATCTAGGCGGTCCAAACCCTGCGAAATATTGGAAGAATAACAAAGTATATCGTCCATATAGATGAGAGGCCTGTCATTAAGGTGTTGTAGTGCTTTTGTGATAGAACGCTGGTACACAGAAGGTGCGTTGCGTAAACCGAAAGGCATCGCGAGGTACTCATATTGGCCCTCCGGAGTGACGAATGCAGTCATCTCAATTGAATCGGGGTGAATTAAAATTTGGTGAAATCCACTAGCCATATCTAATGAGGAGAAGTAGTTGGCTCCACTGAGCTGGTCTATCTGTTCCTCGATGCGAGGCAAGGGATAGTGTTCCGGCTGTGTGTTGGAATTCAGTTCCCGATAATCAACGCACATTCTGTCGGTATTATCCTTTTTCTTTACGAGGAGTATCGGACCCGCAAAGGGAGAGGAACTCTCACGAATTATACCGGCATCTAACAATAGTTGTATTTTTTCTCGGACTATTTGCTTCTCTATAGGTGCTAGTCGATAGGGAGACCTTCGAACTATTTTATGAGGATCTATCAATTTAATGCTCAACTGCCCTGTAGTAACGCGCCTAGTAGGTATACCGTCTATAAAATAGTCTGAATATTTACTAATTATTTTTGACAGCAGCATTTTATCTTCACCTTCTAAGTCAGTATCGATTGAAGAAATATCAAAATCTGCCGATTTAGTTTCACAAAAATTAGTATGATCTTTGGTCTTAAATAGGACTTTGTCATTATCGATCGTCACAGAATAGCCTTTATCTAAGATATCCCTGCCTACAATAATCGGCACAGACATTACCGTATCTGGAACGATGTGAAACATAAGGTCTACTGAGGCAATTCCAATTTTTACGGTACTTAAAATTTGGTAAGTGGACTGTACGTCATCACCTCCGATACCAGAAAGATGAACTAGATTATTGCGCACAGTACCCGGAAACCGACAGCGAATACTTTCAGATAAGAGCGAGCAAGATGATCCGCTATTAAATAAAAATGGAAATCTCTCACCAGCTGATGTCTCTAACGTAGATCTGGAAAGTTGGTGGTCGCAAAGGTTGACTTCCTTCCTTTCAGACTTTCCTCCATTCTTCTTGTCTGGACAAGTCGTAGACGCGTGACCAGGTTTGCCACACGTGTAGCAGGTTATAGACGGCTTGTCTTGATTATTTGTAGAACTGGATGCTTCATGAGACTTCAATGATTTGGAGTCATCCTTTCGCTTCTTGCATTCAAACTGTCGATGTCCTGGCACGCCACACCAATGACACTTTCCAGGGAATCTAGAGTCTGTCATTCGAGGTCGCTTAGAATCGGCATCTTAATTTCCATCACTGACGTCCAACCGTCGCTTTAGTGATATGCCATTGAGGATCCGAAACAACTGAGCACGAGTAGTTATCACATGTGCTATCAACTCTCTACGTATCAAATTATCCTTTTGACATAGCACCGATATCACGAACCCAGTGATAACTTCCTCAGGAAGGTCAGTTTTTGGTATACGTTCGATCAAGTTCCACAATCGCATTGCAGACTCTGATGCGGTTTCTTTGACATTAATTTGAAATCGTAAAATGTCATCAAAATGATCTTGTATTAGTTTGGGTTTAGCAAATCTAGCTAGCAAAGTTTCTTTAACTGCAGCCCATGTTAATTCCTTGAGGTTCATTCTGGTCAAGTGGGTCGCTGCGCGACCTTTGAGCGCCTTAGTAAGTGCCATCAACAGATCAACACCTACAAGATTTTTCTCCTGCACTATTACTTCTGTGACGTTGCACCAGCCCTCGATGTCAGATTCGGAATCATCAGGATCAAAGTCAATTAGTTTTATCGTGTTGGTACTCACAGGAGTTGATGCTTGCGACATCGCAAAAATCCGGGTAAACATTTCCTCCATATTCGACAATATGCTCGTTGCAGGGATGTTTTCTGCAGGCTGCGTGTTCCCTGTTTGTAGCCCGTGGGATCCCACTTCTGATATAGACTCAGGATGGCCTATATCAGAATCTTCCATGTTTCACGTGGGTCAGAAACTCGAACAAAGTCACTAATTGATTCTTCAATGATTTATTTCTCCTTAACTTCACAGATTAACAAAATATAACGCTAACACTCTTTAATTAGGCATAGATAACGATACTGAATTAAATCAACTTAGAAACTGTTAAAGATGGCGTCGGAAGTAAGCGATTCGTCGAGCGCGTGGTGCGTTCGCGGTTCTCGATTCCAAAGTGAATAAGATGGCCGCCCCGCTCCCACCGGTGTGACGTTCCGCAAGAATGGCAGCTGACAGACAGCTGACACATGTCATGCTGCCATTCTGTTCCGACGTTGTCGACAGCAAACGTCAAATGTCATGTGTCGCGCCGACAACTATATAAATTTTGTTTTGGTTCTGTGTTGACATTATCATTTAGTATTAATCTCTGAAATAATATTATGTATCTTACTCATTTTTTTTTATTTTACTACCATTTTGCATGCCTAATTTGGTAAAACCCAATTAACTAGAGCATTCAAATGACATCCAGAAATGTAAGTATAGTTTATTGTATTGTGTTGCAGAACACAATAGTTTATTAACTATACATAAATATTTGGCTTTGACAACTTTCAACGCCATCTAGTCCAAAACTAAGCAGAGATTGTTATATGAGTACTACTAGACAAACATATTTATGTATTTTTAAATACATACATACTATTGATAAAATACACACAGACACAGAACTAATGATCGTGCTCATCACACAAACATTTGTCTTGGCTGTGGATCAAGCCCACGACCTCCAGCAAAGCAATCATAAACCATCAGGCAATTGTAGATGTTTCAAAACTACAATAATATTCTGAACAGCAATTTACCGAGATCAATGTTTCAATGATTCCACATATTGTCTAGTAGTAACACTTGAGATAGAAAATCACACCAATTTCACAACAAAATATCCACTAGGGAAAGCCTACTGGGGCCATGGGTAGTGTGAAAACGAAACCCGGGGCCCTGGGACGAAGGCAACGAAGGAACAGGAGTGGGTTTTTAGTCAGTAAAAGTCTGACACTATCTCCCGCCTCGCCCAAGAGCGGGGGATGTCATAAGATGATTTTCCCACCGAAAAAAAAAAAAAAAAAAAAAAAAAACTAGGGATCAATTTGCGAATAATTAAAACAGTCACTGAACTTCACGTAAAAAATCTTGCTAAAAACTCAACAATGTTGACTTATACAAAAAAAAATTAAATGACAGCCCTACCGCAGTCCAATGTTTCTGAGGCGAGACTTGTACTATTGTAGCTTACTCATTTCCTAGATGATCCTACATCTACCTACCTACTTAAACATTGTTCACAATAATCGGACTTAACAGCGTCCTTCCCGAGGTTCATTTTCATACAACCGCTCTTATGTGATTTTGATGATATTACACATCATTCTCTAGATATTTTGGAAAGAGATATCTTAAACTATAATCTAGGTTTTTATTATAATGTATTTATTCATAAAAGGAGAAACTGACTGACTGACATATCAACGCACAGCCAAAACTACTGGGACTAGGAGCGTGAAATTTTACACAGGGCTTCCTTTTATGACGTAGGCGAGCATTAAGAAAGGATTTTTTTTTAATCCAGTCTCTAAGGGCTATATTTCACAGGGACACCATGGTGTCCTGTTGAAATATAACCCTTTCATAAGATAGATTTTCATCTTACATACTCTTTGGTGGGGGCGTCACTGGCGGCCGGACTAGCGTCCGAGCTGGTCGCGCCACCAAATTGGTCGCGCAACCAAACGGACACCAGGTGTGTAACTCTCTATAGAGCTGTATACATTTTGTTGGTAGCAGCGACTGGGCGCGCCGCCATGGGGTTCCGGTAAAAAAAAAAAAAATGGTGTTCCGGTGAAATATCGCCCTAAGTGATTGAAACAGGTTTCTGAAGTTTTTATGATGAAACTCATTTTCACACGTGAAAAGCCGCTGGCAGAATCTAGTCAAATCATAAATTAGTGTAAGACTAATGCAGTAAATACCTCTGAAAATATGCTATTTTGCATGAACTTTGGGCCCTAATAATGTACTCATAGAATATTATAACTACAAAAACCTTGCACATTTAATCAAGATTCTGACGGATGTTTCTTTTTTTCAAAAACTTATAAAGTTTATAAAAAAAAACCCGTATTTCCTGGAACAATTTTTATGAAATATTCGAGAAATACTGAATGCCAACAGAGGGTGTAGGCGTTATTTTCTTTTTTCGCGTTGCCTCTATATCAAGCATTGCGTTGGCTGAAACAACAAGCTTTTAAACCATGTTCACTTTAACTATAGAGGACCCTCTTAAGTCTTGTATCCTAAGTAAGTCTCTTTGTCCTCAAAGCAGACACAATAGTATACAATCACTATGAATGGATTGTGATCAGAGAAAGAACCATCTCTTATATAAACAGAACTTTATGTTTGACGTTTGCAATAGAGCTCAATATGGTTTATGTGACAAGAATCAGGATTTTCGTATAGGACTTAAAATAGATTAACTATTCATACTGCCTCTTAAACTATAACTTAGCCTGTCTCCTTAACTATTTGTTGAATAAACGACTCGAGAGTAACTTAATCTCGGACCGTTTATTTCAATTTAACCATTTTCAGACGTAGTTGATTGTCAATGAGTCGATCAGTGTGGCGGAAGATATAGATTAGCATAGTCGGCCTTATAATGTTCCCACTGTTGGGACTCAAGCCTCCTCTCTAGGAGAGGGAATGGGCCGTAATCCACCACGCGGGCCCAGTGCGGGTTGGTGGATGTCAAATGTCTTCGAATTTTTGGTTCTAGGACATGCCGGTTTCCTCACGATGTTTTCCTTCACCGTTTTGAGAGCAGTGGTGATGAAATAAATTACACAAAGTAATGCGCCTGGCTGGGTTTGAACCCGCGACCTACAACTCGTAAGTCGGGGCCGTTACCACTCGGCCACCACTGCTCCAGATGTAGATTATAATGGAGAAAAACGTACAGGATACATTTAAAATCCCGTAGGCACTAGCTTGCAAACGACGAGTAATGGGTAGTTCGCCGTCTGGTCGTCCGGTAAGGACCGAGCTTGGGTTGTCGACGGCACTTTGTGAGCGCCATAAAGAGATGTCAGAAAACCTTAGGAGCTTGAAATTTCGAACAGGCAGAATCTCGTTTTCTTATATTTTGTTAAGTTCTTGTCATTAGTCGCGGCAGTGGGCAGGGTTCATTGCTCGCAGAACAGATGGTCGATGGGACTGAAAGGCTCGGAAGATACAGCGTTGGAAGGTCTCCCAGAAGATGGACCGATGACCTGGTGAAGGTCGCGGTCCGATGGATGCGAAACGCAAAAAACCGGTTATAGTCGTCCATCTTTCAGCAGAAATGATGATGATAATAGACACCGACATCAGATTGCATTTTCGAAAAAAAATATCTTAAAATTCTAAATGCACAAGATCCCTACCAAACCTTCTGATCTAACGTCTTCCCATGTATTACACACCACACACCGCATACCGTAGACGCGGGCTTGCGGACGGCGAGCAATGGCTAGCCCGCCGTCCGACCGTCTGGTAACCGTCCGGACCGAGCCCAAGTCGTCGACGGCGCGTATTGTTCCACGCGCGCCTCAGGGAGATGTCAGCAAATCGTAGGGGCCCAGCAGGGTCGAAGCCTACTGGGGCCATGGGTAGTGTGAAAACGAAACCCGGGGCCCTGGGACGAAGGCAACAAAGGAACAGGAGTGTTTTTTTAGTCAGTAAAAGTCTGACACTATCTCGTGCTCCACCCAAGAGCGAGATTTGTCATTACATGATTTTCCCACATAAAAAAAAACACCACAAACCGCATATCTGACCCTGGGGACCTCTCTGCCGATACCCCTGTGACAGCCGCGTGAACAAAAGACTGTATGACGCTAACACACGTACAGGGCGTACGTGCTTCAAACATATTGAGTTAGGAGTGTAATGTACTAGCTCTAAGTATGTTGTGGAGCGAGGAATTACAAAAGGAGTAGGTTATGTGAAAATGGAGATGAAATTGAGGCGGAGTTTTATTTTTATTGAATAACTAGCTAGCTACCAATGCCCGCGGGAAAATACATTAGCTAGTAGTAGATTTTTCTCCATATAAAATGACCAATAATTGGAACCGTGCTTTTTTGTAGGTTGGAAAATCATCCAATGACATCCCTTGCTCTTAGGCGGAGCGAGAGGGTATGTCAGGCTTTTACTGACTAAAAACACGCTCCTGTTCCTTCGTTGCCTTTCATACCAGGACCGAGTCTTCCTTTCAGAAGCAGACCCTCGGCCCCAGTAGGCTTCGACCCTGCTGGGCCCTTACGATTTGCTGACATATCCTTGAGGTGCGTGTGGAACAGTACGCACCGTCGACGATTGGGTGTGGCCCAGACGGAAGATCGGACGGCGAGCTACCCATTACTCGTCGTTTGCAAGCTAGTGTCTACGGGATTTTAAATGTGTCCTGTGCACGTGCAGCCTCCTCCTTTGCTAACATTACTGCTTCGCAGAAGGAGGTGACCGCCTGCCACTCCTCCTCGTTTCGGACCATAGGATGTACCAAGGATCGGCGCGAGAGATCGTTGCCGCCGACCTCCCCCACGAGGACACGGCGGTGCTCTGCCCAAGCAGGGCACACCTCTACCGTGTGCTCCACCATGTCATCCGGGCGGTCCACAAAGTGGTGCGTTATTTCCGCAAACCGTGCTAGCTTCTGAAGTTTTATAAGTGCCCATGTAGCCCTATGTGAAATAAAATAGTTTGAGTTTGAACAAAAGGCGAAACTTATTCCAGTGAAAGTCTCTTTTTTGTTCAACCATTTCGAAGATGTATTCCGTATTTTAAATATCAGTTATCTGTCAGTGAGAATCCCGTCAAAATTAGTCAAGCCGTTTTTAAAATTAGCCGTAACAAACAGATAGAGAAACAGAATTTAAAAATATGCGTGGGTGTATACCTTTATTTTTGATGTAGATATCGAATTTACTTTCATATTAATTTAGTAAAATAATTATATTTTGATGTTACGAACAGACATTTTAATTTTATTTATACGTAGGTATATAGAAGACTAGTTTCTGCCAGATTTTTTTTTCCGGTGAAAAATCTTCTTATGACATCCCCCGCTCTTGGGCGGGGCGGGAGATAGTGTCAGACTTTTACTGACTAAAAACCCACTCCTGTTCCTTCGTTACCTTTCGTACCAGGGCCGAGTCTTCCTTTCAGAATCAGACCCTTAGCCCCAGTAGGCTTCGACCCTGCTGGGCCCCTACAGTTGCTGACATCTCCTTGAGGCGCGCGTGGAACAGCACGCGCCGTCGACGACTTAGGCTCGGTCCGGACGGTTACCGGACGGTCGGACGGCGAGCCACCCATTGCTCGCCGTCCGCAAGCCCGTGCCTACGGTGGCCGGAAATCGGGATCGGAATCCCGGCGGTGATTGGGGCGTGAGGACCGTTGCCTCACGCGATCGGCCGCCTCCTTTGCTAGCATTACTGATTCGCAGAAGGAGGCAACCGCCTGCCACTCCTCCTCACTCCGGACCATGGCCTGTACCAAGGGCCGGCGCGAGAGATCGCTGCCGCCGATCGCCCCCACGAGGATACGGCGGTGCTCTTCCCAAGCAGGGTACACCTCTACCGTATGCTCCACCGTGTCCTCCGGGAGGTCCACACAATGGTGGCACCCGGGCGTCTCTTCTGCACGAATCCGGTGCAGGAACCTCCCGAACTTACCATGTCCGGTGAGGACCTGCGTCATGCGGTAGGTAAGGACGCCGTGAGGATCCCTTTAAGGGGTGAATTTTGGAATATCTTTTCTTAGTGCTCGCCTACACCTTAAAAGGAAACCTTGTGCAAAATTTCATTCTCCTAGTCCCATTAGCTTCGGTTGTGCGATTACATGTTAGTCATTCAGTTTCTCCTTTTATACATATAGAAAGATATATAGATTTCAAAACCAATATCATGACACTCTTCCACCTTTATTCTAAGTAAACGAAAGAAAATTCCGACTAACTTTAAATATTCGTTCCTGTTATCGGGCGTATGCTAATGAACGGAGATTGTGCACCGCGGATAAAGGTGACGGGATGCTGGGACAGGGGAAGGGAAGTTCCAAACTCTACCTCTGAATTTTTAGTGAAGTTCAGTGACTGTTGTAATTATTTGCAAATTGATAATTCTAAAGTATATCTTTGCAAATTGTAAACAATCTCTTACATAAAAAACTTAAATATTAACTAAACTATTTATTTTGCAAAAGTGATTCCTAGTTTATATTATGATGGGCTGCTGGAATGTTTAAAAGAGTTAGAGTGATCCTAGAACACAAAGGGCAAATGAAAGAACATAGATGGGCTTTAGTCAGTAAATATCTGATGTGCCCTGTTACTCGCTTTTATTTCATTATTTTTGAAGTTATACTTATTTTGGCGCGATAGAGAAAAATGATGAGAGTGAATTTTTACGATGCGCGCGCACACCGACACCTAAATTCTACATCGTGAAGTTAGTTCTAGGTGGCATGCATGAAAATTATAACTATGTTCAAGTTGTATATTCTAGTATTTTTATATTTAGAACACGTGTTTCGTAAGAGTACAATTAAACAGTGTGAATAAATAAATATTATTTTGGTGTTTTTATTATTTAAATAAAATCTTTTTGATTAATTTTAATATTTATCGTTAATCACTACTGCACTATTTTTTTTTCCATACGCCAAAGAAGTATAACTTCTAACGCGTGTACATAAGTACACACACACTTTTTTTTTAAATAAAAGACGCGGGATGCACGTCCTGATTTTAAACAAAAAACATTGTAACATGTAACACCATCAGTGACGGTGCATGATGACCCTCGTGAATATTTGCAAGCGTCTGTACGAAAAGATCGCAAGCAGCATTTTACGTTTACATATTAGATACCTATACCTACTGCGTGGATAGTGTGAGGTTCGATTACAGGCATTAAATTATAATTATTATATTTTTTTAAGCCTTTTTTCTGTTATTCCCTATGTGTTATTGTTTGTTTTCCCCAATAAATAAAATAAAATAAAAATAAGACACTAATAAAAATTTTGAAGTTTTTACTAACTATGGATTAATTGTGACCTGAAATAAATTTTATTATTATAATAGCACAATCAACCTTAAAATATTCCCACTGCTGAATGTCAGGTCTCCAGGAGAGGGAATAGGGCTTACTGCGAATTAATGGATGTGCAATGCACATGTCTTAGAAATTTTGGTTCTAGGATATGCCGGTTTCCTCAAGATGTTTTCCTTCACCGTGTGAGAAATAAATTACACAAAGTAATGTGCCTAGCTGGGTTTAAACCCGCGACCTACAACTCGTAAGTCGGGACCGTTAGCACTGGATCACCACTGCTATTATAATTAAAATGATTTAGAAAACGTATCCAAATTGCAAACTAAAATAGACGTACATATAAAAACAAGCTGTGTAATCAAATTTTATGTTAAAGTCGCCTCTTTCGCCTTTCCGAAGTTTTCACTCTAAGACGACGATATACAGGGTGTAGATATAACTACTTACGTGCATTTTTATCTAGTGGGGTGTCCCCATGTCCCCAAGTCGAGCCGGACGGAACTTTTGCAATAAAACTGTAATGCGCTTGTGACGACCACTATTGTGTGCCGGGGTGTGTCGGACCGGCAAGTTTGTGGGATATGGCAATGTGAAAAGACGAAGTTACTTATGGGTTTTTGTTTTAGAGGTTAACTGTCTTTTTAGGAACACCCTAAACGTTTTTTAATGTCTGTTTAAAGATGCAATAAGTTGATTTGATAAATATTTTACTAGTGTCTAACGAAAGTGGATTTTATGGTCAAAATCGAATTCCGGCTTTGGGTTTAGTTTTAGCCGAAACTGGAACTTCCATACAAGAGGCAATGACACTTCGTTGCTCGCATCGTAGTGTATCGAACATGTCCGATCGCAACACGAAGCTTTGGACTCAGTGGAAAGGCATGCGAAGAGTGATCCAGATTTGGTTAAGTCCAAACTACAAAGCCTGGAGCAGAGACGTAGGGTAACCAGCCATTCGGTATTTTACTGGATGCATTTTGGAGAATGTGCGTGGGAATTACATGATTTGATTCCGCTATCACCTTTTTATTTGTCGTACGGCGAGTGGCTACCCTTATGTTGTTGCCACCTCTACGGTCCGGACTAAACGTTTCGCTTCGTTGATTATACCGCTTACATTGAAGGACTGAAAGAATTTGCCTGCAGCGGTGTTCCCGTCCAAATGATTTAGGTCTCTTCAAAGCCTTTAATGAACTCGTGCGCTTCACCTCAACGATTGCATCACTGCTTACTATTAGGTGGGATCGACGTCAACCACTAGTTTATATCTAACATTTAAAAAAAAGCCTCTCCAATTCAGTTTCGAAAAAAAAAACTAAGCCGAAATTCGTTTTGTTGCCGAAATTAGGCCGACACCGAAAACGAACGTTCGATTGGGCACTATACTTCACGATAACTAAGGAAATGAGAGGAAAAAAAGTTAATATTGTTTAACCAACTGAAATAACTGGTCCTAGATATTCTTCTACCAATGATATAAAAACAGTCTGCATAGACTATAATATAATATCAATCCCAAATTATCCAACATTTTACTCTTTTGACAATTCAACATCACTGTCAGAATCTCACTTAGTATGCCTAAGATCTTTCTTTAGCTACTTATCGCTTAAATATTTTTGTGATGTTTATGTCATACTTCTTAAAAAAAAGTCGCGAGAAAAAAATATTTATTCTTTAGCTATATTTTTCTTCGACAATTCCGTATTAAAACTTCGTACACAAATTCTGCTTGTACACAATGTTTGATATGTTATATCAATGCAGAATAAAATGCAAACATACGGATAATATCTTTGACGTAAATTATAGATTTTCAAATGTTAAGCCACAGGGGCGCTCGTAAAACGGACAATAAAACAAAATGGAAGTCGACACCAATACGGGGCGCATTTTATAGGGTTGGCAGTTCTTTACTAAAGAATTCTTTAGAATAATGTGAATGGGCAGAATAATACCGTATGTAAAGTTTAAATCTTAAGTCAGGGGTGAATGGGTATTTCTAGGTAAGTGCAATCAATAATAATAATAAAAAAAATATTCTAGTCCGCAGGAGAACCAAGGTCGCCGACATAGCCCGAAGAATCGCTAAACTTAAGTGGCAGTGGGCAGGGCACATTGCTCGTAGACCAGATGGTCGATGGGGCCGAAAGGTTCTAGAGTGGCGACCGCGCACCGGAAAACGCAGCGTTGGAAGGCCTCTACACAAGGTGGACCGACGACCTGGTGAGAGTCGCGAGAATGCGATGGATGCGAGACGCACAGGATCGGTCGTTGTGGTGACACTTGGGGAAGGCTTATGTCCAGCAGTGGACGTCCTTTGGCTGAAATGATGATGATGATATTCTAGTCTGTAATTTCCTTGTTTATAAATGTGACGTGTGTGTTAAATCCAGGATTTAAACTATCCTAGTGCTAAATTTAATCCACATCCGTTCAGCTATGTTTTCTGATAGCTACAACCTAGGGGTCTTTAAGTCAAGAGTGAATAGGTTACTTCTAGGCAAGCGTGCTCCATCATCGGCCATATCATCGCTTACCATCACGTGAGATAGTGGTCAAACGCGAAACTACCAATAATAATTTTAAAAAAAAATGTTCTGCATTGCATATATTAGATTTGTTACGTCCAACATTTTCTATCATAATTAAATATTCATAACAATTGCAGAGATAATTGTAACTAAAATAATATACATTTACTTAAATTTACTAAAATAGTATTAACTAAACTATTTTAACTATAACCTAACTATGTACATAAATATAATACAAAAACACAAAGTACACTCATGCGTCGAGATACTCCTTTATATCGCTGTCATCCGAAAATGTGCCTAGAAGACTGGCAGCATTGCCACGTTGAATGGCAATGCTAATTCTTTGGGCGAAGAACGAGCCTGCCAGCTGGTCACGCAAAGTGTCGATCAGTCGGCATGAAATTTTCTTGTATGATATTATGATCGTGTGAGATCAAAATAGATTTTCCCCCTTTCCTTGCTTGCTGTTGTTTTTTTTAACTCTATGATTGCAGTTAGTAATTACTGAAATATTTATGGACCGTCTCCCAAGAACAATTTCCTGTAGCTGCAACGATAAGGGTACCTTTTCTTACAGTCCCATCCCAAAAAATCCACCCTGTATATTTAAATGTCGCACGTAAAACACAGCCCGTGCCTTCTCGTTCCCGTTCTCGCAGTTACCTCGTAAACGAGAACGTAAACCCACATCTACTTGACGAGAAACGACTTTATTTTACTTGTTTTACAGTGATCGGGGGTTGAAAGGGTGATAGAAAAGGCGACAAGTTATGTTACTGACGTACATATAAAAATAAATAGGTACTTACTTTTTTCAAATTGTTGAATTATCTGTATATATTTTTTTTATTTAGTTGGATATGGTCATCATAAGCTTCTGCCTACTCACCACAATTGATTGAGGATTGGTATGTTAAAGACTAGCTTTTACCAGCTATTTCGCCCGTGTTAGTATTTATTTATTTTATAATTTATGTACACACATATATATAAGAAGATTTCTTATTATAAAAAAATTGTACAAAGTTACTGCTTATTTCAATACCATCAATACAATTATACCATCGGACAACTCGACATACGGCGAGTATCCACCCTTACGTTGTTGAAACTTCAACGGTCCGGACTAAGCGTTTCGCTTCGTCGTTTATACCGTGTACATCGAAGGACTGGAAGGAATTTAGGTGTCTTCAAGGCTTGAGAGAATAGGCTCTTAATAAACTAGTGCGCCTCACCATCAATGATTGCATCACTGCTTACCATTAGGTGGGATCGCAGTCAAGCACTGGTTTATATCAATTTAAAAAAAAAACTTCCAACAGACCTGCCAAAGGAGAGATTAGAAGAGATGTAGACAACAGTGTGTAGAAATAAGAAAAAAAGAGTTTGTGAAATCTTAAATTAAACTAATAAATACTTAAATAAGTATAAATACTTTATACTAAAAATAAATACGTAATATATATATATATATATGATTATCACACAAGAGAGGAAAAATAGTGCTCTTTTACTTGAGTCAATAGTTTTCAAATCACGAATTCTAGGCGAAAGAGAGTTCCACAACCTTACTGCATGGACTGAAGACGGGATTAAAGAGAAAGTAAAGAGTTATCCCAAGGGAACATCCTCCCGTATCCTTTTCAACCGTTTCAATGTCAAGATGTATCTATAATACACACACAGACACGTACAAACTATCGCCTTAATAACATTAGTGTGATTACTAGTGTGATAATAACAATCCCTGGTAAGTAATAATAATAATAATAATTAGTAGCTTGGACCCTGTTCCCGATACCGGTGGGACACTATTTTTTATATTTTTAAATGTTTTTTTTATTTTCTTTTGAAATATTTAAAAATATAATTTATATGTATCTATACGAATAAACGAAATAATAATAATTAAATGTAATTTATATGGTGTTTACAATGAATAAAGGAAATAATAATAAGCCCTGACCCGGCGTAGCTTGGGCCCTGTTCCCGATGCCGGTGGGCTACTAATTTTTATATTTTTAATTTTTTTTTATGTGTATTTTTTTAAAGAAATATTTAAAAATGTAATCAGTACGTATATGAATTAAATAAATAGAATAATAATAACATCTAAGGAGGCTCTCGTTGGGCAGTTGGATCAAGGGCTTGATCCAGAAAGCTGCACTCCTGGACACAGCGCACATTGTTAGGAGATTCCTCTCTCAGGACCCCTGACCACCGGTAGTTTGGACCCTGTTCCCGATGCCGGTGGGCTACTACTTTTTATATACACGCATATATTTTTTTAATGTTGTAAAAAAAAAAATTAAAAATGTAATAGAATATTTATATAAAATAAATAAGTGGAATAATAATAATACTTAAATAAATTTGCATACCCATTAGTTGAAAAACATTAAATTAAATTAAATTACCTACATTACATTTCAGTTACAATTTTAAAATTAATAATAATAACACATTGTCAGATTTAGTTCATTAAGTAGTAGGTACAATGTCAGTTTCAGTTAATATAAGTGTCACGTTATTAGAGCCATAGTTTCCTTATAGAACCTCCATTATATGAAGTATTAGTTTTCTCAATAACATTATTTGAACCATGGCACTTTTCCTTTATATTCAGAAACCTTGGGGACTACTTTTGTTGTTTGGTCAGTCATTACTTTGCCTTCGCCACTTGAGGAAACTGTAATACGAAGACGATTATGAGCGAAACCGTAATATTTCCCATATTATGATGCAGTTCTCAAATTGTTTCTTTCTCTCCTTCCGAATGGTCCCCTGCCTCCACTATCTTGAGATAAAAGATCACAGCATGCTTCCAAACCCATTTCTCTGACAAATAAAGATAAACAAACTAAACACATACCCTTTTATACGAGGCTTCAAAATAATCAAAGAATGTTTCCTTAGAAAAAAATAGACGGAAAACTACACGATCGATTTTGAACGATATTCTGTAGAGCTTAAGGTATAATTTCATTTGTTTTCAAAATTGATAGTTCATCTCAATGAGTCTTTGTAGATTTCTTGAAGAACGCGGTAGAGGTGAGACAAGTATTAAAATCACACACAAATGTGCTTATGAGCGGTAGTACCGTATGGTGGTCGGACGTGCAGAATAGCATTATCCCATCTCTTCCCGTGGATGTCGTAAGAGGCAACTAAGGGACACACCAGAGAATGGGCAGCAACATTCCATGTGCATTGCAACAACTACACTGCGATCACCAACCCGCTAGCCAAGCGTGGCGATTATGGCAAACCCCTCCCCCAAAAAAAAAATGACCCATAATAAAGTAAAATGTGCGGACACATCGAACACCACTATGCGCATGGAGTTGCACCACCGGTAGGAGTATATGGTGGACATCTCACACATAAGTACAAAACGTTTTGGATACACATTTATTGTACGTACAGCTGATGAGTGGAATTCCCTGCCAGAGTCTATATTTCCTGATAGCTACAACCAAAGGGTCTTTAAGTCAAGAGTGAATAGGTTACTTCTAGGCAAGCGTGCTCCAACATCGACCAAATCATCGCTTACCATCACGTGAGATAGTGGTCAAACGCGAGCCTATCAATAATAATTAAAAAAAAAAAAACTACATTGCATATAATAGATTTGTTACGTCCATTACACCATTTTCTATCATAATTAAATATTCATAACAATTGCTAAATCCTACGCTCAGTTTAAATAACAAAATCGAACGCAGCAGAGACAATTGTGACTAAAATAATATACATTTAATATTTAAGCTGAAAATTTGAAATGCATGAATAATTTTAAAATCACGATACTCTTAAACCGTTTGAACCGCAAAATATGATTCCATTTATGCAAAATATATTGCACGAACGAGACTCAATTTTAAACTAATACTGTGTCACTTAACATTTATAGTTTTATATAAAAATTGCTCTCATTCGAGAACTTTACTGATTCGAGATACTATGATCTTGGTTAAGTAACGTTCTGGAACCTGCCAGATCGAATAGTCTTTACATTGATACACCATAATTCTTGTCGTTTCATTTTTAATTTTTAATTAAGTACCCATTTTATTATTAGCATAGCATAGTCGGCCTTATAATTTTGGTTCTAGGACATGCCAGTTTCCTCACGATGTTTTCTTTCACCGTTTTGTGAGCAGTGGTGATGAAATAAATTACACAAAGTAATGCGCCTGGCTGGGTTTGAACCCGCGACCTACAACTCCGTAAGTCGGGGCCATTACCACTCGGCCACCACTGCTCTAATATTATCTGCTATTTTATTTTTATTTTTTAATTGACGATTATTTTAATTTTACAATTATGACATTGTTTATTTTTATTTTACAATTTGACATTGTCATTTTATTTTTTTACAATTTGTAATATTTACTCTGTAAAGTGTTTATTATTGTGAATGTTCCCCACATAGGATTACTTACTTTTTCCTTTTCTTTAATTTTAACAAAATGTCTGGCAGTTTTGACAACTCTATGCGGCCTACTCAAATTTCCTTTCTTTGGTATTGTTCGTCAAGTCGTTGAGCTCCTTAATAATCCTGAGTTGAGCTATACGAATACTGAAAAATGCTTGTACTGATTGAACAGATCCACTCGAATCTGTGTGGTTTTTTCCTCAAAAAACAATCTCAGACACAAATCTGCATGGTTCTCATATGATTTGACCATTATATGTTTGCTGTATGTACTTTAAAAGAAACTGACCCCAGAGTTTGTTTTGGAATTTCTTCTCAGGATAGTCAGCTAGGAAACACCGGCCACATCTAGTTTAAATTGACGATAAAATTGACGTGTAAAAGTGTTTTTAAATAATTATCTATTTGCACAATAAATATCATTTATCATTGTCAGTTCACAGAAGAGGCACTAACTATAATACCTACTTTATTTTTTTTTCGGGGGGAAAATCATCCAATGACATCCCCCGCTCTTGGGCAGAGCGAGAAATAGTGTCAGACTTTTACTAACTAAAAACCCACTCCTGTTCCTTTGTTGTCTTTCATACCAGGGCCGAGTCTTCCTTTCAGAATCAGACCCGTGGCCCCAGTAGGCTTCGACCCTGCTGGACCCCTACGGTTGCTGACATCTCCTTGGGGCGCACGTGGAACACTACGCGCCATCGACGACTTGAGCTCGGTCCGAACGGTTACCGGACGGTTGGACGGTGAGCTACCCATTGCTCGCCGTCCGCAAGCCCGCGCGACTACCTGTGAGACCTACTGTGTCACCAAAAAGCACACTAGACAATAGGTAGGTACTATATTGACTATGACTATGTATCCTTTAAATATTGTGACTTAAGTGGCAAAGACAATATTAGTCATTAAGACAATCATTAATTTATTTAACAATTCATGTACACACATAAAATAAAAAGACAAGAAGAAGGAAGCAGAAAAATAGGAATAAAAGATCTCTTAGCTGCCAGTTGCTATTTTAATATCTATATTTAGTTTTTATTTTTACTTTATTTACATTGTTCTCACATGATAGCGACAAGAAACATGTAACAGAGATATTTGTAATTACATAACATGATTGAAAAGAGTATCCATGGAGTTTCTTACTCATTCTTCTCCATAGAGATCTACGCTTTGGAACGTGCAATTAGCATAATTTTTTCTGACTGACTGGCTTCTTGACATTTCAAAAGTGCCTGTAAATGGTTTATTTGAAATAAAATGCTTTAAATCTTTGATCACCTTTGTAAATCACACCACCACCACCTTCACCTTCACCTTTGTTTGATCATCTTTGTATGCGAAACGCACAGCGCCGTTCATAGTGGCAATACTCGAGGGAGGCCTATGTCCAACAGTGGATGTATTTCGGCTGAAATGATGATAATGACGATGAATTCAATATAATTAACTGGTTCATTTAGATGTCAACATCTATGTCATCACGTTGATAGAAAAAGAAGAGATCTTTAACATTATCCGTTCTTAAAAAAGATCCGCCTCAATTTCTATCAAGCATCCCTACGCTGAGGAGCCATTGATTTCCAAAAGCTTAGACAATTTCACTGGCGAGGAGGCCTCTCGATAAGATGGCCTATAAGGAGGGTCACGCTTCGCGCCATGATCAGTATTCAATTGTTTAGTCCTCCGGAATTTTCTCTTTTAAAATGCTAGCGAGTTAATCCGAAAATATAGACCTTGAAAAGAAAGGCCGGCTAACAATAAACGTAGGTTATATATTTTTGTTTGCCTCTGTTAAATTCTTATCAGGGCTTAAAAGCAGGTAAGTTTATTGAGTAGAAAAGAAAATAATGTGGGCTTATAGAATCGTGCTACCAGCAATTAGGAACTTCTGTAAGCTTCAAGATACATGAAAAGAAATATTAGCTTTCTTAATGTAAATGGCGAGATGATTAAGGGGGGAATTCACCAATAAAACTAATCGCGTTTTAACGTTTGGCTTGCATAATCGCGTTTAGCCGCTGTCACTAGTGTCACTTGTAAAAATACAACAAAAGAAAAATACAGACAAGTGACACTAGTGACAGCGGCTAAACGCGATTATGCGAGCCAAACGTTAAAACGCGATTAGTTTTATTGGTGAATTTCGCCCTTAGACGCCTACCGCAAGCTTGGCTCGAGGAGGTTCGAGAAAAGAATCCTTGAAAGGGTTTGGGGAGGCCTTTGCGCTGTAGGGCAATTTAGGTTACAAAGTCAAATAATTATGTAGGTCATCATCTCCCTTCATCAGCCCTTTCCCGACTAGCTTGGAGTCAGCTTCCAATCTAACCAGATGCAGCTGAATACCTATGTTTTACATGGAGAACCAAAGTCGACATAGCCCGAAGAATCGTCAAACTTAAGTGGCAATGGGCAGGGCATATTGCTCGCAGACCGGATGGCCGTTGGGGCCGCAAGGTTCTGGAATGTGGACCATGTACCGGAAGACGTAGCGTTGGAAGGCCTCATACAAGGTGGATCGATAACCTGGTAAGGGTTGCGCGAATCCGATGGATGCGAGACGCACAGGACTGTTCATTGTGGCGACACTTGGGGGGGGCTATGTCCAACAGTGGACGTCTTTCGGCTGAAATGATGATGACTCATAAAAAATATTATGATTAATTTGAATCCTCGCAAGCAAAAGCTTTCTCAACTTGCTCTGGATTCTAAAGAATCTGCAGTTTATCTATGCGAATACCAGTTTCAAAGAAATAAAATTATTCGATATTAAAATGACTAAGCGTTTCGCGTCGTCGTTTATACCGCGTCTTTCCGTCCGATTATAATTTAGGTAAAGACATCACACTCTAGCTTTGAAGAAAGGCTAAAGTGAATAGGTTCTTAATAAACTAGTGCGCCTCACCATCAACGATTGTATCACTGCTTACCATCAAATGGGATCGCACTAAAGAATCTATGTACAAAATTTCATAATTGTATCATGAAAAATCACAAAGTTATAAGCTTGATAAGTCATCAAAAATACATAGTCACTGAGGCATCCAGGCGACTGAGGGGTTCTTTTGCACTTGCACCCAACTATTTCCTGGCGTCTAATGCCCGCCATGACCTGCCGTGACCTGTGGTATACTTAGTGTCAGTGGTGTCTAACTTGTGAGCTTTTTAAATATTTTTGAGAAAAAATATAAGTAAAAAGTTTCGCATAAATAAAAATAATGACTATCTATCAGAAATTTAAAGACCGGGCACAGAGCCAACAAAACGCTAGTAACAATATAATAATAATAATTTATTACACCAAAAAATACATATTAGACAATTTGTTATGACATTAAAATTGTGCCTAAATTAAAATGTGCTGCAGAACTAGGCTAGGAGCCTGTATTTCGGCACGCAGCGCCTCAAGTCCTGGTACTGGATCTTCTAGTATGAGCTCATGCGAGCAAATGCTATCATCGTTTGTATTAAATGAAATTGAAATAAATTAGTGATCCACGAACGAAACACCAGGTCAAAGAACACATTTCACAAAGAGCACACATAGTTAAGACGTTTCCATGTAAATTGAAGCTAAAATTAATTTAGTGCTAAAACTGGGGGGTGCTGGTAGTGCCTTAATACCTCTTAAATGGGCGGAGGGGTGCTAAGTACCCACTAGCAAAGTGCACGCTCGCTTGCTTAATATAATTAAGCTCATTACCTTGTCGAGATATTGATCAAATGTAGCGAGGTGACTGTGCTGATCCGGAGTAGATGTAGAGGATGGCAAACTAACCGAAAACGGGTATGTTGTAATGGTTTTTTCCGTGCTACCCGTCATTTGACTGACCTAAAAGCGAAAAAAACTTCAACTACCTAAGTTGAAGTTTTGAATCTATATAATATAAAAGCGAAATACCAATCCCTGATAAATTAATTGATTTATTTATTTATTTAAACTTCATCTACAGTAGTGGTACATAGGCGGACTTAATGCAACAAAGCATTCTCTACCAGTCAACCTTTGGGTTAAAAGAGACAACACTGTGGTAGGTGTGAAAACTATAACACCTACAAACTTAATATTTGGCAAGTAGGTTCCTTATAGGGTGTAGACATCCGCTAAGAACGGATTTTCCGAAATTCACCCCCTAAAGGGATGAAACGGGGGTCCAAAGTTTGTATGGAGAAACCTACTTTTACGCGGGTGAAATCGCTAACAAAAGCTAGTATAACATATTTTTAAGTCAGCTGAGCTCACAACCACTATGAGGAGCCAAGTAATGCGGTTGCTGTGGTCGAAATCGGCTAGATGGCATCATAATCATCATTATTTTTAGGGATACATACCTCAGTGGGCAAAACGGAACTCTTATAGGACCACTTTGTTATCTGTCTGTCCGAAACTTCTCAGGTCTGCTTCCCTTTGAACCTGTAAAAAAAATAGTTTTCTAAATTAACGCAATCTAAATATAAAGCTATTTATGCTCCGTTTATGGCGCATAGTTTGATATTCGCAAGGAAATTAAAACCTAGAATTCTCGTTGATCTAGAATCCTGAAATTTGGCAAAAAGCCCCGTAGCACAAATAAAAGGGAAAGATCTGAAAATTTGTAGTTACGTCATAAAATAATTACACTTTCGCGATTCGGAAAAATCTTTGAGACTCGATTCAAACTATTTACATAAGTTTGTACGGAACCCTCAATGAGCGAGTCCGACTCGCACTTGACTGGTTTTTTTTTAAATTATTTACTTAAGCCAACAAAAAACAAATAAAAACTGTGAATATTCTTTTACAATAAGATAGTAAGTTCATTTTGTATATACCTACAATTAAACATACTTTTGCACTCTTATTTTCTTAATAATCTTTTATTTTCTTATGCACCTGTAATGTTTTCTCTTCACCACCCTTGGTTGACTGGTAGAGAATGCCTAAGGCTAAGTCCGCCTTTGTACTTTTATGTTGCATGAAGTTTAAAAGAAAAAATCAACCCAGCACGGTCCTCCTTCATAGAAACTCTAAGGAGGATATCCTCCTCTTCATAAGGAACTTAAAACAGACCTCGTTATAACAGATAAACAAATAAACCATTTGAATGAGTTCGTTTAATTAAAGGAGAGCTTGCAGGTCTTAATTAAATTAATGGGCGAATATTTACTGTAGAAATGAAATCAGTTTAATGGCCATAAGTGTTAAGGATGTTCTGTTTGTTGCGCTATCATTTTCAAGGTAAGTAAAAGGGAATATACTCTTTTTTTATTAGCCTGTTCACTTTTACTGCTGTATGGAATAAGAGTCCCTGGAACGCAAAGGGCAACTGCAGGAACACATGTGGGCTTAGCATAGCATAGTCAGCCTATAATGTTTCCACTGTTGTGACTCAGGCCTCCTCTCTAGGTAAGGGAATGGGCCGTAATCCACCACGCGGGCTCAGTACGGGTTGGTGGATGTCACATGTCTTCGAATTTTTGGTTCTAGGACATGCCGGTTTCCTCACGATGTTTTCCTTCACTGTTTTGTGAGGAGTAGTGATGAAATAAATTAGACAAAGTAATTCGCTTGGCTGGGTTTGAACCCGCGACCTACAACGGCACAGGTACTCGAGCCTGCGCCTACGGTGGCCGGCAATTGGGCGCGAGGACCTTTGCCCCGCGCGAAGCAGTAATGGTAGCAAAGGAGGCAGCCGGGATTCCGATCCCGATTTCCGGCCACCATAGGCGCGGGCTCGTGAATGGCGAGCAATGGGTAGCTCGCCGTCAGACCGTCCGGTAACCGTCCGGACCGAGCCCAAGTCGTCAACGGCGCTTAGTGATCCACGCGCGCCTCAAGGAGATGTCAGCAACCCTAGGGGCCCAGCAGGTTTGAAGCCTACTGGGGCCATGGGTAATGTGAAAGAGATCCCGGGGTCCTGGAACAATGGCAAAGAAGGAACAGGAGTGGGTTTTTAGTCAGTAAAAGTCTCACCCTCGCGCTCCGCCCAAGAGCGGGGGATGTCATTAGGTGATGTTCCCAACAAAAAAAAGGTAGTTAGTAAGAACAGATGCACCAACCATTCAGAAAAAAAAAAATCAAAAAGCTACCCAAAAAGCTCCCACACTGCCCCAGTGTCAAGGTCTGTAATTAGCCTTCGAGAGACAGCGTCACCGTCACCGTCTTATCAGCGTGACACAAAAGACAGCTTATCTTTACGGCGGCCGTGCTTTTACTACTTTTGACCCTCTTTGATCAGCCCTATGGACGAGATTGGAAGGAAGATAATGTGTTTGATACGCTGTTTGAACTTTGTCGTCCTAAATAATCCCAAAGGATTCGAAATTTGGTGATGAGTATGGCTTGATATATTTTAAAAATAGCCTATACTAGCAACCCGACCCAGCTTCAAACGAGTGTTACAAATTGTGGAAATGATCGACTTTTGTCTATTATAACCTGCATTTATTATATACTTAAACTATCCTCATGAATCATTCTGTCTATTTATTAGTAAAAACCGCATAAAAATCTATTCAGTGGTTTTGAGTTTATCGCGAAGGACTGACGGTTGCACTTGGGGGATTTAAAAAACTAATTTTATTATACACCATTACACATATCAAACTTAAGTGGCAATGGGCAGGGCACATTGCTCGCAGAACGGATGGCCGTTGGAGCCGAAAGGTTCTGGAATGGCGACCACGTACCGGAAGACGTAGCGTTGGAAGGCCTCCTACAAGGTGGACCGATGACTTGGTAACGGTTGCGGGAGTCCGATGGATGCGAAACGCACTAAACCGTTCATTGTAGTGACACTTGGGGGAGGCTTATGTCCAACAGTAGACGTCTTTCGGCAGAAATGATGATGATGATGATGACACATATCAAAAGGAAACTATGTATGTGTTTTAATATATATATACAAGGGCCGCCTTATCGCATTCTGCGATCTCCGCTAGAGAGCGTCACTTTAAATTTGAGCAATATTTTGGAAATGTACAAGTGAAGCCCTTTCAAATGATACCAAACACGGCGTATTTACTTTTTGTCCGCTAGAGGGCGCTCTATCGAGTTTTATGACACGTCACGTAGCCTATATTCAGCGGACAATTAAGATGGTTCTAACGATACCTCATATGTCGAGTTCCGATAAGTAGATTAGGAGCTATGAGGGAACAGATGAACATACTCACATGCATACATACATACATAGCCTGTCAAAATCATAACCCTCCTTTGGCTTTCATGTCCTCGTGGGGGCGATTGGCGGCAGTGATCTCTCGCGCCGGGCATTGGTACAGGACATGGTCTGGAGTGAGTAGGAGTGGCAGGCGGTCGCCTCCTTCTGCGAAGCAGTAATGCTAGCAAAGGAGGCGGCCGATCGCGTGAGGCAACGGTCCTCACGCCCTAACCGCCGCCGGAATTCCGATCCCGATTTCCGGCCACCAGTAAAAGTCTGACACTATCTCTCGCTCCGCCCAAGAGCGGGATTTGTCATTAGATGATTTTCCCACCAAAAAAAAAACCCTCCTTTGACTTTGCCGTAGTCGTGTAACAAGAAAAACATCGACAAATTAAAAACAAGTGCACAAAACTATTTCTTCTTCAAAATACCACAGCACGGCTACATATTTGAAAGTTATGAGTTTTTCTCGTTCAATAAGCATCTGTTTATCGTTCAGATATTACAAGAATATTATAACAGGCAGTTTGTCTGGAGAATTTTATTAAAACCAAGCCACGTCGAATAAGTTTCGCATACAAAGGGGACTCTGATTTATTAAGAAAAGATCTCCGTTGGGTTCCTGATAGATTGGCTCACGTAAACAATATTCCGTTATTGGCCAAGATTATTTGAATACCTTCAAAGCTGTTGTTTCAATGTGGGCTTAATACCTTTTAGGGTGGGTTTAACTGCTGATCAAGATTTAATATTGATTCACCCGTGATTGGTAAAATATTTGGTATAGAAACAATGAGAGGGATCAGCTCGCTCGGGTACCTTGGAAAGGTACAAAGGGTTAAGAAATTGAAATTTTGGTCTTCTAGGAAAAATGGCGAGACAGACTTTAACAATAAAAAGGAGTTACTTATAACAGTTGTAGAGTTATTACACTTATCTATAATAATTTAAGTTTTTAGGGTTCCGTACCTCAAAAGGAAAAAATCCTTATAGGATCACTTTGTTCTACCTCTGTCTGTCTGTCTAGACTCTTTATCTCGATAACGCATGGAGATATCGAGTTGAAATTAACACCATATACTCAGGTCTGTGGTTCCTTGAAGCTGTAAAAAAATCAAACTTCTAAGTTATCGAAAAAAAAGATACGGCCATTTATGTTCCAAAAAACGTGTATTTCGTGTCCATGGAGTTTCTTGCACATTCTTCTCAATAGAGATCTACGCTTTGGAACGTGCAATCAGCATCATTTTACTAACTTCTTGACGATTCAAAAGTGCCTGAAAATGGTGATGATTTGGTTTAATTTGATTAGATTCATCGAAGTTATAATTTCCATAAAAATATTTACAACAACACAATTTGTTCATCAGTCAATAAAAGGCGGACAATTTTGTGTATTTTATCACATTTTTTTTCAGATATTCTGTTTTTATACCTACCTATGACATTGACAGACAAATTGATACATATCATTGTCAACACCATAAGCAAAACAAAAACAAAAAAAACAAAATATCGAACTCAAAACAGACATCGTCCTTTTTGAGAACTGTCGGTAAAAATTGATTACCTCAGGGAGAGCCAGTCAAAAATGTATAAAGCTCTTCACAAATGATTCTTAAACATGTAACATATATATTTTTAACGGGAATTTCGACGTGTTTTTCATCCAGAGAAATGAAATATAAATTAGCACTTCGCATCCATTCGTTTGATAAAGTACGGAGCGCAATTATTTGAATTTTAACGTCCTTGTTAATTCGACTTTTGTGCGATAGAGAGATGGTTTATTTCGAATCGGAATTAATGTTATGGGCAGATCCCTTTATTGCGACAAGATTTTGATTAATCAGGATTGTTTTATTCAAATTAATGGCGATCGGCTGGCTATAAAAAATGTCATGGAATTACCGAAAAACGAACCAGTTTAAATGACATAGCTCGCAAGTTTTTTCAAGCTAAAATGGTAACTTCGAACTGGTACGACCTGTATGTAATATTTGACAGCATGGTCGACGCAGACAACAGACCTGATGGTTTCCACTATCTTGGACACAGTAAACAGTTACAGTAAGTATTACCTGATTTTTTTTTAGAGTCCTGACCACAAGTTCTTCCACAAGGTAGACCAATGACCTGGTGATGATCACGGGAATTCGATATGTGAGTGGCCTAAAATAAGTGACGGTTTTCTATCATTTACATTTCAGGGAGTGTGCATTGGAATTCCACAATTTAATTCCGCCAAGTCTGTTCCATCATCGGAACACTAGACGTATGGTGTTACGCCATCGGTACATGGTGGACATCCCACCTATACGTACAAAGCGTTTTTGTAAAACATTTATTATGCGTAGGTACAGCTAAGGAGTGAAATTCTTTGCCGGAGTCTGTGTTTCCTGATAGCTAGAACCTACAGGTATTTAATTCAAGAGTGAATAGGTTACTAGAAATTATTCTAGTGCTAGAATAATTTTAACAATTAAGATCTGGACCTGTACCATGACGTTCAAAGTAAGATTGTTTCATTCGTATTTCCAGTGTGGGTAAGAGATGGCGCTAGACAACCTGTATAGCTCTGTCTCTTACCGACACTGAAATAAGAATGAAACAATCTTACTTTGAACGTCATGGTAACCCTGCTGATCTGATCTGATGGTAAGCAATAATGTTATCGCTTACCATCACATATCTTTAAATGATGATAAATAGAAAAACAAAAACTAAATTGGGATAAGAGCAAAAGATGATGAGAGTTAAATTTCTTCGTAAATAAATTTTACTTCGTTCAATATTTTAATTGAGTACAATAATCCTGTTTTACTAAACAACAAATATATTATACAAAATAGAAATCTTTTTCTGAAAACAGCATCAAATTAATTAAATACTCGTATGGGGAACCTCACTCTTCCTGCGTGGTTGAAAAACATCTCAATATTTCATTTGTACACACGTAGGTAACCTAATTTCAGTGACGGCATATGTCATTGTGTGCATTCTTATTGACAGTTTCCTCTTTCTCCAGATTTGAAAGGTTTATAACTCATTTAATATTGAACGAGTTTAAAAATTCTTTTCAATACCCGCTCTTATCCCACCGACTTTTTTTTTGCACTAGAGCGGAAAAGTGTGCGTGCTCGCCTCCGCCACAATTTTATTACATTTATCGTATCAGACTGGGTGCGCGTCAAAGACATTAAATACACTTCTGGACACATCTATTGGCCCACCTTGTATTTTCAGTTTCGTTTGGTCCTAGCTAAAATTTTATATTAGGTCGAGCAAAAAGTTTTTATGCAGTTTTGAACCTGGCACATTCACAATTTCATTCAATAGTCTTTTTTTGAATTTCGAACACAGAATTTAAAGAAACAAAAGACAATTTGGAGCCTGTTTGTTGATATCAAACAATCAAATACTAAGAAAACTTGGTTTTATTGGTTTACTTGGATTTCATTCTTGAAAAAGTGATTGATATCTTTGGTTTTGCAACAAACATTACTTATTCTTAACATTAAGGTGAGGTTCTATCAATAATCTATGGATACTTCACCTGAAGTCTAAAATTGTGTTACATGGCAATGATGGTAGGAAGAAGGTCTACCGGCGTAAGGGAGAGCGTTTCGCACAATGCTGCTTTGAAGAGAGGGTTGCTTATGGCGGTGGCTCATGGACTGTCTGGGGCGGTATATCCGCGAGCGGCAAAACTCAACTTGAGGTTGTTACAGGACCACGGCTGCCAACATTAGATGCTGAAAGGTACATTCGTGAGTGCTTAGAACCTCACGTGATACCACACGCGGACTATGTGGGCCCAAATTTCCTTTTTATGCATGATAATGCAAGAGCCCATGCGGCCGGCATCGTCAGGGAATATCTTCGGGATGTGAACATCACAGTTATGGACTGGCCAGCCAGAAGCCCAGACATGAACCACATTGAGCACATGTGGGACGAGCTAAAAAGAGTTAGGGCTCGTCAGCCAGTTGCCCAGACGATGCAGGAGTTGAAAACTGACTCATCTTTTTCAGATTTTAACGCAATCTTTGATTTCATTCGAAGGAATCATAATCTCATAAATTACAATAAAGAAAACAGCCCTAACTGAAATACTTTCAAATTCTTGCGACGCTCCAGGACACCACACGGCAATAACCCAAAACGTCTAAACAAAAACTCATAAACAATTCAAGATCAACTCCAGCCCGCCAGAGACAAAGAATTAAACTTCCAGAAGAGCTTCTTGTTTCTCTATGGCAAATAAACTTTAATTACAAAATCATCTCAAGCGTTAAATTATATATTTCCCTGGATTATTTAGTGACATGTCTAAACTTTAAAGAGGGAATCTCAGAGGTATGACCTCAATTAGAGCGCTTGCTGCCCTCGCGGGGTAAGTTGGAACACAAGTTACAAACCATTTGAAGTTCAATGTACCCTGTGGGGCAGTTCTTGTATTCCTAATTCAATGTTTAGATCTAAAGTGGGGTAGCAATCGCTGCTATGAGACGGATAGTTCGGAATTTCATAAATTCCATTAGTGAATATTTTAGTGAAAGAAAGAAAAATAATTTATTTGGTACAGCACAAGGCACAAACACAATATAGGTCAACACGAAACAAAAATAAAAACAAGAAGCAAAAAATGTAGTTGTGTGCCTCACGGCTGCACCAAAATAGGTCCAGTTCAGCATGAATGTCAGACAACTAGTGCCTGACGCTGGTTTTCAACTGAACCTGTGGTTGTGACGCAACGGACGTAAAACAGTTTTGGAGTGTAATATATAATTATATATGTATCGGTGATGCATACTTAAATAATATAAACCATCAAAATAATGTTGTGTTAATTATAATAAATATGTGTAAGATAGTGTGTTTGTTAAAAGTGTGAAAAATAAATAATAGACGAATAAAACAAAATGTAACGACAGAGAGAAAACAAGTGTGTGTGAGTAGTAGTGTGAGTTTTTACTCGTGGCGTCGCTCGGGTATCCTTTCCCGCAGGATCTGTTCGGACATGAGATTGCGAGTTCGAAACCGGGCAACCAATGTGAATATTTACTTTTCTAAGATAATCTAGGACATTACTGACACCACGTGTCTCAGAAAGCACGTAAAGACCAGCCCCCCTAGCCAAGTCATAAACGATAAACGTAAACTCTCAGTAGTCTTTAATAGATTTTCAACTTTATGTTATTGGATATAAAGTTGAAAATCTATTGAAGATTATATAGTGTTTTCGTTCGTTCCGGTCGCTAACGCTCAGTAGTCTTTAATATATTTTCAACTTTATGTTCTTAGGTATAAAGTTGAAAATCTATTGAAGATTACTAAGCGTTCACCTTTATCGTTTGCAACTTGGCTAGGGGGTCTCGGTTGGTCTCGGTTGTCATTCGTAGATCTTTGACAGTCGTTACAGGTAGTGAGACGCCAGAAAGTGTGACCATCAGTCTATCCAAGGTGTTTCGTGTTGCCCAGTAAGTGGGTTGTTGAGGTCTGAATGGCAGTCGCTCCATCTAAAACACGGGTATACAGCAGCATCCGGATAGACTGGAGGCCGACCCCCAAGCTAGTTGGGAAAAGAGCCAGCAGCCTTTTTTAATGTTCCCAGCAGTGGGAACATTAAAAAAGGCTGATTATGCTTATTATTATCTTCTATATAGGGTGACTGGTAATTAGTGTACGATACTTAAACACATGATTGTGCTCATGATAACAAACAATTTTTATTATGGGAACAAACCTGAAATCGCGAAAAAAAATCAGCTGTTCAGTACATTTACGTTTGCCTAATGTACTGAACAGCTGATATTTTTTTCGCGATTTCGGCTTTGCTCCCATAATAAAAATTGTTTGTTATCATGAGCACAATCACATGTTTAAGTATCGTACACTAATTGCCAGTCACCCTATATATATAAAAGTAGAAACTGACTGACTGACATATCAACGCACAGCCAAAACTACTGGGACTAGGAACCTGAAATTCTGCACAAAGCTTCCTTTTATGACGTAGGCGTGCACTAAGAGAGGATTTTCCAAAATCCAGCCCTAAGGGGATGAAACGGGGGTCCAAAGTTTGTATGGAAAAACCTTTTTTCACGCGGGCGAAGCCGCTGGCAGAAGCTAGTATTATTATTTATGTTTTTATTTATGTATATCTCAAGTATCTACACATCAGGACAACATGTGGAATCATTGAAACAGGTGCGATATCGGTAAAATAAATGTGAAAATTGTATTGTAATATTGACTACCTAGTGAGAGCAGTGGTGGCCAAGTGGTAACGGCCCCGACTTACGAATTGTTGGTCGCGGGTTCAAACCCAGCCAGGCGCATTACTTTGTGTAATTTATTTCATCACCACTGCTCTCAAAAACGGTGAAGGAAAACATCGTGAGGAAACCGGCATGTCCTAGAACCAAAAATTCGAAGACATGTGACATCCACCAACCCGCACTGGGCCCGCGTGGTGGATTACGGCCCATTCCCTCTCCTAGAGAGAGGAGGCCTGAGTCCCAGCAGTGGGAACATTAAAAGGCTGAATATGTATGTATGTATTGACTACCTCGTCGAAACTTGCCAAGCAGGCCGACTCGATATTTACGCTGCCTAATACTGCGAAAATATTAGAATCTGTTACGTCCTCATTTTAATAGAACACTCACATATATTTTAATCTGTCTCCTTTCATTCAGTCCATCCGAAGGTTGTCCGTGAGAGATTACCCTGTGCGATAAGAGCGCCCATTGTACTTACACTTGTTTTTGTAAATGTTTGTCCCGTGTTTTTTTTTTTGTATACGATTTACCATAAATAATAATAACTAAGGGACTGTATTTATTTATTTATTATATACTTTATTGTAGGTACATAAAGAAACATAAATTTAAAGAAACAAGTAAATTAAAAAAAAAACTAGATAGCTAATATCACTAATTTTAAATTTAAAAGTACTTTAATACAATACACATCTAAATAAAATTAAATTTCAGAGTCTACGCCTTATACTTTTTTTTAAATTTGTATTTGAATGAAAAATTTGGGCCTTATTTTCATAAAACAATAAAAAGTCGATGAAAAGAAATCCACAGGGCATGAGAAGTGTTTAGGGGTCTGAAAGGATAGCAGGTGACCCCTCCCGTCGACTATTTCAATTTGGCATACGATGCACCAAACACCCTGTATACTTTATTGTAGGTAGGTACATAAAGAAAGATAACAAAGAAAAACTTTACAACTACAATGGGCGGCCTTATCGCATCGTATTCTATATCAAAAAAAAAAGTAAAAAAACTAAAACCCGACTACGACAAAAAAACGACGAAACTAAAAGTATGAAACAAGATTTCCAGGATGCTGAAATAAACAAGGTAAAAAGAAAAGCCGCAGTCACACGTTATAGGTAACAACCGAAACACTTTAATAACGTGTGACTACGGCTTTTCTTTTTACCTTGTTTATTTCGGCATCCTGGAAATCTTGTTTCATACTTTTAGTTTCGTCGTTTTTTTGTCGTAGTCGGGTTTTAGTTTTTTTACTTTTTTTTATTTAAATTATTTTGGTGTTAAATCACTGTGCTTCTGTATCATTTGCAAAAGCTAAATTTAAAATTTCTAATTAATAATGGTAAATTAATTTTTGGCCACCAGAAGGCGCCACATTGAATTTTGATGATATATTTTGATAAGTACCAGTGAAGCCCTTTCAAATGATATCAAACACGGTGTATTTATCTTAACATTTTTTTTAACACATGACTTCTTGTCCGCTAGAGGGCGTCACTTTAAATTTGAACAATATTTTGGAAATGTACAAGTAAAGCCCTTTCAAATGATACCAAACACGGCGAATTTATCTCCATTTTTATTTTTTACACATTACTTTTTGTCCGCTAGAGGGCGCCATATCAAGTTTTGTGACACGTCACGTAACCTATGTTCAGCGGACAATTAAGACGGTTCTAACGATACCTCATACGTCGAGTTCCGATAAGTAGATTAGGAGCTATGTGGGAACAGATGAACAAACTCACATACATACATAGCCTGTCAAAATCATAACCCTCCGTAGTCGGGTAAAAACGACATACTTTCTGAATTACTACTTTTATTACTTTTATTACTTGACGAATACACAAACCTTCCGAAGTCAAAAGAAAAAAAGATACCTAAGATAAATGTAAGAGATCTATGTCTGTCCTGCCAGAAGATATGTTCCAACAAATATGTTAACACGCCCACAATCAACAGCTCAGCTCGGAAAACCCTCCGGCCAAAACAACGCAAATTCCATTTAAAGTAACAAGGTTCCAAGCCACTTTTTATCACCAACGCCATCACATTCCAAATTCACGGGGCGACAGCTAAATTACTTAAATCAACTTAAGTGTCGGGAGACCGTTTGCAAGTTGTGTCGTTACGAGAACTTTGGCTACAAAGGGCCAAGGCCCGCAATTAAATGAAAATAAAAATAATATCTGCGCTTGTAAGGAACCGTAGCGAGACGTAATGGTCCTTAAGATGTGGAAGAGTTGAAGATATGAAGGGCAATGGGGTATGCCCTTGAAAGAAGATTCTGCGAGAATTTTGTGGCCCTTAGTTTTGCGTGCCTTTTCGTGTCTCTTAAACAAATAGGAGTTCGTGTTTTATTTTCGTGAAGAAAATACGATTTGTCACAGTTTTGTTTGTTAGTAGAATTAATAGGCACTTATGTGGTAAGGTCAGGTATGTTGGCTTTACAAAGTCTTTTGTATCATGAAATTTACTGTATGAGTATGTTGCTTGAGAGGGACCTTTTTCACTCGCCTCTCGTCAACATCGAGCATGGTCTAAAAGCTTGTTACTTCATCTAATGCAATCCAACGTGATCTATGACGAAAAGGCAACGCGAAAAAAGAGAGATAACGCCTGAAAATTTTGTTCGGTAATTCCGTGATTTACTCGAATATTTGACAAAACTTGTTTTTTTTAAACCCTTAAAAAATTTGAAAAAAAAATGTCGTCATTTAGAATCTTGATTAAATTTGCAAGGCTTTTTGACTTTTTTAATTTTTGAGTAAATCATGAAGTGTCAAAGTTCATGCAAAATAGCAAATTTTCAGAGGTCTTTACTGGATTAGTTTTAGACAAATTTATAAATTGATTTCAATAGAAGCCTAGATAATATCCACAAGATACTGTGTTTAAAAAAATATCTAATGAAAAATGTGTAATAACGTCATAATCGCGTAAGAGCGGTTGTATGAATAACAGTGAAAATGTATGTCAAGTTGCATCCCCTTATTTTTTAGTTTTGGACAATAAATGATTACTTATTTACTTTATCGTTTAAAATGTTCTAAGATTAAGACTCAAACGATATTATAGAAAATGCGTCTTCAACCTGAATCTTGCAATAACAAACGCTCGATTTAAAATGGCAGCCTCCATTGTCTCGAAGTAAACTGGAGGAAAATCGTCTCTTACACCATCTTATATACGATCAATATGACGCCATTATATTTTATTATGTACATACATAGATACAGATCGGTGTTTTCCTCAGGGGTCTGAAAATATAGATGCTTTTATAAGACGGCTGATATCTGAGCCACTTTGGGGAATCGGAAGGAGTGTGATACTTGGATATGACGCTGAAAGACGTGTACAATGTGAAAACGATGATACAAAAATAAATGAGTGCGCTGGCAACACACACACACATACTTCTTAGGAATATTTGTAAATTAAACTAGCTGCTGGCAGCGGCTTCGCCCGCGTGGTAATAGATTTATGATCTAATGGGGTATAAATACCCCATTTTTTCTGCATTTATTTGGTAGGTCTAGTTTTTAAGGTTCCGTACCTCAAAAGGAAAATACGGGACCCTTGTAGGATCACTTTGTTGTCCGTCTGTCTGTCAAGACCCTTTATCTCGGGAACGCGTGGAGGTTTCGAGTTGAAATTAAAACTACGACCTATTGTCAGACTAAACAAAAAAAATCGAGTCTCGAAGGAGTTTGATATCGAACAATATGACACGAAATTTTTATAACATAAGATAAAAACACCTCTATTGGAAAAAAAAACATTAATGTTTTTTACAGTCGAGTTTTTTGTTTTAATTTGATTGTTTTATTTAAACAACTAAACAAGTAAAAAAGCTCAGTGCTCAGCGTAGCTTTAATATGAAGATACAGACGCGTATAAATTCATTTAAAAAAATTATTTACCTACATAATATATTATTTTCAATGGGAAAAGTCCCAGAACGCTGGCAGCATAGCCAGGTTGAATAATAATGCTTATTTGTTGGCTATAGCTTCTGGTCACATGAAGAGTCGTGAGTTGTTCGGAACCCCAACACTAGGGGGTTCGACAGTTAATCCCAAACGGCTCAAACTTATAAAATATTTGCGTTTGAAGTCACAACCACCTTTTTTTTAGGTAAGAAATCATCAAATGACTTCTCTCACTCTCTGTGGAGCGAGAAAGAGTGTCAGACTTTTACTGACTAAAACCCACCTGGTAACTTTTCACCACCCTCGCCTTCCTGCTTAAAACAGAACATCTCCCGTCTGGACGCGATTTGCAGTGGTCTATATGGAGAGCACTAAATCGGTTGCGAACCCAGGTAGGCTGCTGCAAACACAACTTGGCAAAATGGGGTTTTATAGACCCGTCGGATACTCAATGTGAGTGCGGTGCTCCTGTTCAAAACATGAGCTACATACTAGAATGCCCCAAGTGCCCATACACCTGCACTTTGGAGGATTTGATGAGTGCTACCGATGCTGCTATTAATGTAGCCACCTATTGGGCGTAAACAGTTTGACGAGTTTACCATCGAATCGATAAGAAGAAGAAGAAGCCTTCCTGCTTATCAATGTTTTAATTTATCTTCATAACGATGCTTGAAAGGCAAAAAATACTAAGCGACATTGAATGAACTTTACAGGAGACTGACCAAAGCTAAATTTTTTTAGAAAAAAAATTGTTAGTTAAAAAAAAGTCGGATTCAGATACTATTACCATGATTTTAATAGTATCTAAATCCACATATTTCGTCATTTTTATCAATTTTATTTTGTAAAATTTTACACAATGTCGCTTAGTAATTTTTGCCTTTCAAGCGTCGATATCGTTGTATCTACATTGAATAGGGTGTAGAATTGTTACATTATTATTCCAGTATTGTAGAAAGAAGGTTTCAGCAGTAGGTAGATACACCGGTTTTACGCACGTCGAACCTAAAACTTTTTTCACGATCGATCTTACCAATCACAAGAGACCAATTAGTGGCTTCGAAACTAGACCTTGGTACGGCTTACAATTTCAATCACCAAGAGTACCCACCTCGAGAAAAATATTATCTAAAAGTCTGGTCTTGAGAAAAACGCGTCCATTTTGCCCGAATACCTTCGATAATAATTAGTTTGAGGCTTCTGTTAGCCAGCTGTTGTATCTCTAATTAACTGAAGAAAGTATAACTTATGAAGTAATTACGTAGTTAATAAACGAGAATAACGTATTATATTGCCTGTTGCTTTGTCTGTATAAATGTTTTAGATAAATGTTTAATAATGTTTTTGTCATTTCTAAGCGATTATAAGTAGTTGTTTTTAGGGTTCCGTATCAAAAGGAAAAAACGGAACCCTTATGTCTGTCTGTCTGTCTGTCTGTCAAGTCATTTTATCTCGGGAACGCGTAGAGGTATCGAGTTGAAATTAAAACTGTATACTCAAGTCTGCGGTCCCTTAATGCTGTGAAAAAAATCAAGCTCCTAAGTTAACGAAAAAAAAAAAAGATACGGCCATTTATGTCGCAAAAATACGTGTATTTCAACACTCTCAAAGGAATCAAAATTCATTGGGTATTGGCAAATTTGGGATGAAGCAAGGTCTCATAACACAAGTACAGGAAAAAATCTGAAAACTGTAAATTTGTAGTTACGTCACAAACAAAAATTGCGATTCCAAAAAATGTTTTCATAGGTAAGTTTGTACGGAACCCTCAGTGCGCGAATCCGACTCGCATTTGCCTGGTTTTTTGAGATGACTAAGGTTAGGTGTAACTTAAGCACCTGAATAGGTTAACTTAATAGGGTCCGGTCCTGATTCAGGCTATGGTACGGATTGAGAGGAAATGGGAGGCGATCACCTCCTTCTGCGAAGCAGTAAAATGTCGATCGTTTCTAAGCGGTTTAAGTAGGCATTTTTTGAGATGATTAATACCTGTTTATGCCACAGTTAAAACTTAAGTTAGGTAAAACTTAAGTACCTTAATTGGCCAGCGCGTGAATCCGGCATTGGATCAGGCCATGGTACGGAGTGAGAGGGAATGATAGTTGGTCGCCTCCTTCTGCGAAGCAGTAATGCTAGCAAAGGAGGCGGCCGAAACCGTGAGCCGGAGACACCCCGGGCGTTGGAAGTAGCAGGACGATTTCCGGCCACCGTGGGCACGGATTTGCGAAAGACGAGTAATCGGTAGCTCGCTGTCCGGCCGTCTGGTAACCGTCCGGACAAAGCCTGACTGGCCGACGGCACGTAGTGTTCAACGCGCGTCTCAAAGAGATGTCAGCAAAACCGTAGGGGCCCAGCAGGGCCGAAGCCTACTAGGGCCATAGGTTGACTTCTGAAAGGGAAACCCGTGGTCCTGGAAAGTAAAGGGCAACTAAAGGAATATAGGTGTGGTTTTAGTCAGTAAAAGCCTAACACACCCTCTAGCTCCGCCCTAGAGCAAGAGAAGTCATTAAATTATTATTTAATTGATATAAACCAGTGCTTGACTGCGATCCCACCTGATGGTAAGCAGTGATGCAATCATGATGGTGAGGCGCACTAGTTTATTAAGAGCCTATTTACTCTAGCCTTGAAGACACCTAAATTGTAATCAAAAGGGAAGACCGCAGCAGGCAAATTGTTCCAGTCCTTCGATGTAATGTAAACGCTTAGATCGGACCGTTGAAGTTTCAACAACGTAAGGGTGGATACTCGCCGTACGTCGGGTTGTCCGATAGTAGAAAGGAGATGGCGGAATCAAGTCAATCAAGTTAGTCATTAAATAATAATAATATTTATTATAAAAATTGATTTCTCACCTCAATAAAGATAGTTTCTCATTGCGTGCCAGGGCCGTGGCGCCCCTTTCAAATAATCTCGATAGATGAAGATTACAGCAATATTATTCACATACATTTTTCTTAAAAAAAAAAGTAAAATAAAACTTTATAATCAAAAATAAAATAAGTTCTCACAAACACGTCTCGTCAAACTTCGTCAAGAAGCCAAAAATCTAATACTTACTACACTTCAACGCTTGTAACTCAAACTTATTCGGGTGAAATAAGAAGGTACAGTCGAGGCATTTATACCTTCGTCAGTTTTCAAAAACAGCAAGTTTGGACGTATAATTTTTTTTGAAGCTGCACTTAGCAATCTGCTGCTTAAGAGTGGCCAACCCCAGGTGCATTGCTATATAACCACTCTTTAGTGATTATGACGTTATTATAAATCTTTCTCGAGATATTTTTGTAACCCAGATTTCTTATGAATATTATCCTCTGAAAATCTGTTTTTTTTTTTTTGCGTAAAATTTGGCCCTTCATAATGTTCTCATAAATTAAAAATATAAAAAATATATCTATCGAAACCTTGCACATTGAATCGAGACTGAATGCCAAAAAAAAAAAACAAAAACTTTACGGTTTTTAAAAAATCACGCATTTCCTGGATCAAGTTTTGACAAATATTTGAGTAAATGACGGAATTACCGAAAGCCAACAGAGCGTTCAGGCGTTATCTTTCTTTTTAGACGAGTTGGGAAAGGCCCTTTTAATATCTTGAAAACAGTTCAAAATAGTATAATTTTTTTCTCACTAGCTGATTTCAAACTAAAATTTATCGCCCAGTGGCTATTTTAAGAAATAAAATCAATTCAAATTAGCTATAAAGTGTAATTGTGTGACATTGACATGGCAACACCGAGTCAGTAAAATAGCAAAACAGATTATATGGAGCTAACTAAAGGTGACGAACCTATTTTAACTGTGACTGTACCTACATTTAATAAGATTTTTTGGCAGAGCATCCTTCAGGGCACTCGTCGAAAACGAAACAAATGACTGTTCACAGTGTGAACGGGTCTTGGTAAAAAACAGGGCAACGTATATTTTTTTGCCTGAAGCCTCGTTTAGACGCAAACAAGTGAGAACACTCGAGTTGCCATGTTTTTTCAGTTGCGACAAAAAACGAGTTTTTTTTTTTTTCTTAAATCGCTTCTTTTGTACAAACGTTTTCAATGTGCGTTCATCGCGATGTTATGTAGGGAAACGGGAAAACTCTGTCAAGTATTTTGTGTTAAGATTTTTTCTGTGAATCCTTGTTAGTATTGCTATTGGGATGTACAATGTTGTTTGTTCTAAGACTATTGTTCTACCATAGGTTTTTTTCTATTATTGATTGGCTCGCGTTTGACCACTATCTCACGGGATAGTAATCGTGCTCACCTACATCATGAAGGGAAGAATTGTGCAAAATTTCATGATCCCAGACCCAGTAGTTTCGGCTGTGCTTTGATATGTCGGTCAGTCAGTTTCTCCTTTTATATAAAATATGTCGTGGCCAGCCCCCCTAGCCAAGTTACAATCGTTTCGTTCGCGCCGAACGCCTCGAGTAGGCCACGCCTCCGATTCCTTTGTTCTGACCACGTGACTGTGCGTTGAGATGACGTCAGAACAAAGGAATCGGAGGCGTGGCCTACTCGAGGCGTTCGGTGCGAACGATACGATTGTAACTTGGCTAGGGGGGCCGATCATAGAAATTGATCACTTCATGATATGACCAACTAAAACTGGCCAGATCGTTTAAAGGTTAACATTTGGTGATATGTCAATCCTCGTTTGGCCATATCATTGAAGTAGGATTTCTATGATAATGAAAAGTCAAAAGAAAGTAGGCCAAACGAGGATTGACATATCAAAGTTTAACGTTTAAAATGATCTGCCCCCCTAGCCAAGTTACAACCGTTTCGTTTCGATTCTCTTTTCGTTGATCGTCTCGAGTCGGCCACGCTTCTTATTCCTTTATTCTGTCCACGTGACTGAGCGTTGAGATGAGGACAGAACAAAGGAATCGGAGGCGTGGCCAACTCGAGGCGGTCGACGAAAAGAGAATAGAAACGAAACAGTTGTAACTTGGCTAGGGGGGGTGTCCAGTTTAACTAGCATGAAGTGATCAATTTATATGATCTGACTACGACATATATATAGATGTATATATAGGTTTAGTACCAGAATAATACAACCGATATGTTCAAAGTTTCAAACTCGTATATTTCACTGACACAGCAGTGGTTAAGTTACACTAAGTAAATTGATTACCTCACTTATATATGTGGTTACTCACAAAACAATTATTGAGACCTTTCATTCAGTATTCACAAGTTATTTTAGAAAAGGTAACCGTGGGACAGAACAGATGTTAAACCGCTGGCAGAAGCTTGTATCTTTATAAATTTGGTGTTTATTTAAGCGAGTTTATGTTTTTTTGTAAACATACCCACGATATAGGAGAAATCCCTAGCCACAGTTATTAGTGGTTAGTTATTTTTCCTGCAGACGGCGAGCAATGGATAGCTCGCCGTCCGACCGTCCGGTGACCGTCCGTACCAAGCCCAAATCGTCGACGGCGTGTACTGTTCCACGCGCGCCTCAGGGAAATGTCAGCAAATCGTAGGGGCCCAGCAGGGTCGAAGCCTACTGGGGCCACGGGTAGTATGAAAGCGAAGCCCGGGGCCCCGGGATGAAGGCAAAGAAGGAACAGGAGTGGGTTTTTAGTCAGTAAAAGCCTGACACTATCTCTCGCTCCGCCCAAGAGCGCGATTTGTCATTAGATGATTTTCCCACCTAAAAAAAAAGTTATTTTAGGAAAGGTTACCGTGGGACTGACCAGATGTTACTCAGGTAATTAGTTTCATCACAAAAGATTTTAACTAAGTTAATTTTTAATTATAAAATTATCCAATGTAATTATATAAAGAGGATTTTCGGTCGTTTTCGTTCGTGAAAGATTATCTGTAGAAATACTAATGCGATGACTGTATAATCGGATATGAAGTTATCTAGTCTAATGCCTGAGGCTTTAAAATCATCGAAACCTTAGATTTTTTTACTGTTGTTAAAATTTCTTAGACCCTTGGTAGCTCAGCGGTAACTGCCCCGACTTACGAGTTGTAGGTTGCGGGTTCAAACCCAGCCAGACGCATTACTTAGTGTAATTTATTTCATCACCACTCTGCTCTCAAAACGGTGAAGAAAAACATCGTGAGGAAACTAACATTTCCTAGAAACAAAAATTCAATGACATATTATGCGACATCTACCAATTCGCACGAGGCCCGCGTCGCCCATACGGAGAATTCCTTCTACTAGAAAGGAGGCCTGAGTCCCAGCGGTGAGAACATAGCAAGGCCCATTATTATGATTTTATGCTTATGGATAAAATTTTAAAATAAAACATAATATGTGTAGCAAATAATAAATAAAAAAAAATACCTATTAAAAATTATGATCTTGTTTTTTTTTTAAATATGATTACAATAGTTCAACTAATATCTCGGGAACTACTGGTTCGAATTGAAAAATGCGGCTAAAAATACCTATTTTGACAAATTCTTGATAAATCTTGATTTCGTCGTTTGCATGTTTGTGTGTCCGTACATAGACACCAATACCGATGCGCTAATAACCTAATGCTTCAAATATTATTTACTACCAATTAGGATAACAAATTTCTTAAAAGGAACACTACCGTACTAAATATTTAAGAAAAAATAGAGCTGGAATTATAATTGTAACTTAGTTTTCTAGGCTTCTTAAAAGCTTCATAAAAGCCAACGCAGCAAGCGACATCATCGCATTTTTCAATTTCCTACATCCACCTTAAATATCACTTTTAATAGTCCTCTTACACGTATGGCAAGGCTTTATAATGAAAGGTCCAACTTGATGGATTACCCTATCGATGTCTTCTCCATGAGTTTCGCTTCATACAGACGCTGCCTATATAAACAGTGCGAATAATGTACGTCTTTATATTTCGGTGTGTTTTGTCTTTGTAGTGTTCTAGATTTAGGTGTTCTGGACCCACTTTTTATTTTGTGTTTGTCTCTAATATTCATTTTTTTAATGTCATGCATACCTGTTATTTGCATGGTTACTGAAATGCTAATTTTAGATGTAAGTTTATTTGAATTGTAAGTGAATGTGCTGTTGGTGTGCTTATTATAAATAAATAAAATGTTGTACATCTTGCAAAAAAATCTAAAAACCAAATTATTTAACGTATCATAAAGAATACGAACCCAACTGCCCATCCCTGTGTTCATTGAGGCGCAACATTAAACATACATCATAGAATTACGTTATTATTGTCAAAGAAAATGGCCCTATTACGCAAAGGAGTAGTTTCTTAGATCATGCGCCCCCAAGCAATGAGCCGGGAAAATAATTCCAAGAAAATATATAAAAACGAATGATAGTATTCTCTACCACGCTATTTCGTCATCATCATCATCATCTTCCTGCCCTTGTCCCGTGTTATTTGGGGTCGGCGCAACATGTTTTTTTCTTCCAATCTGCCCTGTCACTCGTCATACTATCACTAACTTCCTTTTCTTTCATATCACTCTTCACACAATCCATCCATCTTTTCTTTCGTCATAAGTGGGTAAATAACGTTCATATTACCTTACAATAATGTCTTTCTGTCTATAATAGAAATTCATCAAATAAATTTTCGCGCTCTAGGTGGAGCGTGAGGGTGTGTTTTTTGTTGTTTTTTTTAGGTGGGTAAATCATCTAATAACAAATCCCGCTCTTGGGCGGAGCGCGAAATAGTGTCAGACTTTTACTGATTAAAAACCCACTCCTGTTCCTTCTTTGCCTTCGTCTCAGGACCCCGGGTTTCACTTTCCCACTACCCGTGGCCCCGACCCTGCTGGGCCCCTACGATTTGCTGACATCTCCCTGAGGCGCGCGTGGAACAATACGCGCCGTCAACGACTTGGGCTCGGTCCGGACGGTTACCGGACGGTTGGACGGCGAGCCACCCCTTGCACGCTGTCCGCAAGCCCGCGCCTACGGTGGCCGTAAATCGAGATCGGAATCCCGGTGGCGGTTGGGGCGTGAGGACCGTTGCCTCGCGCGATCGGCCGCCTCCTTTGCCAGAATTACTGCTTCGCAGAAGGAGGCGACCGCCTGCCACTTCTCCTCGCTCCGGACCATGGCCTGTACCAAGGCCCAGCGCGAGAGATCGCCACCGCCGATCGCCCCCATTAGGACACGGCGTTGCTCTGCCCAAGCGGGGCACACATCCACCGTGTCCTCCGGGCGGTCCACACAGTGGCGACATCCGGGCGTCGCTTTTGCACGAATCCGGTACAGGAACTTCCCGAACTTACCGTGTTCGGTGAGAACCTGCGTCATGCGGAAGTTGAGGACGCCGTGAGGTATTTCCAACTACGCCTCAAAGAGGGGACTTACCGCCATAATTGTGGCGTGCCCAGGGAGGGTGTGTCAGACTTTTACTGACTAAACCCCACCCGTGTTCATTCAGTTGCTCTTTGCGTTCCAGGGCCGTGGTGACTCTTTCGTTAGGGATCCTGATGATATTAAGTCAATAATGTCTTAGCACTGAAAATAGAACTGACATTGGAAGTTTTTGGCGGGATTTCTTCGAGTGGAGTTCAGTGGCTTTTTAATTATTTGCTAATTGATTTCTAGTGGATATTTTGATGTAAAATTGGTTTAATTTTGTGTCCCAATTATCTGCGCAACTGGACAATATGCGGAATCGTCGAAACCGGCGTGATCTTGTTAAAATGGAGCTGAGAATTTTATTGCTGTGTGAACTTTCTCAGTAAAGTTTGTCGAGGTGGATTTGCTGCCAAATACTACAAAAACATTTGAATGTGTACATCTATATTCTCTTGGTAAATAAATTAACTAGAAAAGGACTTAGTATCCAAGCAAATAATAAACAAAATAAAAGAATCGACATTGTCAAAGTCACATTGCTAAGTGACGTAGAGAACACAGATTACATTGTGAGAATAATACGAAAACTGCTTAGACACAAGCATTCATTTCGCAATCATAGAAGACTTCAATTTTATTTTAGTTTTTAGAAAGCTGGAGACAGACAGACGGTCGTACCCAAGGGTGAGCTAAATCTGTAATATTCTTTTACTGTTACAGTAATATTTGTAATAAGATATCATGAAAATGTCTGGCCGGTGATCTTTGTGCCTAAAGTTATTAAAATTAGATATTCACGGCGTTGAGAGCTTAAATAACTAGTTTTGTTTAAGAAATACGTAAGTATTTCAAGTGTTTAGGGATTAATATTTAATTTCTTTGTAGTTTTTAGGGTTCCGAACCTCAAAAGGAAAAACGGAACCCTTATAGGATAACTTTGTTGTCTGTCTGTCTGTCTGCTGTAAGGCCGTTTATGTCGCAAAAAACATGTATTTCGACACTCTCAAGAAAATCAAAATTCATAAAGTACTTCCCGTTGACCTAGAATCCCGAAATTTGGCTTGAAGCAAGGTCTCATAGCACAAGCAAAAACAAACACAAACCAACCAACCAACCCCCAACCCCCCCAACCGGGGGTTGGTTGGTGGGTTGGTTCGGTCCAACTATAATTTAGGTGTCTTCAAGGCTAGAGTGAATAGGCTCTTAATAAACTAGTGCGCCTCACCATCAATGATTGCATCACTGCTTACCATCAGGTGGGATCGCAGTCAAGACTTGGTTTATATCATTAAAAAAAAAAAACTTTTTTGCAATTCGGAAAAATTTTCGAGACTCTACTCGGGAATTGAACTATTTACGTAGGTAAGTTTGTACAGAACCCTCAGTGCGCGAGTCCGACTTGCACTGCCCGGTTTTTTTTTGTAATATGATTTTATTCTTTTAGAATGATAAATTGCTTGGAACTTGTGTAAAATTAAAATGAATTTATCTGAAAATTAAACTATTTGCTGCCAACAGCTTCGCCCGCGTAAAAGTAGATAATTGACTCATGGGACAAAAGGAATCGTATGTATGTATGTGTAGCGGATTCTATGCGCGCCTCAAGGAGAGGTCAGCAAACCGTATGGGCCCAGCAGGGTCGTAGCCTACTGGGGCCAAGGGTCTGCTTCTGAAAGGAAGACTCGGCCCTGGTATGAAAGGCAACGAAGGAACAGGAGTGGGTTTTAAGTTAGTAAAAGTCTGACACACCCTTCCGCTCCGCCCAAGAACGGGGGTTGTCATTGGATGATTTTCCCACCGAAAAAAAAAGTGTTATTCCAAAACCTACCGGTGTGCTAAATTTCATTCGAATCCGTTCAGCCATACGAGCATGAAGAAGTAACAAACATACAAACTCACAAACATCGACTTACATTCTAGAGATAGACGAGCCATGGAAAATATTTGTCAAAATACTGAAATTTAAAACCAAAGTTAGCTGCAGCGCTACATTGGCATTATGCCGTTTAACAGAACTATTAAAACATACAGCGCTAAGATAGCTTTTAGAGGATAGTTTTTTCGCGACCAAAATGTCTTAAGCGCCATGAATTTCGTGGCACTTACGCGTAATCTAGTGCGTAGTACATATATATCGATGCTCACATACTTTTGCATTTATAGTATTTTTGCATATTAGTGTGTCTATGCTATTTGGTAGCATTTGCCTATGTACCAATATCATATTATACTAGTGGTCCCGATAATCATCAGACTCAGCGTAACCGATGATCATCATATTCTTTTGCTTCATCAAAATATTTAGAAAAAAAAAACACATTTTTTTAATCAATTTTTGTGCCGGCAACCTGGTCCTTTAGCCTCAGTTTCTTATTACCTTAAGTCGTCGGGGTCACGAAATCTTCAATTTGTTAAAAGGCACTAGTGCCTTTAGTACTGACATTACACTCTTTCAGTCAGCAGAATGTTCGGTGGAAAGATTCTAACGTCAGTAATAACCATAACAGTTCCATTTAGAAAGACTTTATGTTTTATCTGAATATCATCTGGCTGCGTCCAAGTTTTGTAGTTATTTAAAACTTAATATTTGAGTTTTTAATAAAAAAAAAATTTACGAGCAGTGGTGGCCGAATGGTCGCGTGCCAGCCAGGCGCATTACTTTTTGTAATTTATTTCATCACCACTGCAATCAAAACGGTAAAGGAAAACATCGTGACGAAACCGGCATGTCCTAGAACCAAAAATTCGAAGACATGTGACATTCACCAATCCGCACTGGGCCCGCGTGGTGGATTACGACCCATTCCCTCTCCAAGAGAGGAGGCCTGAGTCCCAGCAGTGGGAACATTAAAAAGCTGATTATGCTTATGCTACATGCTAAACTGGTACATTCGTTTTTCAGTTCTCAATTCCGCAAGGTTTATCTAGGACATCATTCACACCTCGTGCCTCAGAAACCACGTAAAGCTGTTAGTCCCGGTTGTTATTCGTAGATCTTTGACAGACGTTACAGGTAATCAGCCGACAGAGAATTTATCCAACTAGTATCGTGTTCCCAGTAACTGGGTTGAGGCAGACTGGGTGGAGGTCTGATAGGCAGTCGCTCCATGGAAAACAAAAATATTTAACCGCATCCGGTTAGACCCGAGGCCGATCACGAGCGAGATGGGAAAGGGCAAGGAAGATAATTTATTCGGCATTTTTTTTTTTTTAATGTGGGAAATCATCCAAATCACTTCTCGCGCTCTGGGTGGAGTGGGAGGGCGTGTCAGACTTTTACTGACTAAAACCACACCTGTATCCTTCAATTACCCTTTGCGTTCTAGGACTACGGGTTTCCCTTTCAGAAATTCTCCGCGATCCTAGCTAGCGGGCATCGGCCCTGCTGGGCCCCTACGGTTTGCTGACATCTCTTTCAGGAGCGCGAGGATCACAACGCGCTGTTGACGACTGGGCTCGGAGCTACCCAGTGCTCGACGTCCGCAAGCCCGCGTCTACCGTGGCTGGTAGTCGGGGTCGGAATTACGGCAGCTAGGGCGTGAGGACCTTCGTTCCCTCACGCGTGCAGCCTCCTCCTTCGCTAGCATTACTGCTTCGCAAAAGGAAGCGACCGCCTGCCATTCCTCCTCGCTCCGGACCATAGCCTGAACCAGGGCCCGACGCGAAAGGTCGCTGCCGCCAATTGCCTCCACAAGGACACGGCGGTGCACTGCCCAAGCGGGGCACACCTCCACCGTATGCTCCACCGTGTCCTCTGGGTAGCCCACAAAATGATGAAATTTATTCGGCATGGATCTCAATCAATCTTCGCAGAAACACTCGAATATTATGTCTCCTGTACAACATCCTTTTTAACTCTTAAGACCGAGGGGTCTTAAGGGTTGAAAAGGATAGCATCGCTACAAAAAGTCGCCGAGGTAGAAGGAGGTGAAGGAAGGCGAGGTGTTAGGCCCCTCGCCTAACTATGTCATACTGTATGGATCAGAATGTTGGGCTGTAATAAAAATAATGAAAAAAGATTGCATCTAGCGGAGATGAGAATGTTGAGATGGAAGTGTGGTGTGACGAGAATATAGAAAAAGTGAGAAATGAGTATATTAGAGGAAGTTTGAAAGTGGCGACAGTGACTGAAAAGTTGAAGGGGAATAATTTGTCTTGGTATGGTCATGTAAAGAGGAGGGATGAAACGCATGTTACTAAAAGAGTTATGAGCATACATGTGGATGGATGGAGAGGGAGTGGGAGGCCAAAGAAAAGATGGATTAATTGTGTGAAGAGTGATATGAAAGAAAAGGTTAGTGATAGCGTGACGAGTGACAGGACAGAATGGAATAAAAAAACGTGTTGCGCCGACCCCAAATAACACGGAACAAGGGCAGGAAGATGATGATGATGATGATGCGACAGCATTGCTACTAACCCGCGTTAGTCGCATTTGCAAACGCTATAGAAAAATGCCAACGCGCTACTAACGCGCTAAAGCATCGCGACTGTATCGATGCGAACGCGCTACAACAACGCTACAAAAAGTCGGGGCCTAACACCTCGCCTACCTTCACATTGATTCTCGTTTAGTCGCCCTGCCGATACCCCGTGTATATCCCATCATAAACAACATATCAATTTCCCATCGCATAAAGCCATCTGTTTATCTCTATTTGCCGTCATCTCACCTTCTTTTTTTTATTATACGCTCATGCTTGACCACTATCTCACTTGATGGGAAGTGATGATGTGGTCGACGGTGGAGTACACTTGCCTAGAAGTAATTTTTTCTTCCAATATAATCTTTCGCACATTCCATCTATTGTTTTTGTTTTTTTTCTACACTTGCATTAGATTTATAGTAAACACTTATCAATAAAATAATTATCTTCAGCTATTGTTTTTATACATATTATAAAACAATGAACAATTGTTTTATAATATGTATAAATTGTGTGAAAAGTTATATGAAAGAAAGGGGAGTTAGTGATAGCGTGACGAGTGACATAAAACAATTGTTCATTGTTTTATAATATGTATAAAAACAATAGCTGTGTCCTAGCAATGTAATAAAATGTCCTAGTCTTAGCAATACATATTTTAAAACAATGAACAATTGTTTTATAATATGTATTAATTGTGTGAGAAGTGATATGAAAGAAAGGGGAGTGATAGCGTGACTAGTGACAGGACAGAATGGAAGAAATGAACGTGTTGCGCCGACCCCAAATAAAACGGGACAAGGGCAGGAAGATGATGATGATAAAACAATGAACAAGAACAAGTCTCCGTCGCCTGACTGTCTGTTCGCCATAAACTCAAAAACTACTGAATGAATTTTTATGTGGTTTTCACCAATAGATAGTCATGAATGACTATCTATTGGTTAACAATTACATTAGGTGTAAAATAAGTAGGTACATGCATATGCAAATCTTCTTATATTAGAAAAAAAGCCATAAATTTAAATGATTTGTAACCCATAGGAAGTGAGAGCTGATTGCTAGTAAGTTGATAAGACAAAAATTAACAGTGCTGTTACCCTATAAAACACTGAACAGTGGTGGCCGAGTGGTAACGGCCCCGACTTACGAATGGTAGGTCCCGGCATCAAACTCAGCCAGGCGCATTACTTTGTGTAATTTATTTCATCACCACTGCTCTCAAAACGGTGTAAGAAAACATCGTGAGGAAACCGGCATGTCCTAGAACCTAAAAATTGAAGTCATGTGACATCCTTCAACCCGCACTGGGCCCGCGTGGTGGATTACGGCTCATTCCCTCTCCTAGAGAGGAGGCCTGAGACGCCTGAGTCCCAGCAGTGGGAACATTATAAGGCTGATTATTATTATAATATTGCTATTACCCTACGAAACTTGCAATCGTTCGACCATTTTTAATTATCTCTCTAAAAAAAAATCCGGGCAACTGCGAGTTGGACTCGCACACTGAGGGTTCCGTACAAACTTATCTAGTTTACACGCTTACAGTTTTCTGATTTTTCCCTATACTTGTGCTATGAGACCTTGCTTCATGCCAAATTTCAGGATTCTAGGTCAACGGGAAGTACCCTATGAATTTTGATTCCCTTGAATGTCGAAATATACATACTCTTTTGCAACATAAACGGCCGTATCTTTTTTTTCGTTAACTCAGAAATTTTATTTTTTCACAGCTTCAAGGGACTGCAGACCTAAGTATATGGTTTTAATTTCAACTCGATACCTCCACGCGTTCCCAAGATAAAGGGTCTTGACAAAAAAACGAACAACAAAGTGATCCCATATGGGTTCCGTTTTTTCCTTTTTCCGTTTATTCCTGGAAAATGCACGATGATTGCAGCACAGGCAGATACTGGTAGATAGACTTTCGTCTTTAGACACTGTAGTACGTGGAATGAGAAAAAAACCTCTAAGGTCATCCCAATATGTTTACTGACTGGCAGCAATGCCACCATCCCACTTAGCCGCTTCAAATATATATATAATTTACTTTTAAAATAGGTATATAAGGCTCGACATTAAGGCTTCCATTCAGGAGTATTCACGTTAAGCAGGTAAGGTACAGGCGCTATACAAAAACTGTAAATTCGCTGACTGTTGCCACCAAGTACATTTACTTCGTCGCACGTGAGTCAGCAACTAATTGTGTGTGGTCGCTGTGGTGGCGGGGTTTGAAGAATTTGCATTATTTGTTGCGAAAAACTTAAATAGTACATTTTGATACGAGTGAACAAATTTTATCAATTTGCCTGAGTCGCTGGCGAGGGGGTTATGGAGACGAGTGCTGCAGTGACAGACTTCCACGTGTATCACACGATGTTTTTTTTAATACACTTACAAAGAAATAAATAAACGGAGGTTGACCGGCGACTCGTTGGGTCGCTTAGCACCCAGCCTGATACGATAAATACAATCAGTTGTGGTGGGGGCGTGCGCGCGTACTTTTCCGCACTAGTGCAGAAAATAGTCAATTGCGTGTCTAAAAGCGGTAGGAATAAGAGCAGGATTTCGAATAAATGTATCGGAAAAATAATAAGGGAAGTACACATACTTACTTTACTGTGTGTGTTAGAAATTTTTGAAAATCTTGGATTTTTTTACCATAATAAGCACCTAAACCTTTCTCAAGAATCATTGTATACTGAAGAAAGCCGTATGAAAATACATTCAGCAGCTTTGGAGTTTAACGCAAATAGACAGACAGATACTCGGACTTCGCCCGCATAATGGGAGACTGCCAGCAGCTTCGCCCGCATAATGGGAGACTGCCAGCAGCTTCGCCCGCATAATGGGGGACTGCCAGCAGCTTCTCCCGCATAATGGGAGACTGCCAGCAGCTTCTCCCGCATAATGGGAGACTGCCAGCAGCTTCGCCCGCATAATGGGAGACTGCCAGCAGCTTCTCCCGCATAATGGGAGACTGCCAGCAGCTTCGCCCACGCAATTAGCGTCTGACAGCCGCTTCGCCCGCGTAGGTAAAGTAGGTTTCATCTCCTAAGAGGGGTGAATTTTGGAAAATCCTCTCTTAATGCTCGCTTAAGTCATAAAAGGAAACTGTTCGAGTTTTAATCGCACACTAAGCGAAAATGCATAATTGCATCGTACGCAAGTATGCACATTCACTCGTTCACCAAAATGTAGACCAGTTCGCGTTCAGATCTCGTTAGAGCTATCTGCACTCAAAACCATTACCATTTTACCTATCTTATAACTAAGTGTTGTAGTGATTCAGTGTAATATAGTTATTTTCGACGCGAATGCGACAATCCGGTCGACGATGGAGCGCGCTTACCTAGAAGTAACCTATTCACTCTTGACGTAAAGACTCCCAGGTTGTAGCCATCAGGAAACACAGATTCTAGCAAGGAATTCCACTCCTTAGCTGTACGAACAATGAATGTGTTCCCAAAATGTTTTGTGCGTATAGGTGAGATGTCCACCATGTACCGGTGGCGCATCGCCATACGCCTCATGGTCCGATGATGGAATGGGCTAGGCGGAATTAGGTTATGCAAATAACCTAATTCCATTGATTATGCTAATAATAATTTGAGACTTTAATTTATCATACAAACCATATCCTATCATCAATACGCGAAAAGAGTGTTAGGTCACCATAGCGCCAAGCACTAACTTTTTTTATTTTATTTTCGATAGGTTCGCGCTTGACCACTATGTCACCTGATGGAAAACGATGATGCGGTCGACGATGGAGCGCGCTTACCTAGAAGTAACCTATTCACTCTTGACCTAAAGATTCCCGGGTTGTAGCCATCAGGAAACACAGATTCCGGCAAGGAATTTCACTCCTTAGCTGTTACAGAAACCCTGTGCCAAATTTCACACTCAGTCAGAATAATTTCGGCTGGGCGTTGATATGTCAGTCAGTCAGTGTCTCCTTTTATATTTTATATAATATTAGCTTCGTCCGCGTGAATGTTGGTCATTGCTGACGCGAATTCGAAGACGGATAAAAAGTAGCTTATGTCCATCCTTGGAGTCCAAGCTTCCTCCATACAAAATTTCATCAAAATCGGTTCAGTAGTTTAACCGCGAAAGCGTAAACAGACAGACAGACAGAGTTACTTTCACATTTATAATATTACATAGATGCAATAACAATAACATCAATATCGAAACAAAAAAAACCTTTTGTTTATTTGTCCTAATTGTTGAAAATAATGGGAAATACAAGGAATGGCCGTTGTTTTAAGAGGCGAGTGGATCGGGGTAATAGAACAATATTTACGGCTTACTTAATTACTAAGAAAGGAACAGGTTACTTAATTGTATTTCGACTTAATTGAACGACGAACTTAAATCTTCCTTTAAATGGCGTGAATTTAAATGGCATGTTTTCTTATTTCTAACGAAGGAATCGTTTTTGGTAAAAAAAAAAAAAAACTATTTAAATATACAAATGCATTGTGCGAAAAAAAATCTTACCACCAGTTGAAACCATGGGTTGTATGAAAGTGTACCCCGGGGTCCTAGAACGAAGGCAAAGAAGGAACAAGAGTGGGTTTTAGTTCAGTAATAGTCAGACACGCCCGCGCGCTCTTTCTAAAAGCGAGAGAAACGGGAGAAGTCATTGGATGATTTCCAACCTTAAAAAAAGCACCAGTTGAAAGAAGAAAGAAAGAAAGAAAACATTGTATTTACGGGAAATGACGCAATCTTAGGACTAGCTTACAAATTGTTGGACAGCTAGCAAATATCTCGCGGTGAAACTGATGGCATGACACATCTATTTAGGTTCTTCATTAATTTTTTTGTGTAATTCAGTGCGGTGTATTTTTAGAAATTTTCAAAACTGTAAGTGCCTTTTTAGTTGTCTCTTAAGGACTCTCCTTTTAAACCAAAATCATTAAACGAACGAGAATATCACTCAAAATTTCAAATTCCGAACAACAGAAAGCGCATCCTCATTATCAAATCTTGCACTATTTATAGTAAATGTAACCTGCAATATAGAACTTCGTTCAAAAGAACTGTAGCTATGTGTTTTCCCGCTATCATGAGGACCCCACACATCGCCAGACCCAAACGCACTTTAGTAAACAAGCCAGCGATTAGCGTACAATCGAGGCAACGCCCCCGGGACTCCGGTATCCCGGGCCCCGGGACTCCGGCTCAAAGGACCAAACTGTTTTATAATTTTCTCAAAGGGTGAAAGGGTATGGGAATTTGGCGAATCATTTTCGGGTAGAGAAAGGCTCGTACAGAGTAAAAGGAAGATTGAGTCTGGCAGTACAAAAAGCTGAGTAAGTCTATGTAAATGTTGCTAGCAAAATAAAAATAGAAAGACTGAGACAGTGCGAGTCAGGCTCGTGCACTGAGGGTTCTGTACAAACTTACCTATGAAAACAGTTCAATTCCCGAATTCAGTTACGAAGATTTTTCCGAATCGCACCAAAGTTTATTTTTTGTGACGTAACTACAAAACAGTTTTCAGATATTTTTCCTATACTTGTGCTATGAGACCTTGCTTCATGTCAAATTTCAGGATTCTAGGTCAACGGAAAGTACCTTATGAATTTTGATTCCCTTGAGAGTGTCAAAATACACGTTTTTTTGCGACACAAACGGGCGTATCTTTTTTTTTCGTTAACTCAGAAGTTTAATTTCTCACAGTTCCAAGAGTCCGCAGACCTGAGTATGAGGTTTCAATTTCAACTCGATACCTCCACGCGATCCCGAGATAAAGGGTCTTGACAGTCATACAGATAGACAACAAAGTGAGCCTATAAGGGTTCCGTTTTTTCCTTTTGAGTTACGGAACCCTAAAAACAGCTGTGGTATTTAAAAACCGAACAAGTACGAGTGGGTTTCGCGTACGAAGGGTTCCGTAGCAAAAAAAAACACGTTTGTTGAGCCCCCTTAAATATTTATTTTATTCTGTTTTCTAGTATTTGTCATTATAGCGGCAAAAGTAATATGTCATATGTGATAATTTCAACTGTCTATCTATCACCGTTTATGAGATACAGCCTGTTGACAGACAGACAAATGGACGGACAGTGGACTATTAATAAGGTCCCGTTTTACAATGTACTCTTAAACACGTCTGCGTTGTAAAATATGCATTCTTGAAATGTTATCAAACTTCATAATCGTAAAGTTTTGCATTTGTTTGTAAGCTATCAATAGTAAGACACAACTAGTTTTTTAGCTAACGACATAGCAAGCCATTAAAGAAAGAGAAAGAAAACAAGAAAATAGATTTATTTAGCATATCTTTGAAGTATTTTAAGTTTCACAACCTGCGACACCATGATTATGTACCTACTTATGTTTTTTTTTTATCTCACTGGTTTTTTTTATGTGTCTGGATCACAAAGAGCAACTGAAGGCATTTTAACTATAAAGCTTGAGCTGTATTGAATATCAAGCACTACTGAGGCGCGAGTCATATTAAAAAACAGCTCGAGTTGCGACTAAGTCTTATTACTAAAGACTGGAAACTCTAGTGTCGTCTTTTCAGATTTAAGTCGTGTAAAATGAAGTCGAGTCTTTTTTTTATAGACCTTAAACAACTGAGTCTCTCGCTTCACTACTTACAATGGGCCTCATCAAAAGGCTTAAAGTCACCCAAAGGGCAATGGAAAGGACTATGTTCGGAGTTTCCTTGCGTGATCGAATCAGGAATGAAGATATCCGCAGGAGAACCCAGATGGCCGACATAGCGCGAAGAATCGCCAAACTAAAGTGGCAATGGGCAGGGCACATCGCTCGCAGAACAGATGGCCGTTAGGGCCGAAAGGTTCTGGAGTGACGACTGGAAGACGCAGCGTTGGAAGGCCTCCTACAAGGTGGACCGATGATCTGGTGAAGGTTGCGGGAATCCGATGGATGTGAGACGCACAGGACCGTTCATTGTGGTGACACTTGGGGGAGGCCTATGTCCAATAGTGGACGTCTTTCGGCTGAAATGATGATGATGATGATCTCGGAAGTATGTTCCCTTGAGACAATTTTCTACTTTTGCACAGGTGAAGCCGATGGTATCAGCTAGTGATACATCATTTAAGATTGTGAAAAGTTTCTTCCATTATAAAATGCTCATAGCATAGCACAGCATAGTCGGCCTTATAATGTGGGAACTGTTGGGACTCAGGCCTCCTCTCTAGGAGAGGGAATGGGCCTTAATCCACCACGCGGGCCCAGTGCGGGTTGGTGGATGTCACATGTCTTCGTATTTTTGGTTCTAGGACATGCCGGTTTCCTCACGATGTTTTCCTTCACCGCTTTGAGAGCAGTGGTGATGAAATAAATTACACAAAGTAATGCGCCTGGCTGGGTTTGAACCCGCGACCTACAACTCGTAAGTCGGAGCCGTTACCACTCGGCCACCACTGCTCTCTATAAAATGCTCAATCAACAAGATTTATGATTCCCTTCCTTTTTCAATACTCATCGAGGGCGCGTAGTGTTCCGCGCGCCTCAAAGAGACGTCAGCAAAAGTATCCACGGGGGGCCATTAGTTGACTTCTGCAACGAAAACCCGTGGTCCTGGAACGAAAGGGTAAAGAAGGAACACAGGTGTGCTTTAGTCAGTAAAAGTCTGACACGCCCTCACGCTCCTCGTTATTGCAAGAGAAGTCATTGGATGATTTCCCACATTAGAAAAAAATAATCTAAGTAATGTTTAGACTAAAAAGTCGATAAAATGAGCGCATCCCTACTGTGGACGCTCATTATCGTCCCCGCACTAGCATCTTTGACATTCGAACAGAGAATTACGCGCCGTTGTCACGGTGTCATTATTTTGAAGTTCATGTTTCAGGTATTAAAGCTAGGTTTATCTTTAATATTAAGGAGACATTAATTTATCCTTCTTCATCAAAACCTACCCCCGCCTATAACCCACCGTAGGCGTGGGCTTGCAGACGGCGAGCAATGGGTAGCTTACCGTCAGGCCGTCCGGTAACCGTCCAGACCGAGCCCGAGTCGTCGACGGCGCGTAGTGTTCCACGCGCGCCTCAAGGAGATGTCAGCAAACCGTAGGGGCCCAGCAGGGTCGAAGCCTACTGGGGCCATGGGTTCGCTTCTGAAAGGCAAACCCATGGTCCTGGAACGAAAGGGCAAAGAAGGAACATAGGTGTACTTTTAGTCATATACACGTCCGCCCTAGGGCGGGAGAAATCATTGGATGAATTACCAACTTAAAAAAAAATCGATCTATGAATTACACTTTTGAATAATTTTGAAGTTATAATTAAATGTTTTAGGTGTTAAAACTTCGTTTATCTTTAATTGTAAGGAGACATTAATTTAACCTTCTTCAAGCACACAATCATAAAAATAAAACCCACCCCCTGCCTATAAATAGGACACATAAAAACCATCTCCAATCGGTAAATACGTCGATTTAACGTTGTCCTTCACAAAGGCATGTTATATGTCCAATCTTGTCACGACTGCGAGTGTCCTTTTGTGACCAGAATTGCTTTCCTTCATCTGGACACGGAAGAATTTAACCTCAAAAAATGTCGCTACTTTGACGAGCATTGTCCAATCTCTGTCAAATTGTTAGAAGGACAAAAGAAATAAGTTCTTCTTATAAAATGTTTAGTGTTGAACTGAAGTGGGTCTTTAGGATCAAGAGGAACATCAAATAGACAAAGAAGACATAAGACCACCGAGTATGAAGCATCACCTTCAATTTAAAACACGTAGAAAGTAGAAAGCAAATGGAAATGTTTCTTAAAGTTTAAATAAAATACTACAACATATATTGCTAAAAGCTACAGTCATAAATGGTGTTGTAGAAGAAACGACAAGAAATATGTAACCAAGATTTCAAGACTCATAATATGATTTAAAAGGACATCTCTAATGATGTTAGGTTATGTTATATTTCCTTTTTTTCCTCATCTAAATATATAAAAGGAGAAACTGACTGACTGACATATCAACGCACAGCCAAAACTACAAGGACTAAGAGCGTGGAATTTTGCACAAGGTTTCCTTAAATGTCGTAGGCGAGCACTAAGAAAGGATTTTCCAAATTTCTCCCCCTAAGGGGATAAAATGAGGTCCAAAGTTTGTATGGAGAAACTTACATTGACGCGGGCGAAGCCGCTTTCAGAAGCTAGTTTGAAATACAAGTTTCTGATCTCTGTTGTCTTCTGAAATTCGGAGTATTCTGAAATTTGGAATGAGCCTTTCATCCGTCAACATCATCATCATCATTTCAGTCGAAAGACGTCCACTGTTGGACATAGGCCACCCCCAAGTTTTGCCATAACGACCGATCTAGTGCGTCTCGTATCCATCGGATTCCGACGACCCTCACCAGGTCATCAGTCCACCTTGAGAGAGGCTTTCCAACGCTGAGAATTTGATGGATGCGAGACGCACAAGACCGGTCATTATGACGACACTTGGGAGAGGCATATGTCCAACAGTGGACGTCTTTTGACTGAAATGATGGTCTTCCCCTCCTATTATAATTAAGGTGTCTTTAAGGTTAGACTGAATAGGCTCATAATGACCTAATGCACTTTACCATCAGAGATTGCATCACTGCTTACTATCAGGTGGGATCGCTGTCAAGCACTAGTTTATATTATTAAAAAAAACTTCTGTTGCCGTAGGTGGAATGATAGTGATAGACTGTTACAGACTAAAACCCAACCGTGTTCCTCCAGTTGCCTTTTGCGTTCTAACCATCAGGTGGGATCGCTGTCAAGCACTAGTTTATATTATTAAAAAAAACTTCTGTTGCCGTAGGTGGAATGATAGTGATAGACTGTTACAGACTAAAACCCACCTGTGTTCCTTCAGTTGTTCCGTTCTAATTCTGCAATGACTCTTGCCAACAAACCCGCAGCATGTCCTTGTACAAACAACTACAGTTCGCCCGTATGCCTATGTCAATACTTACACGCGGCAAACAACACATTGCTGTGACGTTCTGAAATAAAACCTCTCACTTCAGTAGAAAATACTATCTATATTTATTTCAAAAAAACTATTTTGAATTGTCCTTTAAATTGTCAAGGAGTCAGTCAGTCAGAAATACCGGCCAAGTGCGAGTCGAATTCGGAACAAAGTGTTCCGTACCGTCCGTAGCAAAAAAATCACGTTTTGTTGTATAAGAGCCCCACTTAAATATTTATTTTATTCTGTTTTTAGTATTTGTTGTTATAGCGGCAATAGAAATACATCATCTGTGATCATTTCAACTGTCTAGCTATCACGGTTTATGAGATACAGCCTGGTAACAGACGGACAGAGTCTTAGAAATAGGGTCCCGTTTTACCCCTAAAAATTATGCTAATTGCACATTTCAAAATTTAGATCTCAATGGAGAAGAATGTACAAGAAACTCCATGGACCCATGGACACTCTTTTAAATCATGGTAAGTATAAATAAATTTGTAATACAAATTTATTTATTTATTTAAACTTCATATACAGTGGTGGTACATAGGCGGACTTAATGCAACAAGGCATTCTCTACCAGTCAACCTTTGGGTTAAAAGAGACAACACTGTGGTAGGTGTGCACATTAAATAAATAACAGATAAATATCAAATGAAAAAAAAAAACATAAAACACAAAAAAATAAGATAAATGTGTAGTGTGTGTGTGTGCAGTGTTATCATTAAATTAAGTTACAATAATAAAATACTTATATATGCCAATATTATAAACTAATAAATACATTATAACTAGGAGAACTTAAAAATAACAATTATGACGAAGACCAAACTAAGGTAGAGAGGACTTAGTAGTAGTTCCGAATTTTACGCTTGAAGGAAAATTTACTTTCAGCTTTTTTGATGTCAAGGGGAAGCACATTCCAGAGTTGTCACGTACAAATGTCACGGTTATATATTTCTTGTCGCTACAGTAAATGCAAGATACAAATTGTGCGTCCGACCTCAATGATCGCCAATTGAACAAGACGGCCGTCGCCCGCCATTATGCTACAGCTTTACTACAGATAATCACAAACACGTTTCGGTGTTGCCAGCACAATAAGTCGATTACAATGAATAATCGAATACAAAATAAATTAAATAATATTCTTGGTAACAAAAAACAGAGTAAATAATCTGGTTTCGTATCAAAACCCAACAGTTCTATTTTTCATCCATTGAAGTTTTAGTAAGGGGTAATTCATCTCTGTATTTTCTGAACACGCTATGTATTCGCATTTTGCCATTTATTCGCCCAGCACCTGCCGCTTTCTCAGCGCATTACAAACAGAATTTATCATTTAACGTACGCCGTACGCTAGCGGGACGTATTTTGTTCTAAATAAAGGCTAAGCGTACGTCGCTAAGACATGTTTCTTCAATGAAGGCTGTGAGCATGTAAGTTTTATTGCTTGCAGACTATTTATTTGCAATGTTGCATGTTTTGTGTACTTTATTTTTAAGAGGCTACATTTTTCCGAGTCTGCAACCCGACGTTCAAAGTTATTACAGAAAAGATCTGGAGATAATTTGTTGGTGTAGAAAATGGATACGAAATATTTACCAAGTACTGATATAGTTCAATTCATCATCATCATCATCATTTCAGCCGAAAGACGTCCACTGCTGGATATAGGCCTCCCCCACGTGCCACAATGAACGGTCCTGTGCGTCTCGCATCCATCGGACTCCCGCAACCGTTACCAAGTCATCGGTCCACGTCGTAGGAGGCCTTCCAACGTGATCGTTATTCCAGAACCTAATCGATATCAATCGACAGTTCAGTTATCTAATCGATATTTGCCCCTTTTAAAGGTGTCCGTTATATAAATGTGGTGGTAGAAGAAAATGCTCAGGTTCTCTTGGTCCGAGTTTCGAACAAACGCTTCCATTATCGAGGAACTGGGCGTCAAGAAGCGCTTTTCTACGCTGGTGCGCAGTCGTATTTTTAAATACTTTGGCCATATAATTGTCGATGTGGAAGTGACTCTATCAAGCGCCTTGTTATATAAGGAAAGGTGGACGGGACGAGGTCGCGTGGCAGGTCACCGATGCGATAGACAGATCAAAGCGGCTATTGGCGCCCCATTGAACGAGGGCGCCCTTATTCAGCCCTGACAGCTTCTAAAGAGCTACCTTCATGATAACCAAAACCACACTGGTAAGAGTGAAACGACCAAGTAGAAGAAAGGCGTCCGTTACGGCTTTAACTTTAAGAAAAACACTTCGATTTACCCAGCCTTTTCCCGACTATGTTTTTTTTTTTAAAACTGGGAAATCATATTTATGTTATACCGCGTAAATAAAAGGACTGGAACAATTTGCCTGCTGTGGTCTTCCCGTCTGGTTATAATTTCGCACCCAGCGCCCAGGACAAATGTTTGTGTGATGAGCACGATCATTTGTTCTGTGTCTGGGTGTAATTTATCTATATATGCATGTAATTAGAAATATATAAGTATGTTTATCAGTTGTCTAGTACCCATAACACAAGCTCTGCTTAACTTGGGACTAGACGGCGTTGTGTGATATTATATTAATTTAGGTGTCTTCAAGGCCGGTGTGAATACGCTCTTAATAAACTAGTGGCGCTTTACCATCAACTGTTGCATAACAGCTTCTCATCAGATATGATAGCAGTCAATCTGTGGTTTATATCATTAAAAGAAAAATCTCTCCTAAAAGTTCATTCGCGCTAATTTTTAATACGTTGAAACCATAACGAAGTACATGAAAACTGCAATCTAGATATGAAATTAGAACTTCCGGAGACACTTATAGAGCTTTTAGCAGTAACATAATCATAATAATAACTTCACAGCGTAGAGGTATGTGAGAATGGAAAATCTTTTGAATATTATCGTATACGTAATGTGTTCATACGTTTAAGGACAATTTCACACATACTGAATGTTGAGAAAGGTCAAATTGTATTCTATACAAAGAACACGGTGTGAAAAAGGTGTCTAGAATTTGTACCAAGATAAGTACCTACGAGTATCACCGTTACTTATATGTACCTACTTTTTTAGGGTTTCGTACCTCAAAAGGAAAAATTGGAACCCTTATAGGATCACTTTGTCGTCCGTCTGTCTGTCTGTCTGTCAAGACACTTTATCTCGGCGACGCGTGGAGGTATCGAGTTGAAATTAAAACCATAAACTCAAGTTTGGCGGACCCTTGAAGCTGTAAAAAAATCAAACTTCTGAGTTAACGAAAAAAAGATACGGCCGTTTATGTCGCAAAAAGACGTATATTTCGACACTGTCAAGGGAATCACAATTCCTGTTGACCTAGAATCCTGAAATTTGGCATGAAGCAAGGTCTTATAACACAAGTATAGGAAAAAATCTAAAAACTGTAAATTTTTAGTGCTAATGAGCCTATCTACACTAATATTATAAAGAGGTATAGTTTGTTTTCTTTATTTTTTGTTTGTAGGAGGTAATCTCTCAAAGTACTGGTCCGATTGCTAAATTTTTTTGCATCAATAGAAAGCTGCTTTATTCTTGAGTGACATAGGCTATATTTTATGTAAGCCGGCGAAGCCGCGGGCAAAAGCTAGTCAATAATAAAAAGGAAAATATTGTAAACTCTAAAGGGTCCCCGAAATGATCAAATGCGATTGTCAATCACGTAAACATTGGTTTACGGGATTGACACCAACTGAAGCAAAAATTGGTCGTTTATTTTAAACGATTGAAGCAAGTGTAAATACATTTTTCATTCCCAATAAGGTTTAATTATTATCAATCGCAATTAACTGTTTCCGAAAAAGGAGTTTAAGTTTTGTTTTTTTATTTTGTTTGACTTATATTTGCTAGCAGTACACCACAGACTATCCCCTTTTTTATTTTAAGCTCTTAATAGTAGTCCATCCTAAGGTTGTCTGGTAGATATCGCTACGTCAGCGAGAAGACCGCCATTGTACCCATAGATTTAAGTTTCTGCGAAATTGTTACTACTTATCTACATTATACTAAAGTTTATTTTATTCATCTACTGCTTACAAAAAAAAAAACATGAAAATCCAATGCATCAATGAAGCAAAAAGGCGATTTATGTACTAACTGTAGAACAGACAGCTAAAAACTATATCTATCATCATCATCTTCCTGCCCTTGTCCCGTGTTATTTGGGGTCGGCGCAACACGTTTTTTTTCTTCCATTCTGCCCTGTCACTCGTCATGCTATCACTAATTTCACAAACTATATCTATATCGTATAGAATTCCATAACTTAATTAGATTGAAGAAGGATTATTGTATCCTTCTGAACGCTGAAAAATAAATAAAAAAACGCCTTCAAAACAATACGAACAATTTTATGTTATTACTAACAGAAATTGGTGAGACTTTTTCCCAGAATTTTCATATGACCCTCCCTTTCGTTAGAGAGACACAATTTGAATTTGCTTTGGAATTGCAAACCATCTTGTAGGGAGAATGAATATTTTGCATGGCTAAGGCTTCGGCCATACTGACGCGGCGCGTTGAACAGACGCTCCATGCAATGAGTCGGTGCATATACTTACAAATGGCTTTTAGCAAAAAGGTTAAACTTGTAGAATTCTAGCAATTATACTAGCTTAAACTTTTTGCTCAGCACAAAAAACAATTTACATGACCTGTAGGCTTAGAGAAATGACTTTTCTTTTAGCGTTCCCACCAAACGCTAATCACAAAATGTATGGCAATGACATTACCTGTCACTAACGCTACATAAAATTCGTTTATCAAAGGCTTCAGTTGTATTTATCGTCATTGTTTTAACCAATAGTTTTTTTGGGGTGGGAGAGGGAGTGTCAAACTTTTACTCACTAAAACCCTCCTGTGCTCCTTCATTTGCTCCTTGTGTTCCAGAGCCACAATTACTCTTTCGAACGATACAGCAGCCCTAGCTTGTTTGTACTGGGGCCATGGGTGATGCGAAAGAGAACCCCGGGGCCCTGGAACGAAGGCAAAGAAGGAACAGGAGTGGGTTTTAGTCAGTAAAAGTCCGACGCGCCCTCTCGCCCCGCCCAAGGGCGGGAGATGTCATTAGATGATTTCCTAACTGAAAAAAGCCCTAGCTTGTTTAAACCATGTTACATGCAATGTATGTGCATACATTGATTATAACGCTAATAACCGTAACTCTAACTAACTTTGTAACTTGAATATCAGTCACAAAAACTACGATTAAGCACACACTACTTAAAACTCAAGTAAAAGAGCTATTATACCGCTTAAACTTGGACAGACAACGTTGCTTATCGCGATTTTATTATGCATGAGCTGACCGCGCGCCGACCCCCGTCCGTGTGGCCGCAGCCTTAGCATTTCACAGAGCTTCTCCTCGTAAATAATTAACTAAATTTTCAAAGTTCATTTATTTCCTAATCTGGATAGTCTAAACTAAAATACTTTGGACGCCGACATAGTAATAAATTTATTCTGTGGCAGTTTTGGAGTCTGAATTGGGATTTTGCTGAATCGGCTGCAAATATTTTATTTATGTTGTCCGATGGCAAGTCCTTTTTTTGTTTCGTAAATTTTGGCAACCGGCTTAGCTTATCAACTTTTTTAGAGTTCCGTACCTCAAAAGGAAAAACGGAACCCTTATAGGATCACTTTGGTGTCTGTCTGTCTGTCTGTCAAGACTTTTTATCTCAGGAACGCGTGAAGGAGAAAACTTCGACACTCAATTCGGGAATTGAACTATTTACATAGGTAAGTTAGTAGGGAACCCGCCCGAAGTCCGCCTCGCACTTGTCCAGTTTTTATTTTCCATGCAGTATCTTTTTACCTTTTCGTTATTTACTTGGCTTGTAACAAAATTCATTTATTCAAAAAAAAAAATACAATATAAATGCCAGCTTCACTACACAGTAGTTTTTTTTTTTTTTTTTTTTAAATATAAAATAACTCCTCTCGCTCTGGGTAAAGCGAGATAGTGTCAGACTTTTACTGACTACAGTCCACCCTTGTTCCTTCAGTTGCCCTTTGCGTTCCAGGGGTGACCGTGACCGATGACATTATGAGAATCGTGGGAATGCGATGGATGCGAGACGCACAGGATCGTTCGTTGTGACGACACTTGGGGGAGGCCTATGTCCAACAGTGGACATCTTTCGGCTGAAATGATGAAGATGATTAATTACGAGGAGAACTTGTGTAAAATATTGTTGACATGGTTTTGTAAATAAGTTTAGTATGCCTAAATAAATAAAATAAAATATATCAAGTTATATCCACCGTATATAAAATATAAGCTTTCGTGCTATTTTCCAGCTATTTTTTTTCTGGTCCTATTTTCCGCATATTACTCTAGCAAAAGTCGATCGATTTCGTTCATATGCCTTTCTCTCAGAATATATTATGGTTATTATCGCAGATATCCTCCATACGGCCATTCTGACTGGTCCTTTAATAAAGTACATTCCTTGTCGAACTGATCGACTGGATATAGGCAGGAGCAGAGCCGTAACTAGGGCGATGCCAGCGGTGCCCGGGCACCGGGCGCAGACCCTGGAGGGGCGCAGAAATGATCAAACCAATGTCCATCAGATGACGTAGGTAGTATTTCTGGTTACTGTAAAATTTTCAGGACCAAGGATTTAATGTCATCTGCCAGATTATTACGTAACACAATCAATACTGACTGGCTTGTTGGTCTAGTGGTTAGTGGCTCTGACTGCTATGCCGGAGGTCGTGGGTTCGATTCCCACCCAGGACAAATGTTTGTGTGATGAGCAAGATGATTTGTTCTGTGTCTGGGTGTAATTTATTTATAATATGTATGTATTTAGAAATATATAAGTATGTTTATCAGTTGTCTAGTACTCATACCACAAGCTCTGCTTAGTTTGAAACTAGATGGCGTTGTGGAATATTAAAGTTTTGTGTTATGCCTGGTGGGTAGTAGCATACATACTATTGATACTATAACTATTATTTATTGTGTAACTTATCCTAGGCATGGTGTTAAAATTTTCGAGTTTGCTTCGCTGGCTCTTATACTGGTGAATGAATTTAGAGCCACACTTTTTTCAAGGGGCGCTGTTATAGAAGCTCGCACCGGGCGTATAAAAGGTTAGTTACGGCACTGGGCACAAGGTACACGTTCGACAATATTGCGTCCTCGTGAGGTATCAATATTCTTATCTTGTTATTTTCGTGTCGGTAGGTATAGAGAGTATATGGGTATATTTTGATGGAAGCTGTCACCATTTAGGTAGTGTTTCATTTTTTTTTCAAATCGGTTTTTACTGTATGAAATATCGATACAAGCCTTGTTTGGGCTTAAATATTAACTGTAAATATTTTTATGCTAAACCTAAATCTATATATATGTCGGCGCAGGATGCCGATCATCATTGAAGCTCTGTCCAGGTACTCTGTTTTGTGGGCGATGGCTGGGTATCGAGCAATAAACAAACTATTCCAGATCATACAACTGATTTATTATGATGCAAGCTTTAGGTATTCACTTTACAACGAGCAGTGAGACAGTCCCCGAGACTAGATGTACGCACGGCTGCCAACAGAGGAAAAAGAGCCACGGACCTCTGCGGTCGGCCCTTTTATCTGCTCGGTTCGTGCAAACGTCAGCGCGGATTCTGTCAAAGTGACATGTGTCACTTTTCACTTAGCTCGTTCATTCGTTCTCAAGCTTCCGTACTATTGACTTCACCGACATATATAAAAAAAGAAACTGACTGACATATCAACGTACAGTCGAAACTACTGGGACTAGGAATCTCAAATTATGCATAAGGTTTACTTTTTTGATGTAGGCGGGCACTAAGAAAGGATTTTACAAAATTCAGCTTCTAAATGGTTAAAACGGGTGTGTAAAGTTTGTATGGAGAAACCTCCTTTCACGCGGGCAAAAGCCGCTGGCAGAAGCTAGTTTAATACAAAGGCACAAAATACACTCAGGCGTCGAAGTACTCCTCCACATCGCTGTCATCCGGAAATGTGCCCAGAAGGCTGGCAGCATTGCCACGTTGAATAGCAATGCTAATTCTTTGGGCGAAGAATGAGCCAGCATTCTGGTCACGCAAAATGTCGATCAGATGGCGTAGGTAGTGTTTCTGGATACTGTAAAATTTTCAGGACCAAGGATTCATATGTCATCTGCCAAGTTATTACGTAACACATAATCAATAGCACTTGAATTTAAAAATAAATAAAAATAAAAATCTTTTATTCACAGGCATCGAAGGCCCACAGGGTGTTAGTATTTCCAAAACCACTTAGAAAAACTATGTTAATAACAACTGTACAACTTAGTAGGCATACATAAGTACAGAAACAAAATTAAAAAAAAAAAACAGCATTCAATTTGAGGAAGATAAATCAAGCGGCATGTCTGACATGTAGCTTGATAAACCTATCCATTGTAGGCCCGTCTAACCTTTCTGAAAAGACCTTCAGGATGCTGTTGCCACTCCCCCTCACTCTGCGCATCGTTGATGCCACCTTCTTGCGCATGATCGCGAAATAATCATCAGTGTGCGCATCAGCGAACATCCCTGACGCACTACACCAACTCGGAAGCCTCAACAGCGCCCTGAAGGCATTGTTATATTGAATGCGCAGTGCGTTGTCTGCTTTTTGGGTATTATTAGCCCACAGACTGCTGGTGTAAAATATTTGAGAAAACACCTTGAAGGCAATTAAAAAAAAACACTGTTTTGTGACCACGTAGGAGAATTTTGCTAATAAATTAGTCAAGATGATGGCACGGTTTGCAGTGATTTATAGTGGATGTCCGCACGGAATAAATATTTGTATGAACTACAAATAGTGGTCCCTGGTCTGGGTGTCTTGTATATGCGAGTTTAAATGTTTGTGAAAGCATCAACGATGTAGGAGTAATTCCTAGTGTTGCACAAAGTATTAAATGAGTATGGCAGTTGAGAGTTTGTCATGCTCACTCAAGTGTCTCACTGATGGTGGCGCATGTGTTGGCTTTTCGGAAAGGCCTTCAGCTACTTTATCGAGGCTTTTTCAATCACGGAAATCGTGTTTTTTTTTAAAGTACTGTTGTGATTTCTAATAATTATTTGGGAAGAACCAAAAGCCGTAATAGTGCATAAAACAAAGATTGACGCGGTGTTTTATGCAGGCAAATCAACGCGATCACAAACGCGAAGCGATACGGCGCGAATTGACCAAGCAATTGATATTAGAGTATCAATTGCTTGTTCAATTCGCGCCACCGCAATAGATTGCGGTGGCCTACGTGATCAACCGCACGTAAGTGCGGTACGGCGACGAGCGAAGCGAAGCGGATGCGAACAGCTGGTTTAAAATTTTCATCCAAACTTTTGCGGTGTTTGTGCTGCGGTCATTCGTTTTATATAAACTGCGGCTAAAGCCGCGATTTCACGTGCACGTTAGACAGCCGCTGCGTCGCGTTGAATCCTATGTACAGTCAAGTATGTTTTCTTTTGCCTAAAACTCACAATTCAGAAGCGAACTGTAGCATGACGAGCTGCCATGATGAAAAAGAGCCACAGTATACCAGCAGTGGGCCCTTCAAAAAAAGGTTTCCAGAAATGCTCCCAATTTATTTATTTATTCAAACTTTATGCAACACAAACGTACAAAGAAAGAAACGCACAAAAAAAATCAATCAAAAGATAGATAGTGGTCAAGCGCGAACCTACCAACAAGAAAGAAAGAAAGAAAAACATGGGTACAAAAGCATATATACAGAAAAATAAACATTAGATTACAATAGATAGATTAGCGCATCCATAGTCAAGAGGGTAGGAGAGTAGTCTTTGAAAGATACTCGTATTTATTCAACTTTGATATAAATTGTACTTTTGGGTCATAAAATTATTCATCATATCTTCAATCCCAGTAGTATTTGTTAAAACAAAACGACAAGAAAAAATATATTTATGGCCTCTAAGGACCAAACTTCATTTTCCAGACCAAATAATTCTGAAAAAGTCATACCAATGTTTCTAGATCTTGAGCCAAGTTTTAAATATACACTAGAATGTTTCAAAATTAAGATTGAATATACAGTAGATACGCTTATTGCGATATACACTCTCAATCAATATCATCCGAAGCATTTTGAAGGAAATTCATAATATTTATAAATATTTTTTTTTTTATAATAAGACAAAGACAAAGCATTTTATTTCAAATAAACCATTTACAGGCACTTTTGAAATGTCAAGAAGTCAGTCAGTCAGAAAAAATGATGCTAATTGCACATTCCAAAGCGTAGATCTCTATGGATAAGAATGTGCAAGAAACTCTATGGACACTCTCGTAATGAAACTATTCACCATGTTTTTCATCACACCTCATCATACAGAGTGGGTGTTTCATGTTTTTTTTTTAATTTCATCTGACTTTGCTCGAATTCTTGATACCAGTCATGCAAAGTGTTCATATACCAAAAATCACCATAATCTGTTAATATTTAGAGATTGCACAACGCCAATACTTACGTCATCAGTGAATATTACATTATTAATATTATTATTTTTTACAGAGGAGGAAAGTAAGTTTTACTAGACACAACAACACACTAGTAACACTTGCTATCCTCCACTGTAAAAAATAATAATATTAATAATTTAACCTACACTGATGACGTGATGAGAAGACTTTATTGGCTTTGTGTAACCTCTAAATAATAACCGATTATGGTGATTTTTTATATAAGAACGCTGCATGAGTGGTATCAAAAATTCGAGCAAAGTCAAAAATCGAAAATTTTAAAAACGTGAAACACCCTAGCAAACAGCCAAGATTGCCTAGTGTAAGTAGGTTTTACGTCAACGCGATTGACACGTGACGTTCAACACTCTGATTGGCCCGCTCCAAGCTCTTAACCAATCAGAGAGCCAAACGCGGTAAACATTTCCATCGCATTAACGTAACTACAACTCTTACTCGGCGCTCTGACTTCACATTTTCCTACTCATTGTAATGTTAAAGTAGAAAAAACATTTCTATCAAAATAAAAACTCTCATTAAGCATTTTAATTATCTACCTTCATCGTTTGCAGAAATGATAAACAGGCACACGTTTATTAAATAATATTATTATTCTTTCATTTAATTCAAGGTTCATAATGAAACGGTCTACTATTACAATACACACTTGTAATATTATTCTTTCTTTTATTTCGAGGTTTTTAACGAAACATTCTATACTATTACAACACACACTTGTAATAAACAAACTTGTACTTGTACTAATTAATTTGATAACACTACATCGCAAATGTCATTAGGTATTATAATTTAGGTGTCTTCAAGGCTAGAGTGAATACACCTCACCATCAATAATTGCATCACTGCTTACCATCAGGTGGGATCGCAGTCAAGCGCTGGTTTATATATATCAATTTTTAAAAAAATACTCCCAATGAAACTTAGCAGACGCATAAAGCACCCAGAATAATTTGACATGCGACGAAAAATATAACTATTTTTTTTATTGATATAAATTAGTGCTTGACGTGACCACCTGATGGTAAGCAGTGATGCAATCGTTGATGGTGAGGCGCACTAGTTTATTAAGACTCTATTCACTATTGCCTTCTTCTTCTTAGCGTATCGATGGCAAAACTAGTTAAATTCCTTGCCTGGCCCAGTATTTGGCCATGGCAATGCCATCCGCTGATGCTGTTATTAGGTCCCTACGTGAACAGGTAACAGGGCACGTGATGCAGGATCGAAGGTGGGACATGGTCTGCGGAGAGACGCCGCACAAACACTGAAGATCGGAACCGTCCGAGAACCCCCATCTTTGGAGATTGTCTTTGCTGCGCCCAACTTGGGTGCGGAGTCTGTTTAGAGTTTTCCAGATGGGCCATGGCAACTCGTGTCCAGGAGAGAGGCTCTCCGACGGTTCGACAAAATCATTAAGAGGACTATTGCCTTGAAGACACCTAAATTATAATTGGACGGGAAGACCGCAGCAGGCAAATTGTTCCAGTCCTCCGATATGCGCGTGTAACTTGTAGACAATGTATTGAATTTGACACATCCTTGACGTTTATTTTCACAAGCATCGCCACCTCTACAAATCTTGTACTAGCCACTCAGAAACAACATAGCTTCGTCAAAAATAAACAGGTTAGCTCGTATAACGCGATTTGCAGGGTTATTCTCCCAAAGGAGTCGTTAGCCCGTCCAATGTATCTGAGAAGTCAAACTGTGTCTCGCGGAAAATTTATGAGAATTCCCTTCCCGGTGGATTGGGCACGAGTTCTTATGAAATGTTAGGGACAGCAGATTGATCGGGCCGATACGACGCGGTATCATCGAGCGGCTCCCTGTAGACGAGGTAACTGTAGATAAGTCGTACGAGGATATATTCAGGACTTCCTTATGGCTTCCTTCATCTTCCTCCATAGATTCAGCCTTAGGTACTAAGAAAAGATGAGACACTTATATGTTTTGTGTTGTTGGTCTTTGTTTAGACCGGCTATCTTAGTACAAGCAGTTTTTTTTCAAAAAGATCTAAAGGTAGGACCGGTCAGGGAGATGTCAGCAAACCGTAGGGGCTCAGCAGGGTCGAAGCCTACTGGGGCCAATGGTCTGCTTCTGGAAGGAAGACTCGGCCCTGATATGAAAGGCAACGAAGGAACAGGAGTGAATTTTTAGTCAGTAAAAGTCTGACACATAAGGGGATGTCATTGGATGATTTTCCGACCGAAAAAAAAAATGTTCCTTCAGTTGTTCTTTGCGTTCCGGGGTTTCCGGTTTCCGCAAGGGCGTGTCAGACTTTTGCTGACTAAAACCCAGTACTATGTTCCTTCTTTGTCTTACGTCCCAGGACCCCGATGTTCCCTTTTGGATAACCCATGACCCCAGTAGGCTTCGACCCTGCTGGGTTCCTACGGTTTTACTAACATCTCTTTGAGGCGCGCGTGGAGCGTTCCATGGATACGGTAACACTTTCGCACAAGCCGGCAGCCCGTGAGATAGTTTACTTTACTTTAGTATTCTGACATGGCTCAGTTCAGTCAACAATCAAAATGCGTTTATAATAACGTCTGCTATCTGGTGAAGATTCCCAGTTCATTGTTTCGTACTTCTGTAGGTAGGTACTATAACACTCTCACATTTGGAACCTTTGTATACTAAATGGGTGAGTAATCAACATCATGATCATATTATTTGTTGAAAGACGTTCAATAGCATAGCATAACATAATCAGCCTTTTAATGTTCCCACCGCTGGGACTCAGGCCTCTTCTCTAGGAGAGGGAATGGGCCGTAATCCACCACGCGTGCCCAGTGCGGATTGGTGAATGTCACATGTCTTCGAATTTTTTGGTCCTAGCTAGGACATGCTGCGGTTTGACATGTATTACAGTTCAGCTCAATACCTCTACACGTTCCTGAGTAAAAGGGTCTTGACACACGGACCGGCGGTCACAGAGACATCAAAGTGTCCCTATAAGGGTCCTATAAGGGTTCCGTTTTGGCCGACTTAGGTATGGAACACTGAAAACACACAAATAATACGATCACTAAATCACTTAGGTAGATAGTAATACCTCCACATTTCACGGTGCGCTGCTCGCAACGGTCATTTGACAATATTATGTCAAATTCAGACTGCCTACATTCAAAATTAATGCTCTATTTTGCGCCTGCATTCAGATGGTAATGCGAGTTACTGACGATTCGGACACAATATATTCGGACAGTGTCCGAATCGACACATTTTATTTTCAACATTTTTTCACTGACGATTCGGTTACCACCAAAATTGAAGTTATTTAGTACAGTCAGATAAAAAAAAAGTCTTAAAATATATTATAAAGAAAGGAGATGTTTCATTTTCGGCCATCAGATGTACATTTATCAAAAAAGAGGAAAAAATACCACAAATTGGGGAAAAATATTCTCTGGTGAATTTGAGCCTGATTTGTTGTGTACAAAAAATAATAGTTTTTCACTTATTGCCATGTTTTAATCAACATGGCGTCTCGTTTGCTTGCAGACTTCATTCGTTCTGAAATCATGTCTTATCAAATCAATGTTACGTAGAAAATAATTAAAAAATGTGTGTATTCTTGTAGTGTTAAAAATAAATTACTATTATTCTCTTATACATATTTTTGAGTAAACATAATTAAATGTGACCATTTCATCGTTACAAAAATCTTTAGTCTCCATTTTTGAAGTGTGTTTCTGAACGAATTCAAAATAACCGCCCGAACGCTCAAAGTGACTTTTTTCCCTTTATATTTAAAAAAACATTCAAAGATTTCGTCGTGTTTTGGTGAGCCACTTTTGTGTAATATTCTATTAGAAAGATCTGATCTTAGACTATTTATGAGTTTAGTTCTGATAAACAAAAACAAAATAATTCTATAGGTTAATTAAACGTCATCTTTACAACCTGTCATGGCTGTCATAACTCTTAGGACAAACGTCAAACATTTTTAATTTTTATTTTGTACATAAAAACCATTTGATATTATGAAAAAAATGTTAAGTACTTTATTCTATTCAGGGGTAAGTTTCCCAACTTCGCTAAAATGTACATGTTATGGCCGGAGCCCCATACAAAAATGAAACATCTCCTTTATTACCCGAAGTTGCCGCCTTAAATCCAGCCTAAAATAGTTTTCGTAACGCTTTTTTCTCCATATATTTTAAAACTTTTTATCTGACTGTACTAAATAGTTCGTCTTCGAAACGTAAGTGAAAAAAAAAAATTGAAATAAAAATGGGTCAATTCGGACACTGTGTCCGAATATACTGTGTCCGAATCGTCAGTAAGTCTGTAATGCGACTGGTATATACGAGAGTTATGTTTTCACGCGTCGCAGTAAATACAGGCCAGTTTATCTCACCTGAAATTCATTCGAATTTAGGAGTAATAACTTTGCTAAATACGAATTTGCCCAGGTTTAGTGGACAATATGGCAATACTGAAAGTTTTTAGGGTTCCGTACCTGGCTGCACCGACACCAGGAAAAGGGCAGGAAGATAATGATGATAAATAAAATTATATTAAAAATCTTGCGACAATATGTTGTTAAGAACGGTGGAAACGGTGGTGAGGTGGGCGATATACATATTTTTAGGGTTCCGTACCTCAAAAGAAAAAAAACGAAACCCTTATAGGATCACTTTGTTGTCTGTCTCTGTCTGTCGGTCTGTCTATCTGTCAAGATACTCCAGCCTTTATCTCGGGAACTCGCGGAGGTGTCGAGTTGAAATTAAAACCATATACACAAGTCTACGGTCCCTTGAAGCTGTGAGAAAATCAAAGTAATTTTTTTTTTTTTTTAATTTATTGTTACATTACCAATAAAAAAATCTTTTTTTGCGATTCGGAAAAATCTGTGAGACAACATTAAAAAAAAACCGGGAATTGTATTATTTACATTGATAAGTTTGTACGGAAGCGAGTCCGACTCGCACTTGCCCAGTTTTTTTTAATAGACTCGCGCAGTCGCACTTGACCGTATCTCTAATAATAATATTGGCATATTTTAAGTCGTAAAAATAAAACTAAAAGCTTTACTCCATGACTGTACTAATAATGAAATTAGGCAGTGAGTCCAGTCGACCTATTCAAAATGTGACTGGGTTGAGTGATCCCGCGGGTCCTTTTCTAGTGGGTCCAGTTGACCAAAGACTACGTAAACGACGATGTGGTCGACAATGAAGCACGCTTGTATGCGTATGGTTATTAAATTGCATCGCCGTTGATGATGTGAAATGTGAAAGTAAATATTTGGGTGGGTACTCCAAAATAACATATACTTTTCAAAAGAAATCGATAGATCCATTAATTAATTACGGGTCCGATATAATAACGAGCCTATAATAGCCCCATCAACATCCTAAAGATGTTACTTGCTACCCCGTTACTGCATATTCGCAAAGGTATACATATGTATATGGTTTCCACGACATTGTCAGACAGAAATCTACCTTTTTGCTCTGCAGACTACGGGCTAGGTCCAACTCCATTCTGAAGACCATAGCGGGGAGGTACGATTCTCTTTTGATAGGTCATCAGTTCATCACCTACAACATCTTGTTCACAGATGTATCATGAACAACAACCTTGTTTAAAAAAAAATAGATTGATAGATAGTTTACTAACATAGGAATAAGTTTTCCTTAATTGTTTATTATCCCATATGGATTTCACTATTCCATATTAAAAATTATTTTAATTGTTTATTTATTCATTATTCAATTGGTAAATTTCTGACCGATAAAAATTTAAATTGGTTTTGAACATCAAATTACGTAAAAATAGTCTCCTAAAACGACGATATAAACACATTTTTAAAACCATAGTCAAACCGTACATACAAGAATCACATTAAAATAGTTGTCAAATGCTCAATTAAAACCGAATAGGCACTTAAACACCAAATTTTATTACTTAACTAGTGACCCGCCCCGGCTTCGCAAGAGTACAATGCGGATACCACTGCAACCGCTATGTCCCTGCATTTTAAATCTGTAATATCTTCGAAAAAATTCGTTTAAATTACATGCAGTAAAGGGCCATGTTGATCTATATTAAATGCACAATTTATAAATGAAGGTACTTAATTAGATAAAGATTAATGCGTTATGATTGCTTAAAATCGTTTCGTAAATAAGCCTTTATTTCTCGTAAAAAGTAAAGGATAAAAAATGGTTATTGTGGATTATCCCTAAGAGATAGACATATACCATTGCGGACTTTTTGTAGACATTTTGAAGGTGTACAATACTGTAGTACATTATTTTGATCTATCTCGTAGGGTTCAGCCAGAGTTTGCTACATTGCAAACGCAGCGCAAAAAAATGTGTTTATTTACGACATCACATTAGAAACTTCTAAAATTACCAGTGTTTTTCTACTATATTATGCATGTATCACACATATGAACCTTCCTTTTGAATCACTCTATCTATTAAAAAAAACTGCATCAAAATCCGTTGCGTAGTTTTAAAGATCTAAGTATACTTGAACAGACAGCGGGAAGCAACTTTGTTTTATACTATGTAGTGAAGTTGAGATACAATAAACAATGTTTGCAGTAGGTGGAAGTAGTGGCAGATGTAACCGTGTCACAGGCCGTCTCAGCCCGTCCATTGGTCCATTAGCTCAGTAATACAATTTTGTAGTTCATCCGGTACCGATCGAGTGAACAGTGTATCGGTATAGACAGCTGATCAAGTTTGCCTCTACTCTATTTGTTTTAAAGTTTCTAAACATGATCATAAAGTTTGTAGCATACAATCTGGGCAACTCAATCAGTGGGTAAAAAGGGTTTAAAGGTCATAAATTACGTAATTTCGAGTTTAGAATTGGATACTTGACTAAATTTTATTTTTATTATTTGTATTAAAAAGAACACAGTGTCTCAAGACGAAAGTCTATGACCAGTGCGTGTTGCCAGTGATGACATATGGTTCCGAAACGTGGTCGCTCACAATGGACCTCATCAGAAGGCTCAAAGGCACAAAAGGCAATGGAAAGGCTATGCTCGAAGTTTCCTTGCGTGATCGAATCAGAAATGAAGATATCCGCTGGAAAACCAAGGTTACCGACATAGCACGAAGAATCGCCAAACTAAAGTGGCAATGAGCAGGGCACATTGCTCGCAGAACGGATGGCCGTTGGGGCCGAAAGGTTCTGGAATGGCGAACGTAATAATAATGAAAATAAATTGCATTTGGTTCCTTTCTCTGGAGCTCTGACCGTCGTCGGTAGCTTGGACCCTGTTCTGTTCCCGATACCGGTTGGGATACTATTTTTTTAATATTTTTTTAAGATTTTTAATTGTTTTTTTTTAATATTTAAAAAATGTATCTAATAGGTTTAAATAACGAATAAAGAAATGAAAATAAAGTTGTTAAGTTTTTGTGTTACTAACATCTGGGTATAGCGAATAGCTAGAGTGAATAGGCTCTCAATAAACTAGTGCGCCTCACCATCAATGATTACATTACTACTTACCAATCAGGTGGGATCGCAGTCAAGCACTAGTTTATAACAATTTAAAAAAAAGAGTGTATTAATTACGAAGATAGATAGATAATATATAGATAGATAATAAGATATTATCTGTAGAAGATTTTATAAATGATATATTTTAATATTTCATGTGTATAATAACAAACTTTTGCTATAATTTTGAATTGTATTAATATTTAAAACTGTTTTGGTATTTTTAAGGCTGTTTTTTTATTAATTTCGTTTTAATTATAAATTCTGCAAGATATTTAACTTAATTTAAAAGAGTTCTTTATTTATCACTTGTAATAGTTTTAATTTTGTTTTTTTTTTTTCTCTGTTAGTTCTTTATTTATTAATTTTTTAATGATTTTATTATCAATATTTGTACGCCGTCACTGCAAAATATAGCGCCCATGTATAATAAAACTAAGACCCTTATGTAAATATCTATGTTTCACAAATAAACATTCTGATTCTGATACAAATTTGTATTTGAAACCTCCTCTTAGACAAATAATGCCTGTGTTAGAAGGTTCCGCGCATATAGCTCCATCCCTGTTTCTCGCTCGCATACTTGACAGTTTTAACACATCATAGTAAGGCCCTGGTCTAGCTAGACAAATCTCGTAAAGAAAACGGCAAAATTCTCTAACAAAGTTTTGGGACAAAAACTTGTATACATTCGGGAATCCGCTGTAAGACACACATTTTATGTTTGTAACAAGCTGTAAAGTACATGTTTTATTTTTCAGTTTTATATTTTCAACAAACTTCCAGGATTTTAGGCAAACAGCGCAGTCGGTATATGGCTGATTGGAGCATTATAAAGTTTGCTGGCGAAAATTGTTAGTGCTTGTAAAGCGTCCTCGTATACTGTCAAGGATATACGTGCTTCTGTCTAGGGGGCCCTAAGACGGAGCTAATGGATTACATTTTTATGCTATAACCTTGCACGTTCTAGGACATTTTAACGGCCATCGTCAGTAATTTATTTCTTTATTTATTTGTTTACTTCATGTACAGTAGTGTGGTATATTGGCGGACTTAATGCAACAAGGCATTCTGTATCAGTCAAACTTTGGGTTAAAAAGACTACACCAAGGTAGGTGTCAACCGTAGGGGCCCAGCAGGGTCGAGGCCTACTGGGGCCATGGGTGATGCGAAAGTGATCCCCGGGGCCCTGGAAAAATGGCAAAGAAGGAACAGGAGTGGGTTTTTAGTCAGTAAAAGTCTGACACTATCTCCCGTTCCGCCCAAGAGCGGGGGATGTCATTAGATGATTTTCCCAACCGAAAAAAAAAAAACCAAGGTAGGTGTGCAGAATAAAAAGAAAGAAAATATTAAAAAATATCGGCCATGTGCGGGTCGGACTCACGCACGAAGGGTTCGTACAACACTTAGTTTTTAGTATTTGTTATTATAGCAGCCACAGAAATACATCATCTGGGAAAATTTCAACTGTCTAGCTATCACGGTTCATGAGATACAGCCTGGTGACAGACGGACAGTGGAGTCTTAGTAATAGAGTCCCATTTTTACTCTTTCGTTACGGTATTCTAAAAAAATAAGAAAAGTAAAAACAAAAGAGGAAAACAAGTGACAATGAATGAATTATGAATAAATTTGACTGCTGTAAGTAACTACTTACAGCAGTCAAATAGACTGAATTGTTTCAGATACATACATGTTTTTTTTATTATTGATATTAACTAGTGCTTGACTGTGATCCCACCTGATGGTAAGCAGTGATGCAATCTTTGATGGTGAAGAACACTAGTTTATTAAGAGCCTATTCAAAGCCTTGAAGACACCTAAATTATAATCAGACGGGAAGACTGCAGCAGGCAAATTATTCCAGTCCTTCGATGTGCGCGGTATAAACGACGAGGTGAAACGCTAAGTCGGAACCGTAGAAGTTTCAACAACGTAAGGGTGGATACTCGCCGTTGTCTGATGGTAGAAAGGAGATGGCGGAATCATCATTTCAGCCGAAAGACGTCCACTGCTGGACATAGGCCTCCCCCAAATGTCACTACAATGAACGGTCCTGTGCGTCTCGTATCCACCACATTCCCGCGACTCTCACTAGGTCATCGGTCCGCCTTGTGGGAGGCCTTCCAACGCTGCGTTTTCCGGCCATCTGTTCTGCGAGCAATGTGCCCTGCCCATTGCCACTTAAGTTTGGCGATTCTTCGTGCTATGGCGGAATCAAGTCATGCAATTCCTGCGCACATGTGTTGAAACTACTGCTGTATTTCAGACAATGCTTAACTATCAAACTAGTTAACGTATTAAAACTTTAGAGTGTAATAAACGGCATATTCTGAGGTATCATCTTCTTGTTTGAAAGTTTTAATTTTACCACATAAGTGACGTCTCTTTCCGTTTGCTAACTGTACCCCACTGTTTCACCTGCGTCGTTGAAAGAAAGAAAGAAAGATGGAAAACATTTACTTATTTGAGACTCGCACAGAACAAACAACAATAAAATAAAAAGTAATCTATAAATACATAACTTAAAATAAAAGAAAACAGTTGTCGAGCAGTGGTGGCCGAATGGTAACGGCCCCGACTTACGAAATATAGGTTGCGGGTTCAAACCCTGCCAGGCACATTACTTTGTGTAATTTATTTCATCACCACTGCTCTCAAAACGGTGAAGTAAAACATTGTGAGGAAACCGGCATGTCCTAGAACCAAAAATTCGAAGCCATATGACATCCACCAACCCGCACTGGGCCCGCGTGGTGGATTACGGCCCATTCCCTCTTTTAGAGAGAGGAGGCCTGAGTCTCAGCAGTGGGAACATTAAAATGCTGAATATGCATGCTATTTTAAAAGAAAACAATATTAAAAAATGAAAATGAAAGATCTGTGCGAGGCCAAAAAGGCTCCTATCTCAGCATATGCTGCGATATTTAACAAAAAAGTAAAATAACGCAGCGCTGGTATTCTGATAGGGCCTGGTGATGCCACGGACACACTCACGGAACAGAGACGGTTACTAATCCGTTCCTACTGGCCATAATATCATGGTCTTATACATCCTTCAACACTAAAATATTTTTTCAATTATATCCAGTCTATCTTTATATTAGCGCTTTCAACTAAACAAACACACTCTTCAGCTTTATAATATTAAGTACAGATATAGTATGTAAGATATAGGAATGTATGTGCGTCTGTTTGTTACTGCTTTTCGCGCGAACGGCCGAAGGGATTTGGATGAAAATTACCGCACGGGACACATAAGGCTTTTTGAACTGGGAATTTATTCCATCGGAATAACTAAACGTGGTCGAAACCGGTAGCAGAAGTTAGTTTACAATATTTACGCACTGATTGTGTGACTTCTGCAAGCATATTTCAAGTGTCCTCGCAAAAACAGAAACTCCGAGATGCTACCAACAATGATTTAATTACAGTAAATAAGAGCCCACCAGAATTGTTTCCACCAATTATAACAAAACAAATACACTTTGTATTTACACCAGAAAATAACAAAACAATAACTACGGAGCTCTCAATAACTCAGAGAGCCGACGAAGCAAAAAACTCGAAGTGAAAACAGAAAGGAAACAAAACAAATGTCTTGCTATAAAAACCACAGAACATGTCTTATTTATGTTACACAAATCTATTCTTATTATTTGTGGAATATATACTTTTTTAGGGTTCCATACCTCAAAAGGAAAAAAAAAAACAGAACCCTTATAGGATCCATGGGTAGTGCAAAAACGAAACCCGGGGCCCTGGGACGAAGGCAACGAAGGAACAGGAGTGGGTTTTTAGTCAGTAAAAGTCTGACACTATCTCTCGGTCCGCCCAAGACCGGGATTTTCCATTCATCTAATGACAAATCCCGCTTTTTTTCTCACCTAAAAAAAACTCTTATAGGATCACTTTGTTTTCCGTTTATCTGTTTGTCTGTCAAGACCCTTTATCTCGAGAACTCGTGGAGGTATCGAGTTAAAATTAAAACTATATACTCAGGTTTGCGGCCTCTTAAAGCTGTGAAAAAATCAAACTTCTAAGTTAACGAAAAAAAAGATACGGCCGTTTATGTCTCAAAAAAACGTATATTTCGGCAATCTCAAGGGAATTAAAATTCATAGAGTAGGTACTTCCCGTTGATCTAGAACTCTGAAATTTGGCAAGAAGCAAGGTCTTATAGCACAAGTATAGGAATAAATCTGAAAACTAAAAAATTTGTAGTCACGTCATAAAAAAAAAAACTATTCGGAAAAATCTTCGAGACTCGGGAATTGAACTATTTACACAAGTTAGTTTGTACGGTACCCTCAGTGTGCGAGTCCGACTCGCACTTGCCCAGTTTTTTTTTTTATAAATAAATGGCAGAAATCGGTCACTCTGTTTGTGTAGGTGCGTTGAAAGTAAACAAGCATTGTAGTTTAGTAATCCTGGACTTGAGTTACACGAATACTGACAAATGCTTTCACTGACTGGCCAGGTCCACCCAAATTAGTGGGGTTCTTTCCTCAAAAGAGCATCTCAGACACTAATCTACATGGTTCTCAAATGATTTGTCCATTACATGTTTGCTGTAAGAACCAAGCGTTTCGCTTCGTCGTTTATACCGCGTAAATCGAAGGACTGGAACAATTTGCCTGCTGCGGTTTTCCCGTTTGATTATAATTTAGGTGTCTTCAAGGCTGGAGTGAATAGACTCTTAATAAACCAGTGCGCCTCACCATCAACGATTGCATCACTGCTTACCATCAGGTGGAAACGCAGTCAAGCACAGGTTTATATCATTTTTTTTTTAAATGGTAAAGCCCATTTTTTTTAATTGATTTAAACCAGTGCTTGACTGCGTTTGACGAATGTTTATGTGATTAGCATGATCATTTTTTTTCTGTTTCTGTGTGTAATTTATCTATAATATGTATGTATTTAGAAATGTATAAGTATGTTTATCAGTTGACTTATATTCATAACACAAGCTCTGCTTAACTTGGGACTAAACAGCGTTGTGTGATAGTTGTGGAATATTGTTATTATTCATGCACTACAACCAGCGCCCTAGAAAGTTTTTTAAAAAAAGTACAAGAGATATTTGTGAAAAAAAAATGCAGTACAGTAAAGTGTAAACTAACTTCTAGTTGGACGAGAGTCGCGCTTGGAGACACTTAGTTTGTTTACATGTCCTGTTCTAGTAGATATAGGGTTTTTTATACTTGGAAAGGCTTTAAAATATAATGAATAGAATCTGCATAGCTCTCATGTGATTTTATATTTTTACTATTAATAAGCTCACGCTTGACCACTGTCTCATCTGATGGAAAGCAACGATGAGGCATGCTTGCCTAGATATACACTCTTGTCTTAAAGACTCCCAGGTTGTAGCTATCAAGAAACTCAGACTCCGGCAGGTTAGTTCACTTCTTAACCGTTCATCATCATCATCATTTCAGCCAAAAAACGTCCACTGTTGGACATAGGCCTCGCCCAAGTGTCGCCACAATGAGCGGTCCTGTGCGTCTCGTATCCATCGGATTTCCGCGACCCTCACAAGGTCATCGGTCCACCTTGCGGGAGGCCTTCCAACGCTGCGTCTTCCGGTACGTGGTTGCCATTCCAGAACCTTTCGTCCCCATCGACCAATTCTGTTCTGCAAGCAATGTGGCCTCTGCCCACTGCCACTTAAGTTTGGCGATTCTTTGGCTTAAAGCCACTCAATAGGCAATGGAAAGGGAAGGGATTCTCGGAGTTTCCTTGCGTGATCACATCAGAAATGAAGATATCCGCAGGAGAACCAAGGCATAGCCTTAACCGTTACGCACAATTAATGTATTCCCAAAACGGATTGTGCGTATGGGTGGGATTTGACCATTACATGTTCATTGTGTGGACTTTAAGTTTTTTTTTTTCTTTGAGTTTCGGTGTTTCTTTTCATGGTAGTCAGCTAGGAAACACTGGCCTTATCTAGTTTAAATTGACGTATAAAAACTCATTTGCCAAATATATCATTTTGCTCTTGCAAAACAAAAAGTTTAAAAATATTTTTTTTTTTTTTGTTTTGGCAATTGAGCCGGTTGCGGCTATTCTGCCAGTGTCACGTGGACCAATTTTTTTTTTATTTATATGGGAATAAACGATGTCAAACTTCATATTTTTTACGTATCAAAATAGTGAACATGCATTGAAAAATGTCTTATCTGTGCTTTCATACAGACAAGACATTATTATCAATGTATTCTGAGCCAAGCAAACTCCAATATAACGTCAAAGCAAAATCAAACAAGAAAAGAAGTTCTAATTACAAACAAATTTTTTCTTCTAATTTGATGTTAGGGAAACCTAACATCAAATTAGAAGAAAAAAAAAACATCACAAACAATCATCTGTCAAATCTCCCGCTCAAATCGAATATTGACAGTTACGAACGACGTCACAGCGCCGCCATGACAGTTGAATGGACGAACGATCCCACAATCTTCACGTGTCAAAAGCTGCAATGCGACTCAAAAGGCAGTCACTTGCGGTCGAGGCAATCGGAAGGATTTGACCTGTTTTCAAAGCAACTTTGGATATTTTTGTGAAGGTTATGAATAAGACTGAATAAAACTGTCATTTTAATGAGCGAGATAAAAGGGCAAGGGATTATACTTGATGAATTTATAAATAACTTTTCTATAGAAGTGGAGCAATCTGAATAAATTATGACGAATTTTGCTTTTTATATTCATACCTTGCTACTTCAAGGTTCGGGCATGAAGGCGACCAATTAGTGATAAAAATATTTGTGTTAATTTAAAATTTCTTTCCTTTGACTTGAAAATTTAACAGTATATATAGTTAGGTACTGAAATAGATTTTTGATACAAGTGGAGAAAGCATTTTTTTTTATATAGCTATGGATACCTATGCATACCTTCATGATTTTAAATGTATTTTACAAGTTCATTTTTTCTTTAAGGGTGTTTTTATTACCTGAAATAAAGGATTATTATTATTATTGCGACCGAGGCGGCGTTCACATGAGCCATGGGTGAGGGTGTTATGGAGCCGAGGTCTGTGTCAGTGACTTTCCACGTGTATCAAACGACGTTTCTCAATACACTTACGAAGATATAAATAAACGGGGGTTGACGCGCAACTTGTGGAGGTTAATGCGCGCCCAGCATGATACGATAAGTATAATAAAATTGTAGCGGGGACAACACGTGCACTTTTCCGCACTAGTTCAAAAAACAGTAAATTGCGTGCCTGTAAGCGGTAGGGATAAGAGTGGATTTTCGAGTAAGTGTATTGAAAAAATACAATCTAGGTTGCGTTTCCTGGCATCTATGACAATGTTGAATAAGTGGAAAAATTTTCAAGACTGTACAAGATACAAAATCGATATCTACATTACTTTCGTCGTTTATGCCTTTCCAAAGGTATAAAGGACTCGCTCCACAGCACCAAACGGCTAAGCTGCGCACGTAATACTTAACTTCGCTTTGTAGGAAAATGCAAGGGAGATCGTTTTGTGCGCCCCACGGTCACGCTAGGCACGGATGCCTTGGTGGCAAACAAATGAATGGCGTTGCTTTAGTGACAAACCTCTCATCCTACGTTAGCAGAAGATCGCCTGCCAGGACCTCGAGATGTCTTAAAGAGTTACCCAACTGTAGGAACATAAGTGTGTTTTAGTCAGTAAAAGTCTGACACGCCCTCTCATTCCTTTTTTTTTTTTTTTATTAATGATAGGCTCGCGTTTGACCACCATCTCACCTGATGGTAAGCGATGATGTGGTCGACGATGGAGCACGCTTGCCTAGAAGTAGCCTATTCACTCTTGACTTAAAAACCCCTAAGTTGTAGCTATCTGGAAACACAGACTCCGGCAAGGAATTCCACTCCTTGGCTGTACGCATAATAAATGTGTATTGTATTGTATTCCACCTAGAGGAAAGAATTACTTGATCATTTTGCTCCTCAAAAAAAAAAACAATATTACTATTAATGGCAAGGGCCACAGCTGAGCGTAGAAAAAAAGCACTAGACGTCTACTTTGCTAAGATTTGCTGATGCACACTGGGCCGACACAAGAGCTAATAATATTAATAATTACCAACACCTTAGGAAGCTCTCGTTAGGTGAATGGATCAAGAGCTTGATTCAGAAAGCGGTACTTCTGGACACGGCTCGTATAGTTAGGAGTTTTCTTTCTCTGGAGCCCTGACCGCCGGTAACTTGGACCTTGTTCTCGATACCGGTGGGCTACTATTTTTTATATAAATTTAAATGTTTTATTTGCTTTATATTGAAATAATAATAAAAGCGAATGGTCCTTGACACGATGCGAATATCAAAACTCTCCGAATTTTCTATTTAGTGCTGAAAATTAGCGCTGCATAAAATATTATATCTCTCGCTTTGCAATGCCACCAGTATTTAGGCTACATTACCAGTCGACAACGATGTAGAGAAGCTTTTCGACGCCATACTTTAGATTACTTTTAGTTAGTTCGTAAGGTGTAGTTAAGTGTTAACCGGGACCAACGGTTTTACGTGTTTCCCGAGGCGCAGGGTGTCAGTAATGTCCTCGATTAACTTCGAAAAGTAAATATGAATAATTGAAAAATTCACATTGGTACTTGTTTCGAACCTGCAACCTCATCACGACTCAAAATACACACACCATCACACTTACACATATACACACAACACATAGACTCATACACTTATCACACAAGAGCAAGTTTGCACTAATTGTTTAACTACATTTTGGTTTTAATTTTGTTGCATAAATTGTTAATGTTTCACAACCGAGTAAAGACACTAACTCCTGAAATGCAGGTGCCACCTAGCTCAGGAGCCAGGGTTTCAATTGATACGTATCAACCTCTTTATGTCAATAAAACATTATTTAAAAAAAACATCTCGAGATATTAGACTAAAATTATTTCACAACTGAAAAAAAAACTTATGAAAATGCTCTACCAAAAGACTCCTACACAAAACATTATACAGTAACAACAGAACCACTCAAAAACTTCACAAGATGTTATTTTTTCCAAATTCCCTTTGAAATATATCAAAAGTCGAATAATTAACGGCTGTTGTAAATTTTTAGCATTAACACTAACTCAGGGATAAGTTAGAAGTGTCTGAAGGACATTTGATACAGCTGTGGGCAGTGTGAATTACGAGTATTTTCTTTATGAGATGAGTCAAGTAGTTTAAGAGCTGACAGAAGTCTTAAAAAAGTGTGGAGTTAGGCTCCACAAAGACTTTATCATAAAATTTGATCTACGCGCATCGTCGCGTCGCGTCAATCTACTGGATCCTTAAACCGCTGTTAATATCAAATCAAGTAGTATTTCGTAAAAAGATAAAATGCGTGAAGGAACATTAGAAAACAGGCTAAGTTTTTTAGGTCCAACAATCTAATAAAGCAATCGTTTTAATATCAATAGAACTTATAAGCAAGGGAGCTATAATGAGAGGGAGATTTGGTTAAATGTGACGAAATTTGATTTGCATTAAACAATTTGGTTTATTACTATTATTTTTATTGTACTTTAGGGTACAATGTCGACTAGTCTATACTGTCCTCTCTTAATAATAGCATAATTAGCCTTATAATTTTCCCACTGCTGGGAATCAGGCCTCCTCTTTGTGAGAGGGAATGGGCCGTAAGCCATGACGCAGGCCAGTGTGGGTTGGTGGATGTCACATGTCTTCGAATCTTTAATTCTAGGACATGCCGGTTTCCTCACGATATTTTCCGTCACCGTTTTGAGGGCAGAGGTGATGAACTAAATTACTCAAAAGAATACGCCTGCTGGGTTTGAACCCGCGACCTACACAACTCATAAGTCGGAGCTGTTTTCCATTGGCCACCACTGCTCCAATACCAATTAACATTGTATTATGGAAATATTGTAAAATCAATAAAAAAAATTAAGTGTTTTTTGCCGAGAAGTAATTCTCCATAGGAAACAACAAATTGGAACCATGCACTAGCTGCTGACGTTTTATAAGTGCCCATGTATGTATATAAAAACGAGTTGCTCTAATAATGGTGCTACGGGCGCGTCGTGGTGTTGCCACTTTATATTAATATACTTGTCACATTATAATTATATTTATTTATTTATTTTAATTGAATTTAATTTACTTTTCCTTTACTGTCAATAAAATGTTTTCCTTTTAATTTGTAATTCATATGTATTTTTATTTCCTTTTTCTATCGAAATCTCGTTGTACGCTGCACCGTTCGGGCGTCTTTATGTCAACACCGCCACCGGCCCACGCTGAAAAACAGCGCTGTGAGCTCATCGCATAATGCGTGAGGCCGCAGCTTTATGCTGAGCGTTCGGCCGTTTTGCGCGGATGTGACGCATATCTTCCCTATTCAATTGATAATGTTTGTTAGCTAGTTTTAAGATTGCGTCATTTCGCGCGAATAAACAGTTTTTCTTTCTTTCTTCTTCTTCATGTAGGCCTATGTGAAATAAAGTATTTTGAATTGAATTGAATTGACCATGCCATCAGTAACTCCAGTTATTCAGGTCTAAAAATAAACCCATTACTGAAGGTACCTTGACAGATTAACGGCAACATACATAATTAAGGCTAACCCCAATATCTTTCACAGCCAGTCAAAAGTTTACAGTCAAAAATAGTAAGTTCTGACAGATTACCGGACCGTTTGTCGTCTGGTACCCTTTTCACTAAAGTTAGGAGCGTGTCTGATACACAGGTACCTTCTTTTCTGTCGACCCCACATCAACATATAGTAAGTTTTAATGGAAATCTCGCATATGGCGGCCGAGGCAGGTGTAACTAAAATTATTTCAAGTGGAAAAGGTCACGGTTCAACCAAATAGTAAAAGTTTTTGAGGACGTTGCGACCTTTCCTGTCTTTTTACGGAAACAACCTGCGAGAATTTGGTTGTGGGTTTCCTAGAAATTTCCGGAGTTATGTATTAAAAGTAGTATAAATTTAGATACTGTAAGATATTGTAGTAATTTTGATATAACTGGGTGAAGTTTTAAGTTCTCTTAACGATTTGATATTTTTCATAGTATTTATTAGTTTATAATTTTAGCATATATATGTATTTTATTATTACAAATTTTTTTATTTGTTTTTTTTCTGTTTGAAGTATCTGTTATTTATTTATTGTGCAAACCTACCACAGTATTGTCTTTTTAACCCAAAGGTTGACTGGTAGAGAATGCCTTGTTGCATTAAGTCCGCCTATGTACCACTACTGTACATGAAGATTAAATAAATAAATAAGTTTATCTTTTGAAAATAATAAGTGTTTATTTCCGACCTTTTAATGCCATAAGTTGTCAGTAAGTGGGAAAGTTATTATTGCTTAAAACACACTTGTGTCCTTCAGTTGCCCTTTGCGATCTAGGACTACGGGTTTCCTTATCAGAAATTCCCCGCGGTCCTAGCTAGGAACACGTCGAAGCCTACTGGGGCAATGGGTAATGTGAAAGAGAACCCCGGGGTCCTGGAATGAAGGCAAAGCAGGAACAGGAGTGAGTTTTCTATACATATAATAAAACAGTAAAATGGTGGAGCGTTGGTATTAGTTGGCGAAAAAACTACTGAACCAATCCTGTTCAAATTTTGCATACATAATCCTTATAGGCCGGGTCAACTGTTAGGCTACATATTATCACGCTATTTGCTATGGGGGGTGAGCAATAATCCAAAATGTCGACATTGAACGACATTTGCCACGTTCGATCCTCAGCTACAGTTAAAAATTTTGTCATTATTTTATCTTCTTTTTTGTAATAAAATAACTTTTACCATTTTTTCAAAATAAAATTGACATTTCTATTCGATATCTTCTAAATATTTTGTAAAAACTAATCAAAACACATAATAAAATCAAAGCGGCGAGTAAAATCACGTACTAAAATGTAAATATGGCACAACGCCATCTAAAGACTGAAAGTAGAAATAATGATGACAATGATAGTTGAACGTCATATTTGATAGATGGCATTGTGTATTTTACGTAATTTTCTGAGTGGCGGAAGAATGACCATCGCCCAAGTTTGCAGACAGTTTTATTGTTTAAAATTGGGCGAAAACCGTTATGATTAAACTGGAGTTAGACGGAGACATTTTTAATCCTACTGCTTTTTTTCCCCGTGGTTGTAACAAACTAATTGACCGTGATTATTCAAGGGATACCAACCAAAGGCGATAACAGTAAATACTTATATGTATTTAATTATTGACTTTAAAATAACATGGCCAAATTTTCGGAAGGGGTAGCATGGCACCTTGCGTTGGAAGGCCCCCAGGTAAACCTGGTGAGGGTCGCGGGAATCCGATGGATGCGAGACGCACAGGACCGGTAATTATGGTGACACTTGGGGAGGCCTATGTCCAACAGTGGACGTCTTTCGGCTGAAATGATAATGATAATGATGGCACCTTTATTTTTCTTTTTTTAAGGGTGGAAGTCATCCAATGACTTCTCCCACTCTGGTTGGAGCGGGAAGGCGTGTCAAACTTTTACTGACTAAAACCACACCTGTGTCCTTCAGTTGCCCTTTGCGACATCTCTTTGAGGAGCGCGTGGATCACTACGCGCTGTTGACGACTGGGCTCGGTCCGGTCAATTACCAGACGGCCGGACGGCTGTGGACGACCGATTGCTGGATGTCCGCGAGCCCGCGTTTACCGTGGCTGGTCGTCGGGGTCAGAATCTCGGCTCGGCGTGAGGACGTTCGTTCCCTCACGCGTCCTCCTCCTTCACTAGCATTACGGCTTTGCAGAAGGAGGCGACCGCCTGCCATTCCTCCTCGCTCTGGACCATAGCCCAAAGTCACAAGGCCCGGTGCGAGAGGTGACTGACGCCGATTGCCTCCACGAAGACAACACACACCTCTGAGTGCTCCACTGTATCCTCTGGGATGATGGCACCTTGCGGCCTAATAATGGTGTGTTTTATTATTAGCAGTCACAGCTTCATATAAAACTGGGTCGACAGGTTTGCGTTCCTGATCACAGTTCGACAACGTATGATGTATCTCAGATTCCTTGCAGCCTTACGTCGACATCCGTACATTACCTCCTTGCAGTGAGTGGTGACCAACACTGGAACCACCCTCTGAGGGAGGCCAGTCTCAGGGATAACACTAATCGGCTGCTACATTTGTTTACCGGAATTTAATTGTTTTATGGATACACAAGCTCAGGACTGTTGAGGGTGTTTCACGCGGTTTCTGTTCCGGATTCGGTTGGAAGTATACTGATATTACCATTTTACAAATCGCCCGGAGGACCCGTTGTAGCATGCGGTGGAGGTCTATCCTGCTTGGGTGAACCGCCGTGTCTTCATAGAGGCAATCGGCGTCAGTGACCTCTCGGTTTGGCCATCAATATGCGAGTTCGATTGGACAGGGATACACGCGTTCAAGATTTCACCGAAATTCATCCAAAAGTTGGAGACTCTTCATAGGGTAGTTCCCACTATGGAATAACATTTGTCTGATATACGAGGACGTCAGTCAAATACACATAAAAAAATCATAGATAAATGAACAAGTAATTTTTACGCCCCAAATGATCAAGCTGCAACAATCAATTCAAGCATGCTCTCGCAAATTCTTCATAAGTACTGTTGTGGAGGAAGATAGTTGATGATGATGGTAATTTTTGGATTCACTGGCTTTTTGGCTTTGCACCATCAGTGCAAACGTTATCCAGCTGAAGGTCGGTGTCCCGATTATGTTCCTTCGTTTACCTCTACCAAAGCTGTCTGACGACTTAAACTCTTCAGTGAAACATTATTGAGGCGAAAATTTTACAGGAGGTAACTCTTTCGAACAATCTCGCAGCCTTAGCAGACATTGGCCCTAGAGGGCCCTATCCATTTGCTGACATCATTATGAGTCGCGCGTAGATTACTACGCGCCGTCTATTCAGGATTGCTTTGACCAGATGACCGGACGGCTCCACCGCAATCGCTCTGCGGCTTTCAACACCTGGAGCATCACTTCCCTCATCATCCTTCATAGTTTCAGCCACCTTCTTCGATCGTAGTGCTTCACTGAAGGAGGCTACTGGTTGGCATTTTTTCCACTAATCGCCTCCATGAGGACACGGCGGCGCCGGCGCTCCTACCAAGCGGGACTGACTTCCACCGTAAGTTCCATCGTATTCTCCGGGCGATCCGCACAATGGTGAGACTCGAGTGTTTCTTTTTGCTGAATTCGATACAGATACCTCCCGAAACACCCACATCCGGTGAGTCCTGCACAAAGAGAGGATGCCGTGACGCCTCTGTAGCCACTCCTCAAAGACAGGCATTACCGCTGCGATTGTGACGTGCTCACTGTGACAATGTTGTTTAACCGGAACATAAACCAGAAACATACATAAACTAGTGCCTTTTCCCTTGGGGTAGGCAGAAATGCCAACTGCTACGACCCTTACATACTCTTTCTATTCATTGACGTTCATACATCTGGATCTGGACGAGTACATAACATGTATCCTGAAGGTAATTTGCGTTTTTACCTTTAACAGTTTTATGTGAAAGTACAATAAATAATTACGATGCTTTCAGAATGAATTGCAAGCACAGAATGATTGTACAGTTTTACCAACTTAACGTAGACGAAGTCGCGGGCAACAGCTAGTAGTCAATAAAGGTCTGACACGCCCTCCCGCCCCGCCCAAGGGCGGGAGATTGACTTACCACCCAAAAAAAAAACCCAAAACGTTTTTTTGCGTTTAGGACTTGTCTGTGGTATGGGTGGGATGTTTACCATGTACCGGTGGTGCATCGCTGTACGTCTGGTAGTTCAATGATGGAACGGGCTTGGCGGTAGTTTTTTAAATATTGAAATTATTAATTATTATTGTTACAAATTATTATTCATCATCATCATCATTTCAGCCGAAAGACGTCCACTGGTGGACATAGGCCTCCCTCAAGTGTCGCCATAATGAACAGTCCTGTGCGTCTCGCATCCATCGGAGTCCCGCAACAGTTTACAAGTCATCGTTTCATTAATTATTATTGTTATTTATTAATTATTATTTTCATAAAAATGTTTTTAGATTAAGTTAGATTATAAGATGCCTAAAATAAGTCCTCTCCTCCGCTTATTATACCCTTCTTTTGCTGTGCCCGACAGGGTCCACGATTGTTTCTTTTGGCTAATGTTTATCACCTACTCGTATAATGTAGACTACATTGTGGAATTCAATAAAGAACTGTATATTGATTAAGTTCCAGAATCCATACTTAGAATTGTGGCCAGTAACGTCTTATTATTTGCCCTAAAACACAGTAAACCTCTGCCCCCTTTACTGCAATAATAAAATTGTTAGAATCCCATTAAACCCAAGTGCTTTGTATTTTATTAATATTGCACTGTTTTGTTTTAATTGCTTCAACGTCTTCAGTCTGTGTTCCTTTCATTTGCGAGTTTCGGTTTGTATCAATGTTTCTATTCCTTCGTTACAAAGTTCTGTTGTAATAAGTTGTATATTTGTTTAATATCTTCTGTAAATTAGTATCCTGTAATGATGTTTCCGGGAACACATTTTCCTGGACGAGAATTTTCCTTGATTATTTGATGATTGGAAATATTTGTTTTTTTCGTCTGTAACTGGAGAAAGTTCTCGGTGTTAAATTGTTCTAAGAAATATTTACAAAAGGAAACGATGCGGATACCAATAGTTTATATCGAAATAACAAAATGTATGTACATCAATGACATAATTGTTAACTAACAATGAGTATTTCTTACCTGACTACGTACAGTCAGGGGCAAAAGTGCAGTTGCACTCTGCCATTGCTAAAGTGCCTAAAATTTCTATATAGAAGAGGGTCAATAGTTCAGGACTGATTCAATTCGTAGCATAGGATTTAAAGTATTAAATAAACTAGTTGTGGATCATTGAACATCTACTATAAAGAAATTTTAGACACTTTAGCATTGTTAGACTGCAACTGCACTTTTGACCACTGACTGTACATACAAGTATGGATGGCCTCGGCCCTACTGGGCCCCTTTAGTTTTGCTAAGATATCTTTGAGGTGTGTGGTAGTGACATGCCGTCGACATTGGCTTGGTCATTACTGGACGACCAGACGGCGAGCTACCCATTGCTCGTCGTCCGGTCTAGTCCTAGGTAAGCTATATGTATTTATAATAAACTAGCTAGTATCTGCTAGTACATCACTGCCAAGTGCCAACTGAAAACCAGCGCTGGGTGTCTGATGCCAAGCAAGTGCTTTTTTCAGGGCCGAGTCTTCCTTTCAGAATCAGACCCTTGGCCCCAGTAGGCTTTGACCCTGCTAGGCCCCTACAGTTGCTGACATCTCCTTGAGGCGCGCGCGCAACAGCACGCGCCGTCGACGACTTGGGCTCGGTCCGGACGGTTACCGGACGGTCGGAAGGCGAGCCACCCATTGCTCGCCGTCCGCAAGCCCACGCCTACGATGGCCGGAAATCGGGATCGGAATCCCGGCGGCGATTGGGGCGTGAGGACCGTTGCCTCACGCGATCGGCCGCCTCCTTTGCTAGCATTACTGCTTCGCAGAAGGAGGCGACCACCTGCCACTCCTCCTCGCTCCGGACCATGGCCTGTACCAAGGCCCGGCGCGAGAGATCGCCGCCACCGATAGCCCCCACGAGGACACGGCGTTGCTCTGCCCAAGCGGGACACACCTCCACCGTGTGCTCCACCGTGTCCTCCGGGTGGTCCACACAATGGTGACACCCGGACGTTTCTTCCGCACGAATCCGGTGCAGGAACCTCCCGAACTTACCATGTCCGGTGAGGACCTGCGTCATGCGGAAGGTAAGGACGCCGTGTTGCCTTTCCAGCCACTCCTCAAAGAGGGGACTTACCGCCATAATTATGGCGTGCCCAATGCCAAGCAAGTGCTGAGGTGATCACCCTTTCTTTCGACACGGACACACTCAGCTTTTTCTGTACTTTTGTTATTTTTTACTTTGTGTTTGTAACAGTTGTGCTGTGTCTGTCCCGAATAAAAATATTTCTATTCTATTCTTTACTTGTGACAAACTTTTAAGTGTAATCTTTAATATCACACATCAAAATCAAAGCAACAACGAGCTCCATTGTCTTCAAATTATCATTCACGAGAACGATTAGCTCGTCACCCCGCTAGCTGCCATTCAATCGTAGCCAACTTTGGCTGCTGTCACTCATACAGGCGAACTTTAATAACGTACGAACTTGGCCCGCACTGCCATGCAAACTGTTGGCAACAAGACCTCGTGACAAATTGACAAAGTTGTGATGTTGAGAGAGCAGAATGGATTAATAATCTTTACTTAGTTGTGCTTAGATGTTACTTTTGGTTTGATTTTAGTTGAGATTAGATTTGCTTGTTTATCACGAGTATCTCGCTAAATATACCGGCTTCGGGCTTCGTAGGTGTGGGTTTGTGGACGACGAGTAATGTCTAGCTCGTCCTATAAGGACCGAGCCCGAGCCATCGACGCCGAAGGTGCGTAGTGTTCCACACGTGTCTCAAATAAACGTCAACAAAACCGTAGGGGCAGGGCCGATGACTGCTAGGGTCATGAGAAAATGTCTTAAAAAGATACTCGTGGTCCTAGAACGCAAATTTATTGTCTACTAGCTGTTACCCGCGACTTCGTCTGCGTCAACTTAGTAAAAATGCACAAACGTAATTAATAATTCTGTGCTTGTGATTCAAGCCGAAAGCATCTAATTCATTAATTCCAGTAAATATATTATGTAAAGTAAAATAAGTAATAATAATTTTCAGAGGTCTATCACTGGTCACTGGATTAGTTTTGCACAAATTTATTAAATTGATTCCAATAGAAGCCTAGATAATATCCACAAGATACTGTGTTTCCAAAATATCTAATGAAAAATGTGTAATAACATCATAATCGCGTAAGAGCGGTTGTATGAAAAACTGTGAAAATGTATGTCGAGTTGCATCCTTAATGACCATATTTCGGTAAATAATAAAAACTTTTTACAAAAAAAAAAATAACCGACTTCACTAAAAAAAACACTAAAAGGATCAAAATAACTTTAATTTCGGAAGTCGGTGTTTCTCGGTATTGTTTGTTTCTTATTTAACACCGACTTCCGAAATTAAAGTTATTTTGATCCTTTTAGTGTTTTTTTTAGTGAAGTCGGTTATTTTTTTTTTGTAAAAAGTTTTTATTTTACACTTTTTAGTTGCGATACACTTATAAACAGAGTGCCTATTTCTCATGACAATTCCAATTAACCCAAATACTGCTAGGTTACATTGTTTTATTATAAAGTTCCTGTGTCTACCTTCCTCCTTCCGGCTCCATCATCAGATCAGTTCGATAGTACCTTATAGCCAAAGAGCATCTCACGACAATTCTAATAAGCCCAAACAAGGCTAGGATACATTGATTAATTACGGAGTTCCTGTGCCTACCTTCCGGCTCCATCATCATCATCAGATCACTTCGATGATACCATTTTCAACGTAACTATTCAGAATCATTCATTTATTTGTATTGTCATAGTCGCTTAACTATATCTTCATTGTGATATCTATTTGAGTATGAAGTTCCGTTGACCATTTCTGGTCTTCTTCATCAGTTCCACTTCATCAAATGTTACTTTTTGACTGTAAATGCTTAAGTTCTTGATGAAAATACTAAAATTACCATAGGGTTGCCTATAATTTTTGAGGAGTTCCCTCGATTCCTCATGGATTCCATCATCAGAACTGGATTTTGAAAAAAATGGGACCAATCTGGAAGCATATCCTATAAAGCAGTTCTGAGGTAACAAACATAAAAAAAAAATGATGATAAAAAAAAAATACAACCGAATTGATAACCTCCTCCTTTTTTTGAAGTCGGTTAAAAACATGTTACGGCCGCCGATCATATTTTATTCAACACGAAACTGACCTGCAAAAATAGAAAAACTTAAGACAGACTACTGACAAAAAGCTTACTAAAGACTTAACAAGAAGCTCCAGGGTTCTTGTTAAATCTCCAAAACGTTCGATTCATAACAGTTTGCTGTAATCATAAATCATACAAAGCCATACTGTTGTGAACTAGTCTCGTTATTATGGAATTTGTCCGACCATCTATCTTCGCTGTATCTCTTAATTTCAGTTAGAAATTCGCTAGTAACATCGATGGTTAATGGCGTTCTAATTATTGGGGACATTGTTGTAAATAATTGGTAGTATTACTTGATATCGATCGTACAATCTGTGAGGTTCATCACTCCTATACGAAACCATGGGTGGGACCACTTCATATGTACTTTTCTAAGTTTAATTAAGAATTTACTGACACCCCGTGCCTCCCCGGGTAGTGTGAAAGTGAAACCCGGGGCCCTGAGACGAAGGCAAAGAATAGTCAGTAAAAGTGTGAGACCATTTAATATGTACTTTTCTAAGTTTAATTAAGATATTACTGACACCCCGTGCTTCCACGGGTAGTGTGAAAGTGAAACCCGGGGCCCTGAGACGAAGGCAAAGAATAGTCAGTAAAAGTGTGAGACCATTTAATATGTACTTTTCTAAGTTTAATTAAGATATTACTGACACCCCGTGCTTCCACGGGTAGTGTGAAAGTGAAACCCGGGGCCCTGAGACGAAGGCAAAGAATAGTCAGTAAAAGTGTGAGACCATTTAATATGTACTTTTCTAAGTTTAATTAAGATATTACTGACACCCCGTGCTTCCACGGGTAGTGTGAAAGTGAAACCCGGGGCCCTGAGACGAAGGCAAAGAATAGTCAGTAAAAGTGTGAGACCATTTAATATGTACTTTTCTAAGTTTAATTAAGATATTACTGACACCCCGTGCTTCCACGGGTAGTGTGAAAGTGAAACCCGGGGCCCTGAGACGAAGGCAAAGAATAGTCAGTAAAAGTGTGAGACCATTTAATATGTACTTTTCTAAGTTTAATTAAGATATTACTGACACCCCGTGCTTCCACGGGTAGTGTGAAAGTGAAACCCGGGGCCCTGAGACGAAGGCAAAGAATAGTCAGTAAAAGTGTGAGACCATTTAATATGTACTTTTCTAAGTTTAATTAAGATATTACTGACACCCCGTGCTTCCACGGGTAGTGTGAAAGTGAAACCCGGGGCCCTGAGACGAAGGCAAAGAATAGTCAGTAAAAGTGTGAGACCATTTAATATGTACTTTTCTAAGTTTAATTAAGAAATTACTGACACCCCGTGCTTCCACGGGTAGTGTGAAAGCGAAACCCGGAGCCCTGAGACGAAGGCAAAGAAGGAACAGAAGTGGGTTTTTAGTCAGTAAAAGTCTGACACTATCTCTCGCTCCGCCCAAGAGTGCGATTTGTTATAAGATGATTTTTACACCTTAAAAAAAAACTCTCCATGCCTCGGCGAGCGTGTAAAGCCGTTGAGCCCGGTTATCATTCGTAGATCTTTGATAGTTGTTACGGGAAGTCAGACGCCTGAAGGTCTGACCATCAGTCTATCCAAGAAGTATCGCGTTGCCCAGTTACTGAGTTGTGGAGGTTTGATAGGCACTCGCTTCATGTACAACACGTGTGAGAGTGGCTTATGCCTACGATCACATACACTTGTAGTTTGTCATTTTTTCGAAACGGGTGTAAATGGCTTTTTTTTAAGTGAAAAATCATCCAATACTTTCTTCTGCTCCAACATGGTTCTTTTTTTTTTTGTAACTACAAAATTATAGTTTTCAGATTTTTTTTCCTATACTTGAGCTATGAGGCCTTGCTTCATGCCAAATTTCAGGATTCTAGGTCAACGGGAAGTACCCTATGAATTTTGATTCCCTTGAGAGTATCGAAATATACGTTTTTTGCGACATAAAGTTTGATTTTATTACACCTTAGGGACACGCAGCTTAGAGCGGTGGTGGCCGAGTGGTAACGGCTCCGACTTACGAGTTGTAGGTTGCAAGTTCAAACCCAGCCAGGCGCATTACTTTGTGTAATTTATTTCATCACCACTGCTCTCAAAACGGTGAAGGAAAACATCGTGAGGAAACCGGCATGTCCTAGAATCAAAAATTCGAAGACATGTGACATCCACCAACCCGCACTGGGCCCGCGTGGTGGATTACGGCCCATTCCCTCTCCTAGAGGGGAGGCCTGAGTCCCAATAGTGGGAACATTATAAGGCTGACTATTATGCTATGCTGTGCTATATACACTTGTGGTTTGGCATTTTTTTGTGGTGAAAAATCATCCAATACTTTCTTCTACTCCAACAAGGAGCAAGAGGGCGTGTCAGACTTTTACTGACTAAACCCATCTGTGCTATTCTGTTGCTTTTTTCGTTAAAGGACCATGGTATCTCTTTAAAAAATATCTGTAGAGTCATTCGTAGATATTTGACAGTCGTTACAGATAGTCCAGACGTCAGAAAATCTGACTATGAGTAATCCGCATCCTGATAGACTGAAAGCCGCTATGCAAGCATGTAGGGTTCACTTTTAGCTTAGTCGTAGGCAACCATAGAACCGTGTCTTTTCACTCCTGTTAAAAAACCGGGCAAGTGCGAGTCGGACACGCGCACTGAGGGTTCCGTACAACCTTACCTATGAAAACAGTTCAATACCCGAATTGAGTTATGAAGATTTTGCCGAATTAAAAAAAAAAAGTTTTTTTTTGTAACTACAAATTTACAGTTTTCAGATTTGTTCCTATACTTGTGCTATGAGACCTTGCTTCATGCCAAATTTCAGGATTCTAGGTCAACGGGAAGTGCCCTATGAATTTTGATTCCCTTGAGAGTATCGAAATATACGTTTTTTGCGATATAAAGTTTGATTTTATTACAGCTTAAGGACCGCAGACCTGAGTTTATGATTTTAATTTCAACTCGATACTTCGACGCGTTCCCGAGATAAAGAGTCTTGACAGACAGACAGACACACGGGCGGACAACAAAGTGATCCTATAAGGGTTCCGTTTTTTCCTTTTGAGGTACGGGACCCTAAAAATCCTAACACTTGGTAATGATCCATGTAGACCAGCAACATTTTCGGAGAACGCAATTATTTCGCATTATTCGAAGCCGTGACCCTGGAACGCAAAGGGCAACTGAAGAAACAGGGGTGAGTTTTTCGGTTCGGGCACGCTCAGTGCAACTGTAATGTAGCATTCTGTATTTTGCTTCTCTTTATTTTGAATTGTTGCCGAGTAAAATATGGTTCTATTCTACACAAAATAGTCACTTAGTCACAAAACAAGAAAGTTTTTTTTTTATATATAAACCAGTGCTTGACTGCGATCCCACCTGATGGTAAGCATATCGTAGGGGTCCAGCAGGGTTGAAGCAAGAGCAGGGGTGAAAGTGAAACCCGCGGCCCTGGGACGAAGTCAAAGAAGGAACAGGAGTGGGTTTTTAGTCAGTAAAAGTCTGACACTATCTCCCGCTCCGCCCAAAAGCGCGATTTGTCATAAGATGATTTTCCCAACTAAAAAAAGAAAAACCTTTTCCTGTAAAATCTCAACGCGCTCCCACCCCGCCCCCAACCACAAATCCATATCGAGTTTTCAAGTTACCTCATACAAAAGGCTTTCTTCAGAAATTTTCATATTACTTTAGTAGTAATAAGTGCCGGCTCTCGGGATATGAAAAGCAATCTCCTGGAGGTTTTATTACTTGAAAGGTAAACAGCGAGGCAAGGATTACTAGGTAGAAACTGTGTTAGACAGAGTTACGCGCAAAATGGGAAGGAAATTATGTTACTAGCAGCTGTTTAGGTTTTCCAGTCACCGTAGGCGTAGGCTTGCGGACGGCGAGCAATGTGTAGCTCACCGTCCGGACCGAGCTCGAGTCGTCGATGGCTCGTAGCAGTTCCACGCGCACCGCAAAGAGATGTCAACAAACCGTCGGGGCCCAGCAGGGTCGAAGCCTACTGGGGCCATGGGTTGTGTACCCAGGGGCCCTGGAACGAAGGCAAAGAAGAAACAGGAGTGGGTTTTAGTCAGTAAAAAATCTGACACGGCCTCTCGCCCCGCCCAAGAGGGTGCGAAGTCGTCCTAAAAAAAAGCAGCTGTTTAGGTGACGAGTTAAAAAAAGTAAGAAAAACTATTTATTTGGCGGCAGTCACCAGGGACCAGGGTTACACATCATCACCTCCCTTGCCTTTTATCAACAAGCTGGGGGTCGGCTTCCAATCTAACTAGATGCGGCTGACTCATGGTCAGACTTTCTGACGTCTGACATCTGTAACGACTGTCAAAGATCTACGAATGACTCTACGGATTTTTTTTAAAGAGGTACCATGGTCCTGCAACGCAAAAGACAACAGAATAGCACAGATGAGTTAAGTCAGTAAAAGTCTGACACGCCCGCACCATGTTGGAAAAGAAGTATTGGATGATTTTTCACCACAAAAAAAGCCCTTTACATCCGCTTCAAAAAAATTCAAACCACAAGTGTATGTAATCGTAGACATAAGCCACTCGGCCACTTAACTAAAATGGAAATGGGCACGCAACATCTGCCGCAACAAAATTTGAAAGGCGAAAGCAAGCACTGACTGGATCCTGAACAAGAGGCAGGCCCAACAGGAGATGGCGTGACAAGTTGGACTCCTACCTAACGGATTGGTCAGATGTAACTAAGAACAGAGAAAAGTGGAAGAAAGAAATAAAAACTTTATATTTAAGAAAAAAGGGAAAAGATAGGCGCAAACTTAAGACTAGAATATATTGCAAACATTTTCCATGGCAAATAAAATAAAATATATGCGCCACGTCCGAGCAAAACGGCCGTACACTCAGCATAATGCCGTGTCCATACGCAAAATGCGACGAGTCCACAGCGCTGGTTTTCAGCGTGGGCCGGTGACGTTATTGACTAACAGACGTTGGCAACGGTATTGTGTACCAATAGATTTAAGTAAAATAAATATAAATAAATTTTAGCAAAGTCATTAATGGAAATAACAATAATAAATAAATAAAGTGGAAAAACAATCTACATACGTATAAAGTGGCAACATTACGCCGCGACTTTAACAAGGGCGAAGAAGAATGCAAGGCAAGGGAGAAGGGGGAAGAATGGAAGAGAGGCCTTTGCCCTGCAGTGGGACACAACAGGCTCATAATCAGAAAATAAGTGTACATATATACTTGAAAGTCTTGAAACTTGATGCTCCACTCAAAACTTGGCGTACCTTAATCAACATCTTGCCTAAACAAACAAAACTTAAAATGTAGAAACAAAGTACAACATAATACTAACTTAAATTATTCCTTTACACTTAAGGTTGAGGCGAAAACTCCAAGTAATGTAATATTCAACCTCGCATGTCGAAACTTCTACAAAATCATTTTAAAGTTCACTGTAGAGGAGGACATAGAAGGTTTCTTTAATGTTTTCCTTGATAATAGCAGGCTGTATGTTGACCCATCATTTCAGCCAAAAGACGTCCACTGTTGGACATAGGCCTCCCCCAAGTGTCGCCACAATGAACGGTCCTGTGCGTCTCGCATCCATCGGACTCCCGCAACCGTTACCAAATCATCGGTCCACCTTGTAGGAGGCCTTCCAACGCTACGTCTTCCGGTACGTGGTCGCCATTCCAGAACCTTTCGGCCCCAACGGCCATCTGTTCTGCGAGCAATGTGCCCTGCCCATTGCCACTTTAGTTTGGCGATTCTTCGTGCTATGTCGGTAACCTTGCCCGAACGCTGCCCAGCCGAGTCGGATTCGACGATTGATCTCTTTTTGGGAGTAAGACCTTCCCAACTGGACCGTCTGTTCCAGGTAAACGTAGTCGTACATTAAGCTGATTTATATTACATTAATGCATTTATGTAAAATTTCAATGTTTAAATTATCATTATAACTTGTATTTGGGGGTGTATAAGGGTGTGCACAATTCCAGTTACATGTTATATTTTGGTGAGATATAATAGAATTAATTAATGGGTTCCTCTTGAAATGCTAATCACATCGCGTCCTGTGACCCTCAGAACTTAGTTCTTAGCATAACTTGTAATTCTAAGATTCTGAAACTGTTTCCCCGAAGTTAGTTATCCTGGCTCGATTTCAAATGCGGGGTGAAGTGAATTTACCAGTAATATCTATTAACTTCTGCCTTAAGCAGGTATCAATATGACTTAAGAGTATTTTCCTAGAAGTAGTAAGTTGTTGATGATACATAGCATAGCATAGCATAGCATAATCAGCCTTTTAATGTTCCCACTGCTGGGACTCAGGCCTCCTATCTAGGAGAGGGAATGGGCCGTAATCCACCATGCAGGCCCAGTGCGGGTTGGTGAATGTCACATGTCTTCGAATTTTTTGGTTCTAGGACATGCCGGTTTCCTCACGATGTTTTCTTCACCGTTTTGAAAGCAGTGGTGATGAAATAAATTACACTAAGTAATGGGCCAAGCTGGGTTTGAACCCGCGACCTACACTACACTCGTAAGTCGGGGCCGTAACCACTCGGCCACCACTGCTCTCAATGATGATACAGGATTTATTAATCCATTAGATCACTGAGAAACTGGCTGCGACACTAAATAATTATGGCAAGTGTTGCAGCCACTAAATCTTTGGTAAATTTTTGGTATTCGTTAATAAAGTACTTTTTTGAGGTGGAAAATCATTAAAGAACTCCTCTCGTTCTGGGTAGAGCGAGAAAAAATCCCAGACTTTTACTGACTATAACCAACCTTAATTACCTTGTCCTTACAAGGGCCGCGGTGAGCCATAAATGCAAATATTGGGCGCAAAACAGAGAATTAAATATTATTCATCTTCATATCAACTGACAGATGTCTACTGCTGGACATAAACCCCCTCCAGGTATCACAATGACCAGTCATGTGCGTCTCTCATTCATCGGATTTTCGCAAACCTCACCAAGTCATCGGTCCACCTTGTGTATGTGTGTGTGCTTTCCAATGCCGTGTCTTGCGGTAGCCGATCCCCACTCCACATATGTCAGCCCCATCGACCATCAGTTCTGCGAGTAATATGCTTTGCCCTTTACCACACTTAAGTTTGGAAATTGAACGATCTATGTTGGTAACTTTGGTTCTCTTGCGGATACGGTTATTCCTGACTCGATCACGCAATGGAACTCCGAGCAGAGCCCTCTCTATAGACTTTGAGCCTTGTAATGAGACCCATTACTATAAATATTCAATAAAAAACTCACAGTAGAATCTATTTCGTCTACCTACGTTTTAGTTTATAGCCATCGTTTGCCTCAAACCTAAACTGATGTAATTCGACAAAAATAATAGCCAGTTTTATGTGCGCGTAATGATCGGCAGACAGTTATATTGATTGGTTTACATAACAACATCATTAGGTTTTTAGTCTAGTCCAGTGGTCTCCAACCTATGGTCCACGGACTACTAGAGGTCCAACATTTAAAAAACGCGAAGGCGATACAAGTTTGTGTGAAGAGTGACATACAAGAAAAGGAAGTTAGTGATAGCATGACGAGTGACAGGGCAGAATGAAAGAAAAAAACGTGTGAAAAAAAAAGATGATGACGATGATGAAGGGGATACAAGTTTTAAGCTTTCCAACTGAATGTGAAAAGAAGCAGTGATATCCCTGTGCGTGTGTGTGTGTGACTTACAATTTGCAGGTCGTATATTCAAACCTACCAGGTGATTTACTTTGTGTACTGTGTAGTTTATTTCATCACCACTGCTCTCAAAACAGTGAAGGAAAACATCATAAGGAAACCAGCATATCCTAGAACTAATTCGATGACATGTGACATCTACTAACCCGCACTGAGCCCGCGTGGTGGATTACAGCCCATTCTCTCTCCTAGAGAGTAGGCCTGAGTGCTCTGACTCCCAGCAGTTGGAACATTATAAGGCTGATTAAGAAATCTGGTGTTTTCTATAACAATGCTTGTTATTTTCGTGTGTAAAGAACAGGTGTGCTAAAAGTATTGAATTATGATATCAGTTATTTTACAGCGTGGCAATGCTGCCACGCTGCATTGGGAACATTATCAGTCTACAGCGATGCGGAGGAGTTTTTCGACGCCGTACTTTAGATTACTTTTAGTTAGGTCTTAAGGGTTTTTTTATATAATGATAGTTAAGTGTTTTTTTTTTTACTATAAATAGATTTAATATTAATTTAATATTATTTTATTTTTATTGACATAGTTAAGTTTCTTCTGGATTTCTTGTCTGAGCTAACAACAATGACACCCAAATGGTCACTGATCAAAAAAAGTTTGGGAACGACTGGTCAAGTCTGAACTGCTATTTAGTAATTAATGACACAGGCGGGCTAGCAATTATCGAATATAGCTTTAACTAGGTTTCTTGTAATTAGGTATGTTATAGGGACAAATTTTTTATTCGTTATTTTTTCTTATATTATACTTTATTTTGAACATACGATATAACAAGAAAAATAAAAACACTTAACTAATTAAAATTACATAATATGTACACAATAACTCCTACCTAAAATATGGCGTCAAAAAATTCCTCCGCATCGCTGTCGACTGGAAGTGTGCCCAAAAGACTGGCGGCATTGCCACGTTGTATGGCAATGCTTAATCTCTGACCGAGGTAAAAGTCAGCCCTTTGGTCACGCGAAGTGTCAACTAGCCGTTTGGATAATTCTTTAAAAAGCGCATGTGCACTCGGACCCCACGGCCCAAGAGTCTCAACCCCAAACGGCTCAAAAATATAACTACCGACGAGGTTGTTATATTTTCGCCGCTTGAGGTTCTCCGCAGCCGCAGCGGCAGCACCAGCACAGCGCGACGAGCTAGGAAGATGGGATGGCACAAGAGTGTCAACACAGGTAGCGTCCCATACTAAAGGCCTACCCATCTTCCATGGAAATAAAGACATACCGTCCGGTCTCTTACCATCGTCGCGTGCCAGGCCAGGGACTAATTATATTATTCTTTATTCTTTTTTATAATGTTGCCTTACATTAAAAATTACTCCTGTATTGTGAGTACGTTCACAAACATGTAGTCACATACACTAGACGCCCAGACCGAATACAATAATCTGTAGGCCATACAAATGTTTGTTCAGTCTGGGAACCGAACCCGGGATACACAGCTCAGTAGCCAATTGCTCAACCACTATGTCAACATTGCGGCCATATTAAGATTTTATAGCGTGGCAACCCGAGAACGTTTGGTATACCGTCCGCTAGAGCGTGATTAGGTAGTTGACGTACGGCTGTGACACTTTCGAACGGTAGCGGCTCGCACTCAAAATAAAATATAGCTACAATGCGTTCCAAATAAGAATAGGATCGATTGCCATGTTGTGACGTCACGTCATACTGTCAAATCGCAAGAAATTGGGCAAAATTGAAGAACTCAGAGATGACCAAAATTGATGAAATGGATTCTGATTTAACTTTTTTCGTTCACAGTTCGTAAATAAATTAAATTTTAAAAATTTCTTGTTCTACTCACCCTATTAATTCTTCGATTTGACAGTAGGATGTGACGTCACAACATGGCAATCGATCCTATTCTTATTTGGAACGCATTGTAATAAGTGAGTTTGTCAAGACTGTTCTTTGTGCTAAAGCTGTTTTCCTGAACAATAAACTGTTATCGTAATCAGTGAGTCTAAATTCGCTCCCCACCGACGCTAATTTAGAATATTTGCTGTATTAGTCACTAATGGGAGAAAACACTGACTTCTGTAATACAGGTTTTTACGAAGCTCAGAAGTCAGGGCTTCAAATTTTGCTGTATATAAAATAATTGGATGTGTGCGCTTGAATTGTGTGTGTGTGTGTGTGTTGTGTGTGTGTGTTGTGTGTGAATAATTGATTGTGTGTTGTTGTGTGTGTGTGTGATTGATTGTGTGTGTGTTGTTGTGTGTGTGTGTGTTGTGTTTTGTGTGTGTGTGAGTTGTGTTTACTAGCTTTTACCCGCGGCTTCACCCGCAAACATAAAATATAGCCTAAGTCACTAAGGAATAAAGCAGCTTTCTATCGGTGAAAAAATTTTAGCAATCGGACCAGTACTTCCAGAGATTACCTCTTACAGACAGAAAAACAATTTTTACCTCTTTATAATATTAGTGTAGATCAAACTTAAAAAAAAACTCAAAGCATTCATTTCAAATACTCACGAAAAAGGTAAAGCCATTTGCACGTTCCAAAGTGTAGATCTCTATGGAGAAGAACGTGCAATAACTGTATGGACACTATTTTAAATCAGCCTATATAAATAACCTTGAAGACATCCTCCATTGCTGCCGTGAACAGTTTCGGAGAAATAACGTCTCCCTGCCTCACACCCCGCTGCAAGAGGATAGGTTTCGAGGTCTGGTCTTGTAGTCGGACTGACATAGTGGCGTTTTTGTACAAACACTTCAGCCTCCTACAAGGTGGACCGATGACTTGGTAACGATTGCGGGAGTCCGATGGATGCGAGACGCACAGGACCGTTCGTTGTGGCGACGCTTGGGGGAGGCCTATGTCCAGCAGTGGACGTCTTTCGGCTGAAATGATGATGATGATGATGATGATGATATAAATAATATTAAGTCGTGGTACTTGACACCATTTATAACTCGAAAACGAATGCACCGATTCTATTAACCTTTGCTTTGTTGGATAACGGTGGAAACTCCACCCTGAATAACAGGATAACTACTAAATTACCAGTGTTCCACGCGCGCCTCAAGGAGATGTCAGCAAACCGTAGGTGCCCAGCAGAGTCGAAGCCTACTCGGGTTTGCTTCTGAAAGGAAAACCCGGCCCTGGTATGAAAGACCAAGAAGGAACAGGAGTGGGTTTTTAGTCAGTAAAAGTCTGACACAGCCTTACGCTCCGCCCAATAGCGAGAGATCTCATTGGATGATTTTCCAAAATAAAAAAAATGTAGGAGCACGTAAAAAGCATGTAAAAAGAGTATTTATCAAATACTCGAAAAACACAGACAACATTTCATGACTTTCCGAAGAAGATTCAATAAACGAAATCGAACCCCTTTTCATTCCCTTCAGTGGATCATAAAATAACGAAGCTCATCAAAGTTCTAACTTCGACCCGTTCAAAGTTAATACGCGGCGGGGGATGAATTTAGAACGCTCATAATGTGGTGCACCTCCGCTAGCCGGGTTACAGATTGAAACACGTGCATAATCTGTGGACTTCTTCTCCATCTACAACTAGAACATAGTCATAGTCATAGTAATTTATTGGTAAGGGATTCTTACAAGTCATATAAAGAATGTTACATAAAATATGAAAACAAATGTCAATTAATTAAAAATGTCAAACAAATAAAAGAAAATACAAGAAATAAAAATAAAATAAAAATAATAATAATCGAAGTCAAATTACAAATTAAAATAAAAGTCAAAATAATTATTACACATAGATTAGATTTAGAGAGATTGTTGAGATTGTTGTTGTTGTTGTTGTTTTTGGTGTTGTTTGTTGTGATTGTTTTTTTTTTGAGATTTTTTTTGGGTTTTTTTTTAGATTTATTTTGAATTATTAGATTTTTATTAGTCATATAACTAGAATAATAGAGTTTTTGGCGGGATTTCATCGAGTTAAGTTCAGTGGCTGTTTTAATTATTCGCAAATTGATTCCTAGTGGATATTGCGATGTAAAATTGGTGTAGTTTTGTATCTCAAGTGTCTGCGCAACTGGACAATATGTGGAATCATTGAAATAGGCGCGATCTTAGTAAAATGGAGCTGAGAATTTTATTGTAGTTTTGACTACCTCAACAAAGTTTTCCGAGGAGGTTGACTTACATTCGCTCCCAAATACAACAAAAACATTAGAATATGTTGCACCCGCATTCTAATGGTAAACTAATGAACTATTCATACGAAGACATGGCTTAAAGGACTCAGTATCCAAGCCAAAAATATTTAAAAAAAAACTAGAGTAATGCACACTCCCAAGCCTTGAGGTCGGCTTCTAGTCTGACCAGATGCGGCTGAATACCTGCATTTTACTTGGAGTGACTGCCTATTAGAAGAAAAGAAAGAAAGGAAAAGAGTTTATTTGTGTCAAACATGGCGCATACCATAAAAGATAACAATAAAACGTCTATACGTAATATATATATTTTTTTTTTCTTTTGTATCATTCGTCTATTACTTATTTGTTTCACATCACACTATATACAAACACATACAATTATCTTATGGCTATTTATTCTCTAATTATCAACATTCTATTATGATGTATTATATTATTTAAGTACCTACGCATCACCGCTATATATTATACTACAAAACTGTTTCGCGTCCGTTACGTCATAACCTCAGGTTCAGTTGAAAACCAGCGTCAGGCACTAGTTGTCTGGCAATCATGCTGAACTGGACCTATTTTGGCGCAGCCGTGGGGCGCACAATTGTATATATCTATATTATAATTTTTTTTTTTTTTTTTCTTTATCCACTTTTGTATGGTTCCGTGTTTATATAAATTGTTTGTGTGCCTTGCGTTGTGACAAAATAAATTTATTTTCTTTCTTTCTTTCTTTCTTTCTTTTCTTTCTTTCTATACATATTAATGATGTAACGAATATTCCCATTCGCATTCGTATTCGCAAAAAACATGCAAATGTTTTGCGAATGTTTCTGACAAACAATTCCTGGCTAGATCTTTGACAGTCAAAGATCTACGAATGACAACTGGGATGGAACGACTGTACGTGTTATCCGAAGCACGAGGTGTCAGCAACATACACATGTAGGCATATAAAAAATTTCACCTTTATAATATTAATGTGATTAACACTACCTACTGCGCTCTATGACATCGTTGACGTAGCTGCTCAGCTTAAGTGGGGCATGGCTGGACATGTCTGCCACATGCCGATCTAGTGGTGGACCCGTAAAATACAAAATCGCAAGGCGAGTCGCGACAGATCACGCAAGGAGATAGTGGAACAACTTAGATGTCTTCCCTAGGAATGGCAAGAAGTAACTCAGGGCCGAGAACAATGGAAAGAATGGAGTTAACTGTTTAGACATAGTTACCTTGCGTATGTGTATCTACCAAGTTTCATTAAAATCCGTGCATTTTCATAAATTTCCAAGAATAAGGACCACGGAGTTGCTAGTTTATATAAAACTAGCTTTTGCCCGCAGCTTCGCCCGCATACATAAAATATAGCCTATGTTACTCAAGAATAAAGCAGCTTTCTATCGGTGAAAAAATTTTAGCAATCGGACCAGTACTTTCAGAGATTACCTCCTACACACAAAAAAAAACTTCACCTCTTTATAATATTAGTTTAGATAAACCTACCTTGAGAAGTAAACGCTCTCAAATGGATGACAAACCACCATCACAAGTAAAGAATGGTAACCCTTTCCGTAGATAAGAAATCGTCATTTACAACAAACACATAAATACATAGTACGATGGCTCTCAGATAGAGATCACTGAACGGTTATATAAATAGTTACACACTTAATATTTTTATTTAACACTCGGACCACCAAAGATAACATTTCTAAAAAGCTTCAGGGTCCATACCGACAGTGGTAGCGTATTTTACTATCCCACATGCTTGATCACATGATAACGTCTCCATAAAAATATCCCACTTTATTTGTTCACATAACTATAATACCATCACAAACGATACCGATATTTTAACCGATACGAATGATTCGAATTATTGAATCAATAATGAGCCATTAATATTCGTTGATAACACGAAACTTTCAATTTCACAGTTGTGCCACAGTCTAACATAAACACAGTAAGTCAAGTACGATCATAGTCACATCTGGCGGCAAACACTGACTGGCCTGTTGGTCAAGTGGTTAGTGGCCCTGACTGCTATGCCGGAGCTCGTGGGTTCGATTTCCACCCAGGACAAATGTTTGTGTGATGAGCATGATCATTTGTTCTGTGTCTGGGTGTAATTTATCTGTATGTATTTAGAAATATATATGTATGCTTATCAGTTGACTAGTACTCATATCACAAGCTCTGCTTAGCTTGGGACTAGACGGCGTACGTTGTGTGATAGTTAAAAAAAAACATGCTCAAAGAATAAAAGCATTTTATTTCAAACAAATCATTTGCAGGTCATAGTCATAAAAAATGATGCTAATTGCACATTCTAAAGCGTAGATCTCTACGGTGAAGAATGTTGGAGTTTCTTGCAACTCCATGGACACTCTTTTCAATCATGTTATGTATTACAAGTACCTCGGTGTAACCGCGGTGCAGCTCAACTCGCGAACCCACCTTCAGTTACAGTTTTCCCGGATTTCTCCGCCTTTTGAAGGTTTCCGTTGAGCATCCGGCACAGATTTTTATAAAGTGAACACGGATTGTTGGACCCTTCTTAAAAAAGGTACGCAACCCTTTTTTTCTCCTGAGTTACGCTTGCCCTTTTGGATGAAAAAGGTCAGTGCTTCGATTTAAACAATCCAGAGATTTTGAGTTATTTGTGAAAGGGATACAGTTTTGTTAAGCACTCGTACGCATTATTAATTCAAATAAAAAACATTTATTTCAAATAAACCATTTACAGGAACTTTTGAATTGTCAAAATGTCGTTCAGTCAAAAAAGTGAAGCTAAATTGCACGTTCCTCAGCGTAGATTTCTATAGAGATCTTCGCTATAGAGGAGATCTCACATTCACGTTCTTCACGTTCTACGTGCTCTTGCACGTAAAAGAGTGTTCATGGACTTTCTTAAGTCCTTGAACACTTATAAATCGTGATGAGTTATAAGCATCTTGTTTACATATTTCTGTCACTTCAGTATAAACATACTGCATCTCCCTATACTGTGGCTCTTTTTGATAACTTTACAAACATTTTACAGTTTTTCATTTACATTCCAAACCTGGCTTTAAAGTCATAGCAATAAAGACTATAATCTCTTGTTCAGTCCAAAAGTAGGTTATGGGACAAATATGTTTTTGTTAGGCACCCATAAACTGATTATTACCATTTTAACTGAGCATTTTTAGTTAAATAAATATCGCAGTTAATTATATTGAAGTCGTAAATCTGTGACTGGTTTGAGGCTGCGCTTTGTTGCGAGCTGAGCGAGAGATGAACTGAAAGAAGTTGAACTAAACTGAGCTTTTTTTTTAAGTGGGAAATAATCCAATAGCTTCTCACGCTCTTGGACGGCGAGGGAGGGTGTGTCAAACTTTTACTGACCAAAACCACCACAATAATATGTTCCTTCTTTGCCTTCGTTCCAGAGACCCGGGGTTTACTTTCGCACAACCCATGGCCCCAGTAGGCTTCGACCCTGCTGGGCTCCTACGGTTTTGCTGACATCTCCTTAAGACGCGCGTGGAACACTAAGCGCCGTCGACGACTTGGACTCAGTTCGGACGGTTACCGGACGGCCGGACGGCGAGTTACCCATTGCTCACCGTCCGCAACCTCACGGAGTTATACTGAGCTAACAATGGCCAAGCTTTGGATAAACGAAAATGGTAGCAGACGATTGATGATATTTGTCGTGGCAAACAGACATTAATGGTATCCTTTATTTATTTCTATGACTATATCTACCGCGGTAAATATAGTCTACAAACATATTAATCATCTCCTATTACAATATAGAAATAAACTTTAACGGTCTTATTTTACGTTGAAAACCATCAAATGACTTCTCTCGCTCTGGTTGGAGCGCGAGGGAGTGTCAGACTTTCACTAACCAAAACTCACAGTGGTCTTTCAGTTGCCCTTTTTGCGAGAGCTTTTGGTTACTCTTTCGAACATTCCACAGCCCTGGCAAACATCGGCCTTAACTGGCCCCTGCAATATTGCTGATATCTCTTTGAGTTGCGCGAGGTACACAACGCGTCAAAGACCCACGCTTGAACCTTACCGGTCGGACGGCGAGATACCCATTGCCCACCATCCGCAAACTCGCGCTTACGGTAGCCAAAATCGTCCTGCGGTGATGAATAAGCTATAGTAAGGCTGAAGAGCAGTGGTGGCCGAGTGGTAACGGCCCCGACTTACGAGTTGTAGGTCGCGGGTTTAAACCCAGCCAGGCGCATTACTTTGAGTAATTTATTTCATAGATAAAAGAAAGAAATAAAAAAAACATCGTGAGGAAACCGGCATGTCTTAGAACAAAAAATTCGAAGACATGTGACATCCACCAACCCGCACTGGGCCCGCGTGGTGGATTACGACCCATTCCCTCTCCTAGAGAGGAGGCCTGAGTCCCAACAGTGGGAACATTATAAGGCCGACTATGCTATGCTAAGGCTAACCTTTTTTAAGAAAATGATTGTTAAACCTGTGATTATTTAAAGTGTAAACTGATTAGTTTTTGAATGAAAGATTAATCAAAATCTCTATGCCAGGCGAATTCTTGGGTTGTTTGGCTCGGATGGGCTTCCACCATCTCTTTCAATTCATTGTTATTCACCTGTGTGGGCGGTCTTCCACGTGGTTCGTTCTTCAAATCAAATCCATCACGAAAGCATTTAAACCAAAATCGCACGGTGCGTTCATTAGCAGTCCCCTTTCCAAACGCAACATAGATATTGCGAGCTGTTTCTGCCGCGTTAGTTCCGCGTTGGAACTCGTATTCAAAAATCACTCGAATTTTCGAAGTATCCATCATTCTTGTTGTCTAAGCTGAATAAAAAAAAACAACTGAAAGTTGATAATCGAATGTTGCACATTTTTTAAAAGAAGAACTTCATAGGTACCATGTGAAAAAAGTTTCACTCAAAAGTCTCAAACCATGAAGGTTCTATGTCAATTCGAAGTACCTATTACAATAAAACGGCAATTTCATACTTTAACCCCTATAATTATCTAGGTATCTTTCTCTTACTATTACCATATCTTTGTACCTACATTCATAGCAAACAAATTATTTCATTTAATTTCGAAGCCACTGGCAAAAGCTAAATAATACTGTACTACAAACTCGTGGAAAAACCGATGTTTCCCGCTATTTTCTCGCGGTGGGACCTCGCCTAAATTAATGCAGAATGAATTCAACGCTTAATATCAAAATATTTTATTGGTTTGATAACTAAACTACCGATGTGATCGGCGTGCTTATGAAGTCATATAAACTAAATCTTCTTTTAACATCAATCGGGCTTAGATCTTGGGTGGTAGCAGCAGAAGAGCTCCTGCTTGTAACGCCTATTGCTGTAAAGTCCTCTCTGGAACATGTCTGGTTTTTTTTTCGGTGGGAAAATCATCCATTGACATCCCCCACTCTTGGGCGGAGCAGGAGGGTGCGTCATACTTTTACTGACTAAAAACCTACTCCTGTTCCTTCCTTGCCTTTCATACCAGGGCCTTCCTTTCAGAAGCAGATCCTTGGCCCCAGTAGGCTTCGAACCTACTGGGCCCCTACGGCTTGCTGACATCTTGAGGTGCGCGTGGAACAGTACGCGCCGTCGACGACTTGAGCTCCGACCGGACGGTTACCGGACGGCCAAACGGCGAGCTACCCATTGCTCGCCGTCTGCAAGCCCGCGCCTACGTGGCCGGAAATCGGGATCGGGATCCCGGCGGCTGGGGCGTGAACGCCGCTCCCATTACTGCTTCGCAGAAGGAGGCGGCCGCCTGCCACTCCTCCTCGCCTCGGACCATGGCTTGTGCCAAGGCCCGGAACAAGAGATCGTTGCCGCCAATCGCGGAACAAGTCCGGTAAGAACCGAGCCTAAGTAGTCAACGGAGCTTAGCTTCCAGGCATGCTTCAAAGGAATGTCAGCAAATCCGTAGGGGCCCAACAGGTCCAATGCCCGCTTAGGCCACGGAAAATTTCTGAAAAGGAAACTCGTGGTCCTAGAACACAAAAGGTAACTGAAGGGCACAGGTATGGTTTATAAGTCAGTAAAAGTCTGACACGCCCTCACGCTTCACCCTAGGGTGGGAGAAGTCATTAATTAGACGATTTTCCACCTCAATAAAAAGCTCAATAGTGGCCAATTATTATGATGATGATACTTCCAAATTATAAAGTGTTTTGGTTACACCAATTTCAGTGAGGAGTTTCTAGTGTAACTGACCAGAACTAAATGCTTTGTAGGAGCAACTTGTGAAACTAAGTCTGTCACCGGGCGCTGCTTCAACAAACACGTGTTTTACCCTAATATCAAAGTACTTCGGGGTACGGTCGATGAAATAGTTTGGTGTGTGGGAGAATTGAAATAAGGAATGACGTTTTGTTGAAATAAGGTCTAACTCGTTGATATCTATAGGGAATAACGGTAAGGTTGCTTATTTTTTATATTTACAGACTAATTTATGAAGAACTTGTTATTTACGTTCTTGGATAAATACCCAATAAATAAAACGCTCAATATTTTATAATTTATGCGGACTCCGGCGTTTAACCGAAATGGCGCGATATCACGCGCGAACGCGTTCGCTTGGGGTTTAAACATGTTTAAAAAGAATATTTTTTATATTTTTGTGCTCTTTCCATAACTACATTATGAAAAACCTGTTATTTACGTTCTTGGATAAATACCCAATAAATAAAACGATCAATATTTTATCATTTATGCGGACGCCGGCGTTTAACCGAAATGGCGCGATATCACGCGCGAATATAGTTTGTTTAGTTGAAATTGAACGCGTTAATCTCAGGAACCACTGATTCGAATTGAAAAAAAATATTTTAGTGTGGAATAGTCCATTAATTTATCGAGAAAGGCTATAAACTGTAAAACATCACGCTATGACCAATAAGAGCGGAGCGGTAACCAAAGATGTGAGGAAAACCGTGGGGGACAGCTAGTTTAAAATATTTGTTGGATGGAACAACCATCCTTTCATTAGGAATCAGGCGTGAAAAAAGTCGGAAATAAAATGTAACCCTAAAAAAATAATGGTAGCAATAATAGGTTCAGTTGAAAACCAGCGTCAGGCACTAGCTGTCTGGCATTCAACCTGGAGCTTTTAGTGAAGCCGTGAGGCACACAATTGTATTTTTGCTACATTTTTTGTTTCATGTTTACCAAGCTATTGTTTGTTTGCCTTGTGTTGTGCCAAATAAATTCATTTTCTTTCTTTATTAAACCAGCGATTACAAATAACTTACAATTTATCATGAGTAGATAACACACCCAATTGCTTACGCCTTTTCTATTCGTATACCGAAGTTTAAATTCTTCATACATTAAAATGGTTTTTATATATCGTATGTCTGACGGATAGCTTCATTAAATTAATTAATTTCTAAATTTTTACCGTCAAATAAATCTGAAGTGAGATATTATAAAAAAAACTGGTTTACAAAATTGGTCCAGATGACATTTTGGAACTTTATAAATGTGCGGCTTTAGTTATAATGTGTTGAAGATTAAAGATATGCCATTGAACGAAATAACTTGAACGGCATGAGAATAAAGTTATATATTATACTCATAATGTGAGTTATTTATCGGCGAAAAGATTTAAGATATTAGAAACATTTATTTCCCCTTGCTAGTAGTTAAGACTTAAAAATTCTTCAGTTTAGTAACTTAGGAGACCATTTCTAAAATTAATTAAAATACAGACGTATCTGCCAACTATTTATACACTATGAGTAATCTATTTTCCTGTGTCTCAAGACGAAAGTCTATGACCGGTACGTGTTACCAGTGATGACATACGGCTCTGAAACATAGTCGCTCACAATGGGTTTCATCAGAAGGCTTAAAACCCCAAAATCTTCCAAAAGGCAATGGAAAGGGCTATGCTCGGAGTTTCCTTGCGTGATCGCATCAGAAATAAAGATATCCACAGGAGAATCAAGGTTACTGACATATCCCAAAGAATCAACCAACCTAAAGAAGCAATGGGCATTGCAATTTGCTCGCAGAACAGATGGTCGTTCGCCGAAAAGAAAGGAAGGCGGTAAGTGGTCGCTACTCCAGAACCTGGGAGGAGTCCAAACGCTACGGCGTTTGAACTCCTCCCACGAGTTGGACCGACGATCTGGTGAGAGTCGCAGAAATCTGATGTATACGACATGCTCAGGACAGTAGAAGAAAGTTTGTACATATTTGTTGCTACTTCGCGGTGAACAGATTTGGATAAAATTTAGCACACGGATAGACCATTTCCTGGACCTAACAACACCCATAGATACTATATGTCCCTGGTGTATTTTCCACATTCGCGCGAGTGACGCCGCGCCGGTGACAAAAGCTATGTTATGGTTAGTAGTCTATAAACTTACTATTAACAAGCCGCAAGGTAATTGACATTTCTGAAAACCTATTCAACATAATCTATTTCAATCTCATATCAAGTGATTTGATTGGCAGTTGTCATTTCCTGCACCCAATCAAATGAGATCTGGCAACAGATTTACTGAATCCTATCTGGCTTTACAGAAAGCCGGAGTATACCCACACCATATCCTTTACAAGTGTACACTCAACATAAAAGATAGATATGTACTTACTCATCCAATCTATATCTACATATAATAAATCTGTAGAAGTTTTTAGTTGTGCGCGCATCATGTAAAATGTACGAAATCGATGTCGAAGTTTTGATTACTTTTTGCGGCCTACCCAAATGTCTTTTCTTTGGTATTGTTCGTCAAGTCGTTGAGCTCCATAGTAGTTCTGAGTTGAGCTACGCGAATACTGACAAATGCTTGCACTGACTGGACAGGTCCGCTCAGAACTGTTCGCCTATGTACCACTACTGTACATGAATTTAAATAAATTAATAAATAAATAACTGTGTATTGTGTGGTTCTTTCTTCAAAAGACCATCTCAGACTCCAATCTGCATGGTTCTCATATGATTTGACCATTACAAGTTTGCTGTATGGACTTTAAAAGAGACTTTGACCCCTGAGTTTGTTTCGGTGTTTCTTCTCAGGGTAGTCAGCTAAGAAACACCGGCCTCATCTAGTTTAAATTGACAAAAAATTTGACGTGTAGTGTTTTTAAAAAACCTATTTGGAAAATAATTATATCATTTAGATAACTTTTATTTTAAAACATGAAAATTGTGTGTAACTTGATATATTACTTAGGCTTTATTTCATCGCAATCGGTTGACTATATCGAAAGTTATACGACATTCATTGACGGTTAGGCGGTACGAAGTTCGCCGGGTCAGCCAGTTATAAATTAAATTAATAATTAAATGATATGTAATGATAACAATTTATTCATTTAAATTAAGAGAAGTATTTGAAAATGTTAAAATGAATTAACGGAATAATATGATAATGTACTTATTTATTTTAAACATGACTTTAAAATGAAGCATGCAATTATAATTAAGTAAGTAAAAAATTTTATGAATGCAATTATAATATAACACATTATGTTGCGGTGCCCTAGCCTATGCCCTAGGATATCAGCAGATCGTTGATATGCAGCAGGAAGAGAGTTGCGAAGAGAGATCTTCATCAAATTACTTCTTTCGTTCCAGCCAGAGCGAGAACACCAATTTAATGATTTCTACCATAAAAAAAGAATCTCTTTCTGCTAATATATCCACCACTTGAAAATTATTTAAGAGCACCTCACCTCAACCTTCCTTTCGCCCTTCCGGACCCGTCTTATTTTTTTAAACTATAATTTTTCTTTGGAAATTTTTGTCATTCCGTTAATCTTGATTTACATGTGCAAGGTTCCTATACATCTCTTTATTGACTAAGTTAATTAATTAAGGGTTAGTCCACATAAAATAGAAGATTTTCAGAGGTCTTTTCTGGATTAGTTTAACAATTTTTTTTTAGTTTCAGTAGAAACCTAGATAATATCCACAAAATATCTAAGCATGTCTTTTAATGTTCCCACTGCTGGGACTCAGGCCTCCTCTCTAGGAGAGGGAATGGGCCGTAATCCACCACGCGGGCCCAGTGCGGGTTGGTGGATGTCACATGTCTTCGAATTTTTTGATTCTAGAACATGCCGGTTTCCTCACGATGTTTTCCTTCACCGTTTTGAGAGCCTGGCTGGGTTTGAACCCGCGACCACAACTACAACTCGTAAGTCGGGGCCGTTGCCACTGCTCACAAAATATCTGTTATTCCAAAACATCTAGAGAAAAATGTGTAATAACGTCAAAATCACGTAAGAGTGATTGTATGAAAAATAATTTAAATGTATCTCGAGTGATGAATGATGAATCTGTCTTAAGAGCGTCCAGCTCTTAAGACAGATTCATCATTCATCATCATCATCATTTCAGCCGAAAGACGTTTACTGTTGGACATAGGCCTCCTCCAAGCGTCGCCACAACGACCAGTCCTGTGCATCTCGCATCCATCGGATTCCCGCGACCCTCACCAGATCATCAAGCCATCATGTGGGGGGCCTAGTACCAACGCTGCGTCTTTCAGTACGCGGTCGCCACTCCAGAACTTTTCGTCCCCGTCGACCATCTGTTTTGCGTGCAATGCCTCTTGCCACTTGAGTTTGGCGATTCTTCGAGCTATGTCGGTAACCTTGGTTCTCCTGCGGATATCTTCATTTCTGATGTTAATCACGCAAGGAAACTCCGAGCACAGCCCTTTCCATTGCCCTTTGGGTGACTTTAAGTCTTCTTATGAAGACAGATTACTTGCATACAAAGCTATTTGATCGTTTGTACTTCTCTGCTAATCTTTTCAAAGTAATGTACTTAAAAAGCAATTTACTTCTACTCCTTCAACAAAAACTTACGTAGGTAGACATTAAATAGTTATTCGTGTTAAGGCATTTAGTCCCTTGAACATCTGGGCGAAGTTAAATGCACACATAATCGTACTAGATAATCGTTCAAGATCGGAGACTCTACACTCGAAGTTGTGGACGACTACGTTTACCTGGGACAGACGGTCCAGTTGGGTAGGTCTAACTTCGAGAAAGAGGTCAATCGTCGAATCCGACTCGGCTGGGCAGTGTCTTCTCGTCCAATATACCACAGTGTCTCAAGACGAAAGTCTATGACCAGTGCGTGTTGCCAGTGATGACATATGGCTCCGAAACGTGGTCGCTTACAATGGGCCTCATCAGAAGGCTTAAAGTCACTCAAAGGGCAATGGAAAGGGCTATGCTCGGAGTTACCTTGCGTGATCGCGTCAGAATAAAGATATCCGCAGGAGAACCGAGGTTACAAACATAGCCCGAAGAATCGCCAAACTTAAGTGACATTGCTCGCAGAACAGATGGTCGATGGGGACGAAAAGTTATGGAATGGCGACCACGTACCGGAAGACGCAGCGTTGGAAGGCCTCCCACAAGGTGGACCGATGACCTGGTGAGGATCGCGGGAATCCGATGGATACGAGACGCACAGGACCGGTCATTGTGGCGACATTTGGGGGAGGCCTATGTCCAACAGTGGACGTCTTTCGGCTGAAATGATGATGATAATAATCGTACTGCCGCTTGCGCTCGCATAGAGCCCTGCTGACCTTTAAAACCATTTTCTTTGCAAAATATTGATTGATTTATATCTATGCACATTTTGAAGAACACAACCAGCAATTTTTTTTGTGTAAACATAAACATATATCTAAAGATCAAAGCCGTTTGAAAGCAGTAGTGAAAACAAGCGAAAAATTATCATGTTGTTAACTTTTTTTTTGGCAAATTGTTAATCATACGAAAAAAATCATATGTTGATAATATATGTATTATAAGTAATAATAATAAGTTTTTATTTCACAAACACAGCACTTTACACCGTATACATTCTTTGAAAATAATATGTATATTATGATGCAGTATTAGACGTACACACCACAGTGACATAAATATAAATCTATAATAATTTTATTTTCCAAATCTATTACCCCAGCCGTTACCGAGGAGTACGCTTCAGAAAGTCACTGTTTTATGGCACTAAATGGGTGTAAGGGCCTTAATACAAGTACTTCAGTAACATAGAACTATAATACTAACGCTTGTTTGTTTGTTTAATTGCTTACAAACACGCAACGCTTTCGTTGGGCGAGCGAGGACGGGTGACGAATAATTTTCTTATGTTAATGTGTCATTATATTATTTAAATTAGAGTTGAATGAGAAAGGCATAGTGTTTGACACATTCCTTCTCTTTTTTGGGGTCCGTGCCTTAGTCGGCAAATACGGACCCCTTATTGGATCACTTTGTTGTCCATCTGTCCGTCTGTCAAGACCCTTTTTCTCAGGAAATCGTAGAGGTATGAAACTGAAATTAATATTAAATATTCAGATTTGTTACTCCATCATCAGTGTAAAAATCAAAGTCAACGGAGTTTAAAGATAATTGTCTGTTTATATGTTTAGTCTCGCATCCATCGGATTCCCGCGACCCTCACCAGGTCATCGGTCCACCTTGTGGGAGGCCTTCCAACGCTGCGTCTTCCGGTACGAGCTCGCCTTTCCAGAACCTTTCGTCCCCATCGACCATCTGTTCTGCGAGCAATGTGCCCTGCCCATTGCCACTTAAGACGAGACGCACAGGACCGGTCATTATGGCGACATTTGGGGGAGGCCTATGTCCAACAGTGGACGTCTTTCGGCTGAAATGATGATGATGATGATATGTTTAGTTAGGCGCTTATTTTGACACTTGTTACTAAATCAAGACCTAAGTATAGGATGCTTTTCGTTGACCTATAACCCTGAAATTTAATCGTTTATGGTGAAGCGCACTAGTTTATTAAGAGCCTAGTTTAATTTTATTTGCCATCTATTCTATTCACTCCAGCATTTTTCTTCTTAGCGTGTCGATGGCAAAACTAGTTTAATTCCATGCCTGGCTCAGTATTCGGCCACGGCAATGCCGTCATTAGGTCTAGCCTTGAAGAGACCTAAATCGGACGGTAAGACCCTAGCAGGCAAATTGAAAAATTATTTTACAGTTTTAATGATTACAAAAACATAAAATGATATAAAGCTCCATCATTATCATAATATCGCATGGCGCATTAAAAATGAAAACGACTGGACACGAAATCAATAACGTTGGTTTATTTCAATGCACGCCTCGTCAGTATATGAATACAGTTTATTTGTTCAATTGGACATATTAATGAAAAACATTTCGCATTTCCATATTAACGAAGGAGAATATTAAAATTATATAATTTACATGGAACTGTAATGATTGCACTGCCATCTCTAAGGCCTTTACTCTTACAAAAAAGGAACTTTTTACCTTTTCTTTTTGAGGTAGGAAATCATCGACAGACTTCTCCCGCTCTGGGTGGAGTGAAAGGGAATGTCAGACTTATACCTATTAACTTCCCCACATTTGTTGTAATATATACTTTTTTTTTCTAACCCATGCTTTAAAGACTATGTCGAAGACACACTTGTTTGGCAATGACTGCTTCTGCACATGTGGCCCCCTGGTAACTCATAATATTGTGTAAATGTATCTATTAACTGCTCCACATTTGTTGTAATATATATATTTTTTCTTTTTTTTTCTAACACATTGCTTTTGCAATATTTTTTATATTATTAGACCCCAACTACCATAAATTCGTTAGTAAGTTATTTTGTTAACGTCTCATTTATTGATAGTTGTAATTTTTTTTTTATATAGCCTCATTTTTATAATTTGAATGTGAGAACACTGTAGACTCCGCGAATTCTTAGACTACTTCCTATTACGACTCACTTTTTATTATGATTATTTTTATTGTACTTTTGATTACAATATTGACTGGCCTACACTGTCCTTACATAATATCTGCTAATACTGTAATATGGAAATATTGTAAGAATAACAAAAAAATAATTAAAAGAGTAACCATAGAGTTTCTTGCCGGTTCTTCTCCATAGGAAACGACCAATTTGGAACCGTGCACTAGCTTTTGACGTTTTATAAGTGCCCCATGTAGGCCTTTATTGAAGTTAGCGATATTTACTCTTATTACATACCTACACGTCTAACAATAAACATCTATTTATGATTTTTCACTTTGTATACATTAATATATGCATAATTATATACTTATATATTTATTTATTTAATTCCCTTATAAAAAAACTGATTTTCATCCGTACCTACACTCTAAGGTTCAGTTGAAAACCAGCGTCAGGCAACTGCTACGTAGTTATCTGGCATTATGCTGAACTGGACCTATTTGGCGTTGCCGTGAGATATTTTGTTATTGTTAATTTTATTTCTACTTATATTTTTTTATGTTTAATTTTAGTTTTTAAATCAATTATTTGTTGATTAATGAATCATGGTGTGCCAAATAAACATATTTTCTTTCTTTATTTCTTTCTTTCTTTCTTATGTGAAATAAAAACCATTGAATTTTTACTTACCCTTCAACTTCAACAACTCAACAGACGATGAGACGATGTGACCGCGTCATTAAACCTCAGTTCCTCACCTAACAAAGTTAGCGATGCATTTAACGTGCCTAGTTATCTCCGGCGCCACAGCGGACCGTTGACAATTAATTGATGCAAATCAACCTCCGCGAACTTATTAATGGACAGACATGTTCGCATGCTCTATGAATGAACATGCTTGAGAGAACGTGATTGTATTGTTATTAGAGCTATTGTGTATGGAAGGAGGGGGGTTTTCCCACCATGATATTGAACCGTTACTTTGTAGTAGATAGTGCAGTCACGGTTGTATTCTTAAGGTTTATAGTCCCTTGAACATCTAACATCTGCTTAGGCGGCAGTACCAGTATCTGTGCAATTAATTCCGGCCAGCTGCGCCTTGATAGGGCCCTGTTGACCTTTAAATCCATTTTCTTTGCGAAATATTGATTGATTTACATATGCTATGTATATTCTGAAAAACACTTAACCAGCAATATTTTTGTGTAAAAAAACTTTTTACAAAAAAAATACAACCGACTTCAAAGTAAAAAAAAACACTGAAACGTGCAAAATAACTTTAATTTCGGAAGTCGGTGTTTCTATAATAGTTTTGTCTCTTCGTAATTTAACACCGACTTCGACATTTGCACTTTTCAGTGTTTTTTTTTACTTTGAAGTCGGTTGTATTTTTTTGTAAAAAGTTTTTATTTTACACTTTTTAATTATGGTACCACCACTAAAAAGTACCCCTCTACCAAACTTAAATACCTTATAGCCAGAGTGCATCTCATGGCAATTCTAATAATCCCAAACACGGTTAGATTACATTAATTTATTACAAAGTTCCGGTGCCTAACTTCAGGCTTCATCATCAGATCAGTTCGATATATTCCCCCTCTACTTTCAGTCAGTCATCGACTACACGTATAAACAAAGCAATTTTACTTGTTACGACGGTTCTGCTGTGATCCTATGAGGAGTTCTGTTCCATATCTTCGAAGTTCGTGATCAGATCATAACAATATTTCTATGGGACCAACTCGGAAGCATAACCTTTCAATCAAAAAAAAAAATTTCAAAATCGGTCCACAATTGACCGAGAAATCGGTGAACATACATAAAAAAAAAAAAACATACATTCAACCGAACATATAACCTCCTCCTTTTTGAAGTCGGTTAAAAATGTTTGTAAAGATCAAAGCCGTTTGAAAGGAGTAGGGAAAGCAAGCGAAAAAATATCACGTAGCTAATTTTTTTTTTAATAAAAGTTTTAGTCTTACAAAAAAGTCATATTTTGATAATGTTGTACATGAATCTATAATAAACATATATTTTTTTCAAATCTATTGACCTCGGCTTCAAAAAGTCACTGTTTTATAGCACTGCTCGGGAGTTAGGGACTTAAATATCTGCTGGACCGGTCTGGGGTCGACGATGAGTAGTGTTAACGTTAGCCTCAAAGAGATGTCCGGTAACTGTCCGGACCGAGCCCAAGTCATCGACGGCGCGTACTGTTCCACGCGCGCCTCAAAGAGATGACAGGAACCGTAAGGACCCATCAGGTTCGAAGCCTACTGGGGCCAAGGGTCTGATTCTGAAAGGAAGACTCGGCCCTGGTACGAAAGGCAACGAAGGAACAGGAGTGGGTTTTTAGTCAATAAAAGTCTGACACTATCTCTCGCTCCGCCCAAGAGCGAGAGATGTCATAAGACGAGTTTCCCAACAAAAAAAAAGCCTCAAAAAGATTTTGCCAAAACGGACAGAACCAAAGTCCAAGGTCTTATAATTGTCATATTGTTATATTGTCGGCGGGTATTCACCCTAACGTTGTTGAAACTTCAACGGTCCGGCCTAAGCGTTTCGCTTCATCGTTTATACCGCGTACAACGAAGGGCTAGAACAATTTGCCTGCTGCGGTCTTCCCGTCCAGCTATAATTTAGGTGTCTTCAAGGCTATAGTGAACAATCAATGATTGCATCACTGCTTACCATCAGGTAGGATCGCAGCCTAGCACTGGTTAATATCAATTTAATAAAAAAAAATCGCATTGTCTTATTTTTAATGAGCAAAGTAAGACCAAGTTCACATTTTAAATCACCACAAACATAATTAACCTTAGCCGAATTCTTCAACCATTATTTAAACATGTCCCAGCAAAATTATCACCCACGGAATACCAACAGGAAATACTGCCATAAACTAGAGATAATATCAACCCTTAAATTACACCCTTACGGGCTGATAATGAGCATGTAAACACAGCACCTCGCATGCTTGTAGTCGGTTAATCATGGCCCTCCACGTGATGACTTAATTATCACTCCGGTATTTGATAAGTTCTTGCTTTAATTTGTATGTTAGGTAACTGTATATTAGGGTAGAGACAAAGCTATCGAAAGTTATTAAAATTTTTCTACATCACGAAAAAAAACTTATAACTTATCCAACCAAACATCTGCCTTTTTATTTTGTTTTATTTTTACGTACGCAGTTTCACTTTGTCTGACTCACCCCCACGCTCCACCCTAGAGCGAGAGTAGTCATTACATGATTTCCCACCTAAAAAGTTCACCATTCTAGGTTGACTGGTAGAGAGTGCCTGAGACATTAAATCCGCCTTTGTACAATGTTGCATGAAGTTTTAATCTACCTCTACACTTGCCGTCCAACCGTCCGATAACGGCCGTCCGACCGTCCGGTAACCGTCCGGACCGAGCTCAAGTCGTCGACGGCGCGTACTGTTCCACGCGCACCTCAAGGAGTTGTCAGTAACTGTAGGAGCCCAGCAGGGTTGAAGCCTACTGGGGCCAAGGGTCTGATTCTGAAAGGAAGACTCGGTCCTGGTACGAAAGGCAAGCAGTAACAGAAGTGGGTTTTTAGTCAGTAAAAGTCTGACACTATCGGGAGATAGTGTCCGCCCAAAAGCGGAGGATGTCATAAGATGATTTTCCCATAGAAAAAAAAAACCTCTAAACTTAAAAATCACTCTAATATTATAAAGGCGAAAGTTTGTGTGTGTTTGTACGTTTGTAAGGACGCCTTTAAATTAGTCGCAAAGTGCCGCGTTGCTTTGTTATTACATATAAATAAAAAAACGCGCGACTTCAGCGCGACTACTGTGCCACATCCGCGCTGCGGCCGCGCGTATTATTTATATGGAACTAGCTTTTGCCCGCGGCTTTGCCCGCGTACATAAAATATAGCCTATGTCACTCAGGAATAAAACAGTTTCCTATCAGTGAAGAAATTTACGCAATCGGATCGTACTTTCAGAGATTACCTACAAACAAAAAAACAAACTTTAACTTTACCTCTTTATAATATTATATATATATAAAGAGCAGTGGTGGCTGAGTGGTAACGGCCCCGACTTACGAGTTGTAGGTCGCGGGATCAAACCCAGCCAGGCGCATTACTTTGTGTAATTTATTTCATCACCACTGCTCTTAAAACGGTGAAGGAAAACATCGTGAGGAAACCGGCATGTCCTAGAACCAAAAATTCAAAGATATGTGACATCCACCAACCCGCACTGGGCCCGCGTGGTGGATTACGGCCCATTCCCTCTCCCAGAGAGGAGGCCTGAGTCCCAACAGTGGGGACATTATAAGGCCGACTATGACTATTTAAATAGTGTAGATAACAAAGCAGTTCGATGGCAGCGCTGCCGTCGCGCGGCTCTTTAAGGCAAATTTGAAGGCGCCCTTAATTCTTCACGCTCGAACGACTGAGCGGATTTCGATCAAAGATACACCAATAGGCCATGTCCTGGATTAGCACACAAGGTACATTTTTATCCCTGGAGTATGTTCCCTTGGGATAATTTTCTTCTACCACGCGGGCAAAGCCGCTGATAGCAGCTAGTTTAATAATATATGTAGATAAGACAAGAAAGCGTGAGCTAATGAAAGATTTAAGAAGTAAAGAAAGAAAGAAAAATAATTTATTTGGTACAGCACAAGGCACAAACACAATATTATGTAACACGAAACAAAAATAAAAAACTGGGCAAGTGCGAGTCGGACTCGCGCACTGAGGGTTCCGTACAAACTTGAAAAGTAAATTGCTGTTTACGATTTATGACGTATTAAAAAAAAACTACTTACTAGATCTCATTCAAACCAATTTTCGGTGGAAATTTGCATGGTAGTACATCATATATTTTTTTTAGTTTTATCATTCTCTTATTTTAGAAGTTACGGGGGGGGGCACATTTTACCATTTTGGAAGTGTCTCTCGCGCAAACTATTCAGTTTAAATAAAAATGATATTAGAAACCTCAATATCATTTTTGAAGACCTATCCATAGATAACCCACACGTATGGGTTTGATGAAAAATTTTTTTTTTTATTTTCAGTTCTAAGTATGGGGAACCCCCAAAATTTATTGTTTTTCTTCTATTTTTGTGTGAAAATCTTAATGCGGTTCACAGAATACATTTACTTACCAAGTTTCAACAGTATAGTTCTTATAGTTTCGGAAAAAAGTAGCTGTGACATACGGACGGACAGACAGACACATGACGAATCTATAAGGGTTCCGTTTTTTGCCATTTGGCTACGGAACCCTAAAAGGAAGCAAAAATGTAGTTGTGTGCCTCACGGCTGCACCAAAATAGGTCCAGTTCAGCATGAAAGAAGGCCCTTGTCCAGCTGTGGGACAAAACAGGCAAATAAAAAAAACTAACAGGCAAGTAATGACACAACACCATCCCACCCATACACACAAAACATTTTGGGAAGACAGTTTTTGTACTTACAGTTGACTTTACTGTCGGATTCTGCGTTTCCTGATAGCTACAACTTAGAGGTCTTTAAATCAAGAGTGAATAGGTTACTTCTAGGCAAGCGTGCACACCACAAAAAAAGTTATTTTTAGTGATGTAACTACAAATTTACTGTTTTCAGATTGTTTCCTATACTTGTGCTATAAGACCTTGCTTCATGCCAAATTTCAGAATTCTAGGTCAACGGGAAGTACCCTAGGAATTTTGATTCCCTTGAGAGTGTCGAAATATACGTTTTTTGCGACATACACGGCTGTATCTTTTTTTTTTCGTTAACTTAAAAGTTTGAATTTTTCACAGCTTCAAGGCACCGCAGATCTGAGTATATGGTTTTAATTTCAACTCGATACCTTCACGCGTTCTCGAGATAAAGGCTCTTGACAGACAGACAGACGGACAGTCAGACAGACGGACGGACAAAAAATTGATCCTATAAGGGTTCCGTTTTTTTCCTTTTGAGGTATGGAACACAATAATAACAACAAAATATACCAGAACAGGTTTGACTTCTAAAATTCATCAAGTTGTTTATGTCCTCCACACTGGAAGGTGTAAATCTAAGTGATTTAAAGGAACGAGCTGACCCAATTCTATTGGTTGCAATCTATTTATATTTCAACACGCTTACCCGATTTATACGCGCTTTCGGAGGTGTGAAACCGTGTCGGTAGGTTATAACTTAAGTGGATTCGATTTCGTTCGAGACTCCAAGGAATTATAAGCCACAATGTAATTCTGCGCGTGGGTTTCATACTGAGAAATTAATGTTAAATGTATGTTCTAATTAATTTATAGATTTAGTAGCATGATGATGTCAGCAAACCGTAGGGGCCCAGCGGGGTCGAAGCCTACTGGGGAGAAGGGTTTGTTTCTGAAAGGAAAACTCGGCCCTGGGACGAAGGCAAAGAAGGAACAGGAGTGAGTTTTTATTCAGTAAAAGTCTGACACGCTCTCCCGCTCCGCCCAAGGGCGCGGGATGTCATTGGATGATTTTCGCACGAACAAAAAAAAAGTAGCATGATGAGCAACTAAAATTACTGACATGATAGAGCCGTTTTTAATGATCCGGCTCGAAGAACCAATATGGTATGGTCCTTCGAGCCGGATCAGAACCACCAACCTATAGAAGTTGAATGAATAGAGAGTAACAAACGCTTTTGGGTTTTTTCACTCTCTCTCTCTTTCTCTATTCGTTTAATTTCAAATACTTTTACATTCAGGAAAGCTCTTTAAATACCAGAATTTTGAACTACAGGGTAGACATGCATAAATATAGCTATATGTTCAGAAGTCTCTTTAATAGACAGAGTGACGCACGAGGTTCATTTAAATGTATAATACATGCATTTAGCATAGGCAGCTGTGTAATGTTCCCACTGCTGGGACTCAGGCCTCCTCTCTAGAAGAGGGAATGGCCCGTAATCCACCACGCGGGCTCAGTGCGGGTTCGTTGATGTCTCATGTCTTCGAATTTTTGATTCTAGTTCATGCCGGTTTCGTCACGATGTTTTCCTTCACCGTTTTCAGAGCAGTGGTGATGTAATAAATTACACAATGTAATACACCTGGATGGGTTCGAACCTACGACCTACAACTCGTAAATCGAAGCCGTTACTACTGGGCCACTACTGTTATTACATGAACATGCATATCTGTGCCTCTTGTAAAGAGCAATAATCTCGACTTGTATCGTTTTTGAGATTTTTCATCATCATTTCAGCCGAAAGACGTCCACTGTTGGACATAGGCCTCCCCCAAATGTCGCCACAATGACCGGTCCTGTGCGTCTCGCGTTTTTGAGATTTTTACTTAGAACTTATCAAAAAAAAAACTGGGCAAGTGCGAGTTGGACTCGCGCACAGAGGGTTCCGCACAAACTTAAATAGTTCAAATTCAATGGAATCTCGAAGATTTTTCCGAATCACAAAAAGAGTTTTTTTTTTGCGACTGAAAAACAAATTTACAGTTTTCAGATTTATTCCTATACCTGTGCTATAAAAACTTGCTTAATGCCAAATTTCAGGATTCTGGGTCAACGGGAAGTATCCTATGAATTTTGATTTCCTTGAGAGTGGAAATATAAGTTTTTTGCGACAAAAACGGCCGTAACTTTTTTTTAATTAACTTAGAAGTATGATTTTTACACAGCTTCAAGGGACCGCAGACCTGAGTATATGGTCTTAATTTCAACTCGATACCTCCACGCGTTCCCGAGATAAAGGGTCTTGACAGACAGACAGACAGACAGACGGACGGACAACAAAGTGATGATGACAAGCTTTCCGATTTTTCCTTATGAGGTACGGGCCGCTAGAATTTAAGATTTTTTTTGGTCTAACTCACGTTTTTATATCTCCTATAATTTCTGAGATAACTTTGTGCAAAGTGCTACTGCCGGGATTTTGACTAAAAAAAATCGATATATACCTATATTAGTAGAGAAAGCCGAGAATTCCAAAGACTTGTCGCTAGCTTACAAAATATTTCTAAGATCTCAACTTTTGTTCCTTACAATGTAATTGACTTCATAATTTCTATAGATACGGCTACTGTAGACAGTCTCATCTCAATTTCAATTAAAAGTAATTTTGATGAAAAACTTCGTAGACGTGCCGAAGTCTGTTGACTAATGACAATATAATATTTCAATGTTGAACTTTTGAACGTTTTCATCAGATATTTTGATGATCCATAACCGGAAACGGAACTATCGGATATAATAGAATAGACTACAATAAACTTTATTGTACACCAAAATAGTAACAATTTCTCAGAAACTTAAATTTAAGGGTACAATGGCGGTCTTGTTGCTGACAACGATATCCGAAATTAAAAAAATATCCGTAATCGAAACCGATATAAAAACGGATAGTTTCAGATAAAGCATTTAATAAATCTACACTAATATTATAAACGGTTGCGGGAGTCCGATGGATGCGAGACACACAGCCCTAGGGGGACATCATCTCAACGCTCAGTCACGTGGTCGGAACAAAGGAATCGGAGGCGTGGCCTACTCGAGGCGTTCGGCGCGAACGAATCGATTGTAACTTGGCTAGGGGGGCAGGACCGTTCATTGTGGCGACACTTGGGGGAGACCTATGTCCAGCAGTGGACGTCTTTCGGCTGAAATGATGATGATGATCAGATGATGAATATTATAAAGAAGTAAAGTTTGTTTTTATGTTTTTTTGTTTTTAGGAAGTAAATCTCTAGAAGTACTGGTCTGAATGCTAATTTTTTTCCACCGATAGAAAGCTGCTTTATTCCTGAGTGACACAGGCTATATTTTATGTACGCGGGCGAAGCCGTGGGCAAAAGCTAGTAATTAAATAAAAGTCAAATCTTGCTATTCTTGATATTTTTTTACGTTTAAAATATTCAAATTCTATATTTCCGTAACTTATCCGAAACTAAGGGATAATCCGAAATAATTTCGTATCCGTAATGGTATCCCAAACCGGTATAATATTTTTAAATGTTTTTTTTTTATATGTGTTTTAAGAAATATTTAAAAATGTACAAAATATGTATAGACAATAAATAAAGGATAATAATAACGTTTCACAACTTTCACACATCGCCATCTAGTCCCAAACTAAGCAGAGCTTGTGGTATGAGTACTAGACAACTGATAAACATACTTATATATTTCTAAATACATACATATTATAGATAAATTACACCCAGACACAGAACAAATGATCGTGCTCATCACACAAACATGTGTCCTGGTGGGAATCGGACCCACAACCTCCGACATAGTAGTCAGGATCACTATTATTCCTATATCTGCATTCATATCCGAAATTTCAAATCCATAACATCCCTAGTTTTAATATAGCCTTAGTTGAAAGTAGTTTTAAAACAGAAGTTGCTGGAGGTATATTAATGTTTATTTCCCGTAACCGTGTGGTAGAGGAAGGAGAATGTATCACTCTTTAAGTGAACATAGCGAAATACTAGGTACTAAAGCAATGTTTAGAATTTATAAATTTCTTACCGCGTAAATCGTTACGACTTGACCTATATACCTTCAAAAGACCTTCTCAGACTCCAATCTGCATGGTTCTCATATGATTTGACCATTACATGTTTGCTGTATGGACTTTAAAAGAGACTTTGACCCCTGAGTTTGTTTCGGTGTTTCTTCTCAGGTTACTCAGTTTTTTAAAGACCTATTTGTAAAATAAATATCATTTAATTTATCTAACTAGCTTTTTTTTAGGTGGGAAATTTCCGCCCTTGGGCGGGGCGAAAGGGCGTATCAAACTTTTACTGACTAAAACCCATCCTATTCCTTCTTTGCCTTGGTTCCAGGGCCCCGGGGTTCTCTTTCGCATCACCCATGGCCCTAGCAGGCTTCGACCCTGCTGGGCCCCTACGTTTGCTGACATCTCATCATGAACACTACGCGCCGTCGACGATTTGGGTTAAATCGTGAGGAAACCGGCATATCCTATTAAATCAAAAATTCGAAAACATGTGACATCCACCAATCCGTACTGCGCCCGTGTGTTGGATTACGGCCCATGCCCTCTTATAGAGAAGATGCCTGAGTTCCAGCAGTGGGAACATTTTAAGTCGTTAATCTCAGGGATTCCTAGTTCGAATTGAAAAATTGTTTTAATGTTAAATAGCCCATTTATTCAGGAAGATTATAGGCTATATAAAATTAAGCTACGACCAATGGGAGCGGAGCAATAACCATAGACGCGGGTGACAGCAATAAAAGATATTTTCATGGAATAGTTTAAACTGACACAACAAAAGATGAATTTTAGTTTTTGGTTTAGTATGTTTGATTTGAAGTGACTTTAAAGGTTTTTTGCGTCGCGCCGTCGACGACTTGGGCTCGGTCCGGACGGCGAGCTACCCATCGCTGGCCGTCCGCAAATCCAAAGTGATTTTAAAGGTTAACGGTTTAGCAAAATCAAACAATTTGTCGCAGGCAAGCATTGGAAGGGTAACCGCTTTTACTTAAACCGCCGTAGTTTCGAGAGCTCTTGAAGCATTTCGTCGGTCCCGTGCCCGCCAGTCACAGCCTCCTTTCTTGTTACTCTGCTAACTTTATTGAAATAGTTCACGCCAAGGTGAAACGATTGAGACTTGCTAAGCTCGATGAGAACTACCTCATAGAATATAATAGAACAGAATAGAATAAACTTTATTATTTACCAAAAAAAAACAGGGCTTTTTTTTAGGTGGGAAAATCATCTAATGATAAATCCCGCTCTTGGGTGGAGCAGGAGATAGTGTCAGACTTTTACTGACTAAAAACCCACTCCTGTTCCTTCGTTGCCTTCGTCCCAGGGCCCCGGGTTTCGTTTTCACACTACCCATGGCCCCAGTAGGCTTCGACCCTGCTGGGCCCCTACGATTTGCTGACATCTCCCTGAGGCGCGCGTGGAACAATACGCGCCGTCGACGACTTGGGCTCGGTCCGGACGGTTACCGGATGGTCGGACGGCGGGCTACCCATTGCTCGCCGTCCGCAAGCCCGCGCCTACGGTGGCCAGAAATCGGGATCGGAATCCCGGCGGCGGTTGAGGCGTGAGGCTAATGCGAGTGGGATTTACGCGCGATCCGTATTGACCGTAGCAAAAAACGAGCAAAAAAAATCGCGTTTATTGTATCGGAGCCCCCTTATATATTTATTTTATGAATATATAAAAATAAATATATAGTTTTAATTAGTTAAGTGTTTTTATTAAAATGATTGAAAATAATATACTAAAAATACAAAATAATAATAGCATAGCATAGCATAGTCGGCCTTATAATGTTCCCACTGTTGGGACTCAGGCCTCCTCTCTAGGTGAGGGAATGGGCCATAATCCACCACGCGGGCCCAGTGCGGGTTGGTGGATGTTACATGTCTTTGAATTTTTGGTTCTAGGCCATGCCGGTTTCCTCACGATGTTTTCCTTCACCGTTTTGAGAGCAGTGGTGATGAAATAAATTACACAAAGTAATGTGCCGGGCTGGGTTTGAACCCGCGACCTACAACTCGTAAGTCGGGGCCATTACCACTCGGCCACCATTGCTCACCAAAGTAATAATAATATAATATATATATATATAATTAATATTGTATATTATTAAGAAATACATCATCAGTGAATATTTCAACTGTATATCTATCACGGTTCCTAAGATACCGCCTGGTGACAGACGAACGGACAGGGGAGCTTAGTAATAGGGTCCCGTTTTACCCTCTCGGTACGGAACCCTAAAAAGTAACACAAGCTACTAGCAGCTCATACTGTGATACTAATTGCTGTTTGGCTGTTTGGCTTTTGTATCAAATTGGCTCTCGTAACTTAAGACCGTCCAACCCGAAATACATTTTCATATAACCGCTCTTACGAGAAATATGTTTGATAACGTTATAATCATTTATAACGTTATCAAACATATTTCTCTAGATTTTTTGGATACACAGACATTCTGTGAATATTATCTAGTTTTTTATTGAAATTTTTATTATTTTCAATCATTTTAATAAAAACACTTAACTAATTAAAACTATATATACACTAAAGGCAAAAACTACTAGCTAAAATATGGCGTCATAAAATTCCTCCGCATCGCTGTCGACTGGAAGTGTGCCCAAAAGGCTGGCGGCATTGCCACGTTGTATGGCAATGCTTAATCTCTGACCGAGGTAAAAGCCAGCCCTTGGGTCACGCGAAGTGTCAACTAAGCGTTTTGATAATTCTTTGAAAAGCTTATGAGCACTCGGACCCCACGGCCCAAGAGTTTCAACCCCAAACGGCTCAAAAATATAACTACCGACGAGGTTGTTATATTTCCGCCGCTTGAGGTTCTCCGCAGCCGCAGCGGCAGCACCAGCACAGCACGAAGAGCTAGGAAGATGGGATGGCGCAAGAGTGTCGACACAGGTAGCGTCCCACACTGAAGGCCTACCCATCTTCCACGGAAATAAATTTGAAATTAAATCATTTTAAATAAAACTTACCCAGTAAAAACCTCTGAAAATTTGCTATTTTGTGTGAACTTTTTATAGCTCTTTTTAATGTACTCATAAATTTAAAAAGTCAAAAAAATATACGAGTATCTATTAAATAATTAAAAAAAAAAAACACGTATTTCCTGGAACAAGTTTTGTGAAATATTGGAGTGAATGAAGGAATTACCGAAAACCAACAGAGCTTTCAGGTGATACCTCTCTTATTCGCATTGCCTCTTTATCAAACATTGCATTGGATGAACCAGCAAGCTTTTTAACGATGCTCAGATTGACGATAGACGAGTCGGAAAGGGTTCTCACCAAGGTGAGAAGATTGAGACTAGCTAAACATCATCATCATCATCATCATCATCATTTCAGCCGAAAGACGTCCACTGTTGGACATAGGCCTCCCTCAAGCGTCGCCACAACGACCGATCCTGTGCGTCTCGCATCCACCGCACTCCCGCGACTCTCACCAGGTCGTCGGTCCACCTTGTGGGAGGCCTTCCAACGCTGCGTTTTCCGGTGCGCGGTCGCCACTCTAGAACCTTTTGGCCCCATCGACCATCTGTTCTACGAGCAATGTGCCCTGCCCACTGCCACTTTAGTTTGGCGATTCTTCGGGCTATGTCGGCGATTTTGGTTCTCCTGGAGATATCTTCATTTTTTATGCGATCACGCAAGGAAACTCCGAGCATGGCCCTTTCCATTGCCTTTTGGGTGACTGTAAGCCTTCTGATGAGGCCCATTGTAAGCGACCATGTTTCAGTGCCATATGTCATCACTAGCAACACGCACTGGTCATAGACATTCGTCTTCTAGCTAAACGCTCGATGAGAACTGTCTCACATTGTGATACTCACAGCTGATTGGTGTTTGTATCGGCTCTCATAACAAAATTTTTGTTTATTTTAATTATTTAATCATAGCAGAACTAACAGCTATAACAAAAGGATAACAATAGTATAAGAGACAATGAGCCAATTACAGGTTCTCACGGGTAGAAACAGGTAAAGTATTAGAAAACTTACGATCACTAATCATCATCATCTTTCTACCCTTGTCCCGTGTTATTTGGGGTCGGCGCAACACGTTTTTTTCTTCCATTCTGCCCTGTCACTCGTTATGCTACCACTAACTTCCTTTTCTTTCATATCACTCTTCACACAATCCATCCAGCTTTTCTTTGGTCTCCCTCTCCATCCATCAAAATGTAAACTCATAACTCTTTTAGTAACATGCGTTTTACGATCACTAATAAGCACGATAAAAAATTAAACATCCCTTAAGTACAATCAGCACTATGCACTTTTGAAAAAGTCCGCATTCAGCTGAGTGCGTGCAGAATAGGTTATAGTAGTAAACGTGTCAAAAGAGAACTCTTTACAAAGAACATTAAAGTCCTTATTAGCCTCGCACTATGCACGGAAAGATTGACATTTACTAAACAGTTTGACGAGAACTGCCTCACATACTCATAGCTGATTGGTTTTTGTATCGGCTCTCATAACTAAATATTACCGTACCTAGTTCACGCACTGGTGATTGACGTTTGCTATACAGCTCTATGAGAACAATCTCGTATTGATAAATCATAGCTAATTGGTTTTGGTATTGGCTTATGTAACTTAATTTAGCCGTATATACGTAGTTCACGTCGCAAGTGGCAAGTGGAGGTGGATTGGTCACACGCTTCGAAGGAATTCCGATCACATACCCAAGCAAGCTTTGGACTGGAATCCGCAAGGAAAAAGAAAGCGTGGCCGTCCCCGTCAAACCTGGCGTCGCACCGTATTGGCAGAAGCGGCAAGCAACGGAATGACGTGGAGCGAGGTGAAGCGTGAAGCTCAAGACCGTTCGCGATGGAGAATTACTGTGGACGCCCTCTGCCCCATCTAGGGGACATAGGACATTAAGTCAAGTCAAGTCACGTAGTTCACATCGAGGAGGGTATAGTCTTGAAATTAGCTACACAGCGCAATGAGGACGGTTTTATATTTGAGATTCATTGTTTCATTGATCCTGAAGTCACCCAAAGGCTACTGGAAAGGGCTATGCTCGGAGTTTCCTTGAGTGATCGAATCAGGAATTAAGTTTTTCGCAGGTGAACCAAGGTTACCGACATCGCACGAAGCACGAAGAATGCGGGAATCCGATGGATGTGAGACGCACAGGACCGTTCATTGTGGCGACACTTGGGGAGGCTTATCTCCAACAGTGGACGTCTTTCGGCTGAAATGATGTTAATGAATCATCACCTGAAGTAATAGTATGTTCAGAATCAGCTTATTCTTTTATCCTCATTTTTTTATCCTAAAATAATCGAGAATTATTTCAGGCTGAAAAATTACCTATTTTGATAAATTCTTGATAAATCTTGATTTCGTCACTAGTTAGCGTGTTGTGTATGCGTCCGATGCGTCGGTGTTTATATTTTTTGACAACAAATAGGATTATTATTTTTCCTAAAAAAACTTCGTAATTGCATTTAAATCTAAATTGTAGAGTGTTTATGTTATGATTGTTTTAAGTAAAATTTTAGTGGGTTTTTTTAGGTTGGAAATCATCTTATGGCTTTTACTGGCTAAAACCCACTCCTGTTCCTTCTTTGCCTTTGTTCCAGGGCCCCGGGGTTCACTTTCGCACAACCCATAGCCCCAGTAGGTTTCGACTCTGCTGGGCCCCTACGATTTGCTAACATCTCCATGAGGCGCGCGAGGAACACTACACGCCGTCGGCGACTTGGGCTTGGTCCAGACGGTTACCGGACGGTCGGACGGCGAGCTAGCCATTGCTCGCCGTCTGCAAGCCCGTACCTACGGTGGAAAATTTTAGTGTGTATGATTGTAACTTTTCTAATTGGAGTGTATAAGGGTATGCATTATTCCAGTAACATGTATGCTGTGTGGCCATCAACTAGACAAATGTTGGCGCTGTCAAAGCCATTACCAACTTCGAATAAAAACAATTTCAATATAACTGGCTTTTTCACCGCGTGAGTATTTTCGTAAAACTACTGCCGCCATGAAAGTTCCTCGATAGCTCATTAATTATTTCACTGTTTTCCTTCAAACGTAACGTGGAAAAACAGTTAATTATTTATTTCGTTCGTTCAATCCGTTCGTTCAGTCTGAATGATTGCGTATTGACCGAATGAATGGCACGCGACGTATCTTAAGTGATTGTTTGAAAACTTGAGAGTTCCTAAAGCTTTGAATTATTTATTGAAACAAGTATGATTTGTTTAAAATCTTTGGAACAGACGGATTTTAATTGTGAAGTTTTAATTTAATGGAAACGGAATGGTTACTTAATATTGAATTTTGTTGACAGAAAACTTAGTCTGGCTTCCAGTTTTGCCAATGGGTATCTTATTTCCCAGTTACTGGGCTGTGATTATCTATGTGAAATGCTGGTAAAAATTCAAAAGTTTTTATTTCACATAGGCCTACATGGGCACTTATAAAACGTCAGAAGCTAGTGCACGGTTCCAAAAGAAAATGGTTAAGAGATAAATGAATATCATATAATACAATATATCGTAAGTTAAGTCATGTTAAGTTAAATTAAGTCATGGAACACTCTACAATAGGTTTTAAAAACACTTTGATACGTAAATTTTTTCGTCAGTTTAAACTAGATGAGGTCGGTGTTTCCTAGTTGAGTATCCTGAGAAGAAACACTGAAGCAAACGTTGAAATTTTTGTTTTGTAAGTAATATCAACTTTAGCATAGCATAGCATAATCAGCCTTTTAATGTTCTCACTGCTGGGACTCAGGCCTCCGCTTTAGGAGAGGGAATGGGCCGTAATCCACCACGTGGGCCCAGTGCGGATTGGTGAATGTCACATGTCTTCGAACTTTGTGTAATTTATTTCATCACCACTGCTCTCAAAACGGTGAAGGAAAACATCGTGAGGAAACCGGCATATCCTAAAACCAAAAATTCGAAGACATGTGACATCCACCAACCCGCACTGGGCCCGCGTGGTGGATTACGGCCCATTCCCTCTCCTAGAGAGGAGGCCTGAGTCCCAACAGTGGGAACATTGTAAGGCTTGACTATGCTATGCTATATGCGAGATGGATAGTTTTTCGAGTTACCATAACCTTACTATAAGTCCTGCTGTGTCACCAAAAAGCATACTAATAAATGCATTGATTTTGAAACTCAGAGGTCAAAGTCTCTTTTAAAGTCCATACAGTAAATTTGAAATAGGCATTACATCTTTTCTGTATGGACTTAACTGCATTCATTTAGACTGGAAGCGGCCCAACTACTTTGTTTTTTTTTAAGATGTGAAAATCATCTAATGACAAATCTCGCTCTTGGGCGGAGCGAGAGATAATGTCAGACTTTTACTGACTAAAAACCCACTCCTGTTCCTTCGTTGCCTTCGTCCCAGGGCCCGGGTTTCGGCCCAACTACTATTGGAATAAACTTAAAATAATTATTCTCATAGTGTTAAAATTTAAAGTATTTTTTTAAGGTGAAAAATGTAAAGAAAGTAATCAATATAATCATAATTAATTAACTACTTATTAACATAAAAAATATAATAGCTTAATAGGTACATATTATAAATTGAAAATACTAATATGTATAAACGAGTACAAAAAGAACTCATTAGGTATCAAAAAAATCATCCAAATCGATGAAATTTTTTGTGAAAAAGCAATTATATCACTTAAAACATTATATTGTTAAAACTGTTCCAATCTATTTTCTAAATTAACACTATTCTAATTCCATCTAAGTAATGTCAACCGTTTCTGTAGTAAAGTAATTGCTTTTATCCAACAGAAGCGTAAACATTAACATTAGTGAACGAATTGAAATATATTTTCACCCTTAAAAGCTCGAGTTTATATACAACGCTTAATTACAAGAAATACCTGTCTGACCGAGCTAGCCTGAAATGTGGGCTAACTTATGCACGTGGATTTTAACGACAACGACGGTAAATAAATGTAAGTTAATTTTATTTAAGATACATCGAAGGATTTTTTTTGCGTTTAATTGTAAATCTAAAAAAAAACACGTCACAAAAATCTGAAATTGTTTTTTTTTTTCGAAATATTATTAAAACCATTCATAATAAATATATTGTGAATATTAATTTCATAAATATGAAATGGATAAATAGTGTGGTTAATGTCATAATGTTTATATTTTTATATTAACAAATAAACTCCCTAAATTTGAAAAAAAAAATATTATAAAATAAACACTAAGTACGTACCATAAAAACCGGATAGTGTTCCAAGACAAACTCGAGAAAAATCACAACACTTCGTCCCAAAAAAAATACACTTCACTTTTGCGAACAAAAAATAAATCAGAAACGCAAAAATCAATCACCAATTAAATTCTTCACTTTCACTGCAACTGTAATTTTTTCGTCGAAATTCACTGCGATTTTATTTCGATAGTCACACACGTAACGTTTCGAAGTCGTCCCGCGTCCGTATTCCGTCCGCGCTAGGCTCTGTGACGCAACCGTTCGCCGCGGCCGCGTAAGTCCGAATGCTCTTTGCGCATGGTTGTACCGCCGTACTACGAAACGTCGTACGTCGCATTGCGTTATACTACATTTAAAAAACAGCCTTACAGTACATGCTGTCGATAGAGTCGTCTACAACGCGTTTTTTCTTGAGAAAAATCACATTTAACTGGAAAATTTCATAGACGTCGCTTGCAATGTTGAATTGAATGTTAAATTGGATGGAGAAATTTTATATTCAAGTTGATGGTTTTGTTTCTTGAAGGGTTTTGGCAGGAGTTTGACAGTACATATATTTCGTATATTAATTTGAATTCCCATTCCCGAGAAAAAATTGAGAGGATTTCGGTGAATGTGATTTTATAATGTAGTGTTTAAATATTCTGTATCTTGAAGATTTTGTTTCATTATGGGTTTTACCAAAAGTGTGACAATGTGCTCATATTTTGAATTCAGACATTCGCGCAGAGGTTCGATTCTAACCATTTCAGTATGGTTCATTTACTGAGAAATCGGGATCTATAATATTATGTGTTTAATTAATTTGTGTATGTGGTCTTTGTAATTGTATGTTTTTGTTATTATTTTATTATATGTGTGCTATGATCCTTTGTTGATCGAAATACACGTAATACTATTATTAAGTTGAAATCCCATGGGATGAAAAATGTGAGGATTTTGGTGTATGTAATATTATAATGTAGTGATATTCTGTATCTTGATAATTTTGTTTCCGGTATAGTTTTGTTAGGAGTACGACCATATGCTCATATTTCGTACTAGCTTTTGCCCGCGGCTTCGCCCGCGTACATAAAATATAGCCTATGTCATTCAGGAATAAAGCAGCTTTCTATCGGTGAAAAAATTTTAGCAATCGGATCAGTACTTTCAGAGATTACCTTCTTATTATTTCGCATATTAATTTGAAATCCCATGGGATGATATAGGAAAAAATGAGAGGATTTCGGTGTACGTGATTTTATAATGTAGTGTTTAAATTTTTGGTTCCTAGCGGATTTCCTTTAGCCTTCTTCAAAATGTCACTGTTTCTGGTTTATGCCACATAATTAGGTCAACCTTCTGAGTCCATTTGAAAATTATGTGTTTGAGAGGAACCGGGTAACTTTGGAGTGATCTTTTAACTTCAATCGTCAAGTTTTAATTTTAATTTACTGCGCTTCCGTACTTAAATAACTTTAGCCTTTGAGCGCTGTTTCTATCTTTATGATACATTTATTGATCAAGAAACAATTTCAATTGAAATATTAAAAACTTGTAAGCTTGTTTATTTTTTTTTCTTAGCGTCTCGATGGTAAAAATAGTAAAGTTTCTTAATAAAATCCTTGTCTGGTCCAGAATTCGGCCACGGCAATGCAATCCGCTGACGCTGTCATTAAATCTCTTTTTTTCCGGATAATATCTAGTCTATGGAACTAAGCAATAAGTACCAAAACAAACTGAAAATTGCAAAATAACTTATTATAAATTGTGAATGGCGAAGTCAGTAAAACTTATTATTTTATATAACTTTTTAAACGGACGGTGTGTCTTTATTTCCGTGGAAGATGAGTAGGCCTTTAGTGTGGGACGCTACTTGTGTCGACAATCTTGCGCCATCCCATCTTCCTAGCGCTTCGTGCTGTGCTGGTGCTGCCGCTGCGGCTGCGGAGAACCTCAAGCGGCGGAAATAAAACAACCTCGTCGGCAGTTATATTTTTGAGCCGTTGAAACTCTTGGGCCATGGGGTCCGAGTACTCATACGATTTTTTAAAGAATTATCCAAACGCTTAGTTGACACTTCGCGTGACCTAAGGGCTGGCTTTTACCTCGGTCAGAGCATCACCATACAACGTGGCAAGCACATTCCAGTCGACAGCGATGCGGAGAAGTTTTATGACACCATATTTTAGCTAGTAGTTTTTTTTAGTGTATATATAGTTTTAATTAGTCAAGTGTTTTTATTTTTCTTGTTTCATTAAAAAAAAAATGGTAAAAAAATTATATATAAAAAACGAACTTTTTTCCATAAAAAAAAACTTTATTTTTTCTAAAGTTTTACATTTTATATTTAGTTCATATTAATAAATGGAAGTATATCGAAACCTTAAATAAGATATAACAGGTCCTCAACATACAGATTCTACCGAGTTTGGAGACCACCATCCAAAAATAACTGGTTTTAAAAATAATTACAGACAAAGTACTTTTTATACAACTATCACACAATGCCATCTAGTCTTAAGCTTAGCAGAGCTTGTGTTGTGAGTACTAGACAACTGATAAACATACTTATATATTTCTAAATACATACATATTAATGTAATACACTTATATACTTTGTGTAATTTATTTCATCATCACTGCTCTCAAAACGGTGAAGGAAAACATCGTGAGGAAACCGGCATGTCCTAGAACCAAAAATTCGAAGACATGTGACATCCACCAACCCGCACTGGGCCCGCGTGGTGGATTACGGCCCATTCCCTCTCCTAGAGAGAGGAGGCCTGAGTCCCAGCAGTGGGAACATTAAAAAAGGCTGAATATGCTATGCTATGCTATGCTACATACATATTATAGATAAATTACACCCAGACACAGAACAAATGATCGTGCTCATCACACAAACAATTGTCCTGGGTGGGAATCGAACCCACGACACTAGCAGTCAGGGCCACTAACTACTAGACCAATAGGCCAGTCAAGATCGTGTTATAGTTGTAAGCTAATTTTTGTAACAATGAATAAATAAACATTATTCTTATTTTTATTCTTATTACATTAAAATACCTATATTTATACTGAATTTTTTTTGTCGTTGTTCGTAGTGTGGTGGTTTGGTTTTGGTACAAACAATTACAAATACAAAAAAAAAAATTCGCTGACTCTGAAGATCTCCTTTATAATGAAAAATCAAACAAATAAATTCATCTCTATATAATACTAACTTCTGTTAGCAGCTGAGCCTGCATGAAAGTAGAAAAATCATCATTAATCATCATTAATCAATCATTAAAATAATAGTTTGGTTAGCTTAGATTGGATTAATGAGCAGGTGGCCCAGTGGTAACAGCCCCAACTTACAAGTTGATGGTCGCGGGTTCAAACCCAGTCCAGGCGCATTACTTTGTGTCATTTATTTCATCACCACTGCTCTCAAAAGGGTGAAAGAAAACATCTTGAGGAAACCGGCATGTCCTAGAACTAAAAATTTGAAGACATGACATCCAATGCCAACCCGCACTGGGCCCGCGTGGTCGATTACGGCCCATTCCCTCACCTAGAGAGAGGAGGCCTGAGTCCCAGCGGTGTAAACATTATAAGGCTGAGTATTCTTTTTTTTAGGTGGAAAAATCATTCAATGACATCCCTCGCTCTTGGGCGGAGCGCACGTGTCAGACTTTTACCGACTAAAAATCCACTCCTGTTCCTTCTTAACCATTGTTCCAGGGCCTCGTGAATCTCTTTCGCATCACCCATGGCCCCAGTAGGCTTCGACCCTGCTGGGCCCCTACGGTTGCTGACATCTCCTTGAGACGCGCTTGGAACAGTACGCGCCGTAAGGCTGATTTATCCTTGTGCTATGTTTATCTTTAGTGTAGATTCAGATAGCCAAAACTTAAACCTACCCAAAATAAGGTTCACAAAAAGGTACATAAAAATCCTAAAAATAGTATCTATTACATTAAAATCATTCTAGACAACGTAAAACGTCTGTTTAATTATCCCATCGCTAATTAATAAGACTTGCAAAAGAGCCCCAATTTGTAAAGGTTCAAAATCTATTAATACATTCATTCTCTGATTGTAATTCATCAATATACATAGAAAACAGTAGCGACTTCGGAATTAGAAGTTTTAGCTCCACAGAAAAGTAAAGAAACTTTTTTGTTTTTGGGGTTCTGGTCTGATTTATCAGTAGGCAAAAGCGGAACCCTTATAGTATCACTATGATTTGAATGACTGGCCTGTTGGTCTAGTGGTTAGTGGGTCTTACTGCTATGCCGGAGGTCATGGGTTCGATTCCCATCCAAAACAAATGTTTGTGTGATGAGCACGATCATTTGTTCTGTGTCTGGATATAATTTATCTATAATATGTATGTATTTAGAAATGTACCAGGGCCGAGTTTTCCTTTCAGAATCAGACCCTTGGCCCCAGTAGGCTTCGACCCTGCTAGGCCCCTACAGTTGCTGACATCTCCTTGAGGCGCGCGTGGAAGCTGTTCCGTGTGCTGACACGCCGTCGTCGACTTGGGCTCGGTCCGGACAGTTACCGGACGGTCGGACGGCGAGCCACCCATTGCTCGCCGTCCGCAAGCCTGCGCCTACGATGGCCGGAAATCGGGATCGGAACCCCGGCGGCGATTGGGGCGTGAGGACCGTTGCCTCACGCGATCGGCCGCCTCCTTTGCTAGCATTACTGCTTCGCAGAAGGAGGCGACCGCCTGCCACTCCTCCTCGCTCCGGACCATGGCCTGTACCAAGGCCCGGCGCGAGAGATCGCCGCCGCCGATCGCCCCCACGAGGACACGGCGTTGCTCTGCCCAAGCTGGACACACCTCCACCGTGTCCTCCGGGCGGTCCACACAATGGTGACACCCGGGCGTTTCTTCCGCACGAATCCGGTGCAGGAACCTCCCGAACTTACCATGTCCGGTGAGGACCTGCGTCATGCGGAAGGTAAGGACGCCGTGTTGCATTTCCAGCCACTCCTAAAAGAGGGGACTTACCGCCATGATTATGGCGTGCCCAAGATGGCGTTGTGTGAAAGATGTAAAATATTTTATCATTATTTCTGTCGTTCAGTCTGTACGTCTATCTTTTGTTTCGAGAACGCGTGTAGGTATCACGCTGAAATTACTATTAAAAACTCACTTTTACTACCTCTTATAGCAGTGAAAATATCAAACTTTTAAGTTAACGCAATGTAAAGATAAAGCCGTTTTTGTTCCGTTTATCGCAAGGGAATGAAAACCTATAGGGGATTCGGCAAGGAGCAATGCCATGTAGCACAGTAAAAAATCCGAAAACTATAAGATGGTAAGTAAGTAGGTACAACACAAAATAATTACGTTTTTGTGATTACAAGCTTAAGTTTGTAAGAAAACCTTTGTAAGTTTAAGTTCTTACAGTCCATCCTAAAGTCGTCTGGTAGGTATCGCTGTCAGCGATAAGACCGCTGTTGTACCCATAGATTTACGTTTCTGTGAAATTGTTACTATTTTGGTATACAAAAAAGTTTATTTCTATACTATACTAAACCCTCGGTGTACGAATCTGATTCGCACTTGGCTGGTTTTTTTTTTTCTATTCCAAGTTCCCGATGTCTCAGCCAGATAAAATGAGCTAATGAAAACCGTTTGGAGCCTAGTTCGAAACGGCAAGGGTTCGTTCGTGAAAATAGATTGTGTTTGGTAGTGTTTCTAAAAACAAGCTCGATTAGGAGGACTACAGGGGATGATCATAGTCATAGCCATAGTCATAGTAATTTATTGGTAAGGGATTCTTACAAGTCATTTATAGAATGTTACATAAAATTTGCCAACAAATGATTAGGTACATAACAATGTCAAATAATAAAAAATGTCAAACAAATAAAAGAAAATACAAGGAACAAAAAATTAAAAAAAAATCGAAGTCAAATTACAAATTAAAATAAAAGTCAAAATAATTTTCATTCAAATTAACATTCGCGTCAAAATTAAATTAAATTAAATCAAAAATTCGTCAAAAGAATAAAAAGCTTGCTCGATAAGCCATTTTTTCAAACGAGCTTTGAAGCTCGCTATAGTTGGGGCACCAGAAATAGCTACAGGCAGCTGATTATAAACTGTCGGGCCCATAACATGAGTCGTCTTGGAAGATTTGGTGAGCGTTCTTGAGACCGTCGATAACTGACCCCTGCTTCTGGTGCAATATGAATGACGGCTGCCTACCTTTGGGTAAAGGTCGTAATCGTGAGTTTTATAATGCGCAATATTATATGATCCACTACAGTACACAGAATCAAGAAAATATATATGTTGTTCTTCAGAGTAAATACTAGACATATAAAAACTAAAGAACTATACCTGCTACTGCACGATAACTGTTTTTGTATAAACTCGAATGTGTCTATTTTTATTTTAACCGACTTCAAAAAGGAGGAGGTTATATGTTCGGTTGAATGTATGTTTTTTATTTTGTTTTTTTATATAAGTTCACCGATTTCTCGGTCAATTGTGGAACGATTTTGAAAATTTTTTTTTTGATTGAAAGGTTCCGAGTTGGTCCCATAGAAATATTGTTATGATCTGATCATTAACTTTGAAGATATGGAATAGAACTCCTCATAGGATCACAGCAGAACCGTCGTAACAAGTAAAATTGCTTTGTTTATACGTGTAGTTGATGACTGACTAAAAGTAGAGGGGGAATTTATCGAACTGATCTGATGATGAAGCCTGAAGTTAGGCACCGGAACTCTGTAATAAATTAATGTAATCTAACCGTGTTTGGGATTATTAGAATTGTCATGAGATGCACTCTGGCTATAAGGTATTTAAGTTTGGCTGAGGGGTACTTTTTAGTGGTGGTACCAAAACTAAAAAGTGTAAAATATAAAACTTTTTACAAAAAAAAAATACAACCGACTTGAAAGAAAAAAAAAACACTGAAAAGTGCAAAATAACTTTAATTTCGGAAGTCGGTGTTAAATAACGAAGAGACAAAACTATTATAGAAACACCGACTTCCGAAATTAAAGTTATTTTGCACTTTTCAGTGTTTTTTTTACTTTGAAGTCGATTGTATTTTTTTTTGTAAAAAGTTTTTTATTAATTTGTGATTTAGTCCTAAGCATATTGTTTTTAGCGTTGGAAGGCCTCCCACAAGGTGGACCAATGACCTGGTGAGTGAGAGTCGCGGGAATGCGGTGAATGCGAGACGCACAGGATCGGTCGTTGTGGCGACGCGACGCTTGGGGAAGACATATGACCAACAGTGGATGTCTTTCAGCTGAATGATCATCATCTTCCTGCCCTTGTCCCATCTTATTTGGGGTCGGAACAACATGTTTTTTTCTTCCATTCTATCCTGTCAACCGTCATGCTATCACTAACTTCCTTTTCTTTCATATCACTGTTCACACAATCCATCCATCTTTTCTTTGGCCTCCCTTTCCCTCTCAACCCATCCACATGTATACTCATAACTCTTTTAGTAACATGCGTTTTTCATCTCTCCTCTTTACATGACCATACGAAGACAAACGATTCCCTTTCAACTTTTGAACAGCTGAATGATGATGATGATATTATTTGTACCCGACTGCAAGAAGGGTTATTGTAACAGTGTTTTGCATGCCTTAGTTAAGATAGTTTGTATTGATCATCAAACTTGACAAAGACCTGTATGTAACCTATACCTACTTTCTGTGCAAATAAAGATCTATTCACTAGAATAGATCTTTATTTGCACAGAAAGTCGGTGGCACACATTAGTGTTCAAAACATAATATAGCGAATTTATACGATAGAAAAAAACTGGGCAAGTACAAGTCAGACTCGCGCACTGAGGGTTCCGTACAAACTACGATTCCCAAATGGAGACTCGAAGATTTTTCCGAATTTCAAAAAAGTTTTTTTTTTGTGATGTAAGTAACAACAAATTTACTGTTTTCTGATTTATTCCTATATCTGTGCTATGAGACCTTGGTTTATGCCAAATTTCAGATTCTGGGTTAACGGGAATCACCCTATGAATTTTGATTCCTTTGAGAGTATCAAAATATACGTTTTTTGAGACATAAACGGCCGTATCTTTTTTTTTTTTCGTTAACTTAGAAGTTTGACTTTTTCATATTTCAAGGAACCGCAAACCTGAGTATGTTTTCAACTCGATACCTCCACGCATTCCCGAAATAAAAGGTCTTAACAGACAGACAGACGGATAACAAAGTGATCCTATAAGGGTTACGTTTTTTTTCTTTTGAGGTACGGATGCCTAAAAATCACAAAGATGTCTCTCTAAAAATTACTTATACCGGTTAAAAACCAGACTATAATACACATGCAATCATTCTGATTGTTTGTCAGATTATTCTACAAGCAACGTTTTATCGCTATAGTGTTTTAATTTAATAATAAATGTAGATTTTTAGTAAATATCTAAAATGCAGTGGTGATGGAATTAATTCGAAATGAAATGAAATGAATTCGAAAATTCGAAGACATGTGAATGTGACATCCACCAACCCGCAATGGGCCCGCGTGGTGGATTACGGCCCATTCCCTCTCCTAGAGAGGAGGCCAGAGTCCCAACAGTGGGAACATTATAAGGCCGACTATGCTATGCTATCTAAAATGCTTCGAACTTGCAAGTATTTCATATATTACATATATTTTTTATGTCTTTGTGCATATTTTACTATCTGGGGTCGGAATTAGGTATTTTTAGGAATTCATGTACTTGCATCGAAAGTTGATATTAATACGCAATAATCCCGGGATTTCTAATAAGAATCCCGTGTGGCCAACAATATTACAAATAAATAATAATAAAAACAAATTATGACAAATAAAACAAAGATAATTAACACACAATTTTTATTAGTGTTTTTCATTGAAAAAGAGATCTTTTTCTTCTGCGTCAACTGAGGTGAGATTAACATTCCTCCTCCTCGTCATTAATGCAGGAAGACATTTTTTCTGCTATATTTCTGAGTGTCGTCATAAAAAAATCTGCTCTTTAAAATTAATCTCGGGATTTGAGGCATATCCACTTAATTCTTTCGCTGTATGAAATCAGTGTAAGTACATATTTATCTCCGTCCTCCTAATTCCGACCTCTGCTTATAATTTTTTCACTGTTGGGACTCAGGCCTCCACTCTAGGAGAGGGAATGGGCCGTAATCCACCACGCGGGCCCAGTGCGGGTTGGTGGATGTCACATGTCTTCGTATTTTTGGTTCTAGGATATGCCGGTTTCCTCATAATGTTTCCCTTTACTGTTTTGAGAGCAATGGTGATGAAATAAACTACATAAAGATGAGCCTGGCTGGATTTGAACTCACGAGTTACAACTCTTAAATCGGGGCCGTCATCACTGGGCCACCACTGCTCTCTTATCAAACCATGGCGGTGCAACTGGTCGCACCGCCATGGTTTCATACTCTTTGGGGGCGTCACTGGTCGTCCGGTTTGGTTGCGCTACCAAATTGGTAGCGCAACCAAACCGGACCCCAGGTGAGTAACTCTCTATACATTTTGTTTGGTAGCGGCGACTGGTCGCGCCGCCATGGTGTCCCGGTGAAATATAGCCCTTAGGAACTATAGTTGTCTTAAATGGAATCCGGCAGGCGGGGGAGGAGGGAGGGGGTTTAATGCCCGAAGCGAAGCGGAACTCGATTGTCAAATTTGACGTTTGCTGTTCATCTGTTTGACAAACAAGGGTGGGAATGTTTGGGCTTTTAATGTAACTTTGTTTCTTCGGTTACTTCCGTAAAGTAATTTTATCACTAAGGGATTAGTTTTAACTCGTTAGCACTCTATGAATCTAATTAGCCTTTTCTCAATTGTTTTTTTTTTAAGTAGGAAATCATCTAATGACACCCCCTCTCGCTCTACCCTGGAGTAAGAGATGTCATTAGAGGATTTCTCACATTTAAAAATGCCATTGCGCCATTCAGGCCGCTAATAAGTCAATATTCATGAGTAACTATTTTTCAATCCTGTAATATCGCCAATGAAACAAAAATAAAAACACTACATCGTAAAACTTAGCCAAGAACGTAAATAAGAAGCTCTACATAATGTAGTCTATAAATATCGAAAATAAGCTCGAAAATAAGCAACCCTTTCCGTTATTATCTTTATATACCTATGGATGTATATGAGTTAAACGGTATAACAATATCTGTTAACAAGAGTAACGGTGGAGTGTCTAGCCGGTTTTTGTACATAAAAAAAACCGGGCAAGTGCGAGTCCGACTCGCGCACTGAGGGTTCCGTACAAACTTAAGTATGCATATATATAGCATATTCAGCTTTTTAATGTTCCCACTGCTGGGACTCAGGCCTCCTCTCTCTAGGAGAAGGAATGGGCCGTAATCCACCACGCGGGCCCAGTGCGGGTTGGTGGATGTCACATGTCTTCGAATTTTTGGTTCTAGGACATGCCGGTTTCCTCACGATGTTTTCCTTCACTGTTTTGAGAGCAGTAGTGACGAAATAAATTATACTAAGTAATGCGCCTGGCTGGGTTTAAACCCGCGACCTACAATTCGTAAGTCGGGGCCGTTACCACTCGGCCACCACTGATCTCTCGGCCACCATAACTTACGTATAAAAACAGTTCAATTTTCGAATTGAGCAAACGGCCGTATCTTTTTTTTTTCGTCAACTCAGAAGTTTTATTTTTTTTCACAGCTGCAAAGGACCGCAGACCTGAGTATATGGTTTTAATTTCAACTCGATACCTCCACGAGTTCCCAAATAAAGGGACTAGACAGATAAAAGTGACTGGCCTGTTGGTCTAGTGGTTAGTGGCCTTGACTGCTATGCTGGAGGTGGGGTTCAATTCCCACCCAGAACAAATGTTTGTGTGATGAGCACGACCATTTGTTCTGTGTCTGGGTGTAATTTATCTATAATATTTATGTATTTAGCAATATATGACGGTGAAGTCAATAGCAATAGGAAGCTTGAGAACGAATAAACGAGCTATGTGAAAACTTTGACAGAATCCGTGCCGACCGCAGAGGTCCAGGCTCTTTCCTCTGTCGGTAGCCGTGCGAACAACATCGAGTCTCGGGGACTGTCTCACGGCTCATTGTGTGAAATGAATACCTAAAGCCTGCATCATAATAAATCAGTTGTGTGATCTGGAATAGTTTGTTTATTGTTCGATACCCAGCTATCATCCACAAAACAGAGTCCCTGGACAAAGCTTCAATAACGATCGGCAAATGTATAAAAGTCTGTTATATACAACCTTATTTTTAGTATATGCGAAACCTGAAACACCTGTCTAGTATTATATGTAAAGAATCTATGTAGGTACAAAATTTCAAAACAGTTTTTCGGCAGGAATCCGATGGATGCGAGATACACAGGTCCGGCCGTTATGGTGACACTTGAGGGAGGACTATGTCCAACAGTGGACGCCTCTCAGCTGAAATGATTATGGTGATGATGATCCTAAAGTAGTATGTTCAGAATCAGCTCCTGAATCGATTTCAGAAATTTTTAAAATAGCTAATTTTTTTACCAGCATTTACGAACAAACTGTTGGACAACCACAAACTGGATTAGCAAAAACACGATACCTGTACGACACACAAACTGTACGTGAATTTTGTTATCCTAAAATATAAACAAAAGCGTATTTTTTTAGTTTTTGGCGGGATTTGTGGAGTGAGTTTCAGTGGCTGTTTGAATTATTCGAAAATTGATACCTAGTGGATATATATAGTTAACTTTTAAATGGCTTGATCGATTTGGATGAAACTTTGTGTGTATATTTGAATGAGTACCATAATGGTTTGAAAATTGGGCAGGTCACCGCCGTGTCCTCGTGGGGGCGATCGGCGGCAGCGATCTCTCGCGCCGGGCCTTGGTACAGGCCATGGTCCGGAGCGAGGAGTGGCAGGCGGTTGCCTCCTTCTGCGAAGCAGTAATGCTAGCAAAGGAGGCGGCCGATTGCGTTGTAAGGTTGTATATATGTAACACACTTTTGTACATTTGCTCTCAATATAACATCATTATCATTCTCTTGTTATTTTATTTATTCTCTAATATTGTGCCCCTCAGCTGGGCAAGGCCTCCCCTCCTTCAAAATGTCTGTCTCGATCCTTCTTCCTTGGCGTTGCCGTCACTTCTACAAGTTGTAACAGCAATAACGCAATAGGGAATATGCAAGCAATTTTCTCACCAGCACATCGGTCCACCTTGTGGGAGGCCACCCAACGCTGCGTATTCCAGTACACGGTCGCCATTTCAGAACTTTTCAGCCCCATCGACCGTCTGTTCTGCGAGCAATATGCCCTGCCCACTGCCACTTAAGTTTGGCGATACTTCGGGCTATGTCTGTAACTTTGGTTCTCCTGCGGATATCTTCATTCCTGATTCAATCTCACAAGGAATCCGAGCATAGCCCTCTCCATTGCCCTTTGGGTAACTTTAAGCTTTGTGAGCGACTACTTCTCAAATCACCACCACTGCTCTCAAATCGGTGAAGGGAAACATCGTGAGGAAACGGGCATGTTCTAGAACCAAAAATTCGAAGACATGTGATATCCACCAACCCGCATTGGGCTCGCGTGGTGGATTACGGCCCATTCCCTCTCCTAGAGAGGTGGTCTGAGTCCCAACAATGGGAACATTATAAGGCCGACTATGCTATGCCACTTCTCAAATCTATATGTCATCACTGGCAACACGCACTGGTCATAGACTCTCGTCTTGAGAGACTGGTTTGTCGGAAAAGGAAATACCACGCAGCTGCCCGAACACTTCCCAGCCGAGTCGGATTCGACGAGTAAAAGTTAGTTAAACAAAATAACCATACTTCGTAGTCGGTTTGGCGATCGTATTTCATTTTAATAGCAAAAAGAAAGGCGTGATTTCCCTATTCGCCTGTTACAACGGCCACGAGTAAATGTACAGTAATCTAATATTTTTGAAAAACAACAATATTACGAAACAGAAAGTAAACAAAACAGTTGGCAAATTAAATTACTTTGTACTTATAATGGAAACCTATCAAGTTGCTACGGAAAATCGTAGCGATGCTACGCTGGCGCCGTAGCGGGTACTACGCGCAATGTTCGCTACGCCGATATGTATTGTTTTCATTTATAGTAAGAATTTAATCTGACCACGCGATTCTCAGTTACAATAATTGGCCTAAATTGGTGATCTTCGGGAGTGGTCGGCAATCTTCGGGAGCAGTCGTGTACTTTTGTGAGAAAGCCGGGCAAGTCTAGCGGTTGTATGACGTATGTTTTTTTTTCTCTCTTTATTTTGTATTAGGGACTTTTATACGAATGTACATGCCAGTCCCATCGGACATTATAATAGTAAATACCTTACCTATTTTACCTCATATAGTAAAACGTAACAGCGCAAACTTAATTAAGCTATAAGCAACCTCTGAGTTAGGTGTCAACAAAATATGATGAAAAATTCCAACATCGAACATGTTTGTACCTAGCTCTTTATACAATTCTTTTCTTGCAGATTGAAATTTGACACATTTCGTCAACAGATGTATAACATCTTCTACTGTGCCACACTCCTCACAATTTGGTGAATTAGTTTTTTTCATTAATAATGCAAACTTTTTGAGCGGCATGTGTCCAGATCTCAGGCTGTGAGCCGTTACTAATAACTTTCTGCTGAACCTTGTGCTACAAAACCATAGTATAAAAGGAGGCTCCAAAACTATAGACCTATACCATATTATTCCCTTTTCTTTCGATCGTTCATTGAAATATTCTTTCCAAATTTCGTGACATTTGTTTTTATATCTAGGCAATAATTCTACATAATCGGTTATTATATGTTTCTCTACCTTCATCTATACCCAACTTTGCTAAACGGTCAGCTTCCTCATTACCCTTTATACCTATATGTGTAGGAACCCATTGCAATTGACGTAAGTTGTTAATGATACCATTTTAAAAGTTTGTTTTTAAATACCTTGATAATATCAGCCGCTCTTACAAGGATAGATTAAAACGATACACCGTAGTTCTAAAGAAAGGCGCTAGTGTTTATTGTATTGTGAAGGCATTTAGGCAAACGTTTGGATGGCCCTATTTTTATCTATGATTGAACTAACTTCTCCCAGCGACTTCGCTCACGTGGAATTACTACTTCATTATAAATTATAGCCTGTATGTTATTCTTATGAGGCTTTTAGTCAATTAAACTCAGACAGGCACTCTCGCTCCACCCTTGAGCGGGAGAAGTCATTTGATGATTTCCCAACTCAAAAAAAAACAATTATGCGTCAAGGAGTAGCAATCATATACACGCATACATAGCATAGTTTTTTAGCGTTTAGTTATGAAAAATACAAAACAGTCCCGAACAATTTGGTCTTCAACATTACTTTTAATAGAAGTCTGGAATTAAAGATATTCTAGTACAAAGTTGGAGAGGTTATGTATTATTATGTCATTAAATGTATTTATTATCATAAATAATGTAATCAATTCAGTTTCCAATTATGACGATCTTTTTGCGAGACTTTGACTGGCCTTATGCTTGATTTCTTAAAACTTAGTAAATTATTTCATCGGTGTCTACCTTTGGTGACATGGGAAGACGCTTAGTAATTTTATCAACAATTTTCGCGATGTTCTTTCGTCTATATAATAGTAGTGTGATTGCACATAAAATCCACCAGTGTGCTACGGCCAGCATGAACCAGCATGGCCACTTGTTTGCCAAATGTTCACGCATTTCGCGCTACGATGCCTCCGCTGCGGGCCATTGGCATTCAAAATAATATTGCACAACCAAAAATTGGTTGGAAATATGTATACAGGTTCCCTGTTCAATATTCCAGGTTGAAAACTATATAGTTATGTGGCTTTTTCGTTAATATTGGACACATTTTCTTAAATTGATTGAGTTTTCTTTCACACCATTCAACTGTCAAGTGAACACTGGTTGTTCACTTTAGAAAAGGCTATTTAGATTTAAAACTATTTAGTTCAATTAAATGCAGATGCATTTAATTGAAAATAATAAAATAGTTCATTCCTTCACAATTTTAATATGTTTTTTATTTTAAATGTTCTCAGCAGTCGAAAGGTTAAGATCACACGAAACGTGATCTTGAATCTCTCATATGTAAATCACGCTAATATATTATTTTTAAAGTAAAAAAAATATCCCACGGGATCATACTGCGGTCACCTCCTTCTGCGAAGCAATAATGCTAGCAAAGGAGGAGGCCGCATGCGTGAGCAAACGGACATCCTCACGCCCCAGCAGCTAAGACCCCGACCCCGACTACCAGCCACTGTAGGCGTGGGCTTATGGGCGACGAGCAATGATCGGATCGAGACCGATTCGTCAACGGCGCATAGTGTTCCACGCGCGTTTTAGGGAATATCAGCAAGCAAAACAATAGGGGCCGAGCAGGACCGAAGGCTACTAGGGCCATGGACCGACTTCTGAAAGGGAAACCCTTGGTGCTCGAACGCAAAGGGCAGCTGAAGGAACATAGGTGTGATTTCATTCAGTACACACACACATAAGTACACACACGCCCTCTCGCTCCACTCAGAGCTGGAGAAGTCATTAGATAATTTCCCACCTTTAAAAAAATCCTTGTGCCACGTTCAGTCGTTAGATCGTGGTGCACAAACAAACACACGCACACACGCATACAAAACATCTAAACATAGATATAGCTTTGCAAAATATATTGCCATACTCGCATATAATGCTTACTATGCTGGTACAAACATACATACACAGTAACAGCGAGTCTCCAATCCATCTAGACAGTTTATTGCTCACGCTGTTATTTGCGTGCGTTGGCAAGTTCCCAGGCGATTGCGTTTCCTTTGAAAACTTCCATCGTTCGGCACGGGGTTGTAAGATCGTCGGTTACTATGTTGGTTAGTGGAAGATAGAAATGAAAATGTTATAAACGTTTGAAGTGTCCAGTCCAGTATCTAACCAGTTTATCAATAAACTAGCTTTTGGCAGCGGCTTTGAACACGTAAAAGTACGTTTCTCCATACAAAACCTTTGAACCCCGTTTCATCTCTTTAGGAGGTGAATTTTGGCAAATCTTCTCTTAGTGTTCGCCTATGTCTTAAAAGGAAACCTTGTGCAAAATTTTATACTCTTAGTACCTCTCAGTAGTATCGGCTGTGCGTTGATATGTCAGTCAGTTTTTCTCCTTTTATATATAGATATAGATATACAAATATGAATAAGTTTCCTTGCGTGATCGCATCAGGAATGAAGATATTCGCAGGAGAATCAAGGTCGATTAACAGAACAAGAAATAGAATAGTCCAGAATCGTAAGCACCCAAAGGTTTATTGAACTTTTCAAAAAACGAACAAACAGAGACAACACATGAACCGTCACCAAAAAGATTGTATTACAAAATAAACTGTACCGGCCAGTCTCTCATCCCGGCCTGGCAAAGAGCGACACTTTCAAGAACATAAATAATTTCGGGATATAATACAACACCACAAAGTGCCGGCTTATTGCTTTCTAATACGAATCCCGGAATCCCTGTACCTTCCCTCCAGGGCCAGACAAGGGTTGAAAGGCTATTTAAAATATTCAAATAGGTGGCAATTAATAATGATATTGGAACAAAGGCTGTACGGAAGAATCTGTTTTGTGTGCTAATGTTTTGTTAATATTTGCTGAATAAAATCAAGGTCTGCCGAATAATACATCGTAAACAAAGGTTCATTTACAACCTGTCTGCTCCCGATTTCATCCACTTAGCAGTGTTGGTGAAATAAGTAGACCAACTTAACCTTTTGATTGCCTAGTGTTTTCTAGACTTCATTGTAGACCTTATTTTCGATATTTATAGACTACTTTATAAAAAAACTTCTTATTTACGTTCTTGGATAATTATCCTACAAATAGAACGCGAACGCCTTCGGTACTTACAACATATATGTGGAGAACAGAGTTCATGCACATAGGCGAGCTTAACTCAAAGTTGAGTTTTCTTCCAGCAAACCATTGAATAACCAACTTAGTTTTAAAGGTGCCATTCGAACTTCGGCTGCAGGCTGCGGATGCAGGCTAAGAATGCAGGTAGCACACGCATGACACGCAGCCGATGCCTGCATCCGCAGCCGGGAGTGATTCCGAGGCTGGCTGCACGCGCTGCCAGTCGCAAATCTACGATTCAATACAATATGAGCGCTATCGGCTCCGAGTAGCGATTATTTTGGACTTTTCTAAACAGGTTGGAGTGACGTAACAACGTGCGCATCGACTTCTGGCCGCAGCACTACTGGTCTGCGATCGGCTGCGGCTGCAGCTCGTGGCAGCACTCGCAGCCGAAGCTCGGCAGCACGTGCGGCCGCAGCCGCGTTTGGAATGGTTTTCACAAAAATCCATACTACTACATAGAAAACCAGTCGTACAGCTTCAGCCGGCTTCGTGCAGCCACCGCATGTGCTGCCTGCATCCGCAGCCTGCAGCTGAAGGTTGGAATAGCACCTCAATAATATTATACATATAAACCTTCCTCTTAAATCACTCTATCTATTAAAAAAACCGCATCAAAATCCGTTGCGTAGTTTTAAAGATCTCAGATCTCTCAGATCATACATAGGGACAGACAGCGGGAAGCGACTTTATTTTACACTTACATAGTATATAATAATATTCACACAACGCCGTCTAGTCCCAAGCTAAGCAGAGCTTGTGTTATGAGTACTAGATAACTGATAAACATACACACATAACAACATAACTGATATACATATATTTCTAAATACATACATATTATAGATAAATAAAAAAAAATATATAAAAATATGTAGGTATAAAACATGTGATATGTATAATATGTATTTAGAAATATATTATAAGTATGTTTATCAGTTGTCTAGTACTCATAACACAAGCTCGCTTAGCTTGGGACTAGACGGCGTTGTGTGATAGTTGTGGAATATTATTAGGTATTCCGTTTATACATTATCATAATTGATATAGTTTGGATCATTTTTGTTCCAAAGATAAGGCATGTCCTTTTATAATCCAACATATTTTATTTTCGTTTCGTCATTTTGTTTTGCGTATCAAAGAAAACCATGCGCTCGCGACGGTAGGCGAGCGGCGTCTGAGCGTCCTAAATGTGATTACACCCTTCCGATTTAGTATCCGATATAAATTTAGAACGGCGGAAACCATTCTTGTCTTAAATCGGATCCTAAATCGAATACTATCTTCCTAAAGGGCCTATTACACTACTCGATATTCAGACAGCCTTAGTCGATGTCGCGTAGTGTAATAAGGTTTAGACAGGTCTTACTCGGAACAAAAAATAAGACAGTCTGAATATCATGTACTGAATATCGCGTAGTGTAATAGGCCCTTAAATGCGATTTAACTCATCTGAATTTAGAAACGACTAAATATCGGATCCGTTATTCACGCTGGTGTAATAACCTCTTTATACTTGTCGCGCGGGGCACCTCCCTCCCCCGATTTTTCTGTCAATTACTCTGTCACTTGTTATTTTGTTTCGTATTTGGACTTTTGCGAATTCGGTTTTCATATAAACTATTATCCGAATTGTTGATGAGTTTTAGTAGTGTTTCATTTCACGCTTCTGCCTCCGAATTCGGTTCCGATATGAAAAAATCCGTTACTTCACTATTATTAAGATTTTTTTTTTTTATTACTATTCAACGTTGTCCCAAAGCTCGGCAAAGGTCTCAAAAGAGTGACCGAAAACATCGTAAGGAGCCGCATTCCTCATGTCCCAGAAAAAAACATTCGAAGACATGTGACATCTTTTAACCCGCACTGGACTCACGTGGGGGATTACGGCCTGTACCTCCTCCTATGTAGACAGGTGACCTGAGTCCCAGCAGTAGGAACATTACGGCTGACTACAGATAGTTACGGGAATTGTATGTAATGATATATTTTATGTAGGCTCTCAAAGATGATACGATATAATAGCAAACGAAAATGGAGAAAATATATTGCGCAGACCACAATAAATTGTGATTTTGTTGCCCAAAGTATAAGGGCGATGTATACTTCAAAAGAAATCCCAATATAAAATGAATCAGAGAGTGCAACGAACTAAAAACCTAATAGAAACAACTAAGCTATGTTTCAGATAGAACAATAAATATTAATATTAATTTATCCTCTCTTAAACTGACAGTTATGACCACATTAAATTTTAAATTATGGCTTTTTAAGCGAAAATTGCTAGTAAAGCGATAAAACTGTTACAATTTATTCAGATTTTCTTAAAACTTTAATCTCTTTATTGTATTTGTGGGATTCCTTCGTTAATCTCGTCGTCGCAAGCGTGACTTTTGAGAGTCGGGTCCTGAGTTCGATTACCTGGGCCTCAAGTCTGCTATTACAATAGTGTCAGAATGGTCTATCATTGAATTCATAATTGTCGATTTTGATAAGTTTGGTAATCAGCTAATATAATGGCGTCATTATGACTTTCCAATGGTCAACCACTGACACTGCATTGAAAGAAGTGGCATAGAATGGTAATCTCGTAAATATTGAATAGGTAAGTATCTGACGTAGGCGGTAATCTGCTAAAATTTTGACAGTTCCTTTGATCAGTGACCTAACATTAGAACGTTATTGTGCAGTCATTGCTTTTAATAAGCTCGATATTTAATTGTCATTCTACCACAACTCTAGTACGAGACCATGACCGATCAATGATCGATTATTATGAATTAGCAGATTACGAACTTTTAGCAAAATGACAATGGGATCGTGTTGGAATGACGAATTTATAAAAATTGCAGACTTCGGCCCCAGGTCGGGGAATAAGTCAGCGGCGGTGACCTCGTGTCCGGGTCAGATTTAGGCCATGGTACTGGGTAAGAGAGAATGGAATCTGGAGTCAGAGCTCCACCTTTTTATCTTTAATGCTAGCAAAGGAGGCGGCCGATCGCGTGAGGCAAAGGTCTTCACGCCCTAACCGCCGCCGGGATTCCGATCCCGATTTCCGGTCACCGTAGGCGCGGGATTGCGGACGGCGAGCAATAGGTGACTCGCTGTCCGACCGTCCAGTAACCGTTCGGACCGAGCGCAAGTCGTCGACGGCGCGTATTGTTCCACGCGCGCCTCAGGGAGATGTCAGCAAATCGTAGGGGCCCAGCACGGTCGAAGCCTACTGGGGCCATGGGTAGTGTGAAAACGAGACCCGGGGCCCTGGGACGAAGGCAACGAAGGAACAGGAGTGGGTTTTTAGTCAGTAAAAGTCTGACACTATCTCTCGCTCCGCCCAAGAGCGAGATTTGTCATTAGATGATTTTCCCCCCCAAAAAAAAACCTTTTATCTTTATACCTCAATAAATGACCTGCAGACTTCCACTTCTGATTCAAACTAAACTAAAGAGCATTTGTTTCTTTCGTTCGAATATTATTTAGTACCTAAGCCTAGTAGTAAACATCAATACATTACCACGGTGCCCGTATCTTACGAAAACAGACAGCAGCGTTTCTTATGTTTTTCTTCATTTCGAACCGATATTTGGAGCGGTTTACCTTCACGAAACACGTTCGTCACTCACTGCCACTCAAACGGACATCGTACACTGCGGGACAGAAGTATTGACCCAGCTAATTTAACTAAGTTACTTCTCGGCAAGCCTGCTTTATCGTCTACCGCTTCATCGCTTACCATCAGGTGAGATAGTGGTCAAACGCGAGCCTATCCATATTAAAAAAAAACTGGGCAAGTGCGAGTCGGACTCGCGCACGCGTGAGGGTTCTGTACAAACTTACCAATAAAAACATTTCAATTCCCGAATTGAGTTACGAAGAATTTTTTGAATAGCAAAAAAAATTTTTTTTGTTACGTAACTACAAATTTACGTTTTCACATTTATTCCTATACCTGTGCTATAAGATCTTGCTTAGTGCCGAATTTCAAGATTCTAGGTCAACGGAAAGTACCCTGTGAGTTTTGATTATCTTGAGAGTATCGAAATATACGTTTTTTGCGACATAAACGGCCGTATCTTTTTTATTCGTTAACTTAAAAGTTTAATTTTTTCACAGCTTCAAGGGACCGCAGACTTAAGTATATGGTTTTAATTTCAACTCGATACCTCCACGCGTTCTTGAGGTAAAGGGTCTTGACAGACAGACAGACCGACGGACGGACAACAAAGTGATCCTATAAGGGTTCCATTTTTTCCTTTTGAGGTACGGAACCCTAAAAAAACTAACGGTCCCCCGCGGTTTCACCCGCGTCTTTGGTTACTGCTACGCTACCGTAGTTCGTAACGTGATGTTACAGAGCCTAGAGGATTACTCGATAGATGGGTTGTCCAAATCCAATCAATCGAACCTGTAGTTCTTGAGATTAGCATGTTCAATCAAACTTTTTAGCTTTATTATATTAGTATAGATTTGTCATCAATCTGGTTAAAATCCTATACATTTTGTCCATACAAATTTGTCCTAATGTACCGTAAAGAATTTCTCGTAGAGACATAATGAGCATCGATCAAAAGGCTTGCTTAGTGTTTGGTGGTTTTTTATACACCCAAAACTAGAACGTATACAACAGTCTTATATCAACTATCGGATCGGCGGCAACGATGTCTCGCGCCGGGCCTTGGTACAGCCCATGGTCCGAAGCGAGGAGGAGTGGCAGGCAGTGACAAGCAGTAATGTTAGCAAAGGAGGAGGTCGCACGTGCACGCGCGAGGGAGCGGCTCTCACGCCCCAGGCGCCGGGATCCCGATCCCGATTTCCGGCCACCATAGGCGTGGGCTTGCGGACGGCGAGCAATGGGTAGCTCGCCGTCTGACCGTTCGGTAACCGTCCGGACCGAGCCCAAGTCGTCGACAGCGCGTACTATTCCACGCGCGCCTCAAGGAAATGTCAGCAAACCGTAGGGTCGCAGCCTTCTGGGGCCAAGGGTCTGCTTCTGAAAGGAAGACTCGGCCCTGGTAGGAAAGGCAACGAAAGAACAAGAGTGGGTTTTCAGTCAGTAAAAGTCTGACACGCCCTTTCGCTCCGCCCAAGAGCGAGGAATGTCATTGGACGATTTTCCCACATACAAAAAAAATACAACTATCGGGCAGGTGCTCGGAGCAGACTCAAGACCCGTCTGGTCAGAGGATTACGCATACCGCTAAAATATTAAACCAAAAATGTCCCAAATATATATTTATAAACATGCGCTAAATGTCTCATTTCAGCTTCCAATGTACCATAATCGCCTTATCTAGACTATCCAATACCACGGCAGTAATTAATACAAAATAAAGTAATAATACACATTAGCATGCAAACCACTAAACAGTTTTATGCAAATCATTAACATAATAATATTAATGAACTTTAAAATCACACTATTATTATAAACGCGAAAGATTGTGAGTTCGTATATCTGTTACTTCTTTACTCTCGAACGGCTGAACGGATTTTAATGAAACTTGGTACACGGGTAGACCGTGTCCTGGAATAGTACATCAGACAATTTATCGTTTGTGCGCTTCCTCTGAACGTCAGGATGACGACCAGCCGGTTTTCTTTTAAGATGAAGGCATGAACACATCCGCAAGATGTCGGCAAAATCATCATGCTGTGATGATTTTGCCGGATTGGCTGAATTTGTTTTTTTTACAGTAATATTACTTAGTTTATATGTATGTATCTAAAATAGCAAATTTTGATACAAGTGCAGAACGCATGATGTCATTGCGACCGAGGCGGAATTCGCACGAGCCGTAGACGAGTGTAATATGGAGCCGAGGACTGCAGTGATAAATTTGCACGTGTATCAAACTACTTTTTTCAATACACTTAAGAAATGAATAAACGGGGGTTGACTGGCGACTCGTGAGCGTCGACGCGTGCACAGCATGATATGATAAATGTAATAAAATTGTGGCGGGGGAGAGCGCGCGCACTTTTCTGCACTAGTGCGGAAAACAGTATATTGCGTGCCTAAAAGCAGTGGGATAAGAGCGGGTTTTCGAGTAAGTGCACTGAAAACGTATTTATTATTGTTCTTATCTGTTTGCCTTTTTATTAATTTACACCTGCCATGTTTATGTATCTGCACCACCTTAAGGTCGACTGCTAGAAAATGCCTAAAGTTGTCAAAAAATAAAAGGCCCGTTATTTATGACATTGTATTTTGACTATTTTTGTCTACCTAGTGGCTTGTCCGGTGTCGTTTAGCTGCTACTAAAATAGCTACCACTACATCGGACCCCTAATTATTATTTTATTGTTTCTTTCAGTACAAAGCGTTTTGGAAACACTTTCATTATGCATACAGCTAAGGAGTGGAATTCCCTGCCGGAGTCTGTGTTTCCTGATAGCTACAACCCAGTGGTTTTTAAGTCAAGAGTGAATAGGTTACTTCTAGGCAAGCGTGCTCCATCGTCGGCCACATCATCGCTTACCATCAGGTGAGATAGTGGTCAAACGCGAGCCTATCAATAATATAAATAATAAAAAAAGTTACGTTCCAAGTTACATTCTAGGGTTTTTCTCAAATGTCAAAACGAACCTTTTATTTTTTAACGAGTTTAAAGCACTTGCCACCTTTGTACAGTGTTTTTTACTTGTGCATAAAGTTTTTAATAAATAAATATCCCAGGAGATATATATATAATATATATCCTTTGGGATATACAGGGTGTTTGGTGCATCGTGTGCCAAATTGAAATGGTCGACGGGAGGGGTCATCTGCTATCCTTTCAGACCCCTAAACACTTATCATGCCCTGAGGAAGTTGGAAGAGTCTGGTCGCTTTTGGTTTTTTTTTTATAGCCATGTAAATAGCTGTAACATGGACAGCTTTAATTGAAGGCCAAAACTTTGCAAGTAAATTAAAAAAAAACTAAAAAGCTAATGTCACTAATTTTAAATTTAAAAGTACTCTAATGTAATACACATCTAAATAAAATTAAAATTTAGAATCTACGCCTTATATATTTTTTTAAATTTGTGTTTGAATGAAAAATTTGGGTCTTATTTTCAAAAAACAATAAAAAGTCGATGAAAAAAAAAATGACGGGTTGCACTCTGGGAGTGCCGGCAGAAGTGAAAACTTAAGTATTAACGTTGTGCGTTTTGGATCGTCTTACGAATTTTCGATCAGGTCACGTGTCCTGACGCGAGTTTAACATTTTTTACCCATTACAAAAAAAGTGTACAACGCCGCTAAAGAAGTTTTCACTTCAAAAATCCACAGGGCATGAGAAGTTTTTAGGGGTCTGAAAGGATAGCAGATGACTCCTCCCGTCGACCATTTCAATTTGGCACACGATGCACCAAACACCCTGTATATCTTCTATGACGCGGGCGAAACTGCCGGCAGGAACTAGTATGTTATAATAATAATTAATTCCTAGTGTGGACAATTTAATTCAAAGCCGAGCTTATTAACCATAAAAATTAATGATATTATTTAGAACGCCACTAGCACTTCCGACGATAATTATTATTATTAACATTATTTTTAGTATAAATGCGAAACCTGAATATAGTTTGTTCAGAATCAGTAATTCCAATAATGTTTCGAGCAATGGGTGGCTCGCCGTCCGACCGTCCGGTAACCGTCCGGACCGAGCCCAAGTCGTCAACGGCGCGTACTGTTCCACGCACGCCTCAAGGAGATGTCAGCAAATCGTAGGGGCCCAGCAGGGTCGAAGCCTACTGGGGCCATGGGTAGTGTGAAAACGAAACCCGGGGCCCTGGGACGAAGGCAACGAAGGAACAGGAGTGGGTTTTTAGTCAGTAAAAGTCTGACACTATCTCTCGCTCCGCTCAAGAGCGAGATTTGTCATAAGATGATTTTCCCACCCAATAAAAAATAAAAAAAACACCATGTTACATTTTTTCCCAAAAATATTTAAAAAGGTCACAAGTTGGACACCACCGACACTAAGTACAACACAGGTCGCGGCGGGTTATAGCGGACATTAGGCGCCAGCGCACAGCCGGGTGCGGGAGCAAAACAACCCCTCAGTCACCCCAATGGCCCGGTGACCATGTATTTGTGCAGGCAACCAGGTAACAGGTTGTAACTTTTTCATTTTTCATGATACAGTTATGAAATTTTGTACACAGATTCTTTACATAAAAATACTAGACACGTGTTTCGTGTTTCGCATATACCAAAACTAATGTTGTATAGCATACAACCGCATAATGTTCCCACTGCTGGAATTCAGACCTCGTCTCTAGGAGAGGGAATTCGAAAATTCAAAATAATTTTATTTGTTGTCTTATTATTATTATTAAGTCCTCTATTTATTTTATATACATATTTTGTACATTTTTAAATATTTCTTAAAACATATATAAAAAAAAAATATATATAAAAAATAGTACCCCACCGGTATCGGGAATAGGGTCCAAGCTACCGGCGGTCAGGGCTCCAGAGAAAGGAACCTCCTAACAATGCGAGCCGTGTCCAGGAGTACCGCTTTCTGATTCAAGCCCTTGATCCAGTCGCCTAACGCGAGCCTCCTAAGGTGTTGGTCGAGGCTCTTGGCTATTAAGCCATTGCCCGACACGACTATCGGTACAATAATCGCCGAGTCCACATCCCACATGTCGACAACCTCGCGAGCCAAGTTATTATTATTATTATATTTTTTTTCTTCTCTTTCTTTTGTTTTATTTTCAATTGTGCTTTTTATTGTGTTTTTTTTTTACAATCTTACAATCTTCAATTAAATTTTTGACAAGTAAATATTTACTTTGCTAAGTGTTGCATTTTGTGAACTGTATGTTTCCTTTTATTATTGTGAACGTGAGGACTATGTTGATTGCTTTTTTTTTTCATTTCAGTAATTTTAACGTATGTCTGGCAATTTGAGTATTTTCTGCGGCTTACCCAAATGTCCTTTCTTTGGTATTGTTCGTTAAGTCGTTGAGCTCCTTAGTAGTCCTGAGTTGAGCTTTGCGAATACTGACAAATGCTTGCACTGACTGGACAGGTCCACTCAAATCTGTATGGTTCTTTCTTCAAAAGACCATCTCAGACAAATCTGCATGGTTCTCATGTGATTTGACCATTACATATTTACTGTACGGACTTTAAAAGAGACTTTGACCCCTGAGTTTGTTTGGGTGTTTCTTCTCAGGATAGTCAGCTAGGAAACACCGGCCTCATCTAGTTTAAAATGACAAAAAAAAATTGACGTGTAAAAGTGTTTTATAAACCTATTTGCAGAATAAATATCATTTATCATTTATCATTCATTTCATATCATTAGAAGCTAGTGCACGGTTCCGATTGGTCATTTTCTATGGAGAAGAACTGTCAAGAAACTCTATGGTTATTCTTTAAAAAAAACTCAATTGTTACAATATTAATAGCTATACGAGGACAGTGTAGACCAGTTAATATTGTACCCAAAAGCACAATAAAGATAATATACAATAAATAAATAAGTAAGCCGAATGAGAGCAGTGGTAGCCGAATGGTAATGGTCCCGACTTACGAGTTGTAAGTCGCGGGTTCAAACCCAGCCAGGCGCATTACTTTGTGTAATTTACTTCATTACCACTGCTCTCAAAACGGTGAAGGAAAACATCGTGAAGAAACCGGCATGTCCTAGAACCAAAAATTCGAAGACATGTGACATTCACCAACCCGCACTGGGCCCGCGTGGTGGATTACGGCCCATTCCCTCTCCTAGAGAGGAGGCCTGAGTCCCAGCAGTGGGAACATTTAAAGGCTGATTATGTATGTTTATGTATATGTAAGTAAATGGGTCGAAATAAAATCTAATCTATGAATCCGCGTAGTTACAGTATTCTCACACTGGAATTTAAAGAACGTTACGTTTGCTTTTATTTTTAAATAGACTCTTATTTAAAAATAAAAACAAACGTAACAATAAATAAGATGTGATGAGTAGACGAATGGGCCGTAATCTACCACGCAGGCCCAGTACGGGTTGGTGGATGCCACGTGTCTTCGAAATCATGTTTCTAGAATTTGTACCATTAACCTAATATGTCCGCAACGAGAACTTTAGAAGTAGATTAGATTGTAGGATTAGAGAGATAGGTTACTGTAACAGTGTTCTAGCTGCACCACTTTCTGATGCAGCTAGAATACTGCACAAACTAGCTTAGTTAAGGTTCTTCTTCTTCTTTTCGATTCGTCAAACTGTTTGGGCCCAATAGGTGGCTACATTAATAGCAGCATATAGCATAGCATAGTCAGCCGTATAATTTATTTATTTATTTATTTATTTATTATTAAATATACACACACTATCTTCACAGGCGGAACCTAATACAATAGTGGTTTCCAAACCGAAAAAAAAAAAATAATAATTGAAAAAAGTCATAATCTTACACTAACATCCTAAAAAGCTAAAATAACACTAAACTCTATTACAATACTACTAACTATAAAAAATAAAAGAAGTACATAAAAAATAAATAAAAAACTTAACGTTAACCTATATGTAAATACAATATAAAATCAGACTTAGTACATACAGTAACAAATATTTAACTAGAACTAATAAAATTTAATAAAACTCTTGCGATTTCACTCTCATGGCTCGAAAATAGGTCCATCCTCTCATGCACTTCATTTAGTACACATATTGTGCGGGTGAGGGGTGCTTTTGACAGTAGGTTGGTTCTGGCAGCAGGTACGGCCAGCAATGGCGGCCGCCGCTAATAATGTTCCCACTGCTCAGACTCAGGCCTCTTCTCTAAGAGAGGGAATGGGCCGTAATCCACCACGCGGGCCCAGTGCGGGTTGGTGGATGTCACATGTCTTAGAATTTTTGGTTCTAGGACATGCCGGTTTCCTCACGATCTTTTCCTTCACCGTTTTGAGAGCAGTGGTGATGAAATAAATTACACAAAGTAATGCGCCTGGCTGGGTTTGAACCCGCAACCTACAACTCGTAAGTCGGGGCCGTTACCGCTCGGCCACCACTGCTCTCCATTAATAGCAGCACTCATCAAATTCTCCAAAGTGCAGGTGTATGGGCACTTAGGGCATTCTAACGTCGGGTCTATAGAACCCCATTTTGCCAAGTTGTGTTTATAGCTGGGTGCGCCACCGATTTAATGCTTTCCATATAGGCCACTGCAAATCGCGCCCAGTCGGGTTAATGGGCCCGGAAAGTTAAGGTTAGGTTATAGACTAGTATAATTTTGTTACACCTACCAGGGCCCCATAATCGCTTGTGCAACCAAGCCCTTTTGAATTAAAAAAGAGACTTTTTCCATTTTCGATGTTCCCTTTCACCGTTTCATGACCAGTATCGTTGACGCAGTTGAGCAATTGGCTGCTGAGCTGCGTGTTGCGCAGGTTCGATTCCCGCACAGAACACCTATATGTCCGGCCTACAGATTATTGTGCCAAATCTGAGTGTCACTTGTACTTCCACCGTAGGCGCGGGCTTGCGGACGGCGAGCAATGGGTAGCCCGCCGTCCAACCGTCCGGTAACCATCCAGACCGATCCTAAGTCGTCGACGGCGCGTATTGTTCCACGCGCGCCTCAGGGAGATGTCAGCAAATCGTAGGGGCCCAGCAGGGTCGAAGCCTACTGGGGCCATGGGTAGTGTGAAAACGAAACCCGGGCCCCTGGGACGAAGGCAACGAAGGAACAGGAGTGGGTTTTTAGTCATTAAAAGTCTGACACTGTCTCTCCCTCCGCCCAAGAGCGAGATTTGTCATAAGATGATTTTCCCACCCAATAAAAAATAAAAAATACACCATGTTACATTTTTTCCCAAAAATATTTAAAAAGGTCACAAGTTGGACACCACCGGTACTAAGTACAACACAGGTCACGGCAGGTCATAGCAGGCATTAGGCACCAGCGCAGCTGGGTGCGGGAGCAAAACTACCCCTCAGTCACCCCAATGGCCCGGACAACAAGATTGTAACTTTTTCATTTTTCATGTACATAGATTCTTTACATAATAAAAATACTAGACACGTGTTTCGGGTTTCGCATATACTAAAACTGATTTTGTATAGCATAGCATAACAATCAACCGCATAATGTTCCCACTGCTGGGATTCAGATCTCCTCTCTAGGAGAGGGAATTCGAAAATTCAAAATAATTTTATTTCATATCATCAGAAGTTAGTGCACGGTTCCGATTGGTCATTTTGTATGGAGAAGAACTGTCAAGAAACTCTATGGTTATTCTTTAAAAAAACACAATTGTTACAATATTAATAGCTATACGAGGACAGTGTAGACCAGTTAATATTGTACCCAAAAGCACAATAAAGATAATATACAATAAATAAATAAGTAAGCCGAATGAGAGCAGTTGTAGCCGAATGGTAATGGTCCCGACTTACGAGTTGTAGGTCGCGGGTTCAAACCCAGCCAGGCGCATTACTTTGTGTAATTTACTTCATTACCACTGCTCTCAAAATGGTGAAGGAAAACATCGTGAGGAAACCGCACCAACCCGCACTGGGCTTGCGTGGTGGATTACGGCCCATTCCCTCTCTTAGAGAGGAGGCCTGAGTCCCAGCAGTGGGAACATTTAAAGGCTGATTATGTATGTTTATATATATGTAAGTAAGAGGGTCGAAATAAATAATAATCTATGAATCCGCGTAGTCTACAGTGTCTTCACACTGGAAATAAAAGAAAGAGTCTATTTAAAAATAAAAACAAACGTAACAATAAATGAGATGTGAAGAGTAGACGAATGGGCCGTAATCTACCACGCGGGCCCAGTACGGGTTGGTGGATGTCACGTATCTTCGAATTCATGTTTCTAGAATTTGTACCATTAATCTAATATGTCCGCAACGATAACTTTAGAAGTAGATTAGATTGTAGGATTCGAGAGATAGGTTACTGTAACAGTGTTCTAGCTGCACCACTTTCTGATGCAGCTAGAATACTGTACAAACTAGCTAAGTTAAGGTTCTTCTTCTTCTTTTCGATTTGTCAAACTGTTTGGGCCCAATAGGTGGCTACATTAATAGCAGCATATAACATAGCATAGTCGGCCGTATAATGTTCCCACTGCTGGGACTCAGGCCTCTTCTCTAAGAGAGGGAATGGGCCGTAATCCACCACGCGGGCCCAGTGCGGGTTGGTGGATGTCACATGTCTTAGAATTTTTGGTTCTAGGACATGCCGGTTTCCTCACGATGTTTTCCTTCACCGTTTTGAGAGCAGTGGTAATGAAATAAATTACACAAAGTAATGCGCCTGGCTGGGTTTGAACCCGCAACCTACAACTCGTAAGTCGGGGCCATTACCGCTCGGCCACCACTGCTCTCCATTAATAGCAGCGCTCATCAAATTCTCCAAAGTGCAGGTGTATTGGCACTTAGGGCATTCTAACGCATGGCTCATGTTTAGAACAGGAGCACCGCACTCACATTGAGTATCCGTCGGGTCCATAGAACCCCATTTTGCCAAGTTGTGTTTTTATAGCTGGGTGCGCCACCGATTTAGTGCTTTCCATATAGGCCACTGCAAATCGCGCCCAGGCGGGTTAAGGGGCCCAGAGAGTTAAGGTTAGGTTAAATATAGACTAGTATAATTTTGTTAAACCTACCAAGGCCCCATAATCGCATGTGCAACCAAGCCCTTCCATTTTGAATTAAAAAAGAGACATTTTCCATTCTCGATGTTTCCTTTCACCGTTTTGTGACCAGTATCGTTGACGCAGTTGAGCAATTGGCTGCTGAGCTGCGTGTTGCGCAGGTTCGATTCCCGCACAGAACACCTATTTGTCCGGCCTACAGATAATTGTGCCAAATCTGAGTGTCACTTGTACTTCCACCGTAGGCACGGGCTCGCGGACGGCGAGTAATGGGTAGCCCGCCGTCCAACCGTGCGGTAACCGTCCAGACCGATCCTAAGTCGTCAAAGGCGCGTATTGTTCCACGCACGCCTCAGGGAGATGTCAGCAAATCGTAGGGGCCCAGCAGGGTCGAAGCCTACTGGGGCCATGGGTAGTGTGAAAACGAAACCCGGGCCCCTGGGACGAAGGCAACGAAGGAACAGGAGTGGGTTTTTAGTCAGTAAAAGTCTGACACTATCTCCCACTCCGCCCAAGAGCGCGATTTGTCATTAGATGATTTCCCACATAAAAAAATGTCACTTGTACTTTACATGTTTGTGATCATCTACAAAGAAAAAACAATTTTATCTCTTTTTTATGTTTAGATTAAACTACGTAATTTTATAAACGACGTATCTACAGAAATACGACAAACCTAAGTATATTATTAGGACTAACAATGAACATACAAAATCTCTCAGGCATTTGTATATATTTTTCTTTTACCGTTTGATATAAAACATTTCGTTGTTCAAAAGAAACAGAATGTTTCTTATTATCTCGACACAAGAAATCTTTGACGTTTTTTTAATGTTCGGTTTTAAGGAACCGTATTAATTGTTGATTCTAACATTTGATTAACATAATTTGAGTGAGAAAATATTACGAGATATTAGTATTATTTTCTTAAAACGATCGCTTAATTTGTATTATTTTATTATATCTAAAGTAATATTATGAAGAAGTTGTTTATTTTATTTCTTTCTCATTATGATTATTTCAGAAATATAACGTTTACAGCAAAGATAGGCTTTATTAGTCACATCAGAGCACATGATCGCAACTCGTAGTTACACTAAATCAGAATCCAGTCACCCTAGCCGAAATCGGCTAGGGAGTATATATTTCAGAAATAGAAAGATTTGGCTTTTATTTCTAGTCTAGATTATCATTTGTTTGGCCCGGCAAAACAACTAAAAAATGGTCGTAACCTGTCATTTAGGGCTATATTTCATCGGGACACCATGGCGGCGCGACCAGTCGCCGCTACCAACAGCTGTATACAGCAGCTGTATACAGCAGCTGTATACAGCTCTATAGAGAGTTATTCACCTGGAGTCCGTTTAGTTGCACAACCAATATGGCGGCGCGACCAGCTTGGACGCGTGTACTAAGGTCCATTTTGATACTGTCTTAGTGTGGTGTAGCGACTCTGGTGTCTGTATGATATCTAGTTTGGTAGCTTACGGACACCATGGTGGCCAAACAGGTCGTGCCGCCATGGTGTTCTGGTGAAATATAGCCCTTAGAGTCAACCTTTTAACACTCTCGCGTTTATTCGCCAGGGTCACACATATCACAACCAAATACTCCATCTCGTCAGCTCTTCTGTCACCTATGGGGATTGAAGAGCTATACGATGGATTACCCAGTCGCAAACACACGATCCTGGGGAATAGGACACGAAAACAATCGTCGACCAATCCGAAAAAAAAAGTATCCGGAACTTTTATATTGGTTTTGGTTACGGATATTTTTTTATTTCGATTGTCCGATTATTTCGATCACGGAAAGGGGTGACCAGAGGGTTGCAAACTAGCGTTCCAACCAAGGTGACCTTGGTTTATGTGTTTGGTTTGTGTTGCGGCTACATGGATGTAAACCACGCGTCAACACATTCAGTGTTTGGGAAAACGCGCATCCCAACCAATGGAGTTGAAGGTCATGGATTACAACTGCTGTCTACACGGATTTAAACTAGCAAGATCACCTTGATTGGGACGTTGGTTTGCATCCATCTGGTCACTCCTTTACGGAGCTTCATTACAGTTCTGGTTAGCATAATAGCATAATCAGCCTTATAATGTTCCCACTGCTGGGACTCAGGCTTCCTGTCTCTAGAAGAGGGAATGGACCGTAATCCACCACGCGGGGCCAGTGCGGATTGGTGAATGTCACATGTCTTCGAATTTTTGGTTCTAGAACATGCCGGTTTCCTCGCGATGTTTTCCTTCACCGTTTTGAGAGCAGTGGTGATGAAATAAATTACACAAAGTAATGCGCCTGGCTGGGTTTGAACCCTCGACCTACAACTCGGCCGTTACCACTCGGTCACCACTGCTTTCAGTCCTGGTTAAAAGTACTTAAAAAATTAGTGTGCCGTTAATATTGGCCACAAGTGTAGCAACTATGAAAAAAGCCATCGAGCAGTAGCACAGTACTGTAACGTAATAAATTAGTCGTCAGTCCGTCAGTCAGTTGTAGGGAGACAAAGTTGTGAAGTTCTTGATAAAATGGTACAATCTGGTTCATATTATCGATGTATGGGTTTGTAAGATGCTAATGATTCGGCCTAAAGCTTTCTTGCTTATCATTAAAAAATCGGTTGTCTGTAAAATCGGTTTACTGACGATAGTTGAACGTGACAACATGTTACATTTATTTGTACGCATAAATACAAATAAACATTTAACACGACATTCACTTTTCACTGACGAAAACATGTAAATGTATTACAGCAGCAGCAGCACTACTACAGCACTATTACTATAGCAGTTGTCACGACGCAGACGCATCGCTCACTCAAGTAGGAGAGAGACAGAGGTCGAACACTGCCGAACGCGGTGGCCGAACGCGCTCTCGCTTGCACTTCAAGCCTTATATGGAACGCCTTATAAGACGTTGTCACGTCAAAACTTTATAACATTTATGAAATAAAAACTAGCTTCGTACAGCGGATTTAATATAATATAATATTCTACATCTTTTCACAACGCTATCTAATCCCAAACTAAGCAGAGCTTGTGCTATGAGTACTAGACAACTGATAAACATACCTATATATTTCTAAATACATTCATATTATAGATAAATTACACCCAGACACAGAACAAATGATCGTGCTCATCACACAAACATTTGACTTGGGTGGGAATCGAACCCACCATCTCCGGCATAGCAGTCAGGGCTACTAACCACTACACCAACAGCCCAGTCAAATTAGCCGGGGTGAAAATAGAAAATCATTCCAATCATAAAACCGGGCCATGGTCTACCCGTGTGCCAAACATCATCCGAATCCGTTCAGCCGTTCGAGCATGGAAGACTAGGAAACATATACACACATATATAAATACATACAAACCCTCGCCGTTATAATATTAGTTTGATTAATACCTAGTGTGATGAAGTGTCACCCGACCAAATTGAGACCGACATACCGGGAAATACCTAGCTATTGGAAGACCCCAAAAAGACCCCACACCTTGCAGCAGCACTTGTGAGACGAGACCAACGGAGTATAGATATTAAATCCATAATAATATGAACATCATAATTTCCCTAGCCTTTCCCTAGCTAGCTTAGGGTTGGCTTTCAGTCTAACTAGATGAAGTTGAATAGCCTTTATGAAGCGCATAGCAGATGAGACTGAATACCCTATACGGAGCGCCTATCAGATGAGGCTGAATACCCAATTTGGAGCGCCTATCAGATGAGGCTGAATACTCTATATGGAGTGCCTATCAGATGAGGCTGAATACTCTATATGGAGCGCCTATCAGATGAGGCTGAATACTCTATATGGAGCGCCTATCAGATGAGGCTGAATACCCTATATGGAGCGCCTATCAGATGAGGCTGAATACCCTATATGGAGCGCCTATCAGATGAGGCTGAATACCCTATATGGAGCGCCTATCAGATGAGGCTGAATACCCTATATAGAGCGCCTATCAGACCTCTACTATCCAGTTACTGAGCAACACGGTACTTACTTACGACTTATAATTTGTTAGTCCTAAATTTGCGCCTTTTTATACTACCTTTCTATACTCCTTGGATAGTCTGATGACCAGTTTTCTGGTGGACTGTCAAAAATCTACGAATGACAACCGGGACCAACGGTTTTACGCGCTTTACGAGGCACAAAGTGTCAGTAATGTCCTAGAAGTTAACTTATATATGTTTTTTTTATTATACATAGGCTCACGTTTGACGCTACTATCTCATCTGATGGTAAGCGATGATGTGGCCGACGATGGAGCACGCTTACCGAAAAGTGAAAAATAATACCAAGTTATAGGCAACTTGACATACATTTTCACTGTTTTTCATACAACCGCGACGTTATTACACATTTTTCATTAGATATTTTGGAAACACAGTATCTTGTGGATATTATCTAGGCCAAAGACCTCTTAAGACCCCTGAAAATCTGCTATTTTATACAAACTTTGACACTTCATAATTTACTGAAAAAAAAAAAAAAAAAAAAAAGTATAGGTAACAATAGAAGCCTTGCAAATTTAATCAAGATTCTAAATGACAACAATTTTTTTCAAAAACTTTTAAGTGTTTAAAAAAAATTCTCAATGTTTTAAGAACCTTCTCCTGAAAATAACAAATATTTAGAGGTTTGCGGAACAGAGTGTAAAATCCCAAATACCTCCGTTAAAAGGGAGGATGCTCCAACCAGACATGTGCTATGTCCGGTTTTGGGCAACTGCCCGATAGATGATTTCGGGTTGTTGTAAAGTCCAAATCGACGGAGAACTGCAATTGTACGATGCAAGATTTCGTAGTTTAGTTCTTATGTGACACCATAGCCTACAAACATAAAAAAAAACAATTGCGGTTCACGCATGATGAACCAAAGAAAATAAAGATTATTTTGTTTTTATAGATTGCAGCACGGAGATAGAGAGTGCAGAGCTTGTAAAAAAATAACAATAAACTGGGCAAGAGCTAGTCGGACTCGCGCCCTGAAGGTTCCAAACAATCTTACCTATGTAAATAGTTCAATTCCTGATTGGAGTCTCGAAGTTTTTTACAAATCGCAATTTTTTTTTTGTGATATAACTACAAATTTACAGTTTTTAGATTTTTTTCTATACTTGTGCTATGAGACCTTGCTTCATGGCAAATTTCAGGATTCTACGTCAACGGGAAATACCCTATGAATTTTGATTCCATTGAGAGTATCGAAATACAGACTTTTTGCGACATAAACGGACGTATCTTTTTTTTTGTTAACTTAGAAATTTGATTTTTTTCACAGCTTCAAGGGACCGCAGACCTGAGTATATGGTTTTAATTTCAACTCAATGTCCGCACGTGTTCTCTAGATAAAAGGTCTTGACAGACTGACAGACGGACGGACGACAAAGTGATCCTATAAAGTTTTTTCCTTTTGAAGTACGGAACCCCAAAAAAGAAAAACAATCATAGACGACAGACAGCAAGCCAATTACAACTCCTTACTGCAGTCGAATCATATTTTCTAAGCTAGTTCGTCGAAACTATTAAAAGTTATAATGAATTTAAACGCAGTACACATCGCTGTACACCGCTTTAAATATGAATCGGTGAGCCAAGCTACAAACAATGCAGAGTTTTTACTTCCACAAAGTTATTGTGTGAAGAATCGTGGGACCTTACTATTGGTGCGGCTATGAATCGAGTGCGAAGTCGAACATTTCTTTTTATTCAATTGATACAAACTAGTGCTTGACTGCGATCCCACCTGATGGTAAGCAGTGATGCAATCGTTGATGGTGAGGCGCACTAGTTTATTAAGAGCCTATTCACTCTAGCCTTGAAGACACTTAAATTATAATCGGAGGGGAAGACAAATTGTTCCAGTCTTCCGATGAACGCGGTATAAACGACGAAGGGAAACGCTTAGTCCGGACCGTAGAAATATCTACAACGTAAGGGTTTTTTTTTCGGTGGGGAAATCATCTTATGACACGGGAGATAATGTCACTTTTATTGACTAAAAATCCACTCCTGTTCCTTCGTTGCCTTTCGTACCAGGGCCGAGTCTTCCTTTCAGAATCAGACCCTTGGCCCCAGTAGGCTTCGACCCTGATGGGCCCCTACAGTTGCTAACTACAACGTAAAGGTGGATACTCGCCGTACGTCGGGTTGTCCGATGGTAGAAAGGAGATGGCGGAATAAAGTCATACAATTCCCTCGCATACTCTCCAAAATGCATCCTGTAAAAAAACAATTTTCAATTTATTTATTTTATGGATTTGTTTGCGTTTGACTACTATCTCACCTGATGGTAAGCGATGAGGTGGCCTACGATGGAGCACGCTTGTCTAGAATTTTCCTTTTGAGATACGGAACCCTAAAAAGGAAGAAAACACGTTTATTAACCACACAGACACACGCAATGAAGATACAAATAGGTAAAAAAGTAAATTACGAAAAATAAAAATAAATAAGGTGAAAAAAACAACATCATTGTGTGTCTCAACGTCTAAGCCAAATAGGTCCAGTTGAACATAATGCCAGACAACTACATTCCAGTTGGCTGACGTTGGCAAGTGACTTCTCCCGCTTTAGGCGGAGTGAGAGGGAGTGTCAGACTTACTGACTGACTGACCTTCAGTTGCCCTTTACAAACCACACTTACTCTTTCGAACAATCTGCCACCATGTCATTTCGATACAATCGTGGTGATAGTTCGTCATTGCCACTGAGGCGGAATTCACCCAAGCTGTAAGTGAAGATGTCATGGAGGCGAGTGCAAATACAAATCAAATATATCCACGTGTATCAACAACGTTTTTCAATACACTTATGAAGATACAAATAAACGGGGATTAATGCGACACGTGGGGACCGCTTAGCGCTCAGCCTGATATAAATGCAAAAACAATGTAATATATTATGGCGGGGGCGAGCTCGCGCACTTTTCCGCACCAGTACGAAAAACAGTAAATTGCGTAAGAGCAGGTTTTGGAGTACGTGTATTGAAAAAACTATTATTTCTAAGTCATATTTATTCACTCTCACGACAATTCTAATAAACTGGCAACATTAGTACAGTCTCTAAAACGTATTTTTAAAGCCGGATGGCGCAAAGGAAATCCGTTTAATTTTTCGTGAAAACACAGCGCTCGTGGCGCCGCCTGGTGTATTTAAAATACCTCAACAAACTAATGCGGGGCCAGAGGAAATTGTTTCTCTTTGAAAGACAATTTATTTTATTTAAAGCTATCAAAAGATGCTCGGAACAGAAAACTCACGGGAATATCATTTAGGTGCTTAGAAATTGGAAACTTTAATAGTAAGTACAGATTTTTGTTTTAGTGCTGTAGTCAAAACTTTTTTTTTATTGATATAAACAAGTGCTTGACTGCGACCCCACCTGAAGGTAAGCAGTGATGCAATCGTTGAAGGTGAAGCGCAAAATGGTAATCGGAAGTGAAGACCGCTGCAGGCAAATTGTTTCAGTCCTCCGAAATACGCGGTATAAACGATGTCTCGAAACGCTTAATCCGGACCGCAGAGGTTTCAACAACGTAAGGTCGGCTACCCTACGTCCGTGCTCAAGGCTTTGTAGATTGGACTTAACAAAATCTGGATCAGCATTTAGCCTCTTCACACGCCTTTCCACCGAGTTCAAAGCTGCTAGATGGCATTTTGCAACACCAGCCTATGCTGCCGTACTCCACACACGATCGAACCTGTGATATGTATAACATTAAAACCTGTCCCGGTATAAAGTACCGCCGGACCTTTGCACGATCGCCGAGTTTCCTAGCAGCTACCTTGGCTTTGGACTCAACAAATAACCTTCAAAACCAACAAAGGTTTCCTTAACTAATAACCTCCAGAACCAAAAAGGTGTCTCCATGATCAAGGAGTCTGTAATGATTGGTCAATCCAGAGGACCTCCTTCGACAAACATAACTTAAACTTCGACAAACCCGTACAGCAGTCAAATGTGTTCCGTGAGTGTGTCCGTGGTATCACCAGGCTCTATCAGAATTCTAGGAGTTTTAGACTGGATTTCTTCGAGTGAAGTTCAGTGGCTGTTTAATTATTCGCAAATTGATTCTTAGTGGATGAATTACGGTGGTTAAGATTTACGACCTCTTCGGAGAACAGTGCTTCGGACCAGAGACGAGAACTGTGGAGGAAAAGATATCCCACTCCCCCAAATTTCATCTCTCCGGCAGAACATCTGCCACCGGGTCACAAACTGCTGTGACCGACTGCGGGCTCAGGTTGGCCGCTGCAAAGTTAATCTGTCGAAATGGGGTATCCTTGACCCATTGCAAATACAGTGCCAGTGTAGAGCCCTTGAACTTGACCTGGAGCCTGCACCTTCCACGACTGACGGTCCAGGTGGCTAAATATTGGTCGGACCAAATTTGAGTCAGATCGACACGAAAGAAGAAGAAGAAAACCTAGTGGATACTTTAGAATTATGTAAAATTGGTGTAGTCTTGTATCTCAAGTATCTGCGTAACTGGACAATATGTGGAATCATTGAAACAGGCGCGATCTTGGTAAAATGAAGATATGAATTTTATTGTAGTGTTGACTACTTCAACGAAGTTTGCCGAGAAAGTTGACTTGATACGTTTGCTGCCAAATATATTACTAAAAAACATTGAAATGTGTACATCCATATTTTAATGGTAAAAAAATTAACTATTTAGAAACATGTAACCTCTCATGTGTCCTCTCTTGTATGCTGAGATAGGAGCCTTTTTGGCCTCGCACAGGTCTTTTATTTTTATCTTATAATATTGTTTTCTTTTATTTTTAAGTTAAGTATTATTAGATTAAGTAGTTACTTTTTATTTTATGGTTGTTTGTCCTGTGCGAGTCCCAAATAAATGTTTTCTTTCTTTCTTTTTCTTTCTTTCTTTTTCTATTATTCCGACTGAAGGACTTTGTACCTATGGTCAAGATATAACTTAAAAAAAAAACAGAATACAAGCGCTGCGTTATTTTTTTTAAAATAAGGAGCATGTGCTTGTGACTTATTTTTTCTTTTAAATTTTGTTGTTGTTGTATTTTTACTTTTAAGTTATTCGATAGAGATTAGTGCGAATCTTTAATAAATGTTTTTTTCTTGTTCTTCTTCACAAAGATTATATTCTCTGCCAGAAACTTGCTTCAACAAGCAGTTAAAACAAGCAAGCTAATCAAAGAAACAGTGGCTCTTGTTGTAATTACAGTGAGATTGACAGATCAATTAGCGGTTACAGTATGACATCGTCAGTATAAATCGATTCTACTCCCACACTGAATAATCCCTGAGACGCCAATTTCGAGACGCCAGTTTCGTTAACCGTCAATTTTCTTAGTGACTGAAAAATTAAAACGTATAGTCCCTTGAACATCTTTTTATTTTTCTTTTGGGGCGTGAGATAGTGTCAAACTTTTACTGACTAAAAACCCACTCCTGTTCCTACTTTGCCTTCGTTCCAGGGCCCTGGGTTCTCTTTCGCATCACCCATGGCCCCAGTAGGCTTCGACCCTGCTGGGCCCTGGCTGTTTTGCTGACATCTCCTTGAGGCGCGCGTGGAATACTACGCGCCGTCGACAACTTGGGCTCGGTCCGGACGATCGGACAGCGAGCTACCCTTTGCTCGTCGTCCGCAAGCCAGCGCCTACGGTGGCTGGGGCGTGAGGGCCATTCTCTCGCACGTGCGGCCGCCTCCTTTGCTAGCATTATTGCTTCGCAGAAGGAGGCGACCGCCTGCCACTCCTCACTCCGGACCATGGCCTGTACCAAAGCCCGGCGCGAGAGATCACTGCCGCCGATCGCCCCCACGAGGACACGGCGTTGCTCTGCCCAGGCGAGGCACACCTCGCCTACCGTATGCACCACCGTGTCCTCCGGGCGGTCCACACAGTGGCATATTTGTACTGCCGCGTGCGCCCGCCTAGAGCTCCGCTGAGCTTTAAAACCATTTCCTTTGCAAAATTGATGTTTCAAAATGTACATAGCATATTTACATACGCTAAGTACATTTTGAAGGACATTTAACCATCATTATTTTTGTGTAAACACATTTCTAAAGATCAAAGCCGTTTGAAATGGAGTAGGGAAAACAATCGAAGAAATATCATGTTGTAAATTTTTTTTTGGCAAATGTATTAAGTCATACGAAAAAATCATATGTTGATAATGCTATCTATAATAAATATGTATATATTTTTTTCAAATCTATTAACCCAGCCGTTACCAAGGAATAGGCTTCAAAAAGTCACCGTTTTATGCCACTACATGGGAGTACAGGCCTTAAATAGAATGTCGATTGTGAAGTAGGCGGGGTGTGCCGCTGCTGGTAAGTTGTCACCGCCGCCTACAAACAATTACATACGTTGTCATGTCCACAACACGCATAAAGAGTTCGTTATTATTCCAAAGCCAAAATGTTTTGTGAATCGGACACCCACCTAAAGCGTTTAAAATCATTAAAACCTCGGATTTTTGTTACTGTGGATGTTTAAAATACAAATATGATACGCTTAGCTATATGTATATGTATAAAAGTTTACCTATTAAAAAAATCAAGTTATATTCTTTTTAACCGACTTCAAAAAGGAGGAGGTTCTATGTTCGACTGAATGTATTTTTTTTTATGTATGTTCACCGATTTTTCGGTCAAATGTGGACCAATTTTGAAATTATTTATTTTTTATTGAAAGATTATGCTTCCGAATTGGTCCCATAGAAATATTGTTATGATCTGATCATGAACTTCGAAAATATGGAACAAAATTCATCATAGGATCACAGCAGAACCGTCGTAACAAGTAAAATTGCTTTATTTATACGTGTAGTCGATGACTGACTGAAAGAAGAGGGGGAATATATCGAACTGATCTGATAATGAAGCCTGAAGTTAGGTTTCAGCCGGAACTCTGTAATAAATTAATGTAATCTAGCCGTGTTTGGGATTTTTAGAATAGATTTTGTTAGTTAAACATATGATATTTACTTTCAAACGACTACTCCCATATTGTGTAATTTTTCTCACCACGTCTTCTCTCAAAACAGTTCATTAAACCATATTGTTAATGCTGGCATGTACTATTAAAAAATCATACCGACATCCACTGATTCACACTAGGCACGATATTATATTTTTGACGTGGGAAATCGTCAAATGACTCCTCCCGCTCTGGGCGGGGCGAGAGGGAGTGTCAGATTTTTACTGACTATTACTCACCCGTGTTCCTTCGGTTGCCCTTTAAGAGAGCTCCGGTAACTTTCGAACAATCCCACAGCCCACGGCCCAGTCTCTGAGGCCAGCATCTGAGAAAAGTGAATTTGTTGGGAATTTAATGACTTCTCACGCTCTAGAGCAAAGTGGGACTCAGACTGGGTCAGACTTTTACTGACTAAAACTACATCTATGTTCCTTCAGTTTCCATTTGCTTTCTAGGACCAGGAGTAACCTTTTCAGAAGTCATCCTATGGCAGAAAGAGCCGACCGCCACCCATTCCCCTTCGTTCCGGGCCATGGCCTGAACCAGGGCAAGGCGCGAGAGGACACCATCGCCGATCGTTCCCACAAGGACACGGTGGTGCTTCTAGCAAGCGGGACACACCTCTAACCTTACGGGCAGTCTGCACAATGGCGATACCCGGTCGTTTCTTCTGCCTGAATCCGGTGCAGGAAACTCCTAAACTGTTGTCCAGTGAGGATCTACATCATGCGGAAGGTGAAGACGCCATAAAAGAGGGGACTTACCGCCATGATTATGGCGTGTCCAGTGTTTTGAAAGGTGAAATAGCATTTAAACTTATAGTATCCAATTAATTTGAACTTTGTTAAAGCATTGGTACTCTTATTAGATTTGCTATAATCATAGATAGCGGTGTGGCCCATCAAGAGATCGTCTATTTACAAAACCACACAAGACAAACTGCGCACTTAGAGCCATCTCCTAACATACAATCCGCTAAAGAAATTGTAAAAATACTCGTCGTTGAGCGGAGAGGCGGAATGTCCGGCAATATCATCGCGATTCATATATATAAGGCAATTTGTATTCAGCAATAATGCGCCCGATCCTTCACAGCGTGTATTGTGATGAAGGATCCGCTCCCTTGTGATTTTCTACGAGAGCTCGGCAAACAGGGTAGGAATCCTGAGGTTCTATTTGAAGGAATCCTAAATGGTTGGTATTTTGTCGTTGGGATATTGGTATTGCCATATCTTATCGTCTTTGGTTTTAGTGTTAGTTTGGATCCGTATGTAGAAACGACAGGGAAATATGGTGGAAGTGTTGTGTATGGTGTGTTGTTGGTGTGTGTATGGTGTGTGTACGCTTTGATGGCGCAGACACAGTGTTTTTTTTAAAACTGCATAAGTTTGTAAAAGTTAATTCCCAATACCATAAAGTCAAAGTTAAGGTTTAAAAAGTTATAAGAGTTTGAACGTAGCTGCGCCAGTAAAGCACAGAGAATCGTGCGGCCACGGTGCCATGCCTGCGCCATCGAAAAGATGAAAAACACGTTATCACCAATATCTTGCTGAAAAAGCATCGCAGACGTCTAAAGTTTTTGTAAAATCCAGATCTGAATTTGTCAAAATTTGTAAAAATGCAACACAAATTCCTATATTTATGTATCAGTTTAAGTATCAACTTTTACAATTCTTACAAAATCATGGTTTTTTTTTTATCGCCGTGACCGCGCCTTCAAAACGCATGTGTATCGAGTAGTCTGGCTTGATGTTTTTAATCAACAATCAGTCCGCATAACTAGTGACTGATTGCCGAGTGTTATGGGTAGGATTCTTATTTCGAAAGCTATGTCTCGATTCCAGCTGAATAAGTCACTGATGCAAAACAACGGAAAACAGCTAGTCTTTTAAAAAATACTAAAACTAAAGCTGCTTTTGTTTGAGAACTGGCTGACGCGGTGAAGTTGGTACCGCCTAATAGTAAGGATAACGCCATCTACTGGCATTACCAGAACAGCATAATTCATTTTATAATGACATTTTAATTAGAGATGGCGTTGTATTCGGTTTTTTTTTTTCATTATTTCTCATCGTTTAAACCTTCCCTGGACTATCTCGAATATTTTAAGACCGAAATTAGCCAAATCGGTCCAGCCGTTCTCGAGTTTTAGCGAGACTAACGGACAGCTATTCGTGTATATACTCGTATATATATATAGATGATAAGCACTAGCAAAGATTAATATCTTCTACACAAAATATGCTGACTACTAGGCAATTTAGTATCTAAATACAATAAGTGATTCCACAGCGGCGAAAGAAGTATATTTATCAAGAGGCGTGTTCACACCTAACGATGTTTTACCGTAGAAATGATTTATGGGGGGGAATAAAATTTGTTGCTCGAGGATGTTGGGGGCTTTCTTGTGTCTTTGCTGGATTATTGTATACAACTTGTCAGGTAAGTAGACACCAGGATAATCTTAAAGAATCGCTGTGGATTACAGACTACCACTTCGTTTCGAAGAGTTTTTTTTTTATTTATGTACAAAATGCTGCCCAACTTAAATGGGACTGGGTAGGACATGCCTGCCGCATGTCTAACGAGCTGTGGGCGCGTAAAACACAGGATTGGTGCCCAGACACAGCGGCACGGGGCTGCTGCAGATCATGAAGATGACGGGACGACCTGGATGTCTTCCTTAAGAAATTGAAAGAGGAAGCGAGGAATCGTGATCGTTGGAAGGAATGGAGGGAGGTCTATGTCTAAGGGCTATATTTCACCGGGACACCATGGCGGCGCGACCAGACACCGCTACCAACAAAATGTGTACAGCTCTATAGAGAAGTACTCATCTGGTGTCCGTTTGGTTGCGTTACCAATTTGCCACCAGCTCGGACGCGTGCACTTAAGGTCCATTTTGATACTGTCTCAGTGTGGTGTAGCGACTCTGGTGTTTGTATGGTATCTAGTTTGGTAGATTACGGACACCATGGCGGCGCAACTGGTCGCGCCGCCATGGTGTCCCGGTGAAATATAGCCTTTATAGTGGACGTCTTTTGGTTGAAATGATGATGATGAAATTATGTTGCCGTACTTTAAATGTTGAAACAGCTAGGGGTACGGAAAGAGAACCATCATGAGACTTGAGGTCGAAGCTGTGTATAAATAACGAATATGTTTTGTTGAGATCAGTGTTATGTCAACCCAAGGTTACCGACATAGCTCGAAGAATCGCCAAACTTAAGTGGCAATGGGCAGGGCACATTGCACTCAAAACAGATGGTCGATGGGGACGAAAGGTTCTGGAGTGGCGACCGCGTACCGGAAGACGCAGCGTTGGAAGGCCTCCCAAAAGGTGCACCGATGACCTGGTCAGGTTTGCGGGAATCCGATGGATACGAGACGCACAGGACCGGTCGTTATGGCGACGCTTGGGGGTGGCCTATGTCCAACAGTAGACGTCTTTTGGCTGAAATGATGATGATGACTGTCACTCTTGGCATTTTGAAAGTATGTTAGGCTAGCTTCTGCCAGCAGCTCCGCATGCTAATAAAAACTAACTTATGTGTTATTATGACCAGTTATATGTTAGTTTCATTTTATGCCACGGCGGTTCTCTTGCCACACAGACTCTCTCAGGGCTTCTACTATTAATTCGGTCAAATCGAATGAACTAGTGAACTAAAGAGTGGTGGGCTTTTATTGAGCTGGTGTTTTGATAAATGATGGCATGAAGTATCTAAATAGGGGGTATTGTAACTACTTGTTTTGCTTTTAATGTCATCCTTATGCCTACGGAATAGAAATCAATATTGGTTGAACGGACAGCAAAAAAGGTTTCTTTAAATGTCTAATCTTAAAGTGACTGGAGTATAGAGGGTGCAGAAAACCGAGTTTGTTTTTAATAGTAAACTCCAGAATAAATTCAGTTAGGCAGTTTGAAAGTAGCATCAGTAACTGATTTGAAAGGAAATCGTTAATCTTAATATGGTCTTGTGAAGAGAAGGAATGAAACACATGTCATGTTACTAAAATAGTTATGAGTATACACATGGACGGACGGATGGATTGCCACGCTGGATGGCAATGCTGATTCGTTGACCAAAGAAAAGCCCAGCCCTCTGGTCACGCGAAGAGTCGACCAGCTGTTTGCTGATATCCCGAACAACAACAACAAACGGCGTAAATATAATAACCTCATCGGAGGTTATATATTTGAGCCGTTTGGGGTTGAAACACTAGGGCCATGGGGTCCGAGCACTCATCGACTCATCGACTCTTCGCGTGACCAGAGGGCTGGACTTTTCTTTGGTCAACGAATCAGCATTGCCATCCAGCCTGAAATTGTTGAAACGATTTCAATTCACTAAATCATTAAACAGACTTTTGAAAACAATTACAATTCGGTCTGTGCTACACTTCATGAGACCGACCGACCTATCAAATTTGAAATCGTGTCGCAACCGTATCGTCGCCTATAAAGCCCCTTTCATGGAAGGCACATTAATTATTTCCACTTAGAACCGGCCAATGAAAGGAGTAACGTTGCTACAAAAGATGAAATATGTGCTCTCCTACAATCTGAGGAGTGGATGATTGTTTATACTCACGCTACCGTCTGCAGGGTATCTGCAGAGGCTCTGGTAGATCGGTAGTTATTGTGTGTAAAACTAGAAAGACCTACAGGGTAGGCAGGTGCTTATTTATGCCAGAAACCAGTGTCCGATTACCAGACCCGGGTCGACGGTGCATTGAATTCCGTGCATATCTGTTACCGTTGAGCTCCTTAGTAGTCCTGAGTTGAGCTTTACGAATACAGACAAATGCTTGCACTGACTGGACGGGTCCACTCAAATTGTATGTTTCTTTCCTCAAAAGACCATCTCAGACATCAATCTCCATGGTTCTCATGTGATTTAATAATTACATATTTGCTGTATGGAATTTAAAAGAGACTTTGCCCCCTGAGTCTGTTTCAGTGTTTCTTCTCAGGGTAGGTTTCACTTAGGAAGAACCGGCCTCATCTAGTTTAAACTGACAAAAAAATTTACGTGTAAAAGTGTTTTTTAAAACCTATTTGCAATATAAATATCATTTATCTCAAAGAGCTATAACCTAGAGGTCTTTAAGTCTTGACTTAAAGACTTGTCAATAGGTTACTTGTTAATAGGCAAGCGTGCTCCATCGTCGATCACATCTTCGCTTACCATCAGGTGAAATAGTGGTCAAGCACGAGCTTATCAATAATAAAAAAAGAGTGGTCAGCATAGTTGTGCTACCAGGATTTGTTCGAAAAAGTCACCACGACAACATCTGCAATACCAGGAGTAACACAAGTGAGTTGCCTATACATTTTAAAGAGACCTCTCTTAAATTTTTGCTTGAAACTGTCCGTATTGCAGCTTCACAGGCCACTGGAGCGAGCCAATTTTATATTTTGCGGGTATTCTATTAAGTCGGTAACCCTCGTTCTCCAGCGGATATCTTCATTTTTTCCATTTGTCCCATGTTAATAAGAATTGGCACGTTTTCGTGCCGTACATCTTTAAAAGAATAACTATGGAGTTCCATGCCACTAGCTTCTGACGTTTTGTAAGTGCCCATGTAAGCCTGTGAGAAATAAAAACATTTTGATTTTTTCAACTTTCAAGAAACGTTTCGTAACATTCCTTACATCATCCATCCATTTTCCCTTTAGCTTTAACTCAATATTTTTCTCAAAACTCAATACAACAACCATTAAAAGCAAAACAAGTATAAGATTTCCACTAAAGAATAAAAATGAAGCAGGTAGAGTACACGAGGGTTTCGACATCGAAAATAACAGTCTCGATATTGGAAATATATTGTTGAACCTCAATTCGAAGACACTTCGTCCAATTTGGTGAGAGATTAAATTTGATTTGCGTCCCTGTAATGTTAGACGATGGGCCCCGAAGTTGGAGACTGTATTTATTATACACTGTGTCTAGAATATCGACGGATACAGTACATGATTCAAGAAACCCCAGTGTTGGAAGTTCAAAGTTGAAATACGTTATATTTATTTAAAATACAATTTTGACTGGCCTGTCGAATTGGTGAATTAGAGATTTGGTTATTCGAGATTCCATGACTGTGGCGTTAGGTTTTTCGTAGCAGCGTGCATTCGTTGTGAAGAGTTTCCTATTAGTAAACATACGGGGACGTGTCATTCGACATTACAGTGTTTCTGAATCATGTAATTCGACATCGCATGGCTACGGCGTTAAGTTTTTCGTGGTAACGTGCATTCGTTGTTAAGTGTTTCGGATTAGTAAACTTACGGGAACGTGTTATTCGATGTTACACTTTTCGGAATTATGTAACACACTCTGTATTTAGAAATATTTAAGTACTAGCTGTTGCCCGCGACTTCGTCTACGTTAAGTTGGTAAAACTGTACAATCATTCTGTGCTTGCAATTCATTCTGAAAGCATCGTAATTATTTATTGTACTTTCACATAAAACTGTTAAAGGTAAAAACGCAAATTACCTTCAGGATACATGTTATGTACTCGTCCAGATCCAGATGTATGAACGTCAATGAATAGAAAGAGTATGTAAGGGTCGTAGCAGTTGGCATTTCTGCCTACCCCAAGGGAAAAGGCACTATGTATGTTTCTGGTTTATGTTCCGGTAAAACAACATTGTCACAGTGTGCACGTCACAATCGCAGCGGTAATGCCTGTCTTTGAGGAGTGGCTACAGAGGCGTCACGGCATCCTCTCTTTGTGCAGGACTCACCGGATGTGGGTGTTTCGGGAGGTATCTGTATCGAATTCAGCAAAAAGAAACACTCGAGTCTCACCATTGTGCGGATCGCCCGGAGAATACGATGGAACTTACGGTGGAAGTCAGTCCCGCTTGGTAGGAGCGCCGGCGCCGCCGTGTCCTCATGGAGGCGATTAGTGGAAAAAATGCCAACCAGTAGCCTCCTTCAGTGAAGCACTACGATCGAAGAAGGTGGCTGAAACTATGACGGATGATGAGGGAAGTGATGCTCCAGGTGTTGAAAGCCGCAGGGCGATTGCGGTGGAGCCGTCCGGTCATCTGGTCAAAGCAATCCTGAATCAACGGCACGTAGTAATCTACGCGCGACTCATAATGATGTCAGCAAATGGATAGGGCCCTCTAGGGCCAATGTCTGCTAAGGCTGCGAGATTGTTCGAAAGAGTTACCTCCTGTAAAATTTTCGCCTCAATAATGTTTCACTGAAGAGTTTAAGCCGTCAGACAGCTTTGGTAGAGGTAAACGAAGGAACATAATCGGGACACCGACCTTCAGCTGGATAACGTTTGCACTGATGGTGCAAAGCCAAAAAGCCAGTGAATCCAAAAATTACCATCATCATCAACTATCTTCCTCCACAACAGTACTTATGAAAAATTTGCGAGAGCATGCTTGAATTGATTGTTGCAGCTTGATCATTTGGGGCGTAAAAATTACTTGTTCATTTATCTAGGATTTTTTTATGTGTATTTGACTGACGTCCTCGTATATCAGACAAATGTTATTCCATAGTGGGAACTACCCTATGAAGAGTCTCCAACTTTTGGATGAATTTCGGTGAAATCTTGAACGCGTGTATCCCTGTCCAATCGAACTCGCATATTGATGGCCAAACCGAGAGGTCACTGACGCCGATTGCCTCTATGAAGACACGGCGGTTCACCCAAGCAGGATAGACCTCCACCGCATGCTACAACGGGTCCTCCGGGCGATTTGTAAAATGGTAATATCAGGGTACTTCCAACCGAATCCGGAACAGAAACCGCGTGAAACACCCTCAACAGTCCTGAGCTTGTGTATCCATAAAACAATTAAATTCCGGTAAACAAATGTAGCAGCCGATTAGTGTTATCCCTGAGACTGGCCTCCCTCAGAGGGTGGTTCCAGTGTTGGTCACCACTCACTGCAAGGAGGTAACGTACGTATGTCGACGTAAGGCTGCAAGGAATCTGAGATACATCATACGTTGTCGAACTGTGATCAGGAACGCAAACCTTTCGACCCAGTTTTATATGAAGCAGTGACTGCTAATAATAAAACACACCATTATTAGGCCGCAAGGTGCCATCATCCCGGAGGACACAGTGGAGCACACAGAGGTGTGTGTTGTCCTCGTGGAGGCAATCGGCGTCAGTCACCTCTCGCACCGGGCCTTGTGACTTTGGGCTATGGTCCAGAGCGAGGAGGAATGGCAGGCGGTCGCCTCCTTCTGCAAAGCCGTAATGCTAGTGAAGGAGGAGGACGCGTGAGGGAACGAACGTCCTCACGCCGAGCCGAGATTCTGACCCCGACGACCAGCCACGGTAAACGCGGGCTCGCGGACATCCAGCAATCGGTCGTCCACAGCCGTCCGGCCGTCCGGTAATTGACCGGACCGAGCCCAGTCGTCAACAGCGCGTAGTGATCCACGCGCTCCTCAAAGAGATGTCGCAAAGGGCAACTGAAGGACACAGGTGTGGTTTTAGTCAGTAAAAGTTTGACACGCCTTCCCGCTTCAACCAGAGTGGGAGAAGTCATTGGATGACTTCCACCCTTAAAAAAAGAAAAATAAAGGTGCCATCGTTATCATTATCATTTCAGCCGAAAGACGTCCACTGTTGGACATAGGCCTCCCCAAGTGTCACCATAATTACCGGTCCTGTGCGTCTCGCATCCATCGGATTCCCGCGACCCTCACCAGGTTTACCTGGGGGCCTTCCAACGCAAGGTGCCATGCTACCCCTTCCGAAAATTTGGCCATGTTATTTTAAAGTCAATAATTAAATACATATAAGTATTTACTGTTATCGCCTTTGGTTGGTATCCCTTGAATAATCACGGTCAATTAGTTTGTTACAACCACGGGGAAAAAAAGCAGTAGGATTAAAAATGTCTCCGTCTAACTCCAGTTTAATCATAACGGTTTTCGCCCAATTTTAAACAATAAAACTGTCTGCAAACTTGGGCGATGGTCATTCTTCCGCCACTCAGAAAATTACGTAAAATACACAATGCCATCTATCAAATATGACGTTCAACTATCATTGTCATCATTATTTCTACTTTCAGTCTTTAGATGGCGTTGGGCCATATTTACATTTTAGTACGTAATTTTACTCGCCGCTTTGATTTTATTATGTGTTTTGATTAGTTTTTACAAAATATTTAGAAGATATCGAATAGAAATGTCAATTTTATTTTGAAAAAATGGTAAAAGTTATTTTATTACAAAAAAGAAGATAAAATAATGACAAAATTTTTAACTGTAGCTGAGGATCGAACGTGGCAAATGTCGTTCAATGTCGACATTTTGGATTATTGCTCACCCCCCATAGCAAATAGCGTGATAATATGTAGCCTAACAGTTGACCCGGCCTATAAGGATTATGTATGCAAAATTTGAACAGGATTGGTTCAGTAGTTTTTTCGCCAACTAATACCAACGCTCCACCATTTTACTGTTTTATTATATGTAATAATAGATATAGATGTTTATCAGTTGTCTAGTACTCATAACACAAGCTCTGCTTAGCTTGGGACTAGACGGCGTTGTGTGATAGTTGTGTGAATATTATTATTATTAATTACTCAATATAATTCTAAATCTTTCGCTGATATTCTATATTTTTTTGCATGGAGTATAAAAATTGTTAAATTCCAACACTGATAATAATATTAGTGTTGGAATTTTACGTTGGCGGATTAATAGGTTTAAAAAAAAAATCTTTTTTATAGTATAAGTGTATAAAAACGTTATTCTAATCAAACCCAAGGACAGTTTTAATTATAAAGTAATTAATTGGCATTTTTCACCTGAGCATCTGAGTTCAACTGAGCACAGGTGATAATGTAAATAAGTTTATTCTAGTATTATTCAGATTGTCCATAGATTATCTAACATTTCTTTTGCATGGAATTTAAAAATTGTTAAATTCCAACTTTGATAATAATATCAGTGTTGGAATTTTACGTCGGCGATTTTCTAGTTTAAAAAAAGCTGTCCTTGTTTATTTTAAAGTGCATAAAATCATTATTCTAATCAAACCCAATGAATGACATTTTTAATGAAAAAGCAATTAATTTCGCTTTTTCTCAGCTGAGCACAGATGCTCAGATGCCACAATGTAAATAAAACTAAAAGTCTTCTAGTTTTATTAAATCTTCTAGTTTTATTTACATTGTCTAACTGTCTGTCTCTCATTGACTCTCACAATTAAGTGAGTTAATTACTTTTTAATTAAAAATGTTATTGGGTTTGATTAGGACGAGGATAACGATTTTATACCTACATTAAAAAACCAAAAAGTTAAGAATTGAAAAAAAAGTAGAAAAAGTTATATGATTCATGTTTCAAATAAGAAAAGGTGCATTTTTTGCAATACCTATACAAAAATCTATTTTTTAATACATTTAACAAGCTTATACTCTTTTTTTATGATACTAAAAATAGAAAAAAACAACTGAGTAGATATTTTTCAAACAATCCTTGTGAAATCTTTAGATGCTTTTTTCTCAAATTTAAGACTGTGTGGCTTGATACATTCAGCATCCTAATAATGTAGGTATATAAGGGTTATTTAAGCGAATTAACTACTTTAAAGTTTATATTACGTACAATTAATGCAAATGCAATGAAGCTTCATAATGTGCTTGCACAAACCAAAGTCAGTTCTATAACTTTGCCGTACAGATAATAATTGCTTTGCAAGTGAGGGTACCGCGTCGGCTCACAATTCCCGCCGGCATTAAGTCCACCTCTGTACCTTTATGTGCATAAAGTATGAAATAAATAAATAATAAACAATTCACAGTTGTACGAGAAGTATATCAGGTAGCAATATTTACCTTACTATCCTTGTAGTTTGTTTTATACAATATTTTCTGTCGCAACAATACTTTATTTCAAGAGTTGTATTTAAAAACCCTCAGAACGGTAAAACTTGGAACGATTTACTGCAAAATAGTGTTTTTTTTAGCTGGGAAATCATCCAATGTCTTCTTCAGGTGCCGTCAGTTGAGACTGGTCATCTCTTAGCTGGCGTCAGTTGAGACTGGTCATCCCTTAGCTGCCAGTGACTTAATTCAATTTCTATTTTTTTTAATTAGTTTATTTTTATTTTTTATGTTAATTATTATTACTTATCTATATTGTGCTCACATATTAGAAGCGACAAGAAATATGTAACCAAGATTTATGTTACTCATAAATGATTTAAAAGAGTGTCCATGGAGTTTCTTGCACGTTCTTCTCCATAGAGATCTACGCTTTGGAACGTGCAATTTAGCTTCACTTGTATTTATTTTTTTTGACTGACCGACATTTTGACAATTCAAAAGTGCCTGTAATTGGTCTATTTGAAATAAACGTTTCTGATTTCTCATTTCTTCCGCTCTGAGTGGAGCGGGCGTGTCAGACTTTTACTGACTAAAACCAGACCTGTGTCGTTTAGTTACCCTTTCCATTCTCTTTTTCAGAAAATCTTCGTGGCCCTAGCGGGCATCGGCCTTCTTAAGGTTTGCTGACATCTCTTTGAGGAGCGTGTAGAACACTACGCCCTCTCGACGGCTTGGGTTCGGTCCGGTCGATTACCAGACGGCTGGTCGGCGAGCAACCCATTACTCGTCGTCCGCAAGCCCACGTCTACCGCGGCTGGTAGTTGGGGTCGGTGTCTCGACGGCTGGGATGTGAGGATGTCCGTTCCCTCACGCGTGCGTCCGTCTCCTTCACTAACATTACTGCTTCGTAGAAGGAGGCGACCGCCTGCCATTCCTCCTCGCTCCGGACCACGGCCTGAACCAGGGCCCGACTGCAAAATAGTGGTATGACATTAAACAAATACGATACTCTACTCAGTTTTTTCCTCAGTTTCTCGAACGAAAGTATTGGTAAACTGCTGTGAATAGAAGTTACACGCGCTTTAATAATAATAATAATAATAATTTTATTCATTCAGACATCATTGATCCAATGGTTAGTAGAAAACTTATCATCTAGGTGTTAGTAAATTAAAATATTAAAAAGATTAAAAATTTCATATTATAATTATTTTAACCCTATTCCATCAGCACCCTAATTTGATGCTTTAGTATAGGGCAGCAAAATTTGTCAACGACAACCGCCAGAATGCCATTGCCGCTCGCACGAACCCTGCTTAATAAGGAGGCCACATTCTTGCGAAAAATGGCTGCGAATCCATCTGTACGCGCCTCCATGAACATTCCAGATGCGCTGCAAAACCGTGGTAGCCGCAATAACATCCTAAAGGCGTTGTTGTATTGGACGCGCAAGGCGTCGAGGGTTTTTCGCGAATACGTTGCCCACAAGCTACTGCAATAGAAGTTTTGGCAGTATGCCTTAAACAGCGTAATCTTAACCTGCTTCGAGCAAGTTGCAAATCTTCTGACCAACATATTCGCTCTCACCGTCAACGCCCTGCGTTCCCTATCGATGTCAGCGTCATCCTTTAGATCAGCCGTCACGATCTGACCTAGATATTTAAATTTATCAACTCTGTTAAGAGTAACATTATTCAACATCACGGGTGGCACAGTATCGGGTCCTAAACCACCCCTTGAAAACAACATTAATTCGCTTTTCTTAACATTGTATAGCAAACCATGGGTCAAAGCAAAAGTCTCACAAAACTTTAATAGTTTTCTAAGTGCGCTGACAGATGGCGCCAGCAGCACCATATCGTCTGCGTAACTCAAGTTATTGACAAAGATACCGCCTATGGAACAGCCGATCTGCATGCTGCTGAGGCCATCTATCAGGTTATTAACATATAAGTTAAAAAGTTTAGGAGAGGTTACTCCTCCCTGCCTCACGCCACACTTTAAACCATATGCATCCGATAATTCACCTGCCCACTTAAAATAATTGATCTGATTGTCATACCAATATTCAAAAACATGACATAGCTCTTTAGGCAAGCTAGTATTACGAAGTTTCTTCCACAGCACACCATAATTTACCATATCGAAAGCCCTGGAGAGGTCAAGAAAGCACGCGTATACTGGTGTCTTTCTGTCGACATAGTATCTCACAGTGTGCTTTAGTGTCAAAATGGCGCTTTCTGTAGACAAACCTTTTCGAAAACCAAATTGTCCGTCATGCAGATTTATGTGCCTTTCAAGGTAATTGTCCATTAAACGATCCAGAACCTTCGCAATAATAGTAGCCAACGATATCGGCCTGTAATTATTTTTATCCGAAATATCTCCTGTCCTGTTTAAGATTGGTCAAAATAATTTTGTGATTATTGCCGTTCGAAATGCTGGTGATGAATATTTCAGATAAGACCAGCCATTGCAAAAACAGGCAAAAACACTGGTCTTTATGATACAGTTAACACTAGTTTGTGGACGAGGGGATTCCTACTTATGTATAAACTTTATACCAATATTTTCTTTATTATCTCTTTATTTTTCTTATTCACATATAATTTTCATGTTAAAATATTTCTTAAAAAAATAATTAATAAAAACATTTAAATATATAAAAAACAGTAGTCCGCCGGTGTCAGGAGCAGGGTCCAAGCTACCGGTGGTTAGAGCTCCAGAGACAGGAACCTCCGCACAATGCGAGCCGTATCAAGGACTTAAGTACTGCCTTCTGTATCAGGCCCTTGATCCAACCGCGCCGCGACAGCTTCGACAGATGGTGAGCTTTTGAGTTTTTTGTTTTTGGGGTTTGAGTTTGTGAGGTTTAGTTGTGTAGTGGTTTTTTTTTAATAAATGTTTTTATTATTATTATTATTGCCTTACTCTTCAAGACACAAACTCGCTGATTTCCAGGCCCCACCAGCCATTCCTCGACACTCACCGGAATATTAAAACAATTTCGACAGCAGAAAAAAGTCGACGAACTTGTTGAAGGAAACTCATTTCGCTACTAAACCGAATGAAGTGTTCTTAATTCAAATTTTATTAAAATATATACCTACCAGTGTTACCAACTAGGGTTGCAACGTACCTTCACCACTGCCTCCGCAAGAAATCGTAAATGCGTAATTTCGCATCCGCAATTTTATGCGGAGTTTTTTTTTTTAATGAAATTAAATTCTATTGTGTCCCACTGCTGGGCAAAGGCCTTCTCTTTCGCCTTCCAAACCTCTCTGTCTAGGACAATCTCTGGCCAAGTTTGCCCCGCGAATATGATCAAATCGACACACCACCTTCGCCGCGGACGCCCTCGACGGTGTCGACCTTCCTCAGGCGTCCAGTGAGTGGCAATCCTCGTCCATCTGTCCGGGTGCACTCGTGCGACGTGGAGACTTGGCCAGCCCACTCCCACTTAAGCCTGGCTGTTTTTTCCTCAACATCAGCTTTCTGCATCTGCAGTTACAATAACAGTGTAGCGACATCTATGGCGCCACATAAGAACTACGAAGAAATACGAAATCCTGCACCGCACACGTGATTTGAGTATACACGACAGCCCGAAATCATCTATCGGGCAGTTGCCCACCAGACATCCTCCCTTTTCAACGGAGGTATGTGGAACTTTACTATCTGTTCCTCATACCTCCAGAACAGTTTCAAAATGTCTTCGCAAAGTTGAAACTTAAAACATTATAAAAAAAAAAAAAAAACATTTTTTGACATATCGTCAAATCAAAAATTTATGAATAAAAAAAAAGTTCTGGACTAGCTATATTTACTTTTATATTGTCTTTGGCAGCGCACCCTATGTAAAATGGCAACTGGTTTTTGGTGGAATTTTTTCGAGTGATGTCAGTGGCTGTTTTAATTATTCGCAAAGTGATTGCCAACTGGCAGCCATTGTAAAAATTTTTTTTTCGTTTCCAAAAAATCTTCGAAACTATTCAGGCATTAAACATTTTTTTAAATTTATACTACTAGATACTTTACTCTATTTTGATATTGTAGTATAGAGCCCTTCATTTGCGAGTCCTACTCGCACTTGGCCAATTTTTTTATCCGAACTCGGTCGTAACGACCAATTTTCCCCACTTGCATCAAATTGTCCTCTTTAACCATCTCCGCCTCCGCCCAATCCTCGTTCCGCATCCGTTACAAGTACAACCCTACTATCAACTTTTCCAATCACGTGACGTCATGATATGGCGGTGACGTCACTTGCAAACAAACACCGGGAGCTCCCATTCGCCTATTTGTTTGTATTAACATTTTTAATTAATATTTTCTTTGGTTTTGTTCGCTTTTGTTATTTAATTGGCCGGTTATAAAAGGGTGTTGAGGAACTATGCTAGCACGTGATCATATAAATAAATAATCAGAAAGCAGAAACCTCTCACCAATGTTCTAAGGCTTTTTGAAGAAAACTTCCTCTACTCCAATCGTGATGACAAGAAAAAAAGTTTTCAATTCATGTCTATGGCTGGGTTTGAATCCGTGACCTATAAGTTGTAAGACGACGCCACGTTACGACTGAGCCACCACTGCTCTGCGGGCTCTCGGCTATTCCTATCTCAATGCAATTTCCCCACATTCCACAAAATTCGCGAAACATTCAACTAATCACACAAATACATCCCATGGGTAATAAAACCTAGGTAACTATGGCAACACTCAGCAGACCATAAACAACTTTATAGCATTGGGCAACACTCGACGTTAATTCGAAGTTTAATTGTATCTAATCCAATATGGCTGGCCGTTAAACTGAGCTTATAGCATGCACTGATCCCAAAGGATAATTATATTTATTGAGTTTTATGAGAATTACTTTGATGTTGGCGTGTGAAGTTTAATGGGGATAGGATATTTAAATTTATGTTTAATTCTTTCTTGGAAATATATGCTAGACAATACAATATACCTACTAACTTACAAGTAATGGTAATCTTTTTTCACGTCATATACAACCATTGCGAAGCGGGTTTTGCAGGAGATATGAATAAATAAATTAACACGAAAATAAAATAGAAATTCGTAATATATTTGAAGGTGAATATTTACAAGGGAAGTGACATGACATATGATACAATGTTTTTTATTAACGCTACACTAAGGAGTTTTTAATTATGGAATATTAGAAGTTCTGCTATCCCCCCCCCCTTCCCCCGTCCTCTCTTGAGACGGGGATAGAGTCAGGGAACCGTATCCTACGTCCTGACCGTGTCCTTTTGATATTGTCGTCTTCGGTCACCGGCGTTGGATTGGTGACTGGTGTATCTTGTGCAGTCTGTTTATGTTCATATTCATTATTGTTATGAGCACAGAATAAGAAATAGTCACAGAATAAGAAATAGTTATGAGCGTTGTTTTATTGTGGTGTGTGTCTTGAAGTATGTAGCATAATCAGCCTTTTAATTTTCCCACTGCTGGGACTCAGGCCTCCTCTCTCTAGGATAGGGAATGGGCCGTAATCCACCACGCGGGCCCAGTGCGGATTGGTGAATGTCACATGTCTTCGAATGTTTGGTTCTAGGACATGCCGGTTTCCTCATGATGTTTTCCTTTACCGTTTTGAGAGCAGTGGTGATGAAATAAATTACACAAAGTAATGCGCCTGGCTAGGTTTGAACGCCGCGACCTACAACTCGTAAGTCGGGGCCGTTACCACTCGGCCACCACTGCTCTACTCCTCTACCTGTACCGGCCACACAAGACAAGACACATATATAAGCATATGCTATGCTTATATGCTTATATATGTGTCTTGAAGTATGTAGGCCGGTTTAAGTCGGTCTACCGATACTATGACTGTTTTACCGTTAAAGTATATCTACAATCGCAGAGCAGGTAGGTAATCTTAATTTGACTGGCCTGTTGGTCTAGTGGTTAGTGGCCCTGACTGCTATGCCGGAGGTGGTAAGTTCGATTCCTACCCAGGACAAATGTTTAGTATGATGAGCACACGATCATTTGTTCTGTGTCTGGGTGTAATTTATTTATAATATGTATGTATTTAGAAGTATATAAGTATGTTTATCAGTTGTCTAGTACTCATAACGCAAGCTTAGATTGGGACTAGACGGCGTTGTGTGATAGTTGTAAAAAAATAAAACTTCCAATGATTTCTCCTGCTCTAGGGCGGAGCGAAAGGGCTTGTTAGACTTTTACTGAATAAAACCACACCTATCTTCCTTCTTTACCTTGCGTTCCAAGACCCTGGGGTTCCCATATTGAGCCGAGTGTGCTAGATGACTTTCCACGAGTATCAAACGACTTTTTTCAATACACTTACAAAGAAATAAATAAACATGGGTGGGGAGCGCCCAGCCTGATACGATAAATATAATAAACTGTAGCAATGGTGAGCTTACGCACGATTCCGCACTAGTGCAGAAAACAGTAAATTGCAATCTAAAAGCGGTAGGGAAAAGAGCGGTTTTTAAATGTATTGAAAAACAATAAGATCTATTCACGCCATTTACGGGAAAATATAAAGAAAAACAGCCTATTTTAATGCTTGCCCTATAAAAGTTACATATCCCAAGATCATTATTATCGAAGTTGCCAAAAAGAAACCAATGAACATTATCGTTAAAATAAGTGCGAATAATTTAACGTTATTCCCAATACTACATTACGGAGCCAATTTTTGTAACAACACCAATACTTAAGGCTTCGTCTTAAAGGCCCATAAACGTTACGGATAATAGGATACACGGAGTAACGAGGAAATGGAGTGATCATGTGCATACGTTGTTTCACATTACCTACGATAAGAAGCTGTCGCTAGTAACATCTAGCTGTTGTAATGCCGCATTTACACATTCGTGCTCGCTATTCACCTCGCCATTTTGCCTCACCACTCACGCGTATGTGTAAAAGTGGCTTAATAGAACTCTTAATCGAAGAGGCGTTGCTATATCCTAGTTTGAAGGTCAACTACAAGATTTCAACCAAATGAGATATTTACCGTAGGATTAAGAAAGAAGCCCGGGCTGCAAGATTGTTAGAAAAAGTTACCGTGACCCTGGAACGCAAAGGGTAACTGAAGGAATTCTTGCTCCAACCAGAGCAGGAAGAGTCAGTTAATGATTTCCCAATGAAAAAAAAGGGGCAAAGAAAGTAAAATGTTAATTTGTGACTCGCACAGGAAATCAAAACGAATTAAATGATTAAGATTGACAATATAAAGGCCAGAAAAACCTCCTATCTCAGCATAAGATGAGACAGGACAAAGAGACACAAAACTTATTTGTAGGAACCGTAAAAGCTCGTAAAGTTCCCCGGGTCCCGTAGTAACTGGGAATAACTTAACAGACAGAATGTCTACTGATTTGCGATTAAGCTTAGTTATATATTATTTTATTTTATCTTTAATATGCTTTAAATAATTTGTATTTAATTTAATCAATGTAATTGGCATTTTCCCGTTCTAGTTAAATAAATAAATAGAATAGTATTTCTCCTTCGGTCAAAGCCGGCCTTTCTTCAAAGTAACACGCGTCTGATCCTTCCATTTCTCTCTCTACTCCGTGTTAGGGAAAGACATAAAATTTACAGGCCACAACGAGGCTCGGAATAATAGCAACGATTGTAGCTATAAATATACTTAATCGGCTAATGCTTGCTATCGATCGGTTGTATTAGTTTATATACGTTAATATGGATCACCCTGGGAACTGGATCGAAATAGCCGCACGAAGGCCATGTCAACAAATGGTTGGGTGTATTAAATGATTCAAAAATGATAGTGTTCTATATGGGACAAAGCATAGTCTTTGGCCTAGTTTCACTAAAACTCACTCAAGGTATTTTAAAATAACGTTGTTTCTGTTAATCTTTAAAGAATGACAGAGACAGAATAATATATCCGCCTAGCATTCGAGATTTAAAATCGATCTCACTCTTTAAAAATAGAGTAAAAGAGACTATCTCTCCTCTCAAATGTGATAGTTATATCTATATTATGTACGATATTTATTTATAGTAAAGTTATTATTAGTTATATAAGTATTTAATTTTTATATTTAACTACATTTATGTATTATTTGATAGTTTAGATTAAGATTTCACACATTCTTCTTCTCTTGCTCCCTACACACTATTGTCTACATTTCTTTTAATTTCTCCTTTCGCAGGTCTGCTGGAAGAAATTTCTTTGGAAACAAGCAGTACCTTTGTACTTTTGTCTACTTTGTATTGTCTTTTTCTGTTTTTGTGTGTACATAAATAGTAAAATAAATAAAATATATTTAACTTTCAATGCAATTTAACGAGAGCAGTGTTAGCCGAGTGGTAACGGCGCCGACTTACGAATTGTAGGCCGCGGGTTCAAACCCAGCCAGGCGCATTACTTTGTGTAATTTATTTCATCACCACTGCTGTCAAAACGGTGAAGGAAAACATCGTGAGCAAACCGGCATATCCTAGAACTAAAAAATCGAAAACATATAACATTCACCAACCTACACTGGGCCCGCGTGCTGGATTACGGCCCATTCCCTCTCCTAGAGAGAGGAGGCCTGAGTCCCAGCAATGGGAACATTAAAAGGATTATGCTATGCTATACTAAATGCAATTTAAATTGTGTTAAACACTAAGGTCTACTATCTAAGGACGCGTAGCTTCATAGACGCGTATTCGTCCTTATACGCTTGGTGTACGCCTGCGTGAATTGAATGATTTGCCACCTTAAAAAAAAAACCCTTATGTGGATGAAACAGGGGTCCAAAATTTGTATGGAGACCTACTTTCACTCGGGCGAAGCCGCATTAAAAGCTAGTATTTTTTTTTATTATTATTAATATTGATAGGCTCGCGTTTGACCACTATCTCACCTGATGGTAAGCGATGATGTGGTCGACGATGGAGCACGCTTGCCCAGAAGTAACCTATTCACTCTTGACTTAAAGACCCCTAGGTTGTAGCTATCAGAACACAAACTCCGGCACGGAATTCCACTCCTTGGCTGTACGCATTATGAATGTGTTCCCAAAACGCTTTGTACGTATGGGTGGGATGTCCACCATGTACCGATGGCGCAACGCCGTACGTCTAGTGGTCCGATGATGGAACGGACTTGGTGGAATTAAATTGTGCAATTCCAACGCACACTCCCCGAAGTGTAATCGATAGAAAACCGACAGGCCAGCAACTCGGCGTCGATGCTCAAGGCTTTGGAGTTTTCCATCATCATATTATAAGAAGGAAAGATTTGGATTTTTGTTTGAAATAATTAAACTCAAAAACTATTGCACCGATTTTTAAAATTCTTTCACCAATATAATGCCACTTTATCACAGAGTGACACAGGCCTACACCATTAATTTTTAATTAGTACAAATACTTAAAGGGCGTATTAGAAAAGGTCTTGCTATTATTTAAGTAAAGTCTCAATAAATAATATTCATAAATAGCAAAGTTATTAGCGTTTGTTTATATCCCAAAATTTCACTAAATTTATGGAAATATTGTACAGGCTATTGATAAGAATGAATAAACGACGATCAAAATGGAAAAAACACTGCGCGTAGTATTTTATAGTAGCAATTATTATGAATCATTGATTCTGGTATGAATTTATCAATAATGACTTCGTGGACAATTTTGAAGTTTCGTTTTTTTTTACTTTTGACTACAAAAATATGATCAGCAACAGGTACGGATAGAGCCCCTTTCTTTTTTGTACTTATTAAAAAATAGGGGTGTATATTATTTACAACCACGCGGGCGAAGCCGAAATGAAGATATCCGCAGAAGAACCAAGGTTGCCGACATAGCACGAAGAATCGGCAAACTTAAGTGGCAATGGGCTGAGCACATTGCTCGCAGAACAGATGGTCGTTGGGGCTGAAAGGTTCTGGAGTGCCGACCGCGTACTGGAAGATGCAGTGTTGGAAGGCCCTCTACAAGGTGGACCGATGACCTGGTGAAGGTTGAGGGAATCCGATGGATGCGAGACGCACAGGACCGTTCATTGCGGCGACAGAAGCTAGTATACAACATTATTTTTAGTCTACGCGAAACCCGAAACACGTGTCTAGTATTTCTATGTAAAGAATATATGTACAAAATTTCATAACTGTATCATGAAAAATCACAAAGTTATAAGCTTGTTATGTCAGCTAAAATACATGGTCACCGGGCCATCCAGGCGACTGAGGGGTTGTTTTGCACTTGCACACAGCTTTTTGCTGGCGCCTAATGCCCGCTATGACCTGCCGTGACGTGCGTTGTACTTAGTATCGGTGGTGTCCGCCTTGTGACCTTTTTAAATATTTTTGGGAAAAAAATATAACATGATGTAAAAACTATTACAATCCATTCAGTTACTGATTCTGAACAAACTATATTCAGGTTTCGCATACACTAAACATAAAGTTGTATATACTCCCTTGCTTGGCTTAAAAAATCCTCTTTTAGTGCTCGCCTACGTCATAAAAGGAAGCTTTGTGCAAAATTTCACGTTCCCAGTTTTAGTAGTTTTGGCTGTGCGTTGATATGTCAGTCAGTCAGTTTCTCCTTTTATATATATACTTATAGCCTGTATTCGCTGTAAAGATGCGTGCACAGCGCGGATACTTTAAAACACCATTGTATATATACCATGTATATATAAGTATCTATTGGATGTTTGTATTGTCCTATGACATCGAAATCCGTCATCCACTGGTCTTCAAAGGTAAAGTTCATTTTGATAAGTGAGAAGGGTCCATATTGCATTTCTTCAATGTCTTTTCTGAACGTCCTTATACCTGAGGAACTGGACGCCTTGTTTCCGCTTACCGCCCTTGAGTTCAGAAAAGAAAATGCGCTTAGATACCCTCTCGTGAGGCATACTTTCAATAAGTCTAGATGCTATATAATGACATATATGATATATAATGGCTTCAGGGTGCTGTTGGGGCTGCCTAGATACTGCAGTGCATCGGGTATGTTCGCTTTAGCGCGTGTGGATGATTTCCACGGTAAGGAAGAAGACTGCCTCTTTGCTAAGCAGATCTAGGACCAGCTCCAATGGCATTCTTCGAACCTTAGCCGATAAACATAATGCGACAGTGATCAAACACTGGTTACAATTGTTAGTGCGGCATTAGTTTAAGTTTTTTACTAACCCTTTTAGTTGATAAGTTTTTCTACTAACCATTGGTCCCATGTAGTCTTTAAATAAATTATTATTATTTATTATTATTATATATATCATTGACTCGCAGCAACTAATATCATAGGTAAGATTCTTTAAAGGTGACTAAAAGTATTATCTTTATAATTAATTTAAAAAAAAAAATTATCACCAGTACATCGACCAAGCATGGTGATTACATCATTATCTTCTCACCGGTCAAAGCAGTTACAACAGGCTATAGGCTAGTAAGCCATAAAACCATCGTATAGTAATGAGGAGGACATAAGGAGATGTCGGGACAGGCGATGGCCGCGAGTGGCTCACGATGTCCTACGAGTGGCCACGATTGACACGGTCCTGTCGCGGTTGTAAACTTTATAACGGAACGGATTAAGTGACCCATTCTGTGGTACAGGGTGTATTAATATCATGTGGAAAGAAAATGCGGACTTTTTTTTTATTTATTTAAACAAATAACATATAAATTCCTTAAAGAGGAAAAAAATGTATTAAAAAACATATATACATAATAATAACGATTTATGTACATAAAAAAAAAAAACATAAATTAATAATTAAGTTTATATGATATACTGTACACATCCTGAGACAGCAAAGCCACTCATATTCTTACTATTTTATGATGTCATAGAAATAATTGTATAACGAGCGTTTCTCGCCATCAAACTATAAAGTTTGGCAAGCTAAAAATATGTTAAACGATTGTTAAAAATGTATGAGATAAATAAATAAAAAAATAAATAAATGTTTGTGTGATGAGTACGAACATTTGTTCTGTGTCTCGTTGTAACTTATCTACAATGTGTATGTATTTAGAAATATATAAGTATGTTTATCAGTTGTCTAGTACTCATAGCACAAGCTCTGCTTAGTTTGGGACTAGATGGCGATGTGTGTAAGTTCTGGAATATTATTATTATTTACAAGATTTAATTGTAAAGTTTTACTATGTCTAATGTGTCTTCAACTTCTTTATTATTTTCCCATTTAAGACTTCAAATTGATGATATTTTATTTCACTTTTCCCTCGTAGAAAAACCAGAAATAATTTCTTAACTAATGGCTCTTTTTCAATCAATGTTATATTTCAAATATTTAATTAATTAATTTTCACGAAACGGTTGGCGCAGTGATTGACTGCAACGCTTAAGCCGTGGCTTTCCGATTCACGCACAGAACAAATATATGTAAGGTATGGTCTACAGGAAACCGGCATGTCCTAGAACCAAAAATTCGAAGACATATTGTGACATTCACCAATCCGCACTGGGCCCGCATGGTGGATTACGGATCATTCCCTCTCTTAGAGAGAGGAGGCCTGAGTCCCAGCGGTGGGAACATTAAAAGGCTGATTACGCTTATAGCATAAGCATATTAATATTGTCTACAGACAAGTGTTTTGGGTCTGGGTGTCTTGTGTCTGTGAGTTTACATGTGAGTAATTCTTAATGTGGGGCAAAGATTTTTAAAAAGAAAAAGAAACGTAAAGAATTATAATTATTTTAATGTATTTCACAATAATGTATCTCTAATACAGAGCTAGTTTCAAAACCTGTTACTTCTCCATTTTAATGTTTCCAAAACGGTCATCAACATAATTTAATCTAATTGAGAGTAGTCGCATTAGCAATAAAAACATCCACCTGTACGCGGCAGGACTCGCCTCGTAAAATAGCCTCGTAATGAAATTGGATCGGTCAGTTTACTTTTTTTATTTTGTTCCGATGTGGACCGCGTCCTGGGCGCGGGGTCTAAGAAAAAAGAGGTTATAATCAGTTATAAACAAACTATTTTAGAACATTTAACAATAATATTCCGTTTTATTTGTAGTCCGCCTATGTACTACTACTGTACATGAAGTTTAAATAATTTTTTTTTTTTTAAATTGTACTGTCATGAACTTAAAAATTGCACCGCAGTATATTAAAGCAGCGGGTAGTGTGAAAACCCGGGACCCTGGGATGAAGGCAAAGAAGGAACAGGAGTACGTTTTTAGTCAGTAAAAGTCTGACACTATCTCACGCTCCGCCCAAGAGCCAGATTTGACATTAGATGATTGGCCCACCTAAAAAAAAAAGTATGCTATTTGTTTTCAAATCTCCGTTGGAAATGGCAGATTTTAAATGTTTAAATTCTGCCATTTCTAACGGTTTTATCACTGAAACATATAATAAATTCAAACTTCTTGTTTCAAAATAATGTTGGCCATTAATCGAGAAAAAAATACTTTTTTAAGAATAAGAAATATGTAATTTTTTAACAATGATTGGCAAACATAATAACGTATCGTGAATGTAATAAATCATATTTAGCGTTACAAGTAGAAAAAATATATGTTTAAAAGTTATTTCTAACACTAAAGTTTTCTGATTTGACGTAGTATAAACAAAAAAAAATACCGTATTTATTTTGACATTCAGAGGAATAATGAACGGAAATCAAAACTTTTTCGTTATTTTAATAATAATACTGGCCACTTCACGTCAAAACAATGCAACTTCAACTTCAACTCTTCATTAATGGCATTTGCGGAAAAGACACCACAATTTTGCCAATAACCACAGAGTACTTTGGTAATATACCAAAACAATGCAAAGGTCGGGCGGGTGTCGGCCACTACAATTTTTTAAAAGTAACATTTTTTTCTTTTTTTAAGGCATTTGTCGAAGGTTTTGTAAAAAATGCACCAGGATTAGTGTTTTATTAGGAAGTATGAATTAATTCTAAAAAGTTTTTCTTTTAATAAAAATTAAAACACGTTATCTATACATATAATAAAACAGTAAAATGGTGGAGCGTTGGTATTAGTTGGCGAAAAAACTACTGAACCAATCCTGTTCAAATTTTGCATACATAATCCTTATAGGCCGGGTCAACTGTTAGGCTACATATTATCACGCTATTTGCTATGGGGGGTGAGCAATAATCCAAAATGTCGACATTGAACGACATTTGCCACGTTCGATCCCCAGCTACAGTTAAAATTTTTGACATTATTTTATCTTCTTTTTTGTAATAAAATAACTTTTACCATTTTTTCAAAATAAAATTGACATTTCTATTCGATATCTTCTAAATATTTTGTAAAAACTAATCAAAACACATAATAAAATCAAAGCGGCGAGTAAAATCACGTACTGTATGTAAATATGGCACCACACGCAATTCAGATACTCGCAACGCCATCTAAAGACTGAAAGTAGAAATAATGATGACAATGATAGTTGAACGTCATATTTGATAGATGGCATTGTGTATTTTACGTAATTTTCTGAGTGGCGGAAGAATGACCATCGCCCAAGTTTGCAGACAGTTTTATTGTTTAAAATTGGACGAAAACCGTTATGATTAAACTGGAGTTAGACGGAGACATTTTTAATCCTACTGCTTTTTTTCCCCGTGGTTGTAACAAACTAATTGACCGTGATTATTCAAGGGATACCAACCAAAGGCGATAAAAGTAAATACTTATATGTATTTAATTATTGACTTTAAAATAACATGGCCAAATTTTCGGAAGGGGTAGCATGGCACCTTGCTTTGGAAGGCCCCCAGGTGGACCGATGACCTGGTGAGGGTCGCGGGAATCCGATGGATGCGAGACGCACAGGACCGGTAATTATGGTGACACTTGGGGAGGCCTATGTCCAACAGTGGAAGTCTTTCGGCTGAAATGATAATGATAATGATGGCACCTTTATTTTTCTTTTTTTAAGGGTGGAAGTCATCCAATGACTTCTCCCACTCTGGTTGGAGCGGGAAGGCGTGTCAAACTTTTACTGACTAAAACCACACCTGTGTCCTTCAGTTGCCCTTTGCGACATCTCTTTGAGGAGCGCGTGGATCACTACGCGCTGTTGACGACTGGGCTCGGTCCGGTCAATTACCGGACGGCCGGACGGCTGTGGACGACCGATTGCTGGATGTCCGCGAGCCCGCGTCTACCGTGGCTGGTCGTCGGGGTCAGAATCTCGGCTCGGCGTGAGGACGTTCGTTCCCTCACGCGTGCGGCCTCCTCCTTCACTAGCATTACGGCTTTGCAGAAGGAGGCGACCGCCTGCCATTCCTCCTCGCTCTGGACCATAGCCCAAAGTCACAAGGCCCGGCGCGAGAGGTGACTGACGCCGATTGCCTCCACGAGGACAACACACACCTCTGTGTGCTCCACTGTGTCCTCCGGGATGATGGCACCTTGCGGCCTAATAATGGTGTGTTTTATTATTAGCAGTCACTGCTTCATATAAAACTGGGTCGAAAGGTTTGCGTTCCTGATCACAGTTCGACAACGTATGATGTATCTCAGATTCCTTGCAGCCTTACGTCGACATCCGTACGTAGGTAACGTAATGAGTGGTGCCAACACTGGAACCACCCTCTGAGGGAGGCCAGTCTCAGGGATAACACTAATCGGCTGCTACATTTGTTTACCGGAATTTAATTGTTTTATGGATACACAAGCTCAGGACTGTTGAGGGTGTTTCACGCGGTTTCTGTTCCGGATTCGGTTGGAAGTACTCTGATATTACCATTTTACAAATCGCCCGGAGGACCCGTTGTAGCATGCGGTGGAGGTCTATCCTGCTTGGGTGAACCGCCTTGTCTTCATATAGGCAATCGGCGTCAGTGACCTCTCGATTTGGCCATCAATATGCGAGTTCGATTGGACAGGGATACACGCGTTCAAGATTTCACCGGAATTCATTCAAAAGTTGGAGACTCTTCATAGGGTAGTTCCCACTATGGAATAACATTTGTCTGATATACGAGGACGTCAGTCAAATACACACCAAAAAATCCTAGGTAAATGAACAAGTAATTTTTACGCCCCAAATGATCAAGCTGCAACAATCAATTCAAGCATGCTCTCGCAAATTCTTCATAAGTACTGTTGTGGAGGAAGATAGTTGATGATGATGGTAATTTTTGGATTCACTGGCTTTTTGGCTTTGCACCATCAGTACAAACGTTATCCAGCTGAAGGTCGGTGTCCCGATTATGTTCCTTCGTTTACCTCTACCAAAGCTGTCTGACGGCTTAAACTCTTCAGTGAAACATTATTAAGGCGAAAATTTTACAGGAGGTAACTCTTTCGAACAATCTCGCAGCCTTAGTAGACATTGGCCCTAGAGGGCCCTATCCATTTGCTGACATCATTATGAGTCGCGCGTAGACTACTACGCGCCGTCGATTCAGGATTGCTTTGACCAGATGACCGGACGGCTCTACCGCAATCGCCCTGCGGCTTTCAACACCTGAAGCATCACTTCCCTCATCATCCTTCATAGTTTCAGCCACCTTCTTCGATCGTAGTGCTTCACTGAAGTAGGCTACTGGTTGGCATTTTTTCCACTAATCGCCTCCATGAGGACACGGCGGCGCCGGCGCTCCTACCAAGCGGGACTGACTTCCACCGTAAGTTCCATTGTATTCTCCGGGCGATCCGCACAATGGTGAGACTCGAGTGTTTCTTTTCGCTGAATTCGATACAGATACCTCCCGAAACACCCACATCCGGTGAGTCCTGCACAAAGAGAGGATGCCGTGACGCCTCTGTAGCCACTCCTCAAAGACAGGCATTGCCGCTGCGATTGTGACGTGCTCACTGTGACAATGTTGTTTTACCGGAACATAAACCAGAAACATACATAAACTAGTGCCTTTTCCCTTGGGGTAGGCAGAAATAACAACTGCTACGACCCTTACATACTCTTTCTATTCATTGACGTTCATACATCTGGATCTGGACGAGTACATAACATGTATCCTAAAGGTAATTTACGTTTTTACCTTTAACAGTTTTATGTGAAAGTATAATAAATAATTACGATGCTTTCAGAATGAATTGCAAGCACAGAATGATTGTACAGTTTTACCAACTTAACGTAGACGAAGTCGCGGGCAACAGCTAGTAGTAATATAATTCCCTTTTATAACTTGCACCACCACCCAAACATAAAAATGCCGACATTTTAGTTAAAATTTAACCGAATTCTTAACATCAATATTTACAAGTTTATAGTTGACGTTACTGGCCGGTTCAGAGCATCACAATTGATCCACAAAATGGTGGAAACTGGTGTTATTTGTCAAATATAAAGGGTTTATTTGAACAGGACAACTATGATATTGTGACTCGGTATACTGACCCTTGGGTTGTCCAAAGGCCTTTCAATTTATTCAGTTGTCAAGTCAAATGTCAATGTTGTAGGTATAGAATAATATTTATTATACTCTTTGATATAGAGCTTCTGGCTGGATTTTTTCGATTGAAGTTCAGTTGCTGTTTTAATTATTCGCAAATTGATTCCTAATGGATGGGTACCGTCAAACGGGGTGAATAGGAACGCAAGGGTGAATAGGAACAAAACTTTATAATAATAATATTCCACAACTATCACACAACGCCGTCTAGTCCCAAGCTAAGCAGAGATTGTGTTATGAGTACTAGACAACTGATAAACATACTTATATATATTTCTAAATACATACATATTATAGATAAATTACACCCAGACACAGAACAAAATGATCATGCTAATCACACAAACATTTATCCTGGGTGGGACTTTGGTTAGGTTTTTCACAATGGTATATATTTATATGAATGATTTCTATCAAAGCATCCGTTTTTATTACAATTAATTAATGAATAAATAGGAGTACTTAAATGCTGGGGAAAAATTGTTAAGTAACGCGAAGATCCCCTTCAAACTTTTGTTCCTGTTCACCCCTGCGTTCCTATTCACCACGTTTGACTTGTAGTTTTGTATCTCAAATGTTTACACGACTGGACAATATGTAGAGTCATTGAAATAGCACACACACTTTATTGTAGTATTGACTACCTCAGTGAAAGTTGCCGAAAAGGCTGACTCGATACATTTGTAGCCAAATACTGCAAAAAAATTAGAATGTGTTGCAGCCGCATTTTAGTCCGTAGGGAACGGGACGAAGAAAAAAAAAATTGTAGCTATAGTTGACGATTGTTATTTTGTTAGGAATTTGAAGTACCGACAATTAAATTCAGTCATTTATTTTCTCTTCACAATATGAGTGCGTAATTAGAGACACAATAGTAAGACAATGGCGCGTGAACGCCGGCGTCAATGCGGGGATCAACAGCTTACATTAGTAAAATTTGTAATTTTTTGAAAGTTTTTTAGTGGGTTGAAAACCACATAACATCTTCCGGTCTGGTTGGAGCGAGAAGGAATGTCAGACTTTTTACTGACTAAAAACCCACTCCTGTTCCTTCGTCGCCTTTCATACCAGGGCCGAGCCTTTCTTTCAGAAGCAGACCGAAGCAGACCTTGGCCCCAGTAGGCTCAAAGCCTACTGGGGCCAAGGGTGGGCCCTGCTACAGATTACTGACATCTCCTTGAGGCGCGCGTGGAACAGTACGCGCCGTCGATGACCATTGCTCGCCGTCCGCAAGCCCGCGCCTACGGTGGCCGGAAATCGGGATCGGGATCCCGGCGGCTGAGGCGTGAGGGCCGATCCCTCGCGAGTGCACGTGCGGCCTCCTCCTTTGCTAACATTACTGCTTTGCAGAAGGAGGCGACCGCCTGCCACTCCTGCTTGCTTCGGACCATGGCCTGTACAGGACCCCGCGCGAGAGATTGTTGACGCCGATCTCCAGCACGAGGACACGGCGGTGCTCTGCCCAAGCGAGGCACACCTTTACTGTGTGCTCCACCGTGTCCTCCGGACGGTCCATACAGTGGTGACACCCGGGCGTTACTTCCGCACGAATCCGGTGCAGGAGCTTACCGAGCTAACCATGTTGAACCTGCGTCATGCGCAAGGTGAGGACGCCATGAGGTCTTTCCAGCCACTCCTCAAAGAGGGACTTACCGCCATCCTTCAGACCTAGATCTTCAAAGGCGCAATTAATGTGTTTCCAAAACGATACATACATTACAAAAATATATTCATTGTGCGTACAGATAAGGCGTAGAATTTCCTGCCGGAGTTGGTTTCCACATAGTTACAGCCTAGGGGTATTTAAGTAAAGAATGAATAGGTTACTTCTAGACAATTCTGCTCTATCATCGATCACATCATCGCTTACCATCAGGTGAGATAGTAATCAAGCGCAACCTATCAATAATAATAAAAAACCCGCCGCTGAATTCAACATTCCAAGTTTTCAATATAATCGAACTTCTGAAAGGTACTGTTCTGTCTAAAATTATTTGAAATATTTTGAACAGCATCAACTCCAAAACTCAAATATAAGATGGAGATCTTTCAATTCCCCTCGATGTAAAAGCTTTTAAACTAATCAATCATCGGAACAAAACAGAAAAGTGAATTAAAGTTGAAAGCAGTAGAATATTTTCAGTTCAAACGCAGCGCATTTACAGCAGGCACTCATAATTCTAAAACTTATTATTAACGTAGGGAACCCAAGCGGTACGGAACCGCTAATTGAATAGTTTAATTAACCAACAAGTGGAACGGTCAAAAAGTCTAGTTAGCGACTTTTGTTGATGGACAGGGAAGTACAGAAATACCACTTTTTAAAGCTTTCGAAATATAGCTTAATCAGCGTTTTCAATGTTCCCACTGCTGGGACTCAGGCCTTCTCTCTCTCACTGCGAATTGGTGAATGTCAGATATCTTCGAATTTTTGGTTCTAGGACATGCCGGTTTCCTCACCGCGATGTTTTCCTTCACCGTTTTGAGAGCAATGGTGAAGAAATAAATTACACAAAGTAATGCACCTGGCTGGGTTTAAACCCGCGACCTACAACTTGTAAGTCGTAGGGTAATCACTTGCCTGTATTTTTCTTTTGTTGTATTTTTACAAGTGACACTAGTGACAGCGGCTAAACGCGATTATGCGAGCCAAACGTTAAAACGCGATTAGTTTTATTGGTGAATTCCACCCTAATTCACCCAAGTCTTCAACTAAGTCGTCATGGCGAAATTTTTACAAAAAATTAAAGATCACCCATTCAAATTGAATCCGGCCTCTCCTTGTTAGTATTTGTATTTCATCATAAAATGTACCTTCTGTATTTACCTCCTTGGTACGTCGCGCCCAATTAGATGCGGTTGGCACTTGTGCAGTTAAAACTTTGAGTTAATTTGCACAAGACAGTGTTGCCAACTTATAGTTGCCCATCTTTTTGATTGGTCCCTTTAGTGGCGATGTTAACATAAATAGCGGTCTAGGTACAAATAATATGGCGCCGAAGAAGGTTTGGAAGTGTAAACTAAAAAATGTAAATCATCATCATCATCTTCCTGCCCTTGTCCCGTCTTATTTGGGGTCAACTTTTCAGTCACTAGCGCCACTTTCAAACTTCCTCTAATATACTCATTTCTCACTTTATCCATTCTCGTCACACCACACATCCATCTCAACATTCTCATCTCCGCTATATGCAATCTTTTTTCATCCGTCTTTTTCACAGTCCAACATTCTGATCGATACGGTATGAGAGGTCCACACCACACAACACCACAGAACCAGACCACAGACTTGTAGATTTTACGCTAGATAAAAAACTTTTTACAAAAAAAGGAATAACCGACTTCACTAAAAAGAACACTAAAGGGATAAAAATACCTTTAATTTTGGAAGTCGGTGGTAAATGTGAAACAAACAATACCGAGAAACACCGACTTCCGAAATTAAAGTTATTTTTATCCTTTTAGTGATTTTTTTAGTGAAGTCGGTAATTTTTTTTTTTGTAAAAAGTTTTTTTTTACTTATAGCGACCAAAGCATCTTATTTCAAGTGGTGCCAAACGATTGTTTAAAAAATGTGTGGTTTGAAAAATAGGTGATTGGGCACGAAATCTTGAAAGGGTTCACAATACAAATGAATTAGGTATTCTTCTGATTATTTCATAATAAAAATCGATTGCTTTATGTAATTGTTGTTTCGTTTTAATGGTATAGATACAAATAGTCAGATAGAGAGACAGAATAAAGAACAACTGATGGCTTTATTTAAAGAAAAAGAATTTTCTCATGCTTTATTGACGGTTTATCATGCACTCGAGTTACATCCGGTTAGTCTAAAATCAAACTTTAAGACCAAATCGTACGGTTTATCGCCGGTCATATAGGCTTAGTCCAGACAAAAGACAAGTAGTTCGTTTCAAAGTCAAGAAACTACTTGATTCCAATATGTACTGTCCTAGCCGGTCTCCATTTGTAAGCCCTATTCTCTTCGCTAAGAAGTGTGATGGTTCTGAACGTATGATCGTAGATTATTGCGAATTAAACTCGATTAGCGTGCCAGATAGGATCCTTCTAACTTGCATAGCAGATCAAATAGCTAGGCTATCAGGTCTATATGTGCCTAGATTGTGTTGGTGGTTTAAACCAAGTTCTTATAAGATAGACTTGGTAGCTTTGACTGCTACCTACTCCTGAAAATTCATTAGCCTCGCCTCATATTTTAGAAAGTTTTTTAACAAACTTTCTTTGGCCTTGCATTTATACATTATAACTTTCTTTTTTCATTGTGTAATTTTAGTTCATACGATTGTGTAAAGCACAAATAAACGTTTTTTCTTTATAATGCGACAGCAAATGTCGCTGCTCAGCTTTTAAGAGTGGCCGGAGAGGCGCCAAGGCGTCCTCACGTTCCTCATGACACAGGTCCTCACCGGACACTGGGCGTGCAATAATCATGGTGGTAAGTCCCCTTTTTGAGGAGTGGCTGTAGAGACGTCACGTTGTTGTCAACTTCCACATGATGCAGGTCCTCATCGGACATGATATGTTAGGGAGGTCCCTGCACCTGATTCGTGCGGAAGAAACTCCCGAGTGTCACAATTGTGTGAATCGCCCGGAGGACACGGTGGAGCATACCTACAGTGTAGGTTGTGCCCCGCATGGGCGGAGCACCACCGTGTCCTCGTGGAGGCGAACGGCGGCAATGACATCTCGCTCCGGGCCCTGGTACAGGCCATGGTCGGAAGTGAGGAGGAAGAGTAGGCGATCGCCTTCTTTTGCGAAACAGTAATGCTAGCGAAGGAGGCGCGTAGGACCATGGGTCGGCTTCCGAAAGGGAAACCCCGGGTCTTGGAACGCTAGGCAAAGAAGGAAAATAGGTGTGTTTTAAGTCAGTAAAAATCTGACACGTAGACTCCGCCGTTGAGAGAAGACATTAGATAGTTTCCCACCTTAAGAAAACGTGTTTCTATAATAGTTTTGTCTCTTCGTTATTTAACACCGACTTCCGAAATTAAAGTTATTTTGCACTTTTCAGTGTTTTTTTTTTACTTTGAAGTCAGTTGTATTTTTTTTTGTAAAAAGTTTTTTATTTTACACTTTTTAGTTATGGTACCACCACTAAAAAGTACCCCTCAGCCAAACTTAAATACCTTATAGCCAGAGTGCATCTCATGAACATTCTAATAATCCCAAACACGGTTAGATTACATTAATTTATTACAGAGTTCCGGTGCCTAACTCCAGGCTTCATCATCAGATCAGTTCGATATATTCCCCCTCTACTTTCAGTCAGTCATCGACTACACGTATAAACAAAGCAATTTTACTCGTTACGACGGTTCTGCTGTGATCCTATGAGGAGTTCTGTTCCATATCTTCGAAGTTCATGATCAGATCATAACAATATTTCTATGGGACCAACTCGGAAGTATAACCTTCCAATCAAAAAAAAATAATTTCAAAATCGGTCCACAATTGACCGAGAAATCGATGAACATACATAAAAAAAAAATAAACAACATACATTCAACCGAACATATAACCTCCTCCTTTTTGAAGTCGGTTAAAAAATACGCTAAACGTAGGCTAGAATTTGAATTACTTATTTATTTATTGCAATTCCACATGCATCGCCCTAAACGTCCTCATCATCACCATTTCAGCTGAAAGACGCTCCACTGTTTGACAAAGGCCTTCCCCAAATAGTGCCACAACGAACGGTCCTGTGCGTCTCACAATCTATCTGATTGCCGCGACCAGGTCATCGTCCACCTTGTGGGAGGCCTACCAAAGCTGCATCTTCCAATACGCAGTCACTACTCCAGAACCTTTCGGTCTGTTATGTTATTTACCTATTTCTATGTTATTTAACGAAATTATAGACTACACTAGCCAGCGGCATCTCAAAAATATTCCAATGAAACATGCGTTATGGATAAAAAAAGTAAATAACACAAACACACAGCATTTCAATCTCTTGAAGCCAGGCCATGATGCACTCGTCGAATTAAAGTTTCAAAATTTCGCCTATTGGATTTCTACCGATTAAACAATTGCATTTCAGGGAATGTGCATCGGAATCGCATAATTTAATTCCGCCAAGTCCGTTCCATCATCGGACCACCAGGCGTACGGCTTTGTGCCACCGGTACATGGTGGACATCCCACCCATACGCACTAAACATTTTGGAAACACATACATTGTGCGTACAGCTAAGGAGTGGAATTCCCTGCCGGAGTTTGTGTTTCCTGATAGTTACAACTTGTGGATCTTTAGGTCAAGATTGAACAGCACCCCTAGCCAAGTTGATAATCTGCAATCGTTGACCCTAGTCAAAAAGTAATCAAATGTATGGGAACGACATCATGAAAATTCGTAGCCAAGTTCACATCGTTCAAAACGATAGAATGAATTGTTATCGTTTCTACAATGTTCAACGCTACATCCTTTGTTATTGTAGAACGACATTGTAGAACGAGCGGCTGACTCAGGCGCGTCAACATGGCTACCAACTTATCGTTTTCTACAATTGCTGACACTGAGGCGTTACCGATTGGAGAACAGAATTCGACACGAAACGGTTGTAACTTGGCTAGGGGGGCAGGTGAGAAAGTCGTCAAGCGCGAGCAGTATCAATAATAAAAAAAATTAATACCTACTGAAAAAATATCTCTCCAATTTTTTTATATTGACAGAAGTTGCGTAACAATTGCCAAAAAATATGGGCACAGGTTTTCCATATTTTTAATCTAGAAAGCGGCTGCAGTATTTTATTTGAGTCACAATCTACTATCACGGACTATTTGCCTACACACGGGTATTGTTTGAAAATGAAATGAGAACTGACGATTGTGTACAAATGTTTGTATTATGTCTGTCAATCATTCAGATTGAATATTCTGCCTAGATGTTTGCATTGTCCCAGGGTTCTATATGTCCTATAAGGGTTCCGTTTTTTCCTCAAAAGGAAAAACGGAACCCTTACAGGATCATTTTGTTGTCCGTCTGTCTGTCAAGACCCTTTGGAACACGTAGACGTATCGAGATGAAATTAAAACCATATACTCAGGTATGCGATTTTTTGAAGCTGTGAAAAAATCAAACTTCTAAGTTAACGAAAAAAAAATACTGCCATAATTTATAAATTTATCTGTAACATTTTTAGGTGTAATAACAATGATATAAACAATTTTAAATGTTTGCATAATATAATGGTAAAATGTGGCTGAGCTGTAATGTAATCTTAAGAACTATTATGTATTACCCATATTTGCAAAATGCTCCGCTGTGTTCTTGGATGTTCAGCAGACCTTCGATAGAGTGTGGCATGAGGGCCTTCTCCTCAAAATTAAAAATAGTCTCCCACACAGCTATCATCAGATTCTCGTTTCATACTTGACTGAACGACTCTTTCGGGTCAAAGAAGGAGATGCAATGTCGAGTTTATTTGAGATATGTGCAGGTGTTCCTCAGGGCTCCGTTTTAGGACCTGTGCTATATACTATATTCACAGCTGACTTACCGGAAGCAGATAACACCACAATTGCAACGTTTGCTGACGATACTGCCATTCTAGCCAGCGACAAGGATCCGAGTGTTGCTACAAAGCTCCTGCAGACAGCATTGAATAAAACCACCAAATGGTTAAAGGACTGGCGTATTAAAGTCAATGCATTAAAATTTGTACAAGTTACGTTTACATTGCGAAAGGGTAATTGCCCCCCTGTTCAACTTGAAGATACCACCTTACCACACCAAAATAGTGTCCGTTACCTTGGTCTACACCTGGATCGGCGCCTGACATGGAACCAACACGTAAAAAAAGAGACGAACTCAACATTCGTTTCAAGCACCTTCTTTGGCTTCTGGGTCGGAACAGCAAATTGTCAATGGACAACAAGTTACTCATTTATAAAGCCATATTAATGTATAATATAATTAGTATGGCATTCAACTCTGGGGTAGTGCCTGCAACTCTACCATCTCATGCTTGCAAAGAATGCAAAACATAATACTCCGAACGATCAGCAATTTCCCAAGAAATTCACGAACATCTGAAAATGCCCACGATAAAGGAGGAAATCCAAAACGTAACCATGAAATACCGGGAGAAGCTAAAGAAGCACCCGAATACGTTAGCTGCACAGCTCACGATGCGTAGCTACGTATAGCGTCTTAAGCGAAAGGACATCATATAGATAGACGATGAGGAGATGTTCCCAATGGGGGACTGACATAGCGCACTCACCAAATTTGCTCATAGTGTCAAACACTGATCGCAGATTAAAAACAGAGAAAAAAAATTTGCAAAATATTAAATTTTAAATTCAATTCTATTTAAGTCATGTTAAAGGTTTCTCTATAAATAAATATATTAATATTACTTATTATCTTAAACCTTTATATCACCATAACACTATCATCACAGCCTAGGACCGCGTTAAAATCTCCTTTATCGTCCGCAAACTATTTCAAGTGTTGTTCAAACTAACTCCACCGCTCGCCATATCAACTTTAAAGGGCCCATCAAAATGGCCGTACTCCATAGTCTAACTTTAACTCGTAAATGAATAATATAGGAATACTCGCTGCTGTCAGTGGCCTTGCCCGCGTGATAGTATAATTATCACCTTAAAGTTATAACTGATTGATTTTCTTGATCTGTTTGCTTTTCTACTTCTATAACATGTCCGGACTCGAAGAGCTTTTGACCTTGGATCATGTTATGGCCACGCTGCCGATCGTTGTTGAGCGGCAGGAACCCATATTTTATTATTTTTAACATAATATTACAACTATTAAATACTTGAGGCACATACTTACAGACGACCTTAAAAATTCGTCGTTTATACCGCGTACATCGAAGGACTGGAACAATTTGCCTACTGCGGTCTCCCCGTCCAACTATAATTTAGGTGCCTTCAAGGCTAGAGTGAATAGGCTCTTAATAAACTAGTGCGCGCTCACCATCAATGATTGCATCACTGCTTACCATGAGGTGGGATCGCAGTCAAGCACTGGTTACTGGTACTGGCACAATTAAAAAAAAAATGTAGACATTAAAAGGGAACGTGGGGTACTAGCGGTTCGGGGTAACATGTTGATCCGTAGATTCTCTCGATGTACGGACCAAGTCAAAATTACCCTGTTCAAGACGTTTTGTCAGGGTCTGTATGCGGGGGGTCAATGGGTCAACTACATCAAAAGATCACTGGATGTCTTGCGTATCCAATACAACAATGTTTTTAGGATGCTGTTGAAACTGCCCCGTTTCTGTAGTGCGTGGGAAATGTTTGCTCAGAATCGAACTGACGACTTTCATGAGTGATTCGAAAGGAAGTTCATCACTGATGCACAGAACGCGGGTCAGTGAGAATAGCATCCTGAAAACAGTGGTTGATAGTCCTTACTCCTCTATTCTGAGGCACTATGTGGAGAGAGTGGTCTGGTAGTTTACTGCTTGCTATATTGTACTCTGCACATCTTGTCTCAGACACCCACCTCACTGCATGTTTTCCTTATTTTTATTTTTGTATCTTTGTTTGTGTATTACTAACACTAACTTTAAGTAATTTTAAGTTTACTAACAAAGTGGATCATATTGTTGTCTTTTTAAATAAAAATTATTATTATTACAAAAAATATCTTATTCAGGACGACGAATGACAGGTCTGGAAAATTTCTTTTTTTGTCCGCACCGTGTCTCTTGTGTCGCCGTTGTGCTGCCACCTATAGTTCCTGCACGTTCCCTATTGTAGGAGTCAATTTAAAACTTACATTATTTTAGCGATACCTACTCGTTATCGTCGAACTTTTTTCTTGTCTAAGCACGTTTTATGCGTTTAGCCAGTGTCAAGCTTAAAATATTTTTCAATACACTTACTCGAAAACCCGCTCTTATCCCAACGCTTTTAGGCACGCAACAAACTGTTTTCCACACTAGTGCAGAAAAGTGCGCGTGCTGTCCCCCGCCACAATTTTATTACATTTATCGTATTAGGCGGGGCGTGTGTCGCCTCCACTAGTCGCCGGTCAACCCCCGTTTATTCATTTCGTAAGTGTATTGAAAAATTTCGTTTGATACCTACACGTGCAAATTTGTCACTGTAGCCTTCGGCTCCATAACACACTCGCCTACGGCTCGTGCGAATTTCGCCTCGATCGCAATGACAAACTTTCTGCACTTGTATCAAAATGTACTATATTGTATCATTCTTTTGATACCACTTTAGCTGGAGGTTTTTTTTTAGGTATGAAATCATCCAAAGACTTCTCCTGATCTAGGGGAGAGAGCATGTCAGACTTTCACTGACTAAAACCTACATGTATCATTCAGTTGCCCTTAGCGTTCCAGGAGCACGGTATCCTTTCCAAAAATTCCATGTGGCCCTAGCGTGCATCCGTCCTACTGCGACCCTACGACTTTACTGATATCTCTTTGAGGAACTCGTGTAACACTACGCGCCGTCTACGACTTGGGTTCGATTCATACCGGACGGCCGGACGGCGAGCTACACATTGCTCGTAATCTGTAAGCCCGCGCCTACGGTGGCCGGGAATCGCCCTGCAACTCCCTCCGCCTGGGGCGGTGTTTGGGACGTGACGATGTCCGTTTACTCACGATTGTGGCCATCTCCTTCTCTAGCATTACTGCTTCGCAGAAGGAGGCGACCGTATCCTGTTCCCTCTCGCTCCAGGCTATGGCCTGAACCAGAGCCTGGCATAAGAGGTGGCCGCCGCCGAACGCCTCCACGAAGACTCGGTGGTTCTCCGCGCAATCGGGGCACACCCACTTCAGCTAGAGGTATTGCCACAGAATAAGTATAAAAAAGAAAGAGAAATATTTTATTTGACACACACTGTAAAAACAAAATATAAGACAACTAAGAAAAAAACCAATAAAAAAACACTGACACAATGTGTGTCTCACGGCTGCAAGTAGGTAGTAGCAATTATGTGAATAAGTCGTTTTGCGGATATTTTTTTTTATTTGATTTGTCCAGTTGCTCTTGCTATAATACCCACATTACTAAGACTTAATCATACTCATGAATGACATACTTACTCGGTATACAGGGTGGCCCAAAAGTCGTGGATCAAACGCAACTACGGGTTAGATGGGGTCATCAGCTGCAAAAAGTTGTTCTACGGGAGGTCCTTAAGGTCAACCCCTGCAGAGTTATAATTTATTTTGTGTTTTTATGGGAAATATGACTTTTTTTAACTAATTGTTATTAAAATTCGAAAAAATCTACATCCTGTATCTTTTTTATAATTTTTACTAGATTGGTACTGAAAAATATAATGGATTTTAATCGGGCGTGGCCACCCCGGTCGCCCGATTTAAATCCATTAGATTTTTTTCTTTGGGGCTATTTTAAAGAAATAGTTTACCAAGGAGAGAACAATAGCGAACAAGAACTACGACAAAAGCTCGAATTTGCTAGGGTACAAGTTACTAACAACAGAGGTGCATTCCGTAGGTTACGTAGGAATTTTATTAGGCGGTGCAGATTATGTATTATGGTCAGAGGCAGGAATTTTGAGCATTTATTGTAAAATGTTTTGCTTAATAAAACAATTATTTCACAATCGTTGTTTTGTTTTTTCGTCCTAGAAAGATATTAGAGCCACTCATGGCCATGTGTAATACCTTTTCAGAATCCCTATTAAATGCGCCAAAACTTGTAATACAGGGTCACTTTTCGGTAGAGTATTTCTTTTTCACAGTGGGGTCCGAAGTAAATAAAAAGTTATGATTTGAGAAAAAAATAAATCGTAAAACTTAATATTATCTTCAACACACCCAATAAACAACCATAAATTGCATGTCTAACGCAAGGACTCATCAGTACCAATCTAGTAAAAATTATAAAAAAGATACAGGATGTAGATTTTTTCGAATTTTAATAACAATTAGTTAAAAAAAGTCATATTTCCCATAAAAACACAAAATAAATTATAACTCTGCAGGGGTTGACCTTAAGGACCTCCCGTAGAACAACTTTTTGCAGCTGATGACCCCATCTGACCCGTAGTTGCGTTTGATCCACGACTTTTGGGCCACCCTGTATTTAAGTTCCTTACTCACTGCCCGACCAAAAATATCCTGAACAACATTCCTATTATGTCCAGTCTATTAAACTCAAACCCAAAAATAATACAAAATAGCTATAAAAATGTCACGTCTCTATCAAAATACGTTGTTGATAGAATTATTTATAAGCGGATTAACAAGATATTGATAGATACCCGTATCAACATGGCGACCTCAATCTCTAATACTGGCCGTGATCGGATAGGATATTGATCCAGTTCCCAGGTATTTTATAAATCAACTAGTCTTTTGTCATCGATCGTATCTATGGGCGTAAAAATAGTGAAGATAATCCGATATTAAAAATGCGATATACTCACGGGATAGTACTATCAGAATAAAAATACCTGTAGTATGTTCTGCTATATGCCATGGTTTACTAGTACGCCGAGGTTTATCCAAATTCATTTGATTATTGAATCATTCCAATTCACAAACATTTAAATCTACAGACTTTCCCATTTATAATATTACAAACTGTTCCGTTGCGGTTTCACCCGCGTCATGATACTGCTCCGCTCCTTTTGGAGAAATTAATTAATATTTTTTTAGCATGAAATTATAAAGCCTTCCTCGAAAAATGGATTATTCAAAACTAAAAGAATTTTTCAAATCGAACCAGTAGTTTCTGAGATTAACGCGTTCAAACAAACAAATCAACTCTTCAGCTTTATAATATTAGTACAACTTAGAAGTATAGAATGTTATTAGTAAAAGAAAATAAGTAGAGACCCTTCTCGCTACTGGCACACCTTTTGAATATACCGAAAACAAATATTATCGAAAATCCACTACGTGTACACATCGCATCAAAATTGATCATTTATCATCTCTACAAAACCGTTTTCCTATCGATAAGTCTACATAAAACCGAACACGGTAATATAAGCCCCTAACACACTAAAAGAACGCGAAAATTGATATCCATTACCGCGCCCCGTAACTCCGTACCTCGTCCGACGTAAATCCAGGTTTCTACAGCTATACTCATACCATACCAGCGGGATTTCTGACGCCTACTTAATACCGCCATAGTAATCCCCGCTCGTTTTACTTTTAACATACGAAATTAATTCCCACGGAAAGTAGCGACAGCAATCACATTTCTCCAATTTATGGAACGGGTATTTTGTAACTGTTGTGAAATTGGAACTGATAATGGTGGTTATTTTAAACCTGTGTGCTTGTGCTGTGTGATTTGTGCTGTATTCATGTTTCAAATTAAATTACCAAAATGTTTAGAGACTGGTACTCGCTGTAGGAATGCCAAAGACTTTTGAATGGTTTATTTTGAATAAGCGGCTACATTTCTCAGTGATAAAAAACCCACTACAGGTCCTCAATCAGCCGTCCGGTAACCGTCCGGACCGAGCCCATGTCGTCGACGGCGCGTAGTGTTCGACGCGCGCCTCAAGGAGATGTCAGCAAAACTGTAGAGGCCTAGCAGAGTCGAAGCCTACAGGGGACATGGGTTGTGCGAAAGATAACCCCAGTGTCCTGGAACGAAGGTAAAGAAGGAACATAGGAGTGGGTTTTAGTCAGTAAAAGTCTGACATTTTTGCTCTGCCCTAGAGCGGGGGAAGCCATTGGATGATTTCCAAAGATAACTACAAAATCATCAGCACTGTTGCATTGCATCATCACACTCTAAAAACATTCTGCATCAGATGCTTCATCAGTTCAAGTTTCCTCACAATTTAAAACAAAATAATAAGCTATTTTCTTGCACGTCAAGTTTTCCGTGCACACCATACATCAAGTTGTCTGGGATTTAAGCGGATAGCTTTAATTGTTTGGAACGAGGCAGCCCTGGATTAAACCGAAAAAAAAATATTATACCGCGATCTTTCCCTCCTTTATTTAGTCCGACGCCATGTTGTATTCTTCTTTTTTTAAATTTTTATAACGTTTGGAGCACCTACGCACGATTAGTTCGTAATTGAAAAAGTTATAATCTCACCCTGGCATGAAGCGTGATTGACGATTTAAAACTAAATGTCAAAGCGCCAGAGCGAAATACTTTTTTTTGGATATTCAAATTCTATGGCGCGTTCTATTTTGTTTTTTTTTTCATCGACTGTCCGTCAATGGTTTAAAATTTAGTTTTTTAATTTATTTATTGACTTTTATTGACGCATAAGATTTTGAATGCATGTCTTCAACAATAAATTATAAAACGAGGTATATAGGCAAGATGAATTTGGGCTTTTAGCCCAGCCCAACCTGACTTACGTATTATATAATATTCTACAGTCAGTAGACAAAGCTTAGTTTATAAGTAAAGTTAGATCACCGACGTTTGAGAGAACCGAAGCTATATATTTTCTTTCAAAGATGCAAAGAAACTTATTTAAAAACGAATTTTCCAATTAGGCTCTATATATAATATACCCCGACGACACGATAGGAAGACAAAATAAAAATGTTGCTGATCCAAAATGGAGAAAAATTGACAAAGACCTAGTAGAATGGAAAGCTTTAGAAGAGGCCTTTGTCGAACGACAACCTAAACCGGTTTTCAATAAATAAACAAATTATTTTTTTAGAAAATATTACTTTCAATATATTTTGTTTTTTAGAGCAGTGGTGGCCGAGTGGCAACGGCCCCGACTTACGATTTGTAGGTCGTGGGTTCAAACCCAGTCAGGCACATTACTTTGTGTAATTTATTTCATCACCACTGCTATCAAAATGGTGAAAGAAAACATGGTGAGGAAACCGGCATGTCCTAGAACCAAAAATTCGAAGACATGTGACATCCATCAACACGCACTAGGCCCGCGTGGTGGATTACGGCCCATTCCCTCTCCTAGAAAGGAGGCCTGAGTCCCAGCAGTGGGAACATTATAAGGCCGACTATGCTATATTTTATTTAAACTAGTTTTAAGGCATGTAAATAATCATTATATTAGGAAAAGAAAAGCAATAAAGGCTATATTTATTTTATTTTTTTATGTACCCCGACAAAACACAAAAAAAAACAGCTACCATAACTTATCTTCCTCTAAACCTAGGAGCAGACAAGTGGAGGCAGTAATTCATGTCCGAGCTGCCACAGAGTGGTGACAACTGGCGCGGTGTGGACCTAACTTTACAAACTCCGCGCTATCGCCTCTGGGGAGTAGCAGGCGTAGTGTTGGTGTCGCCGTGAATGTATCAGCATAACTGGGCTTTTATATCACGTCGTTTTGTGACATCCCTGTTGGTAAAATGTCTATTAGATTATCGTAGTTTTGTTAGTCTTTAAATAAAAACGTATTGCAAGATTTTGAAATTGGAAGTGTTTCTGCTTTTATTTGTTTGTTATTTAACACCGACTTCCGAAATTAAAGTTATTTTGAACGTTTGAGTGTTTTTAGGGTCCCGTACTTTATCACATCATAGTAATTCCCCTGTAGACAAATAGACAACAAAAGCAAGCATGTCGCCACTTCCTTTTTTGAATATTAACTATTCATCACCCATCTATTATAGTAAATGAAACGTTTATAACTATTTTCAAGTCGTCCAAACTCAAACTCAAAGCATTTAATTCAATTAAACTATTTTTAGACAATTAGAATTTTGTCAATTCAAATGGTCCTGTATAACTCTCGAAGAAAAAAATTCAAATTCTGTCTTGGTCGGTCAATGAAAAAATTACTGGGCAAGTGCGAGTCGGACTCGCGCACTGAGGGTTCCGTACAAACTTATCTGTATTATGTGAATACTTCAATTTCCGAATGGAGTCACGAAGATTTTTCGAATCGCAAAAAATGTTTATTTTTGTGACGTAACAACAAATTCTCTGTTTTCAGATTTATTCCTATATCTATACTATATGATCTTGCTTTGCCTTGACTAATTTCAGGATTCTGAATCAACGCGATGTACCCTATGAATTTTGATTCCTTTGAGAATGTCGAAATGCACGTTTTTTGCGACATAAACGGCCGTATCATTTTTTTCGTTAACTTAGAAGTTTCATTTTTTCACAGCTTTAAGGGACCGCAGATCTTAGTGTATGGTTTTAATTTCAATTCGATACCACCACGCGTTTCCAAGATAAAGGGTCTTGACAGACAGACGGACGGACAACAAAGTGATCCTATAAGGGTTCCGTTTTTTCCTTTTAAGGTACGCAACCCTAAAAAATTAAACTATTTGCCCGTTCCAAAGCGAGATTTTTATGGAGAAGAACGTGCTAGAAACTTAAAGGACACAGTTTTAAATCAATAAATAGTATCATATACTTATACGAGCAAAACAATGAGAACTTATAGGAGCAGTAGTGGCTCAGTGGTAACGGCCCCGACTTACGAGTTGTACGTCGCGGGTTCAAACCCAGCCAGGCTCATTATAAAAAAAAAAGTAAAAAAAAGCCTTAGCCTTTTATTTCTTACAGAAAATGCTAGTTTACAAAATGAAGTGGTTTTGTTAGTATAAAAAAAAATGTTATTAATAATGTTACTATTGTAGTTTAATTGATTATTCTGTAGGAACCCCTCTGCGGGTATAGGCCTCCTCCAAATTGAGCCAGTTTTCTCTGGATTGCGCTATTTGCACCCAGTTTGGACCCGTTGTCCGTTTGATTTCGTCTTCCCATCTGTTGCAAGGTTTCTCCAAGGGCGAATCCAGGGGGGGGGGGGTCATGGGGGTCATGATCCCCCCCCTGGGCTGGGTCCAGGACCTAGGTGGACCACTGACTAAAATTGTTAAACATAATGTTTTTATGTCATTTTTTGTCACAATATAGATTTTATGTATGCACTTTCAATATTTAATTAATTTAAGAGCGGCCAAGCCAAGGTACATTTTCATTCTCCAGATATTTTGGATACACAGATATCTTGTAGATATTATCTAGGCTTCTATAAAAATCAAATTGATATTTGATTGATAAAAAATATTGATGTATGTATTTTTACCCGTATCTATTATTATCAAAATTAAATCATAACTTCTTATGACTTGACCATGACGTGACGTGACCCCCCCCTGGCGCCAAAACTGGATCCGCCCTTGGGTCTCCATTTCTTTCTTTTGCCCACTGGCCCCCTCCATTTCGTGACTCTTTTTGTTCACCTTTGATCTTGCAGGCGTGATATGTGTCCGGCCCACTTCCATTTTAATGTAACCCTAAAAAATGAAACTATTTGCCCGTTCCAAAGCGTACATCTTTATGGAGAAGAACGTGCTAGAAACTTAAAGGACACAGTTTTAAATCAATAAATAGTATCACATATACGAGTATAACAATGAGAACTTATAGGAGCAGTAGTGACCGAGTGGTAACGGCCCCGACTTACGAGTAGGTACTACTCGTAAGTCGGGGCCGTAAGGGTTCCGTTTTTTCCTTTTAAGGTACGCAACCCTAAAAAATTAAACTATTTGCCCGTTCCAAAGCGAGATTTTTATGGAGAAGAACGTGCTAGAAACTTAAAGGACACAGTTTTAAATCAATAAATAGTATCATATACTTATACGAGCAAAACAATGAGAACTTATAGGAGCAGTAGTGGCTCAGTGGTAACGGCCCCGACTTACGAGTTGTACGTCGCGGGTTCAAACACAGCCAGGCGCATTACTTTGCTCTCGAAACGGTGAAAGAAAACATCGTAAGGGAACCAGCATGTCCTAGAATCAAAAATTCGAAGACATGTGACATTTACGAATGCCCGCGTGGTGCATTCCCTCTCCTAGAGAGGAGGCCTACGTCCCTCTGCTTCTCTCACTGATTATACTTTTACTCTACACAAATTATCAGGAAGTCAAAATGTAAGGTATAGACAAGGCGTGTGTTTCTACTGCTCAATTTAATAAACGTTTTACAATGAAAAATATTGTAAATTGGGGCTAATCAGCAAGTTACATTTTTTAGAAGTGAAAAAAAAGCTGGCCGGTGTGCGCAAGATTTGACAATTAGCTGACACTTGACGTCGATGACATTGACAGCTACACATTGATGAGCCGCGGCGCTAACAGCGTGTTATAAAAGTACTCTATGGTGTTATATGAAATGGTTTCGACATAAACGTTGTGTTATATTATTTTAATCAAGTCTGTTCTTCTGTATTGTCGGACTGTCTCCTAAAGCCGTGTGACGAATTTACGAGATCCGACCTCCACAGTTGATAACAAGTTTCTGCAGATAAAGAAAACTTCAGGGTTTATTGAGGACTTCTAAGGGAAGTTGGTTCTGTCACAAGTGTGTATTGTTTGTTTATAGATGGAAAGAATATAACTATACTCCATTCGCGATAAGATTAGACTTTTAAACAAAACTTATTTACTGTCCGTTCAACCGATTTTAAATTTTGTTGCGTTGGTGGCATGATAAATGGCGGCTGCGGTAAATTGTTGGTATTGTGACCACTTTCTTGCTTTTAATCCTTATGCCTATGGAATAGAAGTGAGCATAACCGTATGAGAGATCCAGAGAGAAAGAGAGGGGACCAGCAGGGCCAAAGCCTACTGGAAAGCAAAGGCAAAGAATGAACATAGACGTGGTTTAAGTCAGTAAAAGTCTGACACGCCCTCCCACTCTGCCCATTTAAAAAAAAGAAAGCGTTTCCGTTTTACAAAGTTATTACGTCTTTGCTAGTCGACTCATCATAACTCACCATAGTCATAATACTGACCGAATTTGCAGAAGTGCCAACCTTAGCAAATTAGCTCTAGTCTATGAACCTAACATAATCTGTGGTTAGCACTGCAAATAGGCTTAATTAATTGGCACAGATTGAACTTAGTTATTGGAGTCAGTCTAGCTAGATATTAATTGGGGTAATCTGGCTTCAGCAAACTGACAAGCCAACCCTTTATAGGTTTTTTTCCTTGGTTACAGGTGATTTTTTTAGGGTTCCGTTACCAAAGATTATTTTATTTTTATATTACTATTCTATTCTATTCTATTCTATTCTATTCTATTCTATTCTATTCTATTCTATTCTATTCTATTCTATTCTATTCTATTCTATTCTATTCTATTCTATTCTATTCTATTCTATTCTATTCTATTCTATTCTATTCTATTCTATTCTATTCTATTCTATTCTATTCTATTCTATTCTATTCTATTCTATTCTATTCTATTCTATTCTATTCTATTCTATTCTATTCTATTCTATTCTATTCTTACTAAGATTCCGCTTTCCGTCCGTCCGACCGTCTGTCTGTCTATCTGCGTGTCTGACTGTCCCCAGGCATTTCATGGACCGTGATAGTTCACAGATGATGTATTTATGTTGCTGCTATAACAACAAATACTAAAAAACAGAATAGGTAGCTAGCCGTCCGCTAAGGAGCAAGCCCTTGTCAACGGCACATTGTGTTCCAAGCTCGCCTCAAAGAGATGTCAGCAAAAGTGAAAGGAGCTAGTAGGGCCGATGCCTGCTAGGGTTACAGGAGTGTTCGAAAGAGTTACCGTGACTCTGGAACGCAAAGGGTAACTGCTGGAACACAGGTGGGTTTTAGTTAGCAAAGGTCTGATACGCCCTCTGGGAGCGAGTAAAGTTATTTTATGATATTCCACCTCAAAAGAAAAAAAAGTTGCTGAGAATGCTGACTCGATATAATCGCTTCCAAATACTGCAAAAACATTAGAATATGTTACGTAAATAGGTAATCAATAATCATATATTCTGCATCTAAAAGTAAATACTTTTTAATCCTTGCACTAGGAAAATGAACCAACCTTGCGAAGCCAAAAGAGTAAAAAACCGGGCAAGTGCGAGTCGGACTCGCGCACTGAGTTTTCAGATTTTTTCCTATACTTCATGCCAAAAATCAGGATTCTAAGTCATTGGGTACCCTATGAATTTTGATTCCCTTGAGAGTGTCGAAATATATACGTTTTTTGCGATATAAACGACATCTTTTTTTTCCTTAACTCGCAAGTTTCATTTTTTCAAATATGGTTTTAATTTTAATTCGATCCCTCTACGCGTTCCCGAGATAAAGAGTCTTGACAGACAGACAGACAAACAGACGGACGGACAACAAAGTGATCCTATAAAGGTTCCGTCTTTTCCTTTTGAGGTACGGAACCCTAAAACAGTGTAGTGTGTGATAGGCTAACCTGCCCGTACCTTACGAAAGAAACTTATCTGTCAAACTCAATAAAAAAACTTCTCATTTCTAATTATTTAATTTTTATGTGTTTAAAATATCAAATTAATAAACATTTAGGTCCACTATGGTTAATATTTTGTAACCAAATATTAATTTAGTCAATCAAGTATGCAAATAGAACAACATTAAAGTTACTTAATATTGTATTTTATATGAAAATAAAATTACATAACTCTCACTAATTAGTCCAAAATGTTGATTTAAAGCTGGTTGGTTTGATTTATTATTTTATTGCTATAATTAATTAAATTTTGTCTGCCCAATATGTCTCAGAAGTCACTCTGTATCTCTTTGGTGCTATTTTTAAATGACAGCTGACAATTATCGATTTAATTTATATGTCAAATTCGTAATTAAATGTTTACTTTAACTATTTTGTAAACTCTGAAGCTCTGTACCAATATGATTTTTTTTTTTTTGAGATGAGGAATCATCAAAATATGATTTCACCCTAGGGTGGAGCAAGAGGGCATGTCAAATTTTTACTGACCAAAGCTCATCTATGTTCGTTTATTTGGTCTTTGAGTTTTAAAGCCACAGTTTTAAGTCAAGAGTGAATAGGTTACATCTAGGTAAGCGCGCTCCATCGTGGACCGCATCGTCGCTTTCCATCAGTTGAGATAGCGGTCAAGCGCGAACCTATAAACAATAAAAAAAAACAGTAACTATTTCAAATGTTCCCTACATTACTGGATGACATCCCAGTCAGAGTTACTCTAAGCTAATTACCCTATCCAAACAACAACAACTCATAAAGAACAGTCAACAGCATATCAATTGCGACGACGTATCTCAAACTACTTCAATAAAAAATCACAAAAATATTTCCAACGAACCAGGCAACCTGTCAATTTTGCGCGGGACGTCAGTAAATTGACACATTTCATTCCGTCGAATGCAGTTCGAAATCCATCGACAAGACATAAAACATTCAGCTTAAAATCGATGCTAATTTTAAAAATTAGAACACGAGCCACGCGGTTGCCAGTATAAAAATATAAATGTTTAAATTCGGTTGCGCTTGCATCGATCGGAGCGAACGTCGTTCGCAGGTGGACCCCGCTTCCGTGGGACCCATCACCTGCCGCGACCTATATTTTATTTATGAGCACGAATCCGGTGAGGATAGGGTTGTGATGGCGTGTTTATCGATATTTTGTGCTTTAGGGAGTTGTGGGGCTTCTAGAACTTTTGTTTGAAATAGTGATCATTAACAGTGTTGGCAGTCAGTCGATAATAATGTTTAGGTAAAGCTTTTGAGCAACTTAATTTCAATCAATTCAATATCTGAAGTCCTGGCTGTTATTTGGGAATCTTTGAAAGTTATTATGTGTAGTCATAAGTCAAAATATGTGACACGTCTTGCAAGAAATGGTTGCTGTATTAGCCAGTTTCTGGATTGTGGAGATCAGATATGCAATTACTTCATATCAATCAGCAATCAGCAAACTCAATTTAGACTGGAGCCCACTCCATAATATTGGGGTAAGAGTAAGCAGGTTGACTGCATCGAGATATAAGTACTAACGTACTAGAGAAGCTACGTCAAATAACTCAATTGTCCTATTTTCGTAATTTGAATCTTTAGTTCGCTGCAGCGCTAAAATAATAACAATTCGTCTAAACCGTAACTAATTTACCACAGCGCTAAATTTGCTGCGGAAGTGTATTTATTCTCGGCAAAAAGGTCTTAAGCGCCATGTAAATCACGGCACTTACGCGTTTTCTTCGACAAAGTGCGGCGCGACCGCCGCAGTTGAACGAGACAAAGTAGGAATTTACGGTGTCTTCTCTAGTACGTTAGTACTTATATCTCGATGGTTGACTGATTGACAGTACCTTTTTTATGTTCAAAATCGCTGTAATATATTACATTTTATGCTAAAAACCTAGTGAGTTCGGAAAAAAATAGAAAACAGCTTAACTCTTAAAACTCCACAGATTTCCCTGGATATTCAAAACCAGTAACTTTACTAATTAGGAAAAAAATGCATCAGAAAAAGTGAAATGGATAATTATTTTCACAAACTATTCTGGAATCACCAGAAGAATTGCTACTAAAAATTTGAAATCGTTATTTTTACAAGGCTTTTAAATGTTAAAACACAAAGAAATATGCCATTAAAAACGTAGTTTTACATTCTAAAGATAGTGTTTAACTTTTATTCTCGAGACATAAGTTTGAAAGTTTCGCAGATAACATCTGACACCGCTTAGTTCTGATTTTAATGTCCAAAGTTATGCTTAGTTTAACTTATTTTTAAGTTAGACGTACCGTTTTGGAACCACAAAAAATAGTAGGTAATCACTTGATAGTTTTTAACAGCCATTAAGTTACAACAGATTAAATTCTGAATATTACCTTTGCAATATCTTTTGTCTCAAAAGTGGTTGTAATTAAATCCTCTTTGAATTCAAACTGACCAAACCAACATTAGTTTGTTGACAGACACTGGATATTCTTCTCTATAGAGATCTACGCTTTGGAATGTGCAATAAACATCATTTTTCTGGCCGACTGACTTCTTGGCTATTCAAAAATATTTTATTTCAAATAAACCATTTACGTTGGTTTATTTGAAATAGAATATTTTTAATATTTTGAGTTAAGAATATGTCAAACTCAGCTTTAATACGAAATTTTGACATCTCTTCAGGTTAGAGTTTGAGAAATACTTAAAGCGTTAACTCTTTGCGAAATTTCATACAAACTTTGAAGTCCTTAATTAAACTTGGTAAGTAAGGCAAAAAACGTAAGTGTGATTTCCAAGAATATGGACTTGCAAGTTTGTATGAAATACCGTAAAGGGTAAATAAGAGCTTTATTCAGAAGTCCAGGGTTTCAAATCGATAGTAAAGTCGTTACACGGTTAGAGCTCAGTAGGTGGCTACGTTAAATACAGCATCCGTCGGTGACACTCATTAAATCCTCCAAGGTGCACCTTGTACCTGGGGCACACTAACCCAGGGTTAGTTGAACACATTACTTTTCTCCAACTTAATCAAAAACAAAATATTCCAAAAATAGAAATATCGACTTTTCCCCACACTATTCGTAAGCCCAATAAGACAATAGAGCGCTAAGTGTTCGCCCGTAGGTATCCGTTACGGGGCTTTTACAAAAAATATCCCTCCCCGAGATACCCGAATGATACCCAATAATATCTTAAAGGGTTCCATTGAATTAATTTGCACCGAAAATATATCCTTTTCGGACCGTACCCTTCTGTTTTTAATGATGGCAATCTCAGTTTTTTTTTGTCATTGCAATGTCACTGATAATGATTAATTCTGTAAAGATACAGGGTTATTGCAGTTAACGAAGCTTATTTTACTGTCAATAATATTTATGAATTTGTAGTTATTTTTCAAAAAAATTCAAAGAAAAGGTTATTTTTTTCGATATAGACATGTCACGGTCATATATCAACGTAATGGATAAAATCTTTTATTTCTGGAATTCTACATTTTTAAACACCGAGTTTACTATGCATTTAGTTGATAGAATTTACCGAATATTTAAGTAGTAAATTAAAATTTTACCATGTTTAGTGTGGAACGAGGTCTAATATGCCTCGTACGTGTCTTCCTTGCGGTACGGCTAAGAAATACATCATCCTCTCTGGCGTACGGAGGCAGTAACTTTCAATTTGGTTTAGTTTAAAAAATAGATGAATAGATGCCCGCCTCTACTTTAACACTGGGTCACTTTGACCTCGTACCGCACTTAGCCAAAAAAGCTTTTAGTTTCTTAAATGTTACGGGGTCTAATAAGCCCCTTGCCGTCATAATGACAGTTTTCAAACGAAATCTTAAACGCCCCTTACCGCAGGAATGGAAATAATACAAAAATGAGCGCCACTGTCAACGTGTTAATTTCATCTTTTCAATCAAAGGTGAAGTTATATTCCTAGATAAAGTGCTTTATCATCATCATCATCATTTCAGCCTCCCCCAAGGGGCGCCATAACGATCGGTCCTGTGTGTTCCGCATCTATCGGATTCCCTCGACCCTCACCTGGTCTGGCTGCGTATTCCGCTACGTTGTTGCCACTCCAGAACCTTTCTTCCCCATTGAACATCTGATAAAGTGCTTAAGCATAAGCTTAGCATAATCAGCCTTAGCCCTAGGAGAGGGAATGGGCCGTAATCCACCACGCGGGCCCAGTGCGGGTTGGTGGATGTCACGTGTCTTCGAATTTTTGGCTCTAGGACATGCCGGTTTCCTCACGATGTTTTCCTTCACCGTTTTAAGAGCAGTGGTGATGAAATAAATTATACAAAGTAAGAAGCCTGTCTGGGTTTGAACCCGTGACCCACTACTCGTAAGTCGGGGCCGTTACCAAAGAGCCAGCGCTGCTCCCACATTATGGTGGTAAGTCCCCTCTTTGAGGCGTGGTTGGAAAGACCTCACGGCGTCCTCACCTTCCGCATGACGCAGGTTCTCACCAAACACGGTAAGTTCGGGAAGTTCCTGCACCGGATTCGTGCGGAAGCGACGCCCGGATGTCGCCACTGTGTGGATCGCCCGGAGGACACGGTGGTGCACACGGTGGAGGTGTGCTCCGCTTGGGCAGAGCAACGCCGCGCCGTGTCCTCGTGGGGGCGATCGGTGGCGGCGATCTCTCGCGCCAGGCCTTGGCACAGGCCATGGTCTGACATAACACACAAAGTCTGAAACTATCTCTCGCTCCGCCCAAGAGCGCGATTTGACATTAAATGATTTTCCCACCTTAAAAAAAAAGCGCTGCTCCACTAATTTAGATTTAAGTATTAAAATGTTTATTAAGCTCTTGCACAATTAACTAAAGCTGTTTTCTCGCTCATTACAATTATCATTACTATAACGTTACGTATATCGCTAGAAACAGCTGGCGCAAGCGAATCTGTGAACAAACTACGTTGTTAATAGACGTTAAGAACATCCGTAGAGTACGTAACTAGATTTAGATTAGCATAATTTCCTGTGCATTCACACCACTAACTAAAACTAACTAGCCAAAATTGTCCCTATACACCCCTAATTTTTAATTAGTACAAAAAAAAACTGAGGCTCTTTCTATACCGGTTACTGATCATATTTTTGTAGTCAAAAGTAAAAAAACCTGGCAAGTGCGAGTCGGACTCGCGCACTGAGGGTTCCGTACAAACTTACCTATGGAAACAGTTCAATTCCCGAATTGAGTTACGAAGATTTTTCTGGCTCGCAATAAAAAAAAATTTTGTGACGTAACTACAAATTTACAGTTTTCAGATTTTTTCCTATACTTGTGCTACGAGACCTTGCTTTATGCCAAATTTCAGGATTCTAGGTCAACGGGAAGTACCCTATGAATTTTGATTTCCTTGAGTGTCGAAATACACGTTTTTTCGTTAACACAGACTTTGTTTTTTTTTTCACAGCTTCAAGGGATCGGAGCACCCCCAGTAACATATACTAAAAATCTGACACTCAGTCTTGCTCCACTCAGAGCCGAAGCAGTTATCGATTTCATACCTCACATAATAAGGGGGTACGGTGGAGCATACGGTAGAGGTGTGCCCCGCCTGGGCAGAGCAACGCCGTGTCCTCGTGGGGGCGATCGGTGGCAGTGATCTCTCGCGCCGGGCATTAGTACAGGCCATGGTCCGGAGCGAGGAGGAGTGGCAGGCGGTCGCCTCCTTCTGCGAAGCAGTAATGATAGCAAAGGAGGCGGCCGATCGCGTGAGGCAACGGTCCTCACGCCCCAACCGCCGCCGGGATTCCGATCCCGATTACCGGCCACCGTAGGCGCGGGCTTGCGGACGGCGAGTAATGGGTGGCTCGCCGTCCGACCGTCCGGTAACTGTCCGGACTGAGCCCAAGTCGTCGACGGCGCGTACTGTTCCACGCGCGCCTCAGGGAGATGTCAGCAAATCGTAGGGGCCCAGCAGGGTCGAAGCCTACTGGGGCCACGGGTATAGTGTGAAAGCGAAACCCGGAGCCCTGGGATGAAGGCAAAGAAGGAACAGAAGTGAGTTTTTAGCCAGTTAAAGCCCGACACTATCTCTCGCTCCGCCCAAGGGCGAGATTTGTCATTAGATGATTTTCCCACCTAAAAAAAAAAAAAACATGATAAGGGGGTCCTCTCCTTTTTCCCCACAATTTGGTCTTCTGCTGCTGCAGACTAATCCTTTCGGTAGAAGCTCAATTCGTCGTGCCATTAAAGTTGTATTAAAGTTGTTGTATTGTCAAGTTTTAAGTTCGATCGTTTATTGATGGACTATAATAATCGATTACGTCAATGCTTATGCTACGTTAATGTTATTTGTTTTTATTTTTTAAGGTATGCGCCATGTTTGACGTAATTAAACTCTTTTTCTTCTTTCTTATTCCAATGTATTCTACTGTTTTTTTTTTTATTAATTTTACTGTAGATATGTGTGAGGTACGAATAAACAATTTTTCTTTCTTTTCTTTCTTTCTTACTTTGCCATCTTGGTCAAACGCGAGCCTATAAATAATTTTAAAAAAAAATCGCCTTGGTCTTCTACGATGCCCTCTCTTAATCAATGGACTCATTCAGAGGTCATTATTATAGCCCTAAGCATACTTGCATTGTGGAATGCAACAAACAATTTAGTATTGGGAATTGATTTTGTACCTAAAATTACAAATCCCGAAAAACTAAGTTGAGAAATCGCTAACCGAAACCGTATAAACTGAAGAGTGAGTATCCTCCCAAAATAACTGGCATCGCTGATGGAAAGCAGAGCGTGCGTGCATCCGGCTATCAATTGGACTTGACATCGATCACATCGGGATTACCGGTGAACCGTATTTAGTGATGTTTAACAGAACCGCTATCTTCAATCTTACGGTTGTTGTTCTTTTAGGGTTCCGTACCCAATAGGTAAAACGGGACCCTATTACTAAGACTCCGCCGCCCGTCCATCTGTCTGTCCGTCGGTCACCAGGCGGTATCTCATGGACCGTGATAGTTAGACAGTTGAAATTTTCACAGATGATATATTTCTGTTGCCGCTAATAATGAAAAACAGAATAAAGGGGCTCCCATACAAAAAACTTTTTTTGCTCGTTTTTTGCTACAGACGGTATGGAACCGTTCGTGTGCGAATCCCACTCGCACTTGACTGGTTTTTTATAATATGTTGGATGACGAAATATCTTGTTTTGGAGATTTATTTATTTAACCAGACCCACAAAATGCCAATTACATTGATTACATTAGATACAAATTATGTAAAGCACATTAAAGATAAAATAACATAAATATATAAAACTCTCACACACAGTCTTCTCGCAAATCACCGGGCATTCAGACAATATCTCCTTCAATTCACCAGCGAACAGATCTAGTCCAGCCCCCCTAGCCAAGTTACAATCGACTCGAGTAGGCCATGCCTCCGATTCCTTTGTTCTGACCACGTGACTGAGCGTTGAGATGACTTGGCTAGGGGGGCAGAACTAGATTCAAGGAGAGCGTTGAGTGCGATTAACAATCGCAGAATGGGTGACATACGTCGCGCAACCGTACGGCAATGTGGCACCATATTATGGCGCATAGTCCCTTGAACATCTGACTCGCGTTAAGCCAGCTGCGCCCGGATAGAGCCCCGCTGACCTTTAAATCCATTTTCTTTGCGAAATATTGATTGATTTATACGAGTATATACTATGTACATGCTAAATATCAAAGCCGTTTAAAAGGAGTAGGGAAAACAAGTGAAAAAATATCATGTAGTTAATTTTTTTTTTTTTTGGCGAAAGTTTTTGTGATACGAAAAACAATATGTTGATGATGTTGTATATGGTCGAGTTTATAATAAACATATATTTTTTTCAAACCTATTGACCTAGCCGAAAGTTTCAGAAAGTCACTGTTTTATGGGACTGCTCGGGCGCTAGGGCCTTAAATAATTTATGCCGTCTTGCCCGGCAATGGTTATCGGGAACAAAAATTTTACACGGCTTCCCATGCAAACTGGGCGAGTCGATGGTTCCGTGTATGATCTTGCAGGCAGTTACAAGCTGATCTAAAGCTTGTCTAACCGGGAGCGAAGGCCCAAGCAACTTAGTATATGAGTTCGGTTAGATACAAATACGGATAGCAACTAAACTTACGTTTGTAAAAATACCTTCTTCTTCTTAGCGTGTCGATGGCAAAACTAGTTAATTTCCTTACCTGGCCCAGTATACGGCCACGGCAATGCCGTCCGCTGATGCTGCCATTAGGTGCCTACGTGAACAGGGAACAGGGCACGTGATGCAGGATCGAAGGTGGGACATGGTCTGCGGAGAGACGCCGCACAAACACTGAAGATCGAAATACCTTAAAAATGCTTTTGAACATTTTCTATTACAAGGGGATTTCTCGTAAGGATTCCAAACATAAGAGCTTGAATCAAGTTTGGTTAACAAGTGTGTTAGAGGAAGTCGGATTATCTAGTTGATGGTTTATGAACTCACGACAATTTCTAAGGACATACCCCAACCTGCGAAATGAAATGACTCTTTGGCTAGAAAAATAAAAAAGATCATAAAAAGTAAAGTCAGTATCAAAGAGATTTAAGTAGTATAGCGGCCCTGGCCGCTTCGGGGATTAGCCGGAACAAACAGGCAGATTGACAGACAGACAAAAATCAAAAAAATTGCATTTTTGTTTTAGATATCGAATTTACTTAATATGTAACTAGTGCGCTTCACCATCATCGATTGCATCACTGCTTAGGTGGGATCACAGTTAAGCACTAGTTTATATCATTTAAAAAAGTACTTTCATCTATGCATTTAGATTATCTATACATATAATAAAACAGTAACGAAAGAAAAACTGTACATTGAGAATTTTCAAGAAAAAATAAGTGGCTTTTGTTAGAAAAACGTAACTGATGACAAAAAGTGAATTTTTAGAATTTTTGTCTGTTTGTCTTTTGTCTGTGTGTATGGTACGGCTTCACGCCAAAACTACTGGATAGATTGAATTGAAATTCAGCAAAAATATTCTTTGTAAACCAAGGAAGGCTTTAGGCTACATATTATCACGCCGCATGTTATGGGAGGTAAGCAATATTGATTTTAAAAGGTTTTTGTTCGTAATTGAAGGCACAAAACGACATGTTATTTAGTTCATAAAAAATTAACTCTGGGAACATAATAATCACGCTATTTTTATAAAGGAGCAGGGCAGTAATATTATAAATTGCAAGTTACAACGGGGAATTAAGCGGGGAATTTAAATTTATTAAGTATGTAATTCTTAGAGTTGTTCCTTGCTGCTGTTACCATTTTTTTTATGCAAAAATAATGTAGTTGTATAGTCTGTTAAATTAACGACAATTTAGTTTTTTTCATAATATAATGTGGGTAAATAATATGTAGTTTCCGTTTTCTAACTAGATGGCGTTGGCGTCGAATTAGATCGCGCTATGGTTTCGTTCCCAAAAACTGATGTTATAGGTCCTGATGTGCCGCTCTCATCCTATAGAAACGGGGGCACAACGGGGGTTACCTTTGTTAACTGTGTTGGTTGATGTGTTTAATTTTCTTGTGAAACATTATTATTTTTCTACTTACTAGCAATTGTCACATACTTATTCGATTACTTTTCATTGATTTGAATATCGTTAGTATCGGATTAAGAAGGAATTTTAGCTATGCATTTTAGAAAAAGATAAATCTGTCTCGAAACTCAAGGGTTTCTACGATGCGCAGGTTAGTTCGATCTCTCGAAAGCGACGCAGAGCGTGAACAACGGCTAGGTGCTAACCGTGAGCGTAATGCACTAAGTTTGTTCCCGCAGAAACTAGCACGCAGCGCCAATTACGACTAGAATTTAAACGAGTTCGCACTACTGCTTCTCGATCTCAGGAAAGTGTGGAACAACGAGAAATGCGTTTAGCTATCGACCGGGATCGTCATTCTTTGTATCGCGCATCTGAAACGGGTACACCACGGATAGGTACACAGAGGGATCAGAGGTTGAGTCTTCAGAATATCCGCTCTGAGATTGCTCGATCACTTGAGAGCAGTCAGAAGCGTGAGATACGACTTGCGAGTGACCAAGAGCGTCATTGTTTATCTCGCGCTTCCGAAACGGATACAGAGAGAGAGCAGAGATTAAGTCTTCAGCTTTTCCGCGCTGAGACTGCTTGGTCGCTCGAGAACAGTCAGGAGCGCGATACACGCCAAGCAAGCGATCGCGAGCGCCACGCAGTATCTCGCGCTTCGGAGACTTACACGCAGAGAGACTCGCGTTTAAGCTCCCAGCGTATTCGCACTGCCACATCTCGATCACTTGAGAATCCTGAAGAGCATGAGATGCGCCTTAGTGCAGACCGCTCACAGCATGCTCTAGCTCAGTCTTTGGAGACAGACGAGCAGCGTGAGCAACGCAACGCACTTGCTCGGCAAAGATATCACACACATGCGTGTTGAGGTGTCTGTTCATTCCACGCTCACGAAGCGGAACTTTACACTTGCCCGAATTTCTTGAATCCGCTCAAGAAGCGGATTCAAGAAATTCGGGTAAGTCAATCAGTTGAACAGCGTGTGGCCCAAATTGATCTAGACCGTATACGTCGCAATCTTCGCAATTCATCCTCATCTGATACTGAGTCTATGATGGTTTATGATCCTGAAGTGCAACCGTGGTTCAATAAAGAAAGGAGCGCGTTTTCCTATAATCCATTTATTAATTACATCGAACATTGGCACCATGTCTGAGGTGTGTGCACACTGTCACGCGCGTAAGTGGAAGGGAGAGACCAAGGGAATGTATTGTGCTTCTGGAAAGGTACGACTAAACTCTATGCAAGAGCCACCGGAGATCTTACGAGTTCTTTTGAATGGCGAGCATCCCAAGTCCAGCCATTTCTTAAGCAATACTCGAGCCTACAACAGTGCTTTCCAGATGACTTCATTTGGAGCTCATCAAGTCACTGAATCTGGATTCTCTGGATCAGGGGCAAGTCTACTATCGGATAGGTTTCCTGCTTCCCACCGAAATGCCGAAATTTTTGCAAATATATTTCATTGCAGATTTTGCTGAACAGGCTAATGTCCGATGCCGACATATTCCTAATTTAGACTTGAGCCTTATAAGGGGATTACAAAAAACTCTGCACAGTGTCAACCCATACGTTACCGATTTCAAAACCGCTCTAGAATCGGTGCCTGAACACGAGCACGATAATTTTAAGGTCTCGCTGCAGAGAAATATCATTGAGGCGGAAATTCTAACGGGTTGTGGTGTCGGCGAGACAGTGTTTATACCACGTATACCACTGATTCCCCACAATTACCCCTTTCAATTCAAGCGCGTTTCCTGTGAGCGTGTGCTTCGACGTGACAATAAATAAGTCGCAGGGGCAGACACTGAAGGCGACTTCAGGTCGAGCTGCTTCTCACACGGACAACTTTACGTCGCTTGCTCCCGCGTCTGATTCGCTGCACGTATTGAATGAGACCGAGAGAAAAACAACGAACGTTGTTTACACAGAAGTGTTACAGTAAATTATAACACTTCTGTTACTCGACGTCTCCTAAACTTCCTTATTAACCTGACGCCTCTTACCAGTAAATTAACTACATAACTTTCAAATTTTGAGTTTACTAAGCCAAATAGTTTTTGAGGAATCTATGCTATAGTTATAGTATGGGAAGCATCTTAGAGTGTTTCTGTAAATCAACAAACTATTACTAAATATATAAGCCCAGCGACACTAATATAACATAATTATATAGGAATGACGTCTTAGCAAAAGTTGTTTAGTCTGATGGGCATTTCCTGTTGACTTACAAAAATGAAAGATCTGGAACGTCTCGAATCGTCTCGCGCATCACGTTGTTTTCCTATCTCCGGGCTCTTAGAATTCGACATCAGACTTTTCAGATTTTCGATTTTGACGACCCCGTTGTCGCTGGCATAAGCAACAGGATCCGCGTACGAAGTCGCGGGCAGAAGCTAGTATTTATTTATACTAAAAGTAGATTTAAAAAAAAATGCTATTTTGATATTACAAACAGACACTTAAATTTTCTCATATTTACCTATAGATCATCACCAACTTTATTATGGCAAACGTCCTCTAAAAATTAATATAAATGTAATTAAAAAATAAATAATAACTTTACCTTAAAAGCTGGTGAATGTTTTTTTTTTTAAATAGCTTTGTTAAACTGCAACAGGCGTACCTATATATGTATACCTAAACCCGTGTCCCGTTTTAATTTTTTAAAATAAATGGACAGTTTAAGAATACCTCAATTTAAAGCTTTCTCGTTGCTACTTTCACGAAACAATTTTAATTACCTATCTAGAACCCTAGAGAGACATGTTTAGTAAAAAACAAGCTGCAATGTAAACTGGATCTCCTACTACCTTACCCTCTATTGTGATCTCTCTTTGGTCGGATTTCTGAATATTACGGAAACCCGACCAGACCAGGTCCAGATCAGGACCAGGACCAGACCACCCGGACCAGGACCCAATCCAAGTCGGGTTTTAGTTAGGTTTTGTTTTTTATTTTGAGTTAAGAACGTCGCCAAATTTTGACAGGTTCTCAGCCTAAAGTAATGTTTGAGAAATACTCAACTTCAAATGCATAAATCAGAAATCGGGGGTCTATCACAAAAAGCTTTGCTGGGAGAAAACTTAAAAATTAACCTGACTGCGTATCATGGTCGGATGCTCTCTCTGTTTCAGGCGTTGAGTCAGCTGTCAACGTTTCGGTCCAACGACTATCGGATCAGATGCGGGTCATCCAGCGTAATCGTATGTTGGATGACGCCGTACTTGATAGACTGCGCCTGGAATCACAGAGTAGCCGTGTTTCACCAGCTACACCACCGGCCGCGGTGCAACGTCTACCCACTGCTTCACCGCGACCCGACCACGTTGGTGACGCCGATGATGACGCGGCTATATCTGTGAGAACCCAATGCAATGAACGATTGAGGGGTGCTTTGGAGGACGCATTCGCACACGCACGCGCCAGGGTAGCCCGAGATACTTCATAAGATTTTTTGCCATTGGCAAGTCAGTGTCAGTTTGTATGTTGATTAAAATATAATTGGCGGCCGCAAAATGTATTTATTAATAGAATTGTAATCATAAAATCATCAATATAACCTAACTAAGTGCAAGATCTATTAATACAGAATGTGGCTCTACATAATTTAAATAAATAAAGAACATGTGTTTTGAACACTGTTCTCCTGTATTGATTAAAATATTCCGCTGCTGATTTGCGGTGGGATCTAAAAATAGATCACCCTTTCAGCGTGCCTGGGTGTCGCCGGAGAATTACCAACGTTTAATCAGGTAGAAAGTAGATGGTAACCGCTTCAATTAAATATTTGTACCTTCCATCAAATGTTCGTAAGCAATTTCAAGAATCTAGTAACTAGATTATAAGTGAATTTCTGAAACATCCATAGGTATAGTGGTGATTTTGGAGAAGTCAGAAAGTGCCAAACTTAAGGTAATAAAGTCGGCGTTCTAGCCGTATTAGAATCCCATGGCCTGGCACGCGACGATGGCAAGAGACCGGACGGCATGTCGTTATTCCCATGGAAGATGGGTAGCCCTTTAGTATGGGACGCTACTTTTTTCGGTACTCTTGCGCCTTCCCATCTTCCTAGCTCGTCGTGTTGTGCTGGTGCTGCCGCTGCGGAGACCACAAGCGGTGGAAATATAATACCTTGTTGGAAGTTATATTTTTGAACCCCAAAGGGTTGAAACTCTCGGATTTTGGGGTCCGAATGCTCACAAGTTGTGTAAAGATCTGTCGAAACGTCTTGTTGATTCTTCACGTGACCCATGGGCTGGCTTTTACCTCGGACAGAGCATAAAAGCATTGCCATACCTACAGCGTGGCAATACCGCCAGTCTTTTGGGCACATTACCAGTTGACAGCGATGTGGAAGTCTTTTGACGCCATATTTTAGTTAGTTTTTAGTTGTAATTAGTTTACCGTTTTTTTTTTTTACTGAAGACGAAGCGTAGCATTTGACACCGGCCTCATAAAAGTTGACGTATAAAAGAGTTTTTAAGGCAGTAGAGGAACTTACAATACATGGAGGATCAGAGGAGGAAAATAAAAACACCTTTAACAAATATAAAAAGTTCTAATGGAAAAGCTTCCGAGAGAATGCAAAAATCTATGGAGTGATAAAGACAAGTACATAAGAGTTAATAAAACCCAACATGACAGAAGTGTCTCATATAGTGACAGACTCATCTCTTTACTAAACAATATCGTTGAATAATGTATGTGTGTCGCCGCGCCCCATTAACTTAGGGGACGATCGCACCAAAATCCAGTGGCGTATTTACCCATAGCCAAGATGGATACGGCCCTGGGCGGCAAACTGCTAGAAGAAGCCCAAGCCACTCCTGTCAGAAAACGCTAGCGTTCCGCCTCGCAATATCTTGTTTGCCAAAATCAAATGTAACTTTTCGGAGGTTGCTATAAAATTTCACTCGCTTATGCATCATGGTTGATTTTTATGCATGTGTAGACAAATTCCTTCTACATAATCTATACATATAATAAAACAGTAAAATGGTGGAGCGTTGGTATTAGTTGGCGAAAAAACTACTGAACCAATCCTGTTCAAATTTTGCATACATAATCCTTATAGGCCGGGTCAACTGTTAGGCTACATATTATCACGCTATTTGCTATGGGGGGTGAGCAATAATCCAAAATGTCGACATTGAACGACATTTGCCACGTTCGATCCCCAGCTACAGTTAAAAATTTTGTCATTATTTTATCTTCCTTTTTGTAATAAAATAACTTTTACCATTTTTTCAAAATAAAATTGACATTTCTATTCGATATCTTCTAAATATTTTGTAAAAACTAATCAAAACACATAATAAAATCAAAGCGGCGAGTAAAATCACGTAGTAAAATGTAAATATGGCACAACGCCATCTAAAGACTGAAAGTAGAAATAATGATGACAATGATAGTTGAACGTCATATTTGATAGATGGCATTGTGTATTTTACGTAATTTTCTGAGTGGCGGAAGAATGACCATCGCCCAAGTTTGCAGACAGTTTTATTGTTTAAAATTGGGCGAAAACCGTTATGATTAAACTGGAGTTAGACGGAGACATTTTTAATCCTACTGCTTTTTTTCCCCGTGGTTGTAACAAACTAATTGACCGTGATTATTCAAGGGATACCAACCAAAGGCGATAACAATAAATACTTATATGTATTTAATTATTGACTTTAAAATAACATGGCCAAATTTTCGGAAGGGGTAGCATGGCACCTTGCGTTGGAAGGCCCCCAGGTAAACCAGGTGAGGGTCGCGGGAATCCGATGGATGCGAGACGCACAGGACCGGTAATTATGGTGACACTTGGGGAGGCCTATGTCCAACAGTGGACGTCTTTCGGCTGAAATGATAATGATAATGATGGCACCTTTATTTTTCTTTTTTTAAGGGTGGAAGTCATCCAATGACTTCTCCCACTCTGGTTGGAGCGGGAAGGCGTGTCAAACTTTTACTGACTAAAACCACACCTGTGTCCTTCAGTTGCCCTTTGCGACATCTCTTTGAGGAGCGCGTGGATCACTACGCGCTGTTGACGACTGGGCTCGGTCCGGTCAATTACCGGACGGCCGGACGGCTGTGGACGACCGATTGCTGGATGTCCGCGAGCCCGCGTTTACCGTGGCTGGTCGTCGGGGTCAGAATCTCGGCTCGGCGTGAGGACGTTCGTTCCCTCACGCGTCCTCCTCCTTCACTAGCATTACGGCTTTGCAGAAGGAGGCGACCGCCTGCCATTCCTCCTCGCTCTGGACCATAGCCCAAAGTCACAAGGCCCGGTGCGAGAGGTGACTGACGCCGATTGCCTCCACGAGGACAACACACACCTCTGTGTGCTCCACTGTGTCCTCCGGGATGATGGCACCTTGCGGCCTAATAATGGTGTGTTTTATTATTAGCAGTCACTGCTTCATATAAAACTGGGTCGAAAGGTTTGCGTTCCTGATCACAGTTCGACAACGTATGATGTATCTCAGATTCCTTGCAGCCTTACGTCGACATCCGTACGTTACCTCCTTGCAGTGAGTGGTGACCAACACTGGAACCACCCTCTGAGGGAGGCCAGTCTCAGGGATAACACTAATCGGCTGCTACATTTGTTTACCGGAATTTAATTGTTTTATGGATACACAAGCTCAGGACTGTTGAGGGTGTTTCACGCGGTTTCTGTTCCGGATTCGGTTGGAAGTACTCTGATATTACCATTTTACAAATCGCCCGGAGGACCCGTTGTAGCATGCGGTGGAGGTCTATCCTGCTTGGGTGAACCGCCGTGTCTTCATAGAGGCAATCGGCGTCAGTGACCTCTCGGTTTGGCCATCAATATGCGAGTTCGATTGGACAGGGATACACGCGTTCAAGATTTCACCGAAATTCATCCAAAAGTTGGAGACTCTTCATAGGGTAGTTCCTACTATGGAATAACATTTATCTGATATACGAGGACGTCAGTCAAATACACATAAAAAAATCCTAGATAAATGAACAAGTAATTTTTACGCCCCAAATGATCAAGCTGCAACAATTAATTCAAGCATGCTCTCGCAAATTCTTCATAAGTACTGTTGTGGAGGAAGATAGTTGATGATGATGGTAATTTTTGGATTCACTGGCTTTTTGGCTTTGCACCATCAGTGCAAACGTTATCCAGCTGAAGGTCGGTGTCCCGATTATGTTCCTTCGTTTACCTCTACCAAAGCTGTCTGACGGCTTAAACTCTTCAGTGAAACATTATTGAGGCAAAAATTTTACAGGAGGTAACTCTTTCGAACAATCTCGCAGCCTTAGCAGACATTGGCCCTAGAGGGCCCTATCCATTTGCTGACATCTTTATGAGTCGCGCGTAGATTACTACGCGCCGTCGATTCAGGATTGCTTTGACCAGATGACCGGACGGCTCCACCGCAATCGCCCTGCGGCTTTCAACACCTGGAGCATCACTTCCCTCATCATCCCTCATAGTTTCAGCCACCTTCTTCGATCGTAGTGCTTCACTGAAGGAGGCTACTGGTTGGCATTTTTTCCACTAATCGCCTCCATGAGGACACGGCGGCGCCGGCGCTCCTACCAAGCGGGACTGACTTCCACCGTAAGTTCCATCGTATTCTCCGGGCGATCCGCACAATGGTGAGACTCGAGTGTTTCTTTTTGCTGAATTCGATACAGATACCTCCCAAAACACCCACATCCGGTGAGTCCTGCACAAAGAGAGGATGCCGTGACGCCTCTGTAGCCACTCCTCAAAGACAGGCATTACCGCTGCGATTGTGACGTGCTCACTGTGACAATGTTGTTTTACCGGAACATAAACCAGAAACATACATAAACTAGTGCCTTTTCCCTTGGGGTAGGCAGAAATGCCAACTGCTACGACCCTTACATACTCTTTCTATTCATTGACGTTCATACATCTGGATCTGGTCGAGTACATAACATGTATCCTGAAGGTAATTTGCGTTTTTACCTTTAACAGTTTTATGTGAAAGTACAATAAATAATTACGATGCTTTCAGAATTAATTGCAAGCACAGAATGATTGTACAGTTTTACCAACTTAACGTAGACGAAGTCGCGGGCAACAGCTAGTTATACATATAGAAGTCTCTTCGCATAGGCTACATTTCTGCATAAGCGCCACGCTTTTTTTCTTTCACCTGTATGTATAAATGAATTATATAATTTATACCTACTTTAAATATAATAAAATTTATAATTCAAATATAATTAAAAAATAAAACAAAAAAAAATCCATTTTGTTTTATTCATTTTTAACTAGAATTTTCGACAACATATAATGCAACCCGAAGAGCAAACATTTTCGTACTTGCTTCACTCGCTCTCGCGTAATTTTTAGAGATGTTTACAATGGATTGTTTAGAGAAAGGTGCAAACCAGGAAGGGTGGAACGCTATGACGTAGACCTTTACCTAGCAACGGTACAATATGTAGATTAACAAAAAAAATAGGGACATACATACCTGTATGGCCCGGGGCGTCAATTACTTAAGTACGCTACCGCTATAGTGACGTCAGACTGCGTTTGACAAGCTTTATCACAACAGGCTGGATTTAAAATTCGAACACACATCGGGGGGCCAAGCCGAGCGCGAAGCAAACACTGCCGTACCATCCTTTACTGGAACCATTTCGCCGCATTTTCAGACCCCTATTTGAGAACCTCTGGATAAGACCGGAACGCAGAAATTTTCGTCATCCAGTAAGCTATAATCACATACTTAAAATCTAAAATTTCAAGTCTGTAGGTCATTTAGTTCCGACGTTAAGCAAAAGCAAAGTTTCGCATTTATGACTCTCACTCACTCATGATCATCAGAATAGAACTAGTACTTCCTATAAAGTCAGAGAGCTGAAATTTGGTACAGAGTTAGGGTTTAATGGCCACATAAAGGAAAAACTATAAAAACTAGGATAATCAAAGACCTGGAGTACCTGGTGACCCTGATTAGAAAACACAAGAGCCCAACCAAACTCGACCGACAGTTCGACAACGACGACGACGATTGTTGAGATCGACATACCGCCTTTACAAAAAATATTCAACTTGGTGGGCCGCTTCATTTGATGTCAAAAATCGAAGGTCTGAAATATCTGATGAAGAACCCTCAGCTGGTCTCAGCTGTATTAGAGATATGGGAATGCCCCCTTCTACTATTGGTACATAAAAAAATCGACTGTCATTGCAAAAATCAATTTGCCCACGTTTCTACAAAAAGAAGTGAAATCCCACCCAAAACATTCTGTAAAAAACTAGCCAAGTCTCGATGGAGCTGCTTGTTTATCTCTAAAAAGTAATGAAATCTAGTCTAAGGTTCCTTACTGCGATTTCTTTATTATTATAGTTAATGTTGTGTGACTTGGCCGTGACGGATGTCCTCAAGCCGCCAGCCGCCCAGCCGCCGAGATTCTGACCCCGGCTACCAGCCACGGTAGACGCGGCCTTGCGGACGTCGAGCAATGGGTAGCTTGCCGTCCGGCCGTCCGGTAATTGATCGGACCGAGCTCAGTCGTCAACAGCGCGTCGTGCGATCCATGCGCTCCTCAAGATGTCAGCAAACCGTAGGGGCCCAGCAGGGCCGATGTCCGCCAGCTAGAACCGCGGAGAATTTCTGAAAAGGAAATCCGCAACTGAAGGAGCAACACAGGTGTGGTTTTAGTAAGTAAAAGTCTGACACACCCTCCCACCCAGAGCGCGAGAAGTCATTAGATGATTTCCACACTTAAAAAAAAAACGCCCACTCCGCCAGGAGTGTACGACTGAGAACCCTTACAAACTGCATTTTAATTAAACAAAACTCTTTAATAACCTTCGTCTTTAAAACTTCCAATAAACTTTCGCGTAGATATTGATATAAAAACAAATCAGTAACAGGAGCAGTGCGACCATACGATTCTACCGATCATTAAAACTTTTATTTATCAAACGGCGCGTGGCGACGCGATGGCGCCTGTGCCTCTACTCACCCCCGGAACATCGCCAAACTTATACGACGGTACAAAGATGTTGAAACGAAGGAAGTGGCCAGAATAGTACAGACGAATCATAGAGTTATGGTTTTTTTTTGGTAGGAAAATCATCTAATGACAAATCACGCTCTTGGGCGGGGCGGGAGATAGTGTCAGACTTTTCTGACTGAAAACCCACTCCTGTTCCTTCGTCCCAGGTTTTCGTTTTCACACTACCCATGGCCCCAGTAGGCTTCGACCCTGCTGGGCCCCTACGATTTGCAGACATCTCCCTGAGGCGCGCGTGGAACGATATGTGCCGTCGACGACTTGGGCTTGGTCCGAACGGTTACCGGACGGTCGGACGGCGAGCCACCCATTGCTCGCCGTTCGCAAGCCCGCGCCTACGGTGGCCGAAAATCGGGATCGGAATCCCGGCGGCGGTTAGGGCGTGAGGACCGTCGCCTCGCGCGATCGGCCGCCTCCGTTGCTAGCATTACTGCTTCACAAAAGGAGGCGACCGCCTGCCACTCCTCCTCACTCCGGACCATGGCATGTACCAAGGCCCGAGTAGAGTTATGGTGGATATTTATTTGGCAGTGAAGTCAATAGTACGGAAGCTTTAGATCGAATGAACGAGCGAAGTGTCACTGTCACTTTGACAGAAACCGGGCTGAAGTTTGCGCGGACTGAGCAGATTAGTTCCGACCGCAGAGACGCGGGACTCTTTTCTCTGTCGGCAGCCGTGTGTACAACATCTAGTCTGGAAACTGTCTCACGGCGTGACCTAAAGCTTACATCATACTAAATCAGTTGCGTGGTTTGGAATACTTTGTTTATTGCTCGTTACCCACACATCTGACTCATCCACAAAATAGAATGACTTCTTACGCTTATGCGCGAGTGGGCGTGTCAGACTTTTACTGAGTAAAACCCATTATGTTCCTTCTTTGCTTTCGTTCTCTTTCGCACAACCCATGGGTCGCGTCCTTGGGTATCTAATGATCTCAAGCGGCTTATGATGACATAGACCGTGCTCATACTTTGTCGTGACGACAGATAATCGTGTAGTTTTAAGTATAGTTGCTTAAATATTTAAATGGAGGTTTTCAAATATAGGCGACACGATTAACAGTCGTCTACGACCTTTTTTGCGGTGCCTACAGATTTTGGGAACGGCAGTCAATAAAAATTTGTCAAGACCAATCCGTGACGGTCAAACGTGTTTCGTTGTTGCGACTATCTGTCGTGGCCACAACAACCTTTTGTTATATTGGGATCAACTAGAGTCGATAGTCGTCCGACGACAAATTACGACGAAGTTTGGTTGCCGTTTCTACAGGATATTTGGTTTTAATAAGAAACTTTTTACAAAAAAAATACAACCGACTTCAAAGTAAAAAAAAACTCTGAAAAGTGCAAAATAACTTTAATTTCGGAAGTCGGTGTTTCTATAATAGTTTTGTCTCTTCGTTATTTAACACCGACTTCCGAAATTAAAGTTATTTTGCACTTTTCAGAGTTTTTTTTTACTTTGAAGTCGGTTGTATTTTTTTTGTAAAAAGTTTCTTATTTTACACTTTTTAGTTATGGTACCACCACTAAAAAGTACCCCTCAGCCAAACATAAATACCTTATAACCAGAGTGCATCTCATGACAATTCTAATAATCCCAAACACGGTTAGATTACATTAATTTATTACAGAGTTCCGGTGCCTAACTTCAGGCTTCATCATCAGATCAGTTCGATATATTCCCTCTCTACTTTCAGTCAGTCATCGACTACATGTATAAACAAAGCAATTTTACTTGTTACGACGGTTCTGCTGTGATCCTATGAGGAGTTCTGTTCCATATCTTCGAAGTTCATGATCAGATCATAACAATATTTCTATGGGACCAACTCGGAAGCATAAACTTTCAATCAAAAAAAATTTTTTTTAAATCGGTCCACAATTGACCGAGAAATCGGTGAACATACATAAAAAAAAAAAATAAAAAACATACATTCAACCGAACATATAACCTCCTCCTTTTTGAAGTCGGTTAAAAACAAGGCACTTCCAGAAATCCTATATGAATACATTTTTCATAGAACGTATAGCGCAAGCAAAATGCGTACGGAACGCCACTTTCTGCTAACCGAAATTGCTCAGGGGCCGGCCATACAACTTAAGTGATTGAAGATTTCTCCTCAGCGCAAAATGTATGGACGTCATTTACTTATTGATATAAAACGTGACCAAGAAATAAGACATCGGATTGATTTATTGTGTTCAGATAAGAATTAGATAAATTACTTGTTTATTCATGTACAGGGGCGCCGCCGGCTTTTAGAAAACCTCATGGGTGCTCATGCTAATTTGATGACTCGAAAAAGTGGCGAAGTGTGAGAAGAGAAATGCACACTAATCGGCCGACAAATAAATAAATGTCGTACTTACATACTGCGTACTACATTACTAATTATGTTTGATAAAAATGTAAAATGAAACCATTATATAAAAATGAAACTAGTGTTTATTATCAAGAAATATTAATAGTAACCTAAAAGGTGATTACTGATCTGTTTCTTGATGTCTATTCTCAGGGGTGCTCGGCACCCACTGTTTATGTCTCATGGGTGCTCGAGCCCCCGAGCACCCAGGCAGTCGGCGCCCCTATTCATATAGCTAGTGTACATAAATAACAATATTTTAGCTCATGTTCTCAAGTTCTATTCTATATTGTCAGCTGTCTAGAATGTCAAGCATGCGAACGAGAAAGAGGGATGGAGGATGGAGCTATACACCCTATATAGCTTCATCCCTTTAACAGTTCAGTTTAGTGTAGGAACTAGGGATGACGAGCAATGAGCAGCTTGTCAGTTAACAGGGCTATTGGTTATTAATTTAATTACACAAATGGCCATAATCCTAGCTAATGCGAACCTAATACATTACCTGCCGTTACGTAATGTGATTGCTTCGTATGGACATTAGAGTTATGTGTACATATCTGCTGAATACTCTCCGGTTATATTACTAAACGTATTCATCTATTCTAGGCAGCTCTGTATTCAGACTGCCAAACACGTTATCCTGCAGTTGGCAACAATGAAATCCAAGACGATGGTTCATGGTGTTCTAAATTCAAATTCAAATAAAGGGCAGTATCGTAAGAGGTAGACGGACTCGATTTTTATTATTGAATTGAATCATTAACTCATCTACACAAATATTATCAAGAGGTAAAGTTTGTGATTTTGTTTGTATAAAGTAATCTCTAGAATTACTGAACCGATTTTGAAAATTCTTTCACCAGTGTAAAGCTACATTATTCCTGAGTGACATAGGCTATATTTAATTGTAATCTATCTATATAAAAGGAGAAAGTGACTGACTGACATATCAACGCAGAGCCGAAACTACTGGGACCAGGAGCACAAGAAGGAGGAGAGGGAGGGGGGAGGGATTTGGCACAAGGTGTTTTCTTTAGGTCGTAGGCGACCACTAAGAGAGGGTTTTCCAAAATTCACCTCCTAAGGGGATGAAAATGTGGCAATGGGCAGGGCACATTGCTCGCAGAACAGATGACCGTTAGGGCCGAAAGGTTCTGGAGTGGCGACCACGTACCAGAAGACGCAATGTTGGAAGGCCCCCTACAAGGTGGACCGATGACCTGGTGAAGGTTGCGGGAATCCGATGGATGCGAGACGCACAGGACCGTTCATTGTGGCGACATTTGGGGGAGGCCTATGTTTGTATGGAGAAACCTACTTTCACGCGGGCGAAGTCGTTGGCAAAAGCTAGTTAATAATAAGTTTTTACCCCAAAAATATTTCAGGTCCGGTGAAGCGGGCACGAGTCAGCTAGTTCTTCATAAAGTAAAGCCTAAATAACTTCATACAAAATCTATTTAAATTCTAACTTGTCTATGGTCAACCATAAAAACTTAAGTACATGACGTTATGACGAATAAATTCCATTACATTTTTATTTTTCAATAAATCTGTGTATCCGATCCAATATCATCAGAAGCTAAATTGCGTTTTTTTTCTGTAGACAAACGGTCAATTGAAAATAATATTCGTTCTACATAAGTATGATGAACGAGGCAAAACGGAAAAGAATCTGCTTTCCTTCCGTCAGCTGTTTTATTGTGTCTTGTTTTGGCACGCTTTGCCTCTATTCCGCTTGAGATTTCCCCACATTTCCATCTTTAATACCAATTTTATTTAAACATGTCTGTATTAAGCACCTATTGGAAAAAATATTTAGCAATTATGTTATTATTAGGTTGAAAAGTATATTAATTCCAATGCTAATTTGACTATTAAAAATGATTGTTCGAATTAGCATTTTAAATTCATGTCTACGAAAATATTCTACGGTGGCCTAGCGGCATCAAATAATATTTAGAAAGAATTTTGTTTCATTGTATATTTTTATTACTATTTTTATGGCTTCTTAGTAATCGTTAAGAATATAATTAAATTATAATAATGTTAAACCGTTAAATGCTTAAGATTTTATACCATAAAAAGCTCTCTCTATGTGTGTATCCGATCGTGTTATTACCATAGCCGAAGTTCCAAACCACAGTGTTCCCAGTGGTCAAAATGTTCCGAATTCCGGATGTAACTAGTTTCGCGAGCTATCGTTTCGCAACTTTTATATTTTGTTGGCGCCGAAAACGCGAATGTGTGTGAATGGTGCAAAGCAAAAAAAAATACATTTTTCTGATTTCTTTTTGTTTCACACTTTTTGTTAGAATGTGACTGCTAAAACGAAGGCAATATGTTGGTATCTACTACATGATTAAACGAAACGAAAAAAATTCGATCAGTCATTGAATTTATAGAAAATTCTGTTGACTAAAGATAGCGGAATGTCTTTGGGATAATAAATTAAACAGTTTCCACTGAGGTTTTTTTTTAGATGGGAAATCACCCAATGACTAAGGGCGTGACAGACTTTTGTTGACTAAAACCCACTCTTATGTTCCTTCTTTGTTTTTAGTCTCAGGGCAGTTAATACTGTAATATGAAAATATTGTAAAAACCACTTTTTTTAAAAGAGTTTAAGGAGTTTCTTGCCGGTTCTTCTCCATAGGAAACGACCAATTTGGAACCGAGCACTAGCTTCTGACGTTTTATAAGTGCCCATGTAGGCCTATGTGAAATAAAAACTTTTGACTTTGACTTTTTGGTTTTGAGGGCCCCGGAGTCACCTTTCAGACGACTCATAGTTTCCACTAATGTTATGTATGTATATTTCTTTACCTTATGTAAACATACACACATATACAATACCGCGACCGGACAGATACTGAGGAGCCGGGTGAGTTGTATGTATCATAATTAATAATTCATATCACGTTTTGCTTACCTCAGCCCCGGCCTCACACACAAGTTAGTGAGTTAATATAATCTGATAAGGTATTTACCTCCAAGCACTGTTACAAACCAGTGTGCCAACCGTCCTATATTGAGATGAGTCAGTAGGTGGCATCATCATCATCATTTCAGCCGAAAGACGTCCACTGTTGGACATAGGCCTCTCCCAAGCGTCTCCACAACGACCGATCCTGTGCGTCTCGCATCGACTTTCACCAGGTCGTCGGTCCACCTTGTGGGAGGCCTTCCAACGCTGCGTTTTCCGGTGCGCGGTCGCCACTCTAGAACCTTTCGGCCCCATCGACCATCCGTTCTACGAGAAATGTAACAGTAGGTGGCATAACAGCGCTAGAATAGGGGTCAAATCATAAAATTAACTGAAATTAAAAAACAAATAACCCTCCTTATCCAATAACCGACTCGCAATGGCATCATAAATAGAAATATCAAATGGATCCAAACACGATATGGATTACTAACAGCAGCTTCTCCTGCGTGAAAGTAAAAACATAATTATCCCAAGGGAAGATACTCCCGGGATAAAAATGCCTGCTTTTCTAGAACATAGTCTACCGGTGTGCCGAATTTCATCCAAACCTATTCAGTAGTTTCAGCGTAAAGGAGTAACAAACATGGACACATACAACATTATTTTATTTTGTGCGAAACCTGAATATAGTTTGTTCAGAATCAATAACTGAATGGATTCTAATAGTTTTTACACCATGTTATAAAAAGGTCACAAGTTGGTAACTATCGGCACTAAATAGAATATAGGTCATAGCAGGCATTAGGCGCCAGCAAACAGTTGGGTGCAAGTGCAAAACAACCCCTCAGTCGCCTGGATGGCCCGGTGACTATGTATTTTTGCTGACATAACAAGCTTAAAACTTTGTGATTTTTCATGATACTGTTATGAAATTTTGTACATAGATTCTTTACATAGAAATACTAAACACGTGTTTCGGGTTTCGCATTTACTAAAACTAATGTTGTATACATACAAACTTTCGACTTTATCCATACTAATATTATAGATGTGAAATTAACTCTGTCTGTCTATCTGTTACGCTTTCACGGAAAAATACTTAAAATACTGGACCGATTTTGATGAAATTTGACCCAGACCAAGCTTGAACTCCAAGGCTACAGGCTACTTTTTATCCGTCTTCGACTTCGACTTCGCATCCACAGTAACCAACATTCACGCGGTCGTAACCAGTGGCAGAACCTAGTACATAATACTAGTACGATTTCAAGAATATTAGGTACTTACCAAAATAAATATTTTTCCTAAAACGTGTTCAATTTTAAGTAAACTATTTCCTCCGACTGGCAAAATCGGTGTCAGTAAATCGGGACAAGTAATTAAAATATAGGTAGATAGGCAATCAATCGATTAATTAGCTGCCAGTCCCGACGTATCGCTATATCACTAGTGAAATATTAAATCGGCAACTAGAACCAATTTGGGCAACTTAACGAACGAAATACGTGTTGCCAATTATATAATTGAAGTAATACTAGTTCGTTTAAATTGGAGCGAACTAGAACGACCACGTTAGGATTCGAATTTCGAATGGCTTCCCATTTGTTTTATTCGAAACTATTTTAATTTGCATAGTGGTTTTATAGTATAAAAATTTTTAGCCATCCCAATAAATTGTATCTATAAAATAAGCAAGTTGAATGATAAATAATTATAATGTCCTTTTGATTTCTTAGAGTTAATATGGTAAGGTCATGACATGAGTGTAGAGATAAAAAAAGTGGTCAAGTGCGAATCGGACTCGTGCACTAAGGGTTCCACAAGGTACCGTCCGTAGCAAAAAACGGCAAAAAAAAACACGTTTATTGTATGGGAGCCCCAATTAAATATTTATTTTATTCTGTTTTTTGTAATTTTTGTTATAGTGGCAACAGAAATACATCATCTGTGAAATTTTCAACTGTCTAGCTATTACGGTTTATGAGTTACAGCCTGGTGACAAAAGGACAGACAGACGGACAGAAGGACAGCGGATCTTAGAAATAGGGTCTCGATTTACCGTTTGGGTATGGAACCTTAAAAATTAGCAAGCGTCGTAAAGGAAACAATCAAGTAGGTGGAGTGACCATCATCCTAGGTTGACTGGTATTGTTCATTGCAGCTAAAATTCGCGAAGCAGCTAAGTAAACCGAGACCGAGCCCAAATCGTCGACGGCGCGTATTGTTCCACGCGTGCCTCAGGGAGATGTCAGTAACCGTAGGGGCCCAGCAGGGTCGAAGTCTACTGTGGCCATGGGTGATGCGAAAGAGATCCCCGGGGCCCTAGAAAAATGGCAAAGAATTAACGGGAGTGGGTTTTTAGTCAGTAAAAGTCTGACACTATTTCCCGCTCCGCCCAAGAGCGAGGGATGTCATTAGATGATTTTCCCACACGAAAAAAAAAAAAAGCTAAGTAAACCGAGGTGGCTCCGACTTTGCGAGTTGTAAGTCGTGGGTTCAGACCCAGCTAGGCCCATTACTTTGTGTATATTATTTCATCACTAGTGATCTCAAAACGCGAAGGAAAACGTCGTGGGGAAACCGACATGTGTAAGTACTAAAACTTCAAAGACATGTGACATCTGCCAACACGCACTGGGCCCACGTGCTTTACGGCCCGTCCCGTAGAGAGGAGACCTGAGTCCCAACAGTGGGAACATTGAAAGGCTGATTATATGCAAGGTAATACCAAAAAGGATCACGATACATGTCGATTCAAGACAGCTTTATGTCCTTATTTCCGTTTTTAGGGTTCCGTACCTCAAAAGGAAAAAACGGAACCCTTATAGGATCACTTTGTTGTCCGTACATCTGTCTGTCTGTCTGTCAATACCCTTTATCTCGGGAACGCGTGGAGATATCAAGTTGAAATTTAAACCATATACGCAGGTCTGCGGTCCCTTGAAGCTGTGACAAAATCAAACTTCTAAGTTAACGAAAAAACAAGATTTGCAGACCGTTTATGTCGCAAAAAAGTATATTTCGACACTCTCAAGGGAATCAAAATTCATAGGGTACTTCCCGTTGACCCAAAATCCTGAAAATTGGCATAAAGCAAGGTCTTATAGCACAAGTATAGGAATAAATCTGAAAACAGTATTTTTTTTGCGATTCGGAAAAATCTTCGCGACTCCAGAACTATTTACATTGGTGAGTTTGTACGGAACCCTCAGGGCGCGAGTCCGACTCGCACTTGCCCAGTTTTTTTAAATTAAGAATGTCAACAAATGTAGGAGGGTCAATGACCGTTATTCCAAGTTTATCTGGCGCCTACCTTAACTTAATAGTGTTTAAACACGCGCGCCTCAAAGAGATGTCATTAAACCGCGCGTAGGGGCCCAGCAGGACCAATGCCTGCTAAGGCCACAGGGAATTTCTGAAAGGCAAACCGTAGTCCTTAAACGCAAAGGGCAACTGAAGGAAACAGGTGTGGTTTTAGTCAGTACAAGTCTGATACGGCCTCCTGCTCCACCTTAGAGTCATTTGATGATTTACTAACTCAAAAAAATGTGTAGATATATAATATCCCGTAATATAGGTACCTACTACTTTGGTACGCTGCATGAAGATGCTTTGACTGCATTCTTCAGCCAAGAAATTAATTACTTTGAAAAAAAATGTAAATTTTATTTTATATTTTCTTTCATTGATGTGAGGACTTTGTAGATTGTTTTTAGGGTTCCGTACATCAAAAGGAAAAAACGGAACCCTAATAGGATCACTTTGTTGTCCGTCCGTCCGTCTGAACGCATGGAGGTATTGAGTTGAAATTAAAACCATTTACTCAGGTCTGCGGTCCCTTGAAGCTGTGAAAAAAACAAACTTCTGAGTTAACGAAAAAAAGATACGGCCGTTAATGTCGCAAAAAACGTGTATTTCGACACTCTCAAGGGAATCAAAATTCATAGGGTTAACTTCCCGTTGACCTACAATCCTGAAATTTGGCATGAAGCAAGGTCTCATAGCACAAATATAAGAAAAAAACTATACTGCTGAGATCAGACAGAGAGATGGACAACAAAGTGATCCTATAAGGGTTCCATTATTTCCTTTTGAGTTACGGAACCCTAAAAAAAGTTTCGGTCAGAAGGTCATCTTAGTTCTAAATTTTACATCCTGTAACAAAGTTCTTTGTCATACTTTGATAGGACGCCTGTTAGAACCTTGTCGCATTACGCTTCAACGCTGCCGCTCTCGTGATTGCTCATATGAGAGAGCAATAATTAATTAAACGCCATTTTGATTTTTCGTTTCGAACGAGTTCGGTTATTTGTTTACGTTTACAGAATTTCAGTTTGTTTATCAAGAAATTTCTTTTGAATCGAAGATTCTTGGGGATTGAAAACTGTGGAAATATATTCCAAAAAGCTAGAATTATTTTGACTGGGCTGTTGGACTAGTGGTTAGGGGTCTAGTTCCATCGTCGTTCCGTCGACGGGCTAATTAATGTATCGACAGTACCCCAAATCGATGGTACGCTACATCGACAGTAATTAAGAACATTTAAGTTCATAATTACTGTCGAAGTAGCGCAGCCCGTCGATGAAACGTTTTCGATACAGCGACCATCGATGTAGTGACTGTCGATATTATGAACTAGACCCAGTGGTTAGTGGCCCTGACTTCTATGCCGGAGGTCGTGGGTTCGATTCCCACCCAAGACAAACGTTTGTGTAATGAGCGCTATATTTTATTCTGTGTCTGGGTGTAATTTTTGTATAATTTATTATTATTATTATTTATTTATTATATTCTTTATTGTATTTGTGTTTTATGTTTGTATTTACAAATATATGAGCAGGTACTTATATTTATTAGTTGCCTATTACTCATAGCACAAGCTCTGCTTAGTTTGGGACTAGATGGCGTTGTGTGATAGTTGTGGAATATTATTATTATATTAATTAGTTTTACGAGACCGGATAGACGATGAATTCAGGGGTGTAATCGTAGATATCCAAGGTGTAACAATGTATCTACCTAATTGTTATGGCGGGTTCGTACTGTCCTGGGCACGAGGATATCACACCGCCTACTTCCGAACTCTGGGTAGCCATAGAGTAATTCCTAATAGAAAAACCTGGCAAGTGCTCCGTTCCGTTCAAACTTATCTATGAAAACAGAGTTACGAATTTTTTTCCAAATCGCAAAAAAAGTTTTAAGTGTTAGTTTTTGTGCCGTAGTACAAATTTACAGTTTTCAGATTTTTTTCTATACTTGTGCTATGAGACCTCGCTTTATGCCAAATTCCAGGATTCTAAGTCAACGAGAAGTACCCTATAAATTTTGATTCCCTTGAGAGTGTAGAAATATACATTTTTTGCGACATAAACGGCCGTATCTTTTTTTGGTTAACTCAAAAGTTTGATTTTTTCACATAAAAACATCGCATGCATATTACTTATTAACTCAACCCCATAAGATACCCCACTCCCCCTTAACCCTTACAATTCTTACATATAAAGCTTCCCCAAAAGGACAGAACCCGGAAACAAATTAATAACGAATGATAATAAAACGGTTACGGACGATACAACAACGACCTACTTGCATTTAATTAGTATTTCGCCGGCAGATTTGCTCGCGCGAAACTTTATATTTGCTGCCATCCCATTGGGGCTATGGTTTCAAAGAAGCAGGAAGCTGCTGTATTTCCTGGGACCTTTAGTACGAATATTTCGAGTATTTAGACTTTGAATTGGATGTTTTATGTAAGTACGATATTCTAAATTAGGTACCTATATTGCCGAAATACTTCTGTCGGCCCTCATTGCCTCCGCTGGTTAGACCTGTTGGTACACTGGCTCATACGGCGAGAGAGAAAGCGGGTCTCTTTGCATCTCTCTTCGTCCATAATTCTCGTCTTGACACTGGTAGTGCTACTCCACCGACTTTACCTCACTGCGATACTTCGATGCCCGAGGTCCGCATAAGGAACAAAGAGGTTCTGAGAGCACTGTGTCGTCTTGACGTGAATAAAGCTAGTCGACCAGATGGTATACCAGCGGTTGTTCTCAAGGCTTGTGCACCCGAGTTGTCTCCTGTATTGACGCGTTTGTATCGCCTCTCATTTGGGACTGGTATAGTGCCCAAGTCCTGGAAGCTTGCCAACGTGCAACCCGTGCCCAAAAAGGGCAGTCGTACCGATCCTACCAACTATCGGCCGATTTCAATAACCTCCATACTCTGCAAGATTATGGAGCGTGTATTGAACTCGCGCCTCTTGGCATACCTGGAAGGTAACGATCTCCTCAGTGACCGACAGTACGGGTTTCGCCGCAATCGATCTACTGGGGACCTACTAGTTTATGCCACCCACTTGTGGGGCGAGACCCTCGAGAGGAATGGGGAAGCAATTGCTGTTTCCTTAGACGTCTCGAAGGCCTTCGACAGGGTATGGCACGCTAGTCTATTGAGTAAGCTTTCAGCGTACGGCATTTTCCCTGGTCTGATTAACTGGGTAAAAGACTTCCTGAGTGAACGTTCTCTCCGAGTTGTTATCGATGGATGCTCATCAGAGCCCATGATGACTAATGCCGGAGTTCCTCAGGGGTCTGTTCTCTCTGCAACTCTCTTCCTGCTGCATATCAACGATCTGCTGATGCCCGGTATCTATGGGTATGCAGATTATAGCACAGTTGTAGAGAGATACCTGCCAGGTGCTCGAGCTAGTAAGGAGCTAATCCGGTCCGAAAGAAAGGCTATGGTAGAGCGTGCGAATGTCTCACTTCAGGCAGTCTCCAAGTGGGGTAAAGCCAATCTGGTGGGATTCAACGCCGCCAAAACACAAGCGTGTCTATTCACCGCTAAAAGGAGCCCGTTCACCTTGGCTCCTGTTTTTCAGAATGTATCCCTGGAGTACACTGACTGCCTTCAGCTCTTGGGAGTTGAAATTTCCTCAGACCTTAACTTTGGGCGGTTCATTGAGTCCAAAGCCAAGGTAGCTGCTAAGAAACTCGGCGTACTTGCAAAGGTCCGGCGGTACTTCACACCAGGACAGCTTCTAATGTTATACAAAGCACAGGTCCGTTCGTGTGTGGAGTACTGCAGCCACATATGGGCTGGTGCTGCAAAATGCCACCTGGCAGCTTTGGACTCGGTGGAAAGGCGTGCAAAGAGGCTAATTGGTGATCCAGATCTGGTTAATTCCAATCTACAAAGTCTTGAGCACAGGCGTAGGGTAGCCAGCCTTTCGGTGTTTTACAGGATGCATTTTGGAGTGTGTGCGCAGGAATTGCATGACTTGATTCCACCATCTCATTTCTACCATCGGACAAGCCGACGAACGGCGAGTATCCACCCTTACGTTGTTGAAACCTCTCCGGTCCGGACCAAGCGTTTCGCCTCGTCGTTTATACCGCGTACATCGAGGGACTGGAATAATTTACCTGCTGCGGTTTTCCCGTCCGATTATAATTTGGGTCTCTTCAAGGCTAGAGTGAATAGGCTCTTAATAAATTAGTGCGCCTCACGATCTACGATTGCATTACTGCTTACCATCAGGTGGGATCACCAGTCAAGCACTAGTTTATATCAATTAAAAAAAAAATAACTGGAAAAGAATAGTTTTCGAAACTTCAAAATAAATTGTTAGATCGTGTTATTATATCGTCACAATGCTCGTTGTCTGATGTTTGTCTGGTATTTTTGCTGGACCTATTTTATGCAGCCGTGAGACATACAATGTTAGTTTTCTTTTCCAAAAGTTTCTATATGTTGTTTCTTCAGTATGCCCGCCCAAGAGCGGGATTTGTCATAAGATGATTTACCCACCTAAAAAAAAAAAAAAACAATATAATATATTTTTTTTAATTCTTTCTTTATTCTTACCTGTAAGATTACTAGATAAAGATTCATTTGTAATGAATGATTATGAAAGTTTTAAAAAAATACTTTTATACGTTAATTTTTCGTCAGTTTAAACTAGATGAGGCCGGTGTTTCCTAGGTAACTATAAAAGAAACTCCGAAACAAATTCAGGGGTTAAAATCTCTTTTGAAGTTATTATAATATTATTATTATTATAAGGCATTAAGTCCGATTTTGTACTTTTGTGTTGCATGAAGTATTAATATTAATGAGTAAATAATATATGTATCAGTATATTTTAGAGCCCTGAGGACCTGGACCATTGGAAGGCATACGAGGAGTCGAAACCAACTCGCAGAGGTCCGTTAAACACTTGTAATGGAACATGATACCAACCGACGATTATCCCTGTACGCGCTATGCTAGTGCATCCAACAATCCCCATTTGATCATGCATGGAGAGGGGCCAGTTCCCACTTCGCTGGAAGACGGGGAAACATGGTCCTTATCGCGAAGCCGGGGCGCCCAGCGGACTCTCCGTCCGCGTATCGGCCCATTGAGCTGCTCGACGAGGTTGGCAAGCTCTTTGAAAGAGTAATTGCAGACCGCCTCGTTTGTTGGAGCGCGCAAGGCCTACCATGACTTCTAATTATTACTCTTATTATATGTATCAGTATTTCTCAGAACCCTGAGATCCCGAACCTTTGGAAGGCGTACGAGGAGTCAAAATCAACTCGCAGAAGTCCTTTAGACACTTTTAATGGAACATGATACCAACCCTAACGCAAATCCCTGTACGCACTACGCTAGTGCACCCAACAATCCCCAGTTGGTGAAAAACTAGACAATAGGGCTATGATTTTTGGAGTCTTAAGTGGACTGGTTACCAGGAACTATATTAAGACTATGGCCCCTGCCTGAACATTGTTATTAATATCCATCGATAAAAAGGCAGGGGGTGATTTGAACACTCAATTAATGGGCCCAAAAAATGGACGCTACAACGAAGTGACGTAGCAACAAGACGGCATCATATCCTGAGGTGCTTGAGGAGTGGTATACCTACCACGGCTATCAGGACAATTCCGGAAGTAGGTACGGACAAGATCCCTACCAGCACCTTACTAGATTAGATTATACATCCTTCTCCCGAGAATGTTCGCTCTAGCGAATGTCCACTCAAGCCAGCCAATAAAAGCAAGAGAGAAGTGAAGAACAGGAATTCTCCCGGGAGATAAGGTCCGTGGGGTCGCTAATGCCCAACAGTTCCCCACAAAACTGCTCTGCGGATTGTATCTCTCTTAGTCTGGCCCCACACCCTAAACATGTCACGGCAAAGCAAACGCTACCGATACAGACCTAGGGTTTATTTTAGCGCGCAAGCCGCCATGACGTCTTATTATTATTACCATTATTATAGTCAGTAAAATTCTGACGCTTCCACTCGCTCCAAACAGAGCGGGAGAAGTTATTTCATGTTTTAACTCCAAAAAAAAACGCTTGATGCAGATGATGTTGACTGGACCTCCGTTAACGTAAACACCAGTGTTGGCGAAAAAGGGATCAGCTTCGATTCCAAACTGCTGAGTCTATATGACAAACATGCTCCGCGTCGGCCAATTAAAATTAAACATAGATAATCTTGCTCCGCGGATAACCGCTAAAATTAAAAATACTACCCTAATCTCTGGTATATTTCCTTCAGCCTGGAAACAGACACGCATAATATCGCTTTCAAAATATAAACAATCCTGCGTCCCCATATCAATTCCAACTCATCTCCATTTAGCGTTTTCTTTCTAAAATTCTCGAACACCTTTTTTCACTAAACAAAATCATAAAGGAAAACTGTCTGCCAAATTAATCAACAACTTCCTGTGGACATACAAAATAAATACCTCTGCAACCCTAAACAATCAAAATGTGAATTAAAAAAGCATTTTTTCCAACCGAGTGAATTAGTTTAGTTATACTTATTTATAACATCTTTAAAATGTAAGACTTGCAAGTTCACTTACTATCTAACCTATTTGTAATTTAATTTATCCGAACTCACTAGCCATATATAAGCCAGTAAACTTGACTTAAAGGTCCAAGTGACCAGGTCATTAAAACCCCAAAAAAAAAAATAAGCCAGTTAAGGCTTTTGTGGTTTTTAGTATGAAAAATTAATGTATACTGCGATTTTGAACATAAATAAAAAAAAAACTCGCATAAAAGCAATAAGAACATGATACTTAAAGCCAAATAATTTTATTCCTCTCTCCAATCTGGCTTCTGTGCTAATCAGTAATCACAGAACTGTCACTGCACTTCTGAAAGTCACTGATAAACGTCATCTCAATTTCCCATCCCACAAAATCTATTTCTAATCCAATTTTTTTTTTAACAGTACGATTGTGGAACTCACTCACATCTAACATCCGTGACTCTAAAAATATCAATCAATAAAAAAAAAAATAGTCAATGAGCAGAACTTCTCCCACAATCTACAATTTTATTTGTAAACTAAACTAGTGGGCCTGGATGATGTCCTGTCCGAAATCTGGGTTAGTGCCAGAAAAAAAAAATTAGAGAACCCGATTGCATCGCCACCTACTGGGTTTAATTGTATTTTCAATCCAGGGGCCCACCCAAATGTACACAAAATTTCATCCAAACCGGTCGAGCCGTTTAGGAGAAGTGACAAACACACGTACAAAAGAATTATATTTATAAAGATGTATAATTTTTATAATTTAATGTTGTATTTTATTATTAATTTACATTATTTTCAATTTAACCCATTCCATGCCAGTAACGCACTCGGGTGCGTTTTAATGTTTTTTATTTGTGTGCCTACAACGCACCCGTATGCGTTTCGTGTATGTCTTACTAAAGCACATTTTTTTCATAGTGCGTCTCATTAAATGTTGCCATTTTTTTACTAAACTCAATTTAGATTATATTTCCGATACAGCAACACTGATAGAGTAGCAATAGATAATGTCATATTTGAATTGACGTCAGTTTTTGTACTGTAAGTTTTGCCGGTAATGTGAATCAAGTTTTTGCAGCGATTTAAGGGATAACAAGTAAGTAAATATCATTGTTTAATCAAATTTAATCATTTAATTATCACAAGAACGTTAATTTAAGGCCGCCTATAATATTTTGGATATTATCTAAAATTCAAAATATACCAACGATAATGGTGCGTTCAGTGGCATTTATGAATGACTTTGTTCGTGGATGGTGTTATAAATCGATATTAATCAGTCACTAAGGATCGTCAAATCTAAGAAGTACCGTTTGATAGTTGTAAACGTAATACGTTTGAATTTTAATTTGTTGATTAAAAATTGTTTAACTTGTGATAAAATAAAAATAGCTTCATAATTCAATGATTTTACGGAAAAGGTAATAGAAAGGTAATAGAGTTACGGCTTTAGGAAGCTATTTTCATAGAAAACTGTGAAATGTCAAACGGTACTTCTTAGATTTGTTGTAACATAAATAGTACCTACTACTGCTATTATAACTTACCTAATTATTTTATAACCTACACGTTATTCACCGACGGTTTTATTTTTAAATTTAAATGGTTAATTTTTTTAAAGTCACTAGTCTTTTCGTCTTTTCTAGGTCTTTTCTTTACTGTGCAAGTATGGCAAACAATAATAGAGGTCGTCGCTTGGTTGGATTGTCACTTAACATTGGACGTCCACTGTTGGGCATAGGCCTCTCCCATATAAAATATACACTGATTCATTCACTGCAAATGTAACTTTAAGAGTTTTGATTATTTGTTAAAATTATATTTTTCACCAAAGAGCTATAATATAAATTAAGAGAAGAAATTAAAATACTGATTTAAATTAATATAAGTATTTTTATTTTTGTACCTACACCCTAATTTAGATTCTTTGTTCATGTTTCGAATCGTGCATAAAGCCATCCACTATATACTCTCAAAGGTGCGTTCTCGGATCTCTCGAAAAAATTTTTTTACCTTATGCCACCTACGCACCATATGCGTTTGGTGTTTTTTTTCGTATTTATCAACAATATTTATTAATATTTTTATTAATTACATCGTAAGTAATCTATTTTCAACCACAATACATAATAAAAGCTGGTGGCACCTGGTCAGTAGTCTTTAAAAAAAGGTGGCATTGAATGGGTTAAAATAAGCAACACCTTTGTGCTCTTAAAAAAACAACTTAATGAAATTGAGGTCAGCGCCATCTATTACTGAGTAGCTGAACCATTATCACCGTAGCAGTTGACTAACTCGATGTGTCCGAGTCCATCATTTTTATTTGTCACTGGAAAATTGCAATGCCTGCCGTAAGATTGTAGAAATTGTAACCTTTTTTTTCTAAATAAGACACGGTTATGTTGGAAACTATTGAATTTAGATGTAACATCGTATACAAACAAAGACATTAAATATATACTACCAATAGACAGGACATAGCGAACAAAATCGTGCTCCGATACTTATTACCTAGTGGTCATAAGTCGCTCAGTCTAGTATGACGCCCCTACACGTCAAGTCGTCTCTTGTATCCGCTCTATGCATTAAAAGAAAATCATTTTCTGAGAAAGTATGCCGAACTGCGCATTACGTTATTGCAAATCTTGTTATGATAAAATGACTGGACCTAACTTCGGTTTATTTTCGTAAATATTTTTGGTATTTACGAAGTAATTAATTAAAATTCAATAATTTTGAGAAATTGTTCTAGAACATTTGCTGGTTTTGTGACAACGCCATCTATTGCTGAAAAGCTTAACCTTACCTTTATCACACACTGAGGCTCTACCACGAGATCATAACGTGATCCATTTTACGACTTAAACCGAACTGTTAAAGGGATGGAGCTATATAGGGCGTATAGCTCCATCCATCTTTCTCGCTCGTACGACTGACATTTTAACATTATCATGGTAAGGCCCCTGGCCACCTACCGAGCGATAGTTAAATAATTATAAATTTTGACAAATTTAATTCGCGTGTTTGCTATTCAAAGGCAGATGGCGTCACTGAGACATAGGATGACAGTTTTTCTAAGACATTTGTTCTGATAGCCGCTCTATTGTATCTCTTAAATCTCTTTGTATACAAAGCAATATTTTCATATTATGTTCGGATATTTTAATCTATTATAGATTGATTACAAACATAAAAAAAAATTGGTTGCCTGTAAAGTCGGTATACGGGCGAAAGTTTTACGTGACAACGACTTTGAGTGGTAAAATCTTTTTATGTCTGTCTCTCTCGCTCTTACGCGTTCGCGCTCGGACGCGTGCCTCTCACTCGCTCTCATTGTGAGCGCATAACGTGAGCGGAGCGTAACGCAGTTTCTTGAAGTGTCACCTGGCAAACCAATTTATAAGACGTTGTCACGTCAATACGGAATCTGCGACATAATCACAAAGATTATAACTGATTCTAAATAAACTGATTTTGTGTTGACACTATTTGAAAAATAATTATTTGAATTAATTAGTAGCGTTAATTTTGTCTTTTAAGGTTTTTTGGACTAAGAAAATCAATAAAAATTATACAACGTTGTCAACAGGATCACTTAAAATAAGTATTCCATACCGACGATAACTTTGTCCACATAGTAGCTATTATATTTTTCCATACCTCATTGGATGTTGTGAATTGTATTTTTCGACGTTAAAAGCGTTTCGAGAGTGCTAATAAAATTTTCATAAACTTTTATAGGCCTATAAAAGGCGTTGTTGTATTGAGCGCTTATATAACTGATTACCTTAACCCTGAACGACTTTAATTTATATTCATGTGTACGCTTGAATGCGTGCTCGGATATTGTTCCATGGAAATAATGGAAATATGTAGATAGACTATAACAGTCCTACTAATATTATAAACGTAAAAGTTTGTATGTATGGATGTATAGATAAATGTATACAGGAAAAGTTTTTAACCAGTGCACAAATTTTGACATGATAAACTTGAATATATTTTAATAAACACATATTTTTTATTTTGATATGTGTTAATAGTAAAAAATAAAGTTATCGCTTACGAGACTTATTTACTTAGAAACTTATTTTATGGACAAGCCGCCGCGCGGGTCGAGCGCCGGTCAGCTGATCGGGGCGCTCGACCCGCGCGGATTGTAGGTAAAGTACGGCGGTGCGCGCGGGGTACGGTCACTGACCGCTATTTTAACAATTTCGAACTACTTTTTTAAGTTTAGGTTATAAAGTTATTAGTAAATGTAATTCCCATTTTTCTTTCTTACTTTCATAGGCGACCATCAAAATGCAGAAAATAAATTATAATAAACAATCTAAAATACATTCAAATTAAAGCACTTACGTATGTTAGGTACTTACACTTGGGGTATTTAAAAAATAGACATCAACTACTTATTTACAATAATATCCAAACAAAAAGAAACTATTGTTGAACCGGAACACACGTATTGTTCGAAGTAACCTCCTTTTTCCAGACATAAACATGCACGTTTAAATTTTGTATTAACTTTGTTTAGGACACTATTATCACTTCATTTAAATAAAACTGGAATCCATAAAACAAATCAAACAATCTTTTTTTTAATTTAACTTTTTTTTAATTTAATTTTAATTTAATTTAGTTTAATTCAATCATTTAATTAAATTAGACACTCAGACTAATAAAAAAGTAATGTATTTCTTTAATGTAATGTAATTATCGATTCCTATTTTTATTTCTTGTTCTGTATTTTAATGTTATTATTACTGATAATTCTTATTATTATTTTTCTCCTTGACATCGCAATGATAATTAAAATAACTAATCTTATACTTATGTTTTAAAATCAAATGTTTTGTGTTAATGTTGTGATTGTCTCTAAGTGTTGCAGCACTTGAATAGAGTTATATAATGATCCTGTAAATTCACAGTGCATACATGTAATGTTGGCGATCCTAATAAATAAATAACTAATAAATAAATAAACAAACAAACAAACAAACAAACAAACAAACAAACAAACAAACAAACAAACAAACAAATAAATAAATAAATAAATAAATAAATAAATAAATAAATAAATGAATAAATAAATGAATAAATAAATAAATCAATCAATAAATAAATAATAAATAACAAAAAGTATATGGTGTATCCGAACGAAATGTATTGGAACGCATCGCAACGGCTGCTGAATTTATGATTCCGGAATGTTGGCTAACCGTCTTTTCAATTTCAAACCGTTTTCGATCGTGTAGTGTTTTATGGCGTTTGTCAAACTAACTAAACTTTTGGAAAAGTGGATTTTATATCACAGTTATGTCTATTTTTAACGAATTGTTGCCGAAAATCAATGAAATATCAAATGCTTTTACTAAAAACTTCAATGAAGATCTCAAGGTAAATTGCGTGTATGTTAAAAAAGTGTTGACAGTGATGCGATGAATAAGTTGCCTTCTACGATGAATTAATTTGTGTTTTTAATGTTGTATTTAGATGAAAATGTGATAGCAATGGTTATTTGGTGCTTTTTATAGTGTGTGGAAGTTACAAATGTAGTGATTTGCAGGCCGTGTTCGATTGTTTTGATAAGTTCGAAGAGGAGTTTCAAAATGGTCGAGGTAAGGCGCGGGAGAAGGCTTCTAAAGATAAAAACCCTGTGACGACCCTTCAAAGTATCCACGAGGATGAAGGTAAGCGAATAACACATTATTTAATTCTATTATAAACACCTAGTATAGAAAAACTAACCTAGACTAGGTCAATGCTTGTGTGCCTTCTGAAATCTTACAAACATTGTCTACGTATTTCAACGTTTCTCTCGTAGTTTTTTTTCACTAAAGACGCTTGGGCAACGTGTAAACATCATCACTTAACCTCGGTGTTAGTGGTTTCCAGCTTATTAGATTCTGGCGAAGTCAACGTCATCGTCATCATTTCTTATTATCAATTAAAAAATTTCAGATCAATTGAATGATCACAATTATTCATGGTTTACTTAAAACACCAAATGTTTGAGATGTCACTGATTAAAACACAATAGACCTGCTATTTAAGTTAGCCAGTTTACCCAATTTAATGTATAATCCACTAGTTTCGCCCGTGTGAAAATAGGTTTCTCCATACAAACTTCCAACCCCCGTTTTACCCCCTTAGGGATGGAGTTTTGTAAAATCCGTTCTTATCAGATGTCTACACCCTGGAACCTACCTGCCAAATTTAGGTGTTATAGTTTCTGAGATTTTGTGATTAATCAGTGAGTGGTATTTTGCTTATAAATAAATAATTTCAAGGGAAACTGAACTACTAAATAAATGCTTAACCTTTCGAATACTGTAATTAGAGACATAATAGAAAGACAATGAAAGAGCGAATGCGGGTGTTTGCTTGGGGTTTAATGAATTAAAAAGTTTCTACTATGTATTTCCTGTTGGTCAGTATGTGCCTTAGTAACAATTAAACTACAAAGCTATCTGTATAGTAATTGTTATCATTTGTTGTCATAGAGATCAGTGTATAAACTTCAAGTACTATTTTTTATACATTCAAATTGTTTAATTAAATTCTTTATTTTATTTTTATTAATGAGGCACACCAACCAACCAACTTAATCACAAAATAAATTCTAGATTAAGTGTTCAGAGGATAATTCCGTGTAAACAAATCAATTAAAGACATGCACATCATTCACAGTGGTTGTTTAAAATTACAAATTCACATATTATATATAAATTAAATTAAAAGAGATGAATCGATTACATTACACATTACAATATAATCTAGAACCTTCTGTTAAAACAATAGTAACTAATTATGATACATTTTCAAATGTTTTCAAACGTGCCTTCTGCAGTCAGAAGAGATGTTTAAAAACATTTGTAAATTGTAGAGGAAATTCTCAGAAAGCATGTCTTATTCTTTGTTAGTATAATAGTTATATAAGATGTGTTATAACCCACAAATCATGTGTCATTGTCAATCATCTTATTAACCTACGCTGCTCAAGTCATTTTGCGGTACCTAATAAGTTTTTGTAACCAATGCACTGGATCGCTGTGACTACTATTGCATTCATGGCCTGTGTATGGTTGATTACTTCAAGTATAATACATACTTCAATCATAAAGAAAAGAAGTAAAAACCTAAATTTTTTTGACTTGTTACGTAACTATCTGACCCCGACAGTTGCTGCCCTGTTGCAAGTTTTTGGGTTTATATAAAATTCCCATAAACTTCCAGTTTCTATTTTATTTTCTGCAACTCTTGTATTGTATTATATTTCCACAACTCCACGACTAAAGCGCGTATTTTGCGTATTATTGGGACAAATGTGTCACTAGATCCACCCCAGCTTCTTAAGGAAGGCCAGGAGCATTTCAGGGAGGGTACCTGGGTTCCTGAAGTGCTTCGGCCCTATATCCAGCGACCACTGGGCAGCTTAGAAGCAGATGAGCTGCTGTTTCATCCTCCTCCATGCAGGCTCTGCAGAGTGGGCTGTCTGTAACTGTTTTACATTCTTAAAAACCTTAATCAGATTTTTATGATCATTTTTAAACTAAAATTAAGCAAATCAGTCCAGCCATTATCAAGTGATGTGCTAACAAACAGCACTTAATTTTTATTGATTTATGGAAACAACCCTAATATTCCAGATGAACCAGCTAAACAACCAGAGACAGGTCCGGCTGATACAAACCGCAGATCAAGTACAAAATCTACAACTGACCTCACAACGACACGCAGTTCCGCTGAAAGTAATGCGGACCGACCACGACGGGCATCGAAGAAACGCAGCAAACATGAGGTGGATGACATGTCGAGCCCTGAGCAGGATAAAAGACAGAAACGCAATGCTTCTGTTAAAGCACAGAGCATTATTAGTAAACAGGTACCGTAATCTTAATCTTGTAAAGATATTGTTTAATCTGCAGGCTGATTTTTCAATAGTAAGATGACTTGTGTTTTTGTGTATGATAAAGAATTAAAGGAATAAAATAATATGATAATTTGACAGCTTTTGTGCCTAAAATTTATCACATAACCAAAAGTAATCTGATTGAGACACCAATAATTCTTGAATTAATCCTGAATGTCTCACCCATATGCAAAATAATATTTTGCATATGGGTGAGACATTTATGTGCTTTGAGCTTTGAGGTGGGATTGCAGACACACCATAATTGACGTTCGTCATAATTGACGGCACGGTTGACGCAGTGCAGTACCCTGCTCAGAGTTAAAGTTAGTTTGGTTAACTCTAGGGTAGCTAAACGAGTTATAAAAGAACGACCCTGGATTGCAACTCAAAGCATTTTTGAATGGTTGGAGTGACTCTACTTTGGTTATTTTTGAACGCAGCCCAGATAGTTGTTCAGGGTCTGTCGTGTATTTGAACGCGCCTTCGACACAAGAGTAATATTCTTGTGTAGGAGGTGACACAAGAGTATTACTCTTGTGTTGAGGCTACGTTTTTTATAAACAAAAAAATTGCTATTTAAGTAGTTTTCACTTCAACTTAACTTAGATTTCTGTGTTCCAATTTCCAACAGCAACATTCCATGTCAGTATGGTTACTGACATGGAATGTTGCTGTTTTACCATGAAATTTACGTTTCACTTAATGATTTTTAGCCTTCTTCAAACTTTCTTGATGTGAACAGCAAAACACATTCAGATGGAGATTTATTAAGTCCAATCCTAGTAACCTTACTAGGATTGCTTAATAAATCCATCTAGGCCTAGTTAACAGCTTCTTATCATGAGTGTACCTGTGGATACAGTTGTCATGTGATTTGAGAAACTTTTGTCTAGCAGTGATGATAAATGGAGATGAAGATGGTTCTAAGCAAAAAGTCTTGATTTGAGTTTGGAAATCATCAAATAACCTTCGCCTGTTCTGGATGGAGGGACAGGAAAGTGTCACACTTTCAAGCACTGACTAAAACGCCTGTGTTCCTTCAGTTGGTCTTTGTGTAACCAGGGTCACGTCAACTATTTCAAATAATCTCGCAGCTCTAGTAGAAGGCATCAGCCATTGTAGGCCTCATCCATTTTGCTGACATCTCTTCGATGCGCGCGTAGGACTCGGATTTGTATTGACTTACCAGACGACCGGACGGCGAGCTAACCATTACTCACCGTCCACAAACCTATAATTTAAATGCTGTTTTTATTGTAGGTGAACGTTAACCTATCTCAGAAGCTTCGTCGCGAAGACACGGAGAAGACATCACGCAGCCGACGTCGCAAGGAAGATGACAAGGAGAATGAACCACTGCCCAATATTCAAAGTATGTACTTATACTGTGGTCGACGATGGAGCATGCTTGCCTAAAAGTTAACCTGGGGATCTTTCAAGTCAAGAGTGAATAGGTTACTTCTAGGTAAGCGCGCTCCATCATCGACCACATCCTTTCCATTAGGTGAGTTGACAGTCAAGCGCGAGCCTATCAACTATAAAAAAAAACCGGGCAAGTTCGAGTCGGACTCACGCACTGAGGGTTTCGTACAAACTACAATTCCTGAATGGAGTCTCGAAGATTTTTCCGAATTGCATAAGTTTTTTTTTTTTTTTTTGTGACGTAGGTAACAACAAATTTACTGTTTTCAGATTTATTCCTATACCTGTGCTATAAGACCTTGGTTTATGTATAAATTCAGGTTTCTGGGTCAACGGGAAGTACCCTATGAATTTTGATTTCTTTGAGAGTATCGAAATATACGTTTTTTGCGACATAAACTAACTTGACAGACAGACAGACTCCGACTGGGAATATAAGGCACCACCTCCAGTAGAAAGTGAAGTGCTGCGAATTGGCGTAATCAATGTCACTCAAGCAATCGCCTTGTAAGGACATATTCATAGATGTTACTGGCAACCAGCTCTAGCTTCGCACAGGTGTTAGAAATCTCTCGGCTTTTCTCTACAATAATATGAATGTATTATACACTTAAACCCTCCTCATGAATCACTCTGTCTATTATTAAAAACTACATGAAAATATTTTCAGTTATTTTTGAGTTTATTGTGTTCATAGAGACAGACAGACGCAGTGGGATAGTTTGTTTTATAATATGTAAGGATAGAATGAAATGGTAGGACTATAATATGTTTTTGTTAAAGACAAAAAAATAATATCATGCGGCGCTTGCTCGTGGAATTCATGCTTAAACAAGTATAGACTTGTTACCATACAAAAAACTAAAGTTCACCTTGAAAAATTAAAGCTAGAACTACATTAGACCGTCGCACACGTGGACCACGCCAGCCCCTCTAGCCAAGTTACAACCGTTTCTCGATTCTCTTTTTGTTGATCGCCTCGAGTCGGCCACGCCTCCTATTCCTTTGGTCTGATCACGTGACAGAGCGTTGAGATGACGTCAGAATAAAGGAATCGGAGGCGTGGCCTACTCGAGGCGATCGACGAAAAGAGAATCGAAACGAAACGGTTGTAACTTTGCTAGGGGGACTGATTTGTACGTAGAACGACGTCGCGTGGCGTGTATCTAATGTAGCTCTACAAGTCTAGTTGCCATATAAAATGTATGGAGACCGACGCGCCCAGATCGGTGTACGTGGCTCACGCGTGCGAAATATAGTTCTACCTTTATAGATAAAGATGCCAAACTTAAGAGGCCAATTATGATAATAGTTTATTAATCTTCACATTTCATTTAAAATCATATTCAATTGAGAATTTGTTTGTCTTTTTGTACAATAATTTACACATCATATTTTTTTTCTTCTGAAATAAGCATCAAAATTGATGTTTAATGAAGCAGCAATTATCATCTACACTAATATAATAAAAAGGTAAAGTTTGTTTGTTGTTTGTAGGAGGTATCTGTATCTCTGGAAGTACTGGTCTAATTGCTTATATGTTTTCACCTATAGAAAGCGGATTTATTCCTGAGTGACATAGACTATATTTAAAGTACGCGGTTGAAGCTGCGAGCAAAAGCTTGTTTAAAATATTTTTAGGGTTCCGTACCTCAAAAGGAAAAAACGGAACCCATATAGGATCACTTTGTTATCTGTCTGTCAAGACCCTTTATCTCAGGTGTTAGGGAATCCTATGATCCAAATCGTGTATATTATGCCAATAAAGAATTATTATTATTATTGATTACGTCAATTCGCAGCACTTCACTTGCTACGGGAGGTGGTGCCTTATATTCCCAGTCGGAGTCTGTTTGTCTGTCAAGAACCTTTATCTCGGGAACGCGTGGAGGTATCGAGTTGAAATTAAAACCATATATGTACTCAAGTCTGCAGTCCCTTGAAGCTGTGAAAAAATCAAAGTTCTAAGTTAACGAATAAAAAAGATACGGCCGTTTATGTCGCAAAAAACGTGTATTTTGATACTCTCAAAGAAATCAAAATTCATAGGGTACTTCCCGTTGACCCAGAAACCTGAATTTATACATAAAACAAGGTACAGGAAATAAATCTAAAAACAGTAAATTTGTTGTTACCTACGTCACAAAAAAAAATCTTTTTTGCAATTCGGAAAAATCTTCGAGACTCCATTCGGGAATTGCAGTTTGTACGAAACCCTCAGTGCACGAGTCCGACTCGCACTTGCCCAGTTTTTTTAAAGAAAGAAGCGTAACAGGAACATCTCTATGACTTATAGGGCCTTTGACGTCAAAGACCATGCCGAACTTCTTTCTTTTTAGCAGCTTTAAATTTGAAGTTTTATAACTTCATTGTTGATGAAGATATTTAAAAAAAATCTTTCATATTTGTTTACTAAGAGGGTCCTTTTCCACTCGCCTATCGTCAACATCGAGCATGGTTTAAAAGCTTGTTACTTCATCTAACGCAATCCAACGCGATGTTTGACGAAAAGGCAACGCGAACAAAGATAGATAACACCTGAAAAGTCTGTTAGCATTCGGTAATTCCGTGATTTACTCGAATAATTTACAAAACTTGTTACGTACACATACGTTGTTTTTTACAAACCCTTAAAAGATTTTGAAAAAAAGTTATCGTCATTCAGAATCTTGATTAAATTTGCAAGGCTTCTATTGTTATACTTTTTTACTTTTGAGTAAATTATGAAGTGTCAAAGGTTTTCACAAATTTATAAATTGATTTCAATAGAAGCCTAGATAGTATCCACAAGATACTGTGTTTCTAAAATATCTAACAAAAAATGTGTAATAACGTCATAATAGTGTAAGAGCGGTTGTATGAAAAACAGTGAAAATGAAGGTCGAAAACGTTTACATGCAATATTCCCAGTATACAACAAAATAAAAAAGTCATGTTTACCAAATGATTTGTTATTGCATCAGTTAAACAAGAGAAGATCTCGCTGCCACCGGAGCCAATGGACACAGAAGTGTTGCCACTTGATATTGAAGTTAAACAAGAGCCCAGTAAGGACGAGATTGCTATGCCGCCGCCTGCCGTGCCTGTACCCAGTAAGTGTAGATCAGTAGTTTCCAACATGTTTTTGCCCTGGAACGTTTTTGGTTTCTTTTTTGTTAGCAGGGACAAAAATCTAAAGGAAAATAACTTCTTCAGCTTCAATTTAAGTGTAGCAAAGCGAGAATTGACATAGAGAAGGCACAAATTTTAAAAAAAATTAAAGTTTGCTTTGCATCATCTATATGGAGAGCAGTGGTGGCGGAGTGGTAACGGCCCCGACTTACGAATTGTTGGTCGCGGGTTCAGACCTAGCCAGGCGCATTACTTTGTGTAATTTATTTCATCACTACTGCCCTCTAAAACGATGAAGGAAAACATCATGAGGAAACCGGCATGTCCTAGAACCAAAAATTCGAAGACATGTGACATTCACCAACCCGCACTGGGCCCGCGTGGTGGATTACGGCCCATTCCCTCTCCTAGAGAGGAGGCCTGAGTCCCAGAAGTGGGAACATTAAAAAAAAGGCTGATTATGCTATTGCATCAATATTGTCTGATTTGTCATTTTTTTGTAATCTTTCATGGATCTCATTCTGGCTCTTGAGGACTTCCGGCGAGTATTCAGAACCACTGGTGTAAACGATAAAGGCACTATACGTAGTATATACTTCATCATTTAGGCCACTATTGTACTTGTTGTAGAAAAGATGGATGGATTGTGTGAGAAGACTGAGAAGTGATATGAAAGAAAAGGGAGTTAGTGATAGCGTGACGAGTGACAGGACAGAATGGAAGAAAAAAACGTGTTGTGCCGACCCCAAATAAAACGGGACAAGGGCAGGAAGATGATGATGATGTAGTCCAAGCAAAAAAAAAAAAAACAAAATATATTTCGTTTTAACTTTTGCAGCTATCATTGTTTTTTTCCTGTATTTTGTTCCTAATAAACAATTTTTATTATTAATTCTGCGTGTCACACAATTAATAATAAAAATGTTTTTATTTTTTCATCACTTTTCACCACTGTAGATTCAGTTTTAAAATAAATAACAAAATACTAAACATTATGTACTAAAATGTACAATATTCGTATGTGTAGAGCCACGTAAAGGAGTTCCTAAAGAGAAGTCAGCCGAAGAGAGCAGTGAAGACGAGGGTACCGGCAGACGACGAGCTACCAGGACCAGGAAACAAACTACTGACACTGTGGCGCCACCTCCCGGTAAGTACCTAATACAATATTTGCCGGTCATTTCTTACCTTTCCTGAATAATATTTTATAGTAAACAATTGAGAACACACATCAACATTATATAAATACCACAGTATGCTCATTGTGAGGATTATCGAAGATGCTCATAGGTAGCTCGCGAAATTTAAGTTTTTTTTTTCCTTTTTCAGGTTTTTATGAAATTGTCCTATAATAGGGTTCAAGGCGTTCCTATTCATATTTGGAACACATAATAAAATGTCATATTGATCATCTCTACGTAGCGAACAGGACGCTCGCGTAATTAAAAATATATTTTTATTAATTGCCCAGTACTACCCAGACACTTGTAATATTTCACTCCGAGCGTCGGGAGTCGCAGGGCGATTTCTGGCCACCGCAGGCTTCTGGGCGACGATCTGTGGGTAACTACCCACAGATTGTCGCCCACAAGCCATCGGTCCGGTTAGGATCAAGCCCAAGTCGTCCACGGCACGTAATGTTCCACGCGCTTAGCAAGGCCGATACCCGTTAGTGCCACAGGGAATTTCTGGAAACCCTGGCATGGAACAAAAGGCAATTAATGGTCACAAATGTGTTTTATTAATTAGTCAGTGTTTGTGCGGCGTCTCTCCGCAGACCATGTCCCACCTTCGTTCCACCATTACATGCTCTAGTACCTGTTCACGTAGGGACCTAATGACAGCATCAGCGGACGGCATTGCCGTGGTTGAATACTGGGCCAGGCAAGGAATTTAATTAGTTTTTCCATCGAAACGCTAAGAAGAAGAAGTCTGAAACGCCCTCTCTCTCTCCACCCTAGAGCAGAAGTCATTGTATGACATACCACCTCAAAAACAAAACCTCTAATATTTACTTAAAATTTCTTTAAATTGTGAATCTGTGATATAGAGATATGACACAGATCACAAGAGACACTTATCAAGAACATGTAATCTGTCCAGTAGCATCAGGTCGCTCCACGCGCGCCAGCTCCCGCTCCACGCGCCACACGGACGCGGAGGAGGCGCCCCCCGCGCCGCGCCCCAAACGGACCCGCGCTAAGAAGGTAGGCACACACTCAGCAGCATCAGGTCGCTCCACGCGCGCCAGCTCCCGCTCCACGCGCCACACGGACGCGGAGGAGGCGCCCCCCGCGCCGCGCCCCAAACGGACCCGCGCTAAGAAGGTAGGCACACACTCAGCAGCATCAGGTCGCTCCACGCGCGCCAGCTCCCGCTCCACGCGCCACACGGACGCGGAGGAGGCGCCCCCCGCGCCGCGCCCCAAACGGACCCGCGCTAAGAAGGTAGGCACACACTCAGCAGCATCAGGTCGCTCCACGCGCGCCAGCTCCCGCTCCACGCGCCACACGGACGCGGAGGAGGCGCCCCCCGCGCCGCGCCCCAAACGGACCCGCGCTAAGAAGGTAGGCACACACTCAGCAGCATCAGGTCGCTCCACGCGCGCCAGCTCCCGCTCCACGCGCCACACGGACGCGGAGGAGGCGCCCCCCGCGCCGCGCCCCAAACGGACCCGCGCTAAGAAGGTAGGCACACACTCAGCAGCATCAGGTCGCTCCACGCGCGCCAGCTCCCGCTCCACGCGCCACACGGACGCGGAGGAGGCGCCCCCCGCGCCGCGCCCCAAACGGACCCGCGCTAAGAAGGTAGGCACACACTCAGCAGCATCAGGTCGCTCCACGCGCGCCAGCTCCCGCTCCACGCGCCACACGGACGCGGAGGAGGCGCCCCCCGCGCCGCGCCCCAAACGGACCCGCGCTAAGAAGGTAGGCACACACTCAGCAGCATCAGGTCGCTCCACGCGCGCCAGCTCCCGCTCCACGCGCCACACGGACGCGGAGGAGGCGCCCCCCGCGCCGCGCCCCAAACGGACCCGCGCTAAGAAGGTAGGCACACACTCAGCAGCATCAGGTCGCTCCACGCGCGCCAGCTCCCGCTCCACGCGCCACACGGACGCGGAGGAGGCGCCCCCCGCGCCGCGCCCCAAACGGACCCGCGCTAAGAAGGTAGGCACACACTCAGCAGCATCAGGTCGCTCCACGCGCGCCAGCTCCCGCTCCACGCGCCACACGGACGCGGAGGAGGCGCCCCCCGCGCCGCGCCCCAAACGGACCCGCGCTAAGAAGGTAGGCACACACTCAGCAGCATCAGGTCGCTCCACGCGCGCCAGCTCCCGCTCCACGCGCCACACGGACGCGGAGGAGGCGCCCCCCGCGCCGCGCCCCAAACGGACCCGCGCTAAGAAGGTAGGCACACACTCAGCAGCATCAGGTCGCTCCACGCGCGCCAGCTCCCGCTCCACGCGCCACACGGACGCGGAGGAGGCGCCCCCCGCGCCGCGCCCCAAACGGACCCGCGCTAAGAAGGTAGGCACACACTCAGCAGCATCAGGTCGCTCCACGCGCGCCAGCTCCCGCTCCACGCGCCACACGGACGCGGAGGAGGCGCCCCCCGCGCCGCGCCCCAAACGGACCCGCGCTAAGAAGGTAGGCTACAACACACCTATTTATCTTCTAACCGTAATGATGACAATCTAAATGCGCTATTTGTAGGTGCTCTTAGTGATTGCTATGCTAGAGGTCGTGGGTTCAATTCCCACCCAAGACAAATGCTTGTGTGATGAGCACTCTTCACACACAGTTCTGTATCTGGGTGTAATTTATCTGTAATATTTATGTACTCAGAAATATATATTTCTGAGTACATAAATATTACAGATAAATAATAATGTGTATCTGTTGTCTAGTACATAAGTACAAGCTCTGCTTAGTTTGGGACTAAATGACGCTCAATAATTGTTTACACATACTGAATGAACTGATCACTGCTCTCAAAACGGTGAAGGAAAACATCGTGAAGAAACCAGCAAGTTCTAGAACCAAAAATTTCGAAGACATGTGACATTCACCAATCCGCACTAGGCCCGCGTGGTGGATTACGGCCCATTCCCTCTCCTAGAGAGAGGAGGCCTGAGTCCCAGCAGTGGGAACATTAAAAGTCTGATTATGCTTATTACTGAATGAACTGTTTACTCTTATTAATATGAACAATTCCTTACAGAAAGTATCGGAAACCCCTGAACCAGAAAAAACTGCGGCACCTCAAGAAAATGGCCTAGGTATGTACACCACTTAATATTTAATTTAAATTTTTAAGCAAAATATTTTTCAACTTAAAAAAAGAAGTGTGGCACTCGGGGACTGCCGCGGTAAAGCTATTGCATAGCATTTTGTATCAACTTATGCAATTATAATTATTTATTTATTTTTGCAGTATTTCTTTTTCTTTGATATTAATTCAAGTTACACTTTTTGAGCGTGGTGACCGATAAGAAAACAATTTTTTTTCTTTCTTGTTTACTTCATAAATTGCTACAAGTATGTTCAGTTGTTATCATAGAACATTACTATAATCTATTATAATACAAAAAGACTATTTTGTTTGACCGCGATTTGAACTCGAGGCACGATGATAACATAGGTAGAACGCTGTACCAATGCGCCACACAGGTCGTTAACGACTTTTCTAAAATAGGTGTTTGGTCTCTGTCGGCCTTCAGCCACACCTCCGTGCCCGTCGGAGTGGGGAGCGTGAGGTATATTTTTCGTTACGGAATTTCTGGATTCGGTCCCCGCGCTGAAGGCCCGCGATAGAAGCTATGCAATAGCTTAAAAATGAATATACTTTTGGTTGATTTTGATGTTTATTTTTAAAAGTAACAATTTTTAAGAACGTCTAGTACACAAGCGAGGAGGCGCCGTGACGTAGCGATGGAAATAGTTTATCTACATTACATATGCATCCGAGCGCACTTCGGCACTCGCGTGGTTGCCCGTACTTCATCAAATCTTAACTTTGCGTATTTTTGTGATTTTAAGTACTATCAAGACTCCCACCCCCTTGTAAGAAAAAATAAGACATGGTTGAACCCCCTCCCCCCTTAAATAGACTAACGTAATAAATGTACGGCCACTTACAAGCGCTATCTATATTAATAAACAACGTATAGCGACATCTGTGTCGCCACATAAGAACTACCCTGCATCGCTTTATCAATGTTCTCTGCACAATTAGAACATATATAATAAAAATATATATACATAATTAATTTAAATAAATACATAATTTAATAATGATAAAAATAAATAAAAACACCTGACATAATTTAGTTACATTAAGACATTCTAATAATATACATACATAAATTTATTTCAATACTAACATAATTTAATAATAAATGATGATGATAAAAATAAATAAAATATCTGACAAAATTTACCAATACTTATACATATACATAATAAATAACATACATACACAATTTTATTTAAATATATAGGTACATAATTTAATAATAACAATGATAAAAAATAAATTAAAATATGTAACATAATTAACCACACAATAATTTACACATACATCTATTGAATCTACCTATAATAATAATTAATTCCATGAATTGTTGCTTGGCCTTCATCCTCTCTCCTAACTTTGCTGTGCCCGACAGGGTCCATATTGATCTTAACAATGTTTTATACCATCTATGTACATATGGAATGCAATAAAGTATTGAGTATTGAGTATATACAACAGTATAAAATCAACTAACGGCCAGTTGCCCAGACCAGACACAACACCCGTCTGGTCCTCCCTTTCCAACCAAAACATAAACTTTGTTACTACAAATAACTCTAAAAACGTTTTTATTTTGTTCTAGCTTCACCTACTGAAAAACCACGACCAAAGAGGACTAGAAGGGCACAGAAAGCGGCGTAAGTATATTATTGATATTCAAGGAGATGTCAGCGAAAGTGCAGGGGCCCAGCGGGGTCGAAGCCTACTGGGGCCATGGGTGATGCGAAAGAGAACCCTGGGGCCCTGGAACGAAGGCAAAGAAGCAACAGGAGTGGGTTTTTAGTCAGTAGTGGGTAGTTTAAAAGTCTGACACGCCCTCTCGCCCTCCCAAGGGCAGGAGAGGTCATTAGATGATTTCCTTATTTATTTTGCTGTTTGATAGGCTCGCGCTTGACCACTATCTCACCTGATGGAAAGCGATCATGGAGCTTGCTTGCCTAGAAGTAACCTATTCACTCTTGACTTAAAGGTCCCCAGGTTGTAGCCATCAGGAAACACAGACTCCGGCAAGGAATTCCACTCCTTAGCTGTACGCACAATGTATGTGTTTCCAAAATGTTTTGTGCGTGTGGGTGGGATGTCTATCATGTACCGGTGGCTCATCGCCGCAGCAAACAATTTTTTTTATTTTTTATTTTAGTCTTTTTGGAGATAGAAACATCAAAGGACCAGCCCTTTTCAGCGTCAATATCATATTTACTTGAATCGATTTTTAAGTGAACATTTTGCTTTGAAATTCGAATCTTGTTGTCATTCTTTTTTTAAGTTTTGAGAAATAATTTCAGATAAATCTGGAAGTCTTTAAGTCAAGACTGAATAGGTTACTTCTAAGCAAACATGCTTCATCGTCAACTACTTGGTCGATTTCGATTATATATTATCTAAGTTAAATAGCAACCAAAAACCACTAAGGTATAAACTTGTGCTATCATGAATCTATCTCAATATCGAAACTATACAAAATGAGTTTTTTATGTGTACATTATTGTCAATAATAATTTATAAAATCTTTTAGTCTTTATATAAGTAAGTCTTGAGATAGTGGAGCCTATAAATAATAATAAAAAAAAAACAAGAAAAGAGGCTGTTTTATACTATGTGAAGATTCTGAATTTAAAATATAGTAACATTATAACTTTTGTAGCAGTGGTAATGGTCACGACTTACCAGTTGTAGGTCGTGGGTTCAAATCACCACTGCTCTCAAAACGACAAAGGAAAACATCGTGAAGAAACCGGCATGTCCTAGAACCAGAAATTGGAAGACATGTGACATCAACCAACCCGTACTGGGCCCGCGTGGTCGATTGCGGCCTATTCCCTCTCCTAGAGAAGAGGCCTGAGTCCTAGCAGTGGGAACATTAAAGGGCTGATTATGCTTATATTTAACTTTACAGCGAAAAAGAGAAACCCCAAGACACCACCCCGCCCCCGTTACCGACCACCAACAAAGAAACAAAAATATCACCTAAAGAAGAGCGTATATCAGTACCAGAAGTATCCTCACCCATACTACAACCGAAAAAGACTGACAAAGCTAAAAAGGAACCTATTGTTGAGGTCACAAGGATGAATTTGGATGAGCTGGATGCGCTGGACAAGACGCGGGTGCTGGGTACAGTTGGAGATATGGACAAGACAAGAGTGTTGGATAAGGACATGGATAAGACAGTGGTCATACCAAATGGGGTTTATGAACATGCGCCTGTTACGCCTAAGAATGTTGTGAGTATTATAATAATAACTTTATTGAATCAATTTTTTTTTTTTTTTTTTTTATTGATATAAACCAGCGCTTGACTGCGATCCCACCTGATGGTAAGCAGTGATGCAATCATTGATGGTGAGGCGCACTAGTTTATCAAGAGCCTATTCACTCTAGCCTTGAAGACACCTAAATTATAGTTGGACGGGAAGATCGCAGCAGGCAAATTGTTCCAGTCCTTCGATGTACGCGGTATAAACGACGAAGCGAAACGCTTAAAAACCTTATAAACAAAGTTAAGACTTACATACATAGGTACATTAAAATTGAAAGGTATCTTCTAATATTAGGACCCTGCCTCCTAAACTAGGTAAGACCTGTGACTTAGGAGTCAGTGTTCTGCAGTTACATCGGATACAGTTCTGGTACGTTTGTTGCAAGTCTAGCCTTAAATAACATGAAAATGAATAGTAAATGAAAATAAAAACTGTGTAAAGTGTGATGGTGTGTGTGGATAAGTGTGCATGTATGTGTGTGTCGGTGAGTCTGTGTGTGTAACTGTGTTGTATGTTTAAGACTAACGTTGGAACGTAACGTAGTATCATTTGGTTATTTATTTGTTGATTTATGTACACACAAACACTTAAAAACAAAAAGAACAAATACAGGTAGAACACGGAAGGTTAAAAAAAATACACTACAAGTCTACCAGAGGCCCTACCTTTCGATAAAACTTAGCACATGAGCGGACCATGTCCTGGGATAGCCCATGGGATACTTTTTATCCCGGGAGTATGGTCCTTTGGGATTATTTTCTACTCTCATGCGGGCGAAGCCGCTGGCAACATCCAGTGAAAATGTGTCCCATAAGTTCACTTTCATTGGACTTTATTTTTGACAAAAAAAATTGTACAATGCGTTCCAAATAAGAATAGGATCGATTGCCATGTTGTGACGTCACGTCATACTGGCAAATCGCAAGAAATTGGGCAAAATTGAAGAACTCAGAGATGAGCAAAACATACATGTATTCTATTTATTTATTTACTAGCTTCTGCCCGCGACTTCGTACGCGGATCCTGTTGCTTATGCCAGCGACAACGGGGTCGTCAAAATCGAAAATCTGAAAAGTCTGATGTCGAATTCTAAGAGCCCGGAGATAGGAAAACAACGTGATGCGCGAGACGATTCGAGACGTTCCAGATCTTTCATTTTTGTAAGTCAACAGGAAATGCCCATCAGACTAAACAACTTTTGCTAAGACGTCATTCCTATATAATTTTGTTATATTAGTGTCGCTGGGCTTATATATTTAGTAATAGTTTGTTGATTTACAGAAACACTCTAAGATGCTTCCCATACTATAACTATAGCATAGATTCCTCAAAAACTATTTGGCTTAGTAAACTCAAAATTTGAAAGTTATGTGGTTAATTTACTGGTAAGAGACGTCAGGTTAATAAGGAAGTTTAGGAGACGTCGAATAACAGAAGTGTTATAATTTACTGTAACACTTCTGTGTAAACAACGTTCGTTGTTTTTCTCTCGGTCTCATTCAATACGTGCAGCGAGTCAGACGCAGGAGCAAGCGACGTAAAGTTGTCCGTGTGAGAAGCAGCTCGACCTGAAGTCGACACCAGCAGCCATCAGTGTCTGCCCCTGCGACTTATTTATTGTCACGTCGAAGCACACGCTCACAGGAAACGCGCTTGAATTGAAAGGGGTAATTGTGGGGAATCAGTGGTATACGTGGTATAAACACTGTCTCGCCGACACCACAACCCGTTAGAATTTCCGCCTCAATGATATTTCTCTGCAGCGAGACCTTAAAATTATCGTGCTCGTGTTCAGGCACCGATTCTAGAGCGGTTTTGAAATCGGTAACGTATGGGTTGACACTGTGCCAGAGTGTTTTGTAATCCCCTTATAAGGCTCAAGTCTAAATTAGGAATATGTCGGCATCGGACATTAGCCTGTTCAGCAAAATCTGCAATGAAATATATTTGCAAAAATTTCGGCATTTCGGTGGGAAGCAGGAAACCTATCCGATAGTAGACTTGCCCCTGATCCAGAGAATCCAGATTCAGTGACTTGATGAGCTCCACATGAAGTCATCTGGAAAGCACTGTTGTAGGCTCGAGTATTGCTTAAGAAATGGCTGGACTTGGGATGCTCGCCATTCAAAAGAACTCGTAGGATCTCCGGTGGCTCTTGCATAGAGTTTAGTCGTACCTTTCCAGAAGCACAATACATTCCCTTGGTCTCTCCCTTCCACTTACGCGCGTGACAGTGTGCACACACCTCAGACATGGTGCCAATGTCTCCGTGTTCGATGTAATTAATAAATGGATTATAGGAAAACGCGCTCCTTTCTTTATTGAACCACGGTTGCACTTCAGGATCATAAACCATCATAGACTCAGTATCAGAAGGATGAATTGCGAAGATTGCGACGTATACGGTCTAGATCAATTTGGGCCACACGCTGTTCAACTGATTGACTTGCCCGAATTTCTTGAACCCGCTTCTTGAGCGGATTCAAGAAATTCGGGCAAGTCAGGCAGTCCGCTTCGTGAGCGTGGAATGAACAGACCTCAACACGCATGTGTGTGATATCTTTGCCGAGCAAGTGCGTTGCGTTGCTCACGTTGCTCGTCTGTCTCCAAAGACCGAGCTAGAGCATGCTGTGAGCGGTCTGCACTAAGGCGCATCTCATGCTCTTCAGGATTCTCAAGTGATCGAGATGTGGCAGTGCGAATACGCTGGGAGCTTAAACGCGAGTCTCTCTGCGTGTAAGTCTCCGAAGCGCGAGATACTGCGTGGCGCTCGCGATCGCTTGCTTGGCGTGTATCGCGCTCCTGACTGTTCTCGAGCGACCAAGCAGTCTCAGTGCGGAAAAGCTGAAGACTTAATCTCTGCTCTCTCTCTGTATCCGTTTCGGAAGCGCGAGATAAACAATGACGCTCTCGGTCACTCGCAAGACGTATCTCACGCTCCTGACTGCTCTCAAGTGATCGAGCAATCTCAGAGCGGATATTCTGAAGACTCACCTCTGATCCCTCTGTGTACCTATCCGTGGTGTACCCGTTTCGGATGCGCGAGACAAAGAATGACGATCCCGGTCGATAGCTAAACGCATTTCTCGTTGTTCCACACTTTCCTGAGATCGAGAAGCAGTAGTGCGAACTCGTTTAAATTCTAGTCGTAATTGGCGCTGCGTGTTAGTTTCTGCGGGAACAAACTTAGTGCATTACGCTCACGGTTAGCACCTAGCCGTTGTTCACGCTCTGCGTCGGTTTCGAGAGATCGGACTAACCTGCGCATCGTAGAAACCCTTGAGTTTCGAGACAGATTTATCGTTTTCTAAAATGCATAACTAAAATTCCTTCTTAATCCGATACTAACGATATTCAAATCAATGAAAAGTAATCGAATAAGTATGTGACAATTGCTAGTAAGTAGAAAAATAATAATGTTTCGCAGGAAAATTAAACACATCAACCAACACAGTTAACAAAGGTAACCCCCGTTTCTATAGGATGAGAGCGGCACATCAGGACCTATAACATCACTTTTTGGGAACGAAACCATAGTGCGATCTAATTCGACGCCAAAGCCATCTAGTTAGAAAACGGAAACTACATATTATTTACCCAAATTAAATTATGAAAAAAACTAAATTGTCGTTAATTTAACAGACTATACAACTACATTATTTTTGCATAAAAAAAAAATGGTAACAGCAGCAAGGAACAACTCTAAGAATTACATACTTAATAAATTTAAAATCCCCGCTAAATTACCCGTTGTAACTTGCAATTTATAATATTACTGCCCCGCTCCTTTATAAAAATAGCGTGATTATTATGTTCCCAGAGTTATTTTTTTATTAACTAAATAACATGTCATTTTGTGCATTCAATTACGAACAAAAACCTTTTAAAATCAATATTGCTTACCTCCCATAACATACGGCGTGATAATATGTAGCCTAAAGCCTTACTTGGTTTACAAAGAATATTTTTGCTGAATTTCAATTCAATCTATCCAGTAGTTTTGGCGTGAAGCCGTACCATACACACAGACAAAAAGACAAACAGACAAAAATTCTAAAAATTCACTTTTTGTCATCATCAGTTACGTTTTTCTAACAAAAGCCACTTATTTTTTCTTGAAAATTCTCAATGTACAGTTTTTCTTTCGTTACTGTTTTATTATATGTATAGATTTATTTAATGCTTTATGCACACAAAAAGTACAGAGATGGACTTAATGCCTTAGGCATTTTCTACCAGTCAACCTTTGGGTGATGCAGAGAAAAATAGTGGTAGGTGCAATAAAAGAGAGAGAAAAAGGCGAATACAGGAATAGATTCTATTTCTATTTTTGATTTCTATTTTCTATTTTTTTTTTCTATCTAGACTTTTTTGGACTTCTGGACTTTTTTTACCTGACAAAGGAGGAATGTAATTTATTTCATGTTTACTATCCCATTCCAGCGCAATATGAACGAAACTATGGTGTTAGAGACTGCGAACAGAGAAACTATGGTGATAGAGAAACCACAGAATCATATCATGGATGCTACTGTTGTGATAGACAAAGGTGAGAACTTTATATTATTACTAGCTAACCCGGCAAATATTGTATTGCTATATAAATGATAAAAGAAAAATTTCCACCTAATAAAATTACTTAAGCTGTTGATCCCCGCATTAACGCCGGCGTTCACGCGCCATTGTCTTACTATTGTGTCTCTAATTACGCACTCAAAAGGTTAAAATAAATATATAAATTATCAAAGAATAAAACGGTAGAGGTGAGTGTAAGAGGGTAAAAAAATTGCCTACAATGTACACAAACAACTTCTCTCGCCCTGGGTGGAGCGAGAGGGAGTGTCAGACTTTTACTGAACTAAAACCCACCTGTGTTTCTTCAGTTGCCCCTTTCCCTTCTAGAGCCGCGGTGACTGTTTCGTACAATACCGCTGCTCTGACACTAGTGACCTCTATGAAGACTTGATACTTATTATCAATTTTTAGGGTTCCGTACCCAAAGCGGGACCCTATAGTTATCACACCGCTGTCCGTCTGTCTGTCACCATGCTGTGTATCTCATGAACCAGGAAGAACCAGGCTGTATCTCAAAAGTCAATGTATTGTATATTGTAACTCCACGTCCAAAGCCCGTATTTTGCGTACGGGTGGGACAAGGGTATCATTCGGTCCACTCCAGCTCTTCAAGGAAGGCCAGCAGCGTCTCAGTGTTTCTGATCATTTCACAAACGGTACCTAGGTTCTCGATTTACCTTACCCTATATCCAGCGATCACTGGGCATCCAAGAATCAGATTAGTTGCTGTCTCTTCAGAGTGCAGTGCTCTGCAGAGTGGGCTGTCTGCTCCTATGACAGAGAGGAGCTTATTAAAGGCCTACGCAGACCGGGACGGCATGGCAAAGGATTTAAATTTTGACCAATGGACGGACATTCAAACATATCCAAATAGAAATACGACATAAATTCCTATGCTTTTAAATGATTCTATGGCATCGAAAGGGATATTATCGCATGGTATTGAAAGGCGTCACGGGCTCCCGCAGCAGAATGCCGTGGCGCGCTGCGGGAGGCGACGGCAAGCCGAAGGACGCCAGCGCCCGCCAACACTATCAAACGCTACTTATGACTGAAATATGTATCGGGCAGTAGAAGCTGGTGAGCAGTGGTGGCCGAGTGGTAACGGCCCCGACTTACGAGTTGTAGTTCGCGGGTTCAAACCCAGCCATTACTTTGTGCAGCATTACTGCAGCATTACTTTGTGTAATTTATTTCATCACCACTGCTCTCAAAACATCGTGAGGAAATGTTCTAGAACCAAAAATTCGAAGACATGTGACATTCACCAACCCGCACTGGGCCCGCGTGGTGGATTACGGCCCATTCCCTCTCCTAGAGAGGAGGCCTGAGTTCCAGCAGTGGGAACATTAAAAAGGCTGATAATGCTAATGCAGTAGAAGCTGCCGCGGCAAACTTCGACGTGACGCGGCATGCCATGGCAAGGCGCTGGAATGCCGCAGTATCTAAATGGCTGGTGTGCGCTGACTGGCGGCAAAATCCTTTGCCATGCCGTCCCGGTCTGCGTAGGCCTTAAAGGTCCCATGGCCAGTAAAAGTAGATATAACGGTGGTTTCTGTTGCAGATCCCAAGCAAGCGAACTTAACAGATGACAACTCTCTGCTGACGGACGACAGCGACGCGCACGAGGTGCACACACCGCCCAAGAAGCCGCCTCCGCCACAACAGCCCACGTAAGTAAACAGATCCATTTTAAAATTAAAATCCATTCTTCTTATATTTTTTTTCTCAGTTAATACTCCTCCAGGCATAAATGGTGTTTCTGTCGTGGCCAGATCTTAGAAATTGTTCACTGATATGGCCAAGTAAAACTGGCCAGATCGTTTTTGTTTGTTTTGTCGTCGTTCCTCGTTTGGCCTACTTTCTTTAGACCTTTTATTATCATAGAAATCCTACATCAATGATATGGCGTCGGAGTCGGATAGTCGGCTTTATCGACTAGCCGACGAGTAGTCGGCACAGTCATATTCTCTACTCCTTATATTTGAGTGGGTTCAATTGTAATGGGGGTCCCTGGATGGTTTGAAAATACAATTAGGCGGCGGTAGGTGGCGCTGCAATAGGGTTCTTATTTTTTATTTTTTTTTCTAAAAAAAAAAGAAACGGTTAATATAAAAACGACCAGCGTTCTTCATTAATTTCATACATTTTCTATCTCAGGTCTGCAGTGAAGGAGAAAGTGCAGCAATTCGAAGAGTTGGCTTCCAGAGTAACCAGAACCAAAACGAGAGCTATGGCAAAGAAGGTAAGAGGAGAGGAGGAAATGGACACACTAACTTAAATAGCCTAATTACAGCATGGCCTAGACACGGTCTAAACGGCTAGACAGTTTTTTTTTTAATGATAGAAACTAGTGCTTGAATAGAATACTGTCTGACTGGCCTGTCGGTCTAGTGGTTAGTGGCCCTGACTGCTATGCCGGAGGTCGTGGATGCGAATCCTACTCAAGACAATGTTTGTGTGATGAGCATGATCATTTGTTCTGTGTGGGTGTAATTTATCTATAATATGTATTTTTTTTTATAGAGCAGTGGTGGCCCAGTGGTAACGGCCCCGACTTACGAGTTGTAGGTCGCAGGTTCAAACCCAGCCAGGCGCATTACTTTGTGTAATTTATTTCCTCACCACTGCTCTCAAAATGGTGAAGGAAAACATCGTGAGGAAACCGGCATGTCCTAGAAACAAAAATTCGAAGACATGTGACATCCACCAACCCGCACTGGGCCCGCGTGCTGGATTACAGCCCATTCGCTCTCCTAGAGAGGAGGCCTGAGCCCCAACAGTGGGAACATTATAAGGCCGACTATGCTATGCTATGTATTTATTCAGAAATTTGTATGTTTATCAGTTGTCTAGTACTCATAACACAAGCTCTGCTTAGCTTGGGACTAGACGGCGTTGTGCGATAGTTGTGGAAAAAACAGCGTCACACACCCTGTGCTTGACTGAAATCCCACCTGATGGTAAGCAGTGGTGCAATTGTTGATGACGAATTGTACTAGTTTATTAAGAGCCTATTCACTGTAGCTGAAGACATCTAAATTATAATCGGACGGGAAGACCGCAGCAGGCAAATTGTTTCAATCCTTCGATGTACGCGGTATAAACGACGAGGCGAAACGCGCGAGATTTCAACGAATCATTATCAATAGATTCAGTAGCTAACAACACCGCATAAGTCATTTTTACCAACTTTACAGGAAACGAAAAAAACTGTGCGGTGTTGAGAGGCCAGCCGACTTGCAGGCAATCACTACTTTTCGAATTATGGCTTCTGATTGGCTGAAATCTATATCATGTGACCAATGGTTAGACGCGTAATGAGCAGCTCCATCTAAAGGCATTCAAATGTGAAAACAGCCAATTTTCGACTTGAGCGGTGTTGTAAGCTAAGGGACGATAAGCATTTCGATGCAGTTGATGGCGTCAATTCTATGATTGAACTAAAATAAATTCCATCAAGTGCATCCAGACTGCTTAAAGTGACTTGTTTCGAACGTTTTTGTCGTTTCACCGGTCGGGGTTTTTTTTTTTGACACAGGCCGATTCTCTTATAAACCAACTAAACTTATTTTAAACTTTCGTTTATATATGTATGTCTGTCTGTCATAACAGGAGGAGGCTGAAGAAACCCACACGCCTCCCGACAGGAACATCAAACCTGTATTATCAGCAGAGACGCTCACCAAGATGAATAACATGATCTTCAACGGAAAACCGCCACAGGTATGTATGGAGACGCTCCGGGCATCGGGAGTCGCAGGGTGGACGGTGAGCAATGGGTAGCTCGCCGTCCGTTTGGGACCAAACCCAGGTTGATGGCGAACCCTCAAAGTGAAGCCAGTAAGGTTTACGGGGCTAGTTAGGGCCGATGCGTACCAAGGTTACTGATTGTTCGAAAGAGTAACAGTGGACCTTGCAAAGGGCAACTGAAGAAACACTAAGGGGTTTAGTCAGTAAAAGTCTCCCTCTCGCTCCACCCAGAGTGGGAGAAGTCATTTGATGACATCACACTTTATTTTTATCTTGTTTAGTTAAAAAATCTTAAATTAATTTTGTTTCTAAAAAGATTTTGAGACTTTTATGTAACTAGATTATGTAGATTTCGGTTCAGAATCATCAATCAAGTAACGCTTTATGAAATCCTTAGCACAGTGGCCATTTGAATTACAATAACTGTGTTTCGTGACGACAACCTCATTCTAAATTATTATTTTTTTACTGTTATTTCGAATTCTTATAATCGTAAATGAATTTACCTTAGACCATATTTATGTAATTGTAAGTGAATGATACCTTAGACCGGCCTCATCCAGTTTAAACTGACGAAAAAAAAATAGACATGTAAAAGTGTTTTTTTTAAACCTACTAGCTTTTGCCCGCGGCTTCGCACCCGTCAACTGACTACTCTATTCTGCTCTGCCCTACTCTAACCTACTCTGCTCTACTCTACCCTACTCTACCAAATTTTTGAATTTTATCTTTCATTTCTCCTGACAATAACAAACACAACAAAAAAAATATGTGAAATCGGTCCAGCCATTCACGCGTGATGGCGTGACCAAGGGAAATAGGGATTCATTTTTATATATATAGACTTGCAAAATAAATATCATTAATCATTTATATCTTCCAGTTTTCTCCCTATATTTCTCTGTTCATTCTATAACTTGGATATTTGGCTTCCAGATATCAAGTTCAGCGACGAAGCCCCGCGCCAACGTGACGTCGTCAGCCAAGACGATGATCCCCTCGTCCACGTCCAAGCTCAGCGGCATCAACCGCGCGAGGGAGGCCGAGGAGCTCAAGCGGGAGAGGGAGGACGCCAGGAAGAAGAAGGAGGCCATGCTCGAGGCCAAGAGGGAACTGCAGAAGAGGTCAGTATCATATTCATCTTCATTTCAGCAGAGAGATGACCACTGTTTTGGGCATAGGCCTCCTAGAGCTGAATATACAAGTTCATTATTTTTAAAATCTATGTTTTATAGTCACATGGGTAACATTGGAGTGGGTTTTAGTCTGTAAAAATCTGACACCCCCTCTCGCTCCGCCCTAGAGCGCAAAAAGTCATTGGATGATTACCAACCTAAAAAAATTATGTTCTATGGTCATAGGCAAGTATGTAAGATCTAAAGTGACAGGACTGAAGTGGTTATATTTGTATTTGGAAAGTAAAAGTTTTGGATTTTGGGCCACTAAATAGCAAAGACGAATAATTAATTTTATTCCTCTGTGTAGATGTCACAATAAAGCTAAATACAAACTGAGCTCACGTATGCCACATATGTTATTATCTTGAATTTAATTGAAAACAGATGACTTAGAACCATACTTGGCATACGCACCGCTGTCACATGCGTCTCACGATTTGTCATTCAGTTTGTCTTTCCCCGGAATTCTGATTAAAGTATTTAAAGTTTAGTATTTCTCAAACGCTAGACTGAAAACCTGTCAAAATTTGACTTATAAGGGTCTAAAGACAAAGCATTTTATTTCAAATAAACCATTTACAGGTACTTTTGAAATTTCAAGAAGTCAGTCAGTTAGAAAAATGATGCTAATTATAAGTTCCAAAGCATAGATCTGGAGTAGAATGTGCAAGAAATTCCAAAACGTTTTTAATTACCCGCCTCTTAACTCGCTTCTGTATCAAACGGATTCCTGAGAACGCATCACTATTTCGTCGCCCCCTCTTTTTGGGGGAGCATCTATTGACCATTGTTAAAACTTGTTACGTCTAACAGAAATATTTTGCTTTTTATAATTGTTACGTAAATGTCATGACGTGTTTTTTTGTCTAACTTCACCAGGAAACGTGAAGAGAAGATGGCTGCTGCAGCGGCGGCGCGAGAGGCGGCCGAACGTGAGCGTCGCGCCGCCATGGAGGCGGCCGCCAAGGAGAGGCAGGAGAAGCAGGCGCACGCCGACCTGGGCAAGCTGGAGAGGCTCAAGGAGGCCGAGAGGGTATGGCATACATGGCGTTATAGTGAGGCGGCCGAACGTGAGCGTCGCGCCGCCATGGAGGCGGCCGCCAAGGAGAGGCAGGAGAAGCAGGCGCACGCCGACCTGGGCAAGCTGGAGAGGCTCAAGGAGGCCGAGAGGGTATGGCATACATGGCGTTATAGTGAGGCGGCCGAACGTGAGCGTCGCGCCGCCATGGAGGCGGCCGCCAAGGAGAGGCAGGAGAAGCAGGCGCACGCCGACCTGGGCAAGCTGGAGAGGCTCAAGGAGGCCGAGAGGGTATGGCATACATGGCGTTATAGTGAGGCGGCCGAACGTGAGCGTCGCGCCGCCATGGAGGCGGCCGCCAAGGAGAGGCAGGAGAAGCAGGCGCACGCCGACCTGGGCAAGCTGGAGAGGCTCAAGGAGGCCGAGAGGGTATGGCATACATGGCGTTATAGTGAGGCGGCCGAACGTGAGCGTCGCGCCGCCATGGAGGCGGCCGCCAAGGAGAGGCAGGAGAAGCAGGCGCACGCCGACCTGGGCAAGCTGGAGAGGCTCAAGGAGGCCGAGAGGGTATGGCATACATGGCGTTATAGTGAGGCGGCCGAACGTGAGCGTCGCGCCGCCATGGAGGCGGCCGCCAAGGAGAGGCAGGAGAAGCAGGCGCACGCCGACCTGGGCAAGCTGGAGAGGCTCAAGGAGGCCGAGAGGGTATGGCATACATGGCGTTATAGTGAGGCGGCCGAACGTGAGCGTCGCGCCGCCATGGAGGCGGCCGCCAAGGAGAGGCAGGAGAAGCAGGCGCACGCCGACCTGGGCAAGCTGGAGAGGCTCAAGGAGGCCGAGAGGGTATGGCATACATGGCGTTATAGTGAGGCGGCCGAACGTGAGCGTCGCGCCGCCATGGAGGCGGCCGCCAAGGAGAGGCAGGAGAAGCAGGCGCACGCCGACCTGGGCAAGCTGGAGAGGCTCAAGGAGGCCGAGAGGGTATGGCATACATGGCGTTATAGTGAGGCGGCCGAACGTGAGCGTCGCGCCGCCATGGAGGCGGCCGCCAAGGAGAGGCAGGAGAAGCAGGCGCACGCCGACCTGGGCAAGCTGGAGAGGCTCAAGGAGGCCGAGAGGGTATGGCATACATGGCGTTATAGTGAGGCGGCCGAACGTGAGCGTCGCGCCGCCATGGAGGCGGCAGCCAAGGAGAGGCAGGAGAAGCAGGCGCACGCCGACCTGGGCAAGCTGGAGAGGCTCAAGGAGGCCGAGAGGGTATGGCATACATGGCGTTATAGTGAGGCGGCCGAACGTGAGCGTCGCGCCGCCATGGAGGCGGCAGCCAAGGAGAGGCAGGAGAAGCAGGCGCACGCCGACCTGGGCAAGCTGGAGAGGCTCAAGGAGGCCGAGAGGGTATGGCATACATGGCGTTATAGTGAGGCGGCCGAACGTGAGCGTCGCGCCGCCATGGAGGCTGCCGCCAAGGAGAACAATGAACAATGTCCATCTGTCAATGAACAATGTCCAGCTGTCAATGAACAATTCCCAACTGTCAATGAACAATTCCCAGCTGTCAATGAATAATTCCCAACTGTCAATAAATAATTCCCAGCTGTCTATGAACAATCTCCAGCTGACAATAAACAACGTCCAGCTGTCTATGAACAATGCCCAGCTGTCAATTAACTATGTCCAACTGTCAATGAACAATGTCCAGCTGTCAATGAACAACGTCCAGCTGTCTATGAACAATGCCCAGCTGTCAATTAACTATGTCCAACTGTCAATGAACAATGTCCAGCTGTCAATGAACAACTCCTATTGGAAAACAAAGAATTCATTTCGGTTGTTGTTAGAATTTTTACATAAAATCTGCTTTCTTTATAAGGTAACCAACTAAACTTTTGCTTGTATATTTGTCTCCAGAAAAAGCAAGAGCTAGCCCGCAAAGTAGCAGAAACAGAAGAGAGGCGACGAGCCGAGGAACAAGCGAGGCAACAGCGCCTCGCCGACGAGCAGAGGAGAGCTGATGACGCCAGGAAGAAGCAGCTGGAAGAAGCTGCGCTGTAAGTGCTGTGGTTTTATTTATTTATGAACCTGTCGTGTCCCACTGCAGGGCAAAGGCCTCCCTTCCATTCTCATCATTCATGACTGGCCTGTTGGTCTAGTGGTTAGTGGCCCTGACTGCTATGCCGGAGGTCGTGGGTTCGGTTCCCACCTAGGACAAATGTTTGTGAGATGAGCACGATCATCTGTTCTGTGTCGGGGTGTAATTTATCTATAATATTAGAAATATTGTAATATTTGTATTTAGAAATATTTAAGTATGTTTATTAGTTGTCTAGTACTCATAACACAAGCTCTGCTTAGTTTGGGACTAGACGGCGATGTGTGATAGTTGTATAAATATTTTTATTATTATTCTTCCACTCTATTCTGTCCTTAGCCACTTTTGGCCAACCCTTCAGCTAGGAGTCCCAACAGGTCGCGCCCGCCGCGTCGCCGTCTCCTGCAGCTCGGGATTCAGTCAGTGTTTACCCTCGCCCAATATCGTCGCGACATGCGGCAGATGTGACCGGCCCAGTTCCATTAATTTGGCGGCAGAGTTACCTAAGTCTGCGATTTGTGTTTTGGAACGAAGTATACTGTTCCTTATGCGGTCTGTTCTTTTGACCTCGAAAATACTTCGTTCCATTGCTCGCTGACTGACCCCGAGTGCAGACTTTTGATGTTTCGTTATTTCGTCGACGTTTGCGCTCCGTAGGTGAGAGCGGGAAGGATACACATGTCCTTGTTCCTTTTAAGGGAAAGTGGAAGTGATTCGTTCTTCAGGTGTTTCATCGACCAATAGCTTTAGTTATTTCAACTATAACCCAGTATAAAATTCACTGCTCGAAATATTATTTATTTATTTACTAGCTCTGGCCCGCGGCTTCGCTCTCGTCAACAGACTACTCTATTCTTACCCTACTCTTCCCTACTCTACCTTACCCAGTTACCTACCCTACCCTACCTAGTTACCTATCCTACTCTACCTAGTTACCTATCCTACCCTAGCTAGTTACCTACCCTACCCTAATTACAACCTTCCCTGAATGCTGGTGAACAAAACAAAAAAAATAATTATTAAAATTGCTTCAGCCGTTCTTAAGTTATAGCATGCCAGGAGAAATAGGGATTCATTTTTACATATATAAATTAAAACTTCATGCAACACGAAGGTACAAAGACGGACTCAAAGCCTTAGGCATTCGCTACTAGTTAACCAAGGCCGAAATGCTAATTTTTAAATTAATTTAAATGTATTTTGTTACAGCATGAAGAAAGAGGCAGCGATAATGGCGAAAGAGATCGAGAAGAGACAGAAGGAATACATCGAGAAACAAAAGATGAAACATAGGATTGAAGATAAATGTGAGTAAAATTTACTGAGAACATCCATCTTATATTTTTAAATTATTATTGATAGGCTCGCGTTTGACCACTATCGCACCTGATGGTAAGCGATGATGTGGCCGACGATGGAGCACGCTTGCCTACAAGTAACCTATTCACTCTTTGCTTAAAGACTCCTAGTCTTCGTCGACCACCGTCCCCCCTATGACCCACTCCAGACAATTTTCTTACGTAGAATGTGTCCCCCCGCAGCACACACTCCCCTGAAGCAGCCGGGCACGCCGGGCTGGCACGGCGGCGCGCTGTCGCCGGCCTACATGGCGGACGGCTTCCAGTTCCTCAACTCCGACGAGGACGAGGAGCCTGTGGACCGCCCTGTACCTGACTGGAGCACGTCGAAGGTGAGGATTATTGTTCAGGAACTCGGCGAGAATAAATAAGTGGACTGTATAACTATTTGAAGATTATATACATTGGCGAGAAATAAGTAGCGGTACAATGAGGGACACGTGTGCTGTGAAGCCGTCGGATCGAGGAGTGGTGCGTTGCTCGCCGTCCGCTGCACGCTGGAGCTCTGCCCCCGCCTCAGCCGTCGGTGACCTGAGTCCGCATGCTCGCGCGTTCAGTGACTCTTGAGCGCTTGCTAAAAGAGCGGGGATCACGCATCGTACACATTGGCGAACCAATCACTGTACAAGAATAGCACTCCCCGCCCCCGCGTCTCACTTCATACAATCACTGTACAAGGACAGCACTCCCCGCCCCCGCGTCTCACTTCATACAATCACTGTACAAGAATAGCACTCCCCGCCCCCGCGTCTCACTTCATACAATCACTGTACAAGGACAGCACTCCCCGCCCCCGCGTCTCACTTCATACAATCACTGTACAAGGACAGCACTCCCCGCCCTCGCGTCTCACTTCATACAATCACTGTACAAGGATAGCACTCCCCGCCCCGCGTCTCACTTCATACAATCACTGTACAAGGATAGCACTCCCCGCCCCCGCGTCTCACTTCATACAATCACTGTACAAGAATAGCACTCCCCGCCCCCGCGTCTCACTTCATACAATCACTGTACAAGGATAGCACTCCCCGCCCCGCGTCTCACTTCATACAATCACTGTACAAGGATAGCACTCCCCGCCCCCGCGTCTCACTTCATACAATCACTGTACAAGAATAGCACTCCCCGCCCCCGCGTCTCACTTCATACAATCACTGTACAAGGACAGCACTCCCCGCCCCCGCGTCTCACTTCATACAATCACTGTACAAGGATAGCACTCCCCGCCCCCGCCTCTCACTTCATACAATCACTGTACAAGGATAGCACTCCCCGCCCCCGCGTCTCACTTCATACAATCACTGTACAAGGATAGCACTCCCCGCCCCCGCGTCTCACTTCATACAATCACTGTACAAGGATAGCACTCCCCGCCCCCGCCTCTCACTTCATACAATCACTGTACAAGGATAGCACTCCCCGCCCCCGCGTCTCACTTCACACAATCACTGTACAAGGATAGTACTCCCCGCCCCCGCCTCTCACTTCATACAATCACTGTACAAGGATAGCACTCCCCGCCCCGCGTCTCTTTTCATACAATCACTGTACAAGGATAGCACTCCCCGCCCCCGCGTCTCACTTCATACAATCACTGTACAAGGACAGCACTCCCCGCCCCGCGTCTCACTTCATACAATCACTGTACAAGGACAGCACTCTCCGCCCCCGCGTCTCACTTCATACAATCACTGTACAAGGACAGCACTCCCCGCCCCGCGTCTCACTTCATACAATCACTGTACAAGGACAGCACTCCCCGCCCCGCGTCTCACTTCATACAATCACTGTACAAGGACAGCACTCCCCGCCCCGCGTCTCACTTCATACAATCACTGTACAAGGACAGCACTCCCCGCCCCCGCGTCTCACTTCATACAATCACTGTACAAGGACAGCACTCCCCGCCCCGCGTCTCACTTCATACAATCACTGTACAAGGACAGCACTCCCCGCCCCCGCGTCTCACTTCATACAATCACTGTACAAGGACAGCACTCCCCGCCCCGCGTCTCACTTCATACAATCACTGTACAAGGACAGCACTCCCCGCCCCCACGTCTCACTTCATACAATCACTGTACAAGGACAGCACTCCCCGCCCCGCGTCTCACTTCATACAATCACTGTACAAGGACAGCACTCCCCGCCCCGCGTCTCACTTCATACAATCACTGTACAAGGATTGCACTCCCCGCCCCCGCGTCTCACTTCATACAATCACTGTACAAGGATTGCACTCCCCGCCCCCGCGTCTCACTTCATACAATCACTGTACAAGGACAGCACTCCCCGCCCTGCGTCTCACTTCATACAATCACTGTACAAGGACAGCACTCCCCGCCCCGCGTCTCACTTCATACAATCACTGTACAAGGACAGCACTCCCCGCCCCGCGTCTCACTTCATACAATCACTGTACAAGGACAGCACTCCCCGCCCCGCGTCTCACTTCATACAATCACTGTACAAGGACAGCACTCCCCGCCCCCACGTCTCACTTCATACAATCACTGTACAAGGACAGCACTCCCCGCCCCCACGTCTCACTTCATACAATCACTGTACAAGGACAGCACTCCCCGCCCCGCGTCTCACTTCATACAATCACTGTACAAGGACAGCACTCCCCGCCCCGCGTTTCACTTCATACAATCACTGTACAAGGACAGCACTCCCCGCCCCCGCGTCTCACTTCATACAATCACTGTACAAGGACAGCACTCCCCGCCCCCACGTCTCACTTCATACAATCACTGTACAAGGACAGCACTCCCCGCCCCCACGTCTCACTTCATACAATCACTGTACAAGGACAGCACTCCCCGCCCCGCGTCTCACTTCATACAATCACTGTACAAGGATAGCACTCCCCGCCCCGCGTCTCACTTCATACAATCACTGTACAAGGACAGCACTCCCCGCCCCGCGTCTCACTTCATACAATCACTGTACAAGGACAGCACTCCCCGCCCCCACGTCTCACTTCATACAATCACTGTACAAGGACAGCACTCCCCGCCCCCACGTCTCACTTCATACAATCACTGTACAAGGACAGCACTCCCCGCCCCGCGTCTCACTTCATACAATCACTGTACAAGGACAGCACTCCCCGCCCCGCGTTTCACTTCATACAATCACTGTACAAGGATAGCACTCCCCGCCCCCGCGTCTCACTTCATACAATCACTGTACAAGGACAGCACTCCCCGCCCCCGCGTCTCACTTCATACAATCACTGTACAAGGACAGCACCCCCCGCCCCCACGTCTCACTTCATACAATCACTGTACAAGGACAGCACTCCCCGCCCCGCGTCTCACTTCATACAATCACTGTACAAGGACAGCACTCCCCGCCCCGCGTCTCACTTCATACAATCACTGTACAAGGACAGCACTCCCCGCCCCGCGTCTCACTTCATACAATCACTGTACAAGGACAGCACTCCCCGCCCCGCGTCTCACTTCATACAATCACTGTACAAGGACAGCACTCCCCGCCCCGCGTCTCACTTCATACAATCACTGTACAAGGACAGCACTCCCCGCCCCCGCGTCTCACTTCATACAATCACTGTACAAGGACAGCACTCCCCGCCCCCACGTCTCACTTCATACAATCACTGTACAAGGACAGCACTCCCCGCCCCCACGTCTCACTTCATACAATCACTGTACAAGGACAGCACTCCCCGCCCCGCGTCTCACTTCATACAATCACTGTACAAGGACAGCACTCCCCGCCCCGCGTCTCACTTCATACAATCACTGTACAAGGACAGCACTCCCCGCCCCGCGTCTCACTTCATACAATCACTGTACAAGGACAGCACTCCCCGCCCCGCGTCTCACTTCATACAATCACTGTACAAGGACAGCACTCCCCGCCCCGCGTCTCACTTCATACAATCACTGTACAAGGACAGCACTCCCCGCCCCGCGTCTCACTTCATACAATCACTGTACAAGGACAGCACTCCCCGCCCCCACGTCTCACTTCATACAATCACTGTACAAGGACAGCACTCCCCGCCCCGCGTCTCACTTCATACAATCACTGTACAAGGACAGCACTCCCCGCCCCGCGTTTCACTTCATACAATCACTGTACAAGGACAGCACTCCCCGCCCCCGCGTCTCACTTCATACAATCACTGTACAAGGACAGCACTCCCCGCCCCCACGTCTCACTTCATACAATCACTGTACAAGGACAGCACTCCCCGCCCCCACGTCTCACTTCATACAATCACTGTACAAGGACAGCACTCCCCGCCCCGCGTTTCACTTCATACAATCACTGTACAAGGACAGCACTCCCCGCCCCCGCGTCTCACTTCATACAATCACTGTACAAGGACAGCACTCCCCGCCCCCACGTCTCACTTCATACAATCACTGTACAAGGACAGCACTCCCCGCCCCCACGTCTCACTTCATACAATCACTGTACAAGGACAGCACTCCCCGCCCCGCGTCTCACTTCATACAATCACTGTACAAGGATAGCACTCCCCGCCCCCGCCTCTCACTTCATACAATCACTGTACAAGGATAGCACTCCCCGCCCCCGCGTCTCACTTCACACAATCACTGTACAAGGATAGTACTCCCCGCCCCCGCCTCTCACTTCATACAATCACTGTACAAGGATAGCACTCCCCGCCCCGCGTCTCTTTTCATACAATCACTGTACAAGGATAGCACTCCCCGCCCCCGCGTCTCACTTCATACAATCACTGTACAAGGACAGCACTCCCCGCCCCGCGTCTCACTTCATACAATCACTGTACAAGGACAGCACTCTCCGCCCCCGCGTCTCACTTCATACAATCACTGTACAAGGACAGCACTCCCCGCCCCGCGTCTCACTTCATACAATCACTGTACAAGGACAGCACTCCCCGCCCCGCGTCTCACTTCATACAATCACTGTACAAGGACAGCACTCCCCGCCCCGCGTCTCACTTCATACAATCACTGTACAAGGACAGCACTCCCCGCCCCCGCGTCTCACTTCATACAATCACTGTACAAGGACAGCACTCCCCGCCCCGCGTCTCACTTCATACAATCACTGTACAAGGACAGCACTCCCCGCCCCCGCGTCTCACTTCATACAATCACTGTACAAGGACAGCACTCCCCGCCCCGCGTCTCACTTCATACAATCACTGTACAAGGACAGCACTCCCCGCCCCCACGTCTCACTTCATACAATCACTGTACAAGGACAGCACTCCCCGCCCCGCGTCTCACTTCATACAATCACTGTACAAGGACAGCACTCCCCGCCCCGCGTCTCACTTCATACAATCACTGTACAAGGATTGCACTCCCCGCCCCCGCGTCTCACTTCATACAATCACTGTACAAGGATTGCACTCCCCGCCCCCGCGTCTCACTTCATACAATCACTGTACAAGGACAGCACTCCCCGCCCTGCGTCTCACTTCATACAATCACTGTACAAGGACAGCACTCCCCGCCCCGCGTCTCACTTCATACAATCACTGTACAAGGACAGCACTCCCCGCCCCGCGTCTCACTTCATACAATCACTGTACAAGGACAGCACTCCCCGCCCCGCGTCTCACTTCATACAATCACTGTACAAGGACAGCACTCCCCGCCCCCACGTCTCACTTCATACAATCACTGTACAAGGACAGCACTCCCCGCCCCCGCGTCTCACTTCATACAATCACTGTACAAGGACAGCACTCCCCGCCCCGCGTCTCACTTCATACAATCACTGTACAAGGACAGCACTCCCCGCCCCGCGTTTCACTTCATACAATCACTGTACAAGGACAGCACTCCCCGCCCCCGCGTCTCACTTCATACAATCACTGTACAAGGACAGCACTCCCCGCCCCCACGTCTCACTTCATACAATCACTGTACAAGGACAGCACTCCCCGCCCCCGCGTCTCACTTCATACAATCCCTGTACAAGGACAGCACTCCCCGCCCCGCGTCTCACTTCATACAATCACTGTACAAGGACAGCACTCCCCGCCCCGCGTCTCACTTCATACAATCACTGTACAAGGACAGCACTCCCCGCCCCGCGTCTCACTTCATACAATCACTGTACAAGGACAGCACTCCCCGCCCCCACGTCTCACTTCATACAATCACTGTACAAGGACAGCACTCCCCGCCCCCGCGTCTCACTTCATACAATCACTGTACAAGGACAGCACTCCCCGCCCCGCGTCTCACTTCATACAATCACTGTACAAGGACAGCACTCCCCGCCCCGCGTTTCACTTCATACAATCACTGTACAAGGACAGCACTCCCCGCCCCCGCGTCTCACTTCATACAATCACTGTACAAGGACAGCACTCCCCGCCCCCACGTCTCACTTCATACAATCACTGTACAAGGACAGCACTCCCCGCCCCCCCGTCTCACTTCATACAATCACTGTACAAGGACAGCACTCCCCGCCCCGCGTCTCACTTCATACAATCACTGTACAAGGACAGCACTCCCCGCCCCGCGTCTCACTTCATACAATCACTGTACAAGGACAGCACTCCCCGCCCCGCGTCTCACTTCATACAATCACTGTACAAGGACAGCACTCCCCGCCCCGCGTCTCACTTCATACAATCACTGTACAAGGACAGCACTCCCCGCCCCGCGTCTCACTTCATACAATCACTGTACAAGGACAGCACTCCCCGCCCCCGCGTCTCACTTCATACAATCACTGTACAAGGACAGCACTCCCCGCCCCCACGTCTCACTTCATACAATCACTGTACAAGGACAGCACTCCCCGCCCCCACGTCTCACTTCATACAATCACTGTACAAGGACAGCACTCCCCGCCCCGCGTCTCACTTCATACAATCCCTGTACAAGGACAGCACTCCCCGCCCCGCGTCTCACTTCATACAATCACTGTACAAGGACAGCACTCCCCGCCCCGCGTCTCACTTCATACAATCACTGTACAAGGACAGCACTCCCCGCCCCGCGTCTCACTTCATACAATCACTGTACAAGGACAGCACTCCCCGCCCCGCGTCTCACTTCATACAATCACTGTACAAGGACAGCACTCCCCGCCCCGCGTCTCACTTCATACAATCACTGTACAAGGACAGCACTCCCCGCCCCCACGTCTCACTTCATACAATCACTGTACAAGGACAGCACTCCCCGCCCCGCGTCTCACTTCATACAATCACTGTACAAGGACAGCACTCCCCGCCCCGCGTTTCACTTCATACAATCACTGTACAAGGACAGCACTCCCCGCCCCCGCGTCTCACTTCATACAATCACTGTACAAGGACAGCACTCCCCGCCCCCACGTCTCACTTCATACAATCACTGTACAAGGACAGCACTCCCCGCCCCCACGTCTCACTTCATACAATCACTGTACAAGGACAGCACTCCCCGCCCCGCGTTTCACTTCATACAATCACTGTACAAGGACAGCACTCCCCGCCCCCGCGTCTCACTTCATACAATCACTGTACAAGGACAGCACTCCCCGCCCCCACGTCTCACTTCATACAATCACTGTACAAGGACAGCACTCCCCGCCCCCACGTCTCACTTCATACAATCACTGTACAAGGACAGCACTCCCCGCCCCGCGTCTCACTTCATACAATCACTGTACAAGGACAGCACTCCCCGCCCCGCGTTTCACTTCATACAATCACTGTACAAGGACAGCACTCCCCGCCCCCGCGTCTCACTTCATACAATCACTGTACAAGGACAGCACTCCCCGCCCCGCGTCTCACTTCATACAATCACTGTACAAGGACAGCACTCCCCGCCCCGCGTCTCACTTCATACAATCACTGTACAAGGACAGCACTCCCCGCCCCGCGTCTCACTTCATACAATCACTGTACAAGGACAGCACTCCCCGCCCCGCGTCTCACTTCATACAATCACTGTACAAGGACAGCACTCCCCGCCCCGCGTCTCACTTCATACAATCACTGTACAAGGACAGCACTCCCCGCCCCGCGTCTCACTTCATACAATCACTGTACAAGGACAGCACTCCCCGCCCCGCGTCTCACTTCATACAATCACTGTACAAGGACAGCACTCCCCCCCCCGCGTCTCACTTCATACAATCACTGTACAAGGACAGCACTCCCCGCCCCGCGTCTCACTTCATACAATCACTGTACAAGGACAGCACTCCCCGCCCCGCGTCTCACTTCATACAATCACTGTACAAGGACAGCACTCCCCGCCCCGCGTCTCACTTCATACAATCACTGTACAAGGACAGCACTCCCCGCCCCGCGTCTCACTTCATACAATCACTGTACAAGGACAGCACTCCCCGCCCCCGCGTCTCAGTTCATATCTCTAAACAGACTCGATAATCCACTTCTGAGCAGGTTGAAGTCAGCGCTCAAGATAGCTTCTGAATGCACATTTATTTCAAAATCTGTGAATGCCATTTATAATCTATATTCTATTGTGTGATACAAATATTTGTCCTGGTTGAGAGTCGAACTCATGACCTCCGGCTTAGCAGTCAGGGCCACTACCAACTAGATCAACAGGCCAATGGATCGCGTTAAGAACTTGTGCAGGTTAAACAAATAATAAAAAAAAAAATAGGTATTATTTTATAAATACTATACTAGGATAGTTTATATGTTTATTTACGTCCCTACACTAAATGGGCCCAATCAGAAGCCGTCATATACTATTATATTCTTGCTATTTATTGCTTTTCGTAAAGAAATATAGTGGCACTCCGGGCGCGGCTCCAGCAGGTGGCGCGAGGCCAGCGCGCCGTGGGGTCTCGTGGTGCGGCGCCCGCCTCGCGTGCCTGCTGCCGTCAGCGCGCGGCGCGCATCATCGTGCCCGTACATGTTACTAATGTTCCCGGCGCTCCCCAGGCGCGCAAGCAACAGCTGCACATCCAGAGCGGCGTGCTGGACACGCACGTGGACCGGCTGTTCTCCGTGCGCGTGCACTCGCCCGACCTCCGCGACATCTTCCCCAACATCGAGCGCGCGCGCCTCAAGCGCACCTCCTCCGCCGTGTGGCGCACTCCGCCCGCCCGGCTGCCCGCACTCGCCGAGTGATAACATGCAGTAAGTATCGTCTTTTATAACCTTAAGTACGTAGTAACTGGGCAAAGGTAACCCCCCATAGTTTTCCAGCTCTTGATCTTCTCCAGCCAACCCATCATGAAAAGGTCTAGATCGTCACTCCTTGAAAAATAGCTAAAGAGAAACCACAGCGTTCTCACTTTACACTGGAAGCATGTCCTCAATGGACACGGTTGTTTCGGGAGGTTTCTGTTTCTGATTCGGTGTGAAGATTCACCTGGGCGTCACCATTGTGCGAATCAGCTGGAAAACACGGTGGAGCATATACGGTGGAATTGTGCTCTGCGCGGCTAGACCACCAGACAGCGCCGAACTTAGCGTCCGTCCGCAGCCAGGAATGGGAAACTGTGATGCGAGCAAAGAACGTAGCGGAAAACGTAAGGCGGAGATAAGCTTCACGCCCTCAGTGCCGCTAACAAAAAATAATAAGCGGATCAACCAATACATCTGCAGCTCGAATAGTTGAAATTATGCAAAGGGATGAAGAAATCGCTTCACTATTGACGGCCGATCTGCACAGCTATCACAAAGCCGTGTCCATGACACAACTACTTCCCTTTTTTTACGTAAGATATCAAATGATTGAGGAATAATTTCCATTTTTGTTTCAGGTAACAACTGTGTGTGAATACTATCTCCATCGCGGGCGGCGCCGCGGCCTGTACATAGTAGCTTATTGCAAATATAACAGTTTACAACGTAACTGCCTGCACGTGTTCAATGCTGTGCTATATTACACGCTATGTATATCAATTTGTATGTATTCTCAACTTAGTTTTGAAGAGGGAAGCCGAAAAGTATTATTTATAATAATTCGGTTTTAATGCATGTTATCTACGACGGTCGTAAATTGTAACTAGAAAATGGGGTTTCCATGAGCTCTTAGCGCGACGACCTAAGCTGAACTGTTAAAGAGATGGAGTTATATAGGGTGTACAGCTCCATCCGTCTTTCCCACTCGCATGACGTCATATTTTATTACGTCATGGTGAGTCCCCTTTCTTCTCCGTTCTTTATTCCACGAAAGGTATCATCATCATCATTTCAGCCGAAGGACGTCCACTGTTGGACATAGGCCTCCCCTAAGTGTCATCACAGCGAACGCTCCTGTGCGTCTCGCATCGGTTACATGGAGTTGCATAATCAACCAACATAGATACTCAGCTAGGGATGGCGATTCTACCTAAAGAAGATCTTTGAATCGATACGATTCGAAGTCTAAAGAATCGATTCAGTAATAAATCGAGTTCTAATAGATCCGTTGGTTACCCTGCAAGTAAACTAGTTAAAAAATAAAAGGCCCGTTTTGACATTTGAGAAATACCCTAGAATGTAACTTGGAACGAAACTGAAAAGAAACAATAAAATAATAATTAATTACAGTGTTTAAAAAAAACCGTACGTTTTTTTGGCACGTTAAATAATATGATGGAATATATTGCGAGTATTCTTTTTGCGTATTTAAGTATTTTGACATTTGTCAAAATGGGCCTTTTATTTTTTGACAACTTTAGTGAGTCTTAAAAAGTACAGTACAGATGATCTTATAAATGCACATGTGGTTGAAGACTAGTGAGTAATCGAGTGTACAATATTCAGATAAAAATATTGACTAGAGAAAAATTAATGCTTTGAGCATTTTTAAATAGTAATATGGTTGCATTTCGCTAGATATGAAAGAAAAGGAAGTTAATGATAGCATGACGGTTGACAGGATAGAATGGAAGAAAAAACGTGTTGCGCCGACCCCAAATAAGACGGGACAAGGGCAGAAAGATGATGATGATGGTTACATTTCGCAGGAAAAAAAAGTCGAGTCTCGATTACAAGTTTCAGATACCGATCCATTATTGAAGATCGATTTTCTTGAAATATGAAATCGATTAATGTATCTCGAATTACCATCCCTCAGGCTGATTTAGCCTTACAAGGTTCTCGCTGGGACTCAGGCCTCCTCTCTAGGAGAGGGAACTGGCCGGTATCCAGCACGCGCGCCCAGTGTGGGTACAGAGTGTAAAGATCTAGAACTTATCACAAATTCTGGACAGCAATGTACGTTTCCTACTAAGAACCCCACGCTCTGATATCGCGTTTACGACCACTAGATCATCATAGTACGTGTTAACCCTCGGAAAAAATGCATACTTTATAGTGACGTAAATAGATCAATAATTATAATATATGAAATTTTTAATAGTTATTGTTATGCAATGTTTATCTTAGGACATGTTTGAATATTCTTTTTCTTTGTAATTAGCTTGTAGTTACATTTGGAGGCCTTTTTGTTAAACACCATCATGTTGAAATATTCCATTTGGAAATGTTGTAAAATCTTATTGAGATTTTTAACTGTTATTCATGAGCATCAGGAAATGATTTTTTTGTAAAGAAGTAAAAACAAAGTAAAAGGATTAACCTTTTCGCAAAATATCTAAATTGTATCAGCCCACAACGGCTAAAACTTAGCCACTAAGTTTGAATATGGAAGTTCCTCAAACGTGTATGTGTTAGGGGTGGACACTGAGAACGGACATGATGGTAATAGATTGATGCTATTTTCGCTAGATTTATCATTATCCCACTCCACAAAGCATGACGGCTGCTTCTAAAGTCAGCATTGAAAACACTTTCCATGCAAACCAAAATTGTCATTCGCACTATAACACAAACTGACGTGTAGATATCTCGGAGCGAGAGGGTGTGTCAGACTTTTACTGACTTAAACCCACCTGTGTTCCTTCAGTTGCCCTATGTTTTCCTCTCGAACAATTCCGCATTCCAGAAGTAAATGCTCTCAAAGCACTTTCGGCGCCACGAATATTATTAGTACTTAGTACAGTTCTTAAACACTTGTCGCCGCAGTCATTCCGTACTCTGTGATCCACACAATCATTTTGTAAATAGTAATGTTCACTTCGTTGATACCAAAATGTAATAAATCATGTTATTTCTGTGACGAGTTCACGGCTTTTAGGGTAATTTTAACGTTAAGACTGCTATGGAATTTTGATTGTAAGTTATAGAATAAAAATTTACAGCGAGTATTTGAGAATTTTATTTTATTATCTTGTTGATTGCTGCTTTCTTTAGGGCCAACTGCGTTAAGCGGGTGCACGCGCGGCCACCCGTAGCGGAAACCGGATTATTACCTACGCAGTGTCGCTATTTCAAATTTAACGGTGTGCGTGTAGTCGTGTCGAGAACTTTAATGTTTTATTAAGTAGCGGGGCGCGGTTCTCCGCGACGACGGAGCACTGCAGTATGGGACCGCGCGGGCGCCCGCGCAGACACAGCGTCGGCACTTATTACACAATTGATCCTTACATATTAATAAAACCAAGTCTTCCACTGCATCTGTCAGTCTATTTGTGATAAACTCGGAAAGTAGTGACTGGATTTTTAACGGTTTTTGCCAGAATGAGGCTAAGAACTCACGAAGCGGTTTTCTTTCGCGCCCGCCGCGGTGGAGGAACAGCTGGTTTGATGACGAGTAGTTAATCATCAGTTGACCGCCAAACCGCCACTGACACCAGAAACGAGCTGTGTTGTTATACTTCCTTCACAGAAGAATAAAAAAAGGTCTGAGGGCACACTGATGTCGGATTTCTGTATCCCACCGTGGCTACGGAGCGCTACAAGTGGTCCGTCGATGCCGCGAGAGAGAGCCGCAAACAACCGCGCACGTAAAACACGTCGTGAAATGTTCTATTATTTTTACATACCTAATACATCTGCATTCTACCGGTCGTCGGACGCGGGTGAAAACCGCTTCTTGAGTTAAGCATTACAAATTGAAATTATAATACAAAAAAACATATAATTGGCGGACTCGGCGATTTCTTCCAGGCAACCTAGAATGGACAGAGATTGCCTGGACACAAAATGGGGTTGCACTTGGTGCAAATATAAAAGTAAACAAAACTTGGTATTTAATAGGTACTAAAATAGATACACATATACATACATACATCATTCATTCATTCGTGCTGAATGCATATTGTAGTAGAGAAAGCCGAGAATTTTAAATATTTGTAACAAACGTGCGACGGTTCGCTAGTTCTCTTATGTAAAAAAAGATGGGGAAATAAAGAACCAAAATAATCTTTTTCATACGACCCTGCAACCTCCTCAATAAAGTTACGATCAAACCAGCTCGAGGGTGAGTACCTAGTTGTTGGCGGCTAAATCGACGGGTGCAAAGTAAAAAGTTATCTGCAATTTTGTGATAGTTGCAGTAATTTACTAAAAATTCATATTCATGGCAAATCGTCTTTCAAGTGTCAAAAATGAAGAAATAATAGTTCTTTTTTTAACGTTTTTTTTTTAAATATTACTAAATAACTGCCTAATTATGCTATTCACTTATTCTTACTATTAAAAAATTGCAGATATTTTTTTTTACTTTGCACCCGTCGAAATTATGATTATTAATTATGATAAATATTCACAATACTGTATGTATAGCCCAAACCTCTCGTTTTCGGCTTAGAAGAATAAAGGACTATTCTAAACTCTTCTCATTCAGATCTATGGATTCCTAACTTATTACTTTGATAGGTTGTAGAAAAGGAGGAACTCAAGTGTGTTGCTTGGCCAAATAAAAATAAAACCAACTTTTTCTAAAATGGTATTTATTGCTAACCACCACTGTATCCTTACATAACAACATTTCGTGAACAAATAGAATGATCGAGCAGTGTCCCATACTTCAGTGAGATGGAGAAGCCAGTGAGAGCGACATTTGCGTGAGTTTCACCGAAACACAGAACACCTCCTCGGGAATGTCGGCATCGTATTTACATGCTATTGAAACTATACTTGAAGCGGTGATAATAAATATTTTGTTTATATTGATCAGATTCGCTTTAAATCGTTTTGTAGAGATCAAATACAATTTTTTTAATATCCTTTTTAATAGCTGTCAAAAATCGATCGGTTAAATGCCCCAAAACTTCTTGTAAAAAGAACTGAATAGCTAAACGTTTAGCAGGTGGAGTGGAAAATGTTTAATTTTCCTTTAATTCCTTCAATTTTATTTTGAACCCCGCATATTTCATTTAATCAAAGCGAATTCCACTACACCCGAAAAAAAATGATGCTAGCAAAGAAAAAAACGCCCAAATATCTCATCAAAACGATTTCGATTCCATTTATTCCAGGGCGGCAGCACCAGAGATGATCTCGATGAGCTCCCTGGTGATGACGGCCTGGCGGGTCCTGTTGAAGGTGAGCGTGAGCTTGTCGATCATCTCGCCGGCGTTCTTGGAGGCGTTGTCCATGGACGTCATGCGCGAGGACTGCTCGGAGCAGGCGGACTCCTTGAGCGCGTAGAACAGCATCGACGCGAGGGAGAACTCCATGTACGACTGGATCACGTCGGCGTCCAGAGAGTCGTATGTAGCCAGCTTGGGCGCGGTCTGGAATCATCAACAGATTTTTATGTAGACCGGTAGGCATCATTCTGAAGATGAAGAGTTGTTGAGTCATTTTTATTTTGTTGCTACTCGACAAATAATGAAAAATTCGTGAAAAAGATGATTTCTATGACTTTGTCTTTATGATACGGGTAAATATCCCACAAGGATTTTATGAAATACTCGCTTCAGCCAGCGTATTCGTTCGCGTAATTGTAAATATATTGCGGCCAAAAATGTTTTGCGATTTGGAAAAAACTCCAATCAGGAATTGAACTCTTTACATAAGTAGTAAGTTTGTACGGAATCCTCAGAGCGAGAGTCCGACTCGCACTTGCCCAATTTTGTTTGCTTTGAATGCCACCCTTATACCTACGGCATACAAGTCAAAATCGATTGAATGGACAGTAAAAAAGGATTGTTTAAATGTCTATTCTTATTGTGAATGGAGTATAGTTACAGATGTGTATGGAGTATAGTTAACACTGGTCTTACTGTCTTAGAAGTTCCAAACAGTACACTGCAGAGTCTGTATGGGGGAGGATGAGACAGCAGTTCATCTGCTTCTAAGCTGCCCTGTGGTCGCTGGATACAGGGCAAAGCACTTCGGAAACCCAATGACCCTCCGCTAAACGGTCAGTAACACCAAGGCACTGCTGGCCTTCCTTGAGGAGCTGGTGTGGCTAATGACACATTTGTCCCACCCGTCTTATCTTATCTTGTTGTGGGGCTGGCCCTAGGCCAGAGCACTTCGACCCTTCTGGATCTTTTGTGCTATTCCCCCTAGCCCTCCGTGCCCCTTCTTCATGAGTCCCAGTATGGCCTTGATGGTGCTGAGCCTCTCTGGTCTTGGAAATGGTTGGCCCAGATACTCTAGTCTTTTGGACCCGTGTGTGTCCCACCCGTACGCAAAATACGCGCTTTAGTCGTGGAGTTGCGGACACCAGCCCGAAATACATACATAATACACTGGTCTTACCTCCACTGCCTTCTGGCTATAGAGCGGCAGGTCAGCCTGTTGGTAAGACACGACGGAACGGAACTTGTTGTATACGATCTTGCCCGACGCGAAGTCGTAGTCGGAGTTCAAAATGGCGCCCGCGATCTTGCATGCGTCGTTGAATGTGGGGGGCAGGCGGCCGATCTGGTGGGGGCAAGAAATAAAAATTAGTTTTTATTTATATTATTAGTAAAAATGCTGTTTTTTTTTAATATTCCACAACTATCACACAACGCCGTCTAGTCCCAAGCTAAGCAGAGCTTGTGTTATGAGTATGTTATGAGACAACTGATAAACATACTTATATATTTCTAAATACATATTACAGATAAATTACACCCAGATACAGAACAAATGATCGTGCTCATCACACAAACATTAGTCCTGGGTGGAAATCGAACCCACGACCTCCGGTATAGCAGTCAGGGCTACTAACCACTAGACCAACAGGCCAGTCAATCTTGTGTTAATTCATCTTTAGTGCTTATTCTTGGACTGTTGTCTTCCCATAGTCTGGTAATCATTTCAACAATGATAATGTGTACCTCTTACGGAATACTCCTGTTAGTAGCCTACACTTATATAGAATAGAATATATTTTTATTGTAAAACATAAGTATATATCATAAGCATGACAAATGGCAGGTGTGCAGTAAAAAGTTTGTATACGCTTTTTTGCTTTGTATGTTCTTATGCTTAGGGAATAGAAATCAAAATCGGTTGAACGGACAGTAAAAACGGCTTGTTCAAATGTCTAATCATATTGTGAATGGAGTATAGAGGTTTATACATTAATTCCTACTCCCATCTGTCTACCTCTAAGCAAAATTTTCAGAAATATGTCAGAAATTCTTTTGATAGAAAGAATAAGTAGGCGTTCTCTTCTGCAAATAACATTATGATCAGGCCCAAACATTCTGTAGACACAACAAATAAAAGCTCAATTTAGGTTTGATTTAGCAAAAGATCATCAGACCTCTGAGCATCGGCAACCCGTAGTCCTAGAACACAAAGTAATTGAAGAAACATAAGTGTAGTTTAACTCAGTAAAAGTCTGACACGCCCTCCTGTACCGCTCAAGAACGGAAGAAATCATTACATGATTTCCCACCTTTAAAAAAAAGACCTCTAAGGAAAGGGTGGACAGGGAAGGGTGGGAGAGGAGAGAGAGTCTTTATATTACTACTGTAAAAGCCTGCCCCCCTAGCCAAGTTGCAAACGATAAACGTGAACGCTTAGTAATCTCCAATAGATTTTCAACTTTATACCTAAGAGCATAAAGTTGAAAATCTATTAAAGACTACTGAGCGTTAGCGACCGGAACGAACGAAAACACTATGTAATCTTCAATAGATTTTCAACTTTATATCCAATAACATAAAGTTGAAAATCTATTAAAGACTACTGAGAGTTTACGTTTATCGTTTGTGACTTGGCTAGGGGGGCTGCTTCTTCTTAGCATCAGGTTATACTCACTTCGTTACAAACACTGATGATATGCTTGCTGTACAGGCGCTGCAGGATGGCGCGCGACTTGTCTCCCACGCAGATGACCTTGATGTTCTCCGCGCCGGGCTCGGCGAGGCGGGTGCGGATGACCTTGGACACACCGGTGTGCACGGCGCCGCAGAGACCTGAGGAATAGAAGGAAAGCAGTACCTTAGCAAGACGCAGCACATAAAATTAAAAAACAAAAAATACTCGCTTGTCAGGTCCTGCGCATGAACACAAGTCAACAATAACTACGTTTAACAATAACTTGAAAGGCGGGTTGTGGACTCACGAACCAATCATTGTACTATGTTCTAGGCGTCGATAGTGTTACGGTATCGGGTCTCTTTAGTGGTATGCAGTGAGACGCAGGGGCGGGGAGTGCAATCCTTATACAGTGATTGGCTCACCGATGTATACGAAGCACAAAGCGATCCCCGCTCTTTCAACGAGCGCTCAAGATTCGTGCCGGTATCTGTACTGTCAAAAAGTTGAGTGAGAAATATCAACTTCACTGTAAAATTGTAGTTGATCTGGGGGGCTATTGGCTAACTTTTTCAATAACAGTTGACAACTAGCATTCGTTGCACACTAAACTTAGTTGTCAACTGACAATTTCATAAAATTGGTATTACGTATCACACAAGTGACTAACAAACTACGGTGGAAATGTGGTGAATTATAAAAATTTACGGTGCCTATTGTGACCACTCTAAAATTTTATCGACTATTATACAGCTTCAAAAGCTTACAAAATCGCAATTTTAAAAGTATCGATACAATAACATCTGTCAAAACGTGTTACGGTGGCTATCAAAGGCACCAGTGACTAATGACGTCACTGCAGTTGGCCACTGAAGATAGGCAATACGAAACTAGCTGTTTGACAGTTCAATGATGCACATTGTTAGCAAGTGATCATCACTTGAACTGTCAACAGAGTTACGCAATAGCCCCGCTGGTTAGATTGGTAGTTAACATTGGCATAGTTGAGAAAATAGTCTAGAAGATGTTCTAGCGACGGCACTCATTCGTTTTAGTCAATGGATAGGGAGCTATGAGCGTACTGTTTTAATGTAGGCCAGGATCTGTACGATGGTAAAAAAAGGCCGGTATCTTACCCCTGTCGGAGGTCATGGCGATGTACAGCTGCTTAGGGTCATCCTCAGGAGGGGCAACCTGGTACAAATAATAACATAAAACAACACTTTAATTTAATATTAAATGATAGCCATGAGAGCAGTGGTGGCCGAGTGGTAACGACCCTGACTTACGAGTTGTAGGTCGCGGGTTCAAACCCAGCCAGGCGCATTACTTTGTGTAATTTATTTCATCACCACTGCTCTCAAAACGGTGAAGGAAAACATCGTGAAGAAACCGGCATGTCCTAGAACCAACAATTCGAAGACATGTGACATCCATCAACCCGCACTGGGCCCGGGTGGTGGATTACAGCCCATTCCCTCTCCTAGAGAGGAGGCCTGAGTCCCAACAGTGAGAACATTATAAGGCCGACTATGCTATGCTATGATAGCCATCTTCATAACAAAAAAACTTAAAGCAATTAACAAAATCATTCAAACAATGTCCAATAGATACAGGACCCTTGTGACCTTAGTTCTTGGTGGGAGCTTTTATCGAAATTGAAGTCGATTTTTTTTAGATGATAAATATTGCATCACCAGGGTCTACACCTCTTCTTCGTTGTGTCTACCAGAATTTGGTCACATTTGCAAGATTCATATCATCATCATAATTATTTCAACCGAAAAACGTCCACTGCTGGTATGTCCAGCAATGGGTCTCCCCCAAGTGTCACCACAACGGCCGGTCCTGCGCGTCGCGGATCCTTCGGATTTCCACGACCGTCACCAGGTCATCGGTCCACCTTGTGAGCCTTGTGAACCTTCAGAAGATTTGTTAGATTGACGGCTAATACATGGTAAGATTACCTCAGCCCTCTCGTAGAACTGGACAGCACCCTCGCCGTAGGGGCGAGCGGCCCTCAAGTCACGTTCAGCACGGGTGTACCTGTAGACAAGGAAATTAAATTATGTACACATCATAATAGTAGATTATGTGATTAGGGGATAAAGCAGTGTCTTTAAGTCGCGGGCGGCATGTTGAATTCCGAACAAAACGAAGGTTGCTAATTTTAATCCCGAACGTTAGTAAGGGATTTATATAATTAACTCCCGAGCACTGCGAGGGAGTTAATAAAGAAACCTAAGTGAAATGAGGATTTCAAGCCGCCCAAGACAAAGACAGCTTTGTCCCAGTGTTGGATACTCTACTTTTTACACCATCTGTGAGATAATTAAAAGACAATTTAGTAAAACAAATCATATAATAGAGAAATATAAGTATTATTTACGAGTTAATCGTAACTATCACTCAAAATGTTTTGAGATTTGAAACAAACAAAATTCACTACTCAAAGATTCTATAGTTTAAATTTTCTATAACGCTCCCGCTTGTTCATTACTTTTTTTTAGAAACTTTTTTTATTGTTTTTTTTTTTGTTAGTGGCCAGTTTGAAATTTGAATAAACTTGTTTGATGCACTACATTTTAATTCACATAGTGCTGACGGTTTTTCACGTTCCAAATTCAAATCTCATTATTCCCTAGGGATCGCCCATACTACATTATCTCCCTAGGGACATAATGACTTGCTTTAAGTGATGGTTGTATGACGTATAAAAGGGCATTATCGAGCAGGTGGTGTAAAAAATATTTTTTTTTTTTAAAGCTTTTTTTTTTTACGTTGAGCAGTGGTGGCCGAGCGGTAACGGCCCCAACTTACGAGTTGTACGTTGCGGGTTCAAACCCGCCCATACTGCATTATCTCCCTAGGGACATAATGACTTGCTTTAAGTGATGGTTGTATGACGTATAAAAGGGCATTATCGAGCAGGTGGTGTAAAAAATATTTTTTTTTTTAAAGCTTGTGGTAGTTGAGCAGTGGTGGCCGAGCGGTAACGGCCCCAACTTACGAGTTGTACGTTGCGGGTTCAAACCCAGCCAGGCGCATTACTTTGTGTAATTTATTTCATCACCACTGCTCTCAAAACGGTGAAGGAAATAATCGTGAGGAAACCGGCATGTCCTAGAACCAAAACTTCGAAGACATGTGACATCCACCAACCCGCACTGGGCCCGCGTGGTGGATAACGGCCCATTCCCTCTCCTAGAGAGGAGGCCTGAGTCCCAGCAGTGGGAACATTATACGGCCGACTATGCTATGCTATTGTGGTAGTAGATACTCCCTACCTGATTATCCCTGAAAAGAGATACCAATACAATTTCAGTCTTATGCTAATTGTTCAGATGTCAATACAAATTCGGGTATCCTTTGAAATTTGTATGTAATCAAAAATATTGTGTAACAAAATGCAGGCTATCATGCTCCCTTGACTTTTGAGGAAAGGACCAGAAACAGTTTAAGTAAACCTATCCTAGCAGATGGCACATGTATCAGACACAAGTACAGTGATGTACAAGATAAAGTATCTGGAATACAAAATGCAAAATACTTCTAAATTAAGTATTTCAGATACCAGATGCAAATAACTTTCTGTATTGGTATCTGAAATACAAGATATAAAATACGTATCTTTTGAATACTTTTTATAGATAAAATACTTTTGTAAAAAAACAACATTTTTTTTAATGAAAGTTTACTTTTTACATGTAAATCGCGCTGATTGCGCAAACGTGACATAATAATATTATATTTTTAAGGTTTTAATTGAGACTTAAGTAAAACTAGTTCTTCAAACATTTTATCACTATTTTTTCTTCGATGAGGCCTCATGAGCATACCTCCAAATGAGAAGAGTCGCTCCACAGAGGCATTATGCGGAATAATTAAAAATGACACGACTCAAGGGGCAAAGCCAATAACATTTTGTAGAAAGAAAGAATTGCCACGCCACCTATCAATTCAGCCCTAAAAGACCTAAAGATTCAATAGCGCGTTCAGTTTTATCTACGACAACATTAATATTTAAAATTAATGTCACCTAAGATGTCATAATAGTATCATCAATTACTAAAGTATTTTAGCAAACATAGTATCTACAAAATACTAAGATATCAAACAACAGGTATTTAAATACAAGATACAAAATGAATTTTAAAAAAGTATCTGAAATACAGATACAAGATACGTATTTTGTATCTTGTATCTGTATTTCAGATACTTGTATCTTAGACAAGTTACATCTCTGCACAAGTATACATACTTTCTTTTTAAAAAACATTGGCCAACACTACACAATGTAGATGAACAATTTGAAATGTAGAGATACTCGTAGACCCACATGACAAGCCTCGTGACCCTAGCCGGAGACGCCCGGGGCGTCGGGGAGTCGCACAGACGATTTCATGCAACTATAGGCGCAGGTTTGCGGGTGGCTAGCAATAGGTAGCTCGACGTCCACCCGTCCAGTATGGATCAAGACGGCGCCTCATAGAGATCCCAGCAAAATCGATAGGGACAGTTAGGGCTAACGCCTGCCAGGGCAGCGGATTGTTTGAAGGTTTTAGTCAGTGAAAGTCTGACACCACCCTGCCGCTCCACCCAGAATGTGAAGTCATTAAATTGCAGTTTACGATTTATGACGTATTAAAAAAAAACTACTTACTAGATCTCGTTCAAACTAATTTTAGGTGGAAGTTTGCATGGTAATGTACATCATATATTTTTTTAGAAGTTACAGGGGGGACGGACACATTTTACCACTTTGGAAGTGTCTCTCGCGCATACTATTCAGTTTAGAAAAAAAATGTTATTAGAAACCTCAATATAATTTTTGAAGACCTATCCATAGATACCCCACACATATGGGTTTGAAAAAAAAAAATTTTGAGTTTCAGTCCTAAGTAGACTTTGTTGTCTATACTCAAATCTTTTGTGGTTTATTCTAAATTGGGAATGCGTGGAGATATCGAGTTGAAATTAAAATTGAATAATAATACAAAAGAAACATACAATGGCGGCCTTATCGCACTCGGCGATTTCTTCCAGGCAACCCAGAATGGATAGAGATTGCCTGGACACAAAATGGGGAACCCCCACAATTTATTGTTTTTTTTTCTATTTTTTAGTGAAAATCTTAATGCGGTTCACAGAATACATTTACTTACCAAGTTTAAACAGTATAGTTCTTATAGATTCGTAAAAAAGTGGCTGGCTTACGGACGGACAGACAGACAGACATGACGAATCCATAAGGGTTCCGTTTTTTGCCATTTGGCTACGGAACCCTAAAAAGAGATAAGCCCAATAATATATGTATTATATTTATGTGTGAATTAGGAATTGCATCAATACTGCCACAGACAATGGTAACAGATGGAGTAGGCTTTTTCCCACAAGGAATTACACTATTAAGTTTTTGTTAAGCCAATTTCTTACACTACATTTATAAAAGCAGTGTAAGAAATAAAGCTATACTAATATGTGGTGAAATTTGGCTGTGAGCATTCTCTCTCAACTATCACTAACTCACAACCATGAAGCTTTGCAGTTTTTTCGAATTTAATTTGTCAAAATCACTAATCGCCAAAATCAGCTAAGCTTTTTCCCAACTGATGCAGCTATTCTTTACCATTTTACAAATTATTGTCAAAATGATAGCTAGCTAAACATACATTTGTAAGAACAAATTTTTCAGGTCCGGAAAAGTGATTTTATGTAAAAACTGTTCAGCAATTACCTTTCAGAGCATGATAATCATATTAACTGCCTAATGAATGTGACACTATTTGCAGTTCACTCTTCCCTGCTGCATTCAGTTCAGTTTGAGTATGGTTTCCACAGTTAGTCCTAAGCGGACCATTGAGCATGGGCCATCATGGCCAAAACCTCTGGTCTGAGGTTGTAAGCTATTTTTTAACATAGTTGGCTATCGCTATTCTAAAATGGTATGTAACAATGTTTTTTATGTTAGTCTTTCTATAGCTGTTGCCCCAAATATTATATTTTCAGGTTTGTTGCAGCACACCAAGTGATGCAAAATATCTCAAATCTACAAGAAGCTATTGCTCATGAAATTAATTGCTGATAGGTTCCCTATATCTGATAAGACTGGTTTGTCACATCAAACCAATCATTAAATTGATTAGAACTAAATGTTTTAGTGGCAATTAAAACTGCTAAAAAGAGAATAATCATCAAGTTCATTTAAGCTGTTGATCCCCGCATTAACGCCGGCGTTCACGCGCCATTGTTTTTCCATTGTCTCTAATTACGCACTCAAAAGGTTAATAATCTCGATTATTTTGCCTTTCAATAATCCAAATCTTGCTGACAGAAATGGAGATGACAGTCAGTAAATTTTTATCAGAATTCCATTTTCAAAATGTTAACCATTCCATACTTGTCAAATAAGGCTAGGCACTCACTTAGCAGCTGACACCATCTTCATGGATTGGGTAATCTTCTGAATGTTCTTGACAGACTTCAGACGCATGGAAATGGATTTCAGTGTAGCCATGTTTCTGGTCTGCTGCTGGTTGGCCAAGGCCACCACTTGGCAGACACCCGGTGCTGCACGTCCCAACATTTTTACGGCTCTGCAACATAAAACACAAAAATCAGATGATTGAATAGCAGGTTATGTCCTTAGATTCCAAGTTATGTAAGAGCATTACACTAGCCGACATTGAAGCACAAAATTTCATTGATTTGCTACACTTTAACTGAAAATAACCGTCCAACAAGGATTGTTACCGTTTAACACTTATTTAGAGATGGATACTAACTTTTCAGGGCGTTTCTTTGGCCAAATTCAACACCAGCCGACGAAAAATGTCGCTGGCTGAAACGTTTTGTAGGAGATGACAGCAAAAAAAAATTATGAACGCGACGAAATTACGAAAAAAAAATTGCGCTGTGTTCAAAATTAATCAGAAGTTAGTATTGATTTTAGTATTTTATTTTTGTACAAGTTACAATAAGTTTTTTATATTTGACAAAGCAATATAGGCGGATCGATAATATTGGCAAAAATGGTATCACTGAATTATTCTCTTTCTAGTAATGAATTACAGATTCTTAGAACATATTTTTTAACTAATTCAATCAATTCAACTCCATCTTTATAAGTTTGTTAAATCAATTTTCTTTTAAATTTTTCGACTTGCCGAAACAAAACGCAATGACATTGACATTTACCATTTTTTCAATCACATGTCAAACTCGAAACCGACTAAATCAAAAAGCGCTCAATTGCTCACTAAAACGCTACCTATTCGTTCACTTTTGATTCAGTCGCATTTCACATCTTACTTTTTTGTTGAAGTTGTGTTCGTTTTAGTTTCTGATTTATTCGTCAATTTATCACTTCCAAAATGCCAGAACCCGATAAAACTGCGCCTGTAAATCCTGAGAATATCCCTGAGCAGCCAACAAGGGAGATAAGTCTAACAGACCATTTAAATAAGAAGTTATTAACTTCTTTGTTCAAAAGGATGGACGAAAGCGGTGACTCAGTGCCTAATAACTTGGAAGATGATAATAAAACAGAAGACCACGAGTGGGAAGACTAGGAGAAGATAATGCGCTTCGTATTATTAGTTCGTAAGATTGTTTATAAGCATTCCTTAACAAAATAAAATGATTATCTCATGATTTAACATCAAACTTTTTTGATTTCCTTCATAAAGGTATTTTTATCTTATACATCAACTTATACCTATTTAGTTAAATAGGTCTTTACATTAATATAACCATGGTTGAGCCAAGGTTCTAGCTACCAGCTCCATCTGGCAAAAATACTGGCTATGATAAGTACTTTCTTGTAGTGGTGTGATCTGGTTTCTGCACTCAGTCCTTGGTGGACCACTGTATGTGATGATAAGTACCAATTGAATATTTTAATATATATTTTTTAATAATATAAACTAGTGTTTGACTGCAATCCCACCTGATGGTAAGAGCCTATTCAATCTAAACTTGAATACACATAAATTACAATTGGACAGGATGACCGCAGCAGGCAAATTGTTTCAATTATTTGATGAATATATTATAAACAACAAGGCAAAACCGAATATGAGAATAACATAAAAATCAATAAATGTTTTCTCCATAAGAAATAACCAATTGGAAACATGCACTAGCTTCTGATGTTTTATAAGACAGTGCCCATGTAGGCCTATGTGTAATAATTTTTTTTTTATTGTTGTGAACTAGTCCTTGACTGCAATCCCACCTGATGGTAAATAGTGATGCAATCGTTGATGGTGAGGTGCACTAGTTTATTAAGAGCCTATTCACTCTAGCCTTGAAGAAACCTAAATTATAATCGGACGGGAATACCGCAGCCGGCAGTATTGAAATACTTGCTTGCCATATGGAAACGGTTTGTTATGGTCATGTAGTGTCTGTAAGTTTGCTAGGCAACTTAGCAAGGCTAATAAGATAAAGGCGAGAGTTTATGCATGTAGGTACCTAAATATTTTACTCTAGTATGATTTCCCAACAATCCCAACTCCTCACCTATTTCTGAAGGCATGTAAGAATGAAACGTAAACATTGAGAGGAAAATCTACATCAATATTTTTCCTCCTAAGCAAAACAATGAACCATACCTACAATACCATAACAAAGTCTTTGTGTACAGTCTGTGAGTCACTAGATTAAAACATTAATTAGTAGCATTGTGGCACAGTATAGATATATGGAACAGTACGGAAACTACCTACAAATATTCGAAACGGCACACTCGCACAAACATACGCATCGACGAGACTCCTAGGCGTTTCTCGCGGTCCTGTCAGTAGCGAATGCCGCTTAGGAGTCTCGTCGATGCGTATGTTTGTGTGAGTGAGCCGTTTCGAACATTTGTAGGTAGTTTCCGTACTGTTCCATATATCTATACTGTGATTGTGGTCTGAACTTATGACGAAATTAATTCAACATGAATGGGTGGAAAAATGTGTGCTGTCTTTACATGCTTCTTTATTGTTTAATTCTGTAAAATATTTCATAAATAACTTAAAAATCTTCCTTTGTCTCTAGTTGACGTCCACAAGGGCAGAGGTGTAGCGTGGACGAATTTAGACGTGGGCGAAGAGGCATCAGCGAGGGCTTTTTCTTTCATAAATTCGAAAACGAGACGCCGACTGTTGCAATCCAGTGTTCGACCACATTGTCGCTTACGATCAGGTGAAATAGTGGTGAAACGCGAGTCTATCAATTATAAAAACAAAACCGGCAAAGTGCGAACTCGCGCACGAAGGGCTCCGTCCGTCCGTAGCAAAAAACGTCAAAAAATCACGTTTGTTGTATGGGAGCCTCCAACTATTTATCTTATTGTTTTTTAGTATTTGTTGATAAAGCGGCAACAGAAATACATCATCTGTGAAAATTTCTGTCTATCACGTTTCATTAAATACAGCATAGTGACGAACGGAGAGCAGCATCTTAGTAATAGGGTCCTGTTTTACCCTTTGGGTACGAAACCCTTAAAAAACCTTTGGGGGGTATGTGGAACAGAGAGTAAAGCCCCACATACCTCCGTTGAAAAGGGAGGATCCTCCAACCAGACGGGTGTTATGTCTGGTGGGCTACTGCCCGATAGATGATTTTAGACGTGAGGCATAAATATTGGAACAGGTATGTGGATTAGGTAGTTTTCGATGCGAGTCCGTACCTAATCCAAAGCGTCGAGGATTAGGTATGGCACACAATATTCGTGTACACAGTCTACACAGAAGATATTCTGCACCTTAAAACGTGGATGTTAAGTTTGAAGTTTAATTAGCACTGGCGCTAGCGCCATCTATGTGAGATTACACTGGACTAGTTAGTGCTCTAGCGATATAAGTCGTCACGAATATACGTCGTTGATATATGGCGCTATTGTAAATACTTTCGAAGAAAAATAACAAAACTTTCACGTCTTTTGAAAATAAATGTGTAAAAATCAGACTATGGGTGAAATGCATGTTAATCTAGTAAAGCTGAGGTTTCTAGGTACCTGTTTTAATGTTAACCCATTTTTCAAATTTGATGATTTCATAAAAAAACATGTCGTTTGAGTAATTCTACAATGAACTTTAACCTTGACCTAACTTTTGTGCAAGTGAGCAAATGCTTACGTGAGCATTGATAGAATTGCATTATTTATTAAATTCCATTGGTTTAGCTTGTTTACGTATTACGCCTTTTGTGTGAGTCTACACAAGATGACAGTCCTAAGCCTGTGAGAATGTCTAATAGACGACACTTTGATTACATAATCAATGAGACGACATTTTAAAATTCTGTGCTGTACCATTATTAACACATTGTGCAGGCTGCGTAATCTTTAAGTATGAAGGGTAATTTTGATCACTATATAAGATTAGACGTTAAAAACCAGAGTATTCACGATTGCTTAAGTACCGTTAGCCTATAAAAAAACAAAATTAATATAATCCATTGTTCTACAATATATCAGAAACGGAACGTCCATACTCCATGCCCAATATTTCTTACCTAATCCACATACGCTACGTAATATCGATATCGATACAATATTTGTAACAGGCCAGCGGCTCTATTTAATAAAATATTCGGATTAGGTAAATGGATTAGGTATTTTTAAATACTAGGATTAGGTGGAATAGGTATCGTTTTTACCTAATACGACCCATGTCTAGATGATTTCGGGCTGTTCTATATGTTCTAATCGCGCGGAGAACTTTGATTGCGCGATGCAGGATTAGTTCTTATGTGACGTCCTAGATGTCGCTACATCACTCCTCTCCGGAGATCGGAGATCGATGGTTCTTGATGCTTCTTGATGCGTGCCAGGCCAGTGGTAGGTTGGTTCCAGTGGGTCGGAACCGAATGCCGCATAGTTCTCGGTGAGTTGGAACTGTCTGCGGTGATGCCCTAGTGAGTCGGGGTGGTGCTATCCCAGTAAGTCGGGATGATACCCCAGTGAGTCGGGGTGATGATGTCCCAGTGAGTCGGGATGATGCTGCAGGCTCCAGTGAGTCGGAGTAGTGCTGCTGGCTCCAGTGAGTCGGAGCGGTGCTGTGCGACGTAGGGCTGGCGTCAACCAGGAGAGGTTCTTCGTAGCTCTTCATGTGACTGGCCGAAGGTGCAGTGTGCTTCGCCAAGGTCGCTGATGAGGCTGAGGGTGATGACCAGGTATGACCAGGTAGGCATGCTGGTGGTCAGGATACCCTTTAAAGCCGTGGGTGCTGGCTGTATGGCTCGCTGCTCGAAAGCTTGAGGAAGTGATGATGACGTCACGAAGTAGTAGCTGCACGAAGGCTGCGCTGACGTTCTTTGTCGAGGGTCACCAGTTTGGAGGTATGCGGAACAGAGTGTAAAGTCCCGCAAACCTCCTTTGAAAAGGGAGGATCCTCCAACCAGACGGGTGTTATGTCTGGTGGGCTACTGCCCGATAGATGATTTCGGGCTGTTCTATATGTTCTAATCGCGCGGAGAACTTTGATTGCGCGATGCAGGATTAGTTCTTATGTGACGTCCTAGATGTCGCTACAAACCCTCATTATTAAAGAGCCCTCACTTCCGCGAGGCCCCTTTTGGGTGCAAGGGGCCGCTTCGCCCAAGCCTGCTACGCTACTGCACAAAGGCGTTGAAAAATAGGTACAAGGGTACGTTTCCACTGAAGTGGAGCGGAGAAGAGCAGTGAAAAGTGATAAATGATTCCACTGAAGCGGAGTGGACTTGAGCTACTCTCCGCTCGGTACCCGACTCGAGGCCGCGTGTTCATTAGTTTTATTTCCGACCAGCTCCACGTCAGTGGAAACACACCAAACTTTTCCAAAAATTTCGATGTCCCCTGAAATCAAGTAATTCAATAAGCGAAACCAAAAATGATTCAAATTGTTATACTATGCGATTCTATTACGAATATGATCGACTTAGCGCCATGTCGTGACGTCATAGCTGTCAAATCGAATCGGGTACTGTGAGCAAAACAAGATGTTTTTTTTTATTTACGATTCGAATCATGAATGACAAGTTTATCTAGAATTTATGTTCTTCAATTCCGATCATCTCTGCATCACTGTGTGAAGCAGTGTACTCCACACTGCTGGCGAATAGAAGAAGACAAATTGTTGCCAACAATGAAAATAAGAGAAAATAGTTTAAAAAAAAAACTGTAAATAATATATTTAGCTAATATAGATTAAGCAATAACATTTTTTCTTTACTTAGATTTAACTAAGACGTCTTATAGACACTTAGATTTAAATAAGGTTTCTTTGCAAACCATACTTTTCAAGCATTGTTGATCGAAGTTTTCAAGTAACAAGTTTGACAGAGGTCAGTGACGTTCCTATTAATAATTAATAATAATATTCTAGTTCTCTGGCCAAAGGAAAGTGGGTCTAGGCTTAGAAGACAAACTGTTAAAATAAAACGAGAGAAAACAGTAACTTGAATAATATTTTATTATGTACTACACACATGTATGAGGAATGTTCTTATTTACATAGCTTTGCATCTGATGTTACGTTGATATACATTGCATGCGTTCCGCTACTCTACGCAACTCAAGTATAATACTGAAATCAATTAATTTTAAACAGTTTTGTAACATTCAACAAAAACATCAAGCGTTAAGCTTTCTGAAGATTATTGCAACAATTTTATAATTTTTTTTTTCAATTCAAAATGTCGTCTTATTTTATAAATAACATATTATATAAATTACACAAACATCTATATCAACAACCTGCATTGTAAAACGAAAAAATATGATTTTTAAAATTGTCACAAATAAAATGATTTAAAAAAAAATCTGTACATATAGAAAAATATGCTTTATTTCATTTTTTTTTACGGGCCGATAGTAATTTTGGGATAGATATTTATTAGATATGTTTTAAAAAGTAAAATAAATTGTACGATGAAGTTCATGCTATTGCGTGACCAATACGGTTGGCCAAACACACAGGAGAGAACCTGGTAACATTACCTGCAACAAACAACATCACATTTGTGTAAGCACTTGGACATTCCCCACTGAACTTTATGTTTCAAAGATGACGGTTGGCGCAGTAGTTGAGCGTTAGGCTGCTGCGATGCGTGTCACGGGATCGATTCCCGCACGGAACAAATAGTCGTATACCCTACACACTCACAATTACATTGGTGACCCCGACGTGATTCACTTGATTAGTATCAAGTGAATCACGTCGGGGTCACCGATGTGAAATGTCACTAGTGTGAAAGGCTCAAAATTCAAATGCCAACTGAGTTATATTTAACTTTTCAGTTACTTTCAGTTCCATTAGAACCCAGATGTAACATTCTAATGATTTGGCAGCAAATGTATCAGGACAGCCTTCTCGGTAAGCTTCAGCTGTGGTAGTCAATACTACAATAATTCTCAGCTCGATTTTACCGAAATCACGCCTGTTTCAATGATCCACAAATTGTATATCCACACAATATCCACCAGAAATCAATTTGCAAATAATTAAAACATCCATTGATTTAACTCAAAGAGATTCCCCCAAAAAAGCCCTAACCAGACCAACAGGTCAGTCAAATAGTAGAGTTGAGAAAAGTTAATGACTTTATAGTAATGTGTGCCTTACCTAATATAAGGGTTATTAGCGGCGAGTGAACTAGGGCTTATCGAGCATGTCGACGTTGACCTTGTAGAACACGTACGGGAAGTAGTCGGCCGAGCCGAAGCCGAGCCCCGCCAGCTCCGCGTTCTGAAACAAAACGGAAATTACATTACTTTGGAATAAAGCTTATAATTCTTGTAGTAATCGCTTGTAAAGGAGACGTTCAATAAAAGTATGAGCACACTATGGTGTTTGGGCCTAAAATAATTAAAAATTTAGCAATCTGACTTGTATAGGTTGAAAGAGCACAATTATTTAGTATTAAATAATTACAGCCCAACGGAAAAAAATGTAAGCTTGTATTACTATAAAATTATTTAAAAATCTGTGTATTCTGTGCCCTGCGTTCCGAGTCACGATAACATCGATATTAGTCCGCTAACTTCCGAGTGACTATGATATTAGTCCGCTAACAGCGACGTTGTCGTGACACGAAACGCGGCGCATGTTAATAATTATGTTATGTCTTAATTGCATAAAGCTGCAGTTAAAATTCTAATAAAACTTAAGATATTTAATAGATATGGCAATTTTAAATAATTCTTTTGCATAGAAACGAATGTATGACGTAACGACTATGTGTGACGGAACGAGTATACTCACGTCGGCGGCGGAGCTGGAGTGCTGGTGCGCGGAGTGGTCGAGGTGCGCGTACAGGTTGAGCAGCACGTTGCGCAGCTGCTTGGTGTTCTTGCGCGCTGGCACCATCACCACGGCTAGGAAGTTCACCGGCAGTCCGTATCTGTGGGAGAATAGTCGAATTACTGTAACTGCAAGTTTTCAAGATTCATGTTAAGAAACTAGTGACTCATCGTTTTCACTCAGCTTAGCCACGCCCCTTGAACAATTTGATCATAGCGAATTAGAAAACAGTGTTTACATTGACTAGTTGCAGCCCTTCAGAGCATGGACGCGTTTTTTGTTGATTTTAAAAAATAAATACCTCACCTATAAGTGAAAATTCTAACGGTTATGATTAAATTTCAAAATAATTATTTGTAAATTACTTATATCTGAAAGTACTGTGTAACAAAAAGTTCACTTTAGTAGTAATGGTTTAATTTCTACCCCAGTATGAATACACCTTTACATTGCAGTTGCACTGATGAGTCACTATTTTCTAAACCCGCGTAGGCTATAATTACTCTGCAAATAATGATTTCACAACATAGCTGCGCGTGCAAGTAACGTTACACAAATGACTCCGGTGCCCTAGCTAGCTCCCGTCACTTTGTGTTTTCGTTACATTTTAATACACAATGTTGTAAAACACACTCCCCACGGAATCCTGTCCCGTTACCGCATGAAAATAAAACATTTGCAAAATCCCAAGGAAACTCGTCAAACTTTGTTTAAATATTTAAAGACGTATGCCATAGATCAAAATTCCTTTCCCGCGGGAAAATGAAAAGTACCCTAAATTAGTTATTAGTGAAAGTCCCGTCAAAATCGGTTCAGCCAAAAAAATAATAATTTATGGAATCAAATATACTTTCATATAAGTTTTGTAAAAATTAAAAATGTTATTTTGATATTACAAACGGACACTTCACTTTATTCACATGTATAAATCTAACTTTACAATAAAAGAGTATAAGATAATCAATTTTACACCGCTTTTTCCCCAAGGAAATTGTAAGTATACGTGAAGCTCACCTCAGTACGGACTCGACGAACACACGCAACGCCTTCACGTGTATCCAGGCGCAGAAGCACTCGGAGAAGTTCACCTTCAACCACCTCACCAGCGGACCCTGAAGGAAACAAGTGTTGTTATTATGAGTTCTATTTATTTATTTATGTACACACAAACACTTAAAAATGTAAAGAACAAAAGCAGATAGAAGAGCACAAAAGTACTGCTTGTTTCAAATGAAATTTCTTATAGCAGACCTGCAACAGGAGAGTTGGGTGAGAGATGTAGACACGATGTTGTCTATTTGTGTGCGCATAAAATGAAAGTTTGTAGCGTTTCAGAGTGATTATAGATTAGTGAAATGGAGCTACAAATGGAATGGATGGGTTCCAAAGAGGTTTCGAGGTATATGTATGCGAAACAGGGAGTAAGGTCCCGCAAACCTCCATTCAAAAGGGAATATTCTCCGACCAGACGGGTGATGTGTCTGGTCTGGGTCGATAGTTGAATTCGAACTGTTGTATTAGTATTATATATCGCAATGCAGGATTTTGAATGTTAGTTCGTATGTGGTATCATAGATATCGCTACAGTCTTCTCAGATATATTTGAAATAAAAATGCAATTTTAAATCTACCAACTACTTTTAGATAGAATTGAGATGGGTCAAGCCATTGGAGGTTTCTAGCAGAGAAATTACGGACATTGGTTTCCTTTTACGAAAGTTCGGAACTTCCGATTGATTTTGCACGTCCGATTCCGATTCGGTTCCAAACTTTTATCGGAGGTACAAACAAGTTTATACTAGTGATGCAACGGAAGTGTCTTAACGGAAGCGGAACTCAAAAGTAAATCTTTGCGGATGCGGAAGCGGTAACGGAAGCGTTAATACTATGAAGAAAAAGCACAATTTTATTTTTTAAAAACAACAGAAGGTTCACGTCGTAATCATGTCACGAGGCGCGGTGATGACCCACACCTCTTCCGATGTGACCACGCGCCCTCCACCCCCACGCCCTTTGCTGTATTCTTCCGTTTAGAGTTCTGTTATAAATTTTGCGGAAGCAGAAGCGGAAACGGAGTGAAAAAGCTTGTGGAACTTCTTCAGAAGCGGAAACAGAGTTCTGTTGCAACACTAGTTTATACTTGTCGCGCGAGGAACCTTGTTTCGCATTTGGAACATTGTGAATTTGCTCTTCATTTAGGTATACTTATCAGAGTTTATTATTAGTGTTTGATTAGATGCTTCTGCTTTCACCTCCGATTTCGGTTCCGATTCCGGTTTAGATTCCGAACAACCAAATTAAAAACTCCGGTTCCAATATAACCAGTTCTGTTGCATCTCTAGTTTCTATTAAAGTACTCACAAACTGCTTCTTCTTGTCGGTGACGAGCTTGGTGATCTCGTTCTTGCCGGCGGCGAGGTCGGCCTCGTTGTACGCGAAGTCGCGCACCACGAACTTGCGGTCGCGCGCGTGGTGCTTGAACTCGTCCACCACCTGCAGAATTACAATAAATCATTTATTTGAAAAATTGATAATTTGTACGAAGTAAAAACATTATTTTTTCGTATAAACTTTTCTGACTGATTGTTTTCGTGTCCTATTCGCCAGGGTCGTGTGCTTGCGACTGGGTAGTCCATCTCGTTTAGCTCTTTAATCCCCATAGATGACAGAAGAGCTGACGAGATACGAGTATTTGGATGTGGATGTGTAACCCTGGTGGAATAAACGCGAGGGTGTCGTCTGTCGGATATTTCCGACGTAGGTGGTTAAAAATTGGTCCGCCATATTGGATTTAGAATGTCCCTAAGCGTGCATTATCATCCAACAAAAACGTGTTGGCCAAATATCTAAACGGCGGCGATTGCGACATCGGCTGTAAACGAAGCATCACGGAAATATGGTATTACACTCATTTTTGAAAAGTGTCTCAATTAGATTCTATAGTGCTGCATGTTATGGGGTCTCGGTGGGCCTGCTGAGTTGGACAGTAGCTAAACTTATTTATTTTAAATATTTTGACATGCATTTAAATTTTAATATTTTTTGATTTTATGTTATTTATTATGAATTTTATCTTGAATTTAATTTTATCCTGTGTTTTTAAATTATGGCTATGGACTACTGTCTGATAAAAAATGATTTTTATTTTTATTATTATTATTTATAGTGCTAATAAACCACTAAAAAAACACAAAACTTTTATTCAGTCGCTAGGTACCCCCTAACAATGCATTTAAAAATTACATTTTCAAATTTCGCGCGTATTTGACAAAAATTTAGAAAGCAGTGCACGCCATATTTACTCTGGTCGTGACGTCAGTTGGCTGTGTAAACAAATGCGCTCAGTATGGCCGATCAGTTGACAGTTGACAGCTGTCACTTTAGTTTACACAGGCGAAAGACGTAATAACATGGTGGCTACTATTTCAAGGCGATAAAGAACAGATATTAAAAACAGAAAACTGAACTGAATTTTAAAATTTATTTTGTTATTTTATGAACTAAAACTAACACTTACCGACTGCTTTTTACCTAAGCTATCTTAATAATATATTTATACATTTTTTCTCATATAGAGTAAAATACCCTATCGCCGAATACCCTCGAAACCGAGATCGGCTTGAACTAGTCGGCCTTTATACAACCGACTAATTGGCTAGTTGGCCTAAGTCGTAGTCGGCACATGCCTAAAAATATTGTCCAAATTCAATATATTCCAACTACACAGAGAGATGTGTTGCTGGGGTGTATGTCTGCCACTTCTTCTCAGCTACAACTACTTTCAGCTGGAATGTTAATGATGATGACACTTACCTTCTTGAAGAGAGTGACTGTGAACAGCCCGTATTCGTTGTCCTGGTAGATCATCTTGGTGGAGCGCGGCACGATCATGTCCGTTAGCTTCTCATAGTTCGCGTTCCAGTCGTTGAAGCCTGCCCTGTAATGTAATTTTTTTAAGATCCAAGCTTACTGTGTACGGACGCGTAGCTTCATAGACGCGTATCCGTCATAACAGGCTTTTTTTAGGTGGGAAATCATCCAATGACATCTCCCGACGAGGGGGACGTGTGTCAGACTTTTACTGACTAAAACCCACCCTTACGTTGCCTTGCATTCCAGGGCCGGGTTTTCCTTTCAGAAGCGAACCCATGGCCCCAGTAGGCTTTGACCCTGCTGGGCCCCGACGGTTTGCTATCATTCGTGAGGGGCGTCTCCTCGCGCGTGCGGCTGCCTCCTTTGCTAGCATTACTGCTTCACAGAAGGAGGCGACCGCCTGTCACTCCTCCTCGCTTCGGACCATGGCCTATACCAAGGCCCGGCGCGAGAGATCGTTGCCGCCGATCGCCCCCATAGGACACGGCGGTGCTCTGCCGGTGTCTTTCGGCTAAATTGATGATGATATCATTTTCAAGGTTAAGCAATGCTTGTCGAGTTCAGTTCGTAGATATGTTACTATCCATGGAAACTAACGTGCCTTGGAAAGCATTCTAAGCCGATGGTTCCGGCTGTGTTTTATCGATTTTCGACAGTCGTTGGGGTAACCAAAAACCAGAGAATTAAACGCTAGGAAGATTGACTGATTTCATTCCTTGTAGGATTATGCAGAGGTGAGGCTGGAGGATTGTTCGAAAGAATTACTGTAGTCGTCGCAAAAGCCAATTTTCCTTTAGTTGCCCTTTGCGAAGGCTACGGTAACTCTTTAGTTGGAGGTACGTTAGAGTCGCGGTAATTTTTAAAGGAGTTACTGTGACCTTGGATGGAACGCAAAGGGCAATTTAAGGACAGGTCGGTTTTAGTCAGTAAAAGTCTGACACCCCCTCTCGCACCACCCAGAACGGGAGAAGTTATTTTATATTTCAGTATATTTGACAACAAGACCAGAGGACTACAGGCTCAGTCCCATCAAGGCCATACTGGGACTCATGAAGGAGGTGCACGGAGGGCTAGGGGTTGAGTAGACAGGAAGGGCATAGCACAAAAGATCCAGAAGGGTTGAAGTGCTCTGGCCCAGGGCCAGCCCCACAACAAGATAAGATCTTTGACAACATATTTTTAGCGTTACCTTGACTTAGTTCAAGTCCTCTCCAAGTTGCCCTTTGCGTCTCAAGTCTATAATGATTCTATAAGTAAACGTGACGATATAATACTTCAAAGGAATTTCTAAAATGCATAGTTTATTTTCTAAAACAATGCCAAGATCAATTTCGTTTGATGTCATAAAATATCAGTGTAACCTGTGTAACTGTGAAAGATCGTTTTTACACAAGCTAGCGGCCATGTTTCATTAGCATGTGTGACAATTTAGTGTTTAACCTCTCGAAGGCCAATTGATGTACAATTGGTTGCAAACTAGCGTTCCAACCAAGGTGACCTTGGTTTGTGTTGCGGCTACATGGATGTAAACCACGCGCCAACACGTTCGGTGGTTGGGAAAACGCGCCTCAAACCAAGGGCGTTTAAGATTACAACTACTGACTAGACGGATTGAAACTAGCAAGTTCCCCTTGGTTGAAAAACGCTTAATTGTCGTTTTGTACACACGTTTGTACGAAATTTTATTAACCGAAAATTTTGGTTTCTATATCTTTAATTTTCCTACAAAAATCCAGAGAAAGTTGTTTTTTTTGGTGATTTACGTAAAAACGCGCAACTACGTAATAATAATACCCTGGGGCGCCCGAGGGGTTATCTAAAATCAGTGGCGTTGTTTAAAAGAATTACCGTGGCCCTGAAACGCTAAGGGCAAGACAGGTGGGTTTTAGCACAAAATAGATAGGTACAGAAGTCAATCTCATGTATGTACTTCACTTTTCATGGCTACGCTCGGCGATCGCGCTAGGGTCGGCTCCGCGCCGTTCCGTCCGAGCGCGCTCGGGTGCGGTCATAAACATCTATTAATATAAATTGTTAAAATATTGCACAAAGTTTTGTTCGCTTTCTCGGCGCGGGGCTGGTGGCCACTGAGGTACTTCTTACCTAACTGTTCTGCGTTACGTTAAAACCAATCATCAAAATACAAGCAAATACCTACTTATCTCTCTCTCTCTCTAAAACAATTGGTAGCTTAAAAAACGATAATTTACCAAATAATGTTCAATTTAAACAACCGTCCACTGACTAGTTATAATTTTTTTTTTGTTGCTCCATTATTGCACAAAAAAATTCACAGACGCGTGTCTCAAACGGATGGCACTTGCACTCGCACGGTTCCAACCGAGCTGAGATATCGTGTCCTTGAGCGGTGTCTGTGTGTGCGTTACTTGAGCGCGCTTTGTACGTAGATTGACTTCTGTACTTATCTATTTTGTGGTTTTAGCCAGTAAAAGTCTGACACTCCCTCTCGAGACACCCAGAGCGGGAGAAGTTATTTCATGATTTCCCATTAAAAAAAAAAGCAAGCTGTCAGTGGAGAAAGGTTGATTTTTTTTTCATTCTAAATAATGTACAAGTGCAATGGCAATGTAAATTTTGAACCGGGACAGTATAGGGAAATCCGGGACAGTATTCACCGGACTACATATAAGAAAACTGTGTATTTCATTAAATCATTTTAGGCATAATTTATTTTAGTCAAACGCAACAATAAAAATAAGTACAAATTCATCAAATATTTTTACTGTCGATCGAACAGTTTCATGTAAGTCATCTACATACATAATTATATATAAAAAAAGGAGAAACTGACTGACTGACTGACATATCAACGTACAGTCGAAACTACTGGGACTAGAAGAGTGATATTTTCCACAAGGTATCCTTTTATGACGTTGGCGTGCACTAAGAGAGGATTTTCCAAAATTCCCCCCTTAAGGGGATGAAACGGGGGTCCAAAGTTTGTATGGAGAAGCTTACTTTGACGCGGGCGAAGCCGCTGGCAGAAAGAAGCTAGTTTCATTATAATTATATAAAAAAACCATACTCCATCTGTTTAGGTAGTTAACTAAACATAAACAATCTTGATACTTATGTCTTTTTATCAAAAGAAAATCGTATAAAAGACATACAAAGATTATTTAAAATTAGTTAATTACCAAACATCGGTATAGGTAAATAACAAATTGTAAACATTTTTAGATAAAATTTTTAGTCAACTTTTAGATAAAAGATATGTCAAGATTGTTTACATTTAGTTATTTATCTAAACAGATGGAGTATAGTGAGGGAATCCGATGGATGCGCACAGGACCGGTCATTGTGACGACACGTGGGGGAGGCCTATGTCCAACAATGGACGTCTTTCAGCTAAAATGATAGTGATCATGATGATTCAAAAATATCTGCATAATTTAAGCTTTAAGTCCAGAGTTACTTCTAGGCAAGCATGCTCCATTGTCGACCACAGCATCTCAATAGTGGTCAAACGCGAGTCATTCAATAATTTAAAAAAATACTTTTCAACTGTTTCACGTAAGGATCAATTTATTATAATCATAATAAAACCAGAACGGATTATATAAAGGTGTGTCCAGACCCGGTGAAAGCGCCGCTCGCTTGCCGCTTGCGAACTGCGCGCATGCAATTCATGTACGTACTCGGCCCCTGCGCCAGCCGCGAGCAAGCTACACACCGTACTCGAGCAGCGCAGTGGCCTTGCCAAAGCTGCACTGCAGTTCGCAAGCGGCAAGCGAGCGGCACATTCGCCAGGTCTGGACACACCTTAAGATTCTGAATACAAAATATACATACTTGGGTACGATCACGAGCAGAGTGGTGAGGTACTCGCTGTCCAGAATGAAGTGCTCTTTCTTCACCAGGTCCGCCAGGTTGCGGGTCAGAAGACTGCCGCTGTAACGTAACAATAATATCGATTAAATGTGCAAGGCTTCTATAGATGTACTTTTTTATATTTTTAATATATGAGTACATTATGGAGGACCAAAGTTCACATAAAATAGCATATTTTCAGAGGTCTTTACTGGATTAGTTTTACACAAATTTATGTTTTTATTTCTATAGAAGCCTAGATAATATCCACAAGATACCTGTGTATCCAAAATATCTGGAGAAAGATGTGTAATAACATCATAATCACGCAAGAGCGGTTGTATGAAAATGTACCACGGGTTGGTCGCTCTTGAGGCAGCCTTGCAAAGTGACGTAACCCATATTTTTCATTTTATAAATCATTTTTTTGCAATTTTCATAACGAAAATATATACGTACGCAAAAAATGCAGCGCTAAATATAAATATTTTTATGATGGTTTTGTGATAAAAATCTTTATAAACGACGTTGAAAGTTTTAATGGTCATAAACTGGGATTTGTGACTCAATCTATCAAGATGAAGAGTTTTTGTTATCAAAGCAAACAAATCGATATAATATTTTTAGTTGAGACGTTTGGAGTTAACAGTTCGGCCACAGACATCCGGGTTCTATTATTTTCCATAGCTTATCTGATTTGAGTTTGGTTTGATTTGAATTTAAGAATCGGCAAGAAGAAGGAAGATGAAGGCTCAGTGCCGGGAACAATGCAAGGAATCGAGGAAGCTCTTTGCCCAGCTGTGGGGACAGTATAGGCTAGATATAATAATAATAATCATCTGGTTTGATCTAAAGAGCTTCATTCATTAAAGCGAAATTATATTTACCCTTTTTAACAAAGAGTTGGAATCATTAATTCAATCACATTTTTTTTTATCGTATTTTTTTACCATGGAACCAATCGGATCTTTGAAATCATCGATTTTTTTAAAAATTCTTTCTGTTATAAATCTAATCTTCAATTAATTAACATTAGCGTTTTTTATTTTAGTATTTTTTATATATGTACATAATTGTTCTTTACGTGTCATTGAAACTAATATATATATAATTATGTACATAGTACTCAGTATCACTGAAGTGCTCCTTAACGCTTGGACCGATTTTGATGGGAATTTTTTTTGTGTATTTGAGTGATTTCCTGGATGATTTCAATTCATAATTGGGCCCGGTAGAGAGCGCTGCAATCGGCGATACACTCAAGCGAAAAGTCCAAATTGGAACACGACAACTTCAGTTAGATACCCTTAAACTCGCTATTCTATTATACATTTGAATATTGGTATCTACCTCGTTGGTCTCGTAGTCGGAAACGTGACTGTCGTGGGATCCTGAATTCGATGCCCAGGGGCCCAAGTCTGCTATTTTGGTAAAATCGTCATTCCAATTCCATTGTCATTTTGCTAAAAGTTCGTAATCTGCTAATTTTTTTTTTTTTTTTTTCTCTTTATTTTTTAGGGACTTTAATCTCAAAGAGCATGTCAGCCCCATCATAACCTAACCTAAGTTTACAATAACAACTTAACTTAATAATCAACACAATTGATAAAATATTTTATTAACAAAGCTTAACTACCGACACATTGCCATGTCAAATGTGATCTTAGCAGCATCACTTCTAGGATCGGCCAGAATTTCAAAGAAAAATCCTATATCAATTTTATTGATATTTCGCAATTTTGCCAGTAGCTCCCTACCCGTTTGATTCTTGACACATTCCACCAAAAGATGCTGGACATCATCAATAACTCCACACACGTCACAATTTGGGGAATCTATTTTTTTCATCATATGACCAAATCTTTTGGTGGGATAGTGTCCAGAACGAAGCCTTAAAGCCACTACTATGAGTGTTCTGCTCATTTTGGTGTCTACAAACCAAGGAATGCGAGGGGGCTGATGTTGTATGATCTTGTACCAAATCCCTTTGACTTTACTTGTATCCTCAAAGTATTGGTCCCACTTTTCGAAACATGATCTTTTAAATTTTGGCAGTAATTCTGTGTAGTCAGGCGATATGGTTATTGTTTTGCCTTCTGTAATAGCTAATTTTGCTAATCTGTCAGCCTCCTCGTTTCCCGCCAGTCCTATGTGCGATGGAATCCATTGCAACTTCACATTTATTAGCCGTAAATTAAAATCATATATGGATTTTAAAATTTTGTAGGCTATCGATGTGCCTCTGAACCCAGATGCACATCGAGCCACGTGTTGAAGAGCACTTTTGCTATCAGTTATTATCACGATATTTTGCTCACTGTCACTGCATAGGCTTCATCATCATCATCATCATTTCAGCCGAAAGACGTCCACTGCTGGACATAGGCCTCCCCCAAGCGTCGCCACAGCGAACGGTCCTGTGCGTCTCGCATCCATCGGACTCCCGCAACCGTTACCAAGTCATCGGTCCACCTTGTAGGCCTTCCAACGCTACGTCTTCCGGTACGTGGTCGCCATTCCAGAACCTTTCGGCCCCAACGGCCATCTGTTCTGCGAGCAATGTGCCCTGCCCATTGCCACTTTAGTTTGGCGATTCTTCGTGCTACGTCGGCAACCTTGGTTCTCCTGCGGATATCCTCATTCCTGATTCGATCACGCAAGGAAACTCCGAGCATAGCCCTCTCCATTGCCCTTTGGGTGACTTTAAGCCTTCTAATGAGGCCCATTGTAAGCGACCACGTTTCGGAGCCATATGTCATCACTGGCAACACGCACTGGTCATAGACTTTCGTCTTGAGACACTGTGGTATATTGGACGAGAAGACACCGCGCAGCTTCCCGAACGCTGCCCAGCCGAGTCGGATTCGACGATTGATCTCTTTCTCGAAGTTAGACCTTCCCAACTGGACCGTCTGTCCCAGGTAAACGTAGTCGTCTACAACTTCGAGTGTAGAGTCCCCGACCTTGATAGGAGTGGGTGCTACATGGCTGTTTACCATGACTTTGGTTTTGTCCATGTTCATTTTAAGTCCCACTCTTTCGGAAGCTCTACTGAGGTCACCAAGCATTGTACTGAGCTCCTCCGTAGTCTCAGCCATGACTACTATGTCGTCGGCAAACCGAAGGTGAGTGATGTACTCGCCATTGACATTAATGCCTAGCCCTCTCCATTCCAAAACCTTGAAGACATCCTCCATTGCTGCCGTGAACAGTTTCGGAGAAATAACGTCTCCCTGCCTCACACCCCGCTGCAAGAGGATAGGTTTCGAGGTCTGGTCTTGTAGTCGGACTGACATAGTGGCGTTTTTGTACAAACACTTCAGCACTTCGATATACCGATAGTCAATTTGGCACCGTTGGAGAGACTGCAGTACAGCCCAAGTTTCAATCGAATCAAAGGCTTTCTCGTAGTCCACAAACGCTAAGCAGAGATGCTGGTTATACTCCTCAGTCTTCTGTATAACCTGCCGCAGCGTATGTATGTGGTCCACGGTGCTGAAGCCTTTTCGAAATCCGGCTTGTTCGGGAGGCTGGAAGTCGTCGAACCTGCGCGCGAGACGATTCGTGATGACTCTGGAAAACAGCTTGTAGACATGGCTCAGAAGCGAGATGGGCCTATAATTCTTAAGCAGGGCATTATCGCCCTTCTTAAAGAAGAGTACCACCACGCCTCTGCTCCACGCCTGTGGCGTTTTTCCCTCGAGTATGACGGAATCAAATAGCTTCTGAAGGGCCTTAAGGACCGGTTTTCCACCCGCCTTCAGGAGTTCGGCCGTAATTCCGTCCTCACCCGACGCCTTGTTATTTTTCAGCTGCTTCAGAGCCATCCTAATCTCGTACAGGCTGACGTCTGGGATATCTTCGGTATAGTGTCGAGTCAATCTAGCTCTTGGGTCGTTTACTAGATATACAGCGGGTTTAGCGATAGACGTGTATAACTGTCCATAAAAAGCCTCGATCTCTCCCAGAAGCTCTGATTTGGCGGATATGACTCTGCCATCGTCGGTCTTCAGTTTCGTGAGCTGGCTTTGCCCAATAGACAGATCCCGTGCAAATACTTTAGAGCCCTTATTCCGCTCAATCGCATCCTTAATCCTTGCGGTATTAAAGCGGCGAAGGTCACGTTTCAGGGACTTCGAGATTTGTCTATTGAGCTGCCGGTATATGCACGCATCGTCTGAAGACTGCAGAATCATCTCACGCCTCTTCTTCATTAGCTCGAGGGTCGGATCGGAGAGCTTCTTGTTCTTGTTTGTACGGTGAGTCTTGAAAAACTTAGACCCGACCGTATGGACAGTTTCCACGATCCCATCGTTATATTCATCCACGGAGCTTCCTAGGCACTCGAAACGATTGTGGAGTTCGAGCTGAAAGGTCTCGGGGTTTTGGATCTGGATCTGTGCTGGACGGAGCGTAGACCTCATCAGTCGAGACCTTTCAAGCTTAATGTTAATATTCAATGTGCCTCTTACGACGCGGTGATCACTTCCAGTTTTCACCGCGTTGATCACAGAGACATCATTGAATATTTGCTTTTTCGTCGACAGGATGAAGTCAATCTCATTTCTAGTTGCACCGTCAGGACTTTGCCAGGTCCACCTTCTATGCTCACGCTTTTTGAAGAAGGAATTCATCATATAGAGGCCCTCCCTCTCCATAAAGCTAGCCAGTAGGTGTCCCCGGTGATTCCGACGTCCAAATCCAAATTGCCCCACTCGCAGCTCGTCACCGTCTCGTTTGCCCAGTTTCGCGTTAAAGTCCCCCATGACCACGGTGAAGTGAGTCTTAGAACCATGCATGGCTCTTGATATATCCTCATACATGGATTCTACTTCGTCGTCGGGATGTGTCGAGGTCGGGGCGTAGACCTGTATGACCTTCAGCGAATATCTTGATGATATTCTGAGTATAAGGTACGCCACCCTGGTCGACACACTCTCGATCCTCACGACATTGTTCACAAGGGACCTGTGGACGATAAACCCGACACCACCCTGGGACTGCTGGTCACCCTCCCGGAAATAGAGCAGGTTACCGGATTTGAGAATTATCGTATCCTCCCCCTGTCTTCGGACTTCAGACAATCCCACAATACTTCATCGCAACCTGCTCAATTCCTCCTCCAGTTCGGTGATCTTCTCGTCAGTCCTCAGTGTACGCGTGTTAAAAGTTGCCAGGTCGAGTCGTTTAATAGATGGGTAGCCAAATCTCATCCGGAGATTCTTCGCACCCCTTGCCTCGTCGTGGCCTTGACCGCTACCGGAGTCAAGGGTAGACGGGCTGCCGGGCACTAGGGGCCATTTTTTCTTTCTGTTTTTCATGTTGGGGGGGGGGTTGCCATAATCGCCACGCTTGGCAGACGGGTTGGCGATCGCAGTTTGGTTGTTGTAATGCACAGAGGATGCTGCTGCCCATTCTCTGGTATGTCCCTTAGTCGCCTCTTACGACACCCTCGGGAAGAGATGGGATGGTGTTATTCTTAACGTCCGAACACCATACGGAGCCATAGGCTTTGGGCTTCTGAAATAGCAATGAGCTCCAGCGACATTATGGACACATTCGAATTAGTTTTGAAACAATGGGAAGCCTGTGTAACTGGATCAAATATAGCGACTCCCCGACCATCCTTGCTCTTAGAGCCATCCGTATAAAGTCGTCGCCAATCACTATCTGCTAATTCATAATGATCGATCATTGATCGGTCAATGGTCTCGTAGAGTTGTGGTAGAATGACAACATTGAGCCTAATTAAAAGCAATGAATGCACAATGACGTTCTAATGGTAGGTCACTGATCAGAGGAACTGTGATAATTTTAGCACATTACCGCATACGTCACACATTCATTTGTCAATATGTACAAGATTACCATTTTATGCCATTTCTTTCAATAGAGTGTCAGTTGTTGACCATTGGAAAGTCATAATGACGCCATTACATTAGTAGATTACCAAACATGTCAAAATCAACAATTATGAAGTCAATGATAGACCATTCTGACACTATTGTAATAGCAGACTTAGGCCCTAATGAGACAAAAAGTGTTTTTTGATTTTTTTAAATTATAAATTTCCCAGTAGCTGCCCAGAAATGGAAACTAGTAGTTACACCTCCGTGCCTCGGTAGGCACGTGTCGCTGCTAGTCCTGCTCTTCATCTCTCCCCGGTCATGTCAGATTGCCGTTCCATCGCACTATGAGAGCAAGGGAACCAAGAGTGCACCTGTGCCCTTGTATATCATGAAGGATTATATCTACAAGGTTTACGCACCCTTTAAAAGTGCCGAGTCAGTTTTTAAAGGACAACTACCTGTTTGAATACTTACGTTTGTTTCTTCTCCAAGTTCTGTAAGTTACCCTTGAGTGAGTTGTAGGCCTGCGACTTCTGTTTCAAATCGGCGTCGATCTGCCCCACCTACACGAAACATTTTAGTTAAACGTTGATTTTGTTTTTGGTGAGAATAATATGCCATTTCAAAGCAAACTATAGCAGTTCATGTTAGGTAATGAAATAGCTCAAACTAATAAAATTGTTTGTCACGGATCAATAACAAAGAGTTTAGAAAGTGTAGGTAACCAATAAAAGATTGCTTTAAAAAATACAACAATGTTTCCTAATTCAGTAAATATTTTTCAAAAGTTTATTTGGTCAATCACATCTCAAAGCGTTAATGTGTTATTAACGCTTTTGAACTGTCAAGAATTAGGTCAGTTCGTCAGAAAGTTGGGGCTATTTGCTATTGAAACTGGATCAACCATAAAGTAATTTTTACTATCAATGGCAAAATAGGGTTTTATAGATCCGTCGGATACCCAATGTGACTCCGGTGCTCATGTTTTGAACAGGGGTGCTCAGAACATGAGCCACACGATGGAGTGCCCTAAGTGCCTTTACACCTTCACTTTGGAAGACTCAATGAATGCCATAGATGCGATAGTAATTAACGTAGTCACCTACTGAATCCAAATAATTCAAGGAGCTTTCCACTGGCTCGAAAAGAAGATTTTCAATGTGTTGTGCAATCTCTTCATTTTACACCATAACAAATAACAGTATGAACTTAAAATAACGCAAATATGTAGGTATTATGACAGACCTGTTTACTGATAATATCAGCGATGTTACGCAGACTCTGCTTGATCGGGTATTTCGCCATGTCCCATGCGAAACGCGTTAGATACGATGGCAGGTCACCTGCAAAATAATGTATTTGTTAGGTACTGGACATTTGTTAAAAACAAATTTTTCTTTAATTTTTTCTATTTTTTTTTAAAGTTTATTATTTTCGACATGTCTCAAAAATATGTGATTTATAGTGATTTTTTTAATATTTATGTTTTTTTTTTTATCTTTCAAATATTTTATGTTTAACCATAACAGAAATTTAAATCAATACAAAATACTAGGAACAAACATCCTTATCAAATAATCAACATACAACAAAACATTTTAAGTACACAAAAGTAGTTTTATTTTTATAAAAAGTGCTTAACAAAAAAGTAACAAAACAAACGTATGGAAGCGTTGGTCAAAAAAACTGAAAAATAAAACAAGTCTAGCTTAACGTGCAATTAGACAAAGACTAATAGAATAACTCCTGTACACATTGGCTATTGCAAAAGTCTACTTCAAAACTATAGGTGCACGTTACAATTTTATGATTTGACAAGCGACTGGTGTAATATCAAAAGAAAAATCACCCCTGTTTCTGAAAAGTGTAACGATCAACGCGTCATAAATTAATGCAAGTCTACTGGAGATATTGGCTGTTGAAATTTCATTCAATCAATCACAACATCAAGAACACGTTTGTCAATTTGACCAGATTAATTTTACGATCATTTTCGTTCGAGAAACCGGAATATCTTGTAAATAATTAAAAAAATAATAGATTTTTTTAACTATAGTATTTTCATTCTAGTAACGTTTTCGTTTAAAGAAACCTCTGTGTACAGGGACTATATTACATTCATAGCATGGGTCCATAATAGGATATAGAGACATGCACTATTTTAGTAATTTATCATGCATAATTTCCATGCTGGAAAACCCGTATTCAAAATTGACTTTGATATTTTTAAGCGAATCGAAAGCGATGTTTAATTGAAAAATAAAAAGTATTTAATAACAGTTTGGGTCTTTTAATAGCAAACAAAATTATACGTCCGAAAATAAAGTTTAAATACGGGTATTAGAACTACATTATACAAATTATCTTCTAAATATGTTTTAATGTCATGCTGTTTAAAAAAAAACTATTTATATTCCTTTTAATATACTTTAGTATAATGTAGTTCTATTAGAAAATACATCAATCTATAATAATACTATTAATAAACTAAGCACATACACCACATTTATTATTATATTTTATACCTCAAACCTAAAGTTACGGATCTTTTGCTTCAAATCTCTGAGTTACATTTTCCTAAAAAGAGATAAAGCGCATTTACGCCAGATATCCAGTCTATGAAATCTATACTTGGTGAATTACATATTCGTGTGACCTTGATAATGGTCTCGAACGATAAGCGAAGAGATAAATAATAATTTATGACAAAAACTATTTGTATAAATGTCTTACTGATCATATTGACACTTTTTTGATTTTCATAATATTTTCAAAACAAACAAAAAATTAAATTTCTAAAATTTTATACTACCAAAACTTTCTATTTGTATTTTTTAAGTGGAAGATAACTATTTATATCAGGCTTTTATGCAAAAAGAAAAATATCTTCAGGTAGGGATAGGATGGGCAGCGGGCTTGTTCGAAAGAGTTATTGCGGCCGGCCCTGAAACGCAGGCAACTGCAGGAACACATGTGTGGTTTTAGTCAGTAAAAACCTGACTCTCACACTCCAACCAGAGCGAGAGGAGTAATTTGATGAATTTCCACCAAAAAAGGAGAAATGGGTAGTGATAGGCTTTCTACCAAGAAAACTACTCAATAAGTACTTCAAGTACATCAGTTACTGCGATCTTTTTGAGCAACCAGACTACAACGCTTTTATTTCCAAGCTAGACAAGTTTCCAAATATCAACCATTCTTATTCTTTCGTTTAGGAGAATCTGAAAGAACACAGATGGGTTTTAGTCAGTAAAAGTCTGACACTCCCTCTCGCTTCACACAGAGCGGAAGAAGTCATTGATGATATCCCACCAAAGAAAAAAAAGGATTATTAAAACAAGACTAAGCCATCACCGGAGTCTGTGTTCCCTGATAGCTACAACCTAGGGGTCTTTAAGTCAAGAGTGAATAGGTTATTTCTAGGCAAGCGTGCGCCATCGTCGCCCACATCATCGCTTACCATCAGGTGAGATGGTGGTCAAACGCGAGCCTATCAATAATAAAAAAAAAAAAAAAAAATACCAATAACGTATAGATAATTTTTTGTTCGTAAAAAGACTTATCTTTTACGTGTGAAATTGAAAAATCTTTCAACCCGCGTGAAAGTTTGCGACATGACATAAACCAGTATTCCCCCACGTTATTCTGTACTTTTCACGTCAAACGAATCGTTTACAATCATAATAAACAGTGAAGCACGGCCCGAACGCGATTCATTTCGTCCATAAATAATAATCTATACGACGGAATCAAGGTTATGATCGTTCTTTGTGAAGCTATTATTAACTTTACTATAACTATGTAGTATATAGGCTACGCCAATTACGTAGGCGACTGTAGTAACATGGATTAATGAAACGAATAAAGGAAATGCTATCGGGAATAAAAATGATTTAGTTTTTCTGTTCACCCCTTCGCTTTTTTTCGGGTGGGAAAATCATCTAATGACATCCCCCGCTCTTGGGTGGTGCGCGAGATAGTGTCAGACTTTTACTGACTAAAAACCCACCGCTGTTTCTTCTTTGCCATGTTTCCAGGGCCCCCGGGGATCTCTTTCGCATCACCCATGGCCCCAGTAGGCTTCGACCCTGCTGGAACCCTACGGTTGCTGACATCTCCTTGAGGCGCACGTGGAACACTACGCGCCGTCGACGACTTGGGCGCGGTCCGGACGGTTACCGGACGATCGGACGGCGAGCCACCCATTGCTCGCCGTCCCCAAGTCCACGCCTAGGGTGTCTGCTCACCCCTTGTGATCATAGTTTAGTAGATTTTTTTTACTTTTAAAATTTATCATACAACGTTCACGCACAAAAGCAAAAGGGTACATCTTATAAATATAATTTTATGTTATAAATAAGTAAAAATAAAAAAATATACAATAATAAAAAATACAACATCGACAATATTAATAAATTAAACATCTAAGCAAACTAAAAATAACTTAAAAAGCTATAATATAGAACAGGTTCAACTGTGTACAAAGCTTTCTACGGGGCAATCCGCGAAATCTTAATAATTCAACAGTAATTTCGAGAAGTGCCCGGTTAATATTTAACTACACATCATAGACATTACTAGTACACGTCAAGTTGACGCATTCACACAGTGATGTGGTGCAGGACGTACATTTTGTGAACTTCTCTTTCCTAGCCACATCTTCGTAGCGTCACCCTAAACTTTTAATTCACTTTAACCAAAAACATACAGACAAAATTCAGGATGGCGCTCGCGAAATATTAAATACGGCCAGCGCCATCTGCTGTTTGGAGATAAAAAGTTAAAATAGAAAAATAGCGAAAGATTAGAGACATAGCAATCACTGCCTTCACATAGCCTACTATCGCGTCTGCAAATAGCGCTGAACGTAACAACGAAACTTTAGGTAGTATAAAGCTTCGTTCGCCTAACTAGTGGAGATACAAGGCCTACCGGGAATAAGTTTGAATAGAACTTGACTCACACACTCCGAAAATGTCCAAACTTTAATGGATAAAAGTTAACTTGCATTTGTTTCAAGTTCCGTCCAAAATGAGGGAGTTAGGTTAGGCGTGGGTTAGGTCTCCTAAACCTTGTGAGAGTATATGGTGGTGTCGTTCCTCGTCGTCGTCATCGTCCCAGCGCGGTGAGCTGCGGCCGCTGGACTGCTGCGACTGGTGCGAGTGCTGTGACGGCTGCGAGGCGCAGTCGTCGTGGTCACGGTGCTCGCATGGCCAGCAGCCGTGGTGCTCCGAGAACGCGGAGTCGCACACCGGCGACGTCGGCGTGGGCGGGGGCGTGCCCCCTCCGGGGTCCGCGTATGAGTCAATGCCTAGAGTCGCCACAGTCCATAACCCATCACATTAACCTCTACTAAGCTCCCGCTTTATTATTTCGCACTTCCACGACCATTCACTAAGAAGGGCTACTATAATCCGCTTTTATTCATTGTTTATTCAGCGCTTTATGGCGGTTGTAAAGCTATTTCAATATTTTATGTCCTTATTTCTGAATAAATCTCATATCAGTCTAGGATTATCGAATTATCGCTTTTATCGCTTCGGTGAATTTAGGATGAAAATAAAGAGGATTTAGTATAGGACAGGAGCAAAATAAGATATTTTCATAAAAATAATAGATAAACTAAATAATAATAAAAAATTAAGAAGCGCAAAGCATAGACAATTTTTAAAGCTTGATATAGCTAAGCTATGAATGTCTTGTGAGGCAGTGATTGCTATTATCTATGGTATGGAGACATATTCAGTAACCTTATGTATTACAACATAGTGTGCGACAACTTACAACGTCTAGGAGTTTAATTAAATTAAAGCAAAATGTGGTTATCGAAGAGCTCATAGAGATATGTAATGGATATGAAAAATATTGTTTTGCTTGCGAATTCAATTTATGAGTAGTATGTGCAAAATTAATCACTGTAATTGAATCTGAATAGAAATACTAAACTGGGGAGAAAGTATCTCGTAACTTTGACCGTCTCATAGAATCTTTCTATACTTAAGATATTTTGCTCCCAATAACCACAACCCTAGTAGATTTCTTCAGTGATGACGTGAGTTAGTTGCTTAGTGCCATCTATGGAACTATGAGTAGTTGTGATTATCCTCTAAAAGTGGTAAAACATCATTGTTTTAACAAGAAGTGTTGAATTGCTGCTGCAAAAAAAAAAAACAAAAGATTTCACCCTTCTTGTTCTGTAGAAAAGCTGAAAAAAGTCTTTCGTTTTGAGAAAATATTGATTACATCCATTATCCATTACGTATCTCCTTAACAGTACATATTTAGTAATATGTATCCTATCTACAGTTATCTCATCTGATCTGAATTCACACTTTCACTGTCGCTATGTTATCAGGACTTTATCTCAGTTGTTCATGAGTCGACACTGAAAATGTGATATAATACATATTATATTATTTCTAAATCCGACACTCAATGGCTAAAATAAAATATTACATTAAATTATAATACTAAATTCCGTGAGAAGACCGCTTTCATGTAGTTTAGACAAACAAAATAAAAGACAAAGTTAAATCGCTGCTTACCATCAGGTGGGATCGCAGTCAAGCACTGGTTTATATGAATTTAAAAAAAAAATAAAAAAAAATAAGACCTTTTTTGTTTCTATATGTGGTTTTCCACATATAGAACCAAAAAATGTCTTATTTGTCAATTGGAGAGTAACACAAATTTTGATATTTTCATGACCGGTTTTGAAAATAATTCATTTTAATCCTTGTTCGTATAAGACGTGCATTTAAATAAAATCAGTTGCAAGTCCGACGATTCGCGAAAACTTTGAAATATGCCATAAGGTGTCGAATCCAATACAAGACACACGATTACTTAACACACTGTTGACATCCTACACATGACGTCTTACATTACATTTGGATTTTACTTACAAAATGAAACCATTGAAACGAAATATAATGCTTATTAAATCTTTAATTTAAAAAAATATATTCATACCGTCACCAAAGTAAGAAAAATATATTTAATAAAAACTTTCCGTATCGTCGCTGTTCAAAACCTTAGTAAATATTTATAGTATCCTAAAAATCAACAAAAAGCTTCATATTTTTATACTAACAAATAATATCTTACATATATACCATTTTCTGTAAAAAAAAATACGTAGCGAAAATAACAGCTTTAATTTCAAAATGTCATAATAATATACAGATATTTGAAGCGTAGATATTGTATTTGAAGCTCGCACAATATTACTAACAAGCTCAATTTACATAAACTACGAAAAAAATATTACTCACTGCCGCAAACTTTTTTCCATTTCTCAGACACTGAAATGCAATCCCAAAAACTAACATTCTCAATCTAAAATATATAATAAATTAATTCTAAACACGATTGTGTCGTAAAAAACTCATTTAATATGAAAATAATAATAATAATAAAAAGCGACACTATACTGTGATATAATAAGCATTATGTACATATATAAAATATTATTTATGTATCGCATCCAATTAAATACTATAAAAAATAGATACAATTAGAATTTTGAAAAAAAAAATGAATTTAATAGATTTTTCTCTTTGATTTGAGAGCCAATCGGCTACCTAAATATAAAAATAAATATTTTAGAAAAGAATATTACATTAATGTTACCTTTATTTGGATGAGTTCTAGTTCTTCGACTAATAAATATTCTGAGTTTCTTTCAATTTTCTTGCCGCAACGCGAAATATATTGTAACAGATAATGCTAGCCGTGAATCCAATTAGGTGAATATGCAACATAAATTGTTTTCTATACATTCCATTAAATCTATTTACATATCACACAATAAGTGCAGTGGTGCAGAGAGGTTCGACATGGTCGGACGTTGACGAACCTCAACTAAAAATAAATGTACAAACACTGTCCACTCAACATTCTTAGCCTTTGATTTTAAAAGTGATATGTTGAGTATTTTTATTGACGAAACTCGTACAAATACCGAAAACCAACGTAAACCAACTTTTTTCAACAAATTTATTTGAATACATCTGTTTTACAACAATTTTTTTTTTTCAAAATGTGAGTTGTGCCCACTTCGCAAAAGGGTCGTGGCCAAGTTTCGTCAATAATCATAATACATAAGTATGTACACATTAGTGCTCAAATAGGTACTTAGGTGTGTATTATTTGGGGTTGAGATGAGATGTGTTATGTGTGAGAAAATGTATAAAATAATAAACATTCTCGGGTATTACTGAACCATATAATTGCAAATAATTATAAAATAAAATAAAATTAAATACACACTGGCTAACTTGTAAACGTAGGCAGTGTGATTAGAAAAATGGCATGCAAAAAATAGGTAAATATCAATAAATAAATTAAAAAGTAAATATAAGTAAAATATAAAAGATAATTATAACCATTAAATTCAGCGACACATGCTAATAATTTTTCGCACTACTCTGTGCTTTTAATTTATTTATTTCTCTACACCAGTTCATTCTTTTTCTATTTTAAAAATTAGTTCTCATGCTGGTAACATCATAGGCCAATTCCTTAGCTTTAATTCCTCTATAGTTTCCCAAACATGCCATAAATAACTTGTTTCTCATTGTTTTATTTAAATCATGCAAAATAATCCTATTTTGTTGTTAAATCTCTATATTTAATTTCTTTATGTCAAACCTTTTTTCAACTTCCAAAATATCTATGAACAAATGGCACCAAACAATCAAAAAAAGTTTCTTAAAAATTCAACTAAAATAGAATTTCAAAAATCAAACTTAAATGTTTAGTGCCATAAGAAATAATAGAAAAATTACTTACTGTTGTTTGCCATAAGGTTCTCATGGAGCTTATCGCGTTGATCTTCGAGTACCTGGGTAGAAATAAAAATAAAAAATATCAAGGAATGTCAATTTATTGACAGTAAATTCCAGGTTTCAGACAGAATTTATGTACGTATTTTCAAGCTGATGTCCGTAACTCCACGACTAAAGCGCTTATATGGCGTACAGGTGGGAAAAATGGGTCATTTGATCCACCCCAGCTCCTCAAGAAAGGCCAGCAGCGCCTTGATGTTACTGACCATTCCTTGTAGGGTACCTGGGTATCTAAGTACTTTGCCCTATATCCAGCGACCACTGGGCAGCTCAGAAGCAGATGAGCTGTTGTCTCATCCTCCTCCATGCAGGCTTCTAAGAGAAACCACAATCCCATTTCGTGTATATATTTAACAAAAATCATGTCTTACCTCACCAAGATACTGAGCGACTTTTCTTGTGATGGACTCGACAAAGGTGTCGAGTTTACCCAAATCATCAGACAGTCCCACCAACTGATCCAGTGTACCGACCTGAAAATAAATGAATAATAGGAATTTAGAAAAATACTTTTACATACAAAAAGCCGAGGAAGTATGATTCTCCATCATTATTTGGTAAGACTAATTAGCAGTTATTAGCTAATGCGTGTGTTTCAATTAGTTTGGAGACATTTAGTCTGACCAAGAGATTTTTAAAACAGTTCAATAAATAAAAAGAAAAGCAAATTACTGTAATATGTACGTATTTTCAAGCTGATGTCCGTAACTCCACGACTAAAGCGTTTCGCTTCGTCGTTTATACCGCGTACATCGAAGGACTGGAACAATTTGCCTGCTGCGATCTTCCCGTCCAACTATAATTTAGGTGTCCTCAAGGCTAGAGTGAATAGGCTCTTGATAAACTAGTGCGCCTCACCATCAATGATTGCATCACTGCTTACCATCAGGTGGGATCGCAGTCAAGCGCTGGTTTATATCAATTAAAAAAAAAAAAAAAAAAAAAATGGAAATATTGTAACATCAACCACTTTTTTTAAAAGAGTAACCATGGAATTTCTTGCCGGTTCTTCTCCATAGGAAACAACCAATTTGGAACCGTGCACTAGCTTCTGACGTTTTATAAGTGCCCATGTAGGCCTATGTGAAATAAAAATATTTGAATTGAATTCCCTAATAACCTGCCTCATTTATGGCTCATTTTATTTATGAAAACTGCTCCAAAATCTATTACATCGTTTAGGTGGTGTTAGTATATAAACAGACAGATACAGAAAGCAAATTTGTTCTATAATTTGTAGAGAAACTGTATGATTACGCTTGCTTTTTGTTTTTGGTTTTTTTTTTCTCTTGTTTTTTCTGATGGGATTGGTTTTTTTATTTTATTTAAAATTGATAGGCTTGCTCTTGACCATTATGTCACGTCACATGTAATTATATGAAGGCAATTCCTATTAAAGATTGTATTACAGTAGTTCTAGAGTTTATTGATTGATTACAGGTAACACAATAGCGAGGCATTGTTTTGACAACCTTCGAAAAGACTTACATATCACTATTGTGCTAATGATTTGTTTATTTAAATGTATATTTTTTAATGAATGGCCTTATGACCTAGATACTTTTGATACCATTATAAGTTGAACATCATATCATTTTTTATTATTGCTTTATTCTTTTTATAAAAAAAAATTACCTAATTTGTCTCTGATAATAGATTGTCGGAGCCTAATAATCTTCTTAGGATGCGAGTCATGGTGTAAGATTTCACTGTATAATATTGATCTGATTTGATTTAGGTCATTCAGCTTCCTGAATCAAATGCTTGTAACATGTAGACTTTTTTTTAAATTCAGAATATTGATACTGGTATATTGAATTGTTGTTGCAGAGGAACAAATCAAGAAGGTTTTACTGTTTTTAATGTATGGCTATTATTTAATCAAACTTCAGAAAACATAATAATTGCTTCAAGGACATTTTCAGCAATTATTCAATAGAAAATAATGGAATGACATAATTTATAACAGAAATGTGGCAGAAAGATCTGGTACTGTTGTAAATTATCTGTTAATTAGTAGAAATTAGTAGAAATTAATATAAATAAATAGTTCAAAATTACCTTCAGGTCAGGTATTGGGAATTTGTAGTTGACGCTGACTGACTTGGTGGCCGCATTGAGAGTTTCCCATGTTTGCTGGCAGGTCTGGTCGCCGGGGGCACTGATCACCCAGTATTCAGACGTCATCTTCACCACTGCAATAACACAAAATGGTGTACTAGAGACTCATATGAGCAACTAATTATAAAGACTCACGGCGAAAACAACCGTAGCCACCACCGTTATATGTTTAGTATAGTCGAAAACATTTTCATTGTCCGAAAAATCGATTTTGTGTTGCGAATATGTAGTCTAGATTCCGCGGAAGCGGGCGACGGTCTGATGTTTTCAGCCAGAACGCTGACGCAACGGGCTCGTGCACCCAATCGATATCGAACCCGGTTGTACGGTGCCCGCTTGGCAGCCAGACATCCTGGCGCCCGACGCGAGGTAGCCCAAGAAATTCACCCCAAACCACCCCGTGCACTCCGTCACACCGACTTTGACACCTTCCAGTCCCGCGCAAAAGCATTTAACGGCAGCATCTATCACAATATTCACTCTGCAACGGCACAACACTCACCTGGAACTTATAAATTAATGCTGTTTATCACTAAATATTCGAAACAGCAAATAATTTGGCGAAATCACAAGACAATTCGGGGCTAGCCCTTCAACGCCATGAAAATTCACGTGACGCGGTGCTGCCACCTACAACGACTGATATTGGACAGCTGATTTACGTCAATTGTCTATGTGCGAAAATATCGAAGCATTTTTAGCCCGAAATAGCCCGAAATTAAATAAAAACTAATTCATGGTGTGTTTACAATCATCTTGGGTATATTATTTTTACTTCATTTGTAACTTTATATGCATCTTATAGCACTGCGGATTTTTTTAAAGAATTTTTGAAGAAAATGATAGCAAACTCCGATTGTGTCAGATTTGAAAATAAAAATACTTAATTGTTTATGCACAAATGTTCGTGTTCCGGCAATAAGTTTTCATTAAAAATAATTATAGATAGATGAGATCATTCAATTTAGTTCGATTTCGTGTGCACTTCATAGGTGATACATATAAGGTTTTTATGATTAAATACTCGCCTGGATTGCGCCTTGTCTGACTTTGGGTTGGGCAGACCGACAATTAAGGGCGGATCTATTGCTGTGGGCACGGTCATCACTGACATGACAGGAGTCAGGATTATCATAATCATTAAGCTTATAGTTCTAAATAGTGGATCGTATCGAAAGGAGAGCAATGATCGTTGATTGGCACGGTCCCGCATGTTAGGAATTTCGTTAGAGCCAAGAACGATAAGTAAATCAAGTATCTTAACATCATGACTGCTTGCGAGAATGCATCAAATGAAAGCTCTCGTTAAGCAATTGAATAAAGGGCTTGATTCAGAAAGTAATAGGTCTGCACACGGCTCTTATTGTTAGGACGTTCCGCTCTCTGCAGCTCTGGAGTCCTGAGCGCTGGTAGTCTGATGAACTAATTTTTTTTTTTTTTAATCTTAGATCCCTTCTGCACTCGTGGGCTCCCAGCCTCTTGGCATTTGATGTTAAATCCATGGAATCAAATCAAAACATTCATCTCAAATAAACCATTACAGGCACTTTTGAATTGTCAAAAAGACGGTAGTCAGAAAAGTGAAGCTAATTGCTGACGCTTTGCCATCCTATTGTTACGGCACTGTTAAGGAGCGTGCAGATCTGGCGAATCCGCCGCTCGCGAGCCGCTTGCGAACTGCGCGCGTGTGTTTCATATTCGTACGCGCGCAGCGCAGGGGCTTAGTACGAACGAGATGCGCGCGAATTGCACGCGCACCGTTTGCAAGCGGCTCGCGAGAGGCTCACGAGTGGCGCATTCACCAGCTCTGGGGGGCTATTGGCTAACTTTTTCAATAACAGTTGACAACTAGAATTCGTTGCACACTAAACTTAGTTGTCAACTGACAATTTCATAAAATTGGTATTACGTATCACACATGTGACTAACAAACTACGGTGGAAATGTGGCGAATTATAAAAATTTACGGTGCCTATTGTGACCACTCTAAAATTTTATCGACTATTATACAGCTTCAAAAGCTTACACAATCGCAATTTTAAAAGTATCGATACAATAACATCTGTCAAAACGTGTTACGGTGGCTATCAAAGGCACCAGTGGCTAATGACGTCACTGCAGTTGGTCACTGAAGATAGGCAATACGAAACTAGCTGTTTGACAGTTCAATGGTGCACATTGTTAACAAGTGATCATCACTTGAACTGTCAACAGAGTTACGCAATAGCCCCGCTGGGGGGCTATTGGCTAACTTTTTCAATAACAGTTGACAACTAGCATTCGTTGCACACTAAACTTAGTTGTCAACTGACAATTTCATAAAATTGGTATCACGTATCGCACAAGTGACTAACAAACTACGGGGGAAATGTGGTGAATTATAAAAATTTACGGTGCCTATTGTGACCACTCTAAAATTTTATCGACTATTATACAGCTTCAAAAGCTGACACAATCGCAATTTTAAAATTATCGATACAATAACATCTGTCAAAACGTGTTACGGTGGCTATCAAAGGCACCAGTGGCTAATGACGTCACTTCAGTTGGTCACTGAAGATAGGCAATACGAAACTAGCTGTTTGACAGTTCAATGATGCACATTGTTAACAAGTGATCATCACTTGAACTGTCAACAGAGTTACGCAATAGCCCCGCTGGACACACTACTGTGCTTGTGTTGTGTTAAATTATGGCTTATTCTAATCTAACCTAAGCTAAACTAGAATAAGACTTCTAACTGGAAAATAATATTAAAGTATACCTTGTAATATCTCTTTCTAGTCTTAATACTCATTTAAGGGCCTATTACACCATTCGATATTCAGACAGTTTTAGTCTATGATTCGACATATCGCGTAGTGTAATAAGAGTTAGACCGGTCTTATTTGGAACAAAAAATAAGACAGTCTGAATATCGTGTGTGCTGAATATCGCGTAGTGTAATAGGCCCTTTAATCTTATTCAGTGTGTTTTTATGAAAATGCTACATGACAATTATTTATAATTTATAAAAAGATTTGAATTTTATAAGTTGATTTTCAGTTAGAATAGAATGCATGAAAGTATTACAAAACTACTGTCAGCCACACACGATCCAGATTATCGTCAAGTTTGCAGTGTGCTAAACAAATAGGTTAAAAAGGCACAAAAACGATTTAAAACAATGACATAATAGTAAACTGTAGAAAGAATGGATAATCTTAATATTATTCTAAAAAATGATTACCCGACTACGGTTAAGATATTGAACCTAGTATTTGCTTATGCCAATGCCATGATAAGCATTAACAGACGTAGAAATTAGAAACAGGGGAAAGCGTTAGCTTTACATCAGTGCTTTACATACTCTTTGAAAGCCCTGCGTTCAAAAATGAGATTAGAGTTAACTCTAATGACGTCATCGGGTAGATACTCTAAGCTCGCATTTTTGAACGCGTACCTAGTAGACCGCTTACCCTGCTGCCCTGCGTTCAAAAATAACCAGAGTAGCTTCGAGTTGCAACCCAGAGTCGTTCTTTTATAACTCGAGTAGCTACCCTAGAGTTAACCCCTCTAACTCTAACTCCGAGCAGGGTAGGTTGGTGTGAGCGGTAGGAATGACAGTTGCTTGGCATTGACAGTTGAACTCTACGTTCGCGTTCAAATATGCGAGCTTAGAGTATCTACCCGATGACGTCATTAGAGTTAACTCTAATCTCATTTTTGAACGCAGGGCTCGGAGTTGGAGTTAGTTGGGTTAACTCTAGGGTAGCTACTCGAGTTATAAAAGAACGACTCTGGGTTGCAGTTGCAACTCGAAGCTACTCGGGTTATTTTTGAACGCAGGGCAGGGGCAGAAGGGCTGTCATTTTTGACTTTTGTCATTATAAGTCTGTAAAATTGTGTCAAATTCACAATAAGGTTACGAAACAAAACAAAGAAAATGAGAATATACGGGTTTTTAGCAAAAAAAGTTGGCGATTTGACTGTTAAATATTCAAATTTCCCTGAGTCTTATGTTAAGAGAAGTTATGAGCAGGTGCATAATTCTATTCAAACACAAAGTTTTCTTCGTTTGAAAAACATAACCTAAAATTTTTTTATTTATTGTATTTGTTTTGCGTTTTAGGTGTACTGGAAGAATCCATCGAACTATCCACAGTATCCCAAGGCTCAGATAGCCCGTAAGCACTATCGATTCACCACTAACAGGCCATGGACCAGTCAGTTTCGAATGCAAAATGACCGCAATATGCACAGGAAGAAAGTGTTTATTGAGCCTGTTGGAGAATGGAGCTTCTTCAAGTAAGGATACCTTCTTTCTTGTATGTACATTCGCCGTAGCGTCGTATAAGCACTTTGTTTACACTTGAAGGTGTGTATGACTAACCACTTGCAGTGTTTTAGTGTTATCTCTTAACGGTTAGTTTATTGACCTCAGGTGACTCTAAGTAATTACCGTCATTAATTAGTTGTAATATTCTATAAGCACATCTCATAGAATAGAATAGAATATTTTAATAACTAGAACATACATTTTATGGTTTGAATTTGAACTCACACTAGGATTCCCTGTATCATGAGAACCAGGCTCCTTCATTACATTTCTTGTTAGTATTATTATATTATAATACTAGCTGACCCGGCGAACTTCGTACTCTACCTTACTCTGCCCTACTCTACCCTACTCTACCTTACTCTACCCTACTCTACCCTACTAAAAAAAAAAAAAAATCCTATGTGTTTCTCCTGGTTCTAAGCTACCTCCCCACCAACTTTCAGCCAAATCGGTTCAGCCGTTCTTGAGTTATAAATAGTGTAACTAACACAACTTTCTTTTATGTATATAGATATATACATAAAAGACCCAGCAGATGAAAGTCTCCTTAGAGTGCTTGCCAGTTTTTAATTATTTGTAAATACAAAATGGCTCAAAAGGCCCTAGAAAATTGTGTTCGCGACATGCAAAAGACGCTAAGCATCCTTACAGAAAAAGTGAGTGTACTGGAGTGCAAAATAAACGATCAAAGTGCTATAATAGCAAAGCAAACTGCATTAATCACCGAACTCATTTCTGCGTCTGAGGGTAAGCCGCTAAACTGTGAGTCAACTAGTGCCCAGGCCCAACAAGCGGTACAGCGACCGCTGCGTCAAGCGCGGCTAAATAAGATCTCCAACACCGCCGCACGACCATCTAAAGCTGCAGGACAAGGGACAACTGTCTTAAAAACATCAAGCGCTTCAAAAGCTGTTTTGTCGAACGACGATGCGCCGAAGACTCCCGAGCCAAGTCGACTTGATGTAAATAATGTGACCAATTGCGGGTCACCAATTAACGATGAGCCAACGCTCGTCATCAATAACGGTGTGGCCATGAAACCTAAGGTGAGAGCGATCCCAAAAGCGGGAAGTGGGCAAGTTATTGACAAGCCTCCAGTTAACACAAACAATGAGGACCAGTGGAAGATCGTCAACCGAAAACGTAGGTCTCGCAGAGTGGTGACCGGAACTGGAAAAACGGATGACGAACTTTTAACAGTGGAGCGTATGAGGTATATTCAGGCATGGTCATTTCGCCCTGAGACTACGCAACAGAACGTGCTGAACTACCTCAATAAAATTCAACAGTGCGAAGAATACTATGTCGAAAAACGTGACATTAGGTCGGACAAACATGCAGTTTTTGTAATTGGTTTCCCTGAGAGTATGTACGAGCGTTTCTCCTCGCCGACTGCATGGCCGCCGCGAGTGAAGGTGTCAGACTGGTTTCGCGTGCGTCCCCGCGGGGAGCGGGGAAGCGGCAACAACACCGAGACCGGCCTCTGAGACGTCACCAGTACAACGGAGCGGCTGTGGCGGTGATGTATGCAAAAATGTGTCGACTCAGATTGAAACTGTTATTGTATGCCATCAAAACATTGCGTCGATCGATAAAAAAACTAATAAGTTGGAAGTGTTGTTGCGCGGTGAGTTGAAGTGTGACATTCTGGCAATTACGGAGCATTGGTTACCTGAACCTAATCTAAAATGTGTGGATATAAATGGGTTCAAACTTGCGTCCAGCTATTGTAGAAAATTTATTAAACATGGAGGATCGTGTATTTATGTTCGAAACGGGGTTAAGTGCGTTGAGAATGACGAATTAGTATCGATGTCGGTTGAGCAAATATGCGAGATATCGGCGATAGATTTAATAGATTTTGACATGAGTATTATTTGTAGTAGTGAATATTATATCGAATAAGATTGACATTTGTTTTCCTCTTAGGAAATGTAATTCCAGAAAAAGTGACTCATCGTGGGTAACATCTGAAATTGACGATTATAAATTACTATTATTTGAATTAGTTGACATTTGCGAGCGTTACCCGAATAATGACATGCACAATTTAATTACAGACATGCAACAGAAATATGTAGACCTAATTAAGAATAAAAAATCTGGACATTATTCTGACATTATACAGCGTTCTAAAAATTCCTCGAAGGCGATGTGGACAGTCATAAATAAGGAGCGAGGCAAGGACAATTCTCCAATTCTTGACTTTACAGAAATTGTAAAAAATTCGGACGGAACACCGTTTCTCACAAAAGAATCGGTAGTTGACGCAATGAACGAACGTTTCTTGAGCGCGGCGTCTGCGAGCGGCGCGCCGCGCGCTGACGTGCTGCGAGTGCAGGCTGAGCTGCGCGCGGCGCGGCCGCCGGCTGATCGCTCACTTCGGCTCACTGCTTTTAGTGCATATGAAGTTCACCAGATCATCACGTCACGGATCCCACCTAAACCGTCGAAAGACACGTACGGCATCTCGATGAGACTTTTAAAACTGGTAGCGGCTCCTCTGGCCTATGTTCTTGCTGAGTTATTTAATGCTTGCGTTAGGGAAGGTTCTTTTCCTGTGCCATTAAAGCTCAGTAAAGTGTCCCCCCTGTACAAAGGAAAAGGGAAAAAAGATTGCATGGACAATTACAGACCAGTCTCTATTATACCCACAATTGCCAAAGTATTTGAAAACGGTTTGAGTTCCCGACTTATTAAGTTTATGTCGGAGACGAACGCCCTTTCTGACCGTCAGTATGCGTACCGAGAAGGCCGCTCGACCACGTGTTTAGCACGTGAACTCGTACATCGAGTCATGTCTGCACGTGAGCAAAAGAAGCAAGTGGCTGTCCTATGCTGCGACCTGTCCAAAGCATTCGACGTTGCTGACCGCGCCGTGTTAGCTGTAAAACTACAGCACTACGGAGTGGTGGGACCGTCGCATGCTTTAGTGACGGATTTGCTGCACGACAGGACTCAAATTGTGGTAGGTGGCCAAGGAAAGGTGAGGTCGAAACCTCTTAAATCGGAGATGGGAGTGGCTCAGGGGTCATCCGTATCCAACATTCTCTTTTCGCTGCTGCTGAATGACTTGCCGGATGCTGTGACTGACGCAGAAGTACTCATGTACGCTGATGATGTTGCAGCGTTGGTAACAGCTGAATCAGCGGATCAGTTGGAGCAGAGGCTAAACGATGCCGCGAATCAATTGGCATTATGGTTCCAAGGAAATGGTCTTGCTCTGAATCTGAAAAAGACCCACTTCATTCACTTTGTTCTGTCAGGGCGGTCTTCACGACCACTGGCGGTATCTGCGGGTGGAGTGGCTCTGGTTCAGGTGAAGACAATAACCTTTCTTGGATTTGAAATTGACGGGTGCCTCAAGTGGGATGGTCAGATTAGCAAAGTGTGTGGTAAATTGGGTAGTGCATGTTTTGCTCTTGGCAGAATATCACGCGTCTTACCCGAACGCGATGTACGGACCTGTTATTTCGCGACGGTGCACTCGTTACTCCAATACGGCGCTGAGCTATGGGGACGTGCTGCCGATTGGCAGCGCGCCTTCCGAATGCAGAAGCGTGCCGTGCGGGCCATCGTCGGGATACCGCAGGACATGTCCGCTAGACCCCATTTTGCTAGACTAGGCATCCTCACGTTACCTGCTATACTTATATATCAGGTCGCGCTGTACGTGAGGATGAACCTCGACCTTTACCCAAAGGTAGGCAGCCGTCATTCATATTGCACCAGAAGCAGGGGTCAGCTATCGACGGTCTCAAGAACGCTCACCAAATCTTCCAAGACGACTCATGTTATGGGCCCGACAGTTTATAATCAGCTGCCTGTAGCTATTTCTGGTGCCCCAACTATAGGGAGCTTCAAAGCTCGTTTGAAAAAATGGCTTATCGAGCAAGCTTTTTATTCTTTTGACGAATTTATAATTTAATTTAACTTTGACGCGAATGTTAATTTGAATGAAATTGTTTTGACTTTTATTTTAATTTGTAATTTGACTTCGATTATTATTATTTTTATTTCTTGTATTTTATTTTATTTGTTTGACATTTTTTATTATTTGACATTGTTATGTACATAATTTTCATATTTTATGTAACATTATATAAATGACTTGTAAGAATCCCTTACCAATAAATTACTATGACTACTATGACTACTATGACTATGACTATAGATGTTATATTTAGTGCCTTAATCTTAAGAAAGGAACACGACAGTAAGCACAATAGATTACTATGTATGTGTGTGCATGATGGTGTAATCAAGACAATTATATTTGTGTGTTTAAAGTATATTCTTTATTTTTTTATATTCCACAACTTTCACACAACGCCATCTAGTCCCATACTAAGCAGAGCTTGTGCTATGAGTACCAGACAACTGATAAATATACTTAAACAGGGTCTTTGGTCCACCGTGTGCCAAATTGAAATGGTTGACGGGAGGGGTCATCTGCTATCCTTTCAGACCTCTAAACACTTTTCATGCCCAGTGGATTATTTTTCATTGACTTTTTATTGTTTTATGAAAAAAAGCCCTTCTTATCTTGTTGTGGGGCTGGCCCTGGGCCAGAGCACTTCGACCCTTCTGGATCTTTTGTGCTATGCCCCTCCTGTCTACTCAACCCCTAGCCCTCCATGCACCTTCATCATGAGTCTCAGTATGGCCTTGATAGGGCTGAGCCTGTAGTCCTCTGGTCTTGGAAATGGTTGGCCCAGATACTCTAGTCTCTTGGAGCCTAGTGCTGCATAGTCGCACAGCAAGTGTAGCATAGTCTCCTCTGCATCTCCACAGATCCTGCAAGTCGGGTTGCTTGTTAGTCCCATGTTGTGGAGATGTTTGTTGGTGGTATAGTGCCCCGTGAAGACTCCTATGATTGTTCAGAACTGTGATCTGCAGGAAAAAAAGCCCTTAATTTTTAATTCAAAAACAAATTTTAAAAAATTTAAAAGGCATAGACTAAATTTTAATTTTAATTAGATGCATATGGTATTAGAGTATTCTTAAATTCAAAATTAGTGATATTAGCAATCTAGTTATTTTGATTTTCCTCGCAAAGTTTTGGATTTAAAGCTGTCCATCTATTAACCTCTTGAACGTTCGCGAACATTCCCCGAAATGCCCCACGCGCCGAGGATTTTTCGATTATTCTTTTTTTTTGGTTTGACCTTGAGAAAAACGCAAATTTCGTGGTTATATTGATAATTATATGCAATAAATTATACCTTCCCGGAAAGCCCATTAGTTTTCCTATCGAACTGTGTAAGATTATAAATAAATGAAACTGACCTGACTTCGTAGCGACGAGATAAATTGGAATTTTGCAAATTTTCTTACACATAACCTTTTACTTTCTCACATTACACCAAAACCACACACATATTCTCGAAAAAAACACTTGAATACGATAGTCCATACATTTGCGCAAAAACAATGTTACTCATATCACATCAAATTACAATAATTACACGACACAATAACTATTTCCGCAACTCAACAAGAAGCGCGGCGCGCGGCGCGCGGCGGCACGCGAAATGTAAACAAACACTGTCTGTACTATCTATAGGTAATGTTCACGACTGTGGCGCCATTTTTACCGGTTTATTTTCTTTCAACAACGATTATGATAACAATATGCAATTTTATCACTTTGTAGTAACTTCATTATGTTTATAGGTAAATAAACTAACAACTTATGTAGATTTCAAAGCATTTCGAGATAAATTTTGCACTAAAACAAGTCGAAACACGACGGCCATGACGGAAAAAAATACGCATCTTCACAAGTTTCGTCACTTTTACACTGGCATATTTATTACTTTTCCAAAAACAAACACTTGCAACGGAATCTACACTTATTTCTCAGTAATTCTATATAGATTTTTATAAGAAAACTACCGTTTATTGCCTCTATTCATCGTCTATAACTCCGTACGTTTCGCAGAAAAGAGATGGCTAAACGACTGCCCCAGCATGAATAGGAATATCTCCCACGAATAGGAATCTCACACTAACCCTTAATATTTAAATATTCATTCATGAATTATTTAGTGTTTAATCATTTATTATAACTTTCGTGAATTATTAAACATAAAAAAGTTTCTTAATTGTTTTTATGCTTTGTTTTGGTTTGACATGACAAGAACAAGGAGTACTGCAAGCTAGGGAAAGGACGTCACATTTCCAGAATTTCAAATTGAAACTGTACCTACCTACTTATATCGATTATTAATAACAGTTATCAAAACAATTTATATTCTGAAACTACATAATTGTGGCTAGACAAGCAGATTACTAACTTTTTTTTCTTTCAACCCTTTCGATTAGTTTTATTGATTCTGTTTGAACTTGAAGTCCAATCCCTTTTCTACTCTATGAAAAAACAAACGTGAGACGTCGTTTGAACGTTCTGCCGTTTACTTGTTCGTTTCCTTGGTTACTCAGTGCGTTCATAATCTAGTTTAGGTAGAATTGTTTACCTACCATAAATACAAAAATCTACAGATGTCTGGGTCAGTTAATCTTTAAAATCTTTTTCAAATACCTATTATTTCAACAATAATAATTATATTGTCTGTGAAAACTGTCTTTATTTCAACTCATTAGGTTTTACGACTGAATACTTATATTATTATGATTTTTACGGGGATTATACATCGAAAGTCCGTTGTATCAAGATTTTTTTGGCACAATCCCTTTGTAGATATTTATTTCAAGTACCTTAGTGCGAAATCGCTAGTCAAAAGCATAATTATAAATAAAAATCGCCGCAGAAACATTTAAACGCCCACATAAAAGTTCATAGCAATGTCATTTGTTTGAAGTATTTTGTTCTTTTATCGTAGGAGTTACACGATTTTATTTTCAGGATTGTGCAGATATGAAAAGTTCCTGATACTTTTTAAATACGAAATACTAATATTCAGCTATTCGGCATTATATAATGCTAGGTACCATGTTTATACATGCGTTTACATTGCGGGAGCAGTCGTCTATACTTCCATTTAGCCATGTCCTTTGCACTCACGGCTAACGTCAAACAGTGGAATGTCAGATGAATTAATTTATTTTTTTATTCGTTCAAAATAGTGTTGTTGCTGTTGAAAAATATTAAAATAAAGAGTGAATGAACCATTTCTTTCATATAAATGCAGAACATATTGCTACTTGCAACACAACCACAGATATTTAGCGACCAATCCTGACCAAGCCCTTAAGTGTAACTGTCCGACTTAAGACACTTGGAGCATTTTTTCTTATGTCGAACTGTGTAACATAAGACATTCGAGAGGCTCCATGCACCTTCTTCATGAGTCTCAGTATGGCCTTGATAGGGCTGAGCCTGTAGTCCTCTGGTCTTGGAAATGGTTGGCCCAGATACTCTAGTCTCTTGGAGCCTAGTGCTGCATAGTCGCACAGCAAGTGTAGCATAGTCTCCTCTGCATCTCCACAGATCCTGCAAGTCGGGTTGCTTGTTAGTCCCATGTTGTGGAGATGTTTGTTGGTGGTATAGTGCCCCGTGAAGACTCCTATGATTGTTCAGAACTGTGATCTGCAGGAAAAAAAGCCCTTAATTTTTAATTCAAAAACAAATTTTAAAAAATTTAAAAGGCATAGACTAAATTTTAATTTTAATTAGATGCATATGGTATTAGAGTATTCTTAAATTCAAAATTAGTGATATTAGCAATCTAGTTATTTTGATTTTCCTCGCAAAGTTTTGGATTTAAAGCTGTCCATCTATTAACATGGCTACAAAAAAAAAAACCAAAAAGGACCAGAATCTTCCAATGCCCTCAAATATTTCTCCAGTCTATCCTCTTTTTTAAAGACCTGGTTCTTTTTGCTATTGATTCCTCGTATTGGCCTCTCACATATAACCTAGGTTTAATTTCTGGCAAGACATGCCAATAGTTTGCATTGGCCTTATGTATCTAATCGAATCAGTATTCCCACACTTTACACTACAATAAACTAGTAGTTTATTACTGAAATATTCATCTTGTTTCCAGAGGTGACCGCGTGGAGATAATGGTGGGCAAAGACAAAGGAAAGCAGGGGCTTGTGACGCAAGTCATTCAGGAGCGGAACTGGGTCATAGTGGAGGGACTCAACACACATCTCCGAGTTGTGAGTATCATCATCATCATCATCATCATCATCATCATCATCATCATCATCATCATCATCATCATCATCATTGTACACGCGGCGCGGCGTGTACGGGGGCCGCGGGAGACGTAGAGAAGGGGAGCGACGCGCGGCGCATCGCGGCCGCCATTGGGACGACAGCTAGCACTGAGTGCGCGCGCGTCACATATACAATGCGTTCCAAATAAGAATAGGATCGACGCCATGTTGTGACGTCTTGTTATACTGTCAAATCGCAAGAAATTGGGCAAAATTCAAACTCAGAGATGAGCAAAATTGAAGAACTGGATTTTGATTAAACTATTTTCGTTCACAGTTCGTAAATAAATTAAATTTTAAAATTTTCTTATTTTGCTCACCATAATAATTCTTCGATTTGACAGTATGACGTGACGTCACTACCTATCAATCGATCCTATTCTTATTTGGAACGCATTGTAAATATTTTTGCTTCTCGCCGCCGCTCGGCCATCCATCCTGAATAAATCTGTTGTACAATAGATTTATGTTCGTTTCAATCATCCAACACACTATCCCCGACAATCATCATCATCATCATCATAATCTTCCTGCCTTTGTTCCGTATTACTTGGGGTCGGCGCAACACGTTTTTTCTTCCATTCTGTCCTGTCACTCGTCACGCTATCACTAACTCCCTTTTCTTTCATATCACTTCTCACACAATCCATCCATCTTTTCTTTGGCCTCCCTCTTCCTCTCCATTCATCCACATGTATACTCATAGCTCTTTTAGTAACATGCGTTTCATCCCTCCTCTTCACATGACCATATCAAGACAAACGATTCTCTTTCAACTTTTCAGTCACTGGCGCCACTTTCAAACTTCCTCTAATATACTAATTTCTCACTTTATCCATTCTCGTCACACCACACATCCATCTCAACATTCTCGTCTCCGCTACATGCAATTTTTTTTCACCCGTGTTTTTCACAGCCCTACATTCTGAGTATAATCAACTTTTTTTTTAGATCAACACCAAAGTGTGTTATAAAATGAAGCAGCACTTAGCATTTCAGATATTGGTATGAAAAACGCGTATTGCGTTTAGTAAAGTAGCGTAAAGACATAGCACAAGGTAAAATGTGACGTCACTGCAGCTTGAGCACCATTTTTCTGTTATTTGACAGCTTCCCCTTCCACTGGATTAACCTATTCAATTTAGTTTTATTTTAAGTCTCTCTATTTGCGATTTTGGATCAACTAACCTGTTGATACAAATAATAAAAAAATAGCAGTCATAGAGGTAGGTTACACTGATAACCTATTATCAGCATTAAGTTTACTATTCTACTGTACTGTATAGCATAGCATAGTCGGCCTTATAATGTTCCCACTGCTGGGAATCAGGCCTCCTCTCTAGGAGAGGGAATGGGCCGTAATCCACCACGCGGGCCCAGTGCGGGTTGGTGGATGTCACATGTCTCCGAATTTTTGGTTCTAGGACATGCCGGTTTCCTCACGATGTTTTCCTTCACCGTTTTGAGAGCAGTGGTGATGAAATAAATTACACAAAGTAATGCGCCTGGCTAGGTTTGAACCCGTGACCTACAATTCGTAAGTCGGGGGCCGTTACCACTCGGCCACCACTGCTCTGACTGTACTGTATAAGTAGAAAGAAAAATAAAACTATAAGAAAAAAAATATAATTAGCAATAAACAATGTTCTACATTTCTATTTCAGGTGGGCAAAGACAACAAGTTCCCTGGCATCACAATCCAGTCGGAGGCTCCTCTCCTTGTGACAACGGACGTAAAGCTGGTGGACCCTGAGACACTGAAGCCCACAGAATTCGAGTGGAGGTTCACTGAGGAGGGAGATAAGGTTAGCTATTTAAGAGCATCCAACCCAAGATAAATTTTCATACTTATTTATTTATTTATTATTAAGGTAAAACCAACAGCTTCTATGTACAGCATTTTACATGTAAGGGTAACAATTGGCCTAAGTCTTACACAGTCGCCAATTACAGGTCAACCAGCATTCACAACAAGATCAAAATCATACATTGCAATTGAATAAGAATAAAGCAACAAAACAATTAACATTAATCGAAGATTAATCATACTGGTTGTATTGTTCTCTTACGCGATTATGATGTTATTACACATCTTTCTCTATTATATTTTGTAAACAGATATCTTGTGGATATAATCTATACTCTATTCGCGTTAACATTAGACAGAAGTTAAAAAAGGATGTTTTAGGGTACACTTTGTAATAAAAGTACAATATAATATGTATATTGTGCCATCTGCTTCTATGAACCTCTTTTGTCTAATGCTATCGTGAATGAAGTATCTATATATAAAAGGAGAAACTGACTGACTGACATATCAACGCACAGCCAAAACTACTGGGACTAGGAGCGTGAAATTTTGTACAAGGGTTCCTTTTATGACGTAGGCGAGGACTAAGAGAGGATTTTCCAAAATTCACACCCTAAGGGGATGAAACGGGGGTCCAAAGTTTGTATGGATAAACCTATTTTCACGCGGGCGAAGCCGCTGGCAGAAGCTAGTAGGTATATAATAAAATCAAATCATTATGTATAACGAATCCAGTAAAATCCTCTGAAAATCTGCTATTTTGCGTAAACTTTGACTCTTCATAATATACTCATAAATTAAAAAAGTAAAAAAGTGCAGGAAGATTATGAATAGATAAATATTATACAAATTATCATCATCTTCCTGCCTTTGTCCCGTATTACTTGGGGTCGGCGCAACACGTTTTTTTCTTCCATTCTGTCCTATCACCCGTCACGCTATCATTCTCTCTTTTCTTTCATATCACTCCTCATCTCCTCATACAATACATCCATCTTTTTTTTGGCCTCCGTCACCCTCTCCAACCATCCATATGTATACTCATAACTTTTAGTAACATGCGTTTCATCTCTCCTTTTCACATGACCATACCAAGATTCCCTTTCAACTTTTCAGTCACTGGCGCCATTTTCGAACTATTAGAAGTTCGAAAATACTCATTTCAAATATACAATATAGTAAAGTGCGTTTTTTAATCCCAGATAATGATTTGACAAGTCCAAATGTCAAACTCCAGAAATATGTTGCCTGCTTTTTAATACTAGTGATGTCTCCAAATTCGATTTTTTTATACCGGTTCTTTTAATAATACAACCTCTAAGGAAAGTAGGCCCAAAATACGATAGTGTTTGTTAATAGCAGTCTAATATGAATTGAAGATTGAAATAATTAGAAATATTCAAAAATATTACCATATTTTTTTACACTCGGACTTTTACTTATACTGAGAACTCACAAAACCGTTTTTACCCGCATCCGCTGCGGTTGCGGGCCCGCAGCTTCTGTAGAATGCTAGAGATATATGTATCCCGCTCCCCGCTGCACCGGCGGGCAACTAGTAGAATGGTGTGGGCCACGGTCACCCGCAGACTCGGCAGGTTGCGCCCGCACTCTCTGCGGTCGGTTAACACCCGTAGTGGCCTTCAGGGGTTAGAAAAATCCGATGCGAAATCCAAAAATCGATTGATGCACCCAGAACTTTATAGGCCTTCTTTTTTTAATTTTTCTGTGAAGTAAGTATAACGCAACAGCTCGTTTCTGGTGTATGTCCACGGTGGTCTGGAGCTCAATTGATAATGAACCGCCCGTCTTGCGATTGTCATCTGCCAAGTTTTCAAGCGATAACCCCAACTGCGACGGCTGTATAACCACACAAAACTCCGGTCTCGTGAGTTTAGAAATAAACTAGCTCCACCGTGGCGGGCGCGGTTGAAAACCGGTTGAAAATCATGAATTCTTAGTTACTTTCTTTTACCAGGGAGCTCCAGTCACAACACAATTTTATATCCTGTTTACAAGAGTGGAACGAGACAGTCTCAGTTTATGCTTTAGAATTAAAAAAGTTATCATCATTGGTCGTCAATATTTTTTCAAGATGGGAATTCATCCAATGACTTCTCCCGGTATGGGCGGGGCAGGAGGGCGTGTCAGACTTTTACTGCCTAAAACCAGATCGGCTCTACTGAGCTCCTCCGGTTTGCTGACATCTCTTTGAAGAGCGAGTGGATCACTAAGCGCTGTCGACGAATAGGGCTCAGTCCCGGCAATTACCGGACTGCTGGACGGCAAGCTACCCATTGCTCGACGTTGGTATTGACATTGTGGTAGTCGGGATTGGGGTCTCGGCGACTGGAGCGAAAAGATGTTCGTTCCCTCACTCGTGCAGCCTCCTCCTTCGCTAGCATTACTGTTTCGCAGAAGGAGGCGACCCCCTTCCATTCCTCCTCGCTCTGGACCTTGGCCTGTACTAGAACCTGACCATGTCCGGTGAGGACTTGCTTCATGCGGAAGATGAGGACACCGTGACGCCTCTCCAGCCACTCCTCAAAGAGGGGACTGACCGTCATGATTATGGCGTGCCCATTGGTCGTCAAGCTGTGAATTCACATGACTGCATTACAAGAAACGGACACTTGATTCGTTTATCGCTACAATTTTATAAGAGATCCATGCGAAAATAGTACAAAAAGAGGACTTATGATTGTTTAATTTTAACTATTATTAGTTTTCAAACCGAAGTCCTATCATTACCTATTATTAAAGTTGTAATAAAATGTCAGCAAAAATATCACTGAGTAATTCTATATTTTTGTCTGGGTTTGGTGATAACAAATCGAGATGTAAAAATAAAATGACGCAGCTTTTGCTAGTCTTTAATTCTTAGGCTTAAATTATATTTTATTTTATGAGTGAATAGGCTACTTCTAGGCAAGCGTGCTCCATCGTCGACCACATCATCGCTTACCATCAGGTGAGATGGTGGTCAAACGCGAGCCTATCATTAATAAAAAAAAAAAAAAAAAGAGTTAGACATTTGCATCTTTCAAATTACCTTCAGAAAATACAAAAACTTACCATAATTAGTTGCATTTTAAAATGAAATTATTTTTACGAATATTTTCGGTTTTTTTGTTCAATATCGGTTGCGGTACCTCACTATTTATGAAATGGAAAAAACATGCAACATTCGAATTGTCAAATCATTATCTCTAATTAAAAAACAGACTTTAGACATGTTGTTTGTTTATTTATTTCAACAGTTACAATGCCAACTGATTACAAGCTGGAATGCTGCTTCTGTTTTTTTTGGCAAAACAGCACAAGTGCACCTGCCAAATAGTAGTTTAATTTCACAATGTCACCAACTGCACTGTGCTGTGTTGCTATCTCATTTTTACCAGTTTCACCAGCACTTACAACCATTTACTTACCAGGATGGAAAGATTCCAGAGAGTATCTCCAGATGCCAAGTATATTATAATCTGAGTTGTCTATATTGTCTCACATGCAAGGCAAAGGGCCCTTTTCTACACTATTCTGTTTTGTACCTTGAAAAAAAAAAAACAAATGAAGATTGTTAGCATAAAAATGTACAGCCTTGTAGCACATGTAGCGACATCTATGGCGTCACATAAGAACTAATCCTGAATTGCGCAATTAAAGTTCTCCGCGTGATTTGGACATATAGAACAGCCCGAAATCATCTGTTCGGCAATTGCCCACCAGACATAACACACCCGTCTGGTCGGAGGATCCTCCCTTTTCAACGGAGGTATGTGGGACTTTACTCTCTGTTCCGCATACCTCTAAAGTGGTGACCCCGACGTGACCATAGGTTTCAATGCTAGACTTGTTAGTTGATATGTCGTTGTTATTTGTTGATTTCCCAAAAAAAATATGATGTTGAAAAAGTCCAACTGAGACAACAAAGAGGTTCTCCACTTATATTGGACATTAAATATAGTCGAGATTAGTTTTAAAGGATGTGCAAACATTCTTATCTATTTTTTATTTCATTTCTGTTTCTAGGTGCGCGTATCTTTGGCCAGCAGCAGAATCATCCCCATACCAAAGTCAGCTGAGGAGACGATTGACTTCAAGAGTAAAGAGCTGTATATTGAGAATGTAGATAAAGATACAACAAGTGATGCCGCTGTAAAGGTATACTGTATTCTTGTCTTGTAGGTAGTTTTGTATGGCTTTCAATAAAAATAGGCTTATAATGTGTTTCGACCGAAAAAAAGTGATCAGGCGCCGACTCCGTGGTTGCTCGGGGGCTCGAGCACCCATGAGAAATAAACAGTGGGTGCCGAGCACCCCTGAGAATAGACATCAAGAAACCGATCAGTAATTGCCTTTTAGGGATGGGCATTTTTTCATTACCCGACGACCCGTTTAGCGCAGCGGTTGAGACGCAAGGGTTCGATTCCCGCACCAACATATTTGTTTGTTGATGAAAAAGATATTTGTGTTGTGTCTGTGTGGTTGTGGTACCTACGTTGTTCCTGATTAGTACAAGGGAAAACCTTAGTTTGGGACCAGGACAATGTATGTCATGTTGTCTCAATTTATTATTATTTATTTTTATCAAACATAATTTGTAATTAAGTACGCAGTATGTAAGTAGGACATTTATTTATTTGTCGGTCCATCAGTGTGCACTTCTCACACTTCGCCACTTTTTCGAGTCATCAAATGAGCATGAGCACCCATTAGGTTTTCTAAAAGCCGGCGCCCCTGAAAGTTATGGTAAATTCCCGAGTAGGTATATTTTCCTGGCACCAATTTTGCTGTAAGTTCTTGGGCATATTCTATCGGAAGAGAATTTACGGGAATTTAACACTCACCGTTACTCATGTTATAGGAATGAGGATCATTCACATAATAGCAAATCCCATTTTTACTAAGTACATCGTATGTGTAATAATTTACTGAGCATTTAATTTTTTAAATTATTAAAATCCGCCAGGAAATGGTGGATTTATTCAAGTTTTTCTGAACAGTTACTTAGAAACGCGCGCTCTTGCTGGACTATTTACGATGACGTCATCTGCCATGATCCGTGCGACAAACGGCTTGATCGTAGGGACATTTCACGTGGAGCGCAGACAATTAAAACATTTCTTTGTTTCCGATTTTATTAATATTTGAGTATGTTATATATATCTATGTTCCCGATATACGTACATAATATTTTTATCGTGTTTCGTATGATTTACGAGTTATGAGGGTTTGAAGATTTGACGAACTCTCAGGGATGCGCTACTTCGAATGCCATTATCCAGCTTATGGAAGTTGAAATTAAATAAATGAAGTAATGTATTTTATTCTATAATTAATGAGGTTTTTAACTAAATCCATACTAATATTATAAATGCGAAAGTAACTCTGTCTGTCTGTCTGTCTGTCTGTCTGTCTGTCTGCTACGCTTTCACGCTTACACCGCTGAACCAATTTTGATGAAATTTGGTACAAAGATAGAATAGACCTTGAGAAAGGACATAGGCTATAAATTATCACGCTATTTGCTATGGGGGGTGAGCAATATTCCAAAATGTCGGTATTGAACGATTTGCCGTGACTTCGATCCCCAGTTATAGTAATAATTTTTGTGAGTATTTTGTCGTCTTTTTTGTATATAATATGCGATGGTACTTCGATTACAATAATAATAGGACTTTTAGCATATTTTTAACACATCTTAGACATTTTTACTCCATATTTTTGTAAAAAGTAATCAAACATGTAATAAAATCTAAGTGGAAAAACGAAAATTATATTTCTTTTTTTCATTTAGCCACAAATTTAATATCTGAGATGAAAATCATCACGCTATCATCGACAAAGGGTTAAGCAGACAATGATGACGTTTATATAAGAACACCTATTTTACACAAAAGTCAACGAACATCGTAGTGCAGTCGTGTCTGGATTAGATCGGCACGTAAGGGGATAGTGGTTCAAAACTCAGTTTCTTTTTTGTGATAGTTTTGTTTTATTTTACTGTAAACAAGAAATTTTTACATATTTTTGCGTTCTTACTATTATTTTTATCGACAGTCTGGTTTCTACATCAGCACTTTCGAAGCAGTTTGGCAGATTATACTGACCTTCACTATACAAGACAGAAATCCAGCGGTTATGCATTCAAACGTCTACAAAGAGATCTAAAGAGATACAATAGAGCGGCTATCAGAAAAAATGTCTTAGAAAAACTGTCATCCTATGCCTCAGTGACGCCATCTGGCTTTGAATAGCAAACATACGAATTAAATTTGTCAAACTATTTATTTAACTATCGCTCGGTAGGTGGCCAGGGGCCTTACCATGATAATGTCAAAATGTCAGACGTACGAGCGAAAAAGAGTGATGGAGCTATACACCCTATATAGCTCCATCCCTTTAACAGTCCGGTTTAGGTCGTAAAATGGATCACGTTATGGGCTCGTGGTAGAGCCTCAGTGTGTGATAAAGGTAAGGTTAAGCTTTTCAGCAATAGATGGCGTTATCACGAAATCAGCAAATGTTTCTAGACCTATTTATAAAAATTATTGAATTCTAATTAATTGCTTCGTAAATGCCAAAAATATTTACGAAAATAAACCGCAGTTAGGTCCAGTCATTTTATCATAACAAGATTTGTAATAGCGTAAAGCGCGGTGGGCCTTAGGCGCGGTCGCCTCCTTCTGCGAAGCAGTAATGCTAGCAATGGAGGCGGCCGCACGCGCGAGACAATAACCCTCGCGACCCAGCCGATCCGAACCGAGGGGTTCCGATCCCGATTTCCGGCCACCGTAGGCGCGGGCTTGTGGACGGCGAGCAATGGGTAGCTCACCGTCCGTCCGTCCGGTAACCGTCCGGACCGAGCCCAAGTCGTTGACGGTGCGTAGTGTTCCACGCGTGCCTCAAGGAGGTGTCAGCAACCGTAGGGGCCCAGCAAGGTCGAAGCCTATTGGGGCCATGGGTGATACGAAAGAGATTCCCGGGGCCCTGGAACAATGGCAAAGAAGGAACAGGAGTGGGTTTTATGTATGTTTCTTTCTGGTTTATGTTATGATAAAACAACGCTGTATGATTTTAAAATTATTAGTTCATTAGATATACTAAAAGTATAATATACCGTAGAATTATCTTTTTTACAACACTAAATAAATGTTATTTAACGTAGGCTATCAAAAAAAAAGTGGATAAAGTAGTTTTCAGTTGCCAAAATGTATAAATAGTCTGAGTCACGGAGTTGATACTGAGGTAGATACCCACAGTTTTTAGTGTGTGCACCTTTTGCTTTTAGGTAGGAAATCATCAAATACCTTCCCCCGCTCTGGGTAAAGCGAGAGGAAGTACCAGACTTTTACTGACTGAAACCCACCTGTGTTCCTTTAGTTGCCCTTAGCGTTCCAGGGCTATGGTAACTTGCACGCCACAATTGCGGCAGCAAATACCTTCTTTGAGGAAAGTGTAAAAAGGCTCTCTTTCCGCCTGACGCAGGTCTTCATCGAACGTAGATGTTTCGGAAGGACCCCCAAAAAACCAGCAAATATAGGTAGGTACTTAATCACAGAAAGATGCTTCTTGAGCAGTTCGTGAAGGTTACCAGTACTTCAAGTAGTCTCTCCCTCGGACTTGACCACAACCTACTGTTTGGAACAAGTACCTAATTTCAAAGATTCCAAAAATTGAAGATCATTAAGAATTTCATGAAAAACCCATGAAGACATATTTCACACAAGGCCCCGACGTGGTATGCGTTCCTGAAGTGATTACGTATGATGTATCCTACATAACTTGCAGCCTTAAGTCGACAACTGGACGTTACCTCCTTAAGAGTGGTCAGTGAGTGGTGATCAACACTGGGACAACATTTTGACGGATGCCAGAGTCAGTCACAGCCCCAATTGGTTGCGACATTTGTTCGCTGTCATTTTATAGTTTTGCGGAGTCACAAACACGGAGTAATGAGGGGGTATTAGGGTGTTTCGAGAGGTTTCTGTTTCAAATTCGACGTGATGTAAGTCAACATCAAACCAATTTTTTCACAAATTCTTTATAAGTACAGTTGTGGAGCAAGATGACATCGTAGGTTACTCTGTAGTATTTTAATAATCGCTAGCAGCAGTGGACTATCAGTGCACGTTATCCAGCTGACGATGGGCTGAAGCCAATTATGCTCCTTCGAAATTCACCTCCGCCAAAGTAGCATAACGGACCCGGCTAAAAGTCTGCAGAGAAATATAATCGAGGCAAATTCTTATGGGAGGTAATCCTTTCGAAAAATCTCATAGCTCTAGCAGGCATTGGCCCTAGAGATCTTCGTCAGGCGAAAAGAGAGGACGCTGTGGTGTCTTTAGAAAGACACCACAGCGTCCTCTCTTTTCCTCAAAGAAGGAAGATTTGCTGCCGCGTGCAAGTTACCATAGCTCTAGAACACTAAGGGCAATTAAAGGAACACAGGTCGGTTTCAGTCTGTAAAAGTCTGACACAAACTCTCGCTTTACCCAGAGCGGGGGAAGGTATTTGATGATTTTCTTCCTAAAAGTAAAACGTGCAGACACTAAAAACTGTGGGTATTGACCTCAGAACAAGATCCGTACAGACTCTTTATACATTTTGGCAACATTTAATATTTTGAAAACTACTTTATCCACTTTTTTTATAGCCTACGTTAAATAACATTTATTTAGTGTTGTTAAAAGAAAACAACGGTTTAATACACTTTTAGTCTATTATAATGAACCAATCATATGAAAATCATACAGCGTTGTTTCATCATAGAATAAACCAAAAACAAACTTAAACTATCACCTTTTCCTTTTAGGGGTAGGCAGAACCACAGTTTATCAACTACTTCAACCTCAACATGTCTGTTTCTGTTTATTGATGATGATAAGTAATTTATTTGATGTATATCATGAACGAGTATTCTATTACTGGTGAGCCAAATAAATAAAATAAATTATATATCTGGACATAAGAAATACATTTTACATAATATATTTACTGAAATTAATTTCCGTTATTTGAATTAGATATTTTTAGCACGAATCACAAGCACAGAATTATTAATTACGTTTGTGCATTTTTACTAACTTGACGCAGACAAAGTCGCGGGTAACAGCTAGTATTCTATAAAGAAAAAAAAATATTTTGTGGAAAAAAAATCAGTTTAATCTTTTTTAATATTCATAAACTTGGACTATTTTAATAATTTTATTTTCTTTGTAATTAAAGCTCTTAGTGTTAACATTTTGCTCATTAAGTTTCACAATGGACTTAAAAGTCGTTTAGGAGCCAGATCGATTACAGTGGGGGAGGTTGAAGCTTATACAAAAACGCCACCATGTCAGTCCGACTTCAGGACCAGACCTCGAAACCTATCCTCTTGCAGCGGGGTGTGAGGCAAGGAGACGTCATTTCTCCGAAATTGTTCACGGCCATAATGGAAGGATGTCTATATGGATGTCCTACATGGGCACTTATAAAACGTCAGAAGTTAGTGCACGGTTCCAATTGGTCGTTTCCGATGGAGAAGAACCGGCAAGGAACTCTGTTTACTCTTTCATGCATCTTGACCTATCCGCATAAGTCACGGTGAAAATGTTACAAAACAATGTTGTTGTAGTTGTTGTTGTTGGTGTTATGTTGTGTGAAATAAGCATCACCTATGTACCTATTTTTCTGTTTCCGTCTTCTTTTGTAAAATAAATAAATTGTAAAATACTTAAATAAATAATGTTTTCAAAAGTGCAATTTTGATAGATTTTAGGGCCAATGTTACGGTACGCCGGCCACCCGCATGGCCTGCTGAACGTATTCAACGCAATATGTAGGTGGCGTAACTTCCTTGAAAACTTTAAACGATTACAACCCGCTGGCGGACCGCATGGTGGTGAAATTGTAAAAAATTAATACCGTTATTGTTTCGATCTATTTTAAGCCGGGTACAGACTGCTGTAACGTACCACGCAATGAAAGAATTTGCCGTCCACATTGTCGCAATGTATCATGACATGTAACAGAATTCCAATAGTGTGGACGCCTTGCGCGCGCGAACCGTGCACACTACGCGTGCGAACAAGGTGCTTGCGCGCCCAGTCCACACTTATGAAATTCTCCTTTCATGTTACCATGTTACATGTCAAAATAATCTCTCCTCACCTCATAATTTATATTCTCAATAAATTTATCAATTTTCAACGGAGGTATGTAGGACTTTACTCTTTACACCCTGTTCCGCATACCTCTGAACTCTAACTCCATCGAAAAACAGTAAAATTCAGGTATTCTATACAATATTTAGGCAATGTATAGAATATCTGGAACGTCTAGGCAATGTAAAATAATAATAAAAATATTATGAATATTATTGTCCATTACATACTTTACATAAGTAATGTATACAATTCCTAGGGATTGTATAGAGTACCTGCTAGTCCACCGGTAGTGTGTAAAATAAATAGATGTTGGTCTATATTTGTGAATGTTAACTGACCTACCTAAAAATGACGGGCAAATGAAACATGTTGTAATACTTAAAATAAATATGTGTAAAAGACGAGAGCAGGGAAGAAATTGAGGTAATTTTTTGGCAGCCGACACGGTCAGATTAGGTTAGAAAGCTAAGCCGGGAGCGGAGCCTTACTTTAAGCTCCGTGGACAAAAATAGGACCCGAGTACCTACAGTGGAGTGCCTAGGGTTTCAAAATAAGGCAAGCCCAATAAAATTTTAACCGATTTCAAAAAAAAGAAAGTTCAGTTTTCGACTGAGTATGTAGGTACCTACGTATGTATCATCGCAATTTTCTCATAAACTACTGATTAGGTACAATAAATTAAAAGCCCCAAAAAACAGTCATGAATTTCATTTTTATAATTATATCTGAGAATCAAGCACAGTTGTTTTCTATGACTAACATCGGGGGTTTCGTCAATAATAATTGAAACAAATTTTGTTTGCCTAACTTCGTAATCGATGCAAGTTTGCATCACATCGGCTACGGAATGAATAATATCGTTTTGAATTTTGTTAGATAAATAACTCGGCCCCGGTTTGTCACTTTCCTGATGCTGCATATGCTTTTCTAAAACGACATCGTATTTTGAAATTAACGAGACCAGTTCTAAAAAATTGCCTTTATTTTTGAATATTTAATTTCGTTATTTTAAAAAGTCGCTAGTTTTTATTGTTGCTAAATCTTAAAAAAAGTCTCCAAACTCGTTAAAAATCTCCAAGATCTCACAACGTCGCTAAAACGGCAACACATTCCTGCGTTCAAAAATGAGATTAGAGTTAACTCTAATGACGTCATCGGGTAGATACTCTAAGCTCGCATTTTTGAACGCGAACGTAGAGTTCAACTGTCAATGCCAAGCAACTGTCATTATACCAACCTACCCTGCTCGGAGTTAGAGTTAGTTGGGTTAACTCTAGGGTAGTTACTCGAGTTATAAAAGAACGACTCTGGGTTGCAACTCGAAGCTACTCTGGTTATTTTTGAACGCAGCCCTGCAGAGTTGGCAAGGTGACAAGGTCACGCATACGCGAGCAACTTCATACGAATGCCCGGCTTAAATCTTCCATACTGATCGATTTGTAGACGCATAAGGTCCTAACTCGTTATACGGCACATCGCTATAAGTGCGAAAGTGAGAGATAGTATTTGAAAGCCCGGTAAAAGCCGGTACGTGTAAGCGAGATAGATATAGCTCTCGCATAGATGCTGCAAATGCGTAACTCTGCGCGCGCTGTGTAGTAGTGTGGCATAGGTAAATAATTTGTGTTATTTTGATAAGAATTAAAGCGCGCGAACTTTTAAATAGTTCGGGTTTGATATTGATTCTCTATCGAGCATTTTAGTAAGGCATGCCTGGCTTTTCTGCTTGTATGAAGGTACCGCCACTGTGTACCTACTACCTATACATAATAAAATTAACGTAAAATTTAAAATGATTCTGGCTATATGTAACATAATACAATTTGCTTACAAGTACTCATTTCCTATTTCTTTTTTTGGGTTTAAAGTAAGGCTTTTATTTCAGAGAGGTTATAAAAAAAATATAGCCTTTGTGGATATTTTTCTTCTAACCAAACCAGTCCGTGTCGGGGTGCCCTAAAATTACACCTCCTTCCCTACTCTCGTCTTTTACACATTACCGGCTGCGCATTCGGTATTGTATAGAATACCTAGGCAAAGTATAAAATAAATAATATTTCATATATTACCTTCACGTTTTAGGTGTTCTATACAGTACCTGGGTATTGTATAGAATATCGGATTATACAGATTGCCGGTTACATATATAAATATCGTTCATTTATTTTACATAACATTATTCGCTTTCTTTGCAGATAACGTTCGCGCCAAAGCTACGGACATTCGAAATGGATATAATGGAAGAAATGGGCATCAAGGAGGACAGAGAACCCGCCAAGTCCTTCTGGTATTAGACAATGTAGAATAATTTTATTGTGATCATTGTAAATTATAGTTTTTATTGTGAAATTACGCGTTTTATTGATTTCAATAATAATACAAGATGTAAGGGACAGGTCTCCGCAAACTTTAAGGGCTTACTCAGTAGACGAAACTGATCAACCTTCCATAAGATCTTTTTTTCCAGAAACGAAAAAAAAATCGGCCTCCATACAAAATTATGAAATTGATTGGACAGGTTGTATGGAGAGGCCGATTTTTTTAGCAAGCCCTTAGCGTTTGCGGAAACCTGTCCCTTTTACCTTGTACGGTTGGTGGCTAACCAGTGGTTAGCCGATTAATAGTCCAGTCAATTGAGACATCCGAGGGTACAATAATTCGCACCCAGCTGAAAATTGGTAGGATTGTTCCCAACACCATTATAAATGAAATCTAAAAAGTCCTCATCGATCCGACACCTGGAAATAAAATTACTCGGGGTCAAAGACACAAAAATAGGTTTTCCACGATTTTCAGCAAAATCGTAAGTTTTATCATAAAATTAGCTCAGACAAAAATTGTAGATCAGATATCATCATCATCATCTTCCTGCCCTTGTCCCGTGTTATTTGGGGTCGGCGCAACACGTTTTTTTCTTCCATTCTGCCCTGTCACTCGTCATACTATCACTAACCGTAATTGTAGATCAGATAATAATAATTATCTCTAAAAATTGTCTGAATACTTTTTTCCTAAGAGCCACCGTTTTTGAGATATAACGATTCGAAAGAGTCGTAATCGTCATAATATGCACATGTTTCCACGCCACCTTTCAGGTAGTGTAATTAGCGTGTTTTTTTTAATGTGGTTTCCCCGGTAGGCCTGTTTTCTAATACTTCTACCAAGTCCTCATCTCACATGTTGATAACCTCGCAGACCTAGTCAAAATATTAGATCTGTTTATCTTTCTCGGCTTTCACGTGGTTCTCGTCATGGTGGACGGTTATACCAACTATCATTGCACGCCTCTCGTATCGGTTCACCACCACTACATCAGGCTTATTGGCTACAATAGTCTTGTCATTGATGAAGGACCTATCCCAGCACAAAATGATATGACCATTACCGAGAACTGGGACGGGCACATATCTGTAGGGTCGAGAAAGTATTTCAGAGTAAATTGTAGATGAATAAACCTATCGGGTTTGCCTATGCAAAAAAAGTATTTAGACGATTTTTTATAGATGATTATCTGATATACAATATTTGTCTGAGCTATTTTATAATAAAACTTACCGTTTTGATGAAAATCGTGAAAAAGCCTGTTATTGTGACCTTTGACCCCGAGTAAATTTTTTTCCAGGTCTCGGATCTATGAAGACTTTTTAGATTTCATTTATAATGGTGTTGTGAACAATCTTACCAATTTTCAGCTGGGTGCGAATTATTGTAACCTTGCTCCTAGTTTTGGTCTATTTTGACTGGACTAGCGGTATAGCTGCATTGCGTGTCAGAAGTTCGATTTCAGCATTGAACAAATATTTTTATACCTTACAAATAGGTGTTTAGGGTCTGGGTATGTTGTGTGTGTGAACACAACATACCCAGACCCTAAACACTGTGTGTTTACACGTTTGTGAACGCACCCGGACCTTTGCCTAGTGTGAAACAACTTTTTATTAAAAAACTTTTTACAAAAAAAAATACAACCGACTTCAAAGTATAAAAAAAACACTGAAAAGTGCAAAATAACTTTAATTTCGGAAGTCGGTGTTTCTATAATAGTTTTGTCTCTTCGTTATTTAACACCGACTTCCGAAATTAAAGTTATTTTGCACTTTTCAGTGTTTTTTTTTTTTTACTTTGAAGTCGGTTGTATTTTTTTTTGTAAAAAGTTTTTTATTTTTTTAGTTTTGGTACCACCACTAAAAAGTACCCCTTAGCCAAACTTAAATACCTTATAGCCACAGTGCATCTCATGACAATTCTAATAATCCCAAACACGGTTAGATTACATTAATTTATTACAGAGTTCCGGTGCCTAACTTCAGGCTTCATCATCAGATCAGTTCGATATATTCCCCCTCTACTTTTAGTCAGTCATCAACTACACGTATAAACAAAGCAATTTTACTTGTTACGACGGTTCTGCTGTGATCCTATGAGGAGTTCTGTTCCATATCTTCGAAGTTCATGATCAGATCATAACAATATTTCTATGGGACCAACTCGGAACCATAGCCTTTCAATAAAAAAAATTTCAAAATCGTTCCACAATTGACCGAGAAATCGGTCAACATACATAAAAAAAAAACACATTCAACCGAACATATTATAACCTCCTCCTTTTTGAAGTCGGTTAAAAAGAGAGAATGTTGATAATGAATACTTGATAAAAGCGCCATCTATTGTATGATTGTGCAGGACTGCGCCCGTTGAATTAGTGTCAACGCCATCTCTTGGCGTTTAAGTGAACACAGTGTGTGTTATATAAGACAGCATATCTATAAACTTTGACTTAATTTTAAAACAAAATTATATTACCTATCACTTTTTATCGTTTGTAAAAAATAAATAATATGAATTAAAAAAAATATATATTATTTCAGTTTTTGTATTCCTTCCTAGGTGGTAGGTACTCGTTTCTTGAGTCTATCAATTAAATTTTATCTTGTCAAATTTACATGATAGTGATCCACTATTTAGTTCCGTACCTTGCCAACGTCCATACTACGTTGAATACACCGGTTCTCGTCCGATCACCGAAGTTAAGCAACATCGGGCGCGGTCAGTACTTGGATGGGTGACCGCCTGGGAACACCGCGTGACGTTGGCTTTTTGCTTTTTCAAATTTTCTGTTATATTATTAGAATTTTGGAATGTAAATCGAGCAACCCTCGTCAAAAAGATTCCAATTCTCTTGAGGAATTAAAAATACAAAATGAAAAATATTGAAATTTTTAAAATAGGGGACACCAACCTCAGCACGTTTTTTTATTTTAGGTGAGAAAATCATCCAATGACATCTCCCGCTCTTGGACGGAACGCGAGGGTGTGTCAGACTTACTTTCTAAAAACCCACTCCTGTTCCTTCTTTGCCTTCGTTCCAGGGCCCCGGGATTCACTTTCACACTACCCATGGCCCCAGTAGGCTACGACCCTGCTGGGCCCCTACGAACCTCAGCAGGTAGGTACGCTTTGTAACCATGGAACCAATAAAGAATCATTGTCAATTGTAAACAGTATCTAATAAAAGAGGACAATTTAAAATAATGGATTCCACACGCTACAAGACCACAGATAAATTTAGACGTGAAGCGATGTGCCTTCACATCAGCAAGGCCTTTTTCTTTCATAAATTTGAAAAGGAGACAGCGACTGTCACAAACCTTATTGCCCACATCGTCGCTTACCACAACGTGAAGAAATAGTGGTCGAACGCGAGCCTATCAATTATAAAAAACTGGGCAAGTGCGAGTTGGACTCTCGCACTGAGGTTTCCGTACAAACTTACCTATGTTCAATTCCCGAATGTAGTCTCGAATATTTTCGAATCGCATTTTCAGATTTTTTTGTGCTACAAGACCTTGCTTCATGCCAAATTCCAGGATTCTAGGTCAACGGGAAGTATCCTATGAATTTTGATTCCCGTGAGTGTCGAAATACACGTTTTTTGCGACATAAAAGGCCAGAACCTTTTTTTTTGTTACCTAACTTAGAAGTTTGAATTTTTCACAGCTTCAAGGAGCCGGAGACTTGAGTAATATATGGTTTTAATATCAAATCGATACCTTCACGCGTTCTCGAGATAAAGGGTCTTGACAGACAGACAGATAGACGGAGGGCCAACAAAGTGATCCTATAAGGGTTCCATTTTTTTCTTTTGAGGTACGGAACCCTAAAAACAACCCTCGTTCTTAAAGAGCCCTCGCTTCTTTGAGACCCCTTCAGGTGCGAGGCCGTAGGCGTCAGACCGCTTCGCCCCCGCCTCGCTAAGCTACTGGCTTTAGCCATCGCCTGCTGTATAGAGTTCACAGGCGGGCTTCGACAACATTCTCAGAGCTGAATGATGCTCCACCAGCACGGAGCTTCTTCGTGGAAGACTACTCGCTGTTCTCGAACTACGTAACATGCGTATGAGTCAAGTGCTTCGACCAGTGCCATCAAGCTGACACTCCGACAAGTATAAGTCCCTTCCCTGTTGACCGATGGCCTGGTGAGGGTCGCGGGAATTCGATCGGTCGTTGTGGAGACTCTTGAGAGAGTCCTCTGTCCAACAGTGGACGTCTTTCGGTTGAAATGATGATGATGATGATAAACGGTACTTTATTTAATTTTATGGGTCGGGAACCAGGGTTCTTGCTCAACCGAAAATTGCGACTAACTGAATGATTATAGCAATTTTTATTAAATGCTTTATGCACACAAAAGTACAGAGGCGGACTTAATGCCTTAGGCATTTTCTACCAATCAACCTTTGGGTGATTCAGAGAAAAATAGTGATAGGTGCAATAAACGAGAGAAAACGAATACGAGAATAGATATAAGTACTAATAAACCATTTAAATAATACAATTATATACTCGTAATACGAGTACATACTCAAATTAATAAACTAGGTACACACCCAATTAATATAGTCAAACAATTGGAAAACATTAACGCTACTACTACTGCCAACTTCTTACGAATTAGCTCTCGAACTTTAGTTTTGAATGTTAATCGGCTTGTTGCCATCCTGATCTCCTGGGGGAGCGCATTCCACAGAATAATAGCTTGAACAAAGAATGAATTGTGAAGAAAGTCATTACGATGAGAGGGACATTGGAGTAGGCGGTTATGAGATGAGCGCAGATTTCTATTGTGGTTGGCGCAAATGTATTGGAAATGAGGGACTAAATAGCTAGCGCCCTTTGCTCTCTGCGCTGACGTATGGGCAACCACTTTTGAAGCTTAATGTAGGCACTACACGATGGGTGTAGAAAAACAAAGGCTGGACGTTCTGCGAGTCAGAGAGTTTCCGCACTGCATTCGTTCCGTAGCCGTAGTATAGACAGCTGCAAAATTCTCATAAATTGCCAGTTTGCTGCCAGGGGCTGCCAGTTTTGAAAAGTAAAATCGATTTTTGTACTTTTTTATTCGTCTGAGTTTTTGCATTTCAAAACTGGCAGCCTCTTAGAAAATTATAACTTATCCGAGATGGACTGTCCGAATTGCGGTCGAACGGATTTGTATCAGGCACAAGGGCAGACCAGTGCGCTGAGTGTGAGTTGTTGAAACGTTAACGCCATCGAAACGTTTGTCGCATTTGGGAGCTTGGAACGGGCCAATCGGAGTGCCGAACGTTATAAACGTGTCGATATGTCACAAGACCACAGGACCTTAGCCTGGCGGGGCCCCCGATTCAAGAGGCCGCGAGCTCAGAAGTAACCAAACATTTTAACAAAAATAAGTAAAAAATATAAAATCTATAAGTACCTACTTAAAATCAATTCAACAAGTTCGAAAAGTTGTATGTAAAAATCAAAACGTTTCTTTACACAAATGCTTAATGTATAATCAGGTAATTGTTATAGTACATTTACATAGAACGCATCACTAGTAGGTACATATTAAATGAGCGGCTCGCCATTACACAGATAAACCCTGAGAGGTTTTCGCTGTATGGCAAAAAAATGTAGGTAATCTAAATTAAGAAATTTGGAAAAAATAAATAAATAAACAATAATTAAAGTTAGACTCAAGTACATAAAGCCCATACACAAATTCAAATAAATTATTAAGATTTATTAAATTCATTCACAAGAAAAGTATCAATTTCCCATGGTATTTTGCCAGCTTGCCACGAAATAGAGAAGTCTTCGTAAGTATGGAGATAGCGCTGATAATCATTTTATGTCTGTACATCAGTGATTTCTCCTCCTCTTCCTCTCAACCTTAGTTTGGTCTTCGTCATAATTGTTATTTTTAACTTCTCCTAATTATAATGTATTTATTAGTTTATAATATTAGCATATATTTTATTATTGTAACTTAATTTAATGATACTACATTCCACTTGATATTTATCTGTTATTTATTTATTGTGCACACCTACCACAGTGTTGTCTCTTTTAACCCAAAGGTTGACTGGTAGAGAATGCCTTGTTGCATTAAGTCCGCCTATGTACCACTACTGTACATGAAGTTTAAATAAATAAATAAATAAATTTCTCCAAATTAAAGTACAACGTGACAATTTATCTGGGGCCCCATCCAATAATTTTGCTACGGGCCTCAGATTGTTACGCCACTGGTTCCGGGTCTTGTATACTTATATGAGTTTACATGTTATAACGCATCCAAACGTCAATTCTAGTGTGGGGCAACGTTTAAAAAAAATCAGGAATAAAGAGAATTTCACGACGATAGGCAATTTCTGAATTATCATCATGATTATCAAACTGCACGTTGCTGGATCCGATAGCAACGACATAGGAAGGTTATCACCGGATTACTTCGGGCAGCTGTATTTAGTAGGTATACCTACCTACCATTGGATTAAGTATCCAAATTCCTTTAGCCTTTAAGTACAAGCTAACAAGCTGAACTCTCCTTCTCCTGTTGATTCCTGAGGAGCTAGCTCTTGGCCTCAATGTCGCCTAATGATTTAGATGTTGGGTAGATTGAATCATTTTTTTTTTAAATCGCAGGACTTCGAAAAAGAAGGTGATCAATTTTTACTCAACCTAGTCCTAAAGGTTATGGCTAATTGATTTATCATCTCAGGGTTTATATCACAATATGAGTGACCAACTAATACTGACTGTAGTGTGATAGCGGATTTTTCTCGTATTGATACCGTGGCGAGGACTAATACATACTGGGGAGAGGGGTATGCATAATCAGCCTTTTAATGTTCCCACTGTTGGGACTCAGGCCTCCTCTCTAAGAGAGGGAATGGACCGTAATCCACCACGCGGGCCCAGTGCGGGTTGGTGGATGTGTTTTCGAATTTTTGCTTCTATGACATGCCGGTTTCCTCACGATGTTTTCCTTCACTGTTTTGAGAGCAGTGGTGATGAAATAAATTACACAAAGTAATACGCCTGGCTGGGTTTGATGAACCCGCAACCTACAACTCGTAAGTCAGGGCCGTTACCACTCGGCCACCACTGCTCTACTGAAATGATAATGATTACTAAGAAAGGATTTTCCTAAATTCGCTCCTTATGCAAAATTTGTATAGAGAAACTCACGTTTACGCGGGCGATGCCGCTGGCAGAAGCTAGTCAAACATAATTAGCTATTGATGATGATAACAATTTCACGTAATTAGTTGTTATTTGAAGGGCAGGTAGGTACTGTGATATCGAAAGGAGATCGCATGAGGCACGGTAATATTATCTATACAGTATTCCAACTTCATACAAACGGACGAAACGCGAGCTATACCTACGCGCCTCGATCTCGGGGTGCGCTCGGGATGCAGACAGCCGCGTCGTGCCGCGCGATTTTTTCAATAAAAATAAGTTCAAGTACATATTAATATATTTAATATGACGAGTAGGATATATTGTGCTGTTTTTAGTTGCATGAATTCTTCATTTAAAACCAAACATATAAATTGTAAAGTAGCTGCAGGTATCTATAACCAAGTAAAAGATATTCCTTTTTCTCCACCTTGTCCATGTTTCCCAAAACAATTTTTAATTAAGCTTTAGAATGTGGATTTTTGTACATTAAAATTTAATAATAAAGCATTTCGTAGGTACGTCTCAGTCGAGGCGCAAATATTTTTCGGTTGCAAATATTGAACACTTCCTATTCAATACACAAAGTATTTTATTTGTTTATATAAAAAAAGTATATTTACAATCACAAAACTAAATGGAAACGCAAAGTAGGCAAATGTAATTAAAATGCTGGAGGCGGGCAGCCATAGTGCGGGCAGCCCTATCGCATGTTTACGTACCGCGCGGCTGTAGGCATTTATTTCATAGATACGGCCGAGTTACAATACTGTATAGATATTATTACCGTGCATGAGGTAAGTTAACGAACTGGCATGTAAAATTATACTTCTAAGGATTTTGTTGTTCTAGAATAGATTTAAAAATTGAATAGAACAAAGAAATGTCTAGTGTTTTCAGTCCGGACGCAACCGTTGTAGTGCGATGTAATAATATTGAAATCCAGTAAAAACACAACAGAAATAGTAGGTACTTATTTCATTTCAAGAAGTAATAAAGATCCCGATACCGTCGCAGAGTGCGACAGTACCCTCTAGCACGGTAATATTATCTATACAGTATTCCAACTTCATACAAACGGACGAAACGCGAGCTATACCTACGCGCCTCGATCTCGAGGTGCGCTCGGGATGCAGACAGTTTCGTCTGTGCCGCGCGATTTTTTCAATAAAAATAAGTTCAAGTACATATTTATATATTTAATATGACGAGTAGGATATATTGTGCTGTTTTTGGTTGCATGAATTCTTCATTTAAAACCAAACATATAAATTGTAAAGTAGCTGCAGGTATCTATAACCAAGTAAAAGATATTCCTTTTTCTCCACCTTGTTCATGTTTCCCAAAACAATTTTTAATTAAGCTTTAGAATTCGGATTTTTGTACTTTAAAATTTAATAATAAAGCCTTTCGTAGGTACGTCTCAGTCGAGGCGCAAATATTTTTCGGTCGCAAATATTGAACACTTCCTATTCAATTTACAAAGTATTTTATTTGTTTATATAAAAAAGTATATTTACAATCACAAAACTAAATGGAAACACAAAGTAGGCAAATGTAATTAAAATGCTGGAGGCGGGCAGCCATAGTGCAGGCAGCCCTATCGCATGTTTACGTACCGCGTGGCTGTAGGCATTTATTTCAAAAATACGGTCGAGTTACAATACTGTATAGATAATATTACCGTGCCTCTAGTGTCCGACCGAAACTGGTTTTTATGACCGAAACCGAATTTCGGCAGCAGTCTCAGTTTCGGCCAAAACCGAAACGTCCTTACAAGGATCATGTTTTGAAGGAAAAATAAAGAAAACGTTATTTTATTCAGTCGGTCTTAATTCTTTGTTGTTTATTACCTACACTTATGCTATATCACGTAATAAAACTCAACGAACATAACGAACTACAGACACAAGCCAGTCACACGACATGATTAGGCACGTTGACGCCGAATAGGTCTTCGTCGCTTACTCGCTTGGATGGAATTTAATGCGCCGAACATTAGTGTTGCAACAGAACTCTGCTTCCACTTCCGCTTCTGCAGAAGTTCCGCAAGCTTTTTCACTTCCGTTTCCGCTTCTGATTCCGCAAAATTTATAACAGAACTCTAAACGGAAGAATACAGCGAGGAGCGCGGGGGTGGGGGGCGCGTGGACGACTGGACACATCGGAAGAGGCGTGAGGGGGGACCGGGGGCGGTACACAAACAAAGTTTCTTTAATATTTTTTTGGTTCATTTTCTTTCTTTCTTTTTCATAGCCGAAGCCTGGTCCGGGACCAGGATTGGAACATGGGAAGTCGATGATGTCTTTTCTTATTTTAAGTCTGACACGCCCTCCTGCTCCGCCCCCCCCCCCCCCTCTAGAGCGAGGAAAGTCATTGGATGATTTCCCAACTTAAAAAAAAAACTAAATATTCGTTGATTAATCGATTTATCTTGTTGTTTATAACATAATTTATATTTTATTGTTTCACATTTACTACCTTTAAACTTATTTTACGTGCATTTGTGTTGGTCCCAAAACTATTTCTTTTCTTTCTTTTCCATCTTTGCTTTCTTTTCTTTTTTTCTCTTTTCTTTCTTTTCTCTCTTCTCTTTCTTTTCTATCTTTTCTTTCTTTTCTATCTTTTCTTTTTTTCTTTCTTTCTTTAACCCTTTAACCGCCTACGACGGATATATCCGACAAACAATCTCGCGTTTATCCCGTCACGGTCGCACATCTACGACCATCACTTACGGGGATTGAAGAGCTAAACGGAGTACCTAGTTGCAAACAGAGCCCTGGTACCCTGGCGAATATGACGCGAAAACACTCGTTGGATAAATCCAACGCGGTGGTAAAATAATTCAAATAGCACATGTTATTAGTCTACCTCCAAATATAGAGGTCATAAAGGTCGATAACCGATTGTCCGTATGTTTTGCGCCAGATCACTAACTATCTTGTTATTATTAAGCTAATTACCAACGATAATGAGCGATAACACACTCAGTGGGGGCCGCAGAGTGACGTCACAAATCTGAAGAATGCGTCAATAACATGTTTTGCATGATTTTAGTTCATAATATTGATGATTATCATCTCTTAGTTATTTAGATTAGATTTTCTTTCGCGTTATTTACAACGTTTGGGATTTTTCCTGATAGGTATCCAAGACTTCTTTCCAGGGTAATTCCTTAATAATTTTTAATCATCCAATGATTTCTCACGCCCTAGAGCGGAGCGGGAGGACGTGTCTGACTTTTACTGACTAAAACCCACTCCTATGTTCCTTCTTTGCCATCGTTCCAGGGCCCTGCGGTTCTCTCTCGCACAACCCATGGCCCCAGAAGGCCGCGACCTTGCTGGGCCCCTACGGTTTTGCTGACATCTCTTTGAGGCGCGCGCAGAATGCTCATCGTCCGCAAGCCCACGCTTACGGTGGCTGGAAATCAGGGTCACGATACCCTGTCGGGGGCGGCGGCTGGGGCGTGAGGGCCGTTCCCACTTCCCTCACGCGTGCGGCCGCCTCCTTCGCTAGCATTACTGTTTCGCAGAAGGAGGCGACCGCCTGCCTTTCCTCCTCGCTCCGGACCATGGCCTGTACCAGGGCCCTGCGAGAGAAGTCGCTGCCGCGATCGCCCCCACGAGGACATGGCGGTGCTCTGCCCAAGCTGAGCAAGTAAGGTATTAAGTTCTTTCGAGACGCTCTTCATAGGATAGATTGTGAATGAAACTGACTGTTTTAGCGGCTAAATGATGCGGATTGTAGTTGTGAAATGCTCAATGATTTTTCTACTCAACTTAATTTCATTATTTAATAAAATCCGACGATTAAATCCATTCAAATCATGAATGTCATAATCCGACCTATTCCAATTGATAAGAAACTGTGATAAAAATACATTGATCACTCTTGCAGTGCATGGGGTACTATCAAATGCATTATCAGTTGTTGCACTTATCACTACATTGGAATTAAAACCTTATGTCGTTTGAGCTGGGTTAATTTTCCAATGTAAAGTTTTAGTTTCCTTCTTGCCAGTAAATATTGTGTTATAGGATTTTTACTCTTGTGTTCTCTTCTGCAGTGTACTTAGAGGCTGTATTTCTGTGTCAATGGGGAAGGGTGTTATCATGCATTGCCCTCACAACTGCTTTGTTATTAAGTAGATATATTGCAATAAAACCGATGCACATAAATTTGTTGGCAAGTGGAATTTAATTATGAAACGTATTTGTCTGTAGAAAAATGGAAGTGAATGCCCTGGGGCCCAAGTCTGCTATTTTTATAAATTCGTCATTCCAACATGATCCCATTGTCATTTTGCTAAAAGTTCGTAATCTGCTAATTCATAATGATCGATCATTGATCGGCCCAATGGTCTTAAGGTAGAATGACAATATCTAGCTTACTAAAAGCAATGACTGCACAATGACGTTCTAATGGTAGGTCACTGATCAAAGGAACTGTCAAAATTTTAGCACATTACCGCATACGTCAGACATTCATTTGTCATTATGTACGAGATTACCATTTTAGCCATTTCTTTCAATGGAGTGTCAGTGGTTGACCATTGGAAAGTCATAATGACGCCATTTTATTAGTAGATTACCAAACAATTATGAAATCAATGATAGACCATTCTGACACTATTGTAATAGCAGACTTAAGGCCCTGTTCGATTTGATGTTGTAAGCGATTTGAGCAATAAGAATGTGGTGCTAAGTGCGAACCTCGATCTCCAGGGATTTTTCGTTAGTAAAGTGGCAGTATCAGCCCGCAGTTTAGAGTAGGCTATATGTAAATTCCTCCTAGGAGTGACAAAAATCTCGACCGCAGCACTCGGCTTCGTAACACTCGAATTCTGCCTCGGTAACAATGACAAACATTCTCCTCAACTCGACATACATTTTCACTGTTTTTCATACAACCGCTCTTACGCGGTTATGACGTTGTTACACATTTTTCATTAGATATTTTGTAAACACAGTATCTTGTGGATAGTATCTAGGCTTCTATGAAAATCAATTTGTAAATTTGTATAAAACTAATCCACTAAAGACCTCTGAAAATCTGCTATTTTGCATGAACTTTGACACTTTATAATATACTCAAAAATTAAAAAAGCCAAAAAAATATAACAATAGAAGCCTTGAAAATTTATTCAAGATTCTGAATAACAACATTTTTTATTCAGAATATTATTATGTATTTCCTTGAACAAATTTTGTGAAATATTCGAGTAAATCACGGAATTACCGAATGCTAACAGAGTTTTCAGGCGTTATCTCTCTTTTTTCGCGTTGCCGCTTCGTCAAACATCGCGTTAGATGAAGTAACAAGCTTTGAAAATTGAAACCATGCTCGATGTTGACTATCAAAATGGTTAAGTATCAACATTCTTCTAAAAAGGAAGATGGCCTCCCTGATTCTCTGCCATCCAGGGTAGTGATGCAACGGAAGCAGAAACGGACAGATGTCAAATGTAAATCTTAGCGGAAGCGGAAGTGTTAATACTATGAATAAAAAATACAATTTCATTTTTTAAGATTTTTTTCATATATTAAATCAGCTCCGCTAAATAATTGCTCACTGGCTATACTGCTGGTGGATAAGTATTGGCGAACTATTGGCAACAGAAGAACAAAACAAACAACAAACATAAACTTTTTTATTCGTCTGAGGAAAAAAACAACAAAAGATTACGCTGAACGTCACGAGGCGCAGTGATTGGCAGTGATGCGCAGAATGAACTAAAAATAAATCCTCCCCTCCACGCCTTTTTCGTCGTGTCCAGCCGTCTACGGGCCCCTCATCCCCACGCTCCTCGTTGTATTCTTCTGTTAAAAGTTCTGTTATAAAGTTTGCGGAACCAGAAACGGAAGTGAAAAAGCTTGCGGAACGTCTGCAGAAGCGGAAGCGGAGTTCTGTTGCAACACTAATCCAGGGGCCTTATCATGGCATGTTGCGCAAATTTGTTAAAAAACTTATTGTATACAAAAAATATATCGCATATCGCATCAATTGCTCACGGAGTTGAAAATGAGAAACTGGCCCTGCAACAACTCGAAAAACAGGAAAATGTTGTGATCGAGTCCTGTGGATTATTTATAGATAGTCAATACCCTTTTATCGGTGCAACACCCGATGGTACTATCGACGACGATACAATTGTGGAAGTTAAATGTCCAGTGACAGCTTATAAAAAAGGGATAGAGGAAGCAATTAAAGAAAATAAAATCCAGATATACAAATACAATAAAAAAGAAGATAATTACTCAATCAATCGTAATAGTAATTGGTACTTTCAAGTACAAGGACAGCTTCATGTCACACAGAAAAACAAGTGTATTTTTGCAATTTGGGGTGGACAAAACCAACATTTAAAATTAGAACTCATAGAAAAGGACGACAATTTCTGGAATGTTAAAATGGAACAAGAATTGGTCCGATTTTATATGAACTGCCTTCTCCCTGAAATAGTGGACCCCAGACATACACGTGGCATGCCTATACGCAATGGTATTATATTAGAAACGCAAAATAATTTACCAACTGACCAAATACTTAATAATATTCAGCCAAGATGTCTAAATTTTTCAGAATTCTAGCTATCCACCACGGCTCCGCATGGGTGCAATTTTTTGCATATATCGTAATTTTATTATATAAAAACCTTGCTCGGTTTTATATATTCAAATCCGTCGAGCCGTTTTTGTGTTTTAGCGAGACTAACGAACAGCATTTGATTTTTATTTAAATACTAGCTGTTGCCTGCGACCTTCATTCGCGTGAAATTATTATAAAAAATGATTACTTCCCTTTTTGAATCGAATTTTGTTACCAATTTCTAGGGTTTGAATTTTTTTAGGGGTTAATTAAAAGTAACCTATTTTAGACCTTATAACATCAGCTATCTGCCAGTAAAAGTCCCGTCAAAATCGGTCCAGCCGTTTCGGAGATTAGCCGGAACAAACAGACAGACAGACCGACAGACAAAAATGGATAAAAATGTGTTTTTGTTATAGGTACCGTTTATACTTTCATATGCATTCAGTACAAAACTGTTATTTTGGTATTACAAACAGACATTTCAATTTTTCACTTTGGAGCCGTGATATTATTGCATTTATTTAAAGTTTGTGATTTTTAAGTGGTCCGAGGGCCTTGATGTTGGTTTTATTTTCTATGTTTTTATCGCACCCACTAAGTACCTAGCTGAAATACAGACATTAGTTTAATTGAAATGACATAACTACCCATTTATGTAACCCTTCCATCCCTGATATTGACTTATAGATACACCCGGAAAGCATAATTCCATATCATGTATTGTAATAAAAATAAACAGTATTGATTTAATTGTTTTTTTTTGGATTGTTATGTGTAATTATTTACTGTATCATATTATGAACCAACACTCTAATTACATCGAATTTTAGAACGCACGCCATAAGTAAGTATATTCAACAGAAAACATCTGATATCTTTACGTATACTATGCAACTTTCCATGAGCACACAAATGCCCGTGTAAGCGTTTGCGAGTGTGTGCATTATGCGTAAAACGCGCAGATGCGGTTGTGAGAGTGCGGTAGTAGCGATTAAAATCGTAGTCAGTCCGCGCCTTAAAATGTCAAATGTGTGGGCTAGATAGAGGGATGGAGCTATACTCCCTATATAGCTCCATCCCTTTAACAATTCAGGTTAGGTTGTCAAATAGATCGCGTTAAGCGGTCGTGATAGGCCTCAGCCCCCCTAGCCAAGTTACAACCGTTTCGTTTCGATTCTCTTTTCATTGATCGCCTCGAGTCGGCCACGCCTCCTATTCCTTTGTTCTGACCACGTGACTGAGCGTTGAGATGACCTCAGAATAAAGGAATCGGAGGCGTGGCCTACTCGAGGCGATCGACGAAAAGAGAATCGAAACGAAACGGTTGTAACTTGGCTAGGGGGACAGGTACTACTAACAAGCGTGGTATTGTTTTGTTACAGTAAACAGTTTCTATTAATAACTAATGAAACATGCCTCTATTCTATTTTCATCTCATTTCAGATTACATTATGATTATTAAGCACGTAAAATAACTAATTAAGACAAAAGGTTATCGTGTAAGGTGTCAAGTTATCTTCAACGCGACATTTTAACTGAATAGGTTACCAAATGGTTATCTCAGGGACCTCGAACAGAATTAAACTGTGACAAAGTATAACACGTAGACGTAGCGTTGGAAGGCCTCCTACAAGGTGGACAGATGACCTGGTAAGGGTTGCGGGAATCCGATGGATGCGAGACGCACAGGACCGTACATTGTGGCGACACTTGGGGAGGCCTATGTCCGACAGTGGACGTCTTTCGGCTGAAATGATAATGATGATGATATACTTTATAACACAGGATAATCACAGCAGGGCTGCGGGATTATTTAAAAGAGTTGCCGTGATCCTGGAACGCATAGAACTACTGAAGGAAAATGTAAGTGAATGATGTAATGTATCTGTGTGTGTGTTGTATGTGTGTGTGTGTGTGTATAGTGTGTATGTGTGTGTGTGTGTGTGTGTATGTATGTGTGGTGTGTGTTTTTTTTGAAGGTGAGAAATTATCTTTTTTTAGGGTTACGTACCTTAAAAGAAACCCTTATAAGATCACTTTGTTGTCCGTCCGTAAGTGACAGTCCGATAAGTGACTTGGCGTCGAAATTTAGACATCAGCTACAGACTATTTGACATCTGATTCTAAGAATGTAATTAGAAAATCAATAGATAATATCTGACGAGAATCTGTTTGCAGAGATAGTTACCACGCTGAATTTCAACTACTTGATTTAACTTAAATCAATTCAATTCAGTACTAGTTTATTTTTTTTAGTTATGATTATGTGCGGACAACATTACCCCTTTTTCTAAGGTATTTTAACCTTGTAAGGCCCAACCTAAATTTAGGTCGATATACATTACGGCCCTCTTCTTCTTCTTCTTCCTGCCCTTAAACAATATTACTTGGGGTCGGCGCAACACGTTTTTTTCTTTCATTCTGTCCAGTCACCCGTCACACTATCACTAACCCCCTTTTCTTTCATATCACTCCTCATACAATCCATCCATCTTTTCTTTGGCCTCCCTCTCCCTCTCCATCCTTGTATACTCAGAACTTTTTTAGTAAAATGCGTTTCATCCCTCCTCTCCACATGACTATAACAAGACAAACGATTGCCTTTCAACTTTTCAGTCACATGCGCCACTTTTAAACTTCCTCTAATATACTCATTTCTCACTTTATCCATTCTCGTCACACCACACATCCATCTCAACATTCTCATCTCCGCTACATGAAATCTTTTTACATCCATCTTTTTCACAGCTCAACATTCTGATCCATATAGGATCACGGACTTGTAAATTTTACCCTTCAACTTGAGGGGCATCCGTGGGTCACAATTTGTTCCCGTGACCTGTCGCCATTTCATCCATCCTGCGTTGATCCGATGTGTTATATCTCGGCCTACCTCACCATCCCCTTGGTCGAGTGACCCGAGGTACCGAAAGTCGGAGTATCGGTATGGGCGTTCCGGCGAGAGTTAAAGGCACTGTATTGGAGAGACCGCCGAAATCGCAGAACAAGTATTCCGTTTTGGTTCTACTCACGTATGGTTCTACTCAATTTCAGGCCAACACCCTCCAGTCAGTGTCACCACACCTCCAATCTGTTCTTGACCTCTAGGCCACTTTCGTCAACCAGCACAATGTCATCGGCAAACAGCATACACCAGGGAGCCTCTTCCTGAATGTCCGACGTCAGAGCATCCATTATCATCAGGAAGAGGTAAGGGCTGAGAGCCGACCCTTGATGTAAGCCAACAGCCACATTGAAACTACCAGTGGCGCCCACTGTAGACCGGACTTGGTACTGCATCGACTGTACATACATACTTCCCAGGCACACCTTTCTCCTTAAGGGCCCACCACAGAACCTCACGAGATGCCCGGTCGGATGCCTTTTCGGGGTCAATGAATACCATGTGCAAGTTTTTATGCGCACCTCTGTATTTCTCGGCTTCTCGCACAGCTGGCGTATAGCGAAAACGACCAATGTACTAAAAATAGTCGCAAGTAGAACTTTTTTCTTTCCTTCTTCTTTCTTCTTTAATGCTTTTGTTTCCTAAGTTAACAATGTCATGCAAAAAATATATTGAAATAATGCTCATGGTTAATATTTTTTTTAGATTGTTTAAACCAAAAATTAGGTTTTCAATACACTTCCTCGAAAACTGACTCTTATCGCACTACGATTAGGTTTAATATGCCATCTATATCACCCTCGTGTTTTTTTTAATTTATCACAACAAGGGCTTTTTTTCTTTCCCATTTCGTCACGGTCAACGGTGATTATTTATTTTTTTTAAAGTAAAGAGGGCAGATTTTTATGGTTTTAATATTTAATGAAAATTTAAATTGTGTTTATGAACAGAATATCATGAATAAATAAAATTATTTACACAATTTTTTTTTTATTATCAACAAATAAAAAATTATCTGTGTTCTAAATTTAAAAATATTTGAATTTCTATTTTTGATACCTTTGCTTCTCCTTCAACCAGCAAAGTTAAGCGCGGGAAAAAAGTCTATTAAATATTATTTTTTTATTTGTGATAATTGTGAAAAAAATGTTGAATTTAAGATTTGAAGAGAATTCTTTAGATGGTACCTACGCCGCCGCCGCCAGAATATTGTGATTAAGGTAAAAAATACTCGCGATAGCCATCTAAATCAAAACTAAAATGTATGGCAACTTTGGAAAAAAATTTTTCATTACAAAATGAACAAAAATGCGTTGTAACAGAGAAAGTATTTCTTCGTAAGTATATTGAAAAACGTTGTTTGACACACGTGCAAATTTGTCACTGCAGCCCTCGGCCTCGGTAATTCCGCCTCGGTCGCAATGACTGTTTTCAGCACTTGTATCAAAATGTACTAAGGTGGGTGGACCATGGAAGGCCACTGTAACGAATAAACAGTTTTTACTAGTTTATTTACTGGATAAATGAAAAAAAAACTAATTATTAAGTAGCACTTTGTTTTATTGTGTAACATATAAATTACTTTTTTTAATTCTAAATGTAATGACTATTTAATAAACTTAAGTTTCATGAAGCTCTTCCAAATGGCCTTGCAAGGAACAGTGCTCCATACAAGGCCAATTTTAGAAATCAGTCGTTCAGCTTAAAACTAAAGTTGTAGCAATCTAAATATCTCATTTTACTAAAACTACTTAGAAAGCTCTTTCATTGAAACGAAACATTAAATGCTTAATATATTATATTCATCTATAAAAACTCAACGAACATTCCTTGAACACCATCGTATAACTAAGGATATATTAATGGAAATGATTTAAAAATAATAGTAATGAGTATGCTATCATTATTAAATAAGTTGCCAATACGTTTTAGAATGAAATTATAAAAAAAGGAAATGACCTATAATGGCCTTCTTATGGGTTTGTTCTTTGTAAGGCCAAAATGTTCCTTATATTCAATAGAATAATAGACACTACAGACTAAGTACCCTAATTATACCTAACTATAAAAAAAACTAACCTAATAATACCCATACACTCCTCGTGACACCACCATATCTTCATGATTTGTACATGTTCCTAGTAAAGTCTATGTACCCTAGCAAGGCCAACCGTCAAATTTTTGATTGGCCTTATAAGGATCCACCGGCTTTCCTAGGAACACTGCCGATATTTTAACTGAAATCGAAACAAAATTAATATATTTTTCCTTTAGTACCATAAAAAATCCTTATATAACAATTCACAGTACGAAAATAAGATAATATAAGGTTATTTACTTTAAAACTTACCATTTTGTTGTGCGCGTGAATTATAATTTGAACGTCGACGACTGAAGTCTACGAAACGAAGGACCCCACTAGCAAAATAGTGACGGGAGCGACTCGCCGCCGCGTCTATATCCTTGAGTGTGATAGATCTTTATGTGAGTAGAAGGAAATTGTCATCACATGGCAATAACCAAGACTTTTTAATAGTTGGCCTTCAAAGGAGCATGGCCTTCCATGGTCCACCCACCTTATTAAATATCATGTCATACTTTTAGGTCGCTTGGTTGTAATTTTATGATTTTAAAAAGTTCTCGGGCCGGAATGTCTAAATATTTTTGTCATTAAATTAGGTCGCTGGGCCTTACGAGGTTAATATAAAAAAATAATGATAATCAGCCGGTGCTAAACAGTTCGGAGATAGTCAAACTGTACGATTTAAATTCAGGGTACGATTTTAATTCATACCATTTTCAGACAGGTAAACAAACGTACGACATTGTTTTATGAGGATTCACAGGTTAAAATCACAAAATGTTATTTATATCGACGACTTCGACAAGACTATTTGAGAAATCCGAATCTTACTCTGCGGAAACAAATTTTACCTAAAAAAGCACTTAAAACTGAACTAAAGTATTTCTTATCAACATCGATGTCAAGTGGGGAACAAAACAAAGTCTATGTTTTTAAGTTTAGCGCTAAAAAACTACGACACTTATTCAGGTACGTTCATATCACGTTGTTTTTATAAGGGTTAAAAATAGTTAAAATATATGTTTTAGATAATGTATCTTGGTAAGTTCTATCAAATAATTGTAAGAAAATCGTAAGATTCTCCAAAATCATCATTACCTATATTATAATTTAAAAAAAAAAACTGGTATAGGAACGGTAAATTAGATGTAGGTGTTTGAACGTTCTCTATTAAAACGAAAATGACATTACAGCCGACCACAGACAAGCGTAACTGTTCACCTCTGTACAAAAGTCGTTCACCTTTAGAACTGTCATGGTACGACTTTTAGCGATTCAGAAGCAGGCCTGCTTATGAAAGGAAATTGACTTACTGGGAATTGAACGTTTCCATATGAGGTCATGGTAAGCCCCCAGGTGCCGTTCATTCAAGGGCGACAAGCGACAGGACGAAAGGGCGCCTCCATTACTTCCCTAACTACTCAGTACAGAGAAAACAAAGAAATTTTAAATAACTTACCTGACGCGAATCGCTTCCTTAATTATTATTTTAATTGTTAAATTACCTTAAAGGTCGTTCATCCGAAGTGAACTAAAAAAAATGGTCAAGTGCGATTTGGACTCGCGCACGAAGGGGTCTGTACACAGAAATATAAAAGTTCTGTACTTATCTATACTTTTTTTACACAATTTATTTTATTCTGTTTTTAGTATTTGTTGTTGTTGTCGAAGAATCGCCAAACTTAAGTGGCAGTGGGCAGGTATGGGCACATTGTTCGCAGAACAGATGGTCGATGGGGACGAAAGGTTCTGGAATGGTGACCACGTACCGGAAGACGCAGCGTTGGAAGGCCTCCCACAAGGTGGACCGATGACCTGGTGAGGGTCGCGGGAATTCGATGGATGCGAGCAGCACAGGACTGGTCATTATGGCGACATTTGGGGGAGGCCTATGTCCAACAGTGGACGTTTTTCGGCTGAAATGATTATGATGATGATGATGATTTGTTGTTATAGCAGCAACAGAAATACATCATATCTGAAAATTCAACTGTCTGACTATCACGGTTCATGAGATACAACCTGGTGACAGACGGACAGACAGCGGGGTCTTAGCAATAGGGTTCCGTTTTATTCTTTGGGTACGTACGGGACCAGACAAATGGTCGCTAGTGCTACTTATTGCTGATTAATGGTAGTTAGGTACTTACAGCTACCCAGAATAATCCGGTGATACTGATAACCTTCCAATGTCGTTGCTATCTGTCGATCTATCCATCAACCTGCAGTTTGGTTATTTTCCCAGCGAATTGCGATAAAAGTGATTATATCGCGAATCTGATTAATTTAATAGTCACAAAATATAAGGGCTATTGAGTCGATATCCGTGCGCCCAACCAATGTGCGAATCGCATCGTCCTTTAGTAGATTGCTCTATCTGGAATTTTTCTATAGCAGTCTTTAGTCTCTTTTTTTTTGTTATAGGTAAAAAGGACTACATACAAAAAAAAAACTCACGCTTTGAAATTTCATATCGTGGATTTGTTTACATAATAAAATTCACATGCTTATGTAAGTACGTATACATACAATATCAAGACTTCAAGGCAAATATTCTTTATTTATTTGCAGGAAACAATCTGACGACATTTAATGTATAACAATATTATAACCTACTTACAACTTTGAGGAAATAGAAAACCTATTTCCAGATCAGTTACTTGATGCTTTTATACACACTCACAAACACTACACACCCACTCATCCTTCACACTCACACTTCACTCTCCGGGGTGAGTGGCCCACTCTTGTCATGTTTAATTTCCTTTCTGAAAGAAGTATCAATTTAAAATTATTTAGTTTTTTTTTGTATTATTGCTATTATTATGTTTATTTTTTACATACTGAGTATATTATTATTTTTTCCTATGTCTGTCTATCACGCTTCTTTTTATTAAACATCCTGTATTTTGAGAGGTCTGGCTCTTGTGATACAGGATATCTTAGTACAAGAGCCAGAGCACCACTGATGTTTGTGTCTATAGTGTGTTATTTTTTTTTTTTTTTTATTTATTTATCTCAGGGCCCTGAGGTCCTGGACCTTTGGGAGGCGTACAAGGAGCCGAAGCCAACTCGCAGAGGCCCTTTAGATAATTATAATGGAACATGATACCAACCCACGATTATCCCTGTACGCGCTATGCTAGTGCACCCAAGGACAACCCCCGGTTATTGAAAACTGTTGCGACAAATGGAGAACAAAGATAATAGGGCTATGGTTTTTGGAATCTTAAGTGGACTGGTAACATGGAACTATGTCAAGACTATGGCCCCTGCCTGAACAACGTTATTAATATGCATCGAAAAAAGGCAGGGGGTGACTTGCACACTCAATAAATGGGCCCCCAAAAACGGCCGCTAGCACGAAGTGACGTAGCAACAAGAGGGCAACATATCCTGAGGTGCTTGAGGAGTGGAGAGGTATACCACGGCTATCAGGACAATCCCGGAAGTACGGTCAAGATCCCTACCAGCACCTTACTGGATTATACATCCTTCTCCCGAGCACGTTTGCTCTTGCGAATCTCCACTCAATCCAGCCAATAAAGGCAAGAGAGAGGTGGGAGCTCAGTTCCTCGTCAGTGTTCACTACGGCCGGCCAATAAAGGCAAGCCGGAGATGAAGAACAAGAATTCTCCCGGGAGATCGGGTCCGTGGGGTCGCTAATGCCCAACAGTTCGCCACAAAACTGCGCTGCGGATTGTATCTCTCTTAGTCTGGCCCCTCACCCTAGGCATATTACGGCAAAGCAAACTTTACCGATACAGACCTAGGGTATATTGGAGCACGCAAGCCCCACCACGCCGTCAACGTAGAGATACGGCGATGGGGAAAAAAAAAAAAAAAAAAATATTATTATTACTTAAGAATAACAATGATGCACTGGTCAAGTCTTAGCTCCAATGTCTTGAGCATCTGATGCGAGTTGCTAGCCATCGGTTTTATATCAATCACATTTCGCGTAGTGCGCGTCGGAATTGTATAAAGTCCGTTCCATCATTTTACCACAAGCTAGACATACGGCGATGCGCTACCGGTACATGGTTAATATCCCACCACAAAACGTTTTGCGATCACATGCCATTGTGCCGTTGTGCCGTTGTGCGTACAGCTAAGGAGTGGAATTCCCTGCTGGAGTTTACGTTTCCTGATAGCTTCAAAAAAACCGGGCAAGTGCGAGTCAGACTCGCGCACTGAAGGTTCCGTACAAACTTACCTATAAAAAGGTTCAATTTCCGAATTAAGTTGCAAAGATTTTTCCGAATAGCAAAATATTTTTTTTTAAGGGGTCTTGACTAGGGTTGCCAACTTTTTTTTTCGGCCTTAAGGGACAAATGGTCATAAATCTTAAAAAATACGGGATTTCACTTTTTCACGCGGGACAAATAAAAATCATTGAGTTTTTAGTCAAAATTTGTTTTATGTAGACTTAAAACTATACTTTGTTACAGATTTTACTGCACATAATATCATTTTGTCTTTTGACATAATTATAAAAAGAAACGCAGTCAAAATCGTAGTTAAACATGGTCATCACTTCGGCTTTAATCAAATTCGGTGTGCATTTATTACGAACGTCAGTTCATTTAAGGGTCATTTGCGAAAATTCTCAGTCTCAACCCAGCCCGCGTCGCAGCCAGAGCGTGCGTGTTGGGCAGATTTTCGTAAAATACGGGACATTAGCTGTCCCGGCGGGACATAGAAATTTATGCATGATATACGGGACGTCCCGTAAAATACGGGACGGTTGGCAACGCTAGTCTTGACAGACAGACGGACGGACAACAAAGTGATCCTATAAGGGTTCCGTTTTTTCCTTTTGAGGTACGGAACCCTAAAAAGGAATCTCTATCTATCTAGGACGTTGACCAGTACCTAGTTGGAATTTTAGTTAACATGATTACAACCAACATGAACAATATCAACATTTCCTTGTCCTATGTTACTTAAAAGTTAAAACCAGTGCAACACGTATTTTCTTTTCGGCGATGACATAAATAAACCATCAATTACCTAATAATAGCCGGCAGACATCTTAATGCTAGATTAAGTAATTATTGTCAAACTAATCAATCCATTATCAATATCACGCCGTCTGCACGCGGTCTCGATGCTCCGTTCACATGCAGCATGTGACGTCATCACTCGTCAGGTATAGTATATTCTATTTCGCATTTTCACCAAGGCAGGTAGGTCTTGCTTGTGTCGGGAACCGCAGGGCGATTTCCGACCACCATAGGTGCGGGTATGGTAAGGACCAAACCCAGGTCGAGGGCGCGTTGTGTTCAACGAGCGCCTCAAAGAGTTTTCAGTAAAATTGAAGCAGGGCTGCGGTACTTCGAAAGAGTAATAGAGATTAGTCACCAAAATTCTATCATTCCTTCGCTTACTGAGAGCGAGAGGAGTAATTTTTTTTTGTACAATATCTTAATAGGCTGTATTTGTATAACTATAAAAACGACGAGCCCTTGTCACCGTCGGCGTTCCGGCTATTTTGAAACTTCATGGCCTTTTTTTTAAGGTGGGAAATCATCCAAATGACTTCTCGCGCTCTGGGTGGAACGAGAGGGCGTGTCAGACTTTTACTGACTAAAACCACACCTGAATCCTTCAATTACCCTTTGCGTTCTAGGACTACGGGTTTCCCTTTCAGAAATTCTCCGCGGTCCTAGCTAGCGGGCATCGGCCCTGCTGGGTCCCTACGGTTTGCTGACATCTCTTTGAGGAGCGCAAGGATCACTACGCGAAACCTCATGGCCTGGCACGCGACGATGGTAAGAGACCGGACGGTATGTCTTTATTTCCGTGGAAGATGGGTAGGCCTTTAGTGTGGGACGCTACCTGTGTCGACACTCTTGCGCCATCCCATTTTCCTAGCTCTTCGTGCTGTGCTGGCGGCGGAGAACCTCAAGCGGCGGAAATATAACAACCTCGTCGGCAGTTATATTTTTCCCCTTGCTCACATTTACCGAGTGTGTCCGCAACGAGGTATTTAGAAATAGATTAAATTGTAGGATTAACGAAATAGCTTAGGTTATTATAGTTAGAATGCTGTACAAACTGGTATAGACTAGTATGGGCGGAATAATAGCATAAAAACTTTAACACCCCCTAAATCGTCTAAGTTTTGAGAAACTAATTATGACAGTCTTGATTATGCATTTCAGTTTGAATTCCAGCCAAGTTTCGAGTTCATTAACCCCAGAAATAAGAATCCTCCATACAATCTTTAACACCTCTTAAACCGTTTTATGGGGGTAGTTTTGAAAAACATTTAATAACAACTTTTATTATTTATTTAGGTTACTATCCGTGCTAAGTTTTAAGTATATTGGTCCACGGTATAAGATTTTGCAAACAAAGAGATTCCCCCTGTCCACGTCCTTAAAGGTTGAATTTTCATAAACTCCTTCTTAGTGCTTGCCTACGTCACAATAGGAAGCCTTAAGCGAATTGAGTCTTGTATAAATTTTCGTTAAAACACATACAAATACACCTGTGTGTGTACCTGTACCTGTGTGTTGTGTGTGTGTTGTACCTATACAAATCCTTTGGTGATTATTGTAATTTTAATACCCGTTATCTCAATAGCTTTCCCTTGCCCAATATAAAAACCGATCTTTATCGAAGAAACTGTTATCACATGTCAATTAAATTATTTAATAAATTACCGAGTGACCTGAAAGACTTACCCATTACATTATTCCGAAAAAAAATTTACTCCTGGTCAGTCGATAAATGTTTCTACACGACCCAGGAATACCTTAGGCTCTAGACAGACGGACCGCATTTTAACTGCAATCCAACCGCAAATTGCAGTTCGGATGCAGTTTGAATGCAGTTGACACGACTGCAATAGAACTGCAAACCAAACGTGCAGTCCGATTGCAGTTCAATTGCAGTCGGCGTGCAATCGTGTGAACTGCACACCGACTGCAATCGAACTGCACGGTTGGTTTGCAGCTCTATTGCAGTCGTGTCAACTGCATTACAGCTGCACTGATTCTATGCGCGGGGGGGGGGGGGGGGGCGGAGCGTTAAAGTAGTGCGGGCAGGTGGGTATGGTGCAGTTCGGATGCAGTTCGAATGCAGTTGACACGACTGCAATAGAACTGCAATCGGACTGCAGGTTTGGTTTGCAGTTCTATTGCAGTCGTGTCAACTGCATTCAAACTGCACTTGAACTGCAATTTGCGGTTGGATTGCAGTTGAAATGCGGTCCGTCTGTCTAGAGCCTTAGTTATAAGAATAGAAAATAACTGTAACACCTCGCTATGTTCTTATTAGTGCAATAATAGTCAGTTAAGTTAGTATGTAATTTCATGTAAGAGTATGTATAGGTACCTAGGTACCTAACCATTCCTTTTAAAATTATTATTTTAAGTTTCGCATACCAGAAATGGTGAATATGAGGATCTTTACTGTTATATTGTATAATGTAACATTCGTGTACGATATATATCTACCCATATTAGGCGAATAAATTATTTGACTTTGAAATTTCACGTTCCTAATCCCAGTAGTTTCGGCTATGCGTTGATATGTCAGTCAGTCAGTCTCTCCTTTTATATAAATAGATTTCTACTACCCTTTAAAACTATATTCGTCCAGCCAGACCGCATGCCAACAAGGTACCTACGTTTCTCATGCGATCTCCTTCGTTATCACAATCACAATATCTGTACTTAGATTACGTGTAAGAAAGTGATTATATTATCTGCAGACGATGTATTCGTTTGATAGTGTGATTATCCAGTGATTGCTGGCACGTATATGCCATGTGCTTATTGTAGGACCATGCTAAGTAATGTAATGTATGTAGATCGGACACCTGTTCAAGCAAATTTTGCATGTAATCGACTTATTGTTGAAGTAAGACGGTCGTATCAGCTTTATCTATAAAAGTAGTAGACACCTTATGCTGTGGTGAATTTGTTAGCATGCAAAGTCGATAGCGAGGCTTGTGTTAAACCTGTCAATCTAGTAGACTTTTTTTTTACCTTTGTCTCACACTACTTGCGAAATTTTGGTCAACGCACAATACAGAGGTTGTGCGTTGACCAAAATTTCGCATTTTGCGTGTGGTCGCGACATTATGCTGCGCGCACGGCGGTTTTGCTTGGACGTGGCGCATATATTATATAGGGTAACTGTTAATGGTAATTAGTGTACGATACTTAAACACGTGATTGTGCTCATGATAACCAACAACTTTTACTATGAGAACAAACTTGAAATCGCGAAAAAAATCAGCTGTTCAGTACATTTATGTTTGCCTAATGTACTGAACAGCTGATATTTTTTTCGCGATTTCGGCTTTGCTCTTATAATAAAAATTGTTTGTTATCATGAGCACAATCACCTGTTTAAGTATCGTACACTAATTACCAGTCACCCTATATTTAATGTCTTGGAAAATGATTGCGATATGTTAGTCTTAAGTTTGCGCCTTTTCCGGCAAATAAAAAGTTTTTCTTTCTTTCATTTTTCTATGTAAACTCACATACACAAGACATACAAACCCGAATCAACTATCTGTAGGCCATTTATATATTTGTTCCGTGCGGGAATCGAACCTGCAAGACGTAGCGCAGCTGCCAATCTCTACCATTGCGCCGACCATGCCGGCCGTTCAAATAGTAACACAAATTATAATTCACTATAGCTTTGGCCCGCATCTTCACTTCCATGCCTTTTTCCTCAGCCCAGCAAGCGTGGATTTTTCCCGAATAATAATAAGATTTATTTTCTCGCCACAATATATCATAATTACAGTTTCTAGGGTAAAGATAGATACAGTAAGCTTATTGTGGGAGACTGGTGCCTAAACTAGGCTTGGGGCGTGTATTTCAGGACACCAGGAAGAATGAAAACTAAAAATTGGCCTTTTCTTTCTATTCTGACATATTCTGATATTCTGTCTATTCTGATAGTGAACGAATGAATTGGGGTAGCATGCACTTAATTCCAGAGATTACCTCAGGTTGCATCCAAGAATTTCGTAGACTTTTTCACCTCCAGAGCCAGAAGCGTAGCGTGGCCAGCAAGCCCTTTTTCTTTCATAAATTCGAAAACGAGACAGCGACTGTCGCAACCCTGTGTTCAATCACATCATTGCTTACCATCAGGTGAAATAGTGATCAAACGCGAGCCTACAAATTATAAAACAAAAGAGCCGTAAAATATACGAGGGAATCAAAATGCAAAGAGTACTTCCCGTTGAGCCAGAATCCTGAAATTTGGCATGAAGCAAGGTCTTATAGCACGGGTATAGGAATTAATCTGAAAACAGTAAATTCGTGGTTACGTCACAAAAATAAATTTCTTTTTTTGCGATTCGGAAAAATCTTCGAGACTCCATTTGGGAATTGAATTATTTACATAGATAAGTTTGTACGGAACTCTCAGTGCTCGAGTCCGCCTCGTACTTGCCCAGTTTTTTTTTGGGTGGGAAATCTTAAAAAAACGCCTGCTACCACAAGCCCTGATGGGTACAGCGAGAGGAAGTGTCAGACTCTTACTGACTAAAAACCCACCCATGTTCCTTCAGTTGTCTGGCGTTCCAGGCCCACGGTCACTCTTTCGAGCAATTCCGCAAGTCGAAAGCCGTCTTGGAGCATACGGTGGAGGTGTCCGTAGATATGACACATTAACATCTCCCGACTGCATCACACCACAAGGGTGGAAGGCATCGTGGAGTACGTGTGCCATAAGACGAAGTTCGCACTGAGGGTACAGCTGCAGGAGTCGCACCGTAACGTCAGTTTCAAGGCGTTCGTGGTGTGAGTCCCGAACACTTTTCTGCCCCTCATGTTGAAGGAAGACTTTTGGCTGAAGGGCGTGGTGTTCCGTCGCTTCCGCGGACAAGTGCCACAGAACAGCACAAAGTGAACCAGTGCAGTGTGAAGTGTTACTAACACGGTCATAAATCTTATTTAATAACAATAAATTGTATTTAATTTACTTTATATATGTTAGTCAGTTAGGTCTGTCTCTATAGGCCAAGATGCCTGAAAATAAATGATTTATTATATGTATCAGTATATCTCGGAACCCTGAGACCCCGGACCTTTGGAAGGCGTACGAGGAGCCGAAACCAACTCGCAGAGGCCCTTTAGTCACTTTTAATGGAATGTGATACCAACCGACGATTATCCTTGTACGCGCTATGCTAGTGCGCCCAAGGATAACCCCCGGCTGGTGAAAAATTATTGCGATATATGGAAAAAAAAGACTATAAGGCTATGGTTTTTGGAATATTAAGTGGACTGGTTACCAGGAACTATGTTAAGACTATGGCCCCTGCCTGAACAATGTTATTAATATCCATCGATAAGTAGGCAGGGGGTGACTTGCACACTCAATAAATGGCCCCCCAAAAACGGCCGCTAGCACGAAGTGACGTAGCAAAAAGGAGGCAACATATCCTGAGGTGCTTGAGGAGTGGAGAGTTATACCACGGCTATCAGGACAATCCCGGAAGTACGGTCAAGATCCCTACCAGCACCTTACTGGATTATACATCCTTCTCCCGAGCACGTTTGCTCTTGCGAATCTCCACTCAAGCCAGCCAATAAAGACAAGAGAGAGGTGGGAGCTTTGTTCCTCGTCAGTATTCACAACGGCCAGCCAATAAAGGCAAGCCGGAGATGAAGAACAAGAATTCTCCCGAGAGATCGGGTCCGTGAGGTCGCTAATGCCCAACAGTTTGCCACAAAACTGCCCTGCAGAATGTATCTCTCTTAGTCTGGCCCCTCACCCTAGGTGTGTTAGGGCCTGGCAAACTCTACCGATACAGACCTAGAGTTTTCTGGAGCACGCAAGCCCCACCACGTCATCAACGTAGAGATAGTACGGCGATGGGGAATGATTTATTATTATTATCATTATTAAATAGAAGAGAACAGAACGTTCTTCTATACAATAGGTCTTTTACTAAAGTACCAGTTTCCTTTGTGTTAATTGAAAAGAATGAATCTTTATTATAGTAGGCGTACGTACCTAATACCTGTTATCAATCACAGTTTACTTACATTTGTGACTCATCCTATAGTAACTTCTAGTACTTTTTGTTTTACGGTGGGAAATCTTCTAATGACTTCTCTCGCACTAGGGGAACACTACGCGCCGTCGACGACTTGGGCTCGGTCAGGACGCGCGGTTACCGGACGACCGGACGGCGTGCTACTCATTGCTCGCCATCCGCGTTGCATGACACTCTGGGTTTTTTTTTAGGTACGAAATCATCCAATGGTTTCACTCGCTCTAGGGCGGAGCAAGAAGAATCGGGATCCCAGTGGCTGAGGCGCGAGGGCTGTTCCCTCGCGCGTGCGGCTGTCTCCTTTGCTAGCATTACTGTTTCGTAGAAGGAGGCGACCGCCTGCCACTCCTCCTCGCTCCGGACCATGGCCTGTACCAAGGCCCGGTGTGAGAGATCGCTGCCGCCGATCGCCCTCACGAGGACACGGCGTGCTCTGCCCAGGCGGGGCACACTTCTTAATAAGTAAGTGGTAAGGTTCGGGATTGTTCGAAAGTAAATCTTCCACAGCCCTGGAACGCCAAAGGTAAGGAAGCAACAAGTGGGTTTTAGTCAGTGAAATTCTGACATTAATTCTCGCTCCACTTAGAGCCGGAGGAGTTATTTAAGGATTTCTCACCCCAAGAAAACGCTGCGTTCCATTTCGAGGCGGTTTTTTCCCGATCATCGATGACGACGCGTATCCTGCGTCATCGCCACGCTGACAAGACACCGTATCGTTGCGTATGAATGTGGTTTTTGGCACAATACAGTGAGCCCCTTCCACTAATATACTGTCAGTTAACATATTGTTACAATTGTTGTTGTTAATATGTTAGTGATACGTCAAGGTCGAAATGCGCGTCCATATACTTACAATACGCCTGAATTTCAAAATAATATAAGTGTGGACTCTGTTTACTGTAACTACTACGTTTCGGTAAACTAAGCAAAATCGCTATTTATATTAAGGGTAGCAATAAAACGAGTGACTGTAAATTACAATTTTAAGTGTCAAAATTAATTAATTTGGATTATATAATTACTAAGTGAGCGACTGACTGTAAGTGACGAAAAATCAACAGAATAGTATCTTACAAACATTAATTTGAGTTACTTAAAATACAAAATGAGCAGCTTCATAATATTTGAGCGACTTAATATTTGTTTCAGTGTCAACGTTACGTCCTGCATTTTTTTCAATATTTGGCAAATGTATTTTTTATACTGAGCGGCATTTTATCTTAAATGAAGTGTTTCGAATACAAAAACCACTTTGAAAAATACACTAATGAGCAGAGTATAAGGAGCGCGCGACTCAATCTGCGAGCGACTTGGACGTAGCGTTCGCCGGCCGCTGCCGCGGCAGCGCTCGCTTCGCTCGCTCGGCTCACGCGCGGTTGGTCGCAGTTCTAACCTAACCTAACCTATTTCACCCAGTTCCTAATGATGAATTTGCCTGCTACTAGATAATTAGACAATGGTGAAAACATTTCTTAAAGTAAACTTTTTAGTAGTTCGTTATGTAAAACCTCAATTTTATTTCTAGTCGCTCACTTAGTAATTTAGTCGCACGGCTAGAATTTTAAATATCTGAAATTGATTAATCACAACCCACTTTTAGTATGCTCGTTCTGGATTTTATTATTAATCAATATTTGTCGTTAGTTAGTTAATTTTTCGCTTACTCAAATTCATACCGCTCAAGTTATTAAAACAGTATCTCATCATCAGTCGCTAAGTTTTTTTTTATTCGCTCGTTTTATAATTCCCCTTATATTAATATAGAATATTAATATTTCTTCCTAGCGTAACACAATTGCTAAGTAGCGTAGTACAGTTTACTATGTAGCGTAGCGCAATTGCTACGTCGCTACGTAGCAATTGCGCTAAGCTTAGTGCAGTTGCTACATTGCGTAGCGCAGTTGTCACGAAACGTAACGCTGCTAATACGCTCTTTTACGCACCACCAACTTTCTTTGGAATAATGTGAAAAGAGTCCATGAGCTACATATATTTAGACTCACTATATAAGCAACTGGGCACGCTGCAAACGCGGCGATATGTCCCCTCTTTGAGGAGTGGTTAGAAAGGCGTTACGGCGTCCGCACTTTCCGTCTGACGTAGGCCTTAACTGGACACAGTTATTTCGGGGAGTTCCTGTTTCGGATTGGGTGTGAGGAAAGGCCCAGGAGGTTACCATTCGTGTGGATCACGCAAAATACACAGTGGAGCATAGAAAGTTCTTGATTCTCAATGTTTAGTCATCAATGGCCATGGATTATAGATAAAAGCTATGTCATAACTATAATCAAGATTTATCATTTAGATTACAGTATAACTTAAACTACGCATTGAGAATCCATGAATGAGTAACACTCTTCAAGCATGTGACTCAGTGGTTAATATAATTTTTTTGATTTCCTCCTTTTTGAAGTCGGTTATTAGTAAATTATTAGATTTAAAAAAGAGACACAACGAACAGTCCTATGCATCTCGTATCCATTGGATTCCCGTGACCCTCACCAGGGAGGCTATTGGCTAACTTTTTCAATAACAATTGACAACTAGCATTCGTTGCACACTAAACTTAGTTGTCAACTGACAATTTCATAAAATTGGTATTACGTATCACACAAGTGACTAACAAACTACGGTGGAAATGTGGTGAATTATAAAAATTTACGGTGCCTATTGTGAGCACTCTAAAATTTTATCGACTAATATACAGCTTCAAAAGCTTACACAATCGCAATTTTAAAAGTATCGATATGTTACCGGCCAAACTAGATTTTAAGATAAACTAGTTTCGCCTAGGCCAAGCCAGTTCTCCCTACACGCATTTCTGGTTTGTTATAAAAAAAAATCGTGTCAGGGTGCCCTAAAATTCCGATCTCGCGTCGCTCGCTCTTGGACTAAAACTGGCTTGGCCTAGGCGAAACTAGTTTATCCTAAAATCCAGTTTGGCCGGTAACAGATACAATAACATCTGTCAAAACGTGTTACGGTGGCTATCAAAGGCACTAGTGGCTAATGACGTCACTGCAGTTGGTCACTGAAGATAGGCAATACGAAACTAGCTGTTTGACAGTTCAATGATGCACATTGTAAACAAGTGATCATCACTTGAACTGTCAACAGAGTTACGCAATAGCCCCGCAGGTCGTCGGTACACCTTGTGGGAGGCCTTCTAACGCTGTATCTTTCGGTTCATGGTCGCCACTCCAGAACCTTTCGTCCCCATCGACCAATCTGTTCTGCGAGCAACTGATTTTTCGTGCTATGTCGGTAACCTAGGTTCTCCTGTGGATATCTTCATTTCTGATGTGATCACGCAAAGACACTCCGAGTATAGCCCTTTCCATTGCGCTTTGGGTGACTTTAAGGCATATAGTCAGTCCCTTGAACATCTGGCCGGAGTTAAATGCACACATAGGTACCCGTACTGCCGCCTGCGCCTGCATAGAGCCCCGCTGACCTTTAGATCCATTTTCTTTGCGTAATATTAATTGATCTACTTAGGCTATGTACATTCTGAAGAACACTTAACCAGCAGTTTTTTTTTTGTAAACATATTTCTAAAGATCAAAGCCGTTTGAAAGGAATAGGGAAAAGAAGCGAAAAATATCGTGTTATTATTTATTTTTTTGGCAAAAGTATTAGTCATACAAGAAAATCATATGTGGATAATGTTATAGGTATATGAATCTATAGCATAGCATAATAGCATAATCAGCCTTATAATGTTCCCACTGCTGGGATTCAGGCCTCCTCTCTAAGAGAGGGAATGGGCCGTAATCCACCACGCGGGCCCAGTGCGGGTTGGTGAATGTCACATGTCTTCGAATTTTTGGTTCTAGGACATGCCGGTTCCCTCACGATGTTTTCCTTCACCGTTTTGAGAGCAGTGGTGATGAAATAAATTACACAAAGTAATGCGCCTGGCTGGGTCTGAACGCCGCGACCTACAACTTGTAAGTCGGGGCCGTTACCACTCGGCCACCACTGCTCTCAGTCCTGGTTAAAAGTACTTACTTAAAAATTCAGAGTGTCCTTAATGTTGGCCGCAAGTGAGTGGTGGAACTATGAAAAAAAAACCATCGCCTATCAACAATTGTTACACATTGCCGTACTTGCCCATATACAAACCAAGTGTACAATATTATTACAATTCGTGAATAGCAATAACTTAAGTAAAAAAATCATTTAATTACCTACCTCTGTTCGTACCTATGCATTATGTGGTATTGTTCACGTACGCAATGGGATACCTTCTGAATAGTTCGATGAAAATTACTTCTTGTTTACCTTTGAACGACATTATTGAAAAAACTTCGATACGTAATGTATAGAATGAGGAGTTCTAGAAAAACCATTTAGGTATTTCAACAGGAACAGGGACATTACTCCTCTGCAGCTCTAGTTTTTCGAAATGCTTAAAGTTAGGTTCACAAAAGATGCTTTTTTACTAAAATTGCTCAGGGATCAAAGGATCAAGGCTTCATAATCATGTCATCCCAACTAGCAAAATGTCTCTTATAACACACTTCTAAACGTCTTCTGTCAGTATGGAATTGGGCGCACCTTGTAAGATTATTTGCCCATATAGTAGTTGTATGATGGTTTCATTAAGTGCTTTTTCATCTTGCATTAATCTTGATAATGCACTTGATAAGAACAAATACACTTACAAGTGTCTTTTAGCACAATACGTCTTATAAGGTGCCTTTATAAGTTACACAATCTTTGCCAAGACAGATATAAATCTTTTATAAGGTCTAAGCTCTTATTACGGATTATTCTTATGGCTATTTTGCTAGTTGGGATGTCATCAGGTCGGAATAGGTAGAGTATGTAATAAAATTCTCGTGTCATAGTGTTTGTAACCAATCTCCTCCGAAACGGCTTGACCAATTTTTATGAAATTGTGTGTGTATATTAAATAGGTCTGAGAATAAGGCGTAAACTATTTTCTACCCTACTACTCCCACACCCCATTTTTTTTTTTGATAATTTATATGGCAGAACAAAGTTTGCCGAATCAGCTAGTATTTATTATATAAAGTTCGTGGAAGTACTCGTAAGTAAAATAGAGTTTATAATACCATTTCTAGAATTCCAGAATGGGCGGAGGTCGCCTCCTTCTGCGAAGCAGTAATGCTAGCGAAGGAGACAGCCGCAGCCGTGAGGGAACGGACATCCTCACGCCCCAGCCGGCGCAACCCCGACCCCGACTACCAGCTCCAGGGCTTGCGTACGACGAGCAAAGGGTAAGCTCGGCCGTCCGGTAACCATCCGGCCTTGGACCGACCCCAAGTCGTTGACAGCGCGTAGTATTGTCAGCAAACCGTAGGGGCCCAGCCCAGCAGACGACCAAGTGAATCATAAGCAGGATAATAACAATATACATTATTACCTTTGTACCTACTTCTTCTTGCAAAATGTGTCGCTTATGATTTTCTTTCAATCAAGAATCAAGAATCAAAGCATTTAATTTTTTATTTTTATTAGCCTGTAAGCTTTCTTTAAAAATAAATAAATAATTTATTTCAAATAAACCATTTACAGGCACTTTTGAATTGTCAAGAAGTCAGTAAGTGGGAAAAATGATGCTGCACATTCCAAAGCGCGTAGATCTCTATGGAGAAGAATGTGCAAGAAATTCCTTTTTTTAACCGACTTCAAAAAAAGAGTAGGTTATCAATTCAGTTGTATTTTTTTATGTTTGTTACCTCAGAACTCCGTCGTTTATGGACCGATTTGCAAATATATTTTTTTTTCCTAAAAGTATATGTTTCAAATTGGTCCCATTTTTTTCAAAATCCAGTTTTGATGATGGATCCATGAGGAATCGAGGGAACTCCTCAAATATTATAGGCAGCCATATAGTGATTTTGGCATTTTCATCGAGAACTTAAGCATTTACAGTCAAAAAGCAACATTTGATGAAATAGAACTGATGAAGAAGACCAGAAATGGTCAACGGAACTTCACCCTCACATAGATATAACAATGAAGATAGTTAAGCGACTAATACTAAACTAAACGACAAATAAATGAATGGGTTTGAATAGTTACGTTTAAAATGGTATCAATGGTAGGCACAGGAATCCTAACCGTGTTTGGGCTTATTAGAATTGTCATGAGATGCACTTTGGCTATAAGGTACTATCGAACTGATCTGATGATGGAGCCGGAAGGTGGAAGGTAGACACAGGAACTTCATAATAATACAAATTTAACCTAGCAGTGTTTGGGTTAATTGGAATTGTCATGAGAAATAGACACTCTGTTTATAAGTGTATCGCAACTAAAAAGTGTAAAACAAAAATCATTATACAAAAAAAAAAAAAATTAGCGACTTCACTAAAAAATAAACACTAAAAGGATCAAAATAACTTTAATTTCGGAAGTCAGTGTTAAATTAAGAAACAAACAATGCCGAGAAACACCGACTTCCGAAATTAAAGTTATTTTGATCCTTTTAGTGATTTTTTTAAAGGGAAGTCGGTTATTTTTTTTTTTGTAAAAAGTTTTTTTAGTGGAATCGATATCTTTAAATAACGAACGCAGACTCTCATTACAGGAGAGTTATTTTCAGTGCAGAAAACGTGTTAATACGTTTCCAATTCGGTCAGGGTCGAACTTTATTCCGAGAGCATTTTCCTTATATGTGTCACTTAGTTTAAATTAGAATAAGTATTATTATTTATCAGCAAAAGCTCAAATAACATAATAATAGATAATCTTATCGTTTGTCAAAGTTATATCAAAGTGGTTATATATTACTTACCGTATAGGCAAGTATTATTTCTGAGTAATAGGAACGATAATAGAATTAAAAAAAAAACAATCGAATGACTAATATCAATTAAAAATTGGTAGGTAATGGTTAGGGTAGGTTAGGTTAGGCTTTATTTTTCTTTGTGGCAGGAGTGGGAAATACGCGGTGAAGGAAAATATCGTGAAGAATTTGGGATCGGGATCATAATCACGCTGTCCTGAGGATGTTTTTAATATCGGGGCATGCGGGGCTGCTGCCCAATATCACGCCCCGCATCCCACGTGCGTATTCCACGCATTACAATAAATACTTGTATGAAAAGGACATTTGCGGGGGTACGCGTGCGGAGCAATCCCGCATGCGTGATGAAATCCGTACGATATTAAATGCATGGGTTCGAAATGGGGCAAGTATCAATGTGTTTTTTTTTTGTTCATTTGTACTATCTAAGTTTATCTATGACATTACTGACACCCCGTGTCTCAGAAAGCATCTTTGACAAAATCGTAGATTTTTGGGTGTAATCAGACGCCACATGTCCTTAGTTCGGGGGGTTCCTGCACCGAATTCGTGCGGAAAAAACGCCTGGGTGCCGCTATTGTGTGGACCGCCCGGAGTACACGGTGGAGCATACGGTGGAGGTGTGTCCCGCCCGGGCTGAGCACCGCCGTGTCTTTGTAGGGGCGATCGGCGGCAGTGATCTCTCGCGCCGGGCATTGGTAAAGGCCATGGTCCGGAGCGAGGAGGAGTGGCAGGCGGTCGCCTCCTTCTGCGAAGCAGTAATGCTAGCGAAGGAGGCGGGCGATCGCGTGAGGCAAAGGTCCTCACGCCGCAACCGCCGCCGGGATTCCGATCCCGATTTCCGGCCACCGTAGGCGTGGGCTTGCGGATGGCGAGTAATGGGTGGCTCGCCGTCCGACCGTCCGGTAACCGTCCGGACCGAGCCCAAGTCGTCGACGGCGCGTACTGTTCCACGCGCGCCTCAGAGAGATGTCAGCAAATCGTAGGGGCCCAGCAGGGTCGAAGCCTACTGGGGCCACGGGTAGTGTGAAAGCGAAACCCGGGGCCCCGGGATGAAGGCAAAGAAGGAACAGGAGTGGGTTTTTAGTCAGTAAAAGTCTGACACTATCTCCCGCTCCGCCCAAGTCATTAGATTATGATTTTTCCACCTAAAAAAAAAACTGGCCAGATCGTATAAACGTTAACATTTGATGATATGTCAATCCTCGTTTGGCCAAATCATTGATGTAGAATTTCAATGATAAAAAAAGGTCTAAAAAAAATATTTGGCCTATTTTCTTTAGACCTTTTATTAAGAAAGAAAGACGACGAAGATTGAAATATCACCAAACTTTAACGTTTAAAACGATCAGAGGGGCTATTGCGTACCTCTGTTGACAGTTCAAGTGATGATCACTTGTTAACAATGTGCATCATTGAACTGTCAAACAGCTAGTTTCGTATTGCCTATCTTCAGTGACCAACTGCAGTGACGTCATTAGCCACTGGTGCCTTTGATAGCCACCGTAACACGTTTTGACAGATGTTATTGTATCGATACTTTTAAAATTGCGATTGTGTAAGCTTTTGGAGCTGTATAATAGTCGATAAAATTTTAGAGTGGTCACAATAGTCACCGTAAATTTTTATAATTCACCACATATCCACCGTAGTTTGTTAGTCACTTGTGTGATACGTAATACCAATTTTATGAAATTGTCAGTTGACAACTAAGTTTAGTGTGCAACGAATGCTAGCCAATAGCCCCCCTGGTCAGTTTTACTTGGCCATTTCAAGAAGTGATCAATTTATATGATCTGGCCACGACATATACACAGTATCGGGTTGTGGAGGTCTGATAGGCAGTCGCTCCAAGTAAACACAGGTATTCAGCCGCATCAGGTTATACTGGAAGCCGACCCGAGCTAGTTGGGAAAAAGTTAGGGAGGCTGGTGATGAAACATCATAATCATTAGCATAGCATTAGCTTAGTCGGCCTTATAATGTTCCCACTGTTGGGACTCAGGCCTCCTCTCTAGGAGAGGGAATGGGCCGTAATCCACCACGCGGGCCCAGTGCGGGTTGGTGGATTTTTGGTTTTTGGTTCTAAGGCATGCCGGTTTTGAGAGCAGTGGAAAAGAAGAATGCTGAAAAAAAATGAAACACAAACATTTTCTATATAACATCTGCTATATTCAAAGCATGCATAAAAGGTTGGTGGATGTCACATGTCTTCGAATTTTTGGTTCTAGGACATGCCGGTTTCCTCACGATGTTTTCCTTCACCGTTTAGTAATATAATTATAATCAATAACTTGCCCATAAGATAATGTTATAATAATAACAGCGTTTATTAACAATTCATTACATTTTTAGGGTTCTGTACTTCAAAAGGAAAAACGGAACCCTTATAGGATCACTTTGTTGTCCGTCTGTCTGTCAAGACCCTTTATCGCGGGAACGCGTGGAGGTATCGAGTTGAAATTAAAACCATTTATTCAGGTCTGCGGTCCCTTGAAGCTGTGAAAAAATCAAACTTCTTAGTTAACGAAAAAAAAAAAGATACGGCTGTTTATGTCGCAAAAAACGTATATTTCGACACTCTCAAGTGAATCAAAATTCATAGGGTACTTCTCGTAGACCTAGAATCCTCAAATTTGGCATGAAGCAAGGTCTCACTGCACAAGTATAAAAAAAATCTAAAAACAGTAAATTTGTAGTTACGTTACAAAAAAAACATTTTTTGCGATTCAGAAAAATCTTCGAAACTCAATTCGGGAATTGAACTGTTTTCATAGGTAATAGTTTGTACGGAACCCTTAGTGCACGAGTCCTACTCGCACTTGTCCAGTTTTTTTGATGTAATTGATGGTTATTTGCCATTTGTATCTTACGACATCAGCACAAATTGTTTTTAACCGACTTCAAAAAGAAGGAGGTTCTATGTTCGACTGTATGTATGTTTTTTTTATGTATGTTCATCGATTTCTCGGTCAATTGTGGACCGATTTTGAAAATATTTTTTTTGATTGAAAGGACATCCGAGTTGGTTCCATAAAAATATTGTTATGATCTGATGATGAACTTCGAAGATATGGAATGGAACTCTTCATAGGATAGACAGCAGAACTGTCGTAACAAGTAAAATTGCTTTGTATAAGTATACGCGATGACTTTAAGTTTGATTCAGGGGTCCTTTTTAGTTGTGGACACAGGAACTTCATAATAAAAAACAATGTAACCTAGCAGTGTTTGGGTTAATTGGAATTGTCATGAGAAATAGGTACTCTGGTTATAAGTGTATCGCAAATTTTTATAATAGTTTTTTCTTTTCGTTATTTAACACCAACTTCCGCAAATAAAGTTGTTTTGCACTTTTTAGTGTTTTTTTTTTTACATTGAAGTCTGTTGTATTTTTATTTTGTAAAAAGTTTTTTATGCTATGTAACCTTCTCCAGTAATATAAAGTAGATTACTGGAAATGGTTGAAAAATCTGCCCTAAGTCAAGCCTTTTTCTAAGGGGGAAATCATCAAATTAATGACTCATTTGATGATTTCTCCCTGCTCTGGATGGACCGAGAGGGAGTATTAGACTTTTACGGACTAAAACCTACCTGTATGTGTGTGCGTGTGCCTAGTTGACCTTGGCGAGGGCCAAGCATCGGCCCTAACAGGCCTCGTCAATCTTGCTGACATTTCTTTGAAGTGTGCATGGAATACAACGCGCCGTCGACCTGAGCTTGATCCCTATAAGACGGCAAGCTACCCATTGTTCGCCGTCCTGGTAGTTGGGGACCGGGGTGTAAGGATTATCTTCTCCTCACGCTGCCCACCACCTCTTTTGCTCGCACTTACTGCTTTGCAGAAGGAGGTGACCGCCTCTCATTCCATCTCGCCCTGTACCATGGCCTGAACCAGGGCCGGACACGAAAGGTCATCGCCCTCGATCGTCGTCACGAGGACTCGGCAGTGCTCCATCCGAGCGAGGCGGACCTCCTCTATTTAATTTGAATTTAGTGGGTTACCTATTAAAATTTGGAGCCGAATCAGTGTCTATTTCTTACTGATAACAATCATTATCACGGTCAAACCATTCATTCTCCACATTGTGGTGTTCACGTGAGTATCACGAGAACACGTTACGCTCGTCATCAATGTGTCTATCTATTTTTTTTCTTTATCTAAATATGTTTACGATTATATAATTGGGTACTTTCCAGTTTTTATCTATGAACAATACTTTTTATTTATCCATTTATTTAATCGTAGGAGAATCAGACAGACATTGAGCCAATTAGAGGTTCTCACTGGTAGAAAGAGAAAAAGTAGTAGAAAACTTAAGATCACTAGCAAGCAAGATGAAAATGGTACATTGTGTAGTACATTGTTATCGGATTATCTATTGAATCTCAATTACACAGACACAGAGAAACTATTGGAAGTTTTAGTATGATTGTAAGGTTTAGTTCGTAAGTTGTTATTTCTGTTTACATGCCCTTGTTCATTAGTCTTGTTAAGTGATGACCCGAAACACAGGTTTTATAAACCTAGTTCGGGCAAGTCGCTACTTATACATAATTCTAGGTGTAAAGTTAATTTTCCTTAAGTCCTTAAAAATTGATAATTTAGTTATACTCGTAGTTATTCGTTGGGAATTAATATATCTATATTTTGTTTAAGATTTACTCGTGACATGTAACAATATTGTATAAAGATTAAATAATAGTAGATTATGTGACTAGGGGATAAAGCAGTGTCTTTAAGTCGCGGGCAGCATGTTGAATTCCGAACGAAACGAAGGTTGCTAATTTTAATCCCGAACGGTAGTGAGGGATTTATATAATTAACTCCCGAGCACTGCGAGGGAGTTAATAAAGAAACCTGAGTGAAGTGAGGAATTCAAGCCGCCCAAGACAAAGACAGCTTTATCCCCGTGTTGGATACTCTACTTTTTACACCTGCAAGATAATTAAAAGACAATTTAGTAAAACACATCATAAAATAGAGAAATATAAGTATTATTTACGAGTTAATCTTAACTATCACTCAAAATGTTTTGTGATTTGAAACAAACAAAATTCACTACTCAAAGATTCTATAGTTTAAATTTTCTATAACGCTCCCGCTTGTTCATTACTTTTTTTTAGAAACTTTTTTATTCTGTTTTTTTTTTTTTTCTTAGTGGCCAGTTTGAAATTTTACTAGACTTGTTTGGTGCACTACATTTTAATTCACATAATGCTGACGGTTTTTCACGTTCCAAATTCAAATCTCATTATTCCCTAGGGATCGCCCATACTACATTATCTCCCTAGGGACATAATGACTTGCTTTAAGTGATGGTTGTATGACGTATAAAAGGGCATTATCGAGCAGGTGGTGTAAAAAGATTATTATTATTATTTTGATACAAGTGCAGAAAGTTTGGAGTTTTGTTATGAAGCCGAGGGCTGCAGTGACAAATTTACACGTGTATCAAACGACTTTTTTCAATACACTTACGAAATGAATAAACGGGGGTTGACCGGCGACTCAAGAGGGTCAACGCGCGCCCAGCCCGATACGATAAATGTAATAAAATTGTGGCGGAGGAGAGCACGGGCACTTTTCTGCACTAGTGCGGAAAACAGTCTATTCCGTGCCTAAAAGCGGTGGGATAAGAGCGGGTTTTCGAGTAAGTGTAGGTATTGAAAAGAATATATCAGTTAAGTAATTGGTACAAAGCACTTTTAAAAAAGTCAGCATTCAGCCGAGTGCGTGCAGAATAAATAAGTTTCGATGGAGTCCTTACTCGCTCGCACCGTAGGGGCCCAGCAGGGTCGAAGCCTATTGGGGCCATGGGTTCGCTTCTGAATGGAATACCCGGGCCCCTGGAATACAAGGCAACGAAGGAACAAAGGAGTGGGTTTAGTCAGTAAAAGTTTGGCTCGCCCTCCCGCGCCGCTTAGCATAGTAGCATAGTCGGCCTTATAATGTTCCCACTGTTGGGACTCGGGCCTCCTCTCTAGGAGAGGGAATGGGCCGTAATCCACCACGCGGGCCCAGTGCGGGTTGGTGAATGTCACATATCTTCGAATTTTTGGTTCCAGGACATGCCGGTTTCCTCACGATGTTTTCCTTCACCGTTTTGAGAGCAGTGATGATGAAATAAATTACACAAAGTAATGCGCCTGGCTGGGTTTGAACCCGCGACCTACAACTCCGTAAGTCAGGGCCATTACCACTCGGCCACCACTGCTCTGCTTAAGAACCGGAAAAGTCATTGACTGATTTCCCACCTAAAAAAAAAAAATAACATGTATGAGTTAATCCTGTGTTTCTTTTATACTAAACTAGATAATTGCTCCAGCTTTGCATGGGTGATACAAATCTTTGAAAATTACGGTTTTCAACAGGCAAAGGTTCCAGGTTCAAGGTTCAGTCATGGATATCCGTGGTTCCAGTCCTTCGATGTACGCGGTATAAACGACGAGGCGAAACTCTTAGTCCGGACCGTAGAGGTATCAACAAACGTTTGGTTAAGGTTACAGGACACTCGCGGTACGTCGGATTGTCCGATGGTAGAAAGGCATTACAGCTTCGCAGAAAGAGGCGACGGCATCGGCATAAAGGGCCTATTAGACTACGCGACATCGACTAAGACTGTCTGAATATCGAGTAGTGTAATAGGCCCTTTACTTTAGTGCTACAATCGTTAAGTATCTCAAAACTAGTAAGAACCAGTGTAAGCCAATGGAACATCCAAAATTACGATGATTTCACCGTTTTAAGGTGAACGCACACTAATCTGAGCCGAACGCGTCGAACTCATAGAAAGAAAATAATTTCAGGATCCTTTAAAAGAAATCCTATTCTCTATTCCCCTCTATACCTTTATATCCTTTCCTTCTTTTCTTTTTTTTCTTTCTTTCTATTATTCCCCTTTTCCCTTTTTATTCTTCTCCTATTTTGGTGTAGGTACAATAAAGTTTTATTCTATTCTATTCTATTCTATTCTATTCTATTCTATTCTATTCTATTCTATTCTATTCTATTCTATTCTATTCTATTCTATTCTATTCTATTCTATTCTATTCTATTCTATTCTATTCTATTCTATTCTATTCTTATAGGAGGAGAGTTTTGTTTCCAATTTTGTACCATGAGCTTAACGCTCAGTATGATTGTATTCCTGCTAAGAGCTGAGAAAGAATGAACGATTTTAAAGATTTTGTCTATTCCCTGCCAAAACAGAAAAGATATGCGCTATATTGATCTGTATAGCGTTGTCTCTTTCACATGTTTGTTGTTAGAATCGCTATATTGAATTTCATCGTGAACCAATAACAAGGCATCTTTTGAGTTAAATATATTCTACATTTAACTCAAAAGATGCCTTGCTGAAATATATTTTTAAAAGGATCTATGTAACTTTCATAAAAAAGACGTAATAACTTTCAAGATTTTACATTAATAAAGTAGAAAAAGAATTTAAAAAAATGCGAGCGATCATAACATTCGGAATTCTAAACGTTTGTTTACATTAACAAAATTCTTATCAATGTTGATTTGTTGAGTGCGAACCGATTTTGAAATATTAAAATAAAGTGCTTAAATTTAGAGTAATCTGTCTTCAAGTGGTTAGTGTTCGAAGCGGATAATTGAACCCACAAAGTATAATGCTTATGTTCAGTGGCGTGCCTAGGGTTTCAAAATAAGGCAAGCCCAATAAAATTTTAACCGATTTCAAAAAAAGAAAGTTCAGTTTTCGACTGAGTATGTAGGTACCTACGTATGTATCATCGCAATTTTCTCACAAACTACTGATTAGGTACAATAAATTAAAAGCCCAAAAGACAGTCATGAATTTCATATAAAATTATATCTGAGAATCAAGCACAGTTGTTTTCTATGACTAACATCGGGGGTTTCGTCAATAATAATTGAAACAAATTTTGTTTGCCTAACTTCGTAATCGATGCAAGTTTGCATCACATCGGCTACGGAATGAATAATATCGTTTTGAATTTTGTTAGATAAATAACTCGGCCCCGGTTTGTCACTTTTCTAATGCTGCATATGCTTTTCTAAAACGACATCGTATTTTGAAATTAACGAGACCAGTTCTAAAAAATTGCCTTTATTTTTGAATATTTAATTTCGTTATTTTAAAAAGTCGCTAGTTTATATTGTTGCTAAATCTTAAAAAAAGTTTCCAAACTCGTTAAAAATCTCCAAGATCTCACAACGTCGCTAAAACGGCAACACTGCAGAGTTGGCAAGGTGACAAGATCACGCATACGCGAGCAACTTCATACGAATGCAACTTCATACGAATGCCCGGCTTAAATCTTCCATACTGATCGATTTGTAGTCGCATAAAGTTCTAACTCGTTATACGGCACATCGCTATAAGTGAGAAAGTGACAGAGATAGTATTTGAAAGCCCGGTAAAAGCCGGTACGTGTAAGCGAGATAGATATAGCTCTCAAGTAGATGCTGCCAATGCGAAACTCTGCGCGCGCTGTGTGTGTGGCATAGGTAGATACTTTGTGTTATTTTGATAAGAATTAAAGCGCGCGAACTTTTAAATAGTTCGGGTTTGATATTGATTCTCTATCGAGCATTTTAGTAAGGCATGCCTGGCTTTTCTGCTTGTATGAAGGTACCGCCACTGCTTATGTTATGATTGAAATTTATTGTACATGGACATGAAATCAAGCTAAAGTTAAACAGTGTTGTTGTTCGTGCACTATTGGACTCAGTGTTATCTGCTTCCAGAGACTCAAAAAATTCACAATTATGTTCGTCATCTAAAATACAATAATAACTTAATAACCCACGTATGCACTAAAATCACCAGAAATAAGTTTTACTTACTTTTCAACACACTTGCTCAGAAAGTGACTCTTATTGCACTGCACTTAGGTATATAATGGCACTCGTTACCAAACTGTGACATTTTGATTACAATTACTCACTAGTGCTATAATGTAGTTAAAACCTTTTTGTTCAACCTCTTTGTTCGCAAAACTGAATTCGAATAAAATTCCCATTAAGTTATTGCGTTCAATAGTATATAAATTAGTATTTTACTTCGCGCCGAAACTGAAATGCAATTCTATTATTGTTCACATAATGTAGTAATATTTTCATTACGGGTCAAAGGATTCGCAAGTTTAGATATATATAAAAAAATACAATCAATGTATCCTGGCAACACCATCGCGTCTAGATGTCACTTATTTTTTTTGCGGTAAAAGTTTCGCATGGAAAAAACTTTATCCTATCTAATTATTCATTTAAGATACATGGAATAGTATTTTTTTAGCAATTTAACAAAATCCCAAGTGATACATCTTATTATTCATTTATAATACATGAAATAGTTCCTTCTTTAGCAAAATAACAAAATTTCAAGTGATAACCTATAAAGTGTATTGTGCAATAACGAATTTCAGTGTCGAATTTAAGCCTTGAATCTACAATCACACAGGATGAAGAACCGATATCCAGCAAAAGCCAAAGCACTAAGTGATCATAGCGAGTACTGCATCTCAGACTTACAAGTCGAAACCTTGCTCAATCTTCAATCAGGGTACGAGATACCATTAGCGAAGTTGTTTTTGCACGCTAACTGATTGGAAGCTGCCAGACTGGTACGTGATGCTCTTAGCGGTTTATTCTACGTTGCTAGTCTGAAAAGGCCCCTGAAACCTGTCATCGAGGACGCGATCCTCATCGGGCAATGGCGGAGGCACTAAGTGATCATAGCGAGTGCTGTTTTTCGGACTTGCGAGTCGAGGCCTCGTTCAATCTTCAATCAGGGTACGAGATACCATTGGCGACGTTAATTTTTACGCGCCAACTGATTGTAAGCTACCAGACTAGTACGCGATACTCTTGGCTTCGTTACTCTACGTTGCTAATCTGGTATGCATCTGTTATAGCAGGTGAGTCCCATTCATTTATAATCCAAAGAACAAAAATGGCAAAAAGACTAAGTTCGACGTGCTCCACTTTATCAGTGCCTATAAAGGTCACGAGAAGGCCAAGTTCATACTACCCATCTGTGTATTATTAATTCGTGTAAAAACAGTACACCACCTATGTGTAGATCGCTACAAAACATTCAAACTCCTTTAGTGAATACGAGATATTCCAAACCACCATAAGGTGGCAAGTTATACTGCCTAATATGTAAATTATAAACTTTCCAAAGTAATGCTAAAGAATACGAGATATTCCAAACTGTCATAAGTTAATCCAATGTACCTAGCCGGATTGCCGGTAGATACCCACCTGTGTCCAGTTGTTGGACTAGAAGCCAACCCAAAACCATGGGAGAAGGCAAGGCAGAATTATTGACACCCTCACCGGCTACAATGCTGGTGGAAAATACTGCCATAGTGCGAGCATAACGGTGGCCGATTATCAAACCTATTTTTTGCTGAGTTAAATAGTAAAGACCTATTCAATAGAAATATTATTATTTCCTTATGGTTATGTTGTACACTGACCTGCAATATATTCAAAATAATAAAAACGAAAACAAACCATGGAACACGAGATGTTCACAATGATATATATCTAAGCACTAAGTGACATGAATACTTCATCAACAATTTACAAATGATATGTTCACATAAAGCAACAAATATCAGTAAGTGTTGATTATGATATGACTCCATGTAATAATATCTATGGAAAATCTTGATATAATTTAAACGGATTAAATTCATAGGTACAGCATATCATTCCACATCCTCAGTATTTAAGCTTATAGTAAAAACCTTGCTCAAAGAGCATGTAAGCTAACTTTTAAGGAACCAAAACCTAAAGAAATCGCAGGTTAAGTCCTCTGCTGATACCAGCAGTCCTGAATAAAATTATAAGGTTCTAAAGTTTCAATACCAGAATTACAGGAACTCCTCACAGGCTCGAAGAACCCGTGCACCAGCACCTTGGAATACTTGATGTATGACACCAATGCCACAATTGGTGTGGCCACCCGCTGGGCTGAGCGGTTTGAGGAAGCTACCATTGATTTTAAGAAGTAACTTCTCACTGTTGAAAGCAGAAGGGAATAATATTGACGGGCAAAACCACCAGCCCTACTTACTTATAATCACCCCAAGGGAGTAAGTCAGCAATAAACTTATAATGATATACAACAACTAAATAATGAAATATGTGCTGATATATTTGTAAATAGTTGTTAGAACAAAATGGTATGAGGTATCTACCTTACTCGTACTTAATGCCTAAATCACTCAATAAACTAAAATTCAATATAAATGAATGTCAAATTACACAAACCGTGTACGCCTGCTATTGACATAATTGCACAGAACTAAACCTAAATTCAAATCTTTTGTAAAAACTTACCTGGTTGGTGCTCCTAATAAATGAATAAACAGGGAAATCTTTGTTGTAACAAAACAGAAATAACAAGATTCAGATTTAATTTGATCTGCACTGGTATAACATTTCCAGTAGCAATTGTCTTATATTGACAATATTTTCTGTGTTCAAAGCAAATATTGTATGGAGGGAAATTGCCTTATTATAGGGAATACCTAGGAACAAGCTTCCCATGACTAGACAACTGGCCTTGTCATGGAAACATTACTTCTGATGCATTTGGCACATAAGGGCTCTCATGCCACGGGACACAAAAAGTGTGCACCAAAGCAACTTGTTTCACAAAGGACTCACTTCTATGACAATCAAAAAATCTCACTGCGCTTAATAGAAAAATTACTTTGCAGTATACATGACTCCTGAACTTAAAAATTTAACATAAAAGTAGACAACTATCTACCACTTGGTAAAGAAATGTAATGTTAGATTTTATGTTAGATCATTCAGACATTCCCAAAACATGCATGGCATACCCACCAATTTTGGAACAGGGATGGTTTGCTGAACACAGTTTAATATCATGCCTATAAGCCTATAATTATGTATCCTATAAGTCATATGGTGAAATTATGGCTTCTCTCTACTTTGTTAGGTTGTCACTGTCAAACAGTGTCAGAAATGCAATAGACAACTTTGTCTACGGTGCAGCTAAAACCCGGTCCACACATGACCTACAGTAAAACTAGTCTTTTCTTTGGCTGATACTTTTAAATTTATTTCATGTTTATCCAGGTAGAATAAACATATCTTATCTCCTCTTTATTCTCTAAAATAGCTAAGTGGGACTGAATGTTCAAAATACACTTACTTAATTGAGGCAATGAATTACCCCATTTGAATTACTAGTATCATCAAAACTATAAGTACTTAACTTACCAATACAAAAGTAAAATTGCATTGAAACAAAAAGGGGGGGGGGTGTATGCTGGGGACCAACTAGTGCAACAGGTCCTCGTGAAAAGTCAGTGACCATACAACTTCTCTAGGTATCTAGTCCCTAGCAGGAAGTTCATTCCATCGACATGACATAAACCCCTCCCTCAAGAAACAAAGTTTCTCGTTACATATAACATAAACTGTGACACAAAAATACTACTGTGATGACAGAGAAAGACAATCGCATTAACTTCCATTTCGGGAGGCACAAAAAAATGACATAAAATGGTCTTCATAAGTATAAAATAATTGTATTTACATATATTTAGATAGACCCATATGCATATACATACAGGTATATACAAGTATACACATACATGCTGAAATAAACGTTAGTATACTAGCTGTATCATGCAGTAGAGAAAAAAAAAAAAAAAAAAAATTGTAATAATAATAATATTACCCTATTATCTTTGTTCTCCATATGTCGCAACAGTTTTTCAATAACCGGGGGTTGTCCTTGGGTGCACTAGCATAGCGCGTACAGGGATAATCGTCGGTTGGTATCATGTTCCATTATAATTGTCTAAAGGGCCTCTGCGAGTTGGCTTCGGCTCCTCGTACGCCTCCCAAAGGTCCAGGACCTCAGGGTCCTGAGATAAATAAAATATATAATAATAATAATAATTTAATATAATAAAATATAATTTATATGTTATGTTAAATGAACAAACGGAATAATAATAATAAAATCGATAAGCTAGACTTCCATACCAGTCACCTACAATGTCAACACAAATATAACTTAGATGTGAATAGATACTTATCGTTTGAAACGAAAATGATGAATGTGATAATATATAATGCATGTACCTAATTGCATTGCCTAATGCAAGGCTAATTATATGATGCATGTAATGTAATTACATTACCCCCAGTGACATTTAAAACATCACTATGGTATGATAAAAACAACTAATGAGATTATTCTGCTTCAATACATTTCAACAAATTGTCTTTGTGTTAAGTGGGAACAGCAGTATTATAAAACCAAAGTAACTTTTTGTCTGATTACATTTAGTAATAATGACCTTGTAATATAGCCGACATCAACGGCTAGGTACAGGGGCGCTGGCTTTTAGAAAACCCCATGGGTGCTCATGCTCATTTGATGGACTCGAAAAAGTGGCGAAGTGTGAGAAGAAAAATGCACACTGATCAACCGACAAATAAATAAATGTCCTACTTACATACTGCGTACCTAATTACTAATTATGTTCGATAAAAATATAAAATGAAATCATTTTATAAAAATGAAACTAGTTTTTAGTATCAAGAAATATTATAATGTAACCGTAACCTAAAAGGCGATTACTTATCTGTTTCTTGATGTCTATTCTCAGGGGTGCTCGGCACCCACTGTTTATTTCTCATAATCGGCGCCCCTGGCTAGGTACATATAACGATGATGTACAAATAACCAAGTAAGTACTAAAATATACTGAGAGTAATGATATAATATTTCTAAAATAAGCTAGTAAGTCATAAGTGACTTTCATTAAGAATAATCCAATTAATTACAATACACGTCTCACACCGTGGTATTATAACTGCCCCTGTTGAAGATAACATGCTTCTCATCTAAATCAGTTGCCTATCAATGAATGAAATATATTTTTACAATACGAGAATACTTGTCACACAATACTTTAAAAAAATGAACGGATAGTCTAGTCAACACCTTGGGACACTCCCAGCAAGAACGTATGACTGTAGCGAAAAAAAAAAAACCTTAGGGAAAACTGAAATCAACTCATATCTTACTATAAAAAGAAACCGCACTTGAGTTGATAGTACCAGTACTAACAATAGCGTAACAATTAATTATTGCAGCAAACTCTAAACATCTACATTATGTGAACAATAATAGAATTGCATTTCAGTTTCGGCGCGAAGTAAAATTGGGAATCAAACGAGCTTACCTGTTAAGCGAAGTCTTGATTCTAATTTTATGAGCGCCGAAACTGAAATGCAATCACCCACCCACCACTAGTTAATAGCCCCAAAGCTGCAATAATTAACCTACCTAACTCACAGTTATCCTTACAGGGAAATAGTGAATGTAAGTATGCGGTAACAAGTCTGTCCAAAAGACAGCTTGTTCCTTGTCCTATAATCTCTAAAGTAAGTGACATCTAGACGCGATGGTGTTGCCAGGATACATTGATTGTATTTTTTTATATATATCTAAACTTGCGAATCCTTTGACCCGTAATGAAAATATTACTACATTATGTGAACAATAATAGAATTGCATTTCAGTTTCGGCGCTCATAAAATTAGAATCAAGACTTCGCTTAACAGGTAAGCTCGTTTGATTCCCAATCTTACTTACTTATTTCATCTAATTTACAAGTTAAAATGGACTAATTTAACTTGTATAAACGATCTATTTAATAAAAACATTTAGTAAATAAATCGTACATTGAAATGAAATTTGTTTTTTTTGTGGTCTATGGCCGCTATTATAAGATGCGCGCGGTTTTTGGCGTGATTTTTGTAGAAAGACAATGAGAGAGCGAACGCCGGCGTTCGCTTGGGGTTTAATGAATTGTTTTGATTTGTCATGGTACGAAAAGCATAAGTAAGATTAACACAGTACTGCTATATGAGCTTGTGGTCGCCCTCAATGTTATGAACCCATATTCTTGTTTCCCTTTGATGTATTTCACTTCCTCCATCTTCGATTAATAAAGCACTGACAATAAAAACCTCGTCAAGATCCATCACAAGTCACGTGTAATTTCAGCGCGACTGGTGTAAAGGAAATAAAAACGATTCTTTCGGTGCGGCGAGGCCTTTCTTCTTGACTTCGATTCGATCGACGCCTTCGGCCCTGTGCGATCACCTTTAGGGAGTAATTTGCATCCACCATTCACCTTCGTTGCACGGAATACCCTAATCTTGTTCCCAAAGCTATCCAATTACGAAGACAGTGACACAATGGTCGTCTATTTATATATCGCTTGACATTTGAACTCAACATGGCCATGGCCCATGGCTCTGATTCCTATCACGGTTCACACTAATATTATAAAGACAAAACTTTGTGTAGCGTAATCATAAGCATAGCACAATCAGCTTTAAAATGTTCGTACTGCTTAGGCCTCTTCTTCTAGAGTGGGAATGGGCCGTAATCACGGATATCTATGGTCGTAATCCACCACGCGGGCCCAGTGCGGATGGGTGGATGTCACTTATCTTCGAATTTTTGGTTCTAAGACATGCCGGTTTCCTCACGATGTTTTCTCTTACCGTTTTGAGAGCAGTGGTGATGAAATATAATAATATAATATAATATAATATTCACACAACTATCACACAACGCCGTCTAGTCCCAAGCTAAGCAGAGCTTGTGTTATGAGTACTAGACAACTGATAAACATACTTAAATATTTCTAAATACATACATATTATAGATAAATTACACCCAGACACAGAACAAATGATTGTGCTCATCACACAAACATTTGTCCGGGGTGGGAATCGAACCCACGACCTCCGGCATAGCAGTCAGGGCCACTAACCACTAGAACAACAGGCCAGTATAAATTTATTACATTTATTAATAAATAAATTTATTACATTCAGTTTTGCGCCTGGCTGGGTTTGAACCCGTGACCTACAACTCGTAACCCGTTACCACTGGGCTACCACTGCTCTAAACTTTTTGTGCATGTTTGTTACTCCTTTACGCTTAAACAACTAAACGTATTTGGATGAAAAACATTAGCACACGGGTAGACTTTTATGTCCTGGAATAGCACCTACATAGGATACTTTTTATCCCGGGAGTAGATACGTTCTTTTGGGATAATAGCCTATTTTAACGCGGGCGATGCCGCTAGCATTTTAATAGTAGATTATGTGACTAGGGGATAAAGCAGTGTCTTGAATTCCGAACAAAACGAAGGTTGCTAATTTTAATTTATATAATTAACTCCCGAGCATTGCGAGGGAGTTAATAAAGGAACCTGAGTGAAGTGAGGAATTCAAGTCACCCAAGACTAAGACAGCTTTATCCCCGTGTTGGATACTCAACTTTTTACAGCATCTGTGAGATTATTAAAAGACAATTTAGTAAAACAAATCATATATTACAGAAATATAAGTATTATTTATCACTCAACATGTTTCGAGATTTGAAACAAACAAAATTCACTACTAGATTCAATAGCTATAGTAATATTCAATAGTATAATAGCTCCCGCTTTTTACCCAACTTCAAAAAAAAGGAGGAGGTTATCAATTCGGTTGTATGTTTTTTTTTTAATTGTTTTTTATGTGTGTTACCTCAGAATTTCGTCGTTTATGGACCGATTTTCAATTTTTTTTTCCTCTTAGAGGATATGCTTTCCAATCCAGTTCTGATGATGGGATCCATGAGGAATCGAGGGAACTCCTCAAATGTTATATGGTGATTTTGGTATTTTCATCGAGAACTTAAGCATTTACAGTCAAAAAGTAACATTTGATGAAGTGGAACTGATGAAGAAGACCAAAAATGGCCAATTACGGAACTTCATACTCACATAGATATCACAATGAAGATACTTAAGCGACTATGACAATACAAATAAATAAATGGTTCTAAATAGTTATGTGGAAAATGGTATCATCGAAGTGAACTGATGATGGAGCCGGAAGGTAGGCACTGGAACTCCGTAATTAATCAATGTAACCTAGCCGTGTTTGGGCTTATTAGAATTGTCATGAGATGCACTTTGGCTATGTTAGTCGGTGTTAAATAAGAAACAAACAATATCGAGAAATACCAACTTCCGAAATTAAAGTTAATTTGATCCTTTTAGTGTTTTTTTAGTGAAGTCGGTTATTTGTTGTAAAAAGTTTTTCATTACTTTTTTTTTCGAAACTCGTCAGTAAGCACGACCACGTTTTATTCTGTTTTTTTTTTTTTTTGTTAGTGGCCAGTTTGAATTTTGAATAAACTTGATCGTACTTACATTTTAATTCCGGTTTTTGACGTTCCAAATTAAAATCTCATTATTCCCTAGGGATCGCCTATACTGCATTATCTTCCTAGGGACAGAATGACTTGCTCTAAGTGATGGTTGTATGACATTTAAAAGGGCATATTCGAGCAGGTGGTGTAAAAAGCATATTATTCTGTCTACCCGTCTACCCACACTTTTATGCTCGGCGGCTAGGGTTGCCAGGTCTTGAAACCACCGAAAAGCCGGACAGACTATCCTATTTAGCCGGACATTTGGTCAAAAAGGCCGACATTTTTTTTTAAGTCTAACATGACTTTTTAATAACAATAAAATTCATTTTTTTTTAATTCTAATGAAAAAACTATAAAGTTAAGTGATGTAATTGCTAGACTAATTACATGTCCGCTTTGCTTGTGCTAGCGGTACAAGGTAAGGCAGAACTCAAATGACAATTCTAAACAAAATGGTCAAATTTAAAAAGCCTAACAAAAGCCGGACTCCGCCTGATTTAGCCGGACACGCAACTAGAAAGCCTAACCGTGTCCGGTTTTATCCGGACGCCTGGCAACGCTATCGGCGGCCATGTTTTTGCTTGGCGGACAATGCGGACATATTTGTGCTTGGCGGACAATGCAGACATGCTTGTGCTTGGCGGACAAGTTTGTGCTTGGCGGACATGTTTATGCTTGGCGGATATGTTTGTGCTTGGTGGACATTTGTGTGCTTGGCTATCGGCTTCCAATAAAATCAGATGCAGCTGAATACCTGTATTTTATATGGAGCTCGCTGACACGATATTCCTTGGCAATTGAGAGAAAATTTATCTATTTAGTAACAAACTAGTTTCTATAGTGTCGTGACATGAACTCACGCACGATTTTTGCAAGTTATGCCGAAATTACATCATATAACCAATGATAACAAATTCTTTGCCAGAGCTGTTTACTGCCCTTCCCTCCGTACCACGAAACAGACAGCACCCAGTTTGTTACTATCGCTAAATCGTAATCAACAATTGTATCGTGGTACAGCTCCCTCCGTACCACGCAACCGATAGCACCCGGCCTTACTGTCGTTTTAGTTTTAATCAACAATAGTATCGTGGTACAGGTTATAATCAGATGCAATATTACTCAGCCAGAGTTGCGGTCGCCGAAGCAAAACACAGCAACACCAACAGCATTACCGCGCCGCGCGCCGACTGGGAAGGACGAGAATCCCCCGCTGTTTTTTGAAAATAGAATAGAATTTATTTTTACATAAGTAATTTTTTTTTGTTCAATTGTGCCAGTGATAAAAAGAACAATGATTTTTTTAAGCGTAGTGGTTTGTTTTATGTGTGTGAATTCTTTGATGGCCAGTGAGGTGAGAATATTTAAATATTTCTGTTTTAAACGTAAAAATAATAATTAGATAATTTTCAAACAAAAAAAAACTGTAGCGGTTGCTAAATTAATTAAATTAGGTACCTACTTAACTAGAACGTGGGTAGAAAAACAATTAAAATTACCGATTCAAAGTTTTTTACGCATGATTTATATTCCTATGAAAAGAAAATCCTTGAAAGGCTTAAAATAAAGCACCAAATAATAACCATATTTTATATTCAGTATATACCTACCTACCTACATATCTTGATGACAGCTAATAAATCAATGGTCTTTTTTTAAATTTAAGCGATTTAAATGCAAATCTAAGATATAACATAGTAACATTGACTTAGGTAGGTACCTAGGTATTCACTTTATATTTTGTCAGTTAAAAATGCTATGAAATAATACCTACCTAGCCGAAAATATTTATTTTTAATTACGACCCAATATTATTGAACTTGCACTGTTATACTGCTTATTAAAACATATGCACAAAAACGCCTAGCATTCATAGAAACCTAAAAATAAAATTGACCAAAACAAAAGCTGTATAAATATAATACCAACTTTTCAAACAAAGCTTCCCCGATCATGCGTTCCCCGCGTGTTGTTGCTCTGTCTCTTTCTTACGCGCGCGTTATCGTTCATTGTTGTTGTTCGCTCTCGCTCTAGCGAAGGAATCTCCCGGCGGCGGCGCCCTATTTCTTTTAAATTTCGAAGTTGATACCATAGTTTGTGCCATAGTCACGTAGGCTCGTTTTTATTTGGAAGAGATTCATCATAATTGGTGACATAAAAACACGCTGTTGCTGGGTCTAAAATGCATTGTGCGGGTATGGAGACGTAATTTTGTATCCATGGACGGGGTGCAATACAATATTAATACATTAATGAGCTTTTCAAGGGATTCTTTTTTTTGTTATAGGTATTACATTGTTATAATTTGAGTACTTAGTAAGTTTGTGGAGCGTGTAGGCTTTTGGTTTTCTTTTTATACCTTCGAAAATTTAATGAAATTATTCAATATTGTTTATTAGCTTCTGCTATTAGTTTTGCACGCCAATGTCCAATTCCAGGACATAATCTGTCTGTGTGTAAAGTTTCATATAAATTTGTTCAGCTGCTAAGACGTGAAGAGATAACACAGATGGACATACAGAATTATTTTTGATTCGACCAATATTTTGTACCTAATTGAAATTTGGGTCAGGTACAAAATAAATTATGAACTGCTCTGAATTTGCTCAATTTTCACATGTTATTTTTAACAAAACACACTCTTGGTCTTTAAATTTGAGAGCTTTTCAGAATAAAACCATAACTTCTCCCACCGCAATACTATTTCGGTTATCATCAGGTGAGATAGTGGCATTGCCATAACTAGCCTTTTATACGCCCGTTGCGAGCTTCTATAACTGCGCCCCTAGAAAAAAGTAGATACAATACTAACAAAAAGGTCTAGGTATAATTTTTTTGCGCCTACCTTGGACTGCGCCCTGGCACCGCTGGCATCGCCCTAGTTACGGCACTGGATAGTGGTCAAACACGAGCCTATCAATAATAAAAAAAAACAATTTCAGTACCTAACACAATATTAATATTCTTTGTTCCAGACCTACAAAGCAGGTGTGCTGCACCTTCAACACAAAGAACTGAGCGAGTTGTCACCTTTCATCCACAATGCTGGTGACAAGGTGAGTCATAATAACAAGAATATCTTAGAATAGAAATGTCTTTGCACTGTCTGCTATCGTGCAAGTAAAATTAGTAGACTAATAATATTTAATTTTATAATAAAGGCAGAAATTATACCTACGACAGAAGTGGTCTAACTGTAACAGCTCCAACTTATGAGTTGTAGATCGTGGGTTCAAACCCAGTCAGGCATATTACTCTGTGTAATTTATTTCATCTCCACTGCTCTCAAAACGGTGAAAGAAAATATCGTGGGGAAATCGGTATGTCCTCGAAGACATTTGGCGTCCACCAGCCCGAGTGATGGATTACGGCCCATCTTCTCCTAGAGATGAGCTTTGAGTCCCAACAGTGGGAACATTAACAGGATTACACCTAATGGTTTTAACTTACAGGGAATTGCAAATTTGTTATTTTCCTATGATGCATCAAAATTGGTTATTAAATGAAGCAGCAATTAGCATTTCAATTATTGGTACGGGGAAGAGTGGGGACATGATGGGAACAACTCGTTATCTCTTTTGTACGCTTGTAATCTAATTGCGGTGACGTCACATTTTAGCGTTTGCATCCTTTTTTCAGTTACTTGACACTTTGACAGTTACCCCTTCCACCAGATTTCAAAGGTGTCAAACTTAATTTTGAACTGATATATGACAAATTATTTCTGTTTACCATAAAATTACTTTTTTATACATTTAATAAAGTTACGATAAGAAACAACCTATAAAAATGTAGACCACAAACCATTATTGGTTGAAGCAGTGGAACAAATAAGGCCGAAAAGTGTAACGGCAATTTTTTTTTACTTATTTTTTTTTTTATTGGGGGATTTCTTTGCCCAGCTGTGGGACAGTATAGGCTAGATATAATAATAATAATATTTTTTTTGCGATTATTTGAACATCTGGTCAATTAGCCCTAAGAACATCAGGACATTTGGGTGTAGTGTTTGTATTATTATTTTTCATGGCTTCGAAAATACTAAAGATTCTGCTAGAATAACGTCTGCGCTGTTTTTCTTTTTTTTTTGCACACGACTTCTTATTTTGTTGCGCAATAAAAGTACTTAAAAAAATATGGACTGTCATAAAAAGAAATGGGTTTGTAATCTGTCATCATGTAATCTTTACAGCAAATCTATAACATAATTATTTCGTAATGCAGTATTATAATTGACTGGTTTCGCATACAATGCGTTCCAAATAAGAATAGGAATGACGCCATGTTGTGACGTCACGTCATACTGTCAAATCTCAAGAAATTGGGCAAAATTGAAGAACTCAGAGATGAGCAAAATTGAAGAACTGGATTCTGATTAAACTATTTTCGTTCATAGTTCGTAAATAAATTAAATTTTAAAATTTTCTTGTTTTGTTCACCATAATAATTCTTCAATTTGACAGTATGACGTGACGTCACTACCTGTCAATCGATCCTATTCTTATTTGGAACCCATTGTACCTACCTACATCGCCTGAATAAGGGCGGTGGTTACTTGACAATAAATATAATATAATCAGCAGCAAATGTTCCAACAAAAAAACAACTTTAGGCTCCCGTAAAAAGGCGTGACTCCAACTTAACGAGGTCACGCAATAAAGCCTTTTTTTAATTATCCTAAAATTGTTCGTTATATCAAGACAATCGTGTTTGAAAATGGAATAAAACAAATAATGTAGCAAGGGCACGTCATTGCACCTGCTTTCGGGATCCTCTACTTCGTTCGTCTCTGTGGTGCTTCTCCAGTCACCTGAATAGGAGTATCAGGGATGAAGCATGTTATATAATGTACGATAATAATGTTTTCCAAACACTCTCGTGTAACATATTCTTATTTATAAACAGCGAAGAAAATCAGTGATAACCTTCCGGCATTCAATAATTCAAAGGAATAACATATCTAAGTACATTATTGTTTCTTTTATGAACCACTGGGGACGCATTTTCTGAAATTTTCTTAAAAAAAAAAAGAAAATTTCAGAAAATGTAAATCTCGTCCTGACAATTACAAAAAAAAAAAAAATACAAAAAAAATCCGAATCGGTCGACCCGTTTTTTTTACACGTAGGTATTTTTTTTTAATTAGCTGACCCGACATTCTTTGTCCTGTCTTAGCAATCAATTGTCAAACGGTTTTCTAATTTGCACATTTTTCTTTCCTTAGGAACCTTCTTCTGACTATAACAAACACAACAAATAACCCTTCTTGCAGTCGGGTACAAAACAATAAGCGAAATTAGTCCAGCAGTTCACGCGTGATATCGTTTTTTTTATTTATTTATTTTATTAATTTGTTACATCAAGAATCTTATATTACAAACAAAAATACAAACATACAAATCTTCCTAAATAAAGAATTTTCGACTGTCATGGCGGCCCAAACGTCAAAATTCAAATCAGGAACGTTTTCATAAAAAGCGTGAAAAGCACGCGATGCAAACGTGGAAAACTCGAATTCGGATACATGTTCGTAAATAAACATCAGGCGTTGGTTAACAGCTGATAGGTCAATGCCCAAGATGCATGATCGAAATACTTGAGATTTCCGCGCATCCTCCAATACTATAATTGGGATTTGAAGTTTTTCTTCATAATGTCTACTGATTGTAATCTATAAGGTATAATTTAGGTATAATAATATAGTATAAATTAGGATTTTTTATACCTACTACGACTCATTAACATAATTATGTCTCTATTCATAATTAAAAACATTTACATAAAATTCTCAACAATATTTTTTTTCCAGGGCCTTGATATTCTGGTTCTACCTCCACTGGAGCCTACAGCTAACTACGATGAGGTAAGAGCCTAAAAAAAAACAACTTTTAACAGTTATTACGCTTATTACTTTTACAGTTTTTACGGCATATTTTTCAAATATTTAACTGTCTAATAATAGTAAAAAAAGCATTGGCATTTTTTTTTTACTAAAATAATTTTAAGTTCAGCTACTAACATGGACAATGATAGAGTTTTATGTTCAGCCACTAACATGGACAATGGACCTTCAGTCAGTTATCAAAAGACTAGTATGAGCCCACCTTAGGAACAAAAATCACGTTCACTTATGCCTGCTATCCGACCATGCAGTCCCCACGTGTTATTGCTCCGTCTCTTTCTAAATATGCATTGTTGTTCTTCTGTCTCGCTCTAACAAATGACACCCCAGCTTTTTTGGCGCATGCGCGAAGTCACGTAGACAGCTTCAGGTAGATGATTTTACGGGCTTATGTTTATGGCGTCCATTAAACGATTAATTTTGATGTCAGTTTTGCCACAGTCAATTTTTTGATTGACGAAAAACCTACCGTCTAATGCTATTGACGTTTGCATGACGAAAAACTAATGGCGATAAAATTCCGTCATTCAAACATCATTCATGATTGATGGAATTGATTGACGCCTGCATGGCCGTGTAATGGACGCCTATGGATTAAGCTAAAAATGAATACTTAGATGTTGTGTACTTTTGTATGGGATGTAAGTAATAAACTTATGACAATGAAGAAGCTGGGTTTTATAGAGAAAGTAGTTCAATATAACGATCAGTACCTATTTATCAATCAACTCTGTAGCTAAATTGCAATAAATTAGGTACCTACCTATGACCTTGTAGCTATTTTTATTATTGATAGACTGTGATCATTAAAAAAAATCTAAGTAGGTATGTAGGTACTCTGGTTCCAAAGAGGTTCAATTCAATTCAATCTTTATTTCTTTAAACTACTTAGTTAACAAGATCACATGGTGGGTTCATGACTGTACCTATCCCTGCCGGACACAGCAATAAATTTAACACATAAACGAAATATTAACTAAATAATTTATTTGACATGATAAAAAATATGTCAAATAAATTGGGTATAAAAATACAAATGTAATTAACAAAGTAGATAAAGTAGTAATAGATGTACTTACTTAGATGAGTAAAAATCATTTGAAATGTATGTAGTTTAAATTGTTTTTTACCACCAGCCAGTTACATATATTCCATATTCAAACAATATACTTAAAAGAAAAACAATATTTCTTTGTTTTCAACACAACATGGTAAACACTGTTTTTCTGTTTGTTTCAGGCGATTGACATAATATCGAGTGCAGCTGGACAAGCAGGGTTGTACGTAGTGGCGCATTTGTATGAGAAAGCTCAGTGCCAGCTGGGTTATGAGATGGTCAGGAGCACCCTAGTGTTCGATAGGAAAGGAGCTATTGTTGCTGTGTAAGTATCATCATATATATAATCTTTCGGCCCGTTCCAAGTGTCGCCACAACGAACAGTCCTATGCGCTTCGCATCGCATTCCCGCGGCTCTCACCAGGTCATCGGTCCACCTTGTGGTAGGCCTTCCAACGCAGCGTCTTCCGGTACGCGGTCGCCATTCCAGAACCTCTCGGCCCCATCGACTATCTGTTCTGTAAACAATGTGCCCTGCCCACTGCCACTTTAGTTTGGCGATTCTTCAGGCTATGTAGGTAACTGGTTCTCCTGTGGATATCTTCATTTCTTATATGATCACGCAAAGAAACTCCGAGCATAGCCCTTTGAAACCGAATGAAATTATCGTAATTATTTAAAAACTATGTCAAAGATGATAAAGGTCTAACCTTTATTCATATGGAAAAGTTTCAGAGATAATTTAATTGGGGTTGTCTGAATGCCATATCTGCATTGCTCAAGTCATTAGTGTCAATAGTTAGAGCTAATTAGGATGGAATTCTAAACGTGTTTTACGTTCTTAAAAATTTACATTTACACGAGACGATTAGGACCGGTCGTTATGGCGGCACCTGGGGGAGGCCTATGTCCAACAGTGGACGACTTTCGGATGAAATGATGATGATAATGATTCGGTTACCCACGCAGACAAGTAATACCAACCTACAAATATTTAGTTACAGAAAGGCTCAAAACGGTGCTGCCAACTGCACGATTTCAGACACCGACCTGGTGACGTTTGCCACAGACTTCGGAGTCACATTCGGCGTCCTTATGGAGGAAGATTTAATGCTTTATGATCAAGAGCATTTGAAGGGAGTAAAGAACTTCGTTATGACTGGAGACTGGCAGGCTGAGGTTTCTTTCTTTAATGGTGAGTTTGAGAAGAGTAATACAAATATTGACATATTTAAATGACAGATACACACAATAGCTGCTGTTTTATATTTTGTCTTGGCTAACATTTCCAAGTATGGAAAAATTATGCTTCTTACTCAATACCCAATCTAATAAACCAGATACCTGTAGACATCTAACAAAAACATAAAGCGTAAGTTGAAGGAGTACTATATTCAGTTAATTGAACCTTGACAGTTTATAGTGCGTTGACCAATTGTCAGGTTGTGGCGCGCTGAGACAGACCCCAGGGGTCTAATTGTGTGCCTTTTTCTATATAGGAAAACCCTTGTTTTTATAAATAAATAAATAATAAGGTTTTTACATTTGAGAAATCTTGACGTGAAACTCGAATTCTGGCGTCTAGGTCTGTGGAGACTGCGGGATGGTTCCAATGTAGGTACCTTCGGCCAAGTTTCTTTGACGTGTTTGAATACATTAATAACAGTTTCCTTTTCTGTTAAATGCATTGGCGTTTTCTTTGCACGATTTTTCTTCGGTGCAAGCATTTCTTGGTCCAGGTTCACTCATGTTTTTAAGCAACCCTTTTTATAGTTTGTTTACATTTTGTCTCACGGCTCCCTGAATAAGGTATAGTTATTTAAGAACCTATGAAACAAAAATAAATATCTAGAGATAAAAACTATCCTATCTATTTGTTACAGCTGCCCAATTCGCGCCATCCTGGTCCTACATCACCAACACTAACTTAGTGTCGATTTCTGGAATATATTCTGGTAAAGCTGGTTTGAAGACTGGTGCTGATAGGCTGGCAGTTTCTGAGCTACATAAGAATGGAAATCAAGGTAAAATTTTGGCATGAATTCATCTATCTTGGTGAAAGCATTAGTCAGCTAAACTTTGCGTTCCTGCTAGGGCTGTAAGGACGTTTGAAAGATTGAACGTGGTCCTAGAACGCATAGGGCAACTTTTTTGAGGGCTGGATCCGCGTATTTCATGCATAGCATAAGCATAATCAGAGAGCAGTGGTGGCCCAGTGGTAACGGCCCCGACTTACGAGTTGTAGGTCGCGGGTTCAAACCCAGCCAGGCGCATTACTTTGTGTAATTTATTTCATCACCACTGCTCTCAAAACGGTGAAGGAAAACATCGTGAGGAAACCGGCATGTTCGAGAACCAAAAATTCGAAGACATGTGACATCCACCAACCCGCACTGGGCCCGCGTGGTGGATTACAGCCCATTCCCTCTCCTAGAGAGGAGGCCTGAGTCCCAACAGTGGGAACATTATAAAGCCGACTATGCTATGCTATAAGCATAATCAGCCTTTTAATGTTCCCACTGCTGGGACTCAGGCCACCTCTCTCTAGGAGAGGTAATGGGCCTTAATCCACCACGCGGGCTCAGTGCGGGTTGGTGAATGTCACATGTCTTCGAAGTTCTAGGACATGCCGGTTTCCTCACGATGTTTTCCTTCACCGTTTTGAGAGCAGTGGTGATGAAATAAATTACACAAAGTAATGCGCCTAGCTGGGTTTGAACCACTCGGCCACCACTGCTCTCAATTCATATATTTCATGCACCCCATTTTATTATAATAATAATAAGACCACTTTAGGTCCACATTATCTGTTAGTATCACTTATTTCTATGTTAGTTCTGAAGTTCAATAATATTTTACAACATTACATTTTATTCCAGCTTGGCATTTTACAGTTTTTCTAGTATTGTGAGATTCTTACTTTCTTTTCATTCAATCACTGCCTTCCTCTTGTCTTGATCCCATTTTACTTGAGGTCGGCGCAACACGTTTTTCTTCCATTACTTCAGCTGTCACGCTATCGCTGTCTCCTTCTTCTTCTTTTCCACTCCTGGACAAAGGCCTGGGCTTCCTCCTTTCATGGGGACTTACTATGACGTGGTCAAGCAAATGTCAGTCGTGTGAGCGTAGTGTTCCACGCGCGCCTCAAGGAAATGTCAGCAATCGTAGAGGTCCAGCAGGGTCGAAGCCTACTGTGGCCATGGGTGTTGCGGAAGAGATCCTCGGGGCCCTGGAACAATGGCAAAGAAGGAACAGTAGTGGGTTTTTAGTCAGTAAAAGTCTGACACTATCTCCCGTTCCGCCCAAGAGCGGGAAAAAGAGGAATGGAGTTATGTACTTACCCTATTAGCTCCATCCCTTTAACAGTTCAATTTTCGGAGCTGGTGGTAGGACAGATCTGTTTGTGGGTGGAAAATTTTACTTGTAGATTTTACGGTCAATCTAAATGGTAGATGATTTGCTCTTTTTTCAATTGCTCGGCTATAACCATAATTGATTCATTGGTATGTGTTGATAGAACAGCATGTTTCCAATAATATCGTCTGTTCAAAGTTCATAAATTCTTAGCCCAATGAGTTTTTATGGAAACTATTTGGGTATAGATCTGTGAACCTCTATAATCTGAAAATTACGGGAAAATTAATGTTTTGTGAAACTGTTTTTTTTTTGGCTATCTATTATCTATTGTCTTTTTGATTTATGTATTCAGTACCTAATCAGAATTGAGAAAAATCATTGTCTTAATCAGTTGTAAAAGTCAAGTTTGAACCATTTCATCCAACATAAGCATAACCAATTCATTTGACATGAATGCGGATGCAAAAACAAAAATTGTCATAAACTTTCTTACTTCTTTTTTTTTCTGTTTTTTTTCTGCCTTTTTTCTGTCTTTTTTTCTTTAACTCTTCTTTTTATTTTCTTTTTCTTTTTTAACTTTATTTCTTTGTTTTTTTTTTGACTTCTACAATTTAGCATTTTCATAAATTATTTCCCCATTGAATCTATAGAACTAGCTGTCCTCCGCGGTTTCATCCGCGTTTTGATTAGCAATCCGCTCCCGTGGGGCGTCCGTAGCGTAGTGTTATATAACCTATAGTTTTCCTCGATAAATGGGCTATGCAACGTTAAACGAATTTTTCAATTCCAATCAGTAGTTCCTGAGATTAGTGCGTTTAAACAAACTCTTCAGGTTAATAATCTAAATATATAAAAAATTCTACCACCACATATATTTTGTAGGTCTGAGAATAGGTCGAAGCAAAATAGTACATTTTGATACAAGTGCAGAACGTTTGTCATTGCGACCGAGGCGAAATTCGCACGAGCCGTAGGCGAGTGTGTTATGGAGCCGAGGGCTGCAGTGATAAATTTGCACGTGTATCAAACGACTTTTATCAATACACTTACGAAGAAATGAATGAACGGAGGTTGACCGGCGACTCGTGGGGGTCGACGCGCGCCCAGCCTGATGCGATACATGTAATAACATTGTGGCGGGGGACAGCACGCGTGCTTTTCTGTACCAGTGCGGAAAACAGTCTATTGCATGCCTAAAAGCCGTGAGAAAAGAGCGGGTTTTCGAGTAAGTGTATTGAAAAATATTTTGCCGTCCTACCTATGGCTCACATCCCATTTTTTTTCTTTTATAATTTATATGGCAGAACTACATGACGCAGGTAAACAAGACCAAACACTACTATTTACAATTATTTCTAATTACCACTAATCTTAATCTAAGGCGTGTTGTCACACATTTGATTGCAAACATGTTTTGCTATGTTTATCATGCTCAAATATCATTCGTCGCGTGAGCATCATACGATGTCAGATAATGGTTATAGAAACTGTGACGTAGCTCGTGTACTTGTCAATTTTATGCTATTTTCAACATATTTTTCCCACAAATTGTAGTCAATTTAGTAATTTAATATTCATTTATTCAACTTCTTGAGGTGAACAAATGTTGAAGGTTGTGAGAATTTTCTTTTATTAGTCTAATATTAGATTTTACTTCGCGCCGAAACTGAAATGCAATTCTATTATTGTTCACATAATGTAGTAATATTTTCATTACGGGTCAAAGGATTCGCAAGTTTAGATATATATAAAAAAATACAATCAATGTATCCTGGCAACACCATCGCGTCTAGATGTCACTTATTTTTTTTTGCGGTAAAAGTTTCGCATGGAAAAAACTTTATCCTATCTAATTATTCATTTAAGATACATGGAATAGTATTTTTTTAGCAATTTAACAAAATCCCAAGTGATACATCTTATTATTCATTTATAATACATGAAATAGTTCCTTCTTTAGCAAAATAACAAAATTTCAAGTGATAACCTATAAAGTGTATTGTGCAATAACGAATTTCAGTGTCGAATTTAAGCCTTGAATCTACAATCACACAGGATGAAGAACCGATATCCAGCAAAAGCCAAAGCAATAAGTGATCATAGCGAGTACTGCATCTCAGACTTACGAGTCGAAATTTTGCTCAATCTTCAATCAGGGTACGAGATACCATTAGCGAAGTTGTTTTTGCACGCTAACTGATTGGAAGCTGCCAGACTGGTACGTGATGCTCTTAGCGGCTTATTCTATGTTGCTAGTCTGAAAAGGCCCCTGAAACCTGTCATCGAGGACGCGATCCTCATCGGGCAATGGCGGAGGCACTAAGTGATCATAGCGAGTGCTGTTTTTCGGACTTGCGAGTCCGAGGCCTTGTTCAATCTTCAATCAGGGTACGAGATACCATTGGCGACGTTAATTTTTACGCGCCAACTGATTGTAAGCTACCAGACTAGTACGCGATACTCTTGGCTTCGTTACTCTACGTTGCTAATCTGGTATGCATCTGTTATAGCAGGTGAGTCCCATTCATTTATAATCCAAAGAACAAAAATGGCAAAAAGACTAAGTTCGACGTGCTCCACTTTATCAGTGCCTATAAAGGTCACGAGAAGGCCAAGTTCATACTACCCATCTGTGTATTATTAATTCGTGTAAAAACAGTACACCACCTATGTGTAGATCGCTACAAAACATTCAAACTCCTTTAGTGAATACGAGATATTCCAAACCACCATAAGGTGGCAAGTTATACTGCCTAATATGTAAATTATAAACTTTCCAAAGTAATGCTAAAGAATACGAGATATTCCAAACTGTCATAAGTTAATCCAATGTACCTAGCCGGATTGCCGGTAGATACCCACCTGTGTCCAGTTGTTGGACTAGAAGCCAACCCAAAACCATGGGAGAAGGCAAGGCAGAATTATTGACACCCTCATCGGCTACAATGCTGGTGGAAAATACTGCCATAGTGCGAGCATAACGGTGGCCGATTATCAAACCTATTTTTTGCTGAGTTAAATAGTAAAGACCTATTCAACAGAAATATTATTATTTCCTTATGGTTATGTTGTACACTGACCTGCAATATATTCAAAATAATAAAAACAAAAACAAACCATGGAACACGAGATGTTCACAATGATATATATCTAAGCACTAAGTGACATGAATACTTCATCAACAATTTACAAATGATATGTTCACTTATAGCAACAAATATCAGTAAGTGTTGATTATGATATGACTCCATGTAATAATATCTATGGAAAATCTTGATATAATTTAAACGGATTAAATTCATAGGTACAGCATATCATTCCACATCCTCAGTATTTAAGCTTATAGTAAAAACCTTGCTCAAAGAGCATGTAAGCTAACTTTTAAGGAACCAAAACCTAAGGAAATCGCAGGTTAAGTCCTCTGCTGATACCAGCAGTCCTGAATAAAATTATAAGGTTCTAAAGTTTCAATACCAGAATTACAGGAACTCCTCACAGGCTCGAAGAACCCGTGCACCAGCACCTTGGAATACTTGATGTATGACACCAATGCCACAATTGGTGTGGCCACCCGCTGGGCTGAGCGGTTTGAGGAAGCTACCATTGATTTTAAGAAGAAGTAACTTCTCACTGTTGAAAGCAGAAGGGAATAATATTGACGGGCAAAACCACCAGCCCTACTTACTTATAATCACCCCAAGGGAGTAAGTCAGCAATAAACTTATAATGATATACAACATCTAAATAATGAAATATGTGCTGATATATTTGTAAATAGTTGTTAGAACAAAATGGTATGAGGTATCTACCTTACTCGTACTTAATGTCTAAATCACTCAATAAACTAAAAATTCAATATAAATGAATGTCAAATTACACAAACCGTGTACGCCTGCTATTGACATAATTGCACAGAACTAAACCTAAATTCAAATCGTTTGTAAAAACTTACCTGGTTGGTGCTCCTAATAAATGAATAAACAGGGAAATCTTTGTTGTAACAAAACAGAAATAACAAGATTCAGATTTAATTTGATCTGCACTGGTATAACATTTCCAGTAGCAATTGTCTTATATTGACAATATTTTCTGTGTTCAAAGCAAATATTGTATGGAGGGAAATTGCCTTATTATAGGGAATACCTAGGAACAAGCTTCCCATGACTAGACAACTGGCCTTGTCATGGAAACATTACTTCTGATGCATTTGGCACATAAGAGCTCTCATGCCACGGGACACAAAAAGTGTGCACCAAAGCAACTTGTTTCACAAAGGACTCACTTCTATGACAATCAAAAAATCTCACTGCGCTTAATAGAAAAATTACTTTGCAGTCTATATGACTCCTGAACTTAAAAATTTAACATAAAAGTAGACAACTATCTACCACTTGGTAAAGAAATGTAATGTTAGATCATTCAGACATTCCCAAAACATGCATGGCATACCCACCAATTTTGGAACAGGGATGGTTTGCTGAACACAGTTTAATATCATGCCTATAAGCCTATATGTACCTATCCTATAAGTCATATGGTGAAATTATGGCTTCTCTCTACTTTGTTAGGTTGTCACTGTCAAACAGTGTCAGAAATGCAATAGACAACTTTGTCTACGGTGCAGCTAAAACCCGGTCCACACATGACCTACAGTAAAACTAGTTTTTTCTTTGGCTGATACTTTTAAATTTATTTCATGTTTATCCAGGTAGAATAAACATATCTTATCTCCTCTTTATTCTCTAAAATAGCTAAGTGGGACTGAATGTTCAAAATACACTTACTTAATTGAGGCAATGAATTACCCCATTTGAATTACTAGTATCATCAAAACTATAAGTACTTAACTTACCAATACAAAAGTAAAATTGCATTGAAACAAAAAGGGGGGGGGGGGGGTGTATGCTGGGGACCAACTAGTGCAACAGGTCCTCGTGAAAAGTCAGTGACCATACAACTTCTCTAGGTATCTAGTCCCTAGCAGGAAGTTCATTCCATCGACATGACATAAACCCCTCCCTCAAGAAACAAAGTTTCTCGTTACATATAACATAAACTGTGACACAAAAATACTATACATATAGCTGTATCATGCAGTAGAGAAAAAAAAAAAAAAAAAAAAAAAAAAAAAAAAAAAAAAAAAAAAAAAAAAAAAAATTGTAATAATAATATTAATAATAATAATAATTTAATATAATAAAATATAATTTATATGTTATGTTAAATGAACAAACGGAATAATAATAATAAAATCGATAAGCTAGACTTCCATACCAGTCACCTACAATGTCAACACAAATATAACTTAGATGTGAATAGATACTTATCGTTTGAAACGAAAATGATGAATGTGATAATATATAATGCATGTACCTAATTGCATTGCCTAATGCAAGGCTAATTATATGATGCATGTAATGTAATTACATTACCCCCAGTGACATTTAAAACATCACTATGGTATGATAAAAACAACTAATGAGATTATTCTGCTTCAATACATTTCAACAAATTGTCTTTGTGTTAAGTGGGAACAGCAGTATTATAAAACCAAAGTAACTTTTTGTCTGATTACATTTAGTAATAATGACCTTGTAATATAGCCGACATCAACGGCTAGGTACAGGGGCGCTGGCTTTTAGAAAACCCCATGGGTGCTCATGCTCATTTGATGGACTCGAAAAAGTGGCGAAGTGTGAGAAGAAAAATGCACACTGATCAACCGACAAATAAATAAATGTCCTACTTACATACTGCGTACCTAATTACTAATTATGTTCGATAAAAATATAAAATGAAATCATTTTATAAAAATGAAACTAGTTTTTAGTATCAAGAAATATTATAATGTAACCGTAACCTAAAAGGCGATTACTTATCTGTTTCTTGATGTCTATTCTCAGGGGTGCTCGGCACCCACTGTTTATTTCTCATAATCGGCGCCCCTGGCTAGGTACATATAACGATGATGTACAAATAACCAAGTAAGTACTAAAATATACTGAGAGTAATGATATAATATTTCTAAAATAAGCTAGTAAGTCATAAGTGACTTTCATTAAGAATAATCCAATTAATTACAATACACGTCTCACACCGTGGTATTATAACTGCCCCTGTTGAAGATAACATGCTTCTCATCTAAATCAGTTGCCTATCAATGAATCAAATATATTTTTACAATACGAGAATACTTGTCACACAATACTTTAAAAAAAAAAATGAACGGATAGTCTAGTCAACACCTTGGGACACTCCCAGCAAGAACGTATGACTGTAACGACAAAAAAACCTTAGGGAAAACTGAAATCAACTCATATCTTACTATAAAAAGAAACCGCACTTGAGTTGATAGTACCAGTACTAACAATAGCGTAACAATTAATTATTGCAGCAAACTCTAAACATCTACATTATGTGAACAATAATAGAATTGCATTTCAGTTTCGGCGCGAAGTAAAATTGGGAATCAAACGAGCTTACCTGTTAAGCGAAGTCTTGATTCTAATTTTATGAGCGCCGAAACTGAAATGCAATCACCCACCCACCACTAGTTAATAGCCCCAAAGCTGCAATAATTAACCTACCTAACTCACAGTTATCCTTACAGGGAAATAGTGAATGTAAGTATGCGGTAACAAGTCTGTCCAAAAGACAGCTTGTTCCTTGTCCTATAATCTCTAAAGTAAGTGACATCTAGACGCGATGGTGTTGCCAGGATACATTGATTGTATTTTTTTATATATATCTAAACTTGCGAATCCTTTGACCCGTAATGAAAATATTACTACATTATGTGAACAATAATAGAATTGCATTTCAGTTTCGGCGCTCATAAAATTAGAATCAAGACTTCGCTTAACAGGTAAGCTCGTTTGATTCCCAATTTTATGAGAGACGTAAATAGACTTCAATCTTATAATATCTACGAAACAGATTTTGGGTTACCTATGTCCAAAGTGGAGTGCAGTGGTGGCCAAGTGGTAACGGCTCCGACTTACGAGTTGTAGGTCGCGGGTTCAAACCCAGCCAGGCTCATTACTTTGTGTAATTTATTTCATCACCACTGCTCTCAAAACGGTGAAGGAAAACATCGTGAGGAAACCGGCATGTCCTAGAACCAAAAAATTCGAAGACATGTGACATTCACCAACCCGCACTGGGCCCGCGTGGTGGATTACGGCCCATTCCCTCTCCTAGAGAGGAGGCCTGAGTCCCAGCAGTACATTAAAAGGCTGATTATGCTATTATGCTATGCTATGTCCAAAGTTGTTTTGAAATAAAATTCCTCCACTCCAATCGACTCAGCCGCCATGTCAACATAAAAAAAATCTTTAAAGTCAATAAATGACAAGTAAGTTGAGGGTTTTTTTCCTTCGTTTATCTACAAACGTTGCTTTTAGCGGCTTCGCCCGAGAGACATGGTAGTAAAAAAAATAACCCAAGGAACCATACAGATACCGGCACAGATCTTGAGCGCTGCCTTCCACTTGCGCAGAAGTGAAATATCGGGTCTCATTAGTGGTATGAAGTGAAGTGGATGGTGAGGTACACCGGGACGTAACACATCGGATCAACGCAGTATGGATGAAATGGCGACAGGTCACGGGAACAACTTGTGACCCACGGATGCCCCTCAAGTTGAAGGATAAAATCTACAAGTCCGTGATAAGGCCTGTCATACTGTATGATGTCTGATCAGAATGTCGGGCTGTGAAAAAGACGGATGAAAAAAGATTGCACGTAGCGGAGATGAGTATGTTAGGATGGATGTGTAGTGTGACGAGAATAGATAAAGTGAGAAATGAGTATATTAGGGGAAGTTTGAAAGTGGCGCCAGTGGCTGAAAAGTTAAAAGGGAATCGTTGGTCTTGGTATGGTCATGTGAAGAGGAGGGATGAAACGCATGTTACTAAAAGAGTTATGAGTTTACATGTGGATGGATGGAGAAGGAGAGGGAGACCAAAGAAAAGATGGATGGATTGTGTGAAGAGTGATGTAAAGGAAAAGGAAGTTAATGATAGCATGACGAGTGACAGGGTAGAATGGAAGAAAAAAACGCGTTGCGCCGACCCCAAATAACACGGGACAAGGGTAGGATGATGATGATTAGTGGTATGAAGTGAGACGCGACGGCGGACAGTGTAATCCTTGTACAGTGATGACAGGCTCACCGATGTGTTCGATGCGCAAAGCGATCTCCACTCTTTCGCCGAGCGCTCAAGATTCGTGCCGGTATCTGTACTCCCATGATAAAAAATATCGATACTTGGCACGCGAGTTGACATGTCCTGGAATCTATAAATATAAAAGCGAAATACCACTCACTGATTAATCACGTAATCTCAGAAACTAAAACACCTACAAACTTAAAATTTGGCAGGTAGGTTCCTTATAGAGTGTAGACATCCGCTAAGAACGGATTATACGAAACTCCACCCCTAAGGGGGTAAAACGGGGGTTGGAAGTTTGTATGGAGAAACCGACTTTAACGCGGGTGACACCGCTGGCAGAAGTTATAATAATAATAAAATAATATTTATTTATTTATCTTCCACTAATAACTTTATCAGTAGGAAACTAAAACTTAGAATATCGATGTGATGTAACAATGTAAATTTGTGGGAGACTGGTGCCTAAACTAAGCCATGGCTTGTATTTTAGGACACCAGGGACTCCTCTCTACAGGATAAGTAGCAAACAAAATCATTAAGTATATCATTTGTATAGATGGTGAAAATCTAACGAAAGTTAACAATTTTTCAGTTTCTTCAAGTTAAATTACATTTATTGCAAGAAAAAGCTAAAAGAAAAACTAAAACAATTAAAAAGTTAAATTTGTGTAAAGTGTAATGAGGTTTTAGGTGCATGTGTGTGTTTGGTGTGTCGTGGTGTGTCTGGGTGTGTTTAAGTTTGTATGATATTGGAAGGGTGTGAAGATGAGTGTGAGTATCTTTTAGTCCATAATTTTGGACCGTCCGTTAGTAGCACATAATTATGGACATGGTCAGAACAATTCGAACGTGAAGAAGTAATAAAAATTTTGAAGTGATTTTTACCATGTTCATAGCCAAATGTTTGTCTTAGTAAACTATTCAAGGTAATATTTTCTACCAATTTTGAAAGAAATTATTCAATTTCAGATGCACCCGTGGTACCTACAGTTAGTCCTTCGTCGGTAACCTTCCCTGGCGAAGACCTGAGGCAGTTCGTCATCAGACCACTGGACCTTAAAGCCAGTTCCATGGGTTACAAGGAGACTGTTTGTCACAGGAGCTTCTGCTGTGAATTCTATGTTAAGACTACAGGTGAGACTTGTTTATTTTAGCCACTTCTAATGTTTAAGGTGAAAGTTACGGCCAATATTCTCGCTAGATGGTGCTGAATACATTTTGATTTTATTTTATTTTTAATGCATACCTTATTAAGTCAAGGAAATGGTATTTTTCAAAATCAGACATTGCACTTTGTTGAACTTAGTCTAGTTCGGGTCAGGAGGCAACTCACACTCGTAACCTATGTCTTTAAGATAATTAGAGGAAAGATACACAATGCAGACATACTGTGAAGGGTAGAGCTGGTTGTGCCGGACGGGTAGGCGTCGGCAACCGCAACTGTTGGCGGTGCCGCGCGCGCGAACTTACCTGCTGCACGAGGTGCCCCTGACAAGTGTCCTCCACACTCTCAACCTCATCTCCGATGACGTCGACATATTCTCTTGTGCTTTAAGTACATTCACAAGGATAGCTACTTAGAGAATTAGCTACAGTATAAACAGTGGCACTATTTAAAATAATCGCATTAGGTCTAGCCTGTAAAGTGTTGTGTAACTGCGTGATCTAGTTCCATATAAATTTTGGTTTTCTTGATGGTTCATGTACTTGGGATTTGATAAATAAAATGCAATGTTCCGTTCAAGAGGTCAAGCGTATATTTTCTAATGGCGTCTTGCAAAAGTTACAATATTCGAGGAGCAGGGGTGTGGGAACAATATGAACAACCAATAAGAAACGAGATCGCGTGATATTTCTCGTTTCTTATTGGACGACGATGACGACGATGATTTGACGTAGTGCTCCTCAACATGTTGTAAATTTTTGAAATAAATAAATAGCCTCAAAATCCACCTAATACTGACTGTTCATGACTCTAACTATAGTGCTCAATAGCACTATAATTAGGTGTAGTTAGTTAGGTTATAGTGCTATAGTTGAGCACTATAATAGTTGCTACTACTACTAGAGACATGTCTCTAACCAGAGTCATGAGCAGTCACAGTTATGAGATAATTATTAGATTGAAATTACATGTTTCAAAGGACGTCAGCAGTCACTTTGTTTATAGAAAACGTGGGCGTCTATATGGCCAGTCGCCTGGTGTCAATTGTTTTCAATGGGTTTATAAATGGAACGAAATTGACAGTGATTGTCATGTCACGTGTTAAAACTGATATCTACAATATTTAAAACCAATTCTAAGTACTATATTTCATCGGGACACCATGGCGGCACGACCAGTCGCCGCTACCAACAAAATGTATACAGCTCTATAGAGAGTTACTCACCTGTACCCTTACCATGAGTTACTATCGAAAAACTACACCATCTCACCGTAGTCGATATCGAATAAACGCGCATCGAATAGATTACTATTAAACTCGTACCATGAGTCAAACGGACTCGCTAGCGACAACTCGATAGTCTACACGGTGTCGAGTGTTTACGTTGGTACAAAAACCGCATCGTATCTAACTTCACACTCAAGTTTGCTCTCTTTCTAACTACAGTAAAAGACAGAGTAAGGCAGACAGACCTACAAATCCTACCAAATTGAAACACCAATTCTCTAAGTATAACCCGGCCTATTGAAAATGAAATATTGTAGTTGTAGAAATATTTTGATGGTTCAGTGTTGTTGTGTTTGTGTGGTTTGTGAATTATTGAATGGGAAAAAGAGAGATTTCATACGTAAAATAACAATGCGCATAGTGAAAAGTGGTATTTCTATTATGAAGTGCATGTATAAAAGTAAGTTATTATAACATTCTTATTTCTAATTTACCTTCGATTCAAGTGTTACTCTTTGTGTAAATTTCAAATCTGTATAAACCCTTAGCAGACCACACAAATACTCGAAAGCCCCTTTATTGAGCCTATATTCTTTGATGAAATTATTTTAACTAATATGTTCAAGTGCCTTTCGTTTAGTCGCTTGGAAATGTCCTTTGACGCGTCGTTCGTCTTCATATGCAGCCGTAGGTACCTAACATATTCTACGTTAAATAAGTTTTACCGGACATATTTATGCACAAATAAATAAAATATTGTTTTACACGACACGCTTTACAACATTTTCACCCTTCAATATGCTAGTGAGTTACTTTACTACTGTAGTAACGGTTTGCTTCGATAGCACCTGTCAAATTTGTTACTCATGGTACCGTTTTCTATAGGAAACTACTAAAAACTTTAGTCGCTAGCGAGTTCTTATTCGATAGGTTTTGTACTTGATGACTCATACTACCGATTTTGGTTCTGCAAGTGACCGCTAGAGGCGCTGCAAAATTTGCCATACAAAATATTTACGGCGTCGATATCGAGTAGCGACGAATACTATTGCTTTAAACTCATGGTAGAGGTACTGGTGTCCGTTTGGTTGCGCAACCAATTTGGCGGCGCGAACAACTCGGACGCGTGCACTTAAGGTCCATTTTGATACTGTTTCAGTGTGGTGTAGCGACTCTGGTGTCTGTATGGTGTCTAGTTTGGTAGCTTACGGACACCATGGCGGAGCAACTGGTCGCGCCGCCATGGTGTCCCGATGAAATATAAGCCCTAAGAGAAAGTGAGAGGAGATTGAAGAACTTTTTATGTCGAATGTGACAATAATGTTTACAAATTTTATTTTCAGAGACAATGCCTGAATCGAGCTACACTTTAGCAACGTTTAACGGCAACCGTCCTTTCAGTGTTAACCATAACATTGGCACCCAGATCTGTTTGATTTCTGGGTAAGTTACTAATAATATTATTAAATTATTTGCCGTTGCTATAGATATATTTTTAAATCAGTGAATAATATTTTTTTTCTTTTTCTACCCGTTTGTACATATTATTGTTTTCAGTTTGTATACATTAAAATTAGTTTTAGTATATACACGTGTCTAGTATTTTTATGTAAAGGATCTATGTACAAAATTTCATAACTGTATCATAAAAAATCACAAAGCTTTGAGCTTGTTATGTTACCTGATTGTCCGCACAAATATATGGTTACCGGGCCATCCGGGCGACTGAGGAGTTGTTTTGTGCACGTACCCAGCTGTGAGCTGGCGCCTAATGCTTGCTATGATCTGCCGTGACCTGTGTTGTACTTAGTATCGGTGGTGTCTAACTTGTGACCTTTTTTAAATATTTTTGGGAAAAATATAACATGGTGTAAAAAATATTGAAATCGATTCAGTTACTGATTCTGAACAAACTATATTCAGGTTTCGCATATACTATAAACATGTTTTAAATACCTATTAAGTTCAAATATTTAATAGTTAAGATGTTTAAATATTTGATAAATTGATTGTTGAATGCAGAGACAAATAATTATAGACCTTACTTTACAAACCGCAATTTACCAAATCTCTTGATTAAATTTATATTTTAAGTAACAATTTTTATTAAATGGTTACTTTAATTTCAATTTTCCTCGTTGCAGATTCCAAAAATCAAACAGTTTCTTCGAAAGAGTATCCATCACTGCCAACTTCACGAAACAAAACTCCCAATACCCCATCATACAATCTGCGACAGTGCTGCCAACTGACAACTTCAAATTCGAAACTGAAGTCAACGGAATTCCGCAGCAGGTGACATTAGAAATTGTTGATGCTCAAAATCTTATAAACTTTGGTATTTTTGGTAAAGATGCTATAAACAAATTGGAAAATAATAACGTCTTTAGTGAAGAAAATAGTACAGAGTCTGCACGAAATGAAATCTATGATTATATTTTCAATGAAGATGTTCAAGAATTCTTCGACTATGTTTGGATTCGTTTAAGAATATTAATAGTAGTCGTGTCTATCTATATTTTAGAAATGTTGTAAGTATTTCAAGAGGCTGAACATTGTGCTCTAAATTTTTATAAATTTTCGAAGGATTTATAACTCATTTCAAACCTGTGTATTAGGGATAAGATTTAAGGGTTTTATTTGGTGATTTTTATGTACCTTTAGAGAAAGGTAATTTTTAAATAAATTTAGAAATGGTGAAAATTGCTTAATGAGTTATAATAAGACTGTATAAATGTCTAGATTCTATAAATTTAAACTCTGAACTATTTTTAATTTTACTACTGGACGTGAAAAACGTATGTTTCTGGAAACCGTAAAAATAATTTTACTATAACGCAATTTTGATCGAAATGTCATGGTTATTCCATTTGAAACGAAAACGATAAAAAAATAAACATTTCGAATAAATGATTGTCGTTCGATGACATTTCCCAAGTAGATTTCTAGGCAATATGAAATTAAGTTTTTTTTTTTTTACAAAATAAGTTGCCGATGTGTCAAAATCGTTGCAAAAAACAGTGCATTTAAAAAAAACTGTTTATTTTGTGGGCGATATTAAGTTTACTGAAGGAGTGTTTCCATATTTTTATTAAGTAAATAGTGATATGTGTGTTGTCATTGAAAACTATTATTATAAGTAGATGAAAGGATAATGTTCATTTTACAATGATATTAAACATTTCTTATTTACACAGAATATATATTTTTTAATTTTTAATTTAAACTTGATATTAAGAATGATCATTGTCCTTTCAAAAGTACATGAGTAGATTAGTTTTATGAACTAACTGAATTTTGTGTGTCCGAGTACTTTATAATTATTTTGTCGTCGACTGTACTGAGAGGAAAGTCTGTTTGCTATTTACCATTATTTAATTAATTAATAAATAACCTGACGACCTTCCCGCACTAGCGGACCACCGAAATCACCCTGAAATATGAGAGATGAATATTATTAACTTTATAACCGCTTGCGTCGGATTTTTCCGACGATTTTTTTCGTATCCAATTCGCCAGGGTCGTGTTTTTGCGACTGGTTACTCAATCTTGTTTAGCTCTTCAATTCCCATAGGTGACAGAAGAGCTGACGATTACTAATTAATTAATATAATATATTTTTATTATTACTTATAAATGGTGAAATAGTGGTTCAGGAGATAAAAATGGTATATTTTTTATAAATGTTTTGAAATTATTGTGATGTAAGATTAACCCTATAATCGCTTGCGTCGGAAAGTTCCGACGAGTATTTTTGTGTTCTATTCGCCAGGGTCGTATGTTTGCAACTGGATACTCCATCTGGCTCTTCAATCCCCATAGATGTCAGAAGAGCTGACGAAATGGAGTATTTGGTCGTGGATGTGCGACCCGAAACGTGAGAGTGTTTGTCGGATATTTCCGACGTAGGTTGTTAATTAAAAGGTTAATTAGAATGATTATTATTATAATTATTAATATGTGTTATAAAAAGGACAGTCGCGACGGACTGCTGTGATATTAGATTTATGCATGCTTTGAATATAGCAGATTTTTTATAGAATATGTTTGTGTTTAATTTTTTTTCTGCATCCTTCTTTTTTGGGCTGGTAAACCATTTTTTTTATTCTTGATAGGTTCACGCTTGACCACTATCTCACCTGATGGAAAGCGACGATGTGGTCAACGATGGAGCATGCTTACCTAGAAATAACCTATTCACTCTCGACTTAAAGATTCCTGGGTTGTAGCCATCAGGAAACACAGAAACCATCAAATAAGTTCTCCCGCTTTGTGAGAGGGACTGACTCAGACTTTTACTGACTAAAACCCACCTGTGTTCCTTCATTTTCCTTTTAGCCCGTGTTTAATTTTTTTTCTGTATCCTTCTTTTTTGGGCTGGTAAACCATCAAATAAGTTCTCCCGCTTTGCGAGAGGGAGTGTCAGACTTTAACTGACTAAAACTCACCTATGTTCCTTTGTTTTCCTTTTGCGTTCCAGGGTCATGGTAATTTATCAACGCCCAGCCCAAAGACTAGGACCTAGAATGAAACGCCGTAAAATTGTAAAATATAGCGAGAAATTTAAACCATTTTTTCTAAGATACAGTTATAATGGAAACTAATGAATTTGGATTTGATTTATCGCATACAAAACGGTAGGGTAGAGTTGGGTAGACTAGTATTAGAGTAGTTAGTTGACGGGATATTGGCTGTTGTTGACTTGTTGTTGGTTGTTGTTGACTTGTTGTTAGTTGTTGTTGACTTGTTGTTGAGCTTTTTGTTTGGGTGAACGCTATAATCTCAAGAACTAGCCTATAATTTTAAGACGGCTGTAGGCTATATAACCTCACGCTAGGATCCAAGAAGTGGAAGCGGAACAGCCAAAGAGGCGGGTGAAACCGCAGGGACAGCTACTTCACAAATTGTTTGTTTATGATTGCTAATATGTACCTACTAATTAGCTATCCAACGTCAGTTTTGAACATCAATCGTTTTCTTTTAGGCAGTGCAGGAAATGCCTGTGCTATAAATGTTCCTCTAAACGTTTCGGTTTCGTCGTGATTGCCAATATAAAATAGGCAGGGTTTTAAATATAGAACTTTTATTTTCAAAATTACTTTTGAACCTTTTGTCACATCTGATTCTGATTTTGGTACGTTCGAGCACATTGCCGGAACATTGCTGCGCTAGTGTCTTCATACTTAAATAGTAAGTAAATTGCTCAGATCAAAACTAAACCCTTCATTCTGATATCGGGCTGGCAGCTCACTAAGTTTTTGAAATAACTCTAGTTTTATAAAAGCACATTGCTTTAGATTTTACGCACATTCCTCACATTGCTAAAACATTTTTACATTATTGACATAAACATGATTTAAAAGAGTGTCCATGGAGTTTCTTGCACATTCTTCTCCATAGAGATCTACGCTTTGGAACGTGCAATTAGCATCATTTTTTTTCTGACTGACTGGCTTCTTGACATTTCAAAAGTGCCTGTAAATGGTTTATTTGAAATAAATGCTTTTGAATCTTTGAATCATTGCTTTCATGTGTATAGAATTACTGTTTTATGACGTACATTCGTCATCCTGATGTTTACGTAGGTAAATTTTGGGAAATTGAGACACGAGTTGCTGTTTTTCTCAGGTTAGCAGATTGAATGTTCCAGTTAATTGACCACAACTTTCTTCCCACAGATTTCATTCATTTTTTTTTTCATTTTCTTCATGAAGTTATCACAATTATTTCCTAAATTCTTCCTTGATTTCGTACAAATATAATGAACTTTTAAAAAAGAGCACTCAATTCGTACACACATGGCAGATGATAGTGTTCTGCAGGGTGGCGCAACGGTAATGTCATAATTTGAATGGCTTCTGTTTAGTTAGAAAAGAAAATTTTGTTTTCTTATAAAGTTTACTTGAAAGTGTAAAATTGATGATATCAATTGGGTAAAAATTCTAGCGCGCAAATGGACACCCCCCGAGTCGAAAGTCGAAACACATTGCTCGTTTTATGGCATTTAGAATTGATACTTGCAAAACATCTGGCACCAAATTGACAATTTCTTCTTTAATTTTAGCTTTAAGACTTGCAACGTTCTTGGTTTAAGTTGTGGTAAACGCGAGATTTCAAAAAGCCCCAAAAGAAGAACTCTGGTACTGTTAGATATGGTAATCTAGACAGCCAGTTCAAATTTCAAACTAACAGATTGAAAATTTGTCAAATTAGCAGTTGGTAACAATAATTCTACGTTCTTGAGGTGTGTATCGCTTCGTGTCATATATATGGACAGCTAATCTATACATATATATAAAAGCGAAATACCACTCATTGATTAATCACGAAATCTCAAAAACTATAACACCTACAAACTTAAAAATTGGCAGGTAGGTTCCTTATAGGGTGTAGACATCCGCTAAGAACGGATTTTACAAAACTTCCAACCCTCGTTTTACCCCCTTAGGGGTCTAAGGGGGTAAAACGAGGGTTGGAAGTTTGTATGGAGAAACCTACTTTTGCGCGGGTGAAACCGCTGGTAGAAACTAGTTTTCTATATTTCTTAAATATAGATGTTAAAGCACAGTGACATTTGGCGCAATCTGCAAAAGTTAAGACATATTTACATTGTGACATTACTTTTGCGCCACCTGTTTTAAGTTACTCGGGATACAAAAGAGAATTCGCAATAGTTCCCATAATTATTTATTTGTTTCTATATTTCTATAAGTAAGTAGGTACAATAAACAATCACAATACAATAACTTTAGTCAGGTACATCTATCTCAATGTCTATTGGTTCTTCGTTGATGCTTTTGGTGGTGGATGAACTTCACGTGGTCCTCATCGTCATCGTACAACGTCTTCTCGATCCAGCGCATGAAGGCTTCAACCTAAGAAAATAAATTACGGTTGAATATAAAGGTAGACTTGTTAGTCTATGGTAGTGTTTGCCTCTCGCATCCACGTAAGTACTTATTGCTTTTGATTGAAAAGTATTTTTTTAGTTTTTCGTACCTCAAAAGGAAAATATATTATTTATAGGATCACTTTGTTGTCTAATAGACGATCTACTGTTATTTTTATTATTTATCATGTTATATTAGTTTTACGTTTATTTTTTAGGTATTTTAACGGATAATTATATTACTTTGTACCGTCAATATTATAAAGAGGTAAGATTTTTAAGTTTGTATGTAGGGGTAATCTCTCAAACTACACAAACAATTCTGAAAATTCTTTCACTAATACGCTGCACTATCACTGAGTGCCACCCAGAGGGTAATAGAAAGAGCTATGCTCGGAGTTTCCTTGCGTGATCGATTCAGAAATGAAGATATCCGCAGGAGAACCAAGGTTGCTGACGTAGCACGAAGAATCCCCAAACTTAAGTGGCAATGGGCAGGGCACATTGCTTGCAGAACTGATAGCCGTTGGAGCCGAAAGTTTCTGGAGTGGCGACCGCGTACCGGAAGACGCAGCGTTGGAAGGCCTCCCACAAAATGGACTGATGACCTGGTCAGGGTCGTTGGAATCCGATGGATGCGAGACGCCCAGGACCGGTCGTTGTGGCGACGCTTGGGGGAGGCCTATGTCCAGCAGTGGACGTCTTTCGGTTGAAATGATGATGATGATGATCACTGAGTGCTATGGCCTATATCATAGCACTCAGCGATAGTGGCCACTTCTATTGGTCGCAGTGTGATGTTGAGTAACCAAAGATGCGGGGAACAGCTACTAGAATATAATCTAGACTTGACGAAATTACCTTAGTGTAGACGTCAGGCTTGCCTCTTGCGCAGGGTATGCCCCAGGATACGATGCCGATCTGACGACCTTCCCGCACTAGCGGACCACCGGAATCACCCTGAAATATGAGAGATGAATATTAACCGCTTGCATCGGATTTTTCTGACGAGTGTAGTTTCATGTCCAATTCTCCAGGGTCGTGTGTTTGCGACTGGGTACTCCATCTCGTTTAGCTCTTCAATCCCCATAGGTGACAGAAGAGTTGATGAGATAAAACATTTGGTCGTGGATGTGCGACTCTGTCGAAATAAACGCGATAGTTTTTGTCGGATATTTCCGACCTAAGTGGTAAAAAGGTTAAATAGTTTTTTCTCCTAAATCTAAAGCCACATCATCATCGGGATAGCCTTTACTTTATTTTTTGTCGATGTGGACATTACTCGGTATTCACTCTACACGATATCCGTGACTCCACACCATATGTATTTATTTAATTCACATCTAATAAAACTTTTTTGCATCGGTACTCTTAACTGAACTGGATTTATGTTTTTTATGAGTAGTAACTCGTAGGTGGTTTTTCTACCCTACCACTTATGAGGTTTTTTTTAGGTCGGAAATCATTCAATGACTTTTCTCGCTCTAGGGCGGGACGGGAGGGAGTGTCCGACTTTTATTGACAAAAACCCTCTCCTATGTTCCTTCATTGCCTTCGTTCCAGGGCCCCGGGGTTCTCTTTCACACAACCCATGGCCCCAGTAGGCTTCGCCCCTGCTGGGAAAAACTTTAAACTAAGCAACTACACGCTAAGGAAACCCCCCCTGTGGAGTACGGACCTCGGCTTAGGACGTCGGGTGGAGGACAGCAAGGGACAGGCTGAATCAAATAAGCTGTTGATCCCCGCATTAACGCCGGCGTTCACGCGCCATTGTCTTACTATTGTGTCTCTAATTACGCACTCAAAAGGCTAATTAATTAATTAGGGACAAATTTAAAACTACGCTCAAGCAAGGGATGAGGTTGCTGGATCCGCTTGGCGCAGCCGTAAGACATACAATGTGTATGAAAGGACTGGAACAATTTGCCTGCTGCGGTCTTCCCGTCCGATTATAATTCAGGTGTTTTCAAGGCTAAAGTGTAAGGCTCTTAAATTATTGCGATTCACCATCAACGATTGCATCACTGCTTACCATAGGGTGGGATCGCAGTCAAGCACTGGTTTAGATTATTGAAAAAAAAAAAATCAAGATAATGAGAAACCTTTATAATAAATTGTCTGTTTTAATTTTCATTAATTATTCATATCTGTTTGTGTCAAATAAATATGTTTTCTTTCTTAGTAACACATGTTCACATAAATAATACTAAAAAACCAAGCAAATGCGAGTCGGACTCGCGCACTGAGGGTTCTGTACAAACTTACCTTTGGAAACAGTTCAATTCCCGAATTGAGTTACGAAGATTTTTCCGAATCACAAAAAAAAAAGGTACAAAAAATAAAAAATAAAAATAAGCAGGACCTTTATACTCTTTTATCTGTATTTGTTCTTTTCGATTTTTAGTGTTTGTGTGTACATAAATAAATAAATAAAGTTATTTTTTGTGACGTAACTACAAATTTACAGTTTTCAGATTTTTTCCTTTATTTTTGCTATGAGACCTTGCTTCATACAAAATTTCAGGATTCAAGATCAACGGGAAGTACCTTATGAATTTTGAATCCCTAGAGTGTCGAAATATTCGTTATTTTGCGAAATAAACTGCCGTATCTTTTTCGTTCGATAATTTAGAAGTTTGATTTTTTCACAGCTTCAAGGGACCGCAGACTTGAGTATATGGTTTTAATTTCAACTTGATGCCTATACGCGTTCCTGAGATAAAGGGTCTTGACAGACAGACAGACAGACGTACAAAAAAGTGATCTAAGGGTTCCATTTTGTCCTTTTGAGGTACGGAACCCTAAAAATACTATAAAGTTCCTTACGTGACAAGCGCCTTCCCCAGCCTTTGTCAACGCGCAGATTTGAGTCTCAAACACAGCATTAACGCTCTTATGTGCCTCCTTGCACTCTTCATACGTGATAGACCTCAGTTCCAGCTGCATCAGGTCATTGGGAAGGCGGCCTGGGTACTGTGGACAAAGACACTTGGTAATTATACTGGCTTGCATGAAGGAACATGGATGTGTCAGTAATTTTGAGAGATATGTGAATTGTGTGATTGTGATAGGTTGCTATTCAAAATTGTACAGGCACCCAATTAACCAGGGCTGCGCTGCGTGAATGACAATAATAATAAGTTTATTTTCTAAAAAACGCGATATAAAAGGTGGTAAAAAGGTACAAATATGAGCAAACATGTTTCGTTAAGTATGAAATGTTTAAAAGAGTAACCGTGGTCCAGCAATGTGAAGGACAACTGAAGGACACACGTGGGTTTTAGTCAGTAAAATTGCGGCTCTAGTGGGCATCGGCCCTAATGGGCTCCTATGGGTTTCGCTGTCATTTCTTTGAGGCGAGACTGGAACACTGCGCACCGTCGACGACTCGGGCTTGGTCCTATACTGGACGGCCGTACGGTGAGCTAACTCTTGCTCGTTGTCCGAAAGCCCCGCCTACGGTGGCTGAAAATCGCCGTTAGACTCCAGACGTCTCCTGTGGCGGGGGCTAGGGCATGAGGATGTCCGTTCTCACATGATTGTGGCCATCTCCTTTGTTTTCATTACTGCTACGCAGAAAAGGCGACCGCTTCCCATTCTCCTTCGCTCCGAACCATGGTCTGAACCCGCACTGATCGCCTCCACGAAGAAACGGCTTTATCTTTACATTGCGTTGACTTATAAGTTTGATTTTTTCACTACTTCAAGGGGTACCAGACCTGAGTATTAGATATTAATTCCAGTTTGATACCTCTACACGTTCCTGAGAAAAAGGGTCTTGACAGACGGTCAACAAAGTGATCCTATAAGGGTTCCGTTTGACTTTGGTAAAGGAACCTAAAAATCTTTATTATTATTATCATTTTGTACTTTATAGTTCTTCCCGTATAAGAGAGATTAATAAACCTTACACACGGGCAGGGGCCAAGTATGTTGTAAGGCGGAATTTAAATGGTAAAAGTAGATGTCAGTGTTGAAGAAGTCAGGAACTTTCTAGTGATACGACAGGTGTTAAGGATGGTGGCTTTTTGGAGCATGTACAATGTTTGAGCTGGCATCTGTAGAGTGTTGAGGCTCTGTGCGAGAGATTTTGGTATTATGCCTGTAGACGAACGAACAATCGGGACAATATGAACTGTTTGAGCTTTCCATTGGGTTTTAATCTCTATGGCGAGATCTTATTATTATAGCTAGCCCATATTGTCCCAGTACTGGGCAAAGACCTTAACTCTAAAGGCTGCCCAACTTAAATGGGACTGGACAGGACATGTCTGCCGCATGTCTTACGAGCTGTGGGCCCATAAAACACAGGATTGGTGCCCGGACACAGCGATGCGGGGCCGCGGCAGACCACGAAGGGATGGCGGGACGACCTGGATACGAATGGACCTTATGAATTGGAATGAGAAAAATTGTTTGTTAATGAAAAAAAGAAAACTTAACTCCAGAGACACTATTCTTTCTACTCACCGAAGTGGTACCCCATCCAGTCAGCACTAACTCCTCCCCCTTCATCACCGGCTCATCGTTCAGCTCAACAGCATCAACCTTACTGCCGAAGTCCATCTCCTGCTCCGTGAAGAGTATCGCGATGTCGTTGCGGATCAGATCGTTGTCGTAATCCTCGTGGATGACCAGCTTCCGGATGTCGTAGGCTGTGCCACCGGCGCGAAGCTGGTTTGTGCCGACTACTGCTTTGAAGTATTCGGGTTTTAATCTGAAAAGAAGTGGAATGTCATGGGTGTTAGTTTTTAGGGTTCAGTACCCGAAGGACAAAAATGGGACCCTATTGCTAAGACTCAGCTGTTCGTCTGTCTGTCACCAGGCTGTATATCATGAACCGTTATAGCTAGACAGTTGAAATTTTTACAGATGGTGTATTTCTGTTGCCGTGAACGTGTTGCGTCGACCCCAAGTAATATGGGATAAGGGTAGGAAGAAGAATCATCATCATCATTAATGGTATTCTTAATGTTCCCGATCTCTTGGCGGAATTGAGTATAGCTGTACCACGATCTAAAACAATAAGACCTAGTCGCGAGACCTCAACCTTTGCCACTACTGCAAGTCGTACTAACCTTGGTAGCACTGCACCCTTGAATCGTCTAATGGGAAATTACAATAAAATCGCTACACGATCCAATAGCATTGACATCTTCTCTAACTCCTTTCAAACATTCCGTATGAAGCTTTTAACCAGCTTGGAACCTCAGGGTGACACGAACAATCTTATAATATAAGTAGATAATGTAGGTATTCTTTATATTTTTTATTCTCTTTCCACTGTATTAATTTTTTCTGTTTTCTCATTGAATTCGGATAATAGCTCACTTGTGTCTTGTATATATTTAAGTTTGTACTTGTTGTAATTTAATTGTTAAGTTTTTCTTTTTGTCAGTACTGTGCACCTCTGTAAGTGACGAATTCACTATGCCTAAAAAGGTTTGTTTTTCTTTTTCTTTTGTGTGTTTTAGTGAGTAAGTCGTTGAGGTGCCTACTCAATAAATAAATAAATAAATAAATAAATAAATAAGAAGAAGGAGGAGTATTTCTGTTGCCGCTATAACGAAACATACAAAACCAGAATTAAATAAATTTTTAAGTGGGGCTTCGGCACGGTACGGAACCCTTCGTGCACGACTCGCACTGAGCCGTTTTTTTTATTAGGCTTGCGATTGACAACTGTCTCACCTGATGATAAGCGATGATGTGGTCGACGGTGAAGCAAGCACGTTGGCCTAGAAGTAACCTATTCACTCTTTACTCAAAGACACCCATGTTGTAGTTATCAGGAACCACAGACTCCGGCAGGAACTCCCCCCACTCCTTAGCTGTACGCACAATGAATGTGTTCCCAAAACGTTTTGTGCGTATGGGTGGGATGTCCACCAAGTACCTACTTACTAAATATGTATGTACCTACTAGTTTTCTCAAAAATCTTTTTGGGGCTTAGTTTCCTGTGATGTGGGGTAATAATTGTAATATTAAATTATTTATTTTGATAATAGGTTGTAAATGGAAAAGAACCAGCGCTGAGGGCCTAGAAAAAACTGATATCACTGTCAGAAAGTAAGTACAGAATGTAATTGGATTAACACTTGCTACCGAAATGTCTTTTCCTAATCCTATTGTACTTACTTAAAACTATAAGTTAGGGCCATATTTATTTTGTTACGACATTGTTCGAAAGAGTTGCCGTGTCATCTTAAAAAATATTTATCTTCGTAACGAAAACTATAAAGACAAAGTTAATTAACAATTGTCAAAGTAAAAGTTCTCAGTTCTCATATAGTAAAATAGCGCCTGAAGCTTTAGACATAGCAACCAAACGCAAGAAGTACAATACTGACAGAAACATTATACAAACTACTCAACCACATCCATAGCGGATTTAAACATGACTTATTATTTATTAATGTTTGAAATCACTTTCCTGTCCTTCAACCTCGTTCCTTGTAGTTGGTAGAACACGTTTCCATCTTCACAAACACAAATAAAATACTTCTTTCCTCACCTATCAACGCAATGCGCAGCGGTAAGTATTACTCTAGGCGTTACGAGTGAGGCCCCACAGAAGTGCCACACTCCCCAGATGCGTAGGGACACCTGGTAGGGGATGGATCCGTTGGGAGCCTTGATCCCCCCCACGATGCGCTCCCAGTCTTCGCGGGCTTCGGGGGCGGAAGAGGAGAAGAGTTCTGATGACACTGGAAAAGATTAAAAAAAAGATCAAGTTCTATATCGTTTTGTTTTGTGTTTTAACTGTTGTTTCTGACTCAATGAAAATTTACTTTTTAGCGGTCTCCTAAGTAAGTGTTTTCTGAACAGATTTGTTACAAAAAATAAGTCAATACCGTAATGAAAAGATCACTGAAACGCGAATTAATATATTGGAGTTCTTTGATAAAGTCTTTGTTATACTTAAATAAAACAATTTTTATTAGTTAAAAATTAAAGAATATATAATTACAATGAATTATGTTGACTTTAAAAGTCATGAAATGGTTAGAAGAAAAGCAAAAAGTATTTGTCAGAAGTGGGATTCGAACCCACGCCCACAGAAGTGGACTGCGACCTGAACGCAGCGCCTTAGACCGCTCGGCCATCCTGACATATGTAAAACGTTCGAAATTACCAATCATTAACTACGAACTTGTCTGAAAAGATAAAAATAGATTCTGACGTCACAGGTAGTTGATAATTCACTGCATGCAATCAATAAAACTGTTTCAGACCGTTTTAGACTTTAAGGCGATAGAAATAAAGGTTGACTATTTAGTTTTGTATGACGTAGGCAATTCGGAAATTGAGGTCAGTACATTTGAAGGTCACCATCGGTTTTTAGTTACTATGCAGGGTTTATCTTGTATTTTGTGCATTGCAGATGTTTGTTTGGGGATTTTTATAGTGCTGGATGGCAGGTAGTAATGGTCACGCCTCATTAATTCAATAGTGTTACTAATTAATATTCAAGCAGCAAGATTACCGATGTAGATATAATTACAATTGTATGTACGTGAAAGAGGAAAAACTATTTTAACTTCTCGTCGAATTTACGTATTATTAGGATTGTGTTATTTTTTCACGGTTGAGATTTTTTTTTATGATCATATAATGAAACGTAAAGTGTTTTCGAGTTGATATTTCATGGCTTCTGGAAAGTTTTTTTTTTATTAAATCGGTTAGTTAACAAATTATACATACATATTATGTAGTTTTAATAATCTTTTATCTAACTGGGTTTCCAGAAAGCTTTTTTTTTTTTATTCTTGATAGGTTCGCGCTTGACCGCTATCGCACCTGATGGAAAGCGACGATGCGGTCGACGATGGAGCGCGCTTACCTAGAAGAAGTAACCTATTCACTCTCGACTTAAAGATTCCCGGGTTGTAGCCATCAGGAAACACAGATTCCGGCAAGGAATTCCACTCCTTAGCTACAACTTATGGGTCTTTAAGTCAAGAGTGAATAGGCTACTTCTAGGCAAGTGTGCTCCATCGTCGACCACATCATCGCTTACCATCAGGTGAGATGGTGGTCAAACGCGAGCCTATCATTAATAAAAAAAAAAGTATCTATTTACAGTTAAACGATAATTATATTCGTAAAAGACACACTGACATGCTCATAGATATCGTGGACATGCTCGTTTTCCATTCATCCGCGAACATAACATTATTTATTTATTTGGTAAGCCAACAACTGCTTACACAATACATTGACATTGTACGTATATTGCTTTGGAACTTCATTGATTAGTGTAGTAATTAATTATATGTTAACACCACATGCATTTTTTATGGTTGTAGGTACATAATAGGTAATAGTGTTCGCGGATGAAGGCAGATATATAGGGTGACTGGTAATTAGTGTACGATACTTATGATTACGATACACGTGATTGTGGATAACCAACAACTTTTATTATGGGAACAAACCTGAAATCGCGAAAAAAAATCAGCTGTTCAGTACATTTATGTTTGCCTAATGTACTGAACACCTGATATTTTTTTCGCGATTTCGGCTTTGCTCCCATAATAAAAATTGTTTGTTATCATGAGCACAATCACGTGTTTAAGTATCGTACACTAATTGCTAGTCACCCTATAGATACCGACGCAGGTAGTTCGTGGTGTACTATGGTACACACCACGAACTACCTGCGTATCTTTTTTCTGTCAAATCGAGTTACTGACGAATCGGACACAATTTATTCGAACACAATGTCCGAATCGACACATTTTATTTTCAATTTTTTTTTCACTGACGATTCGGACACCACCAAAATTGAAACTGTTCAGTACATACAGTCAGATAAAAAAAAGTCATAAAATATATTTTAAATAATTACCCGAAATTCGCGCTTGAAATCCAACCTAAAATAGTTTTGGAAACGCTATAATTCCCTATATTATTATATTTTAATTTTTTTTTTATCTGACTGTATAACAGTGTGTGTCCGAATCGTCAGCAAAAAAAAATAATTGATCGTCAGCAACTCTTCAAATCCATCAAAAAGTGGTCTGTAAAACATCGCATTAAACTATAAGACCCGTCATTGTGACACCGTATTAATTTTAAGTTCGTACTGTAATTTTATTTATGGTGTACAATTAAGAGTATATCTGTATAACATAGTTTGCGTTCGCGTCCAAGAGAGCGTTGAGCGCAGAGAGAGTGGGAGTTACAGGGAACTCGGCTCCTGCGGGATTTTTCAAAAGAGTTAGGGCAGGCAACTGAAGGAACACATGGGTTTTAGTCAGTAAAAGTTTGACACTCCCTCTGGCTTCGCCTACAGCGGAAGAAGTTATTTGATGATTCCCTACCTAAAAAAAAGTGGTACAGAGGTGGACTTAAAGTAAAAACGCATATTTTACCAGGTAACCTTTGGGTTAAAAAAGAAAAAACATTTTCAATACACTTACTCGAAAACCCGCTCTTATCCCACCACTTTTAGGCATAGACTATTTTCCGCACTAGTGCAGAAAAGTGCGCGTGCTCTCCCCCGCCTCAATTTTATTACCTTTATCGTATTAGGCTGGGCGCGCGTCGACCCTCACGAGTCACCGGTCAACCCCCTTTTATTCATTTCGTAAGTGTATTGAAAAAAGTCGTTTGATACACATGCAAATTTGTCACTGCAGCCGTCGGCTCCATAACACACTCGCCTACGGCTCGTGCGAATTCCGCCTTGGTCGCAATGACCAACATTCTGCACTTGTATCAAAATGTACTATTCTACACTGTAGTAGGTGTGAAACTGTGCGCACGATAAAGCTTATTGAGTTAGGTTAATAAATAAAGGTTGAGAAAATATAGTTGAAGCCTGTACAACTAATTATATTAGCTGTAAAAAATATCAGCATAGACAAATCTCAACGAAAAGGGGACTGCGCACGCGTAATGGTGTGACTAGTAGCATAGAGCATAATACTAGGGACTAGTAGGCACAAGCTGTTGATCCCCGCATTAACGCCGGCGTTCACGCGCCATTGTCTTACTATTGTGTCTCTAATTACGCACTCAAAAGGTTAATCATCATTGATTTACCCTCGATGCAAAAAGAGGGGTGTTATAGTTCGACCGCAATGGTTGTGTGTCTGTCTGTGGCAGTGTAGCTTTTAAACAGGTGAATCGATTTGGATGCGATTTTTTTAAATCGAAAGCAGGTTTTTTAGCGATAGTTCTTTCTTACTTAGTTGATTAAAATCGGTTCAGCCATATAAAAGATGTGGCGAGGTGAAAGTGGAAATAACAACCAATAGTTTGCAAATATGGTTAAGTGGGCTAGATTTTTATTACGGTAGGCCGGGGTGTTTTTTAATTTTTAATTTAAAGTCGTATTTAGAAATTATCTTGAGTTGCTGAAGATTCGGATACAGTATAATCGGACAGTGTCCGAATCGACACATTTTATTTTCAATATTTTTTCACTGACGTTTCGGATACACCAAATTTATTGAAGCTGTTTAGTACAGTTAGGTAAAACAGTCGGGTAAAAAAGTTTTAAAATATAATATAAAGAAATTTATTACCCGAAGTTGCCGCCTTAAATTTACTCTAAAATGCTTTTTTTCCCAAATATTATATTTTAATAAAAAACTTTTTACAAAAAAAAAACAACCGACTTCAATGTAAAAAAAAAACACTGAAAGATGCAAAATAACTTTAATTTCGGAAGTCGGTGTTTCTATAATAGTTTTGTCCCTTCGTTATTTAAAATCGATTACCGAAATTAAAGTTATTTTGCCCTTTTCAGTGTTTTTTTTTACTTTGAAGTCGGTTGTATTTTTTTTTGTAAAAAGTCTTTTATTTTACACTTTTTAGTTATAGTACTACCACTAAAAAGTACCCCTCAGTCAAATTTAAATACCTTATAGCCAGAGTGCTTCTCATGATAATTCTAATAATCCCAGAGTTCCGGTAAACAATTTTACTTGTTACGACGGTTCTGCTGTGATCCTATGAGGAGTTCTGTTCCATATCTTTGAAGTTCATGATCAGACTATTAAGTATCTAACTGTACTAAAAAGTGTACTGAATGGTCAGTAAAAAATATTGAAATAAAAAAGTGCCAATCAGACACTATGTCCGAATATATTGTGTCCGAATCGTTAGTAACTCATTATCTTACACTCAGCATTCCTAGGTTCCTTAGTAATCTGACCAGGTATTCGATACCCCGCCAGACCGTTGACTAAGATCTCCACCTCGGGGTCGTCAGGTGTTGTGATCAGGTCTTTTAGTTTCAATGTTATTTCTTCTGTGGTTTTAGTATCTTTTTGGTTCTTCTGTATGGCTGATTTTGAGCATTTTGTGCCATCTGCGGATGGAAACGGAATGGTCATCTAAAAATTTGACATTTAAACTAATTTATAAATACGAGAAGGAGCAGTGGTGGCCGAGTGGTAACGGCTCCGACTTACGAGTCGTAGGTCGCGGGTTCAAACCCAGCCAGGCGCATTACTTTGTGTAATTTATTTCACCACCACTGCTCTCAAAACGGTGAAGGACAACATCGTGAGGAAACCGGCATGTCCTAGAACCAAAAATTCGAAGACATGTGACATCCACCAACCCGCACTGGGCCCGCGTGGTGGATTACAGCCCATTCCCTCTCGTAGAGAGGAGGCCTGAGTCCCAGCAGTGGGAACATTATAAGGCCGACTATGCTATGCTATGCTATATAAATAAGAGACTTGGTTCTGCAGCAGCTTTGCCTGTGTAAACATAGAAATTAATCCCAAGGAAATATACTTGTAGCGACATCTAGAGACGTCACATAAGAACTAATCCTGCATCGCGCAATTAAAGTTCTCCGCGCGATTAGAACATATAGAACAGCCCGAAATCATCTATCGTGCAGTTGCTCACCAGACATAACACCCGTCTGGTCGGAGGATCTTCCCTTTGCAACGGAGGTTTGCGGGACTTTACACTCTGCTCCGCATTACTACTTTTTTTTTTTAAGGTGGGAAATCATCAAAATGACTTCTTGCGCTCTGGGTGGGCGGGAGGTCGTGTCAGACTTTTACTGACTAAAACCATACCTGTATCCTTCAATTACCCTTTGCGTTCTAGGACTACGGGTTTCCCTTTCAGAAATTCTCCGCGGTCCTAGCTAGCGGGCATCAGCCCTGCTGGGCCCTGCAACCTCCTGCGTCCTGCGATGACTGGGCTCGGTCCGGTTAATAACCGAACAGCCGGACGGCGAGCTACCCAGTGCTCGACGTCCGCAAGCCCGCGTCTACTGTGGCTGGTAGTCGGGGTTGGAATTACGGCGGCTAGGCCTGGCCCCTGGGATAAAAAGTAGGTATTGTATGTGCTACTGGACTTCAGTCTGCTCGTTTACCAATTTCATCACATAACCATTCAGGTGTTTTTTTTTTTTTTTTTAATTCATATAAACCAGTGCTTGACTGCGATCCCACCTGATGGTAAGCAGCGATGCATGTTTGAGCGTGAAGGAGTAACGAACATACACACTTTCACCTTTACAGTATTAGTCTGACATAAAAATTACATACAAAGGTACCTTAATGTTATTTATAAAGTCTATGGCTGCTCCGCTCGTGTAAGTGAGTTTCCCATCACTGAAAACGATCTAATCTAAATTAATTAAAGATTCAAAGCATTTTATTTCAAATAAACCATTTACAGGAACTTTTGAAATGTCAAGAAGTCAGTCAGTCAGAAAAATGATGCTAATTGCACATTCCAAAGCGTAGATCTCTATGGAGAAGAATGTGCAAGAAACTCCATGGCCACTCTTTTCAATCATGTTTTGTAGTTACAAATATCTCTGTTACATGTTTTTTGTCGCTATCATGTGTAAGTATTAGTAAGTTATTATTGTATACTGAGTTGTTTCTTCTTTGTCATGCACTCTTGACAGAGTGGTCGTGGTACTCGTGGTCATGTCTCGGTCGAGTCCTGCACCACCGTCTCTCTCGCGACACGACGCCATGCAGCTCTGTGTTTTTTCGGCTTGGGAGTTTTCATTAATGCTGCAGTGTCTCACCGATTTGATGTGGTCCGTCTACCATGTTGGAGAGCGTCCACGTGACCTTTTGCCTTCGACTTTCCCTTGCACCACCAATCGTGCCATCGAGTCCTTGCCCGAAGAACTGACGAAGTTGTATACATCTCATTTATTGATAGGTTTATTTTAATTTTTGTATCTAATAGCCTCTTTTTATAATGTGAAGTGAGAACACTGTAGATTCCGCGGATTCATAGATTACTATTTTTATTGTGTTTTTGGGTAAAATGTACCTACTTATTTTTTGTGATTCATAATTAAATTATCGCTAGTTAAATTTACGTTTCGCAAACCTAATTTAATCATTATATGGCCTTATTTTGACTGGCCTGATGGTCTAGTGGTTAGTGGCCCTGACTGCTATGCCATAGGTCGTGGGTTCGATTCCCACCCAGGACAAATGTTTGTGTGATGAGCAAACGGTCATTTGTTCTGTGTCTGAGTGTAATTTATCTACAATATGTATGTATTTAGAAATATATAAGTATGTTTATCAGTTGTCTAGTACTCATAACACAAGCTCTGCTTAGCTTGGGGCTAGACGGCTTTGTGTGATAGTTGTGGAATATTATAATAATATTATTATTAATTATGAATCCAAACTATTGACAAAAATGTTTAAGGCAGGCTTTTATCTCTAGATAAATAAAGTGCATTCTTAGATTAGGAAGACGCAGCGTTGGAGGGCCACCCACAAGATGGACCGATGACCTGGTGAGATTCGCGGGAATGCGATCGATGCGAGACGCACAGCCCCCCTAGCCAAGTTACAACCGTTTCTTTTCGATTCTCTTTTCGTTGATAGCCTTGAGTCGGCCACGCCTACTATTCCTTGGTTCTGACCACGTGACTGAGCGCCGAGATGGCGTCAGAATAAAGGATTCGGAGGCGTGGCCTACTCGAGGCGATCGACGTAAAGAGAATCGAAACGAAATGGTTGTAACTTGGCTAGGGGGGCTGGACCGTTCGTGGTGATACTTGAAGGAGGCCTATGTCTAACAGTGGACGTAGTTCGGCTGAAATGATGACGATGATTCTTAGATAAAGGCGTTTTCAGAAGATGAGTTTAAAAATCTTACCGACAGTGAAGCTAATCCCGATCACGAAGGCAACAACAAAACTGTACACTGCCATCTTATTATCTTACAGTTTATTTCACAACAATATTACACAAACACTGTGGAAAAAACAAGGAAACTCACCCATATATAGTGCATAGACAAATTGTTTCTGACGCAATCGATTCTGCACTAAATTCTTATGGTGATACCCGTATGACCGTCCTGTGTGTTACGTTTGTGATAACGATCACGCCGTCACTCTTTCAAGGTGGACAGATTGGTTTCATTAGGAGGCTGCGAATCTTATCGAAATGTAGAGAAAATTCAGGCAAAAATACTTTTGATAATGATATTTATTTTGTAAATATGTTTAAAAAAAAACACTTTTACACGTCAATTTTTTTTTTCGTCGTTTTAAACTAGATGAAGCCGGTGTTTCCTAGCTGACTACCCTGAGAAGAAACACCGAAACAAACTCAGGGGTCAAAGTCTCTTTTAAATACCATACAGTAAATATGTAATGGTCAAATCACATGAGAACCATGCAGATTTGTCTGAGATGGTCTTTTGAAGAAAGTACCATATAGATTTGAGTAGACCTGTCCAGTCAGTGCAAGCATTTGTCAGTATTCGTAAAGCTCAACTCACTCGACTACTAAGGAGCTCAACTCAATTTTCAATTTTGCTCTCATTTTTGCCTATAGGACACAATATTTTTTCAATACACTTACTCGAAAACTCGCTTTTATCCCACCGCTTTTAGGCACGCAATTGAATGTTTTTCTCACTAGTGCAGAAAAGTGCGCGTGCTCTCCCCGCCACAATTTTATTACATTTATTGTATCAGGCTGGGCGTGTGTCGACCCTCACGAGTCGCGGGTCAGCCCTCGTTTATTCATTTTGTAAGTGTATTGAAAAAAGTCGTTCGATGCACGTGCAAATTTGTCACTACAGCCCTCGGCTCCATAACACACTCGCCTACGGCTCGTGCGAATTCCACCTCGGTCGAAATGACAAACTTTCTGCACTTGTATCAAAATGTACTATTTCGATACACTTACTCGAAAACTCGCTGTCATCCCATAGATTTTAGGCACGCAATTGACTCTTTTTCGCACTAGTGCGGAAAAGTGCGCGTGCTCGCCCCCACCATAATTTTATTACATTTATCGAATCAGGCTGAGATAGAGAGCATTTTATGACCTAAACTGAATTGTTAAAGGGATGGAACATATAGGGTATAGAGAGGAGGAGTATGGAGTATATTAGGTGTACCTCCATCCCTCTTTCTCGCTCCCACACTTGACATTTTAACACGTCATGGTAAGGCTCCAGGATCGGTCTTTGTGGCAACACTTGGAGGAGGCCTATGTCCAGCAGAGGACGTCGTTCGGATAAATTGATGTTGGTACCATTACTGGGGAAAGTGCACGTATCTACAATGCGTTCCAAATAAGAATGGGATCGATTGCCATGTTGTGACGTCACGTCATACTGTGAAATCGAAGAATTATTATGGTGAGCAAAACAAGAATTTTTTAAAATTTAATTTACTGTGAACGAAAAAAGTTTAATCAGAATCCAGTTCTTCAATTTTGCTCATCTCTGAGTTCTTCAATTTTGCCCAATTTCTTGCGATTAGACAGTATGACGTGACGTCACAACATGGCAATCGCTCCTATTCTTATTTTGAACGCATTGTACTATATGTATTCCTTTGTTTCACCCTTCAAGAAACACAGATGTCATGTTATGTTGAAGCACATATTAGGAGAAAGTGGTTGTATCTTAGAACCCCGGGCTCCTGGAACGAAGGTAAAGAAGAAACATAGGAGTGGGTTTTAGTCAGTAAAAGTCTGACACGCCCTTCTACTCTACCTTAGAGCGTGAGAAGTCATTGGATGATTTCCCACTTAAAAAAAGGGTCCATCCACAAGTTACGTCAAATTGAAATAGGTACATTTATTTTGTCGGAATATGTTACATAATTATGATCTTTAACTAAATCAATGGTCTCATCACATTCTGCCACGTGGGGCGTGCAAATATTTGGTACACAAATCATTTTTTAAAAACAAAAAATATTAGCGAATTAAAATTTACAATTTATGGCACGCCATCTAAAAATATGTGACTGTGATTAAATTCATAGTATTATTCAAAGACAAATTATTAGAGAGAGAGCTCAAAGTGTCTAAGATTGTCCACGAATTTCGTGATTTTTTGTCCCCCCTCCAACCTCTATTCCTTGTTACAACTAATCACATTTGACAGATTCCTCCTCCCTATTATTTTTATTTTTATATCTATCTTCTTCTTCTTAGCGTATCGATGGCAAAACTAGTTAAATTCCTTGCCTGGCCCAGTATTCCGCCACGGCAATGCCGTCCGCTGATGCTGTCATTAGGTCCTTAGGTGAACAGGTAACAGGGCACGTGATGCAGGATAGGATATGCTCTGCGGAGAGACGCCGCATCTTACTGATATCTATGCTAATATTACAACGAGAAACATTTTATATTTTTGTTTGTAATGAATAAACTCATGACGAACGGCGAGTATCCACCCTTACGTTGTTGAAACTTCTACGATCCGGACCAAGCGTTTCGCCTCGTCGTTTATACCGCGTACATCGAGGGACTGGAATAATTTGTCTGCTGCGGTTTTCCCGTCTGATTGTAATTTGGGTCTCTTCAAGGCTAGAGTGAATAGGCTCTCAATAAACTAGTGCGCCTCACCATCAACGATTGCATTACTACTAACCATCAGGTGGGATCGCAGTCAAACACTAGTTTATATCAATTAAAAAAAAAAACTACTGAATCGATTTTAAAAATTCTTTCACCTATTATTTATTTATTAGTATGCTACTTTATCACTGAGTGACGAGTGACATAGGGACATGGGCGACGCCACTGATAGAAACTACTTTATTATAGAAATTATTGAATTTAAGCAGTATGTAGTTCCGAAATATTATTTATAATATCAAGATCAAATTGTTCAACAACATCACAGCTTTTTTTTTGCATTGCTTTTTTGTTTTTCCTTTTGTTTTGTTATTTTCGTTTACTATTAATGATTTTTTTTTTTAAATGTGACATTACAAACTTGACTACTCTCATACCAAGCCACACTATGGCGACTGATTCGTCTCCCCTCGGAGGTATGACGTAATTTATGGGTGGTCCTTAATCAGAAATACAAGCACTACGACCTGCACCCCTAGCCAAGTTGATAATCTGCAATCGTTAACGCTAGTCGAAAACTAATCAAATGTATGGGAATGACATCATCTCAACGTTAAGTCACGTGGTCAGAACAAACGAATAGAAAATTCGTAGCCAAGTTCACATCGTTCAAAATGATAGAATGAATTGTTATCGTTTCTACAATATTCAACGCTACATCCTTTGTTATTGTAGAACGACATTGTAGAACGAGCGGCCGACTCAGGCGCGTCAACATGGCTACAAACTTATCGTTTTCTACAATTGCTGACACCGAGGCGTTACCGATTGGAGAACGGAATTCGACACGAAACGGTTGTAACTTGGCTAGGGGGCCTGGTTCCGTCCAATACAAAGTAGTAAACAAATAGATTTGAGCTTATTAATATTCGCAACTCGTCATTCACAGGATATGATCAATTTTGTCAGTTTGTCAGTCACTATGAAGTATGACTACTTATCTAGCTAATGGACTGTGTCAATTGCATCAATAATAAGGTACAGGAAAGCTACGACTCGAACTAGCTATAAGTTGGCGGTTTCGCTCGAGGGTTTTTTAGGGTTCAGTACCTCAAAAGGAAAAAACGGAACCCTTATAGCAGGGATGGCGAACCTTTAAATGAGAACGTGCCACTAAAAATATTTAAAAAAAAATGTAGTCATTGCGTGCCGCTAAAGAATCTTGGCTTAGTTATATATCGAACAAATATTTAAACTAAATGCTGTTAACTTTTAATTAACAACCCAAAATTCGTATATCGTAATGTTTGCAGTAGTTTGTTTATTCAATTATATGTATAAAAGAGAAAATTGGTGTGATTACTAATGTTTCAAATCACCTCATCTTGTACTTCTTTCACTGGCGTGCCTGAATTATTTTCCCGCGTGCCACCACTGGCACGCGTGCCATAGGTTCGCCATCCCTGCCTTATAGGATCACTTTGTTGTCCGTCCGTCTGTCTGTCTGTCTGTCAAGACACTTTATCTCGGGAACGCGTAGAGGGATCGAGTTGAAATTAAAACCATGTAGGTACTCAGGTCTGCGGTCCCTTGAAGCTGTGAAAAAAATCAAACTTCTGAGTTAACGAAAAAAAAAGATACGGTCGTTTATGTAGGAAAAAAACGTATATTTCGACACTCTCAAGGGAATCAAAATTCATTGAGTACTTTCCTTTGACCTAGAATCCTGAAATTTGGCATGAAGCAAGGTCTCATAGCACAAGTATAGGAAAAAATCTGAAAACTGTAAATTTGCACGTACGTCACAAAAATAAAACTTTTTTGCGTTTCGTAAAAATCTCTGTAACTCAATTCGGGAATTAAACTGTTTTTACAGGTAGGTTTGTACTGAACCTTCAGTGCGCGAGTCCGACTCGCTCTTCCCCGGTTATGTAAATTTCGAAAGACATACCTAAATTATTTATCTATGTATCGTATTTTTTTTATTTTGTTTGACTTATATTTGCTAGCAGTACCTACACCGCAGACTACTCCTGTTTTAGGTTAAGTTCTTATAGTCTATCCTAAGGTTGTCTGGTAGATATCGCTGTCAGCGATAAGACCGCCATTGTACCCGACATTGTTACTATTTTGGTGTACATTAAAGTTTATTCTATTCTATTCTAAATTTAAAAATTATGAATTAATCAGAAAAAAAACCTTTTTTTTCACTTTAGCCTTGAAGACACCTAAATTATAGTTGGACGAGAAGACCGAAGCAGGCTAATTGTTCCAGTCCTTCGATGTACGCGGTATAAACGACGAAGCGAGACGCTTAGTCCGGACCTTTGAAGTTTCAATAACGTAAGGGTGGATATTTTTACACTTGTAAAAAACTGGGTGTGCGGATACTGTTAAAATTCATAATTGAAAACATAGTGTCATAGTGGTTCGAGGTGGCTCAAGAAAAGAATACGTGGAAGAAGTTGGGGGAGGCCTTTGCCCAGCAGTGGGACAAGTATGCAAAATTGCAAACATAAGAATAAAATTAATCTTTATTATTATATCTATCTAAATTTATTTTAGAGGTCACAAGGATTGTATATTTTTTGTAAAATCTAGTGCGAAAGTTACTCTATCGTTAAGTGTCATGTTAGTCTCCCACAAGGTGGACTGACGACATGTTGAGAGTCGCGGGAGTGCGGTGGATGCGAGACGCGTAAGATCGGTTGTTGTGGCGACGCTTGGGGGAGGCCTATTTCCAACAGTGGACGTCTTTCGGCTGAAATGAAGATTATGATGATGATAATGATGATGAGTGTCATAAGGTTATGAACTTTTGCCAGGCTTATTATTCCAGTTCCCGCTTTATAGACCAAGAGAAGGAAACTGTGGGGAAATGATTATAGATAACCATTTATACTGTAAAAAATAATCACTAGGATCAGTGGACTAAGAAAGTTATTGAAAAATGGGACATTCGTCGTCCCGATCAACCCTTAATCGAGACGCCATATGACTTTGGAACACCCGGGAACTCTACCAAGGGAATACCCATAATATATCCATAAGGGAATTACTTCTAGGCAAGCATGCTCCATCGTCGACCACATCATCGCTTACCATGGTGAGATGGTGGTCGAACGCGAGCCTATCATTAATAAAAAAAAACCCGTATTTAAAAATTTGTCATATAAATATTTGTTTACTGTTTGGTGGAAGGCTTATTTAGAACTGAAGAATAAGAATATCTCCTTCGACCTAAATGCAACGATCATACAAAATATGACAAAGTACTAACGTCGCTATTAAGATTCGGTCCTCGCCATCCACAGGATGCGCACAATTTGAGTGGTGCACACTGCGTCTGCACTTACAGGGCTAATCAATGGTGTGCGGCGCATAGGTAATGAATGGAAGGGATTTAAGAATATAATGTAACATTTTTGGACCAAACTTAACAGTTCGTCGTTCCCTGTTAAATAACTCATGGCGATATAGCGACGGTGAAGAGAGCAGTGGTGGCCGAGGTAACGGCCCCGACTTACGAGTTGTAGGTCCCAGGTTCAAACCCAGCCAGGCCATTACTTTGTGTAATTTATTCCATCGCCACTGCTCTCAAAACGGTGAAGGAAAACATCGTGAGGAAACCGGCATGTCCTAGAACCAAAAAAATTCGAAGACATGTGACTTTCACCAATCCGCACTGGGCCCGCGTGGTGGATTACGGCCCATTCCCTCTCCTAGAGAGACGAGGCCTGAGTCCCAGCAGTGGGAACGTTAAAAAGGCTGATTATGCTATGATATGGTGACAGCGACTATCGCAATCCAGAGCTTGGCACTTCGTTATCAAGGTGGTAAGTCCTCTCTTTGAGGAGTGGTTGGAGAGGTGTAACAGTGCCCTCAACTTCCGTATAAAGCTATTCCTTATTGGACATGGTAAGTTCAGGAGTTTCCTGTTTCGGATTCGGACGGAAGAAACACCCGGGTGTAACCATTGTGAGGACAGCTTGGAGAACACGGTGGAGCATACGGCGGAAGTGTACCACGTTTGTGCGGAGCATCGCCGTATCGTGGAGGCGATTGGCGGCGGCGGCGGTGACCTCTCATGCCAGGCCCTGTTTCAGGTCATGGTCGAGAGAAAATGGGTTGCGTTCGCGTCCTTCTGCGAAGCAGTTATACCAGCGAAGGAAATGGCCACAAACGTGGTGGTGAATGGCAGGCGGTCGCCTCCTTCTGCGAAGCAGTAATGCTAGCAAAGGAGGCGGCCACATGCGTGAGGGAATTAATTTCCCGATTTCCACCCACCGTAGGCGTGGGCTTGCGGACGACGAGCTATGCGTAGTTCGCCGTCCGGTCGCCCGGTAACCGCACGGACCGAGCCCGTGTCATCGACGGCACGTATTGCTCAACGTGCACCTCAGAGATGTCAGAAAAACCGTTGGAGTCGAAGCCTACTGGGGGGGGGGGATTTAGTTGCCCTTTGTGTTCTCTCTCAGATACTCTCATGGAACTCATTCGGACAATTCCACACGCAGGCATACGAGTATATGAGTTTAGGTTTTAATGTACTCGTATAATAAAAATGCCTTCTCCAAAACAATGTTCGTTTTACCTCCGTGCGCCAGCAGATGGCTTACCGGCGCCGATGGGATCGTGCTGCATATGAATGCAAGTTATTACGAGATGCCGACATGATCGCATGCGCGTAATGACGCGGGCATTATGTCGCATTGTCGCGTTGTCGCACGACTGTGCTAATCCGGGGTTAGTGTGCTAGGTCTTATGGAAGAGCTTGTTGATATAAGTAATGTTGTGTTGTTATTATGATTACTGTATGATCAGTATGATGCTAAGGGAGCGTCTATTAATTATGTGAGATGTTTAAGGGGGAAAGACAACCCCGTGGCCCTGGAACGAAGGCAAAGAAGAAACAGGAGTGGGTTTTAGTCAGTAAAAGTTTGACATGCCATCTCGTTCCGCCCAAGTGCCTTCGTCCCAGGTTTCGTTTTCACACTACCCATGGCCCCAGTAGGCTTCGACCCTGCTGGGCCCCTAAGATTTACTGACATCTCCCAGAGGCGCGCGTGGAACAATACGCGCCGTCGACGACTTGGGCTCGGTCCGGACGGTTACCAGACAGTCGGACGGCGGGCTACCCATTGCTCGCCGTCTATAAGCCCGCGCCAACTGTGGCCGGAAATAGGGATCGGAATCCCGGCGGCGGTTGGGGCGTGAGGACCGTTGCCTCACGCGATCGGCCGCCTCCTTTGCTAGCATTACTGCTTCGCAGAAGGAGGCGACCGCCTGCCACTCCTCCTCGCTCCGGACCATGGCCTGTACCAAGGCCCAGCGGGAGAGATCGCTGCCGCCGATCGCCCCCACGAGGACACGGCGTTGCTCTGCCCAAGCGGGGCACACCTCCACCGTGTGCTCCACCGTGTCCTCCGGGCGGTCTACACTGTGGCGACACCCGGGATTTGTCTTGGGTGGGTATAGAACCCACGACCTCCAGCATAGCAGTCAAGACCCCTAACCACTAGACCAACAGGCCAAACATCCAATCTCACGTGCGCTTCACCATCACTGCTTACCATCAGGTGAGATCGCAGTCAATCTATAGTTCATATCATTTAAAAAAATAAAACTCTAGGTGGACATTATAAACAAATGCTTGACTGCGATCCCATCTGATGGTAAGCAGTGATGCAATCGTTGATGGTGAGGCGCACTAGTTTATTAAGAGCCTAGCCTTGAAGACACCTAAATTATTATCGGACGGGTAGACCGCAGCGGGTAAATTGTTTCAGTCCTTCGATGTACGCGGTATAAACGACGAGGCGAAACGCTTAGTCAGGACCGTAGAGGTTTCAACAACGTAAGGGTCGATACTCGCCGTATGTCGGGTTGTCCGATGGTAGAAGTGAGATAACGGGATCAAGTCATGCAATTCCCGCGCACACTCTCCAAAATGCATCCTGTAAAACACCGAAAGGTGGGCTACCCTACGCCTGTGCTCAAGGCTTTGCAGATTGGACTTAACCAAATCTGAATCACCAATTAGCCTCTTCGCACGCCTTTCCACTGAGTCCAAAGCTGCTAGGTGACATTTTGCAGCACCAGCCCATATGTAGCTGCAGTACTCCACACACGATCGGACCTGTACTTTGTATAACATTAGAAACTGTCCCGGTGTGAAGTGCCGCCGGACGTTTGCAAGAACGCCGAGTTTCCTAGCAGCTACCTTGGCTTTGGACTCAATGGAGTTTCACTTACCATGGAGTTTCTTGCCGGTTCTTCTCCATAGGAAACGACCAATTTGGAAGCGTGCACTAGCTTCAGACGTTTTATAAGTGCCCACTCATGTAGGCCTATGTGAAATATTTTTGATTTGATTTTTGAATGAACCGCCCAAACCGCACCTGGAGTGGGAGAAGTAGTTTAACAACAACCTTTCCTAAAAAAACGCCCTTTTTTGCCCTTATCCAACTCGACATACATTTTCACTGTTTTTCATACAACCGCTCTTACGCGATTATGACGTTATTACACATTTTTCATTTGATATTTTGGAAACACAGTATCTTGTGAATATTATCTAGGCTTCTATTGAAATCAATTTATAAAGTGTAAGACTAATCCCGTAAAGACCTCTGAAAATCTGCTATTTTGCATAAACTTTGAAACTTCATAATTTATTCAAAAATTAAAAAAGTCAAAAAGTATAACAATAGAAGCCTTGCAAATTTAATCAAGATTCTAAATGACGACATTTTTTTTTTCAAAACTTTTTATAGGTTTAAAAAAATACACGTATTTCCTAGAACAAGTTTTGTAAAATATTCGAGTAAATCACGGAATTACCGAATGCTAACAGAGTTTTCAGGCGTTATCTCTTTTTTTCGCGTTGCCTTTTCGTCAAACATTGGGTTGGATTGCGTTAGATGAAGTAACAAGCTTATAAACCATGCTCGATGTTGACGATAGGCGAGTTAAAAAGGACCCTCTTAACCATCTAAAACACAAGCCGTTTTCAACCATGTATCTACGTATTCCTAAGAATACCTTCGGAATTACAACAAAAAATTGACAATAGAATTTCAGCAATTCTGTATCAATCGCGATAGTAAACATGCATTCTTTGTTCATCAATGTAAGCTGTGTCGGTTACTTCATTCTGTTGGTTTAGTGCTGATGTCAGTGTGTTTAAGATGAGGTGTGAAGTGTAGGTAACTCACTGCGATGTGGAGAGATCGAGTTCTCGTGTTTCTAATATGCTTTTGTTGTAAGTACTTATATTTTGCTGGTCATTTGAATTCAAAATCAGACTAAACAGTTCCTTCGTTGCCTTTCGTACCAAGGCCGAGTCTTCCTTTCAGAATCAGACCCTTGGCCCCAGTAGGCTTCGACCCTGCTGGGCCCCTACAGTTGCTGACATCTTCTTGAGGCGCGCGTAGAACAGAAGACTTAGGGCTCGGTCCGGATAGTTACCGAACGGTCAGACGGCGAGCTACCTATTGCTCGCCGTCCGCAAGCCCGCGCCTACAGTGGCCGAAAATCGGGATCGAAATCACGACGGCGGTTGGGGCGTGAGAACCGTGTTGCCTCACGCTATCGGCGGCCTCCTTTGCTAGCATTACTGCTTCACAGAAGGGGGCGACCGCCTGCCACTCTTCCTCGCTCCGGACCATGGCCTGTACCAAGGCCCGGCGCGAGAGATCGCCGCCGCCGATTGCCCCCACACCGATGACCTGGTGATGAGAGTCGCAGGAATACGGTGGATGTGAGACGCACAGAATCGGTCGTTGTGGCGACGCTTGGGGGAGGCCTATGTCCAACAGTGGACGTCTTTCGGCTGAAATAATGATGATGATGATGAAACGCCTAAACGGATAGGGATCTTATTTATACCGGGGGTATTAGCCTCTGCGAGCGGCCTCGTCCGCGAGGAAATAGAAAATTATCCCAAGGAAAAATAATCCCGGGGGTCAAAAGTGTTCTATGTCTTATTCCAGGACATGGATTACCCGTGTGCCAAATTTTATCCAAGTCCGTTCAGTTGTTTAGGTGTGAAGGAGACACATTCGTGGAGGCGATCTCGCAACGGGCTCTGGTTTAGGCGACAGTCGGGAATGGGAGGCAGTCACTTTCTTCTGTAAAGCAGTAATGCTAGCCGCGTGAGGGAACGGACATTCTCACGCCCAAGCCACCACGACCCTACCAGCCGGGTAGGCGCGGGCGATGCGGGACGACGAGCAATGTGAAGCTTGCCGTTCGGTTGTCCGGTAACCGTGCGGAACGAATCCGTGTCATCGACGGCGCGTAGTATTCCACGCGCGCCTCAAAGAGATGTTTGCAAAACCCAGCAGTGCTGATGCCCGACAGGGCCACGGGAAGTTTCTGAAAAGGATACCTGCGGCCCTACAATGCAAAGGACAACTGAAAGACACTGGTGTGGTTTTAGTCAGTAAAAGTCTGACACGCCTTCCCACTCCACCCTAGAGCGCGAGAAGTCATTGGAAGATTTCTCACCTCAAAGAAAAAAACACGCACACACAAATATATAAACTTTCTTCACTTTTAGTTCGTCGTAAGTTGGTAATTTTATTAGTGTGAAGTGTGACAAACAAAGCAGGTTGTTCTTTTTCGCATTCATTTCCTGGGTTCCCATTGCTGCAACCTTATCTCATTCCATCAGGTGCGGTGATCATCAAGGGGCAGTTCTTCGACTGCCATGACGACCCAGGGTACAGTCCGGATGAAGGGCCACTGGATGAGCTGCAATTCACGTGGCTCGGAGCCCTACAGTACATACATGGTAAGAAATTATCATCATCATGATGGCAGCCGAAAGACGTCGCTGGACTGCTGACGTGCTGGCTGGACATAGGCCTTCCTCAAGTATTGCTACAACGACCGGTCCTATGCGTCTCGCATCCATCGGTTCCCTGCAATCCTCACCATGTCATCGGTCCACATTGTGGGGGACCTTCCAACGCAGCCATGTCTTCTGGTACGCTGTTTTTCCGCACGCCTTTTGGCACCATCAAGCATGTGTTCTGCGAGCATTGTGCCCTGCCCACCTACCTATATTGGACTGGATGATGTGGTGATATGAATAGACGACATTGTTGCGATGATTAATGATAAGATAGGTGCATGGGAATTGGCACAAGCAAAGCCCTATTTGCTTGTGTCAAACCCCATGCTCCTAGGCTCCTTGGCCCTCTGCCTAGGCCCAGCCACTGCTTAGATGCAACCCACTGGCTATGCATGATGTAGATGACGGATTTTTTGTTTTTTTATTCAGCATTTTCTATCATTGGTCTTGTGGAGGTATTTGGAACAGAGAGTAAAGCCCCACATACCTCCGTTGAAAAGGGAGGATCCTCCGACCAGACGGGTGTTATGAACACCATAGCGCGCAGTCTAACCAGGTTCAGGTTAATAGGTACCAGGATTTTACATGGAGTGTCTGCCTATCGACCTCCATGACCATAACCCATTGACCCATTGGGTTACACAATACCCTCTAGTAAAACTAGGGGTAAGTTTTTAAATCTACTGACGTCAACTGAACTCTGCTCTGCTAGACTGCGCTGTTGAGGAAGTATTTTTGGTATTGCACCGGCTATTTTTAACCACATTCTTAATTCTATAAAAACGGAACCAGTAACAATTTTCAAAAAGAAACTAACTGCACTTCTATTTAACAAATGTTTCCACTCCGTATCAGATTTTCTAGCTGATAAATTTTAATTGTGTATCAATGTTACATGTTTGATGATGAACTTGCATCAATGTTTGCATGCCAAAATGGTAGAATCTGCAAGGATACTTTAATATCCCCTTATCGTAAATACCCGCATTCTGAGCAAATAAATCATATTCTATTCTATTCTGCCAAAGACGTGGGAATGACGTGCTTGCTTTTGATTGGTTGTTTTTTGTTGCAGTGAAAAACGGCACCCCGCACTACTTCAGAGTACCGCGTGTGATTCTCATCAGCCGACAGTTCGTGTTGTCTACCGCCATGGATGCTGCGCAGATACCCGTAGGATACGCACTGTTAGTACTGACTACCTACTACTATTACTATATCATAAATACTAATTGTATTTTAGTCGGAAAATTATCAAATAACTTTTGCCGTTTTTTATTTCATGGATTGTGCGAGGAGTGATATGAAAGAAAAGGAAGTTAGTGATAGTCTGACGGGTGACACGTCAGAATGGAAGAAAAAAACGCGCCGACCCCAAGTAATATGGGATAAGGGCAGGAAGAAGAAGAGTCTGTGTATCTTGATAAAACTACTACCTGGGAATCTTTAAGTCAAGAGTGAATAGGTAACTTTTCGGCAAGCGTGCTCCATCGCCGATCACATCACTGCTTTCCATCAGGCGAGATAGTGGTCAAGCGCAAGGCTAACAAGTGTAAAAAAAATCACACGTGGGATTTGGGAGCTTGGTAGGGGGTCGAGCTAAATTTCACGACATCTCACTACAGGGGAAGGAGAGACGCCCCCTAACCCTATATAAAATATTGTACCACTACATACAAGCCAGCTGGTCTAGCCTAGCAACCTTCCAGTTTAATTTATTTCCAGTGGCAACATAATTTTCGGTGACTACGAGCGCGACGAGGGTGAGTGCCACGTAACCATGGAGGACATGGCAGCCGGCATCGAGTGCGAGCCTGCCATCCTGCTGATGCCCATCGCGGACGTGCTGCTGCACCCGGAGTACAAGCATTTCGGCGCCAAGTACAGCCTGGCGTTGATGAAGCTCATCACGCCCGTCAAGTCTAGTGAGTAGCCTGTAGATGTTCCTGCACCCTAACCAAGTTGATAATCTGCAATCGTTAACGCTAGTCGAAAACTAATCAAATGTATGGGAATGACATCATCTCAACGTTAAGTCACGTGGTCAGAAGAAACGAATATGAAATTCGTAGCCAAGTTCACATAATTCAAAATGACAGAATGAATTGTTATCGTTTCTACAATGTTCAACGCTACATCGTTTGTTATTGTAGAACGACATTGTAGAACGAGCGGCCGACTCAGGCGCGTCAAAATGGCTTACCAACTTATCGTTTTCTACAATTGCTGACACCGAGGCGTTACCGATTGGAAAACGGAATTCGACACGAAACGGTTGTAACTTGGCTAGGGGGGCTGGTCACGATGGAGGTGTGATTCTTGGGGCCTTACCATCATTGGCGGAACTATAGGGTGGCAAGGCTGGCAATATGCCACGAGCCCCCCGTCCGACGGGACCCCAGGTTCGAGAGGCTATAACTCAACCTATTTTACAAAATTTAATAAGTACAATGTATCAATGTATAAAAGATGCATATTTTAGTAGAGAATAGCCGAGCCAGAAAGGTAGAAGTTATTTGACGATTATCCAAAAAAAAGGGATTTCACCAGTTATGGTTATAGGAATAACTATCCATTGGTTCTCTTCAATTTCATGAACATTTAACACATTATCATGTATTTTCAGGATACATGTTGCCGGCATGCCTACCGTTCAAAAATTATCTGCTTGATGATAATGGAAGGCTGACCAGATCGAAATTGTTCCATATCGATTTTACCAGTGGTAAGTATGCATTTACATAACTCAGGACCCTGAGGTCCTGGACCTTTGAAAGGAGTACGAGGGGCCAAAGCCAATTCGCAGAGGCCCTTTAGATAATTTTAATAGTACGTGATACCAACCGACGATTATCCCCGTACGTGCTATGTTAGTACATCAAAGGACAACCCCCGGTTGGTGAAAAACTATTGCGACATATGATAATAGGGCTATGGTTTTTGGAGTCTTAAGTGGACTGGTAACCTGGAACTATGTTAAGACTATGGCCCCTGCATGAACAATGTTATTAATATCCATCGATAAATGGCAGGGGGTGACTTGCACACTCAATAAATGGGCCCCCAAGTATAATTATTATTTTCCTAGAGCCCATTTTTCCGACGATAAATGAAAAAATATGATTTTGTTAGACACATACAGACAAAGTCACACCAGGAGGATTCCTATGACCATTTTGATAAGTGGTTGCCACTCCAGAACTTTTCGGCCCCTTAGTCTATCTAAAACGCACCGTCGTGTTGTGTCGTACCGGAAGACAAATCACAACGTGGACCGATGTACCACCTGGTGAGGGTCGCGGTAATCCGATGGATACGAGTTGCATCGGTCCGGGCGTTATGAACACGGGGGAGGCCTATGTCCAGCAGTGGTTGTCTTTCGGCTGAAATTATCATGATGATGATGATTTTGATGCGGAATCGTTCAAAATTAATTTGAATTTACCAACCCTCGCTAGACCCGTTTGGTGGAGTCCGGCCCATTCCCTCTCTTAAAGAGAAACCGCACCGACCCCAAGTAATACGGGACAAGAGCAGGAAGATGATGATAATTTGATTTCAGATGTACCAAGGGACTTCATTGAAGAAGATAAGGCAGTAGAAAGAGTGTCAATTCTGCCAAGAGAACTGTGCTTTCTGTACGACGGAGCTGAGACCATAGAGGTAAAGAAGATTTACTAAAGAACGCTACTACACCAATCGACCGATCCCTGATCGATAATAATAGAATGGATTAGTCAGCATCGATCGACAGTTTCTTCTGCCCAAGCAGACAACAGAGACATTACCACGAAAATAGAGTAGAATAGAATAGAATAGAATAGAATAGAATAGAATAGAATAGAATAGAATAGAATAGAATAGAATAGAATAGAATAGAATAGAATGGAATAGAATAGAATAGAATAGAATAGAATAGAATAGAATAGAATAGAATAGAATAGAATAGAATAGAATAGAATAGAATAGAATAGAATAGAATAGAATAGAATAGAATAGAATAGAATAGAATAGAATAGAATAGAATAGAATAGAATAGAATAGAATAGAATAGAATTTATTCGATGCAGGCAATACAATATGCAACAATACAAACAATAAAAACTACAGATTTACAATATAGTTGCATTGAGCGTGCCTGAACCGAAAGGGTCACCAACTCAGCTATTGCTGGGCGTCAGATACCCAGCGCTGATTTTCGAGCTCTTAACGCGGTCTTTTTCACGACTTAAACTGAACTGAATGGAGCTATATAGGGTGTATAGATTCATCCTTCTTTCTCTCTCGCACGTTTAACATTTTATCACGTCAGGGTAAGGCTTCTGAAATCGATAGAAGCCGATCGTGCCAATGGTCGTCGGCGTGGTAATCCTAAAAAAATGTAAACTACTTTTGACACGAGTCCCTGAACTCATCTGAAAGTACTTGAACTTTACTCTCTTCCCCATCTTCTTTTCTCTTCTTGATCTCCAGAACGCGACGAAGATGACCCAGAACAGGATGGCGTGCACCACGGGCTGTGGCTTCCGATCCGGTGCGCCCACGCTCGTACATGAGCATACCGGCCATTGGTCCATAGTGGCTCTATCACAAGGTAAGAAAGGAAGCACTACGAGCCCTGACTTTTTTAAATTTATTTTTTTATTGTTGCTAGGCTCGCGTTTGACCACTATCTCACCTGATGGTAAGCGATGATATGGCCGACGATGGAGTATGCTTGCCTAGAAGTAACCTATTCACTCTTGACTTAAAGACCCCTAGGTTGTAGCTATCAGGAAACACACACTCCGGCAGGGAATTCCACTCTTTAGCTGTACGCATAATGAATGTGTTCCCAAAACGCTTTGTACATATGGGTGGGATGTCAACTCAGTACTAAAGAGGTATCTACCATCAGATGTTAATCAAAAATGATTTACATGCGCTACTAGTTTTGTGCGTAAACACATTTATTGGTGGGCTCGCGCTTGACCATTACGTCACCTGATGGTATGGGATGATGTGGTCGACGGTAGAGCACGCTGGTCCAGAAGTAACCTGATCACTCTTGACTTACAACAGGGAAATTCACTTCCTAGCTGTACGCAAAATGAATGTGTTGTGTGGGATGTCCGGTGACGCTGTACGTCTAGTGGTCCCATGATGGAACGGGCTTGGCAGAATCAAGTCATTCATTATGTTATCAAGTTATCAACTTCAAAAGTTATGTATTCGCCGATGCTGCTATTAGGTTCAGTCATGTGACAGGCCATGTAACGCAAGACGAAAAGTGGGCCATGGTCTGAGACGCCTCACAAACTCTCAAGATCAGATCTATCCGTGAATACCCATCTTTGAAGATTTATTTGCTGCGGCCGACCTGAATTTGGACACGGTTTAGATCGGCCACTGCAGTAACGTGTGCCCAGAGCAGTTACCCTGACATCTTAACATCAATATGATGCTGGTGTGTGTGTGAGAGAGAGAGAGAGACGGAGAGAGAGAGCTTCTTAGTACGGCCCCTGATAGAAGATTCCGATAACACGATAGCACAGTCAAAAGGTTACCATAGACAATTAATACTTTGTGAGTAGGTGGTCACTTCTGCCCGGACCCGCTGCGCTCGCGTCGCCCCCCTCCACCGCCGCAACACATCATGATCCACCCCTACGTGCCCTGGATCACCGCCGCCATCACCGGCAAAGCAGTGGGAGCCTTCGCCAAAGACGATCCGTTCGGTAAGATGTCATCTCCTCCAATGGATATATCGCGGCGATATCATCAAGCAGTGAAAGTAGCACTCAATCTAAAGATAAGGCTGTTTTTGGCACTCGCAAGGAAATAATAATAATCCACAACTTTCACACAATGCCATCTAGTCCCAAACTAAACAGAGCTTAGACTAGACAACTGGTAAACATACTTATATATTTCTAAATACATACATATTATCATCGAGATATTAGTACTAACGTACTAGAGAAGCTACGTCAAATAACTGAATTGTCCTATTTTCGTAATTTGAATCTTTAGTTCACTGCAGCGCTAAAATAATAACAATTCGTCTAAACCATAACTAATTTACCACAGCGCAAGATTTGCTGCGGAAGTGTATTTATTCTCGGCAAAAAGGTCTTAAGCGCCATGTAAATCACGGCACTTACGCGTTTTCTTCGACAAAGTGCGGCGCGATCGCCGCAGTTGAACGAGACAAAGTAGGAATTTACGGTGTCTTCTCTAGTACGTTAGTACTTATATCTCGATGCATATTATAGATAAATTACACCCAGATACAGAACAAATGATCGATTGTGCTCATCACACAAAGTTTGGCTTGGGTGAGTATAGCAGTCAAGGTCACTAACCACTATAAGACGAACAAGTCAGCCAAAGAATTCAAAACCTACATACACCCCTAATTCTTATAATTCTTAATTAGTCCAAAAAATATTGGGCTCTACCTGTACCCGTTACTGATCATATTTATGTACTTAGTCAAAAGTAAAAAAAAACGAAATCCCAAAATGGTCCACGAAAATTTGTCACATCTAATTGGTAAATTCATAATTGAATCAATAAATTATACATGACAATTGCTACCTACTAGAAAATACTACGCGCAGTTTTTTTCCATTGTTTTTCATTCATAATCCAATACAATACAATATTTGCCTGTACAATATTTCCATAAATTGAGTGACATTTTGGGATATAAACAAACGCAAACTTTGTTTTTTTTTTTGTACCAGGAGCAAGGTCTCACAGCACAAGTAATGGAAAAAGTCTGCAAATCGTAAATTTGTAGTTAGACCACAAAATAATACTTTTTCGCAATTCGCAAAAATCTTCGAGAATCATTTAGGGAATCGTATTATTTACATACCTATACACTATACGCAATAAGATTAGACATTTAAACAAACCTTTTTTACTGTCCGTTCAAACGATTTTGACTTCTATTTCGTAGTTATTAGGATGGCATTCAAAGCAAAAAAAGTGGTTACAATACGAAATTTTTACTGCACCTGCCATTTGTCATGCTACCAACGCAATAGAAGATAAAATGGGTTGAACGGACAGTGAAAATTTCAAATGGAGTATACTCGTAGATAGCAGTGGTGGCCGAGTGGTAACTACCCCGACTTACGAGTTGTAGGTCGCGGGTTCAAACCCAGCCAGGCGCATTACTTTGTGTACTCGTAATTTATTTCATCACCACTGCTCTCAAAACGGTGAAGGAAAACATCGTGAGGAAACCGGCATGTCCTAGAACCAAAAATTCGAAGACATGTGACATCCACCAAACCGCACTGGGCCCGCGTGGTGGATTACAGCCCATTCCCTCTCCTAGAGAAAGAGGCCTGAGTCCCAGCAGTGGGAACGGGAACATTAATAAGGCTGATTATGCTATGCTATGCTATGTATAGATAAGTTTGTACGGAAGCCTCGGTACGCGAGTCCGATTCGCACTTGACTGGTCTTTTTTTCACAACACTTAGGTTTTATCATGCCTCGTGCCTCTATCTACGATTTGATCGCTCACGGGTGGATCGGACACTGGTGGATGGGAGGCCTTCGCTGCTATGATCGCGGTGAGGCTGCTGACGACATGTTCAAGTTCTACCATGAGATCTTCCAGCTCAAGCCTATCACCGAGACCTTTCTTACGTACTACCTAGAGGTATGTGTTTCTGACAATCTGACATGATGTTTGGGTTAAGAAAGAAAGAAAGAAAACACGTTTATTTGGCACACAGATACACACAATGAAGTAACAATTATATAGAAACTTAAATACATCATCAACACTGTGTGTCTCATGGCTGCGCCAAATAGGTCCAGTTCTGCATAATGCCAGGCCACTACGTAGCAGTTGCATGACGCTGGTTTTCAACTGAACCTTACTATTAGTCTGCGGATGGTGTTATAGTATGGTCCTCTTACATCATCGATGGCTAACTCGGTTCGGCCGTTATGGAGCCGAAACAACAATGACATATGTTCATGTGTGTCAAACGACGTTTTTCAATAAAGTTATGATATTTTCAATTAGTATACCTATATAATTAAATACTCATCAAGACAATTCCAAAAAGCTTAAACACGATAAGACTATCTGAGTTCCTATGGCCATCTTCCGGTTCCATCATCAGATCAGCTCAATGTCATAATAATTTTGCATTGTCATCTGATTTACACATACATTTAAAATTTCAGCTCTACGGTAACCGGGAAGTGGATCAAATTTAATTTGCAAGATTTGATTACATATAAACAAACATCGGGGCAGGTGAAACTGAATAAAAGCTTGTTAAAAGAAAAAATATTTTTCTTATATTCTTTCCCTTGGCGGTTAAACTTTATATTATAAATTAGCTCTGTCAGCAGCTTTGTCCGCTTCCCGGAAGTATGTTTAGCTGTTTGAGCGTAAAGGAGTATCAAACATACACACAACATACACATACGAACTGTCGCCTTAATAATATTAGTATGATATATTAAGTAAAATAGGTTAAGAGCAGAGTCGCAATTTTTTATATGTGTTAATAGAAAAAAAACGCACTGCACGCGAAATACGTTGCATCACTGCACGTGAAATACGTTGAATTACAGCTCGTGAAATACATTGCATCACTGCACGTGAAATACGTTGAATTACAGCTCGTGAAATACGTTGCATCACTGCACGTGAATTACGTTGAATTACAGCTCGTGAAATACGTGGCATCACTGCACGTGAAATACGTTGCATCACTGCACGTGAAATACGTTGCATCACTGCACGTGAAATACGTTGCATCACAGTTCGTGAAATACATTGCATCACGGCACGTATTTTATTGTTTCGAGCTTGAAAGCGGTGGCTAAAATAAGCCAGTTTTCTAGTACCGTTTTTCAGTTTGAGTTCCTGAAATAATAAACTTTTAAAACGCTGTTTTACAATGTTTGGATTTATTTTCCTTCCTTTGATGTCATTAGAGCATTATTTATTTAAGACACTTTATTGTGTAGATCGACGCTGCCCACGACTCCATGATCATCTGCGTGAAAGTGGGCCTACCCTTCCGACTGGGTCAGCCGCGAGTGTGGGAGCTGGACACTCCAATTGTAAAGGTATTTCTTTTTTTATTATTCTTGATTGATCCACCTAAAATAACATCATCATTATCTTCTTTCCCTTGTCCCATGTTATTTAATAATAATAATAAATTAATGTTATTAAATAATAATAATTTAATTAATAAAACACGTCATATCTATTATTTCAGTTCCGTTCTTAAGTAATAATAATAATCTTTCTTAACCACCATGTAGATAATAATTCACCGACAAGATAATAACGCTATCATGTCTGCCTCTCAAAATGGATGTAGGAATGGGTCCCGCGGTACTAAGGAGCTACTCCTCATCGATATTGCCATTAGCCAACAGGTTCGGCGTTCCCGAAAGGATCTGTCGACATGTTGGATAGACTATAAGAAGGCCTACGACTCAGTTCCTCATACATGGCTCATGAGGGTGCTAGAATTATACAAAATTGATGCAACATTACGCACCTTCTTGATGTCATGTATGAGGCAATGGAGGACGGTCCTTCGCTATCCAGGATGTCGACATATCCAGAGGAACAGTGAACCGGTAAGGATCGAGCGAGGTATATTCCAGGGTGACAGTTTGAGTCCGCTTTGGTTCTGCCTGGCCTTGAATCCTCTAAGCACACTGCTGGAGAATTCAGGCCTAGGCTATCGGTTGAAGAGAGGTGGTCAGGTTATATCTCACCTACTCTACATGGATGACTTGAAACTTTTTGCCCCAAACAATCTGCAACTGATGGAGCTACTAAAGGTAACTGAAACCTTCAGTAGTGCCATCAGGATGGAGTTTGGTGTGGATAAATGTGCATTCATGCATGTAAAGAGAGGGGAGATTGTGGAATCCGTGGGTACCCAACTCTCGGATTCCATAAACTTGAGATCTCTCTCTCCAACCGAAACCTATAAGTATTTGGGTATGTCGGAAGCGTTAGGCATCAATGCTATTGACATGAAGCAAACGTTGAGGGAGCGTTTCTTTGGACGCCTGAAGAAGGTATTTAATAGCCTTCTTTCAGGCGGAAACAAGGTGCGCGCCTTCAACGGTTTTTTTTTTTTTTTTTTTTTTTTTTCGGTGGGAAAATCATCTTATGACATCCCCCGCCCTTGGGCGGGGCGGGAGATAGTGTCAGACTTTTACTGACTAAAAACCCACTCCTGTTCCTTCGTTGCCTTTCGTACCAGGGCCGAGTCTTCCTTTCAGAATCAGACCCTTGGCCCCGGTAGGCTTCGACCCTGCTAGGCCCCTACAGTTGCTGACATCTCCTTGAGGCGCGCGTGGAACAGCACGCGCCGTCGACGACTTGGGCTCGGTCCGGACGGTTACCGGACGGTCGGACGGCGAGCCACCCATTGCTCGTCGTCCGCAAGCCTGCGCCTACGATGGCCGGAAATCGGGATCGGAATCCCGGCGGCGATTGGGGCGTGAGGACCGTTGCCTCACGCGATCGGCCGCCTCCTTTGCTAGCATTACTGCTTCGCAGAAGGAGGCAACCGCCTGCCACTCCTCCTCGCTCCGGACCATGGCTTGTACCAAAGCCCGGCGCCATCGGCGGCGGTTACCATCAGGTGGAATCGCAGTCAAGCACTAGTTTATATCAATTAAAAAAAAAAAAAAAAAAAGCCCGGCGCGAGAGATCGCCGCCGCCGATCGCCCCCACGAGGACACGGCGTTGCTCTACCCAAGCGGGGCACACCTCCAACGTGTGCTCCACCGTGTCCTCCGGGCGGTCCACACAATGGTGACACCCGGGCGTTTCTTCCGCACGAATCCGGTGCAGGAACCTCCCGAACTTACCATGTCCGGTGAGGACCTGCGTCATGCGGAAGGTAAGGACGCCGTGTTGCCTTTCCAGCCACTCCTCAAAGAGGGGCGCCTTCAACGGTTGGGTCATGCCGGTATTTATGTACTCTTTCGGCGTACTCAAATGGACTCAAACGGAACTTGATGCCCTGGATAGGCAGGTCCGTACACTGCTGACTGCATACCGAATGCATCACCCACGATCGTCGGTGATGAGACTGTATATCCCGCGGAAGTGTGGGGGTCGAGGCTTTTTAAATGCTAAGACCCTGCACAATCGCGAGGTATGCAGTCTCAGGGAATATTTCCTAGCCGCCGACGTGGGTATGCATCGTGATGTAGTGGCAGTGGACAAGGGACTCACCCCGCTCTCCTTGGCTAACGAGAGCTGGCGCAAACCTGTAGTGCTTGACACTAACTATCGCAGGGAAGTATGGCAGAGTAAGGAACTCCACGGACGCTTTTTCCGGGCCCTTCATGGGCCCGATGTAGATCAACTAGCGTCCGTAGGCTGGTTGCGCGTCGGTGACCTCTTTGGGGAAACCGGAGGTTTTGTCTGTGCAATTATGGACGAAGTTATCATGACGAATAACTACCGGAGATTTATTGTGAAGGACGGCACGGTTGACATCTGTCGGGCATGTAACCGACCGGGTGAATCAATCCGCCACATTATCTCTGGTTGTTCTCGTCTAGCTAACGGGGAATACTTGCATAGACACAACCTTGTAGCCAGGATTATCCATCAGCAACTTGCTCTGAATTACTCTCTTGTGGAATCGGAGGTGCCATACTACAGGTATGTGCCCGACCCAGTTCTCGATAATGGCGATATCACGCTATACTGGGATCGGTCCATCATCACTGACAGGACTATTGTAGCCAATAAGCCTGATATAGTGGTGGTGGACCGAAGAGAGAGGCGTACAATGATTGTTGACATATCCGTTCCGCATGACGAGAACCTCGTGAAAGCCGAGAAAGACAAACAAATCAAGTATATTGATTTGGCTCGCGAGGTTGTCGACATGTGGGATGTAGACTCGGCGATCATTGTACCGATAGTCATGTCAGCCAATGGCTTAATAGCCAAGAGCCTCGACCAACACCTTAGGAGGCTCGCGTTAGGCGGCTGGATCAAGGGCTTGATCCAGAGGGCGGTACTCCTGGATACGGCTCGTATTGTCAGGAGGTTCCTTTCTCTGGAGCCCTGACCGCCGGTAGCTTGGACCCTGTTCCCGATACCGGTGGGACACTGTTTTTTATATTTTTAAATGTTTTTTTATTTTTTTTATTGAAATATTTAAAAATATAATTTATATGTTAGAATAATAAATAAACGAAATAATCTTTATTTCATCTTTTACACAAAATAGTTACATGTAACAGCCACAAGTAAATCTTAAATAATTAATAATTATGCTAGTGCCCAAGGAATGTCTATAATTAACTTATCAGTATTTAAGAACTACAGCAAAATTGACTTTATTAACCTAGAAAATGTATAATTAGCGACTTGCCCGAGCTAGGTTTATAAAACCTATGTTTCGGGTCATCACTTACAAGACTATGGGTGCATGTATACAGAAATTCCAGAAAAACAACATACAAGCTAAACCTACAATCATACTAAAACTTAAGTATAGTCAATATGACTTAATGTTAATTATTATTAGTGGTTTTAATTGAATCACTTTCTAGTCTGAAGCACAGGTTTACCCTAGTTCAGACAAATATGCGACTTTGTTCTTTTTAATTAATATTTAAGATATTTTGAATGCCTTCTGTATCAGACCCTTGATCCAACCGCACAACGACAGCTTCGACCAGCTTCGACAGATGGTCGTCGAGACTTTTGGCCATTAGGCCGTTGGTGGTAACGACAATCGGCACAATGACAGCCGAGTCCACACTCCACATGCCGACAACCTCGTGTGCTAAGTCGAGATATTTGATTTGCTTTTCTTTCTCAGCTTTCACGAGGTTCTCGTCATGCGGGATGGTGACATCGACTATCATTGTGCGGCGCACTAATCGGTCTATCACCACTATATCCGGCTTATTGGCTACAATAGTCCTGTCATTGATGATAGACCGATCCCAGTACAACGTGACATGGTCATTTTCGAAAACTGGGTCGGGCACATACTTGTAATACGGTACCTCTGATTCTACAAGTTTGTATTTCAAAGCAAGTTGCTGGTGAATAATCCTGGCCACTTGGTTGTGTCTGTGCAAATACTCGCCGCTAGCCAGACGAGAACAACCAGAGATAATGTGTCTAATGGACTCACCAGTTCGATGGCATGCCCGACACACGTCCACCGTCCCGTCCTTCATTATATATCTCTGGTTGTTATTCATCAATTATTATTCGTTATTATTATTATAAATCTTTTTAAAGGTACCTAAGGTTTTGAAAAACAAAAAATAAAAAGGTTTTTATTATTTGTTTTTCAAAACTACCTTTATAAATTGAATTTGTGAGTGTTAAAGGTTGTATAGGAGAATTTTATTCTTTAAGATAATAAACTAGAAACTTGGTGCAAATTCTAATCAAAATGAATAATAAAGGCTGTCATTATATTATTTTAATTTACTGTCAAAATTCGGTTTAAGGGGTGTTAAAGTTTTTTTGAATTTTTTCCGTGAATGAAATCTTATTTTATTATTATCAGAGGTCGGAATTAGGTAGAGTTATTCATGTACTTCCATTGAAATGTTGATATAAATATGAATCTTCCCGGGATTTCTAATGAAAAATCTCGTGTGGCCAACAATATTACAAATAAATAATGATAAAAACCTTAAATAATTAACATACAATTTTTATTAGTATTTTTCATTGAAAAAGATCTCTCTACGTCAACTGAGGTGAGGTTAACTAATTTATACACTTCCTCCTCCTCGTCATTAATGCAGGAATGATTTTTTTCTGGTAAGCGATGATGTGGCCGACGATGGAGCACGCTTGCATAGCCGCTGACTCAGTGTTAGTAAATAATAATGTAATGTTCCTTTTCTCGCAGATTCGGATTCCCATGATAAGATTCTACTACATGTATCGTTTCCAAGTCGAAGCCTGGGCATACAACTCGACGGAGCTGGATGAGTCCACTGAAGAGTCCTCCTCTTCAGAGTCTCAGGCCGACAGTGATGACTACGAATTGCTGAGGGAGGGGCGTGCTGGGAAGGGTATTGAACAAATGGGACGCGCTAGGAAGGGTGGTGAACAAACCCCCTTGATATCCTGAAGCAGTTTACGGGGTCAACAACCGCTATTTAATAGAAATCTTTGTATCTTTAAACCCCTTTTTTTAATTAGTACAAAAAATGGGGCTCTATTCGTACTCGAAAAAAAAAGAAATTCCAAAATTTTCCTCGGAGTTTTGTCATAATTAGTAAATACATAATAAAACCAACATTCTTAACAATTGCTACTAGAAAATACTACGCGCAGTGTTTTTTCATTTTGATCGGCAATTTATTCATTCATAATCCTGACTGTTTATGTCCATAAATTGAGTGACATTTTGGGATATAAACAAACGCTAATAACTTTGCTGTTTATGAATATTATTTTTTGAGACTTTACTTAAATAATAACAAGACCTTTTCTATTATGCTCTTAAAGTATTTGTACTAATTAAAAAATAGTGGTGTATAACGCGGTGTAATATGTCCTAAGCAATTCAACGCGAATGTGGTTTTGAAGCGATGCGGCGTGAATGAAAAAAACAATTGATAGAATAGAATAAATTTTATTGTATACCAAAATGGTAACAAAACTTTTACACCAACTTAAATCTATGGGTATAATGGCGGTCTTATCGCTGTCAGCGATATCTACCAGACAACCTTAGGATGAACTATGAGAACTTAAACTAAAATAGGTGGTAGTTTGCGGTGTACTGCAATTTTATTTATTTTTTAAAGGGGAATTAAAAAACGAACGAATAAAAAAAAGACTGATGATGAGATACTATTTTAATAACTTGAGCGGTATGAATTTGAGTAAGCGAAAAATTAACTAAACTAACGACAAATACTTATTAATCTAGAACGAGCTCACTAAAAGTGGGTTGTGATAAATCCATTTCAGATATGAAAATTCTAGCCGAGCGGCAGAATTACTAAGTGAGCGACTAGAAATACAGAGAGGGGGCCACTTCAATATTAAGATAGAGACAATTTTCCAATTGAGGCTTTTCAAAGTTCACTTTAAACAATGTTTTCACCATTGTCTAAATTATCTAGTCGCAGGCAGATTCATCATTTTGAACTGGGTGAAATAGGTTAGGTCAGGTTAGAGCTGTGACCAACCGCACGTGGATGCGATGCGGCGACGAGCGAAGCGAAGCGAGCTTGATTAATTGGTTTCATATTTTCGCGCGATTTCTTGCGGTGCAGTGACTTGTTTTATACAAATGGCGGCTGAAGCGGCGACTTCGCGCGCACGTAGGACAAACCGCCGCCTCGCGTTGAATTCGTGTGAACTGCATTAGATCGCTTCGTAACCGCATTCTCGTTGAATTGCTCAGGTAAGACAGACAGAAAAAAAACTGACTAAGTGTGAGTCGGTCTCGTATTCAAAGGGGTTCCGTACCATAAATCGAAACAATCACGTATCTCGTATGGCATTCCCTTTTCTTTAATTCTTTATTGTGCACAGAAAACTTAATATACCTACAGAGTAATTTATCAATTTATGTACAAAGGCGAGCTTAATTCAACAATGAGTTCTCTCCCAGCAGACCTTTGAGCGACAGAGACAGATCATATACGTGGGTAGGATCTAGTGTACAATATAAACCTAATATATAAAAATATACGTATGTAGATACATACTAATAAATACCAATATATATATATGAATATTATGTCAGTTAAGAGAGGAAGTGCTCTTTAATTTTCCTCTTGAAGACTTCCAGAGATGCTATTATGGGGTCGTTGGTGTGTCCAGTGGATTCAGAGCACTTTCCTCAAATATCACATCTCAAAAGCGTCAATCGCTTCTTTACCCTGTACCTATGTTAAAAGAGTCTGTTTTTTGTGTTATGTCAGTTCACATTTCAGAAGAAGATCTAGTTTTGTTTACTTTTTAAAAACCTTTAAAAATCAATTCAAATCCTCGTACGGAACCCTAAAAATCAACTGTCACAAGTAAGAACGATGGGAATGGTTCGAGCGATTTTTAGAGTGTGTTTTCTATTTTAAACTATTTTTCTTGTATCCATATATATTACATAGGAACTAAATGTATTTCTTCCGGCAGATGGCACTGGCTTCTGTAACAAAGATTAATCACCTAGCACTGGAGTCAGGGACTTTAATAAAATTGTAAAAACGTCTTATCTATTATAGATTAGTATTAAACAAAGATTTATTATTATTATTATAATGATTGTCAAGACAAGGGTTGTGTAATTTTTTTGTTTTTTGATAAATTAACCGATTAAAATGCACACGTGCAAAGTCCCACCGTAGGCGCGGGCTTGCGGACGTCGAGCACTGGGTAGCTAGCCGTCCGACCGTCCGGTAACCGTCCGGACAGAGCCCAAGTCGTCGACGGCGCGTAGTGTTCCACGCGCACCTCAATGAGATGTCAGCAACCGTAGGGGCCTAGCAGGGTCGAAGCCTACTGGGGCCATGGGTGATGCGAAATCTCTTTCTCTCGGGGCCCTGGATGATTTTCCCACCCAAAAAAAAAACACGTGCAAAGTCGGGCCAAGTTGCTAGTTCTAAAATAGATGGTAACTAGCATAGTACCTATCTGTATTTATTGGGATAATAAAAACGCAGCGATCAATTCACGAAGTGTACACAGGGAAAAATAAACAGTATACCAATATAGAATTGTGTTTTATTAATTATCCGTTTGGGCATGTAAAACTCCACCAAAAAAATAAATTAAAAATCCAAAATGTTTGGAGACCGACGCGCTCAGCCGTGCTATTCTGTAAATGGTAAATCATTTCGAAAATCATTTCACAAATCATCTCGAATGTCACACTCAGCGAATTGTATTTCAGAATACCAAATCCTATAGACAAATTTGTAGACAAACGTCAAAATACTCAACCGTTTTAGTTCCTCTCACTTTGATCATCACTCGGCGGCGCCAGTGTCAAATTCACTCCATTTCAGAATACGAAACTTTGATTTCACTGCGGATTCAGAAGTGATTTCGCAAATAAACTTTTCAGAATAGCAATGCTGATCGGCGTATGTAGCACACGTGTGCGCAGTGTAGTTCTAGATTTATGCTACCACTTACATTTTATATGGCAGACACTTGTGTGTCACAGAGATCTAGGGCCATGGGTCGACTTTTGAAAGCGGTACCCGTGGTTCTGGAACGCAAAGGGCAACTGAAGGAACATAGGTGTGGTTTTAGTCTGTAAAATTGCGACATACCCGCTCCCGCTACGCAATAGAGCAAGAGAAGTCAGACAGACAAAAGTTTTTAAATTGTATTTTTTACACTTTATCTTTTTTACTTAATGTAAAAAATATTTGAGCAGTGGTGGCCGAGTGGTAACGGCCCCGACTTACGAATTGTAGGTCGCGGAATCGAACCCAGCCAGGCGCATTACTATGTGTAATTTATTTCATCACCACTGCTCTCAAAACGGTGAAGGAAAACATCGTGAGGAAACCGGCATGTCCTAGAACCAAAAATTCGAAGACATGTGACATTCACCAACCCGCACTGGGCCCGCGTGGTGGATTACGGCCCATTCCCTCTCCTGGAGAGAGGAGGCCTGAGTCCCAGCAGTGGGAACATTAAAAGGCTGATTATGCTATGCTTATGCTTATGCTAAAAAATATTAAAAAAAAAATTGTAAAATAATATAAACTGACACGCCAATTTTATTATGTATTTATAGATACCACTTTCTGTTCCACTCACCCCTTTACGACAAAGGAACATAAATACAAAGCACTCGAACATATTCCAATAATATTGACATTAATATCTAACATCGATATTTATTGCTATAACATTATTTTTCGCCATGCATTTCTCGTTCCGAATCTTTCACGAGCACCTGTTTCCTTCATATTTAATAACAATCTTATTTCCGTGGAAAGGGGGAGGAAATGGCGTGACAACCAAGTGCTGGAAAACAGTGTTGAAAGGCCTCCCGCAAGGTGGACCGATGACCTGGTGAGGGTTGTGGGAATCCGATGGATTCGAGACGTACAAAACCGTTCGTTGTGGCGACACTTAGGGGAGATCTAGGTACAAAAATGGACGTCTTTTGGCTAAAATGATGTGCATTGTTACAGTTACATGTTGTAGGTACACATATCTACACACACTTTCTTCTTATAACGCGTTTCCTTTTTTAATACTGTATCAAAATGCATTACGTGGTTTAGAAGAAATAAGAGTTAAAACAGACAGCGACTTTTTGTCTAAATGTTTAGATATAATGTTTGAAAGTAATGTAAGTTATGTAATTGATAGAAATCTACACTATCGTTGAATACAACAGACTACTTATTTTTTGAATATTCTGCCCCCCTAGCCAAGTCACAAACGATAAACGTAAACTCTCAGTGGTCTTTAATAGATTTTCAACTTTATGTTATTGGATATAAAGTTGAAAATCTATTGAAGATTACATAGTGTTTTCGTTCGTTCCGGTCGCTAACACTCAGTAGTCTTTAATAGATTTTCAACTTTATGCTCTTAGGTATAAAGTTGAAAATCTATTGGAGATTACTAAGCGTTCACGTTTATCGTTTGCAACTTGGCTAGGGGGCTGTCCAGTAGGTTTAGCAGAAATCGATTCAGTAGCAGATTCTGAACATATTACTTACAGGATGTTTATTATGTTAAGCATAATCAGCCTTTTAATGTTCCCACTGCTGGGACACAGGCCTCCTCTCTAAGAGAGGAAATGGGCCATAATCCATCGCGCCGGCCCAGTGCGGGTTGGTGAATGTCACATGTCTTCGAATTTTTGTTTCCAGGACATGCCGGTTTCCTCACGATGTTTTCCTTCACCGTTTTGAGAGCAGTGGTGATGAAATAAATTACACAAAGTAATGCGCCTGGCTCTCGTAAGTAGGGGTTTTATTATATTATCTACATGTTGTATAATTTGCACCTGAGCAAAGATGGGGCAGGTCGCTAGTTTTAATTTTGTAACTAAACGAACAATTTAACTTCTCCATTACAAGTTTATTTGTAACATAATGACCCAAATAACGTTTTTAGAATGAACAGATTTATCAAAGAGATCGAGGAAATGGCAAAATAACATGTCAGTGTTTGAGAAATGACATGAAATTTACAAAATGAAAATTAAACAAATACACATGGCATCTGGGCTTCTGATCGCTTGCTCCAGAGGTTAAGGAACTCACTTAAAAAGAAACATCACACATTCATTGTACGTATTGCTACGGAGTGGAATCTTCAGGCGAAGGTTGTGATTTCTGATTACTACAACCCAGAGGACTTTAAGTCATCAGGGCGATTTTTGGCCATCGTAGGTGCGGGTTTGTTGCGCATGTTACTAAAAAAGTTTTGAGTATAGGTACATGTAGATGGATGGAGAGGGAGAGGGAGGCTAAAGAAAATATCGATGGATTGAAAGAAAAGGGAGTTAGTGATAGTGTGACTGGACAGAATGGAAGAAAAAAACGTGTTGCGCCGACCCCAAGTAATATGGGATAAGGGCAGGAAGAAGAAGAAGGGGCGGGTTGTGGACGACGAGCAATGAGTAGTTCGTCGCTTGGCCGTCCGGTAAGAACCAGGGACAAGTCAGCTTAACTGAAGGCCGATGTGTGCAAGGGTTGCAGGAACGCTTGAAAGAGTGATCATGGCCCTAGAATACAAGGGCAACTGAAGGACAACGGTGGGTATTAGTTAGTAAAAGTTTGACACGTCCTCGTGTTCCACATGACATTTGATGATTTCCCATCTAAAAAAAACCGGGCAAGTGCGAGTCGGGCTCGCGCACTGGGGGTTCCGTACAAACTTACCTATGAAAACAGTTCAATTCCCAAATTGAGTTACGAAGTTTTTTCCGCATCGCAAAAATAGTTTTTTTTTTTGTGACGTAACAACAAATTTACAGTTTTCAGATTTTTTTCTATACTTGTGCTATGAGACCTTGCTTCATGCCAAATTTTAGGATTCTAGGTCAACGGGAAGTACCCTATACAGACAGACGGACAAAAAAGTGAACCTATAATGGATTCGTTTCTTCCTTTTGAGGTACGGAACCATAAAGGGGTCTTTAAGTTATGAGTGAATCACCAAATTTAAGTGGCAGTAGGTCGGTAGGGCCGAAAGGTTCTGGAGTGGAAACCACGTACCAAGACGCAGTGTTCCTCCCACAAGGTAGACCGATGACCCTGGTGAGGGCAGCGAGAATCCAATGCGAGACACACAGGACCAGTTGTTGTGGCGACACTTGGGGGAGCCCTATGTCCAGCAGTGGGCGTCTTTCAGCTGAAATGATGATGATGATGAAAAGTAAAATTAAGGCTGATGATTCAATTTTATCCTACTCAACAATCATACTGTACTGTGTCAAAACATAATACTTATGATTGTTGCGATTAAAACTCAAGGGGCGGGGCCACTAAATCGTTTTGCTAACAGGCGAATACAGAAATAAAACCATTACAATTGGATTACAACTCTATTTCGTAACTTATAAGGTAAGTTTCTTATTGCAGTGCCAAATGAAGATGCAATAACCAATGTTTGATAAGCTGAATGCAAAGATACAAACAAAGGTAATAAATATTTCTGAAGTACGGTCAGACGGATCAGTCTTTTCTCTTGAAAGAAAGAAGAATAAAAAAAAAAGTAAAAAACTAAAACCCGACTACGACAAAAAAAAAAACGACGCTGAAAAAGTATGAAACCAGATTTTCAGGATGTTGAAATAAACAAGGTAACTGCAAAAACAAGAACGGAACAAAAAGAAAAGCCGGAGTCACACGTTATAGGTATCAACCGAAACACTTTAATAGAAGGAGGTTTTTAGTCAGTAAAAGTCTGACACTATCTCGCTATGACACGTACAATGGTCCACATAGGACTAAGTGCGGAAACCATACATAAATAGATAGACACTATCTCGCGCTCCGCCCAAGAGCGCGATTTGTTGATTTTCCCACCTAAAAAAAAAGCCTATGTTCATTTATTTGTGACTTGCACATAACACACAACAATAAAATCGGCGCAGAACACCAGAGTGTTCTGATAGGGGCTGGTGAGACCACGGACAAACTCACAGAACACAGACTATATCTGGCTTTAATTACGGCCCTGGAATTCAATGGGCAACTGGAAGAACACGGCTGGGTTCAATCAATCAATCAATAACCCAAGTCCGTCAGTGCGCGAGTTCAACTCGCAGTAGCCCGATCTTTCGGTTGATTTTCAATTTAGGAAATCATGAAATAACCCGCTCTGGATCGAGTGAAAGATTCAGCCTTTTACCGTCTGAAACTCGTCTTCCTTCAGTCGTCCTTTTGCATTTCAGACACACGGTGACTTTTTCGTACAAATCCAAAGTTCTGAAAATTATTATCCTTAGCCGGAACGTTTTTGCCGACTCTCCCGGCCGTCATCAAGCCTTGCTAACCGAACATGGCGTTGTAGATTGCATACCTTTTATGCGTTGTACTCTTAATATGAATAATGACAGCTGTCGGCTTTACCCGACTGTGTCCGAGATAAGGGGTAACGTGTTTTACTACTTTAATATCTTTGTGGAGTTATTGATCGAGCTTCTATGCAATTAGCGAAAAATAATGACAGTGGTTCGGTTTACGATGTAAAACTAACTTAAAATCGACTATTTCATCTTGAAGATGTTAGTTTGAAGTTTAGATGTTAGTCTTAGAAGCTTCGGCTTCCTTCTCTTTTACGGACGGTAGAAATGTTAGGTACGTTACATCTTTATGAGAGCAGTGGTGGCCGAGTGGTAACGGCCCCGACTTAAGAGTTGGGTTGCGGGTTCAAACCCAGCCAGGCGCATTACTTTGTGTAATTTATTTCATCACCACTGCTCTAAAAACGGTGAAGGAAAACATCGTGAGGAAACCGGCATATCCTAGAACCAAAAATTCGAAGACATGTGACATCCACCAACCCGCACTGGGCCCGTGTCGTGGATTACGACCCATTCCCTCTCTTAGAGAGGAGGCCTGAGTCCCAACAGTGGGAACATTATAAGGCCGACTATGATACTATATGATACATCTTCATGTAGCGTCTCTCAGCGGGTTCGCCTGCATAGAATTAGAAAAATACCTATGTCACTGATAAAGTACCATTTCACTGGTGTAACTGTAAGAGACACAAGCGTGTCTGTTCTCTGCCAAAAGGAGCCCGTTCACCTTGGCTCCTGCTTTTCAGAATGTATCCCTGGAGTGCACCAACCGCCTTAAAAAAATAAAAAAATAAAATAAAAATACTTTTTTATTATTTTTTATTATTGATAGGCTCGCTTTTGACCACTATCTCACCTGATGGTAAGCTATGATGTGGCCGACGATGGAGCACGCTTGCCTAGAAGTAACCTATTCAAGTAACCTATGAATTTAAATTTAATTTAAATATCTTTTGCGTTCACCTAACACACCGGGTACATGTACGTGTGCATGCACCCAGTGTGCCAACGTGGCGCAACACGGCGTATCACTAATGACCCTCAGAATGCTGTTGCCGCTCCCACGCACCCTGCGCATCATGGACGCTACCCTCTTTCTTATAATGGCTTTGAAACCATCAATATGTGCGTCGGCAAACATTCCTGATGCACTGCAGTAACGTGGGAGCCCCAACAACATCCTGAAGGCATTATTATACTGAACTTTAAGGGCGTTATATGCCCGCTGCGTATACCGAACCCACAGGGTGCACGTGTACAAAGTTTGGCAAAATGCCTTAAAAAGCGTCACTTTAACTTTTGGTGTACAACGTGCAAACCTGCGGACCAACATATTGCATCGGACAGCCAACGTCCTCCGTTCTCTTTCAATGTCATCATCGTCTTTCAAAGTCTCAGTAACTATGTGCCCCAGGTATTTAAAATTTAGCACCCTCTCAAGATTCACACCTTCTTCCTCTTCCTCTTCTTCTTCTTCTTCTTTTTGGTTCTTAAGCTCTTGGGAGTTGAAATTTCCTCAGACCTCAATTTTGGGGGTTCATTGAGTCCAAAGCCAAGGTAGCTACTAGGAAACTAGGCGTTCTTGGAAAGGTCCGACGGTACTTCACACCGGGACAGTTTCTAATGTTATACAAAGCACAGGTCTGATCTTGTGAGGAGTACCTACTGCAGTCACATGTGGGCTGGTGCTGCAAAATGCCATCTGGCAGCTTTGGACACAGTGGAAAGGCGTGCGAAGAGGCTAATTGGGGTACCAGATTTGGTTAAATCCAATCTACAAAGCCCTCCTCGAGCACAGGCGCAGGGTAGCCAGCCTATCGGTATTTTACAGTTGCATTTTGGAGACTGTGCGCGGGAATTGCATGACTTGATTCCGCCATCTCCTTTCTACCATCGGACAACCCGATGTACGGCGAGTATCCACCCTTACGTTGTTGAAACTTCAACGGTCCGGACTAAGCGTTCCGCTTAGTCGTTTTTGCCGCGTATATTGAAGGACTGGAACAATTTGCCTGCTGCGGTCTTCCCGTCCAACTATAATTTAGGTGGCTTCAAGGCTAGAGTGAATAGGCTCTTAATAAACTAGTGCGTCTCACCATCAATGATTGCATCACTGCTTACCATCAGGTGGGATCGCAGTCAAGCACTGGTTTATATCAATTAAAAAAAGATTTATATAAAATCAGTTTTTGTAATTTTTGGATTTATTCGTCACAAACAAAAATCCAAAAATAAAACTCTGCACTTACTGCTTCTTGCTAGCGAAGGAGAGGGTCACTACCGTAAGGGAACGGACCTTCTCACGCCCCAACCACCGCCACAAGATGGCCCAGGCTTCGAGAGTCACGGGGCGATCCCCGCCCACCGTAGGCGCGGGCTTACGGACGATCGATGAGCAGACCGCGCTCGAGTTGTCGACGGCGCGTTGTTCCACGCGCTCCTCAAAGAGATATTAGCAAACCGTAGGGGCCCAGCAGGGCCGGTGCACGCTGGGTGGAGCGACAGAATTTTACTAAAACCCATCTGTGTTCCTCTTCAGCCCCCCTAGCCAAGTTACAACCGTTTCGTGTCGAATTCCGTTCTCCAATCGGTAACGCCTCGGTGTCAGCAATTGTAGAAAACGATAGATAGTTGGTAGCAATGTTGACGCGCCTGAGTCGGCCGCTCGTTCTACAATAACAAAGGATGTACCGTTCAACATTGTAGAATCGATAACAATTCATTCTATCATTTTGAACGATGTGAACTTGGCTACGAATTTTCTATTCGTTTGTTATGACCACATGACTTAACGTTGAGATGATGTCATTCCCATACATTTGATTAGTTTTTGAATAGCGTTAACGATTGCAGATTATCAACTTGGCTAGGGGTGCAGGACCACGTTAACTCTTTCGAAAAATCCCGCAGGAGTCTGTTACCTTGTTACTGATATCTTCATGCAACAGTACCGGCGTATAATTTACAAGTTTCTACATTGCATCGCAGTAACGTTGGTATCTTGATTAGTACCAACATTACAACAAGTCACTACCGATATCTTCACGCTTCACGTTAGCAGGACTGACAGACGCGTGGGTTGGACGCAGCTAACCGCTGTAGACGGGATAATTATAACTTTGTGTATTATTTGCAGTGGCAGAATAGGGATTATGAAATAGGTATTAATTTGGAGTCTACTGCTAAGATTACGTGCTGTCATGTAGATTTAGTTTTGTGGACACGTTGGAGCATACCGTGGAAGTCTGCCCCGCTTGGACGGAGCACGGCCGTGGCCTCGCGGAGGCGATCTGCTACGGCGATCTCTCGCTTTTAACCTTGGTTCAGGCCATGGTCCGGAACGAGAAGAAGATAAGCAACCTCTCGCCTCAGTTGTCGCCGCAGGAGGAGGGTCATCGGAGTCGTAAGGCGATGCCCGGCTGCAGTAGACGCGGGCTTATGGAAGGTGAGCGATGGGTAGCTCGCCGTCCAGTAAGAACTAAGCCGGAGTCGAGAGCGCGTTGTGTTTGTACTGACAGTCCTATCTTGCTCGACCCATAATGGGAGCAGTTATTTAATGATGATTTCCCACCAAAAAAAAAAAAGATTACAAGGGTTTAAAAAGATAACACTGTGGTAGGTGTGCACAATAAATGAATAACAGATATTTCAAATAGTGTATCATCTATTATACTATCGTGCTTGAAAACTATTAACCCTGGAAATCATTATAGTTATTGAACTAGACCGATTTCATGGCTTTAAAATACCCACAACATAATTAAGTTGCTTATAATAATAAAATACGTTTATGCTAATATTATAAACAAATAAATACTATGATCATTGTAATTAAGATAACTTAAAATATAACAATTACGACGAAGACCGAACTAAGATTGAGAGGATTTCAAGTAATAGTTCCCAATTTTGCGCTTGAAGGAAAATTTACTTTCAGCTTTTTTTTGTCAACTCTCTGCAACAAATACAAACGGGACTACCTCGAGATTATACCCAGCCATACATAAAATGACTTATCAAAATTGGTTAAATACAGCTCTACTAAAATTCCAAGTCACTAATAAAAATGTGTAGATTTTTAAGCAATTAAACTGTAGTAACGGTTTTTTTTGCGGCCTAGTGTATTTGGCGAAAATATCGCTGAAAAACATAAAAAAAACATTCAGTCGAATTGAGAACCTCTCTCTTTTTTCGATGTCGGTTAAAAGCGTAAAGCTTAGTCTCTCACAGCTCACGGAAATTGCGTACTCTGTCCGAAACAAAAAACAATTGGTGCTTTTTTATTAATTGGTGTTTTTTTAATTACTTTTCAGGGCTGTCACTCAAAGATTATTTTCTCAAACAAAAAACAGCAGTTTGTTCGAACGTTCACACGAAATCACGTGTTTTCTTTAAAAACAAAAGATGGCGTTCACACACATTTGTCGGCTAATTTTACTTGGACATAAACAATGTATTGTGTTTCTGTAAGGTAGGGGTTATATAGACACATTTCTCGCTTAGCTCTAGTGGGAGAAGAGAAAATTTATTTCAAGCTGCTGCCAGCAGCTTTACTCGCGTGATAGTAGAAACTAGAAAGTTTACACAAGGGAACATAATCCCGGGAATTTTTTTTTAGCCTATTTGCTATTTCAGGACTTGGCCTACCCGTGTACTAAGTTTCATACAAATCCTTTCAGCCGATCGAGCGTGAAGGAGTAACATATTTACATCTCACAAACTTTTACCTTTAAAACATTAATTGTGATATACTAGCTTCAGACAGGGGTTTCACCCGCGTGGAAGTACCTAGACAATTATCTCTAGAGAACATGCTTTTTGTTTTTTAGTTGGGAAATCCTCCAATGACATTTCCTGCCCTTGGGTGGAGCGAGAGGGCGTGTTAGACTTTTACTGACCCACTTCTAAGTTCCTTCGGGTTTACCTTTCAGAAGCGAACCCATGGCCCCAGTAGGCTTCGACCCTGCTGAGCCCGTATGGTTTGCTGACATCTCCTTGTGGCGCGCGTGGAACACTACGCGCCGTCGACGACTTGGGCTTGGTCCGGACAGTTACCGGACGGTTGGACGACGAGCTACCCATTGCTTACCGTCCGCAAACCCGCGCCTACGGTGGCCGGAAATCGGGATCGGGATCCCGGCGGTTGGGGCGTGAGGGCTGTTGCCTCGCGCGTGTGGCCGCCTCCTTTGCTAGCATTACTGCTCCGTAGAAGGAGGCGACCACCTGCCACTCCTCGCTTCGGATTGATGCCACCGATCGCCCCCACGAAGACACGGCTCTGCCCAAGCGGGGCACACCTCTACCGTATTAGTATTAGTTTTCTATTTAATTCACTGGATATTATTTTTGTAATTATTTTATCTATGTAATCTAATTATGTCCCACAGCTGGTCGAAAATTTCCCTCTCTTTTATCCACACTCGTCTGTCTTCAGCCATTGTGGGACAGTTCTACCGTTATGCAAGTGCCCAATAGTTGATTTTCAGACTGTTGTATATTGTTTTAATCGTGTGAAGAACCATGGCGAGAGACCTTGGGAGAGAGCAGTGGTGGCCGATTGGTAACGGCCCCGCCTTACGAGTTGTAGGTCGCGGGTTTAAACCTAACCTGGCGCATTACTTTGTGTAATTTATTTCATCACCACAGCTCTCAAAACGGTGAAGGCAATCGTGAGGAAACCGGCATGTCCGAACCAAAAAATTCGAAGACATGTGACATCCAACAATCCGCACTGGGCCCGCGTGGTGGATTACGGCCCATTCCTTCTCCTAGAGAAAAGGCCTGAGTCCCAGCAGTGGGAACATTAAAAAGGCTGTTTATGCTTATGCTACGTGTGAAGAACACAGCGATACAGGATTTTGTAATTTAGTTCTTATATGACGAAATAGGTGTCGCTACAAGTAGCTGTCATTATGGTATACCAGCTACCTGCTTGTGCAAGTCACAGGAATGCTTATTTCAGCGTTTACAAAAGCTATCAGCAAGACCCGTTCATCTCCACGTTCCTCGCTCATCTCGCCGTCCCACCTCGCCTCTCAAGCTGTGAAATCAGGGCAATTTGTCCACAGTTACACCCGGCATCTGATACCGTTTGATATTCGATACTGAATTATAATTGGTCTTTGTGAATGCACTGTCAATTACGTGCACTATAGTATAGTTTATTTCTGGGTGGTTGTGTAAACAATCACATGTGTTTCACAATACATACATAACTTTCTTTTTTACGTGACGTATAGATAAATAACGTTTAATGAGTTGGAATGGCGAAAGGCTGGGTATTGGGTATTGTTGCCCAACTTAGGTTAGGTTTATATCTAGCTTTGGATTGCGTTTAAAATGGCCCTCCCCCACTCGCCTATCCTAGTTTAAAAGCTTGTTGCTTCATCTGGCGCAATCCAACGCGATGTTTGATGAAGAGGCAACGCGAAAAAAGAAAGATAACGCCTGAAAACTCTTTTGGCATTCGGTAATTGCGTGATTTACTCGAATATTTCACAAAACTTGGTCCAGGAAATACGTGGTTTTTGAGAAAAATTGTCGTCATTCAGAATCTCGATTAAATATGCAAGGCTTTTACTTTTTTATATTTTTAATATATGAGTACATTATGGAGGGCAAAAGTTCAAGTAAAATAGCAGATTTTCAGAGGCCTTTACTTGATTAGATTTACACAAATTTATGTTTTGATTTAGATATGAATAAAAAAACAGTCTGCAAAAATATTCAAAAAGACTAAATCACCAACCAAACCTCCTGGCTAGGGAGCTGATGAGCATAGATCCAAACTCTACCTTCAAAAGACTGAAAAGACGTGCTCCTCAAGACCTGATTGCATGAGGAGCTAGCACCAAATTGGACGTATCGCTGGATACTGTGCTATACACACCCTATCACTTTAAATATTTCAAATCTAGCTCAATGTTGAAGAGACAGATTGCAGGACTAAAGACAACAAAAAAAATGCTTTGATTTCTATAGAAGCCTAGATAATATTCACAAGATATCTGTGTATCCAAAATATCTGGAGAAAGATGTGTAATAACATCATAATCACGTAAGAGCGGTTGTATGAAAATGTACCTCGGGTTGTCTGCTCTTAACGGAGTTGATTGATTAAATGAACCATTAAGCTAGTCCTTGCGGGAATTTTGACGTCATCTCAACCCTCGATCACGTGGTCAGAACAAAGAAATCGGAGGCGTGGCCTACTCGAGGCGTTCGACGCAAGAGAATCGAAACGAAACGGTCGTAACTGGGCTAGGGGGGCTGAACCTAAACAAATATTTTCGGTATTTTTTTTTTAACAATATTTTTTTTAATTTTTATAAAGCGGTTCTCAATTTATGGCAGTTTCTAAATAAAGGGCACGCGCTCGCCAGGTGTATGGGGTCCATTGGGGCGCCATCATAATACCCATTGTGATCGTCTGAAGGGACCCTTGAATTAGGAGGGTGACCATATTTTATGGGGTTAAATGTACCGTGGCTGATATGTTTTAATTGGGGAGTTTTTGTCGAGATTTTTTAATAAATTGTTAATTTTGTTTCATATTTTGGCACGGTTCGGATGGATACGGTAATCGATTTCTGAAATTAGCCTGTTTTTTAATATTCGGATAAGTTATTAGTTATTTTTTTTATTTAGCACGAAGAATCGCTAAACTTAAGTGGCAGTGGGCAGGGCACATTGCTCGCAGAACAGATGGCCGTTGGGACTGAAAGGTTCTGGAGTGGGGACCGCGTACCGGAAGACGCTGCGTTTTGGAAGGCCTCTTGCAAGGTGGACCGACGACTTGATGAGGGTTTCGGGATTCCGATGGATGCGAGACGTACAGGACTGTCATTGTGACGACACTTGGGGGAGGGCTATGTCCAACAGTGGATGTCTTTCGGCTGAAATGATGATGATGATGAAGTTATCTGGATCACAAATAATATCGTACCAATTTAGTTACAATTTTTGTCAGTAAGTGCAATTTGAATTGTAATTTTGAAGGTGTGAGCCTGGAGTTCTGTCACACAGGTAGGTCCTGTACCCAGTACAGACTCCAGCTCTCACAAAGGATTGACTGTTACAAAATAATTATTAGTTATTATCAACCTTTGCACCTTTATGCGAGAAAGAAATAAATATATTATTATTATTATTTTATAATTGTTGCGACTTACCTTCCAAGCGTCACTCGTCATTTAAAAGCATTGTAAAATCGCTTTTAAATGACGAGAGTCATGTTTTTGAACTATTTGACAGCGTTGCGTGTCATGTTGGGGACATTTTTTTATAATATTCATGGACATTACAATTATTATATAGAATTTGACATTTGATAGTGATAGTAGATATTGGTGACTTTGATTTTTATTATTTTGACATTTTATCAATATGCATGGAACGTCTAATTATTTTATAGTAATAGCAGGTATTGGTTACCTCTGATGTCACATTATTAGGACATTTTAATTAATGATTTGTGAAATTAAATATTTACAATTAATTTGTTTAATCAGACATCTTGTAGCTACTTTAATGATAACTGAAATATGAATTTTAATCAATTTAATGAACATTGTATTAATATTTGCACACCACAAGTTATGGTAGAATGTAAATGGGCCTAATTAAAATTAAGATCATACTACTTTGTACACCTACATTCTGGCAAATAAATAAATAATAATAATAATTATTATTTGGTCCCTCTAATGTATCTGAGACTTTACGCTTATTTAACCATCATTTTGCTTCAAGCTATTTTTTCTCCAGAGGGTAGTCAGCTAGGAAACACCGGCTTCATCTAGTCTAATTTGACAATAAAAATTGACGTGTAAGTGTTTTTAAAAAAACCTATTTGCAAAATAAATATTATTTATCAGTACAATAATTTATTGTGATGTAATAAAATAAATAAAATACACGTTCTTCCAGTTCTTCGATAAGTAAACGCCATTCTTAGTATACCTAATGCTAATAGTTACTTAAAAAAATATTTACCTTATTCTATTCTACAAAAACATATTATTAATTCAACAACGGTAACCTTTTTAGCATAAAACAAACAAACTTACCATTTTAAACTATTGAAAACTGCATTGGAAGGTTGAATAAATCATTCGAACTTTCAAAATGGCCACCCTACCGTAACGTTAGGGTAGGTCCACACAATAGGGATTAAACTAATATTTGTAACTGTGCTGCCCTCTTGTGGCGAGCGATGAAGGGCTACTAATTGTTATTTTGTTATAACATCATTTTATTCCGCTTGCCTTTTTACTATTATTATTTTGATTCATATTAAAAGGATTCGCTTCGGATTGACCCGGTGGTTGCTTTTTTTTAGTTTTTGAAGCGTGTATGATTGACACTAAAATAAATTTCGGAATTATTATGTAGAGCTTAATTTTGCAAAATCGGTCTGTTGATATCAACATTTAAGTTTTAGTATATCGTAGCATAATCCAGAGGCGCCGACTCCGTGGGTGCTTGGGGGCTCGAGCACCCATGAAAAATAAACAGTGGGTGCTGAGCACCCCTGAGAATAGACATCAAGAAACCGATCAGTAATCGCCTTTTAAGAATGGGTGTTTTTTCATTACCTGACGACCCGTTTAGCGCTGTGGTTTATAGCGTCGGTCAAGACGCAGAGTCACGGGTTCGATTCCCGCACCAACACAAATGTTTGTTGATGAAACAGATATTTGTGTTGGGTCTGGATGTTTGTGGTACCTTCGTTGTTCCGCAGTATGTAAGTAGGACATTTATTTATTTGCCGGTCGATCAATGTGCATTTCTCTTCTCACACTCCGCCACTTTTTCGAGTCATCAAATGAGCATGAGCACCCATGAGGTTTTCTAAAAGCCGGTGCCCTTGACATAATCAGCCTTATAATATTCCATCTGCTGGGATACAGGCCTCCCCTTTTAGGAGAGGGAATGGGCCGTAATCCACCAATGTCTACGAATTTTTGGTTCTAGGACATGCCGGTTTCCTCGCGATGTTTTACTTCACCGTTTTGAGAGCAGTGATTAAATAAACTACACAAAGTATTGCGCCTGCCTGATTTTGAACCTGGGACCTACAACTTGAAAGAGGGGGTTGTTACAATTCGGCCACCATTGCTCAAATTTTAGTTATTTAATAAAATTACTCTCATAGTCCGATCTCATTTATTTTACGTCTAAATGTAACCATAAGGCTACGAGAATAAAGATCACTTTGATTCAAACTCAGAGGAGAAATAACTGTGACCACACTGCAGACTAAAAGTCGCAGGACTAGGTACCTGACCTAAAAGTTTTTTATAGGACTTCCATTATCCTCATAGCAACAAATTGTTTAGTAATGTCTTACGTCTAAGCATTTGACCTAAAATGTCGACGCCGTACTGTATCCTTACTGCAGAATTTATACAACGCATCAGGCAAATGTGTCTATCAATCGAAAACACATAAAAATCCACCATAAATTCCTTTACCCGGCTAATCGAGATTCAACTTAACCCTTCACGACTCGATTAGTCAATGCATGTACGTACGTGTGTATCGATCGTTACCATAGAGCATTGAGACGTCAGAACTTTCCTTCCATCAAAATGTATCAGCAAGAGTTACTGTTTACAAATAAAAAAAATACCTACCACTATTTCTTTCTGCATCACCTAAAGGTTGACAGGTATTTGCCATGGCTCGTTCGAAAGAGTCACCGCAGCTCTGAAACGCAAAGGACAACTGAAGAAATATGGCGACGGCGAAGTGACAAGAACTCCTAACTGTCGAAGTCAAAAATTTTTGTCTTAAAAACGTTAGGAGGTAATACTAAAAATTGACATGTTGGTTTAGTTAGGAAGTGTTTCCACAATTAAATTTGGTTTAGTTGCAACTAAATATTGGCTTCAGAGATTTCAAAAAAACATGCGGAAACACAAATTTGAATTAAAAGCGCTAAAAAGTAATTTTCTCGAAAAATGTTAGTTAGAAGGTATTGGCACTTCACCGTCGATGGGTGGTTTTTAGTCAGTAAAAGTCTGACACTCCCTCTGTATCTCCACCAACTTGCTTATAGTTGTTTGATAAAAAAAAAAACAGGTTGACTGGTTACTGGTAGAAAATGCCTAAGACTGTGTCTTCACCTCTATATCTACTATTGTGTGCGTGAAACATTTATTAAATATATTGACAGCCTGTGCAAATTGTGTCTATGGTTACGACCGATGAAACTTCAATGATGTGGCCGCAAATATTAATAGCAATGGCGTGTCCAGATACAACAAGGTGCTTATCCCTGGAACTGGTACGGAGCGAGAAGGAATGGCAGGCGGTCGCCTCTTTCTGCAAAGCAGTAATACTAGCGAAGGAAGCGGCCGCACGCGCGAGGGAACGACCAGCAATGGGTCGCCGTCTGGCTGTCCGATAATCATCCGAACCAAGCCGAAGTAGTGTTCTACGCGCGCCTCAAAGAGAGCCGAACTACCGAAGCCAGCCTACTGGGGCCATGGGCTGACTTCTCAAAGGGAAACCCGGGGTCCTGGAACTCAAGGCAAAGAAGGAAAACAGTTGTGGTGTTAGTCAGTGAAAGTCTGACACGCCCTCCCGCTCAAAGAAAAAATAGTTCAGAAAAAATTAGGCAGATTGTTTTTTTTTCTAGTCGCGATCAGTTCCATGTTCTACGATCGTTAGCTATCAGATCGTCGACGAGTTTTTACTCAAAGGTAGATAGGTAGGTGGCACAGAAATCTTAATATTAAGATTTCTGTGGTAGGTGGATACCTAATCGTTATCCTAATAGGCCCAATTCGTCATCTTCTGGCGCCGAAGCTTTTATCTGTCTCTGTTTAATGTTGATTTACATCGAGAGATGAAGGGCAGAAGGCCCATTTTATACTCAACTTTTTTTTAATAAAAACTTTGCCTCACTCTAGGAATAACTCCTGTATCCAGGGGCGCCGACTCCGTGGGTGCTCGGGGGCTCGAGCACCCATGAGAAATAAACTGTGGGTGCTGAGCACCCCTGAGAATTATAGACATCTAGAAACAGATCAGTAATCGCCTGTTAGGGATATGCGTTTTATCATTACCCGACGATCTATTTAGCGCAGTGGTTTAGAGCGCCGGTTGAGACGCAAGAGTCGTGGGTTCGATTCCCGCACCAACACTAATGTTTGTGGATGAAACAGATATTTGGGTTGGGTCTGGGTGTTTGTGGTACCTTCGTTGTTTCGTCGTTCCAAGGGAAAAAACCTTAGTTTGGGACCAGGACAATGTATGTGATGTTGTCTCAATTTATTATTAGTTATTAAATTTATTTATTTGTCGGTCGATCACTGTGCATTTCTCTTTTTTTTTTTATTAATGATAGGCTCACGTTTGACCACCATCTCACCTGATGGTAAGCGATGATGTGGTCGACGATGGAGCACGCTTGCCTAGAAGTAGCCTATTCACTCTTGACTTAAAGACCCCTAAGTTGTAGCTATCAGGAAACACCTCCTCTCACACTTCGCCACTTTTTCAAGTCATCAAATGAGCATGAGCACCCATGAGGTTTTCTAAAAGTCGGCGCCCCTGCCTGTATTCTGGATGTGTTCACAAACATGTATACTCACATAAGAAAGACACCCAGACCCAGAACAACTATCTGCAGGTCATACAAATATTGGTTACGTGCGGGAATCGAACTCGCGCACGTAACGTACGCAGCAGTCAATCATTCACCACGGCGCCAATTGTGCTGTGTCGTCGGATTTCTATCGCATTATGGTCAGTGTAACCCTTATATCCCTGCACAACCAGTTGTTTTGTGTTTTATAATAATAATAATAATTTTTTGACTGTGCAATTATGGACGAAGTTATCATGACGAATAACTACCGGAGATTTATTGTGAATGACGGCACGGTTGACATCTGTCGGGCATGTCACCGACCGGGAGAATCAATTCGTCACATTATCTCTGGTTGTTCTCGTCTAGCTAACGGAGAGTACTTGCATAGACACAACCTTGTAGCCAGGATTATCCATCAGCAACTTGCTCTGAAATACTCTCTTGTGGAATCGGAAGTGCCGTACTATAGGTACGAGCCCGATCCAGTTCTTGATAATGGTCATATCACTTTGTACTGGGATCGGTCCATCATCACTGACAGGACTATTGTAGCCAATAAGCCTGATATAGTGGTGGTGGACCGAAGCGAGAGGCGTGCAATGATTGTTGACATATCCGTTCCGCATGACGAGAACCTCGTGAAAGCCGAGAAAGATAAACAAATGAAGTATATTGACTTGGCTCACGAGGTTGTCGACATGTGGGATGTGGACTCAGCGATCATTGTACCGATAGTCGTGTCGGGCAATGGCTTAATAGCCAAGAGCCTTGACCAACACCTTAGGAGGCTCGCGTTAGGCGACTGGATCAAGGGCTTGATTCAGAAAGCAGTACTCCTGGACACTGCTCGCATTGTTAGGAGGTTCCTCTCTCTGGAGCCCTGACCGCCGGTAGCTTGGACCCTGTTCCCGATACCGGTGGGGTACTATTTTTTATATTTTTAATTTTTTTTTTGTGTGATTTTGTTTAAAAAAATATTTAAAAATGTAATTTAAATGGTGTTTACAATCAATAAAGAGAATAATAATTTATTATTGAGATTTTAATTTTAATTTATTGTCGACAGGCCTGTTGGTCTAGTGGTTAGTGGCCCTGACTGCTATGCCGGAGGTCGTGGGTTCGATTCCCACCCAGGACAAATGTTTGTGTGATGAGCACGATCGTTTGTTCTGTGTCTGGGTGTAATTTATCTATATATGTATGTATTTAGAAATATATAAGTATGTTTATCAGTTGTCTAGTACCCATAACACAAGCTCTGCTTAGCTTGGGACTAGACGGCGTTGTGTGATAGTTGTGGAATATTATTATTATTATTATTTTTTTATATTTTATTTATCTCAGGACCCTGAGGTCCTGGACCTTTGGGAGGCGTACGAGGAGCCGAAGCCAACTCGCAGAGGCCCTTTAGATAATTATAAAGGAACATGATATCAACCGACGATTATCCCTGTACGCGCTATGCTAGTGCACCCAAGGACAACCCCCGGTTATTGAAAAACTGTTGCGACATATGGAGAACAAAGATAATAGGGCTATGGTTTTTGGAGTCTTAAGTGGACTGGTAACATGGAACTATGTCAAGACTATGGCCCCTGCCTGAACAACGTTATTAATATGCATCGAAAAAAGGCAGGGGGTGACTTGCACACTCAATAAATGGGCCCCCAAAAACGGCCGCTAGCACGAAGTGACGTAGCAACAAGAGGGCAACATATCCTGAGGTGCTTGAGGAGTGGAGAGGTATACCACGGCTATCAGGACAATCCCGGAAGTACGGTCAAGATCCCTACCAGCACCTTACTGGATTATACATCCTTCTCCCGAGCACGTTTGCTCTTGCGAATCTCCACTCAAGCCAGCCAATAAAGGCAAGAGAGAGGTGGGAGCTCAGTTCCTCGTCAGTGTTCACTACGGCCGGCCAATAAAGGCAAGCCGGAGATGAAGAACAAGAATTCTCCCGGGAGATCGGGTCCGTGGGGTCGCTAATGCCCAACAGTTCGCCACAAAACTGCACTGCGGATTGTATCTCTCTTAGTCTGGCCCCTCACCCTAGGCATATTACGGCAAAGCAAACTTTACCGATACAGACCTAGGGTATATTGGAGCACGCAAGCCCCACCACGACGTCAACGTAGAGATACGGCGATGGGGTTATTATTATTATTATTATTGTTCGAGCAGTGGTGGTCGAGTGGTAATGGCTCCGACTTACGAGTTGTAGGTTGCGGGTTTAAACCCAACCAGGCGCATTACTTTGTGCAATTTATTTCATCACCACTTCTCTCAAAACGGTGAAGGAAAACATCGTGAGGAAACCGGCATGTCCTAGAACAAAAAATTCGAAGACATTTGACATCCACCAACCCGCACTGGGCCCGCGTGGTGGATTAAGGCCCATTCCCTCTCCTAGAGAGGAGGCCTGAGTTCCAACAGTGGGAACATTATAAGGCCGACTATGCTATTATTCAGATAACACAATCCATTATTGTTGGTAAAGACATACACAACTTATAAACTATTGTTAGTACATATATACATCTCAGTAAATTAATAAATAAATTCAACAAGCTTGTCAATAATAATTATAAAATCACATAATCAAATAACAATTAACATACACACACAACACTACTTCTGGGCACGGTTTGAGGATAACACTTGCGTCCTCGTCCAGTGTTTCAATATTATTTATTTATTATTAGACTTACATACAGCAGTTATACAATATAAAGCCGTCAGTCCTATCCGCTACGGTTTTTAAGAGACTGTTGGCGCTGCCCCGTACCCGCCCCATCAGGGATGCGACACGATTTTGCACGATAGCAAAAAAGTCATCAATACGTGCTTCCACAAACGTGCTTCCACATGGGGGGTCCATGCGCTGCAATGACGCGGCAGCCTCATTTTTATCAATACAATTTTTTTTTTATTGATATAAACTTGTGCTTGACAGAAATCCCACCTGATGGTAATCAGTGATGCAATCGTTTATGGTGGAGCGCACTCTAGTTTATTAAGAGCCTATTCACTTTAGCCTTGAAGACACCTAAGTTATAATCGGACGGGAAGACCGCTGCAGGTAAATTGTTCTAGCCCTTCGATGTATGTGAGATAATGAGTCGAAACGCTTAGTCCGGACCGTAGAGGTGTCAACAACGTAAGGGTGAATACTTGCCGTACGTCGGGTTGCCCTTTAGTAGAAAGGTGGTGGTGATCAAGTCATATATAAAAGTCTCTATGTAATTCTGCCCTCGTTATTACAAAGGGCAAAACCAACATTTTTTTCGATTTTTTAAAAATATATATTCGGAATCAGTGTTTTTCTGTGATTCCGAATCTCTATTTAACTCAATTTCGATTTTTACACGACTGCCCCAAAAAGGAGTGCATTCACTCACTGACTAAACACGAAGTCTCAAAAACTACTTGATCTACAAAACAATTTTTTTCATCGCAGTCGGGGGACTTTTTTATATAAGAAAGTATTCTACAGACTGGACCCCGACGGCGATGAAAAAATTTGTTTTGTAGATCAAGTAGTTTTCGAGATTTCGTGTTTAGTCAGTGAGTGAATGAGTGACTACTTTTATTTTTATTTATACAGTTCAACTAACATCTTGTTTTTTTTGCTTTTTAGTTCATTTTTTTAACATGGCAGTCGTGTTTTTTAATTATTTATTTTTATTTAAAATACATATTCGCAATCAGTGTTTTTTTCCTGATTCCGAATATGTATTTAACTTAATTTCGTAAAAAAAAAAACTATTTTGTGCCCTTTTTAATAACGTCGACCGACGGCAGAATTGGCCTTCTGCATGTATCTGTGTATGGTACTGTATGCTTTTGTGTATGCTGTGCCGTTGTTCACGTAGACACCATTACCCCGAGTTCGGTGGAATGGTTTATTTTTAACAGCTGCACGTGAATTGTGGCAGATTTTCGGAGAATACTGCTCCAGACTTGAATTCTGCAATGAAGTATGACATGAGTTTCATTTTGGTGGGTTCTTGTGAAATGACGCAAAGGTTTTGGTTGTAAAGAAGCTTAACCTCCTCTATAAGTATGATCAACCTTATGTTCCCACTACTGGGACTCAGGCCTTCTCTTTAGGAAAGGAAATGGGTCGTAATCCACGATGCGAGCCTAGTGCGTGGTAATGAATGGATGTCTTTTGTAATCTTGTTTTCAATACACTTACTCGAAAAACCGCTCTTATCCCTCCCGCTTTTAGGCACGTAGGTACTTAATTTATGGTTTTTCGCAAAGTGCACGAGCTCGGCCCCACCACAATTTATTGTGTTTATCGTATCAGACTGGGTATTAAGCGACCCCCACGAGTCTTCCCGTCCAACTATAATTTAGGTGTCTTCAAGGCAAAAGTGAACAGGCTCTTAATAAACTAGTGCGCCTCACTATCAATGATTGCATCACTGCTTAATATCAGGTAGGATCGCAGTCAAACACTGGTTATAACCCTTGACGGGTATAACTACTGCGATTCATTAAAAAAAAAGTCGCTGGCCAACCCCCGTTTATTTATTAGGTACTTCTTAAGTGTACTGAAAAACTCAGCCATTTTCTTGTAATTTGGAAAATGATTGTAATTGCCCGAATTTATTTGTGATCTGAAAAGAGCTGGCGGGCCACTGGCATATTGCCGGGTCGGCGCGGGTCGCGGTCTATGCATCTCTGCATTACACCCTAATTTCGTCTCGGTCCCAATGTTTAATTTCCTTCACTTGTGTCGACATATACTATTTCAATAACTTTTTGTAATTATCCTGGAAAACTCAATAAGAACTTTAAGTCGCAATTCCCGACAGTCACAACAAGAAAAGGATAGCCTATTCCCTCCGGGATGTAGCAACTAGAGCTCTCATACTTTCATTCCCCCCTTTTACCGTGACTCACATGAGAGCAGCACTACTCCGTCACCCGGCCTCACCCGACCTCGTCGACCCATTGCCGAAAATCGAATTAATCGAGTTTCAACTGCCGCTCGTTCCAAATTCAAACGGACGTTGCCGAATATAGGCCGCGAATTTGTATCTACCCGTGATCCCAGACGGCCGTATCTGCATAATTTCAACTTCAATACATGAGTCAAAAGGTTCTTTTTTGCGTGATAGTATAGATTGTATTTAATAGAAATAAGGGTGTGTTTTGTATGTCAAAACAGTTATGTTAACCTCAAAATGTTTTTAATGTGTAAATTGTTTTACTAATGTTATGTAACAAATAACAATGTTTGTTTGAGTTCCGAATTTGATTGTTAGCGAATGCGAATTGTTTTAAACGTCAAATGAAAATATTTTGGCGTTGTGTTTAGTTTTCATTATTATTCTTGGCATAATATTTGGGTGCTACAATGAAAATATGCAGGAGAGCCAAGGTTACGGACATAGCTCTAAGAATCACCAAACTTAAGTGGCAATGGGCAGGGCACATGAACCGATGGTCGATGGGGACGAAAGGTTCTGGAGTGGCGACCACGTATCAGAAGACGCAGCGTTGGAAGGCCTCCTACAATGTAAACTAATGACCTGGGGTCGCGGGAATCCAATGGATGCGAGATGTACAGGACCGGTCGTTTTGGCGACACGAGCAATGAAGTTGAAGCTTACTCCATACCAAATTTCATCCAAATCGGTTTAGTAATTTAACCTTGAAAGATTTGACATTTATAATATTAACATAGATTTTGAGGAGTTTTCAGAAAAAAATTACATTTTTATATAAGTGGAGAAAGTTTGTTATTGTGACCGAGGCGGCATTCATCCGAACCTTGGCGAGAGTGTTATGGAGCCGAAGGCAGTGACTTTCAACATGTATCAAACGATGTTTTTCAATACACTTACGAAGATATAAATAAACGGGAACCCCCGTCTCGCTTAATGCCCCATCTGATAATGTAATACATTGTTGCGGGGGTGAGCTCTGTTTTAGTGCGGAAAACAGATATTTGCGTGCTTAAAAGTGGTAGAGATAAGAGCGGGTTTTCGAGTATTGAAAAATATATTTCGTATTAGGTATTTTTTGTTTAGTACAAAATATTGTACAAAAATTAACATAGGCAAGTCCCAATAGGACACAATACGTTTTGCTGCCAATAATTTTGTTTCTATATAAATGGCCATTTTGTGAACACGGAAGTTAACCCAAACAAAACTCATTGTAGACATTTCTTTGTAATTTCTAAAACAAAGATGTTATCCATGACCATCTTAACATCTGACCTGTATCTCCCGCCGCCTTCCATAGAGACGCTTTAATTTTTTCTACAAATTCACGGCACATACGGTCATAGATAAGAAAGGTTTAAAAAAAACTTTCAACATAAACAATGAGTATGAACTTTCGCGGCGGGGGAGCCATTTGTCATGCGAAGGGCCTTTTACAAACAAACTGAGGGAATGTGGTGTGAGTGATAAGAGGTAGCGAAGGCGACATAAGAGCCTACATAAAAGTTCTTTAGAGGTATGTGGAACAGAGAGTAAAGTTCCACATACCTCCGTTGAAAAGGGAGGATCCTCCGACCAGACTGGTGTTATGTCTGGTGGGCAACTGCCCGTTAGATGATTTCGGGCTGTCGTATGTATTCTAATCGTGCGGAGAACTTTGATTGCGCGATGCATGGTTAGTTCTTACGTGACGCCATAGATGTCGCTACAGTTCTTTTCAAAAAGTCCAAAGATTCATGACATCGAAAGTTTTGGAGAAATTCCTACTGTTCGATGCATCATCATCTTCCTGCCCTTGTCCCATGTTACTTGGGGCTTGTTACTAATAATAATATCCTTTTGGGATTACCATATAGCTTTAACTATGAAATTGTCGTTTTTTAAAACGGGTTGCTTTGAAGTGTGATATCTTTGGATTGACTTGGAATTATAAGTTCAAATAAACTTTAAATTAAAGGTACGTTATTCTTTTTTTTCGAAATTAGGTAGGTATTTGTTGGTTTCTTTGTGCTTTGTATTTTTTGTAATAATTTCTGTAATAATTAATAGCACACATTATACGCGACTGAAGTTCAGTTCAATTGCCGCCGAAGATCCAGTTTTTTTTTTCGATGGGAAAATTATCTTATGACATCTTGGGCGGAGCGGGAGATAGTGTCAGACTTCTACTGACTAAAAACCCACTCCTGTTCCTTCGTTGCCTTTCGTACCAGGGCCGAGTCTTCCTTTCAGAATCAGACCCTTTGCCCCAGTAGGCTTCGACCCTGAAGGCCCCAACAGTTGCTGAGCCGAAGATCCAGTGCGGGGAGCAGTGGGAGGCAGATTAAGTCACGGCAGCGCGGCTGCGCTACGGAAAAACAAAGTAACTGCAGTCAAGCAAAATTATCAGGAGGAGCAAAAAACCGAAAATCACAAATTTAAAACGTACTGGCGACAACTTCAGTACTTTTGTTATTTCATAATTTGTAAAATAATTAGTTCTATCTGTTTCAAAGCAATTTTTTGAGTAATTTTTGGTAACTTTCCTTTAAATTGAAAAAAATATTTTTCTATAGACATAAAATTAATATTAAATAAAAAGAACAATTCAGTAAGAAAGTAACTATAGTCACTTTGTTTTTTAAATAATTTAAAAAGAGATGGACAAGTTAAGTTTTAGTTTTAATAACAAAGCAAATGCATTTAATTGTTTTTAACAAAGACAATGAAGCCATTTAAAAATCAATATATCTACTATAAGATTTGTTGGCTTTTGCTTTTTATGAATCACATAATTTGTAAGAATTGTAAAAACTAGTTCATCTTAGGATTTATTGAGATATTAAGTGTCACTCAAGGAATAGGGCATGTATATGTACTATAACGGTTACTTACCTAAAATAAATTCAAAAATCATAGATAATAATATAAGTTGTAATCATTTAATGAAGTATTAAATAAAACAAAAAATAAGATACAAAGTAGGTACATATTAATCAAAACAAAAAAAAGAAATAGGCGTTACATAGTAATTAGACAAACAATTGCTTGAAAACTATAATAAGCCTCCATAATAGTTCTCGAACGTAAACTGCGGCTATTTTGCATTTTAAACATTATTGTTACCACTTTATTTGGGTATACTTTATCACGATTTTAATTTATGACCTAATCATTTGCATTTCCCAATTCCAGAGCACTATAAGTATTTATTTTTGTAGAAAATGAGTTTGCCTTCAATTTTAATTTGCCCCCACTGCCCAGGTTCTTCTCGTGTTTTCTCTGCGCACGGGCTGAAGGTGCACATCGGGCGCATGCACAAACATGCCATGCGTTCAGGTGCCGTGTCACAGGTCCCGCCGGTCAACACAGTTAACACCTCATCGTCGGGACAGGTGTACCCGGCGCATTCGCCAACCCAGAGTCCCTTAGATAGGCTAGCTTCTTGCAAGGCAAGTATTCCCGTTCTTCGACACATTCCTAAGGGTGCCCGGAATCAGGCGGCAGGGAAACTCTGCGACAGTTTAGATTCTTGTGTTGCTAGTAATGGGGTAGATGAGTGGAGTTCTCTTCTTTCGTTTGCTTACACATCTTTAAGAGTCCCAGCAGAACAGTTGCCCGGTAATATGACATCTAAAGTCAAAGCCAATATAATGTCACCTGTGCATTATCATGAAGATGAAGTGGACGCAAGTAGGAGGTCGGGGTCCATAAAAATAAGTATTGAAACAAAGGTTTTCGAGGGCGATTTAAAGGGGGCGGTGCGGCTATTGATGTCCGACGACACGTTCGCTCGGGGGGACGCCGACACCCTTGCTTCGTTGAAACTTAAGCACCCCGATCCTTCACGTCCTCTCAGTTTTCCACCAGACCCTGACCCCTTATTTACGGCATTGTCGGTCACTGTGGAGGACGTGATATCAGCGCTTGGTTCTTTTTATACTGGATCAGCAGCGGGCTTGGACGAGATCCGGCCGGGGCACCTAAAGGAGTTGATTTCTGCGTCGGCGGGGGAAAATGGAAGGCGCCTTGTGGGGGGTCTGACTAGGCTGGCAAATTTCTTGCTACGTGGTCAGTTAAACCCATGCGTTTGTCCGTTCCTGTACGGGGCATCACTCTTTGCACTGGAAAAAAAAGATGGCAGAGTAAGACCAATTGCAGTCGGTAGTGTCATTCGCCGTCTTACTGCAAAATTAGCTTATCGTGCAGTCAAAGAGGATATGGCAAGTTACTTGCAGCCTCATCAGTTGGGTTTTGGCACACTTCTGGGATGCGAAGCTGTCATCCACGCCACGCGAGCATTTGTGATGGACCCGGAGAATGAAGACTCGATACTGCTGAAGCTCGATATTCGCAACGCGTTCAATACTTTGGAAAGAGACGTTCTGTTGAGCGAAGTAAAGGAAAAAATCCCGTCTTTATATCCCTTCCTTCATCAGGTTTATAGGCTGCCTTCTAATCTTTTCTCCGATAACAGTCTTATTCTTTCAAAAGTGGGAGCCCAGCAGGAGGACCCGCTCGGGCCACTCGTTTTCAGTTTGGCCATTCATAAGGCGATTGTCGAGCTGATATCCGGCTTAAACGTGTGGTACCTTGACGATGGCACTATCGGGGGCAGACCAAAAGATGTTTTTCAGGATTTCGAGGCTCTAGTCCCTCGTCTCAGAGACATGGGTCTGGAGGTGAATCCCTCGAAGTGCGAATTCTTCCCCTGTAGTACTGAAGCTCGTACACACTTTTCTCGCTTTAACTCCTTTCTTCCTGGCCTCCCCCCATCATGGATCCCCAATCTTTCTTGGTGCAGTACCTGAAGCCATTACGTCTCGAACTCAGCTCCTCCTTTCAGCTCACGAGCGTCTTAAAGATCTTTCCACGCACGTTGCGATTGTCCTGTTGTGCATGTGCTTCGCTCTTCCAAAAATCACGTATCTGTTGCGGACCACCCCTACTTGGCTGAAGTTTCCTCGTTTGACAACACTTTGAAATTGGTAGTGGAGTCTGTTCTCAATGTCTCCCTAGATGGGCCCCAGTGGAGGCAGGTGGCTCTACCTATCCGATATGGTGGTCTCGGGGTGCGGTGCGCACGGGATGTGGGTCTGCCGGCTTTCTTGGCGTCTGCGCATGGGGTTGCCAACCTAGTCACTGTATTACTCAATACCAATGGTGATGAGGGAAGCATGCCTTTTGTGTCGGATGCTGTGTCAGCTTGGTTGACCCTCAACTCGGGTGCAACAATTCCCGATTCAGATCATGTTCAGCGGGCGTGGGATGACAGAGGGGTAAAGCTACTCCAAGAGCAATTGTTGGAGGGTGCGTTCGGAGACGATAAGGCCAGACTACGAGCAGTGTCGCAACCCGAGTCCGGGGCGTGGTTACAGGCGATTCCTTCGCCTCATCTGGGCACTCTACTCGACGATGACTCTTTGCGTGTGGCGGCTCTCCGCCTGGGCTGTAAGGGGTGCGCACCTCATACATGCACCTGCGGTTCTATGGTGGAGGCCGATGGCCATCACGCACTGAACTGTCGGCGCTGCACAGGGAGGTTCCCACGTCATCATGCCCTGAACGACATAGTAGAGCCCTTATATCGGCAAACGTCCCCTGCGTGCTTGAGCCTCCAGGTCTTAGCAGGTCTGATGGTAAGAGGCCGGATGGGCTGACTCTGGTGCCATGGAAAAACGGGAAGTGCCTGATCTGGGACGCAACTTGCGTCAGCACTGTCTCCGCCAGTCACTTGAGTCGCACCATGCACACTGCCTCTGCCGCCGCTGAAGACTTCTGCTCTAAAAAAAGGCTCAAGTACGCTTCCTTGGATCAGCTTTACCATTTTGTGCCTGTTGCTGTGGAGACTCTGGGCAGTTAGAGTACGGAGGCAAAGTGTTTTGTGGGGGACTTGGGCCTTCGGCTCGGGGAGGCAACGGGTGACTCCCGATCCAGGTCGTTCTTGGTTCAAAGGATGGCCATCGCTATTCAGCGAGGTAATGCGGCGAGTGTTATGGGCACCTTTGCACCGGGAACGATCAGGGGCGGGTTATTTATTGACGATTGACATTTAATTTAATTGTAAAATGTTAATTCTTTTATATTAGACATTAATGTATTTTTTAATTTTTTAAACATTTTCCAAATAAAACAAGAATCACAGCCTCGGCAAACTTATGACACGAAGTTGTAACTGACAAGTTTAATTGTGGGAAAAGTGACATTTGAAAGGTGCGTTCAGAAATGTGATAAAACCGAGTAATGTCGAATAATTTAGACATTTGAAATTTTGAAATAAACGACAACATATTAAAAACCAAGTAAATGGGATATAGTAATAGATTGAATTGATTTACAATAAAGAAACAAAGCAACTGTTATTCAGTTGCTTTGTTTTACATTTGTCATTTTACTTGCTTTATTTTTACGTTAACAAATTTGCCAATTTGGCCATTTTTAACAATTTAAAAACAAAGTAAAGTTGTTTGATTTTCTTATAGCTAGATAAAGGGGCTTAAAAAGAAATTTATATCAAATGAAAAGCCAATTAAATCATTTCACAACGTAAAAACAATGTAATCGACGTGCAATTACTTTGTTTTTGCTTAGACATTGTGGGTTACTTTGTTTTACCGTAGATATGTTGGACAAGTACCTGCAGTTACTTTATTTTACAAACTTTTATCTCGAAAAATAAAGCCTTTTCGATGATTCTGTGAATGTAGCAGAGTCCGTTAAAGGCAAAATGTTTCAAATATGTAAAAAAACAGATTTTGAAAAATATGTTAGTTGCTTTGTTTTTCCGTAGCACAGCCGAGCGCTCGAGACATTGCATACACACATTTGCGCAACTGAATTTCCGTCGCATAAGTTCGGCACTTATGGTGTGTCATATCAGCCGAATACTTCGGAACGTAAAATCAGTCGCGAAACTTCGGTCGCGTACCTTCAGCATAGTGTGTTTAGGTACAAGGAGTAACAAACACACGCACACACAAACTTTAATTTTTGTAAAGCCGGCCCGGCGGTTTCACTCGCGGATTATTACCGGCAGGCTAGCCCCGGTACGATAGACGCATAACAAGCTCGGCGGGTTATGCCACCGGGTAAATTAGACGGCGCCGGCGGCATTGATGTGTCGAGGCCTTAGCGTAGACCCATCTTAACATTACTGCCCCCCTAGCCAAGTTACGATCGTTTCGTTCGCGTCGAATGCCTCGAGTAGGCCACGCCTCCGATTCCTTTGTTCTGACCACGTGACTGAGCGTTGAGATGACGTCAGAACAAAGGAATCGGAGGCGTGGACTACTCGAGGCATTCGACGCGAACGAAACGATCGTAACTTGGCTAGGGGGGCTGGAACTATTTATGCTTTACTCCCGCGTAGTTATAAAAACGCTACCTCTTACAACTTGGACAATGATTAGCGTTAATTTGAACCCCAACTGAAAGCTTGCTACACCCAAACATGGTTTCAGCGTGACGTTTGAGCTTTCCAACTTATGTCATTTCACTCTGGGTATTTTGAGTAACTATTCTTTGATGGACACTTCGTTATAGTGTATTCGATAATGGAAGCCATTTGAATGTGTTATGTATTGTCCTTTTCTGAGGAGAGTTGTCAACCATGCCTTTACAATCTTTCTTTTTTAATAAACGTTGCTTCGCATTAGGAATGACTGCTATAATTATCGTGGGTGCGATCACAAACATACGTAAACACACATACACAAGATACCCTGACCCGGAACGACAAACTTCAGTAGGCCTTAAATAAACATTTGCTCCGTACGGGAGCAGAACCCGCGACATTCAGCTTAGCAGCTAATAGTTCACTGTGCCAACCGTGCACTCAGATTTTACGGCCTGTTTTTTAAGTGTCATTAAATATGTAGCGACATCTATGGCGCCACATAGGAACTAATCCTGCATCGCGCAATCAAAGTTCTCCACGCGATTAGAACATATAGAACAGCCCGAAATCATCTATCGGGCAGTAGCCCACCAGACATAACACCCGTCTGGCCGGAGGATCCTCCCTTTTCAACGGAGGTATGTGGGGCTTTACTCTCTGTTCCACATACTCCTAAAAATATATTACTAGGGAGAAGATATTTCTCAGACTTTTACTGACTAAAACCCAAAGTGTTCCTTCAGTTGCCCTTTATTGCGAGGGCTGCGGTAACGTCTTCGAGCAATCTACAGCAGAGTTTCAACCCCAAACGGTTCGATATCGATAAGTTTCAACCCCAATTGGCTCGATATCAATAAGTTTCAACCCCAAACGGCTCGATATCGATAAGTTTCAACTCCAAACGGCTCGATATTGATAAGTTTCAACCCCAAACGGCTCGATATCGATAAGTTTCAACCCCAAACAGCTCGATATCAATAAGTTTCAACCCCAAACGGCTCGATATCGATAAGTTACAACCCCAAACGGCTCAATATTGATAAGTTTCATTTCCAAACGGCTCGATATTGATAAGTTTCAACCCCAAACGGCTTGATATCGATAAGAGAAATGGCAGACAATTCGTAAGTTAATTTTGTATGCATGATACACATGTTTGAGCAAATAAAATTTCTTATTCTTATTCATAAAAGACCTTTTATCTCGGGAGCATGTTCCCTTGGGATAATTATCTACTTTCACACGGACGAAGCCGCTTATAGAAGCTAGTATTGTAAAGCTGATGAGTTAGTTTGGTTGAACGCGCTAATCTCAGGAAATACTTAATTATTTTTTTTTATGGAAAGTTTTTTTTGTTCCGACGACAGTATGTTTCCTTGGGATAATTTTAAATTTCATGCGGGCGAAGCCAAGGTTACCGAAATAACTCGAAGAATCGTCGAACTTAAGTGGCAGTGGCAGCCTGGCACATTGCTCGAAGAACAGATGGTCGATGGGGCCGAAAGGTTCGTGGCGACCGTGTACCGGGTAACCGTTGGTAGGTCTCCCACATGGTGGATCGATGACCTGGTGAAGATCGCGGTAATCCGATTGATGCGAGACGCACTTGACCGTTCGGTGTTGTGACACTTGGGGGAGGCCTATGTCCAACAGTGGACGTCTTTCGGCTGAAATGATGATTAAGATGAGGCCGCTAGAAGAAGCTAGTGTCAAAATATTTCTCAGTAGAAATAGTTTTCTGTACTAATAGGTATGGTAAAAAATACAATCGTGGCTGTTTGGTGACTATAAAACAATGAAAATGCGTTCCAAATAAGAATAGGATCGATTGCCATGTTGTGACGTCACGTCATACTGTCAAATCGCAAGAAATTGGGCAAAATTGAAGAACTCAAAGATGAACAAAATTGAAGAACTGGATTTTGATTAAACTTTTTTCGTTCACAGTCCGTAAATAAATTAAATTTTAAAAATTTATTGTTTTTCTCACCATAATAATTCTTCGATTTGACAGTATGACGTGACGTCACAACATGGCAATCGGTCCTGTTCTTATTTGGAACGCATTGTAAACGAAAATTACTAGAAAAACTATTCTTAGCATCGATTCATCGTAATAGAGGAACATCCCTAACGAATGTACTTATATGTTTCTTTAGAACATAATACGGTATACGTCCAACAGGAAAATATATTTAAACAAACAAATAGTTATTTAGTTAATAATAGTATTTATGATTGACGTAATATAGATGTAAGGAGATCGTTTCCGTTTCCAGCTGGCTAACTCACTCAAATACGCGTGTAAATAAACTTTTTGCACAAAAATTGTAAAGGAAAAAAGTGAGCCAAGTTTCTCTTTTATTCGACTTTTTGACTGGCCTGTTGGTCTAGTGGTTAGTGGCCCTGACTGCTATGCCAGAGGTCGTAGGTTCGATTCCCATCCAGGACAAATGTTTGTGTGATTAGCACGATAATTTGTTCTGTGTCTGGGTGTAATTTATCTATAATATGTCAGTATTTAGAAATATATAAGTATGTTTATCAGTTGTCTAGTACTCATAGCACAAGCTCTGCTTAGTTTGGGACTAGATGGCATTGTGTGGTAGTTGTGGAATATTATATTATATATCATTATATTATTCAATAATCAATAATCATTTATTTTTTGTTTAACATAGGTAGTGAATACAGATATTAAATTAAAGTTCATAGGTCGTTATGATGCCTAGAGGCTTACAAATATGGTTGCGTGCAAAGAGAAAAAGTACAATATTATTCATGCGAGAGGTAAACTCGAATTATTTGCTAAGTACTTATATCAAAATTAATTTAGTTACGATAAATAAATAAAATCAAAAATTATGAATATGAAAATATGGAGTAATGTCAATGCGTAAATAAATAATAATTATTAGTGAAATCATTCAATATAAGAATTAAAAAAAAAAAATGGTTTCTACAGTCAAATTGTTTTTTATAAGTATTAGTTTAAGTTATTATAGTTTATTTTATTTCCAGTAGACAGCGATGCCTTATTTTAGCTAGTAGTTTTTGCCTTTAGTGTTTAAATAGTTTTAATTAGTTAAGTGTTTTTATTGAATTAAACATACATTTATTTTGCAAAAAAAAATATGTCAAATAATTAAACAAATTCTATATTAAATCATCTCAATTTTATTTTGAATTGTCTAAAATTCAAATTTTTTAAGACATTAACCTGTAGCAGTTCACTAATCGATATAGGCCCTGTAGGATTTTATGACATTAAACCTGCAGCAGTTCACTAATTGATATAGGCCCTGTAGGATTTTATGACATTAAACCTGCAGCAGTTCACTAATTGATATAGGCCCTGTAGGATTGTATGACATTAAACCTGCAGCAGTTGACTAATTTATATAGGCCCTGTAGGATTTTATGACATTAAACCAGCAGCAGTTCACTAATCGATATAGGCCCTGTAGGATTTTATGACATTAAACCTGCAGCAGTTCACTAATTGATATAGGCCCTGTAGGATTTTATGACATTAAACCTGCAGCAGTTCACTAATCGATATAGGCCCTGTAGGATTTTATGACATTAAACCTGCAGCAGTTCACTAATTGATATAGGCTCTGTAGGATTTTATGACATTAAACCTGCAGCAGTTCACTAATTGATATAGGCCCTGTAGGATTTTATGACATTAAACCTGCAGCAGTTCACTAATTGATATAGGCCCTGTAGGATTTTATGATTTAGGGCTAGGCGGAACAGAGTGTAAAGTCCCGCAAACCTCCATTGAAAAGGGAGGATCCTCCAACCAGACGGGTGTTATGTCTGGTGGGCTACTGCCCGATAGATGATTTCGGGCTGTTCTATATGTTCTAATCGCGCGGAGAACTTTAATTGCGCGATGCAGGATTAGTTCTTATGTGACGCCATAGATGTCGCTACATCACTCCCCTCCGGAGATCGGAGATCGATGGTTCTTGATGCTTCTTGATGCGTGCCAGGCCAGTGGTAGGTTGGTTCCAGTGGGTCGGAACCGAATGCCGCATAGTTCTCGGTGAGTCGGAACTGTCTGCGGTGATGCCCCAGTGAGTCGGGGTTGTGCTATCCCAGTGAGTCGGGATGATGCCGCAGTGAGTCGGGGTGATGATGTCTCAATGAGTCGTGATGATGCTGCAGGCTCCAGTGAGTCGGAGTAGTGCTGCTGGCTCCAGTGAGTCGGAGCGGTGCTGTGCGACGTAGGGCTTGACTGCTGGCGTCGACCAGGAGAGGTTCTTCGTAGCTCTTCATGTGACTGGCCGAAGGTGCAGTGTGCTTCGCCAAGGTCGCTGATGAGGCTGAGGGTGATGACCAGATATGACCAGGTAGGCATGCTGGTGGTCAGGATACCCTTTAAAGCCGTGGGTGCTGGCTGTATGGCTCGCTGCTCGAAAGCTTGAGGAAGTGATGATGACGTCACGAAGTAGTAGCTGCACGAAGGCTGCGCTGACGTTCTTTGTCGAGAGTCACCATTTTAGGGCTAGGCGGAACAGAGTGTAAAGTCCCGCAAACCTCCGTTGAAAAGGGAGGATCCTCCAACCAGACGGGTGTTATGTCTGGTGGGCTACTGCCCGATAGATGATTTCGGGCTGTTCTATATGTTCTAATCGCGCGGAGAACTTTTATTGCGCGATGCAGGATTAGTTCTTATGTGACGCCATAGATGTCGCTACAATGACATTAAACCTGCAGCAGTTCACTAATTAATATAGGCCCTGTAGAATTTTTTGAAAGAGTTACCGTGGCTTTGGAACACAGATGGCAATTGAAGGAACATGGGTGGGGTTTTTTGGGGAATATCTCGCTATCTCTTTTGAGCACACGTAACCTAATGGCGGTGACGTCATATTTCATTATGTCTATCAATATACTGTTATTTGACAGTTTCCCCTTCCATCAGATTTGAAAGGTTTCTAACTTGATTAATATTGAACGAATTTGAAAATTTCTTTCTAATTGCGTTTTTTTTATTACTTTAATATTTAATTTTGTATTTTACCTTGACTCCTTTTTAATTTTTTTTTAGTATTGTAACAATTTTATTTATTTTAATTCTATTATTTTATTCAATCTCATTGATATGACATTTGTTATTTAACTCTGCATAATATTAATAATTTTGATAATTTAATTTTGCATGCCAAAACTCAGGCAGAATGTACTGGTTCACTATATTTTTATAACATCTGTATTGTACAATACCTACATTCTATGCAAATGAAGGATTTGATTTGATTTGATTTTGGATAAAGTTACTTTTTGATACAAACAATTTAAAAAAATGAGTCAAGTACGCAATTCGAGGGAGAGGGAGTCTTAAAATCAAGAGTGTATTGACTCCCCTAGCCTATTGGTTACTTCTAGGCAAGCGAGCTTCATCGTCGACCACATCATCGCTTACCATCAGATGAGATAGTAGTCAAACGCGAGTCAATCAATAATTATAATAAAAAAGAACTTTGCAAACTTGGCTTTCCCACTACCGTTGCAATTCCGGTACTGATTAACTGTTTGACGTGCTAGAATGAGTGTTACCTTACGACCTGAGCGAGTGATATGAAGCAAACATAGTAAGCTTTTAATATAATAATTCTGCACAAGCTATGTTACTGTCTATATTTGAAGCAGGTGGTAACGGGGAAAACGGGTTAGCAGACTTGAATTCTTTCAAAATGTAATTTTTCAGTTCAAATCTATGTGGACCGATGTGATAGGGACTGCAGTAACGTGGCAGCTCCGACAGAAGACGGACTGCAGTAACGTGGCAGCTAATTTTAAAGTACAACTAAGGCAAATCTAACGACACCTCTCAATCTAAAATGCATCAAGCCGTTTAGGTTCTAGGGCGTACCAAAAAATATCTATACACCAGCACAACACAACCCTCCTTCTTTCACAGTAAGGTAAAAATAGGGGTAAATATTATCCCATATTGCCACGTCACACCTAGACATAAATTAGACCCCGGCTTCGTGTTCGTGTATTATTTCCGCTCCAGTTTCAGCCACTACAGATACTGCAGATCGACGGCTGATTGATTTGAGCGTCAAAGATTGAACGTGGAGTTGTATCTTCTCGAATATTAGGAGTCGTTATTGTCTTGACGGATTTTGGGATTTTGAGTGAATTTAGCTACAGGGATTTTTGTAAAGCTGCTGCCAGCATCTTAGCCTCCGTGATAGTAGAAAATTGTCTCACGGAAACACAGGTAGGGTACTCCCGGGATAAATGTATCCTATTTGCTATTCTGGGACATGGTCTACCCGTGTGCCAAATATCAAGTTGTAGCTATCAAGAAACGCTAAAGTATGGCGTCAAAAAACTCCTTCGCGTTAGTGTCTACAGCGCTGGAAATCCAGCGCCGTAGACTCATCGCATTTTGCGTGTGGTCACGGCATTAGACAATCAACGCCCTGAGCGTTCAATATAACAACGCGTTTAGGATGCTGATGCGGTTGCCGTGGTACTGTAGTGCATCTGGCATGTTTGCCGATGCATGTATGGCTTTCATGCCATCCGACCTAAAAGGACCGCATCGCTGCTAAGTCGTGTCCGTGGCAGTAGCAACAGCATTCTTAGAGTTGTGGTCGGTCGATTAGACTGCCCAATATTGTGGCATTGTATACAGATGCATGTCAAAAAATAATGTGCGTAGTTCATTTTAGCTTACTAACATATTTTTTTAAGTACTTATGTAGGTAGGTACTAACAAAAATATAGATCGGCTGTATCTCAGACTAATAAAATCATTATTATTATGCTGAGCGTACGGCAGTTTTGCGCGGATGTGACACATACTCGTATTTTTCACAATTTATACTTATAATTTGTTTGTCCTTTTGCGCCTTTTTCCGCCAAATAAAATGTTTTTTTTTCTTTCTTTTCTTTTTCTCCGCATCGCTGTTGACTGTACCCTGTACGCTGTCGAATGTAATGAAAAAATGTAATACAGCGTGGCAATGCTTACTTTAAAAGCCAGCCCTTGGGTCAAAAAACAAAAGAAAAGAAACACCGACTCCGGCATGTAATTCAACTCCTTAGCAGTGACTTTTGATACCTAATTTTTCTGCGACTCGTGTAATGTCGTCGCGCGTCGGTCCATCTAGTGAGTCTTCATTGAATTCGTTAGAAATTGCAGTTAATTATAACTTTGAAAATACCCTTTCTAAATATTTTCGTTCAAAGTCGACCTTAGAAAAACTGTATTAAAAAGTCAAGGAAATAACAGAATAAAGATTGCTAATTGTTCTTTCAGTTTTATTTAAAGTTTCAAATAACAAAGTTGCTCGAACGTAAAGTTGTTGAAGATTAAAACATCCTTCCCCTCAGGCTGATAACGAGAAAGTTTACAGTAACTGTGTCAAGGTTAACAAGCTCTGTCTGGGGTTGTTGAGGAGGGTAGTGATATCTTTATCAGCGCTCACAAAAACTGCGGTGTTGACACATGGAACCCACACATTAGGTACACAATCTTTTCCAAGATGGGACACGTTTGTCAAATATCGTTTGTGAAGATTTCATGAGATAAGATGTAGGAAATATGTGTTGGAATTGATATATTTATCGGAGATCAGCCCCTCTAGCCAAGTTACAACCGTTTCGTTTCGATTCTCTTTTCGTCGATCGCCTCGAGTAGGCCACGCCTCCGATTCCTTTATTCTGACGTCATGTCAACGCTTAGTCACGTGGTCGGAACAAAGGAATAAGGGGCGTGGCCGACTCGAGGCGATCAACGAAAAGAGAATCGAACCGAAACGGTTGTAACTTGGCTAGGGGGGCTGAGGCCTATCACGAGCTCTTAACGCAACCCATTTGACGACCTGAACTGATTGTTAAAGGGATGGAGATATATACCACAAATTTTTAATTAGTAAAAATGGTCTTGTTATTATTTAAGTAAAGTCTCAATAAATAATGTTCATAAACAGCAAAGTTATTAGCGTTTGTTTATATCCTAAAATGTCACTCAATTTATGGAAATATTGTACAGGTATTGTATTGTATTATGAATGAATAAATGACGATCAAAATGGAAAAACACTGCGCGTAGTATTTTCTAGTAGCAATTGTTATGAATGATTGACTGGCCTGTTGGTCTAGTGGTTAGTGGCCCTGACTGCTATGCCGGAGGTTTTGGGTTCGATTCTCCCCCAGGACAAATGTTTGTGTGATGAGCACAATCATTTGTTCTGTGTCTGGGTGTAATTTATCTATAATATTTATGTATTTAGAAATATCTAAGTATGTGTATTAGTAACACAAGCTCTGCTTAGCTTGGGACTAGACGGCGTTGTGTGATATTTGTGTGAATATTATATGATATATTATTATATTCTGTTATGAATTTATCAATTATGACAAATTTTTGATTACAAAAATATGATCAGTAACGGGTACGAATAGAGCCACATTTTTACCTCCATCCCTCTTTCTCGCTCGCACGCTTGCCATTTTAACACGTCACTGTAAGGCTCGTGTTTAGGACTTGTTTCGAAAGAGTTACCGTGGCCTTGGAAAGGAAAGGCAAATGAAAGAACACGGGTGGGTTATAATAGTTAGCAAAAATCTGACACGCCTTCTCGCTCTACCCAAAGCGAGAGAAGTTATATGATACACAAACGTGTCGCAACGAGTTTCTTTTTAACCGACTTCAAAAAAAGGAGGAGGTTATCACTTTGGTTTTTTTTTTTTTTTTTTTTTTTTTTTTTTTTTATCATTTTTTTTTTTTTATGTTTGTTACCTCAGAACTCCGTCGTTTATGGACCGATTTGCAAATTTTTTTTTTCCCTGTACAGGATATGCATCCAGATTGGTCCCATTTTTTTCAAAATCCAGTTCTGATGATGGAATCCATGAGGAATCGAGGGAACTCCTCAAAAATTATAGGCAACCCTATGGTAATTTTAGTATTTTCATCAAGAACTTAAGCATTTACAGTCAAAAAGTAACATTTGATGAAGTGGAACTGATGAAGAAGACCAGAAATGGTCAACGAAACTTCATACACAAATAGATATTACAATGAAGATATACATAGTTAAGCGACTATGACAATACAAATAAATGAATGATTCTGAATAGTTACGTTGAAAATGGTATCATCGAAGTGATCTGATGATGATGATGGAGCCGGAAGGTAGGCACTGGAACTCCGTAATTAATCAATGTAACCTAGCCGTGTTTGGACTTATTAGAATTGTCGAGAGATGCTCTTTGGCTATAAGGTACTATCGAACTGATCTGATGATGGAGCCGGAAGGAGGAAGGTAGACACAGGAACTTTATAATAAAACAATGTAACCTAGCAGTATTTGGGTTAATTGGAATTGTCATGAGAAATAGGCACTCTGTTTATAAGTGTATCGCAACTAAAAAGTGTGAAATAAAAACTTTTTAGAAAAAAAAAATAACCGACTTCACTAAAAAAAAACACTAAAAGGATCAAAATAACTTTAATTTCGGAAGTCGGTGTTAAATAAGAAACAAACAATACCGAGAAACACCGACTTCCAAAATTAAAGTTATTTTGATCCTTTTAGTGTTTTTTTTTAGTGAAGTCGGTTATTTTTTTTTTCTAAAAAGTTTTTTTTTTTTTTTTTTTTTATCATTATTTTTTTTTTTTTTATCAAAAAATTTTTCTCATTAAACCCATACGGGTGGGGTATCTATGGATAGGCCTTCAAAACGATATTGAGGTTTCTGATATCATTTATTTCTAAACTGAATAGTTTGCGCGAGAGACACTTCCAAAGTGGTAAAATGTGTCGTCCCCCCCCCCCCCCCCTGTAACTTCTAAAATAAGAGAATGATAAAACTAAAAAAAATATATGATGTACATTACCATGCAAACATGCAAGGAAAATTAGTTTGAACGAGATCTAGTAAGTAGTTTTTTTTTAATACGTCATAAATCGTAAACCGCAATTTACCGTTCAAGTTTGTACGGAACCCTCAGTGCGCGAGTCCGACTCGCACTTGCCCAGTTTTTTCAAGATAATTTTGTCCCGTGCACCAGTGACTCGCACGTATGAAAGTCGAAAATCATACCAAGGGATCGTACTCCCAGATGAAAAGTAAATTTATTTATTTATTTGCCTAAAAGAAGTCCTATTTTAGGACATGGTCTATGAGCTCATGCGCATGGCTATGAGAACTTCGCGCGCATCAAGCTGGTATTCGGCAAAGTCGTCCCAGAGATGATACCTAGCAGTAGCTACTCCATATACGTTTTGACACCAGATGTAAATTTATAGACAGTTCTACTATTTTTTTAAACTTTAACAAAATAGACTGGAATAACACATATGTATATTGTCTCACATTTCAATAGCACATGCGGTGGCGTCGTGTTGTCTGCCAGCCTGGTAACTAGGAGCTACATGATATGATTGTCTATCAGCAATATGATCCATTATGAAACTCAAGTAAATTGGTAGTTCCCAGGCTAAATCTATATTGATATATAAAATGAGAAATTGACTGTCTGACATATCAACGCACAGCCTAAGGGCGCCTACAAATTAGCTGCAAAGTGCCGCGCGACGGCTGCGCGGCTGCAGCGCTGCTTTGTTATTCCATGTAAATATGACCAAGACCCTAAGACCCTAAGACCCCTAACCCCCGTTCTTAGTCCTAGTCCCTAAGACTAAGAACGTGAAATTTTGCGTAAGGTTTCCTTTTATGACGTAGGCGAATATTCTAAGAGAGGATTTTCCAAAATTCACTCCATAAGCTGATGAGACTGGGGTTCAAAGTTTGTATTGAGAAATCTACATAAACGAGGGCAAAGCCACTAGCAGAAGGTAGTTATAGATACGCGTATTTAAACATACAGCATAGCATAGCATAGCATAGTCGGCCTTATAATGTTCCCACTGTTGGGACTCGGCGTTCTCTCGCGCCGGGCCTTAATACAGGCCATGGTCCGGAGCGAGGAGGAGTGGCAGGCGGTCGCTTCCTTCTGCGAAGCAGTAATGCTAGCAAAGGAGGCGGCCGATCGCGTTAGGCAACGGTCCTCACGCCCCAACCACCGATTCCGATCTCCGGCCACCGTAGGCGCGGGCTTGCGGTCGGCGAGCCACCCATTGCTCGCCGTCTGACCGTCCGGTAACCGTCCGGACCGAGCCCAAGTTATCGACGGCGCGTATTGTTCCACGCGCGCCTCAGGGATATGTCAGAAAAAAAGTAGGGGCCCAGGCCATGGGTAGTATGAAAACGAAACCCGGGGCCCTGGGACGAAAGCAACGAAGGAACAGGAGTGAATTTTTAGTCAGTAAAAGTCTGACACTATCTCGCGCTCCGCCCAATAGCGGGATTTGTCATTAGATGAGTTTCCTACCTAAAATAAAAAGAAAACTGTTGGGACTCCGGCTTCCTCTCTAGGAGAGGGAATGGGCCGTAATCCACCACGCGGGCCCAGTGCGGGTTGGTAGATGTCACATGTCTTCGAATTTTTGGTTCTAGGACATGCCGGTTTCCTCACGATGTTTTTATTCACCGTTTTGAGAGCAGTGGTGATGAAATAAATTACACAAAGTAATACATGGCTAGGTTTGAACCCGCGACCGACCACTCGTAAGTCGGGGCCGTTACCACTCGGCCACCACTGCTCATCATAATACAACATACATAAAACAAATGATAAATAAAAAAATACTAATAGACTGACTCCGAGAATTTAAGTGGTATGTAGCAACCTACGTAAAAATGTTGACTTGGCAACTACATAAATTCCAACTGACTTCATATTTCCAGAATTCGTAGACAAATTGTCGCCAGGCATTCATATTACACACAACTGTGCAGCTCGGATTCTCAGAATCAGTTTTTTTTTTTTATATACAGAATAGAGAAAATAAAAACTGTTTTTTGTTTACTCAGAAAGTCAGAACTCAAAACAGCATAACAGTCGGTGTTATTTTTAACCGACTTCCAAAGAAAGGAGGAGGTTATCAATTCGTTTGTATTTTTTTTATGTTTGTTACCTCAGAACTCCGTCGTTTGTGAACCGATTTGCAAAAAAAAATCCCCTTAAAGGATATGCTTCCAGATTGGTCCCATTTTTTTCAAAATCCAATTCCCAAGTCGTTGACGGCGCGTACTGTTCCACGCACGCCTCAAGGAGATGACAGCAACTTTAGGGGCCCAGCAGGGTCGAAGCCTACTGGGGCCAAGGGTCTGATTCTGAAAGGAAGACTCGGACCTGGTACGAAAAGCAACGAAGGAACAGGAGTGGGTTTTAAGTCAGTAAAAGTCTGACACTATCTCTCGCTCCGCCCAAGAGCGCGGGAGGTCATAAGATGATTTTCCCACCGAAAAAAAAAACCCCTTAAAAGTTGAATTTTAAAAACCCCTTTTTAGTGCTCGCCAACATCATAAAAGGAATCTTGTGTAAACCTTCACGTTCTTAGTCCTAACAGTTTTGACTATGCGTTGATATGTCAGTCAGTCAAACAAGCGATTGACGTCAAAAAAAAAAACGCTCCATATCTCAACTGATACCACCACTGACAGTGTTATCTTTGCTCTATATCGGGACGTCGTTCCCGAAATAACTTTTGCACCTTGACCCACTAACTAGACCGAAACATCCTTCTTAGAAATAACACCCAGAATTACGACAAGGTTGTAACAGAACTAATCATGGATTCTAACAAATATTTTTAAGGTTAGCCTGCAGATTAGTGATGCAACGGAAGTGTCTTAACGGATGCGGAAACGGAAACAGATGTCAAAAGTAAATCTGTGCGGATGCGGAAGCGGATGCGGAAGCGGAAACGGAAGCGAAAGTGTTAATACTATGAAAAATAAGCACAATTTATTTCTTAAAAATTGTAATCATGTCACGAGGCGCGGTGATGTGCAGAATGAACCAAAAAAATATAATAAAAAAACTTTTTAGAAAAAAAAAATAACCGACTTCACTAAAAAAAAACACTAAAAGGATCAAAATAACTTTAATTTTGGAAGTCGGTGTTTCTCGGTATTGTTTGTTTCTTATTTAACACCGACTTCCGAAATTAAAGTTATTTTGATCCTTTTAGTGTTTTTTTTTTAGTGAAGTCGGTTATTTTTTTTTTCTAAAAAGTTTTTATTTCACACTTTTTAGTTGCGATACACTTATAAACAGAGTGCCTATTTCTCATGACAATTCCAATTAACCCAAATACTGCTAGGTTACATTGTTTTATTATAAAGTTCCTGTGTCTACCTTCCTCCTTCCGGCTCCATCATCAGATCAGTTCGATAGTACCTTATAGCCAAAGAGCATCTCTCGACAATTCTAATAAGTCCAAACACGGCTAGGTTACATTGATTAATTACGGAGTTCCAGTGCCTACCTTCCGGCTCCATCATCATCATCAGATCACTTCGATGATACCATTTTCAACGTAACTATTCAGAATCATTCATTTATTTGTATTGTCATAGTCGCTTAACTATGTATATCTTCATTGTAATATCTATTTGTGTATGAAGTTCCGTTGACCATTTCTGGTCTTCTTCATCAGTTCCACTTCATCAAATGTTACTTTTTGACTGTAAATGCTTAAGTTCTTGATGAAAATACTAAAATTACCATAGGGTTGCCTATAATTTTTGAGGAGTTCCCTCGATTCCTCATGGATTCCATCATCAGAACTGGATTTTGAAAAAAATGGGACCAATCTGGAAGCATATCCTGTATAGGGAAAAAAAAAATTTGCAAATCGGTCCATAAACGACGGAGTTCTGAGGTAACAAACATAAAAAAAAAATAATGATAAAAAAAAAAAAAAAAAACTTTTTAGAAAAAAAAAATAACCGACTTCACTAAAAAAAAACACTAAAAGGATCAAAATAACTTTAATTTTGGAAGTCGGTGTTTCTCGGTATTGTTTGTTTCTTATTTAACACCGACTTCCGAAATTAAAGTTATTTTGATCCTTTTAGTGTTTTTTTTTAGTGAAGTCGGTTATTTTTTTTTTTCTAAAAAGTTTTTTTTTTTTTTTTTATCATTTTTTTTTTTTATGTTTGTTACCTCAGAACTCCGTCGTTTATGGACCGATTTGCAAATTTTTTTTTTCCCTATACAGGATATGCTTCCAGATTGGTCCCATTTTTTTCAAAATCCAGTTCTGATGATGGAATCCATGAGGAATCGAGGGAACTCCTCAAAAATTATAGGCAACCCTATGGTAATTTTAGTATTTTCATCAAGAACTTAAGCATTTACAGTCAAAAAGTAACATTTGATGAAGTGGAACTGATGAAGAAGACCAGAAATGGTCAACGGAACTTCATACACAAATAGATATTACAATGAAGATATACATAGTTAAGCGACTATGACAATACAAATAAATGAATGATTCTGAATAGTTTCGTTGAAAATGGTATCATCGAAGTGATCTGATGATGATGATGGAGCCGGAAGGTAGGCACTGGAACTCCGTAATTAATCAATGTAACCTAGCCGTGTTTGGACTTATTAGAATTGTCGAGAGATGCTCTTTGGCTATAAGGTACTATCGAACTGATCTGATGATGGAGCCGGAAGGAGGAAGGTAGACACAGGAACTTTATAATAAAACAATGTAACCTAGCAGTATTTGGGTTAATTGGAATTGTCATGAGAAATAGGCACTCTGTTTATAAGTGTATCGCAACTAAAAAGTGTGAAATAAAAACTTTTTAGAAAAAAAAAATAACCGACTTCACTAAAAAAAAACACTAAAAGGATCAAAATAACTTTAATTTCGGAAGTCGGTGTTAAATAAGAAACAAACAATACCGAGAAACACCGACTTCCAAAATTAAAGTTATTTTGATCCTTTTAGTGTTTTTTTTTAGTGAAGTCGGTTATTTTTTTTTTCTAAAAAGTTTTTTTATTATATTTTTTTGGTTCATTCTGCACATCACCGCGCCTCGTGACATGATTACAATTTTTAAGAAATAAATTGTGCTTATTTTTCATAGTACTAACACTTTCGCTTCCGTTTCCGCTTCCGCATCCGCTTCCGCATCCGCACAGATTTACTTTTGACATCTGTTTCCGTTTCCGCATCCGTTAAGACACTTCCGTTGCATCACTAATCTGCAGGCTAACCTTAAAAATATTTGTTAGAATCCATGATTAGTTCTGTTACAACCTTGTCGTAATTCTGGGTGTTATTTCTAAGAAGGATGTTTCGGTCTAGTTAGTGGGTCAAGGTGCAAAAGTTATTTCGGGAACGACGTCCCGATAAGCAAAGATAACACTGTCAGTGGTGGTATCAGTTGAGATATGGAGCGTTTTTTTTTTGACGTCAATCGCTTGTTTGACTGACTGACATATCAACGCATAGTCAAAACTGTTAGGACTAAGAACGTGAAGGTTTACACAAGATTCCTTTTATGATGTTGGCGAGCACTAAAAAGGGGTTTTTAAAATTCAACTTTTAAGGGGTTTTTTTTTTCGGTGGGAAAATCATCTTATGACCTCCCGCGCTCTTGGGCGGAGCGAGAGATAGTGTCAGACTTTTACTGACTTAAAACCCACTCCTGTTCCTTCGTTGCTTTTCGTACCAGGGCCGAGTCTTCCTTTCAGAATCAGACCCTTGGCCCCAGTAGGCTTCGACCCTGCTGGGCCCCTAAAGTTGCTGTCATCTCCTTGAGGCGTGCGTGGAACAGTACGCGCCGTCAACGACTTGGGAATTGGATTTTGAAAAAAATGGGACCAATCTGGAAGCATATCCTTTAAGGGGATTTTTTTTTGCAAATCGGTTCACAAACGACGGAGTTCTGAGGTAACAAACATAAAAAAAATACAAACGAATTGATAACCTCCTCCTTTCTTTGGAAGTCGGTTAAAAATAACACCGACTGTTATGCTGTTTTGAGTTCTGACTTTCTGAGTAAACAAAAAACAGTTTTTATTTTCTCTATTCTGTATATAAAAAAAAAAAAAACTGATTCTGAGAATCCGAGCTGCACAGTTGTGTGTAATATGAATGCCTGGCGACAATTTGTCTACGAATTCTGGAAATATGAAGTCAGTTGGAATTTATGTAGTTGCCAAGTCAACATTTTTACGTAGGTTGCTACATACCACTTAAATTCTCGGAGTCAGTCTATTAGTATTTTTTTATTTATCATTTGTTTTATGTATGTTGTATTATGATGAGCAGTGGTGGCCGAGTGGTAACGGCCCCGACTTACGAGTGGTCGGTCGCGGGTTCAAACCTAGCCATGTATTACTTTGTGTAATTTATTTCATCACCACTGCTCTCAAAACGGTGAATAAAAACATCGTGAGGAAACCGGCATGTCCTAGAACCAAAAATTCGAAGACATGTGACATCTACCAACCCGCACTGGGCCCGCGTGGTGGATTACGGCCCATTCCCTCTCCTAGAGAGGAAGCCGGAGTCCCAACAGTTTTCTTTTTATTTTAGGTAGGAAACTCATCTAATGACAAATCCCGCTATTGGGCGGAGCGCGAGATAGTGTCAGACTTTTACTGACTAAAAATTCACTCCTGTTCCTTCGTTGCTTTCGTCCCAGGGCCCCGGGTTTCGTTTTCATACTACCCATGGCCTGGGCCCCTACTTTTTTTCTGACATATCCCTGAGGCGCGCGTGGAACAATACGCGCCGTCGATGACTTGGGCTCGGTCCGGACGGTTACCGGACGGTCAGACGGCGAGCAATGGGTGGCTCGCCGACCGCAAGCCCGCGCCTACGGTGGCCGGAGATCGGAATCGGTGGTTGGGGCGTGAGGACCGTTGCCTAACGCGATCGGCCGCCTCCTTTGCTAGCATTACTGCTTCGCAGAAGGAAGCGACCGCCTGCCACTCCTCCTCGCTCCGGACCATGGCCTGTATTAAGGCCCGGCGCGAGAGAACGCCGAGTCCCAACAGTGGGAACATTATAAGGCCGACTATGCTATGCTATGCTATGCTGTATGTTTAAATACGCGTATCTATAACTACCTTCTGCTAGTGGCTTTGCCCTCGTTTATGTAGATTTCTCAATACAAACTTTGAACCCCAGTCTCATCAGCTTATGGAGTGAATTTTGGAAAATCCTCTCTTAGAATATTCGCCTACGTCATAAAAGGAAACCTTACGCAAAATTTCACGTTCTTAGTCTTAGGGACTAGGACTAAGAACGGGGGTTAGGGGTCTTAGGGTCTTAGGGTCTTGGTCATATTTACATGGAATAACAAAGCAGCGCTGCAGCCGCGCAGCCGTCGCGCGGCACTTTGCAGCTAATTTGTAGGCGCCCTTAGGCTGTGCGTTGATATGTCAGACAGTCAATTTCTCATTTTATATATCAATATAGATTTAGCCTGGGAACTACCAATTTACTTGAGTTTCATAATGGATCATATTGCTGATAGACAATCATATCATGTAGCTCCTAGTTACTATGCAGGCAGACAACACGACGCCACCGCATGTGCTATTGTAATCGGAGACAATATACACACATGTTATATTCCAGTCTATTTTGTTAAAGCTTACAAAAAAGTAGAACTGTCTATAAAATTACATCAGGAACTGTACCATGACGTTTAAAGTAAGATTGTTTCATTCTTATTTCCAGTGTGGGTAAGAGATGGCGCTAGACAACCTGTATAGCTCTGTCTCTTACCCACACTGAAATAAGAATGAAACAATCTTACTTTGAACGGCATGGTAACCCCCCTGGTGTCAGAACGCATATAGGACCTACTACCTACCGCTAGACCTATTGCGCCTATTACACCACTCGATATTCAGACAGTCTTAAGGGCCTATTACACTACTCGATATTCAGACAGTCTTAGTCAATGTCGCGTAGTGTAATAAGGGTTAGACCCGTCTTATTCGGAACAAAAAATAAGAAGGAAGAATATCGTGTGCTGAATATCGCGTAGTGTAATAGGCCCTTTAGTCTATGTAGCGTCACACAAAAAAAAGAGCAACTTACGTCAATGTCGTGTAAAGGAATGAAACAGAACTATGAGATTTTTTGTTTCACTGTCTGAATATCGAGTGGTGTAATAGGCTCTTAACTTACTACCTACCTACACCTACTGCTAGGTATCGTCTCTGGGACGAATTTGCCAGATACCAGCTTGATGCCCTTAAGGGAGATGCTCAAATATAGTCGGCGAAGTTCTTATAGCCACGCACATGAGCTCATCTAATAGACCTAGTCCTGAAATAGGACATCTACTTTTCATCCTGGGAACACGTTCCCTTGGAACGATAAATTTCAACTTTCATACGTGCGAGGTCGCTGGTGCACGGGACAAAATTATCTTGAAACAATCGTCCCCATCACTCATGTCAAAAACAATAAACAAGTTACTCAAAATCACAAATTAATTCTGAATTCTTTGAATATCTCCCATGGTAGCGATCCGAACGATACAATTTCGAATTTATCAATGTTTCTGGGTATGGTATAATGGAATCCTTAACAGGCAACAAAAAGGTCGAAGTTCAACGAATATATTACTTACAGCTAAAGATAAATTCCACGACGATGATTTGGTAACGGTTGCGGGAGTCCGATGGATGCAAGACGCACAGGACCGTTCATTATGGCGACACTCGGGGGAGGCCTATGTCCAGCAGTTGACGTCTTTCAGCTGAAATGATGATGGTGATGATGAAAGATGAATTATGCCCGGCCGAGATAATTGCGCTTATGCTCCTTGACTGCATAGGTGTCACTGATACACGCATGCGAACCCTAGGATGCCCTGAAAAACCTGGAAAGCCTAATCAGGTTTTGGAGAGAGGTGGGCTGATTAGAATAAACCCACCAAAGTTTGGTCGCCGTGGCCACAGTATAGATAAGATATGGAACAGTACGGAAACTACCTACAAATGTTCGAAACGGCTCACTCACACAAACATACGCATCGACGACAGGGCCGCGAGAAACGCTTAGGAATCTCGTCGATGCGTATGTTTGTGTGAGTGTGCCGTTTCGAATATTTGTAGGTAGTTTCCGTACTGTTCCATATCTTATCTATACTGTGCCGTGGCCCACGCCACCCACGCATAGGAATAAGTGTGGAAATCAGACTCCGACAGATAGATAGATGTCTGGCCGTTCAGTAAGGGCTGAGCCCGAGCGAGTCATCGACGGCGCGTAGTATTCTACGCGCGCTTCAAAGAGATGTCAGCAAAACCGTAGCAGCCCATGCTAAGACCGATGCCCACTGAGGCCGTTGGAATTTTTGAAAGAGATATCATGTCTCTGGAACGTAAAGGCCAACTGAAGGACACAGATCGGTTTCGGACATTAGTCATCCAGGTAATTTCGGACATCCTCACACCCCAGCCGTCGAGACCCCAAACCCAATTTCCAGCCACCATAGGCGTGGGCTTGCGGACGACGAGCAATGGGTAGTTCACCGTCCGGCCGTCCGGTAACGGTCCGGATCAGGCCCGAGTTTTCGACGGCGCGTAGTGTTCTACGCTAGCCTCAAAGAGATGTCAGTAAAACCGTAGGGACCCAGCAGGGTCGAAGCTTACTGGGGCCATGGGCTGACTTCCGAAAGGGAAAGCCTGGGTTCGGGAAAGCGCAAGGCAAAGACACGCCCTCGCGCTCTGCCATAGAGCGCGCGAAGTCATTGGATGATTCCCCACCTTAAAAAAAGTTGTCCAGGTAATTTGCAGTAGGTGTGTGTGTTTAGATTTATTTGATTCATCTTAGGTAGGTAGCTATTTATATATTTTTTTTGCACACAACATTGTGCAACTTTACTCACGTTTGCGCCCACGCAGTCTGCTAGCAGAGCGACACTGCGAGCACGTGTCGTTGGTCCTCGCCCCTAATGCCACACTGACCCATTTCTCTCTCACTTGGCATAAACAAACTGCGTGTCAATCTCCCTAGCTTGTATGTGGAACAGTGGGTCTGACCTTTCAACCTGCCGGATTAAAAGCATCCTCCTGTTTGAAGGTAATATGTTTTCATCAGAGGATCTTGACAAGGTGATATTCGGTGAGGGTGACATTCATGACAGTAATAAAATAGGGAATAGGCATGAAAAAAATATTTGCTATCTACTCAATTTATCAATAATAGAAATAAAAAAATATCACAAATAGAATAATAAATATGCAAATAATATCAAAATTGGTAGAAAAGTAAACAAATACGAACGAACAAAACAAATAAAAATAAACTATATATATTTCCTTTTATTATTGTGAACGTGAGGACAATGTTGTTGTGAGTAATTTTAACGGAAGTCTGGCAATTTGAGTATTTTCTGCGACCTACCCAAATGTCCTTTCCTTGGTATTGTTCGTCAAGTCGTTGAGCTCCTTAGTAGTCCTGAGTTGAGCTTTGTGAATACTGACAAATGCTTGCACTGACTGGACAGGTCCACTCAAATCTGTATGGTTCTTTCTTCAAAAGACCATCTCAGACAAATCTGCATGGTTCTCATGTTATTTGACCATTACATATTTACTGTATGGACTTTAAAAGAGACTTTGACCCTTGAGTTTGTTTCGGTGTTTCTTCTCAGGGTAGTCAGCTAGGAAACACACAGGCATCATCTAGTTTAAAATGACGAAAAAAAAAATTGACGTGTAAAAGGGGCTTCTCGCTGCTAATTTGCGGTGAATCTACCGCAAATATTTTTGTAACGCATAGAGATCTAGGAAGCGCCGCGCACTGCGGTGAAACTAACGCACGTTTTAACTGACTTCAAAAAAAAGGAGGAGGTTATCAATTCGGTTGTATTTTTTATCATCATTTTTTTATGTTTGTTACCTCAGAACTCCGTCGTTTATGGACCGATTTGCAATTTTTTTTTCCTTTATAAGATATGCTTCCAGATTGGTCCCAATTTTTTCAAAATCCAGTTCTGATGATGGAATCCATGAGGAATCGAGGGAACTCCTCAAATATTATGCATTTACAGTCAAAAAGTAACATTTGATGAAGTGGAACTGATGAAGAAGACCAGAAATGGTCAACGAAACTTCATACTCACATAGATATCACAATGAAGATAAGAAGGAGCAGCAAAAAAAAGGAGGAGGTTATCAATTCGGTTGTATTTTTTTAAATCATTTTTTTATGTTTGTTACCTCAGAACTCTGTTGTTTATGGACCGATTTGCAATTTTTTTTTTTCCCCTTATAGGAAAAATCCAATTCTGATGGTGGGATCCATGAGGGATTGAGGGTACTCCTCAAAAATTATAGGCCACCTTATAGTGATTTTAGTATTTTCATCGAGAACTTAAGCATTTACAGTCAAAAAGTAACATTTGATAAAGTGGAACTGATGAAGAAGACCAGAAATGGTTAACGGAACTTCATACTCACATAGATATCACAATGAAGATAGTTAAGCGACTATGAAAATATAAATAAATGAATAGTTCTGAATAGTTACGTTCAAAAAATGGTATCATCGAAGTGATCTGATGATGATGATGGAGCCGGAAGGTGGAAGGTAGACACAGTAAATTCATAATAAAACAATGTAACCTGGCAGTGTTTGGGTTAATGGGAATTGTCATGAGAAATAGGCATTCTGTTTATAAGTGTATCACAGCTAAAAAGTGTTAAATAAAAACTTTTACGAAAATAAAATAACCGTCTTCACTGAAAAAAAAACACTATTAAAAATTTCGGAGACACAAACAATACCGAAAAACCCCGACTTCCGAAATTAAAGTTATTTTGATCCTTTTAGTGTTTTTTTTAGTGAAGACGGTTTTTTTATTTTCGTAAAAGTTACAAGCTTTTACTTTCAATTAAGCTTTCAATATAGCAATTCGCTTGTAAAAAATACAAGCGAATTGATAACCTCCTCTTTTTTTTTGAAGTCGGTTAAAACGTGCGTTAGTTTCGGTAGAATAAACGCACCGCATTCCACCGCAAGGCAGTGCGCGCCAGGCCTAATGAACTTTGACGTCAAAGTCCATATCGGACTTCTGTTTCTTGTTAGCAGCTTTGAAGCTTTATAACTTCGTTGTTGATGAAGATAGTTTAAAAATTCTTCCATTGTTGTGTTGTTGTTTGTTTTTGTTTTTAAGTTGCATATGTAATGTTAAAAGTTCTAAATGTATGTGATTTGTTAGAGCTGTCACGTGGTCACTGAGGGTTTGCTCGAAGAGTCACCGCGGCCTTGGTACGCAATGGGCAACTGAAAGAACAGGGGTGGCTTTTACGGCCTGTTCATGACTTCGGTATTAGCGGCGCGCGGCGCTATGAGCGGCGTCTCGTGGCGCGCTTCAAACATTTTTATACTTTGATCTTACCGCTCGCCGCCCCGCGCTTAGCTACCGCTCACAGCGGCGAGGTCGTGATCGGGCCGTTAGCCAGTAAAAGTCTTTTTATTTATTACTTTATTGCATTTTGTCTTCGATTATAGCAAATGTTTGCCAAGGCTGATGATTGCGGCAATAATAAAATTTATCTTTTTTTTAGGGTTCCGTACCCAAAGGATAAAACGGGATCCTATTACTAAGGCTCCGTTGTCTGTCTGTCGGTTACCAGAATTTATCTCATAAACCGTGATAGTTAGACAGTTGAAATTTTCACAGATGATGTATTTCTGTTGCCGCTATTACAACTAATACTAAAAAAACAGAATAAAATAAATATTTAAGGGAGCTCCCATACATAACAAACGTGATTATTTACTCGATTTTAATATACGCATTGAGTCCAAAGCCAAGGTAGCTGCTAGAAAACTAGGCGTTCTTGCAAAGGTCCAACGGTACTTCACACCGGGACAGCTTCTAATGTTATACAAAGCACAGGTCCGATCGTGTGTGGAGTACTGCAGTCACATATGGGCTGGTGCTGCAAAATGCCATCTAGCAGCTTTGGACTCAGTGGAAAGGCGTGCGAAGAGGCTAATTGGGGATCCAGATTTGGTTAAGTCCAATCTACAAAGCCTCGAGCACAGGCGCAGGGTAGCCAGCCTATCGGTATTTTATAGGTTGCATTTTGGAGAGTGTGCGCGGGAATTGCATGACTTGATTCCGCCATCTCCTTTCTACCATCGGACAACCCGACATACGGCGAGTATCCACCCTTACGTTGTTGAAACTTCAACGGTCCGGACTAAGCGTTTCGCTTTGTCGTTTATACCGCGTACATCGAAGGACTGGAACAATTTGCCTGCTGCGGTCTTCCCGTCCAACTATAATTTAGGTGTCTTCAAGGCTAGAGTGAATAGGCTCTTAATAAAGTAGTGCGCATCGCTGCTTACCATCAGGTGGGATCGCAGTCAAGCACTGGTTTATATGAATTAAAAAAAAAAAAATACGCAACCCTTCCTGTGCGAGTCCGACTCGCACTTGGCCGGTTTTTTATTACAACTGAGAATAAGAATAATGTAGAGTATTCAGGCGCAGGTGTGGATAAACGAAACTTAGGAAGTGAAGGCTTGAGACGAATCAGGATTTATTCTCTCTTCTTTACAGCGATTCGGTGTTACAGGAAGCAATGATGGTAAGCGGAGACAACGTTTGGCCACGGCCTCGTGAGGCGACAATAATATATCGTCGCCTCACGAGGTGGCTATATATGCTCCTCGTAGGTGGGTGGAAGTTGTGGCAGTACTAAATCATCATCAAAATACTAATCAACCAATCACATACGAGCAATGTTTTACACTATTTTCGTACATGGGCGAAAGTAGTGCTAAGTGCGACCATACAAATTTTTGTTAATCTCCAGCCACGTTCGAACCTTTACATAATATATATTTACAATTTTAGCTTTTCAATCATATTTTAGCTACAACTTATTTACCTCTTATAATTAAATGTACATTATAATAGTACATTTTGATACAAGTGCAGAAAGTTTGTCATTGCGACCGAGGTGGAATTCGCACGAGCCGTAGGCGAGTGTGTTATGGAGCTGAGGGCTGCAGTGACAAATTTGCACGTGTGTCAAACGACTTTTTTCAATACACTTACGAAGAAATTAATAAACGGGGATTGACCGGCGACTCGTGGGGGTCGACGCGCGCCCAGCCTGATGCGATAAATGTAATAAAATTGTGGCGGGGGAGAGCACGCGCTATTTCTGCACTAGTGCGGGAAACAGTCTATTGCGTGCCTAAAAGTGGTGGGATAAGAGCGGGTTTTCGAGTAAGTGTATTGAAAAACTACTTACAAATCATCGTACTAAGATTATTTGATACAAATAAAAAAATATTATTGTCTACCTTTTCTAGTACCTAATTCTTAGTTACCTAAAGTAGATTCTAGTAAACAAAATAGCTGAACTTAACAATAACAGCTCATAATAGGTATATACAAAACTCTATAATCAACAGTAAATATGTTGTTATTGCTCGTGATTATCATTACAATGTTGCGTGACTTTATATAAAGCTAATTTTTACACATAACTTACATCCCTACATAAGCTATGTTATATATTTACATGCGGGCGAGGCCGCTGACAAAAGCTAGTGTTATATTAAACCCTAGGAGATCGTTGTGCTCCTCAACAAATAATAAGAAAGGAATCACTAAATAAAAAATCAATGCCAAACGGTGTTCACTCAGAATCAAATGAGTCACAATGTGCGACATTCTTTTTCTTCTAGTTTTTCTGTTCATCGAAGAAATAAAATTAAATGTAAAATAAGTTTTAGTTTTTAAATTAACTCAGTAGAAAGGGCAAAAGCAAAAAGCCAACGTCACGCGGTGTTCCCAGGCGGTCACCCATCCAAGTACTGACCGCGCCCGATGTTGCTTAACTTCGGTGATCGGACGAGAACCGGTGTATTCAACGTAGTATGGACGTTGGCGAATGATATGCCGAAATGTAACACACATTTCGGCATGAAATAAAATTAAATGTAAAATAAGTTTTAGTTTTTAAATTAACTCAGTAGAAAGGGCAAAAGCAAAAAGCCAACGTCACGCGGTGTTCCCAGGCGGTCACCCATCCAAGTACTGACCGCGCCCGATGTTGCTTAACTTCGGTGATCGGACGAGAACCGGTGTATTCAACGTAGTATGGACGTTGGCGACTGATATGACGAAATGTATGTTAGCTTGGCAATGTATTTTTTTTTTAATATTTGTTTCTTCTACACTGATATTGTAATAATAAGATATCAAAAGTTTCCGCTCATAATTACTGGTATGGTAGTTAATTATGCTGTGCGTCAAACTGCAAATGAATGTGACTATGGGATTCTGTTTCATCAACATAACGATAAAATTAAATGTGTGAAAGAAAGTTACCAGACATAATTTTCAAATAATATAGCCAAAATAATTCAGTAGAAAGGGCAAAAGCAAAAAGCCAACGTCACGCGGTGTTCCCAGGCGGTCACCCATCCAAGTACTGACCGCGCCCGATGTTGCTTAACTTCGGTGATCGGACGAGAACCGGTGTATTCAACGTAGTATGGACGTTGGCGAATGATGTGCCAAAATGTATGTTAGCTTGGCAATGTATTATTTTTTATCTGTTGCTCTTGGTTAGCGGTTATGGTCATTTTTATGCAATATTTTTTTCTTGTAAGTACAAATTATATTGTAATAATAAGATATCAAAAGTTTCCGCTCATAATTACTGGTATGGTAGTTAATTATGCTGTGCCTCAAACTGCAAATGAATGTGACTATGGGATTCTGTTTCTTCAACAAAACGATAAAATTAAATGTGAAAGAAAGTTACCAGAAATAATTTTCAAACGATACAGCTAAATTAACTCAGTAGAAAGGGCAAAAGCAAAAAGCCAACGTCACGCGGTGTTCCCAGGCGGTCACCCATCCAAGTACTGACCGCGCCCGATGTTGCTTAACTTCGGTGATCGGACGAGAACCGGTGTATTCAACGTAGTATGGACGTTGGCGACTGAGATGACGAAATGTATGTTAGCTTGGCAATGTATTTTTTTTAAATATTTTTTTCTTCTACTCCGATATTGTAATAATAAGATATCAAGTTTCGGTCATATTTACTGGTATGGTAGTTAATTACGCTGTGCCTCAAACTGTAAATGAATGTGACTATGGGATTCTGTTTCTTCAACATAATGATAAATTAAATGAGTGAAAGAAAGTTACCAAGACATAATTTTCAAACAATATAGCCAAAATAATTCAGTAGAAAGGGCAAAAGCAAAAAGCCAACGTCACGCGGTGTTCCCAGGCGGTCACCCATCCAAGTACTGACCGCGCCCGATGTTGCTTAACTTCGGTGATCGGACGAGAACCGGTGTATTCAACGTAGTATGGACGTTGGCGAATGTAGTGACGAAATGTATGTTAGCTTTGTAATGTATTTTTTTTATCCTCCACTCTTGGTTAGCGACCAAATTTTAATTATAGCAATATTTTTTCCTCTACACCAGTGTTGTAACGATAAAATATTCAGTTTCCGCTCATAATTACTGGAAGTTAATTAAGCTATGCCTCAAACTGTAAACCAATTATGTATTAATTTGTATGTACAAGCCAAAACTGACCATCTCACCTTGAGAAGGTCAATGAACTCTATTACCTATCAGACACACATCATACGTATTTTCTCAAGCCTTAGTTGATCCTTCTTATACCTACTCTAAAATCATAATAATTATATTGTATCGTCGTCTCACTTCAACTCCACATAAAAGATAACGACATAATATAATTTATAAAAAGTCATAAAGCGTCTACGTGAGTGTTAACGGGAATCATTTAAAACAGATAAAAGGAAGGCCGTCTCGAGTCACTGACTCATCGATTTGGGCGACTCGAGCGTCTTCGGATAAGATCGGACAGCATCGGGTAATATCGGGCGAACGTGCGCCGGGGCAGGTGACGCGTGCCTTCTTATGACGGCATGTCGACGAAAATATGTAAAGAAGAACAGAAGGACTAATATATATATATATATTTTTTAACATGATATGGAAGTGGAAGCAGTGTTGTAAAATAAAGAATCAACTAAAACAAATACAAAGAGTGATACAAATAAAAATCTTAGTGCTATTGGTTACGCAGGTAAATCTGCGGTGTTAAGGGATACTATTAGTATTTATAAGCACTCTAACAGTAATACATACAAAGCTATTTATAGAAAACAATATTAAAACATGAATACTGGTATGTATGCCTATTACCACATATATATATATATACACAGCACATATATGTATACACAGCTTCTACCATAGTATGAACAGTGATATTATTTTATTCTAAGATAATTATGAATGAGTCATAATAAAACATACAAAATGAAAAAAAAAACACTCAAATTTAGTAAAAAAATAAATATTAAAAATCTGTTTTAATATTTTTGTTTAAATTTTTCCAATTTTTAAATTTTTTGTGTATAATTTTTTTGACTTTTAATTGAAAGGTTTGTACAAGCTCCTTCCTCCTAACCAAACTACATATCTTGAATGAGACATGATGGAAAGTATCTATCAAAATTATGATATATAGAAAATAATTCAGTCAAATATATCACTTTTTCGGTCTTTCCATTAACACTTAGGATTATATAGACGACTCTCAAGATAAAGTAGTTACAAATTAACCTTCTGTATTTGTTCATTTTGTGGATCTCTGACTCGCAGAATTTGGAACATTTCAACATCTACCGATCCGGTGTCTTTTTCATCACATATGGTTTTCAATTGTTTTGTTTCTTGATAGTTTTTAGTGTGGGAATTTATTATGTTTCTCAGCGGGGGCTTCATATCCACGTCATATTCTATTAATTATTACGTCAAGCCTAGACATATGTCAGGTTTACAATATGGGAAATACCTACACGATAAGTACAAAACATGTGGTTGTCTCAAGATTGACCGCAGCATCCGTTTACCATCCAAGCCAAAATCGATGCCAGCTGCCATTATCGATTCATCTGCCTATGGGATATCCCACCCAAAGTTTCCATAAATAACAACGTCAAAACACGAGCAGGTCTATACGGAAGAAATCGAAACAGGCATCCATTAAAAAAAACAATAGCCATCGGGCTTTACCCGACTTCCGAGAAAGGTTTCGGCACATGTGCTCAGAAATATACGCCAACATATGTATGTATAGATTATAGAGACATTCAAACGTGTACTACACCTGTACAAAGAAACTATGGCACCCGATGAGCTATGAATCGATAATAGATATTCCGGAAAAAATGTTACGGGTTATGTATGTTCAATTGTTGATAATATCAACAATGAAAATAATGTTATTGTTGTAGATTTTGTTATTCTGTTTGAGGTTTTATAGCACCTGTCTTTTAACACATTGATAGACGATAAAGAGTATATTTATGTGATAATTAAAGACAAAATGCGGTCAGATTGGCAATAAGGAAGCTGTCGTATAGAGAAACTGAAATAATGTGATGAAATCACTATCACACTTTCATTCGTGGTATAGGCATCTACGACTGCTGTACCAAAACAGAGATACACGGAAGAGATAGATTTAGGTTTTGTAAAGGATATTCTACAGGTCCTTGGTTACCTGGAAATCAAGTTACAAGAAAGCTACAACCTGGGGGTCTTTAAGGTCTTCTAGGTTAACGTGCGCCATCGTCAACCACATTTTCGCTTACCTATCATCAGGTGAGATTGCGATCTAGTGCGAGTCTATCAATAGTAATAGAAAAAAGTACGAAGAGGTAGACAAGCAGGCTATCGCTATCGATTAGTTCAGCCTTTCTTAAACTTTTTCAATGGTTGGCTCTTAGGTAGGTTAGCGATCATTATCAATAATTTTAAATTTTTATTAAATCAGCCCTAAGTGTAAAGTTTCTTTGAGCTGTTTATATTTTAATACGATAGTTGGTGTAGCTTTTATGTAACTTTTACGATGTCTAGGTTGATCATACTTACCCTCAAATCTAGCTAAGTCTGATAGTTCTATCTAGTTTAGTCCGATAGATAGCTTTTAAGTTACTGCACCACGCGGCCTCGTCATCGTGTCAAGCGCTTGCCATACCATGCTTTTGTTATTTTTGACTTTAATTTTATTACTTTTACGGATCCTTGACACATAAAGCTGACGGGCATCAGGTTGGAAGATCCTAGATTAGTTAGACGATTGTGGCAAATCAGGTATTGCAAGGTTGATTTGAGTTTTGTCTACAAAGTAGTGGGCTGAGAAATGAATGCAAAAGCAGCAGTTTGGGTAGTTTTTTTTTTTTTATTATTGATAGGCTCGCGTTTGACCACTATCTCACCTGATGGTAAGCGATGATGTGGCCGACGATGGAGCACGCTTGCCTAGAAGTAACCTATTCACTCTTGACTTAAAGACCCCTAGGTTGTAGCTATCTGGAAACACAGACTCCGGCAGGGAATTCCACACTTTAGCTGTACGCATTATGAATGTGTTCCCAAAACGCTTTGTACGTATGGGTGGGATGTCCACCATGTACCGATGGCGCAACGCTGTACGTCTAGTGGTTCGATGATGGAATGGACTTGGTGGAATTAAATTGTGCAATTCCAACGCACACTCCCCGAAGTGTAATCGATAGAAAACCGACAGGCTAGCAACTCGGCGTCGGTGCTCAAGGCTTTGGAGTCTTGATTCGACAAGTGCATCATCACCGATGATCCTCTTGGCTCGCTTCTCAATCGACTCCAGAGCATCAAGCTGGTATTTGGCAGACCCATCCCAAAGATGAGAGCAGTATTCCATACACGATCGAACTTGAGCTTGATAAAGTTTGAGCAGCTGTTTCGCCGTGAAGTACCGTCTCACCTTAGCTAAGATCCCCAATTTTTTGTAGTTAGTAATGATGAAATAATACCACAAAAGTTTTGTTGAGCCTGAATCTTAATTGTCTTTTGACAAATTGACGATGTCAATCGTCAATAAAATATTATTGAACTAGCGTTCTACTGTGAATTTGCTTTTGTGTCCTATCACACGATAGTGTAGTTTACCTATGAAAAAAAAAATTTAGTTGGATCAGAACAGAATTTTCATCAATTATTTATCTATTTTCTACAAACTGACAGATAAACAATTTGGTTTCTTTGTTATATAGTTAAGAGTAACTGTAATTTCTCGAAGTACTGCGTGCAGTCACTCATAACCGCCTCTCTTCATATGCAAAAGAGAAACATTTAAATCAACTGCTTTAATAAAAACATCACATCAAAATCCACACAAGGTAAACCGACAGAAAAATTACTCCCACCGACAGTGTATCCAACATTTTAATGAATAATTTGCAAATTTTCAACTGCGAAGCTCTCAAGGTGGTCCAAATTACCATAAGACGCGTATAACAGACAATTTGGGAGCGAATAGCCGTGTAATGAGCGAACGAATTATGTTAAATCACGAGTGTGAAGAAATGCTGTCAGAGAGATGTGGCCGATGTGTGGTCTTCATTTAAATTGGGAGGCTGTGGCGTGAGGGTTCCCTGTATACAAAAAAGTTAATGAAAAAAAATCATTTAAGGGTGAAAAATTGGGCTTCTGCAGTTTGTACGAAAGAGTCGCCGTGACTCTGGAATATAAAGGGCAATGAAGAGAAGAAGGGTGAAATTTAGTCAGTAATAGTCTGACATTCTATATCGCTCCACCCCAAAAAATAGGGTAAATAATTACGTAGAAGCTATATGCCAATATCGTGATAATAGTAATAATAGTTTACGAAATTAAGGTTTGTTTGTCCAGAGCAATTACTTTTCATATTTCCATTTATATCTCTTCACTCTGCAGACCAGCAAAACAAAGCAATAACACAATCGAGTTGTAAGACTTTTTTTTTAATCTTAATTTTGGAGCTTTGTCAATAATGACTATGTCGCTCCATCATAGCCAAATTTTGGATTTTATAAAATTAATATTAAAATATGATTGTAGTATATTTTGTAAAGCAGTCTTGCCTCGTCTGACGTTGGCTTAGCTAATATACTGTTGCAAATACCAATTTCAATCATATGAGTGCTAAACAAATTTCTCCTGAGGCGTTCGCCCCGCTCACTGTTGTAAGACTTGTAATCAACTTTTGGGAATTTAAAATAGGGGTTTTAAAATCAAGAGTGATTAAGTAATTTTTAGGCATGCGTGCTCCATCGTCGACCACATCATCGCTGACCAACAGGTGAGATAGTGGTCAAACGTGAGCCTATCAATAATAATACAATCGTTGGGTGATCAATCTATAATATCTATAATACTAGTGGTAATTCCCCCGATTCAAGGTCTAAAGGCAGAGATAAAACGTGCAAAACCTTCTATGATTAAGCTATTATGACAATGACATCATTAGATTAACTGTATTATCGGAATTTACATTTAATCTCCTTTGAAATTGTTCAATTAGGACAATTAGTCAGGTCATGCACGGTCATCGATTTGTAAATCTTTAGGGTTTGAACTTTACCCAATTTACCTTTTTCGAATCTACCTGAGACTAGACGACTATTTAAAAATTTCCAAGGGTATTCTTGAGCCGTTCGACTATAATCGCTTCATATGCACAACAATCGACTGGCCTGTTGGTCTAGTGGTTAGTGGCTCTGACTGCTATGCCGGAGGTCGTGGGTTCGATTCCCACCCAGAACAAATGTTTGTGTGATGAGCACGATCATTTGTTCTGTGTCTGGGTGTAATTTATCTATAATATGTATGTATTTAGAAATATTTATGTATGTTTATCAGTTGTCTAGTACTCATAACACAAGCTCTGCTTAGCTTGGGACTAGACTGCGTTGTGTGATAGTTGTGGAATATTATTATTAATTCATGCATCTACTCGTAAATACCAGAATGACATGAAATCATACTATGACTAGACGACAATTTAAAAATATAGTAATAGGTTCATCATATACGCTATGAAGCTATAATTTGTGGTGAAACGGCTCTAACGAAACCTTGGAAATTTTTAAATTTTCATCTAGTTATATAATTTCATGTGTCGCTGGTAATTACGAGTATGTGCGTCAATTTATTGACATTGGCTAGATTCATATTCCAAGTTTTATTTATAGCCAATTAAATTTTCTATAACTCTTTTTGAAATTAGTAATGTTGCTTCAGCTGCTTGTCTCGATGATTATTCAAATGAAATGAAATCTAAAACAAAACTTCAACGGTCCGGACTAAGCGCTTCGCTTCGTCGTTTATACCGCGTACATCGAAAGACTGAAACAATTTGCTTGCTGTGGTCTTTCCGTCCAACTATAATTTTGGGTGCCTTCAAGGCTAGAGTGACCTATTCACTCTTAATAAACTAGTGCACCTCACCATCAATGATTGCATCACTGCTTACCATCAGGTGGGATCGCAGTCAATCACTGGTTTATATCAATTAAAAAAAAAACACTTATTTTAAATGAATTATTTACAGGCACTTTTGAATTGTCAAAAAATCGACCGGTCAAAAAAGTAAAGCTCCATGGCCACCAATCATTGATGGTTATATTTACTCTCACTATATTCACCACACATAGAAACTACAGCCCTACATAAGTTCTCTGCTAACTCTGTTTACCGAATAAACCTTTGTTCGCTGCTTCATTCTCTTCATCGTTTACTTCAGCATCCAAAGGAACCCTACCTATATTAAATTTCGGCGTTAAACAACCTGTGTAAAGATTGACTTTCTCGTGGAAAATTAAAGGCTTTATTATGTAGATATTAACAACAACAGCCGTATTAGTCTTGGTACATTAAGTTTCAATTGTTATGACTTTCTACTGTTTATGGTTAGTCAGAATATTGCCTGCCTTGTGATTATCGCGCCTTGCGTGTGGGGTTTGACACTGATGTGTTTTCATATAACCTGTTATTATGTAGATGTGTCTTGATTAACAGATTTTTAATATTATGTTTATTAACCATATCTCTCTGCCAATGAGAGTCGTTGTATCTAAAGACTGGGCTGCGGGAATGTTTAGAAGGGTTATAACGGCCCTAGAACGTAATGGGCCACTGAAGGAACGCAAGTGAGTTTTAGTCAGTAAAAGTCTGACACGACTTCTCGCTCCACAAAAAATCCATAGGTTAGCTTCTTTCCGCGGCCTCGCTTCCGTGACTTCAGGAACATTATATCGGCCGAGTATATTTTTATGCGGCCTACCCAAATATCCTTACTTTGGTATTATTCGTAAACTGAGCTATATGAAACCTCAGAAATGCTTGCACTGTTTGGACAAGTCTATTCAAATCGATGTGTTCCTTTTCACAAAAGACTCACTCAAATATTATTAACTTTCATGGTTCTCATATAATTTGATGTTTGTTGCATGAACTTTTGAGTTGGTTTCTGTGTTTCTTCTCAGAATAGTCAGCCAGCAAACTCTGACTTCATGTATTTTATGTACGTAAATTGACGAAAATATTGACTTGTAAAAGTGTTATTTACAACTAATTTGCAAATTAAATAATTATCATTTAGTTTGAAAGACTAAGCGATGTGTAACTTTTCATCAGTGATTTTTATGATCAGATCAGTATTTCTAGAGAACATAAAATGAAAATAGTTAAGATAGAATAGCGTCCTATCGTGTTTCAGAAATATACTGACGAGGAAGTGGTACTTCCAGCAGTGCACAGACCCTAGGTACCCTTCTTTAATTCTTAGAATGAGGTAGGTACAGTTCGTGCCAATACGAGGAAAGAAGTAGCACAAATTATGGCAGTTTCCTCTTTCACTGTTTGCTTTAGAGGTCCTTTTAAAAGGCCCATATTTACCATAGGATGTTGACGTAAGTCGTTGTCTTCCACAGAATTCTACTATCAGGGATCTTCCCTTTACTTCATCATGGTCTATAAACAAAGAAGTCGGTGCCTCTACGTCTGTTCGTCATATTTGGGTTATCAGATCATACAATATGGACTTTGTGATAAGTGGGGTTCTCCCATTGTCTTTCGCGGTAGAGTAGTGATTAATATTTGCTTGGCACTTATGAATGGCATTTAATTTTACAACAGTGTTCATATGGTGCACATCTGGAGTATCTTTTGTAATTAAAGATGATGTCACATTTCATTCTGTTTTCACGAGAAAATTTGTCACAACTCCTTTCCTAAAATTATTGAAATAGTTTTCTTGCATCATGTGTTGTAATACAGCGTTGAGAGAAAACTGGCATATCGTATCCAAAATGGGAACACGGAGATGTCATTAGATGATTTCTCACTTAAACCTTAAAGCTAGTTGGGTAAAGGGCTAGGGAGAAAAAAAAATAAAACCAATGCTTGACTGCGATCCCACCTGCACCCCTAGCCAAGTTACAACCGTTTCGTTTCGATTCTCTTTTCGTTGATCGCCTCCAGTCGGCCACGACTCCTATTCCTTTGTTCTGACCACAGAAGAGAGATGACGTCAGAATAAAGGAATCGGAGGCGTGGCCTACTCGAGGCGATCGACGAAAAGAGAATCGAAACGAAACGGTTGTAACTTGGCTAGGGCGGCTGATGGTAAATAAGCAGTGATGAAATCTTTGATGCTGAATCACACTAGCTTGCTTTGAAGACACCTAAATTATAATGTGACGGGAAAACCACAGCAGACAAATTGTTCCAATCCTTCGGATATACACGGTATAAACGACGAGGCGAAACCCTTCGTCCGGACTAAAGTAAGGGTGGACACTTGCATCGTAGAAAAGTAGGTGATAGCGCAACCAAGTCATGAATTTCCTGCGCACACTTTTCAAAATGCATCCTGTAACCACCCTACGCCTTTGCTCCAGGCTTTGTAGATTGGTGTTAACTAAATCTGGATCCCTAATTAGGCACTGAGTCCAAAGTTGCTACATGGCATTTTGCAGCCCGTATGTGGCTGCAGTACCTACTCGACACACGATTTGACCAGTGCTTTGTATCACATTAGAAGCTGTCTCGGTATGAAGTACCGCCGCCGCTGGACCTTTGTAACAATGCCGATATAAACTCAAGCTGTTGGGCTAATGTTATTCCAACTTAATTTCTATGAACACACTTTTACAAGGAAGTTCCTTATTAGGTTGAAGTTATTGTGTTATTTATATGAACACTCAAAGTTGCCGACAAACAATAGTTTTACTGCTTTAGAATACTAATTAAGATAATAATAAGGAGCTCAAGGTTCACTGGGCACTCCTACTGTTTTATATACTTGCCTGGTATTCGTTGGTCCATCCTCTTTAAGACCAAATTACACTGGTTCTTCTACAACTTTCTGTTCAAAACCACCAGAGTCTGGTCTTTCAATTTTATCAATGGAAGGGTCAAGTTATGTTGGTGGTTAGAACAAAATTGTTAAAAGTCTAATGTTAGTTGAAGTATGGGCAGGGAAAGTGATAGATGTAACGATAAATCAAAGGTATTCTAATAACAGTAAAGTTTAAGCAAGCGAAGTCAGGTATGTTTATAAGTATGATAAGCTTCCGGTATTTAGTTTAATATCGAATATCTATGAATGTTTGCATTCTAATATGGGAATTGATAGATCGGATGCTTGGCATGCCGCCTTTAGCCGTGTGAGAGAAATTCAGTAAACGTGGCCATTGAGTTTAAGAGCGCCCAACCCGAGATAGATTTCCATATAACCGCTCTTATTACGTGATTATGACGTTATTACACATCTTTCTCTAGATATTTTGGAGTGTGTGCCTTGTGAAACTTCAAAGGTGTACTGCCAACGTCTGGATATATTTTTTCTTTTCCCTGTACCTAGACAAGGAACTTAGAACTTTAATAACCATATTTCATCATCATCATCATCATCATTTTAGCCGAAAGACGTCCACTGCTGGACTTAGGCCTCCCCCAAGCGTCGCCACAACGACCGATCCTGTGCGTCTCGCATCCACTGCATTTCCGCGACTCTCACCAGATCGTCGGTCCACTTTTAACGCTGCGTTTTCCGGTGCGCGTTCGCCACTCTAGAACCTTTCGGCCCCATCGACCATCCGTTCTACGAACAATGTGCCCTGCCCACTGCCACTTTAGTTTGGCGATTCTTCGAGCTATGTCGGCGACCTTGGTTCTCCTGTGGATATCTTCATTCTTTATGCGATCACGCAAGGAAACTCCGAGCATAGCCCTTTCCATTGCTCTTTGGGTGACGTAAGCCTTCTGATGAGGCCCATTGTGAGCGACCATGTTTCAGTGCCATATGTCATCACTGGCAACACACACTGGTCATAGACTTTCGTCTTGAGACACTGTGGTATGTTGGACGAGAAGATACCACGCACCTTCCCGAACGCTGCCCAGCCGAGTCGGATTCGACAATTGACCTCTTTCTCAAAGTTAGACCTAGCCAACTGGATTGTCTGTCCCAGGTAAACGTAATCGTCTACAACCATAAACCCAACCCATGCCAACCAATAACCATATTTATCTGCAAATAAATCTTTGACTTTGACTTTGAAGGAAAATGCTGTCAAATTTTGATTGGTAAGATTTGGTTTATTTTCAAATAAAAAAATGGTAGAAATCTTAAGCTAGAAATGTTTAGTTAGAAATCTTTTTTAATTGATCGCGAGCTGTTCGCGAGCCGCTTGCGAACTGCGCGCGTGCATTTCATGTTCGTACGAAGCGCGCGCGGCGCGGCTTCGTACGAACGAATCGTGCGCGAAATGCACGCGCGCCGTTCGCAAGCGTCTCGCGACTGGATCGCGAGCAGCCCGCGAACGGCTCGCGAGCAGCGCATTCGGCAGGTCTGGACACACCATAAGGTCACCCATATTTACTGGCGGACGACCTAGATACTTTTTGCTTATCACAAAATATCATATCACTTAATTGACAATAATAAACTAATTGATTAATAAACAACCAATAAAATACGTCCTACAACAACAATCAATGTAATCAAATAGACTCCAACGTCAAATTATTTTGACCCTTGACTATACTCTGACTGCGGATGACTCAATACATTAACTCGTAGTTCGATAGATAATAAAGGATCAAATTAAAATGGTCACATATTGAGCATGTTCGTCGAAACTCTAAGGTTATGAACTTGATGAAACAAATCGTATTTCATCGGAAGTGTTTCGGAAAAACCCGAGCGTAATGTCATAGTTGTTGCGTTTTCGCATGGTAACAGTAAAGAGGGTATTGACCCAAAAAATTGATTAAATAAATGTAGGTATATTTATTAATAGAGCAGTGGTGGCCGAGTGGTAAAGGCCCCGACTTACGATTGGAAGGTCACGGGTTCAAACCCAGCCAGGCGCATTACTTTGTGTAATTTATTTCATCACCACTGCTCTCAAAACGGTGAAGGAAAACATCGCGAGGAAACCGGCATGTCCAAGAACCAAAAATTCGAAGACATGTGACATCCACCAACCCGCACTGGGCCCGCGTGGTTGATTAAGGCCCATTCCCTCTCCTAGAGAGGAGGCCCGAATCCCAGCAGTGGGAACATTATAATAGGCCGACTATGCTACTATGCTATATTTATAAAATCATTTTTTTTCCAACTATGTTGGGGTGGGCTTTGAGTCCAAGCGGATACAGCTAAATACCTAATTCCTATACCTATTTGCAAACAGCGACTGTCTATCTGATCTCCACAATTCAGTAATTTGTTAACACGATACTTTTTGGCAGACCGGTGTTTAGCATTTCTAGAAACCAGAACTTTTGACTACCCGTAGCGTTTATTACTGATCTATTAAAATGTCTGCAGAGACCAGAAACCAACTGCTTGACGTGCTGAAGGAACAAAGCAGTAAAAGTATGATAGGTACTCCCTCTCACTTCATCCAGAGCAGAAGGAGTTATTATTTTAGATAATTTTAAACCTCAAAAAAGATGCACATAGAAATGTCGGCAAGGGTTATTCACTTACATTTATTGTATCCTTAATTAAAAAAAAAACACTATACTGAATTGACCTTTACGATTCACATTGACCCTTTCTTAATACCTCTTACGCCGGGGAAAGGGCAATGTCCGCTATTGTAATGCTAAAACGAAACCACTATGTATAGAGTATGATGTAGGTAGACAAATAGATAATAAATGTGTATAACTCCTTTATCTTTAGTAATACGAGGAAAAGTAATTAAGCAGAATTTGTGGTGTTTCCTCTCGAGGGTGTGTGAGACGTGACTAGAGGCATGGAGAATTGTTCTATCTGGAGTTTTTTTTTGAGGTGAGAAAGAAATACAGTGATATCAATTGATTTCTAATCAATCTCTATAATGTTGTTTACTGTAACGTGATAAATTCTACTTATTATGATTTATATAAGATATAAAGTCTATTTTATTTTTTTTAATCTATTTATATTCTTTTTTTTATAGGTTTCTCCTTCGACACAGTGAGCAATCCCTTACAAACGTTGTGTTTCATAATGGATTTAAAAAATTCCAACAATGTCTACAATTTATGTAGGTACACACTTATTTAATAAAAGAAAAAAAGACGGAAACAGAAAAATAGGTAATAGATTCTTATTTCTACGGAAATCTCTACCAGCATACCTGCGAAAGGAAAATTGAAAAAAAGAGATGTAGACACCGTGTGTAAAAGTGAAAGGAAAAAAAAAAGAAAATTACAAATAAAACAATTATCAATAAAATATATAATATAAAAATATACTATCATAAATACACATAGTAGAATAAATATAGCAATAATACGTACTGAATAAAAAATACATGTTTATAAGCAACTACGACGAAATAGAAAGATAGTGTTCTTTCACTTCTTATTTGAAAACTGCAAGAGTAAAAAATAAAAAATAAATAACATACTTAATGGCATAAAAATGCAGTGTTTATCTCAAAACAAACAAATTACCGCATTCATTAATTTTTATTACCCTATCCCATTAGTCATTCACTTACAGTAAGTATTACTAATCAAAGTAAACATCTACGGCCGGGCAATTAGCACAACGACCAGGTATTGTGCGAAATCCCTGGCAGGTTCTCAGAATAGTCTTTAACTTAGTGATATTAACCTACATTGCTTGTCTTGAGTTCAATGTTGATGGTTAAGTTTAATATAATAGACTTAACAATAAGTCGTAAATCAGTACGTACATAGTATGAAATAAAGCCGAATTTTATGTTTATCTGTCTGTACTGCGATATTAAAGAAAATAAAAACACAAAGAAACCAATAAATACCTAATTTAAAAAAAAAGAATAACGTAGGTAGGAATTAGAAAGATTTATTTATTAAACACACATACAAAATACACAAAACAGTACATTAGTACATTCAAAATTGATTACTGATTAATGCAGTTTTAAATCTACCATCTGCTAGGTACTTGCAGCGTTGCCCCTACCTGTAATATAAAGTTTATTTGAACTTATAATTCCAAGTCAATCCAAAGATATAAAGTAACCTGCCCCCCTAGCCATGTTACAATCGTATCGCTCGCGCCGAACGCCTCGAGTAGGCCACGCCTCCGATTCTTTTGTTCTGACCACGTGACTGAGCGTTGAGAAGACGTCAGAACAAAGGAATGGGAGGCGTGGCCTACTCGAGGCGTTCGGCGTGAACGATACGATTGTCACTTAGCTAGGGGGGGGGGGGCTGTTTTAAAAAACGGCAATTTCATAGGTAACCACGGATATCTATGGTAAAGACCTATAATTAAATACCTGAAGCTCTATTGATTTGAATTGGTAAGGACCCATCGATATCTTTGGTTATGACTTTCGATTTTCTTGATAAACTTGCCATAACGAAATACGAGCACCGCATCTTCTGAAAGTCAGGCACAGCTCCGAGGTAATAAAAATAATCCCAGATATTGAGAAGAAAAGAAGAAAGAATCACAGCTACCCTGGAAGGCAAAGGGAAGAAAGGCGGGTGAGCTTTAGTCAGTAAAAATCTAAGTCCCTCTCGCTCCACCCAGAGTGAGATGTATGATATTTGATGATTTCCCACCCAAAAGAAAGACACTAAGGAGTTTCTTAGCGTATCTAAGGCACTATAATTATCTACTAAGTATAGCATAGTCGGCCTTATAATGTTCCCACTGTTGGGACTCAGGCCTCCTCTCTAGGAGGGAATGGGCTGTAATCCACCACGCGGGCCCAGTGCGGGTTGGTGGATGTCCCATGTCTTCGAATTTTTGGTTCTAGGACATGCCGGTTTCCTCACGATGTTTTCCTTCACCGTTTTTAGAGCAGTGGTGATGAAATAAATTACACAAAGTAATGCGCCTGGCTGGGTTTGAACTCGCGACCTACAACTCGTAAGTCGGGACCGTTACTCGGCCACCACTGCTCTGTACTACTACTAAATATAATCAGGACCAAAATTCTCAAATTAAACCAAAAATGCCCTTGACATAACTGAGTCAGAACACCACAATGCAGCCGAAGCGAAGGTAATTTGTATCTATTGAACCAATCAACAATCGTTCACAATTGGCTCACTTCGAGGTTTTCCCAATACTGTATCAGTCGGGAGCGAAGTGGAATGAGTCATCATTGAACCTAATAATGCAGAAAAGGACAGGAATTTATATGAGAGATGATTTGTTGGACTCTGTATCCACGAGTCCTCTGACTCGTCAAGATCTACGTCCATGAGACAGAGGGACCCCTCATGAGACAGCCATGAGACGGTCACACTATGGCGTTACCATCTCATGGTTATTTAAGGTGAAGGTGGGAACGTCGCGCGTCGCACAAATGCAACTTCGAACTTTTTAACCGCAACAATTTTAGTATGCGCTATTGGACCTGGAATTACCGCGGCTGCTGGCGCCAGACTTGCTTTCCAATTGTTCCTCGTTAAAATATTTAAAGTCCGATGTAAATTCCGATTTTTTTTAAAATTTCAATTTATTAGGTACTTTAAATTGTTCGAAAGATCTTTGATTGAAATTCGAAAACTAGCAATTTGCCAGGACAATGTTTCAGGAGAATTTCAATTTTATTTGGGTAGCCGGGAAAATTGGGTAGTTAATTATTTATTTTTTTCTATTTGTCTCAAAGAGTAATAGTAAATCTAAACAAAGAATTTTATAAATCCGTTCGATAATAAGTAAGTTAAAAAGCTTTCAAATCTGATGGAAGGAGAAACTGCCAAATAAGAATAAGAATGTAGACACTGAAATATGACGTCTCCGCCATTAGGATAATAATATGTTTGTACAAAAGAGATAGCGCGATGCCCTCACCACGGCTCCACTCTTCCTTTTACCAATATTTGAAATGCTAATTACTGTGCCATTTATAACTGCTTTAGATGATGTTTTCAGAATAAGATTTATTTCATTGTTATTTATTTTTACACTAGAAAGTACCCAATTATATTTCCTGGTCTCAATTTCGGGAGAGGGGAGAACCCTAATTGTGGATCTAAAAGATGGACCAAAGTTCGTTGAAAGGATTAAGTTCTATTGAATGAGTGTACAGGCATCCCCCAACTAAGTGTCATCAATTGATGTATAATAAGATGACTTGAGGATAACACTAAGAGATTAGATGACATCAGTATTAATTGCGCTATGGAAATGCCCAGGACTTATGACATCAAGCCAAGAGCGCCGGCTTTTAGAAAACCTCATGGGTGCTCATGCTCATTTGATGACTCGAAAAAGTGACGAAGTGTGAGAAGAGAAATGAACACTGATCGACCGACAAATAAATAAATGTCCTACTTACATACTGCGGAATAACGAAGGTACCACAAACGCCCAGACCCAACACAAATATCTGTTTCATCAACAAACATTTGTGTTGGTGCGGGAATCGAACCCGCGACCCTTGCGTCTCAACCGGCGCTATAAACTACGGTCTACTACGACGACTATAAATGACTATAAACTACTTACTGCAATGTACTGTTTTGAGAACTGATGTGCAGTGTAGATCGAGTTACTGAGTGGTATTCTATTATTGTGCTCTTTGTTATTGCATAGTCGGGAAATGTGATAATTATTATAAGTTATGCAATGTGGAATGTTTTGTTTTTGTAAAGGTGTAAGCACACTTATCCGAGCTGAACGCGTCGATCGAATGGCAAGAAAAGAATTTTAGAATTCTTGATATGCGCAATGACAGCCAGCCCTTGGGCGGGGCGAGAGGGCGTGTCAGACTTTTACTGACTAAAACCCACTCCTGTTCCTTCTTTACCTTCTTCAAGAACCCCGGGGTTCTCTTTCGCATAACCCATGGCCCCAGAAGGCTTTGACCCTGCTGAGCCTCCTACGGTTACTGACATCTCCTTGAGGCGCGCGTGGAACAGTACGCGCCGTCGACGACTTGGGCTTGGTCACCATAAGTTATCAATGGTTGTAACTAGGGAATCCAATCCAGCGAACGCGAGATCCTGCAAATGCGGGACTTCGAACCTTTATTGCAGGACCAAAAATGCGGGATCCCGCACGTCTGCGGGATTGAATTTTTTTTTATTAAATTCAGATGACGTGCCGTTCTGACCGTACATATATTTATTAGACCCAGCACAGCCTCATTAATAAGTAAATGATGTAACAACTTTACAAGGAACTCGTGACTTTTCTATAGAATTTGTAAAGAAAATAATTTTGTTTTCATTTTATATCTACCTTTGCAGTTTTTACTTTTGCACTTTGAACGGAACGTAATCAATATCAATTTACGTAGGTGAGTACCTACCTAAACTGATATTGATTACACATTAGGACTTTTTTTGAGGTTGGAAATCATCCAATGATTTCTCCCACTCTAGGGTGGTCCGAAAGGGAGTGTCAGACTTATTACTGACTAAAACCACACCTGTATCCTTCAGTTGCCTTTGCGTTTTGCGACCGCGGGTAACCTTTTCAGAAATTTCTCGCGGCCCTAAGGCATCAGTCGTGCTGGGCCCCTACGGCTTTGCTGACATCTCTGAGGCGCGCGTGGAACACTACGCGCCCTCGAAGACTCGGGCTCGTTTCGTATGATTACCGGACGGCCAACAGCAAGCTACTCATTGCTCGTCGTCCACAAGCTCTCGCACTGTGGCTGGTAGTCGGGAGTTACGGTCGCGGCGGCTGTGGCTTGAGGTAGTCCACTCCCTCAAGCGTGCAACCGTCTCCTTCGCTAACATTACTGCTTCGCAGACGGAGGGGACCGCCACCCATTCCCTCACGCTCCGAACCATGGCCTGAACCAGGGCCCGGTTCGGTTTTTTGTATGTTACTACTTAAAACAAAAAAAAAAATAACCCCAATCCTGGATTAATACGGGACCGCGATTTTGATGCGGGATTGGATTCCCTAGTTGTAACTATACTGTAAATCAGTCCAGCCACTTCTGAGATTAACCGGAACAAACATACAGACAGACAAAAATGAAAACAAAAACATTTTTGTTATCGGTATTGAATATACTTTCATATGCAAATGCATATGAAAGTGTATACAGTGCTTTAGTAAATATTAAAACACTGTTATTTTGATATTACAAAGACTTCAATTCCATTTATATGTACCTATTTATAGATTGATTTAATAACTGAGCTAAAGAATTTAGAATTATACTTACCTATATAGTAAATCTGTAAACAAAACCTATTAGTAATTTGTATTCATAATGAATAAATTTACATCTTAATTTTTAATTCATATTAAAAACCAAATTGATTGAAATTGTCGCAATTTAAGGCACAATTTCAAAGAAAAACAACAAAAAACTTTAAAGAAATGCAAAAAGTGTGCGTCGGCCGGGAATCGAACCCGGATCAACTGCTTGGAAGGCAACTATGCTGACCATTACACCACCGACGCATCTGTTAGCTGTGTCGAAATAGGCGCTCACTTCCTAACGCGTCTATTAAACCGGTCTCGACGTTGCATGACGTCATAATGGCGTGAACTGGATTGGTTTTTCATCGTTTTGTAAAAGTATCTTCTTTGTGCAAATAACTGTATTTGCCTATGTATTGAGATCACCTACATTTGGAAGTAAGTATTGTTAGGACGTTTGGTATATTTAAGTAGGTACTTACGTGAGAGTCACAAACACTTTTCTAGTAAGTATTTATACTTTTTATAAGATAGCTTGATCTCTGCGACGTAAGTCAAACTGACATTCCTAGGGTTGTCAGGATATAAAAAAATGTCGATAGTAATTATCGACGTTTCTTACTATTATCGATGCTAATGTTACATATTTGGGTTTAATTTAATTACAAAAGTTAGGAGGAGAATGGAGGTTCATATCAAACAAGATGGCGGCGTGTCTTCTCCCGAAACCCAAAGTTGTCGGAAGGCATGTTACATGAGTAGGTGAGAAATTGGATTTTATTTGCTCACTATTATTTTAGATCAAGTACGTACACATGTAAATAATGTTATGATTTTAAAATAAAAATTGAAATTAAACGATAAATTAATTTTGAATTAAGTTTTATATAAAATATCGATAGTTTATAGTCTGTAGTCACGATGATTCATCGCCCATCACTAATTAGGTCGGCGTGCCCATAAAGTATGACATTGACAGGTACCGTCTCTCTGTACTACTAAATTCAGAACTTCATAGGCGTGACTTTACTGACAGCTGTCGCAGAGCTCAAGCTATCTTTTTATAAGTATAAATACATGGAGCGAATCAGTTTAATGCGCGGTTTTATTTTTCCTGATAGTCTTCTATTATATTATTTTCAATTTGTGTATTATGTAAGATATATTTTTTTTCATTATCAACATTACAGCCGAAGGACGTCCACTGTTGGATATAGGCCTCCACCAAGTGTCGCCACAACGAAAGGTCCTGTGCGTCTCGCATCCACCGCATTCCCGCGACTCTCACCAGCCCCCCTAGCCAAGTTACAACCGTTTCGTTTCGATTCTCTTTTCGTTGATCGCCTCGAGTCGGCCACGCCTCCTATTCCTTTGTTCTGACCACGTGACTGAGCGTTGAGAGATAAAGACAGAATAAAGGAATCGGAGGCGTGGCCTACTCGAGGCGATCCACGAAAAGAGAATAGAAACGAAACGGTTGTAACTTGGGGTCAGGTTGTCGGTCCACATTGGAAGAGGCCTTCCAATGCTGCTTTTTTCGGTGCGTGGTGACCACTCTAGAACCATTCGGCCCCATCGACAATCCGTTCTACGAGCAATGTGCCCTGCCCACTGCCACTTAAGTTTGGCGATTCTTCGGGCTATTTCAGCGACCTTGGTTCTCCAACAACAACAATAATCCTTTATTGTCGCAACACGTAAATAAATAAGGAAACACTGACTCTTGAGCTAGGTTAGGTGCCTGTATGACTACTGAAGAGCCAGTGACTTCTTCATGGTGGAATGGCAACAGCGACTATCGCAATCCAGTGCTGGGCACGCCATAATTATGGCGGTAAGTCCCCTCTTTGAGGAAATAAGGAGCGGCTGGAAGGACCTCACGGCGTCCTCACCTTCCGCATGACGCAGGTTCTCACCGAACATGGTCAGTTGCGGAAGTTTCTGCACCGGATTCGTGCGAAAGTAACGCCCGGGTGCCACCACTGTGTGGACCTCCCGGAGGACACGGTGGAGCACACGGTAAAGTGCCCCGCTTAGGCAGAGCACCGCCGTGTCCTCCGGGCGGTCCACATAGTGGTGGCACCCTGGCGTTCGCGAGATCGGCGGCAACGATCTCTAGCGCCGGGCCTTGGTACAGGCTTTGGTCCGAAGCGAGAAGGAGGGGCAGGTGGTTACCTCCTTCTACAAAGCAGTAATTTTAGCACAGGAGGAGGCCGCACGTGCACGCGCGAGGGTGCGGCCCTCACGCCCCAGCTGCCGGGATATTGATCCCGATTTCCGGCCACCGTAGGCGCGGGCTCGCGGACGGCGAGCAATGGGTACCTCTCCGTCCGATCGTCCTTTAACCGTCCGAATCGAGCCCAAGTCGTCGACGGCGCGTACTGTTCCACGTGCGCCTCAAGGAGATGTCAGCAAACCGTAGGGCCCAGCAGGGTCGAAGCCTACTGGGGCCAAGAGTCTGCTTCTGAAAGGAAGACTCGGCCCTGGTATGACAGACAACGAAGGAACAGGAGTGGGTTTTTAGTCAGTAAAAGTCTGACACACCCTGTCGCCCCGCCCAAGAGAAGGGATGTCATTGGATGATTTCCCCACCGAAAAAAAAGAGCACATTTTTAGTTTCAACCTACAACAAACTCTCATGCGTCGTGGATGTGATCGTCATTCGTTTACATCTATAATGATCGCACTTTCGATAAATTATGATAATGAGGGTGTAATTTAAAATTGACGCGACAGGTGTAATCCCAGAAATTATTAAATAACTCTAGTACAATGTATTTTAAACTTTGTACTTTAAGTAACAAAGACAAAAATCCTAAACCATGCTGTCATGGCATCATCTTTATCCACATGCATGTGAAAATAAACCGTTTGATGAACAGACAAGGTTCAAACTCTATTGCACTCTCTCTCCCCCAAAACGCACAAGACATGTAATATTTTCTTAAGGACTAGTGGTTCCGTACGAGTGGTTTTTGTGGGAATTTAGGGTTCCTTACAGGACGGAAGTAAGGAATTATGTTTATTGCGAGGGGGTGATATTTATTTAGATTCACATGTTGCGTCTTGGGTTATCTTTTTCCTGTTTTGCAATCTTTTAGGGAGTTTAAAAACTTAGGGGTAGTTTGAGTTGGTACAATTTCAATATTTGATTTTATCAAATATTTTTACAAGTTACAAGTTTTTTTTTTGCTTGTTATTCAAAACTCCGTCGTATAGGGATCGATATGCAAAAATTTTTTTTTCCTCTTAAAGGATATGCTTCCAGGTTGGTCCCATTTTATTCAAAATCCAGTTTTGATGATGGGATCCATGATGAATCGAGGGAACTCTTCAAATATTATAGGCAACCATATAGTGATTTTGGTATTTTCATATAGAACTTACAGCATTGAGCATTTACAGTCAAAAAGTAACTTCAATTTCGGAAGTTGGTGTTAAATAAGAAACAAACAATAACGAGAAACGCCGACTTCCGAAATTAAAGTTATTTTGATCGTTTTAGTGTTTTTTTTTAGTGAAGACGGTTTTTTTTTTTTAAGTTTTGTTATTGACATTATCTTTTAGGTATGTTCGTGTTACTACATTTAAGTATAAAGAAATATGAAATAAATTATTTCATCATCCATTTTATAGTAGGTTTTTTTTTTATTATTTTTTTTTTGTATAGTAGGTACATATTAAATTATGTTTTTAAATATTCAATAGGGAGGGAGAGGCCAGACAAAGGATGGATGGATTGTGTGAGGACTGATATGAAAGAAAAGGAAGTTAGTGATAGTGTGACGGATGGCAGTAGAGAATGGATGACAAAAAGTGTTGCGCCGACCCCAAGTAACATGTCAAGAGCAGGAAGATGATGATAATGAAATATTTCTGTAAAAAATAATAAAAAAATCATTTAAAAATATTTAAAAAAAAATATATATTATCTTCTTCTTAGCTTATCGATGGCAAATTAGTTAAATTCCTTGCCTGGCCCAGTATGCGGCCACGGCAATGCCATCCGCTGATGCTGTCATTAGATCCCTACGTGAACAGGTAACAGGGCACGTGATGCAGGATCGAAGGTGGGACATGGTCTGCGGAGAGACGCCGCACAAACACTGAAGCTCGGAACCGTCCGAGAAACCCCATCTGTGAAGATTGTCTTTGTTGCGCCCAACTTGGGTGCGGAGTCTGTTTAAAGTTTTCCAGGTGGGCCATGGCAACTAATATATTATTATTATAGTAAAAATCCTAATCAAGGTTTTGTTTCTATTCACTCCTTCGTTTCTTTTCACCAAAACGTTTCTTTGCAAAACCCGAGACGTCATTCATTTTTTTCTTAAAAATTTCGTTTAAAGAAAAAAATGAATGACGTTTCGAAAGTAAATGTATTTTTACTGTTGTCGAAATGGTGACTTAACCACCATTAAACAGTAAAAATATACAATTTCCATAGAAGTTACTAAACGAAAACAATAAAGAATACTGTTAGTGGTAATTTTTATTGAAAGTTGCTCCATTATGGGGTCCAAGCAGTTGTCCAAGTGAGGAGTAAATAAATATAACGGGTTCTGACATTTGGTATAATAAAATAAGATTTAGAAAGTATCCTTTTTTGAAAAAAAAAAAACGAAACCCTTATAGGATCACTTTGTTGTCCGTCTGTCTGTCAAGACCCTTTACCTCGGGAACGTGTGGAGGTATCGAGTTGAAATTAAAACCATGTACTCAGGTCTGTGTGTGTGAGCAGTGGTGGCCGAGTGGTAACGTCCCCGACTTACAAGTTCTAGGTCGCAGGTTCAAACGCAGCCAGGCGCATTACTTTGTGTAATTTATTTCATCACCACTGCTCTCAAAACGGTGAAGGAAAACATCGTGAGGAAACCGGCATGTCCTAGAACCATAAATTCGAAGACATGTGACGTTCACCAATCCGCACTGGGCCCGCGTGGTGGATTACGGCCCATTCCCTCTCCTAGAGAGAGGAGGCCTGAGTCCCAGCAGTGGGAACATTAAAAGGCTGATTATGCTTATGCTTACTCAGGTCTGCGGTCCCTTGAAGGAAGAGGAATGAGTACTCGCCGTCCGGCTGTCCGGTAACCATCCGGACCGAGCCTGAGAGATGTCAGCAAAACCGTAACAGGACCAAAACATACTAGGGCCATGAGACGACTTCTAAAAAGATTACCCGTAGTCCTAGAAGGTAAAGGGCAACTAGAGGAAAATGGTTGTGGTTTTAGTCGGTAAAAGTCTGACACGGCCCTCACACTCCACCCTGGAACACGAGAAGTCATTAGTTGAATTCCCATCTTAAAAAAACTGGGCAAGTGCGAGTCGGACTCGCGCACTGAGGGTTCCGTACAATCTTGAAAGGTAAATTGCGGTTTACGATTTATGAAAAACTACTTACTAGATGAAACCAATTTTCGGTGGAAGTTTGCATGGTAAAGTACATCATATTTTCCGATCGATAGATCCTACCAACTATCGGCCGATTTCAATAACCTCCATACTCTGCAAGATTATGGAGCGTGTATTGAACTCGCGCCTCTTGGCATACCTGGAAGGTAACGATCTCCTCAGTGATCGACAGTACGGGTTTCGCCACAATCGATCTACTGGGGACCTTCTAGTTTATGCCACCCACTTGTGGGGCGAGACCCTCGAGAAGAATGGGGAAGCGATTGCTGTTTCCTTGGACGTCTCGAAGGCCTTCGACAGGGTATGGCACGCTAGTCTATTGAGTAAGCTTTCAGCGTACGGCGTTTCCCCTGGTCTGATTAACTGGGTAAAAGACTTCCTGAGTGAACGTTCTCTCCGAGTTGTTATCGATGGATGCTCATCAGAGCCCATGACGACTAATGCCGGAGTTCCTCAGGGGTCTGTTCTCTCTGCAACTCTCTTCCTGCTGCATATCAACGATCTGCTGATGCCCGGTATCTATGGGTAAGCAGATGATAGCACAGTTGTAGAGAGATACCTGCCAGGTGCTCGAGCTAGTAGGGAGCTAATCCGGTCCGAAAGAGAGGCTATGGTAGAGCGTGCGAATGTCTCACTTCAGGCAGTCTCCAAGTGGGGTGAAGCCAATCTGGTGGGATTCAACGCCGCCAAAACACAAGCGTGTCTATTCACCGCTAAAAGGAGCCCGTTCACCTTGGCTCCTGTTTTTCAGAATGTATCCCTGGAGTACACCGACCGCCTTCAGCTCTTGGGAGTTGAAATTTCTTCAGACCTTAACTTTGGGCGGTTCATTGAGTCCAAAGCCAAGGTAGCTGCTAGGAAACTCGGCGTACTTGCAAAGGTCCGGCGGTACTTCACACCAGGGCAGCTTTTAATGTTATACAAAGCACAGGTCCGTTCGTGTGTGGAGTACTGCAGCCACATATGGGCTGGTGCTGCAAAATGCCACCTGGCAGCTTTGGACTCGGTGGAAAGGCGTGCAAAGAGGCTAATTGGTGATCCAGATCTGGTTAATTCCAATCTACAAAGTCTTGAGCACAGGCGTAGGGTAGCCAGCCTTTCGGTGTTTTACAGAATTCATTTTGGAGAGTGTGCGCAGGAATTGCATGACTTGATTCCACCATCTCATTTCTACCATCGGACAAGCCGACGAACGGCGAGTATCCACCCTTACGTTGTTGAAACCTCTACGGTCCGGACCAAGCGTTTTGCCTCGTCGTTTATACCGCGTACATCGAGGGACTGGAATAATTTGCCTGCTGCGATTTTCCCGTCCGATTATAATTTGGGTCTCTTCAAGGCTAGAGTGAATAGGCTCTCAATAAATTAGTGCGCCTCACCATCAACGATTGCATTACCACTTACCATCAGGTGGAATCGCAGTCAAGCACTAGTTTATAACAATTAAAAAAAAAAAAAAAAAAATATTTTTTTTTTGTGAAAATCTTAATGCGGTTCACAGAATACATCTACTTACCAAGTTTCAACAGTATAGTTCTTATAGTTTCGGAAAAAAGTGGCTGTGACATACGGACGGACAGTCAGACAGACATGACAAATCTATAAGGGTTCCGTTTTTTGCCATTTCACTAAAGAACCCTAAAAACCCACGATACAGAAGAAATTCCTGATACAGACAACGTATATCTTACAAACCTTTACCTAAAGCTGTTGATCCCCGCATTAACGCCGGCGTTCACGCGCCATTGTCTTACTATTGTGTCTCTAATTACGCACTCAAAAGGTTAATATAAATAAATAAAAATGTCGTCTCCCGACAAACAATCTTCTAGCCACGTTATCACATCGAGCCATAAAAAACCAACTCTTAATATTATAATCTCAATCCCACTATCTGACAGTAACTTTATCCGTGAGACGAGTCCTTTTAACATTCCCCGGTTATCTGGCAGTTTTACAAACTGCCCGGTGACGCTTTGATGGGCAAAGTGGAGATAAATTTTAGGGTCACTCGAAGCTCGGGAGCCGCGATATCTTTATGCGGGTAGGTTTAAAAGTTTTGCTAAGTGGGTAGTGGGGATGGCCTGTTTGTTTTGGATCAAGATACACTGGTCAATTCTTGTCTTTATTACTCAATTAGACAAAACTTTATGATCGAATTGGTGGATTAAGGAACCAGTTAAGAGGGTCCTTTTTCACTCGCCTGTCGTCAACATCGAGCATGGTTAAAAAGTTTGTTACTTCATCTAACGCAAACCAACGCGATGTTTGATAAAAAGGCAACGCGAAAAAAGAAAGATAATGCCTGTAAACTCTGTAAGCATTCGGTAATATTTTACAAAACTTGTTCTAGGAAATACGTGTTTTTTTTTTTTTATAAAACTTGTTCCAGGAAATACGTGTTTTATTTAAAACCTTAAAAATTAAAAAAAAAAATTTCGTCATTAAATTTGAAAGGCTTCTAAAGTAACACTTTTTTGACTTTTTAAATTTTTGAGTAAATTATGATGTGTCAAAGTTCATGCAAAATAGCAGATTTTCAGAGGTCTTTTTAGTTTTACACAAATTTATAAATTGACTAGCTGAGCCGGCAAACGTTGTTCTGCCATATAAATAAAAAAAAAAAAAAAAAATAGATGTTGGCCGATTCTCAGACCTACTCAATATGCTCACAAAATTTCATGAGAATCGGTCGAGCCGTTTCGGAGGAGTTCAAGTTCGAACACCGTGACACGAGAATTTTATATATTAGAAGACTAGCTGAGCCGGCAAACGTTGTTCTGCCATATAAATAAAAAAAAAAAAAAAAAAAAATAGATGTTGGCCGATTCTCAGACCTACTCAATATGCTCACAAAATTTCATGAGAATCGGTCGAGCCGTTTCGGAGGAGTTCAAGTTCGAACACCGTGACACGAGAATTTTATATATTAGATTTCAATAGAAGCCTAGATAATATCTAAAAGATACTGTGTTTCCAAAATATCTAATGAAAAATGTGTGATAACGTCATAATCGCGTAAGAGCGCTTGTATGAAAAACAGTGAAAATGTATGTCGAGTTGCATCCCCAAGTAGGTACATGTTATCAGTTTGAAATATAAGGTCAAGTTGGGCCGATACTTACCAGGGCTGAGTAATTGTTAGAAATAGTCAAGCTAAAGATAAACTGAGCCTACGTATGCCACCTAAGCTATGCATTTTTTTTTAAACTTCCTTGAGAACAGTGGCATACGCAACGCTGTCACATGCGTCCCACGTAAGATGCGTCCCACGTCATAATGCGCAGCAAACGTGGCACACGTGGGCTCAGTTTGTTTTCAGCTTTACTGCGACTCTGGAACGTAAAGGGCAACTGAAGGAACACGGGTGTGTTTCAGCAGAGTTTTTTTTTCGAAGCGGGTGGATTTATAATTATGATGATTTCTCACTCTAAAGAAAAGTTGCTTGACCATCAACTTACTACTTGAGCGATAAGAATTTAGAAATCGATCGCATACATTAGCTGTAGGCCCCTAGAATCAACATTTATATATTATTATATTCTAAACTAGCTGGTGCCCGCGACTTCGGCCACGTCAGACTCGTAAAACAGCACAATGAAGTTTGGTAAAACAACACAATTTCAAGAAGTTATTGATTTTTGCGCGGAACCCTAATTCTTTTTCTAAAACAAAAGTAGCCGAATATTTTTTATAACATCAGATATTTCAATAAAATTCCCGTCAAAATCAGTCCAGCCGTTTTCGAGATTAGTCGGAACAAATAGGCAGGAAGACTGAAAGAAAAAAAAAAAAAAAATGCTTTTTTACCCGACTGCAAGAAGGGTTTTTTTTATATGTGGGAAAATCATCTTATGACAAATCTCGCTTTTGGGCGGAGCGGGAGATAGTGTCAGACTTTTACTGACTAAAAACCCACTCCTGTTCCTTCGTTGCCTTCGTCCCAGGGCCCCGGTTTCGTTTTGACACTACACATGGCCCCAGTAGGCTTCGACCCTGCTGGGCCCCTACGATTTGCTGACATCTCCCTGAGGCGCGCGCGGAACAATACGCGCTGCAAGAAGGGTTATGTTTTTTGTTATAGGTATCGAATACACTTTCAGCATTAAAATGTTGTTATGATTATTACAAACAGACACTTCAATTTTTATTTTCCTATAGATATCGTTTATTAGGGTTCCGGAGCTAAATGGCAAAAAACGGAACCCATATGGATTCGTAATGTCTGTCTGTCCGTCCGTATGTCACAGCCACTTTTTTCTGAAACTATAAGAACTATACTGTTGAAACTTGGTAAGTAGATGTATTCTGTGAACCACATTAAAATTTTCACACAAAAATAGAAAAAAAGCAATAAATTTTGGGGGTTTCCCATACTTAGAACTGAAACAAATTTTTTTTTTCATCAATCTCATACGTGTGAGGTATCTATGGATAGGTCTACAAAAATGATATTGAGGTTTCTAATATCATATTTTTCTAAACTTAATAGTTTGCGCAAAAGACACTTTTAAAGTGTTAAAATGTGTCCCCCCCTGTAACTTCTAAAATAAGAGAATGATAAAACTAACAAAAATATATGATGTGCAAACTTCCACTGAAAATTGGTTTGAACGAGATCTAGTAAGTAGTTTTTTTTAATACGTCATAAATCGTAAACCGCAATTTACCTTTCAAGTTTGTACGGAACCCACAGTGCACGAGTCCGACTCGCACTTGCCCAGTTTTTTATTATTGTGTTTGGTTGAGTGCAATGCAAAAACTATGCAACACTAAAAACTTCTTAGAACATGAAATAATTCGTATGTTATAAAAAGAAACACATACATAAATATAATAGTTGATAACAAAAAATAACTTGCGAATCGACCTTGATGATAACGTAACGTATTCGGCGGAGTTCCAATGAGTTCCAAGAATGAGTAATATCAAGTGAGCCGACGGTTGCCAACATCTGTGGTATGCCATTCAAGGGAGAGGAAATTAACAACATGTATGGACGTCATAGTAAAAATGATGAAGCTGTTAATAATATTATGAGTATCTTGTGATAACATGGAAAAATGTGTTGTAGACGATTTAAGCGCCTATTACACCACTCGATATTCAGACAGTCTTAGTTTATGTAGCGTCACACAAGAAAAAGAGCAACTTACGCCAATGTCGTGTAAAGGAATGAAACAGAACGATGAGATAAATAGATAAACATAGACTAAGTCTGAATATCGAGTGATGTAATAGGCCCTTTATTTCTTAAAAGCTGAAAAAGACAAAAGACAAACTGAGCCTGCGTATGCTATGCGTTAAAGAAAAAAAACACGTGTATTTAGCACACATAATGAAGAAACAAGTAGGTACATAGAAACTTAAATAAAAAAATAAGTGTGGCACTCGGGGACTGCCGCGGTAAAGTTTTGTATCAACTTATGCAATTATAATTATTTATTTATTTTATTTATGGAGTATTTCTTTTTCTTTGATATTAATTCAAGTTACACTTTTTGAGCGTGGTGACCGATAAGAAAACAATTTTTTTTCTTTCTTGTTTACTTCATATATTGCTACAAGTATGTTCAGTTGTTATCATAGAACATTACTATAATCTATTATAATACAAAAAGACTATTTTGTTTGACCGAGATTTGAACTCGAGGCACGATGATAACATAGGTAGAACGCTGTACCAATGCGCCACACAGGTCGTTAACGACTTTTCTAAAATAGGTGTTCGGTATCTGTCGGCCTCCAAGTCACACCTACGTGCCCGTCGGAGTGTCCGCGTGAGGTATATTTTTCGTTACGGAATTTCTGGATTCGGTCCCCGCGCTCAAGGCCCGCGATAGAAGCTATGCAATAGCTTAAAAAAAGAGTTGCTGATGATTCGTACACGGTGTCCGAATCGACACATTTTATTTTCAATATGTTTTCACCGAAGATTCGGACCAAAATTGAAGCTATTTATTTAGTAGGTACAGTCAGATATAAAAAAAAAAATATGATATAGAGATATATCAAGGGTGGCCGAGATGCGAAACATCGGGTCTTCATCACGATCCGACATAGTTCTTGGTAGGTGTGGGCACTGACTTGGGTACTCGAACGAAAGATAATTTGAATCAGAATAATTTTATTTTGATAACGGTTTTACAAAAGGAAACAAACACGTGCGTTGGTCCTGCGCCGAAAAATATATGTATGAGTAAAGATATTTACTACCCGAAGTTGCCGCCCTAAATCCACCCTAAAATAATTTTGTTAACGCTTTTTTCCCCATGAAAAAGTACCTTTATATTTAAAAACTTTTTATCTGACTTTACTAAACAGTGTATGTCCGAATCGTCAGTGAAAAAATATTGAAAATAAAATAAGTAAGTACCTATTTGTACTGATAAAAAATAAGTGGTGTATAAAACGTCTGTAGCTAGTGTACCCCAAAAAAGGACTAGTCCTACGGGGCATTTGTTGTAAAAGCTAAAGTCAAGAGATCAAGAGAACCATAGGCCATGACTCCATCAAACCATCTGCCATTTTGCAACACATCTAAGCACCTAAATAAAAATACAGGTAGACCTCAAGACGCCGCGCCGCGCCGCCTCACAAGTAATAAAAACATTAACAAAAAACATAAAGTAAAGGTGTTGCGAAAGCTATCGGTATCTTCAAAGCTAAACCAACAGTTAAACATAATGTTAGTTAAAATGTTTTTACTGCATCTTGCCGTAATCTATGAAGAAAGTATTTTATGGTGTTGCAAGTTATTAAACCTTCTTTGATGTGATACCTTTTGCAATGTGAATATTTGCCGTTAGGTTGGCCGTGCCGTAAATGCTGTTTTATTTATTTATTTGGTTATTGCGTCACAATTTTTTTTAAGTTGTGTTTTCTATTTTATGTTATGCGTGGAATGTTATGTCATTGGTAAGTGTTAGCACATTAATTGTGCGTACAGCTAAGGAGTGGATTTCCCTGCCGAAGTCTGTGTTTCCTCATAGCTACTTAGTGGTTTTTAAGTCAATCTATCAGGTGAGATAGTGGTCAAACGCGAGCCTATCAATAATAATAAAAAAATTGGTCAAGTGCAAGTCGGACTCGCGTACTGAGGGTTCCGTACAAACTTACCTATGTAAACAGTCCAATTCCTGAATGGAGTCTCGAAAATATAGTCAAGCCGTCGGTGGCGTGTAGTGTTCCACGTACGCCTCAAGGACATGTCAGCAACCATAGGGGTCCAGCAGGGTCGAAGCCTACTGGGGCCATAGGTAATGCGAAAGAGATCCCCGGGGCCCTGGAACAATGGCAACGAAGGAATAAGAGTGGGTTTTTGGTCAGTAAAAGTCTGACACGCCCTCGCGCTCCGCCCAAGAGCAAGGGATGTCATTAGATGATTTTCCCACCTAAAAAAAATCCCCAAAAAAGGGGGGTCGGTATTAAAATCTTTACTTATTATAAAACAAAGTCTCCCATCGCGTCTATGTCTGTATGTTCGCGATATACTTTAAAAAATACCAAACGAACGCTTGTAGAGTATCTAAATTGGGTAATAATTTAAGGAATTTATCACGAGTAGGGATACTTGAACGTAGTGCACTCCGGATAATCAGCTCTGCTTCATGTATATATGTAGGTAAATAACCTAATACTAAACAACTATTCTAAATAAACTAACTTTTCTACCGTACACTCTTAATAAGGTTCAGTTGAAAACCAGCGTCAGGCAACTACCACGAAGTTGTCTGGCATTTTTGCTGAACTGGACCTATTTGGTGCAGGCGCGAGACACACAATGTTAGTTATTTTATTTTCTTATTTTTTTTATCTTAAGTGTTTACATGTTGTTTCTGCATTGTGTGTATCTCTGTACGTGTGCCAAATAAATATTTTTCTTTCTTTCTTTCTTTCTTTTTTTTCTTTCTCTGGATTACTGATTTTTTATTTTATCATAGCATGGGCTCATAAATAACTACTACCTATATATATTTTATACTCGTATAAAAGCGAAATACCACTCACTGATTAATCACGAAATCTCAGAAACTATAACACCTACAAACTTGAAATTTGGCAGGTGGATTCCTTATAAGGTGTAGACATCCGCTAAGAACGCATTTTACGAAACTTCACCCCTAAGGGGGTAAAACGGGGTTCGGAAGTTTGTATGGAGAAATCGAATTTTACGCCGGCGAAGTCACTGGGCAGAAGCTAGTAATAATATAATACGTGCCAATACAAAGGAAACAGACAACTAACATGATAAAAAGTACTTCTTTTTATACCCACAGCTCTACTTAGCCGTTAAGTGAAAATGTGTAATCACATAGGTTTCAACCTAAAGATGTTACCGAACCAGTATGCCAGGACTTACGGCAGCGCATCCGCCAAGTTTCAGAAAAAGCGGGTAGATAATGATAATTATAAAGCTGAGGTTAATACTCGTATAAAGCCTATTGAGAGTGGTTTAGGTGTTTTTGCAAAGGAACCGTTCCAAGCTATCTAAGATATAGAAAGTGAGCCTTCTCGTATGTCGATGATGATAAACTAAATAGAAATTATATTAAGTTAGCTTTAAGATTACGCTCTGGACACTTTCCATCGGCAAAATTTGGATATCTTATGGGAAAAATTACGTCACCCAATTGTGTATTATGCAACCAAATTGAAGATATTCTCCACTTGCTGATGGATTGTATAAGAAACAAAGATGAGAGAGAATCATTAATCAAAGGGTTTAAACTAATTTTTTAGATGTTGGATTAGTACAAACTATTTTGGCAAGTCCTAAATCGCTGTTGGCAAAAAGACTAAGTAGTTTAGCAAAGATAACTGATTGATGATTCTCTCTTACTCAAAGTAATTATTTAGTTAGTGTAACTAGAACTAAGAGGTTACAATGGGGTTGGCGTATCCTTATCTAGTGGATAAAAACCCCGAATTCAATAAATCGAAAAAAAAAAATCTATTTAATATAATGGCAAATGGGTTTTTATAGATCTTCATTAAGAATAAGAAGCTATATCATGAAGGTTGGCAAAGCTGTTTAGTACGCTTAGTCAAATCAAAGCCTTTTTTATTTTATTTTTCAGTGGGAAATCTTAAAATGACTCCTCATTCTTTAGGTGGAACCAGACTCATCTGTGCTACTTCAGTTCCCTATTGCGTTCCAGGGTAAGTTTTTATTAATAATGTTTTTGAAGGCTTGTAAAAGAACTTTTAAAAAGAAAAAAATACAGGTTCATCACTAGAAGTAACCGACTCGCAAGAACTTCAAGCGATAAAACTTGGCAACGAAGTTTCCACACTTTTATCAGCGAATCAAACTGCGATGTCACAGAACTTGGCTCGAACTCTGCCATTAAGTTTGTGAGCGAATAGAAATTAACTCATTTATAACTGATCATTTGGCGGCGTCGAGGAACATGAGAACAAGGATGTCCATAGGGTTGTATAATTAAATGTTGTGGAGTAAACAGCTGTATTATCTTTAATTAATCTAAAAATGTTTTTTTTTTAATGGTTTATTCAAGAAAATTTACGTACATATATTCACATATCTTCTACCAAACTGCAGAACAGTTTGTCGGCAGTGTTCTCGTGGGTAGTCTTCTTGATTAACTAATTGACAAAGACAGTAAAAACATTATACTAGTAGTGTAGTGAGAAGTAAATATGTATGGGCACTCGCCCGCCAGGCCAGCATGAACAGCACTGGTAGTACAAATCAATCGTTCGAACGGCGCCGCCGCCATCGCCACACCTCGCCCGCCGGAGGGAGACAGGCAATAGCGCCCCTAGCCAAGTTACGATCGTTTCGTTTGCGTCGAACGCCTCGAGTAGACCACGCCTCCGATTCCTTTATTCTGACGTCATCTCAACGCTCAGTCACGTGGTCAAAACAAAGGAATCGGAGGCGTGGCCTACTTGAGGCGTTCGTTCGACGCAAAGAAAACGATCGTAACTTGGCTAGGGGGGCTGGTCCGATTGCTAAAATTATTCATCGATAGAAAACTGCATTATTTCTGAGTGACATAGGCTATATTTTATGTACTTACGCAGGCGAAGCGAAACGATCGTAACTTGGCTAGGGGGGCTGATCGGACCAACGTATTGGGCTGCGTCCGCGAGGACTTTTCCCATCCACTTTACCGGTCACAATGAGCCTTTCGAGGTTGCCACCGTGGAGCGAGGAGTGTTAGATATTTACTGACTAAAAGCCACCTGTGTCCTTCAGTGGTGGAGCGAGAAGGAGTGTTAGACTTATACTGACGAAAAGCCAACTGTGTCCTTTAATGTTGGAGCGAGAAGGAGTGTTAGACTTATACTGACGAAAAGCCAACTGTGTCCTTTAATGTTGGAGCGAGAAGGAGTGTTAGACTTATACTGACGAAAAGCCAACTGTGTCCTTTAATGTTGGAGCGAGAAGGAGTGTTAGACTTATACTGACGAAAAGCCAACTGTGTCTTTCAGAGGTGGAGCGAGAAGGAGCGTTAGACTTATACTGACGAAAAGCCAACTGTGTCTTTCAGAGGTGGAGCGAGGAGTGTTAGACTTATACTGACGAAAAGCCAACTGTGTCTTTCAGAGGTGGAGCGAGAAGGAGCGTTAGACTTATACTGACGAAAAGCCAACTGTGTCTTTCAGAGGTGGAGCGAGGAGTGTTAGACTTATACTGACTAAAAGCCACCTGTGTCCTTTAATGTTGGAGCGAGAAGGAGTGTTAGACTTTTACTGACTAAAAGCCACCTGTGTCCCTCAGTGAGTGGTGGTGCGAGAAGGAGGGTTTGGCTTTTACTGACTAAAAGCCACCTGTGTCCCTCAGTGGTGGAGCGAGAAGGAGGGTTAGGCTTTTACTGACTAAAAGCCACCTGTGTCCCTCAGTGGTGGAGCGAGAAGGAGGGTTAGGCTTTTACTGACTAAAAGCCACCTGTGTCCCTCAGTGGTGGAGCGAGAAGGAGGGTTAGGCTTTTACTGACTAAAAGCCACCTGTGTCCCTCAGTGAGTGGTGGTGCGAGAAGGAGGGTTTGGCTTTTACTGACTAAAAGCCACCTGTATCCCTCAGTGGTGGTGCGAGAAGGAGGGTTTGGCTTTTACTGACTAAAAGCCACCTGTATCCCTCAGTGGTGGAGCGAGAAGGAGGGTTAGGCTTTTACTGACTAAAAGCCACCTGTATCCCTCAGTGGTGGAGCGAGAAGGAGGGTTAGGCTTTTACTGACTAAAAGCCACCTGTATCCTTCAGTTATCATCATCATTTCAGGCGAAAGACATCGACTGTTTGACATAGGCCTCCCTCAAGTGTCGCCACAATGAACGGTCCTGTGCGTCTTGCATCCATCGGATTCCCACAACCTTTACCAGGTCGTCGGTCCACCTTGTAGGAGGCCTTCCAACACTGCGTCTTCTGGTACGTGGTCGCCACTCCAGAACCTTTCGGTACCATAGGCCATCTGTTCTGCAGCAATGTGCCCTGTCCATTGCCACTTTAGTTAGTGTGTCCTTCAGTGGTGGAGCGAGAAGGAGTGTTAGACTTATACTGACTAAAAACCACTTGTGTTCTTAAATTGCATTTTCCGTCCCAGGACCATGTTATCTATCCAAAATCCCCGTGGCCACGTTGGCAGCCCTAACGTTACAGAAACTAGAACAATAAAATGTCTTATTAGTGCAGTACGAGAGGAACTAAATGAGTTCAAACCTGTCCTTACGATTTCAATTATGAGGTGGCTCGTAAAACTAGTGAGAAAAGTTGGCGTCGCTTGGAATTACATGCGCTTCTAAGATGGGAGATTAATCCGAAGTTGATTTGGTTTTCTGTAGAAATTCATTTAGTAATGTAAATTATACACCACAAATTTTTAATTAGTATAAATACTTAAAGGACTTACTAAAAAAGGTCTTATTATTATTTAAGTAAAGTCTCAATAAATAATATTCATAAACAGCAAAGTTATTAGCGTTTCTTTATGTCCCAAAATGACACTCAATTTATGGAAATATTGAAAAGGCTATATAAATGAATAAATGACGTACGAGTAGTATTTTCTAGTAGCAATTGTTATGAATGATTGATTCTATTATGAATTTACCAATTATGACAAATTTTCGTAGACAATTTTAGGATTTCGTTTTTTTTTTTACTGTTGACAACAAAAATATGATAAGTTACGCGTACGGATAGAGCCCCATTTTTTTTTGTACTAATTAAAAACTAAGGGTGTAGATATAAAGAGTTTCTAAATACTTTAGTTCTTACTAGTACTTTACCATTGGCTTCATTCTAAAAAATATTTTCGTAAAAACTTTAACATCCTTTAAACCATCAGAAATCAGAAATCAGAAATATTTTATTTGTGATACATAGGTAGGTACAGTGGTTGGACATGTTTAAGGTTAATGTGCGCTATGATCAGCCCATTGTAGGCATACAAAAATAATTAATTACAATTTTTACATGCAAATAAAGAGCTTACTCGTACTAAAATACAAATTAACTACATAAATGATTGTATATATTTGATTACTATAGGAACAAAAGTCAAAATAATTTGTTAGGTAAATGTCAAAATAATTTGTTATATAAATGTTAAAATAATGTGTTAGAAAAATGTCAAAATAATTTGTAAGGTAAATGTCAAAAATAATTCAGATTTAAATAATTAATTATGATTTGTGATTACAATATAGTCAAAGAAGCAAATAACATTACAAAAATTACACTTACATGTCAAAATTTATCTGATAAAAAATCCGATACACTATAATAACATTTTTGACAAAGCAAACTTCTCAGTTTTTGTTTAAATAAGTTAATGTGTAGATTTTTTAGCTCTTTTGGCAATTTATTAAATACAACTGTTGCCATGTGAAAGATACTTTTATACATCAAGGCAGTATTCGCTTTTGGAACGCACAGACGACTTTCGTCCCTTTGGGTTCGATTGAAAGCTATAGATGCTAAAGTAAATAAATGGGGATTTTGTTTAACAAAAGCTGCTACTTCAAATATGTACAGTGACGGTAATGGAAGGATACCATGCTTTTTAAAGAAAGGCACACAGCTCTCCGTTGATTTTAAACCAAACATAGCCCGAATGCATCGCTTCTGTGCCTTAAAAACGAGATCCTTGTCGGTGGAATTCCCCCAAAAAATTATGCCATATCTGAGAACAGATGCCACTAGCCCATGATACGCAATTAAAAGGGCACTGGAGTTTATTTTGCTTGCAAGTGTATGTAAGGCATAGGCAGATTTACTAACTCGCTTGCGTAGTTGTTGAATATGCGGTTTCCAGGTCATTTTGTCATCAATATATAAGCCTAAAAATTTATAATTGTCTACTTCTTCTATTGTTTGCATGTCAAAATTTACATTTAGGTTATTTGGTGCTGGTAAGCGCTGTCTAAAGTACATTAATTTAGTTTTACTTAAGTTGGCTTTCAAATTATTAATATTAAGCCAATCCATAACAGAGCTCAATGTGTTATTTATGTCATCTTCAAAAGTATTTATGTCTTTACATTTTATAGTTACTGTACTGTCATCCGCAAAAAGAGCTATAGGATTGTTAGTGGCATTGGGTAAGTCATTAATGTACAATATAAAAAGTGGTGGCCCCAAAACGGTTCCTTGAGGAACACCATAGTTTAGTTGACGTTCACATGATCTAAAGGTTTCTTCTTTTTTTGTTAGGATATTCACTCTAGTCAATTCAGTGTATTGGTGACGGCCTTTGAGGTATGATTCAAATAATTTCAGAACATTACCTCTTATTCCATATTCATTAAGTTTGCCAACCAATATATCATGTTCAACATAATCAAAAGCCTGTGTCATATCCATGAAGATAGAGCAGACAGGTATTCTTTTGTCAACATTAACCATAACAAAATCAAGAAAGTCATATATATAAGCCATATTTATAGATTTATTGTGTCTAAAACCTTTTTGTTCTTTTGCTAGAATATTGTTATTTTCTAAATAGTTATTAAGTTCTTTGTAAATATATTTTTCAAATATTTTTGAAATAACTGGAACTAAGGCAATAGGTCTATAGTTTTCTAGACATTCTCTATTATCTTTTTTGAAAATTGGCTTTATGATAGAAGTTTTTAATTTGTCAGGGTAGATTCCAGCTTCAATACATAAATTTATCAGATAGGAAAGATGGGCAGAAATATTCATAGCTATATATTTCAAGACTTTAGTTGATATGCCATCATAACCGACACTATTCGTATTTTTTAAGCTCTTGATAATCTGCAGTACATCATATGGCAAGCATGGTTTTAAAAACATAGACTTTTGCTTAGACGACATATAAAATTTATACTGCATATTGAGTGAATCATCCTTAGGTACTATTTTATCGATGAAATAATTATTAAAAGCATTAGATATTTCACAAGGGTCAGTAATTGTTTTGTCATTTATTTTAATGCTAGTTATAGTATCACTTGGTAAATTTTGTTTAGGTTCGTTTATAATTTTCCATGCCGATCTACTTTTATTATCCGACGTGTTAATTAAATGATTATTTTGTGCGCGCTGGGTTAATTTTATTACTTTTTTGTATCTTTTCGAAAATTGTATCAGTTTAGTTTTATTTAACTTGCTCGGTTTTTTTCTGTATTGCCATAAAAGGTTACGTTTTTTAATACTACAGGCCTTGATCCCTCGCGTTATCCAGTTAGCTTTACGGTGATTATTAATAGTGATATATTTAAATGGAAAGCAAAGATCATAAAATAACTTAAACAAATCAATGAAAGCATTGTAGGCCATATTCGGATCAGAGGCTGAGTACATTTCCGAAAAAGATAATTTCTCTATACAAGTTCTAAACTTCTTAAGATTTTCCTCACAATAATCTCTACGTTTAATTTTCCAACTTTTTATCAGGCACACCTTTTTGACCTGACACCTCAATATCTGAGCAGTGTGATCAGATAATGCAAAGTCAATAACTTCTGCTTTACATTTATTGTGGTAGTTGTGAGCAAAATTGTCTATACATGTCTTGCTGATTTTTCTGGTAGGTTCGGTTATCTTAAGCCTTAAGTTATAATTAAGAAGTAAACATTCAAATTCAGATGTAATATTATTTTGTTTTAAAATGTTAATATTAAAATCCCCAGCTATCACAATATTATGCTTATTATAGGTTCTATTTACATATTTGAGCATCTTGTCTAATCTTTCGAAGAAAATACTTAGGTTACTAGCAACCGGAACCCTATACAAACAGATAATAATTACTTTGTAGTCTACTAGTTCTATGGCTGAGCATTCAAAAGTTGAGCACTCAGTGAATAACATCGACTTTGGAATCGCTTTCCAATGATGACCCTTCTTCACGTAGATACACGACCCACCTCTGTTGGAATTACTTCTGCTAAAGTAGGCAGCTATGCAAAAATTGGGTATGACACATATATCTTCATGGCCCGACATCATAAAATGTTCAGTCAGACAAATAACATCAATATCAGTATTTCTATCCGATAATTCTTGCAAGCAGATTGTTAATGCATCGGACTTGCTCCTCAAACCTGCAATGTTTTGGTGCAGTATGGTGATGTATTTATGACCGAAAAAGCTTTTGCGGAGTAGGTTCTGGGGTGTTATTTTGACTCGGTGACATTTCCTTGTTTAGGTCAACTCCATGTTTACAACTAGTGATGGAGGATTCTATATATGCAATCATTCTAAAAACATCCTTGAACAATAACTGCATTCCGGAACTATTTATCGAGCCAGTGCGTCTGTCGAACATCGTATCGTCATATCTCAAATTCTCGTTGCTATCCAAAAAGTATGCATGTTCGTGAGTAATTGTATCCAAATATAATAAATTGTTGAAAGTTTCTACTCTTGAGTTGTACAAGTAGTTATTTGTAAAGAATTTGTACGTAGGGGTGCAAATAATTATGTTAGTGTTTGTGATTTCTTGCAGGACTTGTCTTATCTTTAATATACTGTCTAAATATCTATTTGTGACTTTAAAGTCCTCTTCACCAAGTAGAATAATGCAGAAGTCCAGTGAGGTAAAATTCGCTAACTTTTCTTTAATGCCTTTCAGCAGAACTTGTATACTACCATGGGGTGTGATGTAGTGACAAAGTTCAAATTTCTCAAAAATGTTTTCTGCAATGTATAGCAAGTTATTTTTGTTGTCTGTGCTTATAATACATATTTTGTTGCGTTTTGAATCATTTTCGACTGTATTCTCTCTTTGTAGTGTCGGTTTATAAATGTTATTTATCTTCGATTTCGGTGTTTCTGTTTGAGTTTGTTTATTGTTTTTATTGTTACTAATTTTGTTCTTTTTTGAGCTGGACGACTTCAGTTTGGCGGGTGTTAAAGTTACTTTCTTATAAAGATCATTATTTTTACTCAATTTATCGTTTATAGACCTGAGATTACTATTTTCTAAAGACAAAGATTCAATTTCCGAGTGAGCGCTCTGTAGTTCTAATGTAAGATGAGTAATTTGTTCACGTAGTTTCTTAATTAAATCGTCTTCATCATCGGACATTTCTGGTACACTGGTAACGGTCTCATTCAATGTTGGTGTAGGACCTATTACCTCGCTGTCGTTTAATATTGAATCCGACTTTGTCCTTATACGGCGAAATGTGATATTATCCAGGAAATTCATGTTGGATTATCACACGATACTCGAAAAGTTTGAAGTAAACTTTAAAAAGTGAATCGGTTTCTCTGGGGATCGAACTCGAGACACGCCGTCTACACAATATTGCAGGCACGACCACGGCCGCGAGACCAACCGTGTTGTTACAAACTTAGGCGAAATAGTGATCCACATTCATCGTATGAATTTAAATTTATTAAAAAGACGTTGTGATGATTCATGCAATAGTTATTTTTACACTTTTTTTTCACAAAAACAGTTTTTTTGTCACGGTTGTGTTCAGAATAACTCCACTATTTGGTTTTAAATTACACTTTTCACCATCCCAACAGACACTCAAATTTATTTGAAAAAGAAGTTTATGAATGTTGTTATTGTTTATTTTTTTGCTATTTTGCTACAATTAAAGGTGATTGGTCTGTTTTATTACAACTGTTTTAACACCTTAACGATTGTCACTTTAATGTATTTAACACTTTAATGTTCAACTCATTTACTAGTTGTTTGATCTACTTTGTAAAAAATTTTTATTCATGAAAAAAAAAAACAGTGATTTTGTCCAAAAAGTTTACATCTTTCACAGGAGATAACACTTGTTCTTATAGTTAATATCGTACTGTATAGATTTAAGTAGACTTAATCACAAATTAACACTTTAGTCTTTTTTTAACTAAAATAATATACGGAGCTCATTTACTTTGATGTTCGCTTGTCGACAGCGCCATCTCAGTGAGTCATATTAGAGGGTAGTTTTGAAAAACTAACAATGATAGTCTTTATTATCCATTTGCTTTTGCCCACGTACATAAAATATAGCCTATGTCACTCAGGAATAAAGCAGCTTTCTATCGCTGAAAAAATTTTAGCAATCGGACCAGTACTTTCAGAGATTACCTCTTACAAACAAAAAAACAAGCTTTATTTATTTATTTATTATATTCTTTATACACCACATAAACAAAAATACAGGACAAACAAAATAAGTGTACAATGGGCGGCCTTATCGCACAAGGCAATACCTATTACCTATTTATAATACTAGCTTTTGCCCGTTGACTTCGCCCGCATACATAAAATATAGCCTATGTCACTCAGGAATAAAGCAGCTTTCTATTAGAGAAAAAAAATTTGCAATCGGACCAGTACTTTCAGAGATTACCTCCTACAAACAAAAAAAACAAACTTTACCTTTTTATAATATTTATTTAAACTTCATGTACAGTAGTGGTACATAGGCGGTACTTAATGCAACAAGGCATTCTCTACCAGTCAACCTTTGGGTTAAAAAAAACAACACTGTGGTAGGTTTGCACAATAAACAAATCCAGTATTAGTGTAGATTAGTGAAGATAATAATCCTGTAATGTTGCAACAAGTAAACAAATAAGTGAAACCCTGACTCCTGAGCTAGGTTAGGTGCCTGTATTTCAGGAGTCAGTGACTTCTTCCATTTTCATTCTAGCATTGAAATAATTATAGACATTAATTTTATGAATACAAAAGTTGCAAATCCACGATAGTCATTCAATTCAGAATATTGATCAGAATGTTGAGCTGTGAAAAAGACTGATGAAAAAAGATTGCATGTAGCGGAGATGAGAATGTTGAGATGGATGTGTGGTGTGACGAGAATAGATAAAGTGAAAATGAGTATATTAGAGGAAGTTTGAAAGTGGCGCTAATGACTGAAAAGTTGAAGGGGAATCGTTTGTCTTGGTATGGTCATGTAAAGAGGAGGGATGAAACGCATGTTGCTAAAAGAGTTATGAGAAGACATGTGGATGGATGGAGAGGGAGAGGGAGGCCAAATAAAAGATGGATGGATTGTGTGATGTTAGTGATAGTATGACGAGTGACAGGGCAGAATGGAAGAAAAAAACGTGTTGCGCTGACCCCGAGTAACACGGGACAAGGGCAGGAAGATGATGATGATAGTCATTCAATTAGAATATAAATTCTAAAAATAACATAAATATCTAAATAGATATAAAGATATTATAGATATATAGAGTTTATAATTACTTTAGTATTACTATTTTTCGACTTGACGATCGAAAGCAAAGGGCCACTGAAGTTGGGTTTTAAACAATAAAAGTCTAACACTCCGGCCGAGTTTCTGAATTGAGTAACGTTAAAGAGTAAAGGCGAATTACTGAATTGAGTATTTTCAGTTAAGTACGTATCAAACCATACTTAAATTCCAAATTTTGACAAGATTTTATGGTAGAATTTGAGAAATACTCATAAAGTTGAGTATTTCTCAAACTATATTTTGCTTAAAGCAGAAATCAGAGTTACAATCGGGTTTCTGGATTGAGCATTTTGAGTTAAGATCGTCTCAAACCCTACTTTAGCGCCAAATTTTTACAGGTTTTCATTCTAAAGTAGAGCTTGAGAAATACTCCAACTTCAAATGCTCAAAACAGAAATCGGGAATATTTTGACAAGATTTCAGGGGAAAGTAGAGTTTGAGAAATACTCAAGTTCAAATGTCTAAATCAGAAATTAGGGGTCGTCTCTTTCCACCCAAAGTGGAAGTGGGAATCATTTGATGATTACCTACCCACCCAAAAAAAAGTTACAAAAAAAAAATGACGACACAGCTCTAGGGTCTCTCTCACAGGCCTTCTCACAGACAAAAAAGAGAATTAGGCAAGGCAACGTACTCAACGTTACAGATACAGAACATTGGCCCTAGATCCTTCCTAGAATGTACGAAGCAAATGGACCCCAACTAGCACAATCTAGGGGCCTATTCATTTATTACGTAAGACGATTTTTTACTAGTTTTTGACCACCTAGCCCTAAATAAGAAAAAAATAAATGAGTGATTCTTTATTTATTTAATTAAAATTCATGTGCAGTGCTGGTACATAGGCGGACTTAATGCCACAAGGCATTCTCTACCAGTCAACCATTGGGTTAAAAAAGACAACACTGAAGCCGAGAGAGTGTCTCATTAATTTTCTGGCCTAGTTTTTTCTTTACAAATTGATATTTTTATTTGCATATTAGCTTTCCCCGATCACTAAATGTATCAAAGGCACTCATTTGCGCCCAGTGTCTTACGACACAAAATAGATAGGTACGAAAAATAGGTCAGATGAATGAGACGTTCTCTCGGTTTCAAAGAATCACGCAGTGGAAAATCGTTTATCTATATGCATCCGAGCGCACATCAGCACTCGCGCGGTAGCCCGCATATTTTCAAATCATAACTTTGCGTATGTTTGTGATCTTACGTAAGACCTATCAAAACTCCTTCCCACCCCTTTGTAAAAACCGTAGGGGCGAAGCCTACTGGGGCCAATGATCTGATTCTGAAAGGAAGAGGCCTGGTATGAAAGGCAGCGAAAGAACAGGAATGGGTTTTTAATCAGTAAAAGTCTGACACACCATCTCGTTTTGCCCATGAGCGGGGATGCCATTGGATGATTTTCCAACCGAAAAAAAAACCCTTGTAAGAAAAAATAAGATATGGTCTCCTCCCTCCCTAAATCGTCTCACGTAATAAATGAATGTCCCCTAGATAGGACAAGCGTCCACACTTGAACCCGTAACGCCGCTGAGAAAGTTGTTACTAATCCACACTTCGTTTGAACTACTTCGAGTGCTTCCTAACTCTATGATTGGTTGTTGACATTGATCCGCGCGTTAGTACTATATGTTTTGAATACGAGGAAATTCAATAATGTATTGTTCTTGAAAGAAAGCAGTTGTGAATTGAATGTGGCGTACCTATCATTGATTTTGATTGCATGCGGGCTGTAAATTGTGACTGGCGAGATCTTGATATGACTAGTGCTGGCTTCGAGTTTTATGCTCAAAAGTTCAAAGTATTAGCATGTATAGGCAATTTTAAAATGTCAAGAAATCGATCAGTTAGAAAGATGAAGCTGAAGCTAATGGCACATTTTAAAGCGTAGGTCTCTATGAAGATGTCAACAAACCGTAGGGGCCCAGCAAGGTCGAAGCCTACTGGGGCCATGGGTTCGCTTCTGAAAGGAAAATCTAAAAGAAGGAAAATAGGGGTGGGTTTTAGATACTGTCTAAAGTCTGACACGCCCTTCCGCTCTGCCGGAGAAGTCAATTAATGTTGTTCCACCTAAAAAAAGGTCTCTAGGGAGATGGAGAAGAACGTACAAGAATAACATTGAAACTTAATAAAATAAAAGACCTGTTTGACCTGAAGATCTGTCTAATCTAACCGCTTGTAGCCGAATACTCGTACATGGAGCGACTGTCTATCAGATAGATCTCTTCAACGCACTGGGCAACATGATACTCCTTGTATAAACTGATGGTTAGACTCTCTGGCGTCTGACTACCTGAAAAGACTGTCAAAGGTCTACGAATGTCAATCGGGATCAAAGGTCTTACGAGTTTTCCGAGGCACGGGGTGTCATTAATGTCCTAGATAAAATAGCATATTAAATGTAAAAGTTACATAGAAACTTGCCCGGTTTGGAACACACAATCTCATGCATGAAAGGTGTCTTTAAGATTTTTTATTTTTATTTTTTATTAATTCATATAAACCAGTGCTTGACTGCGATCCCACCTGATGGTAAGCAGCGATGCAATCATTGATGGTGAGGTGCACTAGTTTATTAAGAGCCTATTCACTCTAGCCTTGAAGACACCTAAATTATAGTTGGACGGGAAGACCGCAGCAGGCAAATTGTTCCAGTCCTTCGATGTACGCGGTATAAACGACGAAGCGAAACGCTTAGTCCGGACCGTTGAAGTTTCAACAACATAAGGGTGGATACTCGCCGTACGTCGGATTGTCCGATGGTAGAAAGGAGATGGCGGAATCAAGTCATGCAATTCCAGATTGGACCATTACGACACTTGAAAAAAAAACTACAAGAGACTATACTCAGGTTATTAAACCTGCACTACTTTTGAAACTTCCAGAAGTCAATTTGCAGAGAGTTAGGGGAGATATAGAGAACAAAATAATGAAAATTGATGATATCTCGTACAGTTAATGCGTGTTCATATTCGCTAACTGAAATACCAGGTTCCCATAGTTACAATTTATGAGGAACTATTTTAAAAGGTTAGACCGAAAATTTAGATACTATTGTTGAACAAATTAATGCCATTTGTTTATTTATATACCTACCTACTAGCTGACCCGGCAAATGTTGTTCTGCCATAGAAATTATCAAAGAAAAAAAGGGTCTAGGACAATAAAAAATAGCTTACGACCTGTTCTTAGACCTACTAAATATACACAAAAAAATCATATAAATCGGTCAAGTCGTTTCGGATGAGTTCGGTAACACAAGAGATTTTTGTGCATTAGATACAAAGTATTCGAAAGACATTATCACAACACTTTTTTTAATGTGGTACGAACATGTTTTCGATAATAGCAGTCTTACAGATAGGGGAACAACCAAATACATTCTATTCCGAATTTCGATGTTCCGATTTTCAAAATACCTAAGAATAATAATGTCTATTATTAAAAATTGCGAAATTTATTTTAACGAAAGTCATAAATAAATGCTATTTGTTTAGTATCCGATTTGTTAAATAAAAAAATAAATGTACCTACTTAATTCAGTTCTACAGCGCGCTTTTATTTTGGAATTCTATTCGGTACTTTAACAATCAGAATTCGCATTTCTGATGTTTCAAATTACCATAAGTAGGACTTTTTACTATTCGATCTATTGAAACTCAGCATTTTAAGAATAATGAGTAGTTTTAAACGTTAGGAATACTGAAATTATAAAAATAGGTTGAATGATAAGTAGTTCGAATTTGTTATATTACTTTTTTTATTGTTATTGATAGGCTCGCTTTTGACCACTATCTCACCTGATGGTAAGCGATGATGTGACCGACGATGGAGCACGCTTGCCTAGAAGTAACCTATTCACTCTTGACTTAATAATTAAGTAAAAAAAAAAAGTGTTTGGAAATATGAAAATCGGTATTTTGAAATTCGCATTTGTGATTGTCAGAACAAACTTTTTTCTTATTTATGTAGCGTAGGTACTCTAGATATAACTAGTCCTAATAGGTCAATGCCCTAATGACGTACGAGTGCCATCTTTCTACTTATTTAAAAATACTTCTACCATATACGAAGATAGCTATGTTAAAAGAGGAAAAGGTTTTTTGTCAACAAGATGCAGTAGTATTGGATATGGTAGTACCACTATTGCTTTTAAGTAGTTAAGTTAGTTTTCTCTGTAGTCTAGTTTTGAATGTACCTACATACGCCTTCACCGGACATTTCTCGTTTAGCTCCGTTCATCCTGCGTGCTTTCCATAAAGTTTCTCGTCATCATCTTTAGTAATCACAATTTTAATTTTAATTTTATTTATTGAGGGATAACAAACGACTACAACATAAAGCTCATGCATATAAATAACACTAAGTAGGTGGTAATGTTGCAGCCAATTGCATTATCCGCAGATTAAACATAGTTGTAATACATTGTTTGCCACTAGATGGACATTATTGTACAATATATATATTATACACTATAATGCTTGCTCAATATAAAAAAAAATAAAGGAGATGTTTCATTTTTGTATGGGGCTCCGGCCATAACATGTACATTTTAGCGAAGCTGGGAAACTTACCCCTGTATAGAATAAAGTAACATTTTTTTCATAATATCAAATGGTTTTTATGTACAATATAAAAATTAAAAATGTTTGACGTTTGTCCTAAGAGTCAACAGCCATGGTAGGTCGTAGAGATGTCGTTTACTTAACCTATAGAATTGTTTTGTTTTTGTTTATCAGAACTAAACTCATAAATAGTCTTAGATCAGATCTTTCTAATAGAATATTAGACAAAAATGGCTCACAAAGCACGATCAAATCTTTAAATCATTTCTTAAATAAAAAGGGACAAAATTCACCTTCAGCGTTCCGGCGGTTATTTTGAATTCGCTTAGAAACACACTTCAAAAATGGAGACTAAAGATTTTTGTAACGATGAAATGGTCACATTTAATTATGTTTACTCAAAAATATGTATAAGAGAATAATAGTAATTTATTTTTAACACTACAAGAATACACACATTTTTTAATTATTTTCTACGTAACATTGATTTGATGAGACATGATTTCAGAACGAATGAAGTCTGCAAGCAAACGAGACGCCATGTGGATTAAAACATGGCAATAATTGAAAAACTATTATTTTTTGTACACAACAAATCAGGCTCAAATTCACCAGAGAATATTTTTCCCCAATTTGTGGTATTTTTTCCTCTTTTTCGATAAATGTACATCTGATGGCCGAAAATGAAACATCTCCTTTGGTGGAACATTTTCATATAAATAAGTGAAATGAAAAAGAATAAATATATACCTATAATATCAATGACTCAATTGCAATTAAGAAACTTTTTTATAATAATTGTTTTAATCTTAAATTTAGAACATGCAAATATATCAATGTCATTGAAATTCGAGTTGTAAGATTCCGACATTCTATGGATCGGGCAGCGTAAGCTAGAAATTGTTCGGCAAGCATTTAGCGCGAACAAGGTTCCTGCACGAACTTTGCGCACGTTAACTGTTCGAGGCACTGAATAACACAGCCCACTCACTTTATCACTCTAGTATTAGCATAGCATAGCATAGTCGGCCTTATAATGTTCCCACTGTTGGGACTCAGGCCTCCTCTCTAGGAGAGGAAATGGGCTGTAATCCACCACGCGGGCCCAGTGCGGGTTGGTCTAGTATTATAAAGGCGAATATTTGAGTGTATATTTGGATGAAATTTGGCACACGGGTAGGCCATGTTCTGGAAAAGCACATATCTACTTTTTATCCCGGAGAATGTCTACTTGGGATAATTTTGTACATTCATGTGGATGAAGTAGATGTCAGAAAGTAATAAAAAATATAAAAAGCTTTTATTTCCTAAAAACTAGATACAAATTCACAATATTCCAAATATAATAATTGCCATGTGCGATAAGACCGCCCATTGTACACTTATTTTTAATTGTGTTTGTCTTTATTTTTGTTTATGTGGTGTACAATAAAGAATATAATAATAATAATTAATAATAGGGCTTTATCCAGAAAGCGGTACTCCTGGACACGGCTCGTATTGTCAGGAGGTTCCTTTCTCTGGAGCCCTGACCGCCGGTAGCTTGGACCCTGTTCCCGATACCGGTGGGACACTGTTTTTTATATTTTTAAATGTTTTTTATTTATTTTTTATTGAAATATTTAAAAATATAATTTATATGTTAGAATAATGAATAAACGAAATAATAATAACAATATTGTGTAAGGTTGCTCTGATTTATTATACTTAGTAGTAACCTAATAATATAAAACCTCCCTCTCAGGTGAATGCTTCTTCCAAGGATTGCCATTTTCTACGATCTTCAGCTATTTCTAATCATCCATATCCCTATCTATGTAATTCTATTTCCAATGTTTCCATACAACGGTTGTTAAAAAATTATTCCTAATCTAAATGTCACTGGGGGCGATCGGCGGCAGCGATCTCTCGCGCCGGGCCTTGGTACAGGCCATGGTCCGGAACGAGGAGGAGTGGCAGGCAGTCGCCTCCTTCTACGAAGCAGTAATGCTAGCAAAGGAGGCGGCTGATCGCGTGAGGCAACGGTCCTCACGCCCCAACCGCCGCCGGGATTCCGACCCCGATTTCCGGCCACCGTAGGCGCTGGCTTGCGGACGGCGAGCAATGGGTAGCTTGCCGTCCGACCGTCCTGTAACCGACAGCGCGTACTATCGCACACTACACTATCACCCGACACTATCTCCTGCTCCGCCCAAGAGCGGGGGATGTCATAAGATGATTTTCCCACCGAAAAAAAAAATCTAAATGTCACAAAATTTGTTATAAAATAAGTTTTCAATAAAAATATTTTTTTATAACAATCTTCTATTGTGCCATACTATTAGTGCAATGGTACTGATTAAGACGATTCCAAAGACCTCAAACACGATGGTGTTATCTTGTTGCACTCAGTAGTTCCTATGGCCAGTACCCGACTCCATCATCATACTAGCTCCATGGTACCATTTATATACATTGTCATCCAAGTTACATAGGCCTACCAAATTTCAGCCGAATCGGTTAGAGGTAACTGTTTAAAAAATTCATTTGCAAGATTTGCCCTAAACAAACAAATGCAAACAATGATATAATGTTCCCACTTCTGGGATTTAAGCCTCCTCTCTAAGAAAGGGAATTGTTCGTAATCCACCACGCGGGCCTAATACAGGTTGGTGGAAGTCACATGTCTACGAATTTTTGGTTCTAGGACATGCCAGTTTCCTCGGGATGTTTTCCTTTACCATTTTGAGACCAGTCATGATAAAATAAATTACACAAAGTATTGCGCCTGGCTAGGTTTGAACCCGCGACCTACAACTTCTAAACTACTCTAAAACAACATACATACAAACATTACAAGTTATATAAAACCTTGTAAACAAAACTGTTGGTTAGTCAGTTGTAAAATGATATTTTGGCACGAAACTGCGCGGAAATATTTTTTGTAAGAAACAAAAATTTTACGTGTCTTAAAATGTTGGCAACTGCACTGGACATCGTATGACCCTCGCCTAGTTTAAAAGTAAACACTATGATTAAGTTTTTAGCTTTGAGATCAAAACTTGAAATATTAATGGAAGTATTTCCGATTATTCGTTCTCTATTGTCGAGGTCTTATCTCGAGTAATGTTGCAAAATCTAAATCAGAGGGTAAAGACTACACTGATTTAAATGAGCCGGGTCATTGGTCAAAGGATGCGAGTGGTGTAAGAGGTAACATACGAGCCTTTATTTATACATTTCATCAATACATTTACATTTGTGTCGAACAGTTTAATATTGAACAATACGTAACAAACACACCATTTAAAAACCATGGAGCATTTTTATTAGGTTACAACTTGTTTGACATTACGAGCATGGCAGGTGAGAGTTTGTCATGCTCACTCAAATGTCTCGCTGATGGTGGCACGTGATGTTGGGTCATTCAGTTCCCTTCAAAATGGTTGAACTGAGTGGGGCTGATGCACGCGTCATGCTCGTGAACGGGTGCCGTCAGTTGAGACTAGTCATTTCTTAGCTGCCAGTGGCTTAATTCAATTTCTACTTTTAAATTAGTTTTTTTTTTAATTATCATTACTTATCTACATTGTGCTCACATATTAGAAGCGACAAGAAATATGTAACCAAGATTTATGTAACTCATAATATGATTTAAAAGAGTGTCCATGGAGTTTCTTGCACGTTCTTCTCTTTGGAACGTGCAATTTAGCTTCACTTTATTTTTTTGACTGACCGACATTTTGACTATTCAAAAGTGCCTGTAATTGGTCTATTTGAAATAAACGTTTCTGATTTTCATAATACTAAAAATAAAAAAAATAAACAGTTTATTTAGAAATGCTGGTGTAGTAAATTGCCAGAGCCCGAGTGACGAATATTTAAGATTTATCTACGCTTTGCTCACAAAGAAGAGTCACATGGGTTTTTTGGACTTCCTCACTTGCATATGGCAGTCCTGAACTATGATATAGTTTTTTTTAAGGTGGTAAATCATCCAATAACATCTCCTGCCCTTGGGCGGGGTGGGAGAGCGTGTCAGACTTTTACTGACTAAAATCCACTTCTGTTCCTTCTTTGCCCTCGTTCCAGGGCCCCGGGGTTCTCTTTCGAATCACCCATGGCCCCAGTAGGTTTCGACCCTGCTGGGCCCCTACGGTTGCTGACATCTCCTTGAAGCGCGCGTGGAATACTACGCGCCGTCGACGACTTGGGCTCGGTCCGGACAATTACCGGACGGTCGACGGCGAGCTACCTATTACTCGGCGTCCGCAAGCCCGTGCCTACGGCGCGGCCGGTAATCGGGATCGGAATCCCGGCGCGGGGGGCTGGGAACTATGATTTAGTTTCGTACCGCTCTGGAAGTTATGTTTAAGCTTCTGTTGAAAATTCAAATAAAATGGATCCACTTAATAATGACCACGTGTCATTTATTGAAGATTATTTTTATTTAGGAAACGAATGTAAATAGATAAAAGATCCTAAAAGGATAAGTTCTTTTTAAGACTATAATTAATACAGGTGACTTTGTATTACTCACTTCCGAATCGTTTCCGATTGCAGTGGACCTTTGCACTGATTCATAATAACACTTAATAAAACACGCTATTTGCATAAAAAGAGAGTTCATAATCATGTGCGTCGGATCACGATGACGTTACATCATTTTAGTGCATTACTCCAAGCTCCAAAGGTCAATTTAAAGAGGAATTTGAGCTCTATGCCATCGGAATTAGAATTAATATCGCCTGCTACTATAATTACAGCTATTGACTCATGCTTGGCATCCTATTCAATGGGATTCCCAAAATTTTTGTTACTGTGTAGAAAAGGTGTGCATTTCTTACGGTTTTGTAACGGGATAAATACAGGAATAGGCAGGAACCAGCCGTGTTTGAAATGGAAACGCTTATAGAAATGAATTGCAGATAAATTGTTAAAACCCTTTCTATGTTTTTAAAATACATTCTTGAAGTAACAGGCGGCATCGTCGCTGATGTTAAAGGACCTATCTTTATGCGCAGCAACCTGTTTGACCAGCGATATGAGTAGGGAATTTACCACTATTTTGGAATTATTGGAAGAAACCAGCGATCGTATTCACTCGGCTCATTGTAACTATATTCAGAGACATTTTATTGAAATAGGTACACTACAGTTAGAAGCTTGTCTGCGAATGGACTTTTTAGTGTTCAAACGCAAACTCAAAGCATATCAAGCAGGCACTTTTGAATTTTAAAGGTCAGTCAGTCACAATATAGTTGAAGTTATTTTTCCCATCAGAGGAATTCACTGATAAGAATAAGGAAGATGGTTAGAAATTAAAACGAGTCAATAAAGATAGTCATCGGAATAATGATGATAATAATATGAATGATAAGGTATACGAGGTTTCTGAGATAATAATCGGTACATTATATGCCCACATTGTTCTAATTAAAACAATATATAGATAGTGAAGACTGATGTAAATCTCTGATATTCCTGTTAACCTTTCACCTATGAATTTATTTTAATAGATATGTTTACATTGAGTTCAATGAGATAAAAAATTACTGATGTATTCTGATACACAATCAAGATGCGTTTAATTAATAAATGTGGAAAGGTTACTACTTGATTTTATATATTGTAACTGTCCGTGATTATAATCATAGTCTACAATTTGGTAATTGACTTAATATTTTTTAATTACCTTTAACCAAAATCAGAAACAGAAAGAATTTATCCAATCCGTTCAATATTACGTGAGTTAGAAACCTTTTAAATCTGATGAAAGGAGATAATGTCAAGTAACAGAATAAGGACGAACTGACTGAAATGTGACGTCACCGATATTAAGTTACGTGTGTACAAAAGAGATAGCGTTTCCCACCACGCCTCCAATCTTCCTTATACCAGTATTTGAAATGCTAATTGCTACTTAATTTAACAACCAATTTTGATGCTGATAACATTTAAGTGTTATTAATTGTTGTTTGGTATAAAATATTGTACAATAATAAAGACAAGATAATACACAATTCTTAATGCGAAACAGTGAGTAACATAAATGTATGTGTGCTACCAAAAAAAAGATACAACTCATATGAAAGAGGTGATTGGCTACAGAAAACTGATGACGGTTATCTCTGATAATCAAAAACGCAGCAAATTTATTTATAATAAGCACACCAACAGCACAGTCACTTACAATTCAAATAAACTTACATCTAAAGTTGGCATTTCAGTAACCATGCAAATAACAGGTATGCACGACATTGACAAAATGAATATTAGTGACAAACACAAAATAAAAAGTGTGTCCAGAACACCTAAATCTAGAACACTACAAAGACAAAACACACCGAAATATAAAGACGTACATTATTCGCACTGTTTATATAGGCAGCGTCTGTATGAAGCGAAACTCATGGAGAAGACATCGATAGGGTAATCCATCAAGTTGGACCTTTCATTATAAAGCCTTGCCATACGTGTGTAATGATTTTTAAAGAAAATATTCATAAATCGTTCAACTTCCATCTATAAGCGATAGATGGCGCTAGTAGTTACATGAACATAAGGCACTTGTTGTAGACATTAAGTAATGATTTATGGTATTAGAGTTTATGTATTAGTTTTGTATAAATATATTATAATTGTTAAAATGAAATAATTACTTGCAGTTAATTATTGATAAACCCTAATGTATATTAGTTAGTCAATTGATAAATTACGTACTGTTAACTTTGCTCTGGTTGGTCGGACCGAGTGTTTGTGAAAGTTTGTGGTGGGGAAACATTGAGTTTGTAACTGTCATTCTGGACAGTCAGTCTGCTCTGAGTTGTTGAACAGTGAACATGTCCTACCAATCCGTGTATTTGAAAATGATTGTTAATAAAGTGATAAATATGAAATTGTGTTGATCAAAGTGAATAAAATATTTATATAATTGAAGCTTGAAGTTTATGATTCATCACATTTCAGAAGTGGTACATGCCTACAAAAAGCCTACAAATATGTGCAGTGATAACAGGAATGTTAGGTTATGTGTGCCTAAATTAAAGCTAAATGAGATCGAGATATTTTTTCCAAGAGTGCTAATGTTATTTTAGACAAGTGTTATACTCACTCAATTTTCATACTGATGGTGGCGCGTGGGTTGAATCATTCGGTTCCCTTCAAATGTGTGAACTGAGTGGTACTGATATGTTCGTAAACGAACGCTGACAGTTAAAACTGGACATCGCTGACACTTTCACTACTAGTGGTTCATTTTAGTTCCTATATTTTAAATTGGGTTGTTTTTTCTTTATTTGTTTTAATTGATCATGCATAATGCTAAATTACGACAAAAGACAATTGCTATGTATAATTAACCTATTTTCCATAGCGGTAATTGTCATTATGTTGCCTTGGATTACTTTGTGTGCTATGATAATTTTCTTTTCCTTTTGACATATAATTGTAAATTTTAATGTTGTACCGCTAATGGGTATGTTACAATAATAATTTTATGAACTGAATTTCCACCACAAAAACAATAAATGAATTTGAATTTAGAAGCGAAAAAAAAAAATACGAAACCGTGTTTGTGGATTTAGGGTGTAAATGGATTTCCTTGCACATAGAGATCTACACTTAGGAATATGCAATTACCGTCAATTTGCTGACTGACTGACTGCCTTGGCAATACAAGAGTGTCTGGAGTGTGTAAATGTTTTATTTGAAATAAATGCTTTGATTTGATTTCAGTGCTTTGATGAGGCCGAGTATGCCTTTTTTTTAATTCATATAAACCAGTGCTTGACTGCGATCCCACCTGATGGTGAGCAGCGATGCAATCGTTGATGGTGAGGCGCACTAGTTTATTAAGAGCCTATTCACTCTAGCCTTGAAGACACCTAAATTATAGTTGGACGGGAAGACCGCAGCAGGCAAATTGTTTTCCAGTCCTTCGATGTACGCGGTATAAACGACGAAGCGAAACGCTTAGTCCGGACCGTTGAAGTTTCAACAACGTAAGGATGGATACTCGCCGTACGTCGGGTTGTCCGATGGTAGAAAGGAGATGGCGGAATCAAGTCATGCAATTCCCGCGCACACTCTCCAAAATGCAACCTGTAAAATACCGATAGGCTGGCTACCCTGCGCCTGTGCTCGAGGCTTTGTAGATTGGACTTAACCAAATCTGGATCCCCAATTAGCCTCTTCGCACGCCTTTCCACTGAGTCCAAAGCTGCTAGATGGCATTTTGCAGCACCAGCCCATGTGTGACTGCCGTTAGATAAGTCCAAGTGTGCCATTTGAGGCCAAGTGTGCCATTTGAGGCCAAGTGTGCCATTTGAGGCCAAGTGTGCCATTTGAGGCCAAGTGTGCCATTTGAGGCCAAGTATGCCATTTGAGGCCAAGTGTGCCATTTGAGACCAAGTGTGCCATTTGAGCAGTGGTGGCAGAGTGGTAACGGCCCCGACTTACGAGTTGTAGACCGCGGGTTCAAAACCCAGCCAGGCGCATTACTTTGTGTAATTTATTTCATCACCACTGCTCTCAAAACGGTGAAGGAAAACATCGTGAGGAAACCGGCAAGTCCTAGAATCAAACATTCGAAGATATGTGACATCCACCAACCCGCACTGGGCCCGCGTGGTGGATTACGGCCCATTCCCTCTCCTAGAGAGGAGGCCTGAGTCCCAGCAGTGGGAACATTAAAAGGCTGATTATGCTATTATGCTATGTGCCATTTGAGACCAAGTGTGCCATTTGAGGCCAATTGTGCCATTTGAGGCCAAGTGCGCCATTTGAGGCCAAGTGTCCCATTAGAGTTGGCCACATGTAACATTGGACTAGGCCAAGTGAGCCAATAAAGATTCGGGTTAAGTGTGCCCAATGCAGACGAAATTATCATGAAGAGCGTAAGTAACGTATGAATTTACCTACTTAAGTGATTTCAGTGTGACTATGTTGGCTTAATAATGATGTTAATGAATTGAATAATTTATTAAGTTTATTTCCATATTCATTTTTTTATTATTGCTTCATATCATTTTGACCTGTTTATTGGATAAGTTTCTTTTAATTGAACATTCTGTTATAGCTTATGAAGATATTATAAGTATAGATAAAATGAATTGAAAGAAGATTTTTATATTGAGATTTTATTTTTGAAAAAAAAAGCGAGTTCTAAATGAATGGTACAAGTTATAATTCATGTAAATGTTTTAACCACTGATTTCTTTTATTTTTGAGGCCTTGGAGTCCGATTGCGTCAGGACTACAGAAGAAAAACCATCAGTCTTATTGAGCAAACGGATAGTTCATGTTTCGAACAAAACAGACTGGAAGAGGAATGATGCAAAGAGACGATCTGGAAGGAAGTGCAGAAGTTATAATTCAACCTCTTCGTCGACTACACCACCACGACGCAAGAAGCAATGAGGTACCTCATGTTGGTTAAATGATTTTCCAAAGAGAAAAACGTTACAAGTATCGAAGTTTGAACATAAAACATTAGAATAATGTGATACGGGAGTTCGATCACTCCAGTAAATTTTGAGAGTATTTAAGTTGGATTAGAAAGAGTATTTGTAATTGATTTGTATGCAAATAGGATCAGAAACTGACTATACATTTTGTCTCAAAAACTTGCTAGGCTTACCAAAAGAAAATAGAAATGTTACGAAACCCTACCAAAGTGTAGTATTTAGTGACGAAGTGGTAAACTAAACTAACAATAGTTTTTCTAATGAGCAGAATTATGGTCAGTTTCAAGCAGACATGTTAGCTGGTACGACTTAAGGTGAAACTTATGTGAATATTTTTATGACAAATCAGTGCTTATATACGGATATTGATGACAATCAAACGCTTTACAAACAAGTAGAAATAAAATGATCAATTTTATTGGGTATTATATAGATTTTAACAGCGATGTAGTCTTTTGCGTGAATCCGATATAGAAGTATTAGTTGTCAGTCAAAAGTTTATGCAGACTCGTCTAAAGATTGGGAAGATTTTGAGTTACCATCCATTGCAATTTGTAAAGGTACGTTATCCTTTCACAAGAACCTTGTACTGTTCAACAGTAAAATTGATTTAATTTTCTAAAACTTACCTTGCGCAACCAAATTCAGCTATAGATTCACATCATTCTGGAAATATTTGTATAGACGGATCTTATATCAGAGTATTTATCGTGTGTTTCTTTATCGTGTCAAATCTTTCTGACTATATCATCAACAAATCTATGCACAGACATCACCGCAAAAGATATACATCAATTAAATGATATTTATTTTACAAGTAGGTGATAAATAATAATATTACATGACCATCGTCAAGACTGAAATCGGAGTCGGTCCCCAAGTTAATGATGACAACAAAAGATTTAATTTGAGCTAGATATTACATTGTTATAATTCGGTTAAGAGGAAAATAGATTTAAAATGCATACACTAGAGTGTCGGGTCAATTTAAATGTTCCAAATTAAAATAAAGTTTGATAAACAGTGCGATTCAAACATCATTATTATAACCTTAACTTGATATGAATTTGCACACAAATGCTGGGGCCTTAGATTTAGGGGAAATATTAGTACAATTAAGCCCATGGGCTCTCCATCTGAAGAGTCACTTTTATTCAAAACGCTTAAGTTTTGTTTTATATTATGGTTTCAAATAGTGAATGTAATGAACCCTGACTAAATAAGACGCCACACAACGTATAGCAATATGGTGGCTATACATTCATGAGTTTAGTTAACCATTGAGAGTGTAAGATCTGGGACGCGTATGTCGATACCTTAAGCCGTAATACCACGCTGTCTACAGACACTAAGACGAATCCTCTGTTTCTGTTTATAGTATTGAGACTGAGAATTGATTATCAACATTATAAAGATTAGACCTAGATTCAAAGTTCTTAAGGCTGAACCAGATGAAAAACCTAATGACAAAGTATGTATAATTATGTTGTCGTGAATTCAGTGTGCGTAAATAACGAAGACTATACTCTCGGACAAAAAGCTGGTCAATTACCTTATACTTACAGAAAGTTGACCAATTGTTTCGACTGATAGTGTTGGTTATAAAATATATTTACATTGGTTTACTCTCTCGAATAATAGTGCAATCGTGGCTTTCTTTTAGATACTTTATCTACTCTAAAGAGCTTTTACGATAGTCATGGTATTGACCTTGTTCTTAACGCTGTAAAAATGACTACCACTATTTTAAATGCCCTAGCAAAATAAAATTACTTCAACGTTTATAACGAACACCAATGAAACATATGCCTATCTTGGAAAATTCAATGGAGTCTTGTTAATTCTGGTAATTCATTCACTAGAAAGACTGCCACAAAGCTACTAGGATACTTTAAACGATAGACTACGACGACATTACGAAGTACGAAACACGTTACAAAGCTTAAGAGATGAGGTGAGCTCCAATATCCAAGTTAGACAAGCAAAAGAATACTTACGTTACCAGTAAAATCCCTGCTACTACCTACAGCATAAGTGATCTGATTAAGATTAGTAGATCTGATTGCAAATAAGAAGGTAAAATTACATTAACCTCATTTTAAAATCTGTTTTTGAATGGTATAGATCCATTCAAAAAAAAAAGTTTTAAGGATAAAATTACTGGAATATATTATATATGGTAAGTTTTATGATCCCAGACATGTAGAAAAGCTTTTGACAAAAAACCTTACAACACTATTCTTCTAGTGATGAATGTTCTAAACATATGACGTGACGACAAACTAATGATCCGGAAGCAAACCTAAAATCAATACTTAGCCGAATGTAATGAATTTGAATGTAAAACTCATTTTCTTGTCGAACTGAATGAAGTATCATAATTTATATGAATGTAGTCTATCATTGAAATTGTAATCGTGCGTCAGGAGATCGCACGATGTCGGATGGCCGAATGTAATGATTTTTAAAGAAAATATTCATAAATCGTTCAACTTCCATCTATAAGCGATAGATGGCGCTAGTAGTTACATGAACATAAGGCACTTGTTGTAGACATTAAGTAATGATTTATGGTATTAGAGTTTATGTATTAGTTTTGTATAAATATATTATAATTGTTAAAATGAAATAATTACTTGCAGTTAATTATTGATAAACCCTAATGTATATTAGTTAGTCAATTGATATTACGTACTGTTAACTTTGCTCTGGTTGGTCGGACCGAGTGTTTGTGAAAGTTTGTGGTGGGGAAACATTGAGTTTGTAACTGTCATTCTGGACAGTCAGTCTGCTCTGAGTTGTTGAACAGTGAACATGTCCTACCAATCCGTGTATTTGAAAATGATTGTTAATAAAGTGATAAATATGAAATTGTGTTGATCAAAGTGAATAAAATATTTATATAATTGAAGCTTGAAGTTTATGATTCATCACACGTGTAAGAGGACTATTAAAAGTGATATTTAAGGTCATCATCATCATTTCAGCCGAAAGACGCCCACTGTTGGATTTAAGGTGGATGTAGGCAATTGAAAAATGCGATGATGACGCTTGAAATGTATACATATATACATTGTACAGGTATGAACACAATCTATATGAGCAATTTGAAGTATGAATCGAAGCCACGTGCGCTAATAACGTTATCGGATACGATTGCAATGGCGCCGTAGCAAGTGCGGTACCAGAGGCAACAGGTCACAATAGTATTGGTCGTTAATTGTAGTGTTGTAACGTTCCAAGGAAAACCTTTGTAAAGGCAAGGTGTTGCCTTTTATTGCCTGCACGGGACACTGATTATTTTAATCAAAAACTGCTTTTCGTTCATTTCCGCAGTTATGTAAGGCATATGTTCTCAGTGCTGTGGGATTGTTTGAAAGAATTACCGTGGCTCTGGAACGCAAAGGGTAACTGAAGGTACACGGGTGGGTTTTAGTCCGTAAAAGTCTGACACTCCTCTCGCTTCACTAAGAACGGGACGAGTTATTTGCAGATTTCCACTTCAAAAAAAAAAAAACTGTTCACAAAAAAATACAACCGACTTCAATGTAAAAAAACTGGGCAAGTGCGAGTCACTGAGGGCTCCGTACAAACTTACCTATTATGTAAATAGTTCAATTCCCGAATGGAGATTCGATTTTTTTTCCAAATTACAAAAAGTTTATTTTTTGTGATGTAACTACAAAGGAGAAGGGAACGCCTCCATAGATTTCTGGGCCCAGGTGTTAACTGAATCAAACTAGCCTTATTTGTAAGAGGATATAATAACAAGGCCTCACTGAAAATTTGGTGAAATTTGGCTATCCAGGAACGAAGTTATATGAATTATAGTAAAAGTGAGGTTATATTATAACATTGTAGTTTTTTATGTTATTTACGAAATACTTAGAATGGCTTCGGTTGTGTAATGGTCTTATGTACGGAGCGTGTGACGTGTCAAACATAATCTCACACGTTTGGCTCTCCCGCGCCCTGGACAGTCGCTACAGTCGAAGACAAGTTTCTACATCCAATATCCTGTAACCTAGAAGCAGTAGGCACCAACCTTTTAAAAACTAAAAAAGGGATAAGAGGAAGTAAAATAAAACATCAATATATGTATAAAACATGTATTTATTATTCATCTTTAATAATTATGAGAATATCATTTAAAAATTGTGCAGGAGGTACGATATTTTCTTGGTCATCATCATCTTCCTGCCCTTGTCCCATCTTATTTGGGGTCGACGCAACATGTTTTTTTCTTCCATTCTATCCTATCAACCGTCATGCTATCACTAACTTCCTTTTTTTTCATATCACTGTTCACACAATCCATCCATCTTTTCTTTGGCCTCCCTCTCCAATAACGATATTTTCTTGGTATATTGATTTAATATATTATGCTGTCCAATAAAAAGACAACTAACAAACATGACACCAACATGGCTTGATAGGCTAAAATCACGATTTGAATAAGTAAAAAAATGGGTAAAAACTTACAGGCTGAGATGCATGCCACTGACGAATAACTGTTAAAATCGCCTCATCTTCCAAGACTCTTACCCTCACCAATAGAGTTACTCCGACCAGTTGCAATCGTACAATTTACACAACGATTCATGTCGTCAATATCCAATCGATAGGCGTAAACAGTTGTCCAAAATAGAGAGCCAGGTAATTTAGAGTAGCAAGATCCGTCAAATAGTCCGTTATAATGTGCAAAGCCGAGGTCGTGGGGTTAAACGATAAAAGAAAGAAAATACGTGCGCACTCAGAACGAAAGAAAACGAACGAGTGCATCTGTCAGTCAGTGACTGATGGATGTCAGGCACTAGTGTTGGCAGAAGAAAAAAAATTCACTATGAATTTAATCAATCGATTCCATGAAAGCTTGATATGCACTTGTCACTCGATTTCATACATATTCTCATATTTTACCGATTTATTCATAATCGATTAGTAGTAATTCAGGAATTATTTAATCGATTATTTACTTTCATTAACTTAATTTAAGTTTTCTCGCTTCCTGGGTAGAAACATGGTACCATACTTTGTGATTTCCTTTAGAAAAATATAACGGTTTTTTTAATACACATTTCAACTAGTTAACTGCTGGGCCCAGAAGTCCCCTTCTCCTTTACAGTTTTCAGATTTTTTCCTATACTTGTGCTATGAGACCTTGCTTCATGCCAAATTTCAGGATTCTAGGTCAACGGGAAGTACCCTATGAATTTTGATTCCCTTGAGAGTGTCGAAATACAATACGTTTTTTGCGACATAAATGGCCGTATCTTTTTTTATTCGTTAATTTAGAAGTTTGATTTTTTCACAGCTTCAAGGGACCGCAGAGCGCAGACCTAAGTATTTCCTTTTGAGGTACAGAACCCTAAAAAAAACACTAAAAAGGTGTCTTCAAGGCTAGAGTGAATAGGCTCTCAATAAACTAGTGCGCCTCACCATCAGGTGGGATCGTAGCCAAGCACTGGTTTATATCAATTAAAAAAAAAAGTGCAAAATAACTTTAATTTCGGAAGTCGATGTTTCTATAATAGTTTTGTTTATTCGTTATTTGGTAGTGGTTTACACTTTTTAGTTGCGGTACCACAACTAAAAATTACCCCTCAGTCAAACTTAAAGTCTTCGCGTATACGCAAAGCAATTTTATAAACAAAGCAATTTAACTTGTTACGACAGTCCTGCTGTGATCCTATGAGGAGTTCCGTTCCATATCTTCGAAGTTCATCATCAGATCATAACAATATTTCTACGACCAACTCGGAAGGTTATAACCTTTCAATCAAAAAAATAATTTTCAATATTGGTCCTCAATTGACCGAGAAATCGGTGAACATACATAAAAAAAACTTACAGCTGAACATAGAATCTCCTTCTTTTTGAAGTCAGTCCAGTTAAAAAAGGAGTAATTCGTTGCTAGAAGTGAATTATATTTAACTATCGTAAGAAAGAAATAAAATGGGTTTTTAGTCAGGAAAACTCTGACACTCCTTCTCGTTCCAATTATAGCGGTAGAAGTTAATTTACTGATATCCTAAGAAAAAAACCAATCTTGTGGGTTGCTTTAATAAATAATGATTATATCCCAACCTTTTAAGTAGCAGTACGTCATTAGAAGATAAGACATTTTTTTTAATAGCACACTCTTTTAGGCCGTGTTAGTCAGGGCTAGAATTTGTTTTCCTTTATTTTACAATCTAATCTTTGTTTTTTTTTTAATTCGGTTTACAAATTAGTAGATTGCACAAATTAGGTTTCGTTTTATCCGTTACAATTTTTACTGAGGGCTCGTTCTGCTTTATTTAACTTACTCATATTTAGAACGTTACTTAAGATTTTATCTTCTTTAGCCATCGTTACTTTTTTAACACAATTTGTTTTAATACTATCAGCTCCTACATCGACTACGTTAATAATACCTGTGTCACCAATTGTTTTGTCTCTTTTGTTATCTTCTTCAATTTAGTTCAAGATTCGACTAACTACATGATAAGTGTTATAGATACAAGTGGTTCTTCGGAAAACAATTTTATTGGTTTTAAACGAGAGCTTAATGATTTAAATGTAAGAGTCGATATAGGGTGATATCTTGTCACTTAAGACCAAACCATAATGGCTGCTGACTTTGACTGTAGATAAGCCAGTAAAGTGGGTTTAGTTATTTGAAGAAGTGACCATACCGTACGGCGATGACTAAGGTATACAACCAAAGGATGTAAGTTATATTGAACTCGGTCAGATTATTTTAGAGTAAATCACGAGACATATGAACAATAATATAGGCACATACCATATTATATTGAATACTCATAATATTTTGTCTTGTGGTTTTTAAGACCTTGGTTAAATAAATCATCATCGATGAGTGTCGTGGCGCCTCTTAAAATAACACGCTGTGTTTGACTTTTGAAATCACATGAAAAGTGTAAATGTGTAACATAAATATCTCCATGTTTCATGTTGAACTGGGATTAAGATAAAGAGCACAATCAAGATAAGATTGATATATCTGTCCTAAAACAACACGAATTCGGGAATGGGAGCAAATACATAGCTTACACATCTATAACTTACTAAGAGGGAAGATTTAAGCCAAATGTTTTTTAATTGATTTGTGATAGACTTCTTTTGGCTTGTAAGGACATTAGTTCTTGTACCATGATAATCCTAGTTGTTGTTAGGCTCCTGAGATATTAAAATATAATGATTGAGTTTGTTGTTGGCATAGGAAACTCCAAGCGTTATTATAGTATTTGGTGAGTTCTGTATATACATTAATAGCTTTATCACAATTCTTATCAAATTAACTACATTCTTTAGTATACACGAAGGGTTTTTGTAGAGTTACATGAATGCATTAAATTTTACATGAATGCATTAATTTTGGTGACTGTCTCTTCAAGGAAGCTCAGAACTATAAAAAACTTTTCATTAAAACAATTTACAATCATGTGTTTAATTATTTCTATAATTAATACTCTGGGAAGATCGGAAATAAGTATTTGCTACATTACTAGGTCAATGGCGTCAGTTTTATTTTGATCAACAGGAAAATAAAAGTACAATGAACTAATGTATTAAAATATGTTTACTCTATGTCTATTGTCGTACATCTCATTCTAACATCTCACGAACACAAACAAAATTAATTTTAATTACGAAGCAATAAAGTTTACAATAACGTGAGACATTTTTAAATAGAGCTCATTACATTTCATTTGGACACATGCCATCAATATCGAAATAGTAACAAGAAAAATAATTTTATATATATACCTAGTAGACACGTTCCCAGAAATATTAGTAACATAATCATGATGAACTGGACAAAATAAAAGTAATCTAAGCAAGAAGTGAATTGTACAATGAATCATAATGTCATATGAGACTCCAACGAGCCAAGGACTGAAAGCGATATAAACATTAATTAAGGTTATGATATAAAACGAAACGAACGCATACAGAAAGCTCTATGCGTACTGTTTATTTTTTCATTCATACAAAATGACAAATACATTCGTCCGACTTACTAACACAGATAAGAGGGACATATACAATTAAAATAGAACCCATTGCAAATGGAAATAGAGGCGAAAATTCCTCGAAAGCTTTTGATAATCTTGTGCATGGGGTTATAGTAAACAGCGTCGCAGGCGCAGCCCGTAGTCAGTTACTCGTTGATCAGTGTTGAGAGCGGGCCGTTAGTGAATAGCACGCGCACATTGACTCGCGCGCACGTTGCGAACGAAATACGATTTTCGAAATATTAACTTGTGGTGTCCCTAGGGGAAATATTTTACGTACAGTGTTTTGAAAAATTCTAAAACATTATTTTGAATTATTTGTGTGTTTATGTGCAAGTGTTTCGTGGTCTATTGTGTTGATGCTGACATGCATGGTGAGTAGATTTTGAAATTCTTACACACGATGCGTTTCAATGAGTCCCATTGTTTAGGCACGGTCTTTTTTATCCTCGTTTGTATCAACACTTTCATCTGCATTGTTTATTTTCTAGTTTATCAGTCTTCTAATTAAAGTGCAGTGAATAGTAAAATGGTTGTAAAAGTTCTTTTAATGTTTACTGTGGAATGTGATTTTTATGGTTTGTTGCATACTGTTGGGATTTCAACTTAGCCTATGCAGTAGCTGATCTTTGCTCTGGAAACATAGAAGGTTTCTTGTTCAGGCTTATGCATGTGTGATTCATGCATCTGTTTGATTCCATAGGAAGTAAAAGTTACTATTCATCGGATCAGTTGTTATGAAATTTACATTCCTCTATGATTTATGTTGTTTCACTTCAAATCAATCGTTTTTATCTGCGATCGTATCTGGCAGATTGTTTGTATAATTCGTATTAGTGTCAAGTGTTTGATAAATGTTGTTTACTCTGCAACACTTGAAAGTGAATTTTGGGCGCTCTTGCATACCGATGATCATTGAAAAACATGTTATGTTTCCTCTTAATTTTTACCGGTCGTGTAATTTCTTTGTTAATATGAACAAAAGAATTTGGCTTTAAATGTAAGAGAGTCTTTACTTAATCTATTATTAGTAACAACCTATCTTTTTTTCTCTTTATTATTAGACCACATTTTACCTGGGATTCTTCCTCGTCGATTGATAAATAATATAATAGATAAGTTTATAAAATCATTGACCATTGTTCTATTAAACATTTTATAAACAAGTAGTTTTCTATGTTATTGTTTCAATCACTATATTAATGAATCACCAGAAACATAGCTATGAATATGAAGCTTATGATTCTTCAAAATTACGAATATATTTTCAAATATACTATTCATGGATTTAATCCGGTATTTGCCTCATTCTGTCACATTTAAATATATTGAAAGGTGTATCTGTTCCCTCAAGTTGTGCATCGTTAAAATCTTATTACGTTACAATTTGATTAACTACCGTATTTGATATGCACGGACAATTTGCTCCTGCAACTAGGTCGACTGTTTGTTTAAGCATAATTGTTCTCACACTGATATTGGATCATTCATTTGTCAGTCCTGTTTCTGTTACATCATATCTATTGTTTTAATTTGTTTTGAGAGTACTCTCTTCTAATGGTGTAAGTGTATCTACCTGGTTTGTTTAGTTATGGTAATCATTTCTTTTGCTTTCAAAAGAAATGATTATTAAGATTTAAGTAACAATACAAATGTATTGTTACTTACTTTTGTAACAACGGGGTTTTGTTAAAAATTATTTCTGTTTAAAAATTGCAACTAATTTACAATTGTAATATGTAGTCTAAAATTGCTAAAATCCCTATTGGCTATTAGATTATTAGTAAGAGAGATTAATTTCAAATTCAATTTTAACCAAGTAACAAGCTTAGCTAAGCCAATATAAATAATAGTTCTGACATTTTTACCGCAACTTGTATGACAACATACAATTACGAGTATGTCAATAATAATGATGTAACGGATTTTAAATGCAGATATTTAAATAATAGTCTAGAACTAGAGTTCTAAAAAACTAATTGAATTAGTTTCAATTAGTATTCAATTAGTTTTTTTTCGCTTCGCATATTTTGTACATTTAGCCAGCATCACATTAAGAAAGTTTTACATAATTTTGTTTTCCATTACAATGCGGATGTAACACATTTTAATGTTTTGGCAGCAAATGTATCGAGTCAGCCAGAACATAAAATTCTCAACTCCAATTTACCAAGTTCCCGCCTGTTTCAATGATTCTGATATTGTTCAGTTGTGTAGCACTTGAGATACAATACTATAAATTTTAAGAATTAATTGCGAATCATTAAAACAGCCTCTAAACTTAACTCGAAAAAATTTTGCTAAAAATAAATTTGTTTATTACAAATATACACTATGTCAATAATAATGATGTAACGGAATTTAATATTCGGAATTTCATAGAATCCATATTTAATCTAACTGGTTTTACTGTCAACAACCATTCGAATGATGACATTATTTAAATCAATTCTATTGTTCTGGAGAAAATCACACAAAATTATACAGATTTATAATTTCTAGATGAAATACGTGCGGTTTACTAACCCTTTTGACATTTAAACGCGGAGTAAAAAGAAAGGGCCGTACAAAACATTACTCTACTTTCATTCTCCCTGTAATTGGGTAAAATTGATAACTTGAACACAGGTTCTAGCAAAGGTCATGGTGTTGCTCCAATTTGTAAACATCTTTCTACTTACATAACTATACTACCATATCTTAGCTCGTATAGACACGAAATATATGACATGGTAGATTATAGGCAAGTTTTCAGTTTAATAGAGAGCTTGAATGCCCAATACATGGCTCAATCTTTAGGAAGATGGTGTCCGGACTCCCATAGACAGGCCCGACGCCGCGACGTGAAGGAGCGACTATATGTAATACTAGTTTGCCCGCGGCTTCATACATAAAATATAGCCTATGTCACTCAGGAATACTCACAGCAGCTTTTGATTGGTGGAAAAATTTTAGTACTTTTAGAGATTATCTCCTACAAACAAAAAATAATAAAAACAAAAAAACAAAATTTACCTTTAAATAATATTAGTGTGAAAGTGTGGATCTATTTAAAAATCTCGTGTCACAGTGTTGTTACCGAACTCCTCCAAAACGCTTTGACCGATTTTATGATTTTTTTGTGTATATTTGGTAGTTCTGAGTATTAGATCGCAGGCTATCTTTTACCCTCCTACTCTACCCTACTTTTATTCTTTGATAATTTATATGGCAGAACAATGGATATCAGGTAAGCTAAGTTTATATAATTTTTTCTACAGATTTTTAAAAGTTTTCATTTAGTTCTGTGTCATGTATGATGTAAGATTTTCTGACACATGACGATAGAATAGACATCGACACAGTTTTTAGTGCGAAACAATATTCCCTTTCATTTCGAAAAACCGATTTTCTCACCCAAGCTAAAACTAATATAATATCTTGTCCTCTTATTTACCTTCGACACATTATCTTCGATAATTCCAAGTATTGTACTCCTATTGTCTCGGACAAACAAGATCCTTTCTCGTAGATTTGTAAATATTAGTTTAGCCTACTGATACAAGTGATAGTCGTTCCGACTGTCCGTCTGTTTGTGAACGTGAGATCTATCATGTCTGTAAACGCACCCGCGTTCTAGGAGAAATCCTTGTGTAGGACACTTTGGAACAATACAAACATGAATATACTTTCTCTGGTTTTGTTTTCTCTTATATTGTGTATTTATCATTGTCCATTTGAGCCCCCAATATTAAGAGCTCGACTTTTGTAGACGCTATCTTCTCTGTCTGAAAAATATTCTCCCCTCTGTCTGTGTCTCTTTGCTTGGTTCAATTGTCAATTTCTATATTCCTGAGTTGATCAGGTAGCTAGATAAAATGGACTTCCTCTACCTCTGGATAGGACTCCAAACACAAGAGTCTCCCAATATATTCCTTGCTAGACAAGGAATATATTGGGAGTTCTATTTTCTGCAAACTCTTCTTCAGTTCATCATCATCATCATTTCCACCGAAAGACTTTCACTACTGCTCATAGGCCGCCCCCAAGCGTCGCCACTTCGACCGGTCTTGTGCGTCTTGCATCTATCGGAGTCCTGCAACCCTCACCACGTCATCGATCCACCTTGTGGAATGCCGTCCAAGCCTGCGTCATTTCAGAATCTTTCGGCACCATTGACCATCTGTTCTGCTAGCAATGTTCCTTGTCCACTGCCACTTAAGTCCGTTTTGTGGTCTGTTGGTCGCAAATCTTTACGATAGTACAACATATTCAAATGCCATCATTTTGTCGTGACAATATAATGAAGAATATGTAGCGGAAAACCACAGGCTCTGTTTGTATTTCTGCAAATCCTGATTAACATGTGACGTCAATTCGTGATCTTTGAGCTATGTAATTAGTAGTAATCATGTATTGATTTTAGCTTGTGGTTAAATAATAACGGTATGATTTTCAAGGTTAAGCAACGCATGGCGAGGTCGGACGATGGATGGGTGACCATCAGTTACATACCGAGATTCCTCCGTTCCCTGCAAAGTACCTAGTAGCAGGCACTGCATGTAAAAATAATGGTTCTTAGCTGCATCCCTAACTGGAAAACTAGAAATCGACACCAAAGTTGTTGGAAAGCCCCAGCCGCCGGGACCCCGACCCTGACTACTAGCCACCGTAGGCGTGGGCTTGCGGACGACGAGCAATGGGTAGCTCACCGTCCGGTCGTCCAGTAATCGTACGGACCAAGCCCAGCGCGTAGTGTTGCACGCGCGCCTCAAAGAGATGTCAGCAAAACCGTAGGGCCCCAGCAGGGCCGAAACTATCTAGTGCCACATAGGTTGACTTCTGAAAGGGAAACCCTTGGTCCTAGAAAGCAAAGAACATCTGAAGGAACATAGGTGACGTTTTAGTCAGTAAAAGTCTGACATGTCCTGAGCTCTGCCCTAGAGCGACTTCTCCCGCTCTCATTAAATCATTTCCCACCTTAAACAAAAATGTAAGTAATTGGGAACAGGTCGTGCATATTTAGGTACATAGTTGTTTTATGTTTGCCATTAATTTATTCTGCTGTGTATAGTTATTTAGTTCATATCCCAATTCATATCTTGCACTGTACTATTGTTGGTGGCCGAGTGGTAACGGTCCCGACTTACGAGTTGTAGGTCGCGGATTCAAACCCAGCCAGGCGCATTACTTTGTGTAATTTATTTCATCACCACTGCTCTCAAAACGGTGAAGAAAAACATCGTGAGGAAATCGGCATGTCCTAGAACCAAAAATTCGAAGACGTGTGACATTCACCAACCCGCACTGGGCCCGCGTGGATTACGGCCCCTTCCCTCTCCTAGAGAGGAGGCCTGAGTCCCAACAGTGGGAACATTATAAGGCCGACTATGCTATGCTACCGTTCTATTCGATGACTTGATGAGGATCGCGCTAATTCGATTGATGCGAGACGCACAGGAGCGGTTGTTGTGGTAACACTTGGAGGAGACCTATGTCCAGCAGTGGACGTCTTTCGGCTTATCTGATAATGATGAGTGTTCTATTAATTCTATTTTCATGCCCGTATCTCAGAATTCACCTCTTTTCAAGACTAGATTTTTGAAGTGTTTCATTAGAAATCTCAAGTTCAGTAGCGGTTGTTTATCGAACGGCGTTGATATCAGTCTGTAAATTTCTATCACCATCAGATATGATATCATCGTGATGTCATTATTAGGCCCTATGTTCTACATTCGTGAAATATTCAATTGCAATGACTCTATCGAATCGGTGAAGGAAAACAACGTTAGGAAACCGGCATTGTCATAGAAGCAAAAATTCGAAGACATGTGACATCCATCAATCTGAACTGGGCCCGTGTGGTGGATTTCGGCCTATTCCCTCTCCTAGAGAGAGGAGGCCTGAGTCCTAGCAGTGGGAACATTAAAAGGCTGATTATGCATACGCTATGCTATAAGAATATAAATATATGTATATATTTCGTAAAAGGGAGAACCAGAACACTCTGGATATTTTTTTTTCTTAGAATGTGATTATATCATCAAATAATGCCTCCCGCTCTAGGTGTAGCGAAAGGATTGAAGTGTCAGCCTTTTACTGCTTACATGCAGGAGCATGGGTAACTGAAGGATCAGTTACCCTTTGTGTTCCAGGGCTACGGTGACTCCTTCGTATAATCCCACGACCCTGGTAAACATGACTCTATCGATAGTAAAGATATTACTTAGGATGTTTTCCTTCACCGTTTTGAGAGCAGTGGTGATGAAATAAATTACACAAAGTAATGCGCCTGGCTGGGTTTGAACCCGCGACCTACAACTCGTAAGTCGGGACCACTGCTCTCAGTGGCGGCAATATATTCTTATATTCTTTAAGATACACCAACTTTTACAAGTAACGATAAATAGGACAGCTTTTGTACAAAGGCGAGCTTTACCCACAAGTGGGTTTACCTTGCAATGTTGTCTGCTAATCTACATACTGCATTTATTCCCAAACTTTCTTGTTATCGTTTTTCCTCTCCTTGATTTATCCTATCTCTTATCTACACAACCATCGCACAAATTAATGGAAAATTAAGAGCCTGGTCATGGTTGACAGCTCACCGACTGAGGTAAAGTACACAAATTATCTTGTAGATACATAATTAGCATGTTATCTTAATGTACAAGTACTTAAGTATTATCTTCATCACGATAATTGTTGATTTATAATCCCTAATTACAAAGTTGTTATAGACGATGTGTTGTTACAAAAACATCTAGATTTGTTGGCATTAGGATTCAAAATAATGAGGTCAAATCAATCTTTTTTTTTAATGATATAAACCAGTGCTTGACTGCGATCCCACCTGATGATAAGCAGTGATGCAATCATTGATGGTGAGGCGCACTAGTTTATTAAGAGCCTATTCACTCGAGCCTTGAAGACACCTAAATTATAGTTGGACGGGAAGACCGCAGCAGGCAAATTGTTCCAGTCCCTCGATGTACGCGGTATAAACGACGAAGCGAAACGCTTAGTCCGGACCGTTGAAGTTTCAACAACGTAAGAGTCAATCATTTTTATATTGGGCTAGTAGCTAGTAGTTTTATAGCCTATGTCACTCAGGAATAAAGCAGCTTTCTATCAGTTGAAAAATTTTAGCAATCGGACCAGTACTTTCAGAGATTACCTCTTACAAACAAATAAACACAAAAAAAAACTTTATGTCTTTATAATATTAGTGAAGACTAGTACTACCAGTAAACCAACAAGCCAGCTAATCTCTTCTCGTAGATCCTTTCTCCAAAATTGAGGATGCGTTCAGTTACACAGAGTTTGAAATGCACATGCACTAGTAGATATGTGCCTAGTTCTGTAGGTCATGCTAATATTTGTCCTGCGTCAAGTCAAGAGTGAGTAGGTTACTTCTAGTCAAGCGTGCTCCATCGTCGGTGACATCATCGCTTACCATCAGGTGAGATAGTGGTCAAACGCGAACCTATCCATAACAAAAAAAAGAAAGTCTGTAATATTGTCAAGTAGGCAAGAGAGGTTGTAGCGGGGAGAGATCTAAGTTCTCAGGGTGTCGACAGTCCGGTAACCATCCGGACCGAACCCAAGCCGTCGACGGCGCGTAGTGTTACATGCGCGCCTCAAAGAGATGTCAGCAACCGTAGGCCCCAGCAGGGTGAAGCCTACTGGGGCCATGGGTGATACGAAAGAGATCCCCGGGGCCTTGAAACAATGGCAAAGAAGGAACAGGAGTGGGTTTTTGGTCAGTAAAAAAATTCTCAGGGTGTGAGATGAAACCACATTGTCACTATTTCGGCTTTTTTGCGTACTATCACCACGGGTTTCCTTTTTCCACGGGTTTCACCAGAAATTCCCCTAATTCCCCTGAGCCTCTATGGTTTTATTGACACCTCTTTAAGGCGCGCTTAGAACGCTACGCGCCGTCAACAACTCGGGCTCGGTCTGGACGGTTACCGGACGTCCGGGTGGAGAACAACCCATAGCTCGCCAAGTGCAAACCCGCGCCTACTGTAGCCGGTCGTCGTCCTACGCCAGGGGCGTCTCCTATCGCGATGACAACTCACAATTCAGTATTATGAAATTCGTTTTATGTGCTCCAGGATCTACTAGACCAGCCCCCCTAGCCAATTTACAATCGTTTCGTTCGCGCCGAACGCCTCGAGTAGGCCACGCCTCCGATTCCTTTGTTCTGACGATGACGTCATCTCAACGACCCAGTCACGTGGTTAGAACAAAGGAATCGGAGGCGTGGCCTACTCGAGGCGTTCGGCGCGAACGATACTATTGTAACTTGGCTAGGGGGGCAGGGATGGCAAACCTTATTGGAGAACGTGCCTCTAAATACACGAAAAAAAATAAGGTGGTCATGTCGTGTCACCAAAAAATTTTTACTTTGCCGAAATTCGTATGGCGTTGTTTGTTTATTTAATTAAATAAAACAGAACATTTTTGTGATTACAGCAGTATCAAATCACCACCATGTTGTACCTATAGATTATAGTGGCGTGCCCAAATTATATTGCCGCGTGCCACCACTGGTGCACCACGCATGCCATAGGTTTACCATCCCTGTACTAGACGAACAAGGTAGCTAGTCTATTTTAAAGAACATAAAACCAAGGCATTTACCGCCTACGTATCTGTAACCTACTACTGTTTTAATGTTTGATTTATCGGGGTCGCAGCCACGTATTTTATCCCCACTGTATCACCAGGAGCATTGTAGATAAGGAGTGCGGAAGTCCTATTGTTCGTCCATCGTCTACTAACCCTAGTGCAAGCGTATTGCGAAAACTTATTTGCATTAGTGTTTCTTAACGTTGCTATTTGCTAACCCTGTGTCTGTTGGTTTGTTCAGACTTCGTAACAAATAAATGTAACTGAGACTAATTCTCTTAACACGTTGAGTAAGGAACGAGGTCTAATAAACCTCGTACTTGACTTCTTTTTGCGGCTAAAAAAAAAACATAGTCTTCTCTGGTGTGTGGAGGCCGTAGCTTCAATTTGGTTTAGGTTAGGAAAGGTATATACAATATTTTTCTAAGATGCCCTATTAAAACAGAATGCCATGATGTATCTTTAATATGGGGTCACTTTGACCTCGTACCGCACTTAAATGTTACGGGGTCTGATGCGCCCCTTATCGTCATAATAATAGTTTTCAAACGAGGTTTTAAACGCCCCGTACCGCAGGAATGGAAATAATAAGAAAATGGGTGCCGATGTCAAATTGTTAAATATTGTTCTAATAACAGACGAGCCAAAAAGTATGCTTAAGTAAGCACCAATTGAATATTTTTCAGTCTTATTTTTTCATGTCGATGTACTGAAACTAAATTTTCTCTGACTAGTATTTAGCAACCTGCACAGCTTTGTTATTACAATAATAATAATAATAACTCTTTATTATCAGGCAACTAAGGCCCATAGACAAAATACATAAATAATAATCTTACAAAATAATATACTAATACATATTAAAAAAAAAACATAACTAATCTATGCACTATTATTAAACTATTACACACGAAGTGACGGCGTCGAGTTCCGCTGCGAGGTCGGTATCCTTCCACGAAATCGTCGATACACGACACCCTTCGGCCAAAACTCTCCTTTGAGGAAGGTGTCCAAATGATGAGTCCCGCACCACAAATGACTTGAAATTAGTGTTATGGCGCGGCTCCAACTGCTCGAGTCTCAAAGTCCTGTTCGTCTTGACTCGTACATACTCCACGATCTCCTCAACCTTCGTGGTGTGATGTAGCCTCGAAACGTACAGCTGCGTCGTGGGTATAGCTGGACGGAGCAGCATGTTGGTACCACACTGGTTCTGACAAGTAGGCTTCTTTCTCTTCTTCTTATTGATTTGTTATAAATCCTGAGAAGTGCAGGTGGTTGTGCAGAATGGGAAACATAGTAGGTGACGCGTGTCATGTGCAGCGGCTCCACATTGACACTGTGTTAGTGATAGGTCGAGGAAGCCCCATTTGGCCAGATTATTTTTACAGCGGCCAATCTGGGTCCGCAATCGGTTAAGAGATTTCCAGATTACTGCCACTTAAGTTTATTTATTAATTTATTTAAACTTCATGTACAGTAGTGGTACATAGGCGGACTTAATGCAACAAGGCATTCTCTACCAGTCAACCTTTGGGTTAAAAAAGACAACACTGTGGTAGGTGTGCACAATAAACAAATAACAGATGTAACTGACTAAATTTAGTAATTTTTCGGGCTATGTCACAAAAGCTTCTTCATCATCATCATCATCATTTCAGCCAAAAGACGTCCACTGTTGGACATATGCCTCCCAAGTGTCGCCACAATGAACGGTCCTGTGCGTCTCGCATCCATCGAATACCCGCAACCCTTACCAGGTCATCGGTCCACCTTGTTGGCCTTCCAACGATACGTCTTCCGCACAAAAGCTTACGACTTCATAATCTTGTAATGTTTTTGTGATGAGAAGGAGGATGACATTGAGTCAATAGGATGTTGACAAGTATCTATTGCATAATATGGTCCTTATGCTCAACTAAGCGCTCACTTTTAGTGGTCCGTCTAAACCAGTTCTTAATGAAGAAATATGTGCCGGTTTAGTTCTTTAGCGCCGTTTACAATACCGACTGGGTTTAGGAATAGAAAACATGAGTTATTTGTCATCGTTTATAATGAAACTGATTCAGGAATTAGGTTAATGCATTCCAATCTGGGTACAGCAATCAATTTCTTATTCAAAGTTGTGGTTCGCATTCATAAAATTATGTTTATGGCTTGTGACGATTTAATCAGGATTTTATTGTGTGCCAGTGAATTATTTTCAGTGGTATTTCGACATTCATCATCGTAGGTACTAAATTTACCTACTAACCTAGTTTTCTTAACTACTAGTTTCTCTACGAGTGTGACTTTTACTGAATGGACTGGCAGCAAAAGACAGAATTGAAGTTCAAGTTCAAATATTTTTATCGTGCTCACAAATTATTTAAAGAACTTTCAAAACGCCTTGTTGAAACTTCGCGTAACACAAGGGCTGGCTTTTACTTCGGACAGAGGATAAGCATTGCCATTCAGCGTGGCAATGCCGCCAGTCCTTTGGGTACATTACCAGTCGACAGCGATGCGGAGGAGTTTTTTGACGCCGTACTTTAGATTGTTTTTTTTAGTACTGGGCTTTTATTTTTAATTTGTAAGTTTTAATAAGGTTAAGTCATATTCTGTGCTCTATTACGTATTCTGTGATTAAGTTAAGAATATTTTTTGTTTATTTATTTCACGACTCTCAATCAACGACTTGCAAAAACACACAATTTAAGGCATATTGAAGATTGTTGTTGTAGTATTTGGCAGCAAGTGTATCAAGTCAACCTCCTCGGAAAATTTCGTTGAGGTAGCCAAAACTACAATAAAATTGTTAGCTCCATTTTACCGAGATCGCGCCTGTTTCAATGATTCCACATATTGTCCAGTTGCGCAGACACTTGAGATACAAAACTACACCGATTTTACATCACAATATTCACTAGGAATCAATTTGCGATTAATTAAAACAGCCACTGAACTGCACTCGAAGAAATCCCGCCAAAAACCCCATAGACACTGGCGGGGGCGCCGGCTTTCAGAAAACCTCATGGGTGCTCATGCTCATTTGATGACTCGAAAAAGTGGCGAAGTGTGAGAAGAGAAATGCACACTGATCGACCGACAAATAAATAAATGTCCTACTTACATACTGCGGAATAACGAAGATACCACAAACACAAATATCTGTTTGTGGTAGGTACCCAGACCCAACACAAATATCTGTTTCATCAACAAACATTTGTGTTGATGCGGGAATCGAACCCGCGACCTTGCGTCTCAACCGGCGCTATAAACCACTGCGCTAAACGAGTCGTCGGGTAATGAAAAAACGCCCATCCCTAAAAGGCAATTACTGATCTGTTTCTTGATGTCTATTCTTAGGGCTGCTCGGCAACCACTGTTTATTTCTCATGGGTGCTCGAGCCCCCGAGCACCCACGGAGTCGGCGCCCCTGGGCACTGGTAACTAAATGGAGTAGGTGTTACCAGTTCCTATCTATTTCCATAATCCATGGGCCTCTACAGGGGGTGTGGCCCATTCTCATTTCTAAGAGAGAGTTCGTCCGACCCTACAATTGTTACCACCGTGAGAACTTCAATGTTTACGAAAAACAATGTTGACATTCTCCATCGTAAAAACTATAACGCTAGAACGTAAATGTACGTAATTATAATCGTTGGAACGTAAACTTTACGTGTTATGAAAAGTGCGTTTCCTTGGCAGTGATTAATCCAAACATTGTGGTTTTGTTCACGTTTATCGTTGGCCTGTTATTTTATGACTTTATTTTTGTTAAACACTGATTCTGTGCTGATTTTATTCGAGCATTTTTGGGACTAGTTTTTATAGTTTACTTGGTTTAGAAACCTATTTGGTTTAGAAACCATTTTTAGGGTTACGTACCTCAAAAGAGAAAAACGGAACCCTTATTGGATCACTTTGTTGTCCGTCTATCTGTCAAGACCCTTTATCTCGACTCTCGAGAACGCGTGGAGGTATCAAGTTGAAATTAAAACCATATACTTAGGTCTGCGGTTTCTTGAAGCTGTGAAAAAATCAAACTTCTAAGTTAATGACTTCATTCGGGAATTGTAGTTTGTACGGAACCCTCAGTGCGCGAGTCCGATTCGCACTTGCCCAGTTTTTTTTTATGGAAAATTGTATTATAAAAACAATATCATTTCTTATTACATCCAGTGTCTGGTACTGTAATCTTAAATGATTTTAAACTGATTACATAATGCAAAAACATTGGTTAAAAGTGTTTCACAACCGTCGATCATATTAGTAATCGATGTTCACAACTGACTTACTCATTAACAATTACAAAAACAGCTCTCCTAAAACAAAGCACTTTTTGCTTTGTTTACAAGTACCTATTTCATGCGTTTTTTTTTAAGTATGGAAATCATCTAATGACTTCTCTCTCTCTAAAACCACAACTGTGTCCTTCAGTTGCCCTTTGCGTTCTAGGACTACGGGTTTCCTTTTCAGAAATTCTCCGCGGTCCTGGCTAGCGGGCGGGCATCGGCCCTGCTGGGCCCCTACGGTTTGCTGACATCTCCTTATGCTTTCTAAGCGTAAGGTCACATTTAAAGCATCGACATACTTGAAACAATCTGACTTTTTGACACCGTAGTCTTATAAAGTGCAGTCAAGAAAAATATTGTGAGAAAAGAGGAGATTTCAACCCTGTTGAAATCTCCTGCAGCTCGCCGTCCAGTAAGGGCCAAGGCCGAGTTGATAGCGAGTCTTACTGAGGCCCTTTGTGAGCGATCACGTTTAAGAACCACATGTCATTACTGGCAACACACACTGATCCATAGACTTTCGTCTTGAGACACTGTGGAATGTTAGACTAGAAAATTTATTAGCCTTTAGGAAATATATTACTGATAGATCAATGAAGGCATTTATATTATGTATGTATCTAGTTACTATATGTATTAACTATTATCATCTTAAATATCATAACTTAATAGGTATTTAAACAAACTGAAAATAATAATATGTACAAACGGGTAGAAAAAGAACTCATAGGGCATCAAAAAATTCGTCCTCATCGATGTCAATGGGAAAAGTGCAGAACGCTGGCAGCATTGCCACGCTGGATGGCAATGCTGATTCGTTGTCCGAAGAAAAGCCCAGCCCTCTGGTCACGCGAAGAGTCGACCAGCTGTTTGCTGATATCCCGAACAACCCGATGAGCGCTCGGACCCCATGGCCCTAGTGTTTCAACCCCAAACGGCTCAAACATAACTTTTTTTTTTTTTTTTTAATTTGATATAAACCAGTGCTTGACTGCGATCCCACCTGATGGTAAGCAGTGATGCAATCATTGATGGTGAGGCGCACTAGTTTATTAAGAGCCTATTCACTCTAGCCTTGAAGGCACCTAAATTATAGTTGGACGGGAAGACCGCAGCAGGCAAATTGTTCCAGTCCTTTGATGTACGCGGTATAAACGACGAAGCGAAACGCTTAGTCCGGACCGTTGAAGTTTCAACAACGATGAGGTTATTATATTTACGCCGTTTGAAGTTTTTTGAGGCATTTATATTGCTTCACAATTACCTTGAAAATTCAACTAAAACAGTCGGGTAACAAGGAACAGAGTACCTACATAGGTCTAAGTGTGTTCGTAACTAGAGGAAAATGTCGTGTTCTTATCGCCAAGGTAATAAAATGTTACTAGTTGCAATAAGAGGCTTATTATAGCCAATAGCCAATTAACAGACTCAATGGCTATTTGATTGTGATTTGATTCTATGGGTTAACGTTTTTGGTTTTTATTGTAGGAGTGTTTACATGGAATAATGTTTTGGTAGCTTTGAAAAGAGAAAAATGGCGGTCAATCTAAAAATAATTTAGATTATTAATAATAATAAATCCATTTAATTCAGGCTTGAAATACCCGTAGTTAAAAAAGATTAAATTAAATTACCTACATTACATAATTTTTATTTTTGATGCGCTCGCGTTTGACCTCTATCTCACCTGATGGTAAGCGATGATGTGAATGTGACCGACGATGGAGCACGCTTGCCTACAAGTAACCTATTCACTCTTGACTTAAAGACCCCTAGGTTGTAGCTATCAGGAAACACAGACTCCGTCAATTACATTTCATTTGCAATAACAATAATAGTACAATGTTAGATTCGATTCAATAAATAATACAATGTCAGATTTAGTTCAATAAAAATACAAAGACACAAACAAACTACAATAAGTAATAATTAAATAATATAAATTTCTATTGAAATCCTTGAAAGTTTTTACTCAGAAGGGTTATCAGAATATTCATGTTTTCGTAGAAATATTAGAGACAAGCAATGTGTTTTTTGTAAGTTTTACTGCTTTTTATTTGGATCTCACGCTGAAGCGATTAAGGCATATATTTCACCGGGACACCATGGCGGCGCGACCAGTTGCGCCGCCATGGTGTCTCGGTGAAATATACCTCTTTCATAAGATAGATTTTCATCTTACATACTCTTTGGTGGGGGCGTCACTGGCGGCCAGACTTGGCGTCCGAGCTGGTCGCGCCACCAAATTGGTTGCGCAACCAAACGGACACCAGGTGAGTAAATCTCTATAGAGCTGTATACATTTTGTTGGTAGCGGCGACTGGTCGCGCCGCCATGGTGTCCCGGTGAGATATAGCTCTAAAAACTTCTGTTACTATAGCCTATAAAAAGTCGGCTTCGCCCGGCCACGTGAAAGTTGGAAATTATCCCCAGGGAAAAAGTATCTTGTGCGCCATTCCAGGGTATGGTCTATCCGTGTGCTAAGTTTCATCTAAATCCGTTCAGCCGTTCGAGAGTGAACAAGTAACAAACATACATACACTCACTCACAAACTTTTGCCTTTGTAATATTAAGTGTGATAAGCTGAAAAACCAAATATTTTCAACTTACAATTGATCAATATTGCCCAAAGCTCTCCACAATAATGAAGTGACTACCTAATCGAAATTCCTCAACATCTGATGATCATAATGATCCGATCACAAAACTTGATCATTACGTCCAATGATTGATCACGGGTAGCGCCGTTCTATTAACATACTATCTGATGTGGTGTCGGTGTGATCGATGGACGATGCTCTTGATTGTAGAGACTGGACAGTGTGAGGTCTGGAGTTTGATCCCCAGGAGGGGCTACGTGGTTGACATTGTAGGCTTTTCTGTCAGAAATATTGAAATTTTTTGCTAGTGGCTGAAAAATTGTTAAAAATCGGTACTAATATTGTATTAGTTTCTAACATTTTATTAGCTTCTAAAAAATTATCCATAGAGCATACTAACATGATAATAAGTATCCTTTCTTGTTTTTTAGGGTTCCTTACCTCAGTTGGCAAAAATGAAACCCGTATAGGATCACTTTGTTGTCTGTTTGTCTGCCTGTCAAGACCCTTTTTCTCAGGAACGCGTAGTGGAATTAAGCTGAAATTAATTTTTCAAAACTAGCTTTTGTCAGCGGCTTCGCCCGCGTGAAAATAGATTTCTCCATACAAACTTCCAACCCCCGTTTTATCCCTTAGGGGTGGAGTTTCGTAAAATCCGTTCTTAGCGGATGTCACACCCTTTACGGAACCTACCTGCCAAATTTTAAGTTTGTAGGTGTTACAGTTTTTCTGAGATTTCGTGATTAATCAGTGAGTGGTATTTCGCTTTTATATATAGATTAATTAATAAAAAAGGTATGCCTGGTCGCACAAAAGTTTGCTGCTGCATGTCAGCAATCTAATTCTGTCTGTTCCTTCAAGAGACAAATAAGCTTGAAGTTATGAGCAAACTTACTCACAGTCATCATGTCATCATTTGCTCTTATTTCCCTCATAACGACAGTCGCCAGATGTCATCTATCAACATTATTGTCACACACATGTCAAGTTGACGTGTGTCAGGTAAATATCAGGCATGTGTTGTTTACTCCTCTGCTTAGCTTGTTACGGAGAAAGTATGATTATATATCATGGGTTGTGTAATAGAGTCAAGTTAGGTTCAACTCACACTGGACACAGAGTCACATATACTCTTTATTATATTAACACCATAAAAACAATTACAGTAGGAGCTATTTTATTATTGATAGGCTCGCGTTTGACCACTATCTCACCTGATGGTAAACGATGATGTGGCCGACAATGGAGCACGCTTGCCTAGAAGTAACCTATTCACTCTTGACTTACAAGACCCCTAGGTTGTAGCTATCAGGAAACAGACTCCGGCAGGGAATTCCACTCCTTAGCTGTACGCATAATGAATGTGTTCCCAAAACGCTTTGTACGTATGGGTGGGATGTCCACCATGTACCTAAAAAATAAAACAGCCATGCCAGCCATTTATATGTACTCGTAGCTTAAAATTAATAGGGAGTATACAATGGGCGGTCTTATCACTGAAAGCGATTTTTCACAGACAACCTAAGAATGGATTTGACAGAGGAGAAAACATACATCTCTATTTTCATATTATTAAGGTAGGTACTTTGTGTTAAACAAGTATTTAATCGCGCGTCGACGCGCACTTTCCCTCGACGAGGTTGTTCAGAAGGGGCGAATTCGCTGCGAAACGTTTTACGTTAGCGAGATACTAGGCACCAATACATCGCGTCCACAAGCATCGCGCGGATTCAAAATACGCGCGTAAATCGCGTGCACTTCGCCAGACTCTCGACTCGCGCTTGATTCACCCGTATTTTGCACGAGTCGAGATACTAGAGCTTAGATGCCTTGTTGCGTCCAGTTAATGCGCGAACTCCAAAGCGAACGCGACTGATTCGTTTAATTCTATGTTTCCTACTGACCAAATTCATCACGAAATGCTCGCGCGAATTGATACGGTCCTTCTGGACGTAATGGTCTTCTGGACAAGCTCTTAGAGTCGAGCGCTATCGCGCGTCACCGTGCGTTACTAGCGCGCAGTGATGCGTCAGTTGACAGGCACGAGCGTTATCCCCGAATGTATGGTCGGGCTTTGGTACAGGCCATGGTCCGGAGCGAGGAGGAGTGGCAGGCGGTCGCCTCTTTCTGCGAAGCGGTAATGCAAGCAAAGGAGGCGGCCGCACGCGTGAGGGAACGGCCCTCACGCACCAGCCTCCGGGACCCCGATCCCGATTACCAGCAACTGTAAACGCTGGCTTGCGGACGTCGAGCAATGGGTAAATCGCCGTCCGACCGTCCGGTAACCGTCCGAACCGAGCCTAAGTCGTCGACGGCGCGTAGTGTTCCACGCGCGCCTCAAGGAGATGTCAGCGAAACCGTAGGGGCCCAGCAGGGTCGAAGCCTATTGGGGCCATAGGTGATGCGAAAGAGACCCCCGGGGCCCTGGAACGAAGGCAAAGAAGGAACAGGAGTGGGTTTTAGTCAGTAATAGTCTGAAGCGCTACCCAAGGGCGGGAGATGTCATTAGATGATTTTCAACCTAAAAAAAATCCTCGAACGTATAAAAGTCTAAACTGAGCACAGCACTGTTATAATGCTTGAATCGTCGCGCGACCACGCGCGTCACTGCGCGTTGCAGTTGGAAAACAGGAGGTGAAGTGTGCGTTCAGCCTTACAGAATAGACCACCTTCGCTCTTTTCGTTTGGTATAATCAGGGAGATGAAGTGTATAACAACATGACAATCAACTTCAGTTATCATAACATAACATCTCGCTTTTTTTATTGACTAGTTTGTGCTAGCTGCTTCGCCCACGTGGTAGTAATAAATTATCCAAAGGGAACATATAACTGGGAGGAAAGCTATGTGCTATTCGAAGGAGTAAAAAACATACACACACGCGAACATATAAACTATCACTTTTATTTATTTATGTACACACAAAAACTTAAAAATGAAAAGAACAAAAGCAGATAGAAGAGCACAAAAGCAAATGAAATTTCTTCCAGCAGACCTGCGACAGGAGAGTTGGATGAGAGATGTAGACACGGTGACAATAGATGATGTGACAGGCTCGCGTTTGACCACTGCATCTGATGGTGCTCCTTCGAACTATTCGCAGCCTTGGCATGCGTTATCCCTAACTGGTCCCATCAATTTTGAAAGGAGAAAAGAAAGAACGAAAATGAATTTATTTGGCACAACAATATTTCTTTGAAACGCGCATGCATCACAACGTGCCGTCAACGTGGGCTTGGTTCTCACCGGACGGCCGAACAGCGACCTACCCATGGCTCGCCGTCTGCAAGCCTGCGCCTACGGTGGCCGGTAGTCATACTGCGACTCCCAACGCAAGAGGCGTCTCCAACGGGGTTTTTTTATGGGTGGAAATCATCCAATGACTTCTCCCAATCTGGGTGGAGCGGGAGGGCGTGAGGCTGGTCTTCGCTTCACAGAATAGGCCGCCTCCTTTGCTTGCATTACTGCTTCGCAGAAAGAGGTGACTGCCTTCCATTTCCTCTCATTCCGTACCAAGGCGGTACGCGACAGGTCTTCGCCGCCCGGCGATCGCCTCCACGAGGACACGGTGGTGCTCCGCCCAAGCGAAACAGGCCTTCACCTTATACTCCACCGAGTCCTCCGAATATCCTTGAGCTAATAACAATACAGTGATAACCATTAAACTCATCTCCTTTGACCTGATTACAATATAACCTTTGACAATTCACTGTGTGGTCACAAAGCCTGTGTTATTAGTGACGGCTATTACTGATAACAGATTACTTTACACTTGATAATAATATCTATTGTACAGCTTTATTATCGTGGGAGTATTTATGCAGCTAAGGACATGTTCTCATAGGTTTGTAATCAGCAGATTTGGTGCATAGTTTAGTTATCCTACCCATGCTATGTAAAAAAGATCTTAAATATGATAACTTTTTACGTCATCAGAATTACAGGTGTACCAAGATAGACTTGAAGGACTGGAACAATTTGCCTGCTGCTGTCTTCCCGTCCAACTATAATTTAGGTGTCTTCAAGGCTAGAGTGAATAGGCTCTTAATAAACTAGTGCGCCTTACTGCTTACCATCAGGTGGGTTCGCAGTCAAGCACTGGTTTATATCAATAAAAAAAAAGACTTCACGATCTCTCACTAATTTAAAACATGAGCTACAAGAACCATAGGCCAACATTAACCATTTAACTTCACGATATCTTTGACAATACCACCATATACAGGCATTCATAAACCTAACAACAAATTTACGTACAGCGAAACGTGTCTAAGTACACCCGTTTCTCCCAAAAAGGTACCGAGTAATGCATAGTGGACACTACCGTTACCGGCGTGGGACCTTTTGTCCCTACGACATTGTGACCCTAAGCGGGACACAAACGGTCACATTATACACCATATTGTCTTGACCGTGAATGTCATTGTCGACTTAAAACTAGTATTCCTATAGGGGCTTTAAAAACAGCGGGGAAAACGCTTGAATAGTGAAAGTACTCGCAAGATGGCGTTTTGTAAGACAAAAATTGAGTAATGTTTCGGAAAATATAAACATGATTAGGATTTCTGCAATGGTTTTTGTGGATAGGTCACTTAATTGAGATAAGTTAAATCAGCTTTATAATGTTTCCCTTGCTGGTGCTCAGGCCTCCTCTCTAGGAAAAGGGTATGTGTTGTAATCTAACACGCGCGCCAAATGTGGGTTTGTGTCCGAATTTTTGATTCTAGGACATGCCGGTTTCCCCACGATGTTTTCCTTCACTATTTTCAGTGATTGAAATAAATTAAGACACCTTGCTCAAGTTTAATCCATAACCTTACGTCTCGCAGGTCGGGGTTCGTACGTAAATAGATTACCGATGTTATTTTACAAATTACAGCTATCTTTCAAAGAAATGTCGCTTAATTAACGGGATTACTTATCTACTTAAATAAAATATCTCGAGCGATTTTCAAACAACGTCGCTCATCGCCCCCGAAGACTGAGGCAGGCAGCGAAGCGAGTTACGATCGCTTTTTACCACACTAATGTTTTATAGGAGAAAATTTGTGAGGAACACTCAGGAAAAGAACTAATCCAGTACCCAAAGACCTCCAAAAATCTGCTATTTTGCATGAACTTTGACACTTCACAATTTACTCAAAAATTAAACAAGTCAAAAAAGTATAAGAATAGAAGCCTTGCAAATTTAATCAAGATTCTAAATGACAACAATTTAAAAAAATACACGTATTTCCTTTAACAAGTTTTGTAATAATATATTTAAGTAAATCACGGATGGAATGGCGACAGCGACTATCGCAACCCAGTGCTGGGCACGCCATAATTATGGCGGTAATTCCCCTCTTTGAGGAGTGGCTGGAAAGGCAACACGGCGTCCTTACCTACCGCATGACGCAGGTCCTCACCGGACATGGTAAGTTCGGGAGGTTCCTGCACCGGATTCGTGCGGAAGAAACGCCCGGGTGTCACCATTGTGCGGACCACCCGGAGGACACGGTGGAGCACACGGTGGAGGTTTGTCCCGCTTGGGCAGAGCAACGCCGTGTCCTCGTGGGGGCGATCGGCGGCGGCGATCTCTCGCGCCGGGCCTTGGTACAGGCCATGGTCCGAAGCTAGGAGGAGTGGCAGGCGGTTGCCTCCTTCTGCGAAGCAGTAATGCTAGCAAAGGAGGCGGCCGATCGCGTGAGGCAACGGTCCTCACGCCCCAATCGCCGCCGGGATTCCGATCCCGATTTCCGGCCATCGTAGGCGCAGGCTTGCGGACGGCGAGCAATGGGTGGCTCGCCGTCCGACCGTCCGGTAACCGTCCGGACCGAGCCCAAGTCGTCGACGGCGCGTGCTGTTCCACGCGCGCCTCAAGGAGATGTCAGCAACTGTAGGGGCCTAGCAGGGTCGAAGCCTACTGGGGCCAAGGGTCTGATTCTGAAAGGAAGACTCGGCCCTGGTACGAAAGGCAACGAAGGAACAGGAGTGGGTTTTTAGTCAGTAAAAGTCTGACACTATCTCCCGCCCCGCCCAAGGGCGGGGGATGTCATAAGATGATTTTCCCACCGAAAAAAAAAAAAAAAAAAATAAATCACGGAATTATTGAATGATAACAGTGTTTTCAAGCGTTATCTTTCTTTTTTCGCGTTGCCTTTTCGTCAAACATCACGTTGGATTGCGTTAGACGAAGTAACAAGCTTTTAAACCATGCTCGATGTTGACGATAGGCGAGTGAAAAAGGAACAACGAACTTTCCACCGCTTGTCAGTCACCCGCTGCTCTCCTAGCCTCTCCATCGCCCACAAAATGCATTCCATCACAACACAGCGCTAGTTTGTATAACAGTACACGTGTACAGCCAGTTGCCACGTACTAATGCGGACCTAACCTATGGGGCACGACCCACCGGCGTGTCAATACGGCCTTAGAGCTGGAGCCTTAGCTTGAAGAGTTAAAATGTCAAGTGAGGGATGGAGTTATACACCCTAATAGTTCTATCCCTTTAACATGTCAGTTTAGGTCGTCAATTGGATCGCGTTAGGAGCTCGTGGTAGGGTCTTTGGAAACTGTCACTATGTCATGTCAACTGGCTTGGATTGGTATCAAGTAATATGTAATGTGTGTGTGTTGGTTTTAAGCTAGAACTACACTGCGCACACGTGTGCCAGACACGCCGATCTGGGCGCGTCGGTCTCCATACATTTTAAATGGCAACTAGACTTGTAGAGCTACACTTGATCCACGCCACGCGAAACCACGCAATGCGCCGCTACGTACAAATCAGCCCCCCTAGCCAAGTTACGACCGTTTCGTTTCGATTCTCTTGCGTCGAACGCCTCGAGTAGGCCACGCCTCCGATTCTTTGTTCTGACCACGTGACTGACCGTTGAGATGACGTCAGAACAAAGGAATCGGAGTTTTGGCCTACTCGAGGCGATCGACGCAAGAGAATCGAAACGAAACGGTCGTAACTTGGCTAGGGGAGGCTGGCGTGGTCCACGTGTGCGTCGGTCTAATGTAGTTCTAGCTTTAACGATACCAGATAAATAAATAGGTACTTTATTGTACACTAGTTGTTCAGCGCGGCTTCATTCATGTCTTTGGTTGTATTTATGTATCTGGTATAAAGCAGTGAGAGCAGTGGTGGCCGAGTGGTAACGGCCCCGATTTACGAGTTTTAGTTGTTGTTGAGTTCACAAAACAGTGAAGGAAAACGTCGTGAAGAAACCGGCATGTCCTAGAATCAAACAATTCCAAGACTGAAAGAAACAATTCACTGGACCCGCATGGTGGATTACGGTCCATTCTTTCTCCTAGAGAGGAGGCCTAAGTCCCAGCAGTGGGAACATTATAAAGCTGATAATGCTATGCTAATATGCTATCGTTTGACCACTATCTCACCTGATGGTAAGCGATGATGACACTTGCCTAGAAGTAACCTATTCACGTTTAACATAAAGATTTCATCACACTTTAGTAAAAGCATGCAATAAATAAGATATAATTATAGTATTAATAGTAAGTGTCATTATTTAATACCGTGTTGTGGTGTCTCCTGCCTAGGGTGGAGTGCGAGGGCGTGTCACTTTATAAAGCTTTTACTTACTAAAACTACACCTGCGTCCTTCAGTTGCCCTTTTGTGTTAGGACCACCTGATCCCTTTGCAGAAATTCCCTACGACCCTAGCGGGTATCGGCACTTCTGGGCCCCTAAGGTCGTTTAGACGCAGAATGTCCAGTTCGCAAAATGTCCAATTCGCAAAATGTCCAGTTCGCATAGCGTCCAAATTGCAGAATCTCCAGTATTCAGCCATCTCTTTGAGATGCTATTTTACCTGATGGTAAGCGATGATGTAGTTGACTATGAAGCATGTTTGCCTAGAAGTAAACTATTCACTCTTGACTTAAATACCCCTAAAGGTTATAGCTAACAAGAAACGCAGACTCCAGCAGGGAATTCCACTCCTTAGCTGTAGGCACAATGAATGTGTTCCCAAAACGTTTTGTACGTGATGTGTCCAGCTTCAGGCATCCACTTGTTGAAAACTTCCCTTCGAAAAGGTGTCTAGTAAACATATAAACTTTAATAGGTCACTGGCCTTACACAAAACGCTTAATATAAATTAAAACTATAAAACCTATACCAGACAATACAATAATTACTGTGCGACTAAACGATGGTAACAGTGAATTTTCTTAAAGGTGAACGTACACTTACTCGAACCGAACGCGTCGAACGAATCGAAGTAAAGAAGGCCTCGAACACATACCCGCACCGAAAGAGTCGACCGCGTCGAAGAAATCATTTCTATTTCCTTTACACTTATTGCACTGATATATGTGAATTGTGAGAGAGAGCAGAACTTTTCAAATCTTCTATTTAGTCATTTGTTTAGAGTTACAAATAATTGAGCATCGGCACATATTTGGGGTGAGAGCCTGGTGATCCATCACAGTTTTTGTATCTTAAGTGAAAACTTACACATTCATTTGTATATCTTTGTGAAGAGTGAAATAAATAATAATTATTAATATTTTGCCATACTTATATAATAAAATAGTTATGGTATAGTATGGTTGAGGTGGTGGCCAAGTGGTAATGCCCCGACTTACGAGTTGTAGGTCGCGGGTTCAAACCCAGCCAAGCGCATTACTTTGTGTAATTTATTTCATCACCACTGCTCTCAAAACGGTGAAGGAAAACATCGTGAGGAAACCGACATGTCCTAGAACCAAAAAATTCGATGACATGTGACATTCACCAACCCGCACTGGGCCCGCGTGGTGGTTTACGGCCCATTCCCTCTCCTAGAGAGGAGGCCTGAGTCCCAGCAGTGGGAACATTAAAAGGCTGATTATGCTATGCTTATGCTTATGTGAATTGTGATGGATCTTGACGAGGTTTCTATTGTCAGTGCTTTATTAATGGAAGATGAAGAAACTGAAATAAATCAAATGGAAACAAGACTGTGGGTTCATAACATTAACTTAAAAAGGCAGTGCTTTGGTGCATATCAATTCGACTAGGATTTCTGGAGTCCTTCCTAATTTTAATGATTCGACGTGGTTAGGTGTGCGGGGTTTCATAGGATTTCATAAAAAATCTTTTCTTTCAATTCGGTCGACGCGTTCGGCTCGCATAAGTGTGCGTTCACCTTTAGACTCCGATCGGAACAATTTAGAACAATTATCCAATCGTAAAGAGCAGTGTAACAGCGTGATCTATTAGCGATTGGGACAGCTTCCACCAATCAAAATGAAGCGGCCATCGAGGATGGTCGTGCCCTTTCAGACGATCGTGACGCGTAGTTTTAGAAGGAAGCTTTAACTATTTATTTATTTAAACTTCATGTACAGTGATGATACATAGGCGGACTTAATGCCACAAGGCATTCTCTACCAGTCAACCATTGGGTTGACTGGTAGAGAACACTGTGGTAGGTGTGCACAATAAATAAATAACAGATATTTGAAATAGAATGTAGTATCGTTAAATTAAGTGGCTTATAATAATAAAATACGTATTTATGCTAATATAATAAACTAATAAATACTATGATAAATATCAAATCATTGTAATTAAGAGAACTTAAAATATGACAATTATGACGAAGACCGATCTAAGGTTGAGAGGACTTCAAGTAGTAGTTCCGAATTTTACGCTTGAAGGAAGATTTACTTTCAGCTTATTTGATATCATGGCAGGATAAGCTTTGTATCGTTTTAGTCTTGTTTGTTTTTAGTCTTGTTTGGATGGTTATGAATTGACTGTTTACTTTGCAAACGAATAAAAAAAAGATTAATTTTTGTTTGTTTTTAGTCTATTGGATTAGTCTTTATATAGTACTGTCATCCACCGTTTCATTCTTGTCTTTGACTAAAAGATTTTTCTATTCGGACCAATAGTTCTTGGGATTAGTGCGCTCAAACAAACAGTAATACCTACAGCTTTATAATTCTAATATTACAAAGTCGCTTTCCACGCCGATTTTGATGCAGTTTTCACTAATACAAAGAGCAAAAAATGAGTAAGATATATAAAATATGTTTATGAATGTATATAATTTGCACCCGGGAAAAACCGGGGCGCTAGTGAAAAATAGAAATTGCTTATATATTTTTGAGAAAGTATCAAGATCTAGCTCGCTTCTCAACCTCAATTTACTCTTGAAGCCGGCTCGATCTATAACATGACGCGCAACGCTACAAATTATCCAACAAGATGAAGTTGCGGGACACTGTGCAACGTTGCAGCATCACGTAGATTAAGCGTTGCGAAACACGTTGGGGGACGGTTTGTCCCCTAATGTATCTGAAGATATCCGCAGGAGAACCAAGGTTACAGACATAGCCCAAAGAATCGTCAAACTTTAGTGGCAGAGGGCAGGGCACTTTGCTCGCGGAACAGATGGTCGATGGGGACGAAAGGTTCTGGAATGGCGACCACGTACCGGAAGACGCAGCGTTGGAAAGCCTTCCACAAGGTGGATCGATGACTTGGTGAGGGTCGCGGGAATTCGATGGATGCAAGACGCACAGGACCGGTCATTGTGGCGACCTTTGGGGGAGCCCTATGTCCAACAGTGGACGTCTTTCGGCTGAAATGATGATGATGATGAATGTATCTGAGGCTTTATACGACTATGAAATTATATATCCTCATATTTCTCGTTCATAGCGGTTAACACTGGAGCATTATGGCGATTCCAGGCAATACTTTTTATTCTCACCTATTCACGTTTATTATCTTGCACAAACCAGACCATAAGACTACAATCTTGCATTTTATATTGCCCTAGCGTGTAAGTGCTTGGGTTACACTATATTTTTACTTGAGAGTGGTCATAATTTTAGAACTGTTATTTTGTGCGTAGAGCTTGAAGTTTACTTTTTTTTTGGAACTCAAGTCGACACATTTTTGCACGTGTTAAATGATATTATGATTAATAAGATTGCATTGGTGTGTGAAGGTTTTGAGAATAAATGTAGACGGCTAAAGGGTAGAAAGATGGAAGAAATGTGAAATAGACCGTAGACTCGATATGGTTAAAAATCGGACGATCACTGAGACTGTCATAGAATTCAGTGGGATTGTTCAAAACGAGTAATTTGACTCTTTGACAAATCTTTCATAATCCATGCTGCTTGTTTTGTCGAATGTATTACCTATAGAAATGAGGTGTGCTTAAACGCTACCAACAACGTTTAAAAATATGCTGAAGGACCTTCCACTCTAATTTTTCATCTCTGATCTCGAATATATATTTGTTATTTATTTATATTGTATATTTATTTTTTGTTATTATGTCCTATTAGAATCATTGCTGATGTTTGTACACTAATGGCTCTAAATCTATCTCCTTTCGTTCAGTCCATCCTAAGGTTGTCTGTGAGAGATTGCCCTGCACATTGTACACCTGCTTGCATAAATGTTGGTCATGTGTATTTTATGAGGTGTACAACAATATAATAGGTACCTTGTTTGTAGGTAATATAGGTTTATGAGGCAGCAATATCTAATACTAAGAGTCAACTGTGAGTACATCAGTACCTACTTTCTAACTCGTATCGGTATCTTCTAATTAAGTGCCACGTATGACGCCCACCACAGTTTGTGCTTTCAATTTTGAGCAATTAGTAAGTGATGACCCGTTTCTGTAACCATAGCGACGAGTTTGACAGTTAGTGGGTTCTTGTTTGAGCTTGTTTGGATAGCGGTGCTTGGTTGAGAAATGGAGTGGTTTTGTTGATATTAAGACTGCATTTATTTATTTATTGATTGCATTCATTTTTTATTTCAAAAGATTGGAAGCAGTGGAGATGAGAATGTTGAGATGGATGTCCAGAGTGACGAGAATGGATAAACTGAGAAATAAGCACGTAAGAGAAAGTTTGAAAATTGTGACAGTGACTGAAAAGTTGAAAGGGAATCGTTTATCTTAGTGAAAAGCATGTTACTAAAAGAGTTATGAGTATACATGTGGATGGGTAGAGACGGAGAGGGAAATAATTAAAAGATGGCTAGATTTTGTAAGGAGTGATGACGAAAGAAAAGGGTGTTAGTAAAACCGTGACAGCTGACAAGATAGAATGAAAGAAGAAAACCTGGTTACGCCGACCCTAAATAACATGGGACAAGGGAAAAAGATAATAATGATTAGGATTGCATTTACTTATTAAAACTTTATGTACAGTAATGGTAAATGGGCTGGCTATGTAATAAACAGTGATCGGAGTAGGTAGATTGATTTTTGGTACTTGTATAATAAATGCACACAGAAAGAAGGACATGGATAAGCCATTTCTCCGGAAAGTAATTCCAGTATTTCTGGATTCAATTAAATATTGTTAAAGTTGGTAGTAATATTATTACTACTCAATCCAAAATTTAAAGGAAGTTATAATGTTGTGATTGGTCGTTGTGTTGTGTCAAATCTTGACTGTGTGCCGTTAAAAAAAATTATGAAGAATATAACATTGCTCATTTTAATACAATTCCTACCTAAGTTCCAGTTTTTTTTAATAATCAACCAATTCCGGAAGAATGTCCATATTAATATCTACGTTTCGGATCAATGACCTCAATTCACTGGTAATGAAGCAATCTCTACCAAACAACCCAAAGTTGAAAAGATTGCATTGAACTGCCCCCCTAGCCAAGTTACAATTTCTATGAAAATGCGACATCGTATTGTCACCAGTCTGTGGATACTTTTATGATTTAATTTGACGAAACAAAAAACTTTATGCGCGGGAAAAGACTAAGCGAATAGATCTCACTAAAAATAATATGACGGACAATAACAAACGGAATATGACAATATTGTTTCAACACTTTGTGGTCATTATAAAAACAAATCGAGTTTTATTGCCTTCATGTAAACCATAGAAGGCTTACAATGTAACAGTTCCCACGTATACCAGCCATTAAAACTGAATGATGTTACTCGTCTTACTTGATTTATTTGACGTGTGGTTTTAACATCTTTGGTTTTTGTTTTGGCAAAAATTAAAACATATCCATAACGTAACTTGCAAAATGGTCTCTTTTCAATCGGTCTGTTGCAATAATGGTAGTTCAATTTTAGATTTGATGCCATCAACGCACTCAGCACGTGACTGACAGTCTCCTTTTCAGTCAGTCGAATAATAAATCTGTTATACACCCCTATTTTTAATTAGTACAAATAAAATGGGGCTCTCTTTATCCGCACTCGTTACTGATCGTAAAAAAAAACGAAATCCCAAAATTGTCCACGATGTCATAATAAATTGGTAAATTCATAATAGAATCAATCATTCATAACAATTGCTACTAGAAAATAACACGCGCAGTGTTTCATTTATAAATCAATAGCCTGTACAATATTTCCATAAATTGAGTGACATTTTGGGATATAAACAAACGCTAATAACTTTGCTGTTTAGGAATATTATTTATTGCGAATTTACATAAATAATAACAAGACCTTTTCTAATAAGTCCTTTAAGTATTTGTACTAATTAAAAACTAGAGGTGTATAATAAATCTGTACAAGTTTTTAGTTGTGCGCGCATCACGTAAAATGTACGAAATCGACGTTACTTAGGCTTTGTTTCATCGCAATTGGTTGACTATATCGAAAGATATATACTACATTCATTGACTTTTAAGCGGTACGAAGTTCGCTGGGTTAGCTAGTAGATAATATTTTTTTTTTAAATTTGAGCTTATTATTCCAAGTAATAAGCCCTTAAGTGTTTGTACTAATTAAAAATCAGTGGTGTATTAATCAAGATTCTATCAAGTGGTAGTAAAATAAAATGTTCTGTATTGTATAGGTAATCAGCGTTATAATATTTCTTCTGCTGGGACTCAGATCTTCTCTGGAGAAGGAATGGGCCGTAATCCATCACGCGGGTCCAGTGCGGGTTGGTGGATGTCACATGTCATCGAATTCTCGGTGCTAAGACATGCCGGTTTTCACGATGTTTTCTTCTTCTTCTTCTTCTTTATTCTTTAATGTACACAAATTTTATAAATTCCTTCACCATTTTGATTGCTGTGGTAATAAAATAAATAGGCTATGTTTGAAACTTTGAACCCACACCCTAAAAGTCGGGGTCGATGAGTCTGTAAGTAAAATGGGTACTCATGCTCATTAACTTTTACTTCGGTCCCTGTATTTGACTGCTTTAGTCTGTGATAATGTTCACGGACGATTTTCTTTTGTTTCTAGGTAATACTGACCGTTTATCGTGGTCTCAACGAGCGGTCATTATAGAGTGGAAACTCAATTAATAGGACTAATAAATTGTTATTGTAAGTCATTTGGAGAAAAAAAAGTCTGCGGATAATTGAATGTAGGAGGATCAACCCCCTCTCCCCCTCCCTCCTCTTTCCCTCTCCTAGAGAGAGGAGGCCTGAATCCCAGCAGTCATCATCATCATCATCATTTCAGCCGACAGACGTCCACTGCTGGACATAGGCCTCCCCCAAATGTCGCCACAACGAACGGTCCTGTGCGTCTCGCATCCATCGGATTCCCGCAACCTTCATCAGGTCATCGGTCCACCTTGTAGGGGGCCTTCCAACACTGCGTCTTCCGGTACGCGGTCGCCACTCCAGAACCTTTCGCCCCCAACAGCCATCTGTTCTACGAGCAATGTGCCCTACCCATTGCCACTTAAGTTTGGGGATTCTTCGTGCTGTGTCGGCAACCTTGGTTCTCCTGCGGATATCTTCATTTCTGATTCGATCACGCAAGGAAACTCCATACATAGCCCTTTCCATTGCCCTTTGGGTGACTTTGAGCCTTCTGATGAGGCCCATTGTGAGCGACCACGTTTCGGAACCATATGACATCACTGGCAACACGCACTGGTCATAGACTTAGTCCCAGCAGTGGGAACATTAAAAGGCTGATTATGCTTATGCTTATGAGGATCAAGAGAAGTGTGAGTGATTCAAAAGTTGTATCATCACACTAAATATAAAGGAGAAAATTTGTGAGTGTGCTTGTATGTTTGATACTTTTTCTCGCTCGAACGGTTGAACAGATTTGAATGAAATTTGGCCATGGGTAGACCAAGGTCTTCAGTAATTTGCGTAGTGTGAATAAAAAATGGTATTTTTTGGTTTTGCATTGAAGTTTGAAAGTGGCGCCAGTGACTGAAAAGTTGAAAGGGAATCGTTTGTCTTGGTGTGGTCATGTGAAGAGGAGGGATGAAACGCATGTTACTAAAAGAGTTATGAGTTTACATGTGGATGGATGGAGAGGGAGAACAAAGAAAAGATGGATGGATTGTGTGAAAAGTGACAGGATAGAATGGAAGAAAAAAACGAGTTGCGCCGACCCCAAATAAAACGGGACAAGGGCAGGAAGATGATTTTTGGTTTTGCATTCTTGTTTACTTGGTGTGTTGATATTCAAAGTTTTTCTTTTTTAGTTTGGAAAATCATCCAATAACTTCTTCCGCTCTAGGGCGGAGCAGGTAGGAGAGCGTGTCAGACTTTTACTGACTAAAACCCACTCCTATGTTCGTTCTTTGTCTTGCTTTCCAGGACTTCAGGTTTTCCTTTCAGAAGTGTATACCCATGGCCCCAGTAGGCTTCGACTCTGCTGAGCCCCTACAATTTTGCTGACATCTCTTTGAGACGACTGGGGCTCGGTCCGGATGGTTACCGGACAGCCGGACGGCGAGTTACCCATTGCTCGCCGTGTGCAAGCCCAGCCTACGGTGGCTGGAAATTGGGGTCGGGGTCCCGACCGCCTCCTTCGCTAGGAAGATATAGAGAGTTGTGTTTAGTTTATTGTAGAGGAAAGTATCACTGAAATCGAAAAACCTCTTTGTATTTTTTTTTTAAAGTAAAAATTATTTTTTAATATATTTACACGATTATTTCAAAAACACTTAACTAAAATACACTAAAACTATATATACACTAAAGGCTACTCCTAACTAAAATATGGTGTCATAAAACCCTTCCACATCGCTGTCGACTGGAAGGGTGCCCAAAAGGTTGGCGGCATTGCCACGTTGTATGGCAAAGCTTAATCTTTGATCGAGGTAAAAGCCAGCCCTTGGGTCACGCGAAGTATCAACTAATCGTTTAGATAGTTCTTTAAAAAGCGAATGAGCACTCGGATTCCAGGGCCCAAAAAAACGTGTAAATGAATGTTTAAATTGACTGATTTAACTGAAGAAAAGATCGTACTTACAACTGTTTCTTCGTAATTGCTTTATTAATTATCTAATGACCCGTAATTAATTCTTAGCAAAAAATATTTTCAACTTCATTTGCTTATTTAGGCTCTCTAATTTGTTGACGAAAACAACAAACAGCTAATGTTTTGCGATAAATAAAAACATTAATTACTAATTAATACTGGTAAACAGTGTTAGTCTTAAGTGAGGCTACTCGCAAGCTATTAAGCCGTGTTTACATTGGTCGAGTACTTTAGTCTAGTAGAGTATTTACAAGGCCATTAGGTACGTAAATTAAAGGCTTAGTTTACTTTGTGAAGTTTTAGTACTTAACTAGGGTTAATAATGTATGTACCTACGTTTTAATTTTTAAGGTGGGAACTGGGAATTATCCAGTGAGTTCTCCCGCTCTGGAGCGGAGCGAGAAAGCGTGTCAGACTGTTATTGACAGGCTAGACCCAATGCGATATTGTAGTTTCCTTGTTTTAAATAGTGCCATTGTTTATACAGTAGGTAATTATATAGGGTGACTGGTAATTAGTGTACGATACTTAAACACGTGATTGTGCTCATGATAACCAACAACTTTTACTATGGGAACAAACCTGAATTCGCGAAAAAAAATCAGCTGTTCAGTACATTTATTTTTGCCTAATGTACTGAACAGCTGATATTTTTTCAGTCACCCTATATATATAGGGTGACTGGCAATTAGTGTACGATACTTAAATACGTGATTGTGCTCATGATAACAAACAACTTTTACTGTGCGAACAAACCTGAAATCGCGAAAAAAAATCAGCTGTTCAGTACATTTATGTTTGCCTAAATGTACTGAACAGCTGATATTTTTTTCGCGATTTCGGCTTTGCTCCCATAATAAAAATTGTTTGTTATCATGAGCACAATCACGTGTTTAAGTATCGTACACTAATTGCCAGTCACCCTATATATGTAGCTATCCCAGTGAATGTACTCAAAGCACAACAGAATATGTTAACGTCATCGGCGATGAGGTTGAGAGTACGTAGCGCGCTCGTCAGCGGCGCCTCGCGCAGCGGGTTAGGTCGCGCACGTGGCATTATAACCGGACGACCATGATTATAATCGGACGGGAAGACCGCAGCAGGCAAATTGTTCGAGTCCTTCGATGTACGCTGTATAAACGACGATAATAAAGCACAAAGCACCTTAATGAGTAAGAAAATCACAATAGAGCGATAACAGTCATACATAATAATATTAGCTGATATGAAGCGAAGCTTATCGTCAGTTGTTGACCTCCTGTTTATAAGCAACTGTGGGAATAGAGGGTTCTACTGTGTATGGACTAGGGAATATTTTTTTTTAGGGGTTATTTTATTATTATTTTTTTTGGGTGGTGAAGAGACAATATGTGTAGGTGTGTAGGTCATAAAAAAAAGATATATAATCCGACCAGGGTACGTGATTGTTCGAAAGACTTACCGTGGCCCTCGCAAAGGGTAATTGAAGGAACACAAGTGGTTTTAGTCAGTAAAAATCTAAGACTCCGTCTCGTTCCGAATATAGCGGGAGAAGTAATTGACGATATCCCTTTAAAAAAAGGAAATGCTGTAATAAAATTCAGTTTACATTGACGAGAAGTTTGTAGCTAGCTTCTCCTAGCGGCTTCACCCGCGTGAAAGAAGAAAAATATCCCAAGTTAACATATATCTGGAATAAAAAAGTATTTTATGCGCTACTCCAAGACATGATCCGCCCATGTGCCAACTATCACCGAAATCCGTTCAGCAGTTCGAGCGTGAAGAACTACCAAACATACACACTCACAAACTTTTACCTTTTCTTCTTCCTTGTCGATATCACTCTTGACAGAGTGGTTGTGGTCATCACTTCAGGTGTTGGTGGCAAGCTTCACACGCCGCCACTCCTCTCTGATGGCCGCCTTCCTCGTGCATTCATTCGTGCATCACTGCAGATGATGGGCCATTTACTGCCGCTTTAATCTGGTCAGTCCACCTCATAGGCGACCTTCCTCGTGGCCTGGTACCCCTAGCCGGTTTTTTGTGGCTCTTTATATGTTGCGATTCCTCCATATTTTCCTCAACTTGTCCATCGCAGACCTGGAAATTGCCATACGCCTCTTCACTTCATACTTTTACCTTTATAATATTACTAGCTGTTACCCGCGACTTTGTCTGCGTCAAGTTAGTAAAAATGCACAAACGTAATTAATAATTCTGTGCTTGTGATTCGTGCTAAAAACATCTAATTCAAATAACGGAAATTAATTTCTGTAAATATATTTCTTATGTCCAGATATATAATTTATTTTATTTATTTGGCTCACCAGTAATAGAATACTCGTTCATGATATACATCAAATAAATTACTTATCATCATCAATAAACAGAAACAGACATGTTGAGGTCGAAGTAGTTGATAAACTGTGGTTCTGCCTACCCCTAAAAGGAAAAGGTGATAGTTTAAGTTTGTTTTTGGTTTATTCTATGATGAAACAACGCTGTATGATTTTAATATGATTGGTTCATTATAATAGACTAAAAGTGTATTAAACCGTTGTTTTCTTTTAACAACACTAAATAAATGTTATTTAACTTAGGCTATAAAAAAGTGGATAAAGTAGTTTTCAAAATGTTAAATGTTGCCAAAATGTATAAAGAGTCTGTACGGATCTTGTTCTGAGGTCAATACCCACAGTTTTTAGTGTCTGCACGTTTTACTTTTAGGAAGAAAATCATCAAATACCTTCCCCCGCTCTGGGTAAAGCGAGAGTTTGTGTCAGACTTTTACAGACTGAAACCGACCTGTGTTCCTTTAATTGCCCTTAGTGTTCTAGAGCTACGGTAACTTGCACGCGGCAGCAAATCTTCCTTCTTTGAGGAAAAGAGAGGACGCTGTGGTGTCTTTCTAAAGACACCACAGCGTCCTCTCTTTTCGCCTGACGAAGATCTCTAGGGCCAATGCCTGCTAGAGCTATGAGATTTTTCGAAAGAATTACCTCCCATAAGAATTTGCCTCGATGATATTTCTCTGCAGACTTTTAGCCGGGTCCGTTATGCAACTTTGGCGGAGGTGAATTTCGAAGGAGCATAATCGGCTTCAGCCCGTCTTCAGCTGGATAACGTGCACTGATAGTCCACTACTGCTAGCGATTATTAAAATACTACAGAGTAACCTACGGTGTCATCTTGCTCCACAACTGTACTTATAAAGAATTTGTGAAAAAATTGTTGCAGTTTGATGTTGACTTACATCACGTCGAATTTGAAACAGGAACCTCTCGAAACACCCTAATACCCCCTCATTACTCCGTGTTTATGACTCCACAAAACTATAAAATGACAGCGAACAAATGTCGCAACCAATTGGGGCTGTGACTGACTCTGGCATCCGTCAGAATGTTGTCCCAGTGTTGATCACCACTCACTGACCACTCTTAAGGAGGTAACGTCCAGTTGTCGACTTAAAGCTGCAAGTAATGTAGGATACGTCATACGTAATCAAACTATCTTCAGGAACGCAAACCACGTCGGGGTCTTGTGTGAAATATGTCTTCATGGGTTTTTCATGAAATTCTTAATGATCTTCAATTTTTGGAATCTTTGAAATTAGGTACTTGTTCCAAACAGTAGGTTGTGGTCAAGTCCGAGGGAGAGACTACTTGAAGTACTGGTAACCTTCACGAACTGTTCAAGAAGCATCTTTCTGTGATTTATAAGTACCTACCTATATTTGCTGGTTTTTTGGGGGTCCTTCCGAAACATCTACGTTCGATGAAGACCTGCTTCAGGCGGAAAGAGAGCCTTTTTAGACTTTCCTCAAAGAAGGTATTTGCTGCCGCAATTGTGGCGTGCAAGTTACTAAAGCAAAAGGTGCACACACTAAAAACTGTGGCTATCGACCTCAGTATCAACTCCGTGACTCAGACTATTTATACATTTTGGCAATTGAAAATTACTTTATCCACTTTTTTTTTGATAGCCTACGTTAAATAACATTTATTTAGTGTTGTAAAAAAGATAATTCTACGGTATAATATACTTTTAGTATATCTAATGAACCAATAATTTTAAAATCATACAGCGTTGTTTTATCATAACATAAACCAGAAAGAAACATATATAAAACCCACTCCTGTTCCTTCTTTGTCATTGTTCCAGGGCCCCGGGAATCTCTTTCGTATCACCCATGGCCCCAATAGGCTTCGACCTTCTTGGGCCCCTACGGTTGCTGACACCTCCTTGAGGCGCGCGTGGAACACTACGTACCGTCAACGACTTGGGCTCGGTCCGGACGGTTACCGGACGGTCGGACGGTGAGCTACCCATTGCTCGCCGTCCACAAGCCCGCGCCTACGGTGGCCGGAAATCGGGATCGGAACCCCTCGGTTCGGATCGGCTGGGTCGCGAGGGTTATTGTCTCGCGCGTGCGGCCGCCTCTTTTGCTATAGCATTACTGCTTCGCAGAAGGAGGCGACCGCGCCCAAGGCCCAGCGCGCTTTACGCTATTACAAATCTTGTTATGATAAAATGACTGGACCTAACTGCGGTTTATTTTCGTAAATATTTTTGGCATTTACGAAGCAATTAATTAGAATTCAATAATTTTTATAAATAGGTCTAGAAACATTTGCTGATTTCGTGATAACGCCATCTATTGCTGAAAAGCTTAGCCTTACCTTTATCACACACTGAGGCTCTACCACGAGCTCATAACGTGATCCATTTTACGACCTTAACCGGACTGTTAAAGGGATGGAGCTATATAGGGTGTATAGCTCCATCACTCTTTTTCGCTCGTACGTCTGACATTTTGGCATTATCATGGTAAGGCCCCTGGCCACCTACCGAGCGATAGTTAAATAAATAGTTTGACAAATTTAATTCGTGTGTTTGCTATTCAAAGCCAGATGGCGTCACTGAGGCATAGGATGACAGTTTTTCTAAGACATTTTTTCTGATAGCCGCTCTATTGTATCTCTTTCAGATCTCTTTGAAGACGTTTGAATGCATAACCGCTGGATTTCTGTCTTGTATAGTGAAGGTCAGTATAATCTGCCAAACTGCTTCGAAAGTGCTGATGTAGAAACCAGACTATCGATAAAAATAATAGTAAGAACGCAAAAATATGTAAAAATTTCTTGTTTACAGTAAAATAAAACAAAACTATCACAAAAAAGAAACTGAGTTTTGAACCACTATCCCCTTACGTGCCGATCTAATCCAGACACGACTGCACTACGGTGTTCGTTGACTTTCGTGTAAAATAGGTATTCTTATATAAACGTCATCATTGTCTGCTTAACCCTTTGTCGATGATAGCGTGATGATTTTCATTTCAGATATTAAAGTTGTAGCTAAATGAAAAAAAAGAAATATTATTTTCGTTTTTCCACTTAGATTTTATTACATGTTTGATTACTTTTTACAAAAATATGGAGTAAAAATGTCTAAGATGTGTTAAAAATATGCTAAAAGTCCTATTATTATTGTAATCGAAGTACCATCGCATATTAAAAAAGACACAAAATACTCGCAAAAATTATTACTATAACTGGGGATCGAAGTCACGGCAAATCGTTCAATATCGACATTTTGGAATATTGCTCACCCCCATAGCAAATAGCGTGATAATTTATAGCCTATGTCCTTTCTCAAGCTCTATTCTATCTTTGTACCAAATTTCATCAAAATTGGTTCAGCGGTATAAGCGTGAAAGCGTAACAGACAGACAGACAGACAGACAGACAGACAGACAGAGTTACTTTCGCATTTATAATATTAGTATGGATAATAATGTGATTTTATCGACCCAAACATATGTCCATTTACCTAAATACACACCTATTTTTTTATTAGTGCAAAAAAATGGGGCTCTATCGGTACCCGATACTGATCATATTTTTGTCGTCAAAGGTAAAAAAAACGAAATCCCAAAATTGTCCACGAAAATTTGTCATAATTGGTAAATTCATAATTCCATTTTGATCGTCATTCATTCAATCATAATCAATAGCCTGAACAATATTTCCATAAATTCAGTGACATTTTGGGATATAAACAAACGCTAATAACTTTGCTGTTTATGAATATTATTTATTGAGACTTTACTTAAATAATAACGAGACCTTTTCTAATAAGCCCTTTACGTATTTATACTAATTAAAAAATAGTTTTGTTTATACTACACTACAAAGTACTCCAATAGAATAAACGATAAATAAAAAATGGTTCGTCAATTAAAGGAATCTACCATTTTCTCAGCTTTTTATTTTGATGTCAACTCGCTACATCAGGCCGTAGACTTTCATCTCATGATATTAGTCTATACCTGCCTCTATCATTTCCATAGCAATAGAAAAAGACGGCAACAGCGATAGCTCTTGTTGTAAAACCAAGTTTATAAATACGCGACGTAATGCTGCCTTCATTTGACTTTACAACTTGCACCACGATAAGAGTGTACGGTCTGTTTCTTTTATTGGCGATACAGGCAACATTGCCTGTTGGTACATAATGTACTCGATCCTGGGCTAGTTCTTTACTAAAGTGACTTTTTTTAAGTGTGGAAAACATCCAATGACTCTCTCACTTTGAGCGCAGCGCAAGGGCGTATCAGACTTTTACTGACTAAAACCACACCTGTGTCCTTCAGTTGCCCTTCGCGTTCTAGGACTACGGGTTTCCTTTTCAGAAATTCCCCGCGGTCCTTAGCTGCCCTGCTGGGCCCCTACGGTTTGCTGTCATCTCTTTGAGGAGCGCGTGGATCACTACGCGTTCTCGACGATGTGTGGTGGAAAGACCTCACGGCGTTCTTACCTTGCGCATGACGCAGGTCCTCACCGGACATGGTGAGTTCGGGAGGTTCATGCCCCGGATTCGTGCGGAAGAAACACCTGAGTGTCACCATTGTGTGGCCCGCCTGAAGGACGCGGTGGAGGTGTGCCCCGCCTGGGCAGAGCAACGCCGTGTCTTCGTGGGGGCGGTCGGCGGCAGCGATCTCTCGTGGCACACCTTGGTGTGCCAAAGCCATGGCCATGGCCTGTAGGCCATGGTCCGGAGCGAGGAGAAAGCCGCACGTGTGAGGCAACGGTCCTCACGCCCCAACCGACGCCGGGATTCCGATCCCGATTACCGGCCACCGTAGGTGCGGGCTTGCGGACGGCGAGCAATGACTAGCTCGCCGTCCGACCGTCCGGTAATCGTTCGGACCGAGCCCAAGTCGTCGACGGCGCGTACTGTTCCATGCGCGCCTCAAGGAGATGTCAGAAACCGTAGGGGCCCAGCAGGGTCTAAGCCTACTGGGGCCAAGGGTCTGCTTCTGAAAGGAAGACTCGGCCCTGGTACGAAAGGCAAAGAAGAAACAGGAGTGGGTTTTTAGTCAGTAAAAGTCTTACACTATCTCTCGCTCCGCCCAAGAGCGCGGATATCATTAGATGATTTTTCCACCGAAAAAAAAAGGAGTGAGGTTGAAGACAAAAAGAGTAATGTTCAACTACACGCAATCGAAGTCGCGGTTAACAGCTAGTGCGTAGTAAAAGAGATTGCTTGAGTCACAATCCTATAAAAAAAAACTTTGTAACTGACTCAGGTGTCGCAAAGAGAGAAAAACTTCTCATAATCCATTCGCCACAGTTACGGAGAACGCGCTTGAAATCGATGACAGACAGACAGACACGGTGCATTGAGATGTTACAGTTAATGCGATGAAGAGATCGTGAACTTGTTTTAATTGGGGTTCTGTTAGTGTATGGGAAAAACGTTTCAACTTAGTATAGGGATTGTAGTTCTGGGTTCGCTTCAAAAAGATGTCAGCAAACCGTAGGAGCCCAGTAGGGTCAATGCTTGCTAGGGCCATGAGGAAGAGTATGAAAGGGATACTCGTGGTCCTAGGACGCAAAACGCAACTGAAGAAACATAGTGGTGGTTTTAGTCAGTAAAAGTCTGACATGCCCGTCCTCTCGCCCCATCCTAGAGCGAGTGAAGTCATTAGATGATTAACCAATTAAAAAAAAAATCGAATGAGTTACCGTGCCCCTGCAACGCAAAGGGCCACTAAAGGAACAGAGTGGAATTGGTTACTTTATGGTTTCCCATCTCAAAATAAAAAGGGCTCACAGATTAGGCTTCACGATTGTTAAGTTTTATGTACAGTAAAGAGTTAATTTATTTTCAAGTTATCAAAAATGTACAAATTATGAAAAAGAATACTTACTTAATAAAAAAATAATAAAAAATCCTTAAAAACTAACTAAAAGTAATCTAAGGCGTCAAAAAACTACTCCACAATTAAAAAAAAAAATTGATTTAATTTCATTAATTATTATTAAAAAACACCTTCTAATAAAGACTATTTTGAAATACATACCTACGGGACCATGGACGTTGTTACAAACTTATTTCGAGTAAGCTGTTCTTTAATTCGCCGACATTAAGATGTCTTCACGTTTAATTTCAGTTACAAGAAATAAATTCGTAAAGCAAAGTTGCGTTAATCTGTTAGTTAAATTCATACTAAGTCTGTTAAACATGTTTGTTCAATAAGCCCGGCTATTAACCGTAGTTAACCACTGTTTGTTTAACAAAATTAAGTTTCAAGTAAGAGGCAGACGTGGTCGTGAATATTTTTGTATTTTAATTAATTTCGGCAACTTTCTATTACTTTGTTTGAGCCCTTAATTAAGTTTTGAACTAATTAAGAATTTTGTACGATTGAGGAGCTTTTGATGTTTTGTAGAGTTTTGAAAAGAACTTGATAACAGAGAACCGAATAAAATATAAAAATATATTTTTATTGTTTACTAGCTGAGGCGGCGAACTTCGTACCGCCTAATAGTAAGGATAACGCCATCTACTGGCATTACCAGAACAGCATAATTCATTTTACAATGACATTTTAATGGCTTATGTTTAACTTACCACCAGATATAGTAACATATAACAGACAGAAATAGTTAATGATCACCAAAATTAAACCCGCACTTTAATGTAAAATTATAACCAAAATTTTAACATCTCGCTATCCTATTTAAGCAAAATGACTCCAAATAAATCATTGCTAACCCAAAAGTAGTAAATGACCACCAAAATTCTATGCATGGTTGATGGTGGGCTTGGTTGACGGAGCTCCGCTCGGGGCTCCTACTTCTGTGTGGTTTATAAAAAAATAACCACGAAAGGTTATTTTTTTATAAACTAAACCCTTCTAACCTAACCTATCCGAGTTGGAGTGCCCTAAAGTCCCGATTGCATCCAGTTTCTCCTGATATAACAACCGTTACATACCCAATGTCAAATTCGGGCAAACGACGGTATACCGGCAGAAATAGCGCAGTAATTTGCTCGCTAAGATTTGGTGATCATTTACTACATTTGGTGTTCGAATACAATTTGAAGTGCAGTCGTGACTAAAATAGCTAGTAGGTACTATTGTAATTTTAGACTTTATTTTTCTGGTGTCAAGTATATTATATTTTGGTAAAAGAACTAAGGGTATCAAAGCATTTTATGGTGGTCATTATATTTAACCCCCATTTTAATTAGAGATGGCGTTGTATTCGGATTTTTTTTTCGTGTTTTTTCCATTTTTTCTTCCCTGGACTATCTCGAATATTTCAAGACCAGAATTAGCCAAATCGGTCCAACCGTTCTCGAGTTTTAGTGAGACTAACGAACAGCTATTCATTTTTACATAATTATGAAGTAGATTTGTATACACAAAACAGTTTTTAGCGGGATATCTTCGAGTGAAGTTTAGTGACTCTAATATATATATTCTTTACTGTACACGTATAAGTTACAAAAATATGTGGATAACAGAGTTCATGTACATAGGCGAGCTTAACTCAAAGTTGAGTTTTCTTCCAGCAAACCATTGAGTGATTGAGAGAGATCACAGTAAAGGGTAAGATCCAGTGCACAATTTTAAAACTCTTTTAATTATTCGCAAATAGATTCCTAATGGATATTGTGATGTAAAAGTAAAATTAATGTGCGAAACCTTTTCACGTCTTACTGGCTGGATGGAATTCAATGAAACTTGACACACATAGGCCATGTTTTTTTTTTTTTTGAAGTGGAAAATCATCCAATGACTTCTCTCACTACAGGGTGGTATTGAGAAGGAGTGTCCGGCTTAAACTGACTAAAACCCGTTTGAGTTCCTTTAGTTGCCTTTTGCGGTCCACGGCCACAGTAACTGAGTCATCTAACCCTTTGAACATAAAGGGCAACTGAAGAAACACAAGTGGGTTAGTAAAAGTCTGATACTCCCCTCTCGCACCACCTAGAGCGAGAGGAGTTGTTTGATTAAGATTTTTTATAACACAGATTTTTTTCAAGTAGATTATATTCAACTGCAATAAGTCAACTTTCAAAAAACTAATTGTTAAAACTGTAAAAGAAGGCACATGACTGGCAATTAATCTTCCATAATTTAATCTATTTTTTCTAATTTTTATTCCAAAATTAATTTCAAGCAAAATTGTAACTATATTTTTGTTAATTTTGTTCATTATTCCCTTCGCATGTTATAGAATTATCCCAGTTAGGAAGGCCAACCTGGGAAACCTGTTATTAGCCACAGTTTACTATAAGCACTTACTCTGTGCATCGCTGTTGGTTACCTAAATAAAAAAATAAAATAAAAAGAAATATTTTCTAACCTCAAAAAGAAATTAGGTTAATGCCTGTTGAACGGGTAAGAAAGTCGACGATTACTCTTTCAAGTGAAGATTCAAATTAATTATTTAATTACTAAGAAGTTTCTAGTCATATAATGTTTTCCTTAATTAGGAATTTTCTAACTTGTAACACAAATGTCGAATTGTTGACTATTTTATTGGCTACCTACATTTTGTAGGTAGTAGGTAAGTAGTACAATGCGTTCCAAATAAGAATAGGATCGATTGACAGGTAGTGACGTCACGTCATACTGTCAAATCGAAGAATTATAATGGTGAGCAAAACAAGGACATTTTAAAATTTAATTTATTTACGAACCTGGAACGAAAATAGTTTAATCAGAATCCAGTTCTTCAATTTTGCTCATCTCTGAGTTCTTCAATTTTGCCCAATTTCTTGCGATTTGACAGTATGACGTGACGTCACAACATGGCGTCAATCCTATTCTTATTTGGAACGCATAGTAGGTAGGCAATCTCTCTTTCACCACAATGAGGCCACAAGCTACCATCCGCATATAAGGCCCTAGCTCTCGAGCAGTGCTATAAAACAGTGACTTTCTGAAGCTTACTCCTCAGTAACGGCAAGGTCAATTGGTTTGAAAAAAATATATGTTTATTATAGATTCATGTACAACATTATCAACATATGATTTTATCGTAAGACTAATACTTTTGCCAAAAAAAAGTCGAGCACTAGTTTAAGACATTAAAAAAATTGTGTTAAGATTAATTTCTATAATGTGAGGACAAAGGACAAAGTTTAAAAAACTCTAGTAATTTTTAAAAAAAGTTTTGTAAAAAAATCTTTAGCTTTGTCATGGAAGTTGTGAAATTATTTCAAACCAAGTGCGAGTCGGGCTCGCGCACTGAGGGTTCCACACAAACTTGCCTATGAAATTTTTTTAAATTTTTCCGAAAAAAAAAATTAAAAAAAAGTTTTTTTTAACGTAACCAGAAATTTACAGTTTTCAGATTTTTTCCCATACTTGTGCTATGAGAACTTGCTTCACGCCAATTTTCAGGATTCTAGATCAACGGGCAGGACCCTATAAATTTTGATTTCCTTGAGTGTCGAAATACACGTTTTTAGCGGTCGAATTTTTTTTTTTCGTTAACTCAGATTTTGTTTTTTTCACAGCTTCAAGGGTCCGCAGAATTGAGTATATGCCTTTAATTTCAACTCAATACCTCGCGTTCCCGAGATAAAGGGTCTTGACAGACAGACAGACAGACGGACAAAAAAGTGACCCTACAAGGGTTCCGTTTTTTCCTTTTGAGGTACGGAACCCAAAAAATAATCCATTGTCTTGTCAGTATTCCAAGTTTTGATTTACTCGTTTTAGGTACATAAGCTGGCCTGTTTAGAAGTTTACACGTATGTATACGATTCAGGTCTAGGTTTATAGGCCAGAACACATAGTTACAGCCGACATTAAAAACATGTTATCGGGTTGTGTACAACTGGTTTAACATACTTTATGTGTTTGGAGCTAGCCAACTGCGTGGAAGTTTTTTTTTTAGAAATGACCTATCTGTTGTTTGTTTAATGCCTTGTTGGTGTAGCATAGTGTTTCTTAAATGTGTGGCTTTACTTAGGTACCCCTTTTAAAGCTCGCAAACGACTATGATTTATTAACATCTCCCACCCGAAAAAAATAGAAATAAAATGTAGCTGAAGGATTTTTATTTTGATAAAAGGCAATTAATAGCAAAATCAGCCTATAATGTTCCCACTGCTGGGACTCAGGCCTCCTCTCTAGGAGAGGGAGTGGGCCGTAATCCACCACGCAGACCCAATGCGGGATCGTGGATGTCACATGTCTTCGAATTTTTGGTTCTAGGACATGCTGGTTTCATCTCGATGTTTCCCTTCAAAGTTTTGAGAGCAGTGGTGATGAAATAAATTATACAAAGTAATGCGCCTGGCTGGGTTTGAGCCCATGACCTATAACACGTAAGTCGGGACCGTTACCACTGGGCCACCACCTCATCCATACTGTACTATAACTATTTTATTACATGAGTATGGCAAAATATCTATATATATAAAAGAAAGTCGTGTTAGTTACTTCACTTATAACTCAAGAACGGCTGAACCGATTTAGCTGAAAATTGGCAGGGAGGTAGCTTAGAACCAGGAGACGGACATAGGATACTTTACTTTACTTTTTTTTTTTTTTTTTTTTTTTTTTTTAGAGTAGGGTAGAGTAGGGTAGAGTAGGGTAGAGTAGGGTAGAGTAGGGTAGAGTAGGGTAGAGTAGGGTAGAGTAGGGTAGAGTAGGGTAGAGTAGGGTAGAGTAGGGTAGAGTAGGGTAGAGTAGGGTAGAGTAGGGTAGAGTAGGGTAGAGTAGGGTAGAGTAGGGTAGAGTAGGGTAGAGTAGGGTAGAGTAGGGTAGAGTAGGGTAGAGTAGGGTAGAGTAGGGTAGAGTAGGGTAGAGTAGGGTAGAGTAGGGTAGAGTAGGGTAGAGTAGGGTAGAGTAGGGTAGTGTAGGGTAGAGTTGGGTAGAGTTGGATATAGTAGTCAGTTGACGGGAGCGAAGCCGCGGGCAAAAGCTAGTTAATGATAATTATTTATTTCACTCTTCATAAAGATATACAAATGAATGTGTAAGTTTTCACTTAAGATACAAAAACAAGTTAAATAATTTCAATGCACATAATGAATGACCTTTGTGAGAGACTATAGCCCCATACTAAGATATCCTACCCTGTGTGACTGAAAACGAAACCCGGGGCCTTGGGACGAAGGCAACGAGGGAACAGGAGTGGGTTTTTAGTCAGTAAAAGTCTGACACTATCGCGCGCTCCGCCCAAGAGCGGGATTTGTCATTAAATTATTTTCCCACCTAAAAAAAAAACCCTGTGTGACGGATCACCAGGCTCTCACCCCAAATATGTGTGCTGATGCTCATTTATTTGTAACTCTAAACAAAGGACTAAATAGAAGATTTGAACATTGTTAATAATCTTGCGAGAATATTGACTAAAAAAAATTTAGTTTCACATCTACCACTCCAACTGAACCTTCAAGAAATACCTCAGTAATGCTAGCAAAGGAGGCGGCTGATCGCGTGAGGCAACGGTCCTCACGCCCCAACCGCTGCCGGGATTCCGATCCCGATTTCCGGCCACCGTAGGCGCGCTTGCGGACGGCGAGCAATGGGTGGCTCGCCGTCCGACCGTCCTGTAACCGTTCGGACCGAGCCCAAGTCGTCGACGGCGCGTATTGTTCTACGCGCGCCTCAGGGAGATGTCAGCAAATCGTAAGGTCGAAACCTACTGGGGCCATGGGTAGTGTGAAAACGAAACCCGGGGCCCAGGGACGAAGGCAACGAAGGAACAGGAGTGGGTTTTTAGTCAGTAAAAGTGTGACATTATCTCCCGTTCCGCCCAAGAGCGGAATTTGTCATTAGATGATTTTCCCACCTAAAAATATATATATATATTTTACTTGTCATGTATATTCTTTAGTTTTTTTTTTGGTCATCTTGACTTCTAAATCAACCTGATGTTTTACAAATTACGTACTCGGTACCCACAAGTAGTTGTTGATGTTAGTACACAAGTGCTGTTAAAAAATTTAAATACATCTGTGTATGTAGATGTTTCAAGTGCTGACATTAAGAGCAAAATCATCATCAGTCCATCAGACATAAGTACGAAAAAATAGTTGAAAGTAATCGAAATGAAGTACTCACTCAAACAGGATGATTTGCAAGAATCAGATGAACGTATTCACATTGTTTGTCACAATTGGAAATCTTTAGAGAAATCGCGTGACCAATGGGAAATTGGGAATAATCCCTCATTATATTTAGCAGGTCAACATTCGACACAGTGCGTCGAAAAGTGAATTATCTGGAAAAAGTGTTGAGGAAAAATTATAAAAATAAATATTGTTTTTTGGTCAGGTAATGATGCTCGCGTGATTGCTTTTTGAGCACATTTTAAGTTGAAAGTTAATTCTTTTGCATAAAGTTGTTGTTATAAAAACTGTATGATAGCATAGCAATAACATAATCAAAAATTCATAAGAAAAACTCGCTTGAAAACGTTGTGATGTATTAAATTACGTTTATTTGCTGATCAATTTTAAAATATTTAGGCAATCAACCAACAAAGTAAATGTTTACACAAAAATTTTATGATTGTATCTGAAAATACATCGCCATAACTCACAGAATAACTTAATTACGCCGTAGACTCAATCAAAATTACCAATTTATAAACAAAAAACCCACAGACCACACATCATCAGGAGAGAACACCTACCAATTTAATTTTACCGTTTACTAAAATTATTCACAACCGTATTAAATAGGCTTAAAGCCTATTTTTGATTGGGCATTGGTTTTGGAGTAGTATAAGACATTTTGATTTTATGATGTCTGTCAAAATTAAAGGTCCATTTAAAGGAGTGACTGCATTATTTCTTTATAATGTAGATGCATCCGAAACATTTGAAAAAATGGCTTTATTAGGTTTCGGACTGACAATCTAAAACCAACCTTCATACCACGTATGAAGGTTAAATTTAACTAGAACAGATTTCTAAATTAAGGAATATAAAAACTTTAAACTTCGTAGGTGGTCCTTCCCCAGAATTTAGTTGTCATTAAATTGTGGAAAAAATCGAGATAATAGTTTTGTTAGATGTTGTGATGTCGTGCGCCACAAAAATATTATGTTACATTATTTTATCTCTATTTCTGATGTTGTCACATTTTTTGTCCCCGTTTTTATAAGATCGGCACGCTGTGTTTGAGAATTTTAACGGAGAAAGCATTTTTTTAAATAATTATTTGGAGTTAATTTACTTGCATTAAGAGCCGAGTTTAAATTGAAAGAACGTGATAGAAATCATGGGTAAAAAATGAGCAAGTCTAATAAAATCGTGATACAGACATTAGTCTCGCGTTCAAATAAAGTAAACTACAAAGAAAGTCCACTGAATATTTATTACTAAACACAAGCACTCGAATAAACACAGAACACATATAAACGATTACAACTAGAAAAACAATTATACATCTCGAAAATCGATGGGTTTTTAATCCACCTTTAAAACAGATAATTTTTCTATGACTGGGTGTCTTGTGAGTTACCATGTTTATGAATGCGCCCAAGATACAAGAGTAATTCCTGTGTGTGTGTGGGACAACCTTTTTAAAAACAAGATTACCAAGTATTTTTCTTCTTCGCAATCATCATTTCAGCCGAAAGACGTCTTTTGTTGGATATATGTCTCCTCCAAATGTCGCCATAACGACCGGTCTTGTGCGTCTCGCATCCATTTATTTTCCCTTGTGGAACGCCTTCTAATGCTGCGTCTTCCGGTACGTGGTCGCCACCCCAGAACATTTCGTCCACATCGACCATCTGTTCTGCGAGCGATGTGCCCTGCTCTGCCCGAAATAAAGAATATTTTTAGCCCCTTAAGGGCTATATTACACCAGGACACCATGGCGGCGCGACCAGTCGCCGCTACCAACAAAATGTATACAGCTCTATAGAGAGTTACTCACCTGTGGGGCTATTGGCTAACTTTTTCAATAACAGTTGACAACTAGCATTCGTTGCACACTAAACTTAGTTGTCAACTGACAATTTCATAAAATTGTAATTACGTACCACACAAGTGACTAACAAACTACGGTGGAAATGTGGTGAATCATAAAAATTTACGGTGCCTATTGTGACCACTCTAAAATTTTATCGACTATTATACAGCTTCAAAAGCTTACACAATCGCAATTTTAAAAGTATCGATAGAACAACATCTGTCAAAACGTGTTACGGTGGCTATCAAAGGCACCAGTGGCTAATGACGTCACTGCAGTTGGTCACTGAAGATAGGCAATATGAAACTAGCTGTTTGACAGTTCAATGATGCACATTGTTAACAAGTGATCATCACTTGAACTGTCAACAGAGTTACGCAATAGCCCCGCTGGTGTCCGTTTGGTTGTGCAACCAATTTGGCGGCGTGACCAGCTCGGACGCGTGTACTTAAGGTCTATTTTGATACTGTCTCAGTGTGGTGTAGCGACTCTGATGTCTGTATGGTGTCTAATTTGCTAGCTTATGGACACCATGGCGGCGCAATTGGTCGCGTCGCCATGGTGTCCCGGCGAAATATAGCCCTTAAAGACGATAACAAAAGCAGCGTGTATTCTAACTCCTCTTTTATATCGGTACAAGGTGCAATTAACCCATTTAATGACTCCTGCTTGCCTCAAAATGGCTCCAATATAAACATGGAACGTTAACACGATTTTTTATTATCTAAAAATACCTGTGTGTTCTGTTTAGAGTAACTTTGTAGGTATTTAGGTCTTGCCTTTTTTTTGGATGGAAAACAGGGGCGTAGCTACCGTATCAATGATACGGGGCCGCTGAGCTACAGGGGCCTCGACATATGCCTAAATTCGTAACGAGTTATCCACAATCTTAAATTCTCATATTGATAAAAGGCCAGGAGGGAATGAATAATGACGATATGATACTCTGTAAATAGTTTTTTCCTCTAGCTTTAGCATTTTCTACATTCAAAACGACAACAAAAACTCAACCTATTTTGGTAGGTATTTTCTGAATGATCCATTAAATGAGCTCATTTTCATTTTCAGGGCCTCTTAAGGCACTATTTCTATGCTAGTAGGAGCTATTTCGTACAAAAAACATACTTCAAAAATTGATATGGGGCCCCATTAGGACTAGCTACGCCACTGATGGAAAATGATCAAATAACTTCTACCGCTCTGGGTGGAGTGAAAGAGATTGTCGGACTTTAATTGACTAAAACACACCGTGTTCCTTCAGTTGCCCTGTGCGTTCCAGGTCCGCGGTGACTTTTTCGAACTAACCCTTAGTCTAGGTCTTCGAGAATCGAGCCCGAGTCCGTATCGACGGCACTTAGTGTTCCACGCGCCTCAAAGAGATGTTAGCCGAACCTTCGAACCTTAGGGGTCATGAAGGGCCGAAGCCTACTAGGGCGATGGGTCGGCTTCTGAAAGAGTTACCCGTGGTCCTGAGACGCAAAGGGCAACTGAAGGAACACAGATGTGGTTTTAGTCAGTTAAAGTTGAGAGGCGAGCCAAGAGAATCATCGGCAATGATGCACTTGTTGAGTCGAAGCTCTAAAGCCTTGGACATCGCCGCCGAGTTGCTAGCCTGTCGGTTTTCTATCGTTTACATTTCGGAGAGTGTGCATCCGTTCCATCATCGGACCACTAGACGTATGGCGTTGCCATATGACACAAAGCGTTTTGAGAACACATTGTGCGTACAGCCAAGGAGTGGAATTCCTTGCCGGAGTCTGTGTTTCCTGATAGCTACAACTTAGGGGTCTTTAAGTCAAGAGTGAATAGCTTACTTCTAGGCAAGCGTGCTTCATCGTCGACCACATCATCGCTTACCATCAGGTGAGATGGTGGTCAATCGCGAGCCTATCATTAATAATAATTTAAAAAAAAAGTTTGACCCGCTCCGCCCTATTGCGGGAGAAGTCGTTGCATGACTTCCCACCTTCAAAAAAAAAAAATCTGTTTCTTGCAAAACCTTCACACAAGCAAACACACACGTATAGTAAAGTCTTTCTTTCATAACCGCAAAATCAGTGTCAGGCTTGCGAGTCATAAAACTTGTCCCCGTTATCTTATCAGCAGTTAACTTTAACTGTTTGTCTAGCAGATAAGCAGCTGTTAACTGTTGTCTTAGATAATTCTTGTTTTTGTCTAACTTAGTTAGTCGAAACGAAGATTTATGAACTGTGTAAACTTGCTGGTAGAGTAGTGGTGGCCAGTGGTTACGGGCCCTGGCTTACGAGTTGTAGGTCGAGGGTTCAAACCCAGCCAGGTGCAATACTTTGTGTAATAATTACCTTAAATTAGGTATTTTTTGGTTTCTTTGTGTACTTATAACCGTAAAAGCTAATAAAAAAACGTTTTTTCATGTTAAGAGTTCCAACGTAAAAACTATGCATTTCAAAGAGCAAGCAATATCAATGACGTATACTTACGACTTTTTTCAAACAAAAGAACTCTGTGTTCTTGGTTTAATAGCTTTGGTTTTGGAAATTTTGTCTTGTAGCCGCCCTGAGAAGAAAAGTTATTCGTGAGATAAAATTTCCCATATGAAAGTGATTGAAACAATAATAGACATCCCATTCATTAACAGTTTTATGTCCGTGTACATCATCAATATTGCTTACAGCTTGAGACACGTTGTTTCCACGGTAGAACTCATATTACAAAATAATACGAGTTTTCTTAAATTTCATACAAAAATGGTTATAAATACAGCGATTTTAGAGAAAATGCAAACCACAAAGAAACCAATAATTACCTAATTTAGAAAAAACAATCACGTAACTGTAATATAAAGTTTATTTGAACTTATAATAAATTCCAAGTCAATCCAAAGATATAATGCTTCAAAGCAACCCGTTTTAAAAAACGGCTATTTTATAGCGTTTGCGTTGGCGTTTGCGTTTGCGTTGCGTTGGCGTTTTTTTTTTCTTTACCTATAATATTCTGTAAACTCGTATGAGACTGGGTGTCTTGTGACCCGGAAAAACTATCTATAGATCATACAAAATATATTAGTTCCGTGTAGGAATCGAACCCACGAGACATAATGTCTTCGCTTGTCAAAATCTCTTATTACGTTTTTGTTATTTTTACATTCATAGTTAAACTTCACTTCAAAACGTCTGAATGAAAACAACAAACAAATTACTGATCTTTCAAGTTGTCAAAACTGGGCCATTGTGGGCCACTGTGTACACGCCAAAGGCAATATATCATCAGCCTTTCATGTCCGACTGGCCAGTTGTAAATCTCAATTTATGGAATAGGGTTTACTGTGATCTTTCAACTGGAGAAGGAATGCTGTGATTTTAATATGGCCGTTAGGAGAAGCAATGTTATGCAATCACACTGTCCTTTTTTTTGTAAGTAATACGGAAATATTGTAAGAACAACCATTTTTAGGGTTCCGTACCTCAAAAGGAAAAAACGGAACCCTTGTTTGTCAAGACCCTTTATCTCGGGAACGCGTGAAGGTATCGAGTTGTAATTAAAACCATATACTCAGGTCTGCGGTCCCTTGAAGCTGTGAAAAAATCAAACTTCTGAGTTAACGAAAACAAAAAGATACGGCCGTTTATGTCGCAAAAAACGTATATTTTTATTTCGACACTCTCAAGGGAATCAAAATTCATAGGGTACTTCCCGTTGACCTAGAATTCTGAAATTTGGCATGAAACAAGGTCTCATAGCACAAGTATAGGAAAAAATCTGAAAACTGTAAATTTGTAGTTACGTCCACAAAAAAAAACTTTTTTTGCGATTCGGAAAAATCTTCGTAACTCAATTCGGGAATTGAACTGTTTTCTTAAGTAAGTTCTCCGCACTTGCCCAGTTTTTTAATTTCCAAAAAATATTTTATTCTCTATCCAACTGAAGCGTTCTTGTAACTACACCTCACACTTGGCGAGGCTAACCCAAATATGTTCCCATGCATACAGCGCAATATCGTCATAATTATCATCTTACGCACCACAGGTAACTGGTAGGTACCACGCACCGCGTTATGCTGATCACATGAGCTGGTTAGTTCTAACGAGGCAATTAAGTTGTGCCATAGAATAAGGAAGATACAGAAGGCGTAGTTTGAACAGAAACATAAATGGAGCATTGCTGCATAAAGGTACTGCCAAGAAGGAGGTGGAGACCTTTGCCCTGCAGTGCGGCACAAAAATGATACTAATAATAAAACTGCCCAAGTGGGAGTCAGATTCGCATACGAATACAATATCCTAATCATTATCATCATCATCATTTCAGCCGAAAGACGTCCACTATTGGACATAGGCCTCTCCCAAGGTCCTGTGCGTCTCGCATCCATCGGATTCCCGCGACCCTGACCAGGTCATCGGTCTACCTTGTGGGAGGCCTTCCAACGCTGCGTCTTCCGGTACGCGGTCGTCACTCCAGAACCTTTCGCCCCCATCGACCATCTGTTTTACGTGCAATGTACCTTGCCCATTGTCACTTCAGTTTGGCGATTCTTCGAATTATGTGGGTAACCTTGGTTATGTCGTAATCACGTCACGAGGCGCGGTGATACGCAAAATGAACCAAAAAAAATACAATAATAAAGAAACTCGTTGCGAAGTTTGTGTACCGCCCCCGCGCCTCTTCCGATGGTTCCAGTCGTTCACGCGCACCCCACCCCGCGCTCCTCGCTGTATTCTTCCGTTTAGAGTTCTGTTATAAATTTTGCGGAAGCAGAAGCGGAAACCGAAGTAAAAAAGCTTGCGGAACTTCTGCAGAAGCGGAAGTGAAAGCATTTTAAATTATCTCGTCAGTTCAAGAGCGAGGAGGTTGGCTAGCTACGCATGGTAAGCCTTCTGTTACCAACCTCTTCTGTGGCAAGATTAACGCGACTGCACGTCGATAACGGTTTGGTCAATAACAACAGTACTGCATTAAATTGGTTCCCGGCTTATTTGATCACTCCGAGCCCTCTCGTGATTGGTCCGGAGGAGTAATTAGGCAGTAATGTGTGACGGCTAGAGTGTTGTTTGAAGTGAAGAGAAACGTTGATTATGTTGTTAATTTTGATGGTTTCTTGTATTTAGGGTTTTGGAGGATCAGAAGGTTGCGTGTTCAAATTCAAATCACGTCGGGGTCACCATTTTGGAGGTATGCGGAACAGAGAGTAAAGTCCCGCAAACCTCCTTTGAAAAGGGAGGATCCTCCAACCAGACGGGTGTTATATCTGGTGGGCAGCTGCCCATTAGATGATTTCGGGCTGTCGTATATATTCTAATCGCGCGGAGAACTTTGATTGCGCGATGCAGGATTAGTTTTTATGTGACGCCGTATACGTCGCAACAGTGTTATGATGCTTCTTGTCCTAATAGGGATCTATTTATTTAGGGTTAGTTTAGTATGTTTTCATTCATTCATCTTTATGACACAATCTAGTTAGGTACCTAGTAATTTGTATCGGCTTTTTGTGAGTAAAATCTTTAAGTGTAAACCTTTTTTTGAGGTGGGATATCTTCAAATAACACGGGCGTGTCAGACTTTTGCTGACTAAACCCCATCTGTGTTCCTTCAGTTGCCCTTTCAGGCATCAGCCCAACGGGGCCCATTCAGTTTTGTTACAGCTATTTAAGGCGCGCGAAACATAATGTGCCGTCCAATAGGACTTTTTTTTTATTGATATAAACCAGTGCTTGACTGCGATCCCACCACGGTAAGCAGTGATGCAATCATTGATGGTGATTAAGAGCCTATTCACTCTAGCTTATCGGACTGTCGGAGGGTGATCTACCCATTGCTCGTCGTCCGGAATCCCGCACCTGCGGTGGCCGGAAATCGCCCTGCGATTCACGACGTCCAGGCCAATTGGTTGATGGTTGGTTGATTGGTTGATGATAATGTTCAAATCATTTTATTTCATTAGATATGCTATTTTCAATCATTTTATCTCTTGCTTTGATTTTTACTTTTTATACGTAGACAAAAGCAATCAAGTAAGCTTATGGGGTAAACGAAATTACCACTAATTGTTTGCGGTATCAATTTAAAATAATAGATTACAATTGAAAAGGAAAACTATCAAACTCAATGGAAATCCCCTATGAAATGGTTTTGTTTACCTATTTCATTCTGCCTTTAAGGAAATGTCCCACGTCCACAGTTCCGATAACCTTTCAAGCTCTGCTTACCACTAAAGCGAAGCGAGCGTGAACGAATGCGCTTGACTGTGCAAATGTCGCTGCTTGCGCAAGCGAGCGTGGAAATAGACGCCTAGCCGTCTGTGAAGATAAACGTACATATATATGTGGTAAACATGTACATACAGACTTCGGGCATTATTGAGTTGATCAGGAGTGAATGATACAGGAAAATGGGAGCTCTGATTTTGTCTCTGGCAAACTATGGGCTGATTTTCCAATATACCACCTTATTTTTAGTATACGAAACCTGACATGTCCAGTATTTTTATGTAAAGAATCAATGTACAAAATTTCAAAACTGTATCATGAAAACTCACAAAGTTATAAGCCCGTTATGGTACCTGGTTAGCGACATAAATACATGGTCACCGGGCCGCCCGGGCGACTGAGGGGTTGTTTTGCTCCCGCACCCAGCTGTGCGCTAGCGTTTAATGCCCGCTATGACCTGCCGTGACCTGTTTTGTGTTTAGTGTCGGTGGTGTCCAACTTGTGACCTTTTTAAAAAAATTTGAGAAAAAAATTAAAGTCAAGTCAAGTCAAAGTCAAAAAGTTTTTATTTCACATAGGCCTACATGGGCACTTATAAAACGTCAGAAGCTAGTGCACAGCTAGTAAAAAGTTAAAAAATTTAAAAAGGTCACAAGGTTGACACCACCGACACTAAGTACAACACAGGTCACGGCAGGTCATAGCGGGTATTAGGCGGCAGCAAACAGCTGGGTGCAAGTGCTAAACAACCCCTCAGTCGCCTGGATGGCCGGGCGGTGACTATGTATTTTTGGTGACTTATAACTTTGTGATTTTTCATGATACAGATACGTAATTTTGTACATACTCGTAGATTCTTTAAATAAAAATACTAGACACGTGTTTCAGGTCTCGCATATACTAAAACTATTGTTGTATATTCCTAAATACATATATTATAGATAAATAAATAACACCCAAACAAAGAACAAATGATAGTGCTCATCACACAAACAATTGTCTTGGACGGAAATCGAACCCACAACCCCCGGCATAGCAGTCAGGGCCACTAACCACTAGACCAACAGGCCAGTCAAATCTGTCAAGTCAGGCTTTAGATACAGAATTCCGTATCTCAGTTCAGCAATTGAAAACAATGAATAATTATAATTTTAACCAAGCTCTAATGAATCTATTAACGCGAGCTATAGCAAGCATTAGTTACATAATACATTTATATCTGAACCAGTCGGTCAACTGGCACATTTCTCGTCTATTTCGAACGCCAACGCTAAGCCAACGTTACTTTAATAGTGGCTGATAGACGAACTATGATTCATCGAGTTGAGTAACTGATATCGATGTTTCGGGGGTGTGTCTGTGAGATAGTGTTGCCAAGCATTTGGACTATCTGAAGGGCGAATGCCTAACTAAGGAGTATAGTGTTTACTGAGACTGAGAATTGAATGTTGCATAAGTCCTTTTCCACTCGCCTATAGTCAACATCGAGCATGGTTTAAAAGCTTGTTGCTTCATCTAACGCAATCCAAAGAAGAAGCAATGAAAAAAAAGAGATATAACGCCTGAAAACTCTGTTAGCATTCGGTAATCCGTGATTTACTCGAATATTTAATATTCGGAATAAATAGTTTTTTCGCGGGTTTGCGGACGGCGAGCAATAGGTGGCTCGCCGTCTGACCGTCCGGTAACCGTCCGGACCGAGCCCAAGTCGCGACGGCGCGTATTGTTCCACGCGCGCCTCAGGGAGATGTCAGCAAATCGTAGGGGCCCAGCAGGGTCGAAGCCTACTGGGGCCATGGGTAGTGTGAAAACGAAACCCGGGGCCCTGGGACGAAGGCAACTAAGGAACAGGAGTGGGTTTTTAGTCAGTAAAAGTCTGACACTATCTCTCGCTCCGCCCAAGTGTGGGATTTGTCATTAGATGATTTTCCCACCTAAAAAAAAAAGATTAATATAATATTCACAAGAGATTACAATTCTGAACGAATCGATGGTCACAAAAGGCACATGGAAGGACATTGCAACTGCGTCTTGAATTGAAGATAGCAATACGTTATAAGTGCAAGACTATGGTCCTGCTTAACATGCAAGAAATTAATCAGGAAACTAATTATACAAAACTAAGTCGAAGGGATTTCCGAGGTTGCCACTACCTGTAGACAAAGGTACGTGATCATCGGAGCACATGACGTCATCTATGGTGCACCACTCTTCGTCGACTCAAGGAATCACTTCCTAGAACCCATGTACTTTAAGTGAGTAGCAATCATTATCCTTATGTTTGTTTGTTGTGATATAGTACTCGGAAAATATAACAAAAGGCAGTGTTTTGTTTATATATAGGGTGACTGGTAATTAGTGACCGATACTTAAACACATGATTGTACTCATAATTACAAACAACTTTCTCAAAGAAACTTTTTTTATTTTTTTATTAGATTTATCACAATAATAAAACAGCTGTTTATACGCGCGCGCGCCTGCGACCGGCGACCGCTCAGCTGTTAGCCGCGTGACGCCGTCGTACCGACAATAGTGATAGAACACCCGCGCAGCTTGCAAACCCATAGGTGTAGTGTACTTAATCAGTGAATGTATCTACAAACTAGTGAGTATATAAAAAGTTTATTTGGGAAAGTCGTTTGTAATCATGAGTACAATCACGTGTTTAAGTATCGGTCACTAATTACCAGTCACCCTATATATATGTAAAAGGTGAAACTGACTGACTGACATACCAACGCACAACCGAAACTACCGGGACTAGAAGCGTGTTTTGCATAAGGTTTTATTTTATATTGTTTATGTTGACGTGCTGTTGAGTTCGAACTCAACAGCACGTCAACCCGCGCGCGGGGTTAAAGAAACCTGAAAATATCGTGAAATACAACTGCTAGTTGTGCAGTGAGGTGATCCCCTGGCTTCCAGCAACCTGTGAATACTGACTAATTTCCAATTCATAATCCTTAAGCCTGTTCTGCGTAGGAAACATAGGGAAGCGTCCCTGGTTGGACGCAATACTCATTCATATTTTTGGTATATTTCATATATGATGTAGACGAGCACTAAGAGAGGATTTTCCAAAATTCACCATCTAAGAGGATGAACCTACCTTCATACGGGCGAAGCAGCTAGTAGAAACTAGCTTATTTTTATATAGAAATGCATTATAAGCTAGTAGTAACGAAATCAAAACGCTTATAAGCCAGAACTGTCATAATCATCATCATCATCATCATCATTTCAGCTGAAATGCGTCCACTGTTGGACATAGGCCTCCCCCAAACGTCGCCACAACGTCCGGTCCTGTGCGTCTCACATCCATCGGATTCTCGCGACCCTCACCAGGCCATCGGTCCTCCTTGTGGGAGGCCTTCTAAGTGGCAATGGGCAGGGCAATTGCACGCAGAACAGATGGTCGATGAGGACGAAAGGTTCTGAAGTGGTGACCACGTATCAGAAGAAGCAGCGTTGAAAGGCCTCCTACTGTCACAATACTATTACAAAAAATCAAATGTACCTATGTCAAAAAATATGAAATTAATTAAATTAGTAGAAAAACAATGATAGAGGTATCTATTTGTCATTCGTTTTTTTTAACTAATGTTGCCACCATATACAGGAACTGTATACCTACTTCATTGCAAAACAATTCACATAGGTAGGTTACTCATCCGCCAAACGGAAATGGAACTGAGCAGGCAACATAATTTGCCGCATGTCACAACAGCCCCCCTAGCCAAGTTACAACCGTTTCGTTTCTCTTTTCGTCGATCGCCTCGAGTAGGCCACGCCTCCGATTCCTTTATTCTGACGCTCATCTCAACGCCCAGTCACGTGGTCAGAACAAAAGAATAGGAGGCGTGGCTGTCTCGAGGCGATCAACGAAACGAAACGATTGTAACTTGGCTAGGGGGGGGGGGGGGGGCAGAATTGGGTGAAGGCAACCACTGACTGGATCCCGAACAACAGGAACCGGCGACACGGTACGACGGAGTTGGACTCCTACCTAGGATTGGCCAGATGTAGTGGCTAAGGACAGAAAGTGTAAGAAAGGAAGGAAAGCATTTACCTTGCAGCAGGACACAACAGCTTCATAACAATCGTCTTCCCTTCACCAGTCAAAGGCTATCTTCGGATTTAAGCTGGAACTCCATTAGACCGACGCACACGTGGGCCACGCCTGATTTATACGTAGAGTCGCGAGGCGTGGATCTAATGTAGCTCTATAACTCTAGTTGCCATATTAAATGTATGGAGGAGACCGACGCGCCCGATCGGCGTACGTGGCCCACGTGGGCCCAATGTAGTTCTATCTATGCTTAAGGAGCAGCCATTGTTTTACAGTAGCATCCACACAGCTGACGCCATTTTCCAAACAGCCATAATCAGTATCATAACGGAAATAAACGCACCCATTGCACAGCCTGAAACTCCTCTATTCCATATCGTTGAATACGCACATGTGGCGCTGCACCGCTGACAATCTGCAATATGTATGTACAAGCGTCAGCGCTGCAGCACTGCAGAGACAAGTAGTTATCTAAACCGCGGACAAGCACGTAGCACACTGGGTCAGAATTACTGATACGGCTAGGGGGACCAGGCGATCAGGGAATTCAAAGAATCAAAATATTTTTGTTTCTATTTATACTTTTGAATTGTCAGTCGAAAAATGATTCTAATTGCACATCCCAAAGCGTAGATCTCTATGGAGAAGAACGTGCAAAAAAACTCCATGGACACTCTCACACGCCAATATCAGTGAGACATTTGAGTGAGTATGACAAACTCTCAACTGCCATGCTCATTTATGTCAGAAAAGTCCAATAAATTGTAGAGGGTGTATTAATTTAGAAGTACTACTAAACACGACAATTTTTTTGTGTTCATCAATTGTTTTCTCCTGCTCCGGATAGAACGAGACGGAGTGTCAGACTTTTACTTTCTAAAAATTACCCGTGTTTCTTCAGTTGCCCTTTTCGTTCCAAGGCCGCGGTGACTATTTCAAACAATCTTACAGACGTCATACTCTCATAGTTCTGTCTGCACTTTCCATTTGACTAACGAATGTTCAACGCATGTTTGACGATTATGTTTTTAAGGAATTCCCCTATTTGATATCAGACTAGTTTAATGGTAAGTGCCAATGGAGATAGCAGACGCAAAAGATTCGCAATGACTCACAAAAGTATGAGTAAAGCTTTGATTAGGCATTTATAGATTGAACGGTTTACGATCGTCCGCCATATTGTTGCAGTATTTCCGTTTGTACCATTTTATCTTATTATAATGTAGCTGCGCACTCTAAAATTAATCAAGCGTAAATGGATGTTACTTTTTGTAACTTATATGAATCTTATAATTCAGAGTCCATGTATTCTTAATTCTTTATTGGACACAAAAACTTACCAAAGTACACAGTGATTTGCCAATTCATTTACAATGAGTTTTTGCATAAATTATACGTTTGAACCTTTTTTCATTGCAGAAAGTGTTGAAATAAAACTATTACATCATATAAATTCTATATATGACTTGTAAGAATCCCTTACCAATAAATTACTATAACTATGACTAATATATCTGTGACATTGAATAAAATTAACAATAAAACATTTATGAAATGTATGCAATTAAAACATTTCCTGTATAACTGAGTAAACATGTGGACTTTAAGGCAAATAAAAACTTTAGGTAGAACTTCATTGTGCCCACGTGGGCCACGTACGCCGATCTGGGCGCGTCGGTTTCCATATATTTTATTTGGCAACTAGACATGTAGAGCTACATTAGATTCACGCCACGCGACGGCACGCGTCTTGAGTCGTGACTCTACGTATAAATCAGGCGTGGCCCACGTGTGCGTCGGTCTAGTCTAGTTCTCGCTTTATCTTATACCGTACTTAACGGGACAATCCTGACAGTACAGTCAAAATCCTGACCAGCATCTTACTGGATTATACATTCTCAAGTACGTTTGTTTCTGTAAGAACAAAAATCCATGTTTTATTAAGTAATTGCAATTATCAAGAAATCGTAAAATTGCAACTAAGTTTTTTTTTTTCATTTTTCACCCGTCGGTATATTTTAGTTTTAACTGGCAGTAAAGCTTCCACCGTCTCAATTGGGACAGTCTTTCAATATGGCTGTCGCATGGTGGTCCTAGAGTAGGCAATAGCCGGCATTCTACAAGTGTAGTGTATGTCGATGTGTCGCGAGGCGATAGTGTGGCGATCAGTTATGCGGGCCTCGGGCGAGATGTTGCAGGGGCTCATTCAGTAATGTTATAGGTTCTAGAAATAGTGAAGATATAAATATTACCTATGTGCGCAGACGACTCCAAACTGACTGCTCCCAAAACGGTGAAGGAAAACATCGTGAGGAAACCGGCATGTCCTAGAACCAAAAATTCGAAGACATGTGACATCCACCAACACGCACTGGGCCCGCGTGGTGGATTACGGGAACACTAACTAATATTATAAGCACGAAAGTTTCTAGTCGGTCTGTATGTTTTTGTGCTTAAACCGCTCAACGAAATGTGATGAAACTTGTCACACCGATAGAATAAATCTTTTTCCTCATACGAATGCACACATATATACTTTTCGTTGAGATGGCAATTCATCAAATAACTTTTTAATTTTTTATTTGGTATAAACTAGTGCTTGACTGCGATCCCACCTGATGGTTAGCAGTGATGCAATCGTTGATGGTGAGGCGCACTAGTTTATTAAGAGCCTATTCACTCTAGCATTAAACACATTCAACTTCTCTCGTTCTGGGTGGTGTGAGAGGGAGTGTCAGACTTTTTCTGACCAAAACCCACCTGTCTCCTGCAGTAGCCTTTTACTTAACTTTTTAGAACAATTTTGCAGTCTCACCACACTCAAACGGCTAAACGAAGAGTGAATTTTGGATGGGTCCATTCATAATGGAGGACGGTTTAAATCTAACGCGAGCAAAACCACAGTCAGGAGTTAGTTTAAAATAAATGTTTAATTTTGTGAACAAAACAAACGAGAGTTTAATTTTTCTATTTTTCTTTATAGTCTTGATTTTTATAGAAATCATATTTTCGATCAATACCTTATGCTTAGAAAAATATTGGATAGCGTTAAAAAATCAGGCTCTACAATTAATGCGAAGATTTTATTATTTGCTGAATTCAAGTTTTTGGCAGATTACAGCGGAAATAAGAAAAAAAAATGTGTATTTTATGTTCTTCTAATTAGCCGTGATTACTGTGCAAACATAACGACAAATTATAGATAAACTTGGAATAAAGATTAGATTTCTTGTTCTGCACGTTAAGTTAACAGCCAAATGTAAAAAAAAACCTGCCAAGTGCGAGTCAGACTCTCGTACGAAGGGTTCCGTGCCATTATCTATACAACACTATATTAGGTACTACGTTTTGCCCGCGGCTTCGCCCGCATACATAAAATATAGCCTATGTCACTCAGGAATAAAGCAGCTTTCTTTCGGTGAAAAAAAATTTTCGCAATCGGACCAGTACTTTCAGAGATTACCTCCTACAAACAAAAAAAAAAAAACGTAAAAACAAACTATACCTCTTTATAATGTTATTGTAGACTATAACTATTATTAATAACGAGCAAAAAAACGGCCATAAAAAATCACGTTTGTTATTTAGGGGCCCAAATTAAACGTTTGTTGTATGGGGGCCCAATTTAAATATTTGATTTATTATGTTTTTATTCTTAGTAATAGGTCCCGTTTTTTCAAGATTCAAGATTCAAAGTATGATGCTAATTGTACATTCCAAAGCGTAGATCTCTATGGAGAAGAATGTGCAAGAAACTCCATGGACACTCTTTTCAATCATGTTTTGTAATTACAAATATATCTGTTACATGTTTCTTGTCGCTATCATGTGAGAACAATGTCAATAAAGTAAAAATAAAAACTAAATATTGATATTAAAATAGCAACTGACAGCTAAGAGATGACCAGTCTCAACTGACAGCGCCCGTTCACAGACACGACGCGAAACCTTTGGGTACGGAATCCAAAAAATCCAGTTTAGTATTTTAAGAATTTGATCCTACTCACTACCAGCGGCTTCGCCTGCATAATAGTAGATAATTATCCCAAGAGAACACACTCCCGGGATAAAAAGTATCTCATGTACTATTCCAGAACATGGTCTACCCGTGTACCAAGTTTCATCGAAATTTGTTTAGCCGTTCGAGCGGGAAGAAGTAACAAACAAACACACTCACAAACTTTCGCCTATACAACATTAATTTTAGTATATGCGAAACCCGAAACACGTGTCTAATATTTTTATGTAAAGAATGCATGTACAAAATTTCATAACTGTATCATGAAAAATCACAAAGTTATAAGCTTGATAAGTCAGCAAAAATACATAGTCACCGGGCTATCCAGGCGACTGAGGGGTTGTTTTGCACTTGCACACAGCTGTTTGCTGGCGCCTAATACCCGCTATGACCTGCCGTGACCTGTGTTGTACTTAGCGTTGGTTGTGTCCAACTTGTGACCTTTTTAAATATTTTTGGGAAAAAAGATAACATGATGTAAAAACTATTGGAATCCATTCAGTTACTCATTCTGAACAAACTATGTATAGTTTGTTCAGAATCAGTAACTGAATGGTGCTGATGTGTGTAGGTTTCGGATAAACTAAAAATAATGTTGTCTAATATTAACCTGATCCCTTTATTTTGATTTTTTTTTAAATGTTTTTTTTTTATGGATAGGTTTAGAAAAAAGGTTTATTGTTATGGTTTTTAAGCTAATGTTTCTCAGTGTGTTCTTTTACAATCTCACGGGTATGAACCAAGGTGAGATCCTAGTTATTACTTTAAGATGGTAAAAGGCTTTGTATTATTATTATTTTGTTAAAGTGATTATTGCGGATTTTGTTAACAAACGAACAAATACTTTTGTCTGTCTTGAACCGAATTTACCTTTGTCTGTCCCTTTGTCAATTTCTAAGGACTACCTGAGCTCTCACTAATTAGTGTTATGCATGTTGTCCTAAAAAAATATTTCGCATTTTTCGCCAAACGAGTTCCTGGATTTCATGCGAACCTGATAGAGGTTCTTTGTTACCGAATTAGTTAAATAATAAAATTCCAACACTTGTACTCAAAGCCATCTAGTCCCAAACTAAGCAGAGCTTGTGCAATGAGTACTAGACAACTGATAAACATATTATCTACTTATATACGTGGGGCATACTGAAAGTTTCTGGATCTGGCCACTTACAATAAAAAAAATGAAAAAACAATTATAGAATTCGAAAATGGAACTCTTTGCGAGCATGTTACTTTTTAATTTGCGAGACGACTATCATTTGTTTTTTCATTGTGGCGTCCTTTCGAAGATTGTGTGTCGCTATCAAAATGAATTTGCAGACACGGAACAAATGATCGTGCTCAGCACACACACATTGGTCTTGGGTAGGAATCTAACCCACAAGCTCCGGCATAGCAGTCAGGGATACTGACCACTAGATCAACAGGCCAGTCGTGCTAAAAGAAGAAAGTGGTGGTTGCTCATTCTGTGGTATTTGGCCCTGAGTAGTGTCTGTTACCTAACGGACTATAGATTGTTAATCAACTGGTTTTGGTTCAAACTGTTATCAATGCTGACAGAGTGACTCATGGAATTAGAAAAAAAAAATTATCCGCCATATTGGATTTATTGTGACGTAGCTTTTTTTCGTCACACACAGCCCGAAGAATCGCCAAACTTAAGTGGCAGTGGGCAGGTTATATTTATAGGGAGTAAATAATGTTGAATGCCACTAATTAAATTATTCGGCTTATTTCTTTCCTTCCATTTTCAAAATGGAACATTTATTAACATTCCGAGTGAAAGATGCCGCATGACAGACGCAAATGAACGAAAAATTAATCGTGTAAATCGCCTAAATTTCATTTCACTTTACCAAGACAACTTCGTTCGAAATTCAAAATGATATTTAGAAATGACAGTCGCTCTATGTAAAACATTGATACACAGTTGCATGGAAGTCATAAAGTACCTTCACTACATAATAAAGGGAATGGGAAACAGGGCTTTTGAGATATATCCCGGTAAGCCTAATGAATATGATAATTCGGTCTTCCCGTTACCGGACTTTGGCTAGAATTCTATAAACATTTGACGGCGTATGCATCGTATGTAAAATTCTTAGTTTGATGATCTAAATGACAAAGTCTTTCCTATTCATCCTGAAATTGGACTGATACAATTTTTTGTTTTTTTGGGATCAAAAAAACTTATCCTGCTTCAAGTGAAGTGAGAGGGAGTGTCAGACTCCCTGTGGCCTCGGTTGCCCTTTGCGTTCGAGGGCCACAGTGATTCTTTGGAACATTCCTGCAATCCATGGGACTGATACCATATCAGGCAGTTAGGAATTCGTGTTCTTCCTCCACTATATAAGACCTTACGAAATACAAGACTGTGTGAGTTCACACACACATGCATTCAATATGCGTACAGCTGTGGAATTCCCTGCCGGAGTCTGCGTTTCCTGATAGCTAAGCTACAACCTAGGGGTCTTTAAATCAAGAGTGAATAGGTTACTTCTAGGCAAGCGTGCTCCATCGTCGGCCACATCATCGCTTAGCATCGGGTGAGATAGTGGTCCAACGCGAGGCTGTACATAATAAAAAAATGTATCAATACTTTCAACAAATTAGATGTTAAATCTTGATCCTGAGTAATGTTCTAAAGGCGAATAACATCTGTGAAAATCCAAAATGGCGGGCATTACACGGCGTAGCGTTTAATTTCAGCTGAGTTTTACTTTATTACAATCAGATTACCTGTTTAGAGCAAAAATATTGTCAGAAATATAGGCAATACAATAAACTATGTAACAATCTAGATTTTACATAAAGAACTGGCAAAAAATAATCGTGTTTCCTAACTAAAGGAAACACGATTTCCTTGACTTTAAGCGCCAGTCTCTAGTTTTGACACTAGATACTAGTGGTGTTGCTATGTGTGAAAATATCCGAAAAGTAAAAAAAATAGCTCTAAAAACCAACATCACACTAATCTACACTAATATTTATAAAGAGGTAAAGTTTGTTTTTTTGTTTGTAGGAGGTTATTAATCTCTGGAAGTACTGGTCCGATTGCTAAATTTTTTTCACCGATAGAAAGCTGCTTTATTCCTGAGTGACATAGGCTATATTTTATGTACGCGGGCCAAGCCGCGGGCAAAAGCTAGTATTATATAAAGGCGAAAGTTTGTGAGCGTACCGGGTGTGTATATTGGTTACATTTTCACGCTCGAAAGGCTGAATGGATTTCGATAAAACTTGGGTAGATCATGTTCTGGAATAATACAAAGGATATTTATCATCCCGGCAGTATGTTCCCTCGAGATGATTTTGTACTATAATGTGGATGATGCCACTGGTAGCAGGTAGAAGTATTAAATAGATGGTGCAGCGTTTGAGGGGCCTATTCGAAAATTAATTAAGACAATTCTTCGAGTCGTTGCGAGTCGTTGAGCTCCTTAGTAGTCCTAAGTTGAGCCATTCGAATATTAACTCAAGCTCCAGGTACACTCAAATCTGTGTGGTTCTTACCTCAAAAGACTGTCTAAACCTACATTATTCTCATATGATTTGACTATTACGTGTTTACTGTTTGAACTTTAAAAAAAACTTTGACGTCTAGGATTCTTTCAGAGTTTTTTCTCAGGGTAGTCAGCCAGGAAACACAGGCCTTATTTAGTTTAAATCGACGTGAAATAATTTCATTTAGAATTAGTTGCAAAAAATGCAGCGTTTCGTAGAAATTAACCCGGATCAAGTCACGGATAAAACCTATACGCTAAATGAAATCAGAAATCAGAAACGTTTATTTCAAATAGACCAATTACAGGACGTTTGAACTGTCAAAATGTCGGTCAGTCAAAAAAAGTGAAGCTAAATTACACGTTCCAAAGCGTAGATCTCTATGGAGAAGAACGTGCAAGAAACTCCATGGACATTCTTTTAAATCATATTATGAGTTATAAATCTTGGTGTTTTTTTTTTAGGTGGGAAAATCGCGCTCTTGGTCGGAGCGGGAGATAGTGTCAGACTTTTACGGACTAAAAACCCACTCCTGCTCGGTCCGGACGGTTACCGGACGGTCGGACGGCGAGCCACCCATTGCGCGCCGTCCGAAAGCCCGCGCCTACGGTGGCCGGAAATCGGGATCGGAATCCCGGCGGCGGTTAGGGCGTGAGGTCCGTTGCCTCACGCGATCGGCCGCCTCCTTTGCTAGCATTACTTCTTCGCAGAAGGAGGCGACCGCCTGCCATTCCTCCTCGCTCCGAACCATGGCCTGTACCAAGGCCCGGCGCGAGAGATCGCCGCCGCCGATCACGCATAAATCTTGGTGTGAGTTAAATATTTCTTGTCGCTTCTAATAATATATTCTATAATGGTGTTGACTGTAACTATATACATTGTATATGAATTATATTTTATTTCTATATTAAAATGTACATCATTATTGTGATTTTCACTCCCATATAAGTGTCTACTTAAAATAGTTTGCAGTAAATATCAAATTAAATGGAGAAAGTTGCTTGCTTTGGTAAGCTACAAAAGTGTGAATTATGACCATCAATATGCTATAAAATAATCATGGTACAATCACTATCCACTCTCCCAACATCGCTATCTTTGGAAAGAACGAGTGAATGAATGATTGTGCACAAAGAACGAAATTGTCGTTAAATTATGAATGAGGAATGAAAAGTGACTTTCTGATTTTCTATTGGAATGAGTCTGGCCTTTAATGACTATGACCGTTAAAATTTTATCGCCATTTAAGAAGATATCATCAATGAATTCTGTCTGCATTTTCTGATTTTTTTTTTCTGTTGGTAATCTTGCGCTTGGTCGCCTCGAGTCGGCCACGCCTCCGATTCCTTTGTTCTGACGTCATCTCAACGCTCAGTCACGTGGTCAGAACAAAGAAATAGGAGGCGTGGCCGACTCGAGGCTATCAACGAAAAGAGAATCGAAACGAAACGGTTGTAACTTGGCTAGGGGGGCTGATGGAAAGCGACGATATGGTCGGCTTGCCTAGAAGTAACCTATTAAATCTTCGTTGGGATTGAAATCTAAATCCAACCGGATGCAACTGATGAGTTGCTATGATAGTAATGTAGTAACACAACACCTCATTTAGGGCAGTCAACACTTTTTTAGGGTTCTGTACTCAAAGTGTAAAACGGGACTATATTGCTTAGCTTCCACTGTCTGTCTGTCTGTCACCAGGCTGTATATAATAAACCGTGGTAGCTAGAAAGTTGAAATTTTTACAGATGATGTATTTCTGTTGCCGCTATAACAACAAATACTAAATTAAAACCAGAATAAATTAAATATTTTGACTGGGGCTCCCATACAACAAACTTGTTTTTTTTGCCATTTTTTTAAATTGGGCTGTACGGAACCGGACTCAAAATTGGCCAGTTTTTTCTTTCTTAGGTTCAATAGTCAAAATCAAAAAAGTTTTTATTTCACATAGGCCCACATGGACACATCAAGAAGCTAGTGCACGTCTCCTGGGCTGTTCCTATGGAGAAGAACCGGCAAGAAACTCTATGTTAGTAACTTGTTTGTGTAGTTTTCACATCTACATGATACATACTTACTTACATTAAAAAAATAGTTGCCTCTCGCTAGGAATGACTCTTGAACCCGTAATCCCAATTGATCAACCACTGCGCCAACTGTACCATCAAATTAATTATTAAACCATTACAAATCGTAATAAAACTGGTGTAGACAACAATTAAAATGTCTTCCAACAATTTCTCTTTCGTATTTTATGACAAGTAGGCCATAATAAAAATAACATAATAATATTCCAGAAGTGAACTGGAATGTCGATTGCACTTCAAGCTTTGATCGCGTAGGAGTACCAACCAGAAACCGCTCAATTTATGTTTTATAAATAAACCTACCATAAACTAATACTTCAAAACAATATTTACAAAGAGTTATCTTTATGGTAGCAGAACCTGATCACGATCTATAAAATGTGGTACCCCGTCGTGTAAGTCTATCTGTTCGGGAATATCTTGGAAATTACTGGATGCATTTTGTTCTGGTTTAGATCTCAATAATCGATCGAACGATTCTGCTGATTGCTTTTATCAAAAACATTAGGAATTAACTTTTCTACGTTAAATGCAAGATAGGAATTTCTTATCAGATACTGCAAAAGCGATCTTAATAAGACAAAGACTCTTCCACACACCCTTCGCGACAGCCCATCTCTGGAGGTCTTCAAGAGGAAGAATAAAGAGCACTTCCTTTCACAACTGACACAGTATTTATTTATTTATTAAAACTTTATGCACTAGTATTAAACAGTGTACAATGGCGGACTTAATGCCTTAGGCATTTTATACCAGTCGACCTTAGGGTGGTGCAGAAACAAAACATGGTAGGTGCAGCTTAATGGTAAAGAAATAGAAAAGAAGTACAATAATAAATATATACTTAGATACATACATACAAATTAACAATGTAATTATGAAAAACGAATCCAACAAATCAACGCTGTGATGATTACACCAACTTTCTGCGAATGTGTTCACGTGCCTTCAATATTTGTATAATTATGTATTTATTAGTATGTAGTACGTATATTATTATATTCTTACATTAGACTTATTTATGTATTTTTATATTGTACACTGGATCCTATCCTAGAATGTGATCTCTCTCTGTCACTCAAAAGTTTGCTGGGAGAAAATTCATTGTTGCGTTAAGCTCGCCTTTGTAGAATTATCAAATTACTGTGTACTATGATAAGTTTTTATGTACAACTAGCTTTTGCCCGCGGCTTCGCTCCCGTCAACTGACTACTATATCCAACTCTACCCAACTCTACCCTACACTACCCTACTCTACCCTACTCTACCCTACTCTACCCTACTCTACCCTACTCTACCCTACTCTACCCTACTCTACCCTACTCTACCCTACTCTACCCTACTCTACCCTACTCTACCCTACTCTACCCTACTCTACCCTACTCTACCCTACTCTACCCTACTCTACCCTACTCTACCCTACTCTACCCTACTCTACCCTACTCTACCCTACTCTACCCTACTCTACCCTACTCTACCCTACTCTACCCTACTCTACCCTACTCTACCCTACTCTACCCTACTCTACCCTACTCTACCCTACTCTACCCTACTCTACCCTACTCTACCCTACTCTACCCTACTCTACCCTACTCTACCCTACTCTACCCTACTCTACCCTACTCTACCCTACTCTACCCTACTCTACCCTACTCTACCCTACTCTACCCTACTCTACCCTACTCTACCCTACTCTACCCTACTATAAAAAAAAAAAAAAAAAAAAGTAAAGTAAAGTATCCTATGTCCGTCTGGGCAATAGCCCACCAGACATAACACCCGTCTGGCCGGAGGATCCTCCCTTTTCAACGGAGGTTTGCGGGACTTTACTCTCTGTTACGCCTACCTCCAAAAATTAAAGAAACAAATTAAGTTCAAATTATGTTTTTAATGATCGATTACTCATTATAATTTTCTTACGGATAAAATAAAAAAATATCCGAAATACTTCAAGACAAAAATTCGAAATATCCGCAGCGATATCCGAAAACTGGCAGCTACCCACACTACATCAATCACGTACATACATGCGCATGACCTGTATTGCCAGTTGTAAAAACTATCATGTTTGCGCTGTATTACTAACAAGTACGCGTAGTAACAAGTATTCCCACGTCTAGTGAGCTTTCTATACCAAAGAGGTAGAGACCTAGATATACTGGAAGAGTATTGGAGAAAATTTTGATTTTAAGGGTTTTTTTTAGGTGAGAAATCATCAAATGACTTCTCTTGCTCTAGGGAGGAGCGAGAGGGCGTATCAGACTTTTACTGATGAAATGGCCTATTATACTACGCGATATTCAGCAAACGATATTCAGACTGTCTTATTTTATGTTCCGAGTAAGACCGGTCTAACCCTTATTACACTACGCGATATTGGCTAAGACTGTCTAAATATTGAGTAGTGTAATAGGCCCTTAAAACCCACTCCTATGTTCCTTCTTTACCTTGCGTTCCAGGACTCCAGGTTTCCCTTTCGGAAGCCAACTCATAGCCCCAGTAGGCTTCGGCTCTGCTAGGCCCCTACGGTTTTACTGACATCTCTTTGAGGCGCGCGAGGAATACTATGTATGCACAAACATGTGTCCTTTACACTCATTTTCCGATGAGACGGCAATCTGGCACGACCGGATAGATATCATGCTCTGTATATACTGTGTAAAGAAAAAGATATGCAGTTTGAGCTCCTTCTTACCTGAAGGTAAGCGATGATGTGGTCGACGATGGCGCACGCTTGCCTAGAAGTAACCTGCCTCCCTAGCCAAGTTACGACAGTTTCGTTTCGATTCTCTTGCGTCGAAGGCCTCGAGTAGGCCAAGCTTCCGATTCCTTTGTTCTGACGTCATCTCAACGCTCAGTCACGTGGTCAGAACAAAGGAATCGGAGGCGTGGCCTACTCAAGGCGTTTGACGCAAGGGAATCGAAACTTGGCTAGGGGGGCTGTTCACTCTTGACTTAAAGGTTCCCCCGATGTATCTAAGAATATATTAATTGAGGTTACGGTTAGCACTGTAAGCTGCTACAAGCCACATCTAGTCACGATATTTCCCTGTCAATTTATAGCACGCGTCAATACCTGTATTAATAAATAAATAATACCTTTATTACTTGACTGCGGTAAAGTTGCGGTATGACGGGTTTCCTTACCTACATCAAATCCTGTCTAATTTATAATAATTGTGGTTGGAGAGTAAAATTATCTTGTACTTTGGATTTAGTAATAATACTAATTATTTTTATTGTTACAGGTATGTTTCCAGTTTACATGGCGCTTATATACATGGCTCATCTCGTAAGAATTTTTTTTGTTTATAATTTATTTATTAAAAACTGCATGCAACACAAAGGTACAAAGGCGGACTTAATGCCTTAGGAATTCTTTACCAGTCAACCAAGGGTAGTGAAGAGAAAACATGGCAGGTGCATTAAAAAAAAAGAAAAGATTAATATGAAAACAAGGGAACAAAATAATATATTATTTGTGTAAGGAAAATGAAAGGATTTTTTAGACTACTCCGCTAATGGTGTAGAAATAAAGCCGCAACTTCCGCTTAAATACATACTGACTGGTGGCCGTCCTGATGTCAAATCTCAAAAAGAAAATTTCTGATAATTTGTACAGAAGAACCTACTAGGTCACATCTGCATTACAGAGAATTAAAGGTCCTGAATGCCAATCTAAGAGATCCTGTGACTAAAGCCTTAGATATATTAGGGGACAAAATGTCCCCCAACATTATGCACAAATGCTGTCAAATTGTTCAACAAAATGTCCCCTCCTCACGTGAATGGGTTGTAAAATATTTGGGGGCAAGTTGCGGGACGCTGCAACACTGCGGCGTCACGTAGATTGAGCGTCCGCCGCCGGGATTCCGATCCCGACTTCCGGCCACCGTAGGCGCGGGCTTGCGGACGGCGAGCCACCCATTGCTCGCCGTCGTCCGGTAACCGTCCGAACCGAGTCCAAGTCGTCGACGGCGCGTAGTGTTCCACGCGCGCCTCAAGGAGATGTCAGCAACCGTAGGGGCCCAGCAGGGTCGAAGCCTACTGGGGCCATGGGTGATGCGAAAGATCCCCGGGCCCTGGAAAAATAGCAAAGAAGGAACAGGAGTGGGTTTTTAGTCAGTAAAAGTCTGACACTATCTCCCACTACACCCAAGAGCGGGGGATGTCATTAGATGATTTGCCCACCCGAAAAAAAAATACCGTAGATTGAGCGTTGTGCGTCATGTTGAGGGACATTTTGTCCCCTATTGTATCTGTGGCATTAATCAACGCCTACCAAATAAAGCAAAAGGTAATGAGATAAACTAATTCATGTGTAAGCGAATAAGATTACAAATCAATTAATATTTCAACATCAATCTATTTTGAATCGTATCTCAAAATGGCTGCAAACTTTACAATGAGACTTTCCCTTTCAGATAGCGGAAACGAATTACTTTACACGCTATTACATAACAACATATGTATGCTACATAACATATTCAAATGTTCGCTTATATTAATACTGTATGAGAATAGCTCAAACAGTAGTAAAAATATTGTTAAATATTTATTACTAGCTGTGCCCCGCGGTTTCACCCGCGTTTTTCTCGTTTCCGTGGAAATACCGAGATAATTATAGCCTCCCTCAATAAATGGACTATTGAATATTTAAACAGTTTTCATATCAGATCAGTATTTCCCGAGATTACCGCGTTCATAACAAACAATCAAACTTTTCAGCTTTATAATATTAAGAAAATTATAGATTAAGTTAAATTGTATAAGTCGCAGGCTGTATAGCTGTTAGCTGTAATAGCTGTCTATCTGTTCGACATTCAGCCAGACACATAAGAATTACGACTATAGGCGGGAGTGTCCGTCCACTTTAAACCGGGTTAAAATATTATTTTAAAGTACTTCTTCTTCTTATATTTTTCGTTTTATTTTCTTGTGGCAGAAGAATATATTGATTGTTTCCGCAACCTGATCTTGACAACGCGACATATAGTTGGCCGTGCGAAGAACAGTCTTGCCGTAAATCTAATCCTACATATTTAAATGTTTGCCCCTGTGATTTATTTATCGTTACGGCAAAAGATAATTTAATTGGGAATTGGACTCTTTTAAAATGAAAAGGCAAATCATTTGGAATCATTGGGATCCGAGGTATAAGTACTGTTTGACCAACCGCTGGACCAGTCAAAACTGTTGCAACGATCACGTTATTGCGAAGAAATTTAACCTGAAGTCAAGTCCCGTTACATAAATTTGGTGGCTTAAGATTTCTAAGTAAAATAATTGGGGCACCAATTTTTAACTTGAGAGAATGTGGGGGGAGGCTACTCGGGTTTAAAGAATTAAGAAATTCCTGTGGATAATGGACTGCATCTTCTTGATCTCATCAACAAATATATTTCGAAAAAGATTATTACAGGATTTTATGTTGATAAAAAACTCTATGGCGCATAACTCATTAATAGGTACCAACTCTTAACATCTTACACACGTGATAACTTTTAAACGAAATATCCGATTGAGATGAAACAAAAAGTATTTTACTTCTACATAAATACTCTTAATAACATAATGCTTAATTTCGATAAAGATTAATATTACGATACATATTTAACGTAGTTTTTTTTTCTTCAGACGATTTAATAATTATTTTGAACACAAAATCGGTTATTGTGATTAAACCATGATAGCTAGATATATGTTCTCGCGGACTTTTTTGTAGGTCTTAATGGGATCTACAAACCTGTAGTACATCATTTTGTTCTATTGTCAATAGTTTTTGCAGCGCACGCAAAAATAGGTTTTCGATTTTACACCTTGTGTTACAAAATAGCAATTTTATTACGGATCCCTAATTTTGAAAAAAAAAAACATAGCCTATAGCCTTCCTCAATAAATGGACTATCCAACACTGAAAGAAACATTCAAATCGGACCAGTAGTTCCAGAGATTAGCGCGTTCAAACAAACAAACAAACAAACAAACAAACTCTGCAGCTTTATAATATTATTATAAGTATAGATAATATTTCTTTACATTGATATTAAAATGACGAGAACCTATTAGCTATCGAAGTAAAAGTCTTGGATCGAAAGACTGAAAAAAAAAAACAGCATGCCTTAGCCAGCCCCCCTAGCCAAGTTACAACCGTTTCGTTTTGATTCTCTTTTCGTTGATCGCCTCGAGTCGGCCACGACTCCTATTCCTTTGTTCTGACCACGTGACTGAGCGTTGAAAGGATGTCAGAACAAAGGAATGGGAGGCGTGGCCGACACGTGGCGTGTCGACGAAAAGAGAATAGAAACGAAACAGTTGTAACTTGGCTAGGGGGGCTTGTCATAATGGCGTATTTTTGTGCTGTTTTTTTTTGGCGGGATTATTCCGGTTGAAATTCAGTGGCTATTTTAATTATTCAAAGCAAAGAAGGAACGTAGGTGTAGTTTTACTCAGTAAAAGTCTGACACATCCTCTCGCTCCGCCCTAGAGCGAGAGAAAAAAACGTAAGTAACACCTATATTTATATAAGTAGGTATACTAACACTCAGAAGCTATCTAAATACAATATTCAAATAAAACTCAGCAATGAATAATTTTACTATAACGATGATATAATTCAAGTTATGAGCTACAGATATATTTTATAGATCCAATCAGATCAGCTAAACGTAACATGGGCTTTTCAATTTCAAATTTACATGAGGAAATCCACAGAAGGTTCCGGTTGCACTAGACTTCTTCCTTGTCGGTATCTTGACAGAGTGGTCGTGGTCATCACTTCTGGGGCCCAAGTCTGCTATTTTTATAAATCCGTCATTCCAGCACGATCCATTGTCATTTTGGTAAAAGTTCGTAATCTGCTAATTCAACATGATCGATCATTGATCGGTCAATGTTCTCGTAATAGAGTTGTGGTAGAACGACAATATCGAGCTTATTAAAAGCAATGCACAATGACGTTCTAATGGTAGGTCACAGATCAAAGGAACTGTCAAAATTTTAGCAGATTACCGCATACATTAGACATTAATTTGTCAATATGTACGAGATTACCATTCTATGCCACTTCTTTCAATGGAGTGTCAGTGGTTGACCATTGGAAAGTTATAATGACACCATTATATTAGTAGACTAGCTGTTGCCCGCGACTTCGTCTACGTTAAGTTGGTAAAACTTCTGTGCTTGCAATTCATTCTGAAAGCATCGTAATTATTTATTGTACTTTCACATAAAACTGTTAAAGGTAAAAACGCAAATTACCTTCAGGATACATGTTATGTACTCGTCCAGATCCAGATGTATGAACGTCAATGAATAGAAAGAGTATGTAAGGGTCGTAGCAGTTGGCATTTCTGCCTACCCCAAGGGAAAAGGCACTAGTTTATGTATGTTTCTGGTTTATGTTCCGGTAAAACAACATTGTCACAGTGAGCACGTCACAATCGCAGCGGTAATGCCTGTCTTTGAGGAGTGGCTACAGAGGCGTCACGGCATCCTCTCTTTGTGCAGGACTCACTGGATGTGGGTGTTTCGGGAGGTATCTGTATCGAATTCAGCGAAAAGAAACACTCGAGCCTCACCATTGTGCGGATCGCCCGGAGAATACGATGGAACTTACGATGGAAGTCAGTCCCGCTTGGTAGGAGCGCCGGCGCCGCCGTGTCCTCATGGAGACGATTAGTGGAAAAAATGCCAACCAGTAGCCTCCTTCAGTGAAGCACTACGATCGAAGAAGGTGGCTGAAACTATGAAGGATGATGAGGGAAGTGATGCTCCAGGTGTTGAAAGCCGCAGGGCGATTGCGGTGGCGCCGTCCGGTCTTCTGGTCAAAGCAATCCTGAATCGACAGCGCGTAGTAATCTACGCGCGACTCATAATGATGTCAGCAAATGGATAGGGCCCTCTAGGGCCAATATCTGCTAAGGCTTTTTTTTTTTTTTTATAGGTGGGAAAATCATCTTAAGACAAATCCCGCTCTTGGGCGGAGCGGGAGATAGTGTCAGACTTTTACTGACTAAAAACCCACTCCTGTTCCTTTGTTGCCTTCGTCCCAGGGCCATGGTTTCGTTTTCACACTACCCATGGCCCCAGTAGGCTTCGACCCTGCTGGGCCCCTACGATTTGCTGACATCTCCCTGAGGCGCGCGCGGAACAATACGTGCCGTCGACGACTTGGGCTCGGTCCGGATGGTTACCGGACGGTCGGACGGCGGGCCACCCATTGCCCGCCGTCCGCAAGCCCGCGCCTACGGTGGCCGGAAATCGGGATCGGAATCCCGGCGGCGATTGGGGCGTGAGGACCGTTGCCGTTGCCTCACGCGATCGGCCGCCTCCTTTGCTAGCATTACTGCTTCGCAGAAGGAGGCGACCGCCTGCCACTCCTCCTCGCTCCGGACCATGGCCTGTACCAAGGCCCGGCGCGAGAGATCGCCGCCGCCGATCGCCCCCACGAGGACACGGCGTTGCTCTTCCCAAGCGGGGCACACTTCCACCGTGTGCTCCACCGTGTCCTCCGGGCGGTCCACACAGTGGCGACACCCGGGCGTCACTTTCGCACGAATCCGGTGCAGGAACTTCCCGAACTTCCCGTGTTCGGTGAGAACCTGCGTCATGCGGAAGGTGAGGACGCCGTGAGGTCTTAGGAAAGACCTCACGGCGTCCTCACGCCTCAAAGAAGGGACTTACCGCCATAATTGTGGCGTGCCCAATGTCTGCTAAGGCTGCGAGATTGTTCGAAAGAATTACCTCCTGTAAAATTATCGCCTCAATAATGTTTCACTGAAGAGTTTAAGCCGTCAGACAGCTTTGGTAGAGGTAAACGAAGGAACATAATCGGGACACCGACATTCAGCTGGATAACTTTTGCACTGATGGTGCAAAGCCAAATTGATTGTTGCAGCTTGATCATTTGGGGCGTAAAAATTACTTGTTCATTTACCTAGGATTTTTTGGTGTGTATTTGACTGACGTCCTCGTATATCAGACAAATGTTATTCCATAGTGGGAACTACCCTATGAAGAGTCTCCAACTTTTGAATGAATTTCGGTGAAATCTTGAACGCGTGTATCCCTGTCCAATCGAACTCGCATATTGATGGCCAAACCGAGAGGTCACTGACGCCGATTGCCTCTATGAAGACACGGCGGTTCACCCAAGCAGGATAGACCTCCACCGCATGCTACAACAGGTCCTCCGGGCGATTTGTAAAATGGTAATATCAGAGTACTTCCAACCGAATCCGGAACAGAAACCGCGTGAAACACCCTCAACAGTCCTGAGCTTGTGTATCCATAAAACAATTAAATTCCGGTAAACAAATGTAGCAGCCGATTAGTGTTATCCCTGAGACTGGCCTCCCTCAGAGGGTGGTTCCAGTGTTGGTCACCACTCACTGCAAGGAGGTAACGTACGGATGTCGACGTAAGGCTGCAAGGAATCTGAGATACATCATACGTTGTCGAACTGTGATCAGGAACGCAAACCTTTCGACCCAGTTTTATATGAAGCAGTGACTGCTAATAATAAAACACACCATTATTAGGCCGCAAGGTGCCATCATCCCGGAGGACACAGTGGAGCACACAGAGGTGTGTGTTGTCCTCGTGGAGGCAATCTTCGTCAGTCACCTCTCGCGCCAAGCCTTGTGACTTTGGGCTATGGTCCAGAGTGAGGCGGAATGGCAGGCGGCCGCCTCCTTCTGCAAAGCCGTAATGCTAGTGAAGGAGGAGGCCGCACGCGTGAGGGAACGAACGTCCTCACGCCGAGCCGAGATTCTGACCCCGACGACCAGCCAAGGTAGACGCGGGCTCGCGGACATCCAGCAATCGGTCGTCCACAGCCGTCCGGCCGTCCGGTAATTGACCGGACCAGTCGTCAACAGCGCGTAGTGATCCACGCGCTCCTCAAAGAGATGTCGCAAAGGGTAACTGAAGGACACAGGTGTGGTTTTAGTCAGTAAAAGTTTGATACGCCTTCCCGCTCCAACCAGAGTGGGAGAAGTCATTGGATGACTTCCACCCTTAAAAAAAGAAAAATAGAGGCGCCATCATTATCATTATCATTTCAGCCGAAAGACGTCCACTGTTGGACATAGGCCTCCCCAAGTGTCACCATAATTACCGGTCCTGTGCGTCTCGCATCCATCGGATTCCCGCGACCCTCACCGGGTCATCGGTTCACCTGGGGGCCTTCCAACGCAAGGTGCCATGCTACCCCTTCCGAAAATTTGGCCATGTTATTTTAAAGTCAATAATTAAATACATATAAGTATTTACTTTTATCGCCTTTGGTTGGTATCCCTTGAATAATCACGGTCAATAAGTTTGTTACAACCACGGGGAAAAAAAGCAGTAGGATTAAAAATGTCTCCGTCTAACTCCAGTTTAATCATAACGGTTTTCGTCCCTGCAAACTTGGGCGATGGTCATTCTTCCGCCACTCAGAAAATTACGTAAAATACACAATGCCATCTATCAAATATGACGTTCAACTATCATTGTCATCATTATTTCTACTTTCAGTCTTTAGATGGCGTTGCGAGTATCTACATTTTAGTACGTGATTTTACTCGCCGCTTTGATTTTATTATGTGTTTTGATTAGTTTTTACAAAATATTTAGAAGATATCGAATAGAAATGTCAATTTTATTTTGAAAAAATGGTAAAAGTTATTTTATTACAAAAAAGAAGATAAAATAATGACAAAATTTTTAACTGTAGCTGGGGATCGAACGTGGCAAATGTCGTTCAATGTCGACATTTTGGATTATTGCTCACCCCCCATAGCAAATAGCGTGATAATATGTAGCCTAACAGTTGACCCGGCCTATAAGGATTATGTATACAAAATTTGAACCGGATTGGTTCAGTAGTTTTTTCGCCAACTAATACCAACGCTCCACCATTTTACTGTTTTATTATATGTATAGATTACCAAACTTGTCAAAATCAACAATTATGAAATCCATGACTGACCATTCTGACACTATTGTAATAACAGACTTGAGGCCCAGGTGTTGGTAGCTAGCTTCACAATACGCCGCCACTCTTCTCTGATGGCCGCCTTCCTCGTGCATTCGTGCAGTGATGATGAGCCATTTACTGCCGCTTTTATCTAGTCTTCCGCGTAGCGGTGGTACTCTCAACCTTTCCTCGCTCAATAGCCATTTCCCCTCGGCGGCATACGTGACCAGAAAAGGTGAAATTGAAACCTGCAGTCCCTTGAACCTGTGAAAAATTCAAACTTCTAAATTAACTAAAAAAACGTATATTTCGACACTCTCAAAGGAATCAAAATTAATAGGGTACTTCCCGTTGATACAGAATCCTGAAATTTGGCACAAAGCAAGGTCTTATAGCACAGATATAGGAATAAATTCGAAAACAGTAAATTTATTGTTAAATTCGAAAACAGTTTTTTTTTTCTTGCGACTTTGAAATATCTTCGAGACTAAATTCGGGAATTGAACTATTTAGATAGGTAAGTTTGTAAGAAAGCCTCAGTGCGCTAGTCCGAATCGCACTTACCAAGTTTTTTTTATAATAATAGGTTCGCGCTTAACCCTATCTCACCTGCCCCCCTAGCCAAGTCACAAACGATAAACGTAAACTCTCAGTAGTCTTTAATAGATTTTCAACTTTATATTATTGGATATAAAGTTGAAAATCTATTGAAGATTACAAAGTGTTTTCGTTCGTTCCGGTCGCTAACGCTTAGTAGTCTTTAATAGATTTTCAACTTTATGCTCTTAGGTATAAAGTTGAAAATCTATTGGAGATTACTAAGTGTTCACGTTTGTCGTTTGCAACTTGGCTAGGGGGGCTGATGGACCATAGCAATGATCTGCTCGGCGAAGCCTACCTAGAAGTAACCTATTCACTCTTGACTAAAAGACCCCCAGGTTATAGCTATCAGGAAACACGAACCCCGGCAGAGAATTCCACTCCTTAGCTGTACGTACAATGATGCGAAATTATCTAGCAACTTTAGTTAGTAATTAACACCATTGAAATAATTAGCCATTCAATTACAGAATGATTCTCGCGAATAACTGTACAGTTGTGTGATGATTAGCAATAATTCTTCACTTTCTATAATTGTTTTGAAACACGATAACTAGATATTTGTTACTCAGTGCTAACGATGGTGAATTATTTTAACAATTGCGACATTTTTCGCAGAATTTGTACGCTTCAACGACTAGAATTTGCAGTCTTCATGTCATTACTGTCGTCATGATATTGACTGGCCTGTTGTTCTAGTGGTTAGTGGCCCTGACTGCTATGCCGCAGGTCGTAGGTTCGATTCCCACCCAGGACAAATATTTGTGTGATGAGCACGATCATTTGTTCTGTGTCTGGGTGTAATTTATCTATAATATGTATGTATTTAGAAATATATAAGTATGTTTATCAGTTGTCTAGTACTCATAACACAAGCTCTGCTTAGCTTGGGACTAGACGGCGTTGTGTGATTATTACTATTCTTTATCAGCCGCGTAGTGATAAAGAATGGTCATTTAATTTGTGTCGATTTCGAATTGACGACCCTTTAATTTATTTAAACTTCATGTACAGTAGTGGTACGTAGGCGGACTTAATGCAACATGGCATTCTCTACCAGTCAACCTTTGGGTTAAAAAAGATGTGTTATGTCGGTACTCTACAGTAAAATGTATGTAATAATATGGTACAATTGTTAGATAAAATGACATTTAATTATAAAAGCAAAAAGCCAACGTCACGCGGTGTTCCCAGGCGGTCACCCATCCAAGTACTGACCGCGCCCGATGTTGCTTAACTTCGGTGATCGGACGAGAACCGGTGTATTAAACGTAGTATGGACGTTGGCTATATATTGGCTGAAATAATTGATCATTTTATCATCGTTTTATTTTCTAACTACAAAATTAATTTGCAATAAACAGAGCTGAGAGAAGTTTTATGTATGATTTAATTACTTAATTACACTTTTTTTCGGTGCTAATTATTTCGGGTACGGGTTACGACCGGTTTTTGTTGGTTTTGCCCGGCCAAATAAATGATGATGTAGACTAGAAATAAATATCAAATCATGCTCTTTTACTTAACTTTTATAATTTTAAAATTCTATTACCCGGAAACCTATCCGAAACTAGCAGATAATCAGAAATAATTTAGGTGAGAAAATCATCCAATGACATCCCCCGCTCTTGGGCGGAGCGCGAGGGTGTGTCAGATTTTTACTGACTAAAAACCCAATCCTGTTCCTTCGTTGCCTTTCATACCAGGGCCGAGTCTTCCTTTCTGAAGTAGACTCTTGGCTCCAGTAGGCTTCGACCCTGCTGGGCCCCTACGGTTTGCTGATATCTCCCTGAGGCGTGCGTGGAACAGGACGCACCGTCGATGACTTGGGCTCGGTCCGGACGGTTACCGGACAGTCGGACGGCGAGCTACCCATTGCTCGCCGTCCGCAAGCCCGCGCCTATGGTGGCCGGAAATGGGAATCGGGATCTCGGCGGCTGGGGCGTGAGGGCCGCTCCCTCGCGCGTGCACGTGCGGCCTCCTCCTTTACCAACATTACTGCTTCGCAGAAGGAGGCGTCCGCCTGCAACTCCTCCTCGCTTCGGACCATGGCCCGTACCAAGGCCCGGTGTGAGAGGTCGTTGCCACCGATCTCCCCCACGAGGATACGACGGTGCTCTACCTAAGCGGGGCACTTCTACCCTGTGCTCCACCGTGTCCTCCGGGCAGTCCACACAGTGGTGACACCCAGGCATTACTTCCATACGAATCCGGTGCAGCAACTTCTCGAACTTACCATGTTCGGTGAGAACCTGCGTCATGCGGAAGGTGAGGACGCCGTGAGGTCTTTCTAGCCACTCCTCAAAGAGGGGACTTGCCGCCATAATTATGGCGTGCCCAAAATTAATATGCTTAAGTTTTGTTTTGCATTTATAACTATCCACAAGTGCAAAATTTTGTCTTTCATTTATGTAAGATTTGCTGTAAGAAAGCTGTCCTATTTTTATTCTTCTATAAAAGTAGTGTGTTTAATAAAGAATATATTTATTATTTATTTATTTATTATATTCTTTATTGTACACCACATAAACAAAAATAAGGACAAACATAATTACAAATAAGTGTACAATGGGCGGTCTTATCGCACAGGGCAATTTCTTACAGACAACCTTTGGGTGGGCTGTAAGAGAGGAGATGGATTTAGTTTTTTTATATAGATAATTATATAAAAAAAGAAAGTAATATATCTCAAGACTTTCCTTTATATCGAATATCTTTTAATTACCATACTAAAACTCTATGTATTATAGATTTAACCTACAACATAATATCAGTTACACCGTATAAAATATAATTTAATTCCAAAGATATCTAGGAAACCAGCCAATAAAACCGTATAACATAATATTCCTTACAAAAACTCGTTACAAAGTCGTGTAGGCGACTTCACGATAATCCTAATACAACCTCTAATGTTATGACACCCTACACTCCTGCTTATCCATATTTAAACATCGTACAATCCCGAAATAACATTAAATCGTTCATACAAAAGTTGAACGTATTTTCAAGTGGTTCAAAATCAAAGGTGTCCATATCCTGTATAGGGTAAAACCAACCTTATCTGCTACGCTTTAAAGTTTCTATTCAGTATTTTTGATGGGTTATAGAGTAGTCTGTGCTCCGAAGAAAGCATGCCTTGTTGCTGACATTTGACACGGTGAGGGTGTCCATTATAACACGGGGTCGGTGTGAACGCTTTGTACGTCAAAGTGAACGGATCATTGTTTAGCGTTTACTTTCATTCATTGTTCCCTGCACTTATACAAATAAAGGCAAATGCATTCATTTTAATACAATACAAATACAAAAAAATACAAAATGTTTTATTTCTATAACAAGTACTTAGTTTAGATTAGTCTATGATTGGAGTCTCCTTTTAAGCATGATGATGCCTGTATTAGGAGACTCCGCTCCTCCTTAGCGTTGGCTGTTTACAAAACTTAGATATATTCTATATACTAAACAAAGTTTTTTTTTTTTTTTTTTTCAAATTATATGTTTCATTATAACTACACTAATACTAGTACATTTATTTATATTTTTCTTTTCCTTTTTTCGAGCGCATGTTGCGTGCTTTATTGTCATTTACATGACTTATAATGCCTTATTTAGAAGTTTTACGCTCGCTCGCTTGTGATTTGTGTGAGGTATGTGGGATGTGAGAGGTGTGTGGGTGATGTGAATGTGTGTGGGTGGGTGATGTGAATGTGTGTATATGAGGGAGAATGTATGTGTGGGTGTGATGGTGTATGTATAACCAATTTCCACTTATTGCAACAATGATTCAATATCATCATAAGTGCGTGACTTCAACCATTCCACAAGCATTTTTTTACCTTCATGAAAATGTCTAGTGTGTATATATACTTCTTTATTTATTTTATTATATAAACGTGCTGATTGCTTATTGCTTTGTTTAGCTGCAAAATTAGTTTTGCATTGTGGGACTTGCACTATAATATCCTTTCTTCTTTTTAATATTATATTTTTATCATAAGGAAGTGTCTTATGTTTTTTTAAGATCGCGGCACAAATATACAATTTTCTGACAGATAGTAGGTCACTGATCTCATAAAGACTTTCTGTAGGAAATCTCCGTTTCTTAAAATACATTATTTTTATCAGACCTCTTTGCGCTCGCTCCACGTCCATAAATTTTGATTTTGCTGCCCCACCCCATACAGTTATACAGTAAACTATCACAGATTGTGCAAGTGCTACATAGATTTCATTTAAAAGATTTCTCTTAGAACCCTGTTTTTTGGCTACACTTGCAGGGACCGTGTGTCTCAATGATTTAAATATCCATCCTAACTTTCGAATTCTGCCAGTTACGTGTTCGAGGTGGGAGTACCAGCTTAAATGTTGGTCAATTATGACACCTAAATATTTCATTTGCGTTACTTTATTTATTATTGGACATATACAGGCATGATTCGTGGCTCGTTTGCAGGAATGTATTTTGATATTTAAATCTTGTTCTGGTTGTGAGCGGTTTCTAATTGTAAAACATATATAGTTGGTTTTAGCTGCGTTTAACGTAAGAAGATTTTCATTAAGCCAGTTAGCAATCAGAGACATACCTATTTCAGCTTTAAGCTTTACTTCAGACCAGCTGTTCCCATAAAAGACAATGGCAGTATCATCGGCATAAGAGAATATTTTTGCGATTATCTACTTTTAAGTTACAAAGATCATTAATATACAATAGGAAAAGTGTTGGTCCTAATACACTTCCTTGAGGTACGCCGAATAATACCTCCACGTCATTACTGATGTATGTCCCTATCTTAACCCTCTGTTTTCTGTTAGTTAAATAATCTTTAAACAAACTAAGAGGGGTCCCTCTTATTCCAATCCTTTCTAGCTTGGATACAAGGGTTGGAACAGCAACGGTGTCAAAGGCCTTTTTAAGATCAAGGAATACTGTCAGACATTTTTTCCCTGCGTCGACATAATCTGTTACCAGCGAGCTGAGTGCAGTAACTGCATTCTCGGTTGATATTCCCTGTCTAAAACCAAATTGAGTTGGTGATAATATTTTAATTTTTTTTAGATATTGTAAGAGTCTTATATTAGTTATTTTTTCCAAAACCTTGGATAAACCTGGTAAGACAGAAATAGGTCTGTAGTTATTGACATCGTCACTGCTCCCTCCCTTGTGAACCGGAGTAATAATCGATTGTTTCAAATGTGTTGGAAAGATACCTTTTCTAAAACAGAGATTTATCAGATGAGTAATGATTGGAACAATTTCCTTGCTAGCATATTTTAGGAATTTAGTTGGAATGTTATCCCATCCTGGGGCACTGTCGGATTTCAAACTCATCAGAACACTCTCCACTTCTTTGGGGTCAGTGTCTAGGAGAACAAAAGAATTAATTTGTGTTGGTGAGATGTTAGATAGGCCAGAAGTTATATTCGTCGGAATTTGCTGAGCTAGCTGTTTTCCTATGTTAGCAAAATAGTTATTAACAGAATTCACTGAAGCTATTGGAGAGGGCAAGATATTTAATAATTCAGTATTTTGATTTTTAGGTTTATTTGAGTAGGTGATTGATTTTATATTTTTCCATAATAATTTCGTATTTGTAACCGAATTGGCAAGTAGTTCTCTTTCATATTTTCTTTTCAATTTTTTTATGAGATTGTTACAGTAATTTCTGTACCGATTGTAAGTTATTTTTAAAATGTCATTATATGGATCTAACCGATAGCTTTTTTGTAATTTATTACGATTTTTAATACATTTTATTAATCCTGGGGTGATCCATGGCTTAATTATACGTTTGCTACAAGGGATACGTTTTGTATTAGTGTTGTATATTAAAGATTCACTCAGTTTTTGAATAAGTTTATCTGTTAGCAAATTCGGGTCGTCACAAAAAAGCAAGTCCGTAAGATTTTTTTCCTGTAAATATTTTAGTGCATTTTCAAAGTTTATGGTCGTGGTTATTTGACTAGCGGATTCCTTACTTTTTATTTTGGAAAGTAATAAAAATGTAGTACAGTGATCGGTAATTGTAGTTTTTAATACAGCAATTGAAGTTGATGTCTTTTTTTTATGTATCCTCAACATGAAGTGATCCAAACAATTCCGTTCTCTGGTCGGCAATGTATGACCAGGTAAGATACCGTAGGTCGACAACATGTTAAGGTAGTTAACTCGGTTTTTTTTATCGTGAGATGATTCTGAGTCTTTCACTCTAATGTTGATATTTATGTCTCCTGCTATTATTATGTTTCTTTGTGTAGGTAACCTTTCTAAGTGGTGACTGAGTGAATCCAAAAAATTATCAAGGTTGGTGTTGCATGGGGAACGGTATATACATAGAAGAATGTTATCAAGTATGTCTAATTGTAGACAGGTCGCCTGGTCTAGCTGGATTTCTTGAATTTTTGATTTTAGCGTTTTTTTAACGAATACAACCACTCCATCATTTTGATTCATCTGCCTCGTTGATAAAAAAGACTGATAATTGGTGAGCTGAGGTATAGGTTTGTTTTCATTTAGTCTACATTCTGTCAATATAATCACATCAGTTTCGAATTCAAAAGTCGACAGCATAACGATGAAATCATCAAAGTTGCAATATATACTTCGTATGTTCTGAGATACAATAGTGAAATCATTTTTTTTGACGTTTATATGATCAGAAAGATTTGAAAGATCGCATTCAACTGACCGCGAAATTTCAATATTGTCTATGTCATTAACTGTTTGCAATGTGTTACTCATAACCAATTCCAGATATTACAGAGGTCATCACGAGGCAGTCATCATATTGTATTATTATACGAACATAATAGAGGTAAACCATGGGAGAAAGTAACGAGCCAACTATATTCCTCAGGCAAATGATTTTTTTGTAAAATAATGATTTCGAATGTTGATATTTAAATATTAGTTCTTTTATACATTTGATATATTTTTGAAACTGCTCCAGTATTTTAGTGTAAATTTCCAAATTCATATGTGTTGTGTGAAAATTAGGTGCACGGTTAATAAATTGTTAATTTAAGTGTTATATGATTTAGGTTGTTTATTGATTCGTCTATATGTAAGCTTATACTTGGGTTTGAAATGTGTGCTTTATTTGAATCGAAACTGAAGATTTCGCTCATTTTATACGGTCTAGTTGGGAAGGTCTAACTTCGAGAAAGAGATCAATCGTCGAATCCGACTCGGCTGGGCAGCGTTCGGGAAATTGCGCGGTATCTTCTCGTCCAATATACCACAGTGTTTCAAGACGAAAGTCTATGACCAGTGCGTGTTGCCAGTGATGGCATATGACTCCGAAACGTGGTCGCTTACAATGGGCCTCATCAGAAGACTTAAAGTCACCCAAAGTTCACTCGGAGTTTCCTTGCGTGATTGAATCAGGAATGAGGATATCCGCAGGAGAACCAAGGTCGACATAGCACGAAGAATCGCCAAACTTATGTGGCAATGGGCCGGCCACATTGCTCGCAGAACGGATGGCCGTTGGGGCTGAAAGGTTCTGGAATGGCGACCACGCACCGGAAGACGTAGCGACATTCTTTTGCGACACTTGGGGGAGGCCTATATCCAGCAGTGGACGTCTTTCGGCTGAAATGATGATGATGATGACACTTGAAGGGTTTCAAACCTATTCTTTGACGAGGTAGTTCTATCTCATCATCATTTAGACATGTCCTCCCCCAATTGTCACCATAGTGACCGATCCTGTGGGTCTTGCATGCTTTGGATTCCTGCGACCCTCACCAGGTCATCGATTTATCTTGTAGCAGAATTTATTTACTTTTTGGATAGGAAAACTTCAAATAACTTCTCACGCTCTGACTCTTATAAACTAAAATCGCCATGTGTTCCTTCCTTTGAGAGAGCCAAAGTAATTATTTCGAAAAATTCCGCAGCCCTGACAAGCATTGACCTTAACGCGCCCCGTTAATGAGGGGTGTGATAATTTGGTGATTTCTCCCAAAAATAAAACAGCCAAAAAAAACCGTATAACAAAGGAGACGGGCTCACAGTGGCTTGCAATGCGGAGTTCGGTGACTTAATAGTAATCGTATAACGGCACTCGCATATGACCCACGTTCATACACAACATATGACCAACATACATTACAATATAGTTATATATTTTATTGAGTATTGAGCCTACTTTGTAGGCATGCACTCCAGTCAGAGCTGGTGCGTTTGATGTTTAAATAACCTTAAGCATGGCTTTTAAATTATTGAGAAGTTCTTTCGCTCCAATTGAACTGAATTGAACATTGAAGTTCAATTGGAATTGAATCATGAGATATTAGTAATTTGATTTGCCAGTATTGATACTCATTTTGTATTTAATAAGATGCATTTTAGAGTGTGCGCAGAATTTAAAGCAATTTTTTTTTTATCAATTACAATAGTCATTTTGATACAGATTATTGGAGATCACCTTTAAAGCGGATGGCCGTTGGGGCCGAAAGGTTCTGGAATGGCGACCACGTACTGGAAGACGTAGCGTTGGAAGGCCTCCTACAAGGTGGACCGATGACCTGGTGAGAGTTGCGGGAATCCGATGGATGCGAGACGCACAGGACCGTTCGTTGTGGCGAGACTTGGGGGAGACCTATGTCCAACAGTGGACGTCTTTCGGATCAAATGATGATGATGATAACCTTTTAAGCAATGAATTACATGATTTGATTACGTCATCACCTTTCTACCATTGGACAACCAGACGTACCTACGGCGAGTATCCACCCTTAAGTTGTTTAACTAAGCGTTTTGCCTCGTCGTTTATACCGTGTACTTCGAAGGACTAGAAAAATTCCCCTGCTGCGGTCTTCCCATCTGATTATAATTTAGGTGTCTTCAAGGCTATTTTGAATAGACTCATAATAAACTAGTGCGCTGTACCATCAACGATTGCATCACTGCTTACCATCAGGTGAGATCGCAGTCAAGCACTAGTTTAACCCTAAAAAAGTTTGTATTATCCTTGTGGTCAGAAAAATTCTATGACGTAAAGATAGTGTCATCTAAAAATATCGTTTGTCGTCTGGATATGACGCATTATTGAATCTTCTCCATTTCACTGATAACCATGATAAGTTTAACAACATTCAACTTACACGTGATATCTCCACACTCTTCTACTACAAACTATAAGGCTGCGATCAGACGTGATTCTCTGATAAGTACACTAGTCTAGTCTACTTATCAGATTTATTTATTTATTTATTTATTATTTTAAATAGAACGGCCGAAGCCAATTACACTATTTAAACTTATACCTAATTTTTAACTCAGTCATGCAGGATGCATGACTGAGTTCAAAATTTTCAGACTGAGAGACATCTCACAAAAATTCAAACATTCTGACATTATCAGCTTCCATTCATCCGCAAACACATCAAGACCTGTGTTTGAGTTCAGGAGAGCGTTAATGGTGGCTATTGTCCGAGGAATAGGCGACTTGGAATGTGCGATAGTACGGGAAGTTGGAACAGCCAGTAAACGATGTTTTCTGCCACGACAGTAATTGTCTGGGACGAACAGATTGCATATTTCATTATGCAGATCAGGATCATCAATAATCCCCCTAAGAATTTTAAATACTACAGTCATCTGATCGCGCGACCATCTTACAGTCTTACTTCTAGGGAGTTGAAATTTAAGCAACCCAACAGATGCATAGTTATTAGTCACATCATTGTGCGTACAGTTAAGGAGTGGAATTCCCTGTCGGAGTCTGTGTTTCCCGATAGCTAAAACCTAGGGGTCTTTAAGTCAAGAGTGAATAGATTACTTTTAGGCAAGAATGCTCCACTGTCGACGGGGGTCACGGAAATTTCTGAAAACGCAATCTTTGGACCTGGAACGCAAAGGGCAACTGAAGGATACAGGTGTGGTTTGAGTCAATAAAAGTCTGACACGCCCTCCTACTCCACCTTAGAGCGAGAGATGTAACTGAATGATCTCAAATTCTTCAAGTAGCATTAGGTTTAATAGATTGTTTATTAGTTATTTAAGTGCAAACCAAGGATTTATGCTGTATCGTACTTAACTAAAAAGCGAAGCTTTTTTGTTTTTGTGCTCACACCATTTATGATTTATTCTAATTAATGTCTATACGTGAGGACTTGTAATTGGCTTTCTAATGATTATGGTTTCCTTTTTTTTTGTCTGGTTTTATTAGCTGTAAGTCCTCCATGTACTAAATGGATAAATAAAAAAATGATTACTCACCTCAAAAAAGCATTTCCTCGTAATATTCCATTCCTCAAAATGTATTGATGCAAGATAAAACTGGTGTGTGTTGAATAGACACACTAGCCATGTGACAACTGCCTTAGCCTAATATTTTCTAATCATAGACCGTACTGTTCCAATCAATCAAGTTTTGATCTATGAGAGATAAGACCCGGGTAGGCACTACTCCCTACTTATCTAGTCCATATCGTTATTGATGTTCTGATAAAGGATACATGTTTGTGAAACAGGTGTCAGCCATTAGAAAGTAAATAATACCGAATTCCACTTTAGGAGTAGGTAGTTTTCGTAGGGACGCAGTAGGGCCGATACTCGCTAGGGCCGCAGGGATTTTTGAAGGAGTTAACGTGGTTCAGGGAAGCACAGGCTCCTTAGCTGTGCATACAGCTACGGAGTGGAATTCCCTGCCGCAGTCTGTCTCCTGACAGCTACAACCTAGAGGTTTGAAAGACAAGAGTAATTAGGTTACTTCTAGGCAAGCGTACTCCATCGTCAACCACATCATCACTTACCATCAGGTGAGATAGTTGTCAAGAGTAAGCCTATCAATAATAATTAAAAAAAAAAATAGTTAAGTACCCTTTTTTTGAGGACACTGGTGGGTTTTCGTCATTAAAAGTTTGAGAGTATAATTAGCGGAATTAGCGATCTTTGTACCGACGACAGTCGTGTCAACCAATACCTTAAGGGCTACATTTCACCGGGACACCATGGCGGCGCGACCAGTTGCACCACGATGGTGTCCCGGTGAAATACAGCCCTAGCATACTCTTTGGAGGCGGCGTCACTGGCGGCCGGACTGGCGTCCGAGCTGGGCCTCAAGTCTGCTATTACAATAGTGTCAGAATGGTCTATCATTGATTTCATAATGGTTGATTTTGACAAATTTGGTAATCTACTAATATAATGACGTCATTATGACTTTCCAATGGTCAACCACTGACACTCCATTGAAAGAAGTGACATAGAATGGTAATTTCGTAAATATTGACAAATGAATGTCTGACGTATGCGGTAATCTGCTAAAATGTTGACAGTTCCTTTGATCAGTGTCATTAGAACGTTATTGTGCAGTCATCGCTTTTAGTAAGCTCGATATTGTCATTCTACCATAACTCTAGTAGGTACAAGACCATTGACCGATCAGTGATGGATCATTATGAATTAGCAGATTACGAACTTTTAGCAAAATAACAATGGGATCGTGTTGGAATGACGAATTTATAAAAATAGCAGACTTGGGCCCCTGGTCGCGCCGCCAAATTGGTTGCGCAACCAAACGGACACCAGGTAAGTAACTCTTTATAGAGCTGTATACATTTTGTTGATAGCGGCGACTGGTCGCGTCGCCATGGTGTCCCGGTGAAATATAGCCCTAATAGCCAAGACCGTCGACTAACACCTCAGGAAGCTCTCGTTAGGCAACTTTATCAAGGGCTTCATTCAGAAAGCAGTATCCTTGGGCACGGCTCTTATTCTGAAAAGGTCTCTTTGAAGCCCTGACTGCCGGTAGCTTGGACCCTGTTCCCAATACCGGTAGGCTAGCATTTTTTATAATTTCAAAAGAATTTATGAACATGTAAATGTAAAAATAATTTATATACCGCGAAATAATGATGATGTGATGAATTCAAAACAAAACTGAGGCCTTACCACGAGCTCTTAACTCGATCCATTTTACGACCTAAACTGGACTGCTAAAGGGATGGAGCTATATAAGGTGTATATCTCCATCCCTTTTTTTCGCTCACTCGACTGACATTTTAACACATCACGGAAGGCCCCAGCCAGGCCTCTATTACAAGTTGATTGGTGCTAAAATGTAGGACTGATGCTCCTTAGACTACACAATCTGTCCTGTTGAAGTGTTGACTGTTAAGTAGCATTGAAATGACTTGCCTTTCCGCGAAAGTACGCCATTGACTTATTAGTGTGTAGCTTTCTTAGTAACACATATAATTATCTTGATGATATTAGTATCCACCCTTACGTTGTTGAAACTTCAACGGTCCGGACTAAGCGTTTCGCTACGTCATTTATACTGCGTACATCGAAGGAATGGAACAATTTGCCTGCTGCGGTCTTCCCGTCCAACTAAAATTTAGGTGTCTTCAAGGCTAGAGTAAATAAACTCTTAATAAACTAGTGCGCCTCACCATCAATGATTGCATCTATGCTTACCATCAGGTGGGACCGCAGTCAAGCACTGGTTTATATGAATTCGCCGATCCCGTTCCATCATTAGACCACCAGGCGTATGGCGATGCGCCACCGGTACATGGTGGACATCCCACCCATGCGGACAAAAAGTTTTGGGAACACATTCATTGTGCGTATAGCTAAGGAGTGGAATTCCCTGCCAGAATCTGTGTTTCCAGATAGCTACAACCTTGAGGTATTTAAGTCACGAATGAATAGGTTACTTCTAGGCAAGCGTGTTCCTTCGTCGGCCACATCATCGCGCTTACCAAACGTTTGACTACTATCTCACCTGACGGAAAGCTACGATGTAGTCGACAATGGAGCACGCTTGCTTAGAAGTAACTTATTCATCAGCATCACTATCATTTCAGCCGAAAAACGTCCACTGTTGGACAAAGGACTCCCCAAGTGTCGCCACAACTAGCGGTCCTGTGCGTCTCGTTATCTTTTCACTCTTGAATTAAAGATTCCCAGGTGAAAACACAGACTTCGGCACAAAATTGCACTCCTTAGCGGTTCGCGACACGAAAATGTTCCCAAAATGTTTTGTGCATATGAGTGGGACGTCCACATGGAAACGTCATGTTTTGGTTATATAAACAAGGAATAGGCAAAAAAGAGTTAGTGAAGAATTTTTTTTTAAATTTTTGAATAGGCTCATAATAAACTAGTGTGCTTCACCATCGACGATTGCATCACTGCTTACCATCAGGTGGGATCGCAGTCAAGCACTAGTTTATATTAATTATAAAAAAAAATGAATCAGATAACAAATCAATAACATTTTATCTAATTCTGCCATTTCCGCTTAGCACCCGGGTTTGCAACCACACAGCACAAACAGATACTGCCAACCCACAAAAATGTGTACCGTGTCATGTATACAGGAACAAAGTCTGACCGATTTTCTTATTTTGTTACCACAGTCAATCGTAGAGATGAAGAAATAACTGTTCCCGGCAGAGAAAGAAAGAAATCCTGTTTTCTGGAAAGAATTATGGTATGAGTTGCTTGTAAATGTCGAATTTAACATGTTTGCTAGTCAAGGCAAACCTTTGATCATGAAAGTTGAAATATGTGAACGTTTTATAAATTATATCATTTATGTTTGATTGTGGAAATTTTCAAAAAGCTTCTCGTGCTCTGGGTGGGGCGAGAGGGCGTGACAAACTTTTAACTGTCTAAAACCAACCCGTGTTTATTCAATCGATTCATCAATGTACTGGGGCCATGGGTGATGCGAAAGGGATCCCTGGGGCCCTGGAACAATGACAAACGATCCCACCTGATGGTAAGTAGTGATGCAATCGTTGATGGTGAGGCGCATTAGTTTATTAAGAACCTATTCACTCTAGCCTTGAAGACACCTAAATTATAATCGGACGGGAAGACCGCAGCAGGCAAGTGGTTTCAGTCCCTCGATGTACGCTGTAAAAACGACGAAGCGAAACGCTTGGCCCGGAATGTAGAAGTTTCAACAACGTTAGGGTGGACTCGCCGTTCGTCGCGTTGTCCGATGGTAGAAATGAGATGGTGGCATCAATTCATGCAATTCCCGCGCACACTCTCCAAAATGCGTCCTGTAAAACACCGTAAGGCTGGCTACCCTACGCCTGTGCTCAAGGCTTTGTGGGTTGGACTTTACATTTTACTTTGGAGGTTGCTACTTTAACTACGTAAACACGTTAGAGTGTCCCAAGTGACCATACAACTGTACTTTGAGGATTTAATAATAAAAAAAAAATGAATGCCACCGATGCTACAGTTTTAGGGTTTTCCGTGTGTCTGTCTGTCTGTCACCAGGCTGTATCTCATGAACCGTGATAGACAGTTGAAATTTTCACAGATGATGTATATTCTGTTGTCGCTATAACAACAAATACTAAAAAAAGAATAAAATAAATATTTAAGTAGGGCTTAAGAGAACAACAAACGTGAGTATTTTTTACCGTTATTTGCTACGGACGGTACGGAACCCTTCATGCGCGAGTCTGACTCGCACTTGGCTAGGTAATTTTTTTTTCCACAACTATCACACAACGCCGTCTAGTCCCAAGCTAAGCAGAGCTTGTGTTATGAGTACTAGACAACTGATAAACATACTTATAATATATTTCTAAATACATACATACATACATATTCAGCCTTTTAATGTTCCCACTGCTGGGAGTCAGGCCTCCTCGTCTCTAGGAGAGGGAATGGGCCGTAATCCACCACGCGGGCCCAGTGCGGGTTGGTGGATGTCACATGTCTTCGAATTTTTGGTTGTAGGACATGCCGGTTTCCTCACGATGTTTTCCTTCACCGTTTTAAGAGCAGTGGTGATGAAATAAATTACACATAGTAATGCCAGACGCATTACTTTGTGTAATTTATTTCATCACCACTGCTGGTTTTGAACCCAGTCTATAATCTATCAGTCTAATATCTATACATATAATAAAACAGTAAAATGGTGGAGCGTTGGTATTAGTTGGCGAAAAAACTACTGAACCAATCCTGTTCAAATTTTGCATACATAATCCTTATAGGCTGGGTCAACTGTTAGGCCACATATTATCACGCTATTTGCTATGGGGGGTGAACAATAATCCAAAATGTCGACATTGAACGACATTTGCCACGTTCGATCCCCAGCTACAGTTAAATATTTTGTCATTATTTTATCTTCTTTTTTGTAATAAAATAACTTTTACCATTTTTTCAAAATAAAATTGACATTTCTATTCGATATCTTCTAAATATTTTGTAAAAACTAATCAAAACACATAATAAAATCAAAGCGGCGAGTAAAATCACGTACTAAAATGTAAATATGGCACAACGCCATCTAAAGACTGAAAGTAGAAATAATGATGACAATGATAGTTGAACGTCATATTTGATAGATGGCATTGTGTATTTTACGTAATTTTCTGAGTGGCGGAAGAATGACCATCGCCCAAGTTTGCAGACAGTTTTATTGTTTAAAATTGGGCGAAAACCGTTATGATTAAACTGGAGTTAGACGGAGACATTTTTAATCCTACTGCTTTTTTTCCCCGTGGTTGTAACAAACTAATTGACCGTGATTATTCAAGGGATACCAACCAAAGGCTTAAAATACTTATATGTATTTAATTATTGACTTTAAAATAACATGGCCAAATTTTCGGAAGGGGTAGCATGGCACCTTGCGTTGGAAGGCCCCCAGGTAAACCTGGTGAGGGTCGCGGAAATCCGATGGATGCGAGACGCACAGGACCGGTAATTATGGTGACACTTGGGGAGGCCTATGTCCAACAGTGGACGTCTTTCGGCTGAAATGATAATGATAATGATGGCACCTTTATTTTTCTTTTTTTAAGGGTGGAAGTCATCCAATGACTTCTCCCACTCTGGTTGGAGCGGGAAGGCGTGTCAAACTTTTACTGACTAAAACCACACCTGTGTCCTTCAGTTGCCCTTTGCGACATCTCTTTGAGGAGCGCGTGGATCACTACGCGCTGTTGACGACTGGGCTCGGTCCGGTCAATTACCGGACGGCCGGACGGCTGTGGACGACCGATTGCTGGATGTCCGCGAGCCCGTGTTTACTGTGGCTGGTCGTCGGGGTCAGAATCTCGGCTCGGCGTGAGGACGTTCGTTCCCTCACGCGTCCTCCTCCTTCACTAGCATTACGGCTTTGCAGAAGGAGGCGACCGCCTGCCATTCCTCCTCGCTCTGGACCATAGCCCAAAGTCACAAGGCCCGGTGCGAGAGGTGACTGACGCCGATTGCCTCCACGAGGACAACACACACCTCTGTGTGCTCCACTGTGTCCTCCGGGATGATGGCACCTTGCGGCCTAATAATGGTGTGTTTTATTATTAGCAGTCTTTGCTTCATATAAAACTGGGTCGAAAGGTTTGCGTTCCTGATCACAGTTCGACAACGTATGATGTATCTCAGATTCCTTGCAGCCTTACGGCGACATCCGTACGTTACCTCCTTGCAGTGAGTGGTGACCAACACTGGAACCACCCTCTGAGGGAGGCCAGTCTCAGGGATAACACTAATCGGCTGCTACATTTGTTTACCGGAATTTAATTGTTTTATGGATACACAAGCTCAGGACTGTTGAGGGTGTTTCACGCGGTTTCTGTTCCGGATTCGGTTGGAAGTACTCTGATATTACCATTTTACAAATCGCCCGGAGGACCCGTTGTAGCATGCGGTGGAGGTCTATCCTGCTTGGGTGAACCGCCGTGTCTTCATAGAGGCAATCGGCGTCAGTGACCTCTCGGTTTGGCCATCAATATGCGAGTTCGATTGGACAGGGATACACGCGTTCAAGATTTCACCGAAATTCATCCAAAAGTTGGAGACTCTTCATAGGGTAGTTCCCACTATGGAATAACATTTGTCTGATGTACGAGGACGTCAGTCAAATACTCATAAAAAAATCCTAGATAAATGAACAAGTAATTTTTACGCCCCAAATGATCAAGCTGCAACAATCAATTCAAGCATGCTCTCGCAAATTCTTCATAAGTACTGTTGTGGAGGAAGATAGTTGATGATGATGGTAATTTTTGGATTCACTGGCTTTTTGGCTTTGCACCATCAGTGCAAACGTTATCCAGCTGAAGGTCGGTGTCCCGATTATGTTCCTTCGTTTACCTCTACCAAAGCTGTCTGACGGCTTAAACTCTTCAGTGAAACATTATTGAGGCGAAAATTTTACAGGAGGTAACTCTTTCGAACAATCTCGCAGCCTTAGCAGACATTGGCCCTAGAGGGCCCTATCCATTTGCTGACATCATTATGAGTCGCGCGTAGATTACTACGCGCCGTCGATTCAGGATTGCTTTGACCAGATGACCGGACGGCTCCACCGCAATCGCCCTGCGGCTTTCAACACCTGGAGCATCACTTCCCTCATCATCCCTCATAGTTTCAGCCACCTTCTTCGATCGTAGTGCTTCACTGAAGGAGGCTACTGGTTGGCATTTTTTCCACTAATCGCCTCCATGAGGACACGGCGGCGCCGGCGCTCCTACCAAGCGGGACTGACTTCCACCGTAAGTTCCATCGTATTCTCCGGGCGATCCGCACAATGGTGAGACTCGAGTGTTTCTTTTTGCTGAATTCGATACAGATACCTCCCGAAACACCCACATCCGGTGAGTCCTGCACAAAGAGAGGATGCCGTGACGCCTCTGTAGCCACTCCTCAAAGACAGGCATTACCGCTGCGATTGTGACGTGCTCACTGTGACAATGTTGTTTTACCGGAACATAAATCAGAAACATACATAAACTAGTGCCTTTTCCCTTGGGGTAGGCAGAAATGCCAACTGCTACGACCCTTACATACTCTTTCTATTCATTGACGTTCATACATCTGGATCTGGACGAGTACATAACATGTATCCTGAAGGTAATTTGCGTTTTTACCTTTAACAGTTTTATGTGAAAGTACAATAAATAATTACGATGCTTTCAGAATGAATTGCAAGCACAGAATGATTGTACAGTTTTACCAACTTAACGTAGACGAAGTCGCGGGCAACAGCTAGTCTATAATATGTATGTATTTCTAAATACATACATATTATAGATAAATTACACCCAGACACAGAACAAATGATCGTGCTCATCACACAAACATTTCTCCTGGGTGGGAATTGAACCCACGACCCCCGGCATAGCAGTTAGGGCCACTAACCACTAGACCAGCAGGCCAGTCAATTACTGTTTTAAGCTTACTTATATTACTTACTCGATGATATGTCCCTGCCTACCCTTTCCACGTGGGTGTTAGATTGTTGATACAACAGCCATGTTAGTTGTCAAGGTGCACATTAACATATTATATTATCTAGTCTTGTAGATAAGGCTGATATTATCTCGATAGGAAAGTGATAGTCTAAAACTGACGATATTATTATATTTGAATGTAGGAGAAATGTTACTCGTAAGCTTATTTCGTATAAGATTATAATTTTATGGCCTTTATTCTAAGCTTAAGGTTAAGGTCTAGTGGTTAGTGGTCCTGACTGCTATGCTGGAGGTCGTGGTTTCGATTCCCACCCAGGACAAATGTTTGTGTGATGAGCACGATCATTTGTTCTGTGTCTGGGTGTATTTTATCTATATATGTATGTATTTAGAAATATATAATTATGTTTATCAGTGGTCTAGTACCTATGGGTACTAGACAACACAAGCTCTGCTTAGCTTGGGACTAGACGGCGTTGTGTGATAGTTGTGGAATATTATATTATTATTATATTATATTATGCGTACAGCTAAGGAGTGGAATTCCCTGCCGGAATCTGTGTTTCCTGATAGCTACACGCTACTACGCTTCGATTAAGGCGAGCAATGTACAGCGAACTACCCAGTGCTCGCCGTCCGCTTACCTGGGTTTGAACCACGACCGCAAGTCAGGGGCGCTACTACTGTGACTGCTGTTCTTACAGACTAACATTGCTAGAAAAATTGTCTCTATCATACAAATCATCATCATTTCAGCCGAAAGACGTCCACTGTTGGACATAGGGCTCCCCCAAATATCGCCACAATGAACGGTCCTGTGCGTTCGTCTCGCATCCATCGGATTCCCTACAAAAACCAAACAAATATTTAAACAAAGTTCCACAAACCTAAAAATCATAAACCACGTCAAAAAGCTTTTTTCCTTTGTACACTTATGCACATAAACTCGTATTGTCATTGTACAATCGCGTACAGATGCGCTTCAATGTTTGTCAGTCACTATTTGCTCGCTAGGTTTTATCTTGAGCACACATTCTGGAACAGTGCGCGGACACTTGTGCACACAACTGTACTTTTCATTAGAAAAAGTATTCTTGAGGTCTCCAGCACAAAATAGATAGGTACAGAAGTCAATCTCATTCTCATGTTTATACTATACTTCACTTTTCATACCTACACTCGGCGTTTGCTCAAGGGTCAGTGCCGCTTTGTCCGAGCGAAGGTTAAGCCATGTTTATTTGATCGGAAAACAAGCAATTACCTACTTACCTCTCTAAAACAAATGGTAGCTTAAAAAACGATAATTCACCATTTAATGTTGAATTTAAACAACCGACGACTGAACGGTTATAATAACTTTTTTTCGTTGTTCCATTATTGCACAAAAAAGTTCACAGACGCGTGTCTCAAGCGGATGACAGAACTAAACTGCTCACACGTGTGCCATACACGCCGATCTGGGCGCGTCGGTTTCCATACATTTTATATGGAAACTAGACTTGTAGAGCTACACTTGATCAACGCCACGCGACGTCGTTCTACGTACAAATCAGGCGTGTTACGCGTGTGCGTTGGTCTAATGTAGTTCAAGCTTGATTGCATTGATTCCAACCGATTTGAGATATCGTATCCGTGAACGGTGTCTATGTGTGCATTGCTCGAGCGCGCTTCGTATAGATTGACTTCTGTATTTATCTATTTTGTGTCTCCAGTTCTTTAGGACATTGTCTCTGTTAATTATTTTTTTCTGTACACAGTTTTTTCGAAATGAAATTGAGTTTTGTACCTCACGGCTCACATCCATCTTCATTATAGTTTCACCCGCGTCTTTGGTCACTGCTCCGCTCTCTTGGGTCGTAGGGTGATGTTGTGTAGACCATAATCTTACTCGATAAATGGGTTATCAAAGATTTTAAGAATTTTTGAATTCGAAACAGCAGTTCCTGAGATTGACGCGTTCAACCAACCAAACAAACAAACTCTTTAGTTATATAGTATTAAGTAATTAAGAGGGTTCTTTTTCACTCACCTATCGTCAACATCGAGCATGGTTTAAAAGCTTGTCGCTTCATCTAACGCAATCCAACGCGATGTTTGACGACAGGGAATGCGAAAGAAGAGAGAGAACGCCTGAAAACTCTGTTGGCATTCGGTAATTCCATTATTTACTCGAATATTACACAAAACTTGTTCCAGGAAATACGTATTTTTTTAAATCCCTTAATTCAGAATCTCGATTAAATGTGTATGGCTTCTGTGGATGTACTTTTTTATATTTTTAATATAAAAAAGTACATCCACAGAAGTACATTATGGAGGGCCAAAGTTTACGTAAAATAGCAGATTTTCAGAGGTTTTTACTGAATTAGTTTTACACAAATTTATGTTTTGATTTCTATAGAAGGCTAGAAAAAAAAGAAAAAGTTGTGTAATAACATCATAATCACGTAACAGCGGTAGTATGAAAATGTACCTCGAGTTGCCCACTCTTAACTATAGCTAACTCTCTAGCTCTTAACTGTAGGGTGAAAATAAGTCCATCTGTCTGTTAGTTACATCTTCACGTCGTAACGGCTGAACAGGGTAAAGCATGTCCTGGATCCTAATCCTAACAAAGCCTGGCTTTCATTACTGTAATACAAACTTTTATGACAATTTCGTAGCCATGAACCACATTCGAAAAACTAAAATGCCCATTCTTGGCTTTGCTTTATTTTTTAAAAGGAATTACAAAACAAACGACTGTAAAGTAAATATTTTTTTTCATAGCTTTTCATCAAATATTTCTTCTATCCAAACAAACATTAAATTCTAACGCACACACAAACGACATTAATAAATTGTAAAGATATGCAAATGAAACTCCTTAAGAACCCGCTAGGCGGCGCCACCTGTCCCGTGTCATCACCGGAGCGAAACATAACTAATTACACGCTGACATTTAATTAAATATGGCAGCTCACCGCCTTTTGTACATATTTGTACAACTTATTGTTTTTGCTTTGTCAGTGGCGAAGACACTGCTGGTAGCTTTCATTTATGTTACTCGTGTCGTATTTCTAAAAACCTTTTTTTTTTACGCGGTAAATCATCAAATGACTTTCACGCTCGAGTGGAGTGAGAGGGAGTGTCAGACTTTTCAGAAGCCCGAAATTCCAAAAAAAAACCTTTAAAATTTAAATTTAAAATAAATATGGAGTTATTATGCATTTTTTAGTTTGTTTTTGAAGTCGGTTGAATTTTTTTGTAAATTAGTTTTTTGCTTAGGTAATAATATTTAATTACAATGTAAAAATCCCTATTACTAAAACTGTATTAATAACAAGAATAATACTTGTATGTATGTGTGCTCAGGGTGCAAGCCAATACCAATAACCACCTGATTGTTATTACTAACACACTGGATTGACCTTTTATTTGGTATTTAATCCAGCAGACGGACAACAAAGTGATCCTACGAGGGTTCCGTTTTTTTCTTTTGAGGTACGGAACCCTAAAAATGAAAAACATACAAGTTTTCATACTTTGACTTGACCACAGTTCTTGTGTAAAAGGAGAGGTGTCACTGAGCTACGTAGGTACTCATAATCGTATCGTCACAATTTGTAGTATTTTGATTTCCTTCCCGATTGCACCCAGAAAGGATAAAGTTACATAAAATGCCATAAAAACTTACAGTAATAAACATAGGATACTCGTGCTCATCAAATCAGAGACGCTATCATATCTACTATCTATTTCGTTAGACTACATCTGTGGTTTCCAACCTTTTTTAGCCTGGGACCACTTTCGACACAGGAAAAACAAGAATCGCCAAACATACGTGGCAGTGGGCAGGGCATATTGCTTGCAGAACAGATGGTCGAAGGGGCCGAAAGGTTCTTGAGTGCCGACCACATACCGTAAGGCCCGTGCCTCACTTGGACGCCATGGCAGTGCTGGCAGTTCACCCAGCCAAGAAAATGCAATGCGACTCTATGGTGTGTACCTCACCTGGCCACTGTTGGTCACGCAGTCAACCATACATTATTTTGATATCATGACTTGGCTACGCTACTGGCAGTCCTCCAGGTGGGAATCCGATGGATGTGAGACTCACAGGACCGGTTCTTATGGCGACACTTGGGGAGAAGTATCTATATCCAACAGTGGACTTCTTTCGGTAGTCCCTGGTCCACAGTTTGGGAATCACTGGACTACATAGACACTCACGATTAGATAGCTAGGTAGGACATAGACATACAAACATTATTTACTTATATTATCTTGTATTTAGGATAGTTCAGCATTATCAGTTTGTATGTAATATCAAATGAACACTCTCTAAAAATTTTGAAAATAATATCAAGATCTAGAGCAAATCCTCCATCCTGCACTGGGCCCGACATGCTTATGATATGCCAGAGAAAATTACTGTTTAGCATAATAAGAATTATCCAAAAACTAGCCTAGCATAGTCAGCTTTATAATTTTCCCACAGCTGGGACTCCCGTAGGGGCCCCGCAGGGTCGAAGCCTACTGGGGCCAAGGGCCTGATTCTGATAGGAAGATTCGGTCCTGGTATGAAAGGCAACGAAGGAACAATAGTGGGTTTTTAGTCAGTAAAAGTCTGACACCATCTCCCGCCCCGCCCAAGACCGGGGGATATCATTGGATGATTTTCCCACCGAAAAAAAACAGCTGGGACTCAGGTCTCCTCTCTAGAAGAGGGAATGGGCCGTAATCCATTAAGATGGATTACTATGTGACATCCACCAACACGCACTGGCGTGTTGGTGGATGTCATATAATATAATGTCTTCGAATTTTTGGTTTTAGGTCATGCTGGTTTCCTTACGATGTTTTCCTTCACCGTTTTGAGAGCAGTAGAGTCGAAATCGCAAAGTAATCTGCCAGGTTGGGTTTGAAACCGCGATTAACAACAACTTATAAGTCACCTTTGGCCACCTCTGCTCCCAGTCGGGGCCGTTACTATTTGGCCACTACTGCTCACACAAACTCCAAACACCAAACAATAAAATAAATACAACTGACTTCCAATTAAAAAACCACCACTATAGCCTTTTCTTAAAGGCAGCCAAAATAACACCCTATATTTTCCCCTAATTCCCGAAACACCTCCATCAAGCCTACCTGAGCACAGCCGCGGGCGAACGCTAGTCAATGTTAAAGTCTAATTAGTCCCTAATTGCCACAGATATACAAAAACTGCGCTCAAACCAGACAGAGATTCGGCGAAGCCATTAATTATTGACGAAGATATGAAAGGAGATACACAGAAGTGTAGAAAGGATATCACAAACACTAATATATAGTAAAGGCGAAAATGTATGAGTGTGTGTAGGTAGGTGTGTATGTTTGTTGCTCCTTGATGAAACTCGATACACGGGTAGACCATGTCCTCTAACAGCATTTTTTTCCTAGCCCTTACTGTCCTGCAGCTGGGCCCCCAAGTCCTTTTAAACATTCCTCTCCCGCGCCGCCACAAACCAATCCTCGCCGTACGCGTCAAGATCATCCCGTCACCTCTTTCTAGGCCGACCTCGACGGCGCTTTCCCTCTGTAGGAACGCACTACGTAAAGACACTTGCCCAGCCGTCTCTGTGCATGCAGCTGACGTGACCCGCCTAATCCCATTGCAGTCTGGCAGCCTTTTTACCCACGTATATTATGCTCCTATTGGAGCGCAGCGTGTTATTCTGTATTCGGTCTGTTCTTTTTACAAACAGAATCATGCGCTCCATAGCTCCCTGACAAACCCCAAGATGAAACTTTTGTAGTTCGTTAAATGATCAGGTCTGAGCACTAGCAGCAGGTTAGGATGGCCATGATTCAGGACGATCGGCAGATCACCCTTCATTAACGTCTTCATGGACTAGTAGCTTTTCCAGGCTTTCTGGGTACGCCGATCGCCCCGTCAACACGCACTGGACCAGCGTGGCGGGCTAAGGTTCAAACCCCCTAATGGATAGCATATAAGATACTTTTTAACCCGGGAGTTGGTGCTTTACTTATATAATTATCTTTGCCCCCGTGCTAGAAGAAGCCGCTGGCCCTTTGCGTTGCAGGTCCGTGGTAACGAACAATCCCACAGAACGAATTGGACCTAATTATACTTTAGAAATATGCATAACGGGGTGTACCACCGTTGAAAAGGGAGGATCTTTCTACTAGACGGGTGTTATTTCTGATCCGGGCAACTGCCAAATAGATGATTTCGGGCTGTTGTATATGTTCCAATCGCGCGGATTTAAATTTTTTAGTTCCTTTGTGGCGAAATAGATGTCGCTACATTGAAATCATGATCTCTTTCTCAAGGACAGTACAAGATTGTATTCTGAGATTCATCTCCGTTATGACAATCGCTTTCGTCGAATTGACCAAAATAGCGTTTATAGACGTTCAGCTTCGAAGAAAACATTTCTTTTTAATTTGTATTTTATTAGCGACGTAGTCGGTGTTTATGGCAATGCTGAGGCTGATTTTATTCGCTTTGTTTTTGAAACAATAACAATAACAATTTCATTTTGATACAAGTGCTGAAAGTGTGTTATGGTGCCGAGGGCTGCAGTAACAAATTTGCACGTGTGTCAATACATTTTTATACAAGTGCAGAAAGTTTGTCAATTCACAACACTCAATACAAGTTTGAGAATTCGAACAAGCCGTAGGCGAGTGTGTTATGGAGCCGATGGCTGCAGTGACAAATTTGCACGTGTGTCAGACTCGTGGGGGTTGACCCACACCCCGTGGGGGTCGATGCGCGCCCAGCCTGATACGATAATCAATTTTATTACAATAAAATGGTGGCGGGGGCGAGCACGCGCACTTTTCTGCACTAGTGCGGAAATCAGTCCATTGCGTGCCTAAAAGCGGTGGGATAAGAGCGGGTTTTCGAGTTAGTGTATTGAAAAAGTATTTAATCAGGACTTTATTGATGTACTAGTTACTACCAGTGGCTTCGCCCACGCGAAAGCAGAAAATTGTCCCCAGGGAACATGCTCCTGGGATCAAAATTATCCTACGTGCTATTCCAAAACATGGTCTATCCGTGTGCCAAATTTCATCCAAATCCGTTCAGTGGTTGGAACCTTTATTTTTAACCGACTTCAAAAAGGAGGAGGTTATATGTTCGGTTGAATGTATGTTTTTTATTTTTATTTTTTATGTATGTTCACCGATTTCTCGGTCAATTGTGGACCGATTATGAAAATATTTTTTTTGGTTGAAAGGTTATGCTTCCGATTTGGTCCCATAGAAATATGGTTATGATCTGAACATGAACTTTGAAGATATGGAGCAGAACTCCTCATAGGATCACAGCAGAACCGTCGTAACAAGTATAATTGCTTTGTTTATACGTGTAGTCGATGACTGACTAAAAGTAGAGGGGGAATATATCGAACTAATCTGATGATGAAGCCTGAAGCTTGAATCTAACCATGTTTGGGATTATTAGAATTGTCATGAGATGCACTCTGGCTATAAGGTATTTAAGTTTGGCTGAGGGGTACTTTTTAGTGGTGGTACCATAACTAAAAAGTGTAAAATAAAAAACTTTTTACAAAAAAAAAATACAACCGACTTCAAAGTAAAATAAAAACACTGAAAAGTGCAAAATAACTTTAATTTCGGAAGTCGGTGTTAAATAACGAAGAGACAAAACTATTATAGAAACACCGACTTCCGAAATTAAAGTTATTTTGCACTTTTCAGTGTTTTTATTTTACTTTGAAGTCGGTTGTATTTTTTTTTTGTAAAAAGTTTTTTTTGATGTGAAAAATCATCTTATGACTACCACTTCTCTCGCTCTAGGGTGGGGCGTGAGGACGTGTCAAACTTTTACTGACTAAAACCACACCTAAAAAAAAAACTATTACATATTAGGACTCGCAAAACCATGGAGAAAGAATAGATAAAGCGATTTTTATGCAAGATAAATAGTTAAGTTTTTATGCGTAAACAAACATAAAATTGTGTCCGAAAGACACATGAGGGTTGTTAAGGGTTAAATAGCTTAAAAACAAACGTAATCTACATATTATTATATTCCACGTATGTACTACATTCATAAACACTACACTACACACTAACATCTACATCACACATACATACATTTACTTTTTCTCTTTTTACTTCATTTTGTATTTTTTTTCTCTTGAATTTATTGAATAAAATGACGCATGTAATTGGTAGAAAACACTGGTTCCTGTAACACAGGCACTATGTCTAGAGCAAGAATCAGGACCTGACTATTTTTGTAGGTAAAACTTAAATTTATGTTAATAAATAATTTATTATTATTATTTTCTTTATTCATTATAAACACATATAAATTACATTTTTAAATATATTTTTAAGCGAAATCATAGAAGAAAAACATTTAAAAATATAAAAAAATAGTACCCCTCCGGTATCGGGAACAGGGTCTAAGCTACCGGCGGTCAGGGCTCCAGAGAAGGAACCTCCTAACAATACGAGCCGTGTCCAGGAGTACTGCTTTCTGAATCCAGTCGCCTAACGCGAGCCTCTTAGGGTGTTGGTCGAAGTCTTTATTGTTAGATATTATTATTACTCTTTCTCGCTCGATCAGTCCTGAGAGCGAGTAAGAGTTTAAACGTCATGATAAAGCTCCTATAGTACCTAATAGTAATACATAAAACTATAAAAATAGCTGTATAAAAGTAAATCATATAAATATATAAACAATGTGAAATCGATATGAGTAACGAACACAGTGCTCTGGCTAGCACCTGGCCTGTTTATTGACACATGTTACAAACGCAGTCCATTTCATAACGTTTATATTGAGTTAACTGTTATTTATAAGCATAAGCATAAGTATAATCAGCCTTTTAATGTTCTCACTGCTGGGACTCAGGCCTCCTCTCTAGGAGAGGGTATGGGCCATTATCCACCGCGCGGGCCCAGTGCGGGTTGGTGAATGTCACATGTCTTCGAATTTTTGGTTCTAGGACATGCCGGTTTCCTCACGATGTTTTCCTTCACCGTTTTGAGAGCAGTGGTGATGAAATAAATTACACAAAGTAATGCGCCTGGTTGGGTTTGAACCCGCGACCTACAACTCGTAAGTCGGGGCCGTTACGACTCGGCCACCACTGCTCAATTTTAGATATTTATAATGCTACACTAAAAATGCCTAATAGTTAAAAACGATTTCTATGTGGTGGAAAATTGTCCTATGCCTTCTTCCGCTCCTGGAGTGAGAGGGCGTGTCTCTCACAATTTTAGACAGAACTAGCTTCTGCCAGAGGCTCCGCCCGCGTGAATGTAGGTTTCTCCATACAAACTTTGGACTCCCGTTTCATCCCTTTAGGGGGTGAATTTCGGAAAATCCTCTCTTAGTGCTCATCTACGTTATAAAAGGAAACCTTGTGCAAAATTTTACGCTTCTAACTCCAGTAGTTTCGGCTGTGCGTTGATATGTCGGTCAGTTAGTTTCTCCTTTTACATAATTATACAGATAACTGACTTGCCCTTTGCGTTTCAGGACAAAGGTAACCCTTTAAGAAATTCCTCGTAACGGGCATTTGCCCTACTGGGCCCCTACGGTTTTGCTGATATCTCTTTGAGGCGTTCGATCTCACTCTTGAGAGGGAAGTCAGGTACATCCCCACACACCAGTCGCCGAGACAGGAGACGCGACGGCAGGCTAGGCAGTGCTCATCATCCACAAGCCCGAATTGCTGGATACTTGTGATGCAATAAATGAAAAAAAAAAGTATTCAGCAGTGGCAGCTGCGTAAGTAAGTGTGATTCGACGTACGTAGTTCCAAATAAAATTATAGCTATTTTCGATTGATTTATGTATTGCAATTGTAAAACAAATGGATTTATTTTATTTGCGTAGGTGCCTAGACGAGAAATATATAAGAAATGGATTTAAATCGTAAATATTTAGATTTAATTATTGTAAACTAACTTTTATTAATTACTAGCTGACCTGGCGAACTTCGTACCGCCTAATAGTAAGGATAACGCCATCTACTGGCATTACCAGAACAGCATAATTCATTTTATAATTACATTTTAATTAGAGATGGCGTTGTATTCGGATTTTTTTTCCTGATTTTTTCCATTTTTTCTCACGGTTTAAACCTTCCCTGGACTATCTCGAATATTTCAAGACCAAAATTAGCCAAATCGGTCCAGCCGTTTTTAAGTTTTAGCGAGACTAACGAACAGCTATTCATTTTTCATTGAAGTGGGAAATCATCGACATCTTTCGCTCTAGGGAGGGCGTGTCAGACTTTTACTGACTAAAACCACCACAACCACCACCACCAGTGTCATTAAGTGGCTCTTTGCGGTCTAGGGCCACAGTCACTCTTTAAAATGTTTCCAGCATCCCTAACAGGCTTCGACCCTGCTGGGCCTATTCAGTTTTCCTGACATCTCTTTGAAGCGCGCGTGGAACAATACGCGCCTTTGATTCAGGCTTACTACTTAATTACTTACTTACGGCAATGCGCCACCGGTACATGGTGGACATCCCACCTATACGCACAAAACGTTTTGAGAACACGTTCATTGAGCGTACAGCTAAGGAGTGGAATTCCTTGCCGGAATCTGTGTTTCCTGATGGCTAAAACCCGGGAATCTTTAAGTCAAGAGTGAATAGGTTACTTCTAGGTAAGCGTGCTCCATCGTCGACCGCATCGTCGCTTTCCATCAGGTGAGATAGCGGTCAAGCGCGAACCTATCAAGAATTTAAAAAAAAATACCTGAAGGTCAGATAAGGAATAGAAAAGCTACTCATTGCTTGATTGATCGCCAGCTCGCACCTACGTTGGCTGAAAATCTCCATACGGTTCCCGATGCCCGTGGCGTCTCCTTAGGTGCCGGTTGAAATGTGAGGATATCCGTTCCCCCACGGTTGTGGACATCTCATTCGCTCGCATTAATTCTTCGCAGAAGGAGGTGGCTGGCTTGCTTCCTTCCTGCTAATTTTTATTTATGTTCTTGCGTCTTGGATCCCATGCTATGGTTAAAATGTTTAGGTGACAGAGGGCCACGGTAGAGGTGTGAGAGCACCACCGTGTCCTCGTGGGGGCGATCGGCGGCGGCGATCTCTCGCGCAGGGCCTTGGTACAGGCCATGGTCCAAAGCGAGGAGGAGTGGCAGGCGGTCGCCTCCTTCTGCGAAGCAGTAATGCTAGCAAAGGAGGAGGCCGACCGCGCGAGGCAACGGTCCTCTCGCCCCAGCCGCCGGGATTCTGATCCCGATTACCGGCCACCGTAGGCGCGGGCTTGCAAACAATGGGTAGCTCACTGTCCGACCGTCCGGTAACCGTCCGAACTGAGCCCAACTCGTCGACGGCGCGTATTATTCCACGCGCGCCTCAGGGAGATGTCAGCAAATCGTAGGGGCCCAGCAGGGGCGAAGCCTACTGGGGCTACGGGTAGTGTGAAAGCGAAACCTGGGGGGCCCTGGGACGAAGGCAATGAAGGAACAGGAGTGGTTTTCTTAGTCAATAAAAGTCTGACACTATCTCAAGCGTTTGACTATACAAGTTAGCATACTCAGCTAAATTAGAGCTAATTGAAAACATGCAACCCTAAATCACCGTATCACATAACCACGCAATCGCTCAACAGGAATTACCGTAAGAAACGCGACCCGATGCGGTCGCGTTGTGGTCGTAAACTGGTCGCCAGTACTTCAAAGGTATGCGTGGTTTGGCAGACTTGCTGTCTGAAGGGACTATGTATCAGGCATTGACTGTATGTAGGTACAGTACTCAATCATCAAAGTGTTCAAATCGATGGAGAAACTTCTGGTTAGAATAATTAATATACTGATAATCGCACGTGTCAATCAAATCAAAATCAAAATAAAAAATATTTTAATTTCACATAGGCCTACATGGGCACTTATAAAACGTCAGAAGCTAGTGCACGGTTCCAAATTGGTCATTTCCTATGGAGAAGAACCGGCAAGAAATTCCATGGTTATACTCTTTTAAAAAAAGTGGTTGATGTTACAATATTTTCATATTACAGTATTAATAGATATTATGTAAGAACAGTGTAGACCAGTCAATATTGTTCCCAAAAGCATAATAAAAATAATCATATTAAAAAAAAGTGAGTCATAATAGTAAGTAATCTAAGAATTCGCGGAGTTTACAGTGTTCTCACATTCTCATTATAAAAAAGAGGCTATACAGAAAAAAAGCAATAAAAATATGAATAATTACAACTATCAATAAATGAGATGTTAACAAAATAAATTACTAACGAATTAAGGTAGCTGAAGTCTAAATAATTTAAATAATATTGCAAAAGCAATGTATTAAAAATTTAATGTCGAATTTCGTAGGGACCTAGCAGGGCCGAATCCTACTAGGATCTTGGGTTGACTTCTGAAAGGAAAACCGTAAAGGGGAACCATGGTCCTAGAACGCAAAGGGCAACTGATGGAACATGGGTGTGGTTTTAGTCTGTAAAAGTCTCGCGCTTCGCCCTAGAATCGGAGAAGTCATTAGATTCCCACAAAAAAAAAAAACTATAAAAAACGTTTCACAAAATAAAAAATACAACCGACTTCAAAGTAAAAAAAAAATACTGAAAAGTGCAAAATAACTTTAATTTCGGAAGTCGTTGTTTCTATAATAGGTAGTTTTGTCTCTTCGTTATTTAACACCGACTTCCGAAATTAAAGTACTGCTACACGTATAAACAAAGCAATTTTACTTGTTACAACGGTTCTGCTGCGATCCTGTGAGGAGTTCTTAAGGAGTTTGAGAGTTTAGGAGTTCCATATCTTCGAAGATCATGATCAGATCATTACAATATTTCTATGGAACCAATTCGGAAACATAACCAGTCAATCAAAAAAAAATTTTTCAAAATCAGTCCACAATTGACCGAGAAATCGGTGAACATACATACAAAAAATACATCAGCCGAACATAGAACCTCCTCGTTTTTTAAGTCGGTTAAAAATAGTGTCCTGGTTCCCTAAATTCATCTATACTTTTAAACACTTACCTACCTCACTATTCCCATAACTAAGTGTAGATAATCATAATTATAAGTTTAGTATCAAATACAACACCTCGGTACTAAGATATCCTGCGGATCATATTTCAAAGACGCTGCCACTCATCGAGGTGTATGATACCTGACCCCTGATCGCTGAAGGTTGTTCTTATCGCAGTTATGAGATACCGTGCGAAGTGTGTCTAGGATGCAAGAAAAGAGAGATAAAGGACAAGGCTGTACGAGTCATCATCAACTCAGCCTACCGTATCTAAATCAAATTAAATCAAAACAAATACAATAAAACTGTGTACGTATTTGTGTAGTTTATTTTAGATCTGATCTGTTTTTTTTTTAAATTAGATTTTGGTTGTGCTTTTGTTTCAGTTATCCTCATAGATAAAATTTCTTAGAAATATATTTTAGGTTTGCTGTAAGAAAACCGAATTGTGGGTTAAGCTCGCCTTTGTACATCAGCTGTCCAATTTTTTAAAATAATTTGTTATTTTATGTACAATAAAGAATATAAGAATAAAAACGTAGATATTTTAAAACCATTAAAAAAAAACATTTACAAGCATTTTTGAATTGTCAATAAGTCTTTCTCTTTCTAACTAATAAATACTGTATTTAATAATCCGAGCCCTTTGTCACCACTTGACTGAAATCCCTAGTATGGTTCCAGTTCCAGTTACTGTGTTCTTTTAGCATTCCTTAGACGCATAAGTCTCACGTAATATTACTGAAACATACCTTGCAGTATATAAAAAAGGATAATAAATAGTTATATTTGAAATAATCAAAACGGTGTTTCCTGTAGCGTCCACATATTAACTCACAATCGCAGCCCTAGCAGGGGTCCAGACTGAGCCCAAGTCGTCGACGGCGAGTATTGTTCCACGCGCGCCTCAAGGAGATGTCATCAAACCGTAGGGGCCCAGCAGGGTCGAAGCCTACTGGGGCCAAGGGTCTGCTTCTGAAAGGAAGACTCGGCCCTGGTATGAAAGGCAACGAAGGAACAGGAGTGGGTTTTTAGTCAGTAAAAGTCTGACACTATCTCCCGCCCGGCCCAAGAGCGAGGGATGTCATTGGATGATTTACCCAACGAAAAAAAAAATCGTCCATCTGTTTTTTTTTGTACTCGTAGTAATTAAATACCAAAATATGAAATTTTGAAGGTAAAGCACAATAGATTTTTCTCTTCTTATTTGTTGTTATGTCAAAACGTTTATGGCGATCTAAGTGCACAATGTATGTGTTCAATTTCGCTAAGCAAAGAGAGGACAAATATCCTAATCGAAAACCGCGGTATTATAGTCCATAAACATATTATGCTATCCTAAACAACACTTTAATTGCCAATCAATGTAAATTTAACACCTTAGAAGAAAGATTAGCAATCACAATATCTTGTTATAGGCTTATTAGTGGACACAAGAATGCTGTTCAATATCTTAATCACAAAAACAACAGGACAGCAATCGAATTGTATATCAGGCTATCAAACACACACCAATCAAAATCTATAGGAATCATAAACTCGATAATAATATACGCAACTATCACAGTACGCTTTCTAGTCGCAAAGAAGGCAGAGCTTGTGCTATGACATATCTACTTATTTATTTCTAAATACACATATTTTATAGATAAATTACACTCAGACACAGAAAAAATTATCGTGCTAATCACTTATACATTTGTCTTAGGTGGGAATCGAACCCGCGGCCTCTAGCAAAGCAGTCAAGGCCACTAACCACTAGACCAACAGGCCAGGGGCCCAAGTCTGCTATTTTTATAAATTCGTCATTCCAACACGATCCCATTGTCATTTTGCTAAAAGTTCGTAATCTGCTAATTCTTATTGATCGATCACTGATCGGTCAATGGTCTAGTAATAGAGTTGTGGTAGAATGACAATATCGAGCTTATTAAAAGCAATGACCGCACAATGACGTTCTAATGGTAGGTCACTGATCAAAAGAACTATCAAAATTTAAACAGATTACCGCATACGTCAGACATTCATTTGTCAATATGTACGAGATTACCATTCTATGCCACTTCTTTCAATAGAATGTCAGTGGTTGACCATTGGAAACTCATAATGACGCCATTATATTAGTAGATTACCAAACTTGTCATAATCAACAATTATGAAATCAATGATAGTCCATTCTGACATTATTGTAATAGCAGACTTGATGCCCAGTCAAGTCGATCTCAAATCGCCACTTCAAGAGCAGTTAGTATCTCAGAACATTCGATACTTAAGTACATATACTTTCACCAAATGTGGCAGGAAAGTCTAAAATAGTATTAGACGTAATAACCTAGTTGGTATGCACCGGGGTTTGGTAGAAAGTATCCACACAAGCGGCTGGCCGGTAAGCGGCTTCAATGACGGAAAATTTGCTTGTGGTGATTTAATTAATTATCCCTTCCTTATTGAGGATTTGATAAGCTTAGCAATGCTTGTAGCTGGAAATACTTAGTGCACTTATAATAAATTAGTTCTTGCTAGCGGTTTCGGCCGTGTGAAGTAGGTTTCTCCATACAACTGTAGACCATCGTTTCACCCCCTCAGGGGGTGAATTTTAAGAAATCCTCTCTTAGTGCTCGCTTACATCATAAAAGAAAACATTGTGTAAAATTTTACGCTCCTAGGCCGCGTAGTTTCTTTTGTGCGTTGATATGTCAGTTTCTCCTTTTATATAGAACCTAGTATATACACATTTAAATAGACTAGCTTTGGTAAAGGTAAAGTAAATTTCTCTATACAGACTTTAGAACCCCGTTTAATCCCCTTAGGAACTAAATGAAAAATTTTTTCTTAGTCGCTTACGTCTTAAAAACCTTGTGCAAAATTTTACGTTCCTAGTCCCAGTAGATTCAGCTGTGCGTTGATGTGTCAGTCAGTCAGTTTCTCCTTTTATTAAATAGGAGAAGTTTTTTTTTTTTTTTTTTTTAATTGTTGATACGCTCGCGCTTTCTAGGTTGTAGCTATCAGGAAACACAGACTCTAACAGGGAATTCCACTCCATAGTTGTACGCACAATAAATGTGTTCCCAAAACGTTTTGTGCGTATGGGTGGGACGTCTACCATGTACCGGTGGCGCAAAGCCGTAGTACGTCTAGTAGTCTGATGATGGAACGGACTTGGTGGAATTAGATTGTGCAATTCCAGTACACACTCCCCGAAATGTAAGCGATAGAAAGCCGACAGACAAGACTTTGAAAATACAAAGTACATTGTCTAGAGCTTCTTGTCTCTGTTATTATTTAGCTGTTTACCTACATCTATTACTAGCTATAACCAGCAGCTTGGCATGAAAGTAGATGATAATATAGCCTATGTCACTCAGTAATAGGCAATTTTAAACCACACGCTGGTGTGTGTTTGTACGTCAGGGACGACATCTGCTATCGGCGTCTCCGTAACCTTGAAGATACCAGGTTCTCAACGCTTTGGGCTCTGGTGGACACAGGCATGGATAAAATTATCTATGCTTGTGTCTACCGTTCGCACAGTGGTGATCAGGAGACGACCAGGCTCACACAGTACCTTAGTGAGGCGGCGGATGCGGCTCAGCAGAGGTACCCTTCCGCACAACTGGTGTTACTGGGGGATTTTAATGCCCACCATCAGGAGTGGCTTTTCCCATACCGGTGCACAGACCATGCTGGTAGAGAGATGCGAAAGCTTGCGCTAGCGTTAAATCTCACCCAGCTGGTCCAGGGAGCTACGAGGGTGCCGGATGTTGATTCGCACACGGCCAACTGCTTGGACCTTCTGCTGACAACAGATCCAGACCGCTATTCAGTGTCGATATCATCACCGTTAGGTAGTTCCGACCACTGTCTGGTGAAATCTGTATCAGTCTACTCTCCGCCTGATCCCTGCCTTAGAGGCAGCAGGCGGGTTTGGCGATATAGGTCAGCAGATTGGGATGGCATGCGATCTTTCTTCGCATGTTATCCTTGGCAGCCTACTTGCTTTTCTTCGGATGATCCATCGTCGTGCGCAGATGCTGTGACAGATGTTTTGCGGCGGGGGATGGAGTATTACATTCCATTCTCTGACGTAACAGTGTCTGGCCATGCTCGCCCTTGGTTTGGTGCGGAGTGTGATCGCGCTAACGCGCTTAAGCACACGGCATACCGGGCATGGGCCGACGCTCGTATGCATAAGGCGAGTGACGTGAGTCAGAAGAAGAGAGCCTTCAACAGAGCTGCCAAGTCTTGCAAGAAGGTGATGCGGAGGTCTCGGTTCGACCACATTAGCCGCATCGGGAACAAACTCGCATCATACCCTGCTGGTAGTAAGGCGTTTTGGTCCCTGGCTAAGTCGGTTGAATCGAACTTCTGCCGTCCCTCACTACCGCCACTGCTGAAACCCGACGGGTCGCTGGCCCATACCGCTGAGGAGAAAGCAAATTTGTTTGCCTCTCTCTTCGCGGAATCTTCGCGTCTAGATTCTGGTGACGCGCGGTCCCCTGTTAATCCTGATGGTTGCGAGACGAGTATGTCGGATATTCGCATCCATCAGAAGGACGTCCGTAGGGTGCTGCGTAACCTTGACGTGAACAAGGCTAGCGGTCCAGACGGGATACCGGCAATTGTTCTAAGAACGTGTGCGCCTGAACTGTCTCCGATCCTGACACGCCTATTTCGGCTTTCATTTGAGGCTGGAAAAGTGCCGATTGCATGGAAGCAAGCTAACGTACAGCCCGTGCCCAAAAAGGGTAGTCGGGCTGACCCAGCTAACTACAGGCCAATCTCAGTAACGTCCATTCTCTGTAAGACAATGGAACGTGTACTCAACAGTAAGCTCCTGGCATACCTAGAAGCTAATGACATCCTAAGTGACCGACAATACGGCTTTCGCCGAAATCGATCAACTGGTGATCTTCTAGCGTATGCCATCCACATCTGGAGTGAGGCCATCGAGAAACACGGGGAAGCTCTTGCCGTCTCCCTCGATATCTCGAAGGCTTTCGATAGGGTCTGGCACGAAAGCCTTATTAGTAAGCTTCCTTCTTTCGGATTACCTGCTGGTTTGTGTGCTTGGATTGCAGATTTCCTGAGTGACCGGTCCATCCGAGTGGTCATCGATGGTTGCTCGTCCGGTCAAATGGCCATTAATGCCGGGGTCCCTCAGGGGTCAGTGCTCTCGGCAACATTGTTCTTGCTGCACATAAATGATCTGCTTAAGCCCGGTACCTTTGGGTATGCAGACGACAGCACTGTTGCTGAGAGTTACATATCCAGCGCGCAGGCTAGTGGGTCACAGATCCAGTCTCTCCGAGAAGCTATGGTCGAGCGCTTGAACTTGTCCTTGGAGGCAGTCTCTGAATGGGGCGATGCCAATTTGGTCAAGTTCAATGCTGCTAAAACCCAGGCGTGTCTATTTTCCGCTAAAAGGAGCCAATTCAGCCCTGCTCCAACTTTCCGGGGCGTAACCGTGCCAATAACCGACCATCTTGATCTCCTTGGTGTTACGCTGACGTCAACACTCAACTTTGGGCCATACATCGAAGCAAAGGCTCAACTGGCAGCAAAAAAGCTGGGAATCCTCGCGAAGGTCAGACAGTACTTCACGCCGGAACAGCTGCTCAAACTTTATCAAGCGCAAGTTCGATCGTGTATGGAGTACTGCTCTCATCTTTGGGACGGATCTGCCCGATACCAGCTTGATGCACTTGAGGCAATTGAGAGGCGAGCCAAGAGGATCATTGGCAATGATGCACTCGTTGAGTCGAGGCTTCAAAGTCTTGAGCATCGACGCAGAGTTGCTAGCCTGTCGGTTTTCTACCGGTTGCATTTCGGGGAGTGTGCGTCGGAATTGCATAACCTAATTCCGCCTAGCCCGTTCCATCATCGGACCACCAGGCGTACGGCAATGCGCCACCGGTACATGGTGGACATCCCACCTATACGCACAAAACGTTTTGCGAACACATTCATAGTGCGTACAGCTAAGGAGTGGAATTCCTTGCCGGAATCTGTTTTTCCTGATGGCTACAACCCGGGAATCTTTAAGTCAAGAGTGAATAGGTTACTTCTGGGTAAGCGCGTTCCATCGTCGACCGCATCGTCGCTTTCCATCAGGTGAGTTAGCGGTCAAGCGCGAACCTATCAAGAATAAAAAAAAAAAAATAAAAAAAAAAAATAAGGTAGCAGTCTACTGATGAAAGAATTTTAAAAATCACTCTAGTAGTTTTTGAGTTTATTCATTACGAACAAAAATCCAAAAATACAATGGTCTTTTCTCTTTTTATCTTCTTTATTCTTTATAATATCTTCTTTATAATAATACTTTATAATATACAAATAATATTTTCTCTTTATATATCTAATATGTAACGTTTTAAGAACACATTTATTATGCGTACAGCCAAGGAGTGGAATTCCTTGCCGGAGTCTGTGTTTCCTGATAACTACAACTTAGGGGTCTTTAAGTCAAGAGTGAATAGGCTTCTAGGCAAGCGTGCTCCATCGTCGACCACATCATCGCTTACCATCAGGTGAGATGGTGGTCAAACGCGAGCCTATCATTAATAAAAAAAAAAATGAAAATTTGTGTCACAATATTTGTTTTCAAATTCTTCCGAAACGGCTTGACCAATTTTTATTGTGCATATTTGAGAAGTGTACTTATAGGGAGCAGTGGTGGCCGAGTGGTAACTTGTGGACTTACGAGTTGCAGGTCGTGGGTTCAAACCCAGCCAGGTGCATTACTTTGTGTAATTTATTTCATCACCATTGCTTTCAAAACGGTGAAGGAAAACATCGTGAGGAAACGGGCATGTCCTAGAACCAAAAATTCGAAGACATTATGACATCCACCAACCCGCACTGGGCCCGCGTGGTGGATTACGGCCCAATCTCTCTCCTAAAAAGAAGATCTGAGTCCCAGCAGTGGGAACATTAAAAGGCTGATTATGCTTATATTTGAGAATAGGTCTTAGGCTGTCTTTTATACCCCTAAGTGATAAGGGTGGTCCAATATATGTATATTACATGGCACAACAGCATTTGCCGGATCAGCTAGTTGTTAGTATCGACACTAATATTATAAAGAAGTAAAGTTAGTTTTTTTGTTTGTAAAAGGTAATCTCTGAAAGTACTGGTCCGATTGCGAAAAAATTTCAACAATAGAAGCTGCTTTATTCCTGAGCGACATAGGCCATATTTTAAGTACGCGGGTGAAGCTGCGGGCAAAAGCTAGTAAATAATATTAGTAAAGAAAACGTCCAATACAAAAAAGATAGACGCATCATTCTATTGCACCACACAATTACGTTATAGCCTCATACATCGGTTATATCACAATCGTAACACCTAGGTACGTAATAGGCGTTTATCGTATTAAATCACGAGTCCCGTCAGAGGGCCAGCACTCCATTACTTGCACCGAGCGACGCCGGCAATGCAGTTAACACAATCAGATTAGAAGCCGCTCAATCTGTCACAACCGTGCAGATATACCACCCTAGTGCGTTACAGGTTGCTACAGAATGTTATGGAATATACAGTTATACACGCTAATAAAAAAGGCGTTTTTTTATTGATATAAACTAGTGCCTGACTGCGATCCCACCTGATGGTAAGCAGTGATGTACACGCTAATAAAAAAGGCGTTTTTTTATTGATATAAACTAGTGCCTGACTGCGATCCCACCTGATGGTAAGCAGTGATGCAATCGTTGATGGTGAGGCGCACTAGTTTAATAAGAGCCTATTTACTCTAGCCTTGAAGACACCGAAATTTATATCGGATGGGAAGACCGCAACAGGCAAATTGTTCCAGTCCTTCAAAGTACGCGGTATAAACGACGAGGCTAAACGCTTAGTGCCGACCGTTGAGGAGTTCGGAGGAGTTATAGAATAATTACACATTAAATAAAGGTGAAAATTTGTATTAACGTGTGTGTTTGAATGGACAATGGAAGCTGGCAAAATGGGGGATTATAGACTCCTTTGACACCCAGTTCGAGTGCCGTGATCCTGACGATAACCCACGTATTTGAGTGCCCAAAATGTCCCTAAATTTGCACTTTGGAGGACCTAAATAACGCCACTACTATGCCCAAAAACTTTGAGGGTAAAGAAAATTATTGATTCAAAAAGAAGAAGAAGATAAATGTGTAGGTAGATCATGTCCTGGAATAGAACATGGGACGCTTTTTTATGTTCGCTTGGGATAATTTTCCCACCACAAAAAAAATGGACTGTCATCAATTTATTGTCTTCTCATTCCCAAAACCCCCTGTATCATCGTCGCTTCACGTGCGTCACGTTGTAACAAATTGGACTATTGCATAAAGTTGCACCGGTTACACATGTAATCGCGACACGTGTGAAGATCAGTGATCATGTGTAAACGCGCACTAACAGTGTGTTTGAGCGCAATAGTGAACCGATAACCAAACCGAACCGTGACTGGCCTGTTGGTCTAGTGGTTAGTAGCCCTGACTGCTATGCCGGAGGTCGTGGATTCGATTCCCACCCAGGACAAATGTTTGTGTGATGAGCACGATCATTTGTTCTGTGTCTGGGTGAAATTTATCTATATATGTATGTATTTAGAAATATATAAGTATGTTTATCAGTTGTCTAGTACCCATAACACAAACTCTGCTTAGCTTGGGACTAGACGGCGTTATGTGATAGTTGTGGAATATTATTATATTATTATAACCTATTTTTTTTTTGTGAGAGAATCGAACTCGCGACAAGTAACGCAGCAGCTAATCGCTCAACCATTGCGTCAACCGTGCCGTCAAAATTTGGTTGTTAGTAGAGGTGTGTGATTCTAAAACAGCTGTCAGAGTGCCTAGTGCGAATTTGTTTTACGTTATTGCAATTATCAACAGAGAGCAGTGGTGGTCGAGTGGTAACGGCCCCGACTTACGAATTGTGCGTCGCGGGTTCAAACCCAGCCAGGCGCATTACTTTGTGTAATTTATTTTTTCACCACTGCCCTCAAAACGGTGAAGGAAAACATCGTGAGGTAGCCGGCCTGTCCTAGAACCAAAAATTGGAAAACATGTATGTACAATTCACCAACCCACACTGGGCCCGCGTGGTGGATTACGGCCCATTCCCTCTCCTAGAGAGATGGCCTGAGTTCCAGTAGTGGGAACATTGAAAGGCTGATTATGCTATTCTTATGCTAATGCAATCAACACGTTTATGACGTTCGGTGTTCCGATTGGCCCGCTCCTAGCTCTTAACCAATCAGAGAGCCAAACGCGGTAAACGATTCGATTGCGTTAACGTAAAAACAAATCGCACTTAGACCTCAGTTTATTAGACCGAGCTTAGTAAACACACCGTAATTCAGAATCCTCATCTCACAAAACAGATCATAAAATGGGTTACCTAACGAGATAATAAGAGCAATAATAATAATATTGTTATGATTCAGGTTTAAGTTTAGCATCGGTAATATCTTCGGTAAAATTGACAAGTCGTTAAGCTGCAGCACTTGAGTTGTATTTCTGTTATTACTTTAACTATAACACTCGTAAAACCCTGGCATTGAACTGGATAACAGATGAATAAGCAAATGAAGTACACATAAGTTTACGTCAGGGGCCTTAGTATGATGTGTTAAAAGGTCAAGCGTGTGAGCGACGAAGAGGGATGGAGCTATACACTCTATATAGCTCTATCCCTTTAACAATTCATTTTAGGTTGTCAAATGGATCGGATTAGGAAGTCTGTAATCCGGTGTGCAGAGCAGCTTAGATTGCTTGTACGTGAATCTTTGTTGCAAGCTTTCTACATGTGGAGCTTGTAGCAGGGATTCGCATACTAAGTTTGTTAAGTAGCTTTAGGATAGGTACTAACATGGTCGTAAGGAATTATTGTCCTACTTAGTTGCATAGTAAATATAAGTAAATTAATAAATCAACCGAGGTTGCAAGCACTTTGAACAGTTCAAAGTTAAAGTTTTTTATCACTGCAAAAGCCGTTCTGTCATCTGTCTGAAAGTAAAATTAGCGTTCTAAACAAAAGACTATCACAAAGTTATTCCTCCATTCATTCGATCCTCTGTGTTTTGGCCATAACCTTTAAATATTTATATGAATGAAATGTTCGTTCGTCCGTCTGTTTAAAAGCCTGTCGTGTATGGCAATGAAACTCGGTATGAAAGCTGCAAATTACAGGATTAGGCTTATTTAACCAGAATAGTTTTAATGCCTGGGTTTACCAGACTACTATAAACTGGGGTTTAGTGTACGATCATTTTGTGTTTTGATACGTGGTTTATTTATATCGCGGATTAAGGGTGTAATGAAAGGTTAGGAGATTCTGAATTTAAATAATGAAACATTTGTTTTTTTTGTTGAGCACAAAGAATGCATCTTGTTTGATTTTTTTTTGTATATGGAGTCCAGCCAACTTAGCATAGCAATTGGTAGATCCCACTTTAGCGACGTGTATCGATCGAGTGAAAAGAATCTAATTGCTACTTATCAAGAATATTGATTGAATTTAGGTATTCTATATGTATATATAAAAGGAGAAACTGACTGACTGACATATCAACGCACAGCTGAAACTACTGGATCTAGGAACGTGAAATTATGCACAAGGCTTCCTTTTATGACGTAGGCGAGCACTAAGAAAGGGTTTTTGAAAATTCACCGTTTAAGGGTATGAAACGGGGGTCCAAAGTTTGTATGGAGAAACCTTTCACGAGGGCGAAACCGCTGGTATTACATAAAGATGTAAAGTTGATTGATTTATAGGTAGGGTGTCGGCGATTTCCTGCCACCGTAGGCACGGCAAGCAACGAGTGATCACCAAAACCGTAGGGACCCAGCAGGGCCGATGCCTGCTAGAGCCACGAGCAATTTCTGAAAAGGAAACCCTTGATCCTAGAACACAAAGAGACACTGCGTGAAGGACATTCAGTTCACCTCACCCACCCTAAAGCAAGTGATAAATGATATTTATTTTGCAAATAGGTTTAAAAACACTTTTACACGTCAATTTTTTTTTTCGTCACTTTTAACTAGATGAGGCCGGTGTTTCCTAGCTTAGTCAGCTAGTCCCTGAGAAGAAACACCGAAACAAACTCAGGGGTCAAAGTCTCTTTTAAAGTCCATATAGTAAATATGTAATGGTTAAATTACATGAGAACCATGCAGATTTGTCTGAGATGGTCTTTTGAAGAAAAAACCGTACAGATTTGAGTGGACCTGTCCAGTCAGTGCAAGCATTTGTCAGTAATCGCAAAGCTCAACTCAGGACTACTAAGGAGTTCAACGACTTGACGAACAATACCAAGGAAAAGACATTTGGGTAGGCCACAGAAAATACTCAAATTGCCAGACATACGTTAAAAGTTAAAATTACTGAAAAGGGAAAAAAACAAGATGTCATTAGATAATTTTCCACATAAAAAGGGAGCGAAACTGCAGAATTTAGCTTGTTAAATTGAACAGCAACTAGCTAGAATATTTCCAGATTTTCTATCATAATAAAATCAAATAGCGGCAAAACTTAAATAACATGCAAATCATAGTCCAAACGAGCAGAAAATTAGTTGGAACATTTAAAGCTATCTCTCGGAAATATCTTGTGAAGTGCAAAATAGTTACGACACGTAGTTAACTTGGGATATTATTACACCTAAGATTATAAGACGGTTTATTAAGAGGACTACAGAGTGCCTCTTGCGAGTTTGTTTGACGTTTTGGCAATTCATGCATTCGTCGAGTCGAGGCTTCAAAGTCTGGAGTATCGACGCCGAGATGCTAGTTTTCTATTGGTTGCATTTCGGGGAATGTGCGTCGGAATAGACTTGACTGGCCTGTTGGTCTAGTGGTTAGTGGCCCTGACTGCTACGCCCGAGGTCGTGGGTTCGATTCCCACCCAGGACAAATGTTTGTGTGATGAGCACGATCATTTGTTCTGTGTCTGGGTGTAATTTATCTATATATGTATGTATTTAGAAATATATAAGTATGTTTATCAGTTGTCTAGTACTCATAACACAAGCTCTGCTTAGCTTGAGACTAGACGGCGTTGTGTGATGGTTGTGGAATATTATTATTATAATAGCATAGCATAATTCCGCCTAGCTTCGCCCGCGTACATAAAATATAGCCTATGTCACTCAGGAATAAAGCAGCTTTCTATCGGTAAAAAAATTTTAGCAATCGGACTAGTACTTTCAGAGATTACCTCCCACGAACAAATAAACAAACTTTTTCTTTTTATAATATTAGTGTGACGAATGACCGTTAGGGCCTGCGCACACTTGAGACATGACAAAACACTCTTGTCGCTGACAAGTCTGCGACGTCGGCGTCGTAGACAAGTCTGCGACGTCGTAGACAATTCTGTTTAAGACAGTCTTGTCTCAAGTGTGCGCAGGCCCTCAGTAAGTCATGTTAGTTCACTCACTGTTTTATACTGAAATTTACATTAACTTACATTATAGTTATGTTTGAGGAAATATAACTTAGTATTACTTATCTGTAGTAAGTAAGAGGTATAGCAATAAATAAATTAAAAATAATAAATTTGTATTTTACTTGTTAATCATGATTATTCATAACTAGCTGTTGCCCGCGACTTCGTCTACGTTAAGTTGGTAAAACTGTACAATCATTCTGTGCTTGCAATTCATTCTGAAAGCATCGTAATTATTTATTGTACTTTCACATAAAACTGTTAAAGGTAAAAACGCAAATTACCTTCAGGATACATGTTATGTACTCGTCCAGATCCAGATGTATGAACGTCAATGAATAGAAAGAGTATGTAAGGGTCGTAGCAGTTGGCATTTCTGCCTACCCCAAGGGAAAAGGCACTAGTTTATGTATGTTTCTGGTTTATGTTCCGGTTAAACAACATTGTCACAGTGAGCACGTCACAATCGCAGCGGTAATGCCTGTCTTTGAGGAGTGGCTACAGAGGCGTCACGGCATCCTCTCTTTGTGCAGGACTCACCGGATGTGGGTGTTTCGGAAGGTATCTGTATCGAATTCAGCAAAAAGAAACACTCGAGTCTCACCATTGTGCGGATCGCCCGGAGAATACGATGGAACTTACGGTGGAAGTCAGTCCCGCTTGGTAGGAGCGCCGGCGCCGCCGTGTCCTCATGGAGGCGATTAGTGGAAAAAATGCCAACCAGTAGCCTCCTTCAGTGAAGCACTACGATCGAAGAAGGTGGCTGAAACTATGAAGGATGATGAGAGAAGTGATGCTCCAGGTGTTGAAAGCCGCAGGGCGATTGCGGTGGAGCCGTCCGGTCATCTGGTCAAAGCAATCCTGAATCGACGGCGCGTAGTAATCTACGCGCGACTCATAATGATGTTAGCAAATGGATAGGGCCCTCTAGGGCCAATGTCTGCTAAGGCTGCTAGATTGTTCGAAAGAGTTACCTCCTGTAAAATTTTCGCCTCAATAATGTTTCACTGAAGAGTTTAAGCCGTCAGACAGCTTTGGTAGAGGTAAACGAAGGAACATAATCGGGACACCGACCTTCAGCTGGATAACGTTTGCACTGATGGTGCAAAGCCAAAAAGCCAGTGAATCCAAAAATTACCATCATCATCAACTATCTTTCTCCACAACAGTACTTATGAAGAATTTGCGAGAGCATGCTTGAATTGATTGTTGCAGCTTGATCATTTGGGGCGTAAACATTACTTGTTCATTTATCTAGGATTTTTTTATGTGTATTTGACTGACGTCCTCGTATATCAGACAAATGTGATTCCATAGTGGGAACTACCCTATGAAGAGTCTCCAACTTTTGGATGAATTTCGGTGAAATCTTGAACGCGTGTATCCCTGTCCAATCGAACTCGCATATTGATGGCCGAACCGAGAGGTCACTGACGCCGATTGCCTCTATGAAGACACGGCGGTTCACCCAAGCAGGATAGACCTCCACCGCATGCTACAACGGGTCCTCCGGGCGATTTGTAAAATGGTAATATCAGAGTACTTCCAACCGAATCCGGAACAGAAACCGCGTGAAACACCCTCAACAGTCCTGAGCTTGTGTATCCATAAAACAATTAAATTCCGGTAAACAAATGTAGCAGCCGATTAGTGTTATTCCTGAGACTGGCCTCCCTCAGAGGGTGGTTCCAGTGTTGGTCACCACTCACTGCAAGGAGGTAACGTACGGATGTCGACGTAAGGCTGCAAGGAATCTGAGATACATCATACGTTGTCGAACTGTGATCAGGAACGCAAACCTTGCAAAACGCAAAACACACCATTATTAGGCCGCAAGGTGCCATCATCCCGGAGGACACAGTGGAGCACACAGAGGTGTGTGTTGTCCTCGTGGAGGCAATCGGCGTCAGTCACCTCTCGCACCGGGCCTTGTGACTTTGGGCTATGGTCCAGAGCGAGGAGGAATGGCAGGCGGTCGCCTCCTTCTGCAAAGCCGTAATGCTAGTGAAGGAGGAGGACGCGTGAGGGAACGAACGTCCTCACGCCGAGCCGAGATTCTGACCCCGACGACCAGCCACGGTAAACGCGGGCTCGCGGACATCCAGCAATCGGTCGTCCACAGCCGTCCGGCCGTCCGGTAATTGACCGGACCGAGCCCAGTCGTCAACAGCGCGTAGTGATCCACGCGCTCCTCAAAGAGATGTCGCAAAGGGCAACTGAAGGACACAGGTGTGGTTTTAGTCAGTAAAAGTTTGACACGCCTTCTCGCTCCAACCAGAGTGGGAGAAGTCATTGGATGACTTCCACCCTTAAAAAAAGAAAAATAAAGGTGCCATCATTATCATTATCATTTCAGCCGAAAGACGTCCACTGTTGGACATAGGCCTCCCCAAGTGTCACCATAATTACCGGTCCTGTGCGTCTCGCATCCATCGGATTCCCGCGACCCTCACCAGGTTTACCTGGGGGCCTTCCAACGCAAGGTGCCATGCTACCCCTTCCGAAAATTTGGCCATGTTATTTTAAAGTCAATAATTAAATACATATAAGTATTTACTGTTATCGCCTTTGGTTGGTATCCCTTGAATAATCACGATCAATTAGTTTGTTACAACCACGGGGAAAAAAAGCAGTAGGATTAAAAATGTCTCCGTCTAACTCCAGTTTAATCATAACGGTTTTCGCCCAATTTTAAACAATAAAACTGTCTGCAAACTTGGGCGATGGTCATTCTTCCGCCACTCAGAAAATTACGTAAAATACACAATGCCATCTATCAAATATGACGTTCAACTATCATTGTCATCATTATTTCTACTTTCAGTCTTTAGATGGCGTTGTGCCATATTTACATTTTAGTACGTGATTTTACTCGCCGCTTTGATTTTATTATGTGTTTTGATTAGTTTTTACAAAATATTTAGAAGATATCGAATAGAAATGTCAATTTTATTTTGAAAAAATGGTAAAAGTTATTTTATTACAAAAAAGAAGATAAAATAATGACAAAATTTTTAACTGTAGCTGGGGATCGAACGTGGCAAATGTCGTTCAATGTCGACATTTTGGATTATTGCTCACCCCCCATAGCAAATAGCGTGATAATATGTAGCCTAACAGTTGACCCGGCCTATAAGGATTATGTATGCAAAATTTGAACAGGATTGGTTCAGTAGTTTTTTCGCCAACTAATACCAACGCTCCACCATTTTACTGTTTTATTATATGTATAGATATTATTATTATGAAGGCAAAAGTTTGTTTGTACACGGCGTGCATGTGTATATTTGTTACTCTTTCACGTGCAAATGGCTGAACAGATTTGGATGAAATTTAGAACACGGATAGATAATATCCTGGAATAGCACCTAGAATACTTTTTATTGATCGATACTCCTGGTTACGTCGGTAACTTTGAATCTCCTGCGGATATGTAACCGACATATTTGTAATATATACATAACATGATTGAAAAGTGTGTCGAAGGAGTTTCTTGTACATTCTTCTCCATAGAGATCTACGCTTTGGAATGTGCAATTAGCATCATTTTTCTGACTGATTGACTTCTTGACATTTCAAAAGTGCATGTAAATATGAATCTTTGATATCTACCGAGAGGACTAGGTTTCTGTAAGGTTTCTGCGCAGTAGTAGAATAAGAATAAAAATACTTTCAGACCAACACAGTTTTGCAATTTAATACCTAAGAAAAAGACTTAAACACGTTTAGCAATTTCCTCTTAAAAGCACACATAACTTGATCAGTGAGCCAGAAATAAAAAAATAACCTGCAAAATTCATTTTGAAATTCCCCTGGGCATATGAAATTACACGCGTTGTGTTCGGTATCAATATCGCGATCTTGTGAGGCTGTGACACTGCACCGTCGTCGTCGTGGTTGGTGAGTGAACAGCGATGATGGTCGGTTGAAGTAATGAGGTTTATTAAAAATGTGTGCAGTTTTATATGAAGCGGGACGGGGACGACACGATTTAAGGATCTTACAAACAGGGTTTATTTTCTTATATATCAGTGTATATATATATATATATATATAGGGTGACTGGCAATTAGTGTACGATACTTAAACACGTGATTGTGCTCATGATAACAAACAATTTTTATTATGGGTGCAAAGCCGAAATCGCGAAAAAAATATCAGCTGTTCAGTACATTAGGCAAACATTAATGTACTGAACAGCTGATTTTTTTTCGCGATTTCAGGTTTGTTCCCATAGTAAAAGTTGTTGGTTATCATAAGCACAATCACGTGTTTAAGTATCGTACACTAATTACCAGTCACCCTATATATATATTTTTTTTTTTTTCGGTGCGGATATATATAGAGCAGTGGTGGCCGAGTGGTAATGGCCCCGACTTACGGAGTTGTAGGTCGCGGGTTCAAACCCAGCTAGGCGCATTACTTTGTGTAATTTATTTATTTCATCACCACTGCTCTCAAAACGGTGAAGGAAAACATCGTGAGGAAACCGGCATGTCCTAGAACCAAAAATTCGAACACATGTGACATCCACCAACCCGCACTGGGCCCACGTGGTGGATTACTGCCCATTCCCTCTCTTAGAGAGAGGAGGCCTGAGTCCCAGCAGTGGGAACATTGAAAGACTGAATATGCTATGCTATGCTATGCTATGCTATATATTATATATATTTATATTCCATCTTTCGCACAACGCCATCTAGTCCCAAACTAAGCAGAGCTTGTACAATGAGTATTACACAGCTGATAAACATACTTATATATATTTCTAAATACATATTATAGATAAATTACACCCAGACGCAGAAAAAATGATCGTGCTCATCACACAAACATTTGTCTTGAGTGGGAATCGAACCCACGACCTTCGGCATAGCAGTCAGGGTCTCTAACCACTAGACCAACAGCCCTGTCAATGGTCGGTTTATTTTTGGGAGGTGGGAAATAATCTAATGACTTCTCTAGCTCTAGGGTAAAGCGCGAGGGCGTATCAGACTTTTACTGACTAAAGCACACCTAGTTCCTTCAGTTGCCCTTTGCGATCTGGGACCGCGATTTCTTTTTCGGAAATTCCACGTGGCATCAGCAGTTAGCATTGCAGGTTTCTTTGAGGCGGCGACGTATTGCATCGCATCGCATCGCAGTTTTATGTGGGAGCCATTACAGTTCATAATTCGTACGATTTAATCTTTAACCCATCACGTTCTGTAAGGGAGTGGTTTTGAATACTAATAGACTTTATTGTATTAATTCTAATGGCTTGAGATAATAGAAGAGATTTAGACATAAGATTTTATATAACTAAGAAACTAAAGAAAGTATGGCGTTAATCTCTTGGTCTAAAAATAGGCTTGCGAATGCCGAGCAATGGGTACCTCACTGGCTGGCTGTTCAGTAACCGTCCGGACCGAGCCCGAATCATTGACGGCGCGTAGTGTTCCACGCGTGACTCAAAGAAATGTTAGCAAAACCGTAAGGGCCCAGCAGGACCGAAGCCTACTGGGGCCATGGATTGACTTTCGACAGGGAAACCCGAGGTCCTGGAACGCCCCTTGCGTTCAAAGAAGGAACATAGGTTTTAGTTAGTAAAAGTCTGACACGCCTTTTCGCTCCGCCCTGGAGCGCAAGAAATCATTGGATGAGTTTCCACCTTAAAAAATAGAAACACGGGTGGATTTTAGTCAGTAAAAGTTAGGCACTTTTCTTTCGCTGGACCCAGAGCGGGAAAAATTATTTGATGGGGAAATCATCACTTACTCAAAAAAAAAACTGTTACATTGTAATTGATATTGCATATTTTAAACTAAAAAAAATCTTGGGTTAGATTTTTTAAAGGCCTTTTATTTCAAGTGAACTATAAAAGTCTCCATGTTAATGTTTACCCCGTCGATGCGAGGTAATTTGCTATCGATATTACGCATAATAAGCAAGCTGATCAGCTTCGTCAAAAACGCGTTTTCAGAAAAAAAGAACATGCTCGCTTTTTTTCAAGAAATGCGAGCTTAATCGCCATCTTTAAGACTTGACTAGGTGGAACTCGTTATATGAGGTGTTTAAGTCACGCCCCTTTTTGATTGAGTGGGTAGATAGATGTAGGTATTTTAAATAATCATTGTGCATACAGCTAAGGCGTGGAATTCCCTGCCGAAGTCAGTGTGTTTCCTGATAAACAACCAAGGGGTCTTTAAATCAGTGATTAGGTTACTTCCAGGCAAGCCTGCTCCTTGTACCTTGTACCTGGTGATTCTTCCTTAAGCCTCAATAGTCCGGGCTGTCTTTTGTTCACATAGCAGCATGGCTTTCGCACTAAAAGGTCAGTCAACTCTAATCTGCTGACACTTGTTGACTCTATTTCCACCAGTCTTGATCGCGGACGTCAGGTCGATGTCCTCTACTTTGACTTTCGAAAGGCGTTTGATAGAGTCAACATTGACGCCCTGCTATCAAAGCTCAGTGCGATAGGTTTTGCTCTAGGACTTCCCCGACTTCTTGCAGACTATTTACGAGATTGACAGTAATTTGTGAGACTAGGACTACACGAGTCACTTCCATATCATACTCGCTCTGGAGTAAGCCAAGGTTCGGTGCTTGGTCCTCTCCTCTTCAATTTGATGGTCAATGACCTACCTGACGTTATTAAAAACGCCAAATGCCTCTTATACGCCGATGACTTAAAACTTTCTACGAAATAAAATCCAAGTTTGATTGCCTGGCCCAACAAGCTGATATAGACTCAGTGTATAAGTGGAGTTTGGATAACCAAATGGACTTTAATACCTCAAAGTGTTATGTAATGACTTTTGGTCGAATGCGGCGCCCATTATACTTCAGGATATCAGCTTGATAACTATCTTTGCACGAACTGATGCTATGAAAGACCTGGGTCCAGTCACATTTGACAAGAAACTCACCTTTCACAACCATATTATAACATTACCGCCAAGAAATCCTTTAGGCGTCTTGGTTTTGTTTTAAGAAACTGTCGCGATTTTTACTGTCCCCATGTCATCAAACTTGTTTTCGGTGCATTAGTTCGTAGCAAGCTTGAGTCAAGTGCGTGCGTTTGGAATCCTTTTGAAAAACAGTATACGTTAACTTTAGAAAAAGTGCAAAAAGCATTCCTAAAAAATCTCTATAAACGTCTTTATGGCTATTATCCTTTTTTATATCCCACGAAATTCCTGCTGGGTTGCTTGGGTGTCAATTCCTTAGAAGCTAGACGGTCACGCGACCAGATGATTGTAGCATTCAAAATACTCAGGGGAATTATAGATGCTCCTGACCTACAAAACCTTATCTGTAATTTGTATGTGCCAAACAACTACAGCCGTGGCAGGAACCATCGACTCCTAGCAGTTCCGATGTGTCGCACAGTTGCGCATTCCAAATCACCTATACCGCGGACACTCTCTGCGCTTAATGCTCCTAGACAAGAACACAGATTTTGATATGTTTGGAGAAGAATGCAAGACGATACTGTCAGAATGTATGAAATTCTGTGAGATGAATCTATGACTGTGTATAATATTTAGATATTAAATAGATATCTATCTACCCCTAAAAGTCCTGCGCGACGTGTGAATTGTTTGTTTTAATTTTAATTATTGTTTTATATTTTATTGTTTTGTCTTTTTTGTATTCTGTCTGTGTTTAAATGGTGTGATTGGCTTCAACCGTTCTGTTTAAATTAATTTATAAACCTTCCTTAAAAATTAACCTTCACCAATACCACCTTTGGCAAGACTAGTGTCAAATTGACAAATAGGTAGTCATATTTAACATATTTGCTCTTTATACATTCGTTTCGCACATTTAACTGGTTATGTCATACAACTAATACATATAAACCAGTTGCAATGTTAGAGTAACCAGTATAACTTGATCTTTCACTGCGCAGTTCTAGAACACTACAGTCATTTGTTTTATATTAGTTGTTAACGGAAAATGTTGACGAGAGGAACTCAGGAACATTCTTTTGTTTATTTTATCAGTCGGAAATGGTTTAAGTATGCCTAGAAGTAACCTATCCACTCTTGACTTAAAGACCCCTAGGTTGTAGCTATCAGGAAACACAGACTCCGGCAGGGAATTCCACTCCTTAGCTGTACGCATTATGAATGTGTTCAAAAAACGCTTTGTACGTATGGGTGGGATGTCCACCATGTACCGATGGTGCAACGCCGTACGTCTATTGGTCCGATGATGGAACGGACTTGGTGGAATTCCAACGCATACTCCCCGAAGTGTAATCGATAGAAAACCGACAGGCCAGCAACTCGGCGTCGATGCTCAAGGCTTTGGAGTTTTGACTCGACAAGTGCATCATCACCGATGATCCCCTTGGCTCGCTTCTCAATCGACGTAATTTTTAAAAGAGAGATAAGATAAGAGAGAGAGTAAGGGTTACGATGGTCCTGGGGCGGAAAGGGCAACTGTAGGACAAATGTGTACTTTATTCCAGTTAAAGCTTCCCACCTTAAAAAAAGAACTACAATATAAAAAAATATAAAAAACTAATATATAACACCAAGATGATAAGTTGATTAGCCAATTTTAAGATGACTAGTATGTAAAAACAAGCCAAGACAAAACAAAACCGTGTCTCAAGCCACACTGGTCAATCAAAACAACTGATGACTAGTTTACTAATGACCTTAATTTTATTAACACAAATTACGTAATACTCTTCCGAGTTAATTGACAACTTGTCAAGTAATCCAACCACGTCTGTCCTCGGTTGTCATAGTAAACAAACTGTTATTATTGAACTTGTTAGGGAATAAATCAATGAAAATCCATATACAGTGGACCCCCGGTAGTCCGACAAACATTTTGCAGGGCAGTGTCGAACTATCGAATTTGTCGGATTATAGAGGACTGCCTAAAACCCCCTATAGTCCGAATTTTTTTACAAAAGAGTACCTTGTAATCCGACAAATTACAGATCCAATGATAAGATTTTTTATATTATATATACATATGTACTCTGAAGTACAAATCATACTTCATTATGTATGTCAAATTTAGTAAATTAAACAACACAATAGAGAGCTTACGTTTTATTATAAAATTGACGTCATTAATGCTACAGAACTTACAAAAAAATATGCAATAATAAATAATAGACCATGTCGGATTACAGGGGGTGCCGGATTAGACAGGGGCCGGATTACCGGGGGTCCACTGTATTGCTTATGGTTTTTGACTTTATAATTATAAGTTTAGACGTCTCTATATGATTTGTGGATGACGAGCAATGGGTAGCTCACCGTCCGGTCGTTAAATACTCGTCTAACTGAGCCAAAGTCACAGCGCGTAGTGTTCTACGCACGCTATCCCTAACTCCCTTTTCTTTCATATCATTTCTCATACAATCCATCCATCTGCATTTATCTACATGTACTCGTATACTCGCGAGCTTGCGGACGGCGAGTAATGGGTAGTCCAAGAAGCCTACTGGGGCCATGGGTGATGCGAAAGAGATGCCCGGGGCCCTGGACCAAGCGTAAGAAAGGAACAGGAGTGGCTTTTAGTCAATAAAAATCTGACACGCCCTCTCGCTTCACCCAAGAGCGGGGGATATCATTAGATGATTTTTCCACGCAAAAAAAGAAAAAAAATAGAAATCTACATGTATACTCATAACTCTTTTAGTAACATGCGTTTCATCTCTCCTCTTTACATGACCACAACAGGACAAACGATTCCCCTTCAACTTTTCAGTCACTAGCACATTATTACATTCAACAAATGAATATAATACGTAGAAAAACGAATTTCTCTTCTTCTTATTTACTTTTAAAAACTAAATTCTCCATTTCGTTTGTTTTATCCGTAATTAAACCAAAAATAAAATCTCTCCCTTCCCTCTTCCTGATGTTTCAGCAAGATAATACTATTTGTGAAGTTCTGACACCGTTGACGACTTATTAGCGTCATCCTGTCAGTTCGTCTCTGTCACGAAACTTTGGACAAAAGCTTTGTTATTGTATTTTGGACTTTGAGAATTTAATGGATGATTTGGACTGTCAGTTTTATCTTTGTTTTTCTATTATAGTATTTTATAGTTATTTTATTTTGTATATTTAGGGAAAATTAATTACCACGATATAAAATGCTTACTAATACCTAACAATAATCTAAGTGGTAACAATATTGCAGCCCATTGCATTATTCGCATTTTAACAAAAAAAAAAAGATGATGAGTCCTTCTAAATGAGCATTATTATTAATTAATTTTAATTGTTACTGACATTATAAATTTTTTAAATAAATATTTGATTAAAATATTACAATACAAAACAACAATAATACATAAAATTTATACCAACATCAATTCATTTCATTAATAAACTTAAATTAATTAAGGAATAAAATAATAAAACATAACAATAAAGAGATTCAAATAATACAATATTATCAATAAAAGTTTCAATACATTATATTTTGACTTCGAGCATACAAAAAAATCTATAAAAAATCCATTGTTTAGACGTTTCTAATTAAGTGGGTCGTGAATTATGGGCAAGGCATATTGAAATGTGACATACGGGTGTTATTAAAAATAGATTGTCGTTTGTCTTGAGAAAATCATATCCGATATCTTCCAGTATATTAAACACGGACCTTCCAATGACCTTAACTTATGTACGATCAAAGGGAACTTCCTGACCACCATACTTGTCGTATTTTTTAATAATCTCGATGACATTCAAGGGCTTAAAGTTGACTTCACCATTATCACTATTATAATTGAGGACATAATTATGTCCATACAAGAAGGCATACGGTTTGTACATGCACTAACACATAGCCTAATCACAGCAAGAATTGTATCGTGTTGGCACAATTATTATTATATTCCTCTCCATTTGTATTATAATAGGCTCATGTATGAAGACAACTTTCCAATATTAAGTAATTTTTCTTCTCAAGAATTAATATAAAATACTTCTTGATCATGCCGTGGTAAAAACTAAACAATTAATAAATTTGCAAAATCGTCTCGACAGGAATAACTATTAAAGCGATGCCAGTGTGTGTCGCCACTAATGAAAATGCTAACATCGAATTTAAAGAAATCATAGAAGTTATAATAGATTTAAATATCAGAAACCATTTCATTTCTAACAGCCACTTTCCTTCCACACTCCACAGTCAGATTAGAGATACATTAAACTTATAACACGATACTTATCTCTGAAATCTTAATGACCGGTGGAGGGACACTTCCGCATTATAACTCGGAGGCATCTGCTATAAAACTGCTTTTAATTAACTTTATACACATGGAACTTTAACTATTTCGGTGCGTGTCCATTTAGACACGTTACTGGCTACTTCACCTGCGTGAAACTATCCCAAGGGAACATATTCTTGTATAAAAAGAATGGTATGTCCTATTTCAGGAGATTGTATATCCATCTGACAAACGTTCAAAGTTCAAATTCGTTCTGCCGTTTTAGCGCAAAGGAGGCGCTTTCACATTATAACTTTCGCCTATAAAATATTAATGTGAAGTGTGATTATTCTGTTACTATCACACCGCAAGTTGTCCTTCTTTTTAACTGCCTATCTATCTATCTAGCTTATTTGTCTCATAGCTGGACAAAGGACTCCCTCTCTCTTTTCCAAACAATTCTGTATTTTACTAATGTGGGTTGATCTGTTTGGTAGCAGTCGATCTGTACTCGCCATCTTCACCTTGATCTACCCCGATGTCGATAAATTATATTTCTATAATAGTTTCCTTATTTCTTTCCATATTATTAATCTCACAAGTTTTTAAATTGTTACTTAAATCTCCTCTTTCTTCACTACATGTTTCTTATTCCACCGCATTTTCAAGTATGAAACTGACGGCGTTGTAAAGAAGGCGAAAATCATGATTTTATTCCGGTTTTCAGTATCATACTTGAGGCGAATGATCTAAGACAAAGGAATAATCAATCAAATATAGTTAATGCTAAATGTAATTTATGCTTTGTTATCTACGTTATGTTGTGTTATGACAGCCACCGTTTCAAAATCAGTTAAGATAGTCTCAAACATCATGTTGCTTGGAAATTATACTTTCATGTATGTACCTCTTAAGTATTAATGACACTGACTCAATCAGTGACCAATGTAGAATTAGCCTCCTACATTCAAGGAAAACTATGTCATCTACTTGAAGAGTAGACAGTTTCATTAAATATAACAAAGAATTCCATTGGAACGAAGAGAAAACAAACGGCAATAGTAATAAAGAATGGAATCTAATACATATTTTGTACTTGATGATGCATTGTCTAACAATTTGTGGCTTGTACTTTCTGCAGTAACTTATTACCTTTTGTCTATTGAGGCCCCATCCATCAACAAGATTTCTTTAAATCAATAGAAATATTAAAGTTTGTGGAAGAGTTATAGTGGTAATTTACTTTTATTCGTCTTTTGTTTCTTATTATCTTTATGTCTGTCTGTTTGACCGCTAACTCCTTTTGAACCACGGAATTTTAATGCGGTTTTAACTAATAGGAACAACCATAAACAAGAAAGGTTTGTCGATATAATTTGCACGATTGCATCCGGGGCGCATCATTAATTTTCAATCATCATCATCATCATTTCAACCAATAGACATCTACTGTTGGACATAAGCCTCTCTCAAGTTTTGCCACACCCACCGGTCCTGTGCATCTCGCATCCATACCATTCCCGCGACCCTCTCCAGGTCATCGGTCCACCTTGTGGGAGGATTTTCATCGCTGTGTCTTCTGCTACGCTGTCGCCACTTCAAAACCTTTCGATTCCATCGACCACCTGTTCTGCAAACGATGTGCCCTGCTTACTGCCACTTATTTTTGGCGATTCTTCATGCTAGATCGGTAATCTTGGTTCTCCTGCGGATATCTTCATTTCTGGTTCGATCACGCAAGGAAACTTCGAGTATAGACTTTTCCATAGACCTTTGGGTGACTGTAAGTCTTCTGATAAGGCCTATTGTGAGCGATTACGTTTCAGAGCCATATATGTCATCAGTGGGAACACGCACTGGTCATAAATTTTCGTCCTAGAACGCTATGGTATATTGGACAAGAAAATACTGTGCAGATTCCCGAACACTGCCCAATTTCGTATACTTGTCCCACGGGACAAGGGCAGTTATTTGGGGTCGATGCAACACGTTTTTTCTTCCATTCTGTCCTGTCACCCGTTATGCTATCACTAATTCCCTTTTCTTTCATATCACTCTTCACATAATTCATCAATCAATCACCATAATACAGGCCCTCGGCCTAGTTTGGTGGTTACATCAGATGTACTGTGAAATTTGTACTTGCTGAATGTGACTCTTTAACCACTGTAATTATTATGCTAATTGTGTCAAATAAACGTTTTTTTATTTTTTTTTATTTATATTTTATTTATTTATTTATTTTATCTTTATTTTTGCCCTTGTCCTCTTCATCTTTTAAGTCACTGGCGCCATTGCACTTTCAAACTTCCTCTAATATATTCATTTCTCACTTTATTAATTCTAGTCCCCACATGATCTTAACATACTCACTACTAACAATCTTTTTTCGTTTATCTTTTTCACACACACAATTTTGTTTATCTAGAAGAAAATTTGATTTAGTTTCTTCATGCTAATTTATCGTGTCGTAAATGCCAGTGGATACACAGTTCGGTGTCGTAAAAAATCACAGAGTGTTCAAAACATAAAATAGAAATAAATTTCAATCCGTTTTGATGATTTCCGTAAAAACGCGAACGATCCGATAGTCGTTCGCGTCTCATTTAAGTTATTAGACTGTTTTGTTTTAAAGTTATTGTTAGGCAACAGTTTATTTCATAGTTTAACAGTCAAAGTTATAGCTTCAGTTAGAATCTTAGTGATTTTAAAAAGTAAGGTATTTTTTTAATTCATATAATGACTTCTTACGCTATAGGGTAGAGTGATAGGGGCACGTCAGACTTTTTCTGACTTAAATCCGCTTATGTTCTTTTAGTTGCCCCGGAAATTGCAGCTGATGCAATTAGAAGATGGAATAATATTCACACAATAATAATATTATAATAATATTCACACAACTATCACACAACGCCGTCTAGTTCCAAGCTAAGCAGAGCTTGTGTTATGAGTACTAGACAACTGATAAACATACTTAAATATTTCTAAATACATACATATTATAGATAAATTACACCCAAACACAGAACAAATGATCGTGCTCATCATACCAACATTTGTTCTGTGTGGGAATCGAACCCACGACCACTGGCATAGCAGTCAGGGCCACTAGCCACTAGACCAACAGGCCAGTCAAATGAAAGCCACCAACAGGCCAGGAATATGAAAGAAGAAAAAAAGATTATTACTTATAATGTTTTTCTACCGAAAACCGAATGGTAGAGAAAACTTATTCTTGCAAAAAACGTGAATAGTCGCTTATGACATTATTCCTAAATAGGGTCAATTTTCTTCATTGAATTGATTGAGATTGACTCTTTTGGGTCACGGGACGAGTTTTAATTTTTTATTAAATAATATAAACTAGTGCTTAACTGCAATCCAATCTGATGGTAAGCAGTGATGCAATCGTTGATGGTGAAATGCACTAGTTTATTAGGATCCTATTTAACTTGTACTATGTAGCCTTGAAGACACCTAAATTAAAATCGGATGGGAAGACCGCAGCGGGCACATTGTCTTTATTGCTTGTGTGATTGAAGTTAGTGCTCATTTTAATTCATTTCTGTAGTGATTACGGTTAATTCGTTTAATCTATGTAGCTCGGAGAGTTAACCGTTGACACTGGCAAATAAATAGTTTGTAGAACTGCAAAATATTTTCCAAACAAAAATACAAAAAGATATGCGTAGGCCGGGAATCGAACCCGGATCAACTGCTTGGAAGGCAACTATGCTGACCATTACACCACCAACGCACGTGTCTATAACGTCAAATGGCGCCATAAAATGTAAAAATAACTCCATTTTGTTAACACAACACTTATTAATTATGATTTGATTGTTTTTACACGTGTTCGTGTCAATATTTTTCACTCTTCTTTGTCTATTACTACTTCTTTAATGATTTGGTTATGCTAACTTAGTTTAAGTGTTTTGTTCTATTTATTTTCCTCATATTCAAAGTCGGTTTTCAGGATAATTATACTGGCTAAATAAATATTAGTAGTACATGGAATTACTGAAATAAGAAAATTTTGCAGTAATTTTTCTCAGGATTGGCTAAAACAAGCCAATTTAGGATTTGTATTCCGTATGGCAGTTGGGAGCAGAGCAGTGGTGCAGAGCCGTGGTGGCCCAGTGGTAACGGCTCCGACATATAAGTTGTAGGTCGTGGACTCAAACACAGTCAGGTGCATTACGTTGTGTAATTTATTTCATCACCATTGCTCTCAAAACGGTGAAGGAAAACATCATGGGGAAACCGGCATATCCTAGAACTAGAACCAAAAATTATGCACCGCGTGGTGAATTACGGTCCATTCTCTCTTGTAGAGAAGAGGGCAGAGTCCTAGCAGCGGGATAATTAAGGCTTATTATGCTATTCTGTATTTGCCTGATTTCTTCGTTAATCATCAGTATCTTCTACAAGTTCTGCTTATCATGTTACTGTTCTTACTTTTGGTCTTCGAAATATCTTCTTTTATTTCATTCTCCTCTATTAGCCGTTACGCTATCACTCACACCCTTTTCTTTCATATTATTCTTATATTTATAGTGACTGCTCAGATGGTTTATGTTTACCGTTCTGGCTTCTGATTACCTAAGACGATTATCATGTCATAGATATTTATTCTTAATTAAAACCTTGAATTTAATAATTCCGCCTTCTTCGTCAAGGGTCTCATAATGAATCTCATAAGGTTCCTCAAAACCTTCAAAATAACGACAAAATTAACATAATAACTGAGCGAGTGATAAATCAAAATCAATACAGTCTGCAATTAGCGGGCAGTCGTAAATATGATAACATTGAACATTGAGATGTAGTCATAAAGTAATATGCGTGTACTTAGCTAGTTTATTGATAGTTAACTTGCGTAATTAGAGATACCCACTTGAATAACAAGCATAAAGTATGAAGTACGAGTATGAATACTAATGTATATTCTGGAAGGTATAGAACGGTTGATGAAAATTTTGGAAAGACTGAAGAACTTATATGGGTTGTTAAGTAAAAGCAAGGGAAAGATGCATAACGTAACGTATTTTATATTGAATCAAGTGAAGTAAGCTAACATAGACTAATTATTCATAACGATGATGACGATGAACCTAAGCAGAAGATAAGAACTATAAAAGAAGAGTTTTCTGAATTACAATATAGACATGGGTACATTTACACTGCTAACATCTTCAATATCGAGGTGTTTGTCTTATAGTCACACCATAGTAGTGCAATATTGCAGTATTAGTACATTAAACTAGCATAATATTAATGGCATCTGTCGGTCTGTATGGGTCCAGAGCCAGTATGGAGTATTGGTTGTCTATTGAGGTTCGTCCTCCCATCTTCAATTAACTTTTTGTTATTATAATCTAGATCTCGTTAACTCTATTATCAACGTCTAGGATATTTATATTGCTGTGGCTAGGTTACCCTGTGCGTCGGGCATAACCGTTGCAAATCGTACGATGTCTGAAATAGAATAACTTGTCAACACTACGCATATTCTTGAAAATTTAGTCCACAATGATGTTTTTTGTGTAGATATATACGTGTTTTTAAGTATTTTTAGTTGAATGTATTATTTTCGTTTTCTCTTTCAATGTTGACTCAATAATTTTAATCCCAAAGTTCCATTTGGATTATTATATCTACCAGAGTATTAGGTTTAGTAAAATTCATATCAAGTTTGTATCTGTTCGGATATTATATTGAAATTCTGCCCAATAAATGGCTCACCCTTGTCATCTGTGACCTAATTCTGTCATCCAAGATATGCAGGTGTTTGATAGCCTACATCTGCTTAACCCCGGGATCATAGGTTGTGACGATTATCTATAATGTGATGACGTCTCCTCAGCTCCCAAATAATATCTAAATTCTATTACGAGTATGGCCAAGCCCATTTAGTCAACACGTTAGTTAGTCTAACAAAACAAGTCGTAAGTTTAACGTGTTACCATTGGTTAGATATAGAAACAGTTTATAAAAATAATGTTAACGACAAGTAAATTCCGGTGGCAGCTAATGCGCGGTGTTGTATGATATTTATATAAAACATCATTTATCTATATAAATATCCGGTCATTGATAGACGGTTTATTTAGAGATGGATCTATATTAGTGAGATGTTTGGCATTCATCTCAGGCCTTGGTAGAGTAATATCTATTGGTTTGTCATTGACCCGGTTCATAGATTCGAGTTGCCTTGTGGTGCACTGAAAGCCAAACGGATATCCGTTCATATTTCGACGAGGCGTTCAAAATAGTTCAGATAGAGTTAATCCCAATAAAAAGTTCTACTTATTTATATCCTTAAACACTATTTTGTGCCTAAATGTTAACCATAGATGCAGAGATTGCTTTCATCGAAAATAAAATTGAAAGGGACAATGACGTAATGGCATATCAACCCGCACTTTTGTATGCAAATAAAAGAAATCGATCGTTTGATAAAGATCCCTCGCGTAAAGCAAATACCTATTCCATTTATAAATGTAATACCAATATGAGAATGTAGCCCCGATTCATAAATAGCCAGTAATTATTACGGTCCACAGAAAATGTGAAGAATGCTCGGAGATATTTTTATTCCCACAGAATATATTTTGGTTGCAAATAATTTCGTGCCGGTATTAAGATGTTACCCTCATTCCGCTTTGCAGTTTCTTCTGTCAACAGAACACCTACACATTTTATGGACTGAAGTCTATTTTATTTTTATTTTCTCGCTTCTAAATTTAGAATTTGTCCCCAAAATCAAGGCTATTCTAAGATATGTCATGTATCGTCGAATGCGAGCAACTTTTTTTGTAACTGTTGTCGGTTTTTACAAAGTTAATATCTACATCAGCTTGCTTCTTTAATATTTTGGGATTATCTGGTTTATTTCTGACTCTGGTTCAGTTACATCTCGAGTGATATTTACTCTCTTACTTCCAGCCGTATACTACCATATGACATAACCCGAAAAATCGCTATACTTAAGTGGCGTGCCCTACACGTTGCTCGCAAAACAGATAGACGATGGATCCGAAAGGTTCCGGTGTGGCGAGGTCCTATCGGAAGACGCAGAGTTGGAAGGCCTTTCAAGGAGAACTGATGGCCTGGTGAGGGATGCAACACGCACAGAATCGGCCGTTGTGGCGATACTTAGGGAGGCTTATGTCCAGCAGTGAACGTCTTTTGGCTGAAATGATGATTGCCATGTTTTAATTAGACAAATAGTGTTGATAGAAGTTGTAAATTGTCTGCACTAGACAGTAAACTATGAAACTATAATTATGATGCCACCAAGGAACGAAAATTAAAAATTTTTCATCGCGATATCAGTTCTCAGCGCGATTAGAACGTATGCAATAGCCTGAAATCAACTATCGGGTATTTACCCGGACTAATCAGAACACCCACCTGGTCGATGGTTCCTCCCTTTTCAACGGAGGTTAGCGGGACTGCACAACCCGTTTTGCATATCTCTAATAATGCATTAAATTCAATTTAATTATCTCAATCTTGCCTTCTATCTTTGACTGCACCACCCATATAACAATTGTTTACACCACCCGATTCCGGTCCGTTTTCCGTTTCATCCGGCTTCTTCACGTCTGTTTGTTGTTCTTCCCAATGAACACCAAGTTAACACGTAATTGTGTAAATAATTAAAATATATCCGTTCTCATATGTTTTATTCAATTTCCTGCATGTGAGATTTCATTGTAATTTTGAGTTGAAAGGAGTTGGACATGATTTATATTGTTTATGGACCACCTTGTTTTCGTGGGGTTTTAAATGTTAGTTGTGTTTAATGGTGTGAAAAGATTTGTGATAAATACTGGGAAACTAATTAGAACTTACTAATTGGTTATGGTGAATAAATTTTAAACAAGCTTGAAAGCACTAAATCTACCTACGTCACTAGATCAAATTGTTAACCGAATCCAAGAATGTCTTCATTAGCACAAACTGATTATGTACCCGTATGTACTATGTTCTACAGATCATCATCATCATCTTCCTGCCCTTGTCCCATCTTATTTGGGGTCGGCACAACATGTTTTTTTCTTCCATTCTATCCTGTCAACCGTCATGCTATCACTAACTTCCTTTTCTTTCATATCACTGTTCACACAATCCATCCATCTTTTCTTTGGCCTCCCTCTCCCTCTCCACCCATCCACATGTATACTCATAACTCTTTTAGTAACATGCGTTTCATCTCTCCTCTTTACATGACCATACCAGGACAAACGATTCCCTTTCAACTTTTCAGTCACTGGCGCCACTTTCAAACTTCCTCTAATATAGGTACTCATTTCTCACTATGTTCTACAGATAATAATATTTATAACTAATGCAAAGATTTAATGGAAGAGTGGCAAATGATTTTACAATTATTATTGTACGACCCATGTACTGGTACCGATAGTGTCAATGGTTAAAAGAACATAAATATTATAGAATTTTCATAAACAGCAATCATAGATTTAATACTAGATAGTAAACATAGATAGTTAATTTTGTTCCCATACATATGCGAGTAACATAAAGGAGAACCCGATGCCCACTGCGGATTATGCGAAAGAGTTTCAGTGGCCCTCGCATGGCAACTGAAGGAACACTGTGAACCGCATACCTCCAAAGACTAAATGTTTGGTAACCTCAGTTAGTTAATTTTGCATCTATACAGATGCGAGTAATGTGAAGGAAAAGCCGAAGCCCGAGTGTGGCAAGGGGCAATATGTCAGACTAACAATTAGTTTTCAGTCGGTTAGCTTTTACGACTTGTTTGCAGGCGTCTCGTAATTATGCTAAACATCCTTCGACACGACACTGGATTCTTAACCTGAATAAACAAGGAATACCTAAGTTAAGTTTGAATAGGATTTTAGAACTTCTTGTTGTTTGCCGCACACTGTTTACAAGACGCTAGAGTTGTATGTAGTGTAGAGATGGCAGGATGTAATAAAATTAACAGCTGATCCTATTTATTTTTTAATTTATTTTTTTACATAATTGAGAGCTGCAGTAACAAAGGAGATTGACCAAAAGCAGTCTAGCAAAGATGCGTGAACGAAAATCAAATTAATATAGAAATTATTTGCTTATTTTTTTACAGCTTTTCACTTCAGGAATTCTGTTTTCGTATCCGGAATTATGATTTTAAGATAAACAGTAAATTAACGATTGCTAGGTACATTTCCAGTCATGATTGACGTTTCGTTCTCTTCATTTGTACGAGTTACGTAAGCTATATATTACTATACTCTTTGTACGTAAGTATGAACCTTTAGACAAAAACATCACAAAAATGATATCAATATCTTAAATAGCTAAGTAATTAGTAATACCATAACGTACTGTATATGTATTTTATCGTTCCGATAATATAATATTTATTTTGTGCTTCGTCTCACGCAGATGCAGCTGTCAAGCCAGATGACAGACGGATGATAACTAACAATGTTGTTTTGTACCTACATGAGTGATCTGTGGTCATTTTACAAGTTGCGAGTTGGTTAGACATAATTTGTAGGTTATTGTTTAATTACTTTAAAACTCGGGTGTTTGTGTGAAAATGAACACTTTTATTTAATAGTATATAAAGCGTAGTCTATATTAAATAAACATTTATTGTGCTTCAACTTAAGACGGATTTCCATATATCGTTGCTCATGATCCTTTCCACGTGTATCAAACGACTTTTTTCAATACACTTACGACTCGTGGTGGTTGATGCGCGACTCTCGGGAGAAACGCGCGCCCAGCCTGATATGATAAATATAATAAAAATTATGACAGGGGCGAGCATGCGCACTTTTCTGCACTAGTGCGAAAACTGTCAATTGCGTGCGCAAAAGCGCCGGGATAAGAACGGGTTTTCTATTAAGTGTATTGAAAAATAATATACCGTTGGAAAGCCTAAAACTTCAGCTATAAATTGGTATCATTATTATGAAAATTAATTCAATACTTTTTAATAATTTATTTAGTTGGACGCATAATAAGAAAATGTGCTAACGATTTGTGGCACAAACTATCCGTATAAAAACCCCTTGTAGCCATTTCACCTTATTCGTTGCTTATCCGAAGTAAAAAACATGTGCAAGTGCGCACTTGTACGTTGAGTCTATTTGTTTGCTCGCGAGTGTAGTTGACAGAGAAATCACATCAGAAAGATTATGGAATCAGCAGACAAGTAAAAATAGAAAGAAAAAATAGAGTTGAGAGTTTGTCATGCTCACTCAAATGTCTCACTGATGTTGGCGCGTGTGTTGGATCATTCGGTTCCCTTCAAAATGGTTGAGCTGAGTGGTGCTAATATTCGCGTCATGTCCGTGAACGGGCGCTGTCAGTTGAGACTGGTCATCTCTTAGCTGCCAGTTGCTATTTTATTATCTATATTTAGTTTTTATTTTTACTTTGTTTACATTGTTCTCACATGATAGCGACAAGAAACATGTAACATAAGTAATGTTGCGATAAGGCCGCCCATTGTATGTATGTATGTATGTTAAAGTTTTAGTTTCCTTTTATGTTTCTATTGGTGTATACAATAAAGGATATAATAAATAATAAATAAATAAATAATAAATAAATAACATAGATATTTATAATCACAAAACATGATTGAAAAGAGTGTCCATGGAGTTTCTTGCACATTCTTCTCCATAGAGATCTACGCTTTGGAATGTGCAATGACATTTCAAAAGTGCCTGTAAATGGTTTATTTGAAATAAAATGCTTTGTCTTTGTCTTTGTGTTTGAAGTAATAATCGCGAATACTTCGCCCTTTATAACCTTTTAGCCGCCAATATCGAATATATCCGAAAAACACTCTCGCGTTTATTCCGGTCGGACATCCACGACCACATAATACTTCATCACCTATGGGGGTTGAAGAGCTAAACGAGATGGAGTACCCAGTCGCAATCACACGACCCTGGCGAATAGGACACAGAAATATCGCAGCATATGCTGAGTTAGGCGCTTTTTTGGCCTTGCACAGATTTTAAGTTATTCTTTTCATACTTTCATACTTTTTTTGTAATTCTACTGTATGTGTGAGGTACGAATAAACGTTTTTTCTTTCTTTCTTTCTTTCTTTCTTTAGAAACATTCGTCGGACCAATCCGGTTAACTGGTTTATAAACTAAACTTTCTTTCCACCATAACATTTTCCTTAACAAAAACAAACACATTCTTTCAATAACTGCCACCGTAGGGAGCCATTGTTTCACAATTGTTGTGATGGTTAATCAATACCCAGTCGTCATCCCGGTCAGTATGGGTGGGTGCCACGCGTGTGTGTGTAATGTGCTACGTCCTATGTGGGAAACGAATGCGATACAGCGATGAAAGTCGGTGCAGCGCTGCAGCGGAAAATTTTAGCTTGACATTCGTTATGTATGCGCTGCTGAATGGGCGCACACACCTTGGATGTTACTTTGAAATGATAGTCACTGGTATCCGAAGAAGATCTGATCTATTTCGTAACTTATCTGCTAATTGTGTACTGTCGCTTTGCAATATAATTTGTGCAAGGCGGCGAAATAGTGCTGAACTGCAATACGTGAGGGCAATGTACGACACATGACTCGTACTCGTTTAGATTCGATTTTTTAAGGTGAGATTTCATCAAATAATTTCTCCCGCTCTGGTCAGCGAGGGAGTGTTAGATTTTTACTGGCTAAACTTGAGACTTGTGTTCCTTCAGTAGCTCTATAATCGGACACTATTGGCATATTATAGCAATAATAATAATGACGATCAACTCCTTAGGAGGTTCTTGTTAGGCGGCTGTATCAGAATCAATTCTGAAAACAGTACTTGACACGACACGTATTGTTAGGAGATTTCTCTCTCAGGCCACCACTAAAACTATAATAACCACCGGTAGCTTACGGCGAGCAGTGGGTACCTTGCCGTCCGACCGTCTGGTAACCGTCCAGACCGAGCCCAAGTCGTCGACGGCGCTTACTGTTCCACGCGCGCCCGAGATGTCAGCAAACCGTAGGGGCCCAGCAGGGTCGAAGCCTACTGGGGCCAAGGGTCTGATTCTGAAAGGAAGACTTAGCCCTGGTACGAAAGGCAGCGAAGGAACAGGAGTGGGTTTTTAGTCAGTAAAAGTCTGACACTATCTCCCTCTCACTATCTCTCTCTTTTTGCTTCTTTTTTTAAATTTTTTTACGTGTTTACCCTACATTGTGTTTGTACCTTGTGCTGTACCAAATAAATACTTTTTCTTTCTTTCTTTTTTCTTTCTTCCCGCTCCGCCCAAGAGCGGGGGATGTCATAAGATATATTCCAACCGAACAAAAAAAAAAACCACCGGTAGCTTGGACTCTGCTTCCGATGCCGGTGGGATACAATTTCTTTTTTGTAGATTAATTCTAAGAAATATTTTAAAATGTGTGTATGTATGTTTTTTTTGACAATAATAAATAACAGTTCACAGGTTCAACAGGTCCTGATATAAAAACAAGATTATAGATCAACTAAAAGTAGCTTTTTCCCCACTTATCGCTATGTCTGTCTCCCTCACATAGGAAAATGTATATACGATGGCAGATTCCCAGTATAGAGATCATATACGAGTATATATTTAGATGTATCTCTGTACGTACGAGTGGACAATTAGTAGTCACTTTATTGTATTTAGTTATGTGTGAACCAGCTATGTGAGCGCTCGTGTAATTTCCATTAAATATTAAATGTAGGTGATTGATTTTTCAAACATTCTCGTCAATAAAGGATTCTGTGAAAGTCTAGGGTGTAATGTACAGGTTCTGGATAGTCATTTGTTTCTGTTTGGTTTAGTGATAACTTACTGTGTTTTGTGTTTTTTGTTTGTGTTTGGGAAAAGCCGGATGAAAGATTGCATGCAGCGGAGGTGAGAATGTTGAGATGGATATATGTGGAGTGACGAAAATGGATAAAGTGAGAAATGAGTATGCTAGAGGAAATTTGACAGTAGCACCAGTGACTGAAAAGTTGAAAGGGAATCGTTCTTGTGAAGAGGAAGGATGAATCGCTCGTTACAAAGAGAGGTATGAATATACATGTGGATGTATGGAGAGGGAGGCCAAAGAAAAGATGAGTAGATTGTGTGAGGTGTGATATGAAAGTAACGGGAGTTAGTGATAGCGTGACTGGTGACAGGACAGAACATGATAGCGTTTTGTAAGGAAAATTTATACGCGGATTTCTTTTTCTCTTTACATCTTCTATTTTTTATCGAATAAGTTTCTGCGGAATTTATTTGCTACTCACTGAGTTTCATTGTTTCAACGTTTCTCTGATGGGTTCTTGATTCCTAGACGAGATCTAGCTTTAAGGCCAAACTTAAATGCTGGCTCACTCAGAAAGCGTTTTATTTCATAGAGGAAATGCTAGATAATAAAATATCGTATAATACATTAACTAACCTATTAATTTCAATGACAATTTTTTTTTTTAATCAATTTATTATCTATTAATTTATATTTTACTATGATTATAATTAATTTCAATGAAATGATGAATCAATGGTTGTAATTTTATGTTATTAATTATTTTATTTATTTGATGAATTATTTGTATCAACAGTTTACCCAACTAAATACTTCTTTTAATTAAAATATATTGTGACTTGTAAATGTAATTTTTACCAAAAAAAATATGTTTATCTATTTATCTGATCCAACGTAGTTGGAAAATTAGTGTACACCTTCATTTAAAAAGCATCAATGATTTGAATATCTATAGATAATATTTCAGCGTTTCTGGAAACTTCTATACTTTTTTAAAATCTGAGGAAATCATCAAATAACCCCCTCTCGCTACGATTGGAGTGAGAGGGAGGGTTAGACCTTTACTGACTAAAACCCACTCTATTTCCTTTAGTTGCCCTTGCGTTCCAGGGCTGAGGTAACTTTTTTTAACGATCTCGCAACTCTAAGAACCACAAATTTAAATTAGTACCTATCGACTTTAATTTGAAGTGATCATTTCTATTTAAAAATCGCCCAAAGAAAAGTAGCGGTTGCAATGGAATTGAACTTTATCAAAATATATGACGTAGAGTTCCTTGTTTAAAAAATGGGTTAATTAAGGAATTCTAAATTTAAAAATTCTTTATTAAACACAAAACTGTAATAAATCTAAGGAATTTTTTCTTTTTGTTCCAGATTCAAAATCAGCCTACAAAATGATCCCGCACTCGACGTGACTACCAACTTAACAAATAGTGACCAAAAGTGTATTAACAAAACAGTGCTTAACAATTCGTGTACATATGTGTGAAAAAGAGGTGCGTAGTGATAAAATGACGAACATTACTCCAGAGACCAGGATTATGATGATGAGGTCTAATGATGGAAGGAATAGTTATAGGAGACAGGTATGTACTATTATCGTTTTATGTGATTTATGCGTAAGCATAATGGGAACATTATAAGGCCGACTACGCTATGCATAAGCATAATATAAGCATAATCAGCCTTTTAATGTTCCCACTGCTGGGACTCAGGCCTCCTCTCTAGGAGAGAGAATGGGCCGTAATCCACCACGCGGGCCCAGTGCGGGTTGGTGAATGTCACATGTCTTCAAATTTTTGGTTCTAGGACATGCCGGTTTCCTCACGATGTTTTCCTTCACCGTTTTGAGAGCAGTGGTGATGAAATAAATTACACAAAGTTTTTTTATTTTTATTAATGATAGGCTTGCGTTTGACCACCATCTCACCTGATGGTAAGCGATGATGTGGTTGACGATGGAGCACGTTTGCCTAGAAGTAGCCTGGTTGGGTTTGAACCCGCGACCTACAACTCGTAAGTCGGGGTCGTTACCACTCGGCCACCACTGCTCTATATAGGGTGACTGGTAATTAGTGTACGATACTTAAACACGTGATTGTGCTCATGATAATCAACAACTTTTACTATGGTAACAAACCTGAAATCGCAAAAAAAAATCAGCTGTTCAGTACATTTATGTTTGCCTAATGTACTGAACAGCTGATATTTTTTTCGCGATTTCGGCTTTGCTCCCATAATAAAAATTGTTTGTTATCATGAGCACAATCACGTGTTTAAGTATCGTACACTAATTGCCAGTCACCCTATAAATTAGTGATCTCAATACTTTGAAATTAATTACACTGAAGATTGTTTATATTTTTATTTAGTCAACTGTGTATTGCATCACAGTGTGGCATCATGGCCGGCCCTAGCAGAATATCAGCGCTACGTTATTTATTTATTTTATGTGTTTTCAAAGCTAGAATGAAGCTAGGCTCCTAATAAACATGTGCGCCTCACCATCAACGATTGCATCACTGCTTACCATCAGGTGGGATCGCAGTCAAGCACTAGGATATATATATATTTTCTTTTTTCATTCTGCATCATGGCAATCTGTTTAATTAACAATAAGCCTTGCTTCTGGCTGATATAATTCATCTGGAGTGATTTTAGTCACAGTGAGCCATGCCAATTTGTGGGAGGCTTTCACTTCATGTGGCAGAATCTATAAAAAAAAAATACAAACATCGCAGCATATACTAGGGTAGGCGCCTTTTTGGCATCGCATTATTTTCGATTCATATTTTTTTTTTTGTTTGATTTCAATTTTATGTGAGGCACAAATACTTTATTTCTTCTATTATTATTTATTATTTACGAATTCCAGAACATGTAAAATGTGACTGAAAGACCGAAGAGACGTATCTTTTTACTCGGTGTGAAGAAAACAAGATACGCAGAAGTTACGATACGAAAAAAGCTCGAATTTATATAAACGCAACTCTTGCTCGTAAAACGTCGAGATTTTTATGATTCACCCTCTTTACGATGTTTCTCCGTTTCCGATAATAACAACGACTCAATCTTCTATGTTAACTGACATATTTAGATATGTGTGTAGGGTTGCCAACATTTTTTCTTTTACTGTTTATAGGTACGCGCTTGACTGCTATCGTACCTGCCCCCCTAGCCAAGTTACAACCGTTTCGTTTTGATTCTCTTTTCGTCGATCGAAAAAATCACTTTTAGCGATAATTATGACACCCTAATAATTTTAAGTTCTTACTGTAATTTTCTTGTACAATAAAGAGTATACCATCTATCAAGGTTACGTCTAGGAAAGCGTGCTCCATCGTCGACCACATCATCGCTTACCATCAGCCCCCCTAGCCAAGTTACAACCGTTTCGTTTCGATTCTCTTTTCGTTGATCGCCTCGAGTCGGCCACGCCTCCTATTCCTTTGTTCTGATCACATGATTGGGTGTTGAGATGACGTCAGAACAAAGGAATCGAATGCGTGGCCGACTCGGCCACGCATTCGACCTTCTTAAGCTAACTAAATTAAAGCTCAAATCTAAGAAACAAACAGAAAGGTAAAAGCGTTTTCTGAAGTAGATTTTATTGGATAAAAAGTCAATTAATCAGTAAAAATGGTCACACAGTTTAGTTAAAATCAAACAGAGGTTCAGAGATTCAAACTTAAAATTCTCACCCCTATAATATACATCTAGCATAATCAGCCTTTTAATGTTCCCTCTGCTGGGACTCAGGCCTCCTCTCTCTAAAAGAGGGAATGGGCCGTAATCCACCACGCGGGCCCAGTGTGGATTGGTGAATGTCACATTTCTACGAATTTTTAGTTCTAGGACATGCCGGTTTCCTCACGATGTTCCACTGCTCTCAAAAACGGTGAAGGAATATACATCTGTAAAAATATAAAAGGAGAAACTGACTGACATACGTATCAACGCAGTGCCGAAACTACTGGGTCTAGAAACGTGAAATTTTGCACAAGGCTACCTTTTATGATGTAGGTGAGCACTGAGAAGGGGTTTTTGAAAATTCTACTTTAATTCTACTTTTACTAAGGTTGAAAAGGGGGAAATTGGTTTGTATGCAAAACTTTGTTCCTTGGGCCAATATACTTGAAACTTGGCACAAATTCTAATCTAAATCTATATTTATAAAAGGAGAAACTGACTAACTGACATATCAACGCACAGCCGAAACTACCGGGACTAGGAGTGTGAAATTTTGCACAAGGTTTCCTTTTATGACGTAGGCGAGCACTAAGAGAGGATTTTCAAAAATTCACCCTATAAGAGGATGAAATGGGGGTCCAAAGTTTGTATGGAGAAACTTACTTTCACGCGGGCGAAGCCGCTGGCTGAAGCTAGTGAATAATAAAGACTGTCATTCGATTTTCAAAACTACCTTCAAAATATGGGTTAAGAGCATCGAGATATAAGTACTAACGTACTAGAGAAGACACCGTAAATTCCTACTTTGTCTCGTTCAACTGAATATGAATATGAATATGAATATGAATATGAATATCGTTTATTTAATAAAAGTGGCACATTTATATTAAGATAGGTACATAAAAACAATTATAACGCATACATTGCATTTTTGCCTGAACTAGGTTGGACCTGTATGTCAGGCTAAAAAGTACTAAGAATCTAAGAAATAATAAATTAACAATCATTAAAATTCACTATACTAAATAACCTAAATTTAATTAACTAAAAGCAACGCATGTTTTATTTACAAACTAAAAGGAGATCTTCTGTCTCTCCGTACGAGATGCTGAGTAAGTATTGCACAATAATCTTTTTACAGCTATAATAATTTAATTTATACAAACCTAATTTTCTATTTAATCTATTGTACAAAAATGGGCCTAAAAATGTGAAATACCTTTTTACAAAGACATATTTTGAAAAAGTATTGGAATTGCATACAATATCGTTCCGTCTCTTATTAGTAATATCAGGGTAGAAGGGAAGCATGGTGTGCTGTTTTAATACCAGACGCATGATAAAAAGCTGGCGAACAGTCAGTACGTTGCAGGACTTGTATAGCAAATCTGTGGGATAGAGGAACGGATGGAAATTGGCTACTTTTAAAATGGCTCTCTGAGCTCTTTCTAGAGGTAACAAATAAGTTTTTGGTGCTCCACCCCACGAAGTAATACAGTACTGAATTACAGATTGTCCGAGTGCCAGATAAACTTGGTTAATCAATTTTGAGTCTGCAATTGCTCGCAATTTTTTAAAAATATAGATTAATTTTCGCACTCTTTTAACTAAACTTTCAATATGTGGTCTAAAGGAGAGTGTTTTGTCAATTGTAACCCCGAGATATTTAATGTCGCATGTTTTAAGGATAAAAGGACAATTACATGTACTGACTGAGTGGAATCCACATTTGTGGGCATAAAGATGAGAATTAGTAGTGTTAGATTGAAGGTCGCGCATGGAGAAGTGAATATATTTAGTCTTGTCAGCATTTAATGTTAGTAAATTGCTTTGAAGCCATTTAGTCACATTGTTTAAACCTACTTGAGCGTATTCGTATAATTCATTGCTGGTTTTAGCGGAAAAGATTAAGGCTGTGTCGTCAGCATATGAAATAATTTTGCCTTGTTTAATATTTAAATTACACAAATCATTAATATAAATCAAGAATAGGGTTGGGCCCAGAATGCTTCCCTGGGGAACACCAAAACTAGTGTTTTTTTGTTCATCGCTTGTGATATCGTCAATTCTAACGCATTGGTATCGATCGTCTAAATAGTCGCTTAAAAGTTTTAGCGGCGTTCCCCTAATTCCCATGGCCTCTAACTTGTTTAGGAGTATAGAAACAGATACCGTGTCGAAGGCCTTCGCGAGGTCAAGAAAGACCCCTAGGGTCTGGTTTCCTTTAGCAAGTTCCACGGAGACATGATCGGTCAAGTTGTGCACCGCGTCGTCCGTGGATAGCTTGGCACGAAAACCAAATTGCGAAGATGATAGAAGATTATTTTTCTCTAAATAGTTAACTAGTCTGCTATTAATAATTTTCTCTAGTATTTTAGATATAGATGGCAGTAACGATATTGGCCTATAATTATTAACCAAGTCTTTGTTTCCGGATTTAAAGATAGGGACTACAACTGCTTTTTTCAAGCATTTAGGGAAAATACCTTCAGAAAAACAGAGACGAAATATATGAGTTAAGGGAGGTACCAGGATATGTTTAAATTGTTTAAGGATCTTACTGCTAATATTATCCCAGCCCACCGCACAGTCATCCTTGAGAGCACAAATTATTCGAGTAATTTCGTCTTCGTCAGTGTCTAGCAAGCCAAAAGATTTTAAGGGACAATTATCACACATATTTGGGGAAAAAGGTTGAACATAGCAATGTTTTGAAATTTGTTCAGCAAGAGTCAGAACTGCGGGGATCGCGCCGCACTTTGTCGAAGAAAACGTGTAAGTGCCGTGATTTACATGGCGCTTAAGACCTTTTTGCCGAGAATAAATACACTTCCGTAGCAAATCTAGCGCTGTGGTAAATTAGTTATGGTTATTATTTTAGCGCTGCAGTGAACTAAAGATTCAAATTACGAAAATAGGACAATTCAGTTATTTGACGTAGCTTCTCTAGTACGTTAGTACTTATATCTCGATGGTTAAGAGGTTTTTCAGTTTTATGAAAATCTGATCGAGTTTGCTCCAGTTTTGATAAAAAAGTCGCCAGCTAAGTTCTAGTATTATAAAACGGCAGGCTTCACCTCTCATACAAACTTTCATACAAATTAACAAAATCTATTTTTAAATCCGGAACTCTAAATAACTTCCCATCTCTCTAATAACAGTAATAAATCATAGTCGGCGACTTAATTACTAGAGCCATACAAATTAATGTATGAAATAATAATCAATTTTAATAGAATTATACACATCGGAACTTGTTTCACAATCCGTCAATTTCAGTGACATTAACTCGGGCCATCACTTTAGTTGCTATGCAAAACATTATTATGTCACCCCTATTCCTGCAGAAACAAAGATCAATCTCCCTTGACAGAAAAATGGAATTAAATTTGTCAACACCAATGATCATCTTTCACTCTCAACGTCTCTTATTTTGTCGCTATAAGGTCGGTTTTTGGTTGTTCGAGCTGTATGGGCATTTTTGTATAAGGGGGATAGAATGTATGGCAGTGTGTCGGTCATTGACCCGTCCAAATGTTAGGAGTCTAGCGGACGCTTTCTGATAGAGTAACTAGGGTTGTGTCGGGATGTATATCGAGGTCGATAATTATTATCAGTCGAGAATAGAATGTAGGTTGGGGATGTTGAAACAAGGGGATTGTGTTCCTGTTTTCGAGACGGTATTGAGAATTTTTTTAACAATATATCAATGTTCTTCAAAATATCGATAAACTGAGAAACTCTTGAACGAGAAAATTTTCTAAAATTTGCTTTCCGTAGGTATGTAATAATGAAATTTAAAAGTTAGATCGAAAAGATTTAATTTCAGAACAAATCCAAAAAACCTATTTTTGCTTGGTGGTTTAGTTGCCGTACACTTTATCTGTCATACATTTAATTAGTTTTAATTGTTATACTTTCTTTATCTTCTTTAAGCAATAATCTCTCATGCTTAGACTCGTCATCAATGTTTCTAAATCAATTATTCATTCGAATACTTATACTTAATCCTCCACAGACTGAAAGAGTTCCAACAGTGCTTAAAACCAATAATTAATATTGGGAATTTTTTAGTGTACTTTAGTAAAATGAATGTTAATATTTTCATATTTAAAAACACGACAGGGTTGACATATATATTAGGCTAGCTGCTGCCAATGGCTTCACCCGCATGATATTATTATTTTTTTGCTTTTAAAATCATCCTATGACATCCCCCGCTCTTGGGCGGAGCGGGAGATAGTGACTACTGACTAAAAACCCACTCCTGTTCCTTCGTTGCTTTTCGTACCAGGGCCGATTCTTTCTTTCAGACTTCGACCCTGCAAAGTTATCCCAAGGGAACATACACTCGTTATAAGAGGCATCCTTTGTGATAATCCAGAACATGGTCCATACATCAAGTTTCATCCAAATTCAATCAAGCTTGAAGAAGTAATAAACATATAAACTTTAGCCTTTATAATATTACTGTCACAAATACCCCAATAAAAATTAAATTAAACAGGCACTCGCATTCATGTAATTATGAAAGAAAAACGTGTATTTTGATTCGTACAGGACACCCAATAGAATAAAATAAAAATGTTAACAGATAACATAACCTAACATAAAAAAAACAATAACTTTTAAAAAGAACAAAAAAAAAAAAAACACCTGTGCGAAGCCAAAAAGGATCCTATCTCAACAAATCAATCAATCAATCTCAATTTCTCATCGATATCGACACACCTAACACGGGCACATCTCTCGCACACCATTCACACATGGTGCTTGACTCGACGATCGATTCTGTACGTGTTGAACGCTTCCACCATGTTGCTGGTACACTGATGTATCTGTACGATTCGATAATACGTCGGATGCGGCAGGAACTAATACGTCGGATGCGGCAGGAATGTGATAAGAAAGTCGGTTGAACTTTCTGGGAACGAGGCCATTCCAGGCCTAGACGTAGGCAGAATTACTACCTCCACTTTCTATCCGTAACGACTATCATTATCATCATGATCATTTCAGCAGAAAGACGTCCACACGACGGACATAGGCTTCCCCCAAGCGTCACACAACGCCCGGTCCTGTTCATCTCGCATCTATCCGAGTCCCACAACTCTCACCAGGTCATCGGCTCACCTTGTGGGAGGCCTTCCAACGCTGTGTCTTCCGGTACGCGTTCACTACTCTAAAACCTCTCGGCCCAACATCCATCTGTTCTGCGAGCAATGTGCCTTGCCCACTACCACTTAAGTTTGGCGATTCTTCGCTATGTCAGTAAACTTGGTTCTCCTGTGGATATCTTCATTCCTGATTATTTTGATCACACAAGGAAACTTGGAGCATAGCCCTCTCCATTGCTCTTTGGGTGATTTAAAGACTTAGGTAACTTTCTGAAGAGGCTCATTGTAAGCGACCACGTTTCAGAGCAAAATGACATCACTGGCAACATGTACTGGTCATACTCATAGACTTGTGACAGAAGTGTGGCAGATAGACAATCAGTTAGACAGCATAAGCATAATTAGCCTTTTTTCCTACTGTTGGGACTCAGGCCTCCTCTCTAGGAGAAGGAATGGGCCGTAATTCAACACGCAGGCCCAGTTGGTTGATGTGAGCAGGAGAGGGTTGCTAGTAAAGAATAAACATAAAAACTGCTAGACTGATTTTAAAAATCCTTCAACAGTAGAATGTTACTTTATCACTAAGTGACATAGGGGGTCGTTGATCTACCAAAAAAAAAGAAGACAGAAGTTAAATTCATCGTTTTATTTTTTTTCTATATTGCGCTATATTGCAAGTGAGAAATGAGTATATTACGGGAAGTTTGAAAATGGTGCTAGTGACTGAAAAGTTGAAAGGGAATCGTTTGTCTTGGTATGGTCATGTGAAGAGGAGAGATGAAACGCATGTTACTAAAAGAGTTATGAGTTTACATGTGGATGGATGGAGAGGGAGAGGGAGACCAAAGAAAAGATGGATGGGTTGTGTGAAGAGTGATATGACAGAAAAGGAAGTTAGTGATAGTATGACGAGTGACAGGGCAGAATGGAAGAAAAAATCGTGTTGCGCCGACCCCAAATAACACGGGACAAGGGCAAGAAGATGATGATGATGCCTATCGCCGGCCGATTAGAAGTCCATTCTCTCCGAATTAGAGTAGTGCAGATTTTTTTTTGCTTGATGTACCTGGCGCCCGAATTTTTTACCTTTTTCTCATTTTTTTTTTGGTAGATCAACGTCCCCCTAACTTATATTATCACACACACATTATTTTTTATATATAACACTATATAGTTTCTACTTTCACGCGGGCTAAACCGCTGGCACAAGCTAGTTTCTTGATAAATTAGTGTCAACAAATCATTTAACTTACAAAATCTAAGAAGACCATTTTCTATATCTTCTTTAAGCTGTTGATCCCCGCATTAACGCCGGCGTTCACGCGCCATTGTCTTACTATTGTGTCTCTAATTACGCACTCAAAAGGTTAAGTTTAATAATTGATTTTCTAAAATACTTAAGTCCCGTTACTGAAGTTATTGCTCGGCAAGCCGGTTTTTGACCACTAAACTGTTTTGCACTTAGCTTAATGAAGTGCAATAAATCTTAGCTAAGAAAGTCCTATATTTTCTAGAAGATCTATTGCTGACTTGTCGTAGACTAAAGTGAATTCAACGATCTATACCCCAGCTAGAGTATTGTAACCTACATACCACGGTGTTTCATGTATTTTTTTTTTAATTTTCGAGTTTCATTTAATTTTGCTCGAATTCTTGATACCACTCATGCACATCTTCTTATATATATAAAAGAAAGTCGTGTTAGTTACACTATTTATAACTCAAGAACGGCTGAACCGATTTGGCTGAAAGTTGGTGGGGAGGTACCTTAGAACCAGGAGACGGACATAGAATACTTTTTTTTTTGAGTATTTTAGAGTAGGGTACCTACAGTAGGGTAGAGTATTGTAGAGTAGGGTAGAGTAAGGTAGAGTTGGGTAGAGTAGGATATAGTAGTCAGTTGACGGGAGCGAAGCCGCGGGCAAAAGCTAGTTGTTCATATTTTTTTAATTGATATAAACCAGTGCTTGACTGCGATCCCACCTGATGATGACCTGATATCATATACCAAAAAATCACCATAATCGGTTAATATTTAGAGGTCAATACGTATGTCATCAGTGAAGATTAAAATTTTTAATATTATTATTTTTACAGAGGAGGGAAGTAAGTTTTACTAGACACAACAACACACTAGTAACACTTACTACCCTCCACTGTAAAAAATAATAATATTAAAAATTTAACCTACACTTATGACGTAGGTACGCTGTATGATTAAACGTTATTGGCGTTGTGCAACCTGTAAATATTAACCGATCATGGTGATTTTCACCAGGAGGAAAAGGTTCCTGGTGAAGGTTGTGGGAATCCGATGGATGCGAGATGCACAGGACCGTTCATTGTGGCGACATTTGGAGGAGGCCTATGTTTACCAGTGGACGTGTATCGGCTGAAATGATGATGATGATGGTGATTTTTGGTATAAAAACACTGTGCATGAGTGGTATTAAGAATTCGAGCAAAAGTCAAAAATAGAAAATTTAAAGAAAATTAAACACCCTATTACATCACTACATAGTATAAAACAAAGTCGCTTTTCGTGTCTGTCTGTCCCTATATATGCTTAGATCTTTAAAACTACGCAACGGATTTTGATGCGGTTTTTATTAATAAATAGAATGATTCAAGAGGAAGGTTTATGTATATAATGCATGCATAATAAAAAAGAGAAAAACTGATAATTTTAGATGTCTCTAATGTGATGTCGTAAATAAACAATTTTTTTTGTGCTTACATTGCAAACGCTGGCTGAACTCTACGAGATATATCAAAATAGTGTACTACAGTATTGTTCACCTTAAAAAGGTCTAGAAAAAAGTCCGCGACGGTATATGTCCATCTCTTAGGGATAACCCACAATAACCATTTTTTATCCTTTACTTTTTACGAAAAATAATGGCTTATTTACGAAACAATTTTAAGCAATACAGCATTAATCTTTATCCAATTAAGTACATTAAATAAAATGTGCATTTAATATAGATCAATATAGCCCTTTGCAGCGTGTAATTTAAATGAATACTTTCGAAGATATTACAGATTTAAAATGCAGGGAAATAGCGGTTGCGGTAAATAACTTGATTCTACGTTTGTTACCTCAGAACTCTGTCGTTTATGGACCGACTTGCAACATTTTTTTTTTCCTAATAGGATATGCTTTCAGGTTGGTCCTATTTTTTTCAAAATTCAGTTCTGATGATGGGATCCATAAGGAATCGAGGGAACTCCTCAAATATTCTAGGCAACTATATAATGATTTTAGTATTTTCATCGAGAACTTAAGCAATTACAGTCAAAAAGTAACATTTGATGAAGTGGAACTGATGAAAAAGACCAGAAATGGCCAACGGAACTTCACCCCTACATAAATATCACAATGAAGATAGTTAAGTAACTATGACAATGAATATAAATAAATGGTTCTGAATAGTTATGTTGAAAATGGTAGCATCAAAGTGATCTGATGATGTTGATGGAGCTGGAAGATACGCACTGGAACTTCGTAATTAATTAATGTAACCTAGCCATGTTTGGGCTTATTAGAATTGTCATCAGATGCACTTTGGCTATAAGGTACTATCGAACTGACTTGATAATGGGGCTGGGAAGTGGATAGGGACTTCATAATAAAATAATGTATCCTAGCAGTGTTTGGGTTAAATCGAATTCATGAGAAATAAGTACTCTGGCTATAAATGTATCACAACTAAAAAGTGTGAAATAAAAATTTTTTTACAAAAAAAAATAACCAACTTCACCACAAAAAACAAAATACTAAAACGATCAAAATAACTTTAATTTCGGAAGTCAGTGTTAAATAAGAAGCAGACAATACCAGAAACACTGACTTCCAAAATTAAAGTTATTTTACCTAAAAAGGAAAAAACGGAACCCTTATAGGATCACTTTGTTTTTAGTCGGTCTGTCTGTCAAGACCCTTTATCTCGGAAACGCATAGAGGTATCAAGTTGAAAATAAAACCATATACTCAGGTCTGATTGAGAGCAGTGGTGGCCGAGTGGTAACGGCCCCGACTTACGAGTTGTAGGTCGCGGGTTCAAACTCAGTCAGGCGCATTACTTTGTGTAATTTATTTCATCACCACTGCTCTCAAAACGGTGAAGGAAAACATCGTGAGGAAACCGGCATGTCCTAGAACCAAAAATTCGAAGACATGTGACATTCACCAATCCGCACTGGGCCCGCGTGGTGGATTACAGCCCATTCCCTCTCCTAGAGAGAGGAGGCCTGAGTCTCAGCAGTGGGAACATTAAAAGGCTGATTATGCTTATGCTACTCAGGTCTGCGGTCCCTTGAAGCTGTGAAAAAATCAAACTTCTGAGCTAACGAAAAAAAAAGATACATACGTTTATGTCGCAAAAAACGTATATTTCGACACTCTCAAGGGAATCAAAATTCATAGAGTACTTCCCGTTGACCTAGAATCCTGAAATTTGGCATGAAGCAAGGTCTAATAGCACAAATATAAGAAAAAATTTGAAAATTGTAAATTTGTAGTTACGTCACAAAAAAAAAACTTTTTTTGCGATTCGGAATAATCTTCGTAACTCAATTTTGGAATTGAACTGTTTTCATAGCACCCTCAGTGCGTGCCACTTGCCCACTTTTTATAATGAAGTTGGTTATTTTTTTTTAAAGTTTTTTCCTACAGAATTTGTTAATTCTTTGAACCCGTCTGGACTCCCTCCTCATAAAATGGTGTTGAAAATAGGTTATCCTGAATCCATCTAAACTTTGCAATGGCACGCGTTTGCTGGTAAAATCACTAAAAACTGTCATAATTGAGTGCACAATACTCACTGGATGTGGTACTGGAGATGTGTCTCCATGGAGTTTCTTGCACATTCTTCTTCATAATGTTTTTTTTTAGGTGGGAAAATCATCTAATGACAAATCCCGCTCTTAGGCGGAGCGCTAGATAGTTTCAGACTTTTACTGACTAAAAACCTACTCCTGTTCCTTCTTTGCGTTCCTCCCAGGGCCCCGGGATTCACTTTCAAACTACCCGTGGACCCAGTAGGTTTCGACCCTGCTGGGCTCCTCCGATTTGCTGACATCTCCCTGAGGTGCGCGTGGAACAATACGCGCCGTGGACGACTTGGGCTCGGTCCGGACGGTTACCGGACGGTCGCCGTCTGGAAGCCCGCGCCTACGGTGGCCGGAAATCCGCGTGGCGGTTGGGGCGTGAGGACCGTTGCCTCACGCGATCGGCCACCTCCTTTGCTAGCATTATGCTTCGCAGAAGGAGGCGACCGCCTGCCGCTCCTCCTCGCTCCGGACCATGACCTGTACCAAGACCCGGCGCGAGAGATCGCCACCGCCGATCGCCCCCACGAGGACACGGCGTTGCTCTGCCCAAGCGGGGCACACCTCCACCGTGTGCTCCATCGTGTCCTCCGGGCGGTCCCCACAGTGACAAGTAAAGATATCTTTTGCAATGACCAATAATAAATCGCAGGGTCAAACTTTCAACGTTGCGACGTTATTGATCGTTGAGTGTTTTTCACATGGTCAATGATATGTCGCTCTTTCAAGAGTAACCTCAAAAGAAAACATGTTTGTATTATCTAATGACAAAAAAAAAGCTGTGAACATTGTACATAAAGACATTCTGTAGTATAATTAGTACTGGCGACCCGCCCCTGCTTCGCACGGGTGCAATGCTGATCAAAACCGCATCAAAATCCGTTGCGTAGTTTTAAAGATCTTCTTCTTCTCAGTCGGTACACTCTTGCCAGTGTGGTCGTGGTCATCACTGTGAATCACGATGAGTGATCATCTTGGTAACACGGCGCAATTCATCGCGGACTGCAGCTTTCCGAGTACTTTCATAAACCGAGCACTTAGTTGCGCCTTGATCTGGTCTGTCCATCTCATTAGTGATCTACCACGTGGCCTGATGCCCTCAACTTTGCCCTGCTGCACTACGAGACGCTCTATGGAGTCATTACCATGACGAGATACATGGCCGAAGAAGTTCAAAATGCGCGACTGCACTGTGGATGATAGGCGCCGTCTGATCTAAGCGTACATCCCTATGTACGCTTAGATCAGACGGCGGGTTTGTCCCTACATACAGCGGGAAGCTACTTTGTTTTATACTATGAAGTGATCAGCATTGCACCCGTGCGAAGCCGGGGCGGGTCGCTAGTACTACATAATCATAACATAACTAGCTTTTGAAAACGGTTTTATCCGCTTATATATCGGTTATGGTGGACGCGAAGTTGAAGTAGAAAACAGATAAAAAGTAGCCTATGACCTACCTTAAGGTTCAAGCTTACTTTGTACCAAATTTTATCAAAATTCGTTCAGCAGTTTAACCGTGAAAGCGTTACAGACAGACAGAGTTAAAGTTAGGTAAAGATAGAAAAAAAGAAGGAAGAAAGGAAGGAAAGAAAGAAAGTAAGAAGAAAGGAAGGAAAGAAAGAAATAAATCATATTTATTTAGGACACAGAATGTACAAACACAAAGAACAAACAAGTATGTAAAAACTTAACTAAACAAAAATTAATAATACCATTGTCTGTCTCACGACTTCTCCCCAGGGAGACCCCTTTACAGTCTTCTCTAGAACTGAATTGTTTGAAAAAGTTACTATGACTCTAGAACGCAAAGGTCAACTGAAGGAACAAACATATTATTTGATGATATATCTCCGCAAAAAAGAATGTAACAATGTGCTACCAAATGTGCGTGCCCGTATTATTTGCCTACAATTAGGACAAATAACTGTTCAAGAGCAGTGGTGGCCGAGTAAGAGCAGTGGTGGCCGAGTGGTAACGGCCCCGACTTACGAGTTGTAGGTCGCGGGTTCAAACCCAGCCAGGCGCATTACTTTGTGTAATTTATTTCATCACCACTGCTCTCAAAACGGTGAAGGAAAACATCGTGAGGAAACCGGCATGTCCTAGAACTAAAAATTCGAAGACATGTAACATTCACCAATCCGCACTGGGCCCACATGGTGGATTACGGCCTATTCCCTCTTCTAGAGAGAGGAGGCCTGAGTCCCACCAGTGGGAACATTAAAGGGCTAATTATGCTATTTATATAAGCTATATCGTATTTTTCTAAAGGAATATAAGGGTGTTCACTATTCCGGTTACATGCTGTATTATTATAATATACTGAAGGAATGTAGGTGTAATGACTCCCTTAAAAAAATGCAGTTATTGCTTACAACATCACGGAAATGGCGTTCTTCCAAATCACCTGTTTCTTCAACCACTGTACTAACAAATGTCGCAAATATTGGGAACACCAAATTATAAGGCACTAGTGTTTAATAATACAGCTATTAGAATCAATCTATAATATTAAATATTACAGGTTATGGCGTACGATGTTATTTTGAAAGTGTCTAAATTATCTTCGAGGTGGTCTGTAAATGTATGTAATCAATAAATTGTTTGTGCTCTCATTTAAACTAATGATTGACGGCTTTTTAATAATCGATGATTCTGGTTTTTAGACCAAGTGTGCCGCAGCAAGAAATTAAAAAAAATATAACTGTTGATTTAATTGCATTGGAGGAATTGCCAAGTACGATCTTGTAACGACCTTTATGACGCCACATAGAAACTAATATTCAAAATTTTGCATATTGGTATCAGTACTCTCCATGCGATTAGAACATTTAGAACAGTTCTAAATCAACTGTCAGGCAGTTGGCCTGACCAGCGGCTAAAGAGGGCGAATCCTCCGACCAGACAGGTGGTCGGAAGATTCGCCCTCTTTAACGGAGGTTTGCGGGAATTTCGGCAAAACCTCGAAAATCTTTTTCCAATTACTTGTTATGTTTAAGTTATATAAATCTACATTCTACATAGTTTGCTAGAGCTCGTGGAGACGCGTCTTCCGACTCATAGAAAACCTGAAAATTGACAGAAGTCTATTTTCATTGTAAATCGATTTACTTTACATATGCATATGAACCGAAGAGCAGTGGTGGCCCTGTGGTAACGGACCCGACGTTTTTTTTCTTTCGGTGGGAAAATCTTCCAATGACATCCCCCGCCCTTGGGCGGAGTGGGAGGGTGTTTAAAAACCCACTCCTGTTCCTTTGTTGCCTTTCATACAGGGCCGAGTCTTCCTTTCAGAAGCAGATCCTTGGTCCCAGGACCCGACTTATGAGTGGTAGATCGCAGATTAAAACCCAGCCAGGCGGATAACTTTGTATAAGTAATTTATTTCATCATCACTGCTCTCAAAACGGTGAAGAAAAACATCGTGAGGAAACCGGCATGGCTTAGAATCAAAAATTCGAAGACATGTGATATCCACCAATCCACACTAGGCCAGCGTGGTAGATTACGGCCCATTCCCTCTCCTAGAGAGGAGACCTGAGTCCCAGCAGTGGGAACATTATAACTTTATAAGGCTGTTATGTTATGCATATAAACCTAGATTCTATAATTCAGTAGTCTGTTAGACCAATGAGCCGATATATCCCTGTGAAGTAGGTTAACGTGACGTTTACACATTGCTACGAGTGATCTTTAAATACGACGAGCATACACGACATAAAGGCGACGGGAGATATTGTAAACATTTAACCGTTCGCAGATTATTACTAGTACAATAATTGATCTTTATTGTCACTGGGAAATTATATCAAGAAACAAGAATCAAAGCATTTCAAATAGACCATTTACAGGCGCTTTTAAATTGTCAAGAAGTCAGTCAGTCAAAAAACAAAATGATGCTAATAATTGCACATTCCAAAGCGTAGATATCTATGCTATCACTTTCATCTCTATTTATATTTCATCCATACAGACAAACGACCGGGCAAGTTTCTGGCCGAGGCAAAAGCCAGCCAGTCTGGCATTGCCATATATAAGCAACATAACAATGCCGACAGTTTTTTGGACACACTTCTAGCCGACAGTGATGTGGTAGAATTTTTACGCCATATTTTAAGACTAGCAACTACTTATGGGGAATCGACTCGACCAGAGGTAATGGAGAATTTTGATAGGATTGTTACGAAAATATTAATGTGTATAGTAATTAAACGGAGTGATTTTATCATAGCTGCCGAACATGAAATATTCACAGCCGATTGATACAGTAGCGGAGTGATTGGCTGCGCATCCCGGGTTTGATTTCCGCAATGAATAAATATTTGATGGCCTATAAGTGAGTTTACATGTTGGTAAAATCATCTATGATACAGGCGTAATTCCTAGTACGGGAAAAATTAAAAAAATTGAGCAAGTGCGAGTCGGACTCGCGCGCTGAGCGTTCCGTACAAACTTACCTATGTAGAGAGTTCAATTCCTGATTGGAATCTCGCAGTCTTTTCCAAATGGCAAAAAAAAAACTTGTGACGTAACAACAAATTTTCTGTTTTTAGATTTATTCCTATAAATGTGTTATAAGACCTTGCTTTATGCAAAATTTTAGGATTCTGGGTCAACGGGAAGTAGGTACTTTAGAATTTTGGTTCCCATAAGTGTCGAAATATACGTTTTTTGCGATATAAACGGCCATAACTTTTTTTCTGTTAACTTAGAAGTTTTATTTTTTCACAGCTTCAAGGGACCGCAGACCTAAGTATATGGTTTTAATTTCAACTCGATACTTCCACTCGTTCCCGAGATAAAGGGTCTTGACAGACAGACAGACGGACGGACAACAAAGTGATCCTATAAGCGTTCCGTTTTTTCCTTTCGAGGTACGCAGCCCTAAAAATAACATAAACATCATTGGTACCTCTCATAATTGTTTTAGAAGCAGATGCTTCTGCTCAGTCTGTCTCAAATTTTACATTGGCATACATTCCAAATTTGTTTTAAAGATTTGTATTACACCGGAAAACCCCCTGGTGTTTAGTGTCATTCTAGCTAGTTCCCATTTTCTATCAGGTCATCAGATGGCCAATTCCGGCTTGTTCTGGTAACTCATTAAAAAGTATCCAGCTGTGAGATTCGCCGTCAGATATTATCTGCTTCACCTTGATTTTCTTATTCCCACGATAAGCTAGCACGGTGACGATGACCTCTCGCGGCCTTGGTTCAGGCCATGGTCTGGTGCGAGAGGGAATGGGATGTGGTCGCTTCCGCGTGCGTAGCAGAAATGATAGCGAAGGAGATGGCCACAAACGTGAGGGAACGGATATCCTCACGCCCCAACCACAGGAAACGCAGGGAGTCGTAGGACAATCTCCGGCGGACAACGAGTAATGGGTAGCTCGCCGTCCGACCGTCCAGTAAGGACCAAGCTCGAGTAAAGAAAGAAACAAAAAAAAGAAAGAAAGAAAAAACGTTTATAAACGTTTTTCGAGTAGTCAACGGCGCGTAGTGTTCCACTCGCTCTTCAGACAGATGTCAACAAAACCGTTGGGGCCCAGTAGGGCAGATGCCCGTGAAGGACACAGGTGGTTTTAGTCAGTAAAGTATGACACGCCCTCTTGCTCCATCCCAGTGCGGGAGAAGTCATTCGATGATTTCTCACTTAAAAAAAACGATAAGAGAGCTGTTTCTTTCAATGTGCTAGTTTTAGAATCTTTTACAGATCAAATTGTTAGGACAAAAACAAATACCGATCTCTTATTCTGTCTAAAGAAACTCACCATCAAAACTATATCCATCTCTCTCTTCCTCAGATCCTGGCAGCTCTCGCCGTCTCCCTCGGGCCGTTCGCAGCAGGTCTTAGCAAGGGCTACATGTCACCAGCAATAGCGTCGATGCAAGACTCCAGGACTCATGGAGCTGGAGGGTTCACAGTTAGTGATCAGCAAGCCAGTTGGATTGCCAGCCTTAGTTTATTAGGTAAGTGCTCATTGTAATATTGTAATAAGTCGATCTCCAAGTCCTAGATTACATGGATGTACTCTAGAAATGGAGAAGAGAAACATGTATTCTCTTCACCACACTTGGTTGCAGGTGCAAAAAAAAGAAAAGTTTATTAAGAAAACAAAGGCACAGATGTATTTATGTCGTGGTCAGATCTTAAAAATTGATCATTTCATGAAATGGCCAAGCAAAACTGGCCAGATCGTTTTTAACGTTAAAGTTTCATGATATTTCAATCTTCGTTTGGCCTACTTTCTTTAGACTTTTTATTATTATTGAAATCCTACATCAATGATAATAGCCAAACGGGGATTGATATATCATCAAATGTTAACGTTTAAACGAGATCTGGCCAGTTTTAGTTGGCCTTATCATGAAGTGATCAGTTCTAAGATCTGGCTACGAGATATATATTTATAAAATAAACATACACATATATTTAATATAATATATACCTATACATATACATATAATATATTTCTTGTGTCCATGTGTTGGTTACCTAACTCCTAAATGGTTTGACAGATTTGGTGTCTTTTTTTATATATTATATTTGAATGGGTGCTTGGACAGTTTGAAAATACAATTGAACCCGGCAGGTGGCGCTACAGTCGGGTTCTCAATATTTTTCTGAGGAAAAGCCGTTTTTCAGATAGGAAAACGTCTGTCGGATGCGCTAGTGTTTATGTAAAGTAAAAGCCCATTGCGCGCCGATTCTACATACGTTTGTACAACTTGAATGACCTTGAAAAACGCTTAATCGTCGTACTGTACACAAGGATGTACGAAATTAATCCGGCCAAAAATTTTGGTCCCTATATCTTCGTTTTTCCAGAAAAAAAAAACCAAAAAGATTTTTTTTCTTTTTTTTTTGGTGTTTTTACTTAAAAACTCGCCATTACGTACCTTTATTAGATACGCAAAGTCAAAGTCAAATGTTTTTATTTCACATAGGCCTACATGGGCACTTATAAAACGGAATGTTAATACGCGTATACGCGCGAAAGGTTAACGCGATAATTGTTTTAAAATCTATTCGCAAGATTTACCCTAAACTGACATACGTACAAACATTGCAAGATGATAATCTATATCAGTCTTTTGTCAAGGCATGTCTCGTTAGTCTTATCTTGAGATACTTTTTGGCAAAGTACGTCAAGAAACGAGCTTATCAACCATATCCCACGCAAGTTTAAGGACCTAATTAGGGTTAATGATATCCTGATGGTCATGGATTGCATAAGGTTACTGCGTCGGAGACAAAAACCAGTGACGTCATCATCATATCGGTTGAAACGTCAACCGAAGATAACGCTTTTAATTACCGATGACTACGTGGTAAAAGGCATAATGCCAGTAGACAGTAACTGTAAGGCCGCGTTTCCACTATGTCGTAACGGTTAATTTATCGTCGGACGACTATCGTCTCCAGCTGTTCCTATTATAACAACTGATTGCCGTGGTTTCGACAGATAGTCGCAACAACGACACATGAATTGCCGTCATGGTTTAATTGCGACAAATTTTTAACATTTTTCGACTGTCGTGTTAGCCGTTTCCACTGTCATGACAATCTAATGTTACCGCAATAAAAATCGTACCTCCATTTAAATATATAAGCTACGACACTTATAACTACACGATTATCTGTCGTCACGACAAACTGGGAACGCGGCCTAAGGCATTGTTCAGACAAAACGTATTGTTAGCCGCTGACTGTGAGCGCGCGTTACGCAGTTAGTGCTTTACCATAAATATTAACTTCTCATTCACACCAAACCGATTATACGCTTTACGTAGTGTGTGCACTGGTGCGTTGTTGCTGACCTTCGGTGGCCGATTATTGTACTAAGCGTTGCCGAATGTAACAGCGTATTAGATTGAAGCACCAGGCTACTCTTTTGTTCACACAAGTAACGCATTTGAGAGACCGGATCAGACTGAGTCCCTGTCACACTGGGGCTGACAGTGAGCATACTCATATTCGGCGACGCACAATACGTTTGGTGTGAACGATGGCTATTAGCGATGCAGAATTTTGATAGTTAGTATTGAGCGTCAAATATTGTACATAAATAAACACAAGTGATTATCCAATGTCGTTTGCTGGACGACCACCAATTTTTTCAATAAATAAAGAAACACAACTGTAGTCAGAATTTTTAAGCAGCCATATTACAATGCCAGCTGACACAGTATAGCGCAAGCAAGTTTTTCGAAGAAAAAGCTATTAAAAAGTACAATAATGTACCATTCTCTACGCCACCAGCTCGGTACAGGCACGACCAGCGTTGATTCGGACACAGTGTCCAAATCGAAACATTTTTATTTCAATATTTTTTTTCACTGACGATTCGGACACACACTGTTTAGTACAGTCAGATAAAAAAGTCTTAAAATATAATATAAAGAAATTTATTACCCGAAGTTGCCGCCTTAAATCCAGCCTAAAATAGTTTTGGTAACGCTTTTTTTCCCCATAAAATAGGAGTTAAAGTATGAAATTGCCGTTTTTTTAAATTGGTTGCTTTGAAATGTCGTGTAATCTTTGGATTGACTTGGAATTATAAGTTCAAATAAACTTTATATTAAAGGTACGTTATTCTTTTTCCGAAATAAGGTATTTATTGGATTCTTTGTGTTTTGTATTTTCTGTAATATCTTAATGCTTCAATAAATTTGGTGGTGACAGAATCGTCAGTGAAAAAATATTGAAAATAAGATGTGTCGATTCGGACACTGTGTCCGAACATATTGTGTCCGATTCGTCAGTAACTCCGACCAGCAATCGACGTGTTTTTTCATTCACTCCTGAGATTACCATTGTGTGGTTTAAACCTTTTTGTAAGCGTTGTAATGTAAGGTACTAATAAGATTTTGTTTACGAATGTACTGCGATTGAGTCGCGCTTGATATGTGAAGCAAAATAATGGGGTATAAGGACTTTTATGAAGCAACTAACTTCTACCTGTGGCTTCGTCTACGTGAAAGCCAAGGAAACGTACTTCCAGGATAAATGGGCACGCCATAATTATGGCGGTAAGTCCCCTCTTTGAGGAGTGGCTGGAAAGGTAACACGGCGTCCTTACCTTCCGCATGACGCAGGTCCTCACCGGACATGGTAAGTTCGGGAGGTAGTCCGCCGTCCGGCCGTCCGGTAATTAACAGGACTGAGCCCAGTCGTCAACAGTAGCGCGTAGATTCATGCATCACAAAGGTACAAATTACCTAAATGTAACCGCCATCATAGGCTTTTTGTCAAACGCAAGCATTAAAAATGTCAGAAAACCAAATAGTGTTGACGGATTACTTAAAACAACCAACAGCAAAGTGCGCAAATGTTTATATTTGTACGTTTACCACAAGATCCGTTTTTCTATTTGACCCCGTAAAGAAAACTTAACGCTAAAGCCTTCCATCTATTTGCCCGAACATTCTTAGTTTGTAAAAGCTTGCAAACGTTCATGAATAAAGTTTAGCCGTTTCCGAGTTTGTACATCGCAAACAAACGGACGTACATTTTAGTAATAATTGTTTAAGTGTTCCACAAACAAGGAAATGTATTGTACCTAATGTATTTGTTCCTTATTAAATTTAGTGTTAAGTAAATTAGGTGGTTAGTTACTAGAACAATATATTTTAAACATTTTATTATTATATATATTATATACATCTTAACTATTAAATATTATAACTGAATAGGTATTTAAACAAACTGAAAATAATAATTTGTACAAACCGGTAGAAAAAGAACTCATAGGTCATCAAAAAATTCGTCCTCATCGATGTCAATGGGAAAAGTGCCCAGAACGCTGGCAGCATTGCCACGCTGGATGGCAATGTTGATTTGTTGACCGGAGAAAAGCCCAGCCCTCTGATCACGCGATGAGTCGACCAGTTTGTTTGCTGATATCCCGAACGACTCGAAGAGCGCTCGGACCCCATGGCCCTAATCTTTCAACCCGAAACGGTTCAAAAATATAACTTCCGATGAGGTTATTATATTTACGCCGTTTGAGGTTTTCTGCACCTGCAGCAGCCGCCCCAGCATAACCTGCCATACTCAGAAGATGGAATGGCGGGCGTCGACACATGTTGCATCCCACACCAAAGGCCTATCTAATTTCCAAGGCATTATAGTCGTCATAAATTTTAAATGAATTGAAGTTGATAAATATTTTTTTTTAAGTTGCGAAATCATCCAATGATCACATGTAAGACTATTACTGACTATAACTTCATCTGTGTTCCTTGCGTTTCAGGAGCCCGGGCTTCTCTTCCCCACAACCCATGGCCCCAGTAGGCTTCGACCCTGCGGCCCTTTTTTTTTGTTTATTGTAAAATCATCCAATGCCATCCCCCGCTTTTGGGCGGAGCGAGTGGGCATGTCAGACTTTTACTGACTAAAAACCCACTCCTGTTCCTTCGTTGCCTTTCATACCAAGGCCGAGTCTTCCTTTCAGAAGCAGACCCTTGGCTCCAGTAGGCTTCAACCCTGCTGAGCCTCTACGGATTACTGATATATCCTTGAGGCGCGCGTGGAACAGTATGCGTCGTCGAGGACTTGGGCTTGGTCCAGACGGTTACCGGACAGTCGGACGGCGAGCTACCCATTGCTCGCCATCCGTAAGCAAGCCCACGAAATAATTAGAGGTGAATTTTTGAGACGGGGCAGTAATGACAAGCTTTTGTTTGTACAAAAGCTTATAAAATAAATCATCATCATCATTTCAGCCGATAGACGTCCACTGCTGGACATAGGCCTCCCCCAAATGTCGCCACAATGAACGGTCCTGTGCGTCTCGCATCCATCGGATAAAATACATGCTTCTATTAAATTATAATAATATATTGTAAGTAGCATTTAACCTAACAGGACCATCTTTGAAGTGAACGTACCCTAGTTTTAACCGAATACTTCCTTGTCCATAACAAATCGTGTAAAATTTGATGGACCGTAGTTAAAACTGTTTCATGGGCTACTACTATGTATTAATGGCTGACTTTTATATCTCTATGGCCATACGGCCTGAGGGGTAAACACATTTGTGGTCTATCCATATGTAGGGTAATTATTTTCTGAGAAGATTCGCTGTTGGTTGAAAAGAGCAATGCGAATGCTACTTATATAATAATCTATATATATAAAAGCGAAATACCACTCACTGATTAATCACGAAATCTCAGAAACTATAACAACTACAAACTTAAAATTTGGCAGGTAGGTTCCTTAAAGGGTGTAGACAACCGATAAGAACGGATTTTTCGAAATTCACCTTGGCCCCAGTAGGCTTCGACCCAACTCTCAGATCGTGGGGTCCGAAAAACAAGTTGTACCTATTGTTAGACTAAAAGTCGATGAGTGAGCGCATCCCTACGTCACCGCGTCCCATCGCCCCGCACTAGCATCTTTGACAACCCGGACACAGAGATTTGCACGCCGTTTTCGTAACGTTGTACTTTTTTCAATTAGAAGTAATAATTAAAAGTAATTAGATAAAACTGCATTTATCATTATCACTATAAAGATCTATTGAAACGTCTAGTTGACACTTCACGTGTCCAAGGGCTGGGTTTTACCTCGGGTAAAGGATAAGCATTGCCATACAGCGTGGCAATGCCGCCAATCTTAATGCGGGCACATTACCGATGTGGAAGAGTTTTTTGACGCCATATTTTAGTTTGATTTGAGTTATTTGTAATTAGTGTATGGTTTTTTTTTTGTTTTACTCTAATTATGGCAGTGGGCAGGGCACATTGCTCGCAGAACAGATGGTCGATGGGGACGAAGGGTTCTAGAATGACGACCACGTACCGGAAGACGCTGCGTTGGAAGGCCTCCCACAAGGGGGACCGATGACCTGGTGAGGGTCGCGGGAATCCGATGGATGGGAGACGCACAGGACCGGTCATTATGGCGACATTTGGGGGAGGTCTATGTCCAACAGCGGACGTCTTTTGGCTGAAATGATGATGATGATGACTGTAATTATAGTCAGTTAAGTATTTTTTAAGAGTTAGTAACTTAACCTAAACAACAAAACCACATATAAAAGACGAACACATTATGAACGACAAGGTTGCCCATAACACTCACAAAATGTCACAAAATTGGGGAACGTCAAAAAAAAAAATCACAAAATTCTCGTGTTGGGCTGTTTGTTATCCAACTCCTCCAAAACGGCTTGATCGATTTTTTTGAAATTTTTGGGGTATGTTTGGCAGGTCTGAGAATAGGTCGCAGGCTGTTTTTTAACCCTCCTAAGTCCACCCCTAATTTATTTCTTTGATAATTTATATGGCAGAACAACGTTTGGTCAGCTAGTTACTATGTAAATTTTAATGGAAAATCGTATGGACAAAATAAAAACCGGGCAAGTGCGAGTCGGACTCGCGCACTGAGGGTTCCATACAAACTTACCTATGAAACAGTTCAATTCCCGAATTGAGTTAAGAAGATTTCTCCGAATCGAAAAAAAGTTTTTATTTTGTGACGTAACTACAAATTTACAGTTTTCAGATTTATTCCTATATCTATGCTTTATGCCAAATTTCAGGATTCTGGGTCAACGGGAAGTACTCCTATGTATTTTGATTCCTTTGAGAGTGTTGAAATTTACGTTTTTAGCGACATAAACGGCCGGGTCTTTTTTACCGTTAACTTAGAAGTTTGATTTTTTCACAGCTTCAAGGGACCGCAGACTTGAGTATACGGTTTTGATTTCAACTCGATTTCCCCACGCGTTTCTGAGATAAAGGGTTAACAGACAGACAGACAGACAGACGGATGGACCACAAAGTGATCCTAAAAGGGTTTCGTTTTTTCCTTTTGATAACCTAACCGTAACCCTAAAAATGAAAAAACACACTTACAAACAATCAGCCTTTATAACATTCAGGTACAGGAAGTATAAGTAGTACAAGGAGATAGAAGTATAAGTAATACATTTCATACTTCCATTTCCTTCTACACTTATGTAATATCGGGAAGAAACCGATGACCCATATTTCACCGGAAACTCAGAAGCCGTTACAGTACAAAACAATAAAATCGCCATTAATTCTGACCCGTTTCTACCACTTCCCTACATTTTAGTGCTGGGTAACATTATTGATCACAATTTTCGTTGACAGCTTGACAGTGGCAACGAACTCGGCAATCAATGTTCATTGGGATCAAGTGTCCGGCTGAGATTTGGTGGCACTTAAACTTATGTAAAACTTCTCTCTCTGTCTCTTTGTCCTCTCCTTTTCCCATTATTTGGGGTCGGGTCTCCTCACAAATCGGCGCCAGGATATTATTTAATCCTGGGTTGTCAAATGGGCTAACTTGAGGTCTCTCTCTATTCTAGACCACCAGGTGTATGGTGGGCTACCTCTGCCTTTCTTTTGTTCTGACAGGTTTGTCCAATTTTTATGATATGAACCTCGCTTCTCCTGCTAACATGTCCATACCATCTGAGCCGGTTTTCGGTAAGCTATCGGTGATTGGCGCGATTTTAAAGCTGCCCCTGATATATTTTTATGTGAAAACTTATGTAATACTTAGTACAGATACCGGCATGGATCTTGAGCGCTGACTTCCACTTGCGCAGAAGTGAAATATCGGGTCTCTTTAGTGGTATGAAGTGAGACGCGGGGGCGGGGAGTGCAATCCTTGTACAGTGATTGGTTCGCCTATGTGTACAATGCACAAAACGATCCCCACTCTTCCACCGAGCGCTCAAGATTCGTGCCGGTATGTGTAAAGTATAAAACAGTATATTTAGACCTGTATAGAGAAAGAATTCGCATTACTTTAGATTCACACACTCATGTGGGCTGACCGGACCGAACCCGAGTCGTTGACGGTGCGCCTCAAAGAGATGTCAGCAAAACCCAGCAGGGCCGAAGCCTACTGGGGCCATAGGTTGACTTCTAAAAGGGAAACCTATCCTGGAATGCAAAGGGCAACTAAAGAAACATAGACCAGGTGTGGTTTTAGACAGTAAAAGTTTGATTGAAGAAGATTGGAGCAGTGGTGGCCGAGTGGTAACGGCCCCGACTTACGAGTTGTAGATCGCGGGTTCAAACCCAGCCAGGCGCATTATTTTGTGTTATTTATTTCATCACCACTGCTCTCAAAACGGTGAAGGAAAACATCGCGAGGAAACGGCATGTCCTAGAACCAAAAATTCGAAGACATGTGACATTCATCAACCCGCACTGTGCCTGCGTGGTGGATTACGGCCCATTCCTTCTCCTAGAGAGGAGGCCTGAGTCCCAACAGTGGGAACATTATAAGGCCGACTATGCTATGCTATGCTATACGCCCTCCCGCTACTCCCTAGAGCAAGATAAGTCAGGGTCAAGAATAAATACAAGAAAATAATAATAAAAAAATTTGACTGAGTTTTCTATGATCGCTAGTCAGGTGGAGCTATTCCTTCTGTTCTGAACCATAAAGTGTCAATATAAATTGGGTACTACATACGTAAGAAGGATATAAGACACTTGACGGGTCAAACAAATTTACACGATACATCAAAACTGACGGGTCGATTTGCAAGCGATTACTGTGATCCGAACCCCGTATAGTTTGTGTGGTCGCTATTGTTACATAAGCAATGCCCCATGGTAACGGCCCCAACGAGTTGTCGATCATGGATTTGAACCTAGCCAGGCGTATTACGCTCTTGTGACAACTTTTTGAATTTAGACGTCTAATTTAAATATGTTTCAAATTGAAAGAAAGAAAGAAAGAAAAATATTTTATTTGGCACACATGGATACACACACTGTAAAAACAAAATTTAAGATAACTAAGAAAAAAAAAAACACTGACACATGTGTGTCTCACGGCTGCGCCAAATAGGTCCAGCGGGGCTATTGTGTAACTCTGTTGACAGTTCAAGTGATGATCACTTGTTAACAATGTGCATCATTGAACTGTCAAACAGCTAGTTTCGTATTGCCTATCTTCAGTGACCAACTGCAGTGACGTCATTAGTCACTGGTGCCTTTGATAGCCACCGTAACACGTTTTGACAGATGTTATTGTATCAATACTTTAAAAATTGCGATTGTGTAAGCTTTTGAAGCTGTATAATAGTCGATAAAATTTTAGAGTGGTCACAATAGGCACCGTAAATTTTTATAATTCACCACATTTCCACCGTAGTTTGTTAGTCACTTGTGTGATACGTAATACCAATTTTATAAAATTGTCAGTTGACAACTAAGTTCAGTGTGCAACGAATGCCAGTTGTCAACTGTTATTGAAAAAGTTAGCCAATAGCCCCCCAGTTCAGCAAATGCCAGACAACTACATGGTAGTTGCACACTTAATTTTATAAATAAATTAATACGCACACTTCCACCGTAAGTTCCACCGTGTAATAACAAAAACGAAAAAAAAAAAAATGTTACGAATTACCGCTGTTTTATTAAAAGTTAAAATATTTTATTAAAATTGTATTGTTGGTTACATTTTAGTGCATACGAATGGAATGAATGGACGAAGATCGATTAATTGAGTGACAGATTACTTATAATTATGTGGAGTAAAGCAGAAGACATCATGGTCGCGTGTGCGAGAGAGAGACAACTAGCCTGTGATGCGCCGTGTACCATTTGTAACGCACTTGACATAGTGATGCGAATGCGATACAGGTTAATTTATTGTAATAGTAATGGCTTTAATTTAGCTTTTTTATCGGGACATTTAGCGTCCCGATCAGGTAAAATCGGGACGCGTCCCCATACCACTAAAAATCGGGACGCCTGGCAACACTAGGCTCGACCCACGGATTGAAAAACACTGCTCTACGGCTAACTATACATATAAATATTTCACTAGTATAACGCTTGGTGATCAAAATATCTATCAGTGATTTCTGCAACATTATTCGTACCTCACTGTAACAATTAATTTACGCAATCAAAATCAGCTGCTACACTTTGGCCCCATTCCCAGAAATACGAGCAAACATATTATGACATAATTTTTACGAGTCAATAACCTCCCATTTTGCCAATATTTGTTACCAACGTGCCAACCCTCCAACTCACACACCCCACTTATACCTACGCACACATTTTTACTTATATATAAACGTACGTACATTTGCTGTGTATTCCATTCGTACTCGTACATGCGTTCGCGAAACACTGTTTTCATAATAAATCAGTTGCTGTGCGTTAAATCATGGTGAACACAAACACAGAACACATTTCAGCCAACAATTACGTTGTCCGCACCTAATATTTAAAGTTGAACAGTTAATGTACAGTCAGGTAACAAAATACTAGCTCTAGAGACGGGCAACAGTGACATAAGTATCGATTCGAAGAAGGATACAGATTAGAAAATCGAGTTGCTGACGATTTGGACACAGTGTTCGAATTGGCACATTTTTATTTCAATATTTTTTTTCACTGACGATTCGGACACACTCTGTTTAGTATGGTCAAATAAAAAGTTTTAAAATATAATATCGTACCCTTATTGCAAAAACCAACTATCTGCAATTTTTACCCAAATTAAAGTTAAATCCATTCCATCCATTCGTCTCATCAAGATGAATCTATAGATAAAAGCGGTTATTAGCTACGACACTTATTTACAAAGATAGCTTCGGCGAAAAGTAAATAACCTACAAATTTGATTGAATATAATAGTAATAATACAAAAATGTTGGTGCATTTAGTTGGTTTTTTCAATAAGGGTACGATATATAAGGAAAAAAGCGTTACCAAAATTATTTTAGGGTAGTTTTAAGGTGGCAAGTTTTAGTGATGAGTTTTAGTAAGATAAAATGGGTTTGTGGACGTGTATATTTTAAAACATTTTATCTGACCGTACTAAACAGTATCAATAAATTTGGTAGTGTCCGATTCGTCAGTGAAAATATATTGATAAAAAATGTGTCGATTCAGACACTGTGTCCGAATCGTCAGCATCTCAGAAAATCGATTACCTAGGGAGAGGAATGTGATTCAATTAGATGTGTGATTGTCTTTAGAATTGAAATGTTAGAAGACAGTTGTTTGAGGAAGACGATCAAAATAAGCATCAATTGCAATGATTACTACTTACTTGATTGTTAGATTGCAATCTGAATTGATGCAATGATCGATTTAACGATCCTAAAGTTCACAAAGCGACATCTGATTGATATGAACTCACCTAATCGATTACGAAATCAATACTCGGTCGGGATCGATTTCAATTAGCGTCCCTATCTCTAGCTGGGCCGGAGTAAATAGCAATAAATTGGCAGCGTAAGATAAATAAACGGGCATTTCGCTATCCGTGTACCGGACTGTTTGAGAGATACGCTTTACACCCAGTCTGTTTAGTGTTACCAGGTAAGAAACGGTTTTTGAAAGTCAAAATCTAATTTTATTCGCTGACCACTCTATTAGATTCTCAGAACGTATTTTTTCCGTTGCTTTACTGTGTTATTTGAAAATCTGGAAGGAAAAGAGTTTTATTTTAGCGTGTGGGTGCGTAAGTAGTCGGCTAATAATTGAAATTGCCTGCTAACGTTGGATCTGTTCAAAGGAACTGTTTTTTGATGCACTAAAATCAATCAAGAACGTTTTATTGGCACCGCAATTATTGACGGCTTACGTCTCTCTTGAAGAGGAGGCCTCATAATTGTGAACAAAAACACAAATTTAAATCAATTTTCTTGATGTTTTATAAACACAACCTGTGTCCGATCCATAGAAATCTATGGTCCGATCTCATCATATACTCCAAAAAATTTTTGCCAATAAACAACACCCTATTCTCGACTGCCTAACAAAAGTTCTCACGATAATTTTTGTGCGCAACTGTACTTTCATAACGTTGCCAGTAATTGACGCTGTGATCGCGCAACGATTTGTCACGTCCACATAAACCATAGCTATCGGCACCGAGTACTGGCGAGCGCACAAATAATATTACGAAAGCCGATATAGACGGTCAACTTGCGATCGCCTCTTGTTGTTAGCAACGGCCAGTTTCCTTGGTTATGACGGAAGTGGGCGACTGTCAGACAGACGAGGCAACTTTCCTTCATCATCATCAACATTTCAACCAAAAGTACTCCACTACTAGACATGGGCCTCTCCCAAGCGTCGCCATGTCACCCTGTCAAATGTATCTTGCCATAACTGTAAAAAAAGTAAATGAAGCTGGCTACTATTTCATTTGCGTTAACGAGTGATTTATTTGCGCATATACTTAAGGTTTTGTTCAGACTCACCACAGTATACCAACAAAAATGTTTCCGGGCAGTACCTTGGGTGAATTATATCGATGTTCCTCGTCAAAGAGTCGGTTGGAACTTGCATAAAAAACCGCTAGTTGCAGAATCAAAACATTTTGCGTCTGATCAGCCACATTTTTGTTGCTTATGGTCGAGTTTGTGGCTCGTCTAAACAGACACTTATGTCGAACAGTGCAGTTACAGGGTCCATAACGGTGAACGGTGTTAATATCTGTAATCCAGGTGGTCTGAATAAATACATACTATTGTGATAATGTACACTATTGTTGCGCACTTGAGTGGGAGAAAAATTATGTATCGAAGTTCCGTTTAGTTCTAAGAATCTTAATATACAAGAGAAATATAGACACTATTGATAGACTCAGGTATCGGGAACTACGAGTACATCCAGTACCGTAAATAGGGCAGTGCCATCGCTGCTCAGGCACAGAGCGCAAGCCAAAGAGGCAAGCAGAAGAAAGGGTGCTAGGAAGATATTATCAAACCAGGGCCTAGTTTTGGATCAGGCTATACGTAGTTGGTAGCTTACACATAATACCTATTATTTATCGTGTATATTTCATGGCCAGATCATAGAATTGATTAATTCATGATATGGCCAACTAAAACTGGCCAGATCGTTGAAACCTTAACATTTGATGTTGGCCATAACAGAGATAGTATCAGACTTTTACTGACTAAAAACCCACTCCTGTTCCTTCGTTGCCTTCGTCCCAGGGCCCCGGGTTTCGTTTTCACACTACCCATGGCCCCAGTAGGCTTCGACCCTGCTGGGCACCTACGATTTGCTGACATCTCCCTGAGGCGCGCGTGGAACAATACGCGCCGTCGACGACTTGGGCTCGGTCCGGACGGTTACCGGACGGTCGGACGGCGAGCCACCCATTGCTCGCCGTCCACAAGCCCGCGCCTACGGTGGCCGGAAATCGGGATCGGAATCCCGGCGGCGGTAAGTGCGTGAGGACCGTTGCCTCACGCGATCGGCCGCCTCCTTTGCTAGCATTACTGCTTCGCAGAACGACACGGCGTTGCTCTGCCCAAGCGGGGCACACCTCCACCGTGTCCTCCAGGTGGTCCACACAGTGGTGACACCCGGGCGTGACAATAAAAGGTCTAAAGAAAGTAGGCCTAACGAGGATTTACATATCATCTAACTTTAACGTTTAAAACGATCTGGCCAGTTTTACTTGGCCATTTCATGAGGTGATCAATTTCTATGATCAGGCGACGACATATATAATACTTCTACGGTTGTAGACGTGCCCTAACAGGGTTGCTGATTCTGTAGATGCTCAGGGCTTCAGCACCCACAAGAAGAAAATAGTGGGTGGTAGTGGTAGGGGCGTTTGAAGCGTCACATCACGCGTATGTTAATAACAACACAAAACTAACTTATGTCTAAGCACCTCATCACTTACAGAAAAGTACAGAATGCACTACATTATGCGCATATTAATTATAATAAATAATAATAATAATATAAATAATAATATATTTATTCAGAGATAAAATTTGGTAAAATAGTAACATAAAATCTTAGGAATAATTACAAAGGTATAACTATGTTAAATGCCTGTACTAGGATAAACCTGTATCACAGGCGGTAGAAGCTCTTACACTATGGTTTTTTAGGACAATAAAATTCATAAAAATATTTAACATTCAGTCTCTAAATAGGGAACCAATTGCAACTAGTAATACATACATAGTTAGATAAAATTTAATGGCACTAACTTAGAACTTTTCTCTTTATTGAGCTTGTTTTTTATTCGCTCCGGGTAAGATTAAAACCTTTTTTTAAATGGGACAATTATCCTAGCTCACACCGGGATCATCATCATTATCATCATTTAAGCCGAAAGACGTCCACTGATGACGTAGGCCATCCCCAAGTGTCGCCATAATGAACGGTCCTGTGCGTCTCGCATCCATCGGATTCCTGCAACCCTTACCAGGTCATCGGTCCACCTTGTAGGAGGTCTTCCAACGCTACGTCTTCCGGTACGTGGTCGCCATTCCAGAACCTTTCGGCCCCAACGGCCATCCGTTCGTCAAGCAATGTGCCCTGTCCATTGCCACTTAAGTTTGGTGCTTCTTCGTGCTATGTCGGTAACCTTGGTTCTCCTGCGGATATCCTCATTCCTGATTCGATCACGCAAGGAAACTCCGAGCATAGCCCTTTCCATTGCCCTTTGGGTGATTTTAAGTCTTCTGATGAGGCCCATTGTAAGCGACCACGTTTCAGAGCCATATGTCAGCACTGGCAACACGCAGTGGTCATAGACACATTACACCAAAAAAAAAAATACCGAATATAAAATTACTAGACTTCAATGATACACAACACAAAATTAGTGTACTTTTGAAACTGAAATTGCTAATCAATTATTAATCGTAAACCGCTAATCAAATATCGAGGTATCCCCATTGCATTTGTAATTAATCCGGCGTTATACTAATCAATTGAATTAATTGAATTAATCAATTCAATTAAATAAATCAATTCACCTGCTGTAGAGATAATACCCAAACTGGTTCGATGCTAATTGATATGCAGACGAATACAGGTGTTAAAGGCATAACAATTTTGATTTTAACACCTTTTTATAGTCTTTATATTGCTATTTGGGTTTAAAAACCGGTCAAGCGCAGTTCGAATGTTAAATTTTCCATGCTTTTTAGTACCATAAAATAAAGTATGTTAAAAATATGTATATTATGATATCTTCTGCAAGCTGTTTCGTCCGTTTCAAAGCATAAAATTAAAAGTTTTCTTGTGCTATTTCAAGACTTGGTCTACCCGTGTGCCGAAACCCATCCAAATCCGTTCACCCATTTGAGGGTGAAGGAGTAACAAAAATACAAACACATATCTGCAAACTTTCGCCTATATAAAATTAGTGTGATGTAACCTGGGATTCTTTAAGTCAAGAGTGAATAGGTTAGGCGTCTAACTTCTGAAAGGGAAACCCTTGGTCCTGGAACGCAAGTGCAAAGAAGGAACATAGGTGTGGTTTTAGTCAGTAAAAGTCTGACACGTCCTCGCGCTCCGTCCTTAAGCGGGAGAAGTCATTAGATGATTTCCCACCTCAAAACAAAAAAAAAGTTGATCACATTATCGCTTACTATCAGGTAAGATAGTGGCCTTCGGTAGGGAACTCCACTCATTAGCTGTACACACAAAGAATGTGTCTTTTCCTGTAAAATCTGTTAACGTATCCGAAAATTCAGTTCCACGCTACTAAAAAAACCCCAAATAAAATTCACAGTCCCTTAAGCGATGGTCTTCGTACCATTCTTATCTAAAACCATTCAATACATCGTATCCCCGGCTGAGGCCCAAGGCCGAGATATTTTAGCGCCAATGTATACAGAACCGAGTTCCGTCGATATCTTTCCGTATATCTCTGCGACAAGAGGGTTTAGATATGGGGTAATGGGCTTATGTTGATCCTTTGAAACATGGATTGATAGCCTTTGTCTGTTACGTGCTAGTCGTTTGTCTTATATTGGGGACAGAGGTGGAAATTTGCAGATGACGACCAATGAGTAGCCGGCCGATATGGACCGAGCTCGAGTCATTGACGGCTCTTAGTGTTCCACGTGTGGTTAAAAAAGATGTCGGTAAACCTTAGGGGTCAGAACGGCCGATGCCCGCTAGGGCTACGGGGAATTTCTGAAAGGGAAACCGTAGTCCTCGAAGGAACGTAAAGAACACAGGTGTGATTTTAGTCATTAAAAAACAGATACGCTCTCCAACTCCACTCTAGAACTAGAGAAATCATTGAGTGACCCAAGAGCTAACTTTAACCTTGTGCAGAGAATTAGCATTGCTATACAGGGTGAAATGAGAGGCGAGACAGGATGATCACTGGCAATGATGCAGTCGTTGAGTCGAGGCCTCAAAGTCTTGAGCAGCTACCGGTTGCATTTCGGGAAGTGTGCGTCGGAATTGCATAACCTAATTCCGCCTACCCCGTTCCACCATCGGACCACCAGGCGTACGGCAATACACCACCGGTACATGGTGGACATCCCACGTATACGCACAAAACGTTTTGGGAACACATTCATTGTGCGTACAGCTAAGGAGTGGAGTTGAATTCCTTGCCGGAATCTGTGTTTCCTGATGGCTACAAATTCCGGGAATCTTTAAGTTAAGAGTAAATAGGTTACTTCTAGGTAAGCGCGCTCCATCGTCGACGGCAACGTCGCTTTCCATCAGGTGAGATAGCGGTCAAGCGCGAACCTATCAAGAAAAAATAAATGCTATTATTGCTTTTTATTAGCCTATGGTTTTTTATTATGTGCTACTGCTGGGCAAATGCCTCCACCTTCTCCGTCTAAACCTTTCTGTCTTCTGCGATCTCTGGCCAAGGTTACTCCGCGCTCCATCGTCGGCCACATCATCGCTTACCATTAGATGAGATAGTGGTCAAACGCGAGCCTATCAATAATAAAAAAAAAGAACTGCGATCCCACCTGATGGTAAGTAGCGATGCAATCATTGATGGTGAAGCGCGCTAGTTTATTAAGAGCCTATTCACTCTAGCCTTGAAGACACCTAAATTATAATATTAGTATTATTAAATAGTATAGTGAACTCTCTAAGTATAGTGGATCTTAATAAATTAGTGCGCCTCACCATCAGCGATTGCATCACTGCTTACCGGCAGGTGGGATCGCAGTCAAGCATTAGTTTATATCAATTTAAAAAAAAACTAATAATACATTTATAATATTAGGATGGAAGTATGGATTGTTTTTAATGTGAGACACAACAGCCTGTTTCGCTTTTTAAATACATATTAAAAGCTACTAACTCCTGTTTTGGTCGTGATGAATTTTGTAATACAATCCTCTCATTGTGCGAACATCAATTCGCGCCAGATATGGCTTTATGAAATTGTATGATATTTTCATACACACTACAATAACCAATAACGTATTGACGTGTTCCAAACAAAAAACATATGAAACAAAGTAGCTTCGCACCTCCTTGAAACTGCCAAATGAGTGGAACCGTTCATTGTGATCGATTCAAAGTAGGGATGGTGATCTGAGATCGATTAATCGAAATGTTGAAATCGATAATTTCCGTGATTCGATTACAGAAATTTGAAATTGATTTTTTTCCTACAGAATGCAACCTAATTATGATTAAAAAAGTTCAAAGCTCCCATTTTCTTCAAGTTAATTGTTATGTGAATTTTGTATACCTGATTACTCAAGTCTACATGTGCATTGTAGGATCATCAGTACCGTGCATTTTAGGACTCGGCACTTGCACGTTACCAACGTATTTATCTTTAGGATATCGATGTTTCCAATTTTGATTGATGAATCCGACTCGGCTGGGCAGCGTTCGGGAAGCTGCGCGGTATCTTCTCGTCTAATATACCACAGTGTCTCAAGACGAAAGTCTATGACCAGTGCGTGTTGCCAGTAATGACATATGGCTCCGAAACGTGGTCGCTTACAATCAGAAGACTTAAAGTCACCCAAAGGGCAATAGATAGGGCTATGCTCGGAGTTTCCTTGCATGGTCGAATCAGGAATGAGAATATCCGCAGGAGAACCAAGGTCACCGACATAGCACGAAGAATCGCCAAACTTAAGTGGCAATGGGCAGGGCACATTGCTCGCAGAACGGATGGCCGTTGGGGCCGAAAGGTTCTGGAATGGCGACCACGTACCGGAAGACGTAGCGTAGGAAGGCCTCCTACAAGGTGGACCGATGACTTGGTAACGGTTGCGGAAGTCCGATGGATGCGAGACGCACAGGACCGTTCATTGTGGCGACACTTGGGGGAGGCCTATGTCCAGCAGTGGACGTATTTCGGCTGAAATGATGATGATATTAATGTTTTAGGACTCGATTTATTATTGAATCGATTCTGTACGATTTGAAGCAATTCAATCGATTTTTAATCGATCTTCTTTAAGAAGTATCGGCATCCCTAATTCAAAGACACGTGAAGCACTCGTACGCACTTAACCGATTCATATGTAATGGCTATCTAATTAGCGTTCTACTGACAGATTTTATTACGCAATTAACTGAATTTATTTTTCGAAAATGCCAGATTCTTATCTCACATTCAAACTCGCACTTAAGAGTGGCCAACCCGTGAGGACTTCCCACATAACCGCTCACATCACACACACATCACACCGCATCATCATAATGACGTTATTACACATCTTTCTCTACGTACATATTTTGGAAACACAAATATCTTATGGTTATTATCTAGATTTATATTGTAAAAAAAAATGTGTAAAACTAATCCCGTAAAACCTCTGAAAATCTGATATTTTGCACAAATTTTACGTGAACTTTGGCCCTTCAAAAATTAAAAAAGTAAACATATATATAAATATTTATAGAAACCTTGCACATTAAATCGAGATTGTGAAAAATGAAAACTTTAAAAGTTAAAAAAAAAATGTATTTTCTGGAACAACTTTCGAGTAAGCAAGTGAAGTTACCGATCGCACTCCTTTTTCACTCGTGGCGCTTTTTCTCTTTTTTCAAATTGTCTTTTTATTGGGTTGGAAGAAAAGAAAAAGAAAGAAAAAGAGTTTATTTACGTCAAACATGGCGCATACCTTAAAAAAAAAAAAAACAAATAACAGTAACGACTTATATTATAAGTGGTAGGATATGCGTCACATCCGCGCAAAACGGCCAGTGCTCAGCAAAATACTGGGGCTCGTGTAAAACAGAGCCTCAGCACTGATTTTCAGCAACAGCCGTCGTCGACGGTGAGACGCTGATCGGCCAGCAAGGATTACATATATACTTAAAATCGCTGAATAAACAAACAAAAGATATAAATAACAATTACATATACGTAAAAGGGTACAAAAATAAAAACAACAAAACACAGTTGAATGAAACAACAAGTTTTTAACCATGCTCACGTTTACGATGGAAGGACCGAGAAGAACCCTCTTAAATCCCTAATTAACAGCATTGCTACCTCTTAAACTTACAGCTTAGAAGGTTAAATTTGTACTGCAGTCAACATCTACTTAGTAAGTATAAAATGTCCACAAAATCGTGCTCGCTACTAAAATGCTAATCACGGTAGGTACATGTTTGTGTCGCCGACTCTACGTCATCTATAGGGCTGTACTACTGTGACATTTTAGGCCCAAGGCAAGCCCTTAGGTCCTGCTGGCTGTGTCACTACCATACAAGGAGCTATATTACGACCGTGGATTTTGAAATTTGTAATGGGTTGGGTTGTGCAATATAAGTTTCGAGTTTAGAACCGATGTTGAATACGGACCTACCGCGTGGAACTGTGTAACGAATGGCTTAGCGGAATTTTGATATTGATTGATTCATCTTGAGAGCAGTGGTGGCTGAGTGGTAACGGCTTCGGCTTACGAGTTGCAGATCGCGGGTTCAAGCCCAGCCAGGCGTATTACTTTGTGTAATTTATTTCATCACCACTGTTCTCAAAACGGTGAAGGAAAACATCGTGAGGAAACCCGGCATGTCCTAGAACAAAAAATTCGAAGACATGTAACATCCACCAACCCGAATTGGGTCCGCGTGGTGGATTACGGCCCATTTCCTCTCCTAGAGAGGAGGTCTGAGTCCCAGCAGTGGGAACATTATAAGGCTGAATATGCTATGCTATGTGCATCTTGATTGTGTATTGATAATATCACTACATGGGAAAACGCTTCCTACGGAAGATCATTATCATTATTTCAGCCGAAAGATGTCCACTGCTCAACACAGGTCTGCCCCAAGTGTCGCTACAACGACCAGACCTGCCCCCCTAGACATGTTACAATCGTATCGCTCGCGCCGAACGCCTCGAGTAGGCCACGCCTCCGATTCTTTTGTTCTGACCACGTGACTGAGCGTTGAGAAGACTTCAGAACAAAGGAATCGGAGGCGTGGCCTACTCGAGGCGTTCGGCGCGAACGATACGATTGTAACTTGGCTAGGGGGGCTGTGCGTTTCGCATCCATCGGGTTTCCGCGACCCTTTCCATGTCATCGGTCCATCTTGTGGAAGGCCTTCCAACGCTGCGTTTTCCGGTACGTAATCGCCAATTAAGATTGCCGATTCCTCAGGCTATGTCGGTAACCTGGGTCTTTCTGCAGACATCTTCATTTCTGATTCGAGACGCTGGGGCGGGTCACTAGTTATATTAAATTATTGGATAACTAGATTCAATGCAAGTTCATAAAATACAAACTGGTATAGATTGACAAAGTCACCAGGTACACACTGAAATCGACAATATTATGAATTAGGACCTACTATTTGTTAGGTTTGTATTTGATTTAATTTTCAAGTTTATTTTATGTGGCATCATTCAAATTGATTTGAATGCTAGACTGAAAGACGTTTAAATAACGGTTTTGAAATATTAAAGGGGGCATATCTCCCCCCTTGCACTAGCACTGGGTCGGGTTATGGGCATTCGGTCGAGAGCACTCGTAGCGGTCAGCCGTAAATTCTACTGGCGACAATAAAAAAAAAAAAAAAAACGCGACTATATTTTATTTGTACTAATAATTATTAAGTAATAGTATGATTATCTGAAGAAATAAACAGGAGGATTACTTAAGGAGTGTATTATTCTTTGAATAAGTTGTCTTACCACATTCCTTCAATCGAATAGCTTGCTTGTATTTTATATTATCTATAGCCACGTTGTTAATCTGATAGAATACTACATATTAAAATAGTTGTCAATCACCAACAATACATACAAAATTACCTATGGCAATAACTTGGGATTTAATGCTGTATCTTAATCAGGAATGTATGTAATGATGTCAATGTCACTCAGAGCGAACATAATGTTGTTGTTTATTGTCTAGATAAGGATAATATTTGCTGCATCACGAATAATACGCGTCTCACTGTCTGGTGAAAAACATTGGGTAGATTTTTATTGGATGATTTATTGTTATTTATGTTTTTGGTTTGTTTATTCAGTGATTTTGAATATATAATATGTAATCCTTGCTGGCCGATCAACGTCTCACTGTCGACGACGGCTGGTGCTGAAAATCAGCGCTGTGACTCTGTCTTACACGAGCCCCAGCATTTTGCTGAACGCTGGCCGTTTTGCGCGGATGTGACGCATATCCTACCACTTATGTTATAAGTCGTTATTGTTATTTGTTTTTATTTTTTTTTTACGGTTTGCGCCATGTTTGACGTGAATAAACTCTTTTTCTTTTCTTTATTTCTATTTTTTATTTTAAACTTTTTCCCAAACTAGGCATTGATTATTGTAAGTGCATTCATAAACACATCGCTGACTCGGCAAACGTTGTTTTATCAGTCTCGCTTGTGCCGCGTGCCGATGTGGACGTGTTATTTGAGTTTTATTTACACCGATTAGCGCAGCGCAAGCTGTCGCTCGTAAGTACTGGCCATGACAGACAATCTAGTGGCAAACGAGCTGTTGGCGTTCCTGCAGCAGAAGCTGGATGTGATGGACGAGGTGTCCGCAATCCAAATCTGCGCAACGAACTTCAGCGAGGAAGATATAGCTGCTGCGAAGCTGTTGCTGTTCAGCGTGCTTAATAAGCGCGACCAGATGCCATCCCGCCGGCGTGACGGGACTAAGAAAAGCCTACAGGATATTATCACGCTGTTCAAGGAGACCGACCCTGACGACGTGCCGACGTTTGTGGCAAAGGAGCTGCATAAGCTCCCTCCTGTCACCTTTGACCACGTCGATGTAACAAGCCTTTTGAAAGACATTGTCTTTCTGAGGGCCAGTCTTGCGGATGTGCTAGCAAAGTTGGATGCATCTCAGAAAACCGTCGCCGATTTGCGCAAGGAGTTTAATGAATTTCGCAATAACGCGGCGGCAACTAGGTCATCAGTCGATGCATCGAACGTAAACATGCGTCATGGAGCCGGCCTCGATATATTGTCGCCGAACTTCGCGTCAGCAGTTTCGTCGCCGGCGCATACGTCGATTGCTGAGGTTGCAGAGTGCCCCACTCGTGCGCCCCGCAACTCCGTGCCGGTCACCGCGGTTCCTCCATGCAGCACCGCACGAGCCCTTCGCCCCGTCCCGCTGCCTGTTCTTGCAGCTCCAGCGAATCCGATCCGAAAGGATTTCGCTAGCGTCACCGCGAGCGCCCCTGGCGCTCCTGATCCGAAACGTGTGCCTGACAAGGCAAAGAACAAGGTCGATGATAGTGATGGTTTCGTTATGGTGCAAAGGAGGAAGCGTCGAACGCAAACCAACAAGAATCGCTGCGGCATAGCACCTGCAACTCCTAGCGTAGGACTGCGTGCTGCTCAGCCGAACACTCCCGTGTACATCTCCCGCCTACATCACACCACAAGGGTGGAAGACATCGTGGAGTACGTGCGCCATAAGACGAAGTTCGCACTGAGGGTACAGCTTCTGGAGTCACACCGTAACGTCAATTTCAAGGCGTTCGTGGTGCGAGTCCCGAACACTTTTCTGCCCCTCATGTTGAAGGAAGACTTTTGGCCGCAGGGCGTGGTGTTCCGTCGCTTCCGCGGACAAGTGCCACAGAACAGCACAAAGTGAACAAGTGCAGTGAAGTGTTACTAACATAGTCATAAGTCGTATTTATTAACAATGAATTGTATTTAATTTGCTTTATATATATGTTAGTCTATAAGGTATTTACCTATGGGCCAAGATGCCTGAAAATAAATGATTTATTATTATTATTATATTATTTATAAATTAAAGGGGGCAATTATTTAAAATTAATTAAATTATTTAATTAAATAAATTAAAGAACAAAATAGGGGATGAGGGTAGGAGGGTAAAAAATAACTTACGACTTATTCTCAGACCTATTTAATATACACAAAAAATAATAATATAAAAACCGGTCTATCCGTTTCGAAGGAGTTCGATAACAGGCACTGTGACTCGAGATTTTTTAATAATAATAATATATATAAGAAGTTGGGGGAGGCCTTTGCCCAGCAGTGGGACAGTATAGGCTATTAAAAAAAAAATATATATATAATATTCCACAACTATCACACAACGCCGTCTAGCCCCAAGCTAAGCAGAGCTTGTGTTATGAGTACTAGACAACTGATAAACATACTTATATATTTCTAAATACTTACATAATTATAAATAAATCAATAAAATGTTTTTGATAGCTGCACATAATAATCAAAAAAAAATTGGAACCAAGGATAAGTCCTCATTAAGACGTCAAACTGGCCCAATAGATCTTGACACCTGTCAAAATATGGAACTAAATCAATAGTGTCAAATCTGACAGACGGTTGACAGTTCTCTTTGCAAGCAGCGCCATTTTTAGGACCAAGTAACACTGGCCACCTCGATCTATGATTATAACTATAAATGGTAGCATATTAAAAGTTTTGTAACGTGTCTATGCTAGATTGTAATGACTGATTGCAAGCTAATTACGTAGCTCAGAAATATGTGGTTAGCTTGTAGAATTTTATGCCGTGTATGCTAATAAGATATGTAATAAGGTAGTGGATAGTGACTGGCAATGATGTTTATGTTTCCTCAAATAGTTTCCATCGAAGTCTATGTTAGATATAATGATTTTTGATAATATGCTGATAGATTTGAGTGGCCTGTTGGTCTAGTGGTTAGTGGCTCTAACTACTATGCCGGAGGTCGTGGGTTCGATTCCCACCAAGGACAAATGTTTGTTTGATGAGCACAATCATTTGTTCTGTGTCTGGGTGTAATTTATCTACAATATGTATGTTTTAAGAAATATTTAAGTATGTTTATCAGTTGTCTAGTACTCATAACACAAGCTCTGTTTTAGCTTGGGGCTAGACAGCGTTGTATGATAGTTGTGTGAATATTATATTATATTATTTCCCCAATTTGGATACTGGAGGTAATCAAAGAATAAGGATCTTTTTCATGTTTCCCAAAGGTGTCGGGTCATGTTATATGATGGTGACATCGAAAAGAGAAAAATGTACAACTCATGATTTTTGTTTAGAGTGAAATATCATTAAATAACTCCTTCCGCTTTTGGCAAAAGAGAAAATCAGTTCAAATTTTTTTAATTTTTTTTTTTAGATTGATATAAACCAGTGCTTGACTGCGATCCCACCTGATGGTAAGCAGTGATGCAATCATTGATGGTGAGGTGCACTAGTTTGTTAAGAGCCTATTCACTCTAGCCTTGAAGACACCTAAATTATAGTTGGACGGGAAGACCGCAGCAGGCAAATTGTTCCAGTCCTTCGATGTACGCGGTATAAACGACGAAGTGAAACGCTTAGTCCGGACCGTTGAAGTTTAACAACGTAAGGGCGGATACTCGCCGTACGTCGGGTTGTCCAATGATAGAAAGGAGATGGCGGAACCAAGTCATACAACTCCCGCGCACACTCTCCAAAATGCAGCACACTAAATACATAACAAATTACTCCTGTATCATATCCTCAAACTTGTAAACTCACATACAAAAGACAACCAGACATTGAACATCTATCAGTTGGCCATAAAAATATTTGTTCTGCGCGGGAATCGAACTTGCGACACACAGCGTTGCAGCCAATCGTTCAACCACTGAGCCAACGACCGTCAACTTCGACTTTTACTGATTCAAACCCATCTGTGATCCTTCAGCTGCCCTTTCCGTTCCAGGGTCACGGTAACTTTTTCGAACAATTCCACAGCTCAACTCATTCATCATCATCATCATCACGCTATCACTAACTACCTTTTCTTTCATATCACTTTTAACATAATCCATCCATCTTTTCTTTGGTCTATTAATACATACATAACATAGATAAAGTTAGATTGTAAAAATTAAGAACTCTTTGTTGAGCTCGTTTTTTATTCGCTTCCGGTAAGATTAAAACTTTTTTTAAAGGGGGTAATTATCCTATCTAGCACCGGGATTATCATCATCATTTCAGCCGAAAAACGTCCACTGCTGGACATAGGCCTCCCCCAAGTGTCGCCACAATGAACGGTCCTGTGCGTCTCGCATCCATCGGACTCCCGCAACCGTTACCAAGTCATCGGTCCACCTTGTAGGAGGACAGCTCAAATCATTATAACAATATATTAGCAAATACACTTGTGATCATGAGAATTGAAACCATAAAAACTTTTTACAAAAAAAAAAATAACCGACTTCATTAAAAAAAGAAACACTTAAAGGATCAAAATAACTTTAATTTCGGAAGTCGGTGTTCAATAAGAAACAAACAATACCGAGAAACACCGATTTTGATCCTTTAAGTGTTTTTTTTTGTAAAAAGTCTTTGTTGTAAAAAGTTTTTTATTTTCACTTTTTAGTTATGGTACCACCACTAAAAAGTACCCCTCAACCAAACATAAATACCTTATAGCCAGAGTGCATCTCATGACAATTCTAATAATCCCAAACACGGTTAGATTACATTCATTTATTACAGAGTTCCGGTACCTAACTTCAGGCTTCATCATCAGATCAGTTCGATATATTTCCCCTCTACTTTGAGTCAGTCATCGACTACACGTATAAACAAAGCAATTTTACTTGTTACGACGGTTCTGCTGTGATCCTATGAGGAGTTCTGTTCCATATCTTCGAAGTTCATGATCAGTTCACAACAATATTTATATGGGACCAACTCGGAAGCATAACCATTCAAACAAAAATAAAAATTTCAAAATCGGTCCACAATTGACCGAGAAATCGGTGAACATACATAAAAATAAAATACAAACATTCAACCGAACATATAACCTCCTCCTTTTTGAAGTCGGTTAAAAATAGAGTCGATCCTAAATAACCCAAGAATTTTGATGTTTGCACATCTCCAGTCTCATCCACCATTGCCAATTAGCCAGCTTTATATTTATTATCCCTCAATCAGCCCGATACGATCCTGATGGCGGACGCATCCTGCTTGCTTTTCATCATAAACTCAGTTGATTATTCCTCACGTAAACATGTCATATTATCTGTAAATAAATAGTTTTTGCCCGCGGCTGTGGCTGAGATTACTACGATTTATGCTGAAGCAGGTGCGATGGTTATGACGACTGAGCGTGACTTCTAAATGTACCTAGGTACTAGCTATTAGCGGTCGAATTTAACTGATTAAATAGAGGTCTATTTAATCAGTAAAATTCTTTTCGAGTTTCATGGATATTTATTTATTAAAAACTATCTTCTGCCAGCGGTTTCGCCTGAAAATAGGTTTCTCCATACAAATTTCCAACCCCCGTTTAACCCCTCAGGGGTAGAGTTTCGTAAAATCCGTTCTTAGCGGATGTCTACACCCTATATGGAACCTACCTGCCTAACTTTAAGTTTGTAGGTGTTATAGTTTCTGAGATTTCGTGATTAATCAGTGAGTGGTATTTCGCTTTTATATATGTAGATTCATGCAACAGAAAGGTACAATGCTATCCTAATAAGAATAGGATCGATTGCCATAAGGTGACGTCACGTCATACTGTTAAATCGAAGAATTAATAGGGTGAGCAAAACAAGAAATTTTTTTAATTTTTTTTTTTACGAACTGTGAACGAAAAAAGTTTAATCAGAATCCAGTTCTTCAATTTTGCTCATCTCTGAGTTCTTCAATTTTGCCCAGTTTCTTGCGATTTGACAGTATGACGTGACGTCACAAGATGGCAATCAATCCTATTCTTATTTGGATCGCATTGTACAAAGATAGACTTAGGCTTACTGTCTACGGTCGCGTGTTCGTCATTATACGCTTGGTGTTCGCCTGCTCACAGTTTACATACAAAACTATGCAACACTGTCGACGAAGCGGCAGCGACATGATGGCACGAGGTTGCCATTGCATCGACAGAGTTGACAGTAGGCCTTAGGTATTCTCTACCAGTCAACCAAGGGTGATGGAGAGACAATGGCAGGTGCTTAAAAAAAATATTAATCGTCATAATTAAGAGGGTCTTCTTTCACTCACCTATTGTCAACATCGAGCATGGTTTAAAAGCTTGTTACATCATCTGACGCAATCCAACGCGTTTGACGAAAAGGTTGTAAAAAAACAAACTTCTAAGTTAACGGAAAAAAAGATACGGCCGTTTATGTCGCAAAAACGTACATTTTGACACTCAAGGGAATCAATATTCCTAGGGTACTTCCCGTTGATTATAGTTTAGGTGTCTACAAGGCTAGAGTGAATAGGCTGGTAATAAACTAGTGCGCCTCACCATCAACGATTGCATCACTGCTTACCTTCAGGTGGAATTGCAGTCAAGCACTAGTTTATATTATTAAAAAAAAAAATTATACTATGTATATGCCATGGCCAGATCTTAGAATTGATCACTTCATCATATGGCCAACTAAAACTAGCCAGATCGTTTAAACGTTAACATTTGATGATATGTCAATCCTCGTTTGGCCATAACATTGATGTAGGATTTCAATGATAATAAAAGGTCTAAAGAAAGTAGGCCAAACGAAGATTGAAATATCATCAAACTTTCACGTTTAAAACGATCTGGCCAGTTTTGCTTTTTTTTTGGTAGGAAAATCATCTAATGACAACTCCCGCTCTTGGGCGTAGCGGGAGATAGTGTCAGACTTTTACTGACTAAAAACCCACACCTTTTCTTCGTTGCCTTCGTCCCAGGGCCCCGGGTTTCGTTTTCACACTACCCATGGCCCCAGCCCTGCGTTCAAAAATGAGATTAGAGTTAACTCTAATGACGTCATCGGGTAGATACTCTAAGCTCGCATTTTTGAACGCGAACGTAAAGTTCAACTGTCAATGCCAAGCAACTGTCATTCCTACCGCTTACACCAACCTACCCTGCTCGGAGTTAGAGTTAGTTGGGTTAACTCTAGGGTAGCTACTCCAGTTATAAAAGAACGACTCTGGGTTGCAACTCGAAGCTACTCTGGTTATTTTTGAACGCAAGGCAGTAGGCTTCGACCCTGCTGGGCCCCTACGATTTGCTGACATCTCCCTGAGGCGCGCGTGGATGATGCGCGCAGATTTGCTTGGTCATATCATGAAGTGATCAATTTCTAAGATCTGACGACGACATATATTATATATCATCAGATTTATAGGCTTGACATTTTTAGGCTTTGGACCATTCTTTTGTTTTGTAGTAATCTATACATATAATAAAACAGTAAAATGGTGGAGCGTTGGTATTAGTTGGCGAAAAAACTACTGAACCAATCCTGTTCAAATTTTGCATACATAATCCTTATAGGCCGGGTCAACTGTTAGGCTACATATTATCACGCTATTTGCTATGGGGGGTGAGCAATAATCCAAAATGTCGACATTGAACGACATTTGCCACGTTCGATCCCCAGCTACAGTTAAAAATTTTGTCATTATTTTATCTTCTTTTTTGTAATAAAATAACTTTTACCATTTTTTCAAAATAAAATTGACATTTCTATTCGATATCTTCTAAATATTTTGTAAAAACTAATCAAAACACATAATAAAATCAAAGCGGCGAGTAAAATCACGTACTAAAATGTAACTATGGCACAACGCCATCTAAAGACTGAAAGTAGAAATAATGATGACAATGATAGTTGAACGTCATATTTGATAGATGGCATTGTGTATTTTACGTAATTTTCTGAGTGGCGGAAGAATGACCATCGCCCAAGTTTGCAGACAGTTTTATTGTTTAAAATTGGGCGAAAACCGTTATGATTAAACTGGAGTTAGACGGAGACATTTTTAATCCTACTGCTTTTTTTCCCCGTGGTTGTAACAAACTAATTGACCGTGATTATTCAAGGGATACCAACCAAAGGCGATAACAGTAAATACTTATATGTATTTAATTATTGACTTTAAAATAACATGGCCAAATTTTCGAAAGGGGTAGCATGGCACCTTGCATTGGAAGGCCCCCAGGTAAACCTGGTGAGGGTCGCGGGAATCCGATGGATGCGAGACGCACAGGACCGGTAATTATGGTGACACTTGGGGAGGCCTATATCCAACAGTGGACGTCTTTCGGCTGAAATGATAATGATAATGATGGCACCTTTATTTTTCTTTTTTTAAGGGTGGAAGTCATCCAATGACTTCTCCCACTCTGGTTGGAGCGGGAAGGCGTGTCAAACTTTTACTGACTAAAACCACACCTGTGTCCTTCAGTTGCCCTTTGCGACATCTCTTTGAGGAGCGCGTGGATCACTACGCGCTGTTGACGACTGGGCTCGGTCCGGTCAATTACCGGACGGCCGGACGCTGTGGACGACCGATTGCTGGATGTCCGCGAGCCCGCGTTTACCGTGGCTGGTCGTCGGGGTCAGAATCTCGGCTCGGCGTGAGGACGTTCGTTCCCTCACGCGTCCTCCTCCTTCACTAGCATTACGGCTTTGCAGAAGGAGGCGACCGCCTGCCATTCCTCCTCGCTCTGGACCATAGCCCAAATTCACAAGGCCCGGTGCGAGAGGTGACTGACGCCGATTGCCTCCACGAGGACAACACACACCTCTGTGTGCTCCACTGTGTCCTCCGGGATGATGGCACCTTGCGGCCTAATAATGGTGTGTTTTATTATTAGCAGTCACTGCTTCATATAAAACTGGGTCGAAAGGTTTGCGTTCCTGATCACAGTTCGACAACGTATGATGTATCTCAGATTCCTTGCAGCCTTACGTCGACATCCATACGTTACCTCCTTGCAGTGAGTGGTGACCAACACTGGAACCACCCTCTGAGGGAGGCCAGTTTCAGGGATAACACTAATCGGCTGCTACATTTGTTTACCGGAATTTAATTGTTTTATGGATACACAAGCTCAGGACTGTTGAGGGTGTTTCACGCGGTTTCTGTTCCGGATTCGGTTGGAAGTACTCGGATATTACCATTTTACAAATCGCCCGGAGGACCCGTTGTAGCATGCGGTGGAGGTCCATCCTGCTTGGGTGAACCGCCGTGTCTTCATAGAGGCAATCGGCGTCAGTGACCTCTCGGTTTGGCCATCAATATGCGAGTTCGATTGGACAGGGATACACGCGTTCAAGATTTCACGGAAATTCATCCAAAAGTTAGAGACTATTCATAGGGTAGTTCCCACTATGGAATAACATTTGTCTGATATACGAGAACGTCAGTCAAATACACATAAAAAAATCCTAGATAAATGAACAAGTAATTTTTACGCCCCAAATGATCAAGCTGCAACAATCAATTCAAGCATGCTCTCGCAAATTCTTCATAAGTACTGTTGTGGAGGAAGATAGTTGATGATGATGGTAATTTTTGGATTCACTGGCTTTTTGGCTTTGCACCATCAGTGCAAACGTTATCCAGCTGAAGGTCGGTGTCCCGATTATGTTCCTTCGTTTACCTCTACCAAAGCTGTCTGACGGCTTAAACTCTTCAGTGAAACATTATTGAGGCGAAAATTTTACAGGAGGTAACTCTTTCGAACAATCTCGCAGCCTTAGCAGACATTGGCCCTAGAGGGCCCTAACCATTTGCTGACATCATTATGAGTCGCGCGTAGATTACTACGCGCCGTCGATTTAGGATTGCTTTGACCAGATGACCGGTCGGCTCCACCGCAATCGCCCTGCGGCTTTCAACACCTGGAGCATCACTTCCCTCATCATCCCTCATAGTTTCAGCCACCTTCTTCGATCGTAGTGCTTCACTGAAGGAGGCTACTGGTTGGCATTTTTTCCACTAATCGCCTCCATGAGGACACGAAGGCGCCGGCGCTCCTACCAAGCGGGACTGACTTCCACCGTAAGTTCCATCGTATTCTCCGGGCGATCCGCACAATGGTTAGACTCGAGTGTTTCTTTTTGCTGAATTCGATACAGATACCTCCCGAAACACCCACATCCGGTGAGTCCTGCACAAAGAGAGGATGCCGTGACGCCTCTGTAGCCACTCCTCAAAGACAGGCATTACCGCTGCGATTGTGACGTGCTCACTGTGACAATGTTGTTTTACCGGAACATAAACCAGAAACATACATAAACTAGTGCCTTTTCCCTTGGGGTAGGCAGAAATGCCAACTGCTACGACCCTTACATACTCTTTCTATTCATTGACGTTCATACATCTGGATCTGGACGAGTACATAACATGTATCCTGAAGGTAATTTGCGTTTTTACCTTTAACAGTTTTATGTGAAAGTACAATAAATAATTACGATGCTTTCAGAATGAATTGCAAGCACAGAATGATTGTACAGTTTTCCAACTTAACGTAGACGAAGTCGCGGGCAACAGCTAGTATATTTATAAAGCTCAATGTTCATCTCTTTAGCCATGTCTAATCCATAATAGAACACCAAACCAGCCAGAATAGTGCGTGCTTATTAGTAAAGCCTATCGATAAATATAAACAGTGCTAGCTCCCGGCTCTGTCTGACATCATAATTGATTTATTGATAGATAGCGGTAGGATTAATCGTTGACACTATTGATTTGTTGGATAAGTCGTAAGTCCGGGATAAGAGTCGTGACTTCACAGATTTCGGATTGTGTTTCGTAGGTTTAATTGCCGTTGTAAGTGCACTAAACTATTTAGGATTTGTATTGTTGTTCTAGTCTGTTACGGAGAATGTAGATTTATGTTTGGTTAGTTTGTGGTTGCGGTTTTGAAATCGGTTAGTAAAAATCGTAAACCTTAAAATTGTCATCATCAATCGTCATTTCAGCTGAAAGACGTCCAATGCTGGACATAGGCCTCCCCCAAGTGTCGCCACAATGAACGGTCCTGTGTCCTGTCTCGCATCCATCGGATTCCCGCAACCGTTACCAAGTCATCGGTCCACCTTGTAGGAGGCCTTCCAACGCTACGTCTTCCGGTACGTGGTCGCCATTCCAGAACCTTTCAGCCCCAACGGCCATCTGTTCTGCGAGCAATGTGCCCTGCCCATTGCCACTAACCCTTTGACCTTAAAATACAGTCAAGTACCTAAATGAATTGTTTTTCACCTTAAAAGTTGAATAGTGGGTTTGCGGACGGCGAACAATGGGTAGCTTACCCTCGGCCGTCCGGTAACCGTCCGGATCGAGCCCAAGTTGTCGACGGCGCGTACTGTTCCACGCGCGCCTCAGGGAGATGTCAGCAAAACCGTAGGGACCCAGCAGGGTCGAAGCCTACTGGGGCCAGGGGTTTGCTTCTGAAAGGATAACCCGGAGCCTTGGAACGCAAGGCAACGAAGGAACATAGGAGTGGGTTTTAGTCAGTAAAAGTCTGACATGCCCTCTCGCTCCGCTCTAGAGCGAGAGAAGTCATTGGATGATTTCCCACCTAAAAAAAAATGTTCCAATTTACTAGTACCTTCTGTTACTACCTAATTATAGGTATCCTTTTCTATCAATTTATCCCTAACTTGAATGATTAGAAAAAATAATTTTGACCTGGTATGGCCCTGGGACAGAAGGAACAGGAGTGGGTTTTTAGTCAGTAAAAGTCTGACATTTTATATTTTTTTATTTTCTGACGTTTTGTAAGTGCCCATGTAGGCCTATGTGAAATAAAAAACTTTTGACTTTGACTTTGACACTATCTCCCGTTCCGCCCAAGAGCGGGATTTGTCATTATATGATTTTCCCACATAAAAAAAACCTGGTATTATATCAGTTAAATAATAAAAACATTACTATTTAAATATACTTACATACATGACATAAACGACGAGTCTCAACACAAAATACAGCATAATTTCCAAAGTAAGTATAGTCTAAAAATACACATAAATAAACACTGTAAGAAAGTAATTAAATTATACAACACAATAAACACCGAAACACGTGTAATAAAATACATTTAAACACTTTCACACCCTTTTAGAACAAATCCTTTTGTATGAAAATCTTTATAATTCAATTAAGTATCTGACGCATCGTTTGAATGTATTTATACAAAGAAAATTGAAACAAAGCAATCTCATTTTTATCTCAATTGTAAACATATCGTAGGTTGAGAACCTGTTATTTCGAACATTCATCCTTAAGAGGGTCCTCTTAAGGATTTCACTCGCCTATCGTCAACATCGAGCATAGTTTCAAAGCTTGTTACTTCATCTAACGCAATCCAACGCGAATTTGACGAAGAGGCAACGCGAAAAAAGAGAGATAACGCCTGAAAACTATGTTACCATTCGGTAATTCCGAGATTTATTCGAATATTTCACAAAACTTGTTCCAGGAAATACGTGTTTTTTTTTAAACCCTAAAATTTTTTGAAAAAACTTGTTGCCATTCAGAATCTTGATCAAATTTGCAAGGCTTCTATTACTATATATATATTTTTTGAGTCTTTAAATTTTTGAGTATAATATTATGAAGTGTCAAAGTTCATGCAAAATAGCAGATTTTCAGAGGTCTTTACTGGATTAGTTTTACACAAATTTACAAATTCATTTCAATAGAAGCCTAGATAATATCCACAAGATACTGTGTTTCCAAAATATCTAATGAAAAATGTGTAATAACGTCATAATCGCGTAAGAGCAGTTGTATGAAAAACAGAGAAAATGTATTTCGAATTGCACACCCTTAAGAGGAACCTTCCCAACACTTTTATCGTCAACCTGAGCATGGTTAAAAAACTTGTTGGTTCATCTAACGCAATTCAACGCAATATTTCACAAAAAAAATGCGTCACTGCTTACCATCAGGTGGGATCGCAGACAAGCACTAGTTTATATCAATTAAAAAAAACTGGGCAAGTGCGATTCAAGATGACTTTTAGACGGAAATAGTAAATCATCAAAATCACACAAAATTTTCAGTTCAATTATGTAACTTCCTTCTCGTATTGTATAAAATATGGCGACTGCATTTCCAAATATTTACCTTTTTGAGTTTTAAACTCGAAGAGTTTAGTACATAATATAAGTCCAAACACTGCTAATGCAGGTATACGGTACCTGATGGCTGCATCTGGTCTTGAACTAAGAATAGTGGTGACCGTCATAATTTTGGCTGATTTAAGCAAGATCAATGAGAGATAGCCAATGACCTGATGAGGGTCGTGGGGATCCGATGACCGTTCGTTGTGGCGACACTTGGGGAGACCTATGTCCAATAGTAGATGTCTTTCGACTGATGGAGAAGACAAAGCTGTTTTTTTTTGGATTGGAAAATCAACAAAAAAACTCCTCCTAACCTGGGTGAGCAGGGAGGGAGGAGTTATTTAATTATTTCACACTTTTACTGACTAAAACCCACGCGTCTTTCTTCAGTTGCCCTTTGCGTTTCAGGACCGCGGCGATTCTTTTGAACAATTACACCACCCTTATCTAGAGCTCAAGGAGGAGAATTCAAATAAACAAGACAAAACTGAAAGTGCGAAACATTTCTAACATTTGCTTAATCGCGCTAAGGTTAGGGTCGAGCCACATTACCGCGGTGCGCCGTCGTTAACACGAAACGGTGCCATGCCTAACTCCGGCACGTTGCCGTGTCGTGTAGATATACAGTGCCGAGCTGTATTGAGCGGATACAAGATAAGGCAACATTGCACAACCCTTTAGTTGAAGACTGATCGTGTATGACGACGCAGCGTCTGAAAAACCAATGGGTAGCTTACTGTCCAGCCATTAGGTAAGGACCGAGTCTGAGTTACCAACGCACAGATTGATTCAGACACGCCTCAAAGAGATGTCAGCAAACCGTACTGGCCCAGCAAGGCCGATGTTCGCTAGGACCACGAAAAATTTTTAAAAGGGAAATCGTGGTCCTAGAACGCAAAGGACCACTGAAATTAAAGTAAAAGTCTTTTAGTCAGAATACGCCCTCCTGCTCCACCCTAGAGCATGAGACATCATTGGATAATTTTCCAACACAAAAAATAATTAAAAAGGCGTCTGAATAACACACTGTCGTGGTACGACGCAGCACCGCATCGTACCGTGCAACCGCACAACACGACACACGGCTGCAATCAGGCGACGCGAGCGACGCGCCATTTCATACGCCCCGCGGTAATGTGTCCAGGCCCTTAGCCAGACTAAATCACAAACATATCTCAAGCTTCATCATAATAGCTTATAATACGACCATATTTGCAATAATAACACCGGTTGGACTAGCTGCACAACTTTCTTCAGTGAAATCTTTAATAACATCGCGCTTGCTCTGACCGGTGTAGGCAGGTGTAGTTTGTGGCTTTACATTATCAGGCTATTCAATTGCTATACAATGGGGAGATCAGGGATTGTATGTGGGGCTTTCTTAGGGAAATTAGATTGGACAGTTTATATTATCTGTTCGGAAGCATCTTTTGCACCAGCTCGTAGATCAATGTTCAATCAACATCTATTTAATTTAATTTAGTGTAATTTATTGCCATTTAATGTAATTTAGTGTATTTTAATGTAATCTAATATAATTTAATTTAATCTGACATCATTTAATTAATGGATCCTAATGTAATTTAATTCAATTTGACAAAATTTATTTAATTGCTTGATTTATAATAATTCCTTATTTTATTGATTCAGTTGTCTTTGTTTTCGTCTTGTACCTAGTTATTATTTATTAAATGTACAATTGATTCAAAATATAAATAATATTAGTTTGCTAAATTCTGTAAGTGCTGTGCACACCTTTAAGTGAAGAATTCGCTGTGATAATTGTTTATTGTTAAGATTATTCTTTTGTAAATGTTTTTGCGAACTATTCGTTGGGGGAACACCCAAATACTCCGAAATATTTTATTCCGAATTTCGATATTCCGATTTTCAAAAGTCCGAATTTCATAATACCTAAAAATTATAATGTCTATTGTTAAAAATCACGAAATTTATTTTACCGAAAGTCGTAAATGCGATTTGTTTGTTTTCCGATTTTCATACGTTCGAAGAATCAAATGCTCGAAGGGTTCTCGGTCCGAAAAACGATATTCCGATTTTCAATACTTCGAATAAACTAAAAGTCAACATGTTGTGCTACAAAATTTAGTTTTAGAAACGAATCGCTGCAAAACCGACTTCACGCAGTCTTGTTTGCCCTACCCCTAGAGTGTAATTTAAACCCGCGTAGGCGCGGAGGGGTAGGGCGGCCCACGAGCTGAGGAGCAGGTGATTTGAAGGCCCGCCGCCGCGGCTGAGGCTGGCCGGCTAAGCCGGCCAGCAAGCCGAAGCTGCGGTGGTGAGCGTTAAAACCATCTGCGACGATAAGCTCGCGTGGGGCCGCCCAAACCCCGCAGCACCGGAGCCGTGACAGAAACAATGCTTGCTGCATTTTGCATGCCTGCTTGCATGCTGCATGCCTGCTTTCATGCTGCATGCCTGCTTGCATGTTGCATGCTTGCTTGTATGTTGCATGCTTGCTTGCATGTTGCATGCCTGCTTGCATGTCACATGCTTGCTTGCATGCTGCATGTCTGCTTGCACGCTGCATGCCTGCTTGAATGCTGCAATAAATCCCCTGCATGCTGGAAAACGGATCTGTCATTAGTTTTTTAATTCTACCCCCTCATACTACGACCTCTGACGAGCATTTATGTGTTTATTTGTCTTGCTATACAGTTTTATGAGGCGTTTTTATTTCGGAATTTTATTAATCGGTATTTTAATAATCGGAATTCGTATTTTTGATGTTTCGAATTATCATTAAGTCGGACTTTTCGTTATTCGATCTATTGAAACTCGGTATTTTGAGAATAGTAATTATAAAAGTTAGGAAAATTGAAATTTAGGAATTATAAAAACAGGAGTAATGATAAGTCGGAGTTGTTATATTCGGAATTTTGAACCATTCGGAATTATGAAAATCGGTATTTTGAAATTCGTATTTGTGACTGTCGGAATAAAATTTTTCGTATTTTTGTAGTGTACCCATTCGTTGGAGTGCCGTAACAAATAAATAAATAAATTAATGAGATTATGGTTGACGTTGTGAAGAAAGAAATCCACCAATGTGGGGGAACGATGATCAGGTGAGGGTCGTGGCCTCCTTCCATTCCTCTCATTGTTTCCATCTCTGGGCCAGTTTTTGCAAATTTCAACTACAAGTGTACTAGTGACCAATGCCTACTACTCTATTGCCAATTCGTCCTTTTGCGCTTTTTTCGAGTCTGTTATTGATGAAAACATTTTGTTGTTGTATTCAGATGAAGCCAATTTTACTTTAGGCTAAAAATAAACAAAAAATCTATAAAAAATAACATAATAATCAATAAAAACCAACCCACCTTAAAAAACACAATAATTTACAGAAAACCCATAAAACTGTCGTAAAAAAATCGTAAAATTATTGTTTATTACTTGTAATTGAATTACTTACACGCCTGTACACCCGCGAGCAGTTTCCCGGTACTCTCGACGCAATTACTGACTGACCACCTTATCTTGGCACCCGGTGGAAAGTAACACTAAAGGAATAGTTCTTTTTGTACCTTCAGAATAATCTTCATCTCTCTAGCCTTTCCCAACTAGTTCAACAATTTTTATTTTTTACAAAAAACATTTCCACGCAGTTTCGTGCCAAAATATCATTTTACCACTGACAAACCAACAGTTTTGTTTACAATATAACTTGTAATGTTTAATCTCAGACCAATAAAAAAGTAAATCTATGTTGTTTTAGAGTAGTGATGGCCGAGTGGCAACAACCCCGATTTCTAAGTTGTAGGTCGCGGGTTCAAACCCAGCCAGGCGCATTACTTTGTGTAATTTATTTCATCACCACTGCTCTCAAAACGGTAAAGGAAAACATCGTCAGAAAACCTATGTCCTAGAACCAAAAAATACGAAGACATGTGACATTCACCAACCCGCACTGGGCCCGCGTGGTGGATTACGGCCCATTCCCTCTCCTAGAGAGGAGGCCTGAGTCCCAGCAGTGGGAACATTAAAAGGCTGATGCTATACATGGAGCTACTGCCTATCAGGCACAACCCAATTACTGGACAACTCGACACTCCCTGGATAGACAGATGGTCAGACTTTCCAAAAAACCAGCGTCAAGCAACTACCACGAAGTTGTCTGGCATTTTTGCTGAACTGGACCTATTTGGTGCAGGCGCGAGACACACAATGTTAGTTATTTTATTTTCTTATTTTTTTTTATCTTAAGTGTTTACATGTTGTTTCTGCATTGTGTGTATCTGTGTACGTGTGCCAAATAGATATTTTTCTTTCTTTCTTTCTTTCTTTACTTTCTGACGTCTGACTACCTGTAATGACGGTCAAATCTACGAATGACAACCGATACCAACAGCCTTACGGGCTTTCCGAGGTTCGAGGTGTCATATAAACTTAGAAAACTGCATATGAATTGAAAAATTCGCATCGGTTGTCCTTGTCCAGTTTTGAACCCTGGAAACAATAATAATAAGGAAGAGATTCCTTGCTCAGGAGCCCTAACTCAGTAGTTAGGGCTACTGGTGTAGCTTCGATCCTATTCCTAATACCTATACAATACGACAGGGGCTCAAGTCTGCTATTTTTATAAATTCGTCGTTCCAACACGATCCCATTGTCATTTTGCTAAAAGTTCGTAATCTGATAATTCATAATGGTCGATCATTGGCCGGTCAATGATCTTGTGGTAGAATGACAATATCGAGCTGTAAAAGCAATGACTGTACAATGACGTTCTAATGGTAGGTCACTGATCAAAGGATCTGTCAAAATGGTAGCAGATTACCGCATACGTCAGACATTCATTTGTCATTATGTACGAGATTACCATTCTATGCCATTTCTTTCAATGGAGTGTCAGTGGTTGACCATTGGAAAGTCATAATGACGCCATTATATTAGTAGATTGCCAAACTTGTCAAAATCAATAATTATGAAATCAATGATAGACTATTCTGACACTATTACAATAGCAGACTTGAGGCGCTGGCCTGTTGACCTAGTGGTTAGTGGCCCTGACTGCTATGCCGATGGTAGTGGGTTCGATTCCCACCCAGGACAAATGTTTGTGTGATGAGCACGATCATTTGTCCTGTGTCTCCTAGAGTGAATAGACTCTTAATAAACTAGTGCGCTTCACCATCAGCGATTGCATCACTGCTTACCATCAGGTGGGATCGCAGTCAAGCATAAGTTTATTTATTTATTTATTTTTATTTAATCTTCATGCAACATTAATGTACAAAGGCGGACTTAATGCCTGAGGCATTCTCTACCAGTCAACCTAGGGTGGTGAAGAGACAATATGGTAGGTGCATAAAAAGAAAATTATATGCGAAAAACAAGAGTAAAATAAAAAGGTATACATGTAATTAAAATACACATACATAGATATTTAATATAATATATATATATATATATATATATATATACATATATAAGCATAAGTTTATATATTAACTATAAATATCTACATTGGCTGTGGATATTGAGAAAATGTACATTTTTAAGGTAGATTTTTAAGGAACTAATTTATTAATTATTAAGATCTCATTGTAAAATGTATCAAAAATAAATAACATTAATAAATAAATAAATAAATGAATTTTGAGGGATAGATTAGGAAACTGCGAGAAATAACTAATATATTCATGACATTTTTTTTTCTTTTTTTATATACATAGATGATCGTCAAATAACTCCTCCCGCTCTGGGCGGATCGAGAAGTCGACTGCCGGAATTTTACTGACTAAAACCTATCTGTGTATCTTCAGTTGCCCTTTGCGTTTCTTCCGAACATGTCTGTTGCTCTATGTATTCTTGACAATACAATACAAGTAGTACTTTCTTAAAGGAACAAGATAAAATCATGATCCTTCCAGCATTCTGCCGGACACAGTACCAACTTTAAGTTATTACAGTAATCTGTCTGGTAAATAACTGCCGGTACCCAGTGCCGTAACCAGCCTTTTATACGCCCGGGGCCAGTTTCTGAAACTGCACTCCTAAAAAATTATTTCGAGCTAGGTACTGTCGGGGGTCAAAAGTGCAGTTCCGCCTTATGTCTAAAATTTCTTTGTAGAAGAGGGTCAATGATTCATGACTGATTTAAATGGTAGCATAGAATCTAAAGTGTTGGATAAACTAGTTGTGGACTATTGAACTTCTACAACAAAGCAATTTTAGACACTTTAGCATTGGCAGAGTGCAACTGCACTTTTGAGCCCTGACTGTACATTTAATCAACCTGACGCAGGGCCTCACCGGACATTATTCTTGTGCACCATGCATACCACGCACCGAGCACACGGTGAAGTATATGGTAGAAGTTTGCCCCGCTTTGGTGGAGCCCTGCCGTGTCCTTATGGAAGCGATCAACGGTAGCGAGCTGAGTGTCCAGCCCTGATTCAGGCCATGGTACGGAGCGTGACGAAAATGGGAAACAGTAACCTACTTCTGTTGAAATGAATGTCGCAAAATTTGTTCTTGGTGTTATCGTTTTTGCGCCCCATCAGGGTCTGCGCCCTGGGCCTGTGCGCCGCTGGCACCGCCTTAGTTACGGCACTGCCAGTACCCATAAATATGACGCCGTAATGTTTGCGACTAAATCGATTTATCACAGGGTAGTTAAAAGTAATTTCAAGGGATATTAATAAACTAGTTAAATTGATTTCGTAATTATTCATCCTTGTAATCCTTTGCCGCGTTTGCAATGACTTTAAAGGCACTTTGCTGCGTAATATTTTCACTGGAAAAATAGTTTTGGTTGGTAGTTTGCATCTGGTTATTTTCTTGGGCATTGAAATATGTGAAATGGTGATTTTCTTTAAAGGCTTGTTCTAAATGATTCCTTGTTTCTTTTCATCATCATCATCATTTCAGCCAATAGACGTCCACTGTCGGACATAGGCTTCCCCCAAGTGTCGCCACAATGAATGGTCCCGTGCGTCTCGCATCCATCTCGGATTCCCGCAACCTTTACCAGGTCATCGGAAGACCTTGTAGGAGGCCTTCCAACACTGCATCTTCCGGTACGAGGTCGCCACTCCAGAACATTTTGGCCCCAACGGCCATCAGAACATACATATGAACTAAACTACAAAATCCTGAATCGCGCAATTAGTTTTCCGCGCGATTTGAACATATACAACAACCCAAAATCATCTCTCGGGCAGTTGCCCGGATCAGACAAAACATCCGTCTGGTCGGAGGATCCTCCTTTTTCAATAGAGGTTTGCGGGGCTTTACACCCAATTCCGCATACCTATAAAGTATATTAAAAAAAACTATCAAATAAAACCATTAGAAACATCGATTAAACGCAACAGTCGATGAATGGAAAAACATTATTCCACTGACACAAAATTATAATTTCACATTGCATCACCCTATAACCATCAATCTTTTAAACCATTACCCTAATTTTTACAATAGGTTAAAATACTACAGTGCGACCAGTGTATTTTGGCCCGTGGCGCAACTAGGAACCATTTCTTTTAATGCTGGATCTGGTATAAATATTTTAGAATTCTACTCAAAAAGAATTGCAGAGACGAAGAGGTTATGGCAGTCACATTGTGCGTCACAAGTGTGCCTGTCAAAGGTATTTTTTTTTAAATTGGTTTTTTAAGTCAATTTTGCTTAAAGCGAGGTTGCACTAATTTTAAACTTTTTTGAACCTCTGGAAACCCACAAAAACATAAAAGAAAATACCATGAAAATTATTTTATTAAAACTGACCATATGACCAACCGCTGGGTAAAAATCAAAACATGATATAAATTAGTAGACTCGATAAAAAAAAATACGTATCTGACCTAACTTACGATTGCTAACGTGTTTATTTACGAGATTATGTCACGGAAATATTTAAAAGTTACATTTCAAATAATAAAGCTTGTTTTTTAAAAGGGTCTGGCAAAAACAAAAATCTTGAACAGTTACTGCTTCCTTAAAAAAAAAATATTGTTACAGGGCCACGAAGTCGACATTAGACCCTCTGTGACTGCAACCGACTCTTAAATTTTATCAAGAAACGCCACCATTTTCTCCCAACATACACTGGTCGCACTGTACAAAGCTGCAGAGACCAATAAATCAATAAATACATTAGAACACCATTCTAAATCGGTGCCAACCTGAATACCAACATAACAAAATAAAAGTGTTGTACCGTCAAACGTCTGGGATTTAATTTATAGTTCCTCGGCGACAGAGGTATCTCTATGGACATTGTTTTTCGCATATAAAAGGCATCTCTTACTGGCTGGAATGCCACTTTTTGGAATGTTCTGCATTCCAGATTTATTTCGTTTTGGGGGGCGAGATTAGTATTCCAGTCATCGGTAGTGTTTCATTTATACTTTGGAGATCTTGTTTCATGTAGAATAGAATAAACTTTATTTTACACCATAAAAGTAACACAAGTACACAACTTATACATAAACATCTATCTACCATACCATGCTATGCAATGGCAGTCTTATCGCTGATAGTGATACCTACTAGACAACCTTAGGATTAACCGTAAGAACTTAAAATAATACATGTATATGTAGTTAAGTTTTCTGCAGTTTTTAGGAAAGAAGGAGAAACAAAAACTGGGCAAGTGCGAGTCGGACTCGCGCACTGAGGGTTCCGTACAAACTTACCTATGAAACACTGCAGTCCAATTCCCGAATTGAGTTACGAAGATTTTACCGAATCGCAAAAAAAAAAAAATATGTGACGTAACTTCAAATTTACAGTTTTCAGATTTTTTCCTATACTTATGCTATAAAACCTTGTTTTACGCTAAATTGCAGAATTCTAGGTCAACGGGAAGTACCTTATGAATTTTGATTCCCTTGAGAGTGTTGAAAAGTACGTTTTTTGCGACAAAAACGGCCGTTTTTTTTTTCTTTAACTCAAAAAGTTTGATTTTTTCACAGCTTCAAGGGACCGCAGATCTTAGTGTATGGTTTTAATTTCAACTCGATACCTTCACGTGTTTCCGAGATAAAGGGTCTTGCCACACATACAGACAGACAGACGGACAACAAAGTGATCCTATAAGGGTTCCGATTTTTCCTTTTGAGGTACGGAACTCTAAAAATCTAAGAGAGAAGCTTCGTATTCTGCCTACACTACCCATACAACATTACTCTCATCTCCCAAACAAGAACTGATAGATGGATCATCGGTTTATTTTGCGTCTGGTCGAGTTAACAGCGGCAGAAATATTGCAACCCGCGTCATTCGTTAATGTTGGCCAGTGTGTACATTGGACTGTGAGGTGATGCGTTTGAAAGGCAGTTTGTAATAATATCTGCGAGGATATAAGGTTGTGATCAGTGAACAGAATTCGTAGGTAAAGAAAGTAAGAAAATTAATTTATTTGACATACAAACATGTTTTTTTTTTTTTTTTTTTTTTTTTCGGTGGGAAAATCATCTAATGACAAATCTCGCTCTTGGGCGGAGCGAGAGATAGTGTCAGACTTTTACTGACTAAAAACCCACTCCTGTTCCTTCGTTGCCTTCGTCCCAGGGCCCCGGGTTTCGTTTTCACACTACCCATGGCCCCAGTAGGCTTCGACCCTGCTGGGCCCCTACGATTTGCTGACATCTCCCTGAGGCGCGCGTGGAACAATACGCGCCGTCGACGACTTGGCTCGGTCCGGACGGTTACCGGACGGTCCGACGGCGAGCCACCCATTGCTCGCCGTCCGCAAGCCCGCGCCTACGGTGGCCGGAAATCGGGATCGGAATCCCGGCGGCGGTAAGGGCGTGAGGACCGTTGCCTCACGCGATCGGCCGCCTCCTTTGCTAGCATTACTGCTTCACAGAAGGAGGCGACCGCCTGCCACTCTTCCTCGCTCCGGACCATGGCCTGTACCAGGGCCCGGCGCGAGAGATCGCCGCCGCCGATCGCCCCCACAAGGACACGGCGTTGCTCTGCCCAAGCGGGGCACACCTCAACCGTGTGCTCCACCGTGTCCTCCGGGCGGTCCACACAGTGGCGACACCCGGGCGTTGCTTCCGCACGAATCCGGTGCAGGAACTTCCCGAACTTACCGTGTTCGGTGAGAACCTGCGTCATGCGAAAGGTGAGGACGCCGTGAGGTCTTTCCAACCACGCCTCAAAGAGGGGACTTACCGCCATAATTGTGGCGTGCCCAACATACAAACATGTAAGAATTGTTTGGTTGTTTTTCCACCACGCGGGCCCAGTACGGAGATTTTTGGTTCTAAGACTTGCCGGTTTTCTCACGATATTTTCCTTCACCGTTTTGACAGCACTGGGACACAACGGGCTTATAATAATAATAATTAATAAAGGTAACACTGGTAGTTCTATGAATTTGAATAAATTTTCCTAAATAAGTCCAACCTGATTTGTAGTAATTAAGATACAGTTTTGTTTTTTATAAGGTGGGAAATCAACCAGTCTTTAATTTTTTTTTTCTTAAAAAACACTAAGTGTATTTAAGCAAAATTGCAGTGCTTGAATTATGATTGTAACTTAGTTTTCTAATTGTGGTGTATGAGGATGTGTATTATTCATACAATCTACTGGCAATAGAATAGAATAAACTTTATTCAACACCAAAATAGTAACAATTTTATAGAAACTTAAATCTATGAGTACAATGACACTCATATCGCAGACAGCGATAAGCCACCAAACAACTTTAAGACCACACTCTTAACCAACCAACCAACTTTAGACGGGACAATTGCACAATGTGCATCCTCCTTTATATGGATCACAATGAAAATGATTAGTGATGTTACGGAAATACGGAGCGAATGCACGAGATTATTTGTTTTTGGCCAATTCCGTGTTCGCGTTCAATTTATCGCTTTACCATGCATTCGGCGTATCATTCCATCATAAATGGTATCTGTGTGCGTAATTCAACCAGCATTTGTAGGTTTAATGTACATTCCATTGATATTTTGGTAATTCTAGTACCTGGTTAAGTGAAGGCCAATTCTGATTGAGAAATAGTTTGTTTAATAGTAACACTTAGCTTGCTAGTAATTTGGTTTTATAGTGTAATTGTTTTTAGAGAGTTTATTGACTTTTAAAGCTTTGTTTAAGTGCATTGGCTACTTGGAGAACAGATGGTCCATGGAGCCAAAATGTTCTGGACTGGCGACCGCGCACCGGAAGACGAAGCGTTGAAAAGCCCCCCACAAGATGGACCAGTGACCTGGTGAGAGTCGCGTGAATCCGATGGATGCAAGATGCACGATGTAAGGGCCGTTTGTTGTGGCGACACTTGGGAAAGGCTTATGTCGAGCAGTGGACGTCTTTCGGCTGAAATGATGATGATGATGATGGTTACTTTTTGTAATCTTAAAAGTTATATAACCGAATCCGAATTTTAGTTACTACTACGGAAGTCATTCCTACTGAAAAAAAAAAAAATTTCTAAGTAATGTTTTTTTTTGGTCAATGTTCAAAAAGTCTTGATTAAGGACTGTAGTTTATGTTTGCATTGTGTGGAGTAATCTGGGACCACGATGCTGAATAGTTCCTATGTGCTGACATAGATGTCGCTACATACACTTAACTGACATTGGAACCGTTTAACCAACCATGACCAGCCTCAAGAAAATCTCAAAAAGATTTATCGAGATTATCAAAAATTATAAATCAATCCAAAATGATCCACCCACCTGCTATGCGCCTTTCAATAACTCCCAGCTCAACAGTACATAGAAATAAACTGAGAAACGTAAAAAGTCAATACAAACAAACTCGACAATCAGATGAAATCAAATGTTTAATTCTATGCCAACCAATCTGCTACATCTCAGAATGATTCTTAGCCAGACCAAAATAAACGGCACAGACAGACGGGCACATACCCCGGTTATATTTACACGCAGTGCAATCGCTCAAACTGAGAAGCTTTCAATTAATGTAGTCTGCCCAGTACACCGTATCATACCATGACCGTGCTAGGATCGTATCAAGCACGGAGGAGCTAGTATGCCTTATCGAACATATCCCTATACAACGGTTAGTATACGCGACTGTTCACCGATTCATCACCTGCACGCACCGATTTGGTATATCTGTATACATTTATATATCCATTTGTTTAGGTAGTTAACTAAACGTAAACAATCTTGATATGTCTTTTTATAAAAAAAAATAGTTTATAAGACATACGAAGATTATTTAAATTTAGTTAATTACCAAACATTGGTATAGGTAAATAATAAACATTTTTAGATAAAATTTTTAGACAACTTTTAAATAATTGACATGTCAAGATTGTTTACGTTTAGTTAATTACCTAAACAGATAAGAGTATATATGTACATTTTGCCGGTGGCGTTACGCACCGTACTAGTCACGCGACGGTGTTGGTTGGAGATGGAATTTATGTTTTTTATTAATCATAATTATTATGTTTATTATGTGTTTCATGAGTGTGTCAGAATAACAGGCTCCATAATAAAAATACCAACGATGTAATTTTTTTCAATATCGCAGCATATACTGAGGTGTCTTTTTGAATTCGCACAAATCTTTTTGTTTTTTTTTTAGTAAATGTTGTTATTATTATTTATCAGTATTCATTTTAATATAAATATAAATTATATTTTTAAATATTTTAATAAAAAAAAATAATAATAAGATAACAAAAACCGGTTTTCTACCAGTTGCATTTCGGGGAGTGTGCGTCGGAATTGCATAACCTAATTCCGCCTAGCCCGTTCCATCATCGGACCACCAGGCGTACGGCAATGCGTCACCGGTACATGGTGGACATCCCACCTATACGCACAAAACGTTTTGCGAACACATTCATAGTGCGTACAGCTAAGGAGTGGAATTCCTTGCCGGAATCTGTTTTTCCTGATGGCTACAACCCGGGAATCTTTAAGTCAAGAGTGAATAGGTTACTTCTAGGTAAGCGCGTTCCATCGTCGACCGCATCGTCGCTTTCCATCAGGTGAGTTAGCGGTCAAGCGCGATCCTATCAAGAATAAAAAAAAATAAAATAATAATAATAATTTTATATGAATATTATTTTATTTTTTTATTTTAACTAGTTAGTGTTTGATAATAATTCTTAATATTTTATTTATTGTTTGTCCTGTGCGAGACAAAAAAAAAATATGGTCATGTATTTAGTGGGCATAGTGTTTTACTTTTCAATACAAAAGATTTTTTTTTGCCCGACACGTTCCTAGCACGATCATGGCATAATGGGCAGATTCCTTAATAGTATTCACAGAAGTGTAGTTTTCCGTGATTTGGCTTGAAAGATAACAGTTGAGGAAAATGTTGTTGACTGGCAAAACCAGACACAAAGTCTATACTTAACATAATATTTTTAATCATGGACTTTGTACCGACATTATAGAGTCATGATTTTGTTTGTCTAGCATGTGCGTTTTAGTCTGTTTCGTGGGAAATGCGGCATTTTCCAAGACATTATACTTATGTTGGTTTCTTTATTTATTTATTTATTAAAACTTCATGCAACATAAAGGTACAAAGGCGGACTTAAAATGCCTTAGGCATTCTCTACCAGTCAACCAAGGGTAGCGAAGAGAAAACATAATAGGTGCATAAAAAAAAAGAAAAGAATAATACGAAAACAAGGGATCAAATGTATATATACATAAAATAAACATACACAAATATTTAATATAATATAAACCTACATATATATATACAAATATATATATTATTTATATAAGGAAAAATGAAAGGATTTTTGAGACTACTCCGCTATTTAATTTATTTCTTTCTTTCTTAGTATTAGTCTTGAAGCAGTAAGCAGGTAGATATGAATGCTAAGGTAGAATAATGATTTGAAAGATATCGCAGAAGGCTTCACAGAAGTGAAGGAGGCTGTGTCACTAGAGGAACATTGGGGATGACTTTTTTTTTTTGTTGCCGGGGTGGAAAATCCTCATGGATGTCCTTCGCCTGGGGCAGGCGAAGGGGTCTGTCAGACTCCTAATGACTAAAAACCACCTCGGTGTTCCCTCCAACACTTGGACCGGGGATCGTGGGAGCTGATACGCCATCCATGACCTTGGGGATGCCGAGTCATGATTTTGTTTGTCTAACATGTGCGTTTTAGTCTGTTTCGTGGGAAATGCGGCATTTTCCAAGACATTATACGTAGGTTGGTTTCTTTCTTAGTATTAGTCTTTGAGCAGTAAGCAGATAGAGATGAAGGCACTTAGAATAATGATTTGAAAGATATCGCAGAAGACTTTACAGAAGTGAAGGAGGCTGTGTCGCTCAAAACTGTAATTACCAATAAGGTTACAATATTTGTGTTCAGGACACAGGTTGCATAATATTTTAAATGATACAAACTAAAGTTCTCGTTACACTTGATTATATTGGCACTACTCTAGTCCGGTGACTCCTCCGGTGGCTGTAATTTCAAATGGGCCAGTAGAACTTGTATTGCTTGATCTGGAGTCCTCTCAGGGCTCGGGGTTGTTCCAAAAGACATTGAGGTTTCGTGTGGTCAGTCTAATAGGGAAGAACACAGAAGCAGTTGAAACGGGTGCAGTGCAGTCTTCGTCAATTGCTGAAAAAATCTCTCTTCGTATCCTAGCAGTGTATGGTATATAATAAAGAAATATTGCTTACAAGCTCTTGTTATTAATAACTCGTAGTATAAACATGTACTATATTATGTTAGTAAATGGTAGAACTATCTCACAACATTTTCATACCGATGCGTCTAACGTAGGAAAGAAAATCGTAAACATTTAGATGGTTTGACTGATTTATTAAATATACAATGAGTGATGGATGTACTTTCATATAATCGTTATCATCATTATCATGTCTCCCGAAAGACGTCCACAGCTAGATACAAGCCTCACTGAAATGTCGCCACAACAATCGGGCCTGTGAGTCTCGCATTCATCGGATGCGACCCTCACCTGGTCATTGATCCACCTTGGTTGAATTAAGGTTGCTAACATAACCTGAAGAATCTTGAAAATAGAAAATAAACTAAAGTGACAATGGGCAGGGTATTGCTCGAAAAATAGGCGGTCGATGAGGTCGAAAGGTTCTGGAGTGGCGACCAAGTGTCGGAAGCCGGAGCCTTGTAAGGCAATATAGGAATATAAATCGCTAATAAAAAAAAATGGCTACGATTTTAATCACCACCAATTTAAAAATCAATGTTTTATCAATACTCTATTTTAGCTCCCGGGGTCTTGACACGCAAGGTAAATAAAAAATTTTTTACAAAAAAAAAATACAACCGAATTAAATGTAAAAAAAAAACACTGGAAAGTGCAAAATAACTTTAATTTCGGAAATCGGTGTTTCTATAATAGTTTTGTATATTTGTTATTTAACACCGACGGGGCCGAAAAGTTCTAGAGTGGCGACCGCGCACCGGAAAACGCAGCGTTGGAAGGCCTCCCACAAGGACGACCGACGACCTGGTGAGAGTCTCGGGAATGCGGTGGATGCGAGACGCACAGAATCGGTCGTTATGGAGACGCTTGGGGAAGGCCTATGTCTAACAGTGGACGTCTTTCGGCTGAAATGATGATGATGAATACCTAACTTATAACTATACTGCATATTCCTTAAAGCAAGGCAAGCGTCATGTTTCACGTTAATCAATGACATCAGTACCGCACCCCCCAACATTCTTCAAGCTTCCCTGTCAATAATGAACTTGCTATCTCAAAGGTGCCACGTCGAGATTTATATCGTGTCCCTAAACACGCTTGATAAACGGAGAAAACGAGGTATAAATAACCAACGCTTTTACCTACGTTCTGTCGTTACTGTGATGGATAACAAGAGGGGTCGTGGGGCGCTTTGGACCGAGATCGCGGTCCTAATTTTCATCGCGTGATACAACGGTCCTCACACCCCCAACCGCCGCCGGGATTCCGATCCCGATTTCCGGCTACCGTAGGCGAGGGCTTGCGGACGGCGAGCAATGAGTAGCTCGCCGTCCGACCGTCCGGTAACCGTCCGGACCGAGCCCAAGTCATCGACGGCGCTTACTGTTCCACGCGCGCCTCAAGGAGATGCCAGCAAACCGTAGGGGCCCAGCAGGGTCGAATCCTACTGGAGCCAAGGGTTTGATTCTGAAAGGAAGACTCGGCCCTGGTACGAAAGGCAATGAAGGAACAGGAGTGTGTTTTTAGTCAGTAAAAGTCTGACACTATCTCCCGCTCCGCCCAAGACCACAAGAAAAAGGCATTAAAGTACAGTTACAAAAAATACTGTATTAATTTTATTTGTGGTCCCAAAATACTACTAAAAAAAAATAATTATATGTGGAAGTTGGGACTGCGGTCCCGTTCCCAAGAGCCACGACCCAGCAAGAGATGCAAGTTTGTGCTAAAAATGTTGGGATGGTTTCTTTTTTTAAGTTGGGATATCATCCAATGATTCCTCCTGCTCTAAGGCAGAGCGATAGTACGTGTCAGATTTTACTGACTAAAACCACACCTATGTTTCTTCTTTGGCTAACGGTCCAGGACCTTCTCTCTCATTCTCTTTTGTATGGTTTCGTGTTTACATATATTGTTAGTGCCTTGCGTTGTGACAAAATAAATTCATTTTCTTTCTTTCTTTCTTTCTTTCATTCCCTCTCGCTTGCGGCCGCCTCCTTCGCTAGCATTACTGCTTCGCAGAAGGAGAAGTGAAGGGACGGTCAATTTTCTTTAATGAGAGAAGTCAATTTTGTGATTAGAACAAAGAATATGATGGTACCAAATGTGACTGTTCCTAAAAGACCCGGCTGATAAAATTTTCGTTTTTCCTGAATTTGCCTACATGAAGGTATGAAAGTCGGCTTCCCACTAAGTGGGAGGGATGCATCATATTCTTTGTTCTAATCACAAAATTGACTTCTCTCATTTTGAGATACAACTATTCTTCTGGCACACCACCACGAGAGATGTCCTAGGCAGCAGGAGTCACAAGGCGATTCCCGACCACGGTAGGAGCAGGCTTGCGGACGACGAGTAAAGGGTAGCTCACCGTCCGGCCGTCCGGTAGGTAACCGAGCTCGGGTTGTCGACGGCACAATCGAGGGTCAAGATTTCAAAATCACGTTTCCTGTGATATAGGCCATTAGAGAAAAGCCACAGAAAAAACTTAGTGTTAAATATTTCACACGATCAGTTCTGAAATCAACAATAAAAAAAAAAAACGAAATATCTCACCTGTATCACAAAGCGGGTGAAATAAGAAATATTCAGCGATTCCCGATTCAAATGTAAAGAATTCTCGGTACACTTCTGAAATATTTGATATTCAGCCGTCAAAGAGAATATCTGTCCCTTTTCACGGAAACAATGTTTTCAAAGAGATCAGAGAATTTAGGGCTTACTGAATTTTTCAATTTATTGGAATAAATCCCCTTGATTGACAGCTGTATATATAACCTAATCCTAGGTATTTGGAAATTCCACCCGATCCGTTCAATGCCGCGAATTTTCGTGAAAACACAATGCTAAAGTTGTTGAATTTTAGCGTGACAATAACGGTCATTTACCTACCATCATTTCATTATCATCTTTCTGCCCTTGTCCCACGTTACTTGGGGTCGGCGAAACACGTTTTTTTCTTCCATTCTATATTTTCTGAAAACATAATCAAAAATATTGTTATTAAATGAAGAAGCAGTTAAAATTTCAAATATTGATATGAGAAAGAGTGGGGCGGGTCGAAACATCAAACAACAGCTAAAGGCTGTGACGTGACGTCACATTTTAGTATGTGCATCCTTATTCTGTTATTGACAGCTTTACTTAATATTGAATGGATTTGAAAAATTCTCTTTAGTTGTGGTTTTGAATAAGTTACTATTTGACATAAATACTTAAAAAAACATCATCCCAAATGTAAAAAATACAGGGCAAGTGCGAGTCGGACCCGCGCACTGAGGGTTTCCTACAAACTTACCTTTGTAAATATATGTAGTTCAATTCCCGAATGGAGTCTCGAAGATTTTTGCGAATCGCAAAAAAGGTTTTTTTTTGTGACTAACAACAAGTTTACTGTTTTCAGATTTATTCCTATACCTGTGTTCCTATTCTTTGTTTTATGCCAGATTTCAGGATTCTGTGTCAACGGGAAGTACCCTATGAATTTTGATTTCCTTGAGAGTTTCGAAATACACGTTTTTTGCGACCTATACGGCCGTATCATTTTTTTTCGTTAACTAAGAAGTTTGATATTTTTCACAGCTTCAAGAGACCGCAGATCTGAATATATGGTTTTAATTTCAACTCGATACCTCCACGCGTTCCCAAGATAAAGGGTCTTGACAGACAGACAGACGAACAGCAAAGTGATACTATAGGAGTTCCGTTTTTTTCCTTTTGAAGTACGGAACCCTAAAAACTAAAGTAATAGCCAGACAGCAATGTCCGTAGTATACCTAACTGTCTAAGATGTGAAGTTCATACCTACAAAGTACACAGTTTGTGAAGGTAACTGACGAGTATCTTGCAATCCTGTGGACCAACATAACATACTAACTGTTTAAGTGCGTTACTTACGGCCTGTGCACACCACGTTTCTTAAACGCGCCGTTGACTCGCGTTTGTAACGATACAGACGCGATACACACGTGAGTCAGACGCAGCCTGTAGACCTTTAATAGGATAAAAACGCGCCGTCGACGCGCGTTACTAAAACGCGTGTCACCGGCGCGTTTAAAAAACGTAGTCAGCACGGGCCTTTAGCCGGAGCATAATCGCTTCTCTGTAGGCATAGGCGCCTCACTGCCTGTACCTAGCATAATCAGCTCTTTTAATGTTCCCACTGCTGGGATTCAACTTCAAGCTTCTTCTCTAGGAGAGGGAATAGACCGTAATCCACCATGTGGGCCCAGTGTAGGTTGGTGGATGTCACATGAATTCAATTTTATTTTGTTTGGAAACATGTCGGTTCCTTCACGATGTTTCCGTCACCATTTTAAGAGCAGTGGTGATGAAATAAATTACACAAAGTAACACTTATGATTGAATTTGAACTCACGACTTACTACTTGTAAATAAGACCATTATGACTGGACCAATACAGCTCTTCAGATTCGATTAGAAACTTAGTAACCTTTAAGAAATCCATTCTGTATTATTTTATTATTATTGATAAGCTTGCATTTACCTTCACGTGATAGTAAGTGATGATGTGATCGATGATAAAACACGCTTGCCTATAAGTAACCTATTCATTCTTGAAGCAAAGACCCCCAGGTATGACCTGGGGGTCTTCGCTATCAGGTTCTAAGAAAGAAAGAAAGAAAAACATTTTATTTGGCGGAACAAGGCGCAAATTTAGAACTAACAAATTATAAGTATATTATGTGAAAAATATGCGCCACATCCGCGCAAAACGGCCGAACGCTTAGCATAATGCCGTGACAACACACAAAATGCGACGAAGGTTTTCAGCGTGGGCTATTATTCTCTATATAATATATATAATTCTTAATTCTTTATTGTACACAAAAACATAACATGATATATTAAGATAAAGACAGTTCATGTATAAAAGCGAGCTTAACTCAGTAATGAGTTTTCTCCCAGCAAACCTTTGAATTATAGAGAGAGAACATATTCGAGGGTAGGATCCAGTAATAATCAACATTTCTTACGTCAAACTCATTCATATCTTCTCTTTCTTCTCCAGGTGCCTTCATTGGCGGCATTATGGGCGGATTTGCGATGCGCCTGGGCCGTCGCTCGGTGCTCATCGCGACTGCCCTGCCTTACACCCTGGCGTGGCTGGCCACCGCGCTCTCGACCAGTGTGCACATGATATCTGCCGCGTCCTTCTGCGGGGGCATGCTCATCTGCTGTATTAATATGACTACGCAAGTAAGTTTCACTTTATTATCAAGTATCAATGTGACGACATAAGGCTCTGAAACGTGGTCGCTCACAATGGGCCTCATCAGAAGACTTAAAGTCACCGAAAATGTAATAGAGAGGGCTCGGAGTTTCCTTGCATGACTGGATTAGAAATGAAGATAGTCGCAGGAGAACCAATACAGTTACCGATATAATCCGAAGAATCACCAAACTTAAGTGCCAGTGGGCAGGGCACATTGCACGCAGAACAGATGGTTGATGGGACCGACCACGTACCCGAAGACGCAGCGCTGAAAGGCTTTCCATAAGGTGGACTGATGACCTGGTAAGAGTCACGGGAATCCGATGGATGCGAGACGCACAGGACCGGTCATTGCAGTAACACCTGAGGGAGGCCTGTGTCCAGCAGTGAACGTCTTTCGACTGAAATAATGATAATAAAACTTGTCTTGGTCTCTGAAAGAGGTAGCAGGTCTTGTTAAACTATACACATTTACCACTTGTTTTAAAGTTTTCATGGGGTGTTCTAAACCCATTATGATTTAGAGTTAAAAATTAAATGAAGAGACCAATTCTAGAGACAAATATTTTCCAAAATATTGTCATTACCTGTACCGTCTTTAATAAGGCCATTTTCACAATATTGCAACATCAAAAAAGTACATCTGTAATCGTTGTTGACGAAACAAAGGTGTTCAGTGTACACCCACATTTCGCTTTCCATCTTATAAATCCCACCCAATAGGGGGCATCGTTAATTCAGACTCCAAATTAACATTTTCCAATATAACAACCCAATCTCATAACATTTGGGATCAAACCATAGACCTTAGGAAACATAAACCAATGTTATAGGACGACTGATTACGAAAATAACATTTGTAGTAACTGCATTTAAGGTTGCTCTAGTCGGCAGCTCGAACTTGTTGATGGGCGATGTTAAAATGCATGCTATCTCATCCACCATCTTGTGCGACAGTTAGAAATGCTTTGATGAGCGATAAGAAGCTAGAAAACAAACAAATACACACTCCCATAACATATATGTATTGATGATTAGTAGCGAAAAGAGCGTGTAAAATTTTATAAACAGACGACTGAAGGTTGCCTAAATAATTATGTACTTTGAGAAACCTATTAAAAATTAAAGTAATTGATTTTTTTAATTAATATTCAATGCCTGTATGGAAATCATAAATGTGGCAAATTTATACTGCATAAGTTAAATATACACATAACTTAAAGTTTTTTTTTTAACATTTTGGCTTCCATACTGGACTAGATAACGACGAAATTAATCTTAATCATTTTTAGGGTTCCGTACCTTAAAAGGAAAAAACGGAACCCTTATAGGATCACTTTGTTGTCCATCTGTCTGTCTGTCTGTCAAGACTCTTTATCTCGGGAACGCGTAGAGGTATCAAGTTGAAAATAAAACCATATACTCTGGTCTACAGTCCCTTGAAGCTGTAAAAAATCAGACTTCTTAGTTAGCGAAAAAAAAAAGATACAACCGTTTATGTCACAAAAAACGTGTATGTCATAACACTCTCAAGGGATTCAAAATTCTCAGGGTATTTCCCGTTGATCTAGAATCCTGAAACTTGGCATGAAGCAAGGTCTCTAGCACAAGTATAGGAAAAAGTTTGAATTCAATTCGGAAATTGAACAGTTTTCATAGGTAAGTTTGTACGGAACAAGTGCGCGAGTACGACTCGCACTTGCCCAATTTTTGTTTTAAATTACATCGTCAAAAAATGAAGTTATCGCTATACTACGTTTGTATGGACGAATGCCCGACTAGGGCACCCTTAAGCAGAGAAAGCTGGGGAAGGCCTTATATGGTCATTAGGGTCCACTATAAAACATTATAGGTACCATATAGAGAGACAGTATTGCGTGTGTCAGTCTATCGGACATTAAAATTGAATGGACCAGCCCTTTATCTTTCTGGCGATATAAGGACTAGCTTAAACTTGTTGACAACTCTTAAGCAAACGTTGTTGGGAAATAATTTCGATTTATATTTTATTTATTTGTTTATTTAAACTTCATGTACAGTAGTGGTACATAGGCGGACTAAATGCAACAAGGCATTCTCTACCAGTCAACCTTTGGGTTAAAAAAAACATACATTCAACCGAACATATAACCTCCTCCTTTTTGAAGTCGGTTAAAAAGACAACACTGTGGTAGGTTTGCACAATAAACAAATAACAGATACTTCAAACAGAAAAAATAAAATAAAAATAAGTTATTTATAATAATACAATACATAGGTAAGTATGCTGAAATTATAAACTAATAAATACTATAAAAAAGAGAACTTAATAATAATTCTGACGAAGATCGAACTAAGGTTGAGAGGACTTCAAGTAGTAGTTCCGAATTTTACGCTTGAAGGAAAATTTACTTTCAACTTTTTTGATGTCAAGGGGAAGCACATTCCAGAGTTTTATGGTGGAAACAGCGTATGAATTGGACATAAAGCCAGTACGGTGAGAAGGAATATGAAGGAAGTTAAGATTATGAGAACTGCCTGACACTTAAAAAATATAAAACTTTTAATAGTTTGCTAGCCCGCGTGGAAATAGAAAATAGGTATATGTCACCCAGTGATAAATCAGCATTCTGCTGGTGAAAGAATTTATCAATATCGGTCCGGTAATTTTTGTGTTTATGTAGCAAAAAACGTGAAAACGACAATCACGGGACTCAAATTTCATAGGGTACTTCCCGTTGATCCTGAAATTTGGCATGAAGCAAGGTCTCGTAGCACAAATAAAGGAAAACATTTGAAAACTGTAAATTTGTAGTCACGTCACAAAAAAAAACTTTTCTTGTGATTCGGAAAAATCTTCGAGACTCCATTCGGAAATTGAACATAGGTAAGTTTGTACGGAACCCACAGTGCGTGAGTCCAACTGGGACTTTTTTTTAAATAGCTGAACTCAATACAGCAGCCGATTCTGAATATACCTACTAATTCCAAGATGTGCCTTTATTATGTTAAATATAGTATAAAGTATCTACGTATAGCGACGTCTATGACGGCGCAAAGGAACTAAAATTTAAAATGCTGCATCGCGCGATTAGAAAATAATTTTGCAACTGTTACTCGAACAAGACACAACACCCGTCTGGTCGGAGGATCTTTCTTTTTTAACGGAGGTAGGTACTTTACACCCTCTTCGTATGATGCAGATAAATCTGTGTTCACCTTAAGGGTGCTTTTCCACCAGAGATGTGCTATGATACGTTGCTATGGATGCCTTTGATATCCACCAGTCATATTCATTGGTGCACATAGCTTAGCACTGGTGGAAACGGATTCAACTAAGATATGTTTTTTATATGGAAGGATGCGTGCTATACCTACTGCTATGGATGCGTGCTATAGATGGTCGCGAGTGGTGTAGCTATGTGCCGGTTCCCTACTATAGATACATTGCTTAGTTCGAGCTGCGCATCTTCCTCGTGCAGCTACTTTGCGGCGGCGCATCTTCATAGCACATCTTACTCGCACCGCTACATAGCTTAGTATCATTGGAAACGGTCACATAGTTTCACAGCATAGCTATTACATCGCTGTATAGCACATCTTTGGTGGAAAAGCAGCCTAAATGTTACATAATCATCTAAGAGATCTCAGACATGTTGTAATGTGTGGTTTGTTGTCATAATTTTACGCGAGGCTGCAGTAATTACACGTGTCGTAAAATTTTAACAACTAACCCGTCAGGTACTGTTGGTTCTGTCACAATACAGATGTTGGGTCAATGAGATCATTAGCTCAGATATTGTTAGTGTAGGTTGGTTTAGTGGATCTGAAGCTCTACCTCGAGCTCTTACCATGATACATTTGACGACTTAGACTGATTTGTTGTTAAAGGGATGGAGCTATATTATAGTGTGTATAGCTCCATCTCTTTTAAGGCCCCTGGATATCTAAGGGCTTTCTTAGGGTTTCGTACCCTTAAAAGGAAAAAAGGGAACCTTTATAATTTTTTTTTTTCGGTTGTAAAATCATCTTATGACATCCCCCGCTCTTGGGCGGGGCGGGAGATAGTGTCAGACTTTTACTGACTAAAAACCCACTCCTGTTCCTTCGTTGCCTTTCGTACCAGGGCCGAGTCTTCCTTTCAGAATCAGACCCTTGGCCCCAGTAGGCTTCGACCCTGATGGCCCCTACAGTTGCTGACATCTCCTTGAGGCGCGCGTGAAACAGTACGCGCCATCGACGACTTGGGCTCGGTCCGGACGGTAACCAGACGGTCGGACGGCGATCCACCTATTGCTCGCCGTCCGCAAGCCCGCGCCTATGGTGGCCGGAAATCGGGATCAGAATCCCGGCGGCGGTTGGAGCGTGAGGACCGTTGCCTCACGCAATCGGCCGCCTCCGTTGCTAACATTACTGCTTCACAGAAGGAGGGGACCGCGGAACCTTTATAGTATCACTTTGTTGTCCGTCCGTCTGTCTGTCTGTCTGTCTGTCTATCAGTCAATACCCTTTATCTCGGGAACGCGAGGAGGCATCGAGTGGAAATTAAAACCATGTATGTACTTCCCGTTGAGCTAGAATCCTGAAATTTGGCATGAAGCAAGGTCTCATAGCACAAGTATAATAAAAAATCTGAAAACTGTCAATTTGCTAAAAATATGTTCATTTCTCGTCTAATAGGTCTTCACGTCAGAAGCTAGTGCACGGTTCCAATTGGTCGTTTCCTACGGAGAAAAAACTCTATGGATTTTTTTTACAATATTAATACCTAGGTATGAGACAGTCAACATTGTACCCAAAAGCACAATAAAAATAATAATATTAATAAAAAAAGTGGATCGAAATAAAAAGTAGGTAATCTATGAATCCACGGATTCTACATACATTATATAATTTATTTCGCAAATCATAGTATTACCTATACTATATTACGGCGCGTACTGTTCCACGCGCGCCTCAAGGAGATGTCAACAACCGTAGGGGCACAGCAGGGTCGAAGCCTACTGGGGCCATGGGTGATGCGAAAGAGATCCCCGGGGCCCTGGAAAAAAAATGGCAAAGAAGGAACTGGAGTGGGTTTTTAGTCAGTAAAATTCTAATACTATCTCACGCTCTGCCCAAGTGCGGGGGATGTCATTAGATGATTTTCCCACACGAAAAAAAAAACCTATACTATACTATTTTATTATTCACAGCTTATTAGCTTGGTTCTGCCCGTGAGAAATCACATGATAAATCCGTTCTTTATTTTTAAGACGATCAGAAGATTTTAAAGATTGAAAAAACCACACACTAAAAAATCTTTTCCAGAGCACAACCACAATTTTATTACTTTTTTTTCCATAATCGAGAAGTGAAACGTGATGCATACCAAACAATTGAGCATTTCGTTTGAGTTATTGTGTAATAAAGGACCATTTGCAATGCAACAGTCGCGCTGCGCAGTTTTCAGAATCGTGCAATCTTTGACAGACGTCACTTTGAGCATTATTCTGGGGAAGACATAGAGCAATGAAGATATAGACAGATGAGAAGTGTATGGTTTTTGTCAAAAGTTGAATATTGTGGTTACAATATTATCTTCTTCCTAAAATAATTTTTGGTTATTTTTGGATAAAAAATAACCTTTTTAGGGTTCCGTACCTCAATAGGAAAAAACTGAACCTTTATAGGATCACTTTCTTGTCCGTCTGTCTGTCTGATAAGACCCTTTATCTTGGAAATGCGTGCGTGGGTTGGAAATTAAAACCATATACTCAACTCTGCGGCCCCTTGAAGTTGTGAAAATATCAAAATCTAAGTTAACGAAAAAAAAAGATACGGCCGTTTATGTCGCAAAAAACGTATATTTCGACACTCTCAAGGGAATTAAAATTCATAGGATACTTCCCGTTGACCCAGAATCCCGAAATTTGGCATAAAGCAAGGTCTTATAACACAAGTATAGGAATAAATCTCAAAACAGTAAATTTGTTGTTACGTCACAAGAAAATAATACTTTTTTTTTGCGATTTGGAAAAATCTTCGAGCCTCCATTCGGGAATTGAACTATTTACATAAGTAAGTTTGTACGGTACCCTCAGTGCGCGAATCCTACTCACAATTGTCCAGTTTTTTAATTTATTTATCGGTTCAGTATGCCAATCAGAATGGGAACCTCTTCGAGAGAATATGTCGTTTGGGTGATGGGTGGGTAACTAGCAATAAACAAACTTTCTAGACGGCGCAACAGATTTATTGTGAAGTAGACTTTAGGTATTCAATTTACAATGAACAGTTCCTAGATCAGTGTTGTCCACGCGGCTGTTAACAAAAAAATTAGAAGACCACGTCCATGCTGTCAGAACTGTTATCTACGCATCCCGTATGAACTGCCATCTAGGCTCTGTCAAGCGATGTGATATCATACCGCTGTCGTCCTGTTGTCAAGCTGGCTTCCTTACTATTGACTTCGCCTACATATTTATTTTTTAATTTGTATTTTAATATGTGGTGTTCTTTCTATTTATTACTATACTCTGTGGCCTCACCCGTACTGTCCACTAAATGAGAATAAGTACTAACCTATCCACATAAGGTTCGATAGCCCTAATCCGAAAACCAACAAATCATTAAATACCTTAATTTACTTGCCTACAGCATTTGAATTCATAGAATTTATTTATTAATATGCTTATAAATAATACAAAACCATTGCATGCAAATCTGACAAGCACGATACAGAAACCATTTGTGTAGAACGCGACGAATCACAAAATTGGGAATAAACACAAAATCTACATAAATCCCTAACGTGTTCCTGAATTGGAAATCAAATTGAATTTACATGATTTTATTTTGAACATAGATGGAATGAAGCCCATCTATGGCATTTCCGTCATTGAATCTTTGAAACAATAATACGTAGGTTAGGTACCTGTCCTGTTTCAGAGGTACTTTTTTGTTAGGGTTCCGTAGCCAAATGGCAAAAAAGAATTTAAAAAAAACAATAAATTTTGGGGGTTCCCCATACTTAGAACTGAAACTCCTTCAAAAATGATATTGAGGTTTCTAATATCATTTTTTTCTAAACTGAATAATTTGCGCGACAGACACTTCCAAAGTAAATAGATGAAGTGAGTAGATGTAAGATGAAGAAAATAAATAAATAAAGTGGTAAAATGTGTGTAACTTCTAAAATAAGAGAATGATGAAACTAAAAAAAAATATGATATACATTACCATGCAAACTTCCACCGAAAATTGGTTTGAACGAGATCTAGTAAGTAGTTTTTTGTTAATACGTCATAAATCGTAAACCGCAATTTACCTTTCAAGTTTGTACGGAACCCTCAGTGCGCGAGTCCGACTCGCACTTGCCCAGTTTTTTGGGAAATCTTTAAATAATTATTTGAATCGTTGCGCGACCTCGGTAAAATTAAGCTAAGAATTTTATTGTAGTATTGATTGAGCGTGTGTCATGAAGTGAATGGAGAGATGAACTTGACTCCTACCAGAAGGACTGGCCCGCAATGAAAAAAGGCCGTGTGTGGAAAAGGAGAGTATGGCTTTCGCCCAGCAGCAAGGCATAATAGGCTAATTAGATAGATCTCCGATAATTAGATAGATCTACAGATGGCCGTTGGGGCCGACAGGTTCTGGAATGGCGGCCGCGTACCGGAAGACGCAGTGTTGGAAGGCCCCCTACAAGGTGGACCGATGACCTGGTGAAGGTTGCGGGAATCCGATGGATGCGAGACGCACAGGACCGTTCGTTGTGGCGACATTTAGGGGAGGCCTATGTCCAGCAGTGGACGTCTATCGGCTGAAATGATGATGATGATGATGAGATAGATCTCTCCTCTTCACCTGACCATACCAAGACAAATCCTGTCAACATTTCAGTAACTGGCACTACTTTCAAACTGAGTCTAATGTACTCAAATCTCACTATACCCATGCATAAACCGTGCGATGCAAGACTAAAAGAAAAAAAAAATTACAATCTGTCACTTTGACAGTCTCATCTCCCAATATAAACTCTTTGCCTTTCTACGAACAAAACATAAAAAGGCATCACAGTGTTTATGCACTAACATTGACTTGTTAAGTATTATTTATGTAAAGTAATCTATTGTTAACAATTTTACGAGACTATTTGAACCGATGACCGATGTTTTTGAGTAAGAATTGCATGATTATTTCTCATGCGGAACCATTTTGTGTGAAACTTATTGTGTGAACGTGGATATTACTGTCAGAACCATTTTATACGGAATATAGATTGTTTAATTTAAAAAAAAGCATTAATTTGCCCTACACCAGCCCCTCTAGCCAAGTTACAACCGTTTCGTTTCGAGTCTCTTGCGTAGAACGCCTCGAGTAGGCCACACCTCCAATTCCTTTTTTCTGAACACGTGGCGGAGTGTTGAGATGACGTCAGAGCAAAGGAATCGGAGGCGTGGCCTATTCGAGGCGTTAGTCGCAAGAGGATCGAAACGAAACGGTCGTAACATGGCTAGGGGGGCAGATATCTCCGTCACCCATTATTGATTTTAGAAGGTACTAAATCAGATACTTAGTAGTGGTTTGATCAGAATGATGTGATTTGTTATAGTTTTGTAGTACAGGCATGGTCTCTTCATAATTGTGGAACCCAGTCATCTCAACGCTCAGTCACGTGGTCAGAACAAAGGAATCGGAGGCGTGGCCTATTCGAGGCGTACTCGAATCGAAACGAAACGGTCGTAACTTGGCTAGGGGTGGGGGGAGCTGAAATTAATCACAAACGTATAAACTCACATGACACAAGACACCCAGACCCGGAAAAAACTATAAGTATATGCAGAGCTACCACGAGCTCGCAACGCGATCCAATTGATGATCTAAACTGAACTTTTAAAGTGATGGAGCTATATAGGGTGTATGGTCCATCCCTCTGGTAATGCTAGCGAAGGACGAGGCTGCACGCGTGAGGGAACGAAGGTCCTCACGCCCCAGCCGCAGTAATTCTGACCCCGACTACCAGCCACGGTAGACGCAAGCTTGAGGACGTCGAGCAATGAGCTCGCCGTTCGGCCGTTCGGTAATTACCCGGACCGAGCCCAGTCGGCAACAGCGCTTAGTGATCAACGCGCTCCTCAAAGAGATGTCAGCAAACCGTAGGGGCTCAGCAGGGCCAATGCCCGCTAGTTAGGACTGCGGGGAATTTCTGAAAAGGAAACCCGTAGTTCTAGAATGCAAAAGGACACCAGTGTGGTTTTAGTCAGTAAAAGTCTTACACGAAAAAGCGCTAGAAGTCATAGGATGATTTCCAACCTTAAAAAAAGGTCCATCCATCACTTTTTCTCGCTCGCACGACTGACATTTTACAAGTCATAAGGACCCTGTTGGTATCCCAATGAAACAAATGCCTAAAGCAGTTTATGACTTCTCAAACGCATGCTTGGTCACGAGAAACTACAGCAAAAACTTACCATAACTCATGACACAATTCCACAGCTCATTGAGGCATTTCCATACATTACTTTAACAATAACCAAGGCCTTGTGTTGTGGAGAAACGCCAATGAATATTATGTTTTTGGTCATTTCGCACTGCGGTGGTATTAAACGTGTGGGCTGGCCCAGGGTGGTCTTTAGTACACTTACATTGTAGGACAAAGAAGGACCAATGCTAAAGCATTCGTCCGTGAAGCAATATCATGCTGTGATTGCCAATGCTCATGTTTCCGTGTACACTAAAGTAAACAGAGAGGATGATAGTAATGTGCATATAAACTTAACAATAATTTGTAATAACTTTGCATGTAGTTCGTTTGTTACTACAGCATTTATATCTATGTATATGTGTGTATATGTTTGTTTCTCTTTCGCTGAACGGGTTTGGAAGACACACGATCATGTCCTGGAATTGAATATAGAAAACTTTTTGTCCCGAGAGTATATTTCCTTAAGATCATTTTCTACTACTGCCAGCAGCTAGTGTCTTAAATCAATTAAACCGTGGCAAAGATAGGAATAACTTTGACATCAGTTTTATTGCTACGTCGTCGACTTCATATCATCGCTTACCACTAAGTGAGTTAGTAGACAAACGCCATCTTATCAACAAAAAAAATATGAACAGAGAGGAACATGATCACAAACTGCTCTAAAACAATAATAATAGAGTTACGAGAAGTGTTGATGATACACAATACTGTAGAATCTGATCACTGGCCCATAACACCATAACTTTTACGTGCGAGACAAATTTTACTGACAGCGTGGGCTGCTACAGCTGAACACATCTATTTTCTATTACACAACAACATCAAAGAAGTCATTGAACCAATAATAAAACTAATAACAATCAAAATAAACAGAAAAATTCTAATAAAACAACAATTTTGAACACCCACGCTAAAATGCAAGGCGAGAAACAAAATGCTCTTATCCCCAAATTAATAGTAGACAGTAAAATATAGTTTGGGAAACATAAAATCACTTGTTAACGAACAAAATAATTCTAATACAGTGTTAATCTTTATTTGAAAGGCTTATAGGTGACACAGCATTGATTATGCATCGTTAGATGGTGCTTTGTTTCGCTTTACATTTGTAATTGGACTGTATAATTTATTTTATTACTTCAATGTGTGGTCTATCGTGATTAGATAGGGCCACCCTGACTCTCATCCCGAGATTAAACGAGAAACAGTGCATTTCGCATGCAAAGCTCGTAATATTCATAGAAAGCATTCAATATTCTAAAGACATCCCTCTTAACACGGAATCTAATTAGGAATTAACGATAAACTCCAATCTGTCGCCTGATCAAGATATCTTAGATAACATCTTTGGTTATCTTATTTAATTCTAATTATAATTAAAGACACGAACATGCTTAAATCAAACAATCAGTATTCATTCAAATTCCTAACATATTTTTCTCTTGTTCCCAGGTATATGTCACCGAAATAGCAGTCCCCGAAATCAGAGGATGTCTTAGCTCAGTACTCAAGATCCTAAGTCAGATCGGTATCCTGATATCATTCTCCATCGGCGCCTACTTGAACTGGTATCAACTCGCACTGATGGTCTCCGGAGCACCAATACTTCTATTCTTCGCTCTCTTCTTTATCCCCGAAACACCCTCATCCCTTCTTCTGAGGGGGAGAGAGCAGGAAGCAGAAGAATCTTTGCAATGGCTTCGAGGGCCTGAAGCAGATATACGACAAGAATTAGCGACAATAAGGACGAACATCCTCGCCAGTAAACTTTTCAATGGCAATAACGCTGGGAAATTCAAAGCTTTGCTTTCGAAAAGGATGACAAGGCCCGTTCTAATAACTTGTGGCTTAATGTTCTTCCAAAGGTTTACTGGAGCGAACTTATTTAACTTCTACGCTGTCAAAATGTTTAAGAAGACCTTTAGGACGATGAACCCTCATGGAGGAGCAATAGCAACCAGTGTAGCTCAGTTACTAGCGTCTTGTCTTTCAGGAATGTTAATAGACCACGTTGGTAGACTACCTCTATTGATGATCAGTGGAGTCATGATGTCCATAGCACTTGCTGGGTTTGGATCCTTTGCGTACTATGAAGAGGTTTTCAGAAATTCGTCGGATTTAATGGCATCCGAACCTACGTACGACTGGATACCTCTCCTTTGCGTCTTAACATTTACGATTGCATTTTCATTAGGCATCAGTCCGATTTCTTCACTTCTCATTGGGGAACTATTCCCTCTTGAGTACAGAAGTACGGGCAGTGCTTTAGCTACAAGCTTCAGCCATCTTTGCGGATTCGTAAATGTTAAAACGGCAGCAGATTTCCAAGACTTCATAGGTCTTTACGGTCTTTTCTGGATGTACGCAGGAATTTCAGTACTATGTCTCCTGTTCGTCGTGCTTTTCGTCCCAGAAACGAAAGGTCGGGAGATCGACGAAATGGATCCAAAGTACGTCGAATCTTTATGTATTAATCGATAGTCTTCGATGTATTTAATGTCGTGGTTTGTTTTATAGAAGACGCAGGTTAAGCGCATAATATAAAATTAAGAGGAGAAAATCGCGAAACGATTCTTTTTGAGAATCGCCGTTATAGAGTCACTGTTATGCTAGTCACAAGAAGAGCAATGGAACTATAAGTTGGTTTCAAACAGGTCTCTTGGTGTATAATAAGTGCGGTTTGTCGCCACTGTGCGCTTAACTTAAGTATGGCTGGAGTCTTCAACCAGTATTAATGTTAGTATTTCCTTCAAAGTGCCTTTATCTTAAAAAGTTCCTGTATTTTCTTATTAAGGCTTCTGAAATTGCATCGGAAACGTTGTTTAGATTAAAATGGTGTACAAATTTTTTTCATGAAATATGGTGCTTCTTTAGAGATATTGTAAATAAATCGTTTTGTAATTGAAAATAAATCATTCAATGCATTATTTGAATGGTTTGTTTACTATGAAATATTCAAATGTAACTATTTTTTATCACATATCTACTGTATTATTTGAAATGTCAAAATTATTCTTGCTTAGAGCGTATATTGTCAAAGTGCTTCCAAAATCTGATGCAATTTCTAAATAATCTATTTTCCTGTTGTAAGTAGATAGAATTTTGTCTAAATGTTGTTGAGATCTGAAAATTCTCTGTATTTAAGAAAATAGTGATATTTATTGTAAATATAGATTAGTTTTATGTCGTGGGGACTATATTATGAGCGGAGTGGGTGTCCATGATCTTAGCTTTTATGTTTGGTTACTTTAAGGTCATTTTTGCTTAGCGGTCTGTAAAACAAAGCTGATATTGATGTTAATCTCGATTCGCTTATGATATAGTCTGTTGAAGTTGTGTGATGTGATTATAATTGATATCGGTTGATTGAGTTTAGGTAATTTAAGAAATACATTTAAATATATACAGGATAAAGAAATTTGTAGCCATGACTACTTGTATAGTCAGCATTTTATGGTACTCAGAAAAGAGTTCTTAACCGAGTTAAGACTGTTTTTTGTTAAATCTTTCCTTGTTCATTTTGATTGAAATTAATGCTTTTTAAATTACGTTTTTTTTTTTAAACTCTATCTGTCTATTATCTAAACCCAACAATCAATAACATTAAACTCATCGTATTGTACGGGTATGGCATACAGTCGCGAGCACAAATGCTAAATAATAATTTGTATTAAAAAATATATCATAAACAAATGTAAAATATAATAAAAATGTATTAAAATCGAATAATATCTATACATATACGTAGGTACACTATTTGTGTAGGTACAATTTGCGCATAGTAGAAAATATTGTTGTTTTATCCAGTGGCAAAATATCAAAATATATTACATATTTTTACTTAATGAATAAAAGAGATGTTTTGCAATTTTATTTTGTAAAATTGGTGCTAAAACCGGTGCCTTGCATTTTTTTTTTTTTTTTAATGTTTACAATAGAATAGAATAGATATTTTATACATAGCGATTGTATATAGAATCAGTATTATTAAGTTTTGTAAATAGTTATATATTTTATAGATATTTATGTAGTTTGTAATTTGTGTTGTAATAAAACACGTTGCCATACGATGAAGCTATTTCAAATTATTGATTTGTACTTAAAAATCGAATTTAAGTGTTTCAATAAAAACTTTTGTGACCCTATTTCTTGTTTATTTTTATGTTATAATCGAAATTGACAAATTGGAATGAGTAATACTTCGATTGAATTGAATCAGGATCTGTACATCTGGTGCATTGAATATATTATACCCCCCCCCCCCCAACCCTATAAGACGTATTCTTTAATGATATAAACTAGTGCTTGACTGCGATCCCACCTGATGCAGCCAGATTAAGAAAATTATGTTTTCATTAGCTATATAAAGGACTTAATTATACTGCAAGGAATTGAAGGATCTTACCCTCTCAAATACTGTAAACTAAGGCATGTTTGAGAACACCAATAAAATTAATATTTTGTTTTTAAATTTTATTTATTTGGAATAACAAACAATTAGACAAGGAAATCACAACATTGAATCTTGCACGCGTGCGTCAAGGATATGTCAGCAAATCGTAGGGGCCCAGCAGGGTCGAAGCCTACTGGGGCCAAGGGTCTGATTCTGAAAAGAAGACTCGGCCCTGGTACGAAAGGCAACGAATGAACAGGAGTGGGTTTTTAGTCAGTAAAAGTCTCATGAGATCTCATAAGATGATTTTCCCACCGAAAAAAAAACATTGAATCTTAAAATTAACAATTTTTTAATTAACAACGATATTCATATTAACAGAAAAAATATTAAATAACACGCAAATACAAAATCTAAACCTACTTTGAATAAGCTGCACTAATTATGTCAAAGTTAAACACTTTTGTTCGCGATTATCCTAACCTCGAACTACACAAACTTGACACACGAGTTGACCAACAAAATAGACTCATCATTACAACCGGAAGTACCAACATTACGGTGACACCATTGTATCCCATTGTACCACACAATTTGATCATGATGGCGTCATGGTGACATGCACATGGATCCCGTGGAAACTCGCCTGATGAGGTGATTATGTTCCTGGTTGATAATTCCCCATGATTTAGAAAGTAATCAACAATTTGACAAAGTATAGTCTTAGGTAATTCATTAGCCAGTTTCCTGTCAAGATATACGTAGATATTGTGTTAATGCTGTAAACCAGTGCCATTCACCATCAACGATTGCATCACTGCTTACCATCAGGTGGGATCGCAGTCGCACTAGTTTAAATCATTAATAAAAAATTTAGGATCTCCAACAAAAGATTTACACAATATATATATCTTATAATTACCAGTTCAGGTTATCTTTCTTATTGTACTTTTTTATCTACAGGAGACCACAGCATACACAAAAACTATTTACTCAACTAAGTAAACAAAAACGAAATTACAATATAGGTCAATTAAAAAGAGGATATAAACTAATAAGGATAATAATATTGAAAAATGATTAAATTAATACCGATGATAAAAATGGAATTCAAATAACAATGAAAAATAAAAATAAAATAATACAATCAATCAATGAAATCTTTCGTTCTGTCCATCCTAAGGTTGTCTGTAAAAGATTGCCCTGTGCGATAAGATCGCCCATTGTAGGTATATATTTAATCTCACAAGTCTCCTGTCCACATTATGAAGTGTACAATAAACTATATTATAATAAGTAATAATAAATTTTTATATATATAATAAATCTGTAGAAGTTTTTAATTGTGCGCGCATCACGTAAAATGTAACGAAATCGATGTAGATAACTTTTATACATTAAAATTGTGTGTAACTTGATATAATTATTTTGAAAATATTTCTTATGAAAAGAAAGGTTTATACTTACTTACTCATCTCGTTCAACATAAAATTAATGTTACCCAGCGAACTTTAAATGCCTTTAAGTCCTGCAAAACAGAAGGAACATATTATTTGGCATAATCAATAGGCATAGGTATTTAAAGCGTGTTTTTGACGCACCACGCTGCGTCAAAAGAGGGGATTAAGGACGTAGGAAAAAAGGCTGCCAGGCTAAAATGGGATTGGGTGGGTCACATCAGCCGCATACACTCTGCCCGGTGGGCAAGAGTCTCCACAAAGTGGGTACCTGAAGATGGACGAAGCCGCCGAGGTCGACCTGGGAAGAGATGGCGAGACGACCTAGATACCTACCGCAAGGACTGGTTCGAGGTGGCTCAAGAAAAGAATACCTGGAAGAAGTTGGGAGAGACCTTGCCCAGCAGTGGGACAGTAAAGGCTATTAAAAAAAAGTGTGTTTTATGAAGAATGCGACCAATCGAACTACGCCCATAGAAGTCGTATAAAGTAACGCCTGATTGATTTATCTTAGCAAGACACGAATAGTCAATCTGCTGAGATTTTCCTTAATTAGGCACTTTTTTGTTTTGGTAAATCATTAAAATAAATAACTTCTCTCGCTCTGGGTGGAGAGGTAGCGTCCGACTTTTACCTACTGACTAAAACACACTAGTGTAAGGGACACAGTTGGTGTTTTTAGTGACTTCGATCTTGTAGAGTATATCCCAATCCAGCAATTTTGGCGGGATTCGTGTATTATCAAAGAATCTTTTTTGCTGAAGTGGAAAATCATCAAATAACTTCTCCCGCTCTAGGGTGGAGCGAGAGGAAATGTCAGACATTTACTGGCTAAAACTAATTTTTCTTCAGTTGTTTATTGCGTGACTTTTTCAAACAATCCCGCATAAATTCGGCTTCTAGTCTTAGCAGATGCAGCTGTCTACTTGGTATGCAAGCGACTGCCTTGCTGGTCTACACAGCCCAGTTACTGGGGTAACATGACACTCATACCATTGAAACATTGTTGAGCTCGCCAAACTTAAGTGGCAGTGAGCAGGACACATTGCTCGCAGAACAGATGGTCGATGGGGACGAAAGTTTCTGGAATGGCGACCACATACCGGAAGACGCAGCGTTGGAAGGCCTCTCACAAGGTGGACCGATAACCTGGTGAGGGTCGCGGGAATCCGATGGATGCGAGACGCACAGGACCGCTCATGTGGCGAATGTCCAACAGTGGACGGCCTTCGGCTGACATGATGATGACGACGAGCTCCTGACTGGTCGTTATGAGATTGAAAGTCTCACAAATGACATGACAGTCAGTACAAGCGGATTTACTTGATTTTCTGAGGCATAGAGGGTAATGTAATGTGTATAGCCAATAAAATGCAAAGAAAACCTGATACAAAAATAAATGAACCAATAAATTATCATACAATTCATAACGGATCGCTTCTAACAAAAATAAATGCAGCTTAGTGGTACTTATAACACTTCAGAGATACGTTCAAGTGGCAGGAACAAAACGCTTCACTCTCGAGTTTTGATTCATCAGTTGAAGCTATAAAAAGGATCGTCTGAGGAGCAAGCAATGATGTTTTTGTAGGTAATTAACTGTGCACCAGGCTCTGAGTGTAGCTTTTGTTGTTTTTTAAGGATTTTGATCTGTAAACAATGGAATCTTTACAAGATCGCTTCTCACCCGGCAGTGACCCTCAGGGAGATGTCAGCAAATCGTGGGGGCCAGGGGTCAAAGCCTACTGGGGCCACGGGTAGTGTGAAAATAAAACCCGGGGTCGTGGGACAAAGGCAAAGAAGGAACAGGAGTGGGTTTTTAGTCAGTAAAAGTCTGACACTATCTCTATATCTGACGCTGCGCCCAAGAGCGGGATTTGTCATTAGAGGATTTTCCCACCTAAAAAAAAAAAACAACAAACTGACAGAAGTTTGGGAACACTATGCATCGTTGAATTTTTTGCGCCATGAAGATCAATCTTCGTGACTCGAACACATATCCCTGGTTAACTTATTTTGTTCCTTCTCATTACTCTTTGTGTTCCAGGGCCATTGTAATTCTTTCAAACGATCCTGCCTCTTAGTGGGCCCCATAACTTTGGCTGACATCTCTTTGAGACGCGCGTGGCTAACGACGCTCTGTCAACCCGGGTTATGTTTGCCGTGACGTGAAGATTGTCTCCTCCTCACGGCTTCTACCACCTGCTTCGCAGAAGGAGATGACTGCTTCCCATTTCCCCTTACTCCGTACCATGGCCTGGAGCGAGGCCGGACGCAAGTGATCGCTCCCGCCGGTTACCTACACTCTATTTTTTTGTATTTGTATTTCGGGTTGGTGTCCGCAACTCCACGACTAAAGCGCGTATTTTGCGTACGGGTGGGACAAATGTGTCATACGATCCACCCCAGCTCCTCAAGGAAGGCCAGCAGCGCCTTGGTATTCTAACCATTTCGCAGAGGGTACCTGGGTTCCCGAAATATTTTGCCCTGTATCCAGCGACAACTGGGCAGCTTAGAAGCAGATGTGCTGCTGTCATGTCCTCCTCCATGCTGGCTCTGCATAGTAGGCTGTCTGTAACTCTACTCTCTAAACCTCTAAACTAGTAACTCGCAGCTTTCGTGCACTTACTACGTCGTGACGTCATCATCACTTCTTCAAGCAGCGTGTCATACTCAGTACTCTAAAAAACAAACAACTGTACAAATATTATACGGTATAGGAATGTCGGATTACAAAAATTACGAGTTCTATTTTAATTTTTGTCCAATCATAAAGTCAAAATTCTTTGGTGGCACGTTAAATTCACATTATTATTTTTTCACATATTTAGTGGCACGTACTCCAATGAGGTTCACAATTCCTGCACTAGATGCTCTTGTTGATTTAGTGGTCGTATGCATGATTGCAACAGACCGTGGGATCTGTAGTTCGATTTCGTGGTCTTCTTGCGGTTTCCCATTGGGAATTTCGCAGTGACAGTAATGGCGTCTATTTCAGACTTATGTGCTGTTATTATTGTCAATTCGTTCGTAACATCGTGCAAGTCGCGAAATTAGGCCCTCACTGTGGTGTTGTTTGAGAGAGTTTTTTATTTTTATTTTTTATTTTTATTTGATATATGTAAACTAGCGCGTACATCAAAGGACTGGAACAATTTGCCTGCTGCGGTCTTCCCATCCGATTATAATTTGGGTGTCTTCAAGGCTAGAGTGAATAGGCTCTTAATAAACTACTGCGATCCCACCTGAAGGTAAGCAGTGATGGTCTGGTGCTATAGTTTATTAAGAGCCTATTCACTCTAGCCTTGAAGACACTTAAATTAAAATCGGATGGGAAGACCGCAGCAGGCAAATTGTTCCAGTCCTTCGATGTACGCTGTATAAATGACGAGGCGAAACGCTTAGTCCGGACCGTTGAGGTTTCAACAACGTACAATGCATTCCAAATAAGAATAGGATCGATTGCCATGTTGTGACGTCACGTCATACTGTCAAATCGAAGAATTATTCATCATTATCATCATCATTTCAGCCGAAAGACGTCCACTGTTGGACATAGGCCTCCCCCAAATGTCGCCACAATGACCGGTCCTGTGCGTCTCGCATCCATCGGATTCCCGCGACCCTCACCAGGTCATCGGTCCACCTCGTGGGAGGCCTTCCAACGCTGCGTCTTCCGGTACGTGGTCGCCATTCCAGAACCTTATGGTGAGCAAAACAAGAATTATTATGGTGAGCAAAACAAGAAATTTTAAAAATTTAATTTTTTTACGAACCGTGAACGAAAAAAGTTTACATCTCTGAGTTCTTCAATTTTGCCCAATTTCTTGCGATTTGACAGTATGACGTGACGTCACAACATGGCAATCGATCCTATTCTTATTTGGAACGCATTGTAAGGGTGGACAAACGCCGTACGTCGCGTCGTCCGATGGTAGAAATGAGATGGCGGAATCAAGTCACCGAAAGGCTGGCTGCCCTACGCCTGTGCTCAAGCCTATGAAGATTGGACTTAACCAAATCTGGAGCACCAATTAGCCTCTTCGCATGCCTTTCCACCGAGTCCAAAGCTGCTAGGTGGCATTTTGCAGCACCAACCCATATGTGGCTGCAGTACTCCACACACGATCAGAACTGTGCTTTGTATAACATTAAAAGCTGTCCCGGTGTGAAGGACCTTTGCAAGAACGCCGAGTGTGTTACCGAATTACCCCAACCCTGGAACACAAAGGGCAATTGATGGAATATGCGTGGAGTCAGAAAAAGTCTGACATTCCCTCTCCTCTCCTCTCCGAGCGGTTAAAGTCATCTAAAAATTAGCTCATAAAAAAATAATAATGGAGCTTTACTGCCAGGGTCTGTACACGGGTAATCTATTAGTCAATTACACCAAAAGATCACTAGATTTCCTGCGCGTCCAATATAATAATGCCTTCAAGATGTTGTTGCTACTACCTCGCTACTGCAGTGCGTCGGATATGTTTGCGCAGTCTCGTACAGACGGGTTCCACGCGATTGTTCGCAAGAAAAGCGCTTCGCTGCTCAGGAGAGAGAGACTGAGAGCTGCCTGAGAACTGTAGCGGAGAGCTATTATAGCTCTCCGATTGTAAAATTTCTTACGCAAAGGGTAATGGGTACTAACACTAGATAATAAGTTATATAATAAGTTACTAACACTTTATGGATCTTTTTGTGTCCGAAATAAAATAAATTCTATTCTATTACTCACCTCTGCCTACTCTCATTGAGGATAAAAATATTGCTATGACTGTGTTGAAAGTTCAAGTATTTAGATATTGATTCAGCTATATGGACCCAACACCGCAGTATGTTTCCGTCACCATAAAAATGTACGACACCGTGCCGTGCGTCTGAAGATCTGTATAAATTCAACACCTTCTTTTGGACATTCAACATGCAAAGGATTCATTAATAAATCCAGTCAACATAAAAGACGAATTTTCTAAAACAAATAATAGCACTGATTGGCGGCACGACGCATCCAAAAAGTAATCAATCACACTTACGAAAAATGCAAAAATAAATGCGTCGGCCGGGAATCGAACCCGGATCAACTGCTTGGAAGGCAACTATGCTGACCATTACACCACCGACGCATGTGAAGACTTCTCCAAATTACTGAAAAACTAGAAACCTGTATTATGAATAACATTTATAACAAATGTTTTATTTCAGTTAATTATTAATCAAGTCGATTGTTTTACGAAACGATAAACATTAATGAGGGTTTTCAGGAAAATTCATACCATCTCCAGTTGGTGCCACTTAGCTGAAAGGTCTTCTACTTTTAAAAACGTATACATAACTTGAATTTTTGTCCCCGGTAACTACTGCCGGGCAAGACGGCATAAATTATTTGTAGTGCCACGTTGCCCGGTTGCACGACGTATGTCACCTATTCCCCGAATGTTAATCGCACTCAACGCTCTCCTTGAATACAGTCCTAGACGAGAGAAGGAGATACTGTCTGAATGTCTGGTGATTTGCGAGAAGACTGAGTGAGAGGTTTAGTTATATTATCTGTGTTATATTTTCTTTAATGTATTTTACATTATTTCTAACTAATGTAATCAGTGTAATTGGCATTTTGTCGTTCTGGTTGAATAAATAAATAAAATAAATGACGTTGATGTCTAACGTTTGACCGCTGACGTTGATGTCTAACTAATGTCGTTAACAAAAGCGTTTTGGCAGGGGCCTGCCCCCCTAGCCAAGTCACAAACGATAAACGTAAACTCTCAGTAGTCTTTAATAGATTTTCAATTTTATGTTATTGGATATAAAGTTGAAAATCTATTGAAGATTACATAGTGTTTTCGTTCGTTCCGGTCGCTAACGCTCAGTAGTCTTTAATCGATTTTCAACTTTATGCTCTTAGGTATAAAGTTGAAAATCTATTGGAGATTACTAAGCGTTCACGTTTATCGTTTGCAACTTGGCTAGGGGGGCTGGACCTGACGACTTAGTGCTGCCACCTGGTGAAATTCATTTTAGAAACCCTCATTGCTGACAAATAGGCACTCAATAAATGTTTTATTTCGGCTTCGAAAAAAAAATTGACAGTGTAAAAAAACCCGTCCGCAAAAAGCTATTATAAACTTCAAAACAAGTCACTTTAAGAAATCTGATAGTGGAAATTTAAAGATATCCAAAACAGAGTGTAAAGTCCCACATACCTTCGTTAAAAAGAGAGGATCCTCCGACCAGACGGGTGTTGTGTCATTTATTAGACATACATACAGCTTTCATTACAGACCACCAATCCAATGCGATAGTGTAGTCAAAAATATACAATCTATAAATTACATATCTCCTATCTAAAATATGTCGTCAAAAAATTCCTCCGCATCGCTGTCAACTGGAAGTGTTCCCAAAAGGCTGGCGGCATTGCCACGTTGTATGGCAATGCTTAATCCCTGACCGAGGTAAAAGCCAGTCTACAAGGTGGACCGATGACCTGGTAAGGGTTGCGGGAATCCGATGGATGCGAGACGCACATGACCGTTCATTGTGGCGACACTTGGGGGTATCACTTGTATCACACACACTCTGTATCTTGGTGACCAAAACATTACACTCAACATCATCATTCATCATTTCAGCCGAAAGACGTCCAGTGCTGGACATAGGCCTCCCCCAAATGTCGTCACAATGAACGGTCCTGTGCGTCTCGCATCCATCGGATTCCCGCCACCTTTACCAGGTCATCGGTCCACCTTGTACCTTGCCTTCCCACACTGCGTCTTCCGGTACGCGGTCGCCACTCCAGAACCTTTCGGCCCCAACGGCCATCTGTTCTGCGAGCAATGTGCCTGGAAAAGGCTATGCTCGGAGTTCCCATTCGTGGACGAATCAGGAATGAGGATATCCACACTATGTCCGTAACCTTGGTTCTAGGTTACCGACATAGCATCATTTCAGCCGAAAGACGTCCACTGTTGGACATAGGCCTCCCCAAAGTGTCGCCACAATGACCGGTCCTGTTCGTCTCGCATCCATCGGATTCCCGCGACCCTCGCCAGGTCATCGGTCCACCTTGTGGGAGGCCTCCCAACGCTGCGTCTTCCGGTACGTGGTCGCCATTCCAGAACCTTTCTTTTTTTTCTTTTTTTTTAATTCATATAAACCAGTGCTTGACTGCGATCCCACCTGATGGTAAGCAGCGATGCAATCATTGATGGTGAGGCGCACTAGTTTATTAAGAGCCTATTCACTCTAGCCTTGAAGACACCTAAATTATAGTTGGACGGGAAGACCGCAGCAGGCAAATTGTTCCAGACCTTCGATGTACGCGGTATAAACGACGAAGCGAAACGCTTAGTCCGGACCGTTGAAGTTTTAACAACGTAAGGGTGGATACTCGCCGTACGTCGGGTTGTCCGATGGTAGAAAGGAGATGGCGGAATCAAGTCATGCAACGGCTCCTGCTGCTGCTGCATATCTGCACCCTGCGCCTGTGCTCGAGGCTTTGTAGATATGACTTAACCAAATCTGGATCCCCAATTAGCCTCTCCTTCGTCCCCATCGACCACCTGTTCTGCGAGCAATGTGCCCTGCCCACTGCCACTTAAGTTTGGCGATTCTTCGGGCTATGTCCGTAACCTTGGTTCTCCTGCGGACATTTACTAAGTTCATAATATGACCTGGCCATATGTACCTATAGATGAATGATATATCACCCCTGATAGGGCTATAACAAAAGTGATTTTCATCCGTACCTACACTAAAAGGTTCAGTTGAAAACCAGCGTCAGGCAACTGCTACGTAGTGTCTGGCATTAAGCTGAACTGGACCTATTTGGCGCAACCGTGAGACACATTGTTGTTGGTCTATTTTGTTTTAATTTTTTTTATGTTTAATTTAAGTTTTCAATACTTGTTTGTTCTTTGTGTGACAAATAAATTATATGTTTTCTTTCTTTCTTTCTTTCTTTATGAGCACTAAAAATATTGTGGTATCAAAAAAACAAAAATCAATATGCGTCGGCCGGGAATCGAACCCGGATCAACTGCTTGGAAGGCAACTATGCTGACCATTACACCACCGACGCATGTGTTATCATTATCCAAATTACTGTACACTGTAAACTTTATATTGCTACAATTGTTTTCAATACAGCAATTAATTTGATTGTTCTAAGAGACAATAAACTTTAATTACTGGTAATTATTTTTTGTTAATTGGTAGAGCAGTAGTGGCCGAGTGGTAACGGCCCCGGCTTACGAGTTTTAGGTCACGGGTTCAAACCCAGCCAGGCGCATTCATCATCATCATCATCATTTCAGCCGAAAGACGTCCACTGCTGGACATAGGCCTCCCTCAAGAGTCGCCACAATGAACGGTCCTGTGCGTCTCGCATCCATCGGACTTCCGTTACCAAGTCATCGGTCCAGTACTTAAGACGCATTACTTTGTATAATTTATTTCATCACCACTGCTCTCAAAACGGTGAAGGAAAACATCGTGAGGAAACATGGAATTCCTAGAATCGAAAATTCGAAGACATGTGACATTCACCAACCCGCACTGGACCCGTGTGGTGGATTACGGCCCATTCCCTCTCCTAGAGAGGAGGCTTGAGTCCCAGCAGTGGAAACATTAAAAGGCTGATTATGCTTATGCTTACTGGTAAATTGGTACCTCTAATAATTACACTCTTTTCTGTCCTTAGCCACTTCTGGCCAATCCTTAAGGTAGGAGACCAAATCGTCACGCCATCTCCTTCTGTGCCTGACGCGTCACCGTCTCCTGCTGTTCGGGATCCGTCAGTGGTTGCCTCCGCCCAATTTTGTTGCGACATGCGGCAGATGTAACCTGCCCAGTTCCATTTTAGTTTAGCGGTTGAGATAACGCCAAAAAGTTTTAGCGGGTGACTTGTATTTTTGAACGAAGTAACTGTTCCATATGGGATCTGTAATGGAAGGGAGTGCTTTTTCCATACAAATAGACTCCCGTATCATCCCCTTAGCTTCGCGCCCAGCTGTATACGATAAATGTAGTAAATTGTGGCGGGGGTGATTCCGTACACTTTTCCGCACTAGTGCGGAAAACATCCAATTGCGTGCCTAAAATCGGTAGGGATACGAGAGGGTTTCGAGTAAGTGTGTTGAAAAATTATTCGATGACTTCCCATTTCAAATAAAAAGGGATACCTACTCCCGTACCTAACTTCTGTTCCCAAAAAATATAATACATAACTCAACAGTACTTTTGAGCCGTTGAGCATCATGCGTCGGTGGTGTAATGGTCAGCATAGTCGCCTTCCAATCAGTTGATCCGGGTTCGATTCCCGGCCGACGCATATGTTTTGTACCGGGTCTACGTTTTGCATCTATTTTGGAATGTTTTTATTTATTGTTTTCAGAAGGAAACCTTCAAAAGGCTACTGAACTGGAAACCATCCCGGTGACCATGATCAGCATAAAATTATGGAAGGTGGTCAAGCGCGAACCTATCAAGAATAAAAAAATAAAAAAAATATTATGGTGAACAGCTCTTACTGATTTGACGCACCCGTGAGCTACATAATGTTATTGTTTTTTTTTTTCATTTCAATTTCTACATGCTTCTTTAATCATTCTGTGTTTGTACAAGATATATTGATTTTGTAAAACATGTGTAGTTTAAGAACTGTCTTATAAATATGTGTTCCTAATAAACATGTTTTCTTTATTTCTTTATCCTTCTTTCTTTCTTAAAGACCAAGTAACGTTACGGACCCCATCACGGAATACCGTGCGTGCTGCATATTCCTAATCAAACTTTTCATTAATACATTTTCAAAAGATCGTAATTTAAAATTTTCAATTCGGGAATCGAGTGATTGTGTGATTTACGTTTATGCCGTGGCCATTGATTTTGTGTTTTTTTATATTTAAAGAGATTGATCAATTTGTTAGCAGTACACCGCAGACTACCTCCCGTATAATTTTAAGTTCTTACGATCTATCCTAAGGTTGTCTGGTAGATATCGCTGTTAGCGATGAGACCGCCATTGTACCCATAGATTTAAGTTTATCTATAAGTTGTGTTACTTTTTTGGTATACAATAAAGTCTATTATATTCTATTCTATTCTATTGATCACTTGATAATATGTCCAACTGAAACTGGCCAGATCATATAAACGTTAATGTTAGATGATATGTCAATCCTCGTTTGGCCATGTCATTGATGTGTGATTTTAATGATAATAAAAGGTCTAAAGAAAGTAGGCCTTTGTGTAAAACTAATCCAGGAAAGACCTCTGAAAATATGCTATTTTGCATGAACTTTGACATTTCATAATTTACTCAAAAATTTAAAAAGTAAAACAGTAGAAGCCTTGCAAATTTAATCAAGATTCTAAATGACGATAACATTTTTCAAAAACCTAAATGGGTTAAAAAAAAAAAAAACACGTATTTCCTGGAACAAGTTTCGTTAAATATTCGAGTAAATTACGGAATTACCGAATGCTAACAGAGTTTTCAGGCCTTATCTTTTTTTTCGCGTTGCCTGTTCATCAAACATCGCGTTGGATTGCGTTAGATGAAGTAACAAGCTTATAAGCCATGCTCGATGTTGACGATAATAAATAATAATAATAAAATAGCTTACGTCACTTCGTGCTAGCGGCCATTTTTGGGGGCCCATTTATTGAGTGTGCAAGTCACCCCCTGCCTTTTTTCGATGGATATTAATAACGTTGTTCAGGCAGGGGTCATAGTCTTATCATAGTTCCATGTTACCAGTCCACTTAAGACTCCAAAAACCATAGCCCTATTATCTTTGTTCTCCATATGTTGCAACACACTTCCGACGTCTGGCTCCCAAACTGAATCGGAATGGGGCTGCCCTCAAGCGGCTCCTGCACAACCTCGGGGGTCCAGACGCCTCCTGCCGGAGGCTCTACGCAGGCATCGTCCAGTCCATGGCCCTTTATGGGGCGCCGGTGTGGGCGCCGTCACTGCGAAAGCGACCGGCGGCCCAGCTGAACGCGTGCCAGAGGGTCATGGCCATACGGATGGTGCGGGGATACCGCACGGTTTCCCGCGAAGCTGCGAGCCTCCTTGCTGGCCAGCCACCATGGGACCTGGTGGCAACAGGCCTTGCACGCATGCACGATCTGCGCGTGGAGATGCAACGTCGGGGCGAAACTCCGCTGCCACGACAAGTTGCGGCATGGCGGACAGAGCTCCGGCGGGGTCTCATGGTGGAATGGCGACAGCGACTATCGCAACCCAGTGCTGGGCACGCCATAATTATGGCGGTAATTCCCCTCTTTGAGGAGTGGCTGGAAAGGCAACACGGCGTCCTTACCTACCGCATGACGCAGGTCCTCACCGGACATGGTAAGTTCGGGAGGTTCCTGCACCGGGTTCGTGCGGAAGAAACGCCCGGGTGTCACCATTGTGCGGACCACCCGGAGGACACGGTGGAGCACACGGTGGAAGTTTGTCCCGCTTGGGCAGAGCAACGCCGTGTCCTCGTGGGGGCGATCGGCGGCGGCGATCTCTCGCGCCGGGCCTTGGTACAGGCCATGGTCCGAAGCGAGGAGGAGTGGCAGGCGGTTGCCTCCTTCTGCGAAGCAGTAATGCTAGCAAAGGAGGCGGCCGATCGCGTGAGGCAACGGTCCTCACGCCCCAATCGCCGCCGGGATTCCGATCCCGATTTCCGGCCATCGTAGGCGCAGGCTTGCGGACGGCGAGCAATGGGTGGCTCGCCGTCCGACCGTCCGGTAACCGTCCGGACCGAGCCCAAGTCGTCGACGGCGCGTGCTGTTCCACGCGCGCCTCAAGGAGATGTCAGCAACTGTAGGGGCCTAGCAGGGTCGAAGCCTACTGGGGCCAAGGGTCTGATTCTGAAAGGAAGACTCGGCCCTGGTACGAAAGGCAACGAAGGAACAGGAGTGGGTTTTTAGTCAGTAAAAGTCTGACACTATCTCCCGCCCCGCCCAAGGGCGGGGGATATCATAAGATGATTTTCCCACCGAAAAAAAAAAAAAAAAATGTTGCAACAGTTTTTCAATAACCGGGGTTGTCCTTGGGTGCACCAGCATAGTGCGTACAGGGATAATCGTCGGTTGGTATCATGTTCCATTATAATTATTTAAATGGCCTCTGCGAGTTGGCTTCGGCTCCTCGTACGCCTCCCAAAGGTCCAGGACCTCAGGGTCTTGTGATAAATAAGATATAAAATAGCTTTATTTATTCCACAAAAAATAAATAAATTACATTATCATTTATTAGTTATTAAAAATTTAAATCATTTTATAGTAAGACTAGCTGTTGCCCGCGACTTCGTCTACGTTAAGTTGGTAAAACTGTACAATCATTCTGTGCTTGCAATTCATTCTGAAAGCATCGTAATTATTTATTGTACTTTCACATAAAACTGTTAAAGGTAAAAACGCAAATTACCTTCAGGATACATGTTATGTACTCGTCCAGATCCAGATGTATGAACGTCAATGAATAGAAAGAGTATGTAAGGGTCGTAGCAGTTGGCATTTCTGCCTACCCCAAGGGAAAAGGCACTAGTTTATGTATGTTTCTGGTTTATGTTCCGGTAAACCAACATTGTCACAGTGAGCACGTCACAATCGCAGCGGTAATGCCTGTCTTTGAGGAGTGGCTACAGAGGCGTCACGGCATCCTCTCTTTGTGCAGGACTCACCGGATGTGGGTGTTTCGGGAGGTATCTGTATCGAATTCAGTAAAAAGAAACACTCGAGTCTCACCATTGTGCGGATCGCCCGGAGAATACGATGGAACTTACGGTGGAAGTCAGTCCCGCTTGGTAGGAGCGCCGGCGCCGCAGTGTCCTCATGGAGGCGATTAGTGGAAAAAATGCCAACCAGTAGCCTCCTTCAGTGAAGCACTACGATCGAAGAAGGTGGCTGAAACTATGAGGGATGATGAGGGAAGTGATGCTCCAGGTGTTGAAAGCCGCAGGGCGATTGCGGTGGAGCCGTCCGGTCATCTGGTCAAAGCAATCCTGAATCGACGGCGCGTAGTAATCTACGCGCGACTCATAATGATGTCAGCAAATGGATAGGGCCCTCTAGTGCCAATGTCTGCTAAGGCTGCGAGATTGTTCGAAAGAGTTACCTCCTGTAAAATTTTCGCCTCAATAATGTTTCACTGAAGAGTTTAAGCCGTCAGACAGCTTTGGTAGAGGTAAACGAAGGAACATAATCGGGACACCGACCTTCAGCTGGATAACGTTTGCACAGATGGTGCAAAGCCAAAAAGCCAGTGAATCCAAAAATTACCATCATCATCAACTATCTTCCTCCACAACAGTACTTATGAAGAATTTGCGAGAGCATGCTTGAATTGATTGTTGCAGCTTGATCATTTGGAGCGTAAAAATTCTTGTTCATTTATCTAGGATTTTTTTATGTGTATTTGACTGACGTCCTCGTATATATCAGACAAATGTTATTCCATAGTGGGAACTACCCTATGAAGAGTCTCCAACTTTTGGATGAATTTCGGTGAAATCTTGAACGCGTGTATCCCTGTCCAATCGAACTCGCATATTGATGGCCAAACCGAGAGGTCACTGACACCGATTGCCTCTATGAAGACATGGCGGTTCACCCAAGCAGGATAGACCTCCACCGCATGCTACAACGGGTCCTCCGGGCGATTTGTAAGATGGTAATATCAGAGTACTTCCAACCGAATCCGGAACAGAAACCGCGTGAAACACCCTCAACAGTCCTGAGCTTGTGTATCCATAAAACAATTAAATTCCGGTAAACAAATGTAGCAGCCGATTAGTGTTATCCCTGAGACTGGCCTCCCTCAGAGGGTGGTTCCAGTGTTGGTCACCACTCACTGCAAGGAGGTAACGTACGGATGTCGACGTAAGGCTGCAAGGAATCTGAGATACATCATACGTTGTCGAACTGTGATCAGGAACGCAAACCTTTCGACCCAGTTTTATATGAAGCAGTGACTGCTAATAATAAAACACACCATTATTAGGCCGCAAGGTGCCATCATCCCGGAGGACACAGTGGAGCACACAGAGGTGTGTGTTGTCCTCGTGGAGGCAATCGGCGTCAGTCACCTCTCGCACCGGGCCTTGTGACTTTGGGCTATGGTCCAGAGCGAGGAGGAATGGCAGGCGGTCGCCACCTTCTGCAAAGCCGTAATGCTAGTGAAGGAGGAGGACGCGTGAGGGAACGAACGTCCTCACGCCGAGCCGAGATTTTTTTTTTTTTTTTTTTTTTTTAATTGATATAAACCAGCGCTTGACTGCGATCCCACCTGATGGTAAGCAGTGATGCAATCATTGATGGTGAGGCGCACTAGTTTATCAAGAGCCTATTCATTCTGACCCCGACGACCAGCCACGGTAAACGCGGGCTCGCGGACATCCAGCAATCGGTCGTCCACAGCCGTCCGGCCGTCCGGTAATTGACCGGACCGAGCCCAGTCGTCAACAGCGCGTAGTGATCCACGCGCTCCTCAAAGAGATGTCGCAAAGGGCAACTGAAGGACACAGGTGTGGTTTTAGTCAGTAAAAGTTTGACACGCCTTCCCGCTCCAACCAGAGTGGGAGAAGTCATTGGATGACTTCCACCCTTAAAAAAAGAAAAATAAAGGTGCCATCATTATCATTATCATTTCAGCCGAAAGACGTCCACTGTTGGACATAGGCCTCCCCAAGTGTCACCATAATTACCGGTCCTGTGCGTCTCGCATCCATCGGATTCCCGCGACCCTCACCAGGTTTACCTGGGGGCCTTCCAACGCAAGGTGCCATGCAACCCCTTCCGAAAATTTGGCCATGTTATTTTAAAGGCAATAATTAAATACATATAGGTATTTACTGTTATCGCCTTTGGTTGGTATCCCTTGAATAATCACGGTCAATTAGTTTGTTACAACCACGGGGAAAAAAAGCAGTAGGATTAAAAATGTCTCCGTCTAACTCCAGTTTAATCATAACGGTTTTCGCCCAATTTTAAACAATAAAACCGTCTGCAAACTTGGGCGATGGTCATTCTTCCGCCACTCAGAAAATTACGTAAAATACACAATGCCATCTATCAAATATGACGTTCAACTATCATTGTCATCATTATTTCTACTTTCAGTCTTTAGATGGCGTTGTGCCATATTTACATTTTAGTACGTGATTTTACTCGCCGCTTTGATTTTATTATGTGTTTTGATTAGTTTTTACAAAATATTTAGAAGATATCGAATAGAAATGTCAATTTTATTTTGAAAAAATGGTAAAAGTTATTTTATTACAAAAAAGAAGATAAAATAATGACAAAATTTTTAACTGTAGCTGGGGATCGAACGTGGCAAATGTCGTTCAATGTCGACATTTTGGATTATTGCTCACCCCCCATAGCAAATAGCGTGATAATATGTAGCCTAACAGTTGACCCGGCCTATAAGTATTATGTATGCAAAATTTGAACAGGATTGGTTCAGTAGTTTTTTCGCCAACTAATACCAACGCTCCACCATTTTACTGTTTTATTATATGTATAGATAATTGAAATAGTAATTATAAAATATCATGCAAGTTTAATTAATGGACCCCCTCAGGGTAAAAGCCTCCTCCAAAGAATTCCATTTTTTCCTGTTTTTTTGTGTTGATGTTAACGATAGGCGAGTGAAAAAGGACCCTCTTAACGTTTAAAACGTACTGGCCAGTTTTACTTAGCCGTATTATGAAGTGATCAATTTCTAAGATATCGCCATGACATATAAATTACTAATCGAATTTTATTTTATCATATTCTGAAGCAAATCTTCCGCCTCCCTCAAAATTTCATCCTACTTTGCACGCATAACTTGGTGTACATACGTGCATGTGTGTGTAGTGTATGTGTGTGTGTTTGTAAGTCATGTTGTCAATTTGTGAAGTGTGCGTACCAACTCAAATAAACAGAGCGGGGACGAGTCCGCTATATTGCTAACTTGATGTATTATTGCTTGGTACAGGATGCTGCTTTTAGCTGCCCTGAATTTATGGACTGACTAGGTAGCTTTTTCTTGTGGGTTCACTTCCGTGATCACACATGACACATAGTCTATACTGTATCTCAGACATCGATGAATTTGATGTAAAAAGCGTTTTTGCGATAAATGTAGTGTCAAAAAATAGGCTTAATTGGCTTGGCTTAGGCTTATGGGCTTAGTTTTATTCTATTCTATTCTATTCTATTCTATTCTATTCTATTCTATTCTATTCTATTCTATTCTATTCTATTCTATTCTATTCTATTCTATTCTATTCTATTCTATTCTATTCTATTCTATTCTATTCTATTCTATTCTATTCTATTCTATTCTATTCTATTCTATTCTATTCATAACTTTCCTTATTTCCTACAAGTTTTAGCCAACCCAAAACCTGTGTCTACCTTATTACAAAATGCTTCTTCAATCTTATACAAGACTTTCCACAAGTTTTTCATCAACTTTTTGTTATTTAGTCATAGATCCATCTTGTAATCGGTCTTTTAATGTCACACCATCCATCTTTCTCAAGGCCTATCAAATATCCATGTAAGTGATTAAAAATAGCATTTAACCAGAAGGGCCTTACCTTACTTTTAATTTAATTATAAATATACACTTAATAAAAATAAAAGCACTAAAAAACTAAAAAACTAATCTAAAGTATGGCGCCGAATAATTCCTCCGCATCGGCGTCCACGGGTAATGTTTTTTTTTAATATGTTAGGTGCTAGTTTATTATATTTACTTATAGAAAATATAATAAACCCTAGTTTTAGTATATGCGAAACCTGAAACACATATGTACAAAATTTCTTAACTGTATCATGAAAAATTACAAATTTGTTTGTTATGTCAGCAAAAATACATAGTCACCGGTCCATCTAGGCGACTGAGGGGTTGTTTTGCAATTGCACCCAGCTGTTTCATCATCAATATCATTTCAGCCGAAAGACATTCACTGTTGGACATAGGCCTCCCCAAGGCGTCGCCACAACGACGATCCTGTGCGTCTCGCATCCACCGCATTTCCGCTACTCTCACCACCAGGTCGTCGGTCCACCTTGTCCAGCTGTGTTGTACTTAGTTTCGGTGGTGTCCAACTTGTGATCTTTTAAATATTTTTGGGAAAAAATATAACATGGTGTAAAAGCTATTGGAATCCAGAGCGTGAAACCTAATATAAAAACCCGGTTGTATGATACGACTACCTACAGAAAGCAATCCTCATAGAAATCTCTATTCCTAGACAGCACGTTTCGCCGAAAACTTTGTTGATAGAAAACATTGTATGTAGATATCTCGGTCCATAGGAAGCACTGTTGACAGAGATCTCTGCTCATAGATATCACTTTTTGCCGCTAACTTTGTTAATAGAAATCACTCCTTAAAGAGGGGACTTACCTCAATGAATAAGGCGTGCCCAGGTTTCCAGATACCGTGGTTCACAGAAAGCGCCTTCGTAGAATAAACTATTAATATTATATTTTGCGATACATATTTTCATTGCTCAGATTCAGTCACGTGTTTTTTTAGCCGCTATGTTCTTCTTCTTCTTTTCGTGTCGATCTACTCTAACTAAATCCGCTACGTTACATAGTATTCATAACATTATTTCATATAATTATAACCATGTCAATGAATTATTATCAATTTAACTTTTTTTTAAGAGCAGTGGTGGCCGAGTGGTAACGGTCCTTACTTACGAGTTGTAGGTCATGGGTTCAAACCCAGCTAGGCGCATTACTTTGTGTAATATATTTCATCACCACTGCTCTCAAAACGGTGAAGGAAAACATAGTGAGGAAACCGGCATGTCCTTGAACCAAAAATTCGAAGACATGTGACATCCACCAACCCGCACTGGGCCCGCGTGGTGGATTATGGCCTATTCCCTCTCCTAGAGAGGAGGCCTGAGTCCTAACAGTGGGAACATTATAAGGTCGACTATGCTATGCTATGCTAACTTTTTTTAGGGTTTTTCAAAAGGAAAAAACGGAACCCTTACAGGATCACTTTGCTGTCTGTCATTCTGTCTGTCTGTCTGTCAAGACCCTTTACCTCGGGAATACGTGTAAAAATTATTGGAATCGATTCAGTTACTGATTCTGAACAAACTATATTCAGGTTTCGCATAAACTGAAAATAATGTTGTATATGTGAACCTTTTAACCGACGTAGGTCGGATATATCCGACAAACACACTCGCGGTTATTACGCCAGGGTCGCATATCCACGACCAAATACTCTCATCAGCTCTTCTGTCATCTATGGGAATTGAAGAGCTAAACAAGACAGATAGATATATTCTTTATTGTACACCAATAATAAAATTACAATATGAACTTAAAATTAATAGGGTGTCACAATGTGCGGTCAAGATGGAGAACCCAGACGCAAATAAACGACCCTGGCGAATAGGACACGGAAACACTCGTCGGCGTCTTTTGACCTTTAATTAAAAAAAAAATCTCATCTAAGGGAGAGCCAGTGTCCAATACCTACAAAGAAAGATTAATGCAAATTTAACACCCCGAAACCGATCAAGTTGTTCGTCAAATTCTACGTGTTTATATTTTGTTACAAGTGGAGGAAGTTTGTCATCACGATTGAGGTAGAATTTGCCTGAGCCACAGGCGAAAGTGTTATGGAGTCGAGTGCTGCAGTGACTTTTCACGTGTATCAAACGACGTTTTTGAATACACTTACACAGAAATAAATAAACGGGGGTTGACGTGCGACTCGTGGGGGTCGTTTAGCGCCTAGCCTTATACAATGTACAATAACTGTTCGCACAATGGTTCATTGGTTAATTATTATTATAATTTAATTTAATACTAACATTAGGCTAAGTTGTAATACTACTATCACATATTTTATGGATGTTTATCTGAAATAAATATTTTGAATTTGAATTTAAATGTATACGAGAAATACAATAAATTGTGGTGGGGCAAATTCGCGCACTTTTCCGCACTAGTGCGGAAATCAGGTAATTCCGCGCCTAAAAGCGGTAGGAATAAAAACAGATTTTCGAGTGAGTATATTGAAGAATTATTTGATAGTATGTAGCTTTGTTGGTTACGTTTGATGATAATCTTTATAGACGTCATTTTTAACAAAAATATTTCAGTCGTCAGTCACAAACTCACTTGCACAAGACACCCAGATTCGGAACAACTATCTGTAGGCTACATAAATATTTATTTCGTGCGGGAATCGAAACCGCCGCGTATCTTGCAGCGCAATAGCCAATCGCTCAACTATTGCGCTAACCGTGTGGCTAAAAATAGGAATTTTAAAAGGTTAACCTTGATTAGAATGTAAAAATTCTTAAAAATACGGAGTTTGGTACTAAGAAACTGGGGGCAGTTTCAGTCATCATCATCCTCTCGATCATTTCAGCCGAATGACGTTCACTGCTGGACTGTACACTGTCTGACATACTGCCTCCCCACGTGGCCACAACGACCAATCCAGTGCGTGCCATAGTCCAGTTGTAATACAACTTACAAAAGTGAACATCTGCTACACAGAGAAAGACGTCCATTGCTGGACACAGGCCTTCTCTAAGCGTGGCTACAACAACCGGTCCAGTGCGTGCTATAGTCCAATTTCAATACAACTTAAAAAAGTGAACACCTTGTACTCGGAGCGGGTGACGTCACAGAATGTCTCCCTACCATATAGCGAGTCATTAGACGACTGCGGTATGGGCAGTAGCAGTAATCTAGGCTTAGCTTTCACTGCTGGGCGATGTTTGTGTCCTGACTCTGATGGAAATTGAATGGCGGTTGAGTGAGCTTGGACCCGAAGTACCAAGAGTATTTTGAAGCGTCAAAAATATGGTGCAGTCGGATGAAATGATAGTCATTTTTCGTAATTATGGACATTTCGTAATTATGCTCTCAAAACGGTGAAGGAAAACATTGTGAGGAAACTGGCATGTCTTAGAACCAAAAATTCAAAGACGTGACATTAAACAACCCACACTGGACCCGCGTGGTGGATTACGGCCCATTCCCTCTTGCCTGATTGTCCGCACAAATACATGATCACCGGGCTATTCGGGAGAGTGAAGGGTTGTTTTGCTCCCGCACTCAGCTGTGCGCTGGCGTCTAATGCCCGCTGTGACCTACCGTGACCCGTGTTGTAGGTACTTAGTGTCGGTAGTGGTCTACTTGTGACTTTTTTTAATATTTTTTAAGAAAAGATATAACACGGTGTAAAAAATACTGGAATCGAAATTGCTGATTCTGAACCAACTATATTCAGGTTTCGCATAAACTAAAAATAATGTTGTATGACAGAACAGCGTACAGGTCAGTTAGTATAATTATGTATAGATTTTTTTTTTTTTTTTTCGGTGGGAAAATCATCTAATGACAAATCCCGCTCTTGGGCGGAGCGTGAGATAGTGTCAGACTTTTACTGACTAAAAACCCACTCCTTTTCCTTCGTTGCCTTCGTCCCAGGGCCCCGGGTTTCGTTTTCACACTACCCATGGCCCCAGTAGGTTTCGACCCTGCTGGGCCCCTACGATTTGCTGACATCTCCCTGAGGCGCGCGTGGAACAATACGCGCCGTCGACGACTTGGCTCGGTCCGGACGGTTACCGGACGGTCCAACGGCGAGCCACCCATTGCTCGCCGTCCGCAAGCCCGCGCCTACGGTGGCCGGAAATCGGGATCAGAATCCCGGCGGCGGTAAGGGCGTGAGGACCGTTGCCTCACGCGATCGGCCGCCTCCTTTGCTAGCATTACTGCTTCACAGAAGGAGGCGACCGCCTGCCACTCTTCCTCGCTCCGGACCATGGCCTGTACCAAGGCCCGGCGCGAGAGATCGCCGCCGCCGATCACCCCCACAAGGACACGGCGTTGCTGTGCCCAAGCGGGGCACACCTCAACCGTGTGCTCCACCGTGTCCTTCGGGCGGTCCACACAGTGGCGACACCCGGGCGTCGCTTCCGCACGAATCCGGTGCAGGAACTTCCCGAACTTACCAAAGATAATACAAGTCTTCACGTCCTTGAAGCTTACTAATGCAGAAAGTCCTGCATAGCGCCCATAATTAAATCAAAACGGAGACAGATGGCTCCAAACCATTTCGAGCTAAAAATAACTCAAGATCAAATAATTCATTACGGTTTTAATCGCTTTGGAACTTAAACTTCCTTCAGTGTAGGGCCATGAAGTGAGCGATGTTAAAGAATCTATAAAAAAGCCCATTAGAATTCAGTGTATAATAAGTATTTTTAGCGAAGAATAAGATTTTTGATGCACAGAAATCCTACATTAATGATATGGCCAAACGTACGGCGAGCAACGGGTAGATCGCCGTTCGGACCGAGCCCAAGTCGTCGACGGCGCGTAGTGGAAACGCCTCAAGGAGATGTCAGCAAACCATAGGGGCCCAGCAGGGTCGAAGCCTACTGGGATGCGAAAGAGATCCCCGGGGCCCTGGAACAATGGCAAAGAAGGAATAGGAGCGGGTTTTAGTCAGTAAAAGTCTGACACGGCCTCCCGTCCGCCCAAGAGCGGCAGATGTCACTAGATGATTTTCCCAGCCAAAAAAAAAATTACCGAACGTGCATTGCCATAATTATCATTACACGTTAACGTTTGCTTGTGCCGTGTCCTCGTGGGGGCGATCGGTGGCGGTGATCTCTCGCGCCGGTTCTTGGTACAGGCCATGGTCCGGAGTGAGGAGGAGTGGCAGGTGATCGTCAAAGGAGACGGCTGATCGCGTGAGGCAACGGTCCTCACGCCCCAACCGCCGCCGGGATTCCGATCCCAAATTCCGGTCACCGTAGGCGCGGGCTTCGAACGATCTGACCAGTTTTAGTTGGCCATATCATGAAGTGATCAATTGTAAAATCGAGCCACGAAATATAAATCAAAAACGACAACCATAAACTAACCATCTATCAAAACGACCATTAACGGCGACCATTTTTATTTCTAAGTTTTTATTTTTTTTTATTTTGTAACACTCGTTGGTGATCCTTAAATAAATAAACGGTTTTCGTTTATCTTTGAAAAGCGACAACTATTTTTAGTTCCCGCCATTTTTTATTTTTTTATTCCACAACTTTAACGCAACGCCATCTAGTCCCAAACTAAGCAGAGCTTGTGCTATGAGTGTTAGACAACTGATAAACATACATATATGTTTCTAAATACATACATATCAATAATAATAATAATCTATCGAACCCACGACCTCCGGCATAGCAGTCAGGGTCACTAACCACTAGAGTCTAGTGACTAGATCAACAGGCCAGTCAAAATTGTTTGTTCCATTCACGGCGCTTCGCTTCACGATCGCGTTTGCGTCGAGACGCCTACGTATCACACCGCGTAAAATAAAGTTTGTTAATTTTTTTTAAATTTTTTTTTATTGATATCCTCTCGTTGAACCACGATCTCACCAGATGGTAAGCGATAATATTAGTAGCCGAAGGAGCACACTTGCTTAGAAGTACCCTACTCACTTTTGACTTAGGAATATCCGCTTGTTTCGTAGCCCCTATATCAGTAAACGTTATAATTAACAAATAGATTAATTTAGAGCAGATAACTTTGCGAATTCTGCAATCTTGCTCTTTTAATTTATCCATCATGCTGAAATAGGGATAATTAATTCCGTTTCCAATTTGTTTTCTTGCTTTGCCCTATTTTGGAGAGGTTAGAGGTGCAACTAGGCCAAAATTTGCTGTTTTACTGAAGTTTTTTAGGTGACCTTGCGGTTAGATTAGGTTGTCTGACAACATGGCGAAGATGAGACAACAAGATATTAAGGTACTAGATTATGGTTATTTAATCTGGCATCTGGTTATTTAATCTTGTTTAACTATGGGTATTCCAAACCTGAAATAAATGAATTTATTATTATTATGTCTTTATTTGTCATTATAACTTCATCATCATTTCAGCCGAAAGACGTTCACTGCTGGACATAGGCCTCCCCCAAGTGTAGCCACAACGAATGGTCCTATGCGTCTCGCATCCGTTGCATTCCCGCGACTCTCACCAGGCCATCGGTCAACCTTGTGGGAGGCCTTCCAACGCTGCGTCTTCCGGTGCGCGAACCTTTCTGCCCAATCGACCATCTGTTATGCGAGCAATGTACTCTGCTTACTGCCACTTAAGTTTGGCGATTCTTTGAGCTATGTCGGCGATCTTGATTCTCCTGCAGATAACTTAATTCCTTTCATTTTAATTTTAACTTACTAAATACAATTTAAATATTTTTAAATCCCACCGGTATCGGGGACAAGGTCCAAGCTAACGGCGATCATGGCTCCAAGGAAAGGAAGCTCCTAACTATACGAGGCGTATCCAGGAGTACCGCTTTTTGAACCAAACTCTTGAGCGAGAGCCTCCTAAGATATTGGTCGAAGCTCACGTCTATTAAGCCATTGGCTGACATGACTATCGGTGCAATGATCGCTGAGTCCACATCCCAAATGTCGACATAATCGCGGGCCAAGTCAAGTTATTATTATTATAAACAACAGTATCTTTTACAAAAGAAGAGTTTACTGGATCGATCTCTGTACTAAAAAAACTGGGTTCCGTACAAACTCACCCATGAAAACAGTTCAATTCCGGAATTGAGCTACGAAGATTTTTCAGATTCGCAAAATAAAAATTGTGACGTATCTACAAATTTACAGTTTTTAGATTTTTTCTATACTTGTGCTATGAGTCCTTGCTTCATGCCAAATTTCAGGATTCTAGGTCCATGGGAAGTACCCTATGAATTTTGATTCCTTTGAGAGTGTGCAATATAAACAGCCGTATCTTTTTTTTGTTAACTCAGAAGTTTGATTTTTTCACACCTTCAAGGGACCGCAAATTTGAGTATATGGTTCTAATTTCAACTCGATACCTCCATGCGTTCTCAAAATAAAGGGTCTTGACAGACAGACAGGCAGACAGACAGACAGACAGACAAACAGACAGACAGACGGACAACAAAGTTATCCTATGAGGGTTCCGTTTTTTCCTTTTGTAGTACGGATTTTATTTATCTACTAAATCCCTCAAATTTGTCTGACGATGGCATCCTCGTCACGGCACAGTATTGTTATGAGCAAAGACGTCCAAAAAAAACCCAAATTCAACAACAGTAAATAATTTATTTATTTATTTTATTTAATGTATATTATAATTAACCATTTAGTACACATTTCTTTCTTGTCCACTCTGGGCTTTTTATCCATACAAATTGGGACATTTCCTTTTGAACTTATTCAAGTTACAATAAAGAATAAATTCACGAAAAAAAAAACAGCTACATTTTCCACCCGAACTCCATATTTCCCGGCTGTTTCCGCCAACCCATTATTCCTGACTAAAAATAATTTTCCGAACAAAAAACTTCCATAACATATATTTAAATGAGAATAATAATAAGGACAGCTTGGTGTTAATACATCAGACTGGGGCAATGAATCGCGACGGGCAATAATAACATCCGACCAAGCTTTATATTTTATACTTATAGTGGACTTTAGGCCTATACAGAGTAGGACAAGACAGAGGCGACATTCGGCGGCGGTGCGCCATCCATGGTCTTTTTGGTTGAAATTTTGGTCCATTCGGGCAAAGTGTAAAACATAAGTATGTTTCACACTTTGCCCAAAAGGACCAAAATTTCTTTTAAGTGACTGATGAATACATTGATTAAAATTTGATTTTACCAATTTTTTTTTTAGATCCTTTAGTACCTAAGCAAATTTATTTGAAATTTGGCTTGTTGCTGGCTGGGATTGACGAGCCGTAGGTAAGATAGGTTAGAACGACTCATCCCTTAACAGAAGATTTGCACAGTACCAGGTTATCCTGGGTATAGCTTAACACACACGACGTCACTATTTTCAGGACACAAACACATTTCACTCGATTTACGAATTTTGAATGCGGACGCAATACTTCACAGTATCAGTCAACGACGCCATTGAAAAATGTGCATGTCAACAAAATGTCAATCCACAAACGATTACGTGTGTAGCTCAGTCCCTTTCGATAGGTGTGTGCAGGAAAAGGATGGAAATTGGAATGCAACAAACAGCCAAAAAAGAATTTATCGCGATATTATAGAATCAACGTAACCAAAGTACATAATTAATAATGTACGCAAGTAATCTGTGGAAAGTTGTGAATTGTACACTTACTCATAAATGTCATATTGTATTTTACACTAATGAATTCTGCCCATTCTTCATTTGCACTTATAGGTCGTGGGGTAACCTAACCATGCGATAAAGACCAAGCTTGGGCTGATGGCGCATTATTGGTATGGTGGTTATATGTATGTATATATATATAATATTCATGAGTTTGTTTTTTTTTGTCTTTTATATATAATAGCTATATAATATAATTTTATATCTATGTATATACTATAATATATAAATTTAATTTGCAGTACACCGCAGTCTACCCCCGTTTTTATGTTAAGTTCTTACAGTCCATCCTAAGGTTGTCTGATAGATATCGCTGTTAGCGATAAGACCGCCATTGTACCCATAGATTAAGTTAGTTTTAAAGTTTTTGTTACTATTTTGGTGTACAATAAAGTATTATTCTATTCTATTCTATTCTATTCTATTCTATTCTATTCTATTCTATTCTATTCTATTCTATTCTATTCCATTCTATTCTATTCTATTCTATTCTATTCTATTCTATTCTATTCTATTCTATTCTATTCTATTCTATTCTATTCTATTCTATTCTATTCTATTCTATTCTATTCTATTCTATTCTATTCTATTCTATTCTATTCTATTCTATTCTATTCTATTCTATTCTATTCTATTCTATTCTATTCTATTCTATGGTCCATGCACCGAAAGAGATGTAAGTTTAATTGGCCGAAGCCTGCAAGGGCTGTGAGATTATTGGAAAGTGACACCACTGTCCTGGAATGCAAAGTGCTACCTAAGAGAGCTTGGGTGGGTTTAAGTTAGTAAAAAGTCTTAAGGTAGAACTACACTGCGCACACGTGGGTTACGTACGCCGATCTAGGGGCTTCGGTCTCCATACATTTTATATGGTAACTAGACTTGTAGAGCTACATTAGATCCACGCCACGCGACGCTAAGCGACGTTGTTTTATGTACAAATCAGGCATGGTCCACGTGTGCATCGGTAGTTCTAGCTTTACACTCCTTCTTGCTCTAACCTGACCGGGAGAAGTTAGATGATTACCGACCCAGATTTTACTGGTTCGGTAATCATCTAACTTTTCCCGCTTTTCTTTCATGGTATATAATTGTTTAGTAGTTTTTTAATATAATTTTCTACAAGTATATTTTGGGCGTCAGCTTGTAGTTGTAGATTTCCATTAGATTTTCTGATTCAGAAAATGTAAGGTTCTTTCATTTATTTGTTGTTCTTTATTTGTTATATAGCATTGCGTCCGTTGACAATTTACTATTTATCCCATGTATTATCTATTATAAAGATCTGGTTTCAAATAGTACTTTTCATTTCATTCGTAATGACACATTCTGTTCCGACCAACTGTGTAAATAAAATAATCTAAGCGAGTAGCATACATTTTATTGAACTAGACAATCACATGCGTCGGTGGTGTAATGGTCAGCATAGTTGCCTTCCAAGCAGTTGATCCGGGTTCGATTCCCGGCCGACGCATAATCTTTTGTATCAAGGATACATGTTATTTCATCATTTTAGCCCTTCAAGTTTAGAAGGGTGGTTCCTTCTAAACTTGAAGGGCAAAAATAGGACCTAAATGTGCATCAAACAATAGAAATGTTTAGGAGTGCATAATGGATCCATTCCTTCTTTTCAGGCTCAAGGGGATCCGATTGCTCTTTTCGCTATTCAAGCCAATGTACAGCCTGAACCCGACATTACTCTGTGCAACCCCATTTAAGATGTAAACACATAAGTATAGGACGCAGGGGCGCGGGACGCCAGTCTACGCGGCTCAGTGCCGCCGATCAGACGCGTGGAGCCGCCACGCTCCGCAAAAAAATAACCAAAAAAAAGTAATTATTCTTTCATTTATTTTGACATAAACCCTATTTTTTTCTAATCTAAAATTAAATTAAAATTTCAAATGAATAGTTACAGTATTTTCCTCCGAAAAGCGCATTGCAGTTACGGTTCTGAACATCGAATGTTTTGAATTGTTGTGCGAACCAAAAAAATCCTCTGCCCTAAATATTTCCTTCCCCTTTTTCACATTTTTTTTTTTTGGTTCTAGATAATGTTTACAGCTAAGTGTTTAAAGTAATTTCGTCAATTCGGGATGCCTTGTTTTGGATTATGACGGGTTGAATCAAGTGAGTTCAGTTGAAAGTTATCGATTGTTGCAAGAAATATAGCGAGATGTTGCTAGAGTAGATTGTGGCTCTTCCAATTATCATTTTATTGGTCTTTATCTTTTTTTTTAAGTTGCTGTTTCCAAAAGCTTTTATATCAGCTTCTTTTTATTATTAATTAACTTTTATTGAAGTAGATTTCATTTGTGCTTTTGTAGTTGTATCTTCTGTGGTAGTGGTACTATTCGTAAATTGATAGCCGTTGAAATCACTAGATATACTTTCGATTACTACGTTTATGATAACCAAAATGCTAATTTAGGATATCTACGCATAATAATTGATGGCTCAATTTGAAACCACAATACTCATAAAGTGACGAATTATGAGATAATTAAATTGGGTATAATGGATATGGAGTAACCAGTAACAAATATATTTTAGTTTGTAAAGTTAGATGTTTTGATGATGTGGTTGGAAGAAGGCTGGTTGATATGACGACTGATGGAGAATGCCAGAAGCAGGTTGCACCGATCCAAAATAAACTGGGGTCACTGTCTGCTAAGCCTTTTTTCCATTATGTTGGAGTTCACTTCCAATCTAACCAGAATCTAAATAAGAGTGTTTAACATGAAGTGACTGCCTATCTCATTTCCACAACTCAGTAATTGGGTAACGCGATACCTCTTTGCAAGACTCGTGTTATTTTTTTGTGGGAAAATCATCCAATGACATCGCCCGCTCTTTGGCGGAGCAAGAGATAGTGTCAGACTTTTACCGGCTAAAAATCCACTCCTGTTCCTTTGTTGGCTTTCGTACCAGGGCTGAGTCTTCCTTTCAGAAGCAGACCCTTGGCCCCAGTAGGCTTCGTCCCCTGGGTTACCTCTACGGTTTGCTGACATCTCCTTGAGGCGCGCGTGGAACAGTACGCGCCGTCGACGACTTGGGCTCGGTCCGGACGGTTACCGGACAATCGGACGGCGAGCTACCCATTGTTCACCGTCCGCAAGCCCGCCCATACGGTGGCCGGAAATCGGGTTCGGGATCCCGGCGGCTGGGGCGCGAGGACCATTGCCTCGCGCGTGCACGTGCGGCCTCCTCTGCTAGCATTACTGCTTCGCAGAATGAGGCGTCCGCCTGCCACTCCTCCTCGCTCCGGACCATGACCTGTACCAAGGCCCGGCGCGAGAGATCGTTTGCTGACTTCTAACTATCCGTAGGTAACGAATGTCAGAGATCTACAAATGACCACTGAAACCGACTACTTAACACGTTTATCGAGTGAGACATGTGCTTTCTCAAATAGATTGGGGTTGAATTGCGATAAAATCATGATAATGATGATTTGACCATCGAAGAGGATATAGTTATGAAACGATTGTTCAAGCTTAAGATCAGGGAATCTGCTCTCGTAGTGGTCAATTCAAATTTATACTTTTGTGAATAGGATTATTTCCAAAATAAAATATAAAGCCAGAATAGTTGAAAACCAGCGTTTGGCACTAGTAGTTTGGCGTTCGTGTTGAACTGGATCTATTTTGGTACAGCCGTGAGGCATACAGACATTATTATGTTAACCTATTTCTTTTCTTGTTTATTACTATTATCCACGCTTACATTGTTGGCGAGTATCAACCCTAACACAACCTCTAAGGTCCGGATTAAGCGTTTCGCCTCATAGTTTATACTGCGTACATCGAAGGACTGGGACAATTTTCCTGCCGGATTGCCTGATGGATCTTCTCGTCCGATTACAATTATAATTTAGGAGTCTTCAAGGCGGAATCTGAATGATAAGTCTCAAGAATACATCTTTTGCAATAATGTTCGACAAGATACCAAACATCTTCGTTTTCCTCTTCATTAACATCAGCTTACACGTTTCAATTAAGCGGATTACAAACCGCACGTTCTACATAAGTTTTTACATCGTCGTAAATATGGTACGGTTGTTATGTTCAGGGGCGCCGACTCCGTGGGTGCTCGGGGGCTCAAGCAACCATGAGAAATAAACAGTGGGTGCCGAGCATCTCTGAGAATAGACATCAAGAAACAGATCAGTAATCGCCTTTTAGGTTACCTATAAATTATAATATTTCTTGATGAAAACTAGTTTCATTCTTATATAATGGTTTCGTTTTATATTTTTATCAAACATAATTAGTAATTAAGTGCGCAGTATGTAATAGGACATTTATTTATTTGTAGGTCGATCAGTGTGCATTTCTCTTCTCACACTTCGCTACTTTTTCGAGTCATCAAATGAGCATGAGCACCCATGTGGTTTTCTAAAAGCTGGCGCCCCCGATTATATTATATTCAACCATTATGTACTATTACCGAACTCGCAGTTGGTTTTACGACTTTACGGAGATAAGCTGACGGCATCTTAAGTACTCCATCTAGGTAGACGTAGACTGTACTGAGAATGTTAGATCATTTTCTGTGCTCCAAAGCTGGGGCCCTAGTCTGTTATTGTTATAAATTCATCATGCCAACACGATTCCATTGTCATTTTGCTAAAAGTTCGTAATCTGTTAATTTATAATGGCGGATCATTGATCGATCAGTGGTCTCGTAATAAAATTGTGGTACGAACTGTCTTGTAACGAATTAAAAGAAATGACTGAATAGTGACGTTTTAATGGTAGGTCACTGATCAAAGGAACAGCTGTCAAAATTTTACCAGATTACCGCATACGTCAGATATTCATTTGTCATTATGTACGAGATTACCATTCTGTGCTATTTCTTTCAATGGAGTGTCAGTGGTTAGCATAGCATAGTCGGCTTTATAATGTTCCCACTGCTGGGACTCAGGCCTCCTCTCTACGAGAGGGAATGGGCTGTAACCAACCACGCGGGCCCAGTGCGGGTTGGTGGTTGTCACATGTCTTCAAATTTTTGGTTCTAGGACACGCCGGTTTCCTCACGATGTTTTCCTTCACCGTTTTGTTCAGTGGTTGATCATTGGAAAGTCATAATGACGCCATTATATTAGTAGATTACCAAACTTTTCAAAATCAACAATTATGAAATCCTTGGTAGACCATTCTGACACTATTGTAATAGCAGACTTGAAGTCAAGTCTGCTATTACAATAGTGTCAGAATGGTCTATCATTGATAACATAATTGTTGATTTTGGCAAGTTTAGTAAAAATAATGTCAAAATAAATCTTAAAATGTTTTACTGTGCGTATGGGTCTTTTTTTTAGTTGTGTAATCATCAAATCTCCCGCCCTTGGGCGGGGCGAGTCAGACTTTTACTGACTAAAACCCACTCCTGTTCCTTCTTTGAATTCGTTCCAGGGCCCCGGGGTCCTCTTTTGCATCACCCATGGCCCCAGTAGGCTTTGACCCTGCTGGGCCCCTACGGTTTGCTGACATATTCTTGATTCGCGCGTTGGAACACTACGCGCCGTTGACAACTTGGGCTAGGTCCGGACGGTTACCGGACGGTCGGAAGGCGAGCTAACACTGTGCATATGGCTGGGTTGATAATATTAATAGTGAATGGTGGATTCTTCAAAAGTACCTATGCGCAAACTGTCAGCTCTTAAGCTGTAAAATTCTGGAATTCGAATATGGAAATTTTATTTTACTGTGATCAAATCGTTACTAAATTGAACCACGCCACCAAGGACCAAAATAAATCCGTCAGTAGGGATCACTAAACTCTGTATCAGATATTGCCCTCTTTTCATCTGAAGGAAAAACTTATTTATTCATACCTATTGATCCTGTTGGAAAAACTTCGGTAGTAACGAAGTTCCAAGTCAACAGTGATTTATGAAAAAAGTTCCCGATCTATTGAGAAACTGGGATAGTGATAGTCTTTGTTACTCTCTGAGGACCAAATTTAAGAAGTACTGTCGACGTGGCGATGAGAATATAGTAGGGTGAGGTTTAGGTTATAGGTAGGTATATAAAAGGTGGAATAATGTTTAAGGTGGTCGGAGTGTCAATGAATATTCATGAACCACTATGAGATGGGAGCCACTCAACATTTTGGAGATACCTTTTCAAGGAAAAGCAGGGTTACAAATTTCTCAATAATTCCGTATTTTATTTATTCACAAGGTACTTTCTGCTGGTGCCTTCGCCCTTGTGGAAATAGAAAACAGTTCCAAGGGAATATATATACTCCCGGGATGGAAAATATGATATTCTTGGATTCCAATTCCGTTTAGCTGTTTGAACGTAAATGAGTGACAAACATACACACAAATACAAATAGGTAAATTTTAAACTTGATGTACCCCCCTAGCCTGGGCACGCCACGATTATGGCGGTAAGTTCCCTCTTTGAGGCGTGGTTGGAAAGACCTCACGGCATCCTCACCTTCCGCATGACGCAGGTTCTCACCGAACACGGTAAGTTCGGGAAGTTCCTGCACCGGATTCGTGCGGAAGCGACGCCCGGGTGTCGCCACTGTGTGGAACGCCCAGAGGACACGGTGGAGCACACGGTGGAGGTGTGCCCCGCTTGGGCAGAGCAACGCCGTGTCCTCGTGGGGGAGATCGGCGGCGGCGATCTCTCGCGCCGGGCCTTGGTACAGGCCATGGTCCGGAGTAAGGAGGAGTGGCAGGCGGTCGCCTCCTTCTGCGAAGCAGTAATGCTAGCAAAGGAGGCGGCCGATCGCGTGAGACAACGGTCTTCACGCCCCAACCGCCGCCGGGATTCCGATCCTGATTTCCGGTCACCGTAGACGCGGGCTTGCGGATGGCGAGCAATGGGTAGCCTGCCGTCCAACCGTCCGGTAACCGTCCGGACCGAGCCCAAGTCGTCGACGGCGCGTATTGTTCCACGCGCGCCTCAGGGAGATGTCAGCAAATCGTAGGGGCCCAGCAGGGTCGAAGCCTACTGGGGCCATGGGTAATGTGAAAACGAAACCCGGGGCCCTGGGACGAAGGCAACGAAGGAACAGGAGTGGGTTTTTAGTCAGTATAAGTCTGACACTATCTCTTGCTCCGCCCAAGAGCGGGATTTGTCATAAGATGATTTTCCCACCTAAAAAAAAAAAACCCCTAGCCAAGTTACGACCGTTTCATTTCGATACTCTTGCGTCGAACGCCTCGAGTAGGCCACGCCTCCGATTTCTTTGTTCTGACGTCATCTCAACGCTCAGTCACGTGGTCAGAACAAAGGAATCGGAGTCGTGGCCGACTCGAGGCGTTCTACGCCCGAGAATCGAAACAAATCGGTCGTAACTTGGCTAGAGGGGCAGTGGAGGACTTAACACAACAACTCATTTTCTACCAGGCAACCTTTGGGTTAAAAAATACTACATTGGGTTAGGTATACAACTGTGCACACTATGAAGCAATTTTAAGTGAGGTAAATAAATAAAAGTTGATTAAATAGTTAAGGTTGTACAAGTCATTACATTTGCTGTAAAAAATATCAGCATAGGCTTATACAGGGTTTCTTTGACGTAGACACACTAACGAATACCATGGATCCAGTACATGATTCTGAACCCCCGAGTGGTGGAATTTTTCGTCGATTGTTTACAAATTTAAAAAAAAATCTTTACATATTTTAATTTAAACTGTTTAAAATCGTTATTCTAACATTTTTAGTGAAAAAAAAATGAATGAATTACTTTTAAAATTTAAAATGTCATCGGGATTGATTACATGATTTTATCTACCCCAATGACTTTTTAATTATTATTTTTTTCTTTTTACTAAAAATATCGGGGTTGGTTAGAATAACGATTATACACAGTTAAAATTTTAAAAAGTACAGTTTTTTTTTAATCAGGAAAAAGCCGACGAAAAATTCCACCACTGGGGTCGAGATCACTCCAAGTTTCCTTTATAACCTAATGAAATAATTTAAACTTCCTCATTTAATGGAAAGGGACCCATGAAATGCCCATACAGTTCTTTTATGTGGATAATATACCATTAAGTGAATCTCCTCATTTTGGTGAATATTGCAAATGATACGACTTTCATAAAGTTTTTATGAATAACAAATGAGCCTTTTTTCCAGCACTTGAGCCACTGCCATAACAAGTTAATGTTCCTGATCGTTCTTTGATAATGTCCGCGTTATGTCTTCCGGAGGTTTTCTTAATGGTTGAATATGAAAGTGCTACGGTACGTAAATTGTTTTCTTTAATAATATCTATGTGCTCATCCATATATATAAAAGGAGAAACTGACTGACTGACATATCAACGCACAGTCAAAACTACTGGGACTAGAAACCTGAAATTTTGCACAAGGCTTCCTCTTATGACGTAGGCGAGCACTAAGAGAGGATTTTTCAAAATTCAACCCCTAAAGGGATGAAACAGGGGTCCAAAGTTTGTATGGAGAAACCTACATTTATGCGGGCGAAGCCGCTGGCAGAAGCTAGTAGCATATAAAGTATAGGAGGCGGCCGTACGTGTGAGGGAACGGACTTCCTCATGCCCCAGCCGCCTGGATCCCGACCCCGAATTTCTGCCACCGTAGGCATTGTCTTGCGGATGATGAGCAATGCTCGCCGTCCAGTCGTCCGGTAATCATCCGGACCAAGCCCGAGTCGTCGACGGCGCGTAGTGATCCACGCGTGCCTCATAGAGAGGTCAGCAAAACCGTAGGTGTACCCTACGGTTTTGCTGACATCTCTTTGCGCAGGGCCGAAGTCTACGGGGGTCGTTGGTTGTCCAAAAGGGAACCCCAGGATCCTGAAAAAATGCAAAGAAGGATCATTGGAGTGGGTTTAAGTCAGTAAAAGTTTTACACGCCCTATTATAGCATAATCAGCTATAAAATGTTCCCACGGCTAGGATCCAGGCCTCCTCTCTCCAGGAGAGGGAATGGGCTGTAAGGGTGCGTTTCACAGTGCAATAACAGTGCTCGGAATCTCCACTGGGCATCTGTAGAAACAGTGTTAGAGTGAGTGAATAAGTGGAGCAGAGTGGAACTGAGTCGACTTTCAAATAAAACAAATGATCACGGGACAGAATGGAGTCGGGTGTCAAGCGGTTAGCGCGAAGCTCGTTATCCACTAGGCGGACCCAGTCCGGGTTGGTGGATGTCACATGGCTCCAGGTTCTAGGATATGTTTGTTTTTCCACACACGTCTGTCCTCGGCTATTGCGGGCCAGTTGCTCCGGAAAGAGTCAAGCGCATTTCTCCATATTTGATATCGTATTATTATTAAAAAAAAAAAAACTTAAATACGGGATTTAATCTTCCTAATTATGATTTTGGGATTTTAGAAGAGGTTTTATAAACTCATTATCAACTATTATGTTACTTAGTTCCTCGAACTTTAGGTAAATATTAGGTAAGTATTATGTAGGTACACGAAATAAGACAGTATCTCAATCATATTTTAGTTTAGTTATTATTTTTTTTTGTCCCCAATAAAATAAAATATCTTGTAACATTCAATTACTACACTGAAGTTATTTATTTATTATTAAATATACACACTATCTTTACAGGCGGAACCTAATACAATAGTGGTTTCCAAACCGAAAAATAATAATAAAAATAATTGAAAAAAGTCATAATCTTACACTAACATTAAACTAAAAAGCTAAAATAACACTAAACTCTATTACAATACTACTAACTATAAAAAATAAAAGAAGTACATAAAAAATGAAATAAAAAACTTAACGTTAACCTATATGTAAACACAATATAAAATCAGACTTAGTACAGTACCTAACAAATATTTAAATATAACTAATAAAATTTAATAAAACTCTTGCGATTTCACTCTCATGGCTCGAAAATAGGTCAATCTTCTCATGCACTTCATTTAGTACACATATTGTGTTGGAAGCGCACATGTTATTGATAACAATTGCTCCTAATTGATAATACTATTGTTTAAATATTCTAACATTGACAAAAGAATACGGTCGTGAAATAGGATACCTCTGTTATCGGCGTTGGTGGTGTAATGGTCAGCATAGTTGCCTTCCAAGCAGTTGATCCGGGTTCGATTCCCGGCCTACGCATATTCTTTTATAGTTTTTGTTTTTTCTTTTCTTTTTTTTTGTTTTGGAAACTGCGATTTTATTATTATATATTTTTCAGTTCTCAATTTCTAAAGTTTCTTGTGGGTTTTTAAAAGCATTATGGACTATACCGGGTGAAAACGTACAAACGAATACCATGAATTCGGTACATGAGTCTGGCCCCCAGTGGTGGAATTTTTCGTCGGTTGTTTCCTAATTAAAAAAAAAACTTTACCTTTTTTAATATAAACTGTATAAAATCGTTATTCTAACATTTTTAATGAATAAAAATACATTCAACCGAACATAGAACCTCCTCCTTTTTGAAGTCGATTAAAAAAGTGAATGAATTACTTTTAAAATTAAAAATGTCATCGGGATTGATTAGAATAACGATTTTATCTATCCCGATGACTTTTTAATTAACTAATTTTTAATAATATTTTTTTTCTTTTTACTAAAAATATCGTGGTTAGTTAGAATAGCGATTACACAGTTTAAATTTAAAAAAAGTAAAGATTATAAAAAAAAATAATTAGGAAATAGCCGACAAAAAATTCCCCCACCGGGGGTCCAGAATCATGTAGGTACTGCATCCGTGGTATTCTATAATAATATTATAATTATAATTTATTATTGTGCGTCGATGTCAGGGACACCGTGTATACAGAGTGACTGGTAATTAGTGTACAATACTTAAACACGTGATTGTGCTCATGATAATAAAGAATTTTTATTATGGGAGCAAAGCCGAAATCGCGAAAAAAATATCAGCTGTTCAGTACATTAGGCAAACATAAATGTACTGAACAGCTGATTTTTTTTTCGCGATTTCAGGTTTGTTCCCATAGTAAAAGTTGTTGGTTATCATGAGCACAATCACGTGTTTAAGTATCGTACACTAATTACCAGTCACCCTATATATACAATACTAGCACTTTGCTTTGTGACTTCGTTCGCAAGAATGTTCTCATAACAACTTTAACACCTCTTAATCCGTATTCTGAGGGTAATTATATAAAACTAATATAGATTCAGTCTTTATTACTCATTTTGATTAGAATGCCAAGTTTTAAATTTTTAATCCAAGGAATAAGATTTTCCCTTACAAACTTTTACACCTTTTTTATAACTACCCTTAAATCATTTTATAGGGGTAGTTATGAAAAATAAATAATGAAAATCTTTTTTAATTTAAAAAACTAGCGGCCTAACGGCTTCATCTAGTTTAAAATGACGAAAACAAAATTGACGTGTAAAAGTGTTTTTTTAAACTTATTTATATTTTATATATAGTTTATTTGCAAAATAAATATCATTTATCATTTATGGGCCTAAGAAATAATATTTTACATACAAATGATTTTCCCTCTTTTCACCCACTTAAAAGTTGGATTTACAAAAACCTTTCTTAGTGCTCGCCTAAAAGGAATAGAGCTGTAAAAGTAACGAAAAAAAGTGTACCCGTATGTATTCGTTACTATAACAGTTAGTACTCGTTACTTTCGTATCGTTACTCGTTACTTCTGATACCTCATAACATGCTATGTTAAGTTAGACCTACGAATCAGGTCGTATAGCGTATAGTATGACGTCGTGGCGTCGCAACATTCGTAATTTGTAGAAAACAGACCTACATATTACTACATTATAGGTACACCAAGCTGCGTAAGGTGCATTTTTTCACTTTTCCGTATTTTGAACCAGACTTGTGTTTAAGTTATACTTTACTTAATAAAATATAAACATCATTCTTTGTTACGTTTTTAAAGACACAGAATGCACGTGCATGCATAAAACATAAGATCAGCAAACGTTTCAATACATGAATACAACAATAACAATAACAAAATGCATTCGTGTGTAACATTTCGTTACTCGGTACTAAAAGGCGTACACGTTACTCAGTACCGAATACATACGGTTTGTTACCAACGGTACTTGCGTAAACTGAACAGTGCAGGTACCCATACTACGAAAAATGCGAGTAACGAGTAACGAAATGCATTCGTGGGTAACGTTTCGTTACTCGGTACTGGATGGCGCACCCGTTACTCAGTAACGAATACATACGGTTTGTTACAGCTTTAAAAAGGAATCCTTGAGCTAAATTTCCCGTACATGAATCAATGGATTCATGTACGGGAATTTTTTTTAGTTTCAGCTGTGTGTAGATATGTCAGTTTCTTCTTTTATTATATCCTATTGAATGTCGTGTTGAACTTGGCGATTGTAAAAAAAAAACAATAAATTTTTATGATTTAAAAAAAATCAAAATACAAAATTGGAATCAAATAGTGTAATGCGATGGGGTCGAGGAAATATTCCTCACGGTTGCTTTGTTTCAAGCAATGAGGATTTATCGCTCCGTTTACTTTGCCCCAAGCCTGTGAGGACATATAAAGAAGATTAAGAACATATTCTAATCAGTTAAATTATTTTAACCTTTTGACGTGCGTAATTAGAGACACAATAGTAAGACAATGGCTTGCGGACGCCGGCTACCGCCTGAGCGTTAATGAATTAAGGGGTTATGGAAAAAGTCTAAAACCACTATTGTAATTTAGGATATTATTATTCCACGCCATGGCGTCAGAATTATTCGAAAGACTTACCGTGGCCCTGAAATGCAAAGGGCCACTGTCTTGCACTCCTTCTCGCTCCATACAGAGCGGAAGATAATAAAATATAACTTGGTCATTTACTACATGAAAAAAAAAGAATCAATAAAAGAATATGTAAAATAAGAAGAAAGAATATGTAAGAATATGTATGTATGTATGTTTGTATGTGTATATGTGTATGTATGTATGTATGTATTTATTAGTTTATAATTTTAACATATATATGTATTTTATTACTATAAATTTTTTATTTTATTTTTTTCTGTTTGAAGTATCTGTTATTTGTTTATTGTGCAAACCTACCACAGTATTGTCTTTTTAACCCAAAGGTTGACTGGTAGAGAATGCCTTGTTGCATTAAGTCCGCCTATGTACCACTACTGTACATGAAGTTTAAATAAATAAATAAATAAATAAAATATTGGGAGAGAAATCCAAAACATTTTAAAATTAGATAAAATCTGAATATTTCAATATTCATTACATACAACGATGTCTGACCGTAATATCCCCAAAAACTTCCAACATCACTTAAAATTATTACCCTGTAGGACCTCGCCTCAAGGTCAGAAAAACCTTTTCGTCCATAATTACATAACGTGGTCAGCCCTCGGAAGGGGGCTACATTTTTGTCGCCACCCCCCTCGCCCCTTTACTTAGAGGCCACTACTAAAACTTAAGATAGGTAGTGAGTTTCTCCTTAATTTAGTGAGTCAATTTTAGAGTAGAAAATTTATTGTGAGCTTTTGGGAAACTGCTGAAAATTATGGCAAGTATTTTTGTGCGTAAAATTTTTGATATTATTAATGAATTTTGTATTTTAGAATTCCTGGCGTATTATTTAAGATATAAAAATCTGAAAAGCTTGTAAGATACAACATAGTAATTTACGGAATCCATGACTTTAACGAGATCCATTTTTTGGGGAGGCCATTATGAAAGACGTCCACTACTGGAATTTTCCAGTAGTGGACGTTTTTCATGATGATGACTTTCAAGTGATTTTGTATATTTATTGATTTAATATGTCGGCGCACCAGATATATAACACCCGTCTGGGCCTCAAGTCTGCTATTACAATAGTGTCAGAATGGTATATCATTGATTTCATAATTGTTGATTTTGACAAGTTTGGTAATCTACTAATATAATGGAAAGAAAGAAAGAAAGAAAGAAAAAACTTTTATTCGTACCTCACACATACAGTAGAATTACAAAAAAAGTATAAAAAGAATAACATAAAATCTGTGCAAGGCCAAAAAGGCGCCTAACTCAGCATATGCTGCGATATTTAAAACGATTTTAAACGATAAATAACGCAGCGCTGGTATTCTGCTAGGGCCCAAAAATAATGGCGAAAATAAAGTCATAATGGCGTCATTATGACTTTCCAGTGGTCACCCACTGACACTCCATTGAAAGAAGTGGCATAGAATGGTAATCTCGTACATATTGACAAATGAATGACTGACGTATGCGGTAATCTGCGAAAATTTTGACAGTTACTTTGATCAGTGACCTACCATTAGAACGTCATTGTGCAGTCATTGCTTTTAATAAGGTCGATATTGTCATTCTACCACAACTCTATTACGAGACCATCGTACAATGATCGTTCATTGTGAATTAGCAGATTACGAACTTTTAGCAAAATGACAATGGAATCGTGTTGGAATGACGATTTTATAAAAATAGCAGACTTGGGCCACTGGTCGGAGGATCCTCCCTTTTCAACAGAGGTTTGCGGGACTTTACACTCTGTTTCGCCTACCCCCAAAATAATACTAATAATAATTGTTTTTGCATTCAGGAGCAGAACAAAAAAAATAGAAGGTGAAAGAGACAAATTTCGACTTTTTCATGAACCAGCCAATCAACCAGCAAGGTTAGGTGAACTGAGAGGGTTACATTAATAATTATAATGATTATCATTCCGTAAATAAACATGTGTTTCGACCGCCAATCATATTTCGAACAATACAAAAGGCACTGACTAAAGTGAAAAAAAATAAGAAAATTTGAATTTCGCGGGCTACATTGGAGCATCCCTTAGACACAAATTGCTGAATGAACTTGTTACCTACTCAATAGATGCCATAATATAAAAAACTAGCTTTATCCTGCGGCTTTGCTTCTGTAACTGAACGACAAGAATCATGTATCTTCCAGGATACAACCATATCAACTTGAGACACTCAGCAATAGTGAAGTTTACACTCCTAGAACTATTTACTTTATACAAATTAATATAATAACATCTTCCTTATTGTTATTTAGTTTAGTTTCAGCTAAAGAAACTATAACTTTCTTTCTAAAATAAAGAAAGAATACCAAGAGACCAACATTCTTCAACATCAATAAAATACAGAAGTATATTTGGTGTACAGTTTGACAGGGCAGTAAGCCTCACAATTTGCGGAGCCCAGGTGTTCGGTGGAACCAGCTGATGCCAGCCCCCAATATAAACGGTGGCTCGCGAATTTTACAACTTCAGCCGTAAAAACTCTAGTTTCCATGAAGTTATTATAAGTAATTGTTTTTGTTTTATGCTCATTGGATAGGATTTATGATTATTAAATATATATTTTTTATAAATTGTTTTTAAAGAAATTTTTAAAACAATACTCCAGACTATGTAGTATGATTAATTCTTGTTTTAAGATTCACATAAATCTAGTAATTTGCACCACTTGAAACTTGAATGATTTCAATTTAGTAAAATGTTTTTGTTTAGTATTAATTTTTCTAACAAAGAAACAACGTTATAACTTAGGTTATTTAAGTGACAATTGATGTATAATAGCTATTATTAATTCACATACCTTCTATATTTATTGCTTTCTCATTTGTACACTATTTCTTTCAACTGTGAAAGGTTTTACATATTGAAATTCGATAAAAACTGCTTTGGACTTTTTACATGCGTTTGACTGCTTAAAGGGGAATTAATTTTTTCCCATAAATTGCTGACATGTACTTTTTTTTCTTTTCGTCAAAAGTGAAACTAAGGCCATATCTTAATGGGCTGTATGATAAATCGATAGCAAAAAATTGGTTGCCTGTAAAGTCGGTATACGGGCGAAAGTTTTACGTGACAACGACTTTGAGTGGTAAAATCTTTTTATGTCTGTCTCTCTCGCTCTTACGCGTTCGCGCTCGGACGCGTGCCTCTCACTCGCTCTCATTGTGAGCGCATAACGTGAGCGGAGCGTAACGCAGTTTCTTGAAGTGTCACCCGGCAAACCAATTTATAAGACGTTGTCACGTCAAAAGAATTATGTCTACTAACCGTAACCAAACGAAGTTAGAGACTATTTAGTATATTTCTATAGTTTGTTATCAGGGGGCGTTATTTTTCTTAAATAAAAATACTGTATGTCTGTTATTTTAAGTTTCCCATTGTTAAATATACGAGTAGTTTTAGTTTCGGTTTTTTATGATGGGTACGCATTACATAGTGTCAATCACTATCGCAACACTAACGTGTATCTTTTCGATTCGTTTATAACTTATTTTTTTTTTACTATTTTTAGTGATGAAAAACTGCAAGTGTAAAAAAATATAATAGTAATAACCAATTTAATCTATTTTATCAATGGAAACCTCAAAATATTACGTATCGATTTCATTATAATATAACGAAAATTGGCAATGCCTGATAAAAATATACTAGCAATGCTTCTATACATATCTTCGTTCGGTTACGGTTTAAAGACCTGGTTCTTTTTGCTATTGAATCCTGGTATGGCCTCTAACTCTCGCCAGAAATGAAACCTAGGTTATATAGGTTTCATTTCTGGCGAAAAGAAAAAAGTAAATCATGCCAATAGTTTGCATTTTCCTTTGCAGATTAAGCAATGAGATATCTTCTTGTGGTATCTCGTCGTTGTCACCGTCGATATTATTGATATTGTGTACACTAAAATTTGTATCATGATTATTTATGCAATCGGCGCTCGAGGAGATAAAATACCCGGTAATATGAGTTACATTAGTTGTGTCCTTCAGGGCACTTTTTTGGGTACAGGTTTAATTTGATTAAACAGACGTTCGCAGCTGGTTGTTTTAAAAATATTATGTGCGAGAAGCATCATTTTTAAAATAACTTAACATAAAATTCAAATCACGAAATCGAATATTCCCTTTAAAGAGAAAGGTCATACCTTTAATTACGCCTGACCTGATTGCTGACAGTTAATGAATATAATTACGAAGCCGACCAAACATAAAATAACAAATATTTTCTCAGCCTGCTTTCAACAAAATTTCTTGGAAAATATTAACGAAACGAAATTCCCTCGAATAATTACAGTTACCTCCTAACAATGGGAACGTGACACGAATTTTCCATTTCAATCAATATAACTTCCATTTTGTTTGTCCAAAGTGATCACAATGGCCTCAGGGTTTGTTTGATCGTGGATATAATTAATTATAGCAATAGAAATTCATTGATTTCTATTTGTATAGTCGAGGATAGTGGTCTTTTTGAATGCTTTCGTGTTAAAGGTATAATTGAAGGACGATGCATTGGGTAGGCCGCCGTAAGTATCAATACCAAGTATTCGACATTGCGTAGTGTTTCACGCACATTTCAAATTGATGTCAGCAAAACCGTAGAAATCCAGCAGGGCCAATGTCATTAGAGCCACGGGGCCTTTCTGTAAAGAATACCTGTGGCGCTAGAACCCAAAGGGTGGGCCTTGGTACAGGCCATGGTCCGGAGCGAGGAGGAGTGGCAGGCGGTCGCCTCCTTCTGCAAAGCAGTAATGCTAGCGAAGGAGGCGGCCGATCGCGTGAGGCAACGGTCCTCACGCCCCAACCGCCGCCGGGATTCCGATCCCGATTTCCGGCCACCGTAGGCGCGGGCTTGCGGACGGCGAGCAATGGGTGGCTCGCCGTCCGACCGTCCGGTAACCGTCTGGACCGAGCCCAAGTCGTCGACGGCGCGTGTTGTTCCACGCGCGCCTCAAGGAGTTGTCAGCAACTGTAGGGGCCCAGCAGGGTCGAAGCCTACCGGGGCCAAGGGTCTGATTCTGAAAGGAAGACTCGGCCCTGGTACGAAAGGCAACGAAGGAACAGGAGTGGGTTTTTAGTCAGTAAAAGTCTGACACTATCTCCCGCCTCGCCCAAGAGCGGGGGATGTCATAAGATGATTTTCCCACCGGAAAAAAAAAAAGAACCCAAAGGGTAAATTTATTCAGTAAAAGTTTTACACGCGCTCTAGCTCCTCCCTAATATGGGAGAAGACATTAAATGATGTTCACCTAAAAAAAATATGTATTCTGATAGCAATGTCAAAACATTACAGAAATCAATATCAAGTTATACTGAAATGTCTACCAATAACATGGTACAAAAATTTATTCGCAAATCAGATTTTATATCCGGAAAATTGGAAGCTACATATCTAATCCAAAATCTTGCCTTACACCACAATATTGATTAAAGTGCCATCTGAATATAACTGTTTAATTAGTTTACAGTATGAGATTGAATTGTTCCGTATGGAGTTCGGACGTTAAGAATAACACCATCCCATCTCTTCCCGAGGGTGTCGTAAGAGGCGACTAAGGGACATACCAGAGAATGGGCAGCAGCATCCTCTGTACATTACAACAACCAAACTGCGATCGCCAACCCGTCTGCCAAGCGTGGCGATTATGGCAACCCCCCCCAACATGAAAAACAGAAACAAAAAATGGCCCCTAGTGCCCGGCAGCCCGTCTACCCTTGACTCCGGTAGCGGTCAAGGCCACGACGAGGCAAGGGGTGCGAAAAATCTCCGGATGAGATTTGGCTACCCATCTATGAAACGACTCGACCTGGCAACTTTTAACACGCGTACACTGAGGACTGACGAGAAGATCACCGAACTGGAGGAGGAATTGAGCAGGTTGCGATGGAGTATTGTGGGATTGTCTGAAGTCCGAAGACAGGGGGAGGATACGATAATTCTCAAATCCGGTAACCTGCTCTATTTCCGGGAGGGTGACCAGCAGTCCCAGGGTGGTGTCGGGTTTATCGTCCACAAGTCCCTTGTGAACAATGTGGTGAGGATCGAGAGTGTGTCGACCAGGGTGGCGTACCTTATACTCAGAATATCATCAAGATATTCGCTGAAGGTCATACAGGTCTACGCCCCGACCTCGACACATCCCGACGACGAAGTAGAATCCATGTATGAGGATATATCAAGAGCCATGCATGGTTCTAAGACTCACTTCACCGTGGTCATGGGGGACTTTAACGCGAAACTGGGCAAACGAGACGGTGACGAGCTGCGAGTGGGGCAATTTGGATTTGGACGTCGGAATCACCGGGGACACCTACTGGCTAGCTTTATGGAGAAGGAGGACCTCTATATGATGAATTCCTTCTTCAAAAAGCGTGAGCATAGAAGGTGGACCTGGCAAAGTCCTGACGGTGCAACTAGAAATGAGATTGACTTCATCCTGTCGACGAAAAAGCAAATATTCAATGATGTCTCTGTGATCAACGCGGTGAAAACTGGAAGTGATCACCGCGTCGTAAGAGGCACATTGAATATTAACATTAAGCTTGAAAGGTCTCGACTGATGAAGTCTACGCTCCGTCCAGCACAGATCCAGATCCAAAACCCCGAGAGCTTTCAGCTCGAACTCCACAATCGTTTCGAGTGCCTAGGAAGCTCCGTGGATGAATATAACGATGGGTTCGTGGAAACTGTCCATACGGTCGGGTCTAAGTTTTTCAAGACTCACCGTACAAATAAAAACAAGAAGCTCTCCGATCCGACCCTCGAGCTAATGAAGAAGAGGCGTGAGATGATTCTGCAGTCTTCAGACGATGCGTGCATATACCGGCAGCTCAATAGACAAATCTCGAAGTCCCTGAAACGTGACCTTCGCCGCTTTAATACCGCAAGGATTAAGGATGCGATTGAGCGGAATAAGGGCTCTAAAGTATTTGCACGAGATCTGTCTATTGGGCAAAGCCAGCTCACGAAACTGAAGACCGACGATGGCAGAGTCATATCCGCCAAATCGGAGCTTCTGGGAGAGATCGAGGCTTTTTATGGACAGTAATACACGTCTATCGCTAAACCCGCTGTAAATCTAGTGAACGACCCAAGAGCTAGATTGACTCGACACTATACCGAAGATATCCCGGACGTCAGCCTGTACGAGATTAGGATGGCTCTGAAGCAGCTGAAAAACAACAAGGCGTCGGGTGAGGACGGAATTACGGCCGAACTCCTGAAGGCGGGTGGAAAACCGGTCCTTAAGGCCCTTCAGAAGCTATTTGATTCCGTCATACTCGAGGGAAAAACGCCACAGGCGTGGAGCAGAGGCGTGGTGGTACTCTTCTTTAAGAAGGGCGATAATGCCCTGCTTAAGAATTATAGGCCCATCTCGCTTCTGAGCCATGTCTACAAGCTGTTTTCCAGAGTCATCACGAATCGTCTCGCGCGCAGGTTCGACGACTTCCAGCCTCAAAAAAAGACACGCTTGGGTTTTAGTTGCATTGAACTTGACCAGATTGGCATCGCCCTAATCGGAGACCGCCTTCAAGGACGAGTTCAAGCGTTCAACCATAGCCTCTCGGGATGACTGGATCTGTGACCCACTAGCGCGTGCGTCAGCCACATATCTCTCGGCAACAGTGCTGTCATCTGCATACCCAAAGATACCGGGTTTAAGTAAGTCATTTATGTGCAGCAAAAACAGTGTTGCCGAGAGTACCGACCCCTGAGGGACCCCGGCATTAATATCCATTTGACCGGACGAGCAGCCATCAACGACCACTCGGATGGATCGATCCCTCAAGAAGTCTGCGATCCAATCACACAGACCAGTGGGTAGACCGAAGGAAGGAAGCTTAGCAATGAGGCTTTCGTGCCAGACCCTATCGAAAGCCTTCGAGATATCAAGGGAGACGGCAAGAGCTTCCCCATGCTTCTCGATGGCTTCGCTCCAGATGTGAATGGCATACGCTAGAAGGTCCCCAGTGGACCGATTTTGGCGAAAACCGTATTGCCGGTCACTGAGGATGTCGTTAGCTTCTAGGTATGCCAGAAGTTTCTTGTTTAGCACCCGTTCCATACTCTTACAGAGGACGGACGTAACAGAGATGGGTCTGTAGTTTGCCGGGTCAGCTCGACTGCCCTTCTTGGGCACAGGCTGCACGTTAGCTTGCTTCCATGCAATCGGCACTTTTCCAGTCTCATATGAGATGCGAAATAGGCGTGTCATGATCGGAGACAATTCAGGCGCACAAGTTTTAAGCACAATAGCTGGTATCCCGTCGGGGCCGCTAGCTTTGTTCACATCGAGATTACGCAGGACCCTACGAACGTCCTTTTGATGGATACGAACGTCTGACATCCTCGTCGCGCATCCATCAGGAGAAACAGGTGGCCGTGCGTCACCAGAATTCAGACGTGAAGATTCCGCAAAAAGAGAGGCAAACAAGTTTGCTTTCTCCTCAGCGGTGTGAGCCAGCGACCCATCGGGTTTCAGCAATGGCGGAAGTGAGGGACGGCAGAAGTTCGATTCAACCGACTTAGCCAGGGACCAAAACGCTTTACTACCTGCGGGGTATGAAGCAAGTTTGCTCCCAATTCTGCTTATGTGGTCAAACCGAGACCTCTGCAACACCTTCTTGCAGGACTTGGCAGCCCTGTTAAAGGCCTTCTTCTTCTGAGCCACGTCGCTTGCTTTGCGCGTACGAGCGTCAGCCCAAGCTCGATATGCCGCGTGCTTAAGCGCGTCTGCGCGATCACATTCGGCGCCAAACCATGGACGAGCTTGGCCAGACATAGTTACGTCAGAGAATGGGATGAAGTACTCCATCCCCTGCCGCAACACATCCGTCACGGCATCTACGCACGACGAAGCATCATCTGAAGAAAAGCAAGTGGGCTGCCAAGGATAGCATGCGAAGAAAGACCGCAAGCCATCCCAATCTGCTGACCTGTATCGCCAAACCCGCCGGGTGCCTCTAGGGCTGGGATCGGGCGGGGAGTAGACAGACACAGACTTAACCAGACAGTGGTCGGAACTGCCTAAAGGCGAACATATCGACACAGAGTAGCGGTCTGGATCTGTTGTCAGCAAAAGGTCCAGGCAATTGGCTGTGTGCGAATCCACATCCGGCACCCTCGTTGCCCCCTGGACCAGCTGGGCGAGATTTAATGCTAGCGCTAGCTTTCGCACCTCTCGCCCAGCGTGGTCTGTGGACTGGTACGGGAAAAGCCACTCTTGGTGGTGGGCATTAAAATCCCCCAGTAACACCAATTGAGCAGAAGGGTACCGCTGCTGAGCCGCATCCGCCGCCTCACTCAGATGTTGTGTGAGCCCGGATGTCTCTTGATCTCCGCTGTGCGAGCGGTAGACACAAGCGTAGATTATTTTATCTAGGCCTGTGTCCACCAAAGTCCAAAGCGTCGAGAACCTGGAGTCCTCAAGGTTACGGAGACGCCGATAGCAGATGTCGTCCCGGGCGTACATACATACACCCGCACGTGGTTTGAAGTTGTGCTCCAAGGTAAAACCTGGGTAAGAAAGGTACGACACGTCGGACGGACCTCTGATCTGCGTCTCCGAAAGGAAGAAGAGAGCTGGTTTTTCAGTCTCGAGGTGGTGGTGGACTGCGACGAGATTTGAGTGCAGACCTCGTATGTTAATGAGGTGCACTTTGTGAGAGAGGGAGTGCAGCCGCTGTCTAACTTGTCTCTTACTTTTCCTTTTCATTATTTGAGTGAAGGGAGGAGAGGAGAAGGAAGTGAAATGAGGTTCCACGCAGCTGACCCTCAGGCACGCACTGAAAGGACGACATCATTGGGGGACTAGTCTGGAGACTGCGGGGACGCCCGAGCCCCCCCGGGAATGTCCATCGGGCCCTCTCGTCTGGTCGCCAACCAGCACGATGGCGCATTCCGGGATTTTTCGACAGTTGGCGGGGCAGCCTTTCATGTGTGGCTAGCACATTACTTGGGTCCCCAGCTACCTGCGGTCGGCCAGCGGCAACCGTGCCTCGGATCCCGCTACCCTCCGCGACTAGCCTCCCGATTCCTCCCCATCAGCACGAGCCAGGATGGTCTGCTTGCGCTGGAACAGCTATTTCGACCCAACTCCTCTAGACTGGCTACACTGAGCATCATACCGGAACACGGCCAGGCCGTTTGGCGGTACGTCTTTGCTCAGTGGGTGGTCGCAAGCCAACGGTCGAAACCTACCACCAGTTAGTGTCACCTGATTAGCACCACCCGGGGACCACGTGTAGGGACTTGCTTCAGGTATTCTCCTACGGACGCGGGTGACTCGGCCCCCAAAAAATCTTTAAGTTGGCAATGGAATTCAGATCAAAGTCTTGTTTTAAGTATATTTTATCTACGACATAAGCTTTGCTAGTAATACTCCAAAGACAATAACCCTTGCACGTTTATTTATATTAAGATGCTGGTGCCTGTGTATTATAAAAGGAGAAACTGACTGACTGACATATAAATGCAAAGTCGAAACTGCTGGGATTATGATTGTAAAATTTTGCAGAAGGCTTCCTTTTATGACGTAGGCGAGCACTAAGAGAGGATTTTCTAACGATGATGAAACGAGGGTCCAAAGTTTGTATGGAAAAACCTACTTTCTCGTGGGTGAAGCCACTGGCAGAAATTAGTTCAATATGTTAGCTGCTGAGCCCCTACGGTTGTGGATTTCGTATACGGAATGTGGGATTTTCTATTCTATTCTCCTGTTATAATTTCGCCTTTTATTTTGACATAGTTAATTTTCAAGACAAGACATTGGTATATGTATCCGCATCAACAACATATAACAATTTTATACTCCATACAATAAACAAAAACAAAACCATTATCTCACAAGGACCAATAACTCAACATCTAAAGAACAGAACACCGCTCCATCCCACTTGACATGAATTCGATTTGATCACTAAGTCACGTCCCTCGATACTGGAGATAAATTGTGCTCAGCCAATAACATGGGTAACGTAAATGTATGTAACGGGATCCACGGTAATAACATCCGAACTGTCTCCCCTGAGGACTTATTGAGCTTGAGAGACAGAAAATATTGTAGGAAAATTCGATTCTGCGATACATTTGATGCCACGGTTCAGGCAGTACAGCAGTAGCAGGTACAGTCAGGGGTCACCATTTGTCCATTTCTGAGGTTGATTCGTGAATGGGAAACCATCCACAAGGTAAATCAAAATCGCTCAACCACTATGGAGTTTCTTGCCGGTTCTTCTCCATAGGAAACGACCATTTGGAACCGTGCACTAGCTTCTGATGTTTTATAAGTGCCCATTTAGGCCTATGTGAAATAAAAAGACTTTGAATTTTTTTTTTTATGTAAAGTCTGCTGCAAAAGTGCATAGGAAGTACAGAAATAAAATCGTGTGAAGCGAGAAATGACGCCATCTAGCGTAAAACCTGATTGAAATGTTGCTATCGACAACATTACATTATACTGTTAATAGATGGCGCCGCTGTGCTTCAAATGATTAATGCTTAATTAATGCTTATTTTTGTACTTTCTTTTTGTTTCTTCAAACATTGAAATAATTTATAATTTCTTTTAAAGAGATGAAGATATTAAAATTGAATATCAATTTATAAATATTTGATTATCTATGTGTTAGTTTTCAAACTTGAGGGGTAGGTTGAATATGGATTTACAGTGAGGCCGCAAAAGTTAAAGATTACATTGCTACGAACCGAGCGAGCACGCACGACACTTCCGTGCGTATGTGTGCGCGTGTATGAGTATCCACATTCCACAGATAATACATACTAAGGAACTGTCGTCGCACTGAGCTTAAAATATCATTATTATTTTTCTGTGCCATTGAATATGCATCACACAGTCACAGAGGCGACTTGTTCTTACCATTGCATTGATAAAATTCACGCAAACGTGTCATGTGCTGGTAGCCGTATGAACTAAGTGTTGGATTCGCAAACAACGTAGCCCGAGTTCAAATCATGGTCGGTCCGTTGTGGTTATTTATTACTTATTCCCAATCTATATTAATATAGTTGTTTTTTATATTTCTATGAAAAATACTATTGCATTTTTTGCACTAAATAGTTGCAAATTACGAATATGATCTATTAACCACAAGAAGAACACATTCGTAATTTTCAATTATTTAGTTGTTACATCTTTTCAATGTTGTAAGGTGGAAATAAAAAGACGTGTTTAATAAAAAAAAATATTCTTTATATTTACAAATTAAACATATATGAGAATTGTGACGCCGAATTGTTACCTAGACAACAAAATTATCTTGTAACCGTTATCTATGTTACGTGTAAGATTGTTTGTTGGAAGTATATCCACTTAGACCATTCATAATATGAATAACGTAACAATGAAAGGATATTAAAATTTTAATAAAATAAAATATAATTGTTTATATCCAGTTATTTATTGAAAAGTGATATATGATTTAGACTTTGTAAACATTTTATTTGTATGTAACGTCACAATGAATGTATTGAGGTCATAGCTTAATTGTTCATTTTCTTGACGAAAAGAAGATTGAAACTAAACCTCAATTTCTGTTAAAAGAACTTTAGTTCTCACAAGATAATCGTCAATTAGATGAGAAAAATAAATTGAACTATTATGTTAGAACAGTGTGGGTAGAAGAATAAAAAACGAAATAGAATCATGATTATTGTCAACAAAATTGATAGCGAGTTCACTGCATTCTTAAGATAAGGCGATGGCACAAGTTAAAATGTATAGCTGTTTTAAACGAAAGTAAACACAATATAATACAGTGTTTGTTAACGAATAATCATTTAAATATGTTAAAATAAAATGGCCTACTAAATATTTAATTACACCGACTGATTTTACTAAAACTTAATATTTTGTATAACCCCCATTATTTTCGATACAGTCAAGTAGACGTTTGCGCATGGACCCAACCATATTACCGCATATTTCGCTCCCTCTAAAACTTTCCCATACCTCCATGCAATGGGTTTTTAATTGTTCCGTAGACCTCTCATTCCGCGAGTCCCACCTTTGCACCATCAAACCCCATAGATTTTCTATGGGGTTGAGGTCGGGTGATCGCGCTGGCCATGGAATAACAATTACTTCCGGGTGATTGTGAAACCACTCACGCACAGTACTCGCTCGGTGAATAGGACAATTGTCCTGGACAAACGGAAATTGTGCTAACTCATCAGCTGGGTAAATGTTGCGCACAGTAGGTAGCATAATTGAGTCTAACACTTCCACATAAGTTGAACTGTTTGCGCGTGGAGGAATGAAAGCCAGTTCTCCTGGTCCTGCTGCACTCATCCATCCCCACATATTAATTGTGATTCGACCTGATTCGGTGTTAGGTATAATGTTTTTATCACACCAGCGAGTGTTATTCTTGCGCCATAAGTGAAGCCTGCCCTTTTGACTGGATTTAAATGTTTTTTCATCTGAAAATACCGCAGTATTCCAATCAAAATCTAAATAATCACGTGCGAAACGTAATCGTTCCTGTTTATGCCTCTCTGTCAAGTACGGCTTTTTAGCAGGTTTTCTGTGATGCACGCCTTCAGCGTGAAGTGCACGGCGAACAGTATCAATCGAGGTGTCATATAATTCCGCAAAATGTCTCGTTGGTGCGAAACCATTTGTTTCGTATACGTCCACCATATGTCGTCGCTGCGCCTCGCTAATAAGCTTCGGTCTCCCACTTCTCTTTCGACTAGCAAGGCTACCTTCTTCCTCATATCTTTTTATCCAAAGACTTACAGTATTTTTCTAAAACAAAAAAAAATATATTAGGCAGCTATACCTACTTGACTTCATTTTCATTATATAAAATGTTAACAATCATAATTATTGAATATAATTTTAAAATAAAACTGCATTTATAAATCCAATAAACCCAACGATTTATGTATTTTTCTTTTAAGCCTCATAAAGATACGATGGATGGATTCATAAATGGCATACTTACATTTTAATTAGAAGATTAATTTATAATAAAGTTACAATTCATTAATAGCTATTATACTCACATTCAGTCCGGTTTCTTCAGATATTTGTGTTTTATTAAGACCGCTTTTATGCAGCCCAATGATAGTCGCCCTCACTTCAATACTAATATTAGCCTGCATTTTGCGAATATTACAATACTGTTAACCACACGTCACTAACCAACAACTACAACCAAACGACAGTTCATTTCGGTCAAGTTAAAACTTATGTCTACCTCGCAGAAATCTAATTCTTTATTTAGTTTTTTTGTGATCCCTTTCTAACTCTAAGAAATGTGTGAACAAGTTAAAGAATAATTTAATATAATAATATGTAATGCTAATCCATAACTTCCAATCGGGTAAGAACTTACAAAAAGTCAACAATTGCGTGGGATTTGAACTTGCGGCACACTGATTTGCGCTTCAATCTGTGTGCTCTATACCACTAGGCCATCTTGACTTATGCTAAGTTGATGAAATTATGAACTACAATCAGTTGTTGACGACAATGATGACGCATGTGTCTATCTATTTGTTAAACTAAAAGTCAAGTTTATACTTTGTGAGATTGCCTTTGCTCGCCACTTAGCTGTGAAGAAACCAACGCCATCTAGTTTAATTTTCGAAAACTTGAACTCTAACGTGCAAGGGAAAATAGGCGTTAAGGTATCTAAGCACTTTTACACCCAGATTGTACAGTTAGGGATCAAAAGTGCTATTGCACTGTGTCAATGCTAAAGAGTCAAAAATTTCTTTGTAGGAGAAATCAATGGTCCACAACTAGTTTATTTAAGCTGTTGATCCCCGCACGAACGCCGGCTTTCGGGCGCCATTGTCTTACTATTGTGTCTCTAATTACACTACTCAACGAGTTAATACTTTAGATTTTATGCTACAAATTAAATTAGTCATACTAGCATAGCATAGCATAGTCGGCCTTATAATATTCCCACTGTTGGGACTCAGGCCTCCTCTCTAGGAGAGGGAATGGGCCGTAATCCACCACGCGGGCCCAGTGCGGGTTGGTGGATGTCACATGTCTTCGAATTTTTGGTTCTAGGACATGCCGGTTTCCTCACGATGTTTTCCTTCACCGTTTTGAGAGCAGTGGTGATGAAATAAATTACACAAAGTAATGCGCCTGGCTGGGTTTGAACCCGCGACCTACAACTCCGTAAGTCGGGGCCGTTACCACTCGGCTACCACTGCTCTCAATTAGTCATACTATCGAACCTCTTCTACAAATAAATTTTAGACACTTTAGCATTGACACAGTGCAATTGAACTTTGATTCCTGACTGAACATTAAAAAAAAAACAAAATCCTTTTATTTCACATAGGCCTACATGTGCACTTATAAAACGTCAGAAGCTAGTGCACGGTTCCAAATGGTCGTTTCCTATGGAGAAGAACCGGCAAGAAATACCATAGTGGTTGAGCGATTTTGATTTACCTTGTGGATGGTTTCCGATTCACGAATCGACCTCAGAAATCAGAAACGTTTATTTCAAGCACTTTTGAATTGTCAAAATGTCGGTTAGAAAAAAAAGTGAAGCTTAATTTATGAACGACAAACGTGCTTATACTATGAATATGATGAAACGTGCTTAACTTTTAATATGAGATTCGTGTGGCTTTTTTATTCCTTAGCATAAAAAAGAAGGAAATACAAAACTATGTCTACAAACCCCCCCAAAGAAATTAAGGCTGTTTAGCTAATTCTATACAAAATGTGGTAAAAACTAATGCGTCGGCTGGGAATCGAACCCGGATCAACTGCTTGGAAGGCAACTATGCTGACCATTACACCACCGACGCATGTGTTACACACATCGAAAATCGAGGGTATTTGCTGAACTGACGTTCGAAATACTTGTTAGTGAACAATGGTAGTAATTAAAAAGGTAAACTAGAATATTGTTTGAGTAAGTTTCAGTACTAGTAACAGCTAACTAAATAAAAATTAGAGCTGTAGTGGTAATGGCCCCGACTTACGAGTTGTAGGTCACGGGTTCAAACCCAGCCAGGCGCATTACTTTGTGTAATTTATTTCATCACCACTGCTCTCAAAACGGTGAAAGAAAACATCGTGAATATGTGCTTGTTTCTAGGACATTCCGGTTTGGCATGTCCTAGAACCAAAAAAAACGAAGACATGTGACATCTACCAAACTGCACTGGGCCCGCGTGGTAGATTACGGTCCATTCCCTTTCCTAGAGAGGCCTGAGTCCCATCATCATCATCATCATTTCAGCCGATAGACGTCCACTGCTGGACATAGGCCTTCCCCAAATGTCGCCACAATGAACGGTCCTGTGCGTCTTGCATCCATCGGATTCCCGCAACCTTCACCAGTTCATCGGTCCACCTTGTAGGGGGCCTTGCAACATTGCGTCTTCAGGTACGTGGTCGCCAGTCCAGAACCTTTCGGCCCCTACGGCCATCTGTTCTGCATCTTGTGGATATTCTAGGTTTCTATTGAAATCAAATCATTAATTTGTGTAAGACTAGCCAAGTAGAGAACTCTGAATATCTGCTATTTTGCGTGAACTTTGGCCCTTCATAATTTAATCTAACTGTCGAAACCTTGCATATTTAATCAAGATTTTTAACCGACTTCAAAAAAAGAAGGAGGTTATCAATTCGGTTGTATTTTTTTTTACATTTTTTTTTATGTTTGTTTCCTCGGAACTCCGTCATTTATGGACCGATTTACAAAATTTTTTTTCCTCTAAAATGATTTGCTTTTTAATTAATCCCATTTTTCAAAATCCAGTTCTGATGGTGGGTTCCATGAGGAATCCTCAAATATTATAGGCAACCATATAGTGATTTTGATGTTTCATCGAGAACTTAAGCATTTACAGTCAAAAAGTAACATTTGATGAAGTGGAACTGATGAAGAAGACCAGAAATGGTCAACGGAAATTCACGCTCACATAGATCCCAATGAAGATAGTTAAGTGACTATGACAATACAAATAAATGAATGGTTCTGATTAGTTACGTCAAAAATGGTATCATTGAAGTGATCTGATGATGATGATGTTCCGTAATTAATCAATGTAACCTAGCCGTGTTTGGACTTATTAGAATTGTCATGAGATGCACTTTGGCTATAAGGTACTATCGAACTGATCTGATGATGGAGCCGGAAGGTAGGCACAGGAACTCCGTAATTAATCAATGTATCCTAGCCGTGTTTGGGCTTATTAGAATTGTCATGAGATGCACTTTGGCTATAAGGTGCTATCGAACTGATCTGATGATGGAGCCGGAAGGTGGAAGGTAGACACAGGAACTTCATAATGAAACGATGTAACCTAGCAATGTTTGGAATAATTGGAATTGTCATGAGAAATAGGCACTCTGTTTATTAAGCCATTTGGTTAAATGTACGGTTAATCGCGAGTTGGACTTCGCTTAACAAACTCTGCCACGAACGATCTTTTGTCTCTACAGTCGTTAGCTCTTAAGGGCCTGCGCACTCTTGAGACAAGACTGTCTTAGACTTGTCTACGACGTCGCAAACTTGTCTGCGACAAAACTGTTTTGTCGACACGGCGCCCACCATCAAGACAAAACAGTCTAGCGGCGTACGGCTAGTGTTGCCAACTTAGTGGATTATCCACTAAAACTGGTGGTTTTAACCCCACATTTAGTTGTGAGATATTGGTTTTAGTGGCTATAATAGTGGATAAATAACGAATACAAAAACAAATACACCTCCACATTTCTGTCATCGTCACGCCGGAAACGTGCCCAGAAATCCAAAGATAGAGTCAGCTCGATTCCGATTTCCAGTCACCGTAGGTGTAGACTTGCGGACGGCGAGCAATGGGTAGCACGCCGTCCGGTTGTCCGATAACCGTCCGGACCGAGCCCAAGTCGTCGACGTCGGTTAGTGTTCCACGCGCGCTTTAAGGAGATGTCAGCAAACCGTAGGGGCCCAGCAGGGTTGAAGCCTACTGGGGCCATAGGTTAAGCGAAAATTAATCCCCGGGGCCCTGGAACGCAAGGCAAAACAAACGAGTGGATTTTATTCAGTAAGAGTCTGATATGCCCCGCTTTTGGGCGGAGCGGGAGAAGTCATTAGATGATAAAAAATACAACTACAATATAAATCATAAACAAACTTTTTATCATTTACTATCTAAATAATAATCATAAAAAATCACATTAAGAGATACCAATTTATATTTAATCTCGTTTCTAATATGGCTTCTCACTTTACTGACATAAAATCCATGTCGGATCCATTTTAAAAATGTAGATTCGCTGAAAAATACGTCAATTAGGTCAGGCTACGGTTAGCTAGGGCGCATTTACATTTGGTCGAGTCAGTACTCCAGTAGAGTAGAGTAGATACTTGCCGCATCTACTAGTCTGATTTTCTAACAAGCTCATGTATATGAAACTTTAGATCGTGTAGATTTTACACGAAGTATCTTATTAGTAGGTATTCTTTTTTTACTGACATTGTTTGTTTTGTATTACATTTTGCTTAATATTATCTTTGATTCTTTACTAGTCGCTCATTGTAATCGGTAAAGTCAAAAGGTATATTGCCATAACACTAAAGTTTATCACAATTTTCATCATAAGCGTTCAAAAGGAAAGTATCAACGTTTTCCCGTATCGTTTTATGACAGTCACGGGCAAGATAAGAAATTTATTTTCTTCTCCAAGAACAAACGGCGTTCGGTAATTGAAATTTGCTACTGTACTCTACCACCAGTACTATCAGACAGTATACTCTCTCGATGTGAACACGGCTTTGCGTCCGGGTAGAGGAAATGCAGCCCACATTACTTTATTCAATAATGTGGATTCCGTTACGTTTCTAGGAAAATGTATTAGAGATACTAAGAGATACTAACTTATTCGGTCGTATTTCATTAGGAACGCAGGAAATTTTACTAATAAATTCAACATCAGTCGCTGGTGTCAAGTTTGTAACTGTGAAAAGGCACCCTGGGGTCCTGAGACGCAAGACAAAAAAGGAACACAGGAGTGAGTTTTAGTCAGTAAAAGTCTGATAAGCCCTCTCGCTCCGCCCTTGAGCTAAAGAAACCATAGGATGATTTCCCACCTAAAAAAAAAGAGTTTGTAATTCTTATGGCGTGGTTTGGGCTCTGGGTTAATTACTAACAGTGGCAAAGTTGGATCAGCAACCAAGTACTGGGCACGTGACTGTCGCATCGAGCGACAACTCCCTTCTTTGAGGAATGGTTAGAGAGGCGTCACGGCGTTCTTATTTCGGGAGATTCGGCAGGAAGAATCACCCGGTTGTTACCTTTGTACTGATCGCCTGGAGGACATGGTGAACCATACAATAGAAGTATTAAGTCCCGTGGCGGTGGACACGGTGGAGGTGAAGTACCACCGTGTCCTCGTGGCCGCGATTGGTTATAGCGAACTCTCGCGTCCGTCCCTGGTCCAGGTGGTACGTAAAAAAAGGGGAGAATCTTCAAGAATAAGAAACACTTGCTGAATTTGGTGATGGGAGACTCCTGTACATACTGAAACCTACTCGCGATACCCACTTTTTTTTAGGTGGGAAAATCATCTTACGACAAATCCCGGTCTTGGGCGGAGCGTGAGATAGTGTCAGACTTTTACTGACTAAAAACCCACTCATGTTCCTTCTTTACCTTCTGCCCCGGGTTTTACTTTCACACTACCCGTAGCCCCAGTAAGCTTCGACCCTGCTGGGCCCCTACGATTTGCTGACATCTCCCTAAGGCGCGCGTGGAACAGTACGCGCCGTCGACGACTTGGGCTCGGTCCGGTTGGTTACTGGACGGTCGGATGGCGAGCCACCCATTGCTCGCCGTCCGCAAGCCCGCGCCTACGGTGCGATACCCCTGCGAGCATACTAGCATGATGTTATGTTATGAAATGGAGTTAACAATAAACAGACGTCCGATCGCAGCATTCCGGCAAGATTTGCTATCATTTATTGAAGTGTTCCATAGTCTATCTCTGAAGTTCTTAAAAAAATCTTTACCAAATTGCTATGGAACTATCTGGTAGACATACCATTCGAAATAGATTTTTTTTTATCAAAAATCGAAATTGGTTCACATTTGGCGAAGATATCGCTGAAAAAGATATAAAGAAAGAAAGAAACGTTTGTTTGGCACACAATGAGATGACAATTGTATTATAGAAACTTAATTACTTAAACTTAAAAATATATCAACATTGTGTGTCTCACGGCTAAAACATAATATTCAGATGAACCTCCTCCTTTTTTGTAAGTCAGCTAAAAACCAATCATATAGAGAACATATTAAACCCGTCCGAAATTAAAAAAGATGTAAAGGTCCTATTGTTCAAAATAAGCAATCTAAAAATACACTGCCAAAAAATATGCAAAATGAAAGCAAAAAATATTCCAATAGGTACGATTCTCAATCAATTGTACGCTTTCAGATCCATTAATATGTAAAATTGAATCCATTGTCTGTTCTCATCAATGAAACGCATTAAAATACGCATGAAATCTGATAGAGTGACAGATTGAAATGTCAACCGTAATTCCAATCATAGGCTATGAATGAAAGTGATTGATTCAGAAGGTTTACTTTGAATAACTTGATATAATCAGGCTTGTAATGTTCTCTCAGCTGAGACTCTGTCTTTCTGTCTAAGAGCTTGTTAGATTACATCTTACTAAGTGTCAATCACATACATATTTTGGTATGTGTGCCCGTACTTTCAAATTGCCTATCGTGGGTTCAAAACTAGCCAGGAGCATTACTTTATGTATTTTATTTAGTCACCACTGCTCTCTAACCAGTAAAGAAAACATCGTGAGGATACCGGCATGACCTAGAACAATAAAATTTGAAGACATGTTATATCCACCAAAGCGCACTGGACCCGCGTAGTGGATAACGCCCCATTCCTTCTCGATGCTGCGAAGGCTGCTGATTATGTAAGGATTAGGTTAAATAAACCAAAAGTTATAGACGATTACGGTACGATTAGGTCTAACTTTGAGAAAGAGGTCAATCGTCGAATCCGACTCGGCTGGGCAGCGTTCCGGATATCTTTTCGTCCAACATACCACAGTGTCTCAAGACGAAAGTCTATGACCAGTGCTTGTTGCCAGTGATGACATATGACGCTGAAACATGGTCGCTAACAATTGGCCTCATCAGAAGGCTTACAGTCACCAAAGGGGCAATGGAAAGGGCTATGCTCGGAGTTTCCTTGCGTGATCACATAAGGAATGAAGATATCCGCAGGAGAACCAAGGTCGCCGACATAGCCCGAAGAATCGCCAAACTAAAGAGGCGCTGTAGGCAGGGCACATTGCTCGTCGAACGGATGGTCGATGGGGCCGAAAGTTTCTAGCGTGGCGACCGCGCACCGGAAAACGCAGCGTTGGAAGGCCTCCCACAAGGTGGACCGACGACCTGGTGAGAGTCGCGGGAATGCGGTGGATGCGAAACGCACAGGATCGGTCGTTGTGGAGATGCTTGGAGAGGCCTATGTCCAACAGTGGACGTCTTTCGGCTGTTATGATGATGATGATGATGATGAGGTTAAATAAATATTATGTTGGATTAAAGTTGATTGCTAACTATCATTATAAAAAATATTCAGATGAGCAAAGTCGCGTGAGGTACTTACACAAAATAAAACAGTTTCAATTCGAAACCTTGAAACTGCAAATGTACCATTTATCGTCGTCTATTCCTTGCTTATCTCGTCCACAAATGGTCTTTCTACCGGCTCCCACACACGGTGTCACCCACCCGGTCATTTTATTATACGGACAGCCGGACTTAACTGGATCAAACCGGATCCGGCCGGATTTCACTCGATTAATCCAGTACGTGTTAATGTGAATCCGTTTCGGCTTTTAGTTCCACGATGCACGTGAATGTATTTTCACGAAATTCAGTAACTTATTTTACTGAATTTTGTGAAGCATTTTTTATTCGTAATGTCGAGGAAAAGCGTTTTGTTGCAGAATAACTTTGTTTGTTTATTTATTAGTGACCAGGCCCAGCTTCACACAGGTGTCCCTTTTTTTGTATCTCGGTTTTTCTTTTCTTTACTTTATTATGCATCTATTCCATAACTTTGTTTGGTGAAAACCGCATGAAAATTTGACCACGGGGTGACTAAGAACGCAGGGGTGATTAGAAACAAAACTTCAAAGGGTTTTTTTTTCACGTTATTAAGAAATGGTTTGCAGCACTTAAGTGCTGGAAGTATTTTTTGAATTGTAATACAAGAATAATGGAAACTTTGCTAGTAACCAATCATCGTCATCATCATCATTTCAGCCGAAAGACGTCCACTGTTGGACATAGGCCTCCCCCAAATGTCGCCACAATGACCGGTCCTATGCGTCTCGCATCCATCGGATTCTCGCGACCCTCACCAGGCTTAAAGTCACTCAAAGGGCAATGGAAAGGGCTATGCTCGGAGTTTCCTTGCGTGATCGTGTCAGAAATGAAGATATCCGCAGGAGAACCAAAGTTACAGACATAGCCCGAAGAATCGCCAAACTTAAGTGGCAGTGGGCAGGGCAATATTGCTCGCAGAACAGATGGTCGGTGGGGACGAAAGGTTCTGGAATGGCGACTACGTACCGGAAGACGCAACGTTGGAAGGCCTCCCACAAGGTGGACCGATGAGTAACCAATATTAGGAGAAATTTGTGAAAGTCCTAATCAAAGTTTTGTTTCTATTCACCCCCTGCGTTCCTATTCACCCCGTCTGACGGTAGTTTTCAGTAATAGGCAGACCAACCTGGTAAGGAAGTTTAGATTTATAATATGTCTGTAAGGGCTTTCAATGTTCGGATTCAGACGGAAGAAACAGTCACTCTATGTAAAATAATGGCATCCAGTTACATCTGCTTAAACTGGTAATCGATTTCAACATGGTTGGGAATGCTAGCGAAGAAGGCGGCCGCACGCTTGATGGAACGTACATCCTCACGCCCCAGCCCCAACCCCGACTACCAGCCACCGTAGGCGTGGGCTTGCGAACGACGAGTAAAAGATAGTTTGCCGTCCGGCCGTCCGATAGTCGTCAACGGCACATAGTGTTCCATGGGCGTCTCTAACAGGGTGTCAGTACAACCGTAGTTGGCAGGACCGAATTAAGCGTATTGGGACCACGGTTTGACGTATGAAAGGGGTACTCGTGGTCTTGGAACGCAAAGGACAACTGAAGGAACATAGGGGTGGTTTTAATCCGTAAAAGTCTGGACGGTAACCGTCCGGACCAAGCCCAAGTTGTCGACGGCGCGTAGTGTTATATGTGCACCTCAAGGAGTTGTCAGCAAACCTTAGGGGCCTAGCAGGGTTGAAGCTTACGGGGGCCATGGGTTCGCTTCTGAAAGGAAAACCCGGCCCTGGAATAAAAGGCAACGAAGAAACTAGGAGTGGGTTTTAGTCGGTAGAAGTCTGCGTGTCAGACTTCTATCGACTAAAACCCACTCCACTCTCGCCCTTATTCCTATAAGGGTTCCGTTTTTTCCTTCAGAGTGATCCTTCACTCTGTAATCCGTCCGTCTGTCTGTCTGTCTGTCAAGACCCTTTATCTCGGGAACGCGAGGAGGTATTGAGATGAAATTAAAACCATATACTCAAGTCTGCAATCCCTTGAAGCTGTACAAAAATCAAACTTTTGAGTTAACGAAAAAAAAAGATACGGCCGTTTACGCCGCAAAAAAACGTATATTTCGACACTCTCAAGGGAATCAAAATTCATAGGGTACTTCCCGTTGACCTAAAATCCTGTAATTAGGCATGAAGCAAGGTATCATAGCACAAGTATAGGAAAAAATGTGAAAACTGTAAATTTGTAGTTTTTTTTTTTTTTTCGGTGGGAAAATCATCTTATGACATCCCCCGCCCTTGGGCGGGGCGGGAGATAGTGTCAGACTTTTACTGACTAAAAACCCACTCCTGTTCCTTCATTGCCTTTCGTACCAGGGCCGAGTCTGTTACGTCACAAAAAAAAACTTTTTTGCTATTCGGAAAAATCTTCGTAACTCAATTTGGGAATTGAACTATTTTTATAGGTAAGTTTGTACGGAACACTCAGGGCGCGAATCCGACCAGCACTTGCCCATTTTTTTAGAAGAGCGTCATAAAGTTTTGAATGCAATCATTTACCCGATGCCTATCAATCAATAAAAAATATTAACTAACAAACAAAGACTTTGGCAATCGAATTTTAAATAGATTGCATTGGCTAGATTAAAAGTTGCAGTTTTTAAAATAGTTCAGTAATAATAATAATCATTTATTACACCAAAAAATACACATTACACAATTTGTTTGTGCTCATAATTATAATATTGTTACAATACATAAAAATTGTGCCTAAATTAACATGTGCTGCCGAACTAGGCTTGGAGCCTGTATTTCGGCATGCAGCGCGTCAAGCCCTGGAACTGGGTCTTCTAGTATCAGCTCATGAGCAAATGGTATCAATTATTGTATCAAATTAAGTTTTGGTATTATAAACAAAAGTAGAAGAAAAAAGCACAAAAAAAAAAAAATTGTTTTAATAATAGGTGTAACTGTATAATCAGTCAATCAAATCAGTATAATCTATTTGTATCAAGAGTGTGCCGTATTAATTTAAACTCGTCTGAAATCACTTGCATCTGGTATCTTTCCTTCTCCATATGAGAGGAAGCTTTTACCTTGGAAAAGGCCAATTACTAGCTGGTATTCTTGTCCCGTGCTAATTGTGTTTCCAAATGGTTTTTGGTCTAATTAGTGAACCAACTTGTAAAGGTGCACATGTAGGCGAGATTTTATCGTTGCAGAATGTACATTTTTATTTTTAGACCTCTAAAAGATCCTAAGTAAACAGAAAAATGTTTGCGTCCATATTTGACAGTGTAGTGGCACACCATAGCTGCACGTTTGGCAAATAGGATAAAAAAAAATTCCGAATGTTTGGCAAACAATTGCCATATTCTTTTTGAATGGACGTTGGACGTAAAATGTGTTTAGATGTTTGGCCCAAGTATGTGTGTTTTGGGGCGTTGATTTTGTATGAGATTATGAATTCGACGGTTTTCAAATTTCGAAAGAACAGCAAATAATATAAATTGGCTCCACAGTTCATTTTTTTAAGTCAAAGTCAAAGTCAAAGATTTATTTGCAGATAAATATGGTTATAAAAGTTCTTACAATGGTTATATATAATAGTTGCTTAACATATTTAATCATAACATAATGACATGAAAAATTTTTTATAGGTAAAATTAATTAAGATCAGGTTAAATTCAATTTAGTTCAATTAATATCATAATTAAGGCTTTTTTTGACAACGTGTTTTTTGTACGTAATGGCTGCCAGTGTCATTTTGTAGCCCTGAGTTCAGGGACAGAATGTGTCTTTAAAAACATGCTCAAAGCTTTTATTTCAAAATAGCTGACCCGGCGAACTTCGTACCGCCTAATAGCGAGGATGACGCCATCTACTAGCATTACCAGAACAGCATAATTCACTTTATAATGACATTTTAATTAGATGGTGTTGTATTCGGATTTCTTTTTCGTGAGTTTTTCTATTTTTTCTCACTGTTTAAACCTTCTCTGGACTATCTCGAATATTTCAAGACCAAAATTAGCCAAATCGGTCCAGTCGTTTTTGAGTTTTAGCGAGACTAACGAACAGTTAACAGAAACCTTTTTATATATATATGGATAGATAAACCATTTACACTTTTGAATTGTCAAGAAGGCTATTTGTATGTTCCAAAGCGTAGATCTCTATGAAAAGGAACGTTCAAGTAAGTCCACGATCTGGACGCCTACCGCAGAGGCAAATTCGAGGTATTTCGAAAAAAAAATACCTGGAAGTCTTTGGGTGGAGGAATTTTGACGGGTTTAAACCTAGTCTCCCATTACTTTGTGTAATTTTACTTCATCACCACTGCTCTCAAAATGGTGAAGGAAAACATCGTAAGGAAACCGGCTTATCCGACAATCAGAAATTCGGAGACATTTCATAGTCCTTCTTCCTTCTTTGGTGGTGGATTAAGGTCCATTTCGTCTTCCAGAGAGAAGGCCTGAGTCCCAGCAGTGGGAACATTATTATGCTGATTATGCTATGCTATGTATGAAAGTATAGATTAGATAATAATATTATAATTAAAAAAAAAAAAGTTGTGTGAGGCACAAATAATTATTTTTCTTTTTTTACTTTCCAGTCCTACACTACAATTACTATAGGCTGGTGTGGGTGACAGCTGTCGGATTCATACAATTTATACCTATTCTTTTCTCTCATCTTAAACATGCATAATTATTTTTTCATCCTGCTGTCATACCCATGTTATGTGAAAAAGACTTTATTCGGCACCCTTTCTACATACCTTCATTCTTCAATCGAAATGACTATAACCTGACAAATCGACATCAATTTGCATCACACAAAGTTCAATGAATTGCCAAATGAAAACACAATGCGACTGTTGTCACCAAAACAGCTCATCACAGCTTATACTCATTACCAGATATTACAGTCAATTTTCGACATGAAACATGTTCAGGAAGATTGTATTATAATACACGAACAAGTTTGGCACGCTCACAGCCACCATTAAAATATACTTGACCTAGCGGGGTCTGCCAAAACTGTCTGTTTATACTGTCAGCCTTACTCTGCTTGTGGTTTGCCCACATCGGGTAGGTACTGACTGGCTGAGTTTAATTTTAAATTGTTATCTTAGTGCTTCAGTTACAAATGAATCGAGAGGGAAGTTAGAAATGCTGGGTGTTTCAGAAATAATTCACTTTTAATAATATCATAGCATAGCATAGTCGGCCTTATAATGTTCCCACTGTTGGGATTCAGGCCTCCTCACTAGGAGAGGGAATGGGCCGTAATTCACCACGCGGGCCCAGTGCGGGTTGGTGGAAGTCACATGTCTTCGAATTTTTGGCTCTAGGAGATGCCGGTTTCCTCACGATGTTTTCCTTCATCGTTTTGAGAGCAGTGGTGATGAAATAAATTACACAAAGTAATGCGCCTGGCTGGGATTGAACCCGCGACCTACAACTCGTAAGTCGGGGCTTTTAATAATAATAAATAATAATTAAAAGCTTTTATTTCAGGCAACCAATAGCACCTATACAGTAACCACAAAATAGAACACACACATACCTAAACAAATATATTACACTAAATCTGCCCCGCACCCTGCGCACCAAAGACGCGCACCGCTTTCGATTTTGTAGATACTAAAAAAAAATAACATACATTTATATATACGCTGTAATTTACAAAATCAGATCCTGAAGACAAGGGAAAATTACTTTTCAAAAATACTATCATTCAAATGTCATCCTTTGCTGCTCAGCCAAGTTACAACCGTTTCGTTTCGATTCTGTTTTCGTTGATCGCCTCGAGTCGGCCATGCCTCCTCCTATTCCTTTGTTTTGAACATGTGACTGAGCGTTGAGATGACGTCAGAACAAAGGCGGAGGCGTGGCCGACTCGAGGCGATCGACGAAAAGAGAATCGTAACGAAACGATTGTAACTTGACTAGGGGGGCTGGTACTTTTCAAAACGATCTCTAACATTCATGAAAACGCGCCCCAGAAGTTGAGTAGGAATGTTTTTGATTTTTTGTCTAATATTTTCCTTTATCCCCCTCATAGAGCCCAGACCTCACACCTTCGGATTTTATTCTAGGGCTATCTGAAGAGTAGGGTGTACAACAGTAATCGTACAACAGTAATCCATCAACCACATCTAAAGTACCTTAGTGGATAGGCTGCCTTTTAATTCATAAAAAGGGGGAAAAAATTATCAGGAGATTTAAGCAATCCTCTTGATGATTTCGTCGAACGCCGTCAGAGAGCTTCTCACCTGGAATCACCAGTCAATTGCCATGGCCAACATGGAAAACTTTAAACAGACTCCGCACCCATTACGGGTGTACCAATGACTGTCTCCCCCCTCGAATTATGATATAATAATATGTATATCATAAAAGTACGATATGATTATAACACAAACATAAAATGGGTTGAATCGGTTTTGCCACTGACAGCGATATCTAAGAAACACCCTTTGGATGGACTGTAAGAACTTAATATAAAAAACTGGGTAAGTGCGACTCGCGCACTGTGGTTTCCGTACAAACTTACCTATGAAAATGATTCCAGAATTGAGTTACGAAGATTTTTTCAAATCGCAAAAAAGTTTTTTTATTATCACGTAACTACAAATTTACAGTTTTCAGATATTTTCCTTTGATTGTGCTAAAAAACCTTGCTTTATGCTAAATTTCAACGAGAAGTACTCCATGAATTTTGATTCCCTTGAGAATGTAAAAATATACGTTTTTTGCGACATAAACGGCCGTATCTTTTTTTCGTTAACTTAGAAGTTTGATTTTTTCACAGCTTCAAGGAATCGTAGGCCTGAGTATATGGTTTCAATTTCAACTCGATACCTCCACGCGTTCCCGACATAAAAGCTCTTGACAGACAGACGGACAACAAAGTGATCCGGGTGAAAGAACAAAGTGAAAGTGATAAGGGTTCCGTTTCTTCCTTTTGAGTTACGAAACACTAAAAATGGAGTAGTCTGCAATGTATTGCCACCTGTACCTATTTATTATTTAAATCACAAAAACCAAGGTTCAAAATACGTAAAATAAAAACCATTTAAGCACGTATCTAATTGAGATATTAATATTCGTTTCAAGCATCGCGTTTGCGAATGGGAATATCGATTAGCAATTTTGCAAGAGAGCACTTACTTATATTGGTATGGTTTATTGCTGATCGTTGAATTCAGGTTTATTCTTAGATATCTAGGATCATCCCAGTGCCTAAAGTACTGGGACATCATCACTTCGTCTGAAAGAAGTCCACAGGTGGACATTGGGCTCCCCCAGGTGTCACCATAGCAACCGGTCCTGTGTGTCTCGCATCTATCTGATTCCCGCAGCCGTCACTAGGCCATCGGTCCACCTTGTAGGAGGCCTTCCAACGCTGCATCTTACGGTTGCCAATATTCAGAACCTTTCGGCCCCAACGGCCATCTATTCTGCGAGCAATTTGCCCTGCCCATTGCCACTTAAGTTTGGCGATTCTTTGTGCTATGTCGGCAACCTTGGTACCACCGTAACCAAATGAAGATATCCGCAGGAGAACCTGCGGATATCTTCATTTCTGATTCAATCACGCAAGGAAACTCCGAGCATAGCCCTTTCCATTGCCCTTTGGGTGATTTTGAGCCTTCTGATGAGGCCCATTGTGAGCGACCACGTTTTGGAACCATATGTTATCACTGGCAACACGCACTGGTCATAGACTTTCGTCTTGAGACACTATGGTATATTGGACGAGAAGATACCGCGCAGCTTCCCGAACGCTGCCCAGCCAAGTCGGATTCGACGGTTGACCTCTTTCTCGAAATTAGATCTACCCAACTGGACTGTTTGTCCAAGGTAGACGTAATCGTCCATAACTTCGAGTATAGAGTCTCCAATCTTGATAGGAGTGGGTGCTACATACATATTCAGCCTTTTAATGTTCCCACTGCTGGGACTCAGGCCACCTCTCTCTAGGAGAGGGAATGGGCCGTATTCCACCACGCGGGCCCAGCGCGGGTTGGTGAATGTCACATGTCAACCACCATGTATTTAACGATAAACTCAAAAACTATTAAACGCATTTTCATGCAGTTTTCACCAAACAACAAAATGATTCATGAGGAAGGTTTAGATATTTAATACATGTATGTTATAGTAGAAAAATGCCGTTAATTATTAAGTTCTGTAACATTCGGTCGAAGCTGGGGCACAGATTACTGAATAGTTACTACGTAAGCTGGGGCCTAGGATCGCTTATAGTTTCTACCATATCGAAAAGTTATATATTATAGATATGTATTTTTATAATTTAATTTAAGTGCTGTATCTATTAATGTGTACATTTATTTACTGTTATTGATGTATATTAATGTCTTATATGATTTCATTTAAATAATTATAGTCTATTTTAAGTTTTCTAACTTATTTATACACACTGTGTCTACATCTCTCATCCAATTTTCCTGTAGCAGGTCTGCTGGAAGAAATTTCGTTTGAAATAAACAGCACCTCTGCCCTTCAATCTGTATTTGTTATTTTCAACTTTAAGTGTTTATGGGTACATAAATAAATCTATATATATAAAAGCGAAATGTCACTCACTGATTAATAATAATAATAATAATATTTATTCTCAAAAAAAACTTAGTACTATATTACATTTCATTTGGCAATACATTTAGTGACTAACAAATGAATTAAGCATCTGTAACTGAACTAGGCTAAGCCTGTATTTCAGTTATCAGCGCGAAATCCCCTCGTTTTAGAACAGCCAACAGTAAAAATGCAGAATTATTGTACTATGGTTCGAAGCATTTTTTAAATAAAACTAGGTTAGTATTACAAAAGGCATTTTAGAATATAGTAAATTTAGAAGGTGTGTCCTCTTAGCTGTGTTTGGTGATGTGTACGTGGGTGAAATGTGTAAGAGGGTGTGTAAATGTATGTGTAATGTGAGATTTTGTGTGATAGTTTTGTTCCTAACTTTCATTTATTTAACCAACTCTAAGTAAGAGTTGCTCAGTTTCTTCATAATCAAGGGTCTGTAGGTATTGGTTTACTTTCACTTTGCATTGTTTTTTATTTAAGGAATATATATCTAAAGTTTTGTTTATCTTATTATATAAATACTAGCTGTTGCCCGCGACTTCGTCTACGTTAAGTTGGTAAAACTGTACAATCATTCTGTGCTTGCAATTCATTCTGAAAGCATCGTAATTATTTATTGTACTTTCACATAAAACTGTTAAAGGTAAAAACGCAAATTACCTTCAGGATACATGTTATGTACTCGTCCAGATCCAGATGTATGAACGTCAATGAATAGAAAGAGTATGTAAGGGTCGTAGCAGTTGGCATTTCTGCCTACCCCAAGGGAAAAGGCACTAGTTTATGTATGTTTCTGGTTTATGTTCCGGTAAACCAACATTGTCACAGTGAGCACGTCACAATCGCAGCGGTAATGCCTGTCTTTGAGGAGTGGCTACAGAGGCGTCACGGCATCCTCTCTTTGTGCAGGACTCACCGGATGTGGGTGTTTCGGGAGGTATCTGTATCGAATTCAGTGAAAAGAAACACTCGAGTCTCACCATTGTGCGGATCGCCCGGAGAATACGATGGAACTTACGGTGGAAGTCAGTCCCGCTTGGTAGGAGCGCCGGCGCCGCCGTGTCCTCATGGAGGCGATTAGTGGAAAAAATGCCAACCAGTAGCCTCCTTCAGTGAAGCACTACGATCGAAGAAGGTGGCTGAAACTATGAGGGATGATGAGGGAAGTGATGCTCCAGGTGTTGAAAGCCGCAGGGCGATTGCGGTGGAGCCGTCCGGTCATCTGGTCAAAGCAATCCTGAATCGACGGCGCGTAGTAATCTACGCGCGACTCATAATGATGTCAGCAAATGGATAGGGCCCTCTAGGGCCAATGTCTGCTAAGGCTGCGAGATTGTTCGAAAGAGTTACCTCCTGTAAAATTTTCGCCTCAATAATGTTTCACTGAAGAGTTTAAGCCGTCAGACAGCTTTGGTAGAGGTAAACGAAGGAACATAATCGGGACACCGACCTTCAGCTGGATAACGTTTGCACAGATGGTGCAAAGCCAAAAAGCCAGTGAATCCAAAAATTACCATCATCATCAACTATCTTCCTCCACAACAGTACTTATGAAGAATTTGCGAGAGCATGCTTGAATTGATTGTTGCAGCTTGATCATTTGGGGCGTAAAAATTACTTGTTCATTTATCTAGGATTTTTTTATGTGTATTTGACTGACGTCCTCGTATATCAGACATATGTTATTCCATAGTGGGAACTACCCTATGAAGAGTCTCCAACTTTTGGATGAATTTCGGTGAAATCTTGAACGCGTGTATCCCTGTCCAATCGAACTCGCATATTGATGGCCAAACCGAGAGGTCACTGACGCCGATTGCCTCTATGAAGACACGGCGGTTCACCCAAGCAGGATAGACCTCCACCGCATGCTACAACGGGTCCTCCGGGCGATTTGTAAAATGGTAATATCAGAGTACTTCCAACCGAATCCGGAACAGAAACCGCGTGAAACACCCTCAACAGTCCTGAGCTTGTGTATCCATAAAACAATTAAATTCCGGTAAATAAATGTAGCAGCCGATTAGTGTTATCCCTGAGACTGGCCTCCCTCAGAGGGTGGTTCCAGTGTTGGTCACCACTCACTGCAAGGAGGTAACGTACGGATGTCGACGTAAGGCTGCAAGGAATCTGAGATACATCATACGTTGTCGAACTGTGATCAGGAACGCAAACCTTTCGACCCAGTTTTATATGAAGCAGTGACTGCTAATAATAAAACACACCATTATTAGGCCGCAAGGTGCCATCATCCCGGAGGACACAGTGGAGCACACAGAGGTGTGTTTTGTCCTCGTGGAGGCAATCGGCGTCAGTCACCTCTCGCACCGGGCCTTGTGACTTTGGGCTATGGTCCAGAGCGAGGAGGAATGGCAGGCGGTCGCCACCTTCTGCAAAGCCGTAATGCTAGTGAAGAAGGAGGATGCGTGAGGGAACGAACGTCCTCACGCCGAGCCGAGATTCTGACCCCGACGACCAGCCACGGTAAACGCGGGCTCGCGGACATCCAGCAATCGGTCGTCCACAGCCGTCCGGCCGTCCGGTAATTGACCGGACCGAGCCCAGTCGTCAACAGCGCGTAGTGATCCACGCGCTCCTCAAAGAGATGTCGCAAAGGGCAACTGAAGGACACAGGTGTGGTTTTAGTCAGTAAAAGTTTGACACGCCTTCCCGCTCCAACCAGAGTGGGAGAAGTCATTGGATGACTTCCACCCTTAAAAAAAGAAAAATAAAGGTGCCATCATTATCATTATCATTTCAGCCGAAAGACGTCCACTGTTGGACATAGGCCTCCCCAAGTGTCACCATAATTACCGGTCCTGTGCGTCTCGCATCCATCGGATTCCCGCGACCCTCACCAGGTTTACCTGGGGGCCTTCCAACGCAAGGTGCCATGCTACCCCTTCCGAAAATTTGGCCATGTTATTTTAAAGGCAATAATTAAATACATATAAGTATTTACTGTTATCGCCTTTGGTTGGTATCCCTTGAATAATCACGGTCAATTAGTTTGTTACAACCACGGGGAAAAAAAGCAGTAGGATTAAAAATGTCTCCGTCTAACTCCAGTTTAATCATAACGGTTTTCGCCCAATTTTAAACAATAAAACCGTCTGCAAACTTGGGCGATGGTCATTCTTCCGCCACTCAGAAAATTACGTAAAATACACAATGCCATCTATCAAATATGACGTTCAACTATCATTGTCATCATTATTTCTACTTTCAGTCTTTAGATGGCGTTGTGCCATATTTACATTTTAGTACGTGATTTTACTCGCCGCTTTGATTTTATTGTGTTTTGATTAGTTTTTACAAAATATTTAGAAGATATCGAATAGAAATGTCAATTTTATTTTGAAAAAATGGTAAAAGTTATTTTATTACAAAAAAGAAGATAAAATAATGACAAAATTTTTAACTGTAGCTGGGGATCGAACGTGGCAAATGTCGTTCAATGTCGACATTTTGGATTATTGCTCACCCCCCATAGCAAATAGCGTGATAATATGTAGCCTAACAGTTGACCCGGCCTATAAGGATTATGTATGCAAAATTTGAACAGGATTGGTTCAGTAGTTTTTTCGCCAACTAATACCAACGCTCCACCATTTTACTGTTTTATTATATGTATAGATGGTCCTAGAAATCCAGCAAACCTTAAACTAAACTTAGTTTTATAACACATTGGTTTCCTGCATACCATATGCCTCCGACGTTTCTCCAGCAAATGTGTATTATAGGTCAGTTCCGAGTGCTGTCGCAAAATAACATTAAGTATAAATAACTGTCTAACTGTTAAAACCTCGCATATATGATATAGGGTTTTAGTGGGAAAATAAATTGGCTTGAAATTACTAACCTTCAAGATTGCTCGCTGGGCGATCTCAATGGACTTCATCGTGGTTTTGCATACCCCACCCCAAGACGATATGCAATACGTGAGGAGTGACTGACAGAGAGCAAAATACATCTGCTTCAGCAGCTTAGAGTCAGCAACACCACGTAAGGTTTTAAAAACAAAAATAAGTTTTCGTACTCTTGCACATAATATTCTGATGTGTTCCTTGAAGTTGAGATTACAGTCAACCGTAACGCCTAAGTACTTGATTGATCTAACACATTCAAGTGGCAAACATTTACAACTTTCATCAGAGAGACACTCGTGTGATATAATATTGTGGTTGCTGGTAAGGCCATTTGCTTTCCTAATACTGAAGCAGATGTATTTCGTCTTGTCCACATTTAGCGTTAATATATTTTTCTGAAGCCAATGTCTAATCGCATTAAATCCTCGTTGAGCAGCACTGAAAACCTCATCCCATGTATCGGCGGCAAATACTAGAGCAGTATCATCTGCGAAAGAGATGACCTCTCCAAGGGTGAGTTTTAGATTTGTAAGCTCGTTTATATATACGAGGAATAATGTGGGTCCCAAAATGCTGCCCTGTGGAACTCCATGTGTGACTGGTAGATACGTACTTTTATATTTATCAACTCGTACACATTGAGCCCGCCCGGATAAGTAACTCCTAAAAAGTTTCAGCTGAGTGCCCCTAATTCCTAAATTCTCAAGTTTTTTCAGTAGAAGGAAAACAGAAACCGTATCAAACGCCTTAGCCAGATCCAGAAAAATAGAGAGACATTTTTTTCCTCTATCTATATTAGAACTAGCAAAGTTAATGAGTCTATTTACGGCTTGCTCAGTAGACTTTCCATGCCTAAAACCAAACTGATTTGAGGATAGTAAATTATTTTTTTCAAGATAGTCGACTAATCGACTATTCATAATTTTTTCCAGTAATTTTGAAAGTGTCGGTAGGAAGGAAATAGGTCTATAATTATTGATACGGTTTCTGTCTCCACCCTTGTGAATTGGACAGACTTCTGAGATTTTGAGGCAGTCAGGAAATACACCCGAACTTAAGCAGTCATTTAAAATTTTTGTAAGAGGAGGAACAAGTGTAAGTTTAAATTCTTTAAGAAATTTACTGTTTATGTTGTCACAACCTGAGGCACAATCTTTTTTTAGACCAATTATAATTTGTTCCACCTCTTTCTCGTCTGTGTCATGCAGCACAAATGAGCCAATCACGTCATTTTTGTTAACAACGTTATTGGAATCGGTGTCTAATATGGATGCATTTTTCTGACGGATTTTTCCTGCAAGAGAACTACCAACGTTTATAAAATAACTGTTTACCTCATTAAGTGACTGAGGAGGAGAGCTAGAAAGCGTTAGGAGTTCTTTAGGCTGTTGTGTTGTTTTTGTTGTGTTTGTGATATTTTTAATTACTTTCCATAATTTTTTGTTGTCATTTCTTGCATTTTCAATTTGATTTTGTTCATATGTTCTCTTTACTTTACGCAATAAGTTATTACAGAAGTTTCTGTAGCGCTTATATGTTATTTTTAAAACTTCGTTTTCCGGTGCTAAAATTGATTTTTTGTGCAGTCTGTCCCTATTTTGCATACACCGAAGCAATCCTGGTGTTATCCAAGGCTTTATTATTTTTAGACGTCTAGGTAGAGATACTATTTGAGTATTTTTTTCTATAACAGCTTGTAGACATTGTGTTAGGTAGTTTAAACAAAAGTTTGGATCTCCTGACTCGTAGATTGGTTTGAAATTGATATCTTGAACATCATGGGCTAGTTCCGTGTAATTAATTCTACTTTTCGTTGTGGATGTGTATTGTCTTTTTTTTTTAGATTCATGCATGACTCACTGATTAATTACAAAATCTCAGAAACTATACATCTACAAACTTAAAATTTGGCAGGTAGGTTCCTTATCCGTAGGCGCTGGCTTGCGGACGGCGAGCAATGGGTAGCTCGCCGTCCGACCGTCCGGTAACCGTCCGTACCGAGCTCAAGCTGTCGACGGCGCGTAGTGTTCCACGCGCGCCTCAAGGGTCAGCAAAACCGAGGGGCCCAGCAGGGTCGAAGCCTACTGGGGCCATGGGTGTTGCGAAAGAGAACCCCGGGGCTCTCGAACGAAGGCAAAGAAGGAACAGGAGTGGGTTTTTAGTCAGTAAAAGTCTGACACTATCTCACGCTCCGCCCAAGAGCAAGGGATGTCATTGGATGATATTCCCACCGAAAAAAAGAAACAGGTTCCTTATAGGGTGTAAACATCCGCTAAGAACGGATTTTACGAAACTCCACTCCTAAGGGGGTAAAACGGTGGATGGAAGTTTGTATGGAGAAACCTACTATTTACGCGGATAAAACCGCTGGCAAAAGCTAGTAAATAATACAAGCGAAACATAGTATAAAGGCCTTAATGTAATTCGATTATAAAACGTAAACTATTTCAGTAATGTAACAGCGTTATATTCATGGCGGGCGCCGTAGTTACAACTGAACAAATATTTCTGGCGTTTTAATTGAAACTGTGAGTTATGACGCCATTTCTAGGTTTCGTGGAATTATTACAGGAGTTTTTGTAATAGTTACGTTAATATTGTTGATTACAACTCAACAGTTATAATCAACAGTATTAACGTAATTAAAAAACACTTTAACACTTTTTTTTGGTAGGTACTAGCTGTGTTGGTTTAGTATCCAAAAGTAATCTTTTTTTAGGGCTCCGTATCGTACCCACAGGGTAAAAAGGGCCCCTATTACTAAGATTAAGACTGCGCTGTCCGCTCGTCTGTCTGGCCGTCTGTCACCTGGCTGTATCTCATGAACCGTCATAAGTTAGACAGTTGAAAACACAGATGATGTTTGTTGCCGACAACAAATACTACAAAACAGAATTTAATAAATAATCAACATGATTTTTACTCGTTTTTAGGGTTCCGTACCTCAAAAGGAAAAAATTGGAACCCTTATAGGATCACTTTATTGTCCGTCTATCTGTCTGTCTGTCAAGACTCTTTATCCCGGGAACGCGTGGAGGTATCGAGTAGAAATTAAAACCATATACTCAAGTCTGCGGTCCCTTGAAGCTGTGAAAAAATCAAATTACTGAGTTTATGAAAAAAAGATACTTACGGCCCGCGGCCGTTTAAGTCGTAAAAAAATTGTATTATGACACTCTCAAGGGAATCAAAATTCATAGGGCACTTCCCGTTGACCTAGAATCCTGGAAATTAACATGAGGCAAGGTATTATAGCACAAGTTTATGAGAAATTCGTAAAACTGTAAATTTGTTGTTACGTCACAAAAAAAAACTTTTTTTGCGATTCGGAAAAATCTTCGTAATTCAATTCGGGAATCGAACTGTTTTCATAGGTAAGTTAATACGGAACCCTCAGCGCGCGAGTCCGACTCGCACTTGCACTATTTTTTATTTTTTAAGGTGGGTAATCATCCAATTATTTCTCGCGTTCTAGGGCGGCGCAGGAGGGCATGTCAGACTTTTACTGACTAAAACCACACCAATGACTCAATGAATCACTCAAAGTTAATAAGTATATTAAAGGAGGCATTTTGGAGAGTGTGCGCAGGAATTACATGACTTGATTCCACCATCGCCTTTCTACCATCGCACAATCCGACGTACGGCGAGTGTCCACCCTTACTTTGTTAATACTTCAACCCCCCTATCCAAGTTACGATCGTTTCGTTTGCGTCGAACGCCTCGAGTAGGCCACGCCTCCGATTCCTTTGTTCTGACCACGTGACTGAGCGTTGAGATGATATCAGAACAAAGGAATCGGAGGCGTGGCCTACTTGAGGCGTTCGACGCAAACGAAACGATCGTAACTTGGCTAGGGGGGCTGTAATCCGGACTAAGCGTTTCGCCTCGTCGTTTCTACCGCGTACATCGAAGGATTGGAACAATTTGCCTGCTGCGGTCTACCCGGCCGCTTATAATTTAGGAATCTTCCAGACAAGAGTGAATAGGCTCTTAATAAACTAATGCGCCTCACCATCAACGATTTCATCACTGCTTACCATCAGGAGGGATCGCAGTCAAGCACTGGTTTATATCATTTTTTGCCTTTGTATTCTAGGGTAACCAATTCACGTGGCTCATAACAAAACACTAGCAAAGTGATAATTAAATGACCATCAGCCACAAAAACATTAATGTAAGAGAAAACACAATTGGCACTGATTAGCAGCTCAGTGCCAAAGAGTGGCTGCCAAGACAACAGATTGAATTATAGGTCAAGATCTCATACAGAAACTTAGCTAGCTTAGGTCAGCTTAGTTGACGCTGGTAGTAACGATGTTCCTAAAGCTATTGTGCACAAACTTGGCTTATGATTTTCATAAGATATAACTTTGTATAACTATCACTACATAGTATAAAACAAAGTCGCTTCCCGCTGTCTGTCCCTATTATGTATGCTTAGATCTTTAAAACTCCGCAACGGATTTGATGCGCTTTTATTTAGTGGGTAGAGTGATTCAAGACGAAGGTTTATATGTATAATACATGCATAATATAGTAGAGAAACACTGATAATTTTGGAGGTTTCTAATGTGATGTCATAAACACAAAACATTTTTTTTGCATTTACATTGCAAACGCTGGCTGAACCCTACGAGATAGCTTTAATCCTTATCCAATTAAGTACCTTAAATACATTTTGCATTTGATATAGATCTATATGTCCCTTTACAGCATGTAATTTAATTGAATATTATCGAAGATATTAAGGATTTAAAATGCAGGGACATAGCGGCTGCGGCAGTATCAGCACTGCACCCGTGCGAAGGTGGGGCGGGTCGCTAGTAATATTATAAAGGCGAAAGATTGTAAATACTTACACCTGATGGTAAGCCATGATGTGGCCGACGATAGAACACACTTGCATATAAGTAGACTATTCTCTCTTGATTTAAAGAGGTTGCTATCAGAGACTCCTGCAGGATTTATTTTAAATTGTTATAAACTAGCGCTTGACTGCGATCCCACCTGATGATAGGTAAGTAGAGATGCAATGGTTGATGGTGAGGCGCACTAGTTTATTAAGAGCCTATTCACTTTAGCCTTGAAGACACCTAAATTATAATCGGACGGGAAGACTGCAGCAGGCAAGTTGTTCCAGTCTCTCGATGTTCGCGGTATAAACGACGAGGTGAAACGCTTGGTCCGGACTGCAGAGGTATTAACAACGTATAGGTAGACACTCGCCGTACGTCGGATTGTGCGATGGTAGAAAGGCGATGGTGGAATCAAGTCATGTAATTCCTGCGCACACTCTCCAAAATGTCTCCTGTAATATACCTATTAACTTTGAGTGATTCATTGAGTCATAGGTGTGGTTCTAGTCAGTAAAAGTCTGACACACCCTCCTGCTCCGCCCCGCATTCGTCCGGTTGTCCGATGGTAGAAATGAGATGGTGGAATCAAGTCATGAAATTCCCGCGCACACTGTCCAAAATGCATTCTGCTCGTCCAGTCTTCCTCTTCTTTCTTAAATTCCGATCTCTAGCTGAACGCACAATGAATATATTCCCAAAACGCTCCGGTCATAGACATATTTCGGCATGCGTTGATAAATCTTAGATTTTTTATTTCAATAGTTGTTTTTTTTTTAATATTTATAGGCTGCCCTTGACCACTATCTCACCTGATGGAAAGCTAGAATGTGGTCGACAGTGGCACACGTTTGCCTATTCGCTCTTGACTTATAGACCCCAGGTTGTGCTATTAGGAAACACACACTCTGGCCATCTATCATAAATGTGGATATTTTCAAAACCACTAGCTCAACTAAGCCATATTCCCAACAAAAACATTATAATTGCCAGACTTTCTTTCACAACGTGTGTTTATTTAACTTCACTTGCATTCGCTTGTGTCACCATAAAGGGACACATTAGTTAGAAAGCTCTAAGTGATTTGTTTAGCGATGTGAAGTGTAGATGAAAGCGGTACTTTATTTGAATAGTTTATTTTTTAAACAGTTCCAAAAATATGCTTCATACTCTGTTAATTATGAAGTTTTTTAAGTGATGTAGGTTCCCTTAAAGTGGTAATGCCTTTTAGGGACAGATAATTTTATTTTATTTGTAATAAGTAAATTTGGAGGTTGGCGGAACAGAGTGTAAGTCCCGCAAACCTCTGTTGAAAAGGGAGGATCCTCCGACCAGACGGGTGTTATGTCTGATGGGTAACTACCCTTTTCAACAGAGGTTTACGGGACTTACACTCCGTTCCCCCTACCTCCAAAGTTACTAACAAATAAAATAAAATTCGTCGGGGTCACCAGTTTGGAGGTAGGCGGAACAGACCTCCAAACTGGTGACCCCGACGTGATTTGAACACGCAACCTTCTGACCACCTATACCTACTTACTACGTACCACACATACCTACTCCATTCAAAATAGGATTAGACATTTAAACATCTTTTTTACCACCCGTTCAACTGACGCGTTGTCTACAACTCGGTCTCGGTTCGGACCATTACCGGGCGGCCGGACGGCGAGCTACCCATTGCTCGTCGTCCACAAGCCCACGAACTTGAGGATTGGCTTAGAAGTGCCCCACGAACAGTATCCACTTGTAGTTTACGTAGCGGTGATACTGAACTAAATAAAATAATAAAAGACTTGTGTCATATTACCTCGTTAAAAGTTAAAAAAGATAAAAATATACCTGATAAAACACTTCCATAATGTTGGTAAACACCTCCCATTGTCATATTTCACGACTTTTTTAACAGAATCTGTGAATAAACTCCATAAAATGAACTTGCAAACAATAAATTGATAAAACACTTCATAAAAGCAGAAAAATATAAAGGAAACATAAAAATACAGCTTCGAGCGAGCGAGCGTGATACCTTTCATTCCGTAACGGGTACAAAAAACTCGGAAATTAAAAGAAAATTCTTCATATTTTTCGCGAAGCAAATAGATACGAATGTTCTCTCTCATAAAGTTAGAATGCAGGGATTGTAAACATGTTGGGATCACTGGCATAGCTATCTAAGAACTAGGCAGTGCCCCGGGGCCCCCAAGCTCTGGGGGGACGAAACATGATCTTCTTCTCTTTAGCGTATCGATGGCAAAACTAGTTAAATTCCTTGCCTGGCCCAGTATTCGGCCACGGCAGTGCCGTCCGCTGATGCTGTCATTAGGTCCCTACGTGAACAGGTAACAGGGCACGTGATGCAGGATCGAAGGTGGGACATGGTCTGCGGAGAGACGCCGCACAAACACTGAAGATGGGAATCGTCCGAGAACACCATCTGTGGAGATTGTCTTTGCTTAAAACATGATTAGCAAACCTCTTATTGACCTACCAAAAAATTCTCCCACCTTCGAAATCTAAATAAAGCAGGTTGTTAAAAAAAAAAATATCATGGCACTTTCTTTTAGTCAGTATAAGTCTGACATCCGCTCTACCTAGATATGAAGACGTCATAATAAAATAATAATAATAATTTATTTTTCAGATAATACAATCAATTATTGTCAGTAAAGACATACACAACTTACAAACTAGTGTTAGTACATATATATCTCTGTCAATGACAGAGGCGAGGTGGCGAGGGTGATGTCTTGTGTTATTTGATGATTTCCCATGTAAAAAAGGGGCCCCAGTTTTTTTTTGCCCCAGGACCGTTTGTAACTTATCTACGCCACTGGTTGGGATTGTTTAAATTTTGAACATAACTGTACCAGAGTTACATGGCTGTGTTCGCATTTTATTTTGTTGTTCAAACTTTGTTGGACGATACGCGACTCGTTTGTATAGTTTTGTAGTTTTATTTTGTAACTACATAGAGGTTTTTAAATACGGGCTATCTACAGCCTGGTACCATTTACAAATTCAAGTTTATAACTCGGCTTTCATGGTATTGTTATAGTGAATGCCCTTGTTTAGGAAGGGATGTTTTCATATAGCTTAATCATATTACAGATAATATTATTATTTTTTTATTCATCAAATCCGTATAAATCTTATATTTATAATAAGTTCAAGACCGGTTCTGTGGTATTGTTATAGTGAATGCCCTTGTTTAGGAAGGGAAGTTATTAAATAGCTTAATCACATTTCAGATAATATTTTATTTTTTTGATTCATCAAATCCGTATAAATCTTATATTTATATCAAGTTCAAGACCGGTTCTGTGCGTCTTACATCCATCGGATTCCCGCGACCCTGACCAGGTCATTGGTTCACCTTATGTGAGACTTTCCAAGCTGCGTCTTCCAGTACACGTTCGCCACTCCAGAACCTTTCGTCCCCATCGACCATCTATTCTTCGAGTAATGTGCCTTGCCCACTGCCACTTAAGTTTGGCTTTTCTTCGGAATATATTCGTAACCTTGGTTCTCCTACGGATATCTACATTTCTGATTTGATTATGTTTATCAAAATGTCCTAAATGCAATGATATGTGCTTCTGAAATTTACGTGATTCAACCTCAAACATTTTTACCCTTTGCCAATCATTTCTTGTTGATAGAGTGACAATTTGACCAGCCCCCCTAGCCAAGTTACAACCGTTTCGTGTCGAATTCCGTTCTCCAATCGGTAACGCCTCGGTGTCAGCAAATGTAGAAAACGATAAGTTGGTAGCCATGTTGACGCGCCTGAGTCAGCCGCTTCTTCTACAATAACAAAGGATGTAGCGAACAATGTTCAACATTGTAGAAACGATAACAATTCATTCTATCATTTTGAACGATTTGAACTTGGCTACAAATTTTCTATTCGTTGGTTCTGACCACGTGACTTAACTTTGAGATGATGTCATTCCCATACATTTGATTAGTTTTCGACTAGAGTTAACGATTGCAGATCGAACTTGGCTAAGGGTGCAGATCCCAAGATCTCCCAAACTTGCGGTAGAATTAACCAACCAACAAAGAAAATTGTCGCAACAATTTCGCACTGCCGCAGCTAAATAAATACATTATTCGCTATAATTTGCCAGTGTACCTTCAAGGCTTCAAGGTAACTGTGGCAATTAATACAATACGATTTGGCAGCCAGTAGCACCGCATTGCGTCAAATGTTGGACCGCCTACCCTAAGTTGTTGTCTCATCAAAATATTTTGTATCAGATATTGAAATAAAATGCTCTTGAACGTTTGTTCGGTGCTATGAGGGTAGGCATAAAATGCTTGACTCGACTATGGCGTCAATCAGTCTGTCTAACCCTTTTTATTTACTTTTTTTGCGTGAGTATTTATGAAATGACTTCTCCGGCTCTGGGTGCAGCGAGAGGGTGTGTCAGACTTTAGTACACAGCCGTGGCAGGCATTGGCCCTAACTGGCCTCGTCAATCATGCTGACATCTTTTTGAGGTGCGATTCGATCGATGCGATCGGACGGCCGGATGGTGAGATACCCATTGCTCGCCGTCCGAGTTTTTTCTATGCTGTGGTTGACTTCCAGTCTGAAAGTTCTTCCGTTCTGGGTGCAGCGAGAGGCAATGTCAGACTAAAATCTATCTTTTTTTTGAGTTGGGATATCATCCAATGGCTTCTCTCGCTCTAAGGTGGAGTGGAAGAGCGTGTGAGACTTCTTACTTACAAAACTACATCTGTGTCCTTGAGTTACCCTTAAGTTCGGGCGTTCGCGACTTCATTGGGGTCAGGGTTCCAGCTGCTGGGGCGTGAGGACGTCCGTTCCCTCTCGCGTGTGGCCGCCTCCTTCGCTAGCATTACTGCATTGCAGAAGGAGGCGACCGCCTGACATTCCTCCTTGCTCTGGACCATGGCCTGTCCCAGAGCGCACGCCGATTACCCCCGCGAACACGGCTGTCCTCCGCCCAAGCGGGGACACCTCCACCGTATGCTCCACCGTATTCTCCGAGCCTACCGTGTCCTCCTTGCTCATGCTGTGTCGTAATTAATATTTCATTACTCTGTTATTACAATGTCTGCCGCCATATTACATAACGAAAACAAAGCGAAATCAGCGTCTCTATCAGTGGAAAATATAACTAAGTATTTTACGATATGATCAGCCATGTTTGACCATGTCATGATAGTACATTTTGATACAAGTGCAGAAAGTTTGTCATTGCAACCGAGGTGGAATTCGCACGAGTCGTAGGCGAGTGTGTTATGGAGCCGAGGGCTGCAGTGACAAATTTGCACGTGTGTTAAATGACTTTTTTCAATACACTTACGAAGAAATGAATAAATGGGGGTTGACCGGCGACTGGTGGGGGTCGACGCGCGCCCAGCCTGATGCGATACATGTAATAACATTGTGGCGGGGGACAGCACGCGCTATTTCTGCACTAGAGCGGAAAGCAGTCTATTGCATGCCTAAAAGCGGTGGGATAAGAGCGGGTTTTCGAGTAAGTGTATTGATAAATAATTATGCGTTTAGCTGTTCATATCGTTAAACGCAGAGTGTTCATTGATTTAGCTTGCCTTTATCATGATGTGGCCAGCGGGCTAGGTTGTATATTATAAAATGCCACCATGTCATGATATGGTCTGTCATATCATGAAGTGATCAATTCTAAGATCCACGACATATACGTAAATATTCTTTAACTAATGTAATTTTTTTTTTTTTTTTTTTTCACACAACTATCACACCACGCCGTCTAGTCTCAAGCTAAGCAGAGCTTGTGTTATGAATACCAGACAACTGCTAAACATACTTAAATATTTCTAAATACATACATATTATAGATAAATTACACCCAGATACAGAACAATTTATTGTGCTCATCACACAAACATTTGTCCTGGGTGGGAATCGAACCCACGACCTCCGGCATAGCAGTCAGGGCCACTAACCACTAGACCAACAGGACTGTCGAATTGAAACACATATGTTATGCGTACAGCTAAGGTGTGGAATTCCTTGTTAGAGTCTGTGTTTCCTGATAGCTAATATCCTACGGGTCTTTAAGTCAAGAGCGAATAGGTGCCTTCTAGGCAAGCGTGCTCCATCGTTGGCTACATCATTGCTTACCATCAGGTGAGATAGAGGTCAAACGCGAGCCTACCCATAATAATAAAATGGTGAATAGACGTTTTTTGTTAAAGTAAAACATATAAAGAAATAACTATTACTTCACCACGGGCAACCACTTAGAATATGACATATCTGTTTCATATGTTGTATGTCGGTGTAAAGGGCACTAATGGATTAGGTATATGGTTAGCGGCATCGTAACTCTAGGGACGTGCGGTTGGTACATCTAAGAGGATATTATATGTATATATATATATATAGAACTAAAAGGGTTATAGTGTAAGTAGTACCTAAGTTGTTATAGTGAGCCGTGTTACAGAAATAGAATGCTAGCATTGTTACTTCGTGATAATATTTGATTCGTTAGTATTTAATATTAGCATAGCATAGTCGGCCGAATTATGTTCCCACTGTTGGGACTCAGGCCACCTCTCTCTAGGAGAGGGAATGGGCCGTAATCCACCACGCGGGCCCAGTGCGGGTTGGTGGATGTCACATGTCTTCGAATTTTTGGTTCTAGGACATGCCGGTTTCCTCACGATGTTTTCCTTCACCGTTTTGAGAGCAGTGGTGATGAAATAAATTATACAAAGTAATACGCCTGGCTGGGTTTGAACTCGCAACCTACAACTCGTAAGTCGGGGCCGTTACCGCTCGGCCACCACTGCTCTGCGATTTAATATTAGAAGGGATAATTAAAATTTTCTCTTGGAGCCTCATTTCATGTAGTTTCTAAGGGGCCTCTCCGAGTTGGCTTCGATCCTTTGTACGCCTTCCAAAGTTCCGGGACCCTAAGGTACTGAGGCATATTAAAAATAAAATAAAAAAACTGGGCAAGTCGCGCGCTGAGGGTTCCGTATAAATTTACTTACGAAAACAGTTCAATTCCCGAAATGAATTACGAAGATTTTTCCGAATCGCAAAAAAGTTTTTTTTTGTCACGTGACTACTAATTTACAGTTTTCAGATATTTTCCTATACTTGTGCTATGTGACCTTGCTTCATGCCAAATTTCAAGATTCTAGGTCAACGGGAAATACCCTATGAATTTTGATTCCCTTGAGAGTGTCGAAATATAGGTTTTTTGTAACATAAATGGTCGTATCTTTTTTTTTCGTTAACTCAGAAGTTTGATTTTTTCACAGCTTCAAGGGACCGCAGACTTAAGTATATGGCTTAAATTTCAACTTGGTACCTCTATGTGTTCCCGAGATAAAGGGTCTTGCCAGACAGACCGACGGACGGACAACAAAGTGATCCTATAAGGGTTCCGTTTTTTCCTTTTGAGGTACGGAACCCTAAAAATACTTTAAGGAAAGTCTTTACTAATACTACGAAGTAAAATTGTTTATTTTAAAAAATAATCTAGAGATAACGCGCTATACTGATCTGATTATGAGATTCGATTCGATGAGAATATGCCACAGACAGAAAAGAAGACTCAAGAAAAAGCTTGTCATAAATACGAAAATTGTAGACGGAAGAGCTATCGCCAAAACTCACAAAAAAATGAAAGAGTTTCCTAACGTAATGTAGCTCGCCGTCCGATCGTCCGGTAACCGTCCGGACCGAGTCCAAGTCGTCCACGGCGCGTACTGTTCCATGCGCGCCTCAAGGAGATGTCAGCAAACCGTAGGGGCCCAGCAGGGTCGAAGCCTACCTGGGCTTTGCCCCAGGTCTGCTTCAGAAAGGAAGACTCGGCCCTGGTATGAAAGGCAATGAAGGAACAGGGCCTCAAGTCTGCTATTACAATGTTTCAGAATGGTCTATCATTGACTTCATAATTGTTGATTTTGACAAGTTTGGTAATCTACTAATATAATGGCGTCATTATGACTTTCCAATGGTCAACCACTGACACTCCATTGAAAGAAGTGGCATAGAATGGTAATCCCGTACACAATGACAAATGAATGTTTGACATACTTATGCGGTAATCTGCAAAATTTTGACAGTTCCTTTTCCTACCATTAGAACGTCGTTGTGCAGCCATTGCTTTTAATTTGTTACGAGACAGCTCGATATTGTCATTCTACCACAATTCTATTACGAGACCAATGATGGACCATTATGAATTTAGCAGACTACGAACTTTTAGCAAAATGGTAATGAGATCGTGTTGGAATGACGAATTTATAAAAATAACAGACTTGGGACCCAGGAGTGGGTTTTTAGTCAGTACAAGTCTGACACACCCTGTCACTCCGCCCAAGAGCGGGGGATGGCATTGGATGATTTTCACAACGAAAATAAAAAAAACATAATGGAATATTTATATGCTACATCAAGAAAACTGGGAAAGAAACCAGTTATAAAGATGAAAACCGTAAACGAAATAACTGTAGACAAACCACTTAGAAAAATTTATAGTGTTTCCTGAGTGCATTTGCTCCTATATCAGGAACACTGAATCAATATCGCCATATGTCACTCAAGGTTCAATCCCAATCATGAACGATTCATACAAATAGGCCACGGGAGAGCACACTGGGAAAAAAGCTAGTCATAAATATGAAAATAGTAGAGGAAACAGCTGTCGCCAAAACGCGCAAAAAAAATTGCAACAGTTTTCTGACATTATATAATATTTATATGCTACATCAGGAACATTGAGTCAATAACGCCGTATGTCATTCTCAAGGTTCAATACGAAAGTTGAGCGCTTACACTGTTCACGGATCTAATAAAGAAAGTCGGCTCAAAAGTTTATATTGCATGCAAGTTTCAGCTGGGCTTTACGGCATTTTGCTTGAGCGACGCGTTAACTGTTTCGTTGGTGTAGTGGTCTTAAGCAAATTACGTTAGAATAAATACAACAGCACTGCCAACGAGCACTGGGTGTCCAACCCGCACTGGGCCCGCGTGGTGGATTACGGCCCATTCCCTCTCCTAGAGAGGAGGCCTGAGTTCCAACAGTGGAATATAAGGCCGACTAAGCTAAGCTAAGCTAAATACAACAGCCCGAAATGAACTATCGGGCAGTTAACCGGACCAGATATAATATCTGTCTGGTTGGACGCTCCCTTTTCATCGGAGTTTCATGCGAAACTTTACATCCTGTTCTGCATACTTCTAAAATGGTATTGTATACAATTCTAGCTTTTGCGGCTTCGCTCCCATCAACTGACTACTATATTCTACTCTACCCAACTACCCTACCCTACTCTACCCTACCCTACTCTACCCTACTATACCTTACTCTACTTCACTTTACTCTACCCTACCCTATTCTACCCTACCCTACTGTACCCTACTCTACCTTACTCTATCCTACTCGATAAAAATGTCCATCTCCTGGTCCTAAGCTACCTCCCTACCAATTTTTAGCCAAATCGGTTCAGCCGTTCTTGAGTTATAAATAGTGCAACTAACACGACTTTCTTTTAAAAATATAGATACATATTATTTTGTATTATTATGACGTGTATCTGATGTTTGTACACTAACAGCCCTAAATCTGTCTTTGTTCATTTAGTCCATCCAAAGGTTGTTTGTAACTGTAAGAGATTGCCCTGTGCGGCAAGACGGGCATATTATACACTTGTTTTTATTAATGCTTGTCCTCTGTTTTCTTCTTAGGTGTACACTAAAGAATATAATAGACCGCCTCGTCTAAAACTCGACGCAAAATATTCCTAGAAGTATTTCTGACTGGTTTTAATTAAAATTCCTCATTACTTTCCATGGTCCACTCTTGATTTGCGAACGGATTCTGTTGTCTCTCCTTCAGTCATCAAGAATGATCAAAATATTGTTCTCCATAGCCAGGGAAATGTATGAGAGTTGTATTAGAGTGGCAACCACAATATCTGGTGTTGTATCGTTTAGTTTAAACGTTCGTGGAGATTTATCGATGGACCGCCACGTACCGCACTGCGCCAGACGGGACCACGGACTAGTGATGTGACTGAAATATCGACGACTTTTCTGGTGTTTTTTGAAAGAAATGAATAAGGATTTCACCGATAAACTACTTTTCCGACGTAACATACAGTGAAGCTCTAAGCTTGTTATGCTGAAACCCATATTTATGGTCCAACCCTTCTCTAAAAGTGTCATAAAAAGCTACTTAAGAATTTATTTATGGGCTTTGCTCACAGACGCCTCATAAAAGTTGATTTAGGAAATCTATCAAGGTTATGCTTTTCACTTTTCTTTACAAATCCTTCATAGTATTGTCACAGTTATTAGTGTTATGTCTTATGTATTTCTGTCTCTTTCTAATTGCACAATTAAATAGAGAATTTATAAGTAAAGCCACACATTTTCTTTATTGGCCACGTGATCAAACTTCTCATTTTATAACGAACCAACAATAAAATACGATAGCCTCTAAACTAACTTGTTTGTTTTACAACGCCAACTTATTATTATTCTTAATCCAAGAGTGAGCGAAGCGAGCTCGGAATTGTAAGGAACTTCGACACGGACAAGTTAGGTTAGAAAGCTAAGGTGGGGGCTGAGCTCCCGCCTTGGCCTTCGTGGTTATTTTTTATAACCACCCAGAGAGTGGCTTAAAAAGAAGATAACTAGTGGCTAAAATAATATCATACAGATGCTCATTAATTGTGACTGGCTTAGTATTTTAGAAGACAATGTAGATTTTTATGGAGAAATAGTGCTATTAAAAAGAAGTTTATTTAAATAGCGCCAAATTAAATAAAGTTTTTGGTATTTTTCATTAGATAGTATAGACAGTGTCAACTAGTTACCCCCTTTTTTAAGCTATTTAAATGCGAGGGGGTACCTTGATGCAGCTATCTGTATCTTCCAAAAATATATATCTATGTATATCTTTCAATGAGTCTGTACCTAATAAAATTTCCACGTTCAAGTAAAATCAACCAAGCCATTGCGACAACATTACCTATCTATCTTTTTTCACAATATCTTTATCGATATTTGACACCAGTGTGACCTCGACCGTCCCACCCCTATTGCGCTCAGTCGGCGAAGCCCGGGACGCTCATTCACAAAATGGAATGTTATTATATTAGGGAAGTTATTTTGCATACCAGAAAGTATTATTTATGTTCAAGCTTTTGTGCTTTTTGCGGTTAGCAGAGGTCGGGGTTATAAATAGTTTTGTTGTAGTTTTCTCATCGTGCGTAAATAAACGAAATCGAATCGATTCATCAAGCATGTTTTGAAGAAAATGTGCCAATTGGTAGAAGATCAATTTTGGTATAGGTTTTTTTAGGTGTGTAATCATCCAATGACTTCTTTCGCTCTTGTGCGGAGTGCGAGGGCGTATCAAACTTTTACTGAACATAACCCACTCCTATGTTCCTTCTATGCCTTCGTTCCAGGCCCCAGGGTTCTCTTTCGCACAACCCATGGCCCCAGTGAGCTTCGACTCTGCTGGGCCCCTACGGTTTTGCTGACATCTCCTTGAGGCGCGCGTGGAACACTATGCGCCGTCAACGACTCAAACTCGGTCCGGACGGTTACCGGACAGCCGGACGGCGAGCTACCCATTACTCGCCTAGTATGGGCTAGGATATAAAATCAGAGGAAATGATAAGATAGAAAACGGTTCTCTGACTGCGTTCAGATAATAATATGTAGGAGTGTGTCATCATCATCATCATCATCATTTCAGCCGATAGACGTCCACTGCTGGACATAGGCCTCCCCCAAATGTCGCCACAATGAACGGTCTTGTGCATCTCGCATCCATCGGATTCCCGCAACCTTTACCAGGTCATCGGTCCACCTTGTAGGGGGCCTTCCAACACTGCGTCTTCCGGTACGCGGTCGCCACTCCAGAACCTTTCGGCCCCAACGGCCATCTGTTCTGCGAGCAATGTGCCCTGCTTACTGAGTGTGTAATTGTTGTAAAATATCTTTTATTACATCTTTTACTAACACAGTTTTTAAATGGGTGTGATTACTAACATAATATGGATGGATGGAGAGGGAGAAGGAGGCAAAGAAAAAGATGGATGAATTGTGTGATGAGTGATATGAAAGAAAACGGAGTTAGTGATATTGTGACGGATGACAGGACAGAATGAGAGAAAAATACAAGTTGCGTCGACCCCAAATAACATAGGACAAAGGCAGGAAGATAATGATGATGATGACGTAATCAAGGAAAATAGGGATTAATTTATATATATAAATATAGATTATAACTAGCTGTTGCCCGCGACTTCGTCTACGTTAAGTTGGTAAAACTGTACAATCATTCTGTGCTTGCAATTCATTCTGAAAGCATCGTAATTATTTATTGTACTTTCACATAAAACTGTTAAAGGTAAAAACGCAAATTACCTTCAGGATACATGTTATGTACTCGTCCAGATCCAGATGTATGAAGGTCAATGAATAGAAAGAGTATGTAAGGGTCGTAGCAGTTGGCATTTCTGCCTACCCCAAGGGAAAAGGCACTAGTTTATGTATGTTTCTGGTTTATGTTCCGGTAAAACAACATTGTCACAGTGAGCACGTCACAATCGCAGCGGTAATGCCTGTCTTTGAGGAGTGGCTACAGAGGCGTCACGGCATCCTCTCTTTGTGCAGGACTCACCGGATGTGGGTGTTTCGGGAGGTATCTGTATCGAATTCAGCAAAAAGAAACACTCGAGTCTCACCATTGTGCGGATCGCCCGGAGAATACGATGAAACTTACGGTGGAAGTCAGTCCCGCTTGGTAGGAGCGCCGGCGCCGCCGTGTCCTCATGGAGGCGATTAGTGGAAAAATGCCAACCAGTAGCCTCCTTCAGTGAAGCACTACGATCGAAGAAGGTGGCTGAAACTATGAGGGATGATGAGGGAAGTGATGCTCCAGGTGTTGAAAGCCGCAGGGCGATTGCGGTGGAGCCGTCCGGTCATCTGGTCAAAGCAATCCTGAATCGACGGCACGTAGTAATCTACGCGCGACTCATAATGATGTCAGCAAATGGATAGGGCCCTCTAGGGCCAATGTCTGCTAAGGCTGCGAGATTGTTCGAAAGAGTTACGTCCTGTAAAATTTTCGCCTCAATAATGTTTCACTGAAGAGTTTAAGCCGTCAGACAGCTTTGGTAGAGGTAAACGAAGGAACATAATCGGGACACCGACCTTCAGCTGGATAACGTTTGCACTGATGGTGCAAAGCCAAAAAGCCAGTGAATCCAAAAATTACCATCATCATCAACTATCTTCCTCCACAACAGTACTTATGAAGAATTTGCGAGAGCATGCTTGAATTGATTGTTGCAGCTTGATCATTTGGGGCGTAAAAATTACTTGTTCATTTATCTAGGATTTTTTTATGTGTATTTGACTGACGTCCTCGTATATCAGACAAATGTTATTCCATAGTGGGAACTACCCTATGAAGAGTCTCCAACTTTTGGATGAATTTTGGTGAAATCTTGAACGCGTGTATCCCTGTCTAATCGAACTCGCATATTGATGGCCAAACCGAGAGGTCACTGACGCCGATTGCCTCTATAAAGACACGGCGGTTCACCCAAGCAGGATAGACCTCCACCGCATGCTACAACGGGTCCTCCGGGCGATTTGTAAAATGCTAATATCAGAGTACTTCCGACCGAATCCGGAACAGAAACCGCGTGAAACACCCTCAACAGTCCTGAGCTTGTGTATCCATAAAACAATTAAATTCCGGTAAACAAATGTAGCAGCCGGTTAGTGTTATCCCTGAGACTGGCCTCCCTCAGAGGGTGGTTCCAGTGTTGGTCACCACTCACTGCAAGGAGGTAACGTACGAATGTCGACGTAAGGCTGCAAGGAATCTGAGATACATCATACGTTGTCAAACTGTGATCAGGAACGCAAACCTTTCGACCCAGTTTTATATGAAGCAGTGACTGCTAATAATAAAACACACCATTATTAGGCCGCAAGGTGCCATCATCCCGGAGGACACAGTGGAGCACACAGAGGTGTGTGTTGTCCTCGTGGAGGCAATCGGCGTCAGTCACCTCTCGCACCGGGCCTTGTGACTTTGGGCTATGGTCCAGAGCGAGGAGGAATGGCAGGCGGTCGCCTCCTTCTGCAAAGCCGTAATGCTAGTGAAGGAGGAGGACGCGTGAGGGAACGAACGTCCTCACGCCGAGCCGAGATTCTGACCCCGACGACCAGCCACGGTAAACGCGGGCTCGCGGACATCCAGCAATCGGTCGTCCACAGCCGTCCAGCCGTCCGGTAATTGACTGGACCGAGCCCAGTCGTCAACAGCGCGTAGTGATCCAGGCGCTCCTCAAAGAGATGTCGCAAAGGGCAACTGAAGGACACAGGTGTGGTTTTAGTCAGTAAAAGTTTGACACGCCTTCCCACTCCAACCAGAGTGGGAGAAGTCATTGGATGACTTCCACCCTTAAAAAAAGAAAAATAAAGGTGCCATCATTATCATTATCATTTCAGCCGAAAGACGTCCACTGTCGGACATAGGCCTCCCCAAGTGTCACCATAATTACCGGTCCTGTGCGTCTCGCATCCATCGGATTCCCGCGACCCTCACCAGGTTTACCTGGGGGCCTTCCAACGCAAGGTGCCATGCTACCCCTTCCGAAAATTTGGCCATGTTATTTTAAAGTCAATAATTAAATACATATAAGTATTTACTGTTATCGCCTTTGGTTGGTATCCCTTGAATAATCACGATCAATTAGTTTGTTACAACCACGGGGATAAAAAGCAGTAGGATTAAAAATGTCTCCGTCTAACTCCAGTTTAATCATAACGGTTTTCGCCCAATTTTAAACAATAAAACTGTCTGCAAACTTGGGCGATGGTCATTCTTCTGCCACTCAGAAAATTACGTAAAATACACAAAGCCATCTATCAAATATGACGTTCAACTATCATTGTCATCATTATTTCTACTTTCAGTCTTTAGATGGCGTTGTGCCATATTTACATTTTAGTACGTGATTTTACACGCCGCTTTGATTTTATTATGTGTTTTGATTAGTTTTTACAAAATATTTAGAAGATATCGAATAGAAATGTCAATTTTATTTTGAAAAAATGGTAAAAGTTATTTTATTACAAAAAAGAAGATAAAATAATGACAAAATTTTTAACTGTAGCTGGGGATCGAACGTGGCAAATGTCGTTCAATGTCGACATTTTGGATTATTGCTCACCCCCCATAGCAAATAGCGTGATAATATGTAGCCTAACAGTTGACCCGGCCTATAAGGATTATGTATGCAAAATTTGAACAGGATTGGTTCAGTAGTTTTTTCGCCAACTAATACCAACGCTCCACCATTTTACTGTTTTATTATATGTATAGATATAGATATTATTATAAAAAACCGTGTTTCTTAATGTGTATATAGGGTGACTGGCAATTAGTGTACGATACTTAAACACGTGATTGTGCTCATGATAACAAACAATTTTTATTATGGGAGCAAAGCCGAAATCGCGAAGAAAATATCAGCTGTTCAGTACATTAGGCAAACATAAATGTACATAGCATAAGCATGAATTTTTTTTCGCGATTTCAGGTTTGTTCCCATAGTAAAAGTTGTTGGTTATCATGAGCACAATCACGTGTTTAATTCATTAACGCTCAGGCGGTAGCCGGCGCCCGCAAGCCACTGTCTTACTATTGTGTCTCTAATTACGCACGTCAAAAGGTTAAGTATCGTACACTAATTACCAGTCACCCTATAGACACACATACGTGTGTTTAGTGTAGTAAATCTGCAATCAATTAGCACAGATGCATCCAACCACAATCCAGTAACATTCAAAATGCTCGTAGCATAAAAACGGACTAACAAATTCATATCTCAGACATGCATACAAACCGTAACCGGTTTTACTAGGTTAGATGCACACACTATTGTCAGCTTTTTGCTCTGAGTAATGTTAGTAATACTAATATTTTGGCAGAGTCTGTAACTGCCTTCCACAAAAGTTATGTTTAGAAACATTTCCGTGGAATTATGTACGGTTTTTTTTGTAAGCTTATTTTTTCTCTTGATTTTTTTTTGTACGTATTTTAATTTTATAATTTATCTCATATAATCTAAATTAATGTAATCTACTTATAATGGTGTTATAATTATTTCTCCCTAATCTTAGTGAGTACAGTCGGTTTTTAAATATTCTTTATGCATTTGATAGCTCAATTTTGGAGGAAAGTAATATACTTGTTTGATATCTTGACAGGTCGGTTGGTCTAGTGGTTAGTGGTCCTACCTGCTATGCTATGGTCGTGGGTTCGATTCCCACCCAAGAAAAATGTTTGTATGATGAGAAAAATCATTAGTATTATTATTCCATTTATTCACTAACATCATATAAATTATATTTTTAAATGTTTCAATAAAAATAAAACATTTAAAAATATAAAAAATAGTAGCCCACCGGCATCGGGGAACAGGGTCCAAGCTACCGGTGGTCAGTGCTCCTGGGAGAGGAATTTCCTAACAATGCGCGCCATGTCCAGGAGTACTGTTTTCTGGATCAGGCCCTTGATCCAGCTGCCTAGCGAGAGCCTCCTTAGATGTTGTTCGAGGCTCTTAGCTATTAAGCCATGTGCCGTTACGTCTATCGACTATTATTATTAATAAGCAAAACTGCAAAAAGTTTTTAGAAATTAAACTATTACTGAAAAAAAATTGCTCAGCTGCTCTACCCTCACTTTCTTCAAACGGTGTCGTTTATTATCTCAAGAAATTATTCGTTAAAAATTTTACCTGGTTTTTTTTTTGAGGTGGAAATCGTCCAATGACTCTCAAACTCTCTGGCCTGGGGCGGAGCGAGAGGGCGTGTCACACATCTTTACTGACTAAAACCACATTTATGTTCCTTCTTTGTCTAGCATTCCCTGGAACTTTGCCCATGTGAACTACGCTTAACACAGTCACAGACATGTGCGTTCCGTTTTACGTCTAATTGAATTCCGTATGCAAATGTACGCGGTTTCATTTATTAGTGGCTCAGATGGTAGTGCTAGTCATATGGCGCTTTAAAGGGTGAACACGGAAATTAATGGGGAATATAGAATGGGGTGTAATGGGGAACGAGGTGATATGTACATAGCAAAAGCAGGAACACAAAGTTTTTGGTGGTATCTACATTCATATTTCAGACGGGAAATCATTGGCACTCGCACCCCAGCCTCCAGGATTCCGATCCCGATTTCCAGCCACCGTAGGCGCGGGCTTGCGGACGGCGAGCAATGGATGGCTCGCCGTTCGATCGTCGGGTAACCGTCCGGACCGAGCCCAAGTCGTCGACGGCGCGTAACGTTCCACGCGCGCCTCAAGGAGATGTTAGCAACCGTAGGGGCCGAGCAGGGTCGAAGCCTACTGGGGCCATGGGTGATGCGAAAGAGATCTTCGGGGCCCCCTGGAACAATGGCAAAGAAGGAACAGGAGTGGGTTTTTAGTCAGTAAAAGTCTGACACACCGTCCCACTCCACCCAAGAGTGGGGGATGTCATTAGATGATTTTCCGACCCGTTAACAAAAAAAAGATGTGAAATCATTAAATAACTTTTCCCGCCCAGAGGTCGACCGACGGGGTCTACCTATCTACCCATTGTGGTCTGGTTTCCGCACTTAGTCCTTGGTGGACCACTGTGCGTGAGCCATGGTGGCCTTCACTGCAACCAACCCACCTCAGTCCAGAAGTAGATGAGTTTTTTAGTCTGCTCAGAGCGTCTATGAGTGAATTCGGTGCTCGCAAGAGTTTCCTCAGACTCCATGCATCCTCTGCACAGAGGACTATCGCTGATGTTCATTGTGAAGAAGTGTTTGTTCAGTGAGCAGTGTCCGGTGATGGTCCCCACCACCAGACGCAGGCTACCTCTGCCCAAACGCAAAAGGTTGCTGGTTAGGGTTTTATTTAAGTATGGCATGGCTTTTTTAGCCTGCCTGCAGCCCGGTGCAATGGACCACCACCTACCCGCTAGTGCGTTGGTGTGCTCTCATAGCCAAACACGCAGCTGATCACGGGTATTGGCACGATGGGTTCAGGCCTGAAGCCCACCGAGTTAGACCCCCGCCTTACCAGCTCATCAGCTTCGTCGTTGCCCAGTGAGCCGCTATGTCCTTTTATCCACTGCAGTGTCACAGTGTTATAGTTTGGCACTGTAACGCGTTAGTGCAAGGTGGCATTCTTGTATGAGTTTCGAGGTTGTTGAGGTTTTTTCTAGTGATTGCAGTACTGAGGCACTGTCGAAGATTATGCGGATATGAGTAACCGTAACTGTTTTGGCTTCTATGGCGTTGACTAGGCCGACGGGGTATCAGATTTTTACTTTATTATTGATAAGCTCGCGTTTGACCACTGTCTAACCTGATGATAAGCGATGATGTGACCGACGATGGAGCACGCTTGCCTATTCACTCACTCTTTTATGACTTCCTTCAATTGCCATTAATTTGCATTCTAGGGCGTAGCCTTGGAGGTGAAACAACACCACACGTACCTTGCCAGAGCTACACCCTGGAGGTATAACACTGTAAGTCCTTGCTCAATAGATTGAGGCATAATGCGGTATTGTAGCCTGGCAAGGCACGTATGGTGTTGTAACTGTTTCGAACAATTTCCTAGTGAATGATGTCCCAATTTCAAGAGTTGGATAACATTACGTATTTACCGAATAGTAGGCAACTCTATTGACAATAACAGGGCTCAAATCTTAACTAAGCGCTGTTACTATGTACTGTGAAATTCCCAATGGGAGACCCTACATGAACAATCTCGCAACTCCTGTTTTGTTAGAGTTAAATTGCTTATTAGTACTGGGCTTGATTGCAATCAGTTATTAAGAAATGTGTTTTGAATATGAAAGACCAGTGGCCCAGCAAGAGCAGAATTTGACCAGTGGTAATGGCCCCGACTTACGAGTTGTAGGTCGTGTGTTCAAGCCCAGTCAAGTGCAACCTTTATGTAATTTATTTCATCACTACTCTTAAAACGGTGATGGAAAACATCGTGAGGACTGGCATATTCTAGTACAAAAAATTTGCAGATATGTGGCACCCACCAAACCACACTGGGCCCACGTCGTGGATTACGGCCTTTTCTCTCTCCTGAGGAAGCCTGAGGGCCTCCTGGCTTTAGTCCCAACAGTGGGAACATTAAGAGGCTGATTATGCTATGCTATTATGTGTTTTGAATATAAAGGCTGCCTCAATTTCATTGTTTTTGTTGGAGTATATAATGTACCTATAAGAATCCCGAACATTACTTAGTTTTACAAAAAGCACAGCTCAAACCACTTCATCATTGATGTCTGCAGGTGAAGTACAATCCAAAATATACGAGCCACATAATATAAGCTTTAAGCTTCGTGGTACATACATAAAAAAAGGGTTATATAGCTCTTGTTAACAACCTTTCTGGACAATGACCCATTGTGTTTTTAAACCCACATTCCTAAATATGGCTTCAACATTACGCCCCTAACATTTTGGGTCAGCAGTAAAAAGGTACGATATATACTACCTATAATAATTTAACTATCCGTCTTTACACCCCGGATATCGTCGTAAACCGAGACAAAATGCCGCCCAGGCCGCGCTTGCTATTCACAGCCCGCAAATCCGTTGAATCTCGCCAATCCCTCATTAATATACGATTCTTTTCTTTTCAGGCGGGAAAAATCTAATAAGAGGACAATGGCCGGCTCCCGTGAGAGATTGCTTTATGAAAGGAGGCCTGATTACGAATATGAATACGAATTCAGACGCCGATATGAACCGTACGACAGGGAGACCCACAGGGATACCAATCGATACCGGCAGGAAAGGAGACGTGATCTACACGACCGACCTCGGCGCAAGAATGGCTATGTGTATGAAGATATATACTCCGATTTCGACGAAGCACAAGGTCGATTATCTCTGTTCAGGCCTATTAGACCCGAGTACTTGAACCTCCCGACGACTTACGACATTAAATATAACTCGCTGCCGAGGAATTATTATAACTATGAAGACAGAAATAATCGAAGGTACAAGAAGGATCATTACGACTTTAGAATTGAAAACGAGAGGCGAACGCGGGAATCTTATGAATCTTATAGGAAAGCTGTCGAATCTAGACCAAAAGAAACGAATTCTATTCCAAAGAATCCAACAAAACCTACAATTATTTTAACTAATAATTCAACAAAAAATATTTTGAATGCTCCAACGAATTCTAGTTTGAAACAACCAAAAAACGTTGCTGTTTGTAAACCGCATCGAATATCAGACAAGACTGCACGCTATTGGACGACGGACCCGCCCGAGCGGGGCCGAAACCGTCCGAAGAAATCCGAAGAGCCAAAAAAGAACGTTAAATTTTCCGAAGTGTCAGGTTGTAATCGAAAGATGGTGGTTGACGATCCAATTTGTGGGAGGAAATTGGTTCCAGTGAGAGAATTGGAGGTATCGTTAGACCAGATGATACAAAACGGTTATTTTGAAAAGCATAACATTCCGATATCGAGGCCTGTTGGCGGGGCGGTGAAGGAAGAGATAAAGGGTGCGGCGGGCAGTGGTTTGCCAAACGGGAAATGCTTATCGGGCGCCGGCGGGAAGGAACACCAACCGAACAGGAAAACAAGACATCTACCGCAGGTGAGAAGTAGGCCTTTTTTTTAAGAACTGTTCAATATTATTGCATAATTGGTTGTTGTGCAAATGGTTTTAATACATCGCACCTTCAGAATTGTAGAGACCCAATACAAAAAGTTTACTTTAAAGATTCGTAAGTCAAATTTTAAAGCAAAATTTATGACAATTTGGATATTGCATAAAAATAAAAAGTTTTTGAAGCTTATTAGAGATAGTTTTGATAATAATTGTAATAATAGATCAAGCAAAACTCATATAGTGTTAGTAACAATAATATTTAACTTAGTGTTAGTAAATAAAATTAGACAACATGTAAATTACACAAAGACATTAAAAATATGTGTGAACGTGAATACGAATTCGATCCATGCGAATTCGAAAAAAGTGAACCATGTATGGACAATCCACTCTGTCAGCTATCATCCTCAGAATCCTGTTGGGGCTAGCCATGACTCGTGCTACCAATAATACCGCGAGCTTGCTTGCTTGTTTTATTAGAAATCGATAGGCATGTTCGTTAAATAGATAGATATATTCTTTATTGTACACCAAAAATAAATATTATATTAGGAACTTAAAATTAATAGGGTGTCACAATGGGCGGTTTTATCGCACAGACAACCTTTGGATGGATTTGACAGAGAAGGAGAAAAAAGTTTAAGTTTCAAGGCATCCTATGACAAAGTCTAGATATTGAAAATATTGGATTATTTTTCTATAATTTAAAGGTGCGATTAATGTTTTTGTGAATATTTAATGTGATGTGGCTGAATTACAGGACTTACGATATGTTTTTAAAGTCTTTAAAGAATCTTTCTACAACCGTTAAATGAAAACTCAAATGTAACTTTTCTTTTAGAAATATTAACATATCACTGGCCACTTTTTGTTAAAATATTCATGGAAATTTTTATTGTTTTTCTTCTATAGGTTTTGGTTTTAAAACAGGTCGTCGTTTTGTATTTATTGTATTTAAAATTTTTATACTTGATCTAGATTATTATTCGTCTATCTGTAATTATAATATAGTCAGAAACGTCAACATCTTCAGCAAAATATCAAAACTTTACGCAGATTTTCTTCTGTGAAACTATCCGATTGATCACAGATGAGACATACAGCTCTAGCATATCTTTGTATAATCGGTTCTTATTTATTCTTAACAAAATTTTTACTCCCTCCAAACTGTGAGAAAATGTATTTGTTAAAATTGTATAAATTTTTTCTACATCTCAAAATTTTGCAATTTTAATCCGGATTATCTCCTTAACACAAAAAACCACAAAATTCTTCTAACACTCGGCATTTCCATCTCTGTGTTTGACATTTAAAGTGTCAAAATAAAGTCTTTTGTTCTCGAAGCTCCGCTCCGGGCGTCCGGAGATGCACAGAAACAATGGCCTTATAACTACCGGGATTAAGGGCTATTGTGCTGTATCCTTCTTTTGAATAACGTTGCTTTAAGGATTGAGGTGGGTGATTAGGGATGAGTGATTAATTAAGAGGTTTTGTACGTAAGTGTAAGATTTTAGAGATTTTAGTCCGTTCCCGTTGTAACTGAAATAATGCCGATTGGTGGTAAAGTTAGTCTATTAGTAGCAAGAAGAATAAAAATGTTACCTTCTATTAGAGTAATGTGATTTTATAGTATAGGACTGTCAAGTTTGGTAGTATGTACGAGTATAATATATCGTGGCCAGATCATAGAAATTGATCACTTCATGATATGGCCAAATAAAACTGGCCAGATCATTTAAACGTTAACATTTGATGATATGTCAATCCTCGTTTGGCCATATCATTGATGTAGGATTTCTATGATAATAACAGGTCTGAAGAAAGTAGGCCAAACGAGGATTGAAATATCATCAAACTTTAACGTTAAAATGATCTGGTCAGTTTTAGTTGGCCATATTATGAAGTGATCAACTACGAAAGCCCGCATCGCACAATTAGAGTTCTGCGCGCGATTTGAACATATACAACCGCCCGAAATCATCTATCGGACAGTTGCCCAAAACAGACATAACACCCGTCTGGTCTCAGGATCCATCCTTGTCAACGGAGGTTTGGGAGACTACACTCTGTTCCTCATAACCTCTAAACAGTAAAGGAAAACATCGTGAGGAAACCGGTGAGTCCTAGAACACATCAATCTGCACTAGGCCCGCGTGGTAGATTCCTAGAGAGGAGGCCTGAGTCCCAGCAAGGGGAATATTATAAGGCTGATTATGCTTTATGTTTATTTATCTGTTTCTGTACAGTATTTTGAGTATAATAAATAATAATAATATTCCACAACTATCACACAACACCGTCTAGTCCCATGCTAAGCAGAGCTTGTGATATGAGTACTAGACAACTGGTAAACATATTATAGATAAATTACACCCAGACACAGAACAAATAATCTTGCTCATCACACAAATATGTGTCCTGGGTGGGAATGGAAACCACGACTTCCGGCATAGCAGTCAGAGCCACTAGCCACTAGACCAACAGGCAAGTATTTTGGGTAACATCGTACGAATAACATTATTACAATGTCGTTTGGTGTAGATAACTCCGTCAACTAGTGAAAATCAATAGTTACGTGGCGCATCGTTTCTTTGTGTTGTGAGACAGTCGTTAGTGAGGATGGGCTTCAAAATAAAGCCTTGTGGTGTTAAAATATTGATCGGCTCTATTCCAAAGTAAGACATTTAAACGAAACGAAACCGAAACGAAAACGAAATAATAATAATAATATTCCACAACTATCACACAACGCCGTCTAGTCCCAAGCTAAGCAGAGCTTGTGTTATGGGTACTAGACAACTGATAAACATACTTATATATTTCTAAATACATACATATATAGATAAATTACACCCAGACACAGAACAAATGATCGTGCTCATCACACAAACATTTGTCCTGGGTGGGAATCGAACCCACGACCTCCGGCATAGCAGTCAGGGCCACAAAACAACAACAACAACACAAAACAACAACTTCATAAATCAAAAAAATCTAACCTTGACAAAATATTCATCATCATCATTTCAGACGAAAGACGTCCACTGTTGGACATAGGCCTCCCCCAAGTGCGTCTCGCATACATCGGAATCCCGCAACCCTTACCAGGTCATCGGCCCACCTTGTAGGAGGCCTTCCAACGCTACGTCTTCCAGTACGTGGTCGCCATTCCAGAACCTTTCGGCCCCAACGGCCATCCGTTCTGCGAGTAATGTGCCCTGCCCATTGCCACTTAAGTTTGGTGACAAAATATTGCTATAAAATTTCTTTTTTGTTAATATTTTTGCTTGGATACTAAGTCCTTTAAGCCGTGTCTTCGTATGAATAGTTAATTTGTTTACCATTAGAATATGGATGTACATATTCTAATGTTTTTGAATTACCTAAAGAGAGGCTATGGTAGAGCGTACGAATGTCTCACTTCAGGCAGTCTCCAAGTGGGGTGAAGTCAATCTGGTGGGATTCAACGCCGCCAAAACACAAGCGTGTCTATTCACCGCTAAAAGGAGCCCGTTCACCTTGGCTCCTGTTTTTCGGAATGTATCCCTGGAGTACACTGACTGCCTTCAGCTCTTGGGAGTTGAAATTTCCTCAGACCTTAACTTTGGGCGGTTCATTTAGTCCAAAGCCAAGGTAGCTGCTAGGAAACTCGGCGTACTTGCAAAGGTCCGGCGGTACTTCACACCAGGACAGCTTCTAATGTTATACAAAGCACAGGTCCGTTCGTGTGTGGAGTACTGCAGCCACATATGGGCTGGTGCTGCAAAATGCCACCTGGCAGCTTTGGACTCGGTGGAAAGGCGTGCAAAGAGGCTAATTGGTGATCCAGATCTGGTTAATTCCAATCTACAAAGTCTTGAGCACAGGCGGTAGCCAGCCTTTCGGTGTTTTACAGGATGCATTTTGGAGAGTGTGCGCAGGAATTGCATGACTTGATTCCACCATCTCATTTCTACCATCGGACAAGCCGACGAACGGCGAGTATCCACCCTTACGTTGTTGAAACCTCTACGGTCCGGACCAAGCGTTTCGCCTCGTCGTTTATACCGCGTACATCGAGGGACTGGAATAATTTGCCTGCTGCAGTTTTCCCGTCCGATTATAATTTAGGTATCTTCAAGGCTAGAGTGAATAGGCTCTTAATAAATTAGTGCGCCTCACCATCTACGATTGCATTACTAGGTACTTACCATCAGGTGGGATCGCAGTCAAGCACTAGTTTATATCAATTAAAAAAAAAAAAACCTACTTGACAGCAAACGAATCGAAGTCAATCTTCTCGACAAAATTCGCTGAGGTAAGTAATCAAAACTACAATTAAATTCTCAGCTCCATTTTATCGAGATCGCGCTTGTCTTAATGATTCCACACATTTTCCAGTTGCGCCGACACTTAAGATACAAAACTATACCAATTTTATATCACAATATCTACAAGGAATCAATTTGCGAATAATTAAAACGGGCAATCAACCCGAAGAAATCTCACCAAAAACTATTTTTCTATTAAAGTACACTTTTTTTACGGTGGTAAAATCATCTTATGACATCCCACGCTCTTGGGTGGAGCGCGAGATAGTGTCAGACTTTTACTGACTTAAAACCTACTCCTGTTCCTTCGTTGCCTTTCGTGCCAGGGCCGAGTCTTCCTTTCAGAATCAGACCCTTGGCCCCAGTAGGCTTCGACCCTGTACAGTTGCTGTCATCTCCTTGAGGCACGCGTGGAACAGTACGCGCCGTCGACGACTTGGGCTCATCAAAGTTCCTACACTTAGACCATAGACGAAAAAAATTATTAAATTATGCAATTGTATTTAGTTATTTTAATTGCAAATAATAAATATATTTCAACAATTAGTCAGCACTTTCGGAATAGTTCCATTTCCTTGCTAGCCGATCAACGTCTTACTGCCGACGTCGTCGGCTGGCACTGAAAATCAGCGCTGTGGCTCTGTCTTTTACACGAGCCCCAGCATTTTGCTGAGCGCTGGCCGTTTTGCGTGGATGTGACGCATATGTTCCCAATATATTATAGTTGTTGTTATTGTCAGTTTTTATTTTGTATGGTATGCGCCATGTTTGACGCAAATGTTCTTTCTTTCTGATTTTTCTGAGTAAAATTCAGTAGCTGTTTTAATTATTCGTAAATTAATACCTAATGGATATTGTGATGTAAAAATTGGTTCACCTTTGCACAGAAAACAACATACATAGGTAACGACAAAATTTATTAGAGCTAAAAATGAAAACATGATCACAATGATAAGTAATATCCTATAAAAATAACCATCAACCCCAACCCCAACCTAACCATCAACGATTGCATCACTACTTACCATCAAGTGGGATCGCAGTCAAGCACTAGTTTCTAATATTAAAATAATAATAATAATAATGTAATAATAATAATAAGTGCCGTACTATATTATAGGTTCGAGCCCGATCCAGTTCTTGATAATGGTCATATCACTTTGTACTGGGATCGGTCCATCATCCCTGACAGGACTATTATTGTAGCCAATAAGCCTGTTATAGTGGTGGTGGAACGAAGCGAGAGGCGTGCAATGATTGTTGACATATCCGTTCCGCATGACGAGAAGCTCGTGAAAGCCGAGAAAGATAAACAAATCAAGTATATTGACTTGGCTCGCGAGGTTGTCGACATGTGGGATGTGGACTCGGCGATCATTGTACCGATAGTCGTGTCGGGCACTGGCTTAATAGCCAAGAGCCTCGACCAACACCTTAGGTGGCTCGCGTTAGGCGGCTGGATCAAGGGCTTGATTCAGAAAGCGGTACTCCTGGACACGGCTCGCATTGTTAGGAGGTTCCTTTCTCTGGAGCCCTGACCGCCAGTAGCTTGAACCCTGTTCCCGATACCGGTGGGGTACTATTTTCTATATTTTTAAATGTTTTTTTTTGTATGATTTTGTTTAAAAAAAATATTTAAAAATGTAATTTATATGGTGTTTACAATGAAGATAATAATAATAAAAGCGGTTATTTCGGAACTTGCTATTGCTAGTAACAATTTAAACTTAGAACTAGTATTAGTAACATAAAGGACAAATAGGTACTTACTTATTTTAATCTGGGTGAGGCACACCGAACCTGGAGAATGAGTATTGGACTGCGTGTAGTCGTAAACACTGCCCCAAGATCGTAGAGTCCCACCTGTCAGCCAACACATTTTGCTCATAATGCATGAAAAACCAGCGTACCTATTATATACACGTATTATATATTTGACAGGCCTGTTGGTCTCGTAGTTAGTAACCCTAACTGCTATGCCGGAGTCGTGGGTTCGATTACCACCCAGAACAAATGTTTGTGTGATGAGCACGATCATTTGTTCTGTGTCTGGGTGTAATTTATCTATAATATGTATGTATTTAGAAATATATAAGTATGTTTATCAGTTGTCTAGTACTCATATTACAAACTCTGCTTAGTTTGGGACTAGATGGCGTTATGTGAAAGTTGTGGAATATCATATTACATTTATTTTCTATATACACATATTATTTACATTTTTAAATATTTCTTAAAAACAAACATAATAAAAAAGAGAGAAGAGTTTTTTGACGCCATACTTTAGTTTTAGTTAGTTGTAATTAGATTAGGGTTTTTATTATTATTTATTTTATTTTATTGTAATTATAGTTAGTATTATTAAATAAATAGTGCCGTGGTCATTGTTTATTGATAATAAAAAAACATTTAAAAAACATTTTCTGGATCAAGCCCAATCCAGCTGCCCAACGAGAGCTTCCTCAGATGTTGTTCGAGGCTCTTAGCTATTAAGCCATTCGCCGTTACGACTATCGGCACAATGATTGCTCTATCCACTTCCCACATGTCGACAACCTCGCGAGCTAATTCAAGATATTTAGTTTGTTTATCTTTCTCAGCTTTCACGAGGTTCTCGTCATGATGGACCGCTATATCAACAGTCATTTTGAGACGCTCTAGTCGATCTATCACCACTATGTCAGGCTTATTGGCAACAATAGTCCTGTCAGTGATTAGCATAAGCATAAGCATAAGCATAATCAGCCTTTTAATGTTCCCACTGCTGGGACTCAGGCCTCCTCTCTCTAGGAGAGGGAATGGGCCGTAATCCACCACGCGGGCCCAGTGCGGATTGGTGAATGTCACATGTCTTCGAATTTTTTTTTTTTTGGTTCTAGGACATGCCGGTTTCCTCACGATGTTTTCCTTCACCGTTTTGAGAGCAGTGGTGATGAAATAAATTACACAAAGTAATGCGCCTGGCTGGGTTTGAACCCGCGACCTACAACTCGTAAGTCGGGGCCGTTACTACTCGGCCACCACTGCTCTACTCGGCCACCACTGCTCTACTCGGCCACCACTGCTCTATTAGTGCTAGTAGCTCTGTCAGTGATTATATTATTATTATTATATACCCAGCAGTGGACATCTTTCAGCTGAAATCTATATATATAAAAATGAAACCCGTTTTCCTTGGTCTCGGCATCACGCGTGAATGGCTGGACCGATTTCACTAATTCTTTTTTTGTTGTATTTGTTATTATTAGGAGAAGGTTCTTACGAAAAAAAATATTAAGAAAATCTCTCAGAAATATTGAAAAATATACATTTAATTTTGCATATTTAAAAAAACGCGCGTAACGAATGTCAATGTCATTTCACAGCCATAGACTATATTGAAAGAGCATTGTTTGTTCGGAAACATGGTTACCTACTTAATTAAATTCTGTACAAAATAAAGTAGTGCATCATTGCTACGCTAAGGCGGTACGAAGTTCGCCGGGTCAGCTAGTAATGATATATAATAACAGAGGTAAGCTACGTACAATAAGCAACATAATTATCGCATCTATCGTCACTCATCGTAATCTAAACCGGGGTATACATAACACATCATCGTACAATCAAACAAACCCTTCACTATCGGCACCATGATTAAATCTGCCGAACGCATAGTGAAACACATTAAACCCCAATAACTCACTAACAGAATAAAGGTGCGTTTACATCGGGCAAAAAAAAGCTCAATATAATATGTAGGTATCTTATTTTTTTTTTTTTTTTTTTGTAGTTAATTATCTATTAACTTTTTAGTTTATATATACATCTTAACTATTAAATATTATAACTTAATAAGTATATAAACAAACTGAAAAAAATAATATGTACAAACGGGTAGAAATAAAACTCATAGGGCATCAAAAAATTCGTCCACATCGATGTCAATGGGGAAAGTGCCCAGAACGCTGGCAGCATTGCCACGCTGGATGGCAATGCTGATTCGTTGACCGAAGAAAAGCCCAGCCCTCTGGTCACGCGAAGAGTCGACCAGCTGTTTGCTGATATCCCGAACATATTTTATTTAGATAACCAACAGCGATACACAAAATATGTTACAGAATAAGTGCTCATAGTAAACTATGGCTAACAACAGGTTTCTCTTCCTAACGGAGATTAATTGTCAGTCATTTGCCTTCTTTTACAGTTTTAACAATTAGTCTTTTGAAAGTTGGCTTATATATATATATCTACTTGAAAGAAATCTGTTTTATAAATTCGAGCAATGCGAGTCATTACACAATTTTTAGCGAAATGTAGAGATATATGTTTATCAGTTGTCTAGTACTCTTAGCACAAGCTCTGCTTAGTTTGGGACTAGATGGCGTTGTGTGATGGTTGTGGAATATTATTTAAAAAAAAAAAAAAAAATCACACAGTCACAAAATACTTTTTAAAATTTTGTAGGTACACAATTATCATGCGCTATCGAATTAGGACATGCTTAATCGTAAATATTTTGACTTTTAAAGAAAATAAAGTAAAAAAAATGGTGGTATTTGTTACAATACAAGGCACATAAACACAACAAGTTACAAAGTTTAAACAAAAAAATAATTAAAATAATAAAAACTATCACCACCGTGATCACAGTTGGCCACGCAAAATTCAAAAACAGTCTTACAGTCTTAGAAAACCAATGGCAACTGAAAACCATAGGTCTGGTTTTAGTCAGTAAAAGTCTGACACGCTCCGACCTAGAGTGAGATAAATAATTGGTTGATTTCCCACCACAAAAAAAAAAAAAAAACTGATCGCAGCAACAAGATGTGGCAATATGCATGAAAAAATAAATATGTGTTAGCTAATCAATTTATCTATCTACTAGCTTTTCGCTTTGCCTGCGGTTTCGCCCACGCACATAAAATATAGCCTATGTCACTCAGGAATAAAGCAGCTTTCTATTGGTGAAAAAATTATAACAATCGGACCAGTACTTTCAGAGATTACCTCCTACCAACAAAAAAATAACAAATTTTACCTTTTTATAATATTATTATTATTATATAGTCTAAATGTAAATATGTGAAAATAAAATTAAAGATCGAAAAGCAAATGAGCTACAACAATTTTTATCAAACCTATTTGTCTGTATCTGAGTCCTTGTTTTTCACCTTTGAAGCTTTTATAACTTCGTTATTTAAGAAGATATTTTTATTACACTGTCACATTATAATCCAAGTTGAGTTACCCAGGAACTTTGCATGTTTTAAAATAAAAATTAAGACATTGAGTGATATTGTAGAGTATTTTTTATGATTGAATCATTTATTTAAGAGATTACCCCTTTACATCATAAATTGCTTTGGCAGCTTTTTGACACAAGATTTTTTTTTCTGATTGCCAAGAACATTGTCAGTGTAACCGTAGCCTAAGGGTCGTGGCACATTATTCAGGCCCAGGGGCCAGGAACCCTGCAGCCCGGGAGCCCGAGGGCCCATTAGGCGCACAGATTGGTGTAATATCCCCCAATTATTTGCAACTAACATACATATCGAGTATTACAACAGTGTTAGATGAATTAGTAATTGATTTTAGATGAGATACATAGAAAAAATGGTGTTTCAGACTTCAGAGAGTTATTAAATAAATCATTAATTGTCCTTGCTTTTTTTGACAAGTTATTTGCCTGTTTAGATTCCTATAGTTATAGATGACGATCTTCCATACTTCCATTCTCTATTTAACCTTTTGAGTGCGTAATTAGAGACACAATAGAAAGACAATGGCGCGTGAACGCCGGCGTTAATGCGGGGATCAACAGCTTAACGGCTTTTTAAGGTGGGAAATCATTAAAAAACTACTCACGCTCTGGGTGGAGCGAAAATGGAATGTCAGACTTACACAGACTGAAACCCACCCATGTTCTTTTAATTGCCCTTTATGCTCTAGAGCTGCGGTAACTCTTTCGAACTAACCCGCAGCCCTCACAGGTATCGTCCCTAGGAGTGCCATCAATCCTCTTTTTAACCCCTTTAGGAGGTTAATTTCCAAGTTCAACTTCGCTGTACGCTGTACATAGTTTTGTTATTTATAACCCTGTCGTTTAGTCTCTGTGTATTCTGAATCAATTTTAGAATTGTATACCTACAGAGGCTAAGGGGGTTTCTCGAAAATCCGATCCATTTTATTCTAATACTAGCTTTTACCCGCGACTTTGCCCGCATACATAAAATATAGCCTATGCTACTCAAGAATAAAGTAGCTTTCTATCAGTGAAAATTTTAGCAATCGGACCAGTACTTTCAGAGATTACCACCTACAAACAAAAAAACAAACGTCTACTCTATATTATATTATACATATACGAGTATAGTGTAGACTGTGAGTGTGCACTGGAATTGCACAATCTAATTCCGCCGAAAGCAGTAATCTCAGGAACTTCTGGTTCGAATTGAAATATTCTTTTAGTGCTGGATAGTCCATTATGGAAGACTACAAGCTATATAACATCACGCTTTGGAGCGGAGCAGAGGGGGACACCTAGTAGTAAATATTACCTGAAGTACATTGAGCTGAATAAAAGCGCTAAAACAAAGTATCTCAAAAGTTGTATCTAGTTCTTTAATAAAACTTCTATTGTGCTTATAGTCACGTTTAAGGCATATTAGTTTCTTCCACAATTTCTTGTTTACATGTTCAATGTAATATCGCCCCTTCCGAAGCGGCCTTTGTGCGCAGTGTACAACAACCTTAATCTCAACTCTATAATGTTGATATACCGGAGTAAATGACTTGTAATTAATAATCTGTCGAAGGCAGATATTTGATCATAAGTTCACAAGGCTCTAATGAAGTGTAATCCAAATTGTACTCTTAAGCGGAATGTGGTTTTCGAATTTCAGTTAGCGGCTTTCAAAGGGTGAAATGTTTGAAGTTAAATGCTTGATAAATAGAATTTAAATTCATATTATGATCTTAATTTTGGATAATTGTTTGCTTTAAACAATTCGATTTTGATTACAGTTGCTTGCAAAATTAATTATTCAAAGGCTTAAAAGCAAAGCAAAGTTAACGATTAACCTGTTTCAATGAAACGCCCGGATGTCACAGTTGCGTGGACCACCCAGTGGACCATACGGTGGGGCTATGCTCCTCCTCCTCGTGGAGGCGATCGGCGGCAGCTACCCCTCGTGCCTGGCCCTGGTTCATGAGCGAAAGGGAATGGGATGCCGGCGCATCCTTCTACGAATCAGTAATGCTAGCGAAGGAGGCAGCCGCAAGAGTAAGGGACGTACATCTTCATGCCCTGGCCGCTGTGACATGAGACGCACCCCGGGTGCGTCGGGAATCGCAGAACGATTTCCAGCCGCCATAGGCACGTCCTATAAGGAACGAACCCGAATCTTCCACGGCGCGGCGCGGAAAGAGATGTCAGCAAAAAACCGTAGAGGCCCAGCAGGGCCAAAGCCTACTGGGGCCGTGGGATGACTTCCGAAAGAGAAACCCGTGGTCCTGGAACCCAAGGTCAAATAAGAAACATAGGTGTGGTGTTAGTCAGTAAAAGTCTGACCCACCCTAGAGGTAGCTCGCCGTCCGACCGTCCGGTAACCGTCCAGACCGAGCCCAAGTCGTCGACGACGCGTACTGTTCCACGCACGCCTCTAGGAGATGTCAGCAACTGTAGGGGCCGAGCAGGGTCGAAGCCTTCTGGGGCCAAGGGTCTGATTCTGAAAGGAAGACTCGGCCCTGGTACGAAAAGCAAAAAAGGAACAGGAGTGGGTTTTTAGTCAGTAAAAGTCTGACACTATCTCCCGCCCCGCCCAAGAGCGAGATTTGTCATTAGATGATTTTCACACCGAAAAAAAAAGAAAACCCACCCTAGAGCGGGCGAAGTTATTGGATGACTTCCCACCCCAAAAAATGCCTATTTCAATGTAACAGTAATAAAATTACCAGAGCTCAATTTTTAAATGTCAAGGTGTATAAGCAAATCGAACGACAAATAATTAACGAGGTTCTCGATTTGTATGGCTTCTACTTAATTCTGTAGGCAGCTCCGTTTTTCAGTCATCGTCAGGGATCAAATTATGTAGAGGATATTTATCTAAAGTTCGAAAAGGTAAGCAACATAGACCTGATGCTTTCCTTGCGTGATCACATCAGACAGGGGCGCCGGCTTTTTAAAGACCTCATGGGTGCTCATAATAATAATAATAATTTTTCCCCATCGCCGTATCTCTACGTTGACGTCGTGGTGGGGCTTGCGTGCTCCAATATACCTTAGGTCTGTATCGGTGAAGTTTGCTTTGCCGTAATATGCCTAGGGTGAGGGGCCAGACTAAGAGAGATACAATCCGCAGTGCAGTTTTGTGGCGAACTGTTGGGCATTAGCGACCCCACGGACCCGATCTCCCGGGAGAATTCTTGTTCTTCATCTCCGGCTTGCCTTTATTGGCCGGCCGAAGTGAACACTGACGAGGAACTGAGCTCCCACCTCTCTCTTGCCTTTATTGGCTGGCTTGAGTGGAGATTCGCAAGAGCAAACGTGCTCGGGAGAAGGATGTATAATCCAGTAAGGTGCTGGTAGGGATCTTGACCGTACTTCCGGGATTGTCCTGATAGCCGTAGTATTCCTCTCCACTCCTCAAGCTCCTCAGAATATGTTGCCCTCTTGTTGCTACGTCACTTCGTGCTAGCGGCTGTTTTTTGGGGGCCCATTTATTGAGTGTGCAAGTCACCCCCTGCCTTTTTTCGATGGATATTAATAACGTTGTTCAGGAAGGGGCCATAGTCTTAACATAGTTCCATGTTACCAGTCCACTTAAGACTCCAAAAACCATAGCCCTATTATATTTGTTCTCCATATGTCGCAATAGTTTTTCAACAACCGGGGGTTGTCCTTGGGTGCACTAGCATAGCGCGTACAGGGATAATCGTCGGTTGGTATCATGTTCCATTATAATTATCTGAAGGGCCTCTGCGAGTTGGCTTCGGCTCCTCGTACGCCTTCCAAAGGTCCAGGACCTCAGGGTCCTGAGATAAATATTGAAAATACATAATAATTTATTTATTTTACAGACAACAAATGATCCACAATGTTAGTAAACAATTACCTTAAACCTACTGTTAGTTTTATATTATAATTATCTACATAAACTATTTAGTTAGCTAGCTCATGCTCATTTGATGAAAAAGTGGCGAAGTGTGAGAAAAGAAATGCACACTGATCGACTGACAAATAAATAAATGTCCTACTAACAAACTGCGTACTTAATTACTAATTATGTTTGATAAAGATATAAAATTAAACCATTATATAAAAATGAAACTAGTTTTTATTATCAAGAAATATTATAATTTATACGTAACCTAAAAGGCGATTACTGATCTGTTTCTTGATGTCTATTCTCAGGGGTGCTCGGCACCCACTGTTTATTTCTCATGGGTGCTTGAGCCCCAGAGCACCCTCGGAGTCGGGGCCCCTGACATCAGAAATGAAAATATCCGCAGGAGAACCAAGTTTACCAACATAGCCCGAAGAATCGCCAAACTTAAGTGGCAGTGGGTAGAACACATTGCTCGCAGAACAGATGGTCGATGGGGACGAAAGGTTCTAGAGTGGCGACCACATACCGGAAGACGCAGCGTTGACCGATGACCTGGTGAGGGTCGCAGAATCGGATGGTTGCGAGACGGTTGTCTTTGTCTTTGAGTGGCAGTGATTCAAACCTCGGCTGCAGGCTGCACGTGCTGTCGAGCCACAGCTGTAAGTGCTGCCGCGACCTGCAGCCGCAGCCGCGTTCGCAATGTTTTCACAGAAATCTATACTACGACATAAAAACCAGACAAGTGCGAGTCGGACTCGCGCACTGAGATTCTGTACAAACTTACCTATGAAAACAGTTAAATTCCCGAATTGAGTTACGCAGTTTTTTCCGAATCGCCTAACGTAACCTTTGTGACGTTACTACAAATTTACAGTTTTCAGATTTTTTACTATACTTGTGCTATGAGACCTTGCTTCATGCCAAATTTCAGGATTCTAGGTCAATGGGAAGTATCCTATGAATTTTGATTCCGATGAGAGTGTCGAAATACACATTTTTTGGGACATAAACGGCCGTATCTTTTTATTTCGTTAACTCAGAAGTTTGATTTTTTCACAGCTTCAAGGGACCGCAGACCTAAGTATATGGTTTTAATTTCAACTCGATACTTTTACCCGTTCCCGAGATAAAGGGTCTTGACACACAGACAGACAGACGGACGGACCACAAAGTGATCCTATAAGGGTTCCGTTTTTTCCTTTTGAGGTACGGAACCCTAAAAACCAGTCGTGCAGCTGCAGCCGTCTTCGTGCAGCTGCAGCCGGCTTCGTGCAGCCGCATGTGCTACTTGCACCAGCAGCCTGTACCCAAGGTTCGAATAGCATCTTAACAATAATAACGAAAAAGAAATCTGAACAAAAATAATAACCACCTGGCAGCTTTGGACTCGGTGGAAGGGCAAAGAGGCTAATTGGTGATCCAGATCTGGTTAATTCCAATCTACAAAGTCTTGAGCACAGGCGTAGGGTAGTCAGCCTTTCGGTGTTTTACAGGATGCATTTTGGAGAGTGTGCGCAGGAATTGCATGACTTGATTCCACCATCTCATTTCTACCATCGGACAAGCCGACGAACGGCGAGTATCCATCCTTACGTTGTTGAAACCTCTACGGTCCGGACCAAGCGTTTTGCCTCGTCGTTTATACCGCGTACATCTAGGGACTGGAATAATTTGCCTGCCGCGGTTTTCCCGTCCGATTATAATTAAGGTCTCTTCAAGGCTAGAGTGAAAAGGCTCGCAATAAAATAGTGCGCCTCACCATCAACGATTGCATTACTACTTACCATCATTTTTTTATACCAATAAAAAAAAATAAAAAATAATAATCCTCATAATATTCCATATTGAACTAAAACTAGGTTGTCCTTACGAAGCCATAGAAGTAAAGAAAATGGATATTCTTAAGCTGACTAGTTACAAGTTATATGTATATCTGAGCTCGGTCGAGCGAGTCGGATCTTGTTATTTACACGGATTGCGGCTTATTAAAATGCGGTGTGGCTCGGATTTGTAGGGAGTTCGTGTGCCATGCTGAATATTTAATGTGTTTACTGTGCTCAGGCCTTTTCTGTGAAAGGTAGGTAGGAACTTCAGTGGGCTTAGCCAAGTTGATGATCTACAATTGTTAATGCTATTAGAAAACTATGTCCGTATGGATTGTGGCCCCGACTGAGAGCAGTGGTGGCCGTGTGGGAACGGCCCGACTTACGAGTTGTAGGTCGCGGGTTCAAACTCAGCCAGGCGCATTACTTTGTGTAATTTATTTCATCACCATTGCTCTCAAAACGGTGAAGGAAAACATCTTGAGGAAACCGGCATGTCCTAGAACCAAAAATTCGAAGACATGTGACATCCACCAACCCGCACTGGGCCCGTGTGGTGGATTACAGCCCTCTCCTAGTGAGGAGGCCTGAGTCCCAACAGTGGGAACATTATAAGGCCGACTATGCTATGCTATATGGATTGTGGAGCCGCTTCATGATTTTAAAAGGAAACTCATCCCTTATTTAGTAGGAAAGCAAATAATTTTGTAGGCCAAATCCTGAAATTTGTAGTAAAACATATCCAAAGATCTAAGTCTAATCAAATGTATGGGAATGACATCATCTCAACGTTAAGTCAGAACGAATGAATAGAAAATTTGTAGCCAAATTCACATCGTACAAAATGATAAATGAAATGTAATTGTTTCTACAATGTTCATCGCTACATCCTGTAGTTTCGTGGTATAAATGGTAACCGAATTACAATTTTCGTAGAACGAGCGACCGACTCAATCGGGACAACATGGCTACCAACTTATCGTTTTCTAAAATCGCTTACGCGCCAAAGCGTTACCGTTTATAGAAAGAGATTCGACACGAAACGGTCGTAACTTGACTAGGCCCGCATTCAATTTCATCATTATGTTCCTTCCAGTTATCTCAAGTTATTTGAAAGTCGGTGCAGCAGAGATAGGTCGAAAGATTTAAGAGTTAGCCAATAAAAGTCTGACACTCCCTCTCATTCTACCCAGAGCGAGAGGAGATATTTAATGATTTCATACAAAAAAAAAGATATGGTCTACCCATGTGACAAATTTCTTCCAAATCTTTTCAGCCGTTTGAGCGTGAAAGACTAACACACAGATAGAGATGCATTTATGTAAGCGTGTGTGATACATACGTTACCGGCCAAACCAGATTTTAGGATAAACTAGTTTCGCCTAGGCCAAGCCAGTTTTAGTCCAAGAGCGAGCGACGCGAGATCGGAATTTTAGGGCACCCTGACACGGACAGGTCAGGTTAGAAGGCTAAGGCGGGTGCGGAGCGAAGCGGAGCTCCCGCTTTAACCTTCGTGGTTATTTTTTTTTTATAACAAACCAGAAATGCGTGTAGGGAGAACTGGCTTGGCCTAGGCGAAACTAGTTTATCCTAAAATCTAGCGAGAATTACACTAGACCGATAATAATTATATACGTGGACTACGCTTGATTTGTACGTAGCGGCGCGTTGCGTGGCGTGGATCTAATGTAGCTCTGCAAGTCTATACTCCATTCACTTCTGCATTAGACAAAAAGGGTTCATAGAAGCAGGTGTGCACACCATTTATTTTTCGAAATAAATTCAAACAATTTTTGTGAGGCACACAATTGTATGTATACATATTTTCTTTTTTGGTTCTCTTTTGTTTGGTTTCGTGTTTACATATATTGTTTGTGTGCCTTGCATTGTGACAAAATAAATTCATTTTCTTTCATTCTTAATTTTAGTAAATAATGGTTTCAATATAAAATTAACATTACCTACTTAGATAAATTTGATTACTTTACGGTAAGTACTAAACTTACTTCGATAGATAAATGAAATGGATTTTTTAAATAAACGTAACTTTATTTCAAACAATTTTAATTTTTTTTAAATGGCGTTTCAACAAGTTTCCTCCTTACAAAACATATGAATTGTACACAAAACAAGGCAACAAGATAATTATTTAACATGACTGTAAATGCAAATAGAAATAACTAATATTATTTATAATAGAATGAAAAACGTTCCCAGTACTGACGCGCTGTTAAATAAGTAAACAATACCAGAAACACCGACTTCCGAAATTAAAGTTATTTTGATCGTTTTTAGTGTTTTGTTTTTTGTAGTGAAGTCGTTTATTTATTTTTTTAATTTAAGTTTTTTTTTAAATTCATTTATTAACAAGACAACATTAATACAATAATTTATTTGTTAAAACAGCGTGCCTGATATAGATCACCGCATCATGACATCACCGTGAGCTCTAACTTACACTCTTTGGCCCTAACAGAATACCAGCGCTGCGTTATTTATCGTTTTAAATATCACAGCTTATGCTGAGTTAGGCGCTTTTCGGCCTTGCACAGATCATACAGTTATTTTTTATATTTAATTCTACTATATTTTAATTCCAATGTATTCTACTGTATTTTAATTTTGCTGTATGTGTGAGGTAGGTACGAATTGAAAAACACATCCCCGGAACTTCTCCCTACGCCCCTGAGACAGCTTTCGATAATACACAGGTATCTACAAAGTTTACCCTAATCATATCAGTATGAATCGTGAAGAATACTAGTTACTACACTACTTCCAAACAGCCTTGTTACAACCACAATATTTCTGCTTCAGCTAATAATATAATCGTGAACAAAATTACGACCCCTACAGGGGGTGACCTATTTAATTCCTACCAAGGGCCCGGAGCCCACAAGCTTTTATTACGATGTAAGCCGACAGAGTCCCTTATTGAAAGTAAGCCTCAACAATGGGAAGATTCAACCATGAGCATAACGCTTTGATGGCAATTTGGTAGTCGTTGAACACAGGATATTTTTGTATGGAGATTGGCTTGGAAATGGGCAAATATTATTAAGAGAAAGTTATTTTTGTATGAACAATTAAACTAAAAAAATTGAATTATTTTTTCATGAAATTGCGATTCAATATGACTGGCCAGGGGCCCAAGTCTGCTATTTTTATAAATTCGTCATTCCAACACGATCCCATTGTCAATTTGCTAAAAGTTTGTAATCTGCTAATTCATTATGATCTATCATTGATCGGTCAATGGTCTAGTAATAGATTTGTGGTAGAATGACAATATGCACAATAACGTTCTAATGGTAGGTCACTGATCAAAGGAACTGTCAAAATAAAAGCAGATTACTGCATACGTCAGACATTAATTTGTCAATATGTACGAGATTACCATTATATGCCACTTCTTTCAATGGAGTGTTAGTGGTTGACCATTAGAAAGTCATAATGACGCCATTATATTAGTAGATTACCAAACTTGTCAAAATCAACAATTATGAAATCAATGATAGACAATTCTGACACTATTGTAATAGCAGACTTGAGGCCCTGTTGGTCTAGTGGTTAGTGGCCCTGACTACTATGCCGGAGGTCGTGGGTCCGATTCCCGCCCAGGACAAATGAGTGATGAGTGCGATCATTTGTTCTGTGTCTGGGTGTAATTTATCTATAATATGTATGTATGTAGAAATATGTAAGTTTTATCAGTTGTCTAGTACTCATAACACAAGCTCTGTTTAGCTTGGGACTAGACGGCGTTGTGTGATAGTTGTGAAAAAAAATCAAAATCGGTCCACAATTGACCGAGAAATCGGTGAACATAAATAAAAAATTGTGATTATGCTCTTAATAAACTAGTGCGCCTCACCATCAACGATTGCATCACTACTTACCCTCAGGTGGGGTTCGCAGTCAACCACTAGTTTATAGCAATTAAAAATAATATAATACATTCAGCCGAACATAGAACCTCCTTCTTTTTGAAGTCGGTTAAAAAACCAATACCATTAACGCCTTTAAAATAACGTAAAATGCCTCGTATGTTTATCGATCCTTTACATAGCTCGGGAGTTATTTACATTTCATTTTATGCCGCCATTGTCTCACTCTGTGATCGATTCACTTTCCTTCGGTCAATTTTGGACACCCGGAGTCTATTGTTCGTATTGAAGCCGATTTTGATGGACAGTGTTGGTGAATGGAGTTTTTATTGCCAGTATTACACTTTGGGTTAGATTGATGTTATTTTTTTTAGAGATTTAGTTTTTAATTTTTTTTTTTTAATTTTAGATTGAAAAGAAAAACAGTTTATTTACGTCAAATATGGCGCACACCTTTAAATAAACAAATAACAATAACGACATGTATAAATGGTAGGTTATGCCGTTGCGTCACATCCGCGTAAAACGGCCAGCGCTCAGCAAAAATGCTGGGGCTCGTATAAAATAGAGCCTCAGCGCTGACTATCAGCACCAGCCGTCGTCGACGGAGAGACGTTGATCGGCCAGCAAGTATTATACATACATAACACAATATTATACTTATAATTACTGAACAAACAACGGCGGCGGCGGTTGTTTTTACTGACATTTATTAAGAAGAAATACATTAAACACTTATCTAAATATTAACTTACTACATTATAGTAAACCACTATCCCCTACGTACTATCTTTTCCTTTTTATTTTATTTTATTTCTTTTCTTTTTTATTCTTTTCTTTTCTTTTTAGGGTTCCGTACCCAAAGAGTAAAACAGGACTCCATTTCTAAGACTCCGCTGTCCGTCCCTCTGTCTGTCTGTCAGCCTGGTGACAGATGGATCAGGCTGTATCTCATGAACCGAGATAGTTAGACAGTTGAAATTTTCACAGATGATGTATTTTTGTTGCAGCTATAACAACAAATAAATATTTAAGGGGGTTCCCATACAACAGACATGAGTTTTTAGCCGTTTTTTATAAAAAAAAAAAAATTATATGATTTTGTTTAAAAAAATATACCTATTTAAAAATGTAATTTATATGTATATTAAATGAATAAATAAAATAATAATAATATGCCACAACTATCACACAACGCTGTCTAGTCTCAAGCTAAGCAAGCTTGTGTTATGATTACTAGACAACTGACATACATACTTATATATTTCTAAATAATTTATATATAACTTATAATCAGCCTTTTAGTGTTCCCACTGCTGGGACTCAGGTCTCCACTCTCTAGGAGAGGGAATGGGCCGTAACCCACCACGCGGGCCCAGTGCGGATTGGTGAATGTCACATGTCTTTGAATTTTTGGTTCTAGGTCATGCCGGTTTCCTCACGATGTTTTCCTTCACCGTTTTGAGAGCAGTGTTAATGAAATAAATTACACAAAGTAATGCGCCTGGCTGGGTTTGAATCCGCGACCTACAATTCATAAGTCGGGGCCGTTACCACTCGGCCACCACTGCTCTCTCGGCCATCACTACTCGGCCACCACTGCTCTATTTCTAAATACATACATATTATAGATAAATTACACTCAGACACTAGACCAATCGGTCAGTTAAAAGGTCAAAATCAGTCAGTTGTCAAAGGTGCGGAACCCTTCGTGCGCGAGTCCGACTAGCACTTCGCTGTTTTTTTTTTTCTTTTCTTTTCTTTCTCTAGTAAATTAAGGTACAATCATAATTCAAGCACCGAATGACCAGCAAGCGAAATTTATCAAGAATATATCAAAACAGGTATTTTTTCATCTTTAAATAATTCTGTCATTTTAGGATACAAAATTGCCTATATAAAATCGATTCAGTAGCCGATTTTGAACATACTATTTTCAGGATGTGCATTTATTATGTTATATGAGGCACACATGGCCTGACAGGAAAACTGGTTTTTCTTTGTTTGATCTTTTGAACAAACATGTTTTCTTTCTTTCTTTAGAACGGTCATCCGTTTAAAAGATGACCCCTGCAACCTTAGCGTGAGGTTATCTCACCGAAATGTAAATACGAGTTCCTTAAATACAGCCAGATGTTTGTCCACCTACCTTCATGCCATGCACCATCATAATCCCTTCAACTAACTCAAAGCCTGATTCCCAAAAACTTGGTACTTAACGTATTCGAGCTCATTAGGAAGGACTAACGACCCTCGGATTATTGCCTCTCTCGTAAAACTTCGGAGCGACCGAAACTCCGGGCGGACGGAATTTCGCCTCCCCCTTTCCGACGTGAAAATTTTTTGATTGCATACACGGCCGGAGTTCGGGCTTTTGGATCGATGCATGAAGCTTTTCGCCGTGGCCGTTTGGTAAAGGTTACCTGCGGGGTCGGTAAATAACGGTCGCAGATTTTTTGGGGCGGTTGACCTTGTTTTTTGTTTTTGATCTTTTGTTGATACGTTTTTTGATATCAAACGGGTTTGCGTATAAACGCGATTGAAGTATTAGGTGAGGCAAACGTCTGCTGATGCAAAATACAGCCAGTTTAAAAAAAAATATAGAATATTTCGACGCCTTAGTGTATTTAATACTAAGTGACATATGGCTCTGAAACGTGGTCGCTCACAATGAGCTTCATCAAAAGTCACCCAAAGGGCAATGGAAAGGGCTGTGCTCGGAGTTTCCTTTCTTGATCGAATCAGGAATGAAGATATCCTTACTAATAGAACCCAGCAAACAATAAATAATACATTAACTATATAAACATAAAGACAATCTCTTTTGGCGTCTTGTTGGTACAACCCCGTCGAGTATTAGTTATGCAGAGTACGTTTTTAAGTAAGATAATGTAGGATGAACAGAACAGTTACTAGTAAGCGGACCAAGATTAGTTTTCTCTGTTTTATTTATCCATTATTAAAGTGATAATTCAGGTTTATCACGGGCCTATTTAGCCTTTACCAGCATGAACAGTCCTTAACTTTACTTAATACGAGCTGACCCGGCAAACGTTGTTCAGCCAAAAACAGGGCAAGTGCGAGTCGGACTCGCGCACTTAGGGTTCCGTACAAACTTACCTATGAATACAGTTCAATTCCTAAATTGAGTTATGAAGAATTTTCGGAATCGCAAAAAAGTTTTTTTTTTGTGCCGTAACTACAAATTTACAGTTTTTAGATTTTTTGCTATACTTGTGCTATGAGACCTTGTTTCATGCCAAATTTCAGGATTCTAGGTCAACCTGATTCTATGAATTTTGATTCCCTTGAGAGTGTCGAAATATAAGTTTTTTGCGACATAAACGGCCATATCTTTGTTTTTCTTTAACTCAGAAGTTTGAATTTTTCCCAACATCAAGGGGCCGCTCACTTAAGTATACGGTTTTAATTTTAACTTGATACCTTTACGTGTTCCCGAGATAAAGGGTCTTGACAGACAGACAGCCGACAGACAGACCGACAGACAGACCGACAGACAGACCGACAGACGGACAACAAAGTGATCCTATAAGGGTTCCGATTTTTCCTTTAGAGGTACGGAAGCCTAAAAATAAATAAAAAATATTAGATAAAACAAAGTCTCCCACCGCGTCTGTTTGTCTGTATGTTTGCGATTAGGTAACTCAATAACTACTGGAAAAAAATCATACGGTTTTTAACAATAGACAGAGTGTTTCATGAGAAAGATTTATGTGTATAACAAGTGCATATTAAAATAGAGAAGTGTCGTGAATTTCAAAGATTTATAACACCGTGAAAAACTGGGGTAGGTCGTTATCACGTCGATTTTTGATCACGTCGGGGTCACCAGTTTAGAGTTGGTCTCTAATTTAGGGTTGATAGTTCAGAGTTTATGTGTTGTGTGTATGCCACGTGTGTCAATGTAGTCTATTCAGAAAGGGTGTTCAATTTGGAGATTTAAGGAAACACTGAAATAACTTTCACTCGATACTATATTACGACGCAGATATATGTATGTTTACAATGTTACTGAAATATGGTCTGAACTCTACGACGGAGGAAGGACAACTGTGTGCTGACGACTATTAAATGTCATACGTCATCATCATCATTACAGCCGAAAGACGTCCACTGTTGGACATAGGCCTCCCCCAAGCGTCGCCACAATGACCGATCCGGTGCGTCTCGCATTCACCGCACTCCCGCATCTCTCACCAGGTCGTCGGTCCACCTTGTACGAGGCCTTCCAACGCTGCGTTTTGCGTGCGCGGTCGCCACTCTAGAACCTTTCGGCCACATCGACCATCCGTTCTAGTTAGTTTGGCGTGTGTCATACGTATGGTTCTGCTTTCGCGGCTAATCTCACACGTATGATTTTGCTTTTGAGAGTAATTTCGTAACGCTTCCTGCCGCTACCTACAGGTAAATAATGTACCCGACTGGATTTCGATCTATCTGTCTATTTGGGTATGGTTAGCGCAATTAGTCCTATGTGAACCATTGTCCATAACCTTAGGTGGGCTTATTCCAACCAGCCCTAAAACCTAAGAAGCCTAATCTGTTTTTGGAGAGAGGTCTCTCCAAAAACAGATTAGGCCTCTTAGGTTTTTCAGGGCATCAATAAGGGAGTTCGGGGATCCTAAGGTTCGTGCGCGTATTTCAGTGACACTTGTGCAGTCTAGGAGCACATGTGCAATTGTCTCCTCTCCCTCCAAACATGCTCTGCACAGGGGACTGTCCGTGATGCCTATTGTGTGGAGGTGCTTATTCAGTGTGCAGTGTCCGGTGATTTGGATTTCGATTACGATACCCTATCTCAATGCAGAAGATGCAAACACAGGTTCATTCTCTGTTCTTTTACTTTCATAGTTCGATAGGAACGCAATCTGACACAACCGGGGGGTGATATGGCGCAGGACCGACTAGTCTCAGTGTGACTGTGTAATGAACAGCCACCCATCCCCAGATTCACCGTAGGCGCGGGCTTGCGGACAGCGAGCAATGGGTAGCTTGCCGTCCGACCGTTCGGTAACCGGACCGAGCCCAAGCCATCGACGGCGCGTAGTGTTCCACGTGTGCCTCAAGGAGATGTCAGGAGCAACGGTAGGGGCCCAGCAGGGTTGAAGCCTACTGGGGCCATGGGTGATGCGAAAGAGATCCCCGGGGCCCTGGAACAATGGCAAAGAAGGAACAGGAGTGGGTTTTTAGTCAGTAAAAGTCTGACCCGCCCTCCTGCTCCACCCAAGAGCGGGGGATGTCATTAGATGATTTTCCCACCCAAAAAAAACCATTCCCCAGATTGACCTCGGCAAAAATATGTTTGTTTTATTTTTTATGCATTTTCATAAATGAATTATTTCTGAGAAAGCCGGTTCATTAATTTCGTCTGAAGGCCACCAATAGGATATTTCGCCCCAAACTTCTAAACATAGTTTCTCTATAATGAAGTGTATAGACAAACATTATTAATGTAAGATCTCTTTAACACTGTTCTGCATCAAATAAATGAATATTCATGTTTTTGCGAAAGCTGAGTTACATTAATGCTAAAATGCTATTTTCATGGTACGTATATAGATAAATAAAATAATATTTGTTTGTTGAAACACTAAATTTCAACCATCATCATCATTTCATTTTATTTTTTAATTTTTATTTTAATTAAGGTGTGCAATAAAGTAATAAATAAATAAATAATAAATAAATATCCCCTCGAGGGCCGATTGTACATACGTCTGTACAACTTCAGTGACCTTGAAAAACGCTTAATTGTCGTTTTGTACACACGGGTGGCCCAGTGGTAACGGCCCCGACTTACGAATTGTAGGTCGCGGGTTCAAACCCAGCGCGCATTACTTTGTGTAATTTATATCATCACCACTGCTCTCAAAACGGTGAAGGAAAACATCGTGAGGAAACCGGCATGTCCTAGAACCAAAATATTCGAAGACATGTGACATTCACCAATCCGCACTGGGCCCGCGTGGTGGATTACGGCCCGTTCCCTCTCCTAGAGAGAGGAGGCCTGAGTCCCAGCAGTGGGAACATTAAAAGGCTGATTATGCTTATATGCTATACACAAGGGTGTACAAAATGTACTCGGCTGAAAATATTGGTCTCTATAACTTCGTTTTTCCTAGAAAAATCCAGAAAAAGTTTTTTTTAATTAGTTGTTTATTTTTTTGGTGATTTTACGTAAAAACTCGCAATTACGTATAATTAATAATACCCCTATACGCGCGAGGGGATATAAAAGTAGTGGTGGCCCAGTTAGTTTGTAGGTCACGGGTTCAAACCCAGCCAGACGCTGGAAATAAATAAAAAGGCCTGTTTATTCCATAATTACAACTTAGCGTTTACTTGACAACTAATATTTAATTTCATTTAAATAAGGACTTATCTTTGGGTAAAGGCCTCCTCCAGCTTGTGCCAACTTTTTCGGTCCTTTACCACCGTCAACAATTACTACCCAGTCACTTTAATTACCTCAGTGCCAGGCGCATTACTTTTTGTAATTTATTTCAACATCACTGCTCTCAAAACGTCATGAGGAAACCGGCATGTCTTAAAACCAAAAATTCGAAGACATGTGACATCCACCAATCCGCAGAGGGCCTGCGTGGTAGGTTACAGACCATTCCCTCTCCTGGAGAGCAGGCCTGAGTCCTAGCAGTGGGAACGAGTTCGGTCTTTGTCATAATTGTTATATTTTAAGTTCTCATAATGATTTGATATTTTTCAAAGTATTTATTAGTTTATAATTTGAGCATATATAGGGTGACTGGCAATTAGTGTACGATACTTAAACACGTGATTGTGCTCATGATAAAAAACAATTTTTATTATGGGAGCAAAGCCGAAATCGCGAAAAAAATATCAGCTGTTCAGTACATTAGGCAAACATAAATGTACTGAACAGCTGATTTTTATTCGCGATTTCAGGTTTGTTGCCATAGTAAAAGTTGTTGGTTATCATGAGCACAATCACGTGTTTAAGTATCGTACACTAATTACCAGTCACCCTATATATGTATTTTATTGATAAAAATAGCTAATTTTAATTTATTCTGTTTGAAGTATCAGTTTTTTGTTTATTGTGCAAACCTACCACAGTGTTGTCTTTTTTAACTCAAAGGTTGACTGGAGAATGTCTTGTTACATTAAGTCCGCCTATGTACTACTACTGTACATGAAGTTTAAATAAATAAAATAAAAGAAAAAATTCACAATTGTAAAAAAAAAATACAATAACTTTCATGTTATGGTTACCTATCATACTAACAGTAAAAACAAGTTTGTATGTATGCGTGTTTATGTTTGTTATTCCTTCACAATTTGACTCAAATTTAAAATTTGAATTTCGTTATTGTTTGGGAAATATTAAATTCAGCGTCCTCTACCTTTGGGCGGAGCACCGCCGTATCGACTTTGGCGACCTCTCGAGCCAGGACCTGGTTACCTGGTTCAGGACATGGTCCGGAGCGAGGGGGAATGGGCGGCGGACGCCTCTATCTGTGAAGCAGTAATGCTGACGAACGAAGCGGCTGCACGCGTGAGGGATCGGACATCTTCTCGCCCCAGCCACCGGAACCTCAACCCCGGCTGCCAGCCACCGTAGACGTGGGCTTGCGGACGACGAGTAATGGGTAGTACGCCGTCCGGCCGTCCGGTAACCGGCCTGATCGAGCACGAGTCATCAACGGCGCGTAGTGTTCCACACGCGAAGGAACATTGGTGTGGTTTTAGCCAGTAAAAGTCTGACACGCCCTTACGCTCCACTCCATAAATGATTTATCACTTTAAAAAAGACATCCTCCACCTTCCTACTTATTCTGGTATGGAAACCGCTGTCAGCTTCGAGTTAATAACAATTTCGTAAGCAATCCATTATTCTATTTTCAAATATTTGTATCTCGAAATGGATCGCAATTCCCTAAAAACGTTACGTGTCTCTCAACCAGCGTACTACCAAGTTTCGATATTGTTGTTTGCCAAACAAGATGGTAAAGAGTTCCTTGGGGTTTTTAACATAGACCACGGAATCGCCGCGTCGGCGTCTGGAATGTTTATAGATACCATTATTATAATTACAGTGTCTCTTTGTAGTGTTAAGTTGCAATGTCAAAATAACAGTATTTTAGTAAATGCACATTTATTTTTTTAACAATTGCTTTCTATGCTTACACTGAAATCCGGCTCGAAGGACCAATGTTGGGAATGGTGTGTTTGGCTCTTTGATAAATAAGACTTGAGTAGATTGTATAAAAATTAGGTTATATTAGATGCTTTTACAATTGTCGGAAACCAGAAATAACATAGTCAGCATGGTCACCAACATGTTTGCGTAGCAAAATCTGACGGATACTTGCGGGCGGAGGACGCACGTGTTAGAATTATGGAGGAGGGTGGATAACTACATTGATTTAATATATTTATATGTACCTACATATCATGCTAAGTTGTCAAGATGGATAACGGTTATTTACTGTGTATCAAAGTTCCTATGACTGGTGTGTAGGGAAAGGGTTTTATGAAGAAAAGCACAGAAAGACAAGACTAAATATTTATTTAAAATAGGCTTGTCAATTAATCGAATAACTAGTTGCTTGTTCCAAAACTAGGTCGTCATGGGAAAGAACAAGCAAGAAAACCCATGGTAGCTTCAATTATAGTATTTTATAGGCACATTTTACAACATCATTAATTATGGTTTATCACAATAACATCTATAACAAATTCTATGTTCTATGTCTTGGGTCATTTCATAATAGTAAGCTGAATAAGTATTCTCAAATACCGTATAACATAATTAGAAACAAAAGCCATAGTAAGACACATACACAGAATCAATACAACCAGTAGCAATAATAACAATAATCAAGATATAATATTAATTAACTTACGTGAGCTTTGCTGGATCACAACTATTCTATCACCAAAAGGTCACAAACCCTTTTATAGTAAACTGTCGACGGGTGGATGGACATCTTTTTTTAAACGTCAAATAATAATATCCCGCCATTTTCCACCAATCACAGTTTACCATAATTTAACTTATTTTATAGGTCTTTAATTACAATTGTTACATAGTTAAGCAGTTTTAAAACATTATAAGATCATTTAAGCAATTTTACAACACTTGGTTTGTATTTCTTAGTTCTTATTTCAAAGAATATAATACCGACTGACAGTTCTGTACTAATCAACTCAAACAACTTATTACAATAAAATATCAATTTAAAATGAGAGATATATCATTATGGTCATTAATAATTACGAAATAATTTATAGGATTATCATCAATACGTCTAAGTTTCAAGTTTTATATTTGTATACACAACAATATTACTGATTAATCTTGGTAGGTACTTTTAAATTTGATTTGAACTGCTTGATTTAACTACGTCTTATATAATGACATTCGTCATTATATATAACACGGCCTTTCTGACAAGTACTTCGTTCTCGAAGTACATTTAGATTAGTCTAAAATTACACGATAATAACATAACAAAAAAAATTACGCGATAGTAACATAAATGAAATTGTAATATTATGTATAACATTGTCGTACAGCTTATGTACTTTGGGTTACATTTTTGGTATATCATTGTTGGTTTATGTGTATATATGTGTGTTTACATGTGTAGGTATATATGTGTTTATTCTGTTTATCGTGTATGTGTGTTTATCATGTTTATGTGTTTATCCTGTTTATATGTGGATATATGTGTTAATCCTGTTTATATAATGAGGTGTACAATAAGTATACAGTAAATAAATAAACAAATATTACTGGCACAGGCCAGCCACAGGCCACGCCAGTTTTTTTTTTTTTTTTTACAGCCACAGGCATAGCCACAGGCACATCCAGTTTTTTTTTTTTTTTACTGCCACAGGCATAGCCACAGGCACATCCAGTTTTTTTTTTCCGCCACAGGCATAGCCACAGGCACATCCAGTTTTTTTTTTTTCCGCCACAGGCATAGCCACAGGCACATCCAGTTTTTTTTTTTTTTTTTTTCTCCGCCACAGGCACATCCAGTTTTTTTTTTTTTCGCCACAGGCTCATACAGTTTTTTTTTTTTTAGTCTTAGTCATGTCAAAGTCAGTCTTAGTCAAAGTCTCAGTCAGTCTTAGTCAAGTCAAAGTCTTAGTCAAGTTAATGTCTTAGAAGTCAAAGTCACGGTCAAAGTCAGTCTTGTTTATAGATAAATATATACGGTTGGCAATAAAACCATCTTATTTCAGCAAAACATTGTGTAAAGCCCCTTTGAAGCGGAACATTTTATCTTTTTAGTTCTTTTATTTGGTTTAGTACCTTGTTATAAATCTGAGCACAAATAGGATAGCAACTTCACCTATATAGTTCAAGTTTTAATTCTAAGAATAATTAATTCAAGATATCTAGTTTACTCAAAACATTAATCAGTTTTCTTTATAGAAACAATAATATACCGCTCGGTCAATCTGACATTGCAAATTATTCCGAACGTCGAATTTTCTGTCAATACTTTCATAGAAATCAGAATATTTGTCAAGTTAAGTCTATGTCACTGCGACATCAGTTATTTACTTCAGATCACAAATTAAGCACTTTCAAAACTAATAATTTCAAACCGAAAATTACTAAAAAGGTCAATGACTGACCGACACTAAATTTTTTTTTTTTTTTTTTTATTTATCTGCAGGTAACAATCACTGAATTCGACTAAAACCGAGGGTACACTTAATTTACTCTTTCAACTGTTACTAGTAATTTATTATTGCAATTCTTCTTAAGCTGTTGATCCCCGCATTAACGCCGGCGTTCACGCGCCATTGTCTTACTATTGTGTCTCTAATTACGCACTCAAAAGGTTAAAAACCATTTATATCATGAAACAATTGCCAGTACTGTTAATTTCATCACTTTATAAATTTATCAAACAGGACAAAGCAAAGAAAAGTTTCTTGTAAATGAGAATATTTTTAGTTAAACTAGTATCCTACCCACACAAGCTAACGACGATATCACGTTAATCATTTGTTAGGCTTATTATACTTTGTAAAAATACCCACTTTTTTTTTTACGGTGGGAAACCACACAAATGACTTCTCGCGCTCTGGGCGGAGCGGGAGGATACCCACTGGTAATCAAAATATTAATGAACATTTTAAATCAAATAAAGACTTTAATAAATCTATTATCATTCGTGAAATGGCTTAAAAGAAAAAAATATCAAATATTCATTACGTTGAGGTAGCTTTAGCAAAGTGTTACTATTTTGTTTCACGTAAATAAATCTACCCTGTTATGTTCCTGATAAACGATTCGGAATTGTTCCTAGTACTTCGTATCAGGAACAATTTTACGTTTATCTATAAAAAAAATTTTACAACAATGTTGGGTATCTCATACTCAACATTCACAGATATTTACATCCTCCAGATAAATAAAATGCCTATGAAGGTCTTACCGACTTTGCCAATTGCAAGTACTTCCTGTAATCCTTGACCAATGCTGATGCAGTAGCTCGAAGATCCACAGCTCGGTCAGATCTCAATGCTCGTGCAGCTTTTAGATCCCAGTGCCGTTGCCAGGGGCTGCAGGGCGACAACGCGATCTTCACTCGCCGAAGCGTCGTCTTCCAAAGGTTCACACATTTCTCCAACGTAGTTCATGAAAATAACAAAATAAAATTCATCAGTTATGAACCAGGACACTATGTCGATCCCACTTCTGATGTTAGAATTTTGGAGGAGGAAGGATAACTACATTGATTTTATATATTTATATGTACCTACATATCATGCTAAGTTGTCAAGATGGATAACGGTTATTTACTGTGTATCAAAGTTCCTATGACTGGTGTGTAGGGAAAGGGTTTTATGAAGAAAAGCACAGAAAGACAAGACTAAATATTTATTTAAAATAGGCTTGTCAATTAATCGAATAACTAGTTGCTTGTTCCAAAACTAGGTCGTCATGGGAAAGAACAAGCAAGAAAACCCATGGTAGCTTCAATTATAGTATTTTATAGGCACATTTTACAACATCATTAATTATGGTTTATCACAATAACATCTATAACAAATTCTATGTTCTATGTCTTGGGTCATTTCATAATAGTAAGCTGAATAAGTATTCTCAAATACCGTATAACATAATTAGAAACAAAAGCCATAGTAAGACACATACACAGAATCAATACAACCAGTAGCAATAATAACAATAATCAAGATATAATATTAATTAACTTACGTGAGCTTTGCTGGATCACAACTATTCTATCACCAAAAGGTCACAAACCCTTTTATAGTAAACTGTCGACGGGTGGATGGACATCTTTTTTTAAACGTCAAATAATAATATCCCGCCATTTTCCACCAATCACAGTTTACCATAATTTAACTTATTTTATAGGTCTTTAATTACAATTGTTACATAGTTAAGCAGTTTTAAAACATTATAAGATCATTTAAGCAATTTTACAACACTTGGTTTGTATTTCTTAGTTCTTATTTCAAAGAATATAATACCGACTGACAGTTCTGTACTAATCAACTCAAACAACTTATTACAATAAAATATCAATTTAAAATGAGAGATATATCATTATGGTCATTAATAATTACGAAATAATTTATAGGATTATCATCAATACGTCTAAGTTTCAAGTTTTATATTTGTATACACAACAATATTACTGATTAATCTTGGTAGGTACTTTTAAATTTGATTTGAACTGCATAAATGTTACCAATGTAAACAATACAACAAACAATATTCGTGAAATATTAAAATTCGTGATTTAACTACGTCATATATAATGACATTCGTCATTATATATAACACACGCATCTCAAACTCAAGTCATCTGCCATGGCAACATACTTGTTCGTTCATACCTGAACATACACTTTACACCAAAGCTAGTAATTTATAAAACAAAAAAAACTTAACATAAACATGTACCATAGTTTTATTGTTCAAATTGTATGGCTTACATATGTTCCTATGTACATTTATGATAAATATGATAATGGCGGGACCAACTCGTGTATTTGAATGATTCTACAATGTATATTTAGTACGCTTTAGTACTATTTTGTACCCATCCTGAAATTGTTGTACCTCACACAGCATAAACGGAATTTCATGATAAAAATAGCCCCGCCATTATAACGCGTTATAATGGCGGGAATTAATGCCTTAGGCATTCTCTACCAGTCAATCTTGGGTTGATAAAGAGATAAATTGTGGTACGTATTGAGTACCACATAAAATAAGCTACTTCATTTAACGATACTACATTCTATTTAGTGTCAGTGCGTGTTGCCAGTGATGACATATGGCTCTGAAACATGGTCGCTTACAATGGGCCTCATCAGAAGGCTTACAGTCACCCAAAGGGCAATGAAAAGGGCTATGCTCGGAGTTTCCTTGCGTGATCGCATAAAGAATGAAGATATCCGCAGGAGAACCAAGGTCGCCGACATAGTCCGAGGAATCGCCAAACTAAAGTGGCAGTGGGCAGGGCACATTGCTCGTAGAACGGATGGTCGATGGGGCCAAAAGGTTCTAGAGTGGCGACCGCGGACCGGAAAACGCAGCATTGGAAGGCCTCCCACAAGGTGGACCGACGACCTGGTGAGGGTCGCGGGAGTGCGGTGGATGCGAAAAGCACAGGTTCGGTCGTTGTGGCGGCGCTTGGGGAGGCCTATGTCCAACAATGGACGTCTTTCGGCTGAAATGATGATGATGATGACATTCTATTTCAAATATCTGTTATTTATTTATTGTGCTCACCTACCACAGTGTTGTCTTTTTTAACCCAATGGTTGACTGGTAGAGAATGGCTTGTGCCATTAAGTCCGCCTATGTACCACCACTGTATATGAAGTTTAAATAAATAAATAATAAACAGTATAATAAATTTTATAGTTTTAGAAGTAGGTATCGCCGGCTCTGAGTGACGTGTGTGTAGGTTTACTCATTTGTGAATATACCCACGATACTGTCGTAGTCGATAGTCGTATTCTTACTGTGGGGCAAACTATATTTTAAAAAAAAACCTGGGCAAGTGCGAGTCGGACTCGCGCCCTGAGGGTTCCGTACAAACTTCAAAGGTAAATTGCGGATTACAATTTATGACGAATTAAAAAAAAACTACTTACTAGATCTCGTTCAAACCAATTTTCGGTGGAAGTTTGCATGGTAATGTACATCATATATTTTTTTTAGTTTTATCATTCTCTTATTTTAGAAGTTACAGGGGGGGGACACACATTTTACCACTTTGGAAATGTCTCTCGCGCAAACTATTCAGTTTAGAAAAAAAAAATTTGAAACCTCAATATCATTTTTGAAGACCTATCCATAGATACCCCACAAGTATGGGTTTGATGAAAAAACAATTTTGAGTTTCAGTTCTAAGTATGGGGAACCCCCAAAATTTATTGCTTTTTTTCTATTTTTGTATGAAAATCTTAATGCGGATCAAAGAATACATCTACTTACCAAGTTTCAATAGTTCTTATAGTTTCGGAAAAAAGTGGCTGTGACATACAGACGGACAGACAGACAGACATGACGAATCTATAAGGGTTTCGTTTTTTGCCATTTGGCTACGGAACCCTAAAAACAAAGGGCCGCCTCTATCGAATGCGAGGTCTATAATTTTTTTCCGTATTTTTCGTGAAGTTTCGGCAACCCGTAGGCGAGCACGTCCGAACGTGTCACGGCATAGATTGCGTTGACGTTAACATACAATCATTATTTACTTATCGAGATCGAACGGTAAACGAGACGACGAAGATCGTTGGAAGAAAACCTGTCTAAAACACGGTTAGGCAAAAAGTGATGAAATATTTAAGGATACATTTTAATAGTAGAGCAGTGGTGGCCGAGTGGTAACGGCTAACGAGTTGTAGGTCGCGGGTTCAAACTTCAAACCCAGCCAGGCGCATTAGGTACTTTGTATAATTTATTTGATCACCACTGCTCTCAAAACGGTGAAGGAAAACAGCGTGAGGAAACCGGCATGTCCTAGAACCAAAAATTTGAAGACATGTGAAATTCACCAATCCGCACTGGGCCCGCGTGGTGGATTACGGCCCATTCCCTCTCCTAGAGAGGAGGCCTGAGTCCCAGCAGTGGGAACCTTAAAAGGCTGATTATGAGAATCAGAAATCTATTAAAATGTCATAAGCATAACTTAGCGCGCGTAACAGAGAAATCGATGGCAAACACTAAAGACCTCTGTTAAGTTTGTATTGTTCGAAAGAGTTACCACAGCCCTGAAACGTAAAGGGCAACTGAAGAAACGCAATTGAGTTGTAGTCAGTAAAATTCTGATATGTCCTCTCGCTCCACCCAGAGTGAGAGAACTTATTTGTTGATTTCTCACCCTTAAAATAAACCTCTCCTATCAACTTTATTGCAGCAAATTGGTCGGCTTAGAAAAAAAAAAAAAATAGCTCATCATTAGCCGTGTGTAACTCTTTACTGAACCGACTCACTGTTCCGAAACACTTTAGTGTTCCGAAAGATTGGAACGTCAGTAATGTTTTAAATGCATCATTTGAAACAATTGGAACACTGAAACACTCTTTGCTTTAAGTGACCTGCAGTCTTTTTAAAATTCAAATCAAAACCTCAGTTGAAACGTAAATAGTGTAAATATTGTTGAAACTTCAACGGTCCGGACTAAGCGTTTCGCTTTGTCGTTTATACCGCGTACATCGAAGGACTGGATTGCATCACTGCTTACCATCAGGTGGGATCGCAGTCAAGCACAGATTTATAACAAATAAAAAAAAAATATAATGAATACAACTAAAAACATATACTTAAAATTATTCTTAAATCAAAATTCAATTAAATAAAACTGTTAGTGTATATGACGCGACGTAACTGATCACGATTTATAACAGTCAGTGATTGTGTTTGTATCTTTTGAGCCGTTGTTCCAATTGTTCCAAATGATACATATCATCTAACATTTCTCTGTCTCAGTATGACTATGACGCGACGTAACGGATCACGATTCATTGAGCCGATGTTCCAAATGCTCCGTTTGTATCTTTTGAGCCGATGCTCCAAATAATACATATCACTGTTCCGGAATATTTCAGTGATTCAGATGCAAATGTTCTAATCGCAACTTAGATGACACACTTTGCTGATGGTGGCACGTGTTATTGGGTCATTCAGTTCCCTTCAAAATGGTTTAGCTGAGTGAGGCTGATGCACGCGTCATGCTCGTGAACGGGTGCCGTCAGTTGAGACTGGTCATCTCTTAGCTGCCAGTAGCTTAATTCAATTTCTATGTTTTTAAAAGATTTTTAATTAGTTTTTATTCTTACTTATCTACATTGTGCTCACATATTAGAAGCGACAAGAAATATGTAACCAAGATTTATGTAACTCATAATATGATTTAAAAGAGTGTCCATGGAGTTTCTTGCAAGTTCTTCTCCATAGAGATCTACGCTTTGGAACGTGCAATTTAACTTTACTTCTTTTCTTTTTTTGACTGACTGACATTTTGACAATTCAAAAGTGCCTGTAATTGGTCTATTTGAAATAAACGTTTCTGATTTCATGCCTACTTATCTCTCAATGGTCACACAAAGTCTCTTTGTTTTAAATTCGTTGAAGTCAAAATAATGAATAGACTAATACTAACACAAAATCTTCATCATGTTCGAGAACCAGCTTTTGCTCACTGCTGAGCATAGGATATTTTCTTAGGACTCACACATAGACATTACAGGAAATCGCGTCGTACTATAACGGGACACGGTTCATTAAATTTATACACGTTTGTGCCATAATAGATGCAGCGATATTGCAAGACGCAAAGTCGTATTGTGTTTATGTGTCAGAGCCCTTAAATATCTACTATTCTCCATGATGCTGTGCCAGCCAGGTTTCCCAAGATGAACAGCTTCAAAATAAAAAATCATCAATTTGCCTGCTGCGGTCTTCCCGTCCAACTATAATTTAGGTGTCTTCAAGGCTAGAGTGAATAGGCTCTTAATAAACTAGTGCACGTCACCATCAACGATTGCATCGCTGCTTACCATCAGGTGGGATCGCAGTCAAGCACTGGTTTAAATGAATTAAAAAAAAAAAATTTTTTCTACCTACAAACACTAAAACCGTCTTCCTTTACAGGTATTGGCTGCTCTCGCAGTGTCCCTGGCCCCGTTCTCAGCAGGGCTTGGCAAGGGCTACAGCTCGCCTGCCATCGCCTCGCTGCAGGGACCCGGCGCCAACGCCACGAGGAGAGACTTTCAGCTCACAGACCAGCAGGCTTCTTGGCTTGCTTCACTGTCGTTTCTCGGTGAGTCTTGTCCGCTCGGCGGGTACTGTTAGGCAACAGTGCTCCATCGTAGACCACATCATCACTCATCATCAGGTGAGATAGTGGTCAAACGCGAGCCTATCTATAATAAAAACAAGTGCGAGTCGGACTCGCGCTCTGAGGGTTCCGTAAAAACTTACTTATGTAAAGAGTTCAATTCCTGATTGGAGTCTCGAAGATTTTCCCAAATCGCAAAAAATAAAATGTTTTTGTGACGTAACAACAAATTTTCGGTTTGCAGATTTATTCCAATACTTGTATTATACCTTCCCTTTGTATTATGCCTTATCTTTTTATATAGACCTTGCTTTATGCAAAATTTCAGAATTCTGTATCAACGGGAAGTACCTACTCTAGAATTTTGGTTCCCACGAGTGTCGAAATATGCCTACGTTTTTTGCGACATAAACGGCCATATCTTTTTTTTCCGTTAACTTAGAAGTTTGATTTTTTCACAGCTTCAAGGGACCGCAGACCTAAGTATATGGTTTTAATTTCAACTTGATACGTCCACGCGTTCTCGAGATTAAGGGCCTTGACAGACAGACAGACAGACAGACAGACGGACGGACAACAAAGTGATCGTGTAAGGGTTCTGTTTTTTAATTTTTTAGGTACGAAACCCTAAAAACGGAATGCGATAGATGCGAGACACACACGACCGTTCGTTGTGGCGTCACTTAGAGGATGTATATGTCCACCAGTGGCCGTCTTTCGGTTGAAATGATGATGATAATAAAAAGTAAAACAAGTCCTCACTCTTTCCAGCACTTATTATTTATGAATAAACTTCAACATCTCATTTTAATAATCTCTCATGTATGTCACCCCTCGGCTACGACTCAAAGAATTTCAATTAAGAGCGTCCTTTTCGAGGTACATTTTCATACAACCGCTCTTACGTGATTATGATGTTATTACACATCTTTCTCTAGATATTTTGGATACACAGCTATCTTGTGGATATTATCAAGGCTTCTATAGAAATCAAAACATAAATTTGTGTAAAACTAATCTAATAAAGACCTCTGAAAATCTGCTATTTTACGTGTAATTTGGCCCTCCATAATGTACTCATATATTAAAAATATAAAAAAGTGCATCAATAGAAGCCTTGCACATTTGATTGAGATTCTGAATGACGACAATTTTTCTAAAAAACTTTTAAGTGTTTCAAAAAAACACGTATTTCCTGGAACAAGTTTTGTGAAATATTTGATTAAATCACGGAATTACCGAATGCCAGCCGAGTTTTTAGGCGTTCAAATCGATACCTACACGCGTTCCTGAGATAAAGGGTCTTGACAGACAGACGGACAACGTAGTGATCCTATAAGGGTTCCGTTTTTTTCCTTTTGAGGTACGGAACCCTAAAAATAATTGTAGCGTGGAGAATAGTGACCAGGGCTGCCGTGTTGTCCGAAAGAGTCACCGCGGCCATGGAACGCAAAGGGCAACCTGAAGGAACACGGGTGGATTTTAGTCAGTTAAAATCTAATACTCTCTCTCGCTCCTTAGAGCAGGAAGAGTTTTTTGATGATATTCCACCCAAAAAAAGTGGGGGTTTGTCTAAAATCTAGAAGATGCTTTATAAAATCATATTGTACTTTGCTAATTCTAAAATTAGAAAGATATTTTCAATACACTTACTTGAAAACTCGCTCTTATCCCTACCGCTTTTAGGCACGCATTTTACTATTTTTTGCACTAGTACGGAAAAGTGCGTGAGCTCGTCCACCATTTATTGTATTTATCGTGTCAGTCTGGGTGGTAAGCGACCCGGTTGCCGGTAATCCCCGGTTTATTTAATTCTTCATAAGTGTATTGAAAAACGTCGTATGATACACATGGAAATTTATCACTGCAGCACTCCGCTCCATGATACCCTCGTCTGTGACTCAGGTGAATTTCGCCTTAGTCGCAATGACAAATTTTCAATGAAATATTTTAATACATCTAAAATTATGTTAGTTCCCTAAGGCATGGATCCCTCTAAGCCCTTTCAAAGTTCTGCGAAGTGATAGATGTACGTGTTAATACGTCCATTGCACGGTTTTGGAAGCCAGGTAGGAAGTCCATACATGCAAAATTCTTGGTTTTAGCCTTACCTGGTTAGACTGAACCTTCATAGAGCCAATAAAGGTAAGACAGTGAATCTCAGATATTCTGCAACATTGAGCTTCAGGGATACAGACAAATGCTTGCACTGACTGGACAGGTTACAGACATAGCCCGAAGAATCGCCAAACTTAAGTGGCAGTGGGCAGGGTACATTGCTCGCAGAACAGATGGTCGATGGGGATGAAAGGTACTGGAATGGCGACCACGTACCGGAAGACGCAGCGTTGAAAGGCCTCCCACAAGGTGGACCGATGACCTGGTGGGGGTCGCGGGAATCCGATAGATGCGAGACGCACAGAACCGGTCATTATGGCGATATTTGGGGGAGGCCTATATTCAACAGTGGACGTCTTTCGGCTAAAATGATGATGATGATGATGACTGGACAGGTCCACTCGAATCTATGGGATTCTTTCCTCAAAAGACCACGTCAAACACTAATCTGCATGGTTCTCACATGATTTGGCCATAATATGTTTGCTGTATGGACTTTAAAAGAGACTATGACATCTGAGTTTATTTCGGTGTTTCTTCACAGAGTAGTCAGCTAGGAAAGACCAAGATAAAAAATTAACGTATATTAAAAGTGTTTTTAAACTTTTTGCAAAATATATTCATTTAAATCATTTAAACTAACTACTACCAACTAACTACTAACTTTCTCTCTCATTTTCTTTCTCTTTTTTTTCTTTCTACTAACTTTTTTTTTAACTGGACTTTGAGAGTCGTGCAGTTGGAGCCGCGCCATAACACTAATTTCAAGTCGTTTGTGGTGCGGGTGCCGACTCACCATTTGGACACCTTCCTCAAAGGAGAGTTTTGGCCGAAGGGTGTCGATTTCGTGGAAGGATACCGACCCCGCAGCGGAACACGACGGCGTCACTTCGTGTGCAATAGTAGTAGTAGTTTAATAATTGTTATAGTTTCTTTTATAAATATGTATTAGTTTATTATTTTGTAAGATTTTTTGTGTATTTTTTCTATGGGCCTTAGTTGCCTGTTAATAAAGAATTATTATTATTATTATTATTATTGAACTCTGTAATATCAATCTATCGGTGTAATATTTTAAGAGCCAGGAGGCTTTTAAAGTACCTGGTTTCACTTTCCCTTCTGCTGCTTTCAGGCGCCCTCTTCGGTGGCATGGCAGGAGGTGCAGCAATGCGTCACGGGCGCCGTCGGGTGCTGTCCCTAGCTGCCGCACCCTGCAGCCTCTCCTGGCTGCTGACTACTGTGGCCACGTCAGTCAGGATGATGTGCATCACTGCCTTCTTGGGGGGATTCTGCTGTTCGATTTTGACTATGCTGTCACAGGTGAATATTGGAACTTTTATTTTTAGTATTCATTCATTCATTCATTCAAATCATTTATTGTGGATCATAGGTTCATAAGATGTTGTTTTTGATATTGAATTTGGTAGCCGTAGTTAGTTAAAATGCCATAACAGCATCTAGTCTCGTTAGATTAAAACGGGCGTTTCGGGACTGCACTCAAGACGCTCTATTTCAAAACAAGATGAAAATTGTAGTTTTATCAGGCAAACACAATATTAACATCTTGGTACCGCTATCAGAATTTTGTCTTTATCGTAATTTTTCAACAAAGATGTGCAATGAAAAAATCTACAAATAGGATCACTTCATTTTTCTAATCAGGCTATTCTGGTAGAAAAGGGTTGGAAGAGCTACCTAGCTCTTCTAACCTTTTCTACGAGAATAGAATTGTTTTGTGCGTAAAAATACCTATTTTTACGCACAAAACAATGAGAGATTAGGTATGCCTTTTAAGTTTTGTCGTTTGAAGAAAAAAGCAACTAAAACCTTAAAGTACTTTTTATTCCTGTATTTGTTTTTATTTACATTTAAAAATACTAACTATAATTACAATAAAATAAAATACATAATAATAAAAACCCTACACTAATTACAACTAACTAAAACTAAAATATGGCGTCAAAAAACCCTTCCACATCGCTGTCAACTGGTAATGTGCCCAAAAGACTGGCGGCATTGCCACGCTGTATGGCAATGCTTATCTTCTGTCCGAGGTAAAAGCCAGCCCTTGGGTCACGCGAATTGTCAACTAGACGTTTTGACAGATCTTTATACAACTTGTGAGCACTCGGACCCCACGAACCGAGAGTTTCAACCCCAAACGGTTCGAAAATATAACTTCCAACAAGATTATTATATTTTCGCCGCTTGAGGTTCTCCGCAGCCGCAGCGGCAGCACCAGCACAACACGACGAGTTAGGAAGATGGGAAGGCGCAAGAGTATCGACACAAGTAGCGTCCCATACTAAAGGCCTACCCATCTTCCATGGGAATAACGACATGCCGTCCGGTCTCTTGCCATCGTCGCGTGCCAGGCCATGGGGTTCCAATACGGCTGGAACGCCGACGGAGACAAGAGCGCGTCTGATGATGTCGTTGATATTCGCGTGTCGTGCTATGCGACCCGCACTTCGGCTGCATGACAGACCATGGTGTCCGAGGCTGTTGACGACTTCGCCACAGTGGCAGCGATGAGGAGAACAACAGGGAGCGCCTAGACGTAAGGAAGCAGCGAGGCGGAAAGTATTATCATCGAGCAAGGTGCCTATGTTCGACGATGGTAGTATTTTTTATTGTTTTTCAAAGTATTCACCACGTAGCTTAATACACTTTTCCATTCGCTCAAACCAGTTATTATAACGTTTATTCCACTCAAAAGTGGGGGTGTTCAACATGGCTGACTGGAAAGCGTCGACTGCTTCTTCGCCGGACTGGAACCTTTGACCACGAAGACTTTTCTTAATTTTATGAAAAGTAAAGAAATCGTTAGGGCTTAGGTCAGGATTGTATGGAGGATGGTCAAGAATTTCTACTTTTTCCTGCTTCAAATACTCAATCGTTTGACGATCGCTGTGTGAGCTTGCGTTGTCGTGGTGTAGGATGATGCTTCATCATCATCATCATCATTTCAGCCGAAAGACGTCCACTGCTGGACATAGGCCTCCCCCAAGCGTCGCCACAGCGAACGGTCCTGTGCGTCTCGCATCCATCGGACTCCCGCAACCGTTACCAAGTCATCGGTCCACCTTGTAGGAGGCCTTCCAACGCTACGTCTTCCGGTACGTGGTCGCCATTCCAGAACCTTTCGGCCCCAACGGCCATCTGTTCTGCGAGCAATGTGCCCTGCCCATTGCCACTTTAGTTTGGCGATTCTTCGTGCTATGTCGGCAACCTTGGTTCTCCTGCGGATACCCTCATTCCTGATTCGATCACGCAAGGAAACTCCGAGCATAGCCCTCTCCATTGCCCTTTGGGTGACTTTAAGCCTTCTAATGAGGCCCATTGTAAGCGACCACGTTTCGGAGCCATATGTCATCACTGGCAACACGCACTGGTCATAGACTTTCGTCTTGAGACACTGTGGTATATTGGACGAGAAGACACCGCGCAGCTTCCCGAACGCTGCCCAGCCGAGTCGGATTCGACGATTGATCTCTTTCTCGAAGTTAGACCTTCCCAACTGGACCGTCTGTCCCAGGTAAACGTAGTCGTCTACCACTTCGAGTGTAGAGTCCCCGGCCTTGATAGGAGTGGGTGCTACATGGCTGTTTACCATGACTTTGGTTTTGTCCATGTTCATTTCAAGTCCCACTCTTTCGGAAGCTCTACTGAGGTCACCAAGCATTGTACTGAGCTCCTCCGTAGTCTCAGCCATGACTACTATGTCGTCGGCAAACCGAAGGTGAGTGATGTACTCGCCATTGACATTAATGCCTAGCCCTCTCCATTCCAAAACCTTGAAGACATCCTCCATTGCTGCCGTGAACAGTTTCGGAGAGATAACGTCTCCCTGCCTCACACCCCGCTGCAAGAGGATAGGTTTCGAGGTCTGGTCTTGTAGTCGGACTGACATAGTGGCGTTTTTGTACAAACACTTCAGCACTTCGATATACCGATAGTCAATTTGGCACCGTTGGAGAGACTGCAGTTCAGCCCAAGTTTCAATCGAATCAAAGGCTTTCTCGTAGTCCACAAACGCTAAGAAGAGAGGCTGATTATACTCCTCAGTCTTCTGTATAACCTGCCGCAGCGTATGTATGTGGTCCACGGTGCTGAAGCCTTTTCGAAATCCGGCTTGTTCGGGAGGCTGGAAGTCGTCGAACCTGCGCGCGAGACGATTCGTGATGACTCTGGAAAACAGCTTGTAGACATGGCTCAGAAGCGAGATGGGCCTATAATTCTTAAGCAGGGCATTATCGCCCTTCTTAAAGAAAAGTGGAGCCTCTGCTCCACGCCTGTGGCGTTTTTCCCTCGAGTATGACGGAATCAAATAGCTTCTGAAGGGCCTTAAGGACCGGTTTTCCACCCGCCTTCAGGAGTTCGGCCGTAATTCCGTCCTCACCCGACGATGATGCTTCGCTTTGAGTTAAATTTTCCAAGTTCGGCGATAACTTGTGGTAAACAAACTGTGGTATACCACTCTGCGTTAACCGTTCTACGATTTTTAATAGTCGCAACATGGCCGGTTTTTCCAACGGATATGGCCACCATCTTCTTTAAAGTGCTTCGAGAACGAACAACTTTAGTCGGCTTTGGCTCGTCTTGAAAGACCCAGATTGTAGATTGTTGTTTGGAATCAGGATCGTAGGCATAGATTCAAGATTCGTCACCACTGATGATGTCTTAGATGTGATTTGACTCTCCTCGGTTGAACTTTTGCAGAGTTTTCTTACACCATCTGACGTGGGCCGCCTTGTGATCGTCGGAAAGCAGATGCGGTATCCAACGGCAAACTAGCTTTCTCACACCAAGCGCTTCATGCAAGATCTTCTGAATGGTTGTCCATGAGATGCCTAATAGAGCTTCTATTTCTCGATACGTCACATGACGATCTCCAAGAATTAGTTGTTTCACAGCAATGATGTTATCTTCAGTGAAGGCGGATTTTGGGCGTCCTTCGCGAGATTGGTCACTAACACTAGTATGTCCACGCTGGAATTCTAAATACCAAACACTCCGCAGACATGGGGCTTCATCACTGAACACAGATGTTAGCTCTTCAAAACACTGAAGCCGTGTCAGGCCTCTTCTAAAGTTGTAGTAAATTAGTGCACGAACATTTTCCTTAGAAAGATTCATTTTCGTACTTAACCTGACAGATTCCGATCGACGCTGTGACTAAACAATAGCATTAATCCTAATACTTTCAACTGTTTTGAGATTTCAAATTTAAACACATTCGAATACTGAACAGCTCCAAATTCAAAATTGACGGGAAATATGGAAACGACAGAACTTAAAAGGCATACCTAGTATATACGAGGGTTCTGAGAGAAAAAGGTGTGCCGCCGTCTTACGAATAAGTTCACACAAAACCTTAGGTTCTATTTACAAATATCTACTCAAGATGAAAATACTGCTACAAAATATACTCACTAATTGCTTTGTCTCCGAAAACTTCAAACAGATTTAAACATCAGATAAAGAAAACTGTCAAATTATTCATTACAAGTTTAGGGAAATTATTTGTACAGACATTTCAATTTAACTTTCACATTCCACGCTAAAACAGACCTTTGCTTCTCTACAATAAGAAGTAGAATGCCTTAACTATGTTGGCATTTGAAAGACCAATTTCCTAGCCCGCATGATTTAGATAATTTGTGAGTTAACCACGCCTCACTACGGATCAAAGACAAGCAAATCTCTATTGTGCTTTGCTGTTTGATTATGTAGATATTTGGCTTTAATCTTATTCTTATTAGCAATTTCTATTGCTCTTCCGTAGTACCTATAGTTTCTTAAGAAAGGTCGCTGTTTGTGTAAGAAAATTACTGGCAAATTAGACCGCAATGTTTCCCATTGCCTCTAAAATGGACAATCTCTTCAAAATGCGGATCAATCACATAATAGCAAATACGTTTTTTTTTTCAAAGTACATCGTATGTGTAATAATTTACTGAGCATAACATTTTTTAAATTATTAAAATCCGTAAAGAAATGGTGGATTTATTAAAGTTTTTCTGAACGGCTACTTGGAAACGCGTGCTCTCGCTGGACTGTTTACGATGACGTCATCTGTCATGATCCATGCGACGAACAGCTTGATTGTATTCATTCGCCGGTGGAGACCGATCATGACAGGTGACGTCACAGCGAGTCGCATCATTCTCGGGCGCGTTTCTGGAACTAATACACTAAAATTACTGTATCTTCGTCATTTTTAGTCCGATTTAAATAATTTCTTCACAGTATTTACTGTTTTTTTTTTTTGACGCTATAAGACGCATACTCCACAAAAATCATGACTGATCCTCATTGTAGAGGCCCTACCACGAGCTCTTAACGTTATCCATTTTACGACCTAATCTGAACTGTTAAAGCAATGGAGCTATATAGGATGTATTGCTCCATTCCTCTTTTTTTGGCTCACACGACTGACTGTTTAATACGTCATGGTAAGTCCCATCCGTAGGCGCTTGCTGGCGGACGGCGAGCAATGGGTAGCTCGCTGTCCGACAGTCCGGTAACCGGCCGGACCGAGCCCAAGTCGTCGACGGCGCGTAGTATTCCACGCGCGCCTCAAGGAGATATCAGCAACTGTAGAGGCGCAACAGGGTCGAAGCGAAAGAGAACCGGGGCCTTGGAACGAGGGCAAAGAAGGAACAGGAGTGGTTTTAGTCAGTAAAAGTCTGACACGCCTTCCCACCCCGTCCAGGGCGGGAGATGTCATTGGATAATTTCCCTCCTTAAAAAAAATTCAAAAATAATATGGTAAGTCCCATGGTCTCTTGTTTGTTGACCTCACAGTTTTTTTGTTCTGGCGCTTCAACAGAAGGCTTAAAATAACCCAAAGAGCAATAAAGAGGGCTATGCTTGGAGTTAGATACCTTGCGTGTATCGAATCAGAAATGAAGATATCCGCAGGAGAAATGAGGTTATCGATATGGCCCGAAGAATCAGCAAACTTGAGGGGCAGTAGGCAGGGCACATTACTAGCAGAACCGATGGTCGATGGGGCTGGAAGGTTCTGCAGTAGTGAACGCATACTGAAAGACGCAGCGTTGGAAGGGCCTTCCACAAGATGGGTCGATGGCCTGGTGGTGGTCGCGAGAGTTCGATGGATGCGAGACGCATAACCGACGTTCTGACGACATTTGGGGGAAGCCTATGTCGAGCAGTGGACGTCTTTCGGCTGAAATTACGACTGTTCTTTAGTTTCATGTTACGAAATTCATTAATTTAATTGATCAGATATCTCAGAAAAGTTTTTTACTAACACCGTTGTGGCAATGAATATTTAATGAATAATTTCATCAATAATTACGTTTTTTTTTCTCTCATACGTAATCTCATCTCCTAATTTTGTATTACAGAATGGGTACCCTACTTGTAATTGTCAAAGTACGTAACTTTACACAAGTTGTATATTCAGCCCGCAATGCCGGCCGGTCCTCTAAGGCCCGGTTCTGACGCAAATTCTGAAAATTTCTCTCAAAAGGAAACTTTTAACGATAGAATCACTTATTTATTACTTCAAAAGCGGTTAAGATTAAATTAATTTGTCGTCTGTTTGATGTATTCTTGGTGATTTAAATACTAACTTTGTAATTAGTATTCGTTGTTTAAAAGTAATTTCAAGTTTAATATAAAAAGGGAAAAATAGCGGCTTTGGAATTAATTACAAAATTTGCATTTTACCAAAAAGTAAATTCTGAAAACAGTTAACGCAACTCTTTTGTTAAAATTCCGATTTGCAAAGTACCAAAACTTGTATGTTATATAACATTTTCATTCCACATAATATTTTTGTCTAATTCCAGGTCTACATCAGTGAGATATCAGTTCCTGACATCCGCGGTTGTCTCAGCGCCGTTCTCAAAATAGTCGGCCATCTTGGTGTCCTGTTCAGCTTCACCATCGGTGCCTACCTCGACTGGCAGCAACTAGCCTTATGCATATCGGCTGCCCCGTTACTTCTATTCTGTACTGTTCTATACATACCAGAAACACCAAGCTACCTCGTACTAACAGGCAAAGACGAGGAAGCATACAAAAGTCTCCTCTGGTTACGCGGTCCCAATTCAGACGTTGCTCAGGAGTTAGCTACTATACGCACAAATGTTCTAGCTAGCAAGAACTTCAGCCAAAGACAGAGTCAAATGTCCAGAAGTCAATTTATCAACTCTTTGGACGTCAGGACGATGAATAGGCTCTTAGGACCAATTTTAGTAACGTGTGGTCTAATGATGTTTCAAAGATTTTCTGGTGCTCATGCGTTCTCGTTCTACGCTGTGCCAATATTTAGGAAGACTTTCGGTGGTATGAACCCTCACGGAGCTGCGATCGCAGTGTCCTTTGTGCAGCTTCTAGCTTCGTGTCTTTCTGGTTTGTTGATAGATACCGTGGGTCGTCTCCCGTTACTGATAGTCAGTTCTGTTCTCATGTCGATGGCATTGGCCGGGTTCGGGAGTTACGCGTACTACGAAGAAGTGCATCGTAATCAGAGGATTCAGAACGTCATGTTCCACCAGACTATTGGACAGAATGATTGGATACCCCTGCTGTGTGTACTAGTTTTTACAATTGCCTTTTCTTTGGGCATGAGTCCTATATCATGGTTGTTGATTGGAGAGTTGTTTCCATTGGAGTATAGAGCGTTCGGCAGTGCAATGGCGACGGCTTTCAGCTACCTCTGTGCTTTTGTTGGTGTGAAGACTTTCGTGGACTTCCAGCAAACGTTGGGGTTGCACGGTGCGTTTTGGTTGTACGCTTCTATAAGTGTGGGAGGTCTCTGTTTTGTGGTTTGCTGCGTGCCGGAGACCAAAGGTAAGGACTTGGATGAGATGGATCCGAATTACGTTCAAAGTTTATCACCAAAAAGGTAAAAGGTTTATTTTTCTTCGTGATTACTTGAAGGCTTTTGGTGTAGATGTAGATAATGTAGAAAGGGTTGATGGAAAACATTTAGGTTTATAAAAGATTGGAAATATTAAACATGAATTAAAGTTTATATAAAATAGAAATAAAATCGATAAAGGGAATATTGTATAATATAAAACACGATGATATGCTCTCAGATCTTAATGATGGACGTCATACACCAAAGGGAAAGGCTTAGGATCAATGTCACGTATGTTAATTGTAGGCTAGCGAAAAGAGGTAGATCCCTGTATTTAAAGTGGCTTAAAAGAATGCTTAGTTTTCAAGTAAACACGAAGACTCAAGAAAAAAATGTACGTAGGAACAAAATTATACGGAGTCCACCGCGAAATTTTGGCTGTGCTTTTAAAACTTTTTTTAATAAAAAAAAAAAATAATATCAACGTCACATAAATTTTATGGTGGGCGATCTTAATCTCTAGAAATTTTAGTAAAAAATTATATTATACTCGCATATCCTTAAATCCATATCTAAATATTTTCGTTAAATATTAGTTCATTTAAGATTGCAGTGGTCCATACTTTACCTCTCTAATTCTCCTTAGAGATATTAAAAAGAAAATAGAAAAAAAATATATTTCCCAAGTTCTCGAGAATAGCGAAATTATTTATCTTTATTGTACTGGTTAATATTTTATCGAGCTTTCCTATCTTAACTACGACAATAATTAAGACAATAATTAATTAATTATGAATAACAAATATAATTATCATTAGCCTATAGATGGTTTGATTCTGAATGATAAGATTTATTTGAGTGAATTATAAATGAATGCAGTAGAAATTATATTATAATAAAAATATATTCTGAAATTAAATGAAAATAAAAAAGCTTCATCATCATCATTTTTACAGATTACATGATGAATGAGCTATTAAAACTGTGCCGTCATTAAAAAAACTATTTGATTAGTATATTATTTTAAATGTTTCTATTTTTAAATAATAATCCTTAGATTCAAGTGTCATGACATTCAAAAACGAAATTTATACCTTTATCTTCTAAATGAATGTATTGATTGTATAGTTCAAATCTTTTTCATTTAAAAACATTATGGGAACAATTATATTATTTTTCATAGCGTGTAAAACTCGGTAACTTATGAACAACTGTTGTGTGTTAGCTATTAGATCATATTGTTATACTTTACTGTTTAATGTTGTACCTAATATAATAAATATTTATTCTGAAAAGATTATAGTTCCTTGGGATTTTTGTTACACGATCTCAAGAGCGTTTGATCAGGAGTAAAAAAAAATTACTAACAAATTGCTAAATTTTTGTTTAGAAAACTATCATTATCAAAATAATATAAATAAGACTTTTGTTACGTAAAATGCAAGGAAACATAAAAGGAGCATTTCATAAGGACGCAATGCTCACGCGAACAGAGCATTTCAATTCAACTATATGAATAGGTATTCACATAATTGAATTGAAATGCTCTGCCCCCCTAGCCAAGTTACGATCGTTTCGTTTGCGTCGAACGCCTCGAGTAGGCCAGGCCTCCGATTCCTTGGTTCTGACCACGTGACTGAGCGTTGAGATGACGTCAGAACAAATGAATCGGAGGCGTGGCCTACTCGAGGCGTTCGACGCAAACGAAACGATTGTAACTTGGCTAGGGGGACTGTTCGCGCGCGTAGTGGGCACGGTTCGCACGCCCAAGGCGTCCACACTATGGGAATTCTGTTACATTGCATGATACATTGTGACAATGTGGACGGCAAATTCTTTCATTGCGTGTTAAATTTATTGCATTATACGTTACAGCAGTCTTTATTCGACTTAACGCAGTGTCTTACATAAGCGAATCAACGCGATCTCGATTGGCGCAAATGAAAAAAAATCAATTAATACTCAATTGCGGTGGTGTGCGAGACCAACCGGAAACCGTACGTGGGTGCGGTGCGGTGACCTTCGAAGTGAAGCGGCCCCGATTATACTCCATTTGGAATAAGATTAGACATTTACCTAAACAAGCCTTGTTTATTGCCCATTCAAACGATTTTGAGTTTTATTGCGCTGGTGGCATGATAAATGGCAGCTGCAGTAAATAGTTGATCTTGTAACCACTTATTGTGTCTGCCTACGGAACAGAAAACAAAATCGGTTGAACCAACTGGTTAGATATTTTCGCGCGAACTGATGCGGTACGGTGACTTGTTTTATATAAGTGGCAGCTGAAGACTGCTGCTGTGCTGACTTCACATGCACGTTTGACGAAGCCGCCGCGTCGCGTTGAATTTGCGTTTACCACATGCAAACGCAATCGCGTTAATCACCCATTTAAGACGCCGCGTTATTAAATCAGTTTCTAACCAACTTTAAATTTTGCGATCAAGCTATACTCCATTCGCATTAAGATTAGACATTTAAACAAACCTCTTTTGCTGTCCGTTCAATCGATTTTCACTTCTATTCCGTAGACATAAGGATGGCATTAAAAGCAAAAAAGTGGTTACAATACCAACTATTTGCTGCAGTTGAAAGGACATTAAAGAACTTATTGCGAATGAAGTATAGTAAAATTCCAATTGAATGAAAAAAACAACAATTTTTCCCCACATTAAATGCTCTTGAATCAGTAAAATATTTATACCTATACATAATGTTGCTTTAAGAAAACTAATCCAAACTGTAAGATTGTATATTTGTCCAGTTAGAATGTTGCCTTCTTTAGTGTCAACCTGACATGCTAAATCACTGATCTATCATTATTTGTTATAATTTTTAAAACCAATAAAATCATTCAACATTTTGTAAGAGATTGGAAAAATTTAAATGCAAACTGAAATGAAAGCATTCACAAATTACCAAGCAGCTTAAAATTTTTGAATACACCAATGAAATTGTAAACTAAATTATAAAAATAACAATATCTAAGTTTTGGTTTTTAGAATGTCGCAATACAACCGTGGTCCTTTGAACCATGGAACTAAAAATATAAATTATAAGGGAAAGTTGGTCGAATAAACTAAAGGTTTCATTCTGGTTACAATTATATGAAATGGAGTGACTGAATAACAGTCACTACAGCGAAATATCGTGAAGAAAAAACTTATAAATATAATTATAAAAATGGTTGACGTAATTATAATCTATTATGACATAATTCATTGATTAGAAGGCCTAAACCCCTGCAGTAAGATCAAATAAAATATAATTATTAATCAATTATTTGCAAATAGTTTCTCTAGAGAAAAATATTCGAGAAATAATAATTATTAATAAAAAAATCATAATCACACGGATTATTAATAGACAAATTTAATAGGTTGTGAATTTATACATTTTCTAGATTTTTTATAATATTAAAATGAAATATGTATTAAAAAAATAATAGTATTGCTTGGTATTACGTAAGTTCCCTTCTGATTACAGCTTGCTTGCATTAGAAGTGTATGTTGTAGATGAAATGTGTGTGGGCTTACCTTTATTTTAAGAAATATACATTATTATAAAGATAAAATAATTCTGTACATTTTGTTCGAGATTAATTATTTGAGAGTTTGAAATTTTTGTATAGTTCTGATCGTATTAACTTTCGAGCACGTATCAACCCGTAGTTTATTAATAAAATATGTAATTATTTACCTAGATTTTATGATGTTCTAATAATGATTCGACCCAGACCAGTGGCCCTATCACGAGCTCTTAATGCGATCCAATTGACGATCTAAACTGAACTGTTAAAGGGATAGTGCTATACAACTATAGTTTTAGTATGTGCGAAACCCGAAATACGTATCTAATACTTTCATGTAAAGAATCTATTTACAAAATTTCATAACTGTAAAATGAAAAATCACAAAGTTATAAGCTTTTTATGTTACCAGGTCGTCCACAAAAATACATGGTCACCAGGCCATCGCTGACGCCTAACGCCCGCTATGACCTGCCATGACCTGTGTTGTACTTAGTGTCGGTGGTGTCCAACTTATGATTTTTTTAAATATTTTTGGGAAAAAATATAACATGGTGTAAAATTTATTTGAATCGATTCAGTTACCGATTCTGAACAAACAACTACACTAGTTTTTAATTATTACAGATACTAAATGCTTATTAGAAAAGGTCTTGTTATTATTTAAGAAAAGTCTTATTATGAATAATTGATTCAATTATGAATTTAGCAATATTACGACCAATTTTCGTGGTCAATTTTGGGATTTTGTTTTTTTTACTTTGACTACCTAAATATATTCAGTAACGGGTACAGATAAAGCCCAATTTTTTGTACTAATTAAAAAATAGAGGTGTAAATTCAGGTTTCGCATATAGGTACAAAAATAATGTTGTACAGGGTGTGTAGCTCCATCCCTCTTTATCGCTCACTCGCCTGATTTTAACACGTCATGGTACTATTTATTACTTATTCTGTGGTCGATCTTCAATTTTTTCAATGAAAAGGTCTTGGGTGGCTTTTATACCTATTCATTCTATTTCAATACACTTACTCGAAAACCCGCTCTTATCCCACCGCTTTTAAGCACGTAATAGATTCTTTTCCGCACTAGTGCAGAAAAGTGCGCGTGCTCAACCCCGCCACAATTTTATAACATGTATCGTATCAGGCTGGGCGCGCGTCGGTCCTCACGAGTGGCCGGTCAACTCCCGTTTATTAATTTCTACGTAAGTGTATTGAAAAAAGTCGTTTGATACACGTGCAAATTTGTCACTGCAGCCCTCGCCTCCATAACAGAATTCCGCCTCGGTCGCAATGACAAACTTTCTGTATCAAAATGCACTATTTTGCACCGAAAACCATTTAGAGCATTTCTTCAATGGAATTTTTTTCTTCCTATGTGTTAAGCTGATATGGAGTGGTGTATGCAAAAAATATGAGTATTAGTCTTAAGGCTTAGCCTTTTAGCTACGTGATGTGGTAGTCAAGTGTGCCTGTTCTAGATTCTATTACGTTTACTGGGAGCTACTGAAAACTCGACACCAAGGACCAATCACGTTTATTCTCAACTTTTGTATTGTGTGTTTTTTTTTTATCACCATTTAAAATGGTTCCAAACAGTATCTATCAATCAAGGATACAGTTTATGTAAAAACCAATTCTTAAAAGAAAAAAAATTAACTGAATAAGTAAATTTTTGCACGCATAACTCGACAAGATGTTGAGATGGTGAGTCCCCAGATTTTTTAATTTTTTGAAGTGGGCTTACAATTATTATTTTTTTGTGAAAAAAAAAACGTGTTGTTTAAAAGTCAATGAGAGGTAGGAGAGCATATGGGCCGTAATCAGTGCGTTTTGGTGGATGTCACATGTGTTCGTATTTTTGATTCTAGGATGTTTTTCTTCACCATTTTGAGAGCAGTGGTGATGAAATAAATTACACAAAACAATGCGCCTGGCTGGGTTTGAACTCGGGACCTACAACTCGTAAGTCGGGGCCGTTACCACTCGGGCACCACTGCTCTCAAAAATAATAAACTAAAAACTCAATTAACTAAAATATTGAATTCTACGTCATTTATCGGAATCATGCAACTATTACTTAATGCATGCATTTATTACTTAAGCAGGCAAAGTTTCAGAAAAATGTGGTTGGTCCTTATGCTAAAGTGTAGTCGAGTCCTTATGCTGATAAATATTCTGATAAACTTATATAACAGACATTATAAATAATTGCTATACAGACTATTATTACTATTATTGTAGTAATTCTTTGCGGGAAAATATATTAGAAGCAATATTGAACTATACTTACCTACATAATAAAACGACTTATTTTAATTACAGAAATAACTGTTAGTAATTACTACTTAGTTTGCTTTACTTGTAAAAAACTTAAAAGTTACCTAGTGTATCTATGTATTGGTTAAAAAAAATAAAAAAATTTAAAGGCATGTATTTAAATTTTTGGTCCTTGGTTTTAAAATTAAAATTACTCGATCGATAAAATTTTATTTCAAATACTTTTTATTTTATTTTTTTATAATTTTAATCTCTTTATACTATTATATTTTCCCGCAGAAAAATGCCAAAGAAAACATAACCCTAATACTTACAACATAACATATATTTTGGCTCACAGCACCACCTCGTAGAATAAGATAGAAAGGCTTTAACTAGCTTAGTGTCTCCATAAAAGACTTTAGATTGTACAAAATAACTATAAACGAAAACAATTTTACCATAGATTATTATAATTTATTACTTTCTCTATAATCTAAACAACGAACTTCCAACAGGACAATAAGGTGAAATTGACAATAATAATTATAAGGACTGAAGGTAGATGGCGCTAGTTGTTACTAATTTCTTGTTATTATATTTAAAGCATCGTTCACACCAAACGTATACACCGCCGTCGACTGTAAATGGTTACTGTCAGCCCCAGTGTGAACGTGGACACAGTTTGCAGTATGCGTTCTCACCAAGCCAAGTATCTACGTTATAACGTAGAATGCGTTTCTTGTACAAAAGAGTAGGCTTGCTATGTGTAGTACAATGATCGGCCACTGAGAGTCAGCGACAACGCACTACATAATAGCGTATAGTCTGTGGTGTGAAAGAGAAGTAAATATAATATCGACGGTTGAAAGGCTAATTGATCTAAACGACATTTTTTACAATATTGAGTTATATACATATTCGGAATCAGCAGAAATTTTTCTCCGTCGTTTGAGTCAGGTTTCATTTTTTTTTAAATATCGCTTAGATCAATTAGCCTTTCAACCGTCGATATGGAAAAGCGATAAACTGCGTAACTCCCGCTCACAGTCAGCGACCGATGATACGTTTGGTCTGAATAATGCCTAAGGGTATGTTCCAAGGTCATCAGCGAAATTAAAATTTTCTGGCTGGCTGCTGCGCTGCGTATCACGGGTTCGATTCTCGCATGAATCAAATGTTTGTATGACCGATAGATAGTTGTTCTTGTGTATGTGAGTGGACATGTTTGTGAACGTAGTTAAAAATTTTTAGAAAAAAATATTTAAAAATGACGAAATAGTCGGATTTCGATATTATTAACATCATGATAATAGTACTTATCTAAATCCGATTTTTTTAAACTAACAATTTTTTTTTCGAAATATTTTAACTTCAAATCGCTCTCCTTAACGTCGCTTAGTAATTTTTACCTTTCAAGCGTCGATATGTAACTGTCACGTAGACAAATAATATCTGACCTTGTCTATATTCGTAAGTAATGTGCAAATTACATTCAACCGTAGGTTGGTAAAACAATTTTGATGTCGACAGCACGTAGGTTCAAAACTAACAAAAACGATATTTACCGAAATGAGAAGTAACTACAAATGTAAAATGAGAAATATTTAACTGTTCCTCAATTTTATTTAACTGTTCTTCAATTTATTCCAGTTTTTTCTCCAAAAAATATACCTTTGTTTCCTCCAAAAATACAGATTGTGCACTAAAATTTGGTGTACAATCAGTATTTGTAGAGAAGAATAAGATTTTTGATGCATATAAATTAAACCTGACCGTATTTGCGATTATTGGAAAATTGTTCCTACTCATGTTAAGTCTCTTTACTTTATTTATTAAAAATTTTGCTTAATAGTAAACCAAACTAGCGCCATCTAGATAAAGCGGAAGAAAAATATATTTGAATGATTACTCTAGCCATGTTTGACAATAAACTATTTACATTATGTTTAAAGAACCGAGTATACTTCAATTAGTACTGACATTTCAAGTACATTGATGGTCACATATAGAACTAATTGTACACGTTTCATACATAACACGCAATGTACTGCTATTAATTAAAGTGTTATCGGTACTGTCTTTTCCTCTATCGTAGTAAGTTAAGTCAAATCGAATATTATGAACTAAAAACTTCTAGTATGTTTTATGTAACGCTGGAAAATACGCCTAAATAAAGTAATTATTAGTTTGATTTTTAAATACACAGTGGTTTTATTTTCTCTTATTCTTCAATTTTAATTTTCAACTTGTGAAAAAATGAAATATTTCCACATTAGTAGATAATAATCCCGAGTCGTCGACGGCGCGTAGTGTCCCACGCGTGCCTCAAGAGATGTCAGCAAACCTGAGATGCCTGCTAAAGCCATGGAAAAACGTATGTAAGGGATACTCGTGGTCCTAGAACTCAAAATGCAACTGAAGGTGTATATTCAGTCAGTATAAGTCTGACACGCCCTCTCGCCCCACCCTAGATGGGAGAAGTCATTAAAAAACATTAGTAATAACAAAATTGACCTTTTGTCACCTACTTCAACCTAAAATCCATTATTTGATGCTTTATGCAATAAGTTTATCAACAAAGTTTTTTTTTAAATTATGGCACCCACACCGCACCCCTTTTATGCATAGCCTATTAAAATGTTTCTTAATTTTAATCAGCGCCCTCTATCCATCACTTTTACAACTAGCTTGAGTGTTAAAAAGTTAACGTAGTATTCGTATGCGACTTTTATCAGATTATTACTAGATGGCGCTACGTCTCACTTAGTAACTGAAAAAAGTAGAGGTCACTACTGGACACTTTTGATGAAAATTCCACCTCTGTTCGTTTCCCCTCTTTGAGGCGTGGTTGGAAAGACCTCACGGCGTCCTCACCTTCCGCATGACGCAGGTTCTCACCGAACACGGAAAGTTCGGGAAGTTCCTGCACCGGATTCGTGCGGAAGCGACGCCCGGGTGTCGCCACTTTGTGGACCGCCCGGAGGACACGGTGGAGCACACGGTGGAGGTGTGCCCCGCTTGGGAAGAGCAACGCCGTGTCCTCGTGGGGGCGATCGGCGGCGGCGATCTCTCGCGCCGGGTCTTGGTACAGGCCATGGTCCGGAGCGAGGAGGAGTGGCAGGCGATCGCCTCCTTCTGCGAAGCAGTAATGCTAGCAAAGGAGGCGGCCGATCGCGTGAGGCAACGGCAACGGTCCTCACGCCCCAACCGCCGCCGGGATTCCGATCCCGATTTCCGGCCACCGTAGGCACGGGCTTGCGGACGGCGGGCAATGGGTGGCCCGCCGTCCGACCGTCCGGTAACCATCCGGACCGAGCCCAAGTCGTCGACGGCGCGTATTGTTCCGCGCGCGCCTCAGGGAGATGTCAGCAAATCGTAGGGGCCCAGCAGGGTCGAAGCCTACTGGGGCCATGTGTAGTGTGAAAACGAAACCGGGGCCCTGGGACGAAGGCAACGAAGGAACAGTAGTGGGTTTTTAATCAGTAAAAGTCTGACACTATCTCTCGCTCCGCCCAAGAGCGCGATTTGTCATAAGATGATTTTCTCACCTATAAAAAAAAAACCTCTGTTCGTTTATGTGTATAAAATGTTGAAAATGACTAAGCAGGTTTTGACTACCAAAAAAAATTTTTCCAAAAAAAAAACGATTTCACTAAAAAAAAACACTAAAACGATCAAAATAACTTTAAATTGGAAGCCGGTGTTTCTCAATACTGTTTCTTATTTAACACCGACTTCCGAAATTAAAGTTTTATTGGAATCGATTCAGTTACTGATCCTGAACAAACTGTATTCAGGTTTCGCATAAACTAAAAATAATGTGGTTTAAAGTATTCACGTATAGTTCAAGTGTTGGTAAACGTAATTTGCTTCACTGTCTATCATTATACACCTAGTACGAGTATGTGCAGGATCGCGTTAAGCTATCATTATACCACTATGAAATACACACTCCACTTGTTACATCCCATTTAAAAGTACCTATACCCTATTCCGCGAGCCGTGAGATAAGAAGTAAACAAACGATTTATAATACTACTAAATTGTAGACCACAGATACTGCAAAAATTTTACAAAAAATGTGACGTTTTGTCATCGGGCGGGTTATAATCCGCCATCTTTTTCACTATCGATCAACTTGTTGATACGAGATATTTTCTTTGAATTCTTGTTATTCGCCGAAGAAAAAGCATGCAAAGAAAACGCCAATGCATTCAACAGAAAAGGAGACTGTTATTAATGTATTTCAAACACGTCGAAGAAACTTGGTCGAAGGTACCTACATTTTTTTCTTTGTTTACATTTTGTCTCAAGCCTAGATGAATAGGGTATAGTACTGACTGAAATAAGTGGCCAATTGCTCGTTCTTTTAATTACACCTTTAATAGTGTACGAGTAAATTACCTGCTCTTGTTAAAAAATATTGTAATAAAATACTTATGTATTTCAGTAACTGTTCAAGTTCAACTTGAACTTGAACTTGAACAGTTCGCTCTTTAGTCGCTGTTATGACGTCTTAAATATGATTATTTTATTAAACTTTGATTTAGAATAAAAATTTAGGACGTACATTAGACACATATCGTGTTGCCAGAGCGTAAGGGAACGGACTTCCTTACGCCCCAGCTGCCAAGATCCCGACCTCGACTACTAAGCACTGGGTTTGCTGACGATGAGCAATGGGTAGCTCGCCGTCCGGCCGTCCGGTAACCGTCCGGACCGAGCCCGAGTCGTCGACGGCGCATAGTGTTCCACGCGCGCCTCAAGATGTCAGCAAAACCATAGGGGCCCAGCAGGGTCGTAGAGTAGAAGAAGTCATTGGATGATTTCCTAAGGGCAATTAAAAGGAACATAGGTAGGTTTTAATCAGTAAAAGACTGACACTCACTCTTGCTTCAGGTATCCAGATAAAACCGAACCTAGGAAGGATTTCGGGTTGCGTGTGCATAGTGATATAACGTAAGTGTCTTAACGAAAGCGGAAACGGAAACAGATGTCGAAAGTAAATCTTTGCGGATGCGGAAGCGGAAACGGAAGCGGAAGCGGAAACGGAAGTGTTAATAGTATGAAGAAAAAGTCCAATTTTTTTTTTAAAATCACGTCACTAGGCGCGGTGATGTGCAGAATGAACCAAAAAAATAAAATAATAAAGAAACTCGTGACACGGTTGTGTACCAGTCGTCCATGCGCCCCCCATCCTCTCCCCGCTCCTCGCTGTATTCTTTCGTTTAGAGTTCTATTATAATTTTTGCGGAAGCAGAAGCGGAAACGGAAGTGAAAAAGCTTGCGGAACTTCAGCAGAAGCGGAAGTGAAAGCAGAGTTCTATTGCAAAACTAGTGTGAAGCCACATTAGACGGTGTCTAGACTGTTCGGTTTTTAGAATTGGACATTTTGTTTAAAAAAAAAAATGATGAAAAATTCTTTAAAAAAAGTCATGTGTAACTGGAATTATACATACTTGCAACCCTGGACTCATATCTAGATTATTTTGTCTTGTATTTATGTTTTGTTTACGACGAACCGTCCGTAGACCTTGATCTCGCATTATAGTAAACAATGGATAAGGTCAAAGATGAATCTTAATTTTTAACAATATATTTTTCTAAATAAATAAAAAAAACAAATGGGGTCTTATCACCCCAATTCATATTAATAAAACATTATTGTCATCAGCGCCACGTATTAGGGGGCTTACGTTATCAGTGGCGGGTCCCGTGCTCCCCAGGGGTGTCAAGTCAAGTGTCATGGCCGCCGACAAAAGGGAGCACGTGCGGGAAGCGATAAAAAACTTATTACTATCAAACTGTGATTGAGAATTACTTATATTTTGTTCGAAACTTTAATACGTCTGGGAAAGTTTTCTATTTACCTAATATTCATTATGCAAAATTTTATGTATGGGATTCAAAATAAAACTAGCTTTTCTTGAGAGTTCTCAAGAAAAGCTAGTTTTCTTTTGAATATTTTTCACAGTCATGAATATTCTATTTTTAGGGTTCCGTACCTCAAAGGAACCCTTATAGGATCACTTGGTTATCCGTCCGTCCGTCTGTCTGCCAGTCTGTCAAGACCCTTTATCTTGGAAACGCGTAGAGGTATCGAGTTGAAATTAAAACCATATACTCAGGTGCAGACTCTTGAAGCTGTAAAAAAAAAAAATCAAACTTATAAGTTAACGAGAAAAAGAGATACTTCGTTTTATGTGGCAAAAAACGTACATTTCGACACTCTCGAGGAAAAAAAAATTCATAGGGTACTTTCCGTTAACCCAGAATCCTGAAATTTGGCATAGACCAAGGTTTTATAGCACAAGTATAGGAATAAATCTAAAAACTGTAAATTTGTTGTTCCGTCACAATTTTTATTTTGCGATTCGGAGAAATCTTCCGGAATTGAACTATTTACGTAGGTACGAGTAAGTTTGTACGGAACCCTCTGGGAGCGAGTCCGACTCGCACTTGCCCAGTTTTTTTTTAATAAGGATAGGCTTCCATTTGATCACTATCTCACCTAATGGTAAACGATGATGTGGCCGACGATGAAGCACGCTTGCCTAGAAGTAATTTATTCACTCTTGACTTAAAGACCCCTAGGTTATAGGTTATAGCTATCAGGAAACACTGACATCGGCAGAGAATTAATGAATTAATTTTGTTATATCTAGTGAAGGTATAGGCCTAATTGATTTCTAAGCATATTGGGCTATTGGCAGCTGTTTAAATTATGTATTTAATGCTGTTATAATTATTATAACAAATTATGAGAAAATAAAGTCAAATTAGCAACTTAAGTCTACTTAAAGCGTCTATAACGATAAAACTAGTTAAAGATTTAAAAACTAATCTACGTTTGATATATGGCCTCAAAGAGATGCCCACGGGTAGTGTGAAAGTGAAACCCTGCCCTGGGACGAAGGAAAAGAAGGAACAGGAGTGGGTTTTAAGTCAGTAAAAGTCTGACACTATCTTTCGCTCCGCCCAAGAACGGGATTAGTCATTAGATGATTTTCCCACCTAAAAAAAAACCTCAAGGAGATGTCAGAAAAACCGTAGGGCCCCAGCAGGGCCGAAGCCTGCTGGGGCCATGGGTTTACTTCCGAAAGGAAAACTCGGGGTCCTGAAAAGCAAGGCAAAGTAGAAACATAGGTGTGGTTGAAGCCAGTAAAAGTCTGAAACGCTCTCCACCCAAGAGTGAGAGAAGTCATTGGATGATTCCACCTCAAAAAAAAGTCTTATTGCTGCCATAAATGTGTATATGTGTATGTATGTATGTGTATAGCTTTTTTATATTATTAGACGCCAACCACCATAAATTCGTTAGTAATTCATTTTGTTAACATGTCATTTATTGATAATTGTTATTATTTATTATTCTTGCTTTTTTGTATATAGCCTCTTTTTTTTATAATGTGAATGTGAGAACTCTGTAGACTCCGCGAATTCTTAGGTTACTTCCTATTACGACTCACTTTTTTTAATTTAATATAAAATAATTATTTTTATTGTGCTTTTGGGTACAATATTGACTGGTCTACACTGTTCTTACATAATATATATTAATACTGTAATATGAAAATATTGTAAACAACCACTTTTTTTAAAAGAGTAACCATGGAGTTTCTTGCCGGTTCTTCTCCATATGAAACGACCAATTTGGAACCATGCACTAGCTTCTGACGTTTTTTAAGTGCCCATGTAGGCCTATGTGAAATAAAAACTTCTTTGACTTTGAGTTAACTGCAGAAGTTGTGAAAGTTTTTACTTTTCACGATCGCTTTCAAGGGATTAATTATTTCGATCACTTTCTGCCACAAACGAGCAACGATCGTACTGTTTATGAGCACTGAGCATAAGCAGTCATTATTTTACTACTTTCCATGGGAAAATTGACCTTTTTACCAATGTACTACGGTGACCATCGTTCTTTTGTTTTCATTTTCTTTTCCGTTCTTTTAGGGCGCCCTGCACGGTCAAGATAAGAATTAATTTGCGAAGGGAAGGGTGACTTTTTAATTTAATTCTTTCACAGATTAATAAAGATTTTCAAAGTTTTTTTATTTGAGCACCGTAGGCTGAAATTGGTGTTCATAATCACCGTAGAATGAATCGTTTTTGGAGTGATTAATTTTGTCACAGTTGCTTTGATATAACATTTTTGTGAGAACTGTACCTTTAATTTTTTTCTTAAATTTTTACTAACCCATATGGATGTCACTAAACTGAATCAAAGATTTTATTTATTTATTTATAAACATATTTTGATGTCCGCAATGTTTTCTGCGTACTTAAGTCTTTTTGAGACTTTTCACTGTGTACTATTCCTATTTATTATAAAAACTTTGCTGCAAACGACTTGATGTTATGTCAGTCTCAGTAAAAAATAAAAACGTTTTCTGTGAGATAATTCTCCGCGGTAAAATCTCTTGTACTTCTACGTTCTTTCTGTGTCTTCTGTTATCTTCTTATTTCTACCACTCCTACTCTAGCGGAACTCTTCTGTGCTGCGACTCTGTGTACAATAAACTTCTTTTGTTCCTCCTGTGTACTTCGGACTTTCTTTCTACGTTCCTCACACTACACTCTACTCTAATTCCTACAACTGTTTCTTAAAATTCAGATTATAACCTAGTTTGAGAGGCAGGGTTCTAAAATTTTAATGCAGTAGTTCAACATCTCTAAAGAACTGTACAACTCCTCAATCTACTGTTTGTTGCTTTAAGTATCTGTCGTAGAACGGCGAGCAATAAGTAGCTCGTTGTCCGGCTGTCCGGTAACCTTCCGGGTCGATCCCGAGTCGCCGACGGCGCGTAGTGATCCACGCGCGCTTCAAGGAGATATGTCAGCAAAAAACCGTAGAGGCCCAGCAGGGTCGAAGCATACTGGGGCCATGGGTTCGCTTCAGAAAGGAAAACCCGGAGCCCTGGAACGCAAGACAAAGTAGGAACAAAGGAGTGGGATTTAGTCAGTAAAATTCTGACACGCCCTCTCGCTCCGCGCAAGAGCGGAAGAAGTCATTGGATGATTTCTCACTTAAAAAATGTGTTTTTTTTTTACGAATAAACATATTAATATTATTTTGATCTCCGTAACGTCCTCTACGTTTAAATAAAAATAAACAATGGTTTGATTTAATTAGTTCTTACACTTTACTTGGCAGTAATATGCCTGTTCAAGTTTTCGCAAGTCTGCGAGTTTAAATGCATCGAAGAAGGAAAATAGTCGCTTTACAGCGCGACGCGAAGTCTGAATCGGTTGTGTCCATAAATAGACGACAAACTGCATAAAATAGAGCAAAAAGTAAAAAAATATAACATAAATATCGTGTAATAGACGCTAAAATGCATAAAATAGTGCAAAAGTGAAAAAAATAATAATATTATAAACTAGTACTTGACTGCGATCCCACCTGATGGTAAGCAGTGATGCAATCGTTGATGGTGAGGCGCACTAGTTTATGAAAAGCGTATTTACTATAGTTTCGAAGCAACCTAAATTTTAATCGGGTGGGAAGACCACAACAAGCAGCTATATACATAATTATCGTGAATAAACAATGAAAGTTATTTTGAAAGTGTTTTTGGTGTGCTTCGCGGTGTCTTATGTCACCTGTATGGGGTTTTTCGGAAAGCCATCTGTACCGCGTTTTGACCACGTGTGGTGGGGTCCGTTGTATTCAAAATATCAGAATGATACCAGTATTAGACCGTTTGAAGTGCATTTTGATGAAGAGGTAAGTTGTGTTATCTACTTTACTTATAAGTGTTGTAAATTTTTTTTTCACAACTCTTACACATCACGATCTAGTCTCAAACTAAGCAGAGCTTGTGGTATGAGTACTAGACAACTGATAAAGTACTTATAAATCTCTAAATATATGTGTCGCAGGGATATGATAAAAATAGAGATTTGGTCAACTCCCTAAGTGATTTGATCAAATCACGGAGGATGTTAAAATAGCAACACTATTTTATCATTTCCCTGAACAAATCTAGGGATTTAAACAAATATCAGAACTGGTTCCATGAAATGACAAAAAAAAAATCTTTGACCAACAGGCCAGTCAAATAGATAGAATCGATACAGAAATCTTATAATACGTCTCTTGTCACTGCTATCAATAGGTCAAACGTAGGTCAATCATAGATACTAACACAAGGTCTAGACAGTGTCTCACCATAAACACCTAATTTTCTACATCTATCATAAATAACATAACCACTGCTGGGAGTCTGACCTCCTCTCTAGGAGGGGAAAATGGGCTATATTCCACCACGTTGGCCCAGTGCAACTTAGTGAATGTCACATGTCATCGAAGTTTTTGGTTCTAAATAAATAAATAATAATAATAATAATCATTTATTTTGCTAGAATATGAGTAAAGTAATTAGCTGGCAGGTTTAAACATTGTCCGTCATATTCAACCACAATCAGGTGTGCAAAAATGTCATATATTTAAGACGCAAACTCAATAAATTATATCAATTATCAATAAAATATGTAAATTCAATGTCAATAATAATTTAAAATAATAATGTCGACATAGAAGCTATACAAATACAAATGTAAAGATAAAAATTATGCAGTTAAAAATGTCAAGGTAGCTATTAGAAACTTAAAAATGTCAACTAGAAAAAAAAATAAATAAAAATAAATTGGTAAGTGGTTGTATACCATTGGCGCCATGCAAAATATACTTTTTTACACCACCTGCTCGATAATGCCCTTTTATACGTCATAAAACCATCACTTAAAGCAAGTCATTATGTCCCTAGGGAGATAATGCAGTATGGGCGATCCCTAGGGAATAATGATATTTGAATTTGGAACGTGAAAAACCGTCAGCATTATGTGAATTAAAATGTAGTGCATCAAACAAGTTTATTCAAATTTCAAACTGGCCACTAACAAAAAAAAAAACAGAATAAAAAAAGTTTCTAAAAAAATGTAATGAACAAGCGGGAAGCGTTATAGAAAATTTAAACTATAGAATCTTTGAGTAGTGAATTTTGTTTGTTTCAAATCTCAAAACTTTTGAGTGATAGTTAAGATTAACTCGTAAATAATACTTATATTTCTGTATTATATGATTTCTTTTACTAAATTGTGTTTTAATTATCTCACAGATGGTGTAAAAAGTAGAGTATCCAACACGGGGATAAAGCTGTCTTTTTCTTGGGCGGCTTGAATTCCTCACTTCACTCAGGTTTCTTTATTAACTCCCTCGCAATGCTCGGGAGTTAATTATATAAATCCCTCACTATCGTTCGGGATTAAAATTAGCAACCTTCGTTTCGTTCGGAATTCAACATCCGCCACCCGCGACTTAAAGACACTGCTTTATCCCCTAGTCACATAATCTACTATTACGCATTAATGCTGTATTGCATTTCACAACACGTAATCTATTTTGATCGTGTCGACTACGCGTATTAGTTATAGTGTCAGACAGCTTCGGAAAAAGTTTAGGGTTAGTTTTAACGAACCAAAACAACCAAAGCCGGAACCAATATTTGTAACAGGAGTCATCAATGTAACATCACTGAAAGAAATACTGACTGAAATTACCAAAGATAACTCCAAATACACAATGACTACTTTAAAGTCTGGTCATATTGTCAAAATCATGCCTTCGGATGTAGAAACATACAAAGTCATAAGAGAAAACTTTGTAAAAAATAATATCAGCCATTATACATACCAATTAAAGAGTGAACGAGCTTATAGAGTGGTACTTCGAGGTCTACACTCGTCAGAGGACACTGAAGTAATTAAAAATGAACTTAGTGAGCTCGGACATGATATCAGACAGATAATAAATGTGCGCCATAAAACAACAAAAAATCCACTGCCGTTGTTCTACGTTGACCTCGAACCGAAATTTAACAACAAAGAGATTTTTAAAATAAACCGTTTAAACTACATGAAAATATCCTTCGAAGCACCATACAAAAAGAAAGAAGTTCTGCAGTGTAAACGATGTCAACGTTTCGGACACTCCAAAAATCAATGTTTAAGGCCATATCGATGTGTCAAGTGCGGTAAAGATCACCCGACAACCACATGTCTAAAGACACCTGATACCGACGCGACTTGTGCAAACTGCCAAGAAAAACATCCTGCAAGTTATAAAGGCTGCATAAAATACCAACAATATCGAGAACTAATAGTAAAATCGAAACAAAAACATCAACAACCACAACCAAGAATAAAGGAAAATGACGAAGATAACGAAAGACCAAAAAGCAACCAATATATAAGACAAAACTTCACTTACGCAGACGCAACTAACGTGTCTAAGAAAAGAAACGAATCGACAGAAAGAAACACAAACAACACTAACATAGTTGAAATAATGGACTCTATGTTCAACAAGCTCCAAAATCTTATGAGTAAGATGTTAGACAGCATGATGGATCGTATGATCAACCTAATCAAGCCACTAATACTAAGATGCCCTTAAATCTTCGCATAGTCACATGGAATGCTAACGGGCTTACTGACCGACGAATGGAGTTAGAAGTTTTCTTGAACACAGAAAAAATCGACGTTGCCCTCATCTCGGAAACAAGATTTACATCTCGAACGCACTTGTCTATAAATGGATATGTAATGTACAACACAAACCATCCTTCAGGTAACTCTCATGGCGGAACTGCAATATTCATCAAGAGAAATATAAAGCACTACCCAATTACGGAATACAGAACTGAAAAGATTCAAGCGACAACAATTGGAATAGTGGAAAAGGAGATGGTAACAACAATCTCCTCAATTTATTGCCCACCTAGACACACAATAACTAAAGATGACTTCAAATGCTATTTCGATTCACTAGGAAATAGGTTCATATGCGGTGGGGACTGGAACGCCAAACATGTTTACTGTGGCTCTAGATTGACGTTGCCAAGAGGTAGGCAATTGCTTTCTACCATTAATGAAAGTAATCTCAGTTATACCTCCCACGGTGCTCCTACCTACTGGCCTACCGACACGAATAAGATTCCGGATTTATTGGATTTCTTCATCACAAAAAACATCCCACCCAATCATTTGAACATCATTGAATGTACCGACCTGTCATCAGACCACGTACCTGTTATCCTTGACGTATATTGCAAAGCAATCTTAACCAAAACTCCTCCGAGATTGTACAACCGAAATACTGACTGGAAATCATACAGGGATTTTATCGAGAAGAACATTGATTTAAAAATACCCCTGAAAACAAATACAGATGTGGAGGCAGCAATTGAGACCTTCAACAAAATAGTTCATCAAGCAGCTTACAAATGCACGCCTGTCAGTAATCCAAAGACCGCCAACCAACACGAATACCCAAAACAAATTAAGGAGAAAGTAAACGAGAGACGAAGACTGCGGAAAATATGGCACAACTCCAGATACCCATGTGACAAAAGAAACTTCAATAAAGCCTCTGAGGAACTGAAACAAATGATCAGCCAGACAACAAATGAAAACTTACAATCATACCTAAGTAGTCTTTCTCCAAATAAAGCCTCAAATTACTCACTATGGAAAGCTACTAAAAAGCTAAAAAGACCCACAAATCAAATTCCTCCGATTAAGACTGATACTGGTACATGGGCAAGATCAGATAAGGAAAAAGCAAAGGTATATGCGGAACATCTCAGAACTGTATTCCAACCGCATGAGAGCACTAACCCAGAGCACGATGAGGACATTCGGCAACTTTTAAACTCTCCGCTGCAGATGTCCCCTCCATTAAAAAGTGCATCTCCAAAAGAGATATGGCGAGAAGTGATGAACCTCCAAGACGGGAAATCTCCAGGATACGACCTGATTGATGCAACCTTACTAAAACACTTGCCCAAAAAAGGTATTTTATTGCTCACAAATATCTTTAACGCGTGCTTAAGATTGACCAGTTTTCCGTGCCAGTGGAAAATTGCGCAGGTCATTATGGTTCTCAAACCGGGGAAACCACCACATGAAGCCAGTTCCTACAGACCTATCAGCCTCCTGTCTGTTCCAGGAAAGCTGCTGGAGAAGGTCCTGCTTAGTAGAATGCGACCACACTTAGCGGAAGTAATCCCGTCCCATCAGTTCGGATTTAGAGAGAAGCACGGAACCATCGAACAAGTACATCGAATCACCGACTTAATTGGCCGTGCATTTGAAAATAAGGAATATTGTTCCTCTGTTTTTCTCGACATTGGACAGGCATTTGATAAGGTGTGGCATGATGGGTTGCTTTACAAAATCAAACAGTTGCTTCCTCACTCTTTCTTTCACATATTAAAATCGTACTTAAACGATCGCTGTTACGAGGTCAAGTACAACGACATAACCTCAGAAATATGTGAAATACTTTCTGGCGTGCCACAAGGAAGCATCTTGGGTCCAGTATTATACTTACTTTTCACTGCCGACCTTCCTACACATCCTAATAATACAATCGCTACTTACGCAGACGATACAGCTCTCTTATCGGTACATGAAGACCCTGAATTGGCATCTGAGAACCTACAAGCCCACTTATTAGAAATTGAAGCGTGGCTAAACAAATGGCGCATAAAAGCAAACCAAAGCAAGTCAGTGCATGTTACCTTTACTCTTAGGAGAAAGACCTGCCCCCCAATTAAACTCTATAATGAGGAAATCCCGCAAAAAGAAGACGCAAAGTACTTAGGCATGCATCTAGACCGCAGACTAACATGGCGGAAACATATATGGAACAAACGGAAACAACTGGATGCCAGAGTTAGGGAAATGTATTGGATGATTGGACGAAAATCACAACTATCTCCAACAAGTAAAATGACCATCTACAAAGCCATTCTCAAACCTATATGGACTTATGGAATCGAGCTATGGGGAACAGCGAAAAATAGCAACATAGAGATATTACAGAGATTCCAGAGCAAAACTCTGCGTAATATACTCAATATTCCACAATACATCAGCAACAGATACATTCACATGGACCTACACCTGAACACAGTTCAGCAAGAAATTGTCAACTTCAGTAAAAAGTATCAGACCAGACTGTCAAGACATGTAAACCTACTTGCATCAAGGCTGAAAGGCACGGGAAGCGCTCAATACTTTCGTCTAAAAAGACATAGCGTTCCTGCCCTGGTAGACCGCTTTGAAGACCCCACCACTTAGGCAAGCTTGATGAAGCTTCCTTTGGAGATGCCTAATATAATCTCAAAAAACGACAAACGAATGGCCCATTGTGTGTTACACAGATTGCCAAGTTACAGAAAATTAGAAGAGAAGAGAGTTTTAACGAAGACAGCAATTTCGTATATGTACAGCGATGGAAGTGTGAGAATTTTATATTTTGTAAAGTAAGGCTTGCAACTTTCTATGCACTTTAAACCGAACATTGCCCTGATGCATCTTTTCTGCGCCTTGAACACTAGTTCTCTATTCGTGGAGTTACCCCAGAATATTACTCCAAATCGTAGTAATGAGGCCACAATGCCTTGGTACGCCGTGACAAGAGCGGCCTCGCCTATAATAGGTGCCAGTTTGTAAAGGGCATAGGCGGACGAACTAATTCTTTTAATTAATTCTACTGTATGATCTTTCCAGTCCAGTCTATGGTCAATTGTAATACCTAAAAATTTTTTCATATTTACTTGCTTTATCATATGGTTATTATAGTCAATATTTATTTTATTAATTAAACGTTGGCTAAATAACATCAATTTGGTCTTGTCTAGATTTATTTTTAAATTATTATCTTCTAACCATTTTACTATGGTAAATTCTAAGGTTCTATGATATGTACCGTATTTTTTTTTTTCTCAAAAAGCAGTGACGTTAAAAAATATACACAAAGTTATACACCTGGCTGGAATTGAACCTGTAACTATACCATACCACTAGGCTACCACTTTTTTTTTTTAATTTGTGAAAATCATCCAATGACATCCCCTACTCTTGGGCGAAGCGAGAGGGCGTGTCAGACTTTTACTGACTAAAAACCAACTCCTGTTCCTTTTTTACCTTTCATACCGGGGCCGAGTTAAGTTAAGGGCCATCCATCCATCCAAGGTAACTTCATAAGAATTTCTTGATATTTTGACCACCCCCCACAGAGGGGGGTTCCTTGCGGGGAATTTCTGAAAAGGAAACCCGTAGTCCTGGAACGCAAAGGGCAACTGAAGGACAAAGGTGTGGTTTTAGTCAGTAAAAGTCTGACACGAAGAGCATGAGAAGTCATTGGATGATTTCCACCCTTAAAAAAGGGGGTTCCTTGTCACAGTTTGTCACATTTGAGAGACTCTCCCATCCTACTGTGACGTCACATAATATTTGCAATTTAATATTCAGAAATTATTTCAGTTTTTAAACTCACCAACAATACAATTTAATCCTTATATTTATGCAGATAAAGTTGCAGTTGGCGTGGTGATCGAGCGATCGGGCACTGCGCTGCGTATCACGGGTTCTATTCCCGCGTGGAACAAACATTTGTATGGCTTACGAATACTTGTTCCGAATTTGGGTGTCTTATGTGACTTTAGATATTTGTAAACGCACCCACGATACAGAAATTATGTCTTTGAACCCTGAGTTTGTTTTGGTGTTTCTTTACCGGCCGGTCGGCCCACCAGGAAACACCGGCCTCATCATTTCAGCCGAAAGACGTCCACTGCTGGACATAGGCCTCCCCCAAGCGTCGCCACAGCGAACGGTCCTGTGCGTCTCGCATCCATCGGACCCCCGCAACCGTTACCAAGTCATCGGTCCACCTTGTAGGAGGCCTTCCAACGCTACGTCTTCCGGTACGTGGTCGCTCTTGCCCGCATGCGTGATGAAATCAGCACGATATTAAAAACACCCTAAGGATTTTTTGTCGCATTTTTTTATTTTACTTTACTTATTTGGTACATCTTCACTTGTCTACACTGTCCTCTCATGCCTATTAATATTGTAATATGGAAATATTCTAAAACTCCATCAATTTTTATTTTTTATAGTACCACCAGTAGTAGTAACCATGGAGTTTCTTGCCGGTTCTTGCCCTTTAGAAACAACTATTTGGAACCGTGCACTAGCTCCTGACGTTTTATAAGTTCCCATGTATGCCTATGTGATCTTTTGTATTAATTAAAAAAAATAATATCTACAGCCACTAAACTAGTGTGAAAATGAATCTAATTCCAGGTAATCCTCGATCTTCGGTACCGTCTCAAGAACCACCGTCCATTCACCCCTCCTTTAGAAGGAGTGGGTTTTGAGTACGGTTTCAATACAGACCACCTGCATGGATGGGTGGACTATTGGGCTGATCAATATCCGTTCCAGCAACAGGAGAATATCCTCAACCAGTACCCACAATTCAAGACCAATATACAAGGTCTTGATATACACTTTCTTTGGGTAAAACCTCATGTAAGTAAAGCAAGGTTTCTTTTAAGGTGGGAAATCATCTAATGACCTCTCGTGCTCTAGGGTGGGGTGAGAGGGCGTGTCAGACTTTAACAGACTAAAACTACAGCTATGTTCCTTTAGTTGCGTTTTGCCTTCTAGGACCACGTGTATCCCTTTCATACTTTTCCTCATGGCCCAGGCATCGATCCTGCTGGGCCTTTACGGTTTACTGACATCTCTCTGGTAATATCTGCTTTTGATTTATATAATAATAGTAATAATATATATGTCAACGTTTCGGCCCAACGACTATCGGATCAGGTGCGGGTCATCCAGCGTAACCGTATGCTGGATGATGCGGTACTTGATAGACTTCGCCTCGAATCACGGAGTAGCCGTGTCTCACCTGCTTCGCCACAGGCCGCGGTGCAACTGCAATCCAATGTTTCACTGCGACCCGACCACGTTGGAGAGGATGATGATGACGGGGCTATATCCGTGAGTAATCAGTGCAATGTACGTTTGAGGAGCGCTTTGGAGGATGCATTCCGGGAGTACCGCTTCACACCGGCTGAGCTTAGACCTCGATTACCTCGTTTGCCCATGCATAAGAAAAATAGGGCGCTGGTATCAAATTGTTTCGTAAGGTCTTCGCAGCTATCAAATTGTTTTGATAGCAGCGAAGACCTTACTGATACCCACTCGATCTTGTATTGTGCTGCTGTAGCGGCATGTCGTGTAGCTCGAGTCAAGTTTCCTAACAGTGACCGAGTTACACGACCAGCTGTACCAGCTTGGCAGTGCAGGATCGAGCGCCGTATTGGTGAGGCCAGAGCACTCATCGGCAAGCTTATCTGCTTCAGGGAGGGCAACACTCGCCCTAGGGTGATGCGCTTTGTGAGACGGGCGTTCTCGGGGACAGATATTAGTCCTCGAGATTATCTACCCCATTTATCACAGAGCGTATCGACTTCCTGAAGCAGAAGGTCTATGCATGGGCAAACCGTATTCGACGGTACAAGCGGCGAGTGGAGCGGTACACCCAGAATCGCACGTTCCAAAGAAACGAAAGGTGGGTTTATAGGGCTTGGGAGCGACCGGACCAAGGTGTGATTGATACGCGCCTACCGGATGATTATGCCATGTGTTCATTTTGGCGCAGCATCTGGTCGGTGCCTGTCAGTCACACCGAGGGTGATTGGATTCGGGAGATCGAGCGAACGTGCGATCTTATACCAGAAATGGGGGCAATTACCATCAGCCCCCAGGACGTAGCTCGTGCAGTCCGTCCGTTGCCTAACTGGAAATCTCCAGGACCGGACGGGCTGCACAACTTCTGGCTTAAATGGTTTCAAAGATCGCATGCTCGCTTGGCATCCCAATTCCAATCTGCCTTAGAGTCAGGGTCGCTGCCCCAGTTCCTTACGACAGGAATAACCCACCTGCTCCATAAATCGGGTAGTACTGCGGAGCCTAAAAATTATAGACCGATCACGTGCTTGCCGACGGTCTATAAAGTTCTTACATCTATTCTGAGAGCCAAAATTAATAGTCATATTGAGACAAACTCCATCATGTCTGCTTCTCAGAATGGATGTAGGAACGGGTCCCGTGGTACTAAGGAGCTGCTCCTCATTGATGTAGCCAACAGGTTCGTCGCTCTCGAAGAGATCTGTCGACATGTTGGATAGATTATAAGAAGGCCTATGACTCAGTTCCGCATACATGGCTCATGAGGGTGCTGGAGCTGTATAAAGTTGATGCAACTCTTCGCACCTTCCTGATGTCGTGTATGCGGCAGTGGAGGACGGCCCTTCACTATCCAGGATGTCGACAAATCCGAGAGAGCAGCGAACCGATAAGGATCGAGCGTGGCATATTCCAGGGCGACAGTCTGAGTCCACTGTGGTTTTGCCTAGCTTTGAACCCTCTCAGCACACTGCTGGAGGGTTCTGGCTTAGGTTACCGGTTGAGAAGAGGTGGTCATGTTATATCACACCTCCTTTACATGGATGATCTGAAACTTTTTGCCTCCAACAACTTGCAACTGGTGGAGCTACTGAAGGTAACTGAAACCTTCAGTAGTGCCATCAGGATGGAATTTGGTTTGGACAAATGTGCAGTCATGCATGTAAAGCGAGGGGAGATTATGGAATCCGTGGGTACCCAACTCTCGGATTCCATATACATTAGATCCCTCTGCTCAACCGAAACTTACAAGTATTTGGGTATGTCGGAAGCGTTAGGCATCAATGCTGCTGACATGAAACAATCGTTGAGGGAGCGCTTCTTTGGCCGCCTGAATAAAGTGCTGAATAGCCTTTTATCGGGCGGGAACAAGGAGCGCGCCTTCAATGGTTGGGTCATGCCGGTTTTGATGTACTCTTTCGGCATACTCAAATGGACTCAGACGGAACTCGACGCCCTGGATAGGAGGGTCCGCTCACTACTTACCGCAAATCGGATGCATCACCCACGGTCATCGGTGATGAGGCTGTATATCCCGCGGAAGTGCGGAGGTCGTGGTTTCTTGAATGCTAAGACCCTGCACAACCGCATATGCAGTCTCAGGGAATACTTCCTGAAAACTGACGTGGGGATGCACCGAGATGTGGTTGCGGTAGACAAAGGCCTCACCCCGCTCTCCTTGGTTAACGAGAACTGGCGCAAACCTACAGTAATGGATACTAATGAACGCAGGGCAGTATGGCAGGGCAAGGAGCTTCACGGGCGTTTTTACCGGGCCTTACATGGGCCCGATGTAGATCTTTTAGCGTCCGTATCCTGGCTGCGCTTTGGTGATCTCTTTGGAGAAACCGAAGGTTTTGTCTTTGCAATTATGGACGAAGTTATGATGACGAACAACTACCGGAAATACATTGTGAAGGACGGGACGGTTGACATCTGTCGGGCATGCCACCGACCCGGAGAATCAATCCGACATATTATTTCTGGATGTTCTCATTTAGCTAACGGAGACTATTTGCATAGACACAACCTTGTAGCCAGGATTATTCACCAGCAACTTGCTCATAAATACAATCTTGTGGAATCAGAAGTACCGTACTATAGGTATGTGCCCGACCCAGTTCTCGAGAATGGCGGCGTCACATTGTATTGGGATCGATCTATCATCACTGATAGGACTATTGTTGCCAATAAGCCTGACATAGTGGTGATAGATCGACTAGAGCGTCGCACAATGATTGTTGATATAGCGGTCCCTCATGACGAGAACCTCGTGAAAGCTGAGAAAGATAAACAAACTAAATATCTTGACTTAGCTCGCGAGGTTGTCGACATGTGGGAAGTGGATAGAGCAATCATTGTGCCGATAGTCGTAACGGCCAATGGCTTAATAGCTAAGAGCCTCGAACAACATCTGAGGAGGCTCTCGTTGGGCAGCTGGATTAAGGGCTTGATCCAGAAAGCGGTACTCCTGGACATGGCGCGCATTGTTAGGAGATTCCTCTCTCAGGAGCCCTGACCACCGGTAGCTTGGACCCTGTTCCCGATGCCGGTGGGCTACTATTTTTTATATTTTTAAATGTTTTTTTATTATGTTTGTTTTTAAGAAATAATTAAAAATGTAAATAATATGTATATATAGAAAATAAATGTAATAATATTCCACAACTTTTACACATCGCCATCTAGTCCCAAACTAAGCAGAGCTTGTGGTATGAGTACTAGACAACTGATAAACATACTTATATATTTCTAAATACATACATAAATAGACAACATGCAACTTAAATGATGCACAACCTTATCAGGGGTGTGTAACTCTTTACTGGACCGACTCACAGTTCCAAACCATTTTAGTGTTCCGAAAGATTGGAACAGCCGTACTTTTTTTAAATGCATCGTTTGGAACAATTGGAACACTGTAACACACTTTACTTTAACCTGCAGTCTTTTTAAAATTCAGATTAATTTAATTAGTGACCTGAACTAAAAATATCTGCTTAAAATTATTTTTAAATCAAAATTCAATTAAATAAAACTGTATTGTTGATGTAGGATTTCTATGATAATAAAAGGTATAAACAAAATAAGCCAAACGAGGATTGACATATCATCAAACTCTAACGTTTAAAACGATCTGGCCAGTTTTACTTGGCCATATTATGAAGTGTTCGCTTACAATGGGCCTCATCAGAATGCTTAAAGTCACTCAAAGGGCAATGGAAAGGGCTATGCTCGGAGTTTCCTTGCGTGATCGCGTCAAAAATGAAGATATCCGCAGGAGAACCAAGGTTACAGACATAGCCCGAAGAATCGCCAAACTTAAGTGGCAGTGGGCAGGGCACATTGCTCGCAGAACAGATGGTCGATGTGGACGAAAGGTTCTGGAATGGCGACCACGTACCGGAAGACGCAGCGTTGGAAGGCCTCCCACAAGGTGGACCGATGACCTGGTGAGGGTCGCGGGAATCCGATGGATGCGAGACGCACAGGACCGGTCATTGTGGCGAAATTTGGGGGAGGCCTATGTCCAACAGTGGACGTCTTTCGGCTGAAATGATGATGATGATGATGATGATTATGAAGTGATAAATTTCTAAGATCTGGCCACGACATATACCGAGCCCGAGTCGTCGACGGCGCATAGTGTTCCACGCGCGTCTCAAGGAGATGTCAGCAAAACCGTAGGGGGCCAGCAGGGTTGAAGCCTACTGGGGCCTTGGGTTCGCTTCTGAAAGTAAACACAGCCTTCTCGCTCCACCATAGAGCGTGAGAAGTCATTGGATGATTTCCCTCCTAAAAAAAAGGCAGGAAAATATGTTTCCTACTTAGTCACCCTCCACACAAAATGGCTGAAATTTGAAGTAAGTATAGCTCTCCACCACCGCTCTCAGGATAATATATTTGCAACTATATATTATTATATATATATCCGCACTCTGCATAGCAACGATGAGCGAAACCGTTTGTTTTAGTTATTATAGTTTAAAAGCCATCTTTGTAGGACTCAGCAAAGATTTCCGAGGCGCTCAGGAACGGGGCAGTCGCAACCATATCCTGAAAGCATACTGAATACGTAAGACATCCAGCGATCTCTTAGTGTAATAAGAAACAAACAAGAATGCCACAAAGTCCAAATGGAAATGCTGTCCAATAAATTCTCCTTATCTTCAAGGCGCCTCCAACTGTGGAAGTGGTACCACTACTGCTGCTGCACGGCTGGCCTGGCTCCGTGCGTGAGTTCTTCGGCACTCTGCCGCGGCTGACTGCTGTACCCATGTACCGGGACTTCGCTGTCGAAGTCATCGCTCCCAGCCTGCCGGGATTCGGGTTCTCTGACGTAAGTTGTGAAAAACTTTGTTATGTCATACTAGGTTCTGCCAGCTATTTCGCCCGCGTGAAAATAGGTTTCTGTATACAAACTTTGGAACCCTCTTTCATCTCTTTAGGGGGTGAATTTCGGAAAATCCTCTCTTAGTGCTCGCCTACGTTATAAGAGAAAATTTTCTGCAAAATTTCACACTCCTAGTCTCAGTACTTTCGGCTGTGCGTTGATAGAACCTATAGAAAAACCTTGCCAATCTGGTGGAAAGGAAGACTGACAAGTAACAGAATAGGGATGCATACGCTGAATTAAGACTTCACCAGGGTGATTCTTTGAAACCGAGAGAATGTCTCATTCATCTGGCCTAGTTTTTGTACCTATCTATTTGGTGTCGTAAGCCACTGGGCGCCATTGATACATTTAGTGTTCGGGGAAAACTAATATGCAAATAAATATTAAATTGTAAAGAAAAAACTAGGGCAGATTAATGAGACATTCTCTCGGTTTCAAAGAATCACCCACCAACACATTAGGTTAGTGTGTACAAAAGCGACGGCGACAAGCAATGGGTAGCCTGCCGTCCGATAAGTGTCAAACTCGGGTCAACGGCGGTCGACGGACCCTCTAGGGCCGATGCCTCTCAGGACCGCGGGATTGTTCGAAAGAGTTACTGTGGCCCTCAAAAGCAAAGGATAAGTAAAGAAAGGAATACGGGTGGGTTTTATAATCAGTAAAAGTCGCTCTCGCTTCAAATAAAAAAGTATAGATAGAAAATAATTCTAGTAATATCCCTCCAAAATTGTTATATTTATCCTGAAAGATGCAGGATTGGAAGGCCTCCCACAAGGTGGACCAACGAACTGGTGAGGGTTGCAGGAGTCCGATGGATGCGAGATGTATAAGACCGATCATTATGGTGACACTTGGGGAAGGCCTATGGAAAATGGTAAAGATATGGCTTGGCACGTTTAAATATCACAACTAGGTGCTATTATGTCTCTAATAATGTACGTGAGACGAGATTGCAGTGAAAATATTACATCAGGCTGTTAAGCGCAAATAGGGGTTGATGAAATCCATGATAATAGTAGGGTTACTCTACTTGTTACTCAGAATCAGACAATTTCTAGATTTAGCAGAATATTGCACACTTTTACGCAGCCAAAGTGATTATAGCGATTGTATCGTTTCTAGGCACCTACATAATAATTATTTTAAGTATCGTGCGATTGAAGGAAATTCACTATTTACATGTTATTATCTTATACGTGCAATTTCCACCACAGTATGTTATTACAAGACAGTGATAACATAATACTTGTGTTGCGTAACTAAGAGGATTATGACCTTTTAGAAAATTCAAATGATTACATCCAGATTTATTTAACTATTTTATTTAACTATTATTAGAGTAATCGTTTTTGTTTGATAGCCACGATTCAGGCTATGCCTAGTGTGGTTTCACTGTTATTTTTGTAAATTGTAAGTGGAGTTGCTAATAAAGTTATTATTTCTTTATTCATTGTAAACACCATATAAATTACATTTTTAAATACTTTTTTAAACAAAATCATACAAAAAAAAAAAAACATTTAAAAATATAAAAAATAGTACACCACCGGTATCGGGAACAGGGTCCAAGCTACCGGCGGTCAGGGCTCCAGAGAAAGGAACCTCCTAACAATGCGAGCTGTGTCCAGGAGTACCGCTTTCTGAATCAAGCCCTTGATCCAGTCGCCTAACTCGAGCCTCCTAAGGTGTTAGTCGAGGCTCTTGACTATTAAGCCATTGCCCGACTCGAGTATCGGTACAATGATCGCCGAGTCCACATCCCACATGTCGACAACCTCGCGAGCCAAGTCAATTTATTTGATTTGTTTATTATTATTAGATTTATCTGCGTTACTTCCTACATTTATGTATCTAGCTGCTGGCAGCTGTTTTGCCCGTGTGATAGTTTCTTCTAGAGAGGAGGCCTGAGTTTCAGCTGTAGGGACATTATAAGCCTGGTTATGTAGACTATCCTTGGAGGTGATCCAGTAAATTATTCATTCAGTCATTTTTTTTAAAATTTTATCTGTAATACTAGTGTGTGTTGCCTGTGATGACATGGCTCTGAAACTTAGTCGATCACAATGGGCCGGATCAGAAGGTTTAAAGTAACCGCAAGGGGATGGAAAGGGCTATGATCAAATTTGGAATGAAGATATCCGCAGGGGAACCAAAGTTACCAACATAGCCTGAAGGATCCGCCAAACTTAAGTGGCAGTGGGCAGGGTACATTGATCGCAGAACTGGTGGTTTGGAAGATGAAGCGTTGATAGGCTTCCCATTAGGTGGACCGATGACCTGTGTGGGTTGTGGGGACGTAATGGCTGCGAGTCACACAGGACCGATCCCTGTTGTGACACTTTGGGAAGCCTATGTTAAATATTGGATGTCTTTTAGTTGAAAATGATGATGATGATTTTAAAATATTCTTCTTTCAGGCAGCCGTCCGTCCAGGGCTTGGAGCCACAGAGATGGCAGTGGTGCTCAGGAACTTGATGCACAGGCTTGGTTTCAAGATATTCTACGTCCAGGGAGGCGATTGGGGAGCCTATGTTGGACTCAGCATAGCTACGTTATATCCTAAGGTAGAATTTCTTAAATTTTGAAGTGTATCGATACGAGTACCTATCAATATTATATATATCCCACCTTACCATCAGGTGGGATCACAGTCAAGCACTGGTTTATATCAAATAAAAAAAAATAAAAAAATATCTACAGACAACTAACTATAAATCGCAGAAATGTCTTAAATTAGTACTTAGATTTAGAATGAGTAAGTGTTGTTTAATGAGATAATTACCTTTATTAGTTTCTTTCAACATTTCATTAAATATTGTGACAGCAGGTCGCTGGCTGTCCGTTGCAACATGCTGGCTCGCAGGTTTGCACGCTGTATTGACTCTGTAAAAATAATGCTTTTTAAGGCTTTCTGCCAGTCGTTTTACACGTGCAGCCTGTAGACCAAGTATACCCAGCGGGCATACAGCGACCTGCACGTACAGTACAATAATAACGCATTCAGGATGTTTTTGTGGTTGCCGTGGCGATGTAGCGCGTCAGTGACGTTCGCGGACGCATGTGTTGATGGGTTCGCCGCGATCATGCGGAAGCGATGCGCTTTCATGTTATCGCGCCTGTGTTCCTCGTCCAATGGCATCCTAAATTTTATGTGTTTTCGGACAGCACAGTGTTTTATGAAGACCATTTTTCGGACATTGCTTTTTTATATAAAAAACTGATAGTTAAAGTTATTTAAATGCAATATTTCGTATCCCCATTTCACTAGCATGTTTAGTTTTTAAGATTGATTTCTTTTGTAAATCATCTTTTTTTCAACCGGGTATATAGAAAAAAAAAACATTTCTCTGAAACTAAATGTGATACGCAATTGTGACCTTAGAAACATCGACGGCATTTTTTATGCCGCATATTTTAGAGTTCAAATAAACCTCTGAACTTCGTTAGATTCAGACTTATACGAGGTTTTTAGTTTTTATTTTTTTTTCTCGGTAATTCCGTCGTATTTGGAAAAGTTATTTATACTGAAATGATGCCCTTCATCTTCCATAGATACCACAAAACGACACATCCTAATTGCGTGGAATCTGGAAGTTATTCCAAATTAACTGTTTTTGTTAGGGTTGTCACTTTCGGTCTGAATTTTGATGATTCAATTTTTATTTAATGGGACGTATTGGTTATTAAAATTTCGACTATTAAACCTAGGAACTTTGTTTTATCTAAACTTATACAAGGTTTTTAGTTTTTATTTATTTTGTTCTCGATAATCCCGTAGTATTGGGATAAGTTATTTATACTGAAACTATCACTTTGCTAGCAACTTCGTTCGCGAATGTTTACATAAAAACTTTAACACCCCTTTAAAACTGTATTTTGAGGGTAGTTTTGAAAGACGAATATTGACAATCTTTATTTTGATAAGAATTTGTGCTAAGTTTTAAGTTTATTAACCTAAGAAATAAGATTCCTCCACACGATCTTTAAAATCCCCTAAATTGTTCTACTGGAGGTAGTTCTAAAAATAAAAAAATGACATCAAAATGTAAATGTGTCCTGCCCACTGCCCGTTAAGTTTGGCGATTCTTCTGATTGTGTGGATAACTTTGGTCCTCTTACGGATATCTCGGATTCTTGATTCGATCATGCTAGGAAACTCTTAGCATATAACCTTTTGCATTGCCCTTTGGGTGACTTTTGGGAACCTTTGGGCCTTCTAATGAGGTCCATTGTAAGAGATTACGTTTCAGAGCGATATGTCACCACTGGCAACACGCACTGGTCGTAGACTTTCGTCTTAAGATAACGTGGTCTGTCGGTCGAAAAAACATCGCACAGCTTCCCGAATGCTACTTAGCAGAGTTAGATAGGATAGAATAATTAGAGAAATATAATGCTTTGACTATTTTATATTGCTTTAGTCACAAAACAGAAGACGAAAGTCTTTAAATTTCTTCTTCGGTAGAAAGCACTACAAATTCTTCTGCATCATAACTTCCAACCTCATTAGTGCTGGTAAGCTCTTCGAACAAGTCTGGGTGAGGCACAAGTTTTAACAATTCGATCGCGGCTGCGGGCAAAGGAATCTTACTTTGCTTTTTTTTGTACACTTGAAATTATTGGATCAGATGACTATAAGGTCCTATGGAATAAATCGGTCATTTTTTTTACCCTATCCATTTTTCGACAGTGACGTTCGCAATCGCTTCTCCAAAATTTATTTCTGGATTCTGATGCCTGCTCAGATAGTATTAGATACGGCTCCATGAATACAAAAAAAATGTGCAAACTAAACATAAACTCACAACAAAATCAAAGGACACAAACTGATGGATGGCGGAGCCAGAGTGCATCTCATGACAATTCTAATAATTCCAAATACGGTTAGGTTACATTGATTTATTACAGAGTTCCGATACATACCTTCCGGCTTCATCATAAGATCATTTCGATATATCCCCCTCTTCCTTCAGTCAGTCAGTTATCGACTACACGTATAAACAAAGCAATTTTACTTGTTACGACAGTTGTGCTGTGATCCTATAAGGAGTTCGGTTCCATATTTTTGAAGTTCATAACTATATTTCTATGGGACCAATTCAGAAGCATAACCTTTCAAACAAAAAAATATGTTTCAAAATCGGTCCACAATTGACCGAGAAATCGGTGAACATATATAAAAAATAAAAAAATATATCCAGCTGAACATATAACCTCCTTCTTTTTGAAGTCGGTTAAAAACGAAACCATGTGCAAAATTTCATGCTCCTAGGCCCTTTAGTTTCGGCTGTGCGTTGGTATATTAGTCAGTCAATTTCTCCTTTTATATAAAGAGATAACTTCAGATCCGGATATGAACTAATATAATATGATCGCGTGACAACCCTAACGACTTAGAATACGGATCAAACTTAAAAATGTTGTGGTTTCTAGATTCCACGCAATTAGGATGTCTTATTTTTGTGGTATGTAGGGAAGATAAAAGGCATAATTTTAGTATAAATAACTTTTCCAAATACGACGGAATGATCAAGAAAATAAATAAAAAGTAAAAACTTAAAACCTCGTATATGTCTGAATCTAACGAAGTTCAGAAGTTTATTTGTACTCTAAAATATGCGATGTTTCTAAGGTCATAATTGCGTATCACATTTAGTTTCAGAAAAATGTTTTTTTTTTCTAAATACCAGGTTGAAAAAAAGTCGATTTTCAAAAATTGTAATCTCAAAAACTAAACATGCTAGTGAAATGGGGATACGAAATATTGCATTTAAATAACTTAAACTATCAGTTTTTTATATAAAAAAGCAATGTCCGAAAAATGGTCTTCATAAAACACTGTAGACAGGTGGGACTGTCCCCTCTTACAAAGGTGGATAAGTGTCCAGACACACTTATCCAAATAAACTAATGAACCATTGAACTGTTCGTACAATGGTTCATTGGTTGTTTATTATTATTATTTAATTTAATTCTAACATTAGGCTAAGTTCTACTACTACTAACACATATGGATGTTTGTCTAAAATAAATATTTGAATTTGAATTGTCCAAAGTGACCTAAATATTAACTTACTACGAGTATATACAAACTAACTACATACATTTATTTATTTATAAAAAAAGTTGCCCCAAGCTAGGAATACCTCCTGTTGGTTTTTTTGAGTACCTACTTCACTTGTGTTGGACTGTTTGTGTAATATACTTCAATGAAAAACGGACTTGATACTTGAACTAGACTGATGTATTAAACTTTAACAATATAATATGAACTTATATCCTTTTCCACTCGCCTATCGTCAACATCGAGCTTGGTTTAAAAGCTTGTTACTTCATCTAACGCCATCCAACGCGATGTTTGACGAAAAGGCAACACGAAAAAAGAGAAATAACGCCTGAAAACTCTGTTAGCATTCGGTAATTCCGTGATTTACTCGAATATTTTAGATAACTTGTTCCAGGAAATACATGTTTTTTTTAAACCCTTGAAACTTTTTGAAAAAAATTGTTGTCAGTTAGAATCTTGATTAAATTTGTAAGGCTTCTGTAATTATACTTTTTTATTTTTGGGTAAATTATAAAGTGTCAAAGTTTAAAGTGTCTTTACTGGATTAATTTTACACAAATTTATAAATTGATTTCAATAGAAGCCTAGATAATATCCACAAGATACTGTGTTTCCAAAATATCTAATGAAAAATGTGTAATAACGTCTTAATGGCGTTAGAGCAGTTATATGAAAAACAGTGAAAATGTATGTCGAGTTGCATCCCCTTAAATTAGATTTAGTGCAACGTGCGCGCTTCGAGCTCTGGCGTCGAGCAGGTTCCTAGTTCACGCGGCACCGACTTTGGCCCCGCCCACACAGTTTGCCCATATTAACCTCCCGGCCCTTGAAGGCCTAAGGGGCTTCAAGCCCTGCAGAGTCCTCGTCCAGAAGAGGGCATAGTCTCAAGAAGACATAAGCTCACGTACAACAGACACCCAAACCCAGAACACCTATCTGTATGTCATACAAATATTAGTTCCGTGCAGTAATGGAACCCGCGACACGTAACGCAGCACTCAATCAACTACCTACTGCGCCATCCGTGCTTTCAAAATAGAGAAGTCGATGACAACGAGGTGTTGTATTTATGTAGTTATTTAGACAAAATCAGTCAAAAGCAGTGGTGGCCGAGTGCTAACGGCCCCGACTTACGAGTTGTAGGTCGCGGGTTCAAACCCAGCCAGGCGCATTACTTTGTGTAATTTATTTCATCACCACTGCTCTCAAAACGGTGAAGGAAAACATCGTGAGGAAACTGGCATGTCCTAGAACCAAAAATTCATAGACATGTGACATTCACCAATCCGCACTGGGCCCGCGTGGTGGATTACGGCCCATTCCCTCTCCTAGAGAGGAGGCCTGAGTCCCAGCAGTGGGAACATTAAAAGGCTGATTATGCTATGTATGCTATTACAAAATCAAACATATTTGGGCGTGAAAGTACTTCTCCAATTTTTTTACCACCACTACACAAATAAGTTGGACATACCTGTCCACCATCGCTTTTAAGCACTGCCAATTTTAGTATGATAACATCATTTTAATATAAGCATTTCTTCCTTTCCAGGAAATCCTGGGTTTCCACACCAACCTGCCGCTGTCAATATCTCCATCATCGGTGGCGATCTGGGTCCTTGGCTCAGTGTACCCTCCTCTAGTGGTAGACCCTGGCCTAGCCAATAGAATGTACCCAATTCTCAGCATTGTGTATTGGCTGACCAGAGAGACGGGATACTTGCATTTACAGGCCACTAAACCTGACACAGTCGGTATGTTGCTATTAAAAAGTTCTTTGCAGATGTAGAAGATATTCGCTAACATAGTAATTGCATTCTGCTAGGTAGTTTCTATAGTATCAGTATGAAATTCCGGGGTTATAGCATGTAAACCTTTTAGTTTTTCTGGCTATCTCATGGTGAAATGACGACAGCGCCTGTCGCAATCCAGTACTGGGCACGCCATAATTATGGCGGTAAGTCCCTTCTTTGAGGAGTGGCTTGAAAGACAAGACGGCGTCCTTATCTTCCACTTGACGCAGGTCTTCACCAGACATGGTAAGTTTGGGAGTTCCTGCACCGGATTCGTGCGGAAGAAACGCTCGGTTGTCCGACGACGTGTTTGTGTGGACCGCCCGCCCGGAGGACACGGTGGAGCATCCGGTAGAGGTGTGCCCCGCTTGGGCGGAACACCGTCGTGTCCTCGTGGGGGCAATCGGCGGTAACGATCTTTCGCGCCGGGCCCAGCCGGCAGGTGGTTGCCTCCTTCTGCAAAGCAGTAATGCAAGCGAAGCCCGATCCCGATTTCCAGCTACTGTAGACGTAGGTTTGCGAACGGCGAGCAATGGGTAGCACGCCGTCCGGTCGTCCGGTAACTGTACAGACCGAGCCTAAGTCGACAAGGGCACGTAGTTTTCCACGCGCGCCTCAACGAGATGTAAAAAAATCGTAGGGGCCCAGCAGGGTCAAAGGCTACTGGGGCCATGGGTCTAGTGAAATTGAATCCCGGGGCCTTGGAACAAAGTTTGCCTTTGTTCCAAGGCCCCGGGATTCAATTTCTTTATAATTGGGAAGGAACAGGAGTGGTTTTTAGTCAGTAAAAGTCGTCTCCGCCCAAGAGCCGGAGAAGTCATTAGATGATTTCCCACCATAAAATAACCATTTATATTTTACAACTTTGGTTGTTAATTGGGGTTTCAGTATCTTCATCATGAGGATGAAGAGATGAAAATCGGTCGACATTCGAAATTCGACGGATCCGAATAACAGCGTCCATTGTGCTGAGTGCGAGTTGTTTTTACTTTAACACGATCAAAACGTTCACCACGTTTGGCTCTCTGATTGGTTAAGAGCTTTGGAGCGGGCCAATCGGAGCGCCGGACGTCATTAACGTGTCGATCACGTTAACGTAAACAAACTTGCACTAGAAACTCAACACTTGACAGGCCTTCCCCAAGCGTCGATTTTTTAAATTATTGCAAATCTTATAGTCTTCTCCTTTCACGATGATTACGCTCCAAAAACCAAGAAACCTTTCAATAGACAACTCTTTTTTTTATTGATATAAACCAGTGCTTGACTGCGATCCCACCTGATGGTAAGCTGTTATGCAATCATTGATGGTGAGGCGCACTGGTTTATTAAGAGCCTATTCACTCTAGCCTTGAAGACACCTAAATTATAGTTGAACGGGAAGATCGCAGCAGGCAAATTGTTCCAGTCCTTCGATGTACGCGGTATAAACGACGAAGCGGAACGCTTAGTCCGGACCGTTAAAGTTTCAACAACGTAAGGGTGGATACTCGCCGTACGTTGGGTTGTCCGATGGTAGAAAGGAGATGGCGGAATCAAGTCATGCAATTCCCGCGCACACTCACCAAAATGCAACCTGTAAAATACCAAAATTAATATTATCAAAGAGCTTAGAAACCTTTATCTGGCGGGATCTCATGGTGAAATGACGACAGCGACTGTCGCAATCCAGTGCTGGGCACGCCATAATTATGGCGGTAAGTCCCATTGGTAAGAGCTTTGGAGTGGGCCAATCGGAGCGCCGAACGTCACTTGCACTAGAAACTCAGCACTTGACAGGCCTTCCCCAAGCGACGATTTTTCAAATTATTGCAAATCTTATAGTCTTCTCTTTCCACGATGATTACGCTCCAAAAACCAAGAAATCTTTCAATAGACAACTCTTGAGGTTTCGATCTTAAAATGAAATAAAAGCCGAGTGATTAAAACCAATCAATAGTCTTTTAATGGTCGAGTATCTAATAGCAAATCTTTCAGATATCAGAAACTTGTCTTAAATTTTTAGGTGTAGCCATATCAGACTCCCCGTCAGGCCTGCTCGCCTACATCTACCAGTTATTCTCGACTGGTAGCCGAAGGAAGTTCTACTACAGGAGCGATGGCGGGCTCGATGAACTCTACACCAGAGATGAACTGATCGACAACCTCATGATCTACTGGATCACCAACAGCTTCACCACCTCCAGCAGAATTTATGCTGAGACTTTGAACTTGAGGAACATTAATATGGGAGTTTTTGCGTAAGTATATTCTTCTTCTTATTTAATACGTTGACAGTGGCATATTTGTATTGTTTCCATTCCTGCGATACGGGGCGTTTAAGGCCTCGTTTGAAAACTATAATTATGGCTGTAAGGGGCTTATTAGACCCCGTAACGTTTAAGAAACTAATAAATTTTTTTTTGGCTCAGTGCGGTACAAGGTCAAAATGACTACTTCTTAAAGTAGATACACCACTTCTGTTTTAATAAGGCATCTGACATATATATTCATCTCTTTCCGAAACTAAACCAAATTGAAGTTACAGCCTTCGCAGAGCGGAGAAGATTATATTTTTCTTAGTCGCACCGCAAGGAACATGAAGACTCACACGAGGTGTACCAGACCTCGTTCTGCATTGAACATGTTAAAAGATAGTATCATGCTTACCATAAAGTCAAAAGTCAAAGTCAAAAGTTTTTTATTTCACATAGGCCTACATGGGCACTTATAAAACGTCAGAAGCTAGTGCACGGTTCCAAATTGGTCGTTTCCGGAGAAGAACCGGCAAGAAACTCCATGGCAACTTTTTAAAAAAAATTGTGGTTCTTACAATATTCCCATACTAGCTGTTGCCCGCGACTTCGTCTACGTTAAGTTGGTAAAACTGTACAATCATTCTGTGCTTGCAATTCATTCTGAAAGCATCGTAATTATTTATTGTACTTTCACATAAAACTGTTAAAGGCAAAAACGCAAATTACCTTCAGGATACATGTTATGTACTCGTCCAGATCCAGATGTATGAACGTCAATGAATAGAAAGAGTATGTAAGGGTCGTAGCAGTTGGCATTTCTGCCTACCCCAAGGGAAAAGGCACTAGTTTATGTATGTTTCTGGTTTATGTTCCGGTAAAACAACATTGTCACAGTGAGCACGTCACAATCGCAGCGGTAATGCCTGTCTTTGAGGAGTGGCTACAGAGGCGTCACGGCATCCTCTCTTTGTGCAGGACTCACCGGATGTGGGTGTTTCGGGAGGTATCTGTATCGAATTCAGCAAAAAGAAACACTCGAGTCTCACCATTGTGCGGATCGCCCGGAGAATACGATGGAACTTACGGTGGAAGTCAGTCCCGCTTGGTAGGAGCGCCGGCGCCGCCGTGTCCTCATGGAGGCGATTAGTGGAAAAAATGCCAACCAGTAGCCTCCTTCAGTGAAGCACTACGATCGAAGAAGGTGGCTGAAACTATGAGGGATGATGAGGGAAGTGATGCTCCAGGTGTTGAAAGCCGCAGGGCGATTGCGGTGGAGCCGTCCGGTCATCTGGTCAAAGCAATCCTGAATCGACGGCGCGTAGTAATCTACGCGCGACTCATAATGATGTCAGCAAATGGATAGGGCCCTCTAGGGCCAATGTCTGCTAAGGCTGCGAGATTGTTCGAAAGAGTTACCTCCTGTAAAATTTTCGCCTCAATAATGTTTCACTGAAGAGTTTAAGCCGTCAGACAGCTTTGGTAGAGGTAAACGAAGGAACATAATCGGGACACCAACCTTCAGCTGGATAACGTTTGCACTGATGGTGCAAAGCCAAAAAGCCAGTGAATCCAAAAATTACCATCATCATCAACTATCTTCCTCCACAACAGTACTTATGAAGAATTTGCGAGAGCATGCTTGAATTGATTGTTGCAGCTTGATCATTTGGGGCGTAAAAATTACTTGTTCATTTATCTAGGATTTTTTTATGTGTATTTATTTGACTGACGTCCTCGTATATCAGACAAATGTTATTCCATAGTGGGAACTACCCTATGAAGAGTCTCCAACTTTTGGATGAATTTCGGTGAAATCTTGAACGCGTGTATCCCTGTCCAATCGAACTCGCATATTGATGGCCAAACCGAGAGGTCACTGACGCCGATTGCCTCTATGAAGACACGGCAGTTCACCCAAGCAGGATAGAGCTCCACCGCATGCTACAACGGGTCCTCCGGGCGATTTGTAAAATGGTAATATCAGAGTACTTCCAACCGAATCCGGAACAGAAACCGCGTGAAACACCCTCAACAGTCCTGAGCTTGTGTATCCATAAAACAATTAAATTCCGGTAAACAAATGTAGCAGCCGATTAGTGTTATCCCTGAGACTGGCTCCCTCAGAGGGTGGTTCCAGTGTTGGTCACCACTCACTGCAAGGAGGTAACGTACGGATGTCGACGTAAGGCTGCAAGGAATCTGAGATACATCATACGTTGTCGAACTGTGATCAGGAACGCAAACCTTTCGACCCAGTTTTATATGAAGCAGTGACTGCTAATAATAAAACACACCATTATTAGGCCGCAAGGTGCCATCATCCCGGAGGACACAGTGGAGCACACAGAGGTGTGTGATGTCCTCGTGGAGGCAATCGGCGTCAGTCACCTCTCGCACCGGGCCTTGTGACTTTGGGCTATGGTCCAGAGCGAGGAGGAATGGCAGGCGGTCGCCTCCTTCTGCAAAGCCGTAATGCTACTGAAGGAGGAGGACGCGTGAGGGAACGAACGTCCTCACGCCGAGCCGAGATTCTGACCCCGACGACCAGCCACGGTAAACGCGGGCTCGCGGACATCCAGCAATCGGTCGTCCACAGCCGTCCGGCCGTCCGGTAATTGACCGGACCGAGCCCAGTCGTCAACAGCGCGTAGTGTTCCACGCGCTCCTCAAAGAGATGTCGCAAAGGGCAACTGAAGGACACAGGTGTGGTTTTAGTCAGTAAAAGTTTGACACTCCTTCCCGCTCCAACCAGAGTGGGAGAAGTCATTGGATGACTTCCACCCTTAAAAAAAGAAAAATATTGTTGCCATCATTATCATTATCATTTCAGCCGAAAGACGTCCACTGTTGGACATAGGCCTCCCCAAGTGTCACCATAATTACCGGTCCTGTGCGTCTCGCATCTATCGGATTCCCGCGACCCTCACCAGGTTTACCTGGGGGCCTTCCAACGCAAGGTGCCATGCTACCCCTTCCGAAAATTTGGCCATGTTATTTTAAAGTCAATAATTAAATACATATAAGTATTTACTGTTATCGCCTTTGGTTGGTATCCCTTGAATAATCACGGTCAATTAGTTTGTTACAACCACGGGGAAAAAAAGCAGTAGGATTAAAAATGTCTCCGTCTAACTCCAGTTTAATCATAACGGTTTTCGCCCAATTTTAAACAATAAAACTGTCTGCAAACTTGGGCGATGGTCATTCTTCCGCCACTCAGAAAATTACGTAAAATACACAATGCCATCTATCAAATATGACGTTCAACTATCATTGTCATCATTATTTCTACTTTCAGTCTTTAGATGGCGTTGTGCCATATTTACATTTTAGTACGTGATTTTACTCGCCGCTTTGATTTTATTATGTGTTTTGATTAGTTTTTACAAAATATTTAGAAGATATCGAATAGAAATTACAATTTTATTTTGAAAAAATGGTAAAAGTTATTTTATTACAAAAAAGAAGATAAAATAATGACAAAATTTTTAACTGTAGCTAGGGATCGAACGTGGCAAATGTCGTTCAATGTCGACATTTTGGATTATTGCTCATCCCCCATAGCAAATAGCGTGATAATATGTAGCCTAACAGTTGACCCGGCCTATAAGGATTATGTATGCAAAATTTGAACAGGATTGGTTCAGTAGTTTTTTCGCCAACTAATACCAACGCTCCACCATTTTACTGTTTTATTATATGTATAGATTACAGTATAAGTAGATATTAGGTCAATATTGTACTAAAAAGTACAATAAAAATAATCATAATAAACCTCGTACCACTTTCCATTAAAAGCGTCCAAAAGGGCCTCTGCGAGTTGGTTTAGGCTCCTCGTACGCCTTCCAAAGGTCCAGGACCTCAAGGTCCTGAGATAAATGAATATCATCATAAAAAGTGAGTCATAATAGGAAGTAACCTAAGAATTCGTGGAGTCTACAGTGTACATAACCAGAGAAGCACGTGGCTAATACTAACAGCCATACGAGTTGAGGTTAAAGGTTACGGTACGGTTGATCTTTAAAGGTGACCAACTTTTACATTTAGAGACTAGAGATCCTTGTCTGGAAAAGCTCGTTTAGCTGTTAGTTCCGGTACTCATTTTTATATCTTTGGTAGTCTCTCTCAGTGGTCTCTCTCAGTGCACGTACTACTACAGTACACGTAAATACGAAATACTAATATTCAGCTATTCAGCATTATATATTGCTAGGTACCATGTATATCCATGCGTTTACATTGCGGGGGCAGTCGTCCATACTTCAATTTAGCCATGTCTTTTCACGCTCCTAATCCTGGTAGGTTCGGCTGTGCGTTGATATATCAGGCAGTCAGTTTCTCCTTTTACATAATTATATAGGTATGTAGGAGAAGTCAATAGTACGGAAGCTTGAGAACGAATGAACGAGATAAGTGAAAAGTGACACATATCACTTTGACAGAATCCGCGCTGACGTTTGCACGAACTGAGCAGATAAGGTGCTTTCCTCTGTCGGCAGCCGTGCGAACAACGTCGAGTCTCGGAGACTGTTTCACGGCTCATTTTGTGAAGTGAATACCTAAAGCTTGCATCATAATAAATCAGTTGTGTTATCTGGAATAGTTTGTTTATTGCTCGATACCCAGCTATCGTCCACAAAACAGAGTACCTAGATAGAGCTTCAATGATGATCGGCATCCTTGCGCCGACTTAACTTTTTGAGTAGCGTAATTAGAGACACAATAGAAAGACAATGGCGCGTTAACGCCGGCGTTATTGCGGGGATCAACAGCTTAAAGATATACAAATTTTTAACAGTCTTATTTTATTTCTTTTCAGAATACCTACACCAGTTCCTACCTGGACTATACACGCGAGAGACGAAATATTCTATCAATCTCCAACATTACTGCGGCTAAAGTTTCCAAACCTATTAAATTCTACGGTTCTAGACACGGGAGGCCATTTCCTTGCATTAGAGAAACCTGATGTTTTCGCCGATGATGTTCTTAACGGGATTGCAGCTTTCAGAAGATGGCATAGACAAAATAAGAAAAATAAATATTAGTTTTGGTGTTATTTTTTAAGGTTCCTTTCTTAAAGATGTCAGCAGGACTTTGATTACGGCTGTGTCATTCGTTTGTCGTATGACTATATCTTTTAATGTAGGTATAGGTGTTGTGTTAGACTATTTGGCTCCAACTGAGATCAAAACTAGTCGGGTAAAACCTTATAAGAAATAAAAAACAAGATTTTTTCCTTAATTTTTTTATTGATTTACCACGTTACTTTTACCGTTACCTTTAAGCTACCGTCATGTGAACATTACTAACTAAAAATCATAACTAACTAAAGATCTTTGAAAATAAATACAACTCAAAATTTTAATTAGTACAAATACTTAAAGAGTCTCAATAAATAATATTCATAAACAGTAAAGTTTAGCGTTTTTTTACATCCCAAAATGTCACTCAATTTATGGAAATATTGTACAGGAGGTTATTGTATAGAGCAGTGGTGGCCGAGTGGTAGCGGCTCCGACTTACGAGTCGTAGGTCGCGGATTCATACCCAGCCAGGCGCATTACTTTGTGTAATTTATTTCATCACCACTGCTCTTAAAACGGTGAAGGAAACCGGCATGTCCTAGAACCAAAAATTCGAAAACATGTGACAACCACAAACCCGCAATGGGCCCGCGTGGTGGATTACAGCCCATTCCCTCTCGTAGAGAGGAGGCCTGAGTTCCAACAGTGGGAACATTATAAGGCTGATTATGCTATGCTATTATTGTACAGGCTATTGATTATGAATGTATGAATGGCGATCAAAATGGAAAAACACATGGATTTTTTCATAATGTAATGATTTTCGTGGACAATTTTGGGATTTCGTTATTTTTTAAATTTTGACTACAAAAATATGATCAGTAACGGGTATGGATAGAGCCCCATTTTTTTTGTACTAATTATAAAATAGCGGTGTATTGTATGTGATTCGAAACGAAACGGTCGTAACTTAGCTAGGCCTACAGTCGTTCCTGAAATTAGTATGATCAACTAAACAAACAAAAAAACTTTTCTGCTTTTTATTATAGGTATTATAGATAAATAATGCGACCTTTGGGGGTAGACGCTTAAACCTAGATAGCCAGCCTGGTCACCATGGCCATGGCTGGTTGCCATGGCTAACCTGGAAAACTTTAAACAGACTCCGCACCCAGGATGCCCGAAGCAACGCACAGGTCCGAGGCCATGTGTTTTCACGACCCTCGGAACACGCCACCATGGCGGCGTTCACAATTAAAGATAGGAGAAGTTCACATCGGCGTCGGGTCGACGATGAAGTACCTGGGACTCGTCCTCAACAGCCGGTGTAATTTCGAGGAGCACTTCCGACGTCTGGCTCCCAACCTGAATCGGACTGGGGTTGGCCTAAAGTGGCTCCTGCTCCATATATTAATAATAATAAGTGGGCCAATCTTGTCTGGGAATTAATAACATTTATTCATTACACAAAACACACAACACAGACAATATATTTAAATTCAAAATACTTTATTACTTTTACACGACAATGATACTAATATTTTTAAAACAAAATAGTTAATAAGTAAATAAAAAGACATGCCTTTAATGAACTTATATTTAAATATATTGTTAAAGAAAAATAGTTCCAATACTTGAGAACTATTATCATATATTTTTATTTAAGTAGAATTAATTGAATTAATTAAATTTCAATTTTTTTCATAATTTAATTTTTTTAGGTAATAATAATATTTTTTATTTTCATCATCAGATCCATTATTAACTACCTTAAATTAGGCATTCAAAACAGTTTTATTTATTTTGAATTCAAAGGACTGATGATCCGATTACAATAATAATTATTTACCATTTAGATACAAATTAATTTCTTTAATAATTACGTTTACATATTTAATATGTCAAATAAAAATAATGTGTAAAAAAATGAATATATTGATCACATTAATAAGTGCAAAATAATTAACATGTCAAATAATAAAAATAAAGTAAAAAAACTAAAACCCGACTACTACATGTTTCATACTTTTTCAGCGTCGTTTTTTTTATCGTAGTCGGGTTTTAGTTTTTTACTTTATTTTTATTTAAACAATTTTGGTGTTCTATTTAACACATGACTTTTTGTCCGCTAGAGGGCGTCACTTTAAATTTGAGCAATATTTTGGAAATGTATAAGTGAAGCCCTTTCAAATGATACCAAACACGGTGTATTTATCTCCATTTTTATATTTTAACACATTATTTTTGTCCGCTAGAGGGCGGTATATCAAGTTTTGTGACACGTCACGTAGCCTATGTTCAGCGGACAATTAAGACGGTTCTAACGATACCTAATACGTCGAGTTGCGATAAGTAGATTAGGAGCTATGAGGGAACAGATGAACATACTCACATACATACATAGCCTGTCAAAATCATAACCCTCCTTTGGCTTTGCCGTAGTCGGGTAAAAATGGGTAGGTATTTCTGTATTTTCCGTACCGTGTGCTGTTTTGTAACGTACATCTTATCAATTGTAAAACAATCGTTTTTCCTTATAATTAAATATAATATGTGAGGTGGCAGTACTCTAAATAAACAAATAAATACAATAACTGAGTCACTATTTTTTTATTTATTATTAGGATCGTCAACATTACATGCACTACAGCTGCTGCAACTTACAGGATCAATTATAAAACTCTATTCAAGTGCTGCAACACTTAGAGACAATCACAACATTAACACAAAACATTTGATTAAAACACATAAGATTAGCTAATTAGAATTGCATAAGATTTCAAGGAGAAAAATAATAATTAGAATTATAAGTAATAACAACACAAAAATACAGAACAGGAAATAAAAATGGGAATTATTAATATTAAACAAAGAGCGGAAACATAGCTAGTGGCTATACGCATATTATTATTGTAATTATAATTCGTAACGGGAAAAAAATGGAATTACCAACAAATATACAACAAAAAAACAATAAATTCTGGAATTTTCTTCTCTTTGACATCAAAAAAAGCTGAAAGTAAAGTCCTCTCAACCTTGGTTAGGTTTTCGTCATAATTGTTATATTTCAAGTTCTCTTAATTATAATAACTTGATATATCATAGTATTTATTAGTATATAATTTTAGCATATATATTTTATTTATTTTTTATTGATATAAACTAGTGCTTGACTGCGATCCCACCTGATGGTAAGCAGAGATACAATCGTTGATGGTGAGGCGCACTAGTTTATATGTATTATAAGCACTTTAATTTAATTATACTTCATTTTATTTGAAACATCTATTATTTATTTATTGTGCACACCTGCCAGTGTTGTCTTTTTTAACCCAAAGGTTGACAGGTAGAGAATGCCTTGTTGCATCAAGTCCGCCTATGTACCACTAATGTACATGAAGTTTAAATAAATAAATAAAATGCAAAATTAACTTTCATGGTATCAGTTCCACTTCGTTCAAAGTCTCCGCAGGAATTACAAATATGACTGTCAAAACCAGTACATGAAATGAGTTGAGCACATAGAAACCAAATGTAACAGTTTCACTCACTGTAAAAGATGTGGAGATTACAACTTCCATAGTCATTAAACAAACTAATAGAAACGAGATGACACATTTTCTGAAGACAGCTGAATTTCTTCTGTTCGTGTATCCGCAGGTCATAAGGATAAAGTAAAAACAAACGGTAATTACCATAACTACGACTTTTGTAGTTCCAAAAACTAGCTTGTATATCTTAAGATATTCCATATTAGAAAGGAAAATGGCATACAATACTCCCACTAGTACCGTAAACGTCCATATAACGAGCGATAGAGTCTCAAAATTCCACTTTTGCAATGAAATCATCGATAGTTCCTGATCGTGTAAGTTTATATAGTAAAACCACGTCCAACACACTACCACGGCATCTATATAATAGCTTAGTGCCCAGAGAGCGTCCACGATAAACGGCTTAGAATTAAATATAGAATACGTGTTTGTATTTAAAGCATATTGTAAGAATGAGAGCACCAATCTTGCCACTGATAGCTGTAAAATGATCTTCTGTTCCACGTGTCTTAATGCTGATCTGGATGCCGAGGAGAGCACAGCTTGCAGTATCAAGCACAGTGCTGACAAGATGATCCCAGTTGCCCAGGCGTGGAGCAGTCCAGGTTGGATCGCAGTTGCCATAGCCATGGTGTACAGATGACTTGCTGAGCTACCGGTCGCACTGCACTATCGTTCGCTACTAACACTATGAAATTATTCATGCTATTATCCTTAAATTCAGGTTTTGATCAATTTCCTCCTCCTATATATAAATATAAATGATCTACTATTCTTTGTTATATGACTGTATATTCCCAGTTACACAAATACTGATGATGAATAATCTATTAATATTATTATTAAAAAAACCCAAAAATATATGAAGCAATTTGACAACAAAACAGGATTTTTTGAGGAGTGATCAGAAAGACGTCACTGCGTCCTCACCTTCTGTATGACGCAGGTCCTCACCGGACATGGTAAGTTCGGGAGGTTCCTGCACCGAATTCGTGCGGAAGAAACGCACGGGTGTCACCATTGTGCTAACCGCCCGAAGGATACGGTGATCGGTGGCAAGGACCTCTCGCGCTTGGCCCTGGTACAGGCCATGGTCCGGAGCGCGGAGGAATGGCAGGCGGTCGCTTCCTTCTGCGAAGCAGTTATGCTAGCGAAGGAGGTGGCCGCACGCGTGAGGTAAAAGCCCTCACGCCCCAGCCGCCAGGATCCCGACCCTGATTTCCAGGCGTGGCCACCATAGGCGTGGGCTTGCGGACGACGAGCAATGGCTTACCGTCCGGCCGTCCAGTAACCGCCCGAGCCGAGTCCGAGTCGTCGACAGCGTGTAGTGTTCCACGCGCGCTTCAAGGAGATGTCAGCAAAGCCATAGCGGACCAGCAGGGTCGAAGGCCCCATGGGTTTGCTTCTGAAAGGAAAACCCGGTGTCCTGGGACGCAAAGCAACGAAGAAACATAGGAGTGGGTTTTAGTTAACTCTGACACGCCCTCTCGCTCCGCCGTAGTGCGAGAGAAGTCATTGGATAATTTTCCACCTAAAATAACCTAACTTTTTATTTTTATTTTTTTTCAGCGTCCGCAAAATTACCAGTATTAGTTTACCGGCATTCATATCTTCGGTCCAGGGCACTGATAAATTAATCAGGAATATTCTTACTTCAACACTGATTCCTTTTGATGTGCCGTGCTTCACCGAGGCTATGGATGCCTGGAGACTCGCTTGCCCGAATACAAATCCGCCCGACAACCCCTCTTCCCAGAGGCGGTGGGATGAGCCGCTCTGCAAAGTAGTTCAGGAAAACCTAATCTTGACATCTGCTACTACTGCAGAGCGTGCGCGCCTACTGGCTGTGGGAGAGTGGGAGTCGGGCCTTTGGCTCCACGCACTACCATCGTCAAACATAGGCACCTTGTTCGACGATACAACTTTCCGCCTAGCTGTTTCCCTACGCCTAGGCGCTCCTTGCTGTTCGCCTCATCGCTGCCACTGTGGCGAAGTTGTCAACAGCCTCGGTCACCACGGCCTGTCATGCAGTCGAAGCGCGGGACGTATAGCGCGGCACGCGAATATTAATGACATCATTCGACGAGCCCTTGTCACCGTCGGCGTTCCGGCTGTTTTGGAACCTCATGGCCTGGCACGCGACGATGGTAAGAGACCGGACGGTATGTCTTTATTTCCATGGAAGATGGGTAAGCCTTTAGTATGGGACGCTACCTGTGTCGACACTCTTGCACCATCCCATCTTCCTAGCTCGTCGCGCTGTGCTGGTGCTGCCGCGGCGGCTGCGGAGAACCTCAAGCGGCGGAAATATAACAACTTCGTCGGTAGTATTTTTGAGCCGTTTGGGGTTGAGACTCTTGGGCCGTGGGGTCCGAGTGCTCATGCCCTTTTTAAAGAATTATCCAAACGGCTAGTTGACACTTCGCGTGACCAAAGGGCTGGCTTTTACCTCGGTCAGAGATTAAACATTGCCATACAACGTGGCAATGGCGCCAGTCTTTTGGGCACACTTCCAGTCGACAGCGATGCGGAGGAATTTTTTGACGCCATATTTTAGATAGGAGTTATTGTGTATATATTATGTAATTTTAATTAGTTAAGTGTTTTTATTTTTCATGTATAAATAGTCCTATTTGCAGAATAAATATATTAGTGAAAACTTTTTATTAAAATGGATTCCAATCTGAAAATATAACACATTTCACATTTCCGTTCCGTTTGAGTTTTTGGAATTTAGATTGGCAAGTAGTCAGTTATAACCAGAGGTTGGAATTCGGTAAAGCTATTTATGTACTTAGACTGATTTCATACAGCGAAAGAATAAAATGGATATGCCTCAAATCCTGAGATTATAGAATTTTTTTTTATGACACTATCAGAAATATAGCAGAAAAAAAATTCTTCTTCTTGCATTAGAGGAGGAGGAAGTGTATGAATTTGTTAACCTCACCTCACTTGACGCAGAGAGATCTTTTTCATCATCATCATCTTCCTGCCCTTATCCCGTGTTATTTGGGGTCGGCGCAACACGTTTTTTTCAATGAAAAATACTAATTAAATTGTATGTTAATTATCTTTGTTTTATTTGTCTCATCTATCTCTGAGACTCTCACACGGGATTTTTCATTAGGAATCCCGGGAAGATCCATAACAACAACAACAACAACAACATTTCAACATTTCGATGCAAGTACTTGAATAACTCTACCTAATTCCGACCTCTGGTTATGACAAGTACCTAGTGGTTTTTTTTTAAATGGAAAGTCATCAAATAACTTCTCCCGCTCTGGGTGGAGCAAAAGGAAGTGTCAGACTTTTACCGACTTAACCCACCCGTGTTCCTTCAGTTTCCTTTCGCATTCCTGGGCAGCAGTAACTTTGCCCAGTCTAAGGTCTTAATATATTAAGTATCATTAATTATAATTATCCACGGATGCTCCGTATCCCTTGAACAGCATTTCGGACCAACGTATCCATTTTGCAAGAACTCAAAATCTTCTTACGTCTGTCGTCCGAGTGTCTTCGCAAGATTCCTGCAATACTTCGGTCACATTGCATGAAAAGATGGTGGCACCCTCGAAAGGCTCATCGTGACCAGTAAAGGGGATGGGAAAAGGCCTGGCGGACGCAGCCCAATACGTTGGTCCGACCAGATCCGCACCGCTCTTGACTCCACGATATACAATGCCCTTCACACCGCCAGTGACAGAAACAGATGGAGGAATATCATAAAAGTTAAAGTGATGAAGCAGGGGGAGGTCACGATCCTCAGCATTGAGGAATAAGACGCGAGGAGGTAGGACCGTCCACGGACGCGAAACTATGAAAATCTGTCAACAAAGTACAGTCAGGGGTCAAAAGTGCAGTTCCACCTCATCATCATCATCATCATCATCATTTCAGCCGATAGACGTTCACTGCTGGACATAGGCCTCCCCCAAATGTCGCCACAACGAACAGTCCTGTGCGTCTCGCATCCATCGGATTCCCGCAACCTTCACCAGGTCATCGGTCCACCTTGTAGGGGGCCTTCCAACACTGCGTCTTCCGGTACGCGGTGGCCACTCTAGAACCTTTCGGCCCCAACGGCCATCTGTTCCACCTTACCAATGCTAAAATGTCTAAAATTTCTTTCTAGAAGAGGGTCAATGGTTCATGATTTATTTAATTGGTAGCATATAATCTAAAGTATTGAATAAACTAGTTGTGGACTATTGAACTTCAACAACAAAGAAATTTAAGAGACTTTAGCATTGGTGGAGTGCAACTGCAATTTTGATCCCTGACTGTACATAAGTCTTAGGCATTGACGCCGAGTTGCTAGCCTGTAGGTTTTCTACCGGTTGCATTTCGGGGAGTGTGCGTCGGAATTGCATAACCTAATTCCGCCTAGCCCACCACCATCACCATCACCATCGCATCGGACCACCAGGCGTACGCAAATGCGCCACCGGTACATGGTGGACATTCCACCTATACCCACAAAACGTTTTCGGAACACATTCATTGTGCGTACAGCTAAGGAGTGGAATTCCTTGCCGGAATCTGTATTTCCTGATGGCTACAACCCGGGAATCTTTAAGTCAAGAGTGAATAGGTTACTTCTAGGTAAGCGCGCTCCATCGTCGACCACATCGTCGCTTTCCATCAGGTGAGATAGCGGTCAAGCGCGAGCCTAACAAGAATTAAAAAAAAAAAGATGAATACGCGTCTATGAAGCTATGCGTCCGTGGACAGTGGACCTTAGTAGTACGATAACTTGCGTACGAGTCAGTGTTTCTTAATAGCTACAACCTGGGTTAACAACTTAGAGGTATTTAAGACAGGAGTGTATAATTTTGTACATTTATTCATGAAACCATAGTAAAGTAGTACTAATTTTTGTTACTAGATGGCGTTGTTAGATGAGCTCACTTTTCTAAATCTCGCTATGGTTTCGTTACAGAGCTTTCATAGGGTCTCGACCAAATTATGATTAAACGTCTTCGTCGTAGTAACATTGGTTTTATGGTTTTATTCACAGAAATCACAGATAGAAATAGAAAATAAAATGCGGTACAAATGAAGGTAATTAATATATATTTTTTAACACAAAAATACATTTCGCCATGAATTGGCATGCAAATATTATTAGAATATAAAGTGCTAAAAAATTAAAAATTAAACCTATAAAATGAAAAAATATTCAGAAGTCGGTATGACAAACGGTTTTTTGCCAAACCGTCTACCGCTAGTCTGGGTAGTCAGTCACAACTACTTACTTACAACAAGTTTCATCACAACAAGAATTCTCTGAAGCTTCAGACACTTCACCAACATTTTGGAAACGTAAAGTATTGGGGTTCTTTTCGCAGATAAACTTTAGCAATTCTTTGTTACATTGCACGTCATCCAAAGTTCCTTCTGGGTAGATCAGTCCACAAAGATTGATTCCTTTGTTGTCCGGCTGCCCTTGGGCCCATGTATTATATACTTTTTCAACGGGTTCTCCTGAAATATACTTTAAATAATTTATACGCCACTAATTTTTAATAAGTACAAATAGTTACAAATTAGTGATAGCATTACGAGTGACAGGACAGAATGGAAGAAAAATACGTGTTGCGCCGACCCCAAATAACACGGGACAAGGGCAGGAAGATGATGATGAGTTACCACCGCGGCAGACCTCGAAAGAGATGGCGGAACGACCTGGATGTCTTCCTTAAGAATTGGAATGAGAAAGCGAGTGTGAACATCAACATCAACGCAGCAGGCCAGTGACCGCAGTGAACCCGAATTGACTTCTTTTCCGAATTGATAAGAATGATGATGACGATTAATCCGAATTGATTTCTGAATGCTGGTTGACCTGTAATTGGCGACTGTGTAAGACTTAGGCCAATTGTTACCCTTACATGTAAAATGCTGTACACAGAAGCTGTTGGTTTTACCTTAAAAATAAATAAATTGACGTAAATATTAGTTATTTGTCACTAAAATTATTGATTGCATCAGTTGTTTCACACAAATACATTAATAACTAATATACTCATACACGTAAATAGATTAATTTAAATACCATGTAATAAAGTCTCTTTCTACGCTACGAGCAACGCTGTTTCACTACGACGAGACCAACGACTCCTCTCACTGTTACTGCGCCTATAAATGGTTGCCGATAACTCTGGCCTTACCCAGCCTTAGTTATTGGTCGGTCCGTGAGGCTGCGGATCGGCAGTGAGAAAATCCCATCCAATACACCCTTCATCCTTCCGTCTGTTGCCTTAGGTCTCATGGTAACAGGCTTCCCGCACTATATTTATATACGTATATATTGTAACTATATATGTTAGGGCTAGGTTGTTTGGTGCAGCTAGGGTTGTTGATAGGCTACAGTCAATCCCTTTACTGTACATTTAGGTAACTGAATATACAGCGAGGAACCGTGATCGTTGGAAAGAATGGAGGGAGGCCTTTGCCCAGCAGTGGGACAATATAGGGTAGCTATAATAAATAATAAAACAAATACTTACAGAGCTTGTTATTATTTAAGTAAAGTCACAATAAATAATATTCATAAACAGCAAAGTTATTTTCTACTAGCAATTGTTATGAATGATTGATTCAATTATGAATTTACCAAATATGACAAATTTTTGTGGTCAATTTTGGGATTCCGTTTTTTTTTTTACTTTAGATTACACAAATATGATCAGTAACGAGTACGGATAGAGACCCATTTTTTTTTTTGTTTTAATTAAAAAATAGGGGTGTATATATATACATATATATATAATCATATACATTGGGTTATTTGGTTACACCATTTACCACCACCAGCGCGTTATAAATTGTGTTATGAAGCTGAAGTTTTTGACAGTGAGGCCAAAACCAATGATTGTCGATTACCCATATTTAGAACAAACAAAGGGTTTCTGCCGTGTCGTGAGGACGTCCTCTCCCTTACTCTTTCAACCACTTTTTTCGCTCGTAATACTGTTTCGTGAAAAGAGGTGACTGACTCCGCACCGTGAATCAAAGCCAGACGTGAGAAGTCGCTGCCGCAAGTCTAAAAGCTGACGAAAACACACAAAAATACATACCGTGTAAGGTAAAAAAACTATGATCCTTTCCCCTGTCCAGTAGACCAACGTACACGGCATCCGCCCAACTCATCTTATATTTCGGTTGATGCAGGAAACTCGTAACAATATCGGCCTCTCGTTTGTCATTGATGACGACCAGGTGACCTCCCTCAGCAACGCATATCTTTTGCGCTACCGACCACGACGTGAGTTTTTTGTGGTATTTGTAACAGCTGCCCGTGACATGGTATAAATGATAATCTGAAAATATGGCACAATTATTTACCCCGTTCTCATCTCATCATCATCATTTCAGCCGAAAGACATCCACTGTTAGACTTAGGGTTCCTCAAGTGTTGCCAAAAAGAACGGTCCTGTGCGGCTCGCATCCTTTGGATTCCCGCGACTCTCACCAGGTCATCAATCCACATTGTCGGAGGCCTGCTGCGCTCTACTAGCATTCGTCTAGATTTATGTTTTTTTAATATTGATATAAACTAGTGCTTGACTGATATCTCACTTGATGGTAAGCAGTGATGCAATCGTTGATGGTGAGACGCACCAGTTATTTAAAATCCTATCACTGTAGTTTTGGAGACACCTAAATTATAATCCGACGGGAAGACCGCAGCAGTCAAATTGTTCCAGTCCTTCAATGTACGCGGTATAAACGATGAGGCAAAACGCTTAGTCCGGACCGTAGAGGTTTCAACAACGTAAGGGTGGACACTCGCCGTACGTCGGGTTGTCCGATGGTAGAAAAGAGATTGAGGAATCAATTCGTGCAATTCCCGCGCACACTCTCCAAAATGCCTCCTATAAAATACCGAAAGGCTGGCTACCCTACACCTGGGCTCAAGGCTTTGTGGATTGGACTTAACCAAATCTGGATCACCAATTAGCCTCTTCGCACGTTTTCACCACCAGCAGGCACCAGCCCATATGTGGCTGCAGTAGTCCATACACGATCAGACCTGTGCTTTGTATAACATTAGAAGCTATCCCGGTGTGAAGTACTGCCGAACCTTTGCAAGAAGGCCGAGTTTTCTAGCTTTTTCATGAATCGACTAAATATATAGGGAATTGGTCTGATAAAACTCTCTGGAATTAATATCCAAATTATCTGATGAAAACTAGACTTACCATCCTCAAAGCTGCCACATTGATTGAGGATCGTAGTGTTATCTCTTTTCTTGTAACATACGTATGGTCTCAATTCGGTGCAAGAAGAAATTTTCGTTTTTCCATCAGTGGACAACGATAGACAATGTGCTGGTTCTCCATAGCTGGCATAACTTCCCCAAGTAACTGATAAGTCGGCTAGCGGAACTCCTAAAATAACAAAATCATAAGTCATAAAGTCAATTTAAGAAAGCTAAAAAAAAAAAAAGAGAGAAAAAGGCGAATGCAAGAATAGATATAATACAATTATACAATATATTAAAAAAAAATAGAAAAAGTCAATAGTTAAATTTTCTTCTTTAAAGCAGACAAAATGTAGACCTAACTTTTGAATCACAACCAATCACCACCACATGTTTGCCTTTTCTCAACTATCTAAAATATTAGTACAAGAGTGAGCTTGAGAATTGCGGGCACCTCAATAAGAAAAAGGAGCGAGCAAACAAACGAAGCCCCGTTAGGTTTCTCTAAAACAAAGGTCTCCAAACTACAACTCGCGAGCCAAATCCGGTCCACCAGTGCCATCAATCCAGCCTGCGATAGCCTTAAGACTAGTGTTATCAATCCAGCCTGCGATAGCCTTAAGATTAGTGTTATCAATCCAGCCTGCGATAGCCTTAAGACTAGTGTTATCAATCCAGCCTGCGATAGCCTTAAGATTAGTGTTATCAATCCAGCCTGCGATAGCCTTAAGATTAGTGTTATCAATCCAGCCTGCGATAGCCTTAAGACTAGTGTTATCAATCCAGCCTGCGATAGCCTTAAGATTAGTGTTATCAATCCAGCCTGCGATAGCCTTAAGATTAGTGTTATCAATCCAGCCTGCGATAGCCTTAAGACTAGTGTTATCAATCTGGCCCGCGACAGGCAATGTCTCATTGTTATCACTATAACTGTGATAAGTTGAAAACACATAATGATAATTACTTGGTTTTATTTACTTGCAAGTTAAAACTTAACGACAGAAATGATGACGCAGAAAACTTGATTATCTAAGCATATAAAAAACTAACAAATAATTGAAATTAATCCCACTAATCACAGTAAAACAAAAAACACTAATGAGATTTATGTCGGTGGAAAGTCACAATGACTTTCCAACGACAATATTTTGTAGTGGTGGATCAATTTTACTTGTACCATATATTAAAAGAGATTAAAGATATACACCGGTTAATTTAGAATCTAAATCATATACCTAAGTAATATATTATAGTATCCCTCGCCACCAAATCGTTAAGTGTCACAATACACAATAATAATTGAAATACAAAAAAGTGTATTTTTGCTTAGGTCGCGCCCTTGCGACTAGTCTAGAAATGTAGTTAAGGGTAGAAAAATTAAAACTATTGTATTGGCCCTAATGGCTTGGAATATACTGAAAGAATCATTATGGCCCTTCTTTTTTTTTATTGAGTGGTAAAATCATCTTATCACAAATCGCGCTCTTGGGCGGAGCGCGACATAGTGTCAGACATTTACTGACTAAAACCCCACTCCTGTTCCTTCTCTGCCTTCGTCCCAGGGCCCCGGGTTTCACTTTCACACTACCCGTGGCCCCAGTAGGCTTCGACCCTGCTGGGCCCCTACAATTTGCTGACATCTCCCTGAGGCGCGCGTGGAACAGTACGCGTCGTCAACGACTTGGGCTCGGTCCGGACGGTTACCGGACGGTCGGACGATCATTATAGCCTTAAGGTTTCAACGTTTGGAGACCCCTGCTAGAGCAGGGGTCTCCAAACTCCAAACCATGTAGACAGATATAACAGTTTTGTACATCGGAGTTCCGTTCAATTCGTATTGAAAATACAAACAACCACAATAATATACATGTGTTCTAAGATTACTCACCTTCTACAGACATAAAGGCTCCGTTAGATACGTCATTAACTCCTAAGAAAATAGGAACATCCAGATCTGATACACGCATGATTGAGCGCAAAGCTGTGGCATATTTTGCATTGATAGGGGACGCTAACACAGCACCTGCAAATAACAAATAAAATACATACTGTAGTGCATAAGTGACAATATTATTGTAACCTTTGAAACCGTTGTAGACGTTTTTTTTAAGGTAAGGGAAATCATCAAATGGCTTCTTCCGCTCTTCGTGTCAGACTTTTACTGACCAAAACCACAGCTATGTTCCTTCTTTGCCTAGAGTTCCAGGATCCCTTTCGAAAGCCAACCTATGATTCAAGTAGGCTACGGCCCTGCTGGGCCCCTACGGTTTTGCTGACATCTCCTTGAGGCGCACGCGGAACACAACGCGCCGTCGACGACACGAGCTCGGTCCGGATGGTTACCGGACGGGCTACTCATTGCTTGTCGTCCAAAATCGTTGTGGGTATGGCACAATATTTTAACGCTGTCATAATTTAAGAGTATATCTGCAGTTACTTGGATTGCAGGACCATATCTGTCAACATTCTATACTTATTTATTAAAACTTACACTATTCAAAGGCGGACTTAATACTTTAGGCATTTTCTACCAGTCGACCTTAGGGTGGTGCAGTAACAAAACATGGTAGGTGCAGTGTAATGGTAAAGAAATAGAAAAGAAAAACAATAATAAATATATACTTAGATACATACATACAAATTAACAATGTAATTATGAGAAACGAATCCAACAAATCAACGCTGTGATGATTACACCAACTTCCTGCGAATGTGTTCACGTGCCTTCACCTTAAAAGTGAACCGGCTGGACGCCATCCTGATGTTCAGCGAGAGCGCATTCCAAGGAGAGATCGCCTGGACAAAGAAGGAGGACTGGATAAACCCAGAGCCATGTGTGGGACATCGTAGAAGACGATTATTGGTAGATCGGAGATTTTTATTTATTTTTTCTATATTGATGTTTGCCATTGTTTCTTTTTTTTGCAAGTTGCTTAGTTTTTTTTTGTGTGTATTGTCTGTTTATTTTCTGTGGCTCAGCTACCAACTTCTGTTTACTGAAAAGTCAAAGGCGGCTTCTGAAGGATAGGCTATGATGTCAGGAGGTGCCTCTTAAATGAGCTTACCTTCATAGTGGCAGTTAAAGAAGGCATCCTGCCATGTCGCAGGGACTGCGTGCAGTTTGAACCAGCCGTTCACTTCTTGGTTGAATAGGTAATCTGGCTTACACACCACGACATCTGCAAAAAAAAATTCATCATTCACTACTGTGACTACAATAGTATTTGTTAGGGACCTATCTAAGGACTAAACTTAAAGACAGTGGACTGTAATTTGTAATGATTATTATAATTCTCGAATAGGTACAATAACGTTCGATGTTGATAAACATTTAAAAAGCGCGCGCGTCGTCGTCAGCTTCAAGCTTGTGGCGTCCCTTGAACATCTGGCTGGAGTTAAATCCACACATACTCGTACTCGTAATGCCGCCTGCGCCCCGCTGACCTTTAAAACCATTTTTTTTGCAAAATATTGATAGATTTACATTTATGCTATGTACAAAGATTCAAGGGTACAAAGATTCAAAGGTTCAAAGATTCAAAAGCATTTATTTCAAATAAACCATTTACAGGCACTTTTGAAATGTCAAGAAGTCAGTCAGTCAGAAAAAAAAAAGATGCTAATTGCACATTCCAAAGCGTAGATCTCTATGGAGAAGAATGTGCAAGAAACTCCATGGACACTCTTTTCAATCATGTTTTGTAATTACAAATATCTCTGTTACATGTTTCTTGTCGCTATCATGTGGGAACAATGTAAATAAAGTAAAAATAAAAACTAAATATACATATTAAAGTAGCAACTGGCAGCTAAGAGATGACCAGTGCGCCCGTTCACGAACATGACGCTAATATTAACATCAATCAGCTCAACCATTTTGAAGGGAACCGAATGATCCAACACATGCGCCACCATCAGTGAGACATTTGAGTGAGCATGACAAATTCTCAACTGCCATGCTCATTTATGTCAAACAAGTCCAATAGTAACATAAAACCATAAAATAGCTCCATGGTACTCACATTTACAAACTTTGAAAAAAATGCTTCTACATTATACAATACTTAAAATATTTTACAATTTAAAAAAAAATCATTAAAAAATAATAATAATAATTTCCAAACTAATCAATTTGTACACCCCGGTGGTAGTGGAGCTGGACCAGCATTGAGCCAAGCATTTTTATCTTGAATATAATCCTCCAACTTATAATATGCTTGCCTGCATAGTGTGCGTTTAATACAAGATTTAAATTTCGTTTCATTGAGTTCTAATATTTGTGGAGGTATTTTATTATAACATTTCAAACAGTACCCTATGAAAGAAGAGGTCACTTTAGCCAGTCTGAAACCTGGTTGAACTAATTGGTCCCTATTTCTTGTAACATAATTTACAGGTATTACGTATCACACTTGTGTGATACGTAATACCAATTTTATGAAATTGTCAGTTGACAACTAAGTTTAGTGTGCAAAGAATGCTAGTTGTCAACTGTTATTGAAAAAGTTAGCCAATAGCCCCCCAGGATGTGTCTCCAATGTGTAATCATTGTTATGTATTTTATTCCTGTTGGTTTCATTATTTATAATTTTCCAAACCGTTTTTATTTTATTATCTGCTGATTTAACTTTGTTGCTAATGTACAAGGCCTTAGCTGCCTTACAAGTGTTTTTAAACATTTTTGAATATGTAGCAACATACATTAAAAGTTTCAGTGTTAATAATAGGCTTAAGGCCATACAGCTCAAAAAGTCTTTCCCTACTTATTCTGATTCCTTTAGTTGCCCGGTCACTAAATCTAAACTTAGGGCAGATACTTTTAGTTTTTTTTTCTCAAAAGTCTTATTGAACTCAGTTTGGACTATTGAAAAAAAATTGTTATACAAAAAATTATCATTGTTTACTTCAAGATTCCAATCACCTAACTTACTAATCAGGTGAATTAGTACATTCTGAACAACACTTAAACATCCTTTTCTTTTGTGAAAACATATTTCTAAAGATCAAAAGAGTGCGGAAAACAAGCGAAAAAATACAATATCGTTAATTTTTTTTTGCCAAAAGTCTTAGTCATACGAAAAAGTCATATATATGATGATAATGTTGTAAATGAATCTATTTTTCAAACCTATTAACCTAGTCGTTACCGAGGAGTAGGCTTCGGAAAGTCACTGTTTTATGGCACTGCTCGGGAGCTAGGGCCTTAAGTTTAAATAACAACGCATTTAGGATGCTGGTGCGGTTGCCGCGGCACTGTAGTGCATCTGGCATGTTCGCCGATACACGTGTTAATGGCTTTCATGCCATCCTGCGTAAGAGAGCCACATCGCTGCTAAGTCGTGTCAGCGACAGTAGCAACAGCTTTCTTAGCGTTGTGGCCAGTTGAGCTGACTGCCTAATATTGAGCATTGTATAAAGATGCATGTCAAGAAATAATGTGCGTAGTTAATTTTAGGTTCCTGACATAATTTTCAGTATAACTGATAGCAAAAATATGAATCTGCTGTATCTGAGACATATAAATTATTATTACATTTATTTTCTATATATATTTACATTTTTAAATATTTCTTAAAAACAAACATAATAAAAAAACATTTAAAAATATAAAAAATAGTAGCCCACCGGCATCGGGAACAGGGTCCAAGCTACCGGTGGTCAGGGCTCCTGAGAGAGGAATCTCCTAACAATGCGCGCCGTATCCAGGAGTACCGCTTTCTGGATCAAGCCCTTAATCCAGCTGCCCAACGAGAGCCTCCTCAGATGTTGTTCGAGGCTCTTAGCTATTAAGCCATTCGCCGTTTCGACTATCGGCACAATGACTGCTCTATCCACTTCCCACATGTCGACAACCTCGCGAGCTAAGTCAAGATCTTTAGTTTGTTTATCTTTCTCAGCTTTCACGAGGTTCTCGTCATGAGGGACCGCTATATCAACAATCATTGTGCGACGCTCTAGTCGATCTATCACCACTATGTCAGGCTTATTGGCAACAATTGTCCTGTCAGTGATGATAGATCGATCCCAATACAATGTGACGCTGCCATTCTCGAGAACTGGGTCGGGCACATACCTATAGTACGGTACTTCTGATTCCACAAGATTGTATTTAAGAGCAAGTTGCTGGTGAATAATCCTGGCTACAAATTATTATTATTATTAAATTTAAAAAAATAGTTATGATATTAAATAAAATTGCAATGGACAAATCAATGCATAATTAATATTAAACTATTAGGTACTGATAAGGTACATAATGAAATTGTTTGTTCAAAACTTACCCGTAACGAGCAACAATGTCCCGCACAGAAGATACTTCAACATTTTTTGTTGTTAATTGCTCCGTCGTATATTATAAAGTGTGTGCAAAACTTACTCTTGCTCTTGATTTCATTTTATCAGTACTCGGCAATTTACCTTATCATTTAGTTCACGTCACGACTGTTTAGCCTACTACAGTCATTGATAACCTTTAGACCAATATGTTACCTACTCCAAATCGAACGACTTTACACAATTAGGTACTATCACTTTAGCCACAACTTCGCGTGTATTTTGATTTTTTATTGTGTTAAGTATTCATGGCAAAGGAGGAGGGTTGATATGAGGCATTTTTCGCCCATCAAATACTCAAAAAGAAGTTTCGGTTTCCGACAATTTTTGAATGCATTTGTTTAGTTAAATATAATATTTTTTTTTTATTCTGTGACATTTACTGATAAATATTAAAGTAAGTCATAGCAATTATTGCCCAAACAGAGTGTTTCAACTTTTTTTTTCTAAATTTTTTGGTAACAAAATAAATGAATATGATTGAAGCGTTTGTTTCAGAAATAGTTACTTACATTGAAATAATGACAAAAAATGTGAAACACTCTCTGTTTGGGCAATAATTGCTTTGACTTACTATATTATTTACCTCGTAAATGTCACTGAATAAAAAAATGTGCCTCTTATCAACCCTTCTAAATTGCCATAAATACTTAACGGCGGTGCTTCACTGAATTGGGGACACTTGACCAGACTTCCATCGTATACTCTACTGTGTCCTCCAGGTGATCCGCACAATGGTGATATCCGGGCATTTCTTCTCACCAAACGCGAAACGGATATCTCCCAAAACACCCATTTCTGGTGAGGAACTGCGTCTGGCAAAAAGTGAGATTGCAATGGCGCCTTTGTAGCCACTCAGTTCAGCCGCTGCCAGGTACAACCTGCGCCAGAACCAGCGTAACAGACTACGCTAACACAAGTTATGTAAGATGTTCCACAAGGGCGGCCCCAGTACCGATCCCTGCGGTACACCACTCGACATCTGTCGCCGTTTTCACTCTCTCTGGTAACCGGGGTAGATACGAACCTATCTGCCAAATAGGCCTCGATCACACGACGGAGGTAGGTCGGCATCCGGTAATACCGAAGTACCTCCATAATCCAACTCCAGAACATGGTATTGAAAGCGGTGAAGATGTCGAAAGACCCTGACAAGACGACTTTGCCTCTGAACAACGTATTCCCCGTCATGAGATCATCGATTTTTATAATTATTACTCCATGATATCACAAGTTACAGTTAGAAACCATTTGTCATTTTGTCATCCTCACCATGTTACTAGCCGGAACATGATCCGGCTAGTAAGGAGCATGACAAATGGTTTCACTTTCAAATGGTTGGAGCATGCCCCAACCGACTTCATTTTTTTTCCGTGGCTAGGACAATTTTTTGAACGGAGAAAAAATCTTCCCAGAAAGCAGTCCAAAATATTTGTGGAGTCCAGATTCCTAGAGTTCTATCGCAAAGGTTATATGATCTTCCAATTAGATAGCAATACTGTAAAAACAATGAGGGTAAATAATTTGAATCTATTTAAATTTTATTATTTATTGTATATTTTACCCAACAAAAAGTTGTTTTATTTTATAACATAATTATTTACTCAAGGTAATTGGCGCCGCATGTCGTAATGAAATTGGGCGAAGGCGACCACTGACTGGATCCTGAACCGCAAAAGCCGGTGATGCCTAGAAGGAGATGACGGGACGAGTTGGATAACTAGACTCCTACCAAAAGGATAGGCATATTTGCCCTGGACACAACAAGCTCATAATAATAATAATAATAATTTGGCGTTTTGGTATTTAGCCGTTATAAGTGAAAGTAAAATAAATAAAGCAGATCGTCCTTACGGAATGTCTCGAGAAGCAAAGAGTTATCAAGCACAGAATTATTAGTGATATTTGTGTAGCAAACTTGACGTGGATGAAGTCGCGAGCATCACTGCTGGTTTGCAGTGCACACGTATCACTGCAAACCATTAGCGATGGCAGAGTGGCAACGGCCCCGACTTACGAGTTGCAGGTCGTGGGTTCAAACCCGGCCAGGTGCATTACTTTGTGTAATTTATTTCATCACCACTGCTCTCAAAACAGTGAAGGAAAACATCGTGAGGAAACCGGCATGTACTAGAACCAAAAATTCGAAGACATGTGACATTCACCATTCCGCACTGGGCCCGCGTGGTGGATTACGGCCCATTCCCTCTCCTAGAGACAGGAGGCCTGAGTCCTAGCAATGGGAACATTAAAAGGCTGATTATGCTTATGCTACTGCAATCCACTCTGCTGAGATCTGAACGAGTTTCATTCACAAGTTACTTAATGCACGTTACTCCCCAAAGAAAAACGAATACTAAAACTCGCGAGGTCCCGCCCGATCGTTTGAAGGACTATGTAGAAGCTAGGAAGATGTTGGGGTTAAATACTGCTGCTTATAAAGTTAAATTAAATAGATATATTAATCGGACAGGTTTAAAAATACAAAGGAGCAAGGGAGCACACGCGATGACCGCTAATCGTGTACTGAATCATCATCATCATCATCATTTCAGCTGAAAGACGTCCACTGTTGGACATAGGCCTCCCCCAAATGTCGCCACAATGACCGGTCCTGTGTGTGTGTGTGCAGTGGGCAGGGCACATTGCTCGCAGAATGCGCGGGAATCCGATGGATGCGAGACGTGTACTGAATGCTCGACTAAAACCTAAAAATTAGTGAAAAGAGGTAAAAATGCACGAATAAGCATTAGTGCATTATTAGTCTATGGTTTCAACGTACGTAAACAGCTTTAAAATATAGGAGGAGCTCAGCGCCTTATCGAGTGGGCCGTCCAAGAGTAGGTAACGCTAAAGATTGCTTCATAGCTACAGCAGGCGTGTTTAATATAAAACTTATACTCTGAATGGGTAAGATTTCGTTCTATGCCGATTATGTAGCTGATACTTGAGCTTCTGGTTAAAATAAATTATGTCTTTATTGTTTTTTATGGATCTATATTATATAAAAGCGAAATACCACTAAAAATACCAAAATACCAGCGAAATACACTCACTGATTAATCACGAAATCTCCGAAACTATAACATCTACAAACTTAAAATATAGCAGGTAGAGATTCCTTATAGGGTGTGGAAATCCACTAAGAATATGAGGATTTTACGAAACTCTACCCCTAAGGGGGTAAAACGGGGGTTGGAAGTTTGTATAGAGAAACCAACTTTCGCGCGAGCGAAACCGCTGGCAGAAGTTAGTATCTATTACGTATTTGCTATATAGTTTATCAAAGTTTTGTAGTTTAGTAAACTACACTTGTATTGTTATTTTTCGTTAAATAGTTAATATAATTAACTTTAACCTATACTAAATACCTATTAGGTATCTACTAATTTTATACTTTTCTCAGCACCTGCCCGCCTAGCCAAGTTACAATCGTATCGTTCGCGCTGAACGCCTCGAGTAGGCCACGCCTCCAATTCCTTTGTTCTGACGTCATCTCAACGCTCAGTCACGTGGTCAGAACAAAGGAATCGGAGGCGTGGCCTACTCGAGGCGTTTGGCGCGAACGATACGATTGTAACTTGGCTAGGGGGGCTGGTATCTTGCTTCTTTTACTTGCTTATTAGAAAGAAAAGTAAAGAAAGAAAGAAAACATTTTATGTAAGACTCGCACAGGACAAACAACAATAAACTAAAAAGTAACTACTTAATCTGTAAATACTTAACTTAAAATAAAAAATAAAAGAAAATAAATTAGCTTGTCTTGTGACAAAATTTTTCGCCAGGAAGGGAAAAATTTTAGTCAAAAGGACTTAGGACTGAGTAAAGTCACCCTGTCTAATTCATTCTGGTCTTGCTGCTTTCTAAATAACACCCGCAACCCTTGAATGCAAAGGGCAACTAAACGAACACAGGTGGGTTATAGTCAGTCAAAGTCTGACTCCATATAGCATACAATAAAAAACTTTTGAAATAAAAAAAAAAAATACAACCGACTGCAATGTAAAAAAAAAACACAAAAAAGTGCAAAATAACTTTTATATCGGAAGTTGGTGTTTCTATAATAGTTTTCGTCTCTTCGTTACTTAACACCGACTTCCGAAATTAAAGTTATTTTGCACTTTTTGTTTTTTTTACATTGAAGTCGGATGTATGTTTTTTGTAAAAAGTTTTTATTCTACACTTTTAGTTGCGGAACCACAACTAAAAAGTCCCCGCAGTCAAACTTAAAGGCGCGTATAAACTAAGCAATTTTACTTGTTACGACAGTTCTTCGGTGATCCTATGTGGAGTTCTGTTCCATATCTTCGAAGTTCATCATCAGATCTTAAGAATATTTATATAGGACCATCTCGGGAAAATAACATGAACAGCTGATCGGTGAACTCAGCAGCACTAATGTTGGTTGTTCCATAGACGGAGTTTGTATGAACAATATAAGTTACGCAGATGATATGGTGTAGCTGAGTCCATCGGTCAGCGGCTTACGTAAACTTTTGCGCATTTGTGAGTCGTATGCGGAGGCCCACGGGCTCAAGTATAATGCTAAAAAGAGTGAATTCATCATCTTCAAAGCCGGTACCAAATGTTACTCTTCTGTACCTCCTATCACTCTTTGCGACATTCCTTTAAAAAGGGTGTCGCAGTTCAAATACTTGGGCCACTGGATCTCTGACGACTTATGTAACAATCTGGACATTGAGCGAGAACGCTGTCTGTCCGGTGTAATATGTTGGCTCGCAGGTTTGCGCGATGTACTAGACCTGTGAAGGTGACTCTATTTAAGGCATATTGCCAGTCGTTTTACACGTGCAGCCTGTGGGCCAACTTTACGCAGCGGGCGTACAGCACACTGCGTGTGCAGTACAACAATGCTTTCAGGATACTGTTAGGGCTTCCGCGGTTTTGTAGTGCTTCGACGATGTTTGCTGAGGCGCGGACGGATGATTTTTTCGCAATCATAAGGAAGCGGAGCGCTTCACTATTAAGTCGCCTACGAAGCAGCTCGAACAGTCTCCTGAGGGTGTTGTCCGAGCGGTGGGACCTGTCTCTGATACAGAGGTGGATGCAGCTTCATGTTAGCGGCTCTCCTCGTATAATTTGACTTTGTGACATTGTGTGTGTGAAAATTATTGTAATTATTGTATCTTAAATTTTTTGATTTATGACATACGTAATGTGTTATTTTATTTGTATTTTAATTTTATGTGTATAATGGCAATGTGTATTTGATTTGATTATTTTAATGTTTTATTTGATTTTAATTTTGTGTGTAATGTATGGACTATGTCTGAAAATAAAATGAATAATAATTAATTATAACAATTCAAAAAAAAATTATTCAAAATCGGTCCACAATTGACAGAGAAATCGGTGACATACATAAAAAAAAAATACATTCAGCCGAACATAGAACCTCCATTTTGAAAAAAGAAAAGTTTTAAAGTTTTTCAATACATTTCCATGCCAAAATACTCCAACACTGATAAATAGAGATTAAATTAAAAACATCACTATCGATAAATAAAGAAAGAAAGAAAATATGTTTATTTGGCACACCATGATTCATGAATCAACAAGTAATTGATTTACAAACTAAAATCAAACATTAAAAAAAAAATATGGAAAAATAAAAATAACAATATATCTTACGGCTACGCCAAATAGGTCCAGTTCAGCATAATGCCAGACAACTACGTAGCAGTTGCATGACGCTGGTTTTCAACTGAACCTTAGAGTGTAGGTACGGATGAAAATCAGATTTTTATATGGGAATTAAATAAATAAATATATAAATATTTATTTATATAGGCATATATTAATGTACCTATACAAAGTGATGTTAGAGCAGTGGTGGCCGAGTGGTAACGGCCCCGACTTACGAATTGTAGATCGCGGGTTCAAACCCAGCCAGACGCATTATTTTGTGTAATTTATTTCATCACCACTGCTCTCAAAACGGTGAAGGAAAACATCGTGAGGAAACCGGCATGTCCTAGAACCAAAATTCGAAGACATGTGACATCCACCAATCCGCACTGGGCCCGCGTGGTGGACTACGGCCCATCCCCTCTCCTAGAGAGAGGAGGCCCGAGTCCCAGCAGTGGGAACATTAAAAGGCTGAATATGTATGTATGTATGTATACAAAGTGATAAATCACAATAATTACCTAATCACGTACCAGCTTATGACACAAATGCTTGGTAACACCAACGTGTCTCAAACTTGGCCTTTGTTCTGAGTCCCACAATGACCTATGGCTGCTGGCCTCCCAATTAGTAGTAGAGAGACGACAGCGCAACACATCATAGCCATTTTAGCGATCCACTACATTCAGATCATGTGTATGAACCGCAGAGTAAGGAATTACTACCTGGCGCCGATAGCGGCTTTTTGGGTTCGCTTCTGAAAAGAAAACTCGGGGTCACTGAATGCAAGGCAAAGTATGAAAATACCGTTAAACGGGGTGAATAGAAACGCAGGGGTGAATAGAAACAAAACTTTGGTTTGGTTTTTCACTTTGATACCATATTATCGGCTTCTAACAAAGCGTCGACTTTTTAGAATAACAGTTCATTAATAAATTGGTATAGTTAAATGCTGAAAAAAATATTCAAATATCGTGAAAATACCCTTTGAAGTTTTATAATGTCTATTCACCCCTGAGGTTCTATTCTCCTCATTTGACTGTATTAGGAGTGGGTCTTATTCAGTAAGTAAGTTGCCCACGCCTAGCTACGCTACTGCACTCATATACCTACTAAACTTTCGCATTTATAATATTAGTGTGATGACGTTTTTCCGTATTGTTTTTGGTGGGAAATCATCTAATGACTTCTTTCGCTCTAGGGCGGAGCGGGAGGGCGTGTCAGACTTTTACTGACTAAACCCACTCCTATGTTCCTTCTTTGCCTTGCGTGCCAGGACCCCGTGTTTTCCTTTTAGAAACGAACCCCGTAGGCTTCGACCCTGCTGGGACCCTGAGGTTTTACTGACATCACCTTGAGGCGCATGTAGAACACTACGCGCCGTCGACGACTTGGGCTCGGTCAGGATGCTTACCAGACGGCCGGACGGTGAGCTACTCATTGCTCGCCAGCCGCAAGCTTACGTCTACAGTTGGCTGGAAATCAGGGTCGGGATCCCGGCGGCTGTGGCGTGAGGAATGCCTTTCCCTCACGCGTGCGGCCGCCTCTTTCGCTAGAATTAATGCTTCGCAGAAGGAGGCGGCTGGCCATTGATCCTCGCTTCGGATCATGACCTGTACCAGGGCCCGGCGTGAGAGGTCGTTGCCACCGATCGTCCCTACGAGGACACGGCGGTGCTCTGCCCAAGCGGTGCACACATCCACCGTATACTCCATCGTGACCTCCGGGCGGTCTACACAATGGTGACACCCGGGCGTTTCTTCCGCACGAATCCGGTGCAGGAACCTCCCGAACTTACAATGTCCGGTGAGGAACTGCGTCATGCGGCAGGTGAGGACGCCGTGACGTCACTCCTCAACTAACCGCCATAATAATAATTATGGTGTGCCCAGCACTGGGTTGCGACAGTCGCTGTCGCTATTCCACCATGAGATCCCACCGGAACTCCGTCCGCCATGCCACGACTTGTCGCAGCAAGTTTTCATGATCTGTGGTATAAACAAACACTAATTAATATAAAAGTGTTTTTTTATACTATTGGCATGAGTTTGAAATTGTTTTAAATGCATAACACATATTACCTACATGACAAGTAAAATTACAATTAACATTTCGTTATTTGATCACTGATTTGAGGAGCTGATTCCTGTATAAAATTGATAACAGAGTTGCCCAGTTATATTTGTTTTGTATAACTGGTAGATTTTTGAAGAATTCTCTACATAAACAAATAAATAACAAAAAGTAATGCGCCTGGCTGGGTTTGAACCCGCGACCTACAACTTTTAAGTCGGGGCAATTATTTTAATTTTAATTTATACACAATATAAAATTTTGTAATTTTAAATAACCACTATGAATTATGTGCATGCCTTTAATTGATTTGTTTACATGGAACTATCCTCTGAACATGTAATGATGTAGATTATCTTGTAACCAAGTTGGTGGTGTACCATATTAATAAAAATAATAATAAAAAATAACAATAAAATTGCTACTACATCACTGCTCTGGGTCATCACTACTCTGGTTCAAACCCAGCCAAGCGCAATACTTTGTGTAATTTATTTCATCACCACTGCTCTCAAAACGGTGAAGGAAAACATCGTGAGGAAACCGGCATGTCCTTAAAGCAAAAAATCTAACACATGTGACATCCACAAACGTGCACTGGTCCCGCGTGGTGGATTAGGGCGCATTTCCTTTCCTAGAGAGGAGGCCTGCGTCCCAGCAGTGGGAATATTGTAAGGCTGATTATGCTTTATGCTATGCAATAATTTAAGGCCTGTATCCTCACTAGGGTACCAGTAGTGGAACAACCAGTCGCACCTCACCTGATGTCCGCTTGATTGTTCAAAACTGAACAGATTTTATCAGCAAGGCGACAAGCCGCAACACCTCTAGTATTGAAATATTATAGGCTTTACAGTGCACTCTATGTTTAATAAAAAACCTTTTACAAAAAAAATGCAACCGACTTCAATGTAAAAAAAAACCGGACACGCACTTAGGGTTCCGTACAAACTTTCCTATGAAAACAGTTCAATTCCCGAATTGAGTTACGAAGATTTTTCCGGATCGCAAAAAAAGTTTTTTTCTAATGTGACGTAACTACAAATTTACAGGTTTCACATTTTTTCCTATACTTCTACTATGACACCTTGCTTCATGCCAAATTTCTGGATTATAGGTCCACGGGAAGTACCCTATGAATTTTGATTCCCTTCAGAGTGTCGAAGTACACGTTTTTTTGCAACACAAGGCCGTATCTTTTTTTTTCGTAAACTCAGAAGTTTGATTTTTTCACAGCTTGAAGGGACCGCAGACTTCAGTATATTATGGTTTTAATTTCAACTCGACACCACCACGTGTTCCCGAGATAAAGGGTCTTGACAGACAGACAGACAGATGGACGGATAACAAAGTGATCCTTTAAGGGTTCCATTTATTCCTTTTGAGGTGTTTCTATAATAGTTATATCTCGTCGTTATTTAACACTGACTTCCGAAATTAAAGTTATTTTGCACTTATTAGAGTTTTTTTTACATTGAATTCAGTTGTACTTTTTTTGTAAAAAGTTTTTTATTTTTACTTTTTAGTGGTGGTACCACTAAAAACCTCAGCTAAACTTAAATAGTGTGCAATTTCTAAAGTACCTATAGAACTTATTCATTAAAACATTGCGTAACAAGTCCAATAAGCCAAGCCCAGGCCTACCTTCCGGCTTCATCATCAGATCAGTTTGATATATCCTCCCCCCTCTTCTTTCAGTCAGTCATCGATTACACGTATAAACAAACCAATTTTACTTGTTACGTTCCATATCTTCGAAGTTCATCATCAAATCATAACAATATTTCTATGGGACCAACTTGGAAGCATAACCTTTCAATCAAAACAATAATTTTCAAAATCGGTTCACAATTGACAGAGAAATCGGTGAACATACATTAAAAAAAATACATTCAGCCGAACATAGAATCTCCTCCTTTTTGAAGTCGGATAAAAATCATCATTGATAATTTAGTTTGCCTCTAGCAATCAAATTCTCCAACGCAATAGCGCCCAAGTTTTTCTCCCATAAAAATAATACACGTAATAGTAGAAACACCGTTCTTACCACTGGCAACACAATCCGGTGCCCGAACACCGGTAGATAAACAAATTAATATACGACCGGAGTCCAGTGTGCTGTGTGTCCGTAGCCAGACGTGGCAATAATCGTAAGTAGCACAAATCTATTCTATACCTTTTATTATGTGTTTTTTAGCTGTAAACTTTACATTATTAGGTATAAACGGCTTAGTAATAAGCAAAGAGTTTTTACTTTTACCTAAGTAGATATCTTTTGAGCTGTTTATATCTCAGCATGTAAACAGCTAATAAGTCTCAAAGTCTTTTGATGTCATATTTACGATTACGTTACCAAGTGAAAATTCAATTGTGTTGTATTTTCGACTACTCTATCATTAATTGTATGTGTTTTAAACATCGATCCAAAGTTTGCGTAATACCGTTTTAGATAAGGTAAATAAGTGTAAACTGGTTCGTAATAGGCACGTTACTCTATAGTAATATTACCATCCGTTCTTGTATCATCTTATACCGGTTTATCTGTTCTATAAATAGCTCATAATGGGTTTGTGTGCTACGGTATTATTGGGTCATATTCCGCACCTCTAAATAATTGTAACATATAACACAAAGTAATCGGGTATTGAGATAGAATGCAGTTTTATTCAGATTTTGATTCTCTATCAATTAATTTATAATTAATATTAATTTTTTTTTTTTTTTTTTGTGAATGGAAATTACTAAATATCTTTTCTAACTCAGGGTGGAGCAGAGGGCATGTCAGACTTTTACTGACTAAAATCCATCCGTGTTTCTTTAGTTGCCCTTTGCGTTCATTCATTAACATTCAAATAGCCCAACTTGACTATAGTACGAATAAATTGTCAGACAATTGTGCAATATTACTGAGATAAAATGAACATAAACGAGAATAAAATAAGACTCAATTTCCTTTAAAGCCGTTTTTTCGTGATGTGTTTACCAGTTTTTAGAGGATGTTTTTATCTAAAGGGCCCCTCACGATCATTTTACGGTCGCAATTGACACCTCTATCAATTTTGACCTTTATACGGTTAGTTATAAGTAGGACAATCGTTTGTATATGTACAGCCTTGTGTATAAAATTACGCACCATGTTTCATCTTTTAACAGGATTCAGGGATATACTTCTGTTGTAGAAAAACAACCATATTTTACAAACATTATAAGCACAAAAGGGCTGCTTGTTTCTATACATAAAAATTTCTTCCAACAGACCTGCGAAAGGCGAGATTGGAAGAACATGTTAAAATGTCAGTTGTGTGAGCAAGAAACAGAAATGGATAGCTATACAACCCTAAACACGGTGTCTTTGACATCATTGTGAACGTGAGGACTATGTTGATTGCTTTTTTTTTCCTTTTCAGTAATTTTAATGTATGTCTGGCAATTTGAGTATTTTCTGCGGCCTACCCAAATTTCCTTTCCTTGGTATTGTTCGTCAAGTCGTTGAGCTCCTTAGTAGTCCTGAGTTAAGCTTTACGAATACTGACAAATGCTTGCACTGACTGGACAGGTCCACTCAAATCTGTATGGTTCTTTCTTCAAAAGACCATTTCAGACAAATCTGCATGGTTCTCATGTGATTTGACCATTACATATTTACTGTATGGACTTTAAAAGAGACTTTTACCCCTGAGTTTGTTTCGGTGTTTCTTCTCAGGGTAGTCAGCTAGGAAACACCGGCCTCATCTAGTTTAAAAATGACGAAAAAAAAAATTGACGTGTAAAAGTGTTTTTTAAACCTATTTACAAAATAAATATCATTTATCATTTATCGACTCACAAATTGAAAACAAAACGCGTGGTGTTCGACCACGGATCCAATACATGATTCTGGAACCCCAATGGTGGAATTTTTTGACGGATTTTTCCTATTAAAAAAATTAAATCTGTACTTACTTTTTAAATTTTAACTGTGTAAATTCGTTATTTTAACCAACCCTGATGATATTTTCAGTAAAAAAAAAAACAAACAATTAAAATGTCATCGGGGTAGATAAAATCGTTATTCTAATCAACCCTAATGATAATTTTAATTTTAATTTTAAAAGTAATTCATAATTTTTTTTCACTAAAAATGTTAGATGAACGATTTTATACAGTATACATTAAAAAAAAAACCTAAAGTTTTTTTTTTAAATTAGGAAAAAATCCGACGAAAAATTCCATCACTGGGCGGTCCAGAATCATATACTGGAACCATGGTACTCGTTTGTGCGTCGATCTCAAAGACACCCTGTATAGCTCCCTTTAACAGTTCAGTTTAGGTCGTCAAATGGATCGCGTTAAGAGCTCGTGAATCAAGTTACGACTTGTTATGACTTGTTAAAATGTCAAGCGTGAGAGCGAGAAACAGGGATGTAACTATACACCCTACAGTGGCGTAACTATATCATTTGAGGCCCGTGGCAAATTCATTGGATGGGGCCCCCGAAAAATCAAGTCACGTTGTGATTTAATTTTATTATATTTTTTTAAATATGTTGGATTACTTCTTCTAAGCTCGCGGCCTCTAAGACCGGGGGCCCCGTCGGAACGGGGGCCCGTGGCATTTTACCAGCCTTGCCACCCTATAGTTCCGCCACTGACACCCTATATAGCTCCATCCCTTTAACAGATCAGTTTAGGCCGTAAAATGGATCACATTAAGAGTTCGTGAATCAAGTTACGACTTGTTATGACTTGTTAAAATGTCAAGCGTGAGAGCGAGAAACAGGGATGTAACTATACACCCTATATAGCTCCATCCCTTTAACAGTTCAGTTTAGGCCGTAAAATGGATCGCTTTAGGAGCTCGTGATAGATGGCCTCAGATGACCCTTCGGCTAGAGCAAGTGACATTATATCTCCAGTAACAATTCTAATGGATTGACCAGAAAAGTTTATTTATTTATTATATTCTTTATTGTACACCACATAAACAAAAATAAGGACAAACATAATTAAAAATAAGTGTACAATGGGTGGTCTTATCGCACAGGGCAATTTCTTACAGACAACCTTTGGATGGACTGAAAGAGAGGAGATGGATTTAGGGCTGTCAGTGTACAACATCAGAAAAATACTAATATGACAGAATAACACAAATACATACATATAATATAAGAAAAAAAATAAGGAATAAAAATAAGTTTTGATATAACGCGTGTCAATTCCAAGCATTTAGGGCTTTAGGACAATCATTTGCGCTGATTGAATGTCACCTTGTCGTAAGTACCTAAATTGATTAAATTATATTTTCAAGAGGGAAAAGTAAGTAGAAAAATAATCGAAACATGAATTTGCGTTAATTTATGATTCTTTGTAAATTATAATTGCTAAAAGGCCAAAGAAGAGACCTCAGTGATTATCTACCTTTATGGTCCAAAGTTCAACTTGCAGGTAGGTACAAAGTTACTTGTATGTTGCATGGCGAATAATCTTTCTTTATGAATAAGAGTAGGAACATTTTATTTTCATAAAACATGGTTCGAAAAAACATGATAATTTAAAAAAATTGTGAGCAATGGTGGCCTCGGTCGTGAGTTCAAACCCCCCATGTAATTCATTACTACTTTCATAATGGTTAGAGAAAACATCGTGAGGAAACTGGCATTTCCTAGAACAAAGAAATTCAAAGACGTGTGTCATTCGTTAGCGCGCATGGTGTCCTGGATTATGGCTTCTCTAGACAAGAGGCCTTTTTCATGGTGGTTAGTCATCTAATGACTTCTCCCTTACTAGGGTGGAGCGCTTACAAAATTTTTGCAAATAAATTCTTTTTCTTTCTTTTCTTTCTTTCTTTCTTACTAAAACCAGACATGTGTCCTTCAGTTGCCCATTTTTCGTTCTAGAACCACGAGTTCTCTTTTCAAAAATTCATTTTCTAGCGGGTGTCGGCACTGCTAGAAAACTGCCTACAGGTTTTCTGACAACTCGTTTAGGTGTGCGTGCGTTTAAGCACCGTCAACGAGTTACTAGACAGTTACCGGACGGCCGGACGACGAGCTACCCACACTCGTCCACAATCGTCCTACGACTTCCGACATCCGAGGATTCGCCTGTCGCAGGGACTGAGGCGTGAGGATTTATGTTCGCTTTCGGCTGTAACCATCTCCTTCGCTAGCATTATTGCTTTGCAGAAGGCATCCCACTCTCTCTCGCTCCGAACCATGGCCTAAACCAGGGCGAGAGGTCGCCGCGATCGCCTCCAAGAGGACACGGCAGTGCTTCGCCTAGAGAATAGGCCTCAATTGAGGCTGATTATGTACCTATATGTTATATCCTAGCAAAGGCTGACTTAATCGCCTACAGTGCTCTAATGATTGCATGTCGCCAGAGCATAGTATGGTCTGTTATACGACGTGTAATTATCGCAAATTATCTGCTGGACTGATCTAAGTTCCTGTATGTTATATGTTTCATACTCAACCAGTAAGCTAATAATAGTTAGTAGTATGTAAGTTACTGCTCATTGATGCTTCATTGCATCTAGTCGGTACGGTATAGCAGAATTTGAAATATCAACGGTGATGTGCCAATACCTCCTAACTAAAATTTTTCGAGAAAATCCTTATTATCACCGCTGTGAATATAAAAGTTTTTTTCCGCATATTTTAGTAAAGTCTCCGAAGTGGATTTTTTGTTACAACTGTATTAATGTTGAAATACCTCCTAACTAAAACAACGTGTCTACTTCAGGGCTATATCCAAATTTCATGGGACACTAATACATTGGTACCTAAAAAATATAATAGGTCTTTACATAAGAAATTGCTGTTTTTTAAAACGGATTGCTTAGAAGTGTTATATCTTTAGATTGACTAAGAATTGTAAGTTCAAATAAACCAGTAAATACCTAATTTCGAAAAAATAATAACATAGCTTTAGTATTAAGTTTATTTGAACTTGTAATTCCAAGTCAATCCAAAGATAGATGTCATTTCAAAGCAACCCGTTTTAAAAAACAGCAATTACATAGGTAAGACCTATTATTAAAGCAGCACAATAATTAAATATAAGTTATTATTATTCTCAATAAATAAATTATATTTTTTTGACTTCTCATTATTGAGAAGTCAAAACTCGAGAATTTTCAAAAACTGTAGAAAACGTTTCATTTATATGAAACGTTTTCTACAGTTTTTGAAAATTCTCGAGTTCGACAAGAGTTGTTGGTATTTCACCGTCGATATGCTGATATAATTATAAAGTGTAATCATCGATTTTCCAAACATGTTGATAATAATTACCAATGCTTACTGGTGCTAAAACATTCAAGTCACGGTGATTACAAAAATATGGTCAGCTAATATAATACGCTAATGATTAAAAACGACGAAAGTCCAGTGACCAATGCGTGTTGCCAGTGATGACAGATGGCTCTGAAACGTGGTCGCTCAGAATAGACCTCATCAGAAGACTGAAAGTTATTCAAAGGGCAGTGGATACCGCTATGCTCGGAGATTCCTTGCGTGGCCAACACAGGAGAACTAAAGTAACCGACATAGCCCGAAGAGTCGCCAAACTTAAGTGGCAATGGGCAAGGCACATTGCTCCCAGAACATCAGATGATCGATGCGGCCGAAAGGTTCTGGTGTGGCGACCGGGTACCGAAAGACGCATCGTTGGTAGACTTTCCACAAGGTAGACCGATGACCAGATGATGGTCGCAGGAATCTGATGGAAGCAAGATGTACAGAACTGATCGTTGTGGCGACACTTGGGGCAGGCCTAACCGAAAGAGAAGCACGCTTGCGTAGAAGTGACCTATCCACTCTTGACTTAAAGACCCCCTTTAGGTGGTAGCTGTCAGGAAACACAGACTTCGGCAGGGAATTCCACTCACTAGCCGTACGCACAATAATTGTAGTCCAAAAGGAGACTCAAAATCAAGAGTGAATAGGTTACTTCTAGACAAACGTGCTCCATTGTCGGCCTCATGACCGTAAGGCAAAGAAGGAATATAGTGGATTTTAGTCTGTATAAATCTGACCCACCCTGCCGCACCGCCCTAGAGTGGGAGAGGTCTCTGGATGATTTCTCACCTATAAAAAAAATCGCCGGCCTCATCATCGCTTACCATCAGGTGACATAGTGGTCAAACGCGACCTGTCTATTACAAAAAACCGGGCAAGTGCGAGTCGGACTCACGCACTGAGGGTTCCGTACAAACTTACCTATGAAAACAGTTCAATTCCCAAATTGAGTTACGAACTATGGTTACAAAGATTTTTCCGAATCACAAAAAATGTTTTTTTTTTTTGGTGACATAACTACAAATTTACAATTTTCAAATTTTTTCCAATACTTGTGCTATGAGACCTCACTTCATGCCAAATTCTAGATCAACGGGAAGTACCCTATGAATTACGATTTCCTTGAGAGAGTCAAAATATCCGTTTTTTGCGATATAAATGGCCGTATCTTTTTTTTTCGTTAACTCAGAAGTTTGATCATTTCACATTTTTTCGCTTCAAGGGACCGCAGACCTGAGTATATGGTTTTAATTTCAACTCGGAACCTTCACGCGTTCCCGAGATAAAGGGTCTTGACAGACAGACAGACAGACAGACGGACGGACAACAAAGTGATCCTATAAGGGTTCCGTTTTTTCCTTTTGAGGTACGGAACCCTAAAAAAGGCAATGTCAGAAGCTAAAATAATGAATAGAATGAAATTCATGCTGACTTAAACACTATGGGTGAAGCAGTCATAAATTGTACATATTCTGACAGTATCTCGGGAGCGTGTTCATGGCTCGCTGCGCACCATTGCGCGGCAGTAACATGCTTGGTTACCGTATTTGTACCATCTTCGTCTGAGAAATTTTCCTTCTCAGTAATTTAATTAGTAGAATTCAGTGCTATTTTACGTTTATCAGTTGAGAGTCTAAACAGAATTCTCCTCTTTTGTGCTTGTTGCGACATCTATCACGCCACATAGAAACTAAAAACTACAAAGTCCTGCATCGCGGTATGAGGGTTCCGTACAAACTTACCTATGAATTCTGAATTCAAATACGAAGATTTTTCCGAATCGCAATTTTTTTTTTTGTGATGTTACTTCAAATTTATAGTTTTCTGATTTTTCCCTATACTTGTGCTATGAGACCTTGCTTCATGCCGAATTTCAGGATTCTTGGTCAACGGGAAGTACCCTATGAATTTTGATTCCCTTGAGAGTGTCGAAATATACGTTGTTTGCGACATAAACGGCCGTATGTTTTTTTTCTAGTTTTAAAGGACTGCAGATTTAAGTATATGGTTTTAATTTCGACTCGATACCTTTGCGCGTTTCCAAGATAAAGGGTCTTGACAGACAGACAGACGGACGGAAAAGAAAGTGATCCTATAAGGGTTTCATTTTGAGGTACGGAACCCTAAAAACAACAAAAGTTCAGAACGTGCCGTGCGTGTCTGCATAGATAGACGGTACAGTTAACTATTCGTTTTAAGATTATGTTTACCTTATAATACAAAACAAAGAAAAAAAAACGAACAAAAAAAAAACAAAAATACAAAAACAAAAAAAAGAAAAGTAAAACAGAAAAAAAAGTAATACAGAATATAATATAATCAATTAATAATATAATAATGAAAATGTAAAATGTAACTTTAAGGACCAAATATGTCTGAAATAAAACGATTTTTTTATTTTTTTTATTTATTATTATTATTATTTTTATCAGTCTGTGCATGAAGAATACCTCAGGAATTAATTTTCTTTTCAGATCATAATGGGTTTCCTGGTGAAAGTAGTGTTGGTGGCCGCCTTGGGCGTGGCAGCATGGTATTACTTCAACGGCTGCTGTGAACAAACCATACCAAAATTCAGCACTGAAGAGTGGTGGGGGCCAACAGCGCTTAAAGGAAAGACTGACAGCAGCATCAGACCCTTCAAAGTCAAATTCGATGAGGCGGTAAGTGAATCATTTGAAGCTCGACTTCGTCGCGTTAGTGATGGGGCCTTCTAGGACTGATGCTTGCTAGTGTTGCGAAATTATTCGAAAGTGTCACTGCGATTTTAGTCAATAAAAGTCTGACACTACTCAGACTATAAGGAGGAAATAATTTGATGATTCCTCACCTTATTTTATCAAATGTTTTCGATACACCTACTGTTGACAAAAACTTTACACGGTTTTTCATTAGGAGCGCTCGAACTTTGAAATTAAATAAAAAATCCAGTTCCAGCAATCTTGCTACAATTGATTTACTTCAATTGAATAATTTACAAGCATTTTTTAATTGTCAAGGTCAGTAAATCAATAAAAATAAAGTCACTATTAGAACGCTCCAAAGCGTAGATCTCTATGGAAAAAAAACGTGAAAGAAAGACGTGCAGAGAGCCAGCATATGCGCCAGCACCATCAGGACGTTTGAATGACTATTACAATCCTAATCGCCAAGCACATTTATTTCCAAGGTATTGGCTGCAAATGATAGTTCAAGGTACTTAATACTCACACATGTGCTGTTTACGCATGAAGTTTTACAATGCTAAAGAAATTGAGTTTATTAACCAACAATGTTTCCATACGCTTATTAGTTAGTTTGTTGCCCTAGTTATTGCGGAACTGAACTAGCATTAAGCCAAGCATTTTTATATTTTATAATCCCCATCTTATAATTTCTTGCTTATGTTACTCGAGGTCGATGCAACACGTTTTTTTCTCCCATCCTGTCTGAGTGTACCTGTAGATTCAAAAATCATGCTTTGTTACAGATGATCAAAGATCTCAAATTCCGCCTAAAGAACCGCCGTAAGTTCACACCCCCTCTCGAAGGTGTCGCCTTTGAGTACGGGTTCAATACAGCTCAGATCGACAGCTGGTTGAACTACTGGGCAGATAAGTACAACTTCAGTGAACGGGAGGCCTTCCTCAATAAGTTCCCTCACTTCAAGACCAATATCCAAGGACTGGATATTCATTTCATTCACATTAAGCCACAGGTAAGTTAAGATTCCTACCTATCAATAAATTTGTGGCCATATGCAGATCATCCAAGGAGGACCTGGCTTTCAGACTATATCTTCTGTAGCCCTCATACATAATTATGAGACCATTCCTCATCCACAGGTTCCCAAAGACGTGCAGACAGTTCCTCTCCTCATGATACACGGTTGGCCAGGCTCTGTAAGAGAGTTCTACGAGGCCATCCCTCTGCTCACCAAACAGACGCCTGGTTACAACTTCGTGTTTGAGCTCATCATTCCCAGTATACCTGGATATGGATTCTCTGATGTAAGTGTAAAAACGAATGCTGACAACACTTTTCTGTCTAAATTTTATGAACACGAAAACAGATGTCAGAAGAGAAATTCTCGTAAAATTCTATGGAATACGATCTTTAAGTTTGGACCTTTTACAGCCTGCAGTAAGACCCGGTCTGGGCATACCCGAAACGGGTGTCATCTTCAGAACTCTGATGAACCGTCTAGGCCACAAGAAGTTCTACGTTCAGGGAGGTGACTGGGGTGCGGGTATCGTGTCCGTTATGTCCATCCTTTTCCCTGAAGATATCCTGGGACATCACTCCAATATGCTTATTTCTCAGGTGAGAATGTTTTTCAGAGAAGATATTAAGGTGCTGGCTACTCCTTTTCTAATGAAAATAACATGGTCAAGAAGGAAACGTATCCTAAAGTTGTTTTTTGTTTGCAGCACTCCTGCTCGATGATAAGATGGTTCATCGGTGCTTTCTTCCCATCCCTCATAGTTGAGGATCATCTAGCAAGTAGGATGTACCCAGTGTCAACTTTCTTTGCCTTCACAATGGAGGAATTTGGTTACATGCACATCCAAGCTACTAAACCTGATACCGTTGGTAAGTTTGATATTTTGGTGTTTATTTAAATATGGTCTGAATTGTTTACTGGTTGTTTCATCAAGCTGGATATTTGCATCAACATTCGTTATATCCTTTAAACAGTTTTCACATACAATCTTTTCCTAGCAATCATACAAAACATCGCCATTGTCCTCAGGTGTTCCTCTGACTGATTCTCCGGCTGGTCTTTTGGCGTATATCCTGGAGAAATTCTCCACATGGACCAATAAAAACAATAAGGCCAAGGCTGACGGTGGACTTGCTCTTAAGTTTTCGAAAGACCAACTCATTGACAACTTAATGATCTACTGGTCTACAAACTCTATCACCACTTCCATGAGGTTCTACGCCGAAAACTTTTCAGATAAAATAAGGGAACATAAGTTGGACCAGTAAGTATTATTTTTTCATTAATGTTTATTGTCATGGCGTGTTTAGTCTCTAATATGTTGATGTCTTTCCGTCAGAGTACTATCATAAGAGTCATTTAAATCAAGACGACTCTCATAACATGTACCTACAGTTTTGAGATTCTTGTCGATGAATTGATTATCATCTATTCTTGGATTGGCTTCGTTAACACAACGAAATCAAAAGTAAAAGGCACTTGGAAACATATATACGAAATTTAAAAAATCATCTTTACACTTGTCAAAAGAAATTATTATATACGTACAAATTCTACAGGATCACCACACCGGTTCCAACCTGGGCCCTTCAAGCGAAGTACGAACTTATGTACCAGCCTCCAAGCCTCTTAAACAGAAAGTACAAAAACTTGATAAATGCCACAGTCTTGGATGATGGAGGGCATTTCCTGGCTTTTGAACTGCCCGATGTCTTCGCTGCGGACTTGTTTAAGGCGGTCAAAGCATTTAAAGAGTGGCATCAGACGAATAAGAAGACTGAACTGTGATTTGGGTAGGGGTTATTAAAGTTTTTTATGGTTTTAAGATGATGTTTCATTATATTTTCCACCTAGAACTGGTTTTCAAGGAAGTTATATTATGGATTCATACTATTTCCCCTAATACGACACGAACCATAATAATATTCAATTAGTTTAAGTTTTACAAAAAGATATAAATGCCAAGCCAATTCACAACTGACATTATTAAACAAAAAACTAATTGACACCTTCTTACTGCATATCTTAAAATATGGCGTCAATAAATTTCTCTGCATCGTAGTCGATCGGAAGTGTACCTATAAGACTGGCGGCATTGCCACTTTGCGCGTTGTATGCAATGGTCAATTACTGGCCAAGGTAACAGCCGGCCCTTGGGTCACGCGAAGTGTCAACTAGATGTTTGGATAAATATTCAAACATTTTATGAATTTTTATGCGAACATCAAATATGAAAAATTGTGATATATTCTCTCGCAACCAAATATTCTGACAGAATGTAATACTGTAATAACGGCACCTAATTGTTAACTAAAATATAACACAATTCAAATTAATGTGTTGTATATGTCGTGCGAAACGGTGAAGGAAAACATCATGAGAAAACCGGCATGTCCTAGAACCAAAAATTCGAAGACATATTATGTGACATTCACCAACCCGCACTGGGCCCGCGTGGTGGATTACGGCCCTTTCCCTCTCCTAGAGAGGAGGCCTGAGTCCCAGCAGTGGGAACATTAAAAAGGCTGATAATGCTAATGCTAATATGTCGTGGCCAGATCTTAGAATTGATCACTTCATGATGATGGCCAACTAAAACTGGCCAGATCGTTGAAACCTTAACATTTGATGATATGTCAATCCTTGTTTGGCCATAACATTGGTGTAGGATTTCTATGATAATAAAAGATCTAAAGAAAGCAGGCCTAACGAGGATATACATATCATCAAACTTTAACGTTTAAAACGATCAGCGGGGCTATTGCGTAACTCTATTGACAGTTCAAGTGATGATCACTTGTTAACAATGTGCATCATTGAACTGTCAAACAGCTAGTTTCGTATTGCCTATCTTCAGTGACCAACTGCAGTGACGTCATTAGCCACTGGTGCCTTTGATAGCCACCGTAACACGTTTTTTGACAGATGTTATTCTATCGATACTTTTAAAATTGCGATTGTGTAAGCTTTTGAAGCTGTATAATAGTCGATAAAATTTTAGAGTGGTAACCGTAATTTTTTATAATTCACCTCATTTCCACCGTAGTTTGACGTTCACTTGTGTGATACGTAATACCAATTTTATGAAATTGTCAGTTGACAACTAAGTTTAGTGTGCAACGAATGCTAGTTGTCAACTGTTATTGAAAAAGTTAGCCAATAGCCCCCCAGGCCACAACACAAAGATCTCGAGAAAAACTTTTTATAATAGACGGACAAAATCGATCTCATAAAAGTTCAATTTCTCTTTTGCAGTTGATACCGTCATCATTTTATCCTTTCATTATTCTCTGAAATATTACAGCGTTGTTTAGATACAATTTGGAAGAGTTAGATTTCTAACTGTGATCAACATCAGTCTAAGCATTTGGCTCAAAAATAAAAACACGTGGGCCTTAATAGTCTGCTTTATTCAATGATCGTGACCGTGAACCGCTACTAGCGGTCATTTCAACATAATTGGTGACGCTCAACAAACTTGGTTCATCGCAATTGTTTGTTTTTTTTTTCTTTTATTTTTGGACTTTTATACTTGCAAGTATATGTCAGTCCGATTTATCCAAATAAATTAAATTCTTATGATAAAATTCTGAACAAATGACAAGCTTCTTCACTATTAGGATTTGAAAGGATGTTATTCATAACTCCAACCTGCGTCTTATCCAAACCCAATGTATCGAATAATTCCTCTCTCTCAGCGTGAAACTGAACACATTCCATCAATAAATGATATACATCATCTATTACCCCATAGGTATCACATTTAGGGGATGAAGTCTTTTCCATTAAAAGGCAAATTTGTTTGATGGAATGTGTCCAGTTCTAATTCTGTGTGCCAAAGTAATCAGTCTTCTATTTAACTGGCTATATGTGAACCACGGTATACGAGGAGGCTGAGATTGGATAGTTTTGTTCATATGCCTTTTTCCAATGATCGCAATTGTTTGTTTTGTGAATCTTATACTTTTTCTTTACTTTTAAGAATTAAATAGCTGTTATTACAGTGCTGCTGCTAACTTAGCTGCACTTTTTAGGACCGTATCTGGAGTGACCACTCCACAAAGGAGCTGGGCAAATGCCTAAAGCGGTAAAAAAGAGGGACGGCAAAATTAAGAGCGGTTAGCGGCTAACTAGCAGAAGCTTTAACAAAACAGAATTATACAAAAATACTTAAAAAAAATTAAACTCACTTCGCTTGTTTTCGGATGTCTTACAAAACGAATTGTTTTACCTCCATAAAATAAGTGCATAAGCATAATAAATAGCATAATCAGCCTTTTAATGTTCCCACTGCTGGGACTCAGGCCTTCTCCTCTAGGAGCGGGAATGGGCCGTAATCCACCACGCGGGCCCAGTGCGAGTCGGTGGATGTCACATGTCTTCGAATTTTTGGTTCTAGGACATGCCGGTTTCCTCACGATGTTTTCCTTCCTTAGAGCAGTGGTGGCCGAGTGATAACGGCCCCGACTTACGAGTTGTAGTTCAAACCTAGCCAGGCGCATTACTTTGTGTAATTTATTTCATCACCACTGCTCTCAAAAAGGTGAAGGAAAACATCGTGAGGAAATAAGTGCTATCAATCTTTTTCTAAAATAAAGCATCTATGATGTTATGAAAATCTTAAGTCCTGTTTACTCTAGCCTTTTGAGTGCGTAATTAGAGACACAATAGTAAGACAATGGCGCGTGAACGCCGGCGTTAATGCGGGGATCAACAGCTTACATCACTTTCGAATTCCCTAATTGCCATTATAGATTGTGTCCGAGTCTATACCCTTGCGATGTTGGACATGCTTGTAGGAAAGTTGTCAATAATTGTTAATGACTCTTTATTTTAACTAACTTACCACACTTTTCTTTTCGGAGTAGCAGTCCTCATGGATGGTCTCCCCCCTGGGTTGAGTGGAGGGGTCAGTGTAACTTCCGCTGAGCCGGACCAGAGTGTTGGCCCGCTATCTGTGGGCCTCGTCCCGTATTGGGGAGTGGCTCTACTATACGTCTAATAGAGGCGCGCGTAGAACACTACGCGCCACCATCTTGGGTCCAAATTGATGGGCCGTCAACCCTGGACAATCTTACAATACCTGTCCCAACCTGGGGTATTCAAGCAAAGTATGAATTGATACACCAACCTCAGAACCTCCTGTCCAAGAGGTTCCTCAACTTGATAAACGTCATATTCGTGAATGATGTAGGGCAGAACTACGAGGGTATTTCGCCCTACATCATTAGAGAGATGTGTTCAAGGCTGTCAAAGCATTCAAAGAGTTTACCAGACAAACAAAAGTAATGGAATGGGAATTAGTTAATAGTTTATTTTTTTATTTTTTGATATTTCTAGCTGGTTACTCTTTTTTCTTGGTTTTTTAGAGCGTGCGAAAAGGCTAATTGGTGATCCAGATTAGGTTAAATCCAATCTACAAAGCCTAGAGCACCACAGGCGTAGGGTAGCCAGCCTTTCGGTATTTTACGGGATGCATTTTGGAGAGTGTGCGCGGTAATGTCATGACTTGATTATGCCATCTTTTTTTTACCATTGGACAACCCAACGTACGGCGAGTACCCACTCTTAAGTTATTGAAACCTCTACGGTCCGGACTAAGCGTTTTGCCTCCTCGTTTATACCGTGTACCTACATCGAACGATTATAATTTAGGTGTCTTGAATAGGCTCTTAATAAACTAGTGCTTACCATCAGGTAGGATCGCAGTCAAGCACTAATTTATATCATTCTATTAAAAAAGACATAACATTTTCCTACAAAGTTAGGATAAGGTAAAATTCTAAGTGTAATAATAATAATTTCACTATTTTATAGGTTAAACTAGGTGGAGCCAACGCTATATCTTGACAAATTCGTCATGTTATCGCAACATAACCCATATTTGCACGAGTCTTGGGGGCTTACTCACTGATAACATATTATATGATAGTAATAATTGAAATTGATTCTCAACACAAATTCGTACAAAAATAACAGTAAAAATATGGGAGATGGGAAATCATAGACATTAAAGTTGAAATAAAGTACACACTCCTATTTTTTGATTAGTACAAAAATAAATTTGGCTCTATCCGTACCCGTTACTGATCATATTTTTGTAGTCAAAAGTAAAAAAAAAAACGAAATCCCAAATTGTCCAAAATTTGTCATAATTGGTAAATTCATAATTGAAATTCATAACAAAAAAAATCATAACAATTGCTACTAGAAAATACTACACGCAGTGTTTTTGCCATTTTGAACGTCATTTATTCATTCATAATCAATAGCCTGTACAATAATCCCATAAATTGAGCGACATTTTGGGATACAAACAAACGCTGCCTACCAACTTTGTTATATATGAGTATTATTTAATGAGACTGCTTAAATAATAACAAGGCCTTTTCTAATGAGCCCTTTAAGAATTTGTAATAATTAAAAAATTGTGGTGTATAATAAATAAATATAAACATAAACAAACATGACAAAATTTTAACTTAATCTACGGTTATTACGTTTTGATATAAATAAAAACAACGGTATCGCGCGTTTCAGGTATAATCATGAAATAACTAATTTAACGTAGATCGTATGACAGGCCATGATCAGAGTGCCTAGTGCGAGATTTTTTTTTTAATGCGATTGATACGTTTATGACGAGAGGAGCGTCAAAGCTCCATTAGCCCGCTCCAAGCTCTTAACCAATCAGAGAGCCAAACGCGGTAAACGTTTCTATCGCGCTAACGTTAAAACAACTCGCATTCTGAGCACAGCTCGAAAATAAGGGCCTCCTAATAAACCTCTTAATTAATGACCGTCTATGACCTTGAATATTGTCATTGGTAATAAACAACTGCACACATCGACTTGAGATAGCGCTCTTAAAAATTGATCTTTAAGGAAAATCTTTAAAGAGTTTTGTGGTCCTTTTACACTTATATTTTGATATCGTGTCCACTTACTAAAGCAGTTGTTGCTAGGTTGTAAATAGAGATGGGTTTACCCACTCTTCCCAATTACGTTAAAACTGGGTGATTTGGATTTTAACTCATTTTCTAGGTGATAATGAAAATTGCATTCTAAAAAATAGTAGTTGGAACCCAAAATGAAATACGGTACCCCGCATCACTGCTGCAAGTGAAATACGAAAGTCTAAAAAATCCAACATAATTATTTAGTTTTAATTTGGCATAACACCCAGTGGTTGGAATGAAATGGGTGATAACTGGATTTTTACCCACTGCCCCCCTAGCCAAGTTGCTAACGATAAACGTGAACGCTTAGTAATCTCCAATAGATTTTCAACTTTATAACTAAGAGCATAAAGTTGAAAATCTATGAAAGACTACTGAGCGTTAGCGACCGGAACGAACGAAAACACTATGTAATCTTCAAATGATTTTCAACTTTATATCCAATATCATAAAGTTAAAAATCTATTAAAGACTACTGAGAGTTTACGTTTATCGTTTGTGACTTGGCTAGGGGGGCTGGTTAGTTTTTAAAACGGGTGTTTTTTTTTTATTTGGTTTAAACTAGTTCGATCCCACCTGATGGTAAGCAGTGATGCAATCGTTGATGGTGAGGCGCACTAGTTTATTAAGAGTCTATTCACTCTAGCCTTGAAGACACTCAAATTATAATCGGATGGGAAGACCTCAGCAGGCAAATTGTTCCAGTCCTTCGATATACGCGGTATAAACGACGAAGCGAAATGCTTAGTCCGGACCGTAGACGTTTCAACAACGTAAGGGATGATACTCACCGTACGTCGGGTTGTCCGATGGTAGAAATATGATGGCGGAATCAAGTCATACAATTCCCGCGCACACTCTCCAAAATGCAACCTGTAAATCACCGAAAGGCTGGCTACCCTACGCCTGTGCTCAAGACTTTGAAGATCGGATTTAACCAAATTTGGTTCCAAACTATATTTGTAAAATTGTGTGTAAAAAAAATTAATAATAACTTCTTTATTTCAAATACTACATTCATATAGTGTAACAATAGTTAGATGTACTGAGAGTACTTATTGATGATTTTAATTCATTAACGCTCAGGCGGTAGCCGGCGCCCGCAAGCCATTGTCTTACTATTGTGTCTCTAATTACGCACGTCAAAAGGTTAATGATTATAATTCAGCAAAGATATATTTCTTACGGCTGACCTATAAAATGCAAAAATTTTGGGAAAATTTGAATTTTGAGGACTACCCTAGGACATTCACCTTGACGTAAGAAAAAGTATTTTTTTCCGTTTTTCCACACGGCGCTTATTCAGTTTAGACACAAATTGACATTTATATTATTATGTTATAATCACGTTATCCGTAGAGCAGTGGTGGCCGAGTGGTAACGGCCCCGACTTACGAGTTGTAGGTCGCGGCTTCAAACCCAGCCAGGCGCATTACTTTGTGTAATTTATTTCATCACCACTGCTCTCAAAACGGTGAAGGAAAACATAGTGAGGAAACCGGCATATCCTAGAACCAAAAATTCAAAGACATGTGACATTCACCAACCCGCACTGGGCCCGCGTGGTGGATTACGGCCCATTCCCTCTCCTAGAGAAGAGGCCTGAGTCCCAGCAGTGGGAAAATTAAAAGGCTGATTATGCTATGCTATAATTATGTTATCGCGTACGAAATTACGTTTTAGAACCCACAGGTCGATGATCGCACTATGTGCTCAATTTTATGAATGAATTGCAAGATCAAACTGCGATAGTCGCGGTCAAGGTTAGATTGAGTGACTCCAACATGAATACTGAACTCTAAAAACCATTAGACTGTAAGACAATACCAGCTTGGTTGTTATAACGTGAATTCCTTATTACACAATTCATTGTTTGAAACCGTCTGGTTGGTATCTTGTTTTAAATCATTTTTAAGGTTCCGTATCTCAAAAGAAAAAAAAGAAACCCTTATAGGATCACTTTTTTGTCCGTTTGTCTATCTAACTGTGTGTTATCGAGTTGAAATTAAAACCATATACTCAGGTCTGCTGTCCCTTGAAGTGTGAAAAAAATCAAACTTTAAAAATTAACTAAAAAAAAGATACCGTTTATGTCGCAAAAAACGTATATTTTGACACTCTCAATGGATTCAAAATTCATAAGGTACATCCCGTTGACCTAGAATCTTGAAATTTGACATAAAGCAAGATCTTATAGCACAGGTATAGGAATAAATCTAAAAACAATAAATTTGTTGTAACGTCAAAAAAAAAAGTCTTTTTTGCGATTCGGAAAGATCTTCGAGACTCCATTCGGAATTTGAACTACTTGTACTATTACTAGTCTGTGCTACTTACATAAGTAAGTTTGTACGGAAACCTCAGTGCGCGAGCCCGATTTGCACTTGCCCAGTTTTTTACCCAATGTCTGAGTTGAGTTTTTGTCAGTGTTTCGAAGCAGGTTCCTTCATTTTTATGTGCCGTACACATTGTAGGTACATTATCTTAAATTATTTCAAACTGCTTATAGGCAACGCGAGCATCAGCGCGACGGCCTTGGTTTAGCCTTCAACTCTTCAATGGATTATATATTAGTAATAGTAACTATTATAAGTATTTCGACCATCAAAGTATTATAAGCACACACACAATGAAATAACAACAAAAATATCCAACATTAGTTATACTTAGTATATGCGAATCCCGAAACACGTGTTTAGTATTTTTATGTAAAGAATCTATGTACAAAATTTCATAACTGTATCATGAAAAATCACAAAGTTATAAGCTTATTATGTTACCTGACTGACCGCACAAATACATGGTCACCGTGGCAACCGAGCGACTGAGGAGTTGTTTTGCTCCCGCACTCAGTTAAATAAGGAACAAACAATACAGAAAAACACTGACTTCCGAAATTAAAGTTATTTTGATCCTTTTAGTGTTTTTTTTTTTAGTGAAGTCGGTTATTTATTTTTTTGTAAAAAGTTTTATTTTGCTGTCCGGCTTAAGAGAAATTAAATATTTACAATTAAATTATTTAATCTGACATTTTGCAAGGATTATAGTGAATTGATAACTAAAGTATTATAATGATATTTTTAATAAATCGTATGTATTCTGGAATTAAATATTTGCACACCATATGTAATGGTAGAATGTAAATGGGCCTCATAAATGTTAAGATCATACTAATTTGTATACCTACATTCATCATCTTCCTGCCCTTGTCCCGTTTTATTTGGGGTCGGCACAACACGTTTTTTTCTTCCATTCTGTCCTGTCACTCGTCACGCTATCACTAACTCCCTTTTCTTTCATATCACTTCTCACACAATCCATCCATCTTTTCTTTGGCCTCCCTCTCGCTCTCCATCCAGTTTGTATACCTACATTCTGGCAAATAAATAAATAATCTATTATTAAAAAAAAAACTTAAAATATCATAATTATCTTGCTTTACCTTAGCGACATAGTTGTTTGTATCAACAGCTGATATCGTTACCTTAATACTGCAGTTATCATATTTATCCTTAATTATGATAACTTACGTAATGATAAGTTGTCATCACCGGCCGGCCGGCTAGATTACAGTCGCAGATACGCTGTCTTCGATAACGGTCGGATCCTGTAGTTCTTATTTATGTTGGTTTATTAGTGATTTACTCTTTGTTCGTTCATGTTATATCATTGTAAGTACTGACAGATATTTTTTATTGTATTATCGGCCAATAATAACCTAATCTTTATTTTATCTTATGTCAGTGAATTTAAAAATAATTAAAATCAGTCTAATCTTGGTATGTTTAATTATGAAATGGGTGCCAGTGGATCGTGTGACAGTTTGATCAACACCATTTAATAGTAGTTCAAGAACACGGGTCTGCTAATAGACTACTTCAATGAATGATCGTAAATATGTCATTAGTCTAGGTAACTAAGATGATTCGAATAATATGGGGTCCTTTAAGTAATAATAATAAACTTTATTCACAAATATGAGACAACCATACAGAATAATTTAACAATATAGGTACTCGTACATAAAGAAAGACAAAAGTCGTTTAAAGTTATTTTCACAAAAAAATTTAGGCAAGTCTTAGTTAAAGAATGTGAAATAGCATATTTTAAAAGTGGTCTATCCATATCCCTTCGTACTAATGTAGAACTTTATCACGAGGTTGGGGAAGGTTGAGGAAGACTATCCACTACATCCTTATAACACCAGATTTCCACAAGTAAATCTTAAAACGTTGTTTGGTCCTTTGACGATTATATTTCACGAAATATCATGTCTACTTTTCTTAAGCAGTTGTTTCTAGTTTGTAAGACTGTATGTCAATATTGACAAAGTTGTTTCTTGTTACTAACATGCTTATATACAACTCAGTTCATTTGTACAACGAGTGTTCAACTTCACCCTTACATTCTTGACACCTCTACGGTCTTTTTTTTAAGTGTGGAAATAATCGAATGACTTCTCCCGCTGTGTATTTCAGTTGCTCTTTGCGTTCTAGGACTACGGGTTTCCTTTTCAGAAATTCCCCGGATGCCCCTGCTGGGCCACTACGTTTTGCTGACATCTCTTTGAGGAGCGCATGGACGACTGGGCTCGGTCCCGTCAGTTACCGGACGGCCGGACGGCAAGCTACCCATTGCTCGACGTCCGCAAGCCCGCGTCTACCGTGGCTGGTAGTCGGGGTCAGATTCTCGGCGGCAGGGGCGTGAGGCCATTCGTTCCCTCACGCGTGCGGCCTCCTCCTTCGCTAGCATTAATGCTTCCCAGAAGGGCCACCGCCTGCCATTCCTCTTCGCTTCGGATCAGGGCCCAACGAGAGAGGTCGCTGGCGCCGATTGCCTCCACGAGGACACGACGGTGCTCCGCCCAAGCAGAGCACACCTCCACCGTATGCTCGACCTGGTTAATCCGATGCAGGAACCTCCCGAACTTGCCATGTCCGGTGAGGACCTGCATCATGTGGAAGGTGAGGACGCCGTGTTGCCGCTCCAGCCACTCCTCAAAGAGGGGACTTACCATCATAATTGTGGCGTGCCCAAACTCTACGGTCTGGACCAAGCGTTTCGCCTCATCGTTTATACCGTGTACAACGAGGACCAATTTGCCTGCTGCGGTCGTTCTGTCCGATTATAATTTAGGTGTATTCAAGGCTAGAGTGAATAGGCTCTTAATAAACGAGTGTGCTTCACCATCAACGATTGCATTACTGCTTACCATCAGGTGGGATCACAGTCAAGCACTAATTTGTATAAATTAAAAAAATATACTCTTACTGTGAATATGATAGTTAAGACTTTATTTAACTTTGTTTTTGTGCAAAAATATGTTCAGTGTCAAAATATAATCAAAAGTACCTTATCAATTCAATACACGTTAGATTTAATAGGCCTTGATAAGCTTCTAGTGATGTGTCTGCAGCAAAATAGATAAAATTTAAGGTTCAAACTATGCTTGTCGGTCAAGGTTAGGATGGGTGGCTCACACACGAATACCACTCCAAGACAACAAGACAATATCTAAGTATTTAGAGAGTTCCATATCATCCATGAAACTGAATATCATCTATGATCAACAGACGGTATCAAATAGATACCGTCTGTTGATCATAAAAGTGTGAAATAATTTTGTCCAATATTTATGTATGGTTACGAAGCAGGCTTCTACGTTTTTGTGACAATTAATTATACTTTTAGATTATAGGTACCGTCCAGCTGGCCTCCTTGACGTGGCCTTCAACTCATGTATGAGTATTTTTTTTTATTTGTAAGATCATTGATAATGTACTTAAATATTTATAGCCTTTTATGGAAAAAACGACAAACATGTTACAATAATGAGCAAACACTGAAAACCAAACCATCATCTGTTTCTAAGTTATTGGTATAATATTTTTAATGGCTGGAAAAGGACTAAAAGACGAAGAATTACCATAGAGTTTCTTGCCGGTTCTTCTCCATAGGAACATGAACACGGAACAACATGGAACACGCACGGACACACACACACACACACACATGGATAAACATGGTGGATATCCCACCTACACGCACAAAACGTTTTGGCAATGAATGTGCATTGCGCGTACAGCTAGCGCGCTCCATCGTCGACCGCATCGTCGCTTTCCATCAGATGATATAGCGGTCAAGCGCGAACCTATCAAGAATAAAAAAAAATATCAATTGGAACTGACCTTTAACCAGCTTCTGACGGATTATGTGCCCACGTAGGCCTATGTGAAATAAAAAATAATGAATTTTGAATATAAAACTTCTTGGCTAAGAGGTTGAAAGCTAAGCATAATAATGTTTTCTTAGCAGATTCCGTGTCAAATTCTTTGTTGCCCAAGTAGCTTCAAGAAATACTTAAAAATATATATTCCTTTTCTAATTTTGGAAATATCTCCCTAGACAGTCCTTTTTTATAATTAAGTAGTTTGCGGGAGAGCCCAAGAGGATCAGTAGGGGATATTTTTAGAACAACCTTCACCTTGTACATATTTTTAGATGGACTTTCAGCATATTTTTTTATTGCCAAACTTAAGTGGCACTAGTCAGGGCACATTGCTTGCAGAACAGATGGAGACGGGGGAAGATGGGGACGAAAGATTTTGGAGTGGCCGGCCACGTACCGGAAGACGCAGCGTCGGAAGGCCTCCCACAAAGTGGATCGATGATCTAGTGAGGGTCGCGGGAATTCGACGGATTCGAGACGCCTATACTACATTACATCCCTAGGGACAGAATGACTCGCTTTAGGTGATGGTTGTATGACATATATAAGGGCTTTATCAAGCAGGTGGTGTAAAAAATATCATACTGAATTAAACATACGAAATCATGCGACATTCTGAGGTTAAATAGATTTAATACTTCTTGCCCACTCGTATTAAACATTTGACCTAGCAGTAGCCAATACGTTGTTCCAAAAAAGAGACGAACACATGATCACGTACAAAAGTGGTAATCATAAGACCCAAATCGACTACTTTCTAGTTCGGCGCAACCACTTAAAGCACGTCAAAGATTGCAAAGTACTGCCAGGAGAAGACCTAGTCTCACAACACAGACTCCTGGTTATGACATCAGTGGTTAAAATACTGTCTACCAAATACAAAGAGCGTCCTCCCCCAAAAATAAAATGGCATATGTTAGAGAGGAATGATTGTGCGAAGAAGTTCAGGGAGCGAGTGGTGGACAGAATGATAGAGATGGGAGATATGAATGATCGAAGTATAAATGAAAGCTGGAATGAGATGGCTGAGTGTATCAGGCATGCAGCGAAAGATATTTTGGGAGAGACGAGAGGAAAGGGCATAATAGATAGGGATACATGGTGGTGGTCGACAGAAGTTCAGAGTGTATTAAAAGAAAAAAAGAGAAAATTCAAGGAATGGCAGCGTGTAGAGCCTGGAAACGCTAGTTTAAAAGCTGAAAAAAAGAGTGAGTATGACGTTTTGAAGAAGAAAGCCAAGAAAGCCGTGGCAATAGCAAAGTCAAAAGCCCAGAACAAACTATATGACGCACTGGACAGTCCTGCAGGCCAAAAAGAGCTATACCGGCTTACTAGAATAAGAGAGAGAAAGGCGAGGGATGTTTGTCATGTAAGATGTATAAGAGATGAAACTGGAATGGTTCTATCGGATGATGAAAAAATCAGAAAGAGGTGAAAGGAATATTTTGAAAGATTGATGAATGAGGAAAATAATTGGAGTGGGGTGTTAGAGAATAAACCAGTGAATGTGAGATTAGTGAGAATGGTTAGTATGGATGAAGTCAGAATAGCAGTAAATGGAATGAAGAATGGTAAAGCCATTGGTCCAGATGGAATACCAGTTGAAGTGTGGAAGTTATTGCGAGTGGATGGATGGACGTGGTTAGCTTTGTTCTTCAATAAGTTGTTGCTGGAAGAAGCCATACCTGATGAGTGGTGCAATAGCTCTTTGGTGCCGATTTTTAAAAACAAAGGTGATGTGCTTGAGTGCAACAATTATAGAGGAATAAAGCTAATGTCACATACTATGAAAGCCTGGGAGAAAGTTATTGAAAGGCGACTGAGAGAAGAGAGTGAAATTTCACAGAACCAATTCGGTTTTATGCCGGGTCGGGGTACAGCGGATGCCATTTTTGCTATACGCCAGCTGTGCGAGAAATACAGAGGTGCGCATAAAAACTTGCACATGGTATTCATTGACCTCGAAAAGGCATACGACCGGGTACCTCGTGAGGTTCTGTGGTGGGCCCTTAAGGAGAAAGGTGTGCCTGGGAAGTATGTGCAGTTAATCCGAGCGATGTACAGTCGATGCAGTACCCAAGTCCGGTCTACAGTGGGCACCACTGGCAGCTTCAATGTGGCTGTCGGCTTACATCAAGGGTCGGCTCTCAGCCCTTACCTCTTCCTGATGATAATGGATGCTCTGACGTCGGACATTCAGGAAGAGGCTCCCTAGTGTATGCTGTTTGCCGATGACATTGTGTTGGTTGCCGAGAGTGGCCTAGAGGTCCAGAACAAATTGGAGGTATGGTGGCATAGACTGGAGAGTGTTGGCCTGAAATTGAGTAGAACCAAAACGGAATACTTGTTCTGCGATTTCGGCGGTCTCTCCAATCCAGTGCCTTTATCTCTCGCTGGAACACCCATACCGATCTGCTCCGACTTTCGGTACCTCGGGTCACTCGTCCAAGGGGATGGTGAGGTAGACCGGGACGTAACACATCGGATCAACGCAGGATGGATGAAATGGCGATAGGTCACGGGAACAACTTGTGACCCACGGATGCCCCTCAAGTTGAAGGGTAAAATCTACAAGTCCGTGATAAGGCCTGTCATACTGTATGGATCAGAATGTTGGGCTGTGAAAAATACGGATGAAAAAAGATTGCACGTAGCGGAGATGAGAATGTTAAGATGGATGTGTGGTTTGACGAGAATGGATAAAGTGAGAAATGAGTATATTAGGGGAAGTTTGAAAGTGGCGGCAGTGACTGAAAAGTTGAAAGGGAATCGTTTGTCTTGGTATGGTCATGTGAAGAGGAGAGATGAAACGCATGTTACTAAAAGAGTTATGAGTTTACATGTGGATGGATGGAGAGGGAGAGGGAGACCAAAGATAAGATGGATGGATTGTGTGAGTGATATGAAAGAAAAGGAAGTTAGTGATAGTATGACGAGTGACAGGGCAGAATGGAAGAAAAAAACGTGTTGCGCCGACCCCAAATAACACGGGACAAGGGCAGGAAGATGATGCCCACTCATATTAAATATTGTAGGCTGATTATACTACGGTATGTTGCTACAGTCGAAGTGTACCTTCCACCGCAGCTTGCCCAAAACTAACCTATTCATATATATTTTCTTTTTTACTTGCAGATGGCTCGCTTCCTATTCATAACGCCCATTGTGTTCTTCATCTTACTGCCAGTGTACTTCCTCTTCCTCAAAGGACCACCGCCACTGCCAGACATTGATTACGATGAATGGTGGGGACCGAAGAGCTTGAAAGAGAAGCAGGATACTAGTGTTAAGCCGTTCAAAATTAGCTTTTCAGAACTTGTAAGTGATATTGGTATTGGATGAAATAATCAAGGATTGAGATTCTTTAAACTGATGGAAAGATCCCAAATAATAACTTTTTTGATAAAAGAAAGTTCTTGAAAAGTTGACTAAAATTATTTGAAAGGATTTATTAATATCAGAATAAATAAAAACATTTGATTCCAGTAAATTCAATTTCAATTCTAAATGAATAAAAACACAGATTATAAGTTCTAATAATTATATTTTCTACTCTTGTTATGTCCTAATCAAAACAATTATTTTTTGTGCATCTTTAACAAATCAAATTCATAAAAATATTTATAATATTACCCTCCGACCGTCCGGTAACCATCCGAACCGAGCCCAAGTCGTCAACGGCGCGTATTGTTCCGCGCGCGCCTCAGGGAGATGTCAGCAAATCGTAGGGGCCCAGCAGGGTCGAAGCCTACTGGGGCCATGGGTAGTGTGAAAACGAAACCGTGGCCCTGGGACGAAGGCAACGAAGAAACAGGAGTGGGTTTTTAGTCAGTAAAAGTCTGACACTATCTCTCGCTCCGCCCAAGAGCGAGATTTGTCATAAGATGATTTTCCCACATATAAAAAAAAAAAACACCCTAAAACTTTGAGATCTCTCTCTGCTGTGGGTAAATACATACAGGTTTTTAAGTACATATATTAAATTAGTTACCCTAAATTATTATACTACATTTTGAATAGATTTTTAGCTTATTTATTTAAATTGTTCTCACGGAACAGAAGCAACAAGAAATATGCTATCGAGCTATTTGCAATATATAAAATGATTTAAATTCCATGTTCATGGAGTTTCTTGCACATTCTTCTCCGTATAAATTTACGCTTTAGATTGTGCAAATAACAGCATTCATCATCATTTCTTATAGACTGACTTATTGACAATTCAAAAGTGCCCGTATATGGTTTATTTTAAATAAACAGTTGTTTTTCTTTAACTTTTAGACGGTCAAAGACCTGAAGGATCGCCTCAAAAGATCCCGTTATTTCACCCCTGCACTAGAAGGGATTGGCTTCGAGTACGGCTTCAACAGCGCTCAGCTCGACGGCTGGCTGAAGTACTGGGCAAATGAGTACCAGTTCAAGGAGAGGGAGACGTTCCTCAACCAGTTCCCACAATTCAAGACCAATGTGCAGGGGCTTGATATACACTTCATCAGGGTCACGCCTAAGGTATGAAGAAGATTTTGCTGAAAGATTTTTATCGTCTACATTTTTAGGGTTTCAACTTGCATTGGTTTCAATTAGTGTTCCTTATTACTACGCCTTCACTTTCTGACCGTCTGTCTATCCATCCATGCGTCTAAGTCTGTATGTGAGCGCACTATATCTCTTGAAACGTAATCATTAGATAGTTCAAAGTTTTACAACGTATGTTACTATTGCCGCTATTTTTCTTACTATTATTGATATGCTCTCATTTGACCACTATCTCACCTGATGGTAAGCAATGTGTGGTCGACAACATAGCACGCTTGCCTCGAAGTAACCTATTCACTCTTGAGTTAAATACATCCAGGTTATAGCTATCAGAACCACAGACTGTGGCAGGCAATTCCATTATTAAACTGTACATACATATGTCCTTCTACCAGACTTAACACCCGTCTGGTCAGAGGATCCTATCTTTTCAACGAAGGCATGTGGGGCTTTACTCTTTGTTCCACATACCTCTAAACTGGTGACTCCGACGTGACTGGTGATCACAGATCTCCGGAGGAAAGTGATGTAGCGACATCTATGGCGTCACATAAGAACTAATCCTGCATCGCGCAAGTAAAGTTCTCCGCGAAATTTGAACATAAAGATCAGCCCGAAATCATCTATCGAGCAGTTGCCTACTAGACATCACTCCCGTCTGGTCGGAGGATCCTCCCTTTTCAACTGGGGTATGTGGGGCTTTACTCTCTGTTCAACATACCTCTAAAAATGTATTCCTAGCGCTATAATAAAAATGAATAAAAAAAAGTTACAAGATTACGAAACTCATCGTATACGCTGGACTCGCACTTTTTCGGGTTTACCATTTCTAGTCGCCTTGAGATTTTTTTTAATATTTTTTCTTATATTTCAGCTTCAAATTAAATTATTTTCTATAATATCACACTCTAAGAGAAATCTTCTTGAATGTATGGCAACCACCAGTATGACCAGAGGACACGGTGTAGCATACGGTAGAGGTGAGCCCTGCTTGGGCAGAGCACCCCGCCGTGTCCTCGTGGGGGAGATCGGCGGCAACGATCTCTCGCGCCGGGCCTTCGTACAGGCCATGACGCGCGCCTCAAGGATATGTCAGCAAACCGTAGGGGCCCAGCAGAGTCGAAGCCTACTGGGGCCAAGGGTCTCCTTCTGAAAGGAAGACTCGGCCCTGGTACGAAAGGCAACGAAGGAACAGGAGTGGGTTTTAGTTAGTAAAAGTCTGACACTATCTCCCGCTCCACCCAAGGGCGGGAGATGTCGTTGGATGATATTCCCACCGAAAAAAAAAACCACCAGCATGACCAATCAGAAAACAGGAGCTGTTTCGTGTACCGATGTAAAGTAGACCATGAGAATCATAAAATTTACCATTAAATAACTATTTAGGTAGTAATAACGCGACAAATGTGACCGTCTCTGTAACTTAACCATTCGAACACCAATAATATTTAAATGTGGGAACCTGAATGTCTGAAGATCAATCATGCTTCAACAATTAAACGAATTTTACGGACGAAGGGTGAACGGACGAAGTACACGGGCAGATCCAGCCCTCCATAGTCAAGTCACAACCGTTTCGTTTCGATTCTCTTTTCGTTGATCGCCCCGAGTTGGCCACGCCTCCTATTCATTTGTTCTGACCACGTGACTGAGCGTTGAGATGACTTCAGAACAAAAGAATCGGAGGCATGGCCTACTCGATGCAATCGACGAAAAGAGAATCGAAACGAAACGGTTGTAACTTGGCTAGGGGGCAGTTCGGAATTAAGACAGAACACTTTTTATCCCTAGAGTACGTTCTCTTGAGATATCTTCCGTCTTTCATGACAAACCGTAACAAGAAGCTTATCCTTCTACAAATATAATTCCTACTTTCTTCCCCAGGTACCCACAGGAGTAGAGGTGGTCCCTCTGCTGCTGCTCCACGGCTGGCCAGGCTCCGTGAGGGAGTTCTATGAGGCCATCCCGCTCATCACCGCCGTCAGCAAGGACAGGGACTTCGCTATCGAAGTCATTGTACCCAGTCTGCCCGGCTATGGGTTCTCCGATGTAAGTGAACCTTCCACTATTTTAAAATATATTTCTTTATTGTTCACCTCATAATGTGGACAGGATAAAGATTTGCAAAACCTAAATGTACAGTAGGCGATCTTATCGCACAGGGAAAACTCTTACAGACAACCTTAGGATGGACTGAACGAAAGGAGATAGATTTGAGGCGGTCAGTGTACAAATATCATAAATAATTAATTGGACATAATAATAATAAAACTCATATATAAAATTTGTCAGAAATGGAAGTGGAATGCTTACGAATACTTAGCATAGTCGGCCTTATAATGTTCCCACTGTTGGGACTCAGGCCTCCTCTCTAGGAGAGGGAATGTGCCGTAATCCACCACGCGGGCTAAGTGCGGGTTGGTGGATGTCACATGTCTTAGAATTTTTGGTTCTAGGACATGCCGGTTTCCTCACGATGTTTTCCTTCACCGTTTTTAGAGCAGTGGTGATGAAATAAATTAGTCAAATAGTCTAGTTACGAATACTTAATTTCAGAATATAGGTACATGTAGTCGTAGTTTTCTTCAACGTGGTTGTAACTACCAATTTTATCTTAGCCTTATCGTAAACCCCCCCGCCTCGGTTGAAAGTAAGGATGTTCCGATACCTTCAAAGTATCGATATCTACTCATAACAGTAGTACTCAAATCATTTTTCTTATGTACGCAATTTACTGTTTTCCGCACTAGTATGGTAAAGTGCGCGAGCTTGCCCCTGCCACAATTTATTGTATTTATCGTATCGGGCTAGTCCCACGAGTCGCTGGTCAACCCCCGTTTATTTATATCTTCATAAGTGTATTGAAAAACGTCGTTTGATACACGCAGGATGCAGCAGGCCTAGCCAAGATGATAATCTACAATCGTAAACGCGAGTAGAAAACTTCAAATGTATGAGAATGATATAATCTCAACGTTAAGTCACGTGGTCAGAACAAACGAATAGGAGGGGTAACCGATTGTAGAAAGAGATTCGACACGAAAAGGTCACTACTTGGCTAGGCCTGCGGCACTCGACTCCATAAGACCGATAAATGCAGCCTCGGTCGCAATAGCAAACTTTCTCCACTTGTATCAAAATGTACTATTTCAAAACTACTCAAATTGACAATTGAATAATCTAAACACTTATTAATTCACTAGCTGTTGCCCGCGACTTCGTCTACGTTAAGTTGGTAAAACTGTACAATCATTCTGTGCTTGCAATTCATTCTGAAAGCATCGTAATTATTTATTGTACTTTCACATAAAACTGTTAAAGGTAAAAACGCAAATTACCTTCAGGATACATGTTATGTACTCGTCCAGATCCAGATGTATGAACGTCAATGAATAGAAAGAGTATGTAAGGGTCGTAGCAGTTGGCATTTCTGCCTTCCCCAAGGGAAAAGGCACTAGTTTATGTATGTTTCTGGTTTATGTTCCGGTAAAACAACATTGTCACAGTGAGCTCGTCACAATCGCAGCGGTAATGCCTGTCTTTGAGGAGTGGCCACAGAGGCGTCACGGCATCCTCTCTTTGTGCAGGACTCACCGGATGTGGGTGTTTCGGGAGGTATCTGTATCGAATTCAGCAAAAAGAAACACTCGAGTCTCACCATTGTGCGGATCGTCCGGAGAATACGATGGAACTTACGGTGGAAGTCAGTCCCGCTTGGTAGGAGCGCCGGCGCCGCCGTGTCCTCATGGAGGCGATTAGTGGAAAAAATGCCAACCAGTAGCCTCCTTCAGTGAAACACTACGATCGAAGAAGGTGGCTGAAACTATGAGGGATGATGAGGGAAGTGATGCTCCAGGTGTTGAAAGCCGCAGGGCGATTGCGGTGGAGCCGTCCGGTCATCTGGTCAAAGCAATCCTGAATCGACGGCGCGTAGTAATCTACGCGCGACTCATAATGATGTCAAATGTCAAAAAACAATGTCAAATGGATAGGGCCCTCTAGGGCCAATGTCTGCTAAGGCTGCGAGATTGTTCGAAAGAGTTACCTCCTGTAAAATTTTCGCCTCAATAATGTTTCACTGAAGAGTTTAAGCCGTCAGACAGCTTTGGTAGAGGTAAACGAAGGAACATAATCGGGACACCGACCTTCAGCTGGATAACGTTTGCACTGATGGTGCAAAGCCAAAAAGCCAGTGAATCCAAAAATTACCATCATCATCAACTATCTTCCTCCACAACAGTACTTATGAAGAATTTGCGAGAGCATGCTTGAATTGATTGTTGCAGCTTGATCATTTGGGGCGTAAAAATTACTTGTTCATTTATCTAGGATTTTTTTATGTGTATTTGACTGACGTCCTCGTATATCAGACAAATGTTATTCCATAGTGGGAACTACCCTATGAAGAGTCTCCAACTTTTGGATGAATTTCGGTGAAATCTTGAACGCGTGTATCCCTGTCCAATCGAACTCGCATATTGATGGCCAAACCGAGAGGTCACTGACGCCGATTGCCTCTATGAAGACACGGCGGTTCACCCAAGCAGGATAGACCTCCACCGCATGCTACAACGGGTCCTCCGGGCGATTTGTAAAATGGTAATATCAGAGTACTTCCAACCGAATCCGGAACAGAAACCGCGTGAAACACCCTCAACAGTCCTGAGCTTGTGTATCCATAAAACAATTAAATTCCGGTAAACAAATGTAGCAGCCGATTAGTGTTATCCCTGAGACTGGCCTCCCTCAGAGGGTGGTTCCAGTGTTGGTCACCACTCACTGCAAGGAGGTAAGGTACGGATGTCGACGTAAGGCTGCAAGGAATCTGAGATACATCATACGTTGTCGAACTGTGATCAGGAACGCAAACCTTTCGACCCAGTTTTATATGAAGCAGTGACTGCTAATAATAAAACACACCATTATTAGGCCGCAAGGTGCCATCATCCCGGAGGACACAGTGGAGCACACAGAGGTGTGTGTTGTCCTCGTGGAGGCAATCGGCGTCAGTCACCTCTCGCACCGGGCCTTGTGACTTTCCCGCCCAGTCGTCAACAGCGCGTAGCATCCACGCGCTCCTCAAAGAGATGTCGCAAAGGGCAACTGAAGGACACAGGTGTGGTTTTAGTCAGTAAAAGTTTGACACGCCTTCTCGCTCCAACCACAGTGGGAGAAGTCATTGGATGACTTCCACCCTTAAAAAAAGAAAAATAAAGGTGCCATCATTATCATTATCATTTCAGCCGAAAGACGTCCACTGTTGGACATAGGCCTCCCCAAGTGTCACCATAATTACCGGTCCTGTGCGTCTCGCATCCATCGGATTCCCGCGACCCTCACCAGGTTTACCTGGGGGCCTTCCAACGCAAGGTGACATGCTACCCCTTCCGAAAATTTGGCCATGTTATTTTAAAGTCAATAATTAAATACATATAAGTATTTACTGTTATCGCCTTTGGTTGGTATCCCTTGAATAATCACGGTCAATTAGTTTGTTACAACCACGGGGGAAAAAAGCAGTAGGATTAAAAATGTCCCCGTCTAACTCCAGTTTAATCATAACGGTTTTCGCCCAATTTTAAACAATAAAACTATCTGCAAACTTGGGCGATGGTCATTCTTCCGCCACTCAGAAAATTACGTAAAATACACAATGCCATCTATCAAATATGACGTTCAACTATCATTGTCATCATTATTTCTACTTTCAGTCTTTAGATGGCGTTGTGCCATATTTACATTTTAGTACGTGATTTTACTCGCCGCTTTGATTTTATTATGTGTTTTGATTAGTTTTTACAAAATATTTAGAAGATATCGAACAGAAATGTCAATTTTATTTTGAAAAAATGGTAAAAGTTATTTTATTACAAAAAAGAAGATAAAATAATGACAAAACTTTTAACTGTAGCTGGGGATCGAACGTGGCAAATGTCGTTCAATGTCGACATTTTGGATTATTGCTCACCCCCCATAGCAATTAGCGTGATAATATGTAGCCTAACAGTTGACCCGGCCTATAAGGATTATGTATGCAAAATTTGAACAGGATTGGTTCAGTAGTTTTTTCGCCAACTAATACCAACGCTCCACCATTTTACTGTTTTATTATATGTATAGATAGTTTTGCTTCGTAAGTTCTGTATCTGTATTTCAATAAATTTAAATTGATTATTTATTTAAAGAATTTGTTTTGTGTAGCATAATCAGCTTTTTTAATGTTCCCACTGCTGGGACTCAGGCCTTCTGTCTAGGAGAGGGAATGGGCCGTAATCCACCACGCGGGCCCAGTGCGGGTTGGTGAATGTCACATGTCTTCGAATTTTCGGTTCTAGGAGAAGCCGGTTTCCTCACGATGTTTTCCTTCAACGTTTTGAGAGCATTGGTGATGAAATAGTTACACAAAGTAATGCTGCCTGGCTAGGTTTGAACCCGCGACCTACAACTCGTAAGTCGGGGCCGTTACCACTTGGCCACCACTGTTCTCTAAACTTGTTTTGTGTATTTTAATTGAATGAAGGTAATTCATTTGTTTAATTTAATTTGCTGAACTTTTTTTACTTTTAATGTAAGTTGTGATGTTATTTTATTGATTGATTAAAAAAAAAATATAGAAATGGCATGGGCCTATTCTTACCTCAACAACAGTTTTAATAATCCTGATGAAAAAGGTTCTGGAATGGCGACCATGTACCGGAAGACGTAGCGTTGGAAGGCCTCCTACAAGGTCGACCGATCACGTGGTAACGGTTGCGGAAGTCCGATGGATGCGAGACGCACAGGGCAGTTCATTGTGGCGACACTTGGGGTGGCCTATGTCCAGCAGTGAATGTCTTTCGGCTGAAATGATGAATCCTGATGATGATAATAAGAATGTCTTGCATATTCATTTTTAATTCAATGAGTATAGCTACAGAAATTATGGTTACTAAAGGGCGATATACTGTGCGTTCCAAATAGGAATAGGATCGATTGCCATGTTGTGACGTCACGTCATACTGTCAAATCAAAGAAATTGGGTAGAGTGAACAAAACAAGAAATTTTTAAAATTTAATTTATTTACGAATCGTGAACGAAAAAAAGTTTAATCAGACTTCAGTTCTTCAATTTCGCTTCATCTCTGCGTCACTGTGTGAAGTGTCTGAGTAGTGGAAAATGGTAAAAGAAGGCGAATAGTTTTTTTTTAAACTAATTATGACTTAAAACAATATATTTAGCTAATTTATATTAAACAATAACGTTTTTACTTCACCTTAGATTTAACTAAGACTTAGTAATACAAAGCAAAAACAAAACCCTTTATTGATACACAAATAAGTTTTCTTTGCAAGCCGTACTTTTCACTCAACATTTGACGGATCGAGGTTATTGAGTTTCCTATTGTTAGCTAATGTGTTAACTTTAGAGAAAGGTTGGATAAGAAACTTATTTAGTGTACCTAGATATAGTGTAGCGGGAAGGTTTTAAATAAAACGACCAAAACGAGTAACTTACCCTCTATACTTTTGCCTTGACAGCACACAATTATTACAAATATCATAAATCAGTACCATTTAAAATAATAATAATAATTATATAGTAGCACTTACTCTGAGATGTTGCTTACCCCGAAAACTGGAATGGAATGTGTCAGGACAGCGCAGCGCGTTATTTCATAACTGTCATAGCGCTGAGCTGTCAAGTCGCATAACGTTCCAGTTGTCAGTGCAAAATAAATACATTTTAATGTTGCTAATACAGAAAATAATCATAATGTATGTAACTAATCATAAAAATCGCTAACAGTATTCTTATTTGGAACGCATAGTACCTCTCTCTAGTTCGTAGCCCTTCGAGAAACAGGCAGGCATGAAGTTATGTTACGGTCTGCCTCCTTTCATCAAGCATTCATACTTAAATTAAATGGTATACTTGATCAGGAGCGATTCTGATTTTAAAAGTCAAATACTGTCACCGGCGATCGGCGGCGGTGATCTCTCGCGCCGGGCCTTGGTACAGGCCATGGTCCGGAGCGAGGAGGAGTGGCAGGCGGTCGCCTCCTTCTGCGAAGCAGTAATGCTAGCAAAGGAGGCGGCCGATCGCGTGAGGCAACGGTCGTCACGCCCCAACCGCCGCCGAGATTTTAATCCCGAATTCCGGCCACCGTAGGGCGGGCTTGCGGACGGCGAGCAATGGGTGGGTCGCCGTCCGACCGTCCGGTAACCGTCCGGACCGAGCTCAAGTCGACGATGGCGCGTACTGTTTCACGCGCGCCTCAAGGAGATGTCGGCAACTGTAGGGGCCATCAGGGTCGAAGCCTACTGGGGCCAAGGGTCTGATTCTGAAAAGAAGACTCGGCCCTGGTACGAAAGGCAACGAAGGAACAGGAGTGGGTTTTTAGTCAGTAAAAGTCTGACACTATCTCCCGCTTATGATGATTTTCCCACCGAAAAAAAAAAATAGGGGCCTTGCCTCGAAGTTTTAAAATGTCAAGAATGCGAGCGAGAAAGAGTGATGAGCTATACACCCCATATAGCTCCATCCCTTTAACAGTTCAATTTACGTCGTAAAATGGATCGCGTTAAGAGCTCTTGGTAGGCCTTAGTACTGGGATCCGATGCTTGGTTACCTCCAGAAATGATGGTAAACTAACATCTTTGTTCTAAGGGACGCGTTCTATTGGTTTTTAGAGTTCAGTAGCCAAATGGCAAAAACGGAACCCTTATGAATTCGTCATGTCTGTCTGTCTGTCTGTCCGTCCGTATGTCACAGCCACATTTTTCCGAAACTATAAGAACTATACTGTTGAAACTTGGTATGTAGGTGTATTCTGTGAACCGCATTAAGATTTTCACACAAAAATAGAAAAAAAAAATTCAATAAATTTTGGGGGTTCTCCATACTTAGAACTGAAACTCAAACATTTTTTTTCATCAAACCCATACATGTGGGGTATCTATGGATAGGTCTTTAAAAATCATATTGAGGTTTATCATATCATTTTTTTCTAAACTGAATAGTTTGCGCGAGAGAAACTTCCAAAGTGGTAAACTGTCCCCCCCCCCCTGTAACTTCTTAAAGAAGAGAACGTTAAAACTAAAAGAAAAAAAATATATGATGTACATTACCATGTAAACTTTCACCGAAAATTGGTTTAAACGAGATCTAGTAAGTAGTTTTTTTTTTTTTAATACGTCTTATATCCTAAACCGCAATTTACCTTTCAAGTTTGTACGGAACCCTCAGTGCGCGAGTCCAACTCACACTTGGGCCTCAAGTATAACAATAGTGTCAGAATTAACTTTGCGCAGAGGCAATATCGTAACCAATGAGGTTAATCCGAGGTGCGATTATTGCTAGTATTGCTAGTGTCAGAATGGTCTATCATTGATTTCATAATTGTTGATTTTGACAAGTTTGGTAATCTACTAATATAATGGCGTCATTATGACTTTTCAATGACCAACCACTGACACTCCATTGAAAGAAATGGTACAGAATGGTAATCTCGTATATAATGACAAATGAATGTCTCACGTATGCGGTAATCTGCTAAAATTTTGACAGTTTCTTTGATCAGTGACTTCCCTGTAGAACGTCACTGTGCAGTTATTGCTTTTAATTCGTTACAAGACAGCTTTTAGACATAATTCTATCACGAGACAACTGATCGATCAATGATCGGCCATTATGAATTAACAGATTACTAACTTTAGCAAAATGACAATGGAATCGTGTTGGAATGACGAATTTATAAAAATAACAGACTAGGGCCCCTGTTTTTAGTATTTAAGAGCCCTTTTAGGCAGATTTGCTTTAAATTCGTTTAAATCTAAGCAAAAACAAGTAGGTAAAAACACGTTTGTTTTATAATCACGTTTTTTTTTTATTCTTGATAGGTTCGCGCTTGACCGCTATCTCACCTGATGGAAAGCGAAGATGCGGTCGACGATGGAGCGCGCTTACCTAGAAGTAACCTATTCACTCTTGACTTAAAGATTCCCGGGTTGTAGCTATCAGGAAAAACAGTAAATAACGTAAATTATGATTCCTCACGATGACTTGATAAAACTAATTATTAGATTTGCTTTAAACCCGTTTAAATCTCAACAAAAACAAGTACAAACACGTTTGTTTTATAATCATGTAAATTATGAGTATTCACGATGACTTGATAAAACTAAATGTTAAGATGTTTATCTAGTTATTCTGACGGTTCTTGTTATGTAAGCAAAATATTATTTTTAAATGAAAAAAGTAGAATAACATTTAATTTTTAATTTATTAAACCCAAAGCGAACATTGTCTTTCTATTGTGTCTCTAATTGCGGTTTTCGAAAGACTAATGTTTTTTCCGCGTATGTAGGTTTCTCCATACATCCTTTGGACCCCCGTTTCATCCCTTTAGAGGGTGAATTTTAGAAAATTCTCTCTTAGTGCTCGCCTACGTCATAAAAGGAAACCTTGTGCAAAATTTTACGCTCCTAATCCCAGTAGTTTGGGCTGTGGGTTGATATGCCAGTCCACTCAGTCAGTCAGTTTCTCCTTTTATTTACATAATATAGACCAACAATCATGCCCAACTACAAATATAGTCAGTATCATTTATTTTAACCCAAGCCTGTTTTCTGGTGGATACAACGAAAGAAATAAAAAATAAATCTAATTACATATTCATAGCGTCATTATTTCAATAATATCCACCAGATCCCTTTTATATTTTATAATGTCTTTAAGTAACCTTATCCCTTCAAAAATTTCAATGCTGGCAGCGTTCTGGGCACTTTTTTATCACACACATAATTTGTACACTTCACAATTAAAAATTAAAACGGAACACATAAATTATTCAGCGGTAGGACGACATCGTCCGTCAATTGTTTGTTGTAAAAATAATAGTGTATAAGAGTTTTGTGGCTGTTCTCTGTTTCTCAAAATACAGGTTATAACCTAGTTTGAGAGGCAGGGTTCTAAAAAATTTTTAGTATAGATTTACAACATACGTAGGTACCTAAAGAACTGTATAACTTCTCAACCTACTGTTTGTTTCATTATTTATGTGTACTTTTAGTAAATAAACATATTATTATTATTTTCCCATATAGGTAAATTTTTTGATACCCGGTGAATTATTTTTGTATGCATTTGAACATTTATTATTATTTTCAGTTTACACTAAATATATTTAAAAAAAATTATAGATAAGTTGTTTATTTAGTATATTGTAGGTATATTCTCTAGTAAATAGTGGTTTATTATGTGAAACGTTATTTTTAAAAACATATCTAAATCTAATCACCCAGTATGATACAATAAACCAGCAAAACATTATTTTTTATTTATTTTATATCCTATAGGTATATTCTCTAGTAAATAGTGGTTTATTATGTGAAACGTTATAAATTTTAAAAACATATCTAAATCTAATCACCCAGCATGATACAATAAACCAGCAAAACATTATTTTTTATTTATTTTATATCCTGTTGTTAAATGTAATTTTTGTTTTTTGATAATCTTTATTGTCTCACTGCTGAGTAAATGTCTCAAAGAAAACGAAAAAAATATGCAACTAAAATGGATAAAAGACCAAAGACGATAATAATAAAGATTCAATCAAAATGAAAGACCAAAAATGAAAAAACGCACATATGACCAACGACAAAAATATAGAACCGATTAAAATTAGAGACCAAAAATGAAAAAAGCTCATTAGACAAAAGACGATCAAAATATAAGACCGATTTGAATTGAATTTTTATGCGTATTGACCTTTTTTATAATTTGAATGTGAGAACACTGTGGACTCCGCGAATTCTTAGGTCACTTCCTATTACGACTCACTTTTTATTATGATTATTTTGATTGTACTTTTAAGTACAATATTGACTGGTCTACACTGTCCATAACTACTAATACTGTAAAAGGGAAATATTGTAAGAACAACATTTTTTTTTAAAGAGAGTTTCTTACCGTTTCTTCTCTATGGAGGGTCGTTTCTCTATGGAGAAACGACCAATTTGGAACCGTGCACTAGCTTCTGACATTTTATAACTGCCCATGTAGCCCTACGTAAAATAAAAACTTTTGAGTTTTTTTTAATTTTCTTTTTTTAATAGGCTCTTAATAAACTAGTGCGCCTCACCATCAACGATTGCATCGCTACTTACCATCAGGTGGGATCGCACTCAAGCACTAGTTTATAACAATTAAAAAAAAGATTTAAATTACAAAGCACATATGACCAAAGACGACAAGAATATTGGAACTATAAAATTTAATAACCAAACATACAAACAGGGCTAAAGCTCCAGACCCTGACTCATTTAATTTTTCCCTCAGGCTGCAGTCCGTCCCGGTCTCGGAGCCCCACAAATAGGAGTGGTGATGAGAAACCTGATGCACAGGCTTGGGTACAAGAAGTTCTACATCCAGGGAGGTGACTGGGGTGGTCTCATCGGCAGTAATATGGCTACATTTTTCCCCAAGGTAATGTACTCATACTACTTTTTTATCAGTTATCGTTTATTGATTTTTTTATTGTTTGACACCATCATCATCTTCCTCATCATCTTCCATCCCGTTTTATTTGGGGTCGGCGCAACACGTTTTTTTCTTCCATTCTGTCCTATCACCCGTCACGCTATCACTAACTCCCTTTTCTTTCATATCACTTCTCACACCATCCATCCATCTTTTCTTTGGCCTCCCTCTCCCTCTTCATCCATCCACATGTAAATTCATAACTCTTTTAGCAACATGCGCTTCATCCCTTCTCTTCACATGACCATACCAAGATAAATGATTCCCTTTCAACTTTTCAGTCACTGGCGCCACTTTCAAACTTCCCCTAATATACTCATTTCTCACTTTATCCATTCTTGTCACACCACACATCCATCTTAACATTCTCATCTCCGCTACGTGCAATCTTTTTTCATCCGTCTTTTTCACAGCCCAACATTCTGATCCATACAGTATGACAGGCCTTATCACGGACTTGTAGATTTTACCCTTCAACTTGAGGGGCGGGCATCCGTGGGTCACAAGTTTTTCCCGTGACCTGTCGCCATTTCATCCATCCTGCGTTGATCCGATGTGTTACGTCCCGGTCAACCACACCATCCCCTTAGACGAGCGACCCGAGGTACCGAAAGTCGGAACAGATCGGTATGGGCGTTATGGACACCAACACGTTGCAATTAAACAATATATTACATTGTTCTTTTTTTTAAACAACCTTTATAAATTACCTACCTAAATATTGATATATTCCTACCTAATTCTTTGAAGTTTTTCGATGATTTCCAACCTAAAAAAATTATCGTCCAAAAAAATCGCTGCAAAAGTATATATTTTTTTTGGTTTTCTGGCATCACTTCAGGGAATTACTGAGTTCTTCGAGCAGTTTTTACAAACAGTAGATTAGGTTTTTTAAAGTAGTGTGTCTTTTGGTGGTAAGTTCTAAATACTGTTAGAATAGAAACCATGATGTAATCCAGTAGTTCTCAACCCGAAGTCACGGCCGGCAGGAGCTAAGTAGATAAGCACCTCAAAAGTTTTAAAATGTCAAACTTTCCAAATGAAAAGAAAGTAACATTTATGCAAACTGAATTGAATTTTCGATCAGAGATATTGTATTTTCTATGACAGTATTCATTACTTTCGATTTGAAAGAATAAGCGTGCTACAATTTGAATTTAGAATATAATTTTATTTGGACTTCTTGTCCCTGCTGTTAATAAAGAAACAAAAGTGGTACCAGCCCCCCTAGCCAAGTTACAATCGTATCGTTCGCGCCGAACGCCTCGATTAGGCCACGCCTCCGATTCCTTTGTTCTGACGTCATCGCAACGCTCAGTCACGTGGTCAGAACAAAGGAATCGGAGGCGTGGCCTACTCGAGGCGTTCGGCGCGAACGAAACAATTGTAACTTGGCTAGGGGGGCAGGTCAGAAAGATTGAAAATCTCAGCAAACATTAGATTAAAGAGCGATCGAATATTCAGTAGAATAGTACCTATATCTATAAATCGTTTGTATTCTTAAGGGAGGATTACATTAACGATTTAAAATTTCCAACTTTACTTGAAAATCTAAATAAATCAACTCAATTTTCAGGAGATCCTCGGTCTCCACTCCAACATAGCGATGACCATGTCTTCAACAGCAACAATGTTGGAGTTCATCGGTTCTCTGTACCCCCCGCTGATCGTTGACGCACATCTTGCAGACAGGTTGTATCCTTTGAAGAAGAGATTTGCCTATATACTCGAGGAAACTGGGTACATGCATATCCAATCTAGCAAACCCGATACTGTTGGTAAGTTCACTTACAGCAGTCATACTCAACCTTTATTTTTTCTCAGGCCACATAGCGTGACCAAAAAGGGCCTATTACACTACTCGATATTCAGACAGTCTTAGTCGATGTCGCGTAGTGTAATAAGGGTTAGACCGGTCTTACTCGGAACAAAAAATAAGACTAGAAAAAAAAACTAAGTCTGAATATCGTGTACTGTTTAATAGGCCCTTAATAGGCCGTAATAACTTACAGTAAAATAAAACTATATTCAATAATAGGTACTACGTAAATGGGATTTTTGATAAAAGTACAATTATCGATAAAATTGCTATTTTATACTGTGGCATAATTCACCTTTTTTGTTTTGTTAGCAGGACCATTATTGATTTACTTATCATCAAGGAGTGAATTAGTAAGCGCACATTTCCGTGCAGTAAAACTGCTACCAAGACATAAAATAAATAAATATTAAACTAAACTATCAATATTGTACTACAGGGCCATTCATAAATGCTTGACCGGAGTATAGCTGGCTCACAGCAATTAAAATGCTTTACTCAAGCATTAAAATTTATCAATCAATCACTCATTTATATGCTATAAATACTGTACATTAGTTGTTATATTGACATATTTCACCTAAGTTACAAGTACTAAGCAAATCATCATCATCATCATCTTCCTGCCCTTGTCCCGTGTTATTTGGGGTCGGCGCAACACGTTATTTTCTTCCATTCTGCCCTGTCACTCGTCATACTATCACTAACTTCCTTTTCTTTCATATCACTCTTCACACAATCCATCCATCTTTTCTAGTACTAAGCAAATATTAAAGAAAATTTATAAAATTGATTAAACACAATTGTACTTTACATTATTGATACATTATGTATTACGACTGAATAGATAAAAATTAAGACATGAAATACATTTCTGTGGATTATTATACATTTTTAAAAAAATAGTAACAAGGTGAAATTTTCTACAAAAAATCTTTTACTGTTTTTAGGTTTAATAATAATAATAATAATAATTTCGGCCTTTATTGGCCGGCCGTAGTGAACACTGACGAGGAACTGAGCTCCCACCTCTCTCTTGCCTTTATTGGCTGGCTTGAGTGGAGATTCGCAAGAGCAAACGTGCTCGGGAGAAGGATGTATAATCTAGTAAGGTGCTGGTAGGGATCTTGACCGTACTTCCGGGATTGTCCTGATAGCCGTGGTATACCTCTCCACTCCTCAAGCACCTCAGAATATGTTGCCCTCTTGTTGCTACGTCACTTCGTGCTAGCGGCCGTTTTTTGGGAGCCCATTTATTGAGTGTGCAAGTCACCCCCTGCCTTTTTTCGATGGATATTAATAACGTTGTTCAGGCAGGGGCCATAGTCTTAACATAGTTCCACGTTACCAGTCCACTTAAGACTCCAAAAACCATAGCCCTATTATCTTTGTTCTCCCTAAGTCGCAATAGTTTTTCGACAACCGGGGGTTGTCCTTGGGTGCACTAGCATAGCGCGTACAGGTATAATCGTCGGTTGGTATCATGTTCCATTATAATTATATAAAGGGCCTCTGCGAGTTGGCTTCGGCTCCTCGTACGCCTTCCAAAGGTCCAGGACCTCAGGGTTCTGAGATAAATATTGAAAATACATATAATAATAATAATAACGAGAACTGGCGTAAACCGGTAGTGCTTGACACTAACGATCGCAGGGAAGTATGGCAGAGCAAGGAACTTCACGGACGCTTTTTCCGGGCCTTTCACGGGCCCGATGTAGACCAATTGGCGTCCGTAGCCTGGCTGCGTTTCGGTGACCTCTTTGGGGAAACCGAAGGTTTTGTCTGTGCAATTATGGACGAAGTTATCATGACGAATAACTACCGGAGATTTATTGTGAAGGACGGCACGGTTGACATCTGTCGGGCATGTCACCGTCCGGGAGAATCAATTCGTCACATTATCTCTGGTTGTTCTCGTCTAGCTAACGGAGAGTACTTGCATAGACACAACCTTGTAGCCAGGATTATCCATCAGCAACTTGCTCTGAAATACTCTCTTGTGGAATCGGAAGTGCCGTACTACAGGTATGAGCCCGACCCAGTTCTTGATAATGGTCATATCACTTTGTACTGGGATCGGTCCATCATCACTGACAGGACTATTGTAGCCAATAAGCCTGATATAGTGGTGGTGGACCGAAGCGAGAGGCGTGCAATGATTGTTGACATATCCGTTCCGCATGACGAGAACCTCGTGAAAGCCGAGAAAGATAAACAAATCAAGTATATTGACTTGGCTCGCGAGGTTGTCGACTCAGCGATCATTGTACCGATAGTCGTGTCAGCCAATGGCTTAATAGCCAAGAGCCTCGACCAACACCTTAGGAGGCTCGCGTTAGGCGGCTGGATCAAGGCCTTGATTCAGAAAGCGGTACTCCTGGACACGGCTCGTATCGTTAGGAGGTTCCTTTCTCTGGAGCCCTGACCGCCGGTAGCTTGGACCCTGTTCCCGATACCGGTGGGGTACTATTTTTTATATTTTTAAATGTTTTTTTTTATTTATGTTTTAAGAAATATTTAAAAACTAGCTTTTGCCCGCGGCTTCGCTCCCGTCAACTGACTACTATATCCAACTCTACCCTACTCTACCCTACTCTACCCTACTCTACCCTACTCTACCCAACTCTAAAAAAAAAAAAAAAAAAAAAAAAAAAAAAAAAAAAAAAAAAAAAAAAAAAAAAAAGTAAAGTAAAGTATCCTATGTCCGTCTCCTGGTTCTAAGCTACCTCCCTGCCAATTTTCAGCTAAATCGGTTCAGCCGTTCTTGAGTTATAAGTGAAGTAACTAACACGACTTTCTTTTATATATATAGATGTACAAAATATGTATATAAAGTAAATAAAGGAAATAATAATAATAACTTTATTTCGGGTGGCATATACCCATAGAAAACTTAACCTAGTACAATTTTTATTTTTATTTTATTTGCCATGACTGGCCACACCTTTACAAGACATGACCCAATAATTTTGAAAGGGACAGTCAAAGCGTACAGCAATTGCATGCAGAATGCCGTTGTTGCTACTCCGTATACGAGCCAGCAAGGAAGCAGCTTTTTTGCGCATGATGGCCTGGAAACCATCAGTGCGCGCTTCAGCAAACATCCCAGAGGCGCTGCACCGCCACGGCAGACCCAACAACATCCTGAACGCATTATTATACTGAGTGCGCAAGGCTCTGTAGGCTCGCTGGGTATGACTCACCCACAGGCCGCTTGAGTAGAAGGACTGGCAAAATGATTTAAATAGCGTAATTTTCACTTCTCTCGTGCATCGCGCGAACCTGCGGGTGAGCATATTAGCTCTCACCGCCAGGGCCCTGCGCTCCCGCTCAATATCTTCATCGTCCCTAAGGTTACTAGTCACAATATGACCCAGGTATTTAAAAGATTGAACCTGCTTTAGAGCTATTCCATTAAGAAATACAGGGGGTACATGGGTAGGCTGTTGTTTGCCTGACTTAAAAATTAAAATTTCACTCTTTTTAGTGTTATATTGTAACCCATGTTCCTCCGCGTACTTCTCACATATAAGTAAAAGTTTCCTTAGCCCGCTTATGGAGGGGCTCAGCAGCACCATATCGTCTGCATAGCTAATATTGTTAAAACAAGTGTCATCAATATGGCAGCCGACATGTGTGCTACTAAGCCGCTCGACAAGCTGGTTAACATAAATATTAAATAATAGAGGTGAGCTTAAACCACCTTGTCTAACGCCACATTCCAATTTATACTCATCTGACAGCGACCCTGCCCACCTTACATAGTTTTTCTGGTTTGCATACCAATACCTCAGGAGAGAGATACACTCCCCCGGCACACCCACGCTGCCTAGCTTGTCCCACAGAAGATCATAATGGACACGATCGAAAGCTTTTGACAAGTCTAGGAAGCAGGCGTATACTGGCGTCCTTCTGGCTGTATAGTACCCGACAGCATGCTTTAAACTCAAAATGGCACTCTCAGTAGATAACCCTGCTCTGAACCCAAACTGGGCGTCGTGTAGGTGGACTATTTTTGTGAGGTTCGCATTAAGCATGCTGTCAAGTACCTTGGCCGCAGTGGTGGCCAGTGAAATGGGCCGGTAGTTAGCCCTGTCAGATGAGTCTCCCGTCCTATTTTTTGGAATAGGTACCACAATAGTACGCATGAGCGGCTCTGGTAGGTACGAATGGGACATGCAAAAATTAAAAAACATCGACAACACACGCGGCAAATGAACACCAGCATATTTAAAATGTTCTATACTGAGGCCGTCGTGACCGGGCGATTTTCCTCGCTGCATATTATTTATTATGTTTCTGATACTCTTAGCAGAAAATAATATCTTACGCTCAGTCATGACGGCACCTGCATCGTGAACATAACTCGCTGACGACGGGCCAAGGGCTGACGGGACCGTAAACTGTTCCTTAAACGCGTCAGCAATAGTTTTGTGATCACTCACGCCACCGACACTCACCGGGAGGCTCGTTTTCACATTTAAACGGTTAACATTTTTCCAGAAATCTTTAAATTTTTTAGCCGAATGATTAGAGGCAAGCTTATTCATTTTTAATTGTTCTTGTCGGTCTTGGCATGATTTTAACTTGGATTTAAATATTTTTCGGGTATCTCTCATTTCGTCATACACTATACCACTAGTGGGCTTACCGGCTAGTACCCACAGTTTAAATTTTGTACGAGCGTCCCAATGAGCGTCGGCGACGTAGTCATTCCAACCAGTAATGTGAAAAGACTTGGTTTTTATCTTTTTACAATGATATGTTTTCATTGCAGCCTCCGATAATACAGAAATAATTTCATTATATAACTCATCAATAATTACGTAATGATCGGAATTACGACATACGGAATCACAACATTGTCCTAATACTAAAGGGAAATCTATTGTTCGAAGTTTAGAATTACATAATTCATGATATTTATTATTTGATTAGGCTGTCGTTCTCCCCAGATCACTCGCCGTTTGAGATTGTCTTTATTTAAATTATATTCATATTTAATATTAAGTTTATACAAATTACATTCTATAATAAGTGGGAAGTGGTCAGACCAGTACACATCATCTTGAACCCTTACGTTATTAATGGTGGAAATTGCAGATTGTGTTGTTATGCAATGATCCAACCACCTCACGCACCCATGAGCTTCACTACGAAACGTAGAGGTACCAGACTGTAACCCCAACATATGTACATCCACGCAACACCATTCATTATCGTTACAAAAAGCAACTAATTCATTAAAGAATAATTCGTTCGGGTGCGCATTAAAGTCCCCTAACACGTAAAATGCCTCAGTTCCGCATCTTTGTTCCATTTCAATCACAGACTGTATCGTACTAAGACAGTCTGTAAATACCGGTAAATTATCACTACAGTTTGTTGGCATATAAACACTAAGAATGACTATGTTTCTATTACTCACGGTTATCTTTATCCCAGTTACACGAACGTTATCACAGTTAATCACAGACACTGAATGGAACACACTTTTTCGCCATAATATCGCGACACCACCGTACGGGCGACCCGTGAGTAAGCCCATTGACGTGTCCACGGCAGAGGTTCCCGTCGCACTGAACTCCTCGTGGATAGTACTCAACATAGGCAACTCGTGTGGCAGGAGCCACGTCTCTTGTAGTGCCACCACATCAGCAGTCTGGCACAGGGTTCTCACACCTTCCCAGGATCTCTTGACAGACTTACAATTATAACTAATAAGTTTACTGGAACATCTAGTTTCTTCTTTATCCATTTAAATCTTTATTTATACTAGCCACATATTCCGAATCTGTTTTCGAATTCCTTCTTACCCCAAAGTTGACAAAGCGCCTAAAGGAAATGCCTGATGGCCACAGCTTCTCATCTAGAAATAATTCCAGTTTATGCTTCACAACATAGGCTTTGTAGGCATTATAGCTTTTTTGTTTTTTAATTTTTAACTTCACTAGAGAAATAGTTTCTCCCGTTTTATTGCGAACATAGTCAATAATGTCCTCTTCACGTACATCGGTATGGACGTTAGAAATAAACAACGGTACTTTAGTATCTGCCGCTTTAAATTTCACATTCTCCTGCGACTGGACTACCGCATTTCCTTTCTTTGTAATTAGCCTATTTCTTAATCGTGTCTTCTGAACCAAAATCCATTGATCATCCCTGTCAGGTACCTTCCATTCAGCGCCATTACTAGCCATTTCAGCATATGATAATAAACGCTCCGTCGTAGCCTCACTTTGTTTACATTTGTCTAACTTAGTAATGACATTGTTTGGTTGTGTTGACTGATGTCGCTGCGCTAGACCGCACGGTATCTCACTCGCACTCGTTGTCTTGCATAGTGGCTCACTACTCAGTAAGAGCGCCGGTGGCGCTCGCGCAAATGTAATTGCCGTATTATGCCGTTGAGGCAGACATTCACTACCACCTTCAATGTCCTGCCCTAAAACCGAGCAATTATCCTCATAGTCGTGCATTGGGAGTGCCTCCGGTTCACTATCCAGAACTGATATATTTTTCTTTTGCAAGTACCCCCCGCGTATCAGGTTAACGTTGCGCCTTTTCTCAGAGGATGGTGACCTACGAAAATCTACCAAAAGTTCATCGATATCCTTCTTTGATACATAATTATCGCGAATTTCATCAATAGTCCCCTGCATCATGACGATTTTTTTAAGTAATGAGGTCACATCGACATGGTCGAATGTAACCGGGGGTAATTTCTCGAGATTTCTCGCCACAAAAGTTGGTATATTTTCTGGATCAGTCCCTTTTAAAAGCGATATAATGTCGTCAAGGTTTCGTTGAGTCTTGCCTTGTCGTTTTCGAACAGTAGCTGTTTTTTGCAAAGATTCAAAAAGTAACGACTTTGCAAGTTCTATATCCTCGACACTAAATGCACTTTCACATATCCGGACGAGACTTTCTTCGTCCATCACGTCTATCTTGTTTTGTATGAACGCTAAAATCTCACATATTACAATGTTACAATTTGCACACTTTAATCTTTTAGATTTCGACATATTCGTAGCGCACGGTAGTTTACGTACACTCGCGACCGCGGTCAAGCGCGAACGTTTAGAGACCGACTGAAGATTTGGCTGAATTTTCAGTTTCGGCCATAAAATAGCCGAATATTCGGCTTGACCATAACTAGCGTTTTTAAGCTGACGGTTGTGACAGTCTCTTATCGTCTTAGATATGTTTGTTATAATTTTTGTGTAATCGTCGATTTGTTCATATTTGATGAAAGTGTGAATAATAGGAAAACAATAACCATATCAAAATTTTATTTTAAATTTTTAACTTCTTCAGTTTTTGAGTTTTTCTACGTCAGTTTCAGTTTCAAAACTAATAAAGAAACCTAACATTCGGTTATGGTATCGGTTTAAAATTATGTTTCAGTCGGGCACTATTTGGAGTGCTTACTTATTTTAGAAATCTTGCAAAAAAATTATAAATTTCTGCAAAAAGAATTCCTTCGAGCCGGATTTGAACCAGCGACCTATGGATATCAGTTTAACGTTCACATCTACAGTCCACCGCTCTACCAACTGAGCTATCGAAGGCATGTACAGAGCGGTGAAATTTCCAACCGCTTTATGTGATTCTCTTACATAACAATATAATCTTTTTGGTTTCGTAACTTTTCGTAACTTAATATATTCACCCATAGTTTATATCAAATCTACTGTCGGGTTGTTTGCCAATACATACAAAGATATATTATCTTCTTTTAGGGCCTCTAAAAGATTTGATGTACAATTTTGGAACTTTCGTTTGTTTGTACTACTAGTCTATAAATCAGTTTTTATAACAGCCTTAGTATGCGGGTCTTGTAATTCACATAACTCGATTAGAAAAATAAGCTAATATTGTTTTTATTTTATTTCATTCTATTTCATTCTACACTTATACCTTTCCCAGTGCAAAATAAATTATTAATCTAAAAATATTAGGTAGTAAAAATAATCATTATCAAATAAATAATGATAGTGAAAAACATCAATTTTAATTCATTAAATCCGTTTGAATATCTTTTGAGGCATTTAGTACCTAGATCATCGTTGACGTATTTAAAATTGAAAAAATAAATAAAAAATAATAAGAAATATCCAGTTTTGATTCACATCATTTGCAAAATAAGTCAAGGGTCTCACCGCAAACATCAGCCGCCCGAGGCCTCATAACGCTTAAGGCAACGCTTGAGTCCTCGACTCAAATGTACTTTTTTAAATTCCAGGTGTCGCCCTCTCGGACTCACCAGCTGGTCTTCTAGCTTATATCCTCGAGAAGTTCTCCACCTGGACACGACCTGAATTCCGCTCGAAACTAGATGGAGGACTGAACTTCCGCTTCACTAAGGAACAGCTGATAGACAACCTGATGACGTACTGGGCTACCGGGTCCATTACTACGTCCATGCGTCTATATTCTGAAACCTTTAACTCGAAGATCATGGGTTGGAAGCTAGATGAGTAAGATTTTTAATTATTATAATGTAATTCACCAGTTTCTTATTACGGTTGAATATAGGAAAGATATTGTATAGGTTACTTCTAGGCAAACGTGATCATCATCAACCCTGTGTGAGATACTAAGGGCGGAAATCACCAATAAAACTAATCGCGTTTTAACGTTTGGCTCGCATAATCGCGTTTAGCCGCTGTCACTAGTGTCACTTGTCTGTATTTTTCTTTTGTTGTATTTTTACAAGTGACACTAGTGACAGCGGCTAAACGCGATTATGCGAGCCAAACGTTAAAACGCGATTAGTTTTATTGGTGAATTCCGCCCTAAGTGGTCAAACGCGAGCCTATCTGTTATAAAAAAAAGAACTAAACCAAGCTAAGCAGACTGTTAGGTACTGTGTACCGTATCAATGGCTGTCTATTGTAAAAGCGTCTTTGTTTGCCGCTGAGCTACCGTAGGTTGTAGCAAGATGTTATAAAGCCTTTAGCCTCCCTCGATAAATGGGCTACCTGACACTAAAACAATTTTTCAATTCAAACTAGTTATTGTGAATAGGTTGTTAAAACAATGGGAGGCGCTGATGTCCCGCTGCTTGGGATGCTCAAAAACGTTGCACTTGGTAACCACTTGCAACGCAACCCTGTGCTGCTAGGGTTTTTATACAAAAATTCTGCGGTTAGGAAAGTAAGTCCACACTTCACACGTATCACTGCAATCCAGCAGTGGCGGCCGAGTGGTAACGGCCCCGACTTACGTGTTGTAGGTCGCGGGTTCAAACCTAGCCAGGAGCATTATTTTGTGTAATTTATTTCATCACCACTGCTCTCAAAACGGTGAAGGAAAACATCGTGAGGAAACCGGCATGTCCTAGAACCAAAAATTCGAAGACATGTGACATTCACCAATCCGCACTGGGCCCGCGTGGTGGATTACGGCCCATTCCCTCTCCTAGAGAGAGGAGGCCCGAGTCCCATCAGTGGGAACATTAAAAGGCTGATTATGCTTATCCTATGTTATGTTAAAACAAACAAGTTTTGAATCTACATCTTCAACTACTTCAGATGACATACGAAGATGTGTGGATGTATCTTTTTCACGCTCAAATGGCTGAACGGATTAAGAGCAAATTTGACGCATGAGTTCAACATGTCTTGGAATAGGACAGAAGATACTTTTTTTCCCGGAGTATGTTCTCTAGGGTTCATTTCCTACTTTAAAATGGACGCTGCCGCTGCCACAAGGGTTGATATTGTAACAGTTCGTTGATTAAGTAGACTTATAGGTCCTATCCTAGCCAGGTCTCTTGTTCAAGCTTCAAATCAAGATAATAGAAGTGGCGGATTTTCAATCTACTAGTAGCAGATTTTGAAACTTTATGGTGTAGAACAATAACAGTGGATAATATGAGTAGGGGATTAAGTTGTGTCTGAAAGTCGCGGTCGGCATGTTGATTTCCAAATGAAATGGAGGATGTTAAGTTTTAATCCCGAACGCAGCGAGGGATTTATTTAATTAACTTTCGAGTACTCATAATCTACTATATTTATCATTTACACAGAATTCCAACACCAGTACCAGTATGGGCTCTCCAAGCAAAATACGAGTTAGCCTACCAGCCTCCCTGCATCCTGAAACTGAAGTACCCCAACCTAGTGGGCACGACAGTCCTGGATGATGGAGGGCATTTCATAGCCTTTGAGCTGCCAAAACCCTTCTCGGAGGATGTCATCAAGGCAATTGGAGAGTTCAGGAAGATCGCCAAAAAGAACCAGAAGACTGATTTGTAGTTTAGTTGGGTATTAAAGTACAGAAAAATAACATGCATTTTTTATATATTTTTTTAGTTTCGTCTGCCCTGGTGTTTGTGGGTCGTGTGGCTCTTTGGACAGAGACCGCGGTCACAACTTCCACCTATATATTTTTATTTGTAAATACAGTTTTTTTGGTAACTGTACTTTAATGCCTTTTCCCTTGTGGTCCCAAACTACTACTTAAAAAAAAACATTATAGGTGGAAGTTAGAACCGCGGAAAAAAAGAGCCCCACGACCCTAATCAAACCTTACAAGTTAAATTTGTCCCACATCCTGGTTTTCTATTTTGCAGAATTTCTACATACGTAAGGTCAATTGGATGGCAATTCAATCTCTATTTACAAATATTTCATTAATACTAAAAATGTGAAAGTAAAGGTAGAAATACACTGCGCACACGTGTGGCACGTAAGCCGATCTGGGCGCGTCGGTCTCCATACATTTTATATGGGAACTAGACTTGTAGAGCTACATTAGATCCACGCCACGCGACGTAATTCTACGTACAAATCAGGCGTGGTCCACGTGTGCGTCGGTCTAATGTAGTTCTAGCTTAACTCTGTCTGTGCGTTACGCTTTCATGGTTAAACTACTGAAAAGATTTTGATAAAATTTGGTACAAAGCAAGGTTTAAACCCCAAGGATTTATATTCCACAACTATCTCACAACGCCATCTAGTCCCAAACTAAGCAGAGCTTGTGCTATAAGTACTAGACAACTGATAAACATACTTATATATTTCTAAAAACATACATATTATAGATAAATTACACCCAGACACAGAACAAATGATCGTGCTCGTCATACAAACATTTGTCCTGGGTGGGAATCGAACCTACGGCCTCCGGCAGAGCCACTAACCACTAGACCATCAGGCCAGTCAAAACGCAACAAGTCTGGAACGCAACGGAAAACAGAAAGAATACAGGTAGATTTTAGACAGTAAAAATCTGTCACGCCCTTTCACCCACCCCTTGCCCACAACAAAAAAAAATATTAATTTACTCTCAATGTATAAATACAATGGATTATTCCTATTGGTTGTCGCGTCTACATAATAGAAGCGACAAGAATCTATCATTTATCATTAATCACTAACCAAGATTAACCAAGATTTATGTATCTAACAAATGATGACTGAATTCCGAACAGCTGGAGAAGGCGACGCAGTTGGCCCAGAAGGAGATGGCGTGACGATTTGGACTCCAATCTAAAGCATTACCCAGATGTGGCTAAGGACAGAAAAGAATAGAATAACGGAAGGTAGGCCTTTGCCCTGTAGTAGGACACAACGAACTCATAATAATATCGCCGTATCTCTACGTTGACGTCGTGGTGGGGCTTGCGTGCTCCAATATACCTTAGGTCTGTATCGGTGAAGTTTGCTTTGCCGTAATATGCCTAGGGTGAGGGGCCAGACTAAGAGAGATACAATCCGCAGTGCAGTTTTGTGGCGAACTGTTGGGCATTAGCGACCCCACGGACCCGATCTCCCGGGAGAATTCTTGTTCTTCATCTCCGGCTTGCCTTTATTGGCCGGCCGAAGTGAACACTGACGAGGAACTGAGCTCCCACCTCTCTCTTGCCTTTATTGGCTGGCTTGAGTGGAGATTCGCAAGAGCAAACGTGCTCGGGAGAAGGATGTATAATCCAGTAAGGTGCTGGTAGGGATCTTGACCGTACTTCCGGGATTGTCCTGATAGCCGTGGTATACCTCTCCACTCCTCAAGCACCTCAGAATATGTTGCCTTCTTGTTGCTACGTCACTTCGTGCTAGCGGCCGTTTTTTGGGGGCCCATTTATTGAGTGTGCAAGTCACCCCCTGCCTTTTTTCGATGGATATTAATAACGTTGTTCAGGCAGGGGCCATAGTCTTAACATAGTTCCATGTTACCAGTCCACTTAAGACTCCAAAAACCATAGCCCTATTATCTTTGTTCTCCATATGTCGCAATAGTTTTTCAACAACCGGGGGTTGTCCTTGGGTGCACTAGCATAGCGCGTACAGGGATAATCGTCGGTTGGTATCATGTTCCATTATAATTATCTAAAGGGCCTCTGCGAGTTGGCTTCGGCTCCTCGTACGCCTTCCAAAGGTCCAGGACCTCAGGGTCCTGAGATAAATATTGAAAATACATATAATAATAAGAAATATAATATATAAAATAGATATGTATAAAAAATAATTAAGGATAATATCTAAAGCTGTCGTTGCTCGGTTGGATCAAGGGCCTGATACAGAAGGCAGTACTTGATACGGCTCGCATTGTGTCCTGTCTCTGGAGCCCTTACCGCCGGCTTAGACCCTGCTCCCGACACCGGCGGATTACTATTTTTATAAATACAAATTATTATTTTTTTAATTTAACCTTTTGACGTGCGTAATTAGAGACACAATAGTAAGACAATGGCTTGCGGGCGCCGGCTACCGCCTGAGCGTTAATGAATTAATTGTTTTAAGAAATATAAAAAAATGTGAAGAAAACAAATAAAGGAAATAATAATAACAATATGATGTAAAAGAGTGTCCGTGGAGTTTCTTGCACGTTCTTCTCTCTATGGAAAAAAGTAAAGCTAAATTGCATGTTCCAAAGCGTAGATCTTTGTACTATGCTCTGAAACTTCCAATTTAGATTCACTTTTTTTGAATGACTGACATTTTGACAATTCAAAAGTGGCTGTAAATAGTCTATGTAGGTACACTAATATTATAAGTAAAGAGGTAAAGTTTGTTTTTGATTTTATATTTTTTTGTTTGTGCAGTGGGTGTGGAGGTAATCTTCGGAAGTACTGGTCCGATTGCAAAAATTTTTCACCGTAAGAAAGCTGCTTTATTCCTAAGTGATATAGGCTATATTAATTAAAGTACGCGGGCGAAGCTGTGGGTTTGAAATAATCGTGTCTGATTTCTAATTTCCTACTTGAGTAATTCAAATGGTACAAAAAGCCATCAGTACGCAGCTATAAAAGTCTTCTCAATTTCGCACAACTCCTACTAAACATAATCGTTAACCAAAAAAAATTACTCGACTATTTATAAAACACCACACTGACTTTCATCAGCTCCCTACACAAATATAATAAAATCATACTTAAGCCGACTATAATATTGGTCTAATAAAAATCAATCAGTTCTTATCTTACACCCGCCCGTTGCCTTGCAAGCGTCGGCCGGTCGCGTGTCGCGCGCGCGTCCATACGCAACGAGGATAATGAGGGAGTAGCAAAGCTGCTTACTTGTCATCATTTGCTATTTTATTTGAGTAGGCGTTGGTGCGTTATTGATATTGTTATTTTGTGGCCTGTGGGCTCCCGTGGGAGATTTTGTCAGAAAGGGTGAATTTTTTTAATGTTATTTTAATCATGTTTTTTTTGTGAGATTCTGTCACTCAGGATTTTTGATTTTGACTAAAGTCACTTTTAAGGCTTTTTTTTTAGGTGGGAAAATCATCTAATGACAAATCACGGGAGATAGTGTCAGACTTTTACTGACTAAAAACCCACTCCTGTTTCTTCTTTGCCTTCGTCCCAGGGCCCCGGGTTTCGTTTTCACACTAATCATGGCCCCAGTAGGCTTCGACCCTGCTGGGCCCCTACGATTTGCTGACATCTCCCTGAGGCGCGCGTGGAACAATACGCGCCGTCGACGTCTTGGGCTCGGTCTGGACGGTTACCGGACAGTCGGACGGCGAGCCACCCATTACTCGCCGTCCGCAACGGTGGCCGGGAATCGGGATCGGAATCCCGGCGGCGGTTAGGGCGTGAGGACCGTTGCCTCACGCGATCGGCCGCTTCCTTTGTTAGCATTACTGATTCGCAGATGGAGGCGACTGCCTGCCACTCCTCCTCGCTCCTGACCATGGCCTGTACCAAGGCCCGGCGCGAGAGATCGCCGCCGCCGATCGCCCCCACGAGAACACACACACAGTTTTAAGGCTAAAATAAAACTACTTTGTCTATACTTCTATACTACTAACGTCATGAAGAGGGAAGATTTGTATGTCTGATTCTAATGAATAAACTTCTGCACTTGGTTTTTGGTTTCTTTTACCAGTAGAATGCTGCTTTATTACTGAGTGACAACTATGTCACTCACACAATACTATCTCGCTCCACCTGTTTACTAATCCAGGTGGAGTGAGATAGTATTGTGTTCTGATATACTGATTAATTGTCTATTAAATATAAATAAATAGATATCGGCTTATTGGTTCACGCACAACATCTCCGCTCTCTGACAGCTGTCGTACGATCAGCCTTACGACAATAAAAGCCCGCGTTGCACATAACCGGAGACAACAACAAATATATACAGCCAATACTAATAATTATATTGTAACGATATTGTCTAATATAAATAACTAGCTTTTGCCCGCGGCTTTGGCCGGGCCCATAAAATATAGCCTATGTCACTCAGGAATATAGCAGCTTCCTATCGGTGAAAAAATTTTAGCAATCAGACCAGTACTTTCAGAGATTACCTCATACAAACAAAAAAAACAAACTTTACCTCTATAATATTAGTCTATACTCCATCTGTTTAGGTAATTAACTAAATGTAAACAATCTTGACATGTCTTTTATTTAAGTAACCTTTCCGTAACCTTGAAGATACCAGGTTCTCAACGCTTTGGGCTCTGGTGGACACAGGCATGGATAAAATTATCTATGCTTGTGTCTACCGTTCGCACAGTGGTGATCAGGAGACGACCAGGCTCACACAGTACCTTAGTGAGGCGGCGGATGCGGCTCAGCAGAGGTACCCTTCCGCACAACTGGTGTTACTGGGGGATTTTAATGCCCACCATCAGGAGTGGCTTTTCCCATACCGGTCCACAGACCATGCTGGTCGAGAGATGCGAAAGCTTGCGCTAGCGTTAAATCTCACCCAGCTGGTCCAGGGAGCTACGAGGGTGCCGGATGTTGATTCGCACACGGCCAACTGCTTGGACCTTCTGCTGACAACAGATCCAGACCGCTATTCAGTGTCGATATCATCACCGTTAGGTAGTTCCGACCACTGTCTGGTGAAATCTGTATCAGTCTACTCTCCGCCTGATCCCTGCCTTAGAGGCACCAGGCGGGTTTGGCGATATAGGTCAGCAGATTGGGATGGCATGCGATCTTTCTTCGCATGTTATCCTTGGCAGCCTACTTGCTTTTCTTCGGATGATCCATCGTCGTGCGCAGATGCTGTGACAGATGTTTTGCGGCGGGGGATGGAGTATTACATTCCATTCTCTGACGTAACAATGTCTGGCCATGCTCGCCCTTGGTTTGGTGTGGAGTGTGATCGCGCTAACGCGCTTAAGCACACGGCATACCAGGCATGGGCCGACGCTCGTATGCATAAGGCGAGTGACGTGAGTCAGAAGAAGAGAGCCTTCAACAGAGCTGCCAAGTCTTGCAAGAAGGTGATGCGGAGGTCTCGGTTCGACCACATTAGCCGCATCGGGAACAAACTCGCATCATACCCTGCTGGTAGTATGGCGTTTTGGTCCCTGGCTAAGTCGGTTGAATCGAACTTCTGCCGTCCCTCACTACCGCCACTGCTGAAACCCGACGGGTCGCTGGCCCATACCGCTGAGGAGAAAGCAAATTTGTTTGCCTCTCTCTTCGCGGAATCTTCGCGTCTAGATTCTGGTGACGCGCGGCCCCCTGTTAATCCTGATGGTTGCGAGACGAGTATGTCGGATATTCGCATCCATCAGAAGGACGTCCGTAGGGTGCTGCGTAACCTTGACGTGAACAAGGCTAGCGGTCCAGACGGGATACCGGCAATTGTTCTAAGAACGTGTGCGCCTGAACTGTCTCCGATCCTGACACGCCTATTTCGGCTTTCATTTGAGGCTGGAAAAGTGCCGATTGCATGGAAGCAAGCTAACGTACAGCCCGTACCCAAAAAGGGTAGTCGGGCTGACCCAGCTAACTACAGGCCAATCTCAGTAACGTCCATTCTCTGTAAGACAATGGAACGTGTACTCAACAGTGAGCTCTTGGCATACCTAGAAGCTAATGACATCCTAAGTGACCGACAATACGGCTTTCGCCGAAATCGGTCAACTGGTGATCTTCTAGCGTATGCCATCCACATCTGGAGTGAGGCCATCGAGAAACACGGGGAAGCTCTTGCCGTCTCCCTCGATATCTCGAAGGCTTTCGATAGGGTCTGGCACGAAAGCCTTATTAGTAAGCTTCCTTCTTTCGGATTACCTGCTGGTTTGTGTGCTTGGATTGCAGATTTCCTGAGTGACCGGTCCATCCGAGTGGTCATCGATGGTTGCTCGTCCGGTCAAATGGCCATTAATGCCGGGGTCCCTCAGGGGTCAGTGCTCTCGGCAACATTGTTCTTACTGCACATAAATGATCTGCTTAAGCCCGGTACCTTTGGGTATGCAGACGACAGCACTGTTGCTGAGAGTTACATATCCAGCGCGCAGGCTAGTGGGTCGCAGATCCAGTCTCTCCGAGAGGCTATGGTCGAGCGCTTGAACTTGTCCTTGGAGGCAGTCTCTGAATGGGGCGATGCCAATTTGGTCAAGTTCAATGCTGCTAAAACCCAGGCGTGTCTATTTTCCGCTAAAAGGAGCCAATTCAGCCCTGCTCCAACTTTCCGGGACGTAACCGTGCCAATAACCGACCATCTTGATCTCCTTGGTGTTACGCTGACGTCAACACTCAACTTTGGGCCATACATCGAAGCAAAGGCTCAACTGGCAGCAAAAAAGCTGGGAATCCTCGCGAAGGTCAGACAGTACTTCACGCCGGAACAGCTGCTCAAACTTTATCAAGCGCAAGTTCGATCGTGTATGGAGTACTGCTCTCATCTTTGGGACGGATCTGCCCGATACCAGCTTGATGCACTTGAGGCAATTGAGAGGCGAGCCAAGAGGATCATTGGCAATGATGCACTCGTTGAGTCGAGGCTTCAAAGTCTTGAGCATCGACGCAGAGTTGCTAGCCTGTCGGTTTTCTACCGGTTGCATTTCGGGGAGTGTGCGTCGGAATTGCATAACCTAATTCCGCCTAGCCCGTTCCATCATCGGACCACCAGGCGTACGGCAATGCGCCACCGGTACATGGTGGACATCCCACCTATACGCACAAAACGTTTTGCGAACACATTCATAGTGCGTACAGCTAAGGAGTGGAATTCCTTGCCGGAATCTGTTTTTCCTGATGGCTACAACCCGGGAATCTTTAAGTCAAGAGTGAATAGGTTACTTCTAGGTAAGCGCGTTCCATCGTCGACCGCATCGTCGCTTTCCATCAGGTGAGTTAGCGGTCAAGCGCGAACCTATCAAGAATAAAAAAAAAAAAAAAAAAAAAAAAATTATTTATATAGGCATACCAACGACTTATTTACTAAACATTGACTATAACATATTTACGAGGGCATCCTGTGTAAAAATGTCACTTACAGGTATGCACAGCATTTACATTAGGTCTTATTAATTAATGATTATAATTATAATTAGGTTTAAAACTGGAAATTGTCATTACAATATAAGAACTAAAATTAAAAACTAATATACTAACAATAAATTAAAAATAAATTTAATTAAAATAACATTATTATTACCTTCAATTATAGATTAAATTACCTTACATTATTAAACATTATTATTATTCAATCATATTTTGAAATTAAAATATTATAAAATTACATTATTAAACATTATAATTATTCAATTATATTATGAAATTAAAATATATTTTCAAATTATTATCAAATTACATTATCATAATATAAAATGAAAATTGAAAATTAAAAATAAGAAGACATAGAACCAGGCGGCTGATCACAGGTTATTTAATTCAGTAATTTTGTCTTTAAATTTTGGCAGGCTATCAAAGAAAACATCGATGCTGTTGTCGGTAGCGCAGGCTCTGTTGTAGGAAGTCAACATTCTATTTAGGGGAGCATGTTGACCCAGGTTTGTGCGGCAAGGTTTAGTAGCAAACGTATTAATAGTACGCTTTGACCGGACGTGTGAATGACGAGGTACGTCTAAGTTGATTTTATTAAGTAAGCCTGGTGTTGAATATGTCCCGTTAACAGTTTTATGAAGCATCAACAAATCGTTCAAATCCCTTCGCCGCTTCAATGTATCTAATTTGAAGTAGCGCAGTCGCTCTTCGTAATTTGCTCTGTATGGGCATTTTTGGTCTTTAAAACGCAAGCACCTAGTAAATTTCTTTTGAACGCGTTCAATTCGGTCCGTGTAAATATTATAGGTAGGGCTCCAGACAGGAGACGCATATTCTAAAAGACTGCGCACATAGGTGTTATATAGCATTTTTAAAGTCGAGACTCTATTAAATTCTTTGCCAACTCTGTTAATAAACCCAACCATTTTCATGGCTTTTTTAATTATGTTATTGATATGTGTGGCAAAAGAAACACCGCTACTAAGCACTACTCCTAGATCCCGTATGTTTTTAACTTGCTGAAGCAACTTTCCATTGAGGGAGTAAGTAGATGGTATGGGGTGCTTTTTCCGCGTAAATGTTATGTGATAACATTTGCTGGCATTTAAAGACATCCCATTCACCACACACCAGTTCTGCAATGAGTTCATGTCAGACTGGAGCAGAGCAACGTCTTCTTGAGTTTTTATTTGACGATAGATTTTAAGATCATCGGCAAATAAGGAGCATTGGCTATGTTTAATGCAGTTGACTATGTCGTTAATGAACACAATAAAGAGGATAGGTCCGGTATGAGATCCTTGGGGCACACCGGAAGTTGCAATGTACTCTGGAGATTGGAAGCCATGAACTACCACTCTTTGTATTCGCTCGCATAAATATGAACCGAACCAGTGCAGAAGGGGTCCGTGTATTACATACCAAGATTACGTAGTTTTAGCAGCAAGATTTTGTGGTCGACTTTATCGAAAGCACTGCTGAAGTCGGTATACAGAGCGTCGATCTTTTGACTAGAGTCAATTTTCATGCAGATCTCATCAACATAATTATGAAACCAAATTAGTGACGGTGGATTTGTTGCTGCAGAAACCATTTTATCAAAAAGTTGTAAAAAAAATATCTAAAAATGTTTACAATTTGTTATTTATCTATACCGATGTTTGGTAATTAACTAAAATTAAATAATCTTTGTATGTCTTTTATACGATATTTTTTTTTTAATAAAAAGACATCAAGATTGTTTACGTTTAGTTAACTACCTAAACAAATGGAGTATAGATGTATTTTAATAATTCTTCATTGTTTGCCTATATGTATACCTACTTCTTGTAGGTAAGCTCTAAAGAGAGTAACAGATTTTACTGGCTAATCACCTCTGTTCCTTCGGCTGCCCTTTGCATTCCAAGGAAGCGGAGACTCTTTCAAACACTCCCACATTTTGCTTACCTACCGCTTTTTTTCGTGGGAAACTATCAAAAAAACTCCCCTCTCAGGTTAAAGCGGGAGGAAGTATCTACTGTTTTACTGAGTAAAACCTAGAGTGTTTCTTCAGTTGGCCGAAACCCTGGCTGGCGTCGGCCCTAACTGGCTCTGTCAATTTTGCTGGCATCTCTTTGAAGCGCACGTGGAACAACGCTTGGACCTTACCAGACGGCTGGACGGCCAGCTACCCATTGCTTGCCGACGCTACGGCCAACCCTTGTCTGTAGGTATGTGGTAGGTCATACAATCATGATTGTACCACCCACAATCATGATTGTAGGTGGCGTCTTTATGTCGATACCGTCACCGTCCCACGCTGAAAACCAGCGCTGTGAGCTCATCGCATTATGCGTGAGGCCGCAGCTTTATGCTGAGCGTTCGGCCGTTTTGCGCGGATGTGACGCATATCTTCCCTATCTATTGATTATGTTTGTTAGCTAGTTTTAAGATTGCGCCATTTCGCGTAAATAAACTGCTTTTCTTTCTTTCTTACTTTACAAAGAACGTTTAAATAAAACAAGTGTCAACCTCATTACCCCACTTTTTATTTGGAGTCGGTAAAGAGCTGTTTCGTCATTACTTACAACTGATTAGCTGATGATGACTCTTAACGAGATAATAATATATACGAGTAGATATCTCGTTTTGAGTTATTATCAGCGATTAGGTTAATGAATAACGCCATTTCTATGAAGTACTAGCTTAATTATTTATTACAGCCTTTTCTAAGGTATTTTAATGTGAGAGGAGTATCTAATTGATGTAGCTGTCTGTACATATTGCAAGTTACTAAGGGAAATGTTATTTACAGCCCTAAAAAAAAATTGTTAACGTTGTTTCGTGCACATTGCCCAAAAACATTTCTTACTAATGTTGCTAATTTTTTATTTTTCTTTTTAGGGTACCTCTACTCTCTGTCTGTCTGTCTGTCAAGACCCTTTATCTCGGGAACGCGTGGAGGTATCGAGTTGAAATTAAAACCATATACTCAAGTTTGCAGTCCCTTGAAGCTGTGAAATATCAAATTTCTGAGTTAACGAGAAAAGATGAAACAGCTACAGCCGTTTATGTCGCAAAAAACGTATATTTCGTCACTCTCAAGGGAATCAAAATTCTTAAGGTACTTTTCGTTGACATAGAATCTTAAAATTTGGCATAAAGCAAGGTCTCATAGCATAAGTATAGGAAAAAATCTGAAAACTGTGTGTTTGTAGTTACGTCACAAAATTTTTTTGCGATTCGGAAAGATCTTCGTTACCCAATTCGGGAATCGAACTGTTTTCATAGGTAAGTTTATACGGAACCCTCAGTGCGCGAGTCCGACTCGCACTTGCCAGTTTTTTTTTAATATTTTGCTATCCATCAAAACATTATTATTATTATTTTACGTGGTAATTCATCGAACACGTGCTCCCTCTCTGGCTGGAGCAGGAGAGGGTTGCACACTTTTTTGCGAAGGCTACGGTAAATCCTTCGAACACTCCTCAAGTCCACAGCCGTGGCAGGCGTGGGCCCTAACTGGTACCGTCAAAGATGACGTCTATTTGAGGCGCGCATGGCTTGGTCCTTTCCGGGCGGCCGGACGGTGAGGTACCCATGGCTCCCTGTCTTAAAAACATTACAACCTGCCTCTAAATACCTAGGGATTAGACTGAGATTGGGCTGCAGAATCATTCAAAAGAGATAGGATAGAAATAATACTTTACACTTGAATGAAAACCCATTCAGTAGTTTTTGAGTTTCGCAAACAGACAGACAGACGCGGTTGAGGACTTTGTTTTTATATGTTAAGCCGGGTACAGACTGCTGTAACGTGCAAGGTAACATGAAAAGAGCATTGCATAAATTAATGCCACAAGGCATTCTCTACCAGGCAACCTTTGGGTTAAAAAAAGACAACACTGTGGTAGGTTTGCACAATAAACAAATAACAGATACCTCAAACAGAAAATAAATAAAATACATATTTTATGCTAAAATTATAAACTAATAAATACTATGAAAAATATCAAATCATTAAGAGAACTTAATAACAATTCTGACGAAGACAGATATAAGATTGAGAGGACTTCAAGTAGTAGTTCCGAGTTTTACGCTTGAAGGAAAATTTACTTTCAGCTTTTTTGATGTCAAAGGGAAGCACATTCCAGAGTTTTGTAAATAAAATAATCTTTAATTCGGATAAGTGACATCTATATGGGTTAGTAAACAATTAAGAAAAAATTTAAACGTATGTTAGTAAACTAACTATCTATCTATCTATATAATTTAAAACAAGGTGGTTGTTTATGGTGAAAACAGCGCATGAATTGGACATAAAGCACACATACACATTTCATGATACATTGCGACAATGTGAACGGCAAATTCTTTCATTGCGTGTTACATTGTATGTTACGTACGTTACAGCAGTCCGTAACCGGCTTAATAAATTAAATGATAATCACGAATCAACGGCTTAACTGCTGAAATTTCGAACACGGCTAGACCATAACCTGGAAAAACATACTAAAGTGTTTTTTTACATACCGGTAATGTGTTCTCGTGAGTCACCGACTTTCATGTGAGGGAAGCGAGGGACACAAGCTAGTTTCCAATTATAGAGCGATGTAGCTGGCATTCACGCAAAACATAACAAACCTGCTAACGTGAGATAAGAAAGGCTAACAAACACACTACAGTACTCTCCTTAGGGGGAGTAAATTCAATTTCCATCATAAAGTGGTAAGGGGGTGGAGCGATCCGCCCCTTTCAACAGAAAGAGACAGGTGATTCCCAAGCTGCGAGAGGGAAAAAGAAGTCAATTACAAATTTTACTTGGATATTACTTTATTTTTTTATATAGTCTCTTTCAATTATGAAGTTGAAAATAGTATTTTTTTAATTTTGATTTATATTAATAGCTCGTGAAATCTTTGGGTTCCTGTAACTGTAAGCCAAGCTCTAAAAAACTTATTTCGAGTGCTCGTCGATTACTTCTTCAATATTTTGTTATCCTAATAAAGGCTGTGTCAAAGTACAATCAGGAAAATATACTAGAACACAATATACTGATATAAAATATACAACATTATTTTTAGTATAATATGCGAAACCTGAAAATAGTTTGTTCTGAATCAGTAACTGAATCGATTCCAATAATTTTTACACTATGTTAGATTTTTTCCAAAAATATTTAAAAATGGTCACAAGTTGGACACCACCTACCCTAAGTACAACATAGGTCACGGCAGATCATAGCGGGCATTAGGCGCCAGCACACAGCTGGGTGTGGGACCAAAATAACTCCTTAGTTTCCCGGATGGCCCGGTGACCATGTATTTGAGCGGACAACCAGGTAACATAACAAGCTTATAACTTTATTACTGTATGTAGTACTCGTATAATAACACTGTAGGTAGGTAATGTAAAGACTGATCACCAGTAAATTTTAATTTATTTTTTCTAATTTTCGTATGGTGGAGTTACGAAGTTCACCAGGTGACTATTGATAGGTATCACAAAATTAAACTTACAATTAATAATTATACAATAAAAGTTTAACTGGTTAAGAACTGGCAAACATGGAATGAATTCTGAATAGAAATAGACAAAACACGAAAATATTCGTGTTAAGCCGAAATCTAATACGGCGGCACTTTCACGGTGGGATTATTCAAATATTTCATTACAACAACCGAAAACCACATCTTATTCTAACCTATAATAACTATTATATTGAAATTATAACATTTATTATACACCTAAGATTATTTACAATAACTTTAAAATAATGAGATTCTCGGAAACTACGGGATAGGACCAATATATGAACAATGAAAATAATACAAACTACTTACTTAGATATATTTTTCCAAATGACAGAATATAATAATAGAACGGACGGATAACATAATGAAATTAAACCATCGAGAAATCTATGAGAACTATTTCAATAGGCCTATACATTTGGGTATTAATTCAATTATTCACGCCTCATATATATTAACTTCTACTACAAATATTGCTATCATTCCTAAATCATCATTACCCATTCATTTACCATCTTTGTCATTCTTGTCTTTACTCCCATGACCATTCTGCATTTTGCTATCATGTTCATCTTTACCATTTTGTGCTGGAGCTATCATTAGCAGATTATTACCGTTTCTATCAGCCAAGTTTCTGAAAGGCATATTTTGACGCCATCTTGGAGAGAAATAAAACTGATTCCGTAGAACTCTTAAGTGCTCTTTACCGAAGTAGAAGTCAGTTCTGTTGCTTATAGATCTTTGGTATCCCCTTCTCACTTCTTCGTTTTCTTCATTACCATATCTTTGGTATTCGTTACTCTCATGAAAAATTTTAGCTCTTGGACAATCCTCTTCGGTAAAGTATGGTCTTTTTAGCCGGAGACGTCGTGATTGTGGACTCAAAGGTGATTCGCATTTGATCGCAAGGCTCGCTGAATTCTCTTTGTTCATCGAGAGACCGTGGGTCTTCTGCCATTCTAGGACTTCGCAGAGGAGGCCTATGTACCTGTGAGATAAAGGATAAATAATAAAAATCGATATTAAATAGATATTAAAGACCGAGAGAGAGACTGGTTTTTACTTTTGTTAAGGTTTTACGGAAATTAAACAAAAAAATTGTGCTATTTTGGACAATAATAATTAACTTGTACTTAAAATTAAATATAGGAAACTCGCGAAAAATTTGATAATAGTGAAGAACTTAAAGAAGTTTTTTTTTTTTTTCAAGAAGTTAGTGATAGCATGACAAGTGACAGGGCAGAATGGAAGAAAAAAACGTGTTGCGCCGACCCCAAATAACACGAGACAAGGGCAGAAAGATGATGATGATGATGAGTGAAAAATTCAAAGATGCCATTGGTAACACAACAATGGTATGCTTTTTTGCACGTATATACGTATTTTTTCCTGCTGAATTTCACTTGTTTTGCTAAAGAACCCTTGGATAAACATCTCTCGATTCATGTATTAACACATGAATCGAGAGATACATTGCTACAAGTTACGATTAGTATATTTTTTATGTAGGTATTCCGAGCGAACGAACCGATGGCCCCGCTGGATGGATGAGGCGATTAATTGTAATTTCTATTAAAATAGTTGTGGTATATTGGATCTTGTCAGTAAACTCGTGAGGTATATTGAACAAATAAAGCAATGCCACTAGTGTTTTCGGTCTAGCTCGGGTGGTCACGCTTGATCGAAACACATCGGGTTGGTGGATGTCGCATATCTTCGAACATTTTTGTTCTAGGATATGCGGTGCCTCACAATGTTTTCCTTCGCCGTATTTTTCATCAGACACAAAGATTGATTCTCACCTGATAGCCATCCTCAATATCTCATTCTTTGAAAGCTTCTTGTCGGGAGGGTGCGTGGGCACCAACCTCCTCAGTTCTGCAAAGGCACCGCTAACGTTCTGCTGCCTCCAGCGCTCACGGCAGTTGGTGAACAGCTTCCGAGGAGGCCGGAGGAGACAGGAGTTGAGGGATGGCAGGTCTTCGGGTAAACTCTGTATAAGAAAGCAAAAGTTATAGTTAAAGTTGTCTATGGGCCTTAGTAGCCTGAAATAAAGAGTTATTATTATTATCTTTATTTCATTTACATAAACATATTAGTTACATTTTTAAATATTTCAAAAATAAAAAATAAAACATTTAAAAATATAAAAAACAGTATCCCACCGGTATCGGGAACAGGGTCCAAGCTACCGGCGGTCAGGGCTCCAGAGAAAGGAACCTCCTAACAATGCGAGCCGTGTCCAGGAGTACCGCTTTCTGAATCAAGCCCTTGATCCAGTCGCCTAACGCGAGCCTCCTAAGGTGTTGGTCGAGGCTCTTGGCTATTAAGCCATTGCCCGACACGACTATCGGTACAATGATCGCCGAGTCCACATCCCACATGTCGACAACCTCGCGAGCCAAGTCAATATACTTGATTTGTTTATCTTTCTCGGCTTTCACGAGGTTCTCGTCATGCGGAACGGATATGTCAACAATCATTGCACGCCTCTCGCTTCGGTCCACCACCACTATATCAGGCTTATTGGCTACAATAGTCCTGTCAGTGATGATGGACCGATCCCAGTACAAAGTGATATGACCATTATCAAGAACTGGATCGGGCTCGTACCTATAGTACGGCACTTCCGATTCCACAAGAGAGTATTTCAGAGCAAGTTGCTGATGGATAATCCTGGCTACAAGGTTGTGTCTATGCAAGTACTCTCCGTTAGCTAGACGAGAACAACCAGAGATAATGTGACGAATTGATTCTCCCGGACGGTGACATGCCCGACATATGTCAACCGTGCCGTCCTTCACAATAAATCTCCGGTAGTTATTCGTCATGATAACTTCGTCCATAATTGCACAGACAAAACCTTCGGTTTCCCCAAAGAGGTCACCAGAACGCAGCCAGGCTACGGACGCCAATTGGTCTACATCGGGCCCGTGAAGGGCCCGGAAGAAGCGTCCGTGAAGTTCCTTGCTCTGCCATACTTCCCTGCGATCGTTAGTGTCAAGCACTACCGGTTTGCGCCAATTCTCGTTAGCCAGGAAGAGCGGGGTGAGTCTCTTGTCCACTGCCACTACATCTCGATGCATACCCACGTCGAAAGTCGAAGAAGGCTATTGAATACCTTCTTCAGGCGTCCAAAGAAACGCTCCTTCAACGATTGCTTCATGTCAGTGATATTGATGCCTAGAGCTTCCGACATACCCAAATACTTATAGGTTTCGGTTGGAGAGAGGGATCTCAGGTTTATGAAATCCGTGAGTTGAGTGCCCACGGATTCCACAACCTCCCCTCGCTTTACATGCATGACCGCACATTTGTCTACACCAAACTCCATCCTGATGGCACTACTGAAGGTTTCAGTGACCTTCAGTAGCTCCATCAGTTGCAGATTGTTGGGGGCAAAAAGTTTCAGGTCATCCATGTAAAGTAGGTGAGATATTACCTGACCACCTCTCTTCAACCGATAGCCTAGACCTGAATTCTCCAGCAGTGTGCTTAGAGGATTCAAGGCTAGGCAAAACCAAAGTGGACTCAAACTATCTCCCTGGAATATACCTCGCTCGATCCTTACAGGTTCGCTATTCCTCTGGGTATGTCGACATCCTGGATAGCGGAGAACCGTACTCCATTGCCTCATACACGACATCAGGAAGGTGCGTAGTGTTGTATCAATTTTATACAATTCCAGCACCCTCATGAGCCATGTATGAGGAACAGAGTCATAGGCCTTCTTATAATCTATCCAACATGTCGACAGATCCTTTCGGGAACGTCGAACCTGTTGGCTAATGGTCATATCAATGAGGAGCAGCTCCTTAGTACCGCGGGACCCGTTCCTACATCCATTCTGAGAAGGTGACATGATTAAATTTTTGTCAATATGACTATTAATTTTGCTTCTCAGTATGGATGTAAGAACTTTATAGACCGTCGGCAAACACGTGATCGGTCTATAATTTTTAGGTTCCGCAGTACTACCTGACTTATGGAGCAGGTGGGTTATTCCTGTTGTTAGGAACTGGGGTAGCGACCCTGACTCTAACGCAGACTGGAACTGATATGCCAAGCGAGCGTGCGATCTTGTAAACCACTTAATCCAGAAATTGTGCAGCCCATCCGGCCCTGGAGATTTCCAGTTTGGCAACGGACGGACTGCACGAGCTATTATTATTATTATTATTATTATTAAAAGTTAAAGAAGAAGAAATCTTTAGACCTGATAAGGGTTGATGAAAATGAAATAATGCAAATTAACCCTTCTTTGGATTTGCTAGTAGTTTTATAAGACAGATAAAGGTTTTCGTCTGTTTCTCAGGAATTAGAGAACCAAGGATGTCATCTAGAGAAGAATTTTATGCCACTGGCAAATCAGACTAATAAATATGTCTGTATCTGACCCGTCTATGACTGCCTGCATGTCACCGTGGAAATGTATTATTTACATCGATAACGGGTTTGCAAACTCCGTGAAAAAAATCTTGCAATATATAAAAGTCTTAATATTTTGTTAATACGAGCCTAAATAACTTTAAAACCAACAAAATTTGATACTGGATAATCTATCAGTCTTTTACCAATAGTATACCTGATTTATTAGAAGGTAACGTATTCTGCAATTACCCGGTAACATACGGTTAATTATATTATCATTAACCAACCCGCACTGGGCCCGCGTGGTGGATTACGGCCCATTCCCTCTCCTAGAGAGGAGGCCTGAGTCCCAGCAGTGGGAACATTAAAAAGGCTGATTATGCTATACGGTCAATTTGGTTAAACGAAGATTTGTTTTCAGCTTATACAAAAATATGTAAATTTTTCGGTTAAACTATACTTGTATGTAGTTTTTACAAGTATATAGAAAATATTCTCACCTGAATATTCCTCCCAGACTGTCTGTCGTCATCACTGTCAGGCAAACAAAGGTCGTCGCTCAACATTTCACTATCAGGCTCTTCATCAGAACAGGACTCCTGGTCAGAAGCCATCGTTGGTGGATACACTGCACAGAAAAGTATATTAGTCAGAGATTCTCAAGACAATTTTAAAGAATCTATATACGACAGAAATGGTTGTAACCTAGGTTGGATGTCAGCCTTTCCGGCGGACTCATATTCTAACCTACTGATTAAAAGTTAATTCAAAGCTATTTTTTTTTTCATTATTAAAAGACACTTAAATTACAAAAAAGTTTTTGAAATGGTAATTTCGTATACGGTCGCGGCAGACCATGAAGGAGATGGTGGGACGAACTTGACAGATTTCGCCAGGACTTGCAAGAAGAAACGAGGGCCCACGATAGATGGAAAGAGTGGAGAGAGGCCTTTGCCCAAGAGTAAAACAGAACAGGTTAGACAGAAAACTTCACACTTACTCTTGTAGTGGAGACTGTTACTAATGTGTTTATCAAAACAAACACAAACAAAGAAGTTAACACAAATCAAAGTGAAAATATTAAAACAGTCAAGGAAGAGCTGCGTGCAGTAGTACATGACATAAATGACACTTTACCTAACGATAATGACGATGAAACAGGGTCACATTTCAGAGGCAAAGTAAATACAGCAGCTGCGTCTATATAAAGAGCTGTTATTGCTGGCTATCGCAGGAAACAGTTATCACAGGATGTTGCTATAATTAACCGAGCAACATTTACAATACAACTTGTGTTAATTTTAATAATGAACCTAATAATACGATTTGACAATGACAAATCAAGGTGGAATGTCGATATAGTGATTTTTAAGAGTGCTACTGGCGAGAATGATGCATTAACCAAGTATAAAATAAAAAAAGAGCTAATAACGGGAAAAGACTATATAAAGGGAGAAAGATAGAAGAGAGATGATGGCTTGCCTGATGATGATTCAAAACCAAATTCAAGTGATTTATTTTATTAAATTGGTTAGTCCGAAAGATGAGGCTAGTTGCCCTCATCAAAAACGTGGATCTTTATGAAAGAGAACATGGATAAACTCCACAGAGACAATAAAAAGTATTGGTTGCCAATTTTTATTAAACTCATAATATACATAATGTAACAATGAATAAGAAAGGTGTGTTGTACAAAAACGTTGCTGCATATAGGTCTTGAATACTAGAGGAATTTAATGATTGCGTAAATATTTTAATGATGGAAACTAAACTGCATTAAACCAGAAGAAAAGATACCGAAAAGATAACGTAGACTGGATTCTAAATTTTTTGGAGAATTCATTCCAGCAGTGCTATTTTCTAAGAAAACAGCCTTGAGCGCAGCGTTGGCCGCAGCGAACAATCCAAATAGGCACATTGGATTAACAATCCAATGTTTAGGTCCGTTGAATTGTTAATCCTATGCACGACTGTTGTCAAATAAAAGACCATTTAGTTCATGTATCATACTTTAAAGAAATATCCCAATATTACACCCGCGTGAATATAGAAAACTAGTTTCTGGCATCGGCTTCGCTCGTAAGTAGGTTTCTCCATAGGAACTTTGGACACCCATTTCATCCTCTTGGGGGGTGAATATTGGGAAATCCTCTCTTAGTGCTCGCCTACGTCACAAAACGAAGCTTTGTGCAAAATTTAACCCTCATAGTCCTAGTAGTTTCGGCTGTGCGTTGATATGTCAGTCAGTCAGTTTATCCTTTTATATATAGGCTGACTGGTAATTAGTGTACGATACTTAAACACGTGATTGTGCTCATGATAACAAACAACTTTTACTATGGGAACAAACCTGAAATCGCGAAAAAAAATCAGCTGTTCAGTACATTTATGTTTGCCTAATGTACTGAACAGCTGATATTTTTTTCGCGATTTCGGCTTTGCTCCCATAATAAAAATTGTTTATTATCATGAGCACAATCGCGTGTTTAAGTATCGTACACAAATTGCCAGTCACCCTATATATTGATTATCCCAAGGGAACATACTCCAGTACATATCCTATGTGCAATTCTAGTATATAGTCTAACCACACATTTCATACACACACACATGCTTACAAATTCTCACGTTTCTTGTATTAGTGTGTAGTGTGTTAATATCATTTTCCTGCATGGTAAACTGCTGCTATATTTTGATGAAATTACAAGCGTAGCTAATGCAATTACAAAGTACTTTACAAATCTATACGCTTGTTTTTAGGTGATTCTTTCGACCATTACTCGACTACAGAATGAAGAACTGTCGATTTAGTATGAATACCATTAGAAAGATACTACAGTTATAATTGAAAACATTAAACAGACTCAACATAGCCGCAGATAATCTTTTTCTCGATGGTTTTCTTTGCCCTCACAATTTTTGGACCCAATAAGTAGACACGTTTAGGTCAGTGGCGTTTTTAAGGTTTTTGGGCACTCTAAGGGCTATATTTTACCGGGACACCATGGCGGCGCAACCAGTCGTCGCTACCAACAAAATGTAAACAGCTCTCCTGGTGTCCTTTTGGTTGCGCAACCAATTTGGCGGCGCGACCAACTCGGACGCGTGCACTTATGGTTAATTTTGATACTGTCTCGGTATGGTGTAGCGACTCTGGTTACTGTGTGGTGTCTAGTTTGGTAGCTTACGGACACCATGGTGGCGCAATTGGTCGCGCCGCCATGGTGTCCCGGTGAAATATAGCCCTAATACGTGGGCCATCCTCTGGTCAGGAGCACCGCACTCCCACTGGATGTCGGAACGGTCTATAATCCCCCATTTTACCAGGTTTTGTTTGATATGGACTATTTTGGTGCGCAGTCTATTGATCGCTTTACATATAGGCCACTGCAGATTGCGTCCGAGTGGTAGATGTTTCTGGGGTTGGACAAAGTTGTCAATGTCGTCAAAGATAAGGTCTACAAGACTGATGAATTACGCCCTAAATAAAGAAGAAAACGACACGAGGAGGAATGTGAAGATAGTATCTACACTAGTGTGATTTTTGAAAGCAACTTCCTCTTGGCAGTTAAGGAAGTGGTAACGGACGAGCACTTTAGGGACCTGTGTTATTTTATGTTCGATTCCCAGCCTAACATACTAAATGTCTGTTGATTTTAATTGAACCTGCACTTGTTTTAAGATTGATTGTGTTTGAAACCATGCACCGACCATTCATTGCAACTGGCCCGGTATAACAAATTAAAATATGTTTCTTAAAAATTTAAAAAAAATGAAACAATGATGATGAAACTAACCGTTATCTCCTGGAATATTCGTCACGGTTGGCATAAAAACGAAATCACAGAAACAAAATAAATTAAATTCACAATGCAGTTTCTATTTATATCGGCACTAAAAACTTGTTGACAGCGCGACGGATCGAAAGCGACTGACAAAAATCTATAACAGTATTTAAATTTCGAAATGGGGTTGGCAGAATATGCTGCGATTGGTTGATTGTGGGGACGATATTGACCAATCAGTGTTTGGAAGGCGGGGCGAGGATTTTCTTTTGACATCAGCGTATATTTTACGTACTATATTGTTATCGAGAGTCATCCATCGCTCTGGTTTTTCCTGCTATTACTAAAGTTACAATTATACACTGTATACATTTACTCACGATTTTTTTCCATAGGATATACAAAAACTATAGAACCCATCATGACTTACATAGATGAGCTATTTTTTATATTCGATTTTTGGTGTCTGTTTGACACCAGGGATTTTTAACTGAATTTTTTTTCGAATGAAGTTCAGTAGCTGTTTAAATTATCCGCAAATTGATTCCTTGTGGATATTGTGATTGTAGCAGTGGTGGCCGAGTGAGCAGTGTACCTACATATTTTATTTAACCTCCGTGAATGTGACCGTGGCATCACCGTGGGCCCTAGCAGAATACCAGCGCTGCGTTATTTATCGTTTAAAATCGTTTTAAATATCGCAGCATATGCTGAGTTAGGCGCCTTTTTGGCCTTGCACAGATTTTATGTTATTCTTTTTATACTTTCATACTTTTTTTTTCTAATTCTACTGTATGTGTGAGGTATGAATAAAAGGTTTTTTCTTTCTTTCTTTCTTTCTTTTCTTTCAGTGGTGGCCGAGTGGTATCGGCCCCGACTTACGAGTTGTAGGTCGCGGGTTCAAACCCAGCCAGGCGCATTACTTTCTGTAATTTATTTCATCACCACTGCTCTCAAAACGGTGAAGGAAAACATCGTGAGGAAACCGGCATGTCCTAGAACCAAAAATTCGAAGACATGTGACATTCACCAATCCGCACTGGGCCCGCGTGGTGGATTATGGCCCATTCCCTTTCCTAGAGAGGCCTGAGTCCCAGCAGTGGGAACAGTAAAAGGCTGATTATGCTATGCTTATGCTATTGTGATGTAAAAAATTGGTGTAGTTTTGCTTTCTATCGTCGCCACTACTGCTCAATTTACTGATTGAATGAATGGGAACTACCGAGGTAGATTTCTAACAAACTATTTAAAACTCTATTAACTTTCAGTTGTAATAAAATGTGAAATGTGTGTTTTGCATAATCTCTAATAAACTTTTAAAATTCGAAGACATGTGACATCCACCAACCCGCACTGGGCCCGCGTGGTGGATTACGGCCCATTCCCTCTTCTGGAGAGGAGGCCTGAGTCCCAGCAGTGGGAACATTATAAGGCCGACTATGCTATGCTATGCTAATAAACTTCATAATTTTAGATGTAAGCATTTCATGCAAATTTGGTGCGCACACTTTCTTATTCTTAATTCTTTATTGTACACAAAAACATACTAACTACATTTTGAAACAGACAGTTCATGTACAAAGGCGAGCTTAACTCAACAACTGAGTTTTCTCCCAGCAAACCTATGAGTTTTAGCAAAGGAGGAAGCCGCACGTGCACGCACGAGAAAGCGGCCCTCACGCCCCAGCCGCTGGGATCCCGATCCCGATTTCCGGCCACCGTAGGCGCGGGCTTGCGGACGGCGAGCAATGGGTAGCTCCGGTAACCGTCCGGACCGAGCCCAAGTCGTCGACGGCGCGTAGTGTTCCACGCGCGCCTCAGGGAGATGTCAGCAAATCGTAGGGGCACAGCAGGGTCGAAGCCTACTGGGGCCATGGGTAGTGTGAAAACGAAACCCGGGGCCCTGGGAACGGAGGCAACGAAGGAACAGGAGTGGGTTTTTAGTCAGTAAAAGTCTGACACTATCTCTCGCTCCGCCCAAGAGCGGGATATGTCATTAGATGATTTTCCCACTTGTTGCCCTTTGCGTTCCAGGATCATGGATTCCCCTTTCAGTAGTCAACCCATGGCCCAGTAGGCTTTGGCTCTGCTGGACATCTCTTGGAGGCACGCGTGGAACACTATGCACCGTCGATCCGGGCTTGGTCATTATCAGACAGCCGGATGGTGCGCTACCCATTGCTCACCATCCGCACCTTCAGTGCACCTTCAGAAATAGCTCTGCAAAAAGCCTGAAACAAAGTACTACGGCAACATAAACCTTTAAAATTATTTAAACGTAAAATAATTTCCTATCTCTTCTCAGATAAATTGTATTAATCCAGCGTAAAATACTTCGAGATTTCCCGGAATTAAAAAGTTCACTTTGTTTTTCTTCTGTTTTAATTATTTCTCCGTTCTCCGTCTTATTTAATTTTCCGTTAAAAAATTTCAACACTCGCTCGACCGATTAACAAATTAGACAATCAGATTTTCTTTACGCAACTTTCTTTCCTAATTTGTCTTTCACCCTGATAGAACCTTGTCTTGCATCTTTAAAATAATTATTGGGTATTGATTTTCTTACTTTTTCTTTTCGAGTCGTTGATCAACTCAAATTATATTTTTCCTGATCGGTATTTATTTCTATTCTGAAGCACAATTTCTTTGTAGGTGGTAAATCATCCAATGACTTCTCTCGCTCTTGGGTGGAGCGTATGGCTCGGAGGGCGTATCAGACTTTTACTGACTAAAACGCACTCTATGTTCCTTCTTTAGTTTTCTTTTTAGAAGCAAACCTATGGCCCTAGTAGGATTCAACACTGCAGGGCTCCTACGGTTTTGCTATCATCTCCTTGAGGCGCCCGTGGAACACTACCTACGCACCGTCAACGACTCGGGCTCGGTCCGGACGGCGAGCTACCCATTGCTCGCCATCCGCAAGCCCACGCCTACGGTGGTTGGAAATCAGGGTGGGGATCCCGGTGGCTGGGGCGTGAAGGCTGTTCCCTGGCGCATGCGGCCACCTCTTTCGCTAGCATTACTGCTGCGCAGTACGAGGCCACCGCCTGCCATTTCTCCTCGCTCCATTTTGAGGCACTAAATAGAGAGAATGGTTGGGTAGTTTACAGTTTACTACATCGTTCTAAGCACATCTTGCCACAGACACCAATTTTGCTTGACTGCGATCCCACCTGATGGTAAGTAGTGATGCAATCGTTGATGGTGAGGCGCACTAGTTTATTAAGAGCCTATTCACTCTAGGTGGGAACTCTGTTAATCGTCAGTGTTTATTACGGCCGGCCAATAAAGGCAAGCCGGAGATGAAGAACAAGAATTCTCCCAGGAGATCGGGTCCGTGTGGTCGCTAATGCCCAACAGTTCGCCACAAAACTGCCCTGCGGATTGTATCTCTCTTAGTCTGGCCCCTCACCTTAGGCATGTTACGGCAAAGCATACGCTACCAACACAGACCTAGGGTTTATTGGAGCAAGCAAGCCCCAGAGATACGGCAATTCTTCCTGAAAAGGCTCGATATACTGTCCCAAACAATAAAAATCAAAAGACGTCATTTCAAAACTCCGAATCATTTTTTCTCAGTATGTTTACGTTTCAAAATCCGTACATTGCCCCCTATCAAAATCTGCAACATTGGTACTTACATAACACTCTCGCCAGAAAACTGACCCACAAACTGAAAACGTGACAGCTGCGTGTTAGAAAAGAAAAAAACCGGCTAAGTTCGAGTCGGACTCGCGCACGTAGGGTTTCGTACCGTCCGCGCGTCCGTAGCAAAAAAACGGCAAAAAAAAATCACGTAGGTATGTTGTATATGAGCCTCACTTAAATATTTATTTTATTCTGTTTTTAGTATTTTTTGTTATAACGGCAACAGAAATACATCATCTGTGAAAATTTCAACTGTCTAGCTATCACGGTTCATGAGATACAGCCTGGTGAGAGACGGACAGACAGATAGACGGACGGACAAGACTCCGCCTTATTAATAGGGTCACGTCTCACACTTTGGGTACGAAAGCCTAAAAAAACACAAAATCATTAGCTACACTATTTATAATCTGTATTATTCGATAATTTGAATGCGCGCTCGCGATAAACCATAAACAACACATTAGTGCCACAGAGTACAGTATAATATAAATTAGTACCGTATCAGTTGTTGACGTGGAACGACGCGCGATCGATTTTTAAAACGCATTTTACGATTACGAGAAAAGTTTTAAAAGAAAATTAGTCGTTTGTAAATGAAAAAGCGTTTAAATTCCGCGATTACAGTTGATATTTTTTAAAGTTTTTTTTAACAAAAAGACTGGTATGTGTTTGTTTTGTTTATATTGAAGTGTAAATAATTAATTGGATTGTTTTGTTGTGTAATTGTGAACTATTTGGCTCAGAGGAAAAGAAGTGAGTTAATTTTATTGTGTTCTAACAGCTGTTGTTTTAGCTATCTCTACCTAAAATTAAATTGAAGTGACTATTTTGTGTCTGTTTGTAATATCAAAATAACATTGTATTACTACATGCTTCAAAAAGTATATTCGAACGAATGTTTTATCATTTTATCTGTTTGTCTGTTCCGGGTAATCTCCGAAACGGCTGAACCGATTTTGACGGCACTTTCACTGATAGATAACTGACGTTAGAAGGAGTAGCTTAGACAACTATTATTTTAGAATAAAAAATAGGGTTCCACGCAAAAAAATATAAGCTTTTTATTAAAATTGTGATCCAATGGCATTGTGCTTTTTGACGAGTCTGAGGCGGACGAAATCGCGGGCATCAGCTAGTCTTGAAATAAAAATAAAGTTCTTTTGTTAGATTATTCTAGATTCTCCTGCTAATGCTAAAATATAGGTTTAATTTATATTTTTTGCACTTTACAAAGCTAATAGTTATCGCGGTATACTTGACATAATTGCATCTTTAAGTATTAACTTTCTCATTCAAAATATGATAAGACTATGAGCAAACATTAACAAGAAATATACATTACTAAAGCTAGAACTACATTAGACCGACGCACACGTGTAACACGCCTGATTTGTACATAGAACGACGTCGCGTGGCGTGGATCAAGTGTAGCTCTACAAGTTTAGTTTCCATATAAAATGTATGGAGACCGACGCGCCCAGATCGGCGTGTGTGACACACGTGTGCGCAGTGTAGTTCTAGCTTAATCCTTTCATCCGCTCTTCAAAGTCTGATATAATACCTATCAGAGTTTCCAAATTGGAATTTATAACATTTTAATACTTCTAACGATAAGGAGAAAAGGTCTAAAAGATTTTGAACTAGCAAGAAAGTAGTAAACTGTCCTAAGAAGATAAAATCCTATAAACCATTCCAGGACATTATCTACCCTTGTTCCAAACATTCAAAGCCGTTCTACCGTTCGAGCATGGAGAAGTAACAAACATACACACACACTTACTAACTTTTCGCCTTTATTATATTATAGTGTGATGAAAATACAGCACTACGAAAAAATACAGCATCACGAAAAAATACAGCATTACAAAAAATACAGCATTACGAAAAAATACAGCATTACGAAAAAATACAGCAATACTAAAAATTACAGCAATACGAAAAATTACAGCATTACGAAAAAATACAGCTTTACGAACAATACAGCATTACGAAAAATATAGTAATACGAAAAATTACAGCATTACGAAAAAATACAGCATTATGAAAAAAAACAGCAATACGAAAAAATTACTACACTATACGATTTTCTGTTTTCAAGCGGGTGCAGTCTCTGGCAGCAATCAGTAAGTGACAATATCGAATCTTAGCTAATAATGGCTTATCTTTTTGAGGTAGGAAATCAATAAATAAGTCCTCGCGAAAGGGATGGTTCGAATTTTGCAGCCACATAAGGGCTAGTGCTGCAAAATGTCACCTGGCAGCTTTGGACTCGGTGGAAAGGCATGCGAAGAGGCTAATTGGTGATCCAGATCTGGTTAAGTCCAATCTACAAAGTTCTTGAGCACAGGCGTAGGGTAGCAGCCTTTCGGTGTTTTACAGGATACATTTTGGAGAGTGTGCGCGGGAATTGCATGACTTGATTCCACCATCTCATTTTTACCATTGGACAATCCAACGAACGGCGAGTATCCACCCTTACGTTGTTGAAACCTCTACAGTCCGGACCAAGCGTTTCGCCTCGTCGTTTATACCGCGTACATCGAGGGACTGGAACAACTTGCCTGCTGCGGTCTTCCCTTCCAATTATAATTTAGGTGTCTTCAAGGTTTAGGTTAGGTTAGATCAACGATTGCATCACTACTTACCATCAGGTAGGATCGCAGTCAAGCACTAATTTATAACAATAAAAAAAGTATTGACTTAAACCTACCCGTGTTCCTTTAGTTGCCCTTTGCGTCCCAGGGCCACGGTAACTCTTTCGAAAACTAAGTGTCGCCGCACACGGACCACACACGACAACCACAAACACCGCCACGAGAAGCTAGACGCGGTCACAAAGGAAGCTGAAGCACGCGACAGCAAGTTGTGGCCGGTGGCTGCTACTTTTTTTAACCCATACGCGCAGTATCATAATGGACTCTGACAAAGAAGGTTTAAATGTGCTAGTGGCGTGTGACGGCGTTTTGCATCGGCGTTTAGTGGCCAGTGCGGGCCGCAAGAAACGAACAGCGGCATTTTGTAGCGTGTGGCGGCGATCTTGTGCTACGAATCCATATAAAAAGTATGAGTATGCTAATTAACTAAGTTTATGTGTTCTAAATCAAATGTTTTGTGTTAATGTTGTGATTGTCTCTAAGTGTTGCAGCACTTGAATAGAGTTTTATAATTGATCGTGTAAATTCCCAGTGCATGTTTGGGGGTATGCGGAACAGAGAGTAAAGTCCCGCAAACCTCCGTTGAAAAGGGAGGATCCTCCGACCAGACGGTGTTATGTCTGGTGGGCTACTGCCCGATAGATGTTTTTCGGGCTGTTCTATATGTTCCAATCGCGCGGAGAACTTTGATTGCGCGATGCAGGATTAGTTCTTATGTGACGCCATAGATGTCGCTACACATGTAATGTTGACGATCCTAATAATAAATAAATAAATGAGAGCTATAGGAAATAATTGCCGGTGGCGGCGTTTTATGGTTGTGGACGGTGGCTCGTGTGCGGCGACCCTGATAATGGCTAACATATAGCTATCTCTAACTATTTACATTGTGTATTGTAATTGTATTGATAATCAAAACAAACATTATTAAGGTTACGACCTAGAGCAGGGATGGCGAACCCTTATTGGAGAACGTGCCACTAAATACACGAAAAGAAATAAGGTGGTCATGACGTGCCGCCAAAGAATTTCAATTTTCACTTTGCCAAAATTCGTATAGCGTAATGTTTAAAAGTAGTAGTTACTATTAGTTAGGAGTAGCCTTTAGTGAAAAAAATAATTAAATAAAAGAGAACATACTTGTGATTACAGCATCAGCAGTATCAAATCATCACCATGTTGTACTTATATCTTACACTGGCGTGCCCAAATTATATTGCCGCGTGCCACCAATGGCACGCGTGCCATAGTTTCGCCATCCCTGACCTAGAGTATCAGACGCATCGTTGGCATTATGAAATCGGAATCTTCTATGTTTCGAACCCTAGACCTCTTTATCAATTTTGTTTATTTATTTTATTTTTATAGTTAACTATCAATTTGACTGGCCTGTTGGTCTAGATTGCCTTATAAACTGGGGTCGGAATTAGGTAGAGTTATTCATGTACTTGCATCAAAATGTTGATATTAATGCAGTTGCAGCCGGCTTCGTGCAGCCGCCGCATGTGCTGCCTGCATCCGCAACCGGCCGCCGAGGTTCAAATGGCACCTTCATGCCACCAATGAATTTAGTACGTTGTAGTGACCTACATATTATTAAAATGATGTAATCATATAAAAACTAAAATAAAATAATTTATTTATATACAAACAGACACTAACAACTAGTATTATATAGAATCAGGAATCAAAATAAAAAACAACTGTCCTAACATTCAACAAACAAACTGACCGAGACAAATTTTGTGTTAGTAGTTAATTTATTATCGGTTGTTCGGCGTAGCTATACGGCACATCTATAGTGCAGCGGCCGGCAGGTCCGCTACGTCACACGAGCCACGCGCGTGAGCGAGACAGCGCGATCATTGTGTTGCGCTCGCGCACGCGCATCGGCCCGCGCGTATTGATGACGGGCAGTACGTTTTGCCGAGCCTACCGCCTAACGTATATATCCTTTCTGTGATATTTTCGCCGCGCGTAATTTATATTGTATGTCTGCTTACTTTCGTCTTTCCATCTTACTACCACTCCTTCTATCTCTTCTTAGTGGAACTCTTGTGTGAACGTGAACTGTAACCTGTGACTGTGTGTAATAAACTTTCAACTTCTTCTTGTGTACTTTGGACTTTCATTCTTCTCTTCACACTATCTTCCTCTTCACACCTTCTCACACGCATTCTACAACGTCAATAAATACAAACTGACTTAATTAGACATCAAAATTGCACAAAAAGATTGACTAAGTTCTTACAATCACATTACTTTACCTCTTTACAATTATAATCTGTATAAACTTTACTCTGGATTTATTTTTATTTTGGAGTGGTAGATTGCTAGCGAGACTCCGACTTGTCATTTAATTACATTACCTATTAGGGCATGAAATGCACTGGTGAGCTAGATTCGATTGTATTGGTCTGTTATAATTTACCCCGGAGAAAATCAGTTTGACCCCTGAAGGGGTACCTAATTACCCCCAGGATAGGAACCATGGGCCTAAAGCCTTCCTCGATAAATGGGCTAGCCGACACTGAAACCATTTGTGTAAGATAGTAATTAAGCGTCAGCGTATCAACTGTAAAAAAAAGATTGCTTTGTTCAATATGCATTGCATTCTCTTAAAATCAAAACAATGGATATTTAAATACTAATTACTCTTACTCTGTTAAGACTATTAGGCATCCTCATTAGGCACAGTAATTAAACGTTCGTAATTAACGAAAAATAACATTTGGTATATTAAGCATGTTTAAAAAATAAACAAAAGTTTGAACTGTAAACATACTGATAATTTTGCTTCATTATTATTAAAATGCTGGTAAATCTAGTTTAAAGTCAAAATGTTGTAAAAAAACTCGTCACCGGAGATCGGAAAAGATAGAGCTATTTACCTTAAGTTCGTGGAAGTAACATAGAATTAATAATACCTCCTCTAAAATCCCAGAATCATAAACTTCATTATCATGATCTTGAATTGGGGATCTTAGCCAAAGTGAGACAGTTCTTCACGCCGGAACAGCTGCTCAAACTTTATCAAGCGCAAGTTCGATCGTGTATGGAATACTGCTCTCATCTTTGGGATGGGTCTGCCAAATACCAGCTTGATGCTCTGGAGTCGATTGAGAAGCGAGCCAAGAGGATCATCGGTGATGATGCTCTTGTCGAATCAAAACTCCAAAGCCTTGAGCATCGACGCCGAGTTGCTGGCCTGTCGGTTTTCTATCGATTGTGTGTGAGTGTGCGTTGGAATTGCACAATTTAATTCCACCAAGTCCGTTCCATCATCGGACCACTAGACGTACGGCGTTGCGCCATCGGTACATGGTGGACATCCCACCCATACGTACAAAGCGTTTTGGGAACACATTCATAATGCGTACAGCTAAGGAGTGGAATTCCCTGCCGGAGTCTGTGTTCCCTGATAGCTACAACCTAGGGGTCTTTAAGTCAAGAGTGAATAGGTTACTTCTAGGCAAGCGTGCTCCATCGTCGGCCACATCATCGCTTACCATCAGGTGAGATGGTGGTCAAACGCGAGCCTATCAATAATTAAAAAAAAAAATCTGCCTACTGTAACTCTTGTCCCGTTTTATTCTTCTATTCTGTCCTGTCACCCGTCACGCTATCACTAACTCCCTTATCCTTCATATCACTTCTTACACAATCCATCCATCTTTTCTTTAACCCTCTCCATTCATCCACATGTAGGTATACTCATAACTCTTTTAGTAACATGTGTTTCATCCCTCCTGACTTAAACATGACGATGAAGTTCTGGGATTTAAGAATTTGATCATGGGCCTTTTTTGAGGAGGAATATCATCAAATAACTCTAAATATAAGCTTTGATTATAGCGAAAGGAGTGTCAGACTTGTATCGACTTACACCCACCCGTATTTCTTCAGTTAAGTACCCTTTTCGTTCCAGGGTCACGGTAAAGGTAGAACTATATTGCGCACACGTGGGCCAAATATATCCTTGGATTACTGAGACCATCAAGCTCATGATGCTCTTACGAAATGACGCTCTGACCAAGTATCGCAAGACGAGGTCAGACTCTAAAAGGGCATACTATAAACAGCTGAAATCGTTGGTAGTTAGCTCCATATTTAGGGAAAAAGTCGCTTACTTTAAATATAACATCAATAACAAAATGAAAGACCCTAAAACTTTATGGAATAACTTAAAAAATACGATACTACCAAATAAACAAGCTGAAGACCTACCAACTCAGTTTAGAGATCCAGACCAAATAAACAATCACTTTTTAAATGTACCTGGCAACCACGTTTGCAATGCTGCGCAACAGAATTTCTATGAGTCCCATCATTTCGGTGACAATACATTCGCATTGAAACCAGTTAGTGCCAATCAAATCTTGAAATACTTTCACGAACTCAAGTCTAATGCTGAAGGTTGTGATATGGTTACCCTGAATATGCTTTTATCCACCCTTCCATACACACTTAAGACCATAACGGACATTATAAACTATTCTATCGGCTCTGCAACGTTCCCTGACATTTGGAAGATTGCAATCGTTAGGCCATTACCTAAAAAAACGAATCCAACAGATTTGAAGGATCTCAGGCCCATTAGTATTCTGCCATGTCTATCCAAGATAGCCGAGAGGGCTGTGTGCCAGCAGCTGACACAATATTTAGAAAAACAGAAAATATTGCCTGAACTACAGTCAGGTTTTCGAAAACAGCGTGGTACTGCTACGGCTCTTCTGGATGTTACGGATAACATTTTGGCAGCACAGGATAAGGGTATGTGTACATTGCTGGTACTGCTTGATTTCTCGCGGGCCTTTGACTGTATTAACATTGACTTGTTCCTCTCAAAACTGAACTATTACGGATTTGACCAAAATGCGATAAACTGGTTCCGAAGTTACCTTACCAACCGTAAGCAGCGTGTGGAAATCCGTTTGAGCAATGGCTCATCCCTTGATTCGTCACTCACCCCCGTTAAAAGGGGAGTTCCGCAGGGCTCTATACTGGGCCCCATAATATTTATTTTGTATTGCGCAGACATTGTAGACTCTCTGAAGCGATGTAGGTATCATATTTACGCTGATGATGTGCAAGTATATATCTCTTTTAAGCCTAGTGACTATAGCAGCGCGTTAAAGGATCTCAACGATGATCTTGACAGTATAGCATGTTGGGCTGAGAACAATGGTTTGGTACTTAATCCTACCAAAACTAAATACTTGCTCTTCGGAACCAAGTACCAAATCAATGCAGTGCCGGCAACACTCAATGTTACTCTGCTGGGTGAGTCGGTCAGTCGAGTCAGCGAAGCACGTAATCTGGGACTGAATATGGATGCGGAGTTGAGGTACGAAGCGCACGTGGCAACAGCAGTGCGCACTTGTTTTTATCGGTTGAAGGTTATTTATAAAATAAGGCCCTATCTATCAGAGGAGCTGCGAATACAGCTGGTTGAGTCGCTCGTACTCTCAAACCTAAATTATGCGGACACAGTTATTGGCCCTCGACTGTTGGCAAGAACTGATCGACTGGTTCAGAGGGTGCAAAACGCCTGCGCCCGTTTCTGCTTTAACATTCCACCTAGAACTCACGTGACACCATTTTTGAATAAGCACTCAATCCTGAAGATGAAGTCGCGTCGTAAGTTGCACTTGGCTTGCCTACTTTTTGGAGTCATAAAGTACAAGCAACCGACCTACTTGTACGCCAAACTGAATTGGATCACTAGTAGAAGGGAATGCACCAGCAGACAGTGCTCGCAGCAGCTTTCCACGCAACCGCACAAGACAGCGGCTTTTAGAGGCAGTTTTAGGTACGCGGCATCCAAGTGTTGGAACAATATTCCCCCGCCAATAAGGAATATCAAATGTCTCGATACCTTCAGGACTCGACTACGGCAGTTTCTGATTGCCTCGCAAAAGGAACTGGGCATGACAGTTTCGAACACGTCCATTATATAGCTGGTTAGCGTGTTCTGGACAAACGCTAAAATTATATGTTTTTTTTCTAACACACATACACACACTTACTGGAGATAGGAACCATACAACTACACATCACAATAAGCATAATTATATTGTTCACGTACATAATAATTTGAACCTTTTACTTAACCACCAACGTCGGACACCAAATCTGTTAAATTGTGGGTATACCGTACACTTACACAACTTTCTCTACACATAACACTAACACTACATAACACTAACATATCACTTCTTCCACAAATTCAGCTCGACGTCCGTATGCCACTACAGGGACCCAGCAGAATACCAGCGTCAGGCGTATTTGCCTGACAGATGCTGAGTTGGGCTCCCATTTGATGCAGCCTTGAAGCGCACACCGCACTATGCTATCTTATTGTTTGTCTCACAAAACTTTTACTAAGTACCTACCTATGTTTTTGTATTTAATTTTTTAACGTGTTTTTTTTTTGTATTTCAATGTAAGTACTTGTAACATTCATGTCTGTGATTGTTTACATTTTTTATTTTTATTTTTTTGTTAATTTAAGTGCTTAGTTTTATGTTTGTAATTTTGTTGTGCTTTTGTGAAGGTTTTCTGTGTTGCATCAAATAAATGTTTTATCTATCTATCTATCTATCTATCTAAATACGCCGACCTGCCCCCCTAGCCAAGTAACGATCGTTTCGTTTGCGTCAAACGCCTCGAGTAGGCCACGCCTCCAATTCCTTTGTTCTGACGTCATCTCATCGCTCAGTCACGTGGTCAGAACAAAGGAATCGGAGGCGTGGCCTACTCGAGGCATTCGACGCGAACGAAACGATCGTAACATGGCTAGGGGGGCTGGTCAGACCATATAAACGTTAACATTTGATGATATATTATGTCGATCCTCGTTTAGCCTTACCATTGATGTAGGATTTCTCATCATCATCATCATCATTTCAGCCGAAAGACGTCCACTGCTGGACATAGGCCTCCCCCAAGCGTCGCCACAGCGAACGGTCCTGTGCGTTTCGCATCCATCGGACCCCCGCAATCGTTACCAAGTCATCGGTCCACCTTGTAGGAGGCCTTCCAACGCTACGTCTTCCGGTACGTGGTCGCCATTCCAGAACCTTTCGGCCCCAACGGCCATCTGATCTGCGAGCAATGTGCCCTGCCCATTGCCACTTTAGTTTGGCGATTCTTCGTGCTATGTCGGTAACCTTGGTTCTCCTGCGGATATCCTCATTCCTGATTCGATCACGCAAGGAAACTCATAGCATAGCCCTCTCCATTGCCCTTTGGGTGACTTTAAGCCTTCTAATGAGGCCCATTGTAAGCGACCACGTTTCGGAGCCATTATGTCATCACTGGCAACACGCACTGGTCATAGACTTTCGTCTTGAGACACTGTGGTATATTGGACGAGAAGACACCGCGCAGCTTCCCGAACGCTGCCGAGCCGAGTAGGATTTCTATGATAATAAAAAGTCTAAAGAAAGTAGGCCAAACGAGAATTGAAATATCGTCGAACTTTAACGTTTAAAATGATCTGGCCAGTTTTTTGATCTGGTCAGTTCAGTCACGTGGTCAGAACAAAGGAATCGGAGGCGTGGCCTACTCGAGGCGTTCAGCGCAAACGATACGATCGTAACTTGGCTAGGGAAGCTGATCGCGTCGGTCCCCATACATTTTATATGGCAACTAGACTTGCAGAGCTACATTAGATCCACGCCACGCGACGCCACGCAACGCACCGTTACGTGCAATCACGCAGAAAAGTATTGAAATAGGCCTTGCATGAAGTTCAAGAAACTTCATGATTGTTCATTGGGATTATCTCTGTCTTGTAAGCTATCAGATATCGACACAGATATAGCTGTCATACGATCTTGTTATACAAGCCACACGCGATCCAGATTACTGCCAAGTGTGCAACACGCTTGAAGCGGTATCCAGTAAATTGACAGCACGGTTGGATAGTGGTTGAGCAATTGGCTGCTGCACTACGTGTCGTGGTCTCGATTGGCTGCTGCGCTGCGTGTCGTGGTCTCGATTGGCTGCTGCGCTACGTGTCATGGTCTCGATTGGCTGCAGCGCTACGTGTCCTGGTCTCGATTGGCTGCTGCGCTACGTGTCGTGGTCTCGATTGGCTGCTGCGCTACATGTCATGGTCTCGATTGGCTGCTGCGCTACGTGTCGTGGTCTCGATGGCTGCAGCGCTACATGTCGTGGTCTCGATTGGCTCCTGTGCTACATGTCATGGTCTCGATTGGCTGCTGCGCTACGTGTCGTGGTCTCGATTGGCTGCAGCGCTACATGTCGTGGTCTCGATTGGCTGCTGCGCTACGTATTCTGGTCTCGATTGGCTGCTGCGCTACGTGTCATGGTCTCGATTGGCTGCTGCGCTACATGTCGTGGTCTCGATTGGCTGCTGCGCTACGTGTCGTGGTCTCGATTGGCTGCAATGCTACGTGTCCTGGTCTCGATTGGCTGCAACGCTGCGTGTCGTGGTCTCGATTGGCTGCTGCACTACGTGTCATGGTCTCGACTGGCTGCAGTGCTATGTGTCGTGGTCTCGATTGGCTGCTGCGCTACGTGTCGTGGTCTCGATTGGCTGCAGCGCTACGTGTCCTGGTCTCGATTGGCTGCTGCGCTGCGTGTCGTGGTCTCGATTGGCTGCTGCGCTACGTGTCATGGTCTCGATTGGCTGCTGCGCTACGTGTCGTAGTCTCGATTGGCTGCTGCGCTACGTGTCGTAGTCTCGATTGGCTGCTGCGCTACGTGTCGTAGTCTCGATTGGCTGCAGCGCTACGTGTCGTGGTCTCGATTGGCTGCTGCGCTTCGTGTCGTGGTCTCGATTGGCTGCTGCGCTTCGTGTCGTGGTCTCGATTCCTGCACGGAACAAATATAGTATGGCCTGCAGATAGATATTCCGAGTCTGAGTGTCTTTTGTATGTTGGTTTATATATTTGTGAACGCTCTCACGATACAGGAGTTATTCTTAGAGTGGGGCAACGTCACCGTAGGCGCTGGCTTGCGAACGACGAGCAATAGGTAGCTCACCGTCCGAGCATCCGGTAACCGTCTGAACTGAGCACAAATCGTCGACGGCGCGTAGTGTTCCACGCGCGCCTGAAGGAGATATCACCAAAACCGTAGGGGCCCAGCAGGTTCGAAGCCTACTGGGGCCATGGGTGATGCGAAAGAGAACCCCGGGGCCCTGGAATGAAAGCAAAGAAGGAACAGGAGTGGGTTTTAGTCAGTAAAAAATCGGACACGCCCTCCCACCCCGCCAGAGGGCGGAAGATGTCATTAGATGATTAACCACCTAAAAAAAACAGGCTGGGGCAACGTTCTTAGTTTCCGAAAGGGAAACCCGGGGTCCTAGAACACAAGGCAAAGAAGGAACACAGGAGTGGGTTTTAGTCAGTAAAAGTCTGACACACCCTCCCGGGAGAAGTCACAGGATGATTGATAAAAAAAAACCCACGATACAGGATTTATTACTAGGGAGGGCAATGTTATTAAAAAAAAGAAAGGAAAAACTTGACCTTTGGGTCAATGGTGCATACCGCGTCATCAATGTGTTGGGTTAGATTTCCGACATGACAGTGAGTGGCTATCAGTACACATGCCAAGTCTACTGTGTGTATGAGCGGTCATGTAAGCATGATAAGTATTAGTCGTCTCCACACTTGACAGTAAATTTGGTTCGCGTGTGGCTGGCATTAGACGTTAATATCTACTCTCAACTACGCTTGAGATGCAAACGTCTATTGACTCATTGACAATTTTTATCGCTTCAGAATAATAACTTATTTGCACTACTATACACACAGCTAATATACAGGGAATCCCACGATTTTGCCACGTGGAGGAAATAAAGAAAAAAAAATGCTTATTCGGGCCACACACAATCGTACAATAGTCGACGGCACGTAGTTTCACGCGCGCCTAAAAAAGATGTAAGCAAAACCGTAGGGGGACTTCTGGGGACAATGGGGGGACTTCTGGAAGGGAAACCCATGGTAATAGAACAAAAAAGGCAACGGAAAGAACATAGGTGTGGTTTTAGTCACTAAAAGTCTGACACTCCCTCTCGCTACACGTGTAGTGTAAAAGTGAAACCCGGGGCCCTGGGACGAAGGTAAAGAAGGAACAGGAGTGGGTTTTTAGTCAGTAAAAGTCTGACACTATCTCCCACACCGCCCAAGAGCGGAATATGTCATTAGACGATTTTCCCACCTTAAAAAAAACATGCCCTCGCTCCGCCCTCAGAGGGGGAGAAGTCATTAGATGATTGCCCACCTTAAAAAAACACAATATGAGGGAAACTACCTTAAATATTAAAAATAGACAAATGTACTCAATGAAGACTTTTTAGACTTTTTTATGTACCTGCCAAGTTTTCTCTGCACTACCCTTGGTTGTCTGGTAGAGAATGCCTAAGGCATTAAGTCCATCTTTGTACTTTTTTGTTGCATGAAGTTTTAATAAATAATTAAGACTTTGTTTTTATTTCAAAAACAATACCAACTGCGGAATTATTTTAAACGGTCACAGCGGGCTTGGACGGAACACGGTTGAGTTTTACACAATAAAAGTATCTCTCCCTCTCACTCTACCCAAAGCGCGAAAAAATATTTGATGATTTCTTAACCTCATAAGATAAGCCAGGTATCTCATCGTCGTAGACAACGGCTACTAACTGCTACGGGCTACGTACGTAGCGATCGTAGCACGTAGCGAGTTTCATTTTCTTGCCAGTCTGTAAGCTAAAGTTGTCAAAAATAAAAGCACAGTATAGATATATGGAACAGTACGGAAACTACCTACAAATATTCGAAACGGCACGCTCACACAAACATACGCATCGACGAGACTCCTAAGCGTTTCTCGCGGTCCTGTCAGTAGCGAATGCCGCTTAGGAGTCTCGTCGATGCGTATGATTGTGTGAGTGAGCCGTTTCGAACATTTGTAGGTAGTTTCCGTACTGTTCCATTTAACTATACTGTGATAAAAGGTCCGTTTTGACATTTGATGATTTATAATTATTTATTATATTGACTGGCCTATTGGTCTAGTGGTTAGTGACCCTGACTGCTATGCCGGAGATCGTGGGTTCGATTTCCACCCAGGACAAATGTTTGTGTAATGAGCACAATCATTTGTTCTGTGTCTGGGTGTAATTTATCTATAATATTTGTATGTATTTAGAAATATTTAAGTGTGTTTATCAGTTGTCTAATACTCATAATACAAGCTCTGCTTAGCTTGGGACTAGAGAGCGTTGTGTGGTAGTTGTGTGAATACTATTATATTATATTATTTACGTTATGTAACCATTATGTAATTAAATTAAATCACTGTATGTAATTAATTATTATTTTATTGTTTCTTTCTGTTTCGTTCCAAGGGGTCTTTCTCAAATGTCAAAACAGGCCTTTTATTTTTTAACGAGTTTAGCTCTTGTCTGAGTTGTCGCCATGAAGGTCGGAAATAGCATGATGCCTGGGAAAAATAATAAGAAGTACGTTAATAAGATTTCAAAAAATAATAGACTCGCATTTTTATTACTTTATCAAATCAATTAAAAATTACAAAGATAAAACGCATCGAAGTTCAAGAACGGGGGCTTGTTATGTAACAAGTTCAATCTAGAAGTGACGTCACTACTAATAATAATAATTTATATTTTATTTGATTTTTTAAATTTTTTTATTGAAATATTTAAAAATATAATTTATACATATATGTCTATTAAAATGGATACAGAGAGGGTCGCAGGAATCTGAAGGATACGAGACGCACAAGACCGATCACTGTGACGACACTTGAGGGAGGCCTATGTCCAGTGGTGGACGTTTTTCAAATGAAATGGTGTTGATGACACAAACTAGTATTTATTCTTATATCTATACTAGCTGCGGCCAGCGGCTTTGCCTGCGTAATAGTAGAAAAATATCCCAAGGGAACATAATCCCGATCCCGGAAAAAAACGTATCCTATGTAAGAAAGAAAGAAAGAAGCCTTTCGAACGTAAAGAAGTAACAAATATACACACACAAACTTTCGCCTATATACTTTACTAGTTTTTTCCCGCGGCTTCGCCCGCGTTCATTAAGTATAGCCTATGTCACTCAGGACTAAATCAGCTTTCTATTGGTGAAAAAATTTTAGCAATCGGACCAGTAGGTACTTCCAGAGATTTCCTCCTACAAACAAAAAAACACCTTTACTTTTTTTATAATTTTAGTGTAGATAATATAAGTTTGTTTATGTTGTTCACTAGTATGAATTCAGCGAATACTCTAGAATTTTATTTATTCTTTTATTTTCTTTTTAGTATATTTTATGTTCCTGTCTACTTCAAATTCGTTGAACCTCGTTTTGATACGTTATCAATAGCAGTAGGTCACGCTCGACAAGATACTCGTACGTAATACTACTGCTTCAATAGTAGATACATTATCCAGTGTTTATTTAATATGAAACAACAACAAGAAATCATTTTTTGGAAACAGTATCAAAATCGGTTATTAAATGAAGAATTTCAAAATTTCAAATACACATAATGATGAGTGGGGTTAAAGTGGAGCCTTTATCTCTGGAACGTGTGAAGTGGCGTGGAATCTCGTATAAATTGACAAATGAATGTCTAACTTATGCGGTAATCCGCTAAAATTTTGACAATTCCTTTGATCAGTGACCTACCATCAGAACGTCATTGTGCAGTCATTGCTTTTAATAAGCTCGTTATTGTAATTCTATCACAACTCCATTACAAGACCATTGACCGATCAATGATCGATCATTATGAATTAGCAGATTACGAACTTTTAGCAAATTGACAATGGGATCGTGTTGGAATGACGAATTTATAATATAAAAGTAGCAGACTTTGGCCCCAGGTTGCCAACTGCTAGATAGGGGGTATCCTTATCTCTGAAATGAATAGTTAATATCGTGCGTGTATGCCACGATCATTTACTATGCAGCAAGCGTGGTCAGTGCGTATGATGTTGATCGAGGAATAAGGATGTTATTGATATGGAATTTCGGATTTGAATACGAATAATATATATAATATTAATAATACACAATAACTATCACACAACGCCGTCTAGTCCCAAGCTAAGCAGAGCTTGTGTTATGAGTACTAGACTACTGACAAACATACTTAAATATTTCTAAATACATACATATTATAGATAAATTACACCCAGACACAGAACAAATGATTGTGCTCATCACCCAAACATTTGTCCTGGGTGGGAATCGAACCCACGACCTCCGGCCTAGCAGTCAGGCCTACTAACCACTAGACCAACAGGCCAGTCGAATACTGGATAGGAACGGGTTGCGGGGTAGGTTTCAGATACCGTTACGGATGTGAAATTGTTTCGGATTATAGAATAGAATACAATTTATTGTACACCAAAAAAGTAACACAACTTATAAATAAACTTAATCTATGGGTACCTGCAATGGCGGTATTATCGCTGACAGCGATATCTACCAGACAACCTTAGGATGGACCGTAAGAACTTAAAACAATTTTAGGGGGGGTCGTCAGCGGTGTATTGTTACTAAATTAATAAAAAGTTAGTTAATCTGATAGTTTCGAATAGATTTGGTTATGGATAGTAGAATTTTAAAATTATAGAAATAAAATACAAATAGCAAAGTTAGAATTTTATTTCTAATCTAGATTATCATTTTTTTTTTACCAATAAAAACAAACAAAAGCCTGTCGTTACCAGTCATTTCATCAACATAATTTCAGCTGAAAGACGTCCCCTATTGAACATAGGCCTCCCCAAATTGTCGAACGGTCCTGTGCGTCTCGCATCCATCGGATTCCCGCGACCCTCACCAGGTCATCGGTCCATATTGTGGAAGGCCACCCTGCGTCTTCCGTTGCACGGTTGCCACTACAGAACCTTTCGACCCCATCGACAATCTATTCAGCGACCAATGTGCCCTGCCCACTGCCACTTTCAATGATAAATGATATTTATTTTGCAAATAGGTTTAAAAAAACACTTTTACACGTCATTTTTTTTTTCATCATTTTAAACTAGATGAGGCTGGTTTTTCCTAGCTGACTACCCTGAGAAGAAACACCGAAACAAACTCAGGGGTCAAAGTCTCTTTTAAAGTCCATACAGTAAATATGTAATGGTCAAATCACATGAGAACCATGCAGATTGGTCTGAGATGGTCTTTTGAAGAAAGAATCATACAGATTTGAGTGGACCTGTCCAGTCAGTGCAAGCATTTGTCAGTATTCGCAAAGCTCAACTCAGGACTACTAAGGAGCTCAATCGTTCCTAAAATCCAAAATTTCATATTCCTAGACCTAGTAGTTTCAGCTGTGCATTGATATGTCAGTTAGTCAGTTTCTACTTTTACATATACGAGTATATAAATATATTGATATCCGAAAGTTTCGTTTACGTTTACGAAGCTTCATAACATCCCTAATGTTGATGATAAACCCATCATGTAGGCACCGACTGACTACATAAATACTGTGATTACTTACTATCTCTCATTTACCCTGATTACTATATATCAATAGAGTAATCGGTCAACGGTTTTAATTATATAGAGAGGAATTGACATGAGAAATTAATCTGCAGACCGTGGCCTTTGTTGAATTGTTTAAAGAGTTACCATGGTTCTAGAACGGAAAGAGAAACTGAAGGAACACACGTTGATTTTAGTCAATAGAGGTCTGACACCAGGAATTATGAAAAAAAAAAAACAAATTATGAATAGAAATTTAAATAAGCCACTGGCTTAGAAATAACCAGTCAAAACTGACGGCGCCCGTTCTCGAACATGACACGTGTATCAGCACCACTCAGCTCATCTATTTTGAAGGGAACTGAATACACAAGACATTTGAGTGAGCATGACCAACACTCAATGAGGATCAGTCATGATTTTTGTGGAGTATGCAGTCTTATAGCGTCAAAAAAACAGTAAATACTGTGAAGAAATTATTGAAATCGAACCAAAAATGACGAAGATACAGCAATTTTAGTGTATTAGTTCCAGAAACGCGCCCGAGAATGAAGCGACTCACTGCGACTGTCTTCATCTGTCATGATTGGTCTCCACAGTTGCATCCCCTTAAAGGAAACTTACTGAATTCATACTTGGGTACTACAAACGATAAGTTTATAGTATATTTGATAGCCATTTGTCACCTCACTCTTGCAATTATCATTATAACAAAGTGTCTTTTATTTCCAGCTGATTATAAGAACCAAAGGTCTTTTGTGTTAATCGCAGTAATGTCAGAAGTCAGACCCCTCTATCAGGCAGATACTGGTCAGATAACAAGGAAGTAGACAATTATCAGTTTTTGTTTTTTAGTAACAAAATCTACGTCGTTAACATCTACGGTCTGAACTTAGAGTTTCGCCTCGTCGTTTATACCGCGGACATCGAAGGACTGGAACAATTTGCCTGCTGCTTTCTTCCCGTCTGATTATAATTTAGGTGTCTTCAAGGCTAGACTGAATAGGCTCCTAATAAACTAGTGCGCCTCATCAACGATTGCATTACTATTTACCATCAGGTGGAATCGCAATCAAGCACTAGTTTATATAATTAAAAAAAAAACATCGCTTTAACCCGCCTTAATCGATTTGGGCGTGTAGTTTTCTGCAAATATGGAACTCTCTTTCTTTCTGTGAATACTTATTTTGTTTGACTATCACTTGAGTAGGAACTAGAAACTAATGTATCATAGGCCCTGAAACAAAAGGTAAATTGATTTTAATGCACTCGTCATTTTTTATCATTGACGGTAAGCAATAATGTGGCTGACGTTGGAGCACGCTTGCCTAAAAGTAACTTAAACACTCTTGACTTAAGACCCCTAGGTTGTAGCTATCAGGAAATACAGACTCCGGCAGCAAATTCCACTTCTTAGCTGTACGCACAGTGAATGTGTTCCCAAAACGTTTTGCACGTACGGGTTGTTAAACTAACTAACTTAAAGACCCCTAGGTTGTAGCTATCAGGAAACACAGACTCTGGCAGCGAATTCCACTTCTTAGCTGTACGCACAGTGAATGTGTTCCCAAAACGTTTTGCACGTACGGGTTGGTAAACTAACTAACTAACTTAAAGACCCCTAGGTTGTAGCTATCAGGAAACACAGACTCCGGCAGCGAATTCCACTTCTTAGCTGTACGCACAGTGAATGTGTTCCCAAAACGTTTTGCACGTACGGGTGGAATGTTAAACTAACTAACTAACTTAAAGACCCCTAGGTTGTAGCTATCTGGAAACACAGACTCTGGCAGCGAATTCCACTTCTTAGCTGTACGCACAGTGAATGTGTTCCCAAAACGTTTTGCACGTACGGGTGGAATGTTAAACTAACTAACTAACTTAAAGACCCCTAGGTTGTAGCTATCTGGAAACACAGACTCCGGCAGCGAATTCGACTTCTTAGCTGTACGCACAGTGAATGTGTTCCCAAAACGTTTTGCACGTACGGGTGGAATGTTAAACTAACTAACTAACTTAAAGACCCCTAGGTTGTAGCTATCTGGAAACACAGACTCTGGCAGCGAATTCCACTTCTTAGCTGTACGCACAGTGAATGTGTTCCCAAAACGTTTTGCACGTACGGGTGGAATGTTAAACTAACTAACTTAAAGACCCCTAGGTTGTAGCTATCTGGAAACACAGACTCCGGCAGCGAATTCCACTTCTTAGCTGTACGCACAGTGAATGTGTTCCCAAAACGTTTTGCACGTACGGGTGGGATTTCTACCAAACACTTTATCTGTACAGTCTCATGCAAAGCCTCGTGTTAAGATTAGGACTGTTTACTCCTATCTATAAAATATGTTTCATGATTAGGTATCAACTAGACAGCATAGTGAAAGCTCGAGTCATAAAGATATGACCTATTTTCACTTGGTTATCAGTACTACGGGTCATCATATATTTGATAATGTTTATTGTGATTAGCTTCTGACAGCGTCTTCGCCCGTGTTAACTTTAACCTAAGACTAAGGGTAAGAAACCTACATAGGTTACTTCATACACTTTGGAACACCATTTCGTCCCCTTAGGGCCAACGCTGCGTTAAGCGGGCATCCGCGCGGGCACCCGTGGCGTGACGTAGAGCGTGTGTCGTGTGCGGCCGTCCCCGTAGCGGAAACCGGATTACTATCTGCGCAGTGTCGCTAGTTCAACTTTAACAGTGTACATGTAGTCGTGTTTATGGAGAACTTTAATGTATTATTACGTAGGAAAAATGGTGCAGGTTGCGGCTGCCCGCGACGGGTGCCCGCGCGGCGATCTGCTACGGAGCACTTTTGTATGGGACCGCGCGGGTGCCCGCTTAACGCAGCGTCAGCCCTTAGGGGATGAATTTTGGGAAATCCTTTCTTATTATAGAATTACTTATATATAACACCATAAAATTGTAAATACCGTCAGACTATAATCAGATAGATTATTGTGAGATTGTAAATTGTCGAAAGATTGTGAACCGTAACATACTGCTGCCGGGCCTTGGTACAGGTCATGGTCCGGAGCGAGGAGGAGTGGCAGGCGGACGCCTCCTTCTGCGAAGCAGTAATGCTAGCAAAGGAGGCGGCCGATCGCGTGAGGCAACGGTCCTCACGCCCCAACCGCCGCAGAGATTCCGATCCCGATTTCCGGCCACAGCAGGCGCGGGCTTGCGGACGGCGAGCAATGGGTAGCTCGCCGTCCGACCGTCCGGTAACGGTCCGGACCGAGCCCAAGTCGTCGACGGCGAGTACTGTTCCACGCGCTCCTCAAGGAGATGTCAGCAACTGTAGGGGCCCAGCAGGGTTGAAGCCTACTGTTGCCAAGAGTCTGAATCTGAAAGGAAGACTCGGCCCTGGTACGAAAGGCAACGTAGGAACTAGAGTGGATTTTTAGTCAGTAAAAGTCTGACACTATCTCGCGCTCCGCCGAGCCAAGAGCGTGATTTGTCATTAGATGATTTTCCCACCGAAAAAAAAAACGTAACATACTTACATTTTTACAGCTTACATTTTAACGCATTATTTTTCGATAGAATATAATCTATCGAAGTGAAACTGTCAAACCATGTTGGACTTGTCTTTCTAATTAGCAGATTTGAAGCTTTATAACTTCGTATTTTATGTAGATATTTTAAAATTCCTTCATATTTATTTTGAGCCCTAACAGAATACCAACGCTGCGTTATTTATCGTTTTTAAATATCGCAGCATATCAGCTGAGTTAGGCGCCTTTTTGGCCTTGCACAGATTTTGATGTTATTTTTCCATACCTGTTTTATTTCTACTGTGTATGTGAGGTACTGTGTATACGAGTAAACGTTTTTTTTTTCTTTATTTTACAAATTAAAGAATGGCATACAATTATTATTTTATATACATAATTATTTGTTCCGAATAATTACAATCGCTCTAGAAAGCATAAATTATTTAATGTCCCATTATGTCGCACTGTAGCTCGATCCACCTCCCTTATACCGCGTATGCTAACGATGCTCAACGCGCTCGTGGAGACTAACCCTGGATTGGATTTGTTTGCTGATAAATGGAAGACAATATTATTAGAAAGTTTGCGATTCTGTGAGAAGACAGAGTGAAAGGATTAACGTATTTTATTGTCTCTTCACTATCCTAGGATGACTGGTACAAAATGCATATTAAGGCCGTCTTTGTACTTTGTGTTGCATGAAGATTAAATAAATAAATAAACCACTCAGTCCAATGATGTCGGCAATTGACCGGAAAGATAGAAGAAGAAAGTTTTTAGTGATTGAAAGATAAACTAATGAGTAGGTACTTTCTGGGTTATCCTGTTATCACGAGAGTCGTACGATGCGTAATGTTAACACAGTGCGTGTTTGTACTCATGTAACTGACTTAATGCTGCTTAAAACTAACTACTATTAACATGTACAACATTATAGATTACACTAATATTGTGAAAGTGAAAGTTTGTAGGTATGAATGTGTTTTGTTACTCCTTCATGAGCTGAACGGATTTGAGTGAAATTTGGCTCACGGGTAGACCATAATTATCCTGGATTAGCACAAGGGATATTTTTTATTGCCCCCCCTTCCCCCAGTTTATTGATTTATTTGTAAGAAATTAATAAACGGGGATTGACGGCGACTCGTTGGGGTCGCTTAGCACCCAGCTTGATACGATAAATAATAAATTGTGGCGGAGCGAGATACTGCACTTTTCCGCACTAGTACGGAAAACAGTAAATGGCGTGCTTTGAAACTGTAGGAATAGAAGTAGGTTTTCGAATAAGTGTATTAAAAAAAAAAAAAACAATAAAAGCACAGTTCGTCATGTTAGCGGACAGGGAATCCCATCGAGCAAACTCGGGTTGTCGTTGAAACAAAAGACAACTTTGTGGGATTATTTCTATTATTGTAATATGCACCATCCAATTTATCGAACTTTTTCAGAAAGAACAGCGTAAGCGACAGTTTGCCGTTTTGCAGAACGGATTTTTTTCTTTCCTAATGATAATCTATACATATAATAAAACAGTAAAATGGTGGAGCGTTGGTATTAGTTGGCGAAAAAACTACTGAACCAATCCTGTTCAAATTTTGCATACATAATCCTTATAGGCCGGGTCAACTGTTAGGCTACATATTATCACGCTATTTGCTATGGGGGTGAGCAATAATCCAAAATGTCGACATTGAACGACATTTGCCACGTTCGATCCCCAGCCACAGTTAAAAATTTTGTCATTATTTTATCTTCTTTTTTGTAATAAAATAACTTTTACCATTTTTTCAAAATAAAATTGACATTTCTATTCGATATCTTCTAAATATTTTGTAAAAACTAATCAAAACACATAATAAAATCAAAGCGGCGAGTAAAATCACGTACTAAAATGTAAATATGGCACAACGCCATCTAAAGACTGAAAGTAGAAATAATGATGACAATGATAGTCGAACGTCATATTTGATAGATGGCATTGTGTATTTTACGTAATTTTCTGAGTGGCGGAAGAATGACCATCGCCCAAGTTTGCAGACAGTTTTATTGTTTAAAATTGGGCGAAACCCGTTATGATTAAACTGGAGTTAGACGGAGACATTTTTAATCCTACTGCTTTTTTTCCCCGTGGTTGTAACAAACTAATTGACCGTGATTATTCAAGGGATACCAACCAAAGGCGATAACAGTAAATACTTATATGTATTTAATTATTGACTTTAAAATAACATGGCCAAATTTTCGAAAGGGGTAGCATGGCACCTTGCGTTGGAAGGCCCCCAGGTAAACCTGGTGAGGGTCGCGGGAATCCGATGGATGCGAGACGCACAGGACCGGTAATTATGGTGACACTTGGGGAGGCCTATGTCCAACAGTGGACGTGTTTCGGCTGAAATGATAATGATAATGATGGCACCTTTATTTTTCTTTTTTTAAGGGTGGAGAAGTCATCCAATGACTTCTCCCACTCTGGTTGGAGCGGGAAGGCGTGTCAAACTTTTACTGACTAAAACCACACCTGTGTCCTTCAGTTGCCCTTTGCGACATCTCTTTGAGGAGCGCGTGGATCACTACGCGCTGTTGACGACTGGGCTCGGTCCGGTCAATTACCGGACGGCCGGACGGCTGTGGACGACCGATTGCTAGATGTCCGCGAGCCCGCGTTTACCGTGGCTGGTCGTCGGGGTCAGAATCTCGGCTCGCCGTGAGGACGTTCGTTCCCTCACGCGTCCTCCTCCTTCACTAGCATTACGGCTTTGCAGAAGGAGGCGACCGCCTGCCATTCCTCCTCGCTCTGGACCATAGCCCAAAGTCACAAGGCCCGGTGCGAGAGGTGACTGACGCCGATTGCCTCCACGAGGACAACACACACCTCTGTGTGCACCACTGTGTCCTCCAGGATGATGGCACCTTGCGGCCTAATAATGGTGTGTTTTATTATTAGCAGTCACTGCTTCATATAAAACTGGGTCGAAAGGTTTGCGTTCCTGATCACAGTTCGACAACGTATGATGTATCTCAGATTCCTTGCAGCCTTACGTCGAGATCCGTACGTTACCTCCTTGCAGTGAGTGGTGACCAACACTGGAACCACCCTCTGAGGGAGGCCAGTCTCAGGGATAACACTAATCGGCTGCTACATTTGTTTACTGGAATTTAATTGTTTTATGCATACACAAGCTCAGGACTGTTGAGGGTGTTTCACGCGGTTTCTGTTCCGGATTCGGTTGGAAGTACTCTGATATTACCATTTTACAAATCGCCCGGAGGACCCGTTGTAGCATGCGGTGGAGGTCTATCCTGCTTGGGTGAACCGCCGTGTCTTCATAGAGGCAATCGGCGTCAGTGACCTCTCGGTTTGGCCATCAATATGCGAGTTCGATTGGACAGGGATACACGCGTCCAAGATTTCACCGAAATTCATCCAAAAGTTGGAGACTATTCATAGGGTAGTTCCCACTATGGAATAACATTTGTCTGATATACGAGGACGTCAGTCAAATACACATAAAAAAATCCTAGATAAATGAACAAGTAATTTTTACGCCCCAAATGATCAAGCTGCAACAATCAATTCAAGCATGCTCTCGCAAATTCTTCACAAGTACTGTTGTGGAGGAAGATAGTTGATGATGATGGTAATTTTTGGATTCACTGGCTTTTTGGCTTTGCACCATCAGTGCAAACGTTATCCAGCTGAAGGTCGGTGTCCCGATTATGTTCCTTCGTTTACCTCTACCAAAGCTGTCTGACGGCTTAAACTCTTCAGTGAAACATTATTGAGGCGAAAATTTTACAGGAGGTAACTCTTTCGAACAATCTCGCAGCCTTAGCAGACATTGGCCCTAGAGGGCCCTATCCATTTGCTGACATCATTATGAGTCGCGCGTAGATTACTACGCGCCGTCGATTCAGGATTGCTTTGACCAGATGACCGGACGGCTCCACCGCAATCGCCCTGCGGCTTTCAACACCTGGAGCATCACTTCCCTCATCATCCCTCATAGTTTCAGCCACCTTCTTCGATCGTAGTGCTTCACTGAAGGAGGCTACTGGTTGGCATTTTTTCCACTAATCGCCTCCATGAGGACACGGCGGCGCTGGCGCTCCTACCAAGCGGGACTGACTTCCACCGTAAGTTCCATCGTATTCTCCGGGCGATCCGCACAATGGTGAGACTCGAGTGTTTCTTTTTTCTGAATTCGATACAGATACCTCCCGAAACACCCACATCCGGTGAGTCCTGCACAAAGAGAGGATGCCGTGACGCCTCTGTAGCCACTCCTCAAAGACAGGCATTACCGCTGCGATTGTGACGTGCTCACTGTGACAATGTTGTTTTACCGGAACATAAACCAGAAACATACATAAACTAGTGCCTTTTCCCTTGGAGTAGGCAGAAATGCCAACTGCTACGACCCTTACATACTCTTTCTATTCATTGACGTTCATACATCTGGATCTGGACGAGTACTTATCATGTATCCTGAAGGTAATTTGCGTTTTTACCTTTAACAGTTTTATGTGAAAGTACAATAAATAATTACGATGCTTTCAGAATGAATTGCAAGCACAGAATGATTGTACAGTTTTACCAACTTAACGTAGACGAAGTCGCGGGCAACAGCTAGTATGATAATAAGAACTTAAAAAGTTTAAGATTTTGATTTTTGAGAAAAGTTTAGGATTTACAAAAAATAAAGAAGAACCAAATACGTGAATAAGTTAATTAAGTAAAAATGTTGTTTTAGTATAAGGAAAGTAATTGTTTATCCTAGGTCCGAATAAAAGGCTTTATTATTATTATTATTATAAAAAGTTTAAGAAAGATATTACAACATACTTTTTAATTAGGAAAGAAAAAAACACCATTTCCTGCAAAAGACGCACCTTTTACACGTAAATTTTTTCGTTAATCTAAACTAGATGAGGCCGCTAGCTGGATACTCTGAGAAAAAACACTGAAACAAACTCAGGGGTCAAAGTCTCTTTTAAGTCCATACAGCAAACATGTAATGGTCAAATCATATGAAAACCATGTAGATTAGTGTCTTCGATGATCTTTTTAATAATAATAATAATAATAATAATAAGTTGCGCGGTTGGATTAAGGGTCTGATACAAAAGACAGTATTCCTCGATACGGCTCGCATTGTGAGGAGGTTCCTGTCTCTGGAGCCCTAACCACCGTTAGCTTGGACCCTGTTCCCGACACCGGCGGACAACTATTTTTTATATTTTTAAATGTTTTTTTTTATATATTTATATAAAAAAAAAACATAAACATATTAAACATAAATATATTTATATAAAAAAAAATGTAAACGGTGATATAAACAATAAATAAATGGTATAATAATAAATCTTTATTGCAGACAATTTCATCCATATTTTACAAATTATACGCATATTAAAAAACTAAACAATTTGGGCACAATTTTTGGTCGCTTACGATATTCTTCCTATAAAATCGATATCTATTTATCTCAGTAGCCTTACTACAAGTGGTTAGAAGATTTTTGTCCTAAATACAAAATGAGGCCAAAATCCTCAAACCACTCTTGATTTCAAGCCGCCAATTATTTTGTTACTAGCTAGCACTTTGCCAGTGACTCCTTTCGTGAGCAAGTTTTCATAAAAAATTTACACCCCTTGCGACCGCGTACCGGAAAACGCAGCGTTGGAAGGCCTCCCACAAGGTGGACCGATGACCTGGTGAGGATCACGGGAATCCGATGGACGCGAGACGCACAGGACCGGTTGTTATAGCGACAATTGGGGGAGGCCTATGTCCAACAATGGACGTCTTAAGCTGAAATGATGATTACAGTATTTTGAAGATAGTTTTGCAAAATGATTAATGGCAGTCTTTATTATTAATTTTTATTAAAATTTGTGCTTAGTTTCAAAATAAACTTGTGAAACCAAAAACCTCCATACAATCTTTAAATCACTTAAATTGTTCTTTTGGGGGGAATTTCAAAAAAGAATAATGACAATATTTATTATTTACTTAGGTTACTATTTGTGCAAAATTTCAAGAAGGTACCTACATATATCGGTATAGATAGTGGCACGATTCTTGAGCGCTCGACGAAAGAGCGGGGATCGCTTTGCGCATCTTACAATATCGGCGAGCCAATCACTGTACAAGGATTTCATTCCCCGCCCCCGTATCTCTCTTCATAACACTAAAGAGACCCGATATTTCACTTCTGCGTGCTTCTGCGCAAGTAGAACTGTAGAAGTCAGCGCTCAAGATCCGTGCCGGTATCTATACACGGAATGAGACTTTGCATACAAACGAAATACCCCTTTTCACCCCCTTTTTTTTTCGGTGGGAAAATCATCTAATGACAAATCGCGCTCTTGGGTGAAGCGAGAGATAGTGTCAGACTTTTACTGACTAAAAACCCACTCCTGTTCCTTCTTTGCCTTCATCCCGGGGCCCCGGGCTTCGCTTTCACACTACCCGTGGCCTCAGTAGGCTTCGGCCCTACTGGGCCCCTACGATTTGCTGACATCTCCCTGAGGCGCGCGTGGAACAATACGCGCCGTCGACGACTTGGGCTCGGTCCGGACAGTTACCGGACGGTCGGACGGCGAGACACCCATTACTCGCCGTGCGCAAGCCCGCGCCTACGGTGGCCGGAAATCGGGATCGGAATCCCGGCGGCGGTTAGGGCGTGAGGACCGTTGCCTCACGCGATCGGCCGCCTCCTTTGCTAGCATTACTGCTTCGCTTTTCACCCCCTTAACGATTGAAGTTCCAAAAACTAATTTTTAGTACTCTCTACGACGACATACAAGGAAAACCTTGAACAAAATTTCATGTTCCTAGTCCCATTAGTTTACGGCTTTGCGTTAATATGTCAGTCAGTCAGTTTCTCCTTTTATATATATACATAGATTAAAGTAAGCCCCAATTATATCAATTGACATAATTGATTCTAAACAATAACTCGCGAAGTGGTTTGTTTAGTATAATCAATTAATTATAATTGATAATTACTCTTTGCAGGTTTGCAGAGTCGTCCGAGTGGAGTGATGTAACGCAAACATGGATCCGCAAGAATTAGTGCCTTTAGAAAGTGAGTTTTTAATCTATATAATTTACTATCGTATCATCATCATCATCATCTTCCTGCCCTTGTCCCGTGTTATTTGGGGTCGGCGCAACATGTTTTTTTCTTCCATTCTGCCCTGTCACTCGTCATACTATCACTAACTTCCTTTTCTTTCATATCACTCTTCACACAATCCATCCATCTTTTCTTTGGTCTCCCTCTCCCTCTCCATCCATCCACATGTAAACTCATAACTCTTTTAGTAACATGCGTTTCATCCCTCCTCTTCACATGACCATACCAAGACAAACGATTCCCTTTCAACTTTTCAGTCACTGGCGCCACTTTCAAACTTCCCCTAATATACTCATTTCTCACTTTATCCATTCTCGTCACACCACACATCCATCTTAACATTCTCATCTCCGCTACGTGCAATCTTTTTTCATCCGTCTTTTTCACAGCCCAACATTCTGATCCATACAGTATGACAGGCCTTATCACGGACTTGTAGATTTTACCCTTCAACTTGAGGGGCATCCGTGGGTCACAAGTTGTTCCCGTGACCTGTCGCCATTTCATCCATCCTGCGTTGATCCGATGTGTTACGTCCCGGTCTACCTCACCATCCCCTTGGACGAGTGACCCGAGATACCGAAAGTCGGAGCAGATCGGTATGGGTGTTCCAGCGAGAGATAAAGGCACTGGATTGGAGAGACCGCCGAAATCGCAGAACAAGTATTCCGTTTTGGTTCTACTCAATTTCAGGCCAACACTCTCCAGTCTGTGCCACCACACCTCCAATCTGTTCTGGACCTCTAGGCTACTCTCGGCAACCAACACAATGTCATCGGCAAACAGCATACACCAGGGAGCCTCTTCCTGAATGCCCGACGTCAGAGCATCCATTATCATCAGGAAGAGGTAAGGGCTGAGAGCCGACCCTTGATGTAAGCCGACAGCCACATTGAAGCTGCCAGTGGTGCCCACTGTAGACCGGACTTGGGTACTGCATCGACTGTACATCGCTCGGATCAACTGCACATACTTCCCAGGCACACCTTTCTCCTTAAGGGCCCACCACAGAACCTCACGAGGTACCCGGTCGTATGCCTTTTCGAGGTCAATGAATACTATATAATATAATTTACTATCGTATATTCCGTTATATTTTACATACTATAATAATAATAATATAATATTCCACAACTATCACACAACGCCGTCTAGTCTCAAGCTAAGCGGAGCTTGTGTTATGAGTACTAGAAAACTGATAAACATACATATATATTTCTAAATACATACATATTATAGATAAATTATACCCAGACACAGAACAAATGATCGTGCTCATCACACAAACATTTGTCCTGCGTGGGAATCGAACCCACGACCTCCGGCATAGCAGTCAGGGCCACTAACCACTAGACTTGACTAGACCAACAGGCCAGTCAAATTCTCAGTCAAAGTCTATTTACCTACACTATTTCATATTTCTTTGAAAAAAACGCATTTGTAAAAATTTTAAAAATAGTAGCCAACCGGTATTCAGGGTCCAAGAAACCGGTGGCGATTAGGGCTCCAGAAAAAAAAACCTAACAATACGACCCGTGTCTAGAAGTATCTAGCCGCCTAACGAGAGCCTCCTAAAATTTTGGCGGAGGCTGGCGGCTATTAAGCCATTGGCTGACACGACTATCAGTACAATGATCGCTAAGTTCACATCCCACATGTTACGTCATGTCATGTCGGAAGGCGAGCAATGGGTAGCCCGCCGTCCGACCGTCCGGTAACCGTCCGGACCGAGCCCAAGTCGTCGACGGCGCGTATTGTTCCACGCGCGCCTCATGGAGATGTCAGCAAATCGTAGGGGCCCAGCAGGGTCGAAAACGAAACCCGGGGCCCTGGGACGAAGGCAACGAAGGAACAGGAGTGGGTTTTTAGTCAGTAAAAGTCTGACACTATCTCCCACTCCGCCCAAGAGCAAGATTTGTCATTAGATGATTTTCCCACCTAAACGAAAAAAAAATCCTACCCCGCGGCCCCCCCGCCTGGCGACCCCGCAAATCTGTGTCAGTCAAATGTTTTGTTTTTTGAGTAAATGTGCCGGCTGGCTTCTATGCATACGTAATAATAGGGGTTAAAGTATGAAATTGCCGTTTTATTGTAATAGGTACTTCGAATTGACATAAAACCTTCATGGGTTGAGATTTTTGAGTGAAACTTTTTTCACATGGTACCTATGAAGTTCTTCTTTTAAAAAATGTGCAACATTCGATTATCGACTTTTTATTCAGCTTAGACAAGAAAGATGGATACTTCGAAAATTCGAGTGATTTTTGAATACGAGTTCCGACGCGGAACTAACGTGGCAGAAACAGCTCGCAATATCAATGTTGCGCGTGCTGACACTATCTCCTGCTCCACCCAAGAGCAGGATTTGTCATTAGAGATTTTCCCACCTAAAAAAAAAAATCCCGGATGTCGAAAACCTCGTGAACCAAGTCAATATACTTAATTTACTTACCTTTCTCGGCATCGATCGGTATCAACAATCATTGCACGCCTCACGATTCAGTCGACCATCACTATATCAGGCTTATTGGCTACAACAGTCAATGGTGATGGACAGATATCAGTACAATGAGATTATTTTATTTATTTTTAGTAGTTGTCTTTCATAAGCCAACCCGATGAAACGCGAGTATCCACCCTTACGTTGTTGAAACCTCTACGGTCCGTACTAAGCATTTCACCTAATCATTTATACAACGTACATCGAAGGACTGGAACAATTTGCCTCCTGCGGTTTTCCCGTCCGATTATAGATAGATAGATAGATATATTCTTTATTGTACACCAAAAATAAAAATTATATTAAGAACATAAAATTAATAGGGTATCACAATGGGCGGTCTTATCGCTGAAAGCGATTTTTTACAGACAACTTTTGGATGGATTTGACAGAGAAGGTGAAAAAAAGATTATAATTTAGGTGCCTTCAAGGCTAGAGTGAATAGGTTCCTAATACTAAACTAGTGCGCCTCACCATCACCAATTGCATCACTGCTTACCATCAAGTAGGATCGCAGTACACTAGTTTACATTAATTAAAAAAAAAAACAAAGCCTTTTCGATTCTAATTACTTTACGCTTCAAATATCTACCTACAAGTTAATTTGGTTGCGTTTGTAAAGAGATACATCGGCAATATGGAATTCGTGGTGATTTCACACACACCACATTACCACACACACACATTATTATTTTCATCACATTATCTAATTTGCAGAGCGGTATGAGAGCCTTTTTTCATGTAAAGCCAGGTGCGAAAAGCAACTGAAAGAACACAAGTGGGTTTTAGTCAGTAAAAGTCAGACAGTTCTTCTTGCTGCACCCAGATTAGAAGTAGTAATTGATAATTTTCCGCCTTATAAAGAAAAAGAAGGCAGTTTGACCAACTTACATAGTGTGATCTTGCTTATCTACGAGTAGTTCATTAAACGTAGCGCTCTGCTAATTGGATAAGTTCTGTAATAATGATTGTGGTGTTCGTTAGAATCTTTAGTTAGGGATTCGTGATTTTATAAATTCATCATCATCATAATCATCAGCATTTCAGCCGAAAGACGTCCACTGTGGGACATAGGCCTCCCCCAAGCGTCGCCACAACAACCGATCCTATGCATCTCGCATCCACCACATTCCCGCGACTCTCACCAGGTCGTCGGTCCACCTTGTGGGCGGCTTTGCAACGCTGCGTTTTCCGGTGCGCGGTCGCCACTCTAGAACCTTTCGGCCCCATGGACCATCCGTTCTACGAGCAATGTGCCCTGCCCACTGCCACTTTAGTTTGGCGATTCTTCGGGCTATGTCGGCGACCTTGGTTCTCCTGCGGATATCTTCATTCTTTATGCGATCACGTAAGGAAACTCCGAGCATAGCCCTTTCCATTGCAATTTGGGTGACCATGTTTTATAAATTAAATAACCAAATTATCAGTAAGCCACAACTCAAGAATGACATCCAGTCCTTCCCTGGGACGGATCGAGACTGCCCACGACGTCACCAGTTGAGTCTACATTTAATGTGCACTGATGAGCCAGTGGGAATGACTCAGTCTTACGAGTTGTCGTTGGTGTTGGTCACGGGTTCGAACCCAGCCAGCCAATACTTTGTGTAATTTATTTCATCACCACTGCTCTCAAAACGGTGAAGGAAAACATCGTGAGGAAACCGGTATGTCCTAGAATCAAAAATTCAAAGACATGTGACATCCACCAATCCGCACTGGGCCTGCGTAGTGGATTACGGCCCATCCCTTCCCCTGGAGAGGAGGTTTGAGTCCTAGCAGTGGGAACATTAAAAGGCTGAGGTCGCTATACCTATACTACAACAATGATAGCTAAAGGCGACCATATAAGTTCTTGTAATCAAAGTTCAACCTCACCTAATCTCTCCTACTCCTTCTCAGCTGGTCTCCGTCCTCCACGAGGCGTCCACGGCACCAGGAACTGCTACCTCGCCCCCCGCACCTGCTACACTGTCCCGCTGCGTCTGTGCCGGCTTCTCTCACTGCTCATCTGTCTGCCGTGCTTGTTCCTCATGGTACCGTTGTATTTAAGGTAAGTTAAATACTCATATCCAGTACTAGTTTTAAGAGTAGAAAGTAGGTTTCTCCATGAAAAATTTTGGCCACCCGTTTCATCCTCTTAGGGGGTGAATTTTGGAAAATCCTCTCTCTCTCTAATGCTCGCCTAAGTCATAAAAAGAAACTTTGTGTAAAATTTCACACTCCTAGTCCCAGTAGTTTCGACTGTGCGTTTATACTCGTATGTCAGTCAGTCAGTTTCTCCTTTTATAATTAGATACATGTCGCAGCCGTATCGTATAACACGTCATATTACAAACTGGCACGCCGGATTGTACTGTAATGAAAGCAGCTACCTCACGTTCAGCTAGATTGTGGTGGCAACACGTTCTACAAAGCGGCGTCCAACGTTTAGCTGTATATCCTTCTGACAATCTTCTTTATGTGGGGGATTTGGGCCGTAGGCTCGGGGAGGCAACGGGTGACTCCCGGTCCGGGTCGTTCTTGGTTCAAAGGATGGCCATCGCTATTCAGCGAGGTAATGCGGCCAGTGTTATGGGCACTTTTGCCCCGGGAACGATCAGGGGCCGGTTATTTATTGACGTTTGACATTTAATTTAATTGTAAAATGTTAATTCATTAGTATGTTTTTACTCTATAAATCTTCTTTATTGTTAAATGGTTTTTATTATTAAATATTTTATTTAAAATGTACCATTAGTTCTAAACCCTCTGAAGTGGTCCTGATAGAAACCCTTCCAACTTCTTGATAAAAATCGTCTGTAAAGACCCTTCTGTAGTCGATTTTAATAATTCAAAAGATTTTGTTGATTTTAAATTAGCATTTTTTTTATGGATAAATACAAACGCAAATGTAAATACACTAATATATTTTTTTAAAGCTGCGATGCAATAAAAGAGGTATTCCACATTGGGCACCCGCTAAAGCGATCAACCTAAACCATATGGTTTTTTTTTTTTTTAATTTAGGGAAAGGAATTAAAAAAAAACATTTTTTGTTCCGAAAATACACAGTTCTTCCGTTATTACGACTTCACTCTCGTGAAGACGCAGGAACAAACTAGTAACATAAATCGTCGAGACCTCATGATTCTCAAGTCTCTCGACATAGTTTCTAGTGACAGTATCTACTATCATATTTTACAACCTGTACCATTCGTGTACAAATGTTCTATTATCTCCAGACTGGCTCTTGAAGGCAAGTGGCGGTCAACAACCTAAGTATTGTGGCAACCGTGTAGGTTCCACTAATAATTACTAACTTGCAAAACTGGCAGGTTAGACTTCGAAAGTTTTCTTTAGAATATAAATGTTTGTTGCCTTACGCGTAATGACATCACTTTACAACGGTTGCGTCCGAAATGAAAAAACTAGACATTATTTTGTTCTATTCAATTTTTAAACCTATTCTAGAACAACAAAATCCTTACAAGTATATTTTACATGCCAGTTCGTTAACTTACCTCATGCGATCTCCTTTAAGACAATGTAAATTACTTTTCTCCACAGGTAGGGACATCTGTGTTAGATAATAGGCAGGTTATACATAAACCTTAAAAGTTTTTTTTGGAATAGAATTGCTTTGCGATCCTCAGCATTTCTATTCGTAGGGGCGTAGCTCATGTGGCAACCGTGTAGGTTCCACTAATAATTACTAACTTGCAAAACTGGCATGTTAGACTTTTAAGGTTTACGTTATAAAAAGTTTAGTTAGATTGAGGTTCGAATGGATTAAGAAGGAAGCCGTCAAGTATTGTCAGAAAATATTTTATATGTAAAATATATAATGAAAGTGCTATAATCTATACAATAACAAATTAAAGAAGAACATAAAGCCTTTCATTGAGCTTCCTACCCCACGGTATCTATACTTCTACCTACTACCCGACAAATCTTGGGTAGTATTATTTACTAGCTGTTTCTCGCGGTTTGACCCGCGTCCTTGGTTACTGCTTCCCTCCCGTGGGTCGTAGCGTGATAGTATATAGCCTATAGCCTTCCTCATTAAATGGGATAGCCAACACTAAAATACAAATAATTTTTCAATTCATACTACATATCAGGTTGACCCTGGGATTAGATTAAAAAGCCTTATCAGTAAGCGTCCTTCTTTCGGATTACCTGCTGGTTTGTGTGCTTGGATTGCAGACTTCCTGAGTGACCGGTCCATCCGAGTGGTCATCGATGGTTGCTCGTCCGGTCAAATGGCCATTAATGCCGGGGTTTCTCAGGGGTCAGTGCTCTCAGCGACATTGTTCTTGCTGCACATAAATGATCTGCTTAAGCCCGGTACCTTGGGGTATGCAGACGACAGCACTGTTGCTGAGAGTTAAATATCCAGCGCGCAGACTAGTGGGTCACAGATCCAGTCTCTCCGAGAGGCTATGGTCGAGCGCTTGAACTTGTCCTTGGAGGCAGTCTCTGAATGGGGCGATGCCAACGACACGCGATCGTCTTCTGGGTCTACCGCGTCACCGGTTTCTGTTCTTCGGAATCCACTCAGCGGCTTCTTTCGGCCAATCCTGTTGCTATATACAGCAGACATAATCTACCAGTACCATTTTAGTTTGGCGGCTGAGTTGCTCTACGTTTGTTGTTCGGTCGGTCTGTGATTTTGACTCCGAGAACACTTTGTTCCATTGCTCGCTGGCAGATCCCGATTGCACTTTTGCCGTGTCTTTAACCTTTTGAGTGCGTAATTAGAGACACAATAGTAAGACAATGGCGCGTGAACGCCGGCGTTAATGCGGGGATCAACAGCTTAATTACCACAATTGCGCTCCGTAGTTAAGGGTGGTAAGGCACATAATTTAGCTATAGAAATTCAAGGCATACTCGTATATCTCGATTTTCAAAGCTAGCAATACAGCGAAATTTTTCAATCTGGCGCGTCAAAATGTAATCGGCGTGTTATACGATATGGCTGCGACAAAAAATATACGTACATAATTTGATAATTGACGGCACGGTTGGCTCAGTGGTTAAACGTTTGGCTGCTGTACTGCATATCGCGGGTTCGATTCCCACTCGGAGCAAATTTTTTTTAAGGAACTACAGATAATTGTTCTAAGTCTGGGTGTCTTATGTATGTATGTGAGTTTACATGTTTCTGAACATACCCACGATATATGTAGGAGTAATTCCTAGAGTGGGCCGAGTGGCTGGAAAGACCTCACGGCCTCCTCACCTTCCGCATGACGCAGGTTCGCACCGAACATGGTCAGTTCGGGAAGTTCCTGCACCGGATCCGTGCGGAAGTAACGCCCATTGTGTGGACCACTCGGAGGACACGGTCGAGCACACGGTAGAGGTGTGCCCCGCTTGGGCAGAGCACCGCCGTGTCCTCGTGGGGGAGATCGGTGGCAACGATCTCTCGCGCCGGGCCTTGGTACAGGCCATGGTCCGAAGCGAGGAGGAGTGGCAGGCGGTCGCCTCCTTCTGCGAAGCAGTAATGCTAGCAAAGGAGAAGGCCGCAAGTGCACGCGCGAGGGAGCGACACCGACACCGTAGGTGCGGGCTTGCGGACGGCGAGCAATGGGTAGCTTGTCGTCCGACCGTCCGGTAACCGTTCGGACCGAGCCCAAGTCGTCGACGGTGCGTACTATTTCACGCGCGTCTCAAGGAGATATCAGCAAACCGTAGGGGCCCAGCAGGGTCGAAACCTACTAGTGCCAAGGGTTTGTTTCTGAAAGGAAAACTCGGCTCTGCGACGAAAAGCAGGAACAGGAGTGGGTTTTTAGTCAGTAAAAGTCTAAAGCTCCGCCCAAGAGCGAGGTATGTCATTGAATGATTTTCCCACCTAAAAAAAAAACGTTTTTTTTAAAATAAATTTATATATGTATACTATATGTTTTTCTATTATTATAAGCACACCTACCAGTGTTGTCTTTTTAACCCAAACGTTGACTGTCAGGTAGAGAATGCCTTGTTGCATTAAATCCGCCTATGTACCACTACTGTACATGAAGTTTAAATAAATAAATATAGATTACCTCTTTGTTGTGCAAAAATAAATATTCGCAGTACTATAATGCTTGAGTAATTATTTAATCATGTTACTTATACACTCTTACGTCATAAACTCATAATATAGGTAATCCCTACAATATTGACATACATGCATCGTGTCAGATAAAAACAGCTGATGGCTGTATTACGATGTCTGACATAAATAAGTACTTCTAGAGACTTCATTGGCACTGTTTTATCTTTTATTAGTAGTTGCATTGTCCTTACATACATATTTATAAAACAATCTCCCCCACCGCGTCTATCTGTCTGTTTGTTCGCGATAAACTCAAAAAATACTAAACGGATTATCATGCCGTTTTCACCAATAGACAGAGTGATTCATGAGAAAGGTTTAGGAGCATAGGACATGCATAATGTAGTAGAGAAAAACCGAGAATTTCTAAGGTTTATAACGCTCATGCGAAGCTGGGCCGGTTGTTAGCAAATAATACGAGTAGCATAGCATAGTCGGCCTTATAATGTTCCCACTGTTGGGACTCAAGTTTCCTCTCTAGGAGAGGGAATGGGCCGTAATCCACCACGCGGGCCCAGTACGGGTTGGTGGATGTCACATGTCTTCGAATTTTTGGCTCTAGGACATGCCGGATTCCTCACGATGTTTTCCTTCACCGTATTGAGAGCGGTGGTGATGAAATAAATTACACAAAGTAATGCGCCTGGCTGGGTTTTGAACCCGCGACCTACAGCTCGTATGTCGGGGCCGCAGCAAATAATATTTTTTTTTATTTCAAAGGCCACATTTTTTTTTCTTATCTTAAAAACGTAACCCCACGCTAAGAATTAATTGGCCATGCCACTATCGCGATGGCAAGACCCCGCTTTGAGGAATGGCTGAAGAGGCGCCATGACGTCCTCACCTTTCACCTGAAGCAGGTTCTCACTGGACATGGCCACTTAGGGAGATTCCTGTTTCGGAATCAGGCGCCCCTCGAAATTCTTTGTAACCGATCAGAGGCGGGGACCCCTCGCGCCAGGTCCTGGTTCAGGCCATGGTCCGGAGCGATAATTACTTCTTCCGCTCTTGGTGAAGCGAAAGAGAGTTTCAAACTTTCACTGACTCTAACCCACTCGTGTTTTCTACCCCACTCAGAAAGTGAATAATTTTATACAACTATTATCGAAATTTGAATGTGACCTGACCTTAATATTCCTGGTTTCAGATACCGCGTGTTCTCCGGCCAGATGTACCCGATGAGCATGACGGACATGCGGCTGATAGACAGCAAGATCTCGCCGACTTGGTGCCAGGTAGGTGTGTACCACTCTATTACACTCTTACTCATTATACTATTAGGTAGCATCAATAAACGACTATATCTTTATAAGTATTAAAGACCGATCGAAAGTTCGATTTAGACGAATCTCGACCAAAAATCCGTTTTCGACTTGAGATTCGGTTTCGACCAAAAAGGGCCGAATATTCGGCTCGACCAAAACTAGTTTACTAACTAACTTTAAGCTGACGGTTGTAATAGATACGTAAACTAACTGACTCGTTCGTCTATATTATGTTATAATTTTTATGTAGATAATCGTCAATTTATTCGATTAAAACCACGCTAAAAACCAGCGCCGTAGACTCATCGCATTTTGCGTGTGGTCACGGCATTATGCTGAGCGTTCGGCCGTTTTGCGCGGATGTGGCGCATATTTCTTTCACATAGTGTGCTTATACTTTGTTAATTTTAAATTTGCGCCTTGTTCCGCCAAATAAAATGTTTTTCTTTCTTTTCTTTCTTTCTATTATTTACTACTTTTAATTAATTACATTTTTTATTACTTTTTTTCTTGTTACATTTAACTTAAATATATATTACAGGTCCGTAGGTCTAGTGGTCAGTGGCCCTGATTGCTATGCCGGAGGTCGTGGATTCGATTCCCACCCAGAACAAATGTTTGTGTGATGAGCAAGATCATTTGTTCGGTGTCCGGGTGTAATTGATCTATAATATGTATGTAATAATAAGTATGTTTATCAGTTGTCTAGTACTCATACCACAAGCTCTGCTTATTTTGGTACCAGATGGCGTTGTGTGAAATTTGTGGAATATTATTATTTTATTAACTTACTTATTTTTTGCTCATTCCTTGGGTGCTCAGAGCTCAAGCACCTACAAGAGGTTAACAGTGGATGGGTGTGTTTGAAACATCACGTCACGCGTAAGCACCGGGCTATAAAAAGCTATTATAGCACTGTAATTATAATTACCTATTACACATTAGTACCTATGTCTAGATCTAAGCTAAGACACGTGTCACAGTCAAACGTCAGAATGTAGGTAAGCATTATCAATGCTATTTATTTACAACTAGCCGGTCGGGTGACTTCACCCGCGTAAGACTCGTAAAACAACACAATGGCATTTAGTCACAATTTCAAGTTTCTTTTTTGAGCGGAACCTTAATTCTTTTTTAGGATTCCGTACCTCAAAAGGATAAAACGAAACCTTTATAGGATCACTTTGTTGTCCGTCTGTCTGTCAAGACTATCTGGGGAGGAGGTATCGAGTTGAAATTAAAACCATATACTCAGGTTTGCAGTCCCTTGAAGCTGTGACAAAATCAAACTTCTGAGTTAACAAAAAAAAGATAAGCCCGTTTATGTCGTAAAAAACGTATATTTCTAGACACTCTCAAGGGAATCAAAATTCATAGGGTACTTCCTGTTGACGCAGAATCCTGAAATTTGGCATGAAGCAAGGTTTCATAGCACAATTATGGGAAAAAATCTGAAACCTGTAAATTTGTAGTCACGTCTCACGTCACAAAAAAAAACTTTTTTGCGATTCGGAAAAATCTTCGTAACTCAATTCGGCAATTGAACTATTTACTTATGTAAGTTTGTACAGAACCCTCAGTGCGCGAGTCCGACCCGCACTTACCCAGTTTTGATTCGATTGAGACTTGGGCTGTACTGCAATCTTTCCAATGGTGCCAGATTGACTATAGGTACATCGAAGTGCTGAAGTGTTTGTACGAGAACACCACAATGTCAGTCCGACTTCAGGACCAGACCTTGGGACCTATCCTCCTGCAGCGGAGTGTGAGACAGGGAGACAGAGACAGGGAGACAGAGACAGGGAGACAGAGACAGGGAGACAGAGACAGGGAGACAGAGACAGGTCATTTCTCCGAGCTTAGTACCTACAATGCTCGATGACCTTAGTTGTAGAGCTTCCGAAAGAGTGAGTCTTAAGCTGTTGATCCCCGCATTAACGCCGGCGTTCACGCGCCATTGTCTTACTATTGTGTCTCTAATTACGCACTCAAAAGGTTAAAATGAACATGGACAAAACCAAAGTCATCATTGGGCCGAAAGATTCTGGCGACCGCGCACCGGAAAACGCAGCGTTGGAAGGCCTCTCACAAGGTGGACCGATGATTTGTCTCCCAACAACAGTCGCGGGAATGCGGTAGATACGAGACGCACAGGACCGTTCGTTGTGGCGACACTTGGGGGAGGCGTATGTCCAACAGTGGACGTCAAATGATGATGATGATGTATTTAGTAAAAAGATTATTATTTTGATAATTATCATAAACAGATACTTCAATTTTGTGAACTACTGACGATTCGGACTCAATTTATTCGGACACAGTGTCCGACTGGACAAATTTTATTTTCAATATTTTTTCACTGACGATTCGGTAACCACCAATTGAAGCTCTTTAGTAGGGTCAGAAAAAAAAACCATTAAAATATTAAAAAAATTGTTACTGCTTTTTTTTCCTCATAATATTATATTATATTTTAAAACTTTTTATCTGAATGTACTAAGGGGTCGTTAAAGTATTACGTAAGCAGATTTTTTGCAAATATTAACCCCCCCCCCTCTCCCCCTCGTCAGCAAAAGTAAGCATAGCTCTCTCCCCTTACTTACGTAAACATTGATACATGCATTTTTCAATATGTTCTGGTTTCGATATTAATATATGAGCAGTAGTTATAAGTCTAGAATTATGGAATAAGCTAGAAATAGATGAACAAAACAAAGTTATAACAAATTCAAATTAACAGTCCGCCACATATCCGCATTCCATGACACACGAATGACTCTTAATTCTTCAATGACATTGGATTTTTGCTGCTCAGTGATAAGTCTGCTCACATTCGTGTGATTTTGGAACATCGACATTGTCCTCTTAAAAAACTAAAAAAATATATAGTTAACTGCTGACGTAATCACCATCCAGACTCCCCATCCCTCATGTCATCAAAAATAAGCAAAGTAAAGACCCCCCAACCCCCCTGTAGTGCATTTGTAATACTCAAATGGTCAGTGAACAAAATATTTCAATAAAAACGTGTCAATTCGGATACTGTGTCCGAATCGTCAGTAAATATTTTTTTTACACCACCTGCTCGATAATGGCCTTTTATATGTCATACAACCATCACTTAACACGTTGAGTGCGATACCAGGTCTAAACATCTTGTATACGCCTCGCTTACAGTGCGGCTAAGAAAAGTATAGACTTCCTTGTCGTGCGGAAGGCATAACTTTAATTTGGTTCGGTGTAGGAAAGAGATGAATATATATTCTAAGATGTATTATTAAATAGAATCCAATGGTGTACCTACCATAATACCGGGTTTATAAACCTGGGACCGCACGGAAGAAATAAAATTTCATAACAGTGCGAAACCAGGTCGAAGTATCTTGTACCCCGCGCACCTGGTACCGCACCCCGCGCTAGCTTCGCGCGGCTAGTGTTGGCTTGCATTCGCGAGAAACGCACGCATTGACATGACGTCAAGACCAACAAAAAGGTGCCGAAAAAAAATAATCTACGGGGTTTGTGAAGACAGTGATGCAGTTAATAGTAAATCTAATCATAGATTGATTTATCAAAGACAGGTGAGTCATCATTACTATTTATTTTATTTACCTAATTACGTTTCCCGTGGGTAAAAAAAAAACATTTAATGCGTATTTAAGTTTACAAAAACGGTCAAATGCGAATCGGACACGCGCATCTACTTTGACAATGATACAGGTAATTTCAACGTAGACGAAAACGCGTGCACACATATGCACATACACATCCACATCCACATCCAATCCACGCACGCATGCGCACACACATACACAAATAAAAAATTAATTAATAAATTTATTTTTTCAGACCTCGCACGAAAAATTGAGAAACACAATTTGATAAAAGGTTAAGAAGAGGAATTGTGTCGGATGCTGTGAAAAACTCCTAACCATTTTAACAAGCCGCCAAGCTGACAAAAAAGTTAAAAAAGAATTAACTGAATGATTTCAGTGTAAAAAAAAAATTGTTATCCATGTTTTATTGAAAGACATTAATTCATGTATGCTTTTTTTTCTTTTTTTCATTATCCTTATTAAAACTTAATTAAAACTATCGATATTTTTATTTCACATCCCTAAAACACGCACCAGACTTTCCATATTCAGTGCGGCACAGGGTGCATAAACCCTGTATTTTAAATATAGCTATAATTTTTAAACTAAACAAGTTGTTAACGAACGGCTTCAGGTGTATGTCAATTAATTCATTATTATTAATATTCAAAGCAAAACAATCAAATATATTTTTACATGAAGCCAAAAAAAGGTTTTAAGTTTCTTAAATGTTACAGGGTCTATAAGCCTTGTGCCGCCACAATGGAAGTTTTATTTCCAGGTGTATAGACCTTGTACCGCAGAAATGGAAAGTATAGAAAAATCACTGCCGCAGCGAACGTGTTAAAGCAAGTCATTCTGTCCCTAGGGAGATAAAGCAGTGTGGGCGATCCCTAGGGAATTATGAGATTTGAATTTGGAACGTCAAAAACTGTTAAAATTAATTGAATCAAAATGTACTTGCATCAAACAAGTTTATTCAAAATTCAATCCGGCCAGTAACAAAAAAAATACAATAAAACGTGGTTACTGACGAGTTTCTAAAAAAAAAGTAATGAAAGAGCGGGGAGCGTTATGGAAAATTAAAACTATAGAATCTTAGAGTAGTGAATTTTGTTTGTTTCAAATCTCAAAACATGTTGAGTGATAGTTAAGATTAACTTGTAAATAATACTTATATTTCTCCAATACATGATTTGTTTGACTAAATTGTCTTTTAATTATCTCACAGATGGTGTAAAAAGTTGAGTATCCAACACGGGGATAAAGCAGTCTTTGTCTTGGGCGGCTTGAATGTTCACTTCACTCAGGTTTCTCACTGTCAGGTCACTGTCAGGTCACTCCCTCGCAATGCTCGGGAGTTAATTATATAAATCCCTCACTAACGTTCGGGATTAAAATCAGCAACCTTCGTTTCGTTCGGAATTCAACACGTCGCCCGCGATTACAGACACTGCGTTATCCCCTAGTCACATAATCTACTATTATTTATATGTATAGATGCATAGATAAACTTACTGATCATATACCTACATAAATAAATATTAGTTAACACGTGTATGAGTGCATTGGAAACGCAATATTATTATGTAAACTGGTTTCCTTTGATCATTTTAAAAAACTTTTTTTATCTTTGTATCTTACGTGAGCTTGCGGACGATAAGCAATGGGTAGCTCGCCGTCCAGTCATCTCGCAGGGATCGAGCAGAAGTCGTCGACGACGCGTAGTGTTCCATGCGCGCCTCAAAGGCTCAAAGATGTCAGCAAAACCGTATGAGCTTAGCAGGGCTGATGCCTACCGGGGTCACAGGAAATGAAAAGGAAACGGTTGTCGTAGAACTGCAAAGAGAAACTGACACGCCCTTTCGCTCCATTCTAGAGCGGGAGAAGTCATTGGATAAATGATAAATAAATGATAAATGATATTTATTTTGCAAATAGGTTTTTTAAACTCGCACTTTTACACGTCATTTTTTTGTCAATTTAAACTAGATGAAGCCGGTGTTTCCTAGCTGACTACCCTGAGAAGAAACACCGAAACAAACTCAGGGGTCAAAGTCTCTTTTAAAGACTATACAGCAAACATGTAATGGTCAAATCATATGAGAACTATACAGATTGGAGTCTGAGATGGTCTTTTGAAGAAAGAACCACAGAGTTATGAGCGGACCTGTCCAGTCAGTGCAAGCATTTGTCAGTATTCGTGTGCCGAACTCAGAATTACTAAGGAGCTTAACGACTTGACGAACAATACCAAAGAAAGGACATTTGGGTAGGCCGCAAAAAGTACTCAAAACTGCCAGACATTATGTAATAATTAAAGAAAAAAAAAAAGAGTAATCCACATAGTCCTCACATCCAAAGATAATTTACCACATAAAAAAAAACCTTTGTATCGTAAGAGGAAAATAAAATGGCGGCTATTAATATAATCACAGCGACAGGTAGTATTCTTTAACAAAGCCTTTATTTAAGATCTCCAACAAAGGATGTAGGTACACAATGCAAATATTCTATATAATTAGTGTGTATCTACTATAATGAGCATCTTGTTGATGTACTCCTTCACTTACAGTCCGCAGCATGCACAAAAAACAATTTCAATAACTAAGCTAATAAAATAAAATTACAAATAGACTAGTTTACCATAGACGGTATTCCTACTTGAGTGCGAAAACCGTATCATCGAATTTTGTTTCTTCGAAAACCTTTCAACGACGTCTTTATACTGCGACTCCTTTTTACCTCGACGTCTTGTTACTGCGATATTTCGTTACATCAAAAAACTGTACTGCGAACGATTTTACTACGAAGCCTTGTTCAATGGACGTCTTGCGATATTATGTTACTTTGGAAAACTAACTTCCATCGATCTTACGGCTATAACCAAGAACATTGATTTTCTTTTTCTCTTTGCAAATTCAGATTCAGATTCAGATTTCATTTATTTGCTCAAACATGAGTGTACATACAATTATTATAGAAAACAATGCATGCAAGGTGTTTATCAATGGAGTTGTGCTAACATATTTACCATATTGTCATGGTGTGCAAATATTATATAATGTGTTTAGGATTAAAAACTAATTTAAACATTAGATTTAGAAAATAAGTCAAACGTTAAACATTAGATTACACTGCATGACTATAGAATTAGTTAAATTATAGTAGAAATAGACAGCGAGCTAAAATAGACAGAAGAGAAAAAATATTCATTCGAAGATAACATCGCTGTAACAAGACGTCAATTGAAGAAGGCTTCACAGTAAAACAGTTACAGTAATTTTTTGATGTAACGGAATGTTGCAGTAACAAGACGTCGATTTAACAAGGCACGAACTAGTAAGAAACAAAATTCGACTATACGGCTTTCGCAAACATGTAGGAATTTATTAGACACATGCAACACTAAAGAATCTATCATACTAATGGTGTTAAGAAGATAGAGTTTAACTAGTTCGAACTGGATAAAAGCAGTTATTTCTACCTATCAGAAATATACGAGCCGGCTTTTATTAGGTAGTTATTCCATTTTTACCACCAATTAAACATCAGATACTTAATACTTCTGATAACACTGGTAACACATTTATTATATCTCCCAACAACAGACGGAATTACACCTTATGTTATGCAACGCAAGGTTTAAGATGAAATGTGAGGTGATTCCAGAGCCAAATAATATTTAATGTTCTGACCGATAACCTTATCTCGAATTATTTATCTTTATAGTTCATGTTAGAGACTTTAGTCAATGTTTTACGTGACATAAAATAATAAACACAATCTTTCATTAAGTTACTTTGTGTCTATTGATTTAATAATTTATTATTTATCACACTAACACATCACACTAATATTATTATTAGAGAAATTGTAAATTAAGCCGCACATTTCTTTATTGGCCACGTGAACAAACTTCTCATTTTATAACCAAGCAATGAGAAAATGAGATAGCCTCTAATAAACTAATTCGTCTTTTTACAAAACCAACTAAATACTCGTATTCTTAGTCTAAGAGCGAGCGAAGCGAGCTCGGGATTGTAGAGCACTCCGATACGGATAGGTTAGGGTAGAAGGCTAAGGCGGGAGCTCTGCTCCGGTTCCGCCGTAGCCTTCGTGGTTACCTTATTTTTTTATAGCCACCCGTTTTTTTTTTTCGTTGGAAAATCATCTTATGACTTCCCCCGCTCTTGGGCGGAGCGACAGATAGTATCAGACTTTTACTGACTAAAAACCAACTCCTGTTCCTTCGTTGCCTTTCATACCAGGGCCGAGTCTTCCTTTCAGAATCAGACCCTTGGCCCCAGTAGGCTTCGACAATGCTGGGACCCTACAGTTGCTGACATCTCCTTGTGAGGCGCGCGTGGAACAGTACGCGCCGTCGGCGACTTGTGCTCGGTCGGGACGGGTACCGGACGGTCGCGGTCCGCAAGCCTGCGTCTACGGTGGCCGGAAAACGGGATTGGAATCCCGACGGCGGTTGAGGCGTGAGGATCGTTGCCTCACGCGATCGGCCGCCTCCTCTGCTAGCATTACTGCTTCGCAGAAGGAGGTGACCGCCTGCCACTCCTCCTCGCTCCGGATCATGGCCTGTACCCAAGGCCCGGTGCGAGAGATCGCTGCCGCCGATCGCCCCCACGAGGACACGGTGGTTAATGCCCAGGCGGGGCACACCTCTACCGTATGCTCCACCGTGTTCTCCGGGTGGTATAGCCACCCCTAAAGTGGCTTATATAGAAGATAACGACAATAAATTCAGACTCTCGTTAATATTGTGGTTGAATTTTAATTAGCAGTTTTATTATTATATCTAGCCTATACTGTCCCACTGCTGGGCAAAGGCCTCCCGCCATTGTTCTCTGCTCTGAGCCACTTCTTACCAATTCTTAAGGAAAATAAACACTAATTTAAAAGCGAGTTTATACGGCGATGTTGGATTTTGAATTTTTAGTTCGTTTGCGGTGACATAGATGTCGCTACATAAGTATGTATGTTAGTTTATAAGTATGTGTTTCCTGATGGCTATAACCCGGGAATCTTTAAGTCAAGAGTGAATAGGTTACTTCTAGGTAAGCACGCTCCATCGTCGACCGCATCGTCGCTTTCCATCAGGTGAGATAGCGGTCAAGCGCGAACCTATCAAGAATAAAAAAAAGCGCCAAGCTACTGGCTTAAAATCTTCATATCATCTAAGCCGACCCCAATCTAGTTAAGAAAAGGGTCAAGCCTTTTGTTAACTGGCTTGGGGCGGGTTGCAGTCTAACGGTCAAACACGAACCTATCAAGAATAAAAAAAAAAAGTTACACCTTCATGCTCAAACGGACTAACGGATTTGCATGAAATTTGGCACCAGGGAAACCATATCCTGGAATAGCACATATTGCACTTTTATCCCGGGAATATGTTCCCTTGGGATAATTCACTACTTTCACGTGGGCGAAGACGCTGGCTGAAGCTAGTCATCATGATCATCTTCCTGCCCTTGTCCCGTCTTATTTGGGGTCGGCACAATACGTTTTTTTCTTCCATTTTATCCTGTCAACCGTCATGCTATCACTAACTTCCTTTTCTTTCATATCACTCTTCACACAATCCATCCATCTTTTTTTTTCTTTTCTTTTTACAACTATCGCACAACGCCTGAGACTAGACGTCTCAAGCTAAGCAGAGCTTGTGTTATGAGTACTAGACAACTGATAAACATACTTCATCATTATTATCATCATTTCAGCCGAAAGACGTCCACTGTTGGACATAGACCTCCCCCAAATGTCGCCACAATGACCGGTCCTGTGCGTCTCGCATCCTTCGGATTCCCGCGACCCTCACCAGGTCATCGGTCCACCTAAACACCTAAAGATACTTATATATTTCTAAATACATACATATTATAGATAAATTACCCCAGACATAGAACAAATGATCGTGCTCATCACACAAACATTTGTCCTGGCTGGGAATCGAACCCATGACCTCCGGCATAGCGGTCAGGGCCACTAACCACTAGAACAACAAGTCAGTCAAAAGCCAGCCAGTCGTTCTTTGGCCTCCCTCTTCCTCTCCACCCATCCACATGTATACTCATAACTCTTTTAGTAACATGCGTTTCATCTCTCCTCTTTACATGATCATACCAAGAAAACCTACTCCTTTAACAGAAGAAACAAACGAACAGAAGCATAAGCTAGTCAATAAGAATAATTAAACTTCACTCGTCTAAGACTGTGTTCTATGATCTAATCTGTTCACTTAGCTTGGTGGATATGTCAACATTATTTACCCACTTTCAAAAATTTATTTAAGAGTTGCTAAAGGCTGTCTGGTCAATTCTGAGCAGTCACTGGCCCTGTGTTTTTTCAGTTGCTCTTTGCATTCTTAAGCCACAATAACTCTTAACGTGGCCACCTACCAGGTCCATTGTATCATCCAGTGTTGTCAACACAAAACGAAGAAGACGACCTTCTTTATTTCCAAAATCTAAACATTCCACTTATCTTCTAGACCCAGGTGGTTCGCTCCAACACGACGTTTAACGCGTTCGTAGTGCCTGGCCAGCCGGAGCTGACTGAGGACCTGGTGCCCGTATCCATGACCAGAGAACTGGAGCTGGAGGACGATATGAAGGAGTACTGGGGCTTTTACCTCCTGAAGGGATCTTCTGTTACTGTGTCTGCTTGTGTAAGGTAAGGTTAAGGACAACACGCTAGCTTAAAAATATCCTGTGCCTTAATCCAGGTCATGACGATATATTCCCTCTCTATCGGGTTACAACAACAATAACAACAGTTTGTTGATATATTTTATTAAGTTTGGCGATTCGCACTTTACTCACAGAATGGTTGATGGGGCTGAAAGATTGTGGGGTCGCTGTACCAGAAGACACAGTATTGGAAGGCCTCCCACAAGGATGACCGTGCATCTGGTGAGAGTCATGGAAGCCGATAAGAGACGCATAGGACCGGTCATTGTGGCGACACTTGCAGCTGCCGAAAGCAGCCTCTCTCAAGTGTCGACACAATGAACAGTCCTATGCTTCTCGCATCTATCGGATTCCCACAATCCTTACCAGGTCATCGATCCACCTTGTGGGAGGCCTTCCAATGCTGCGTTTTCGGGTAGGCGGTGGCCACTCCAGAAACTTTCGATCCCAACGGCCATTTGTGTCTGTAACAAAGGTTGGAAAACACAAAACTTTATTAAAGTCTTGTTTTTCCAGTTTGAATGATATACTGAGGAAAAACAAGATATACACAGCCCCTCGAGCGCCGATTGTACTTACGTCTGTACAACTTGAGTGACCTTGCAAAATGCTTAATTGTCGTTTTGTACACACAGATGTACAAAAATTTTTCGGCCAAAAATTGGTATCTTCGTTTTTCCTACAAAAATCCACAAAAAGTTTTTTTTATTTATTTTTTTGGTAAGTTTATGTAAAAACGTGCAATTACATAATAATAATACCCATAAACGCGCGAGGGGTTAAATTTAGAAGAGCATAATTAGAGGTATGGTCATGCTAGGAGGATGAATGAAAGGCTACTAACAAGAGGTTTACAAGGGGTGGAGGCACCAGGAAAGGAGACGCCCTAGAAGGAGGCCATACACAGAATTTGGTGGTAATGTTCTTTAGAATGGCCTGAATGATGTCACTGATGAAAGAAAAAAAGAAAGAAAGAAAGAAAGAAAACACGTTTATTTGGCACAAAGGTGATGCAGGTGGTGGTGGTGATGGTGGCACGTGCTGTTGGGTCATTCAGTTCTCAAAATGGTTGAGCTGAATTGTTTGCACGTCCTTCTCCATATCTAATAAATCTACGCTTTCAACCGAACAATTTAGCTACTAACCGATATCTTGACAATCCAAAAATTCCTGTAAATAGATTATTTGAAAAAAACGTTTTTGAATTGAATTTTTGTTCACACCAGTTTCTGCTAACCCCCGTAGGAGAAAGACGTGAGTTTATAATATGCATGTTTGATGTCCACAGTTATCCTGGCGCGTCACTCATCATGATAAAAGGCTACAAACACTTACAGGAGTGTGCGTACATCGGAGATGACTCCTCAGAGGAAGTAGATGAGGTCTTGGAAGCCTTCAACCTCGGGCTGATGTCTGAGGCCGCCAAGGATGAAAAGTTGAAACAGCTCGGCTTTGTGAAGGGAAAAACGAATGATCCTGGTGAGTTGCTGGTGTTTTGTTATTTTTGAGACAATTAGGCCTTAAATAAGACTTGCACTGAAGTGTAGAAATAGGCACCAAAAGAAAAGAAATATTAAAAATATGTACGAAAAGGCATATATACTGAAGTGCATATCATTTTCACCTATAGAATGGAGAGGCAGGGGGTAATCGCACAGGTGCAAATTATTTACATATACCTTTCTCATCTATCGCTCTTTTTAGATTCAAAGCATTTTATTTCAAATATAAATTTACAGGCACTTTTGAAATGGCCAAAAGTCAGTAATTCAGAAAAAAATTGATGCTAATTGCACATTCCAAAGCGTAGATCTCATGGAGAAGAATGTGCAAGAAACTCCATGGCACTCTTTTCAATCATATTATGTCGTATTGTTTCACAAATATCTCGGTTACATGTTTCTTGTCGCTACTATCATGTGAGAACAATGTAAATGAAATAAAAACAAAATATAGATATTAAAATAGCAACTGGCAGCTAAGAGATGACCAGTATCAACTTAGTTAGTGAAGGCTTTATCAAAATCTGTTACGTGGTTTATAAGAAATAAAGCAGGACCGAATTTGCTAAGCAAAATTGAGGAGTTGTTTATTAAATTCGATCTTTTTTAAAATCTTCTACCGCACTGCTTTCTCATTTTCAATAACACTGATGATGCAAATTTTGAAGAAAACTTTTTTAAAACAGATACGATGAGGAGACACAAGTCAGGCGTCAGCTTCCACGACCCAAACAAAAAGGAAAACGAGACGTCATCATCATCACCTGATAGTTTAGCGACCGTTGACGTCACTGATCATGATCCTAAGGTAAGTGGTACAGTTTGTATTGTATATGTCTAAAGGGTAGAACATGAATCAAGCATTCGAGAAGAAAACGAGACGTCAGCATCATCGTCTGAAACCCACCGTTGACGTCATTGATCATTTTCCTCTGGTAAGTGGTACAGTTCGAGTAGTTGAAGTCGAATGAAACTACACAACGATGATATACAAGTCGGGCCTATGCTTAGAGAACGAGACGTTATCGTCGTCAGCGGATAGTTTAAGGACCGTTAACACATCATTGATCGTGATCCTAAAGTAAGTGATACAGTTTGAGTAGCATACGTCTGTAGGATAAGGCATAAGTCAGATATTAGCAACAAGAACAAGACATTACTGACGCAGGCGCTTTACTTTATGTTATTAATTTCATCACCACTGCTGCCCCAGCATTTCCTTAAACATGTGACATCTACCACCTGGCAATGTCCGCGTCGTCGATTACAGCACTCCCTTTCACAGACAGGCGACCTGACTTCCAGCAGTATAAACATTACAAGCTGATTTTACTTCTGTTAATGACGTAAGTCGCTCAACTGAATCATCATTATCATCGTCATCATTTCAGCCTAAAGACGTCCACTGTTGGACATAGCCCTCTCCCAAGTGTCGCCATATTAACTGGTCCTGTGCGTCTCGCATCCATCGGATTCCCAGGACCCTTACCAGGTCATCGGTTTACCTGGTGGGGGAGGCCTTCCAAAGCTGCGTCTCCCGGTACGTGGTCGCCACTCGAGAACCTTTCGTCCCCAGTGACCATTTTCTCTGCGAGAAATGTCCCTTCTCTCAACTGAATAACCTAATAAAACTTCAAAAATTTTAATACTTAATAACACCACATCATTTCCAGGAACTGCGAGAAATCTTAGAACGGCTCCATGCTTTACGAGAGGCAGCAAAAGCACAGATAGCTAAGAATTACAAACCACCACCAAACCTCATGGAACTACACGTAGCAAATAGGCACAGAGATGTCAATGTGGATAAGAATGAGAGGAACAATCTGGTTTTTCAAGGTATGAACGCATCCATTATCATTATTTAGAAGGGAGAAATCTACTGGTAAACATAAACCTCTCAGGCTTTCTTACAATGACTGGACTTACAAATAGTAGGTAATTTTAAGATAGCATAATCTTAATATTATGCAAGTGCGTCAAATTTTGCACATTCTGATAAAATTTGACAAGTGTTACAGCAGCATTTTGATAAAGTTCAATATTATCTTCATCTGATAATATAGAACTTTATCAAAATGCGTAAATACCAAAAGAGTAACAAGATATGTCATACAAATTCACGGGTACTCTTATATTTATAGATTATCTTGACAGTCGTTCGATAGGCCTATCAACTTTCTTGAAATTTGAAGCTAATTACACCATTACATATTTTATAGTAATTTAAGTAGAAACTTAATCGATAAATCTTGTAAAATAATAGCCTAATTTTATAAGATCTATCGACCGTTAAGATTTCGAAAAGGTAAAATTGGCAAAGCAGAGTACCTACAACAACTTTAGTCAATTCTAGAATATGCTTAAAAAGAGACTATACTTCAAAAATGATGTACATGTACCATCTGTAGTTTACGAATAGGTAAGATTATTCAATAATCTCGAGTTTATTAATTTATTTGGTTTCGCTGACTTGCAAAACTTTTACCCAAGGATATGATATACAACAGAATAATAAAATGCATAGATTAAAAGCATTATTTATTGTACATTTGAAATAATGGCACTAAATAACTAAACATCTGATAAAGATTTAGGCTGTTATCATGAAATGAGTTATTAGGATTATAATATTGATAAATTTTGAAAAATAAAGTACTCCAACATCGCAACATAACCATCTCAATCATCAGCCATGAAGAAACATTCAAATTGTCATAGCATATATTGCTGATTTTGTTTTACAGATCTTAACGGCAATAGCAGCATAGTATCAACGACCTTAGAAAATAATAGTACTGAAACTGTACCAAAAAGGGTTACGGACAACATCCTCGTAGAAAGAAATCATAATGACACTAAAACTAAATTCAATAACACAGTAGTTGATACGAAATTAGACACCGTTAAAGATGATGTTAGAAATGTCGAAGAAAAAGCAAAAATAATGGGAGAAGAAACTGAGATAAATGATAAAGGAACAACCGTGATCGCTGAAGATACGAGACAATTTGAGCACAATGCTGAAGATTTGGAAGACAAATCTTCGATGGAAGTGACAGAGGTGGCTACAGAATATACATCAGTTGTAAGTACTGTAACTAATCATGTGAATAAAGACACAAATCTCTATCCTTGCTGTCGCTTTCGAAAAGAAAAGACCACAGTTTTAGTTTATTTATTAGACATTTGTAGAATTGTATTATAAGACATTGTGATCTCAACTTTTTGTAAGTTTGTAGGTATTACTCACATGATGGGTAAATATTCAACGTTTAGAAAGAAGACTTTGTAATTCTAAACAATCATTGTAGATGTAGTGGAAAGTTTCTTATCAAAGTAGATTCAAGTTATCTGTGAATGATGTATTGTCTTGCTAAGAACATTATCAATATTTAGATGAGATCTAAGCGTGTTAGGGTTTGATGCATCATCTTAAAACATAATCATCAATGGTTACTTATTTATCAGAGGAGCTCGTGGCTTAGCAATATCTAAGAGCAGATGGGATGATCGAACACTTACCGAGGTCAGTTCATAGGTGTTGACTATACATAACGTTCAGCTGTTGGTCCCGGCCAGCATTTTCAAAACGTTTGATTATCGGAAGTCAGAAACCATAAAATCTGACATCAGACTTACCAAGAGATACCGTGTTACTCATATAAAATACAGGTACTTAGTCCCATCCGATTAGACTGGAAGGCTACATCAAAATACGAGGTAAAGGGCTAACGAGATTTTATATTTATTTATTTGCCTAAATATAATTTTCAGGCCAATCCAACGGAACCGAATTCGAGAGAAGTGTTTGAAGATGTATTGCACAGACTGCAAGCTTTGGGAGACAAAGGAAAGAGGGTGCTAGTCAAACTACACAAAACCATGGGCGTTGAATACCAAGAGAAGGTAAACATTACATTTATAAATATTGCAATTTGGTACCTATTACATTACAGAGGAAATCCAAGGAATTGCACAGAGGAAACTTACAAAAAAATGTACACTGCAACAACTTGCGCAAACACCGTAGTCACTAGTCAAAATTCAGGCGCTCGTGCAAATCTCGGTACAAATAAACAAACATAGACAGACAGTCAAAAACCATAACATTTCCTACGTAGTGGTTTTATTACAACAACCTTAGTATCTGTAGCAGCCATTTTGGTTACACTGAAACCTAACATAATCGCTGAAAACATTGTTAAAAACGTAGGGATTTAATATAATGTTGATGATGAATTCGATGAATCCTGTTATATTTATTAATCTTCATTTGATGACAGAACGAAATTATCTAAATCTGAAAAAAAAAATCAACAGTCAAAGATTTTAATGGTAAACAAACTTAACATAATCAGAAATTATTAATATATAATTTAACAGCGATTAACTTGCAGCAATAAAATGCAGGAATTTAATGAGCTTATTGGACTTACTTACTCTAACTTAGCTCATATTTGAATTGCAGGCGACATCAAAACCGAAGGCAGACATAATGTCGGTGGTGACGGGCAGCGGAGAGGAATTGGACAGACTCAGGAAGGTGCTGGTGGAGGCGATCGATGAAGAGAAGAACAGAGCGGAGAGGGAGCGTAAGTGTTACTAATTGTAGGGATGTAGTGAGGTGGACGTGGAGTTCTGGAACTTGTTTCTTGTTTTGTATAGAAGGCATATCCTGAAAGTAGTTCAGAATCGGTTACAGAAACGATTTCAGCTATTTTTAAAATAGGTATTTTTTATACTTACTTTTAGGATAAAATATTACCTACTTATTTTGATAAATCTTGATTGCGTCACTAACGATACTCATGCGCTAGCAATGTAAACGTCGATGCCCATATTATTTGCCTACGACTAGAATACAATTTCTTAAAAAATAGAATTTCAGTGCCTAAATTATGATTTAAACTTAATTTTCTAATCGGTTTAGTATAAGAGTAGGTATGCATTATTCCAGTTACGTGTTGTATACTTACTTAAAAACATGACAGTTCTATTCTATGAAATCGCATAATTCTAATAGAACGTACTTATAGTCTTTATTCTTCTTACTAACACTGCCTGTGTTTAAAAGGCTCGTGAAGGAACATTACTTGTCACTGATCTTGTTTTCGTTTTATCACTTATTCTTTTGTCATATATTTTGTATGCAGGTATCTATTTATATGTGTATATCTATTTTAGTATTAAGTAACAATTTATTTTTAGTCCACTTTTATATTTGCACCAAGTGCAACCCCATTTTGTGTCCAGGCAACCTGAAATGGACACAAGAAATTGCCGAGTGCGATAAGGCCGCCAATTATATGTTTTTTTTTTCTTATAAGGTTTCCTTTTATATATTATAATCTTAGTATACAATAAAATATATATAAATAAATAAATACTACTCAGAATAATTTTACCACCAGTCTAAAACAATACATATAATCTTGCATCGAGCTTCCTCATTTCTATTTGTTTTGCGATAGTTCAGCAATTTCTTCTAGTTGGAATGTTGCCAAAACTCATAAAACAATACATCTTCACGGCGTAACATAATCAGAGGAATGTTTTCATTATATTTGAAGTTCTTACTCATTGTGTTGTTAAAATAATTCGTGAAATTGTTCGTTAAGTTTAGTGCTATGTCTAATGAAACTAGCTCAAAGGATTTACGCCAAGAATATTAGGTACATAACACAGTTAGCAGAATCAGCCTTTTTTTAATGTTCTCACTGCTGGGACTCAGGCCTCTTCTCTAAGAGAGGGAATGGGCTTTAATCCACCACGCGGGCTCAGTACGGGTTGGTGAATGTCACATGTCTTCGAATTTTTGGTTCTAGGACATGCCGGTTTCCTCACGATGTTTTCCTCACAGTTTTGATAGCAGTGGTGATGAAGTAAATTGCACAAAGTAATGCGCCTGGTTGGGTTTGAACCCGCGACCTACAACTCGTAAGTCGGGGCCGTTACCACTCGGCCATCACTGCTCTAGTACACAGTTAAACAAGTACATTCATTTGCAAAGGCATTGTAAGCTATAAATCAAAATCAAAAAAAAAAACAAAATGTTTATTTATTTCGTTATTACACGTACAAAGATAGGCAGTTGGTGGCGTCCCCTTTTAAGCATATAGATGCCTGTACCAGGAGGCGCCGCTCTTTTGTATCATACAAGTGTAATAAGTTACAAGAGTGAAAATGAATATTAATTCTAGTTTTATCATAAGTCTGTTGGTGTGTGTGTGTGAGAGTGTTCGTGCGTGTGTGCTTGTGTGCGTGTCTGTGTGTGTGTGTGTGTTTGTGAGTGAAAGGGTGTGTGTTTTACATACAGGGTTGTTTTACATGGAAAGAGGTTTATGTAAATAGGAACAGTTTAAATTAGATTTATTTTTTATTTAGATTTAATAGCAGATTCTCTGTTTCATCATAACATAACTTGTTTATCCAGTTAACCAGCAACGATTTGCATTCTTTAAACGGTTTAGTATAGATATCTATTTCTTTATTTATTTTATTATATAAGTAAGATGAGCGTCTGTCGTACTGAAATTTAGCAAATTCTGTTTTTAATAATGAAATAGTTTTCAAGAAACCATCTGATGTTCTACTCATATTTAATTTTCAGGCCTTGGAAAGACCCCTTTTTTGAGGTGGAAAATCATCAAACTACTTCTGCTCTAGGTTGAGCGAGAGTGTCAGACTTTTACTGACTAAAACCCACCCTGTGTTCCTTCAGTGATTCTTTGCGTTCTAGGAAAAAAGTTCCTTTTCAGAAATTACCCGTGGCCCTAGCAGGCATCAGCCCTACTTGCCATTTTTTTTTAGTTGGGATATCATCTAGTGACTTCTCCCGCCCTTGGGTGAAACGGGAGGACGTATCAGGCTTTTAGTGACTAAAACCCACTCCTGTGTTCCTTCTTTGCCTTCGTTCCAGGGCCCCGGGTTTTTTTTTTCGCACAACCCACGGCCCCTGTAGGCTTCGACGCTGCTGGGCCCCTACGGTTTTGCTGACATCTCCTTAAGGCGCGCATGTAACACTACACACGCGTGTAACACTACACACCATCGACGCCTTGGGCTCGGTCCGGACGGTTACCGGACGACCGGAAGGCATGCTACCCATTGCTCGCCGTCCGCAATCCTACACCTATGGTGGTTGGAAATCGGGATCGGGATCCTGGCGGCTGTGGCGTGACGGTCGTTCCCTCGCACGTGCGGCCGCCTCCTTTGCTAGCATTACTGCTTCGCAGAAGGAAGCGACTGCCTGCTATTCCTCCTCGCTCCGGACCATGGCCTGTATCAGGGCCCGACGCGAGAGGTCGTTGCCGCCGATACTCTGGCGTACCTTAACGTTTAAATTAATCTTAGAAATGAGTCATATTTTTTTAATTTAACAGAAAAACGCCGTGATGCTGTAGAACAAGCAAGAAGAAAAAGAGAATCAATGTTGCCCCGAATAGAGTTGGTGAAGGAGTTCAACGAAAATGATGAAGAAAGAAACCATGCTGGTGAAGAGGTAACTAACCCAGTTTCAGTAAAACATCTCCTATTTGCAATGTGCCCTGCCCACTGCCACTTAAGTTTGGAGATTCTAGCCTCCCAGCCTGAGACGATACCAAGTCGTCGACGGCGCGTACTGTTCCACGCGCGCCTCAAGGAGATGTCAGCAACTGTAGGGGCCCAGCAAGGTCGAAGCCTACTGGGGCCAAGGGTCTGATTCTGAAAGGAAGACTCGGCCCTGGTACGAAAGGCAACGAAGGAACATGAGTGGGTTTTTAGTCAGTAAAAGTCTGACACTATCTCCCGTTCCGCCCAAGGGCGGGGGATGTCATAAGATGATTTTCCCACCGAAAAAAAAAGCCTTAGACGATAAACGTAATAAATTATGGCGACGGCGAGCTGGCGCACTTTTCCGCATTAGTGTGAAAAGCTACAAATTGCGTGCTTAAAAGCGGTAGGGGTAGGAGAGGACACGAGGAAGTGTATTAAAAACGTTATTATTTTGATGTTTCTGCTAAGAAAGGGTGACATTCCATTCACCTAATGTAAAAACTTTATTATTCCAGGATGTAGACGGCTTCGCAGATGACCACAAGAAACTCAACGAGACGTCTCCCCTCGACATGAGTAACTCTGAGTTCTGGTCCTCCTTCTCCAGCAGTGAGGAAGCTCTGCTGGAGTGTGAGGGTCTGATACTCAACCTGCCTCTGACTCCACACAAGAACTGCCACAAAGGTGCTACAGAAGCGGACGGCTTTGCTGCTGCGAAGGCTAACGCGCTTACTTATAGGTGACGATTACAGCCATAGAAATATTAACTTAATAGCCTTTCTGATATCTAAGATTTAAGTAGTTTCTCTATCATTCGTTTTAGGGTTCCGTACCTCAAAAGGAAAAAACGTTACCCTTATAGGATCACTTTGTTGTCCATCTGTCTGTCTGTCTGTCAAAACCCTTTATCTCGGGAACGCGTGGAGGTATCGAGTTGAAATTAAAACTTAGGTCTGCGGTCCCTTTAAGCTGTGAAAAAATCAAACTTCAGAGTTACCGAAAAAATAGATAGGACCGTTTATGCCGCAAAAAACGTGTGTTTCGACACTCTCAAGGGGATCAAAATTCATAGGGTACTTCCCATCCATCCACATACATTCCATCCGTCTGTCTGTCTGTCCGTCAAGCACTTTTATCTCGGGAACGCGTGGAGGTATCAAGTTGAAATTTCAGGATTCTAGGTCAACACCTAGAATCCTGAAATTTGGCATGAAGCAAGGTCTGTGGTCTCAAGGTATATGGTTTTAATTTCAACTTGATACCTCCACGTGTTGCCGAGATAAAAGTGCTTGACAGACAGAAAGACAGACGGATGGACACCAAAGTGATCCTATAAAGGTTCTGTTTTTTCCTTTTGAGGTGCGGAACCCTAAAAATGATATTATTGCTAGTTAGAGAATGCGTTGTTGCATTAAGTCCGCCTATGTACCACTACTGTACATGAAGTTTAAATCAAATAAACAATAATATTATTTAAAAATTCATAAAGTGCCTCAAGATCATCTTCAATCCAGCTCACATTCTTCCTTTTCCAGAGTACCAGCAAATGGCTATTACTTCTTCGTGTTCAACTCAGAGAACGAGATGCAGGTCAACTTCATCCGTGCGCAGTTCGACCTGCAAAAGACCAAGTATGACGTGGCCAGGACGAAGCTTAGGGAGTGCACTAACAGCACTGAGAGGTGTGACCTGTCGCTCGATATCTTCACTAGTCAGAAGGTGAGGTATATCTTCGCTTACTGTTTTATTAGCTGAGTATGTTTCTGCGGCAAGAAGACCAAGCTTGATGGCGCAAGGACCAAGTTTAGAGAGTGTACCAACAGCAATGAGAGGTGTGACCTGTCGCTCGATATCTTCACTAGTCAGAAGGTGAGGTATATCTTCGCTTACTGTTTTATTATCTGAGGATTTTTCATCGGCAAGAATACCAAGCTTGATGACGCAAGGACCAAGTTTAGAGAATGTACCAACAGCACTGAGAGGTGTGACCTGTCGCTCGATATCTTCACTAGTCAGAATGTGAGGTATATCTTCGCTTACTGTTTTATTAGCTGAGGATATTTCTTCGGAAAGAAGACCAAGCTTGATGACGCAAGGACCAAGTTTGAAAAGTGTACCATTAGTACTGAGAGGTATGACCTGTCTGTAAACATCTAAACCACTCAGAAGTTTAGATATTTCTTCCCATCTTCATTCACTATTCGTTTAGTTGCCCTTTGCGTACCAGGGCTGAATTCAAGAATCACGAAGAATCAAGAATTTATTTCAAATAAACTATTTACAGGCACTTTTGAATTGTCAAGAAGTCAGTCAGCCAGAAACGTGATGCTAATTGAACATCCCAAAGCGTAGATCTCTGAAGAAGAATTGTTTAAGAAACTCCTTAAACACCCTCTTAAATCTTAATGTGTACTACAAATATCTCTATAATTGCATAACCTAATTCCGCCTAGCCCGTTCCATCATCGGACCACCAGGCGTACGGCAATGCGCTACCGGTACATAGTAGGCATCCCACCTATACGTACGAAACGTTTTGGGAACACATTCATTGTGCGTACAGCTAAGGAGTGGAATTCCTTGCCGGAATCTGTGTTTCCTGATGGCTACAACCCGGGAATCTTTAAGTCAAAAGTGAATAGGTTACTTCTAGGTAAGCGCGCTGCATCGTCGACCGCATCGTCGCTTTCTATCAGGTGAAATAGTGTTCAAGCGCGAACCTATCAGGAATAAAAAAAGAATCTCGGTTTGGGATTGTATCGACATATCTCCTTCTTCTTCAATACTTACTTCTCTGTTAGTCGTCATCTCAGCAGCCCCCCCCCCCCCCCCTTCCCCAATTCCAACCTCCAAAATCCATCCACCGTTTCTTAGGCCTTCCTCTACTCGTGTGTACCTTTATTCTAAGACTATTCAAAAATGTATTCTAAACTAAAACACACATGACTCATTTTCTATCGTCTCCTTCCAGGTAGTACTAGAAGTGCCTCTCCGCAACAACGACTCGCTGTGGAACGAACAGTTCGTGATCATCTCAGAGTGTGAGCCGCGCACCTCAGTGTACATAGTGTGCGTCATCGCCGTGCCTGTACTCATCCTCATATTCGCGCATCAGTGATGGCCTGGTAGGTGAACACAAGCTATTTCCTCCACTTGACTCAACAAATACTCGAATCTTCTCGGAATGCAAGACGTAAACCTGATACACCACGGCGTACTCAAATAAAAAATCATTGCTTGTTTCGATGTCGTGGCGACTGAGTTGAGTGAAGTGGAGGAAGTCCTTACATATTAGATCCATTTGAAAGAGTAAACGAAACAGAAATATATTTTCTTCATTTTGTATGCAATTTTTTTATCTGGCCCTAGTTATTATTAACTGCGAGCCCGAGCTGCTGCATTAGTCTTCGTAGTAAAATGAATTGAATGATCGCGAAGCTTAAACAAGTGCCATCTGGTGGCTTGGCTAATATCTAAACGAATGAATTTCATATTTTGAAATAAGCGCCATCTAGTATGCGGTAGATGAACTAAAACAAAGACACCGTCATAGTAATAAATTGCTAAATAAACCGAAACATAATACCTAATTATGTACCATAAAGATGTTATCTTAATAACCATTCTTAATAAATAAGTGTCGAGTTTTTAAACTGGTATTAAATTAACATACAGTTATTTTTTTAGTTTTCATCAAAACATATTGTGGTCATGCAAAAAGCAGTCATTGTATTCCCAAAATAGGAACTAAAATAGAAAATAACGATATACAATAATAATACCTACTTACATGATAATACTTGCTCAATAACTGAAACATGGTCGCTTATAACCTGGCCAGGCCTTATCAGAAGGCTTACAGTCGCCCATAGGACATTGTAAAGGGCTATGCTCGGAGTTTCCTTGTGTGATGATATCCGGAGGAAAACCAAGGTCCCCGACATAGTCCGAAGAATCACCAAACTTAAGTGGCAGTGGGCAGGGCACATTGCTCGTAGAACGGATGGTCGATGGTGCCGAAAGGTTCTAGAGTGGCGACCGCGCACCGGAAAACGCAGCGTTGGAAGGCCTCCCACAAGGTGGACCGACGACCTGGTGAGAGTCATGGGAATGCAATGAGGAATGAAAAGGACACTTGGGGAAGGCCTATGTCCAACAGTGGATGTCCTTCGGCTGAAATGATGATGATGATGATCATAAACTACTCTTACTGGTTGCTGCGCGAGGCCCCTGCAAGAATGAGGCCCTGGGTCACTGCTCTTTTCTCCTTTTAACAAGGCCGCTACTGAAATCAACACAACTAGACTAATTAACTTTGAAATAGTAGCTAGGACATTTCAATTATGAGATGTTGTTAAATAAACAAGCTTTTAAATTGTTACTAATTGTTGCTATATATTGCTACGTATGAAATTCGTAGTAAGCGATTGCGTTACTACGAATTTCTTCTATAAAACATATTATGACCTTCGATTTTCAAACAGTAGGTACCTATTATAACTAGAGATGGGTGGTGGGTAATACCCAATTCGGGTATAAACATGGTTTTACCGGGTACATACAATTTGTTTTCTGTGGTCTTCCCGTCCGATTATAATTTAGGTGTCTTCAAGGCTAGAGTGAATAGGCTCTTAATAAACTAGTGCGCCTCACCATCAACGATTGCATCACTCCTTACCATCAGGTGAGATCGCAGTCAAGCACAGCAAGCTTATAACAATAAAAAAAAAACCTAAAAGCATGGGTAATTTATTTACTTTAACATAAACGTAAAAACAATAAACGATTTTTAGTTCTGTTCTTATATTGAATAGAAGATGCATTGTTATAAAAATTCTACATTGTGCCTATATTTTTTATTACTAACAGAAGTTTAGCTGTATATTGTTGTATGTGTGTGTGTATATATTCACCCGGGTAAATACCCTGCAATTGGTTACTTTGGGTATTTAGCGGGTAGAAACCCATCTCTAATTATAACCGATACCCTTGGATTAGAAACGGTACTCGGGCGTACCCAACCATAGATAAATAAAACAGTAGTAACCTCTATGGTCATCAAACATTAAATATGCTAATCACCAAAAGACTTGAGGAAACAGTTAGGCATATTGTTCAACTATTTGAAAAAAAATCGTTACTATTAACGATAGTGATTTAGTATTCTAGTGTCGTGCGCTTTTTATAGCCCAATCAATTTAATATGTTGCTTTGCTAATATTTTTGCTCAAGGTGTTGAATATAAAGCTTGCAATGCAAAGCAAAGCGAAATATTATTAGTATATTATGCGACTAGGGGCATTATAAAGCATTTCGAACGAAACGAAGGTGCTTAAGTTTTAAACCCGAACGCTAGTGTGGGATTTATATAATTAACTCCCGAGTATTGCGAGGGAGTTAATATAGAAACCTGAGTGAAATGAGGAATTCAAGACGTCCAAGACAAAGACAGCTTTATCCCCGTGTACAACTTTTTTACACCAGTAATTTTTAATTAGTACAAATACTTAAAAGGCTTATGAGAAAAGGTCTTATTATTATTTAAGTAAAGTCTCAATAAATAATATTCACAAACAGCAAAGTTATTAGCATTTGTTTATATCCCAAAATGTCACTCAATTTATGGAAATATTGTACAGGCTATTGACGACAGGATTGTTGTTGCAAAATACTTTACTCCCTGAGTCATATTTGAAATACTTATTGCTATTATTTAAGTCCTAAACTTAACCAAAATATTTTTGAGCAAGATATGAAAATCAATACCTATTTTACTACAGTAAACAGCGTGAACCAATTACAATCTTCCAAAGCGAGCTAATGCACTCTGTCTTTAGACTACCAGAGGATTTGAGTGCCTAATGTATCTTCTGTAATAATAAATTATTCTATTCTTATTCTTGTAGTGAGAGTTGCATTTACGTGAACTCGATTGACATGTGATTGCTCGGCGTACCACCACACCACCACTTACCAGCGCTGCGTTATTTTTAATTTTTTTTTTAAATATCGCAGCATAAGCTGAATTTCTGAGATAGGAGCCTTTTTGGCCTCGCACAGGTCTTTTATTTTTATCTTTTAATATTGTTTTCTTTTATTTTTTTATTTTAAGTTAAGTATTTATAGATTAAGTAGATACTTTTTATTTTATTGTCGATTGTCCTGTGCGAGTCTCAAAGAAATGTTTTCTTTCTTTCTTTCTTTCTCGGTGCTCCGATTGGCCCGCTCCAAGCTCTTAACCAATCAGAGATCCAAACGCAGTAAACGTTTCGATCATAGCATAATCAGCCTTTTTAATGTTCCCACTGCTCGGACTCAGGCCTCCTCTCTAGGAGAGGGAATGGGCCGTAATCCACCACGCGGGCCCAGTGCGGATTGGTGAAAGTCACATGTCTTCGAATTTCTGGTTCTAGGTCATGCCAGTTTCCTCACGATGTTTTCCTTCACCGTTTTGAGAGCAGTGGTGATGAAATAAATTATACAAAGTAATGCGTCTGGCTGGGTTTGAACTCGCGACCTACAACTCGTAAGTCGGAGCCGTTACCACTCGGCCACCACTGCTCTCTAACGTTTCGATCACGTTAACGTAAAAACACTTCGCACTTAGCGCACTGTGCTTGTATAGTATCGCTCTACCATTGGACTATTTACCCGCGCATAAAATCAAAACAAACGTTCAGGGTCGCTCCTCGCACAAAACTTCAAACAGACAGCTTGACAGTTGTACTATGTACTTACCATACGACATTTTATAGGCAATGTCTAGACTGTGATTACTGCTACAAAGATTAATACTTCCTGTACATTACATAGAATTTGTTACCAGTTAGCAATACGACGGTATAACACTCAAAACATCACTCGGCCAAATATTGGTCCGTAGGCTTCTAACTAAGCCTTTACCGTAGGAGGTTATCAAGTCTAGCTGCTTAAAATAATAATAGTCGATATTCAATATCTTGTAGTAAGAGAGACATGGATCATGGTTCCCCTGGGTTGGTACGGAGGTATCTTATGATTTTTTAACTCATTCAATGCCCGGTGCGTGGATCCACGCGAGACACAATCGCTTTTTAATTGTGTCTCTAATTACGGCATACAAAAGGTTAAATGCTATAAATTAGCGCTCGACTGCGATTCCACCTGATAGTAAACAGTGATGCATTATTGATGGTGAAGCGCACTAGTTTATTAAAAGCCTATTCACACTAGCCTTGAAGACACCTAAATTATAATCAGATGGGAAGACCGCTCCCAAATCAACGTTACGTCGATGAAGTTGTAAAATTGCGTAAGACTATTTGACGAAGCTTTAATTTTATTCTCGGTTTGAAGAAAGATGAAATTGGACTAAGTAAGTCATCTACATATATAAAAGGTCGAAGAAACAACTGAGACTGGGAGCGTGAAAATTTTCACAAGGCTTCTTTTTATTACGTAGGCGGGCACTAAGGATTCAAAATTCAGCCACTAAGCTGCTTACCATCAGGTGGGATCGCAGTCAAGCACTGGTTTATATGAATTAAAAAAAAAGAAAAAAAAAGAAAAAGGGAATGAAACGGGTGTCTAAAGTTTGTATGGAGAAATCTACACGTGGGTTAAGTCGCTGGCCGAAGCCAGTAGAATATAAAAGAATAGAGTACAATGCGTTCCAAATAAGAATAGGATCGATTGTCATGTTGTGACGTCACGTCATACTGTCAACTCTACTTTTACTGATTTATTATTATTATTATTATTACATTAACTTTAATCTCATTTTTACATGGCAGTTTTATTGCTGAAAGCAATATCTACCAGTCAACCATAGGATGAATCGTAAGAACTTAAAATAATACAGGGGGGAGGTGTTTCGTTCCAACAAAAAAGCTAACAAATACATATCTACGATTTCCAAAAATAGATGTTTTTCAGCAGCCCCCCTAGCCAAGTTACAATCGTTTCTGATTCCTTTGTTCTGACCACGTGACTGAGCGTTGAGATGAAGTCAGAACAAAGGAATCAGAGGCGTGGCCTGCTCGAGGCGTTCGGCGTGAAAGATACGGTTGTAACTTGGCTAAGGGGGCTGAAATTCCATGTCACATTTTTAATTCTAGAAATATTCACAAACTAACAAGGTCACTTAACAGTTTAAATAATTACAAAGATTTAAAGTATTACAGTAAATAATTTTATCACTGATTGCATTCCTACCGCAAAATTTTTCAAAGCAGGCGTCTCGTTCCCTTGGGGCTGGTAGTCGGAAGGTCAAGATGGCGTTCTGTTTTTAATACTCCATGGCTACGTGTATTTTTTCTTAATTCTTGATAGGTTCGCGCTTGTCCACTATCTCACCTGGTGGAAAGCGACGATGCGGTCGACGATGGAGCACGCTTACCTAGAAGTAACCTATTCACTCTTGACTTAAAGATTCCCGGGTTGTAGCCATCAGGAAACACAGATTCTGGCAAGGAATTCCACTCCTTACTACGTATCGTATGACGTTATGTGTAAGGCAAAAAAAAAACAGATGGCATATATTGATTTAGATATCGAAGTATTACAAGTTACCTGCTGTATCCCAAATATGCTTCGGTTCCTCTACTGTTACGCACTTTAAGATCATTGATGATATGTCAATCAGCATGCAAGACATGTTATTGATGGGCCTCTATTTTTTTTTTATCCATGGCCTTCCTCAAAGCATTAACTATTATCTTCTATTCGTTAACTTCATCAACAATGTTTTTGTAATCTCAATGGACTCTTTATCATGGCGATTTCGAATATTGTTTTTCGTAGAGTTTAGTGGGTCGTGTTTGTTTTCTATTACAAAGTCTTCAAATTACTGGAACGAAGCTGTCACGGACATTATTTTTTCGAAATTGTTCACTATTTAAAATTTTGAAAACAGCGTTTTATATGTGGCCAGTGTTTGAAGGTAGTTTTTAGAAATAGTACACAGTGGAGAAAATTCGTCATTGCAACCGAGGCGAAATTCACTCGAGCCATACAACAGACGACGGTTATATGGAGCCGAGTGCTGCAGTGACAAATTTCCACGTGTATCAAACGACGTTTTTCAATACACTTACAAAGAAATAAATAAACGGGGACTGCCTGGTGACTCGTGGAGGCCGCATAGCCTCCAATCCGATACGATAAAATACAATAAATTGTACCTGGGGAGAGCTCGTACTCTTTTCCGCACTAGTGCAGAAAACAGTAAATTTCGTGCTTAAAATCGCTCCTATCCTTAAATAGGGGCGGGTTTCCGAAAAGCGTATTGAAAAAAAACTTGATAGACTGATGGATGATATTAGTTCAAAGATTTTAAGTTAATTTATGTATTAAATTTTGTAATATCCCACGATACCTCTAGTTGTTTCTTTTAACAAATTTATTCCCCAGTTTTTGGTGGGATTTCTTCGGCTGAAGTTCAGTGGCTGTTTTAATTATTCGCAAATTGATTCCTAGTGGATATTGTGATGTAAAATTGGAGTAGTTTTGTATCCCAAGTGTCTGCGCAACTGGACAATATGTGGAATCATTGAAACAAATGGAGCTGAAAATTTTATTGTAGTGTTGACTACATGTAAATGTTTGTGTGATGAGCAGGATCATTTGTTTTGTGTCTGGGTGTAATTTATCTATAATATGTATGTATTTAGAAATATATAAGTATGTTTATCAGTTGCCTAGTTGTCTAGTACTCATAACACAAGCTCTGCTTGCTTGAGACTATACGACGTTGTGTGATAGTTGTGGAATATTATTATTATTATTAATTTATTACTACCTAAGCAGAGTTTACCGAGAAGCCTGACTTTAATACCTTTCTTGCCAAATACTACAAAAACATTAGAATATGTACAACCATATTCTAATGGTCCACCGTAGGCGCGGGCTTGCGGACGGCATGTATGCGGTAGCTACCCGTCCGATCGTCCGGTAACCGTCCGGACCGAGCCCAGGTCGTCGAAGGCGCGTACTGTTCCACGCGTGCCTCAAGGAGATGTCAGCGTAGAGGCCCAGCAAGGTCGAAGCCTACTGGGGCCAAGGGTTTGTTTCTGAAAGGAAAACTCGGCTCTGGGACGAAGGCAAAGAAGGAGCAGGAGTGGGTATTTAGTCAGTAAAAGTCTGACACGCCCTCCCGCCCCGCCCAAGAGCGGGGGATGTAAAATTCTAATGGTAAACAAATTAACTATTTAGCATATAGCATAGTCGGCCTTATAATGTTCCCAATGTTGGGACTCAGGCCTAGGAGAGAGAATATACCATAATCCACCACGTGGGCCCAGTGCGGGTTGGTGAATGTCACATGTCTTCGAATTTTTGGTTCTTGGACATGGCGGATTCCTCACGATCCCCAGACCCCCACGACGATCCTCAGGCTCCAGTGAGTCGGAGTAGTGCTGCTGGCTCCAGTGAGTCGTAGTGGTGCTGTGCGATGTAGTGGCTTGACTGCTTGCATCGACCAGGAGAGGTTCTTCATAGCTCTTCATGTGACTGGCCGAAGGTGCGGTGTGATTAGCCAAGGTCGCTGATGAGGCTGGGGATGATGACCAGGTATGACCAGGTAGGCATGCTGGTGGTCAGGATACCCTTTAAAGCCGTGGGTGCTGGCTGTATGGCTCGCTGCTCGAGAGCTTGAGGAAGTAATGATGACGTCACGAAGTAGTGGCTGCACGAAGGCTGCGCTGACGTTCTTTGTCGAGGGTCACCAGTTTTGGAGGTAGGTGGAACAGAGAGTAAAGTCCCACATACCTCCGCTGAAAAGGGAGGATCCTCCGGCCAGACGGGTGCTATGTCTGGTGGGCAGCTGCCCGATAGATGATTTCGGGCTGTTCTATATGTTCTAAACGCGCGGAGAACTTTGATTGCGCGATGCAGGATTAGTTCTTATGTGACGCCATAGATGTCGCTACATCGTAATGCGCCTGGTTGGGTTTGATCCCGCAACCTACAACTCGTAAGTCAGGACTCGGGACCGTTACCACTCGGCCACCACTGCTCTAATCGGGACCGTCCGCGTCACCACAATTAACTCTTTAGAAACATGAAATCTCTATTTTCCGACTAAAGGACTTTGTATCTATAGTCAAGAAATAATTTTTTTTAAAAGTAGTATATTCTTTAACAAATTCCGTATTCCCTTCGTTCCTTGAATTTGATGTCTTTTATCGAAATATTATTTCTAGAAAGAACACATTTTCTGTTTATGACGTAAATCCAACTCATAATAGGGCCCAAGGTAACTTCCGACGTACCTACTATGAAACTCGTAAGGTTACCACATATTTGCGATAACATGATATCAGTGTTTTTATGACAGCATGAAGCAAGAGGCCCTAATTTTTTCTCTATTACCGTCCTAAAACACTTATCTTTCATTACCTTGTCTTAAGCATTTTAATTAACAAAGACATTTTTAAGATTTTGGGAAGTTTTATTTATTAGCTATTCTATTGTGTTTTTTGTTTTTAGCCTTATAAATACATTTATGAACTTGAAGTAGTGGTATTTATCACTACTTCCAGAAATATAAAACAGACTTACTTACGCAAGAGCGTGGGTAGTCTTTTTTTTTAAGGTGGGAAATCATCCAAATGACTTGTCGCGCTCTGGGTGGAGCGGGAGGGCGTGTCAGACTTTTATTGACTAAAACCACACCTGTATTTATTTATTTATTTATTTAATCTTCATGCAACATTATTGTACAAAGGCGGACTTAATGCCTGAGGCATTCTCTAACAGCCAACCTAGGGTGGTGAAGAGACAGTATGGTAGGTGCATAAAAAGAAAATTATATGCGAAAAACAGGAGTAAAACAAAAAGGTACTTATATACATATAATTAAAATACACATACATATATATTTAATATAATATATATATATATATATATATACATATATATTAATATAAATTAACGAAAGAAGTTTTGAGACGATTCTGCTATTGGTGGAGGAAATGATTCCGCAACCTCCGCTTAAATGCATATCGACTTTCGACTGTATCCTTCAATTCTGTAATATCTGTAATTCTGTATACACCAAAAAAATCGCGCCATCACAAAAACCCTGAGTTGCAAGACCTGGGCCATCGAAAACTCTACTGGGGAAACGGTGACAAAAATAGAAGCAATAGGAACTTGGAGACAATATTGCCAGTCTCTCTTTCAAGACCCGAAATCAGAGTGTTATGCCTCTACGGAACCCGGAAACGAAGATCTTGAGCGTGATATTCTGAAAGATGAAATACGAGCCGCTATTAAGCATCTGAAGAACGGCAAAGCCACAGGGGCGGACGCAATACCGATCGAGACAATCAAGGCATCGGGCGAACATGGTGTCCAAATCTTCCACACCCTATGCAATAAGATATGGCTCACGGGGCAATGGCCGAAAGAATGGGCTCACACTATTTTTGTCCCCTTGCACAAGAAGGGTTCCACCAAGACGTGCAGTAATTACCGACTTATTGCTCTTATCTCTCACGTACTGAACGAGCGTCTAAAGTCCTACTTGAGCAAAGAAATTGCTCCTGAACAGGCTGGTTTTGTTAAGGGGAAGGGAACTCGGGAGCAAATTTTGACGGTTCGACAAATTATAGAGAAAGCCAGAGAATTCAACAAGCCTACCTACATATGCTTTGTGGACTTCTCTAAGGCGTTCGATTCCGTTAAATGGCCCAAACTCTGGGAAACGCTGACGGCGATGGGTGTTTTAAAACACCTGGTACACCTCCTGCGAAGACTGTATGAGGATGGCACAGCCGCAGTTCGCGCAGATGACATTCAATCCAATCACTTCCACCCCAACGCCGGAGTCCGTCAGGGATGTATTATTTCTCTACTACTGTTCAATGTGTACACAGAGCTCATAATGAGGATTGTACTTGAGGACTGGACAGACTCCTAAGCGGCATTCGACAGGACCGCGAGAAAGTCTCGTCGATGCGTATGTTTGTGTGAGTGTGCCGTTTCGAATATTTGTAGGTAGTTTCCGTACTCGATTCCGGACAAACTGAGCTTCACTTTTTTTTTTACTGACCGACATTTTGACAATTCAAAAGTGCATGTAATTGGTCTATTTGAAATAAACGTTTCTGATTTCTGATTTCTGATTTCTTACGTATGAAAACAGTTCAATTCCCGAATTGAGTTAATTACCCTATAAATTTTGATTCCCTTGAGAGTGTCCAAATATACATTTATTGCGACATAAACAGCCGTAACTTTGTTTTCGTTAACTCAGAAGTTTTATTTTTTCACAGCAACAAGGGACCGCAGACCTTAGTAGGTATATGGTTTCAATTTGAACTCGATTCGATTAGACACGATTCCCGAGATAAGGGTCTGGACGGACAGATAGACAGACGGACGGACAACAAAGTGATCCTATAAGGGTTCCGTTTTTCCTTTTGAGGTACGGAATACTAAAAATGTCTAAAAAAAAGTGATCCATGCGGCTAATAGTTGGCCAAGAGCTCCTATACAATCTGCCATCTGGCAGTAGCAACAACACCTAGCCGTTTAGATAACTGCCCAGATTAGGTTAGTAAGTACTTAACACGTAATTTATAATTGCTAACTGCCTAATACAAACTAGTTGTTAAATGCTGTTTGATTCCTTTAAAGGTCCGAACGGGTGTAAAACCTTTTTAGGGAGAAGGCTAGGTTCCAAATTTAAAAACTGAGGACATGACGCACGCTGCTCCAACTTTCCGAGGCGTAACCGTGCCGATAACCGACCTTATTGATCTTCTTAGTGTTACGCTGACGTCAACACTCAACTTTGGGCCATACATCGAAGCAAAGGCTCAACTGGCAGCAAAAAAGCTGGGAATCCTCGCGAAGGTCAGACAGTACTTCACGCCGGAACAGCTGCTCAAACTTTATTAAGCGCAAGTTCGATCGTGTATGGAGTACTGCTCTCATCTTTGGGACGGATCTGCCCGATACCAGCTTGATGCACTTGAGGCAATTGAGAGGCGAGCCAGGAGGATCATTGGCAATGATGCACCCGTTGAGTCGAGGCTTCAAAGTTTTGAGCATCGACGCCGAGTTGCTAGCCTGTCGGTTTTCTACCGGTTGCATTTCGGGGAGTGTGCGTCGGAATTGCATAACCTAATTTCACCTAGCCTGTACGCCTGGTGGTCCGATGATGGACATCGGACCACCAGGCGTACGGCGATGCGCCACCGGTACATGGTGGACATCCCACCTATACGCACAAAACGTTTTGGGAACACATTCATTGTACAGCTAAGGAGTGGAATTCCTTGCCGGAATCTGATGTGTTTCATGATGGCTATAACCCGGGAATCTTTAAGTCAAAAGTGAATAGGTTACTTCTAGGTAAGCACGCTCCATCATCGACCTTATCGTCGCTTTCCATCAGGTGAGATAGCAGTCAAGCGCGAACCTATCAAGAATAAAAAAAAATACGCTTAATCGTAAAGAGAACTAACTCAAAAAAGAGGTATATGAAAGTTGAACCTTTAATAGTATGGAACAGGGTGTAAAGTTCCGTAAACACAATTTAAAAGTAAGTATCCTCCGACCAGACGGGTGTTGTGTCAGGTTCGGACAACCACCCGATAGTTGATTTCGATCTGTCGTATAATATTCTAATCGCGTGGACTCTGAAATCACAATGCAAAATTTTTAATTCCTTAAAGGGTGAAAGCAACAAGCACGAGCGTGACCATGTCTTCGCTAGATGGCGGTAAACTCAACATTTTACTTTATTTTGTTTTTAATGCATGGAAGCATCATCAAGTTAAGGAAGTGGTATTCGCTAAAATAAGGCATTCAACTTTATTGTAACCAGTCAAATTATTACCTCAAAATCCACCTTATTCATGTCTTTACTTATGTATAGCGCTGTACTATTACTATGAACAGCCCCCCTAGCCAAGTTACGATCGTTTCGTTTGCATCGAACGGTCGGCTATAAATTATTATGCAAATAGCTATGGGGGGTGAGCAATATTCCAAAATGTCGGTATTGAACGATTTTTGCCGTGAGTTCGATCTCCAGCTATAGTTAAAAACTTTTGTCATTATTTTATCTTCTTTTTTTAGGGTTCCCGTACCTCAAAAGGAAAAAACATTTTCGGGAACGCGTTGAGGTATCGAGTTCAAATTAAAACCATATACTCAGGTCTGCGGTCCCTTGAAGCTGTGAAAAAATCAAACAAAGTCTAAATCGCAAAAAACATATATTTCTACACTCTACTTCCCGTTGACCCAGAATCCTGAAATTTTTCATAAAGCTAGGTCTTTTAACACAAATATACGAATAAATCTGAAAACGGAAAATTTGTTATTACGTCACATAAAATATATATTTTTTTTTGCGATTTGGAAAAAACTTCGAGACTCCAGGAATTGAACTCTTTACATAGGTGTGGCTTTAGTCAGTAAAAGTTTGACCCATTCTCCCTCTCCATCCAGGGCGGGAAAAAACATTGGATTATTTCCCACCTTAAAAAAAGGAGTATGTTTCTATGGAATAATTTACTAGTTTCACGCTGGCGAAACCGATGAAAAAAGATAGTTTACAATAAATCAGAACCATGTATTTATTTTTAGTGTAAGGTATTTATAGTTATATAAGTATTTATTAGTTTAATTTAAGATTTCACAAACTCTTCTTTGCTTATTTTCTACACACTATAGTCTACATCTCTTCTAATCTCTCCTTTCGCAGGTCTGCTGGAAGAAATTTCTTTTTGAAATAAGCAGTACCTTTGTACAAACTTTATATTAAGACACCTATCTTCTTCTGTGTATTTGTGTGTACATGAATTATAAAATAAATAAAATAAATAAATAAATAAACCATGGCAAGTGCATGTGTGTCAGACCGAGTGACGTAAGTCTTTGTTGTTATCGGGTTTACCCTCTTATTCCCAGAAATTCCAAGGAATTTAGTAGTTGCTATTGGGTTTTTCTGTTCTGGTCTTCCCCGAAATTATTCGGCTACTTTAAATTGGGACTGTGCCAAACAAATCATGGACGTCAATTGACTTTTTATTTATTGATAGAAGCACATGTTGCATGACGAATGGTTTGTTATTGTTGGTGATCTAGACATACGGGAGCGTGTCAAGCCATGTTCAAGTCAAGAGAGAACTGGCGATCAGCAACCGTGTGTATACACGAACCATTTGCAGTCACTCTTTTACCTTTTCATAGCTCAAAATCTATATTACATATTTTTTTGGATTTTGTGTAATCATCTAATGTCTTCTCCTGCTCTAGAGTGGAGCGAGAGGGTACTTCAGATTTTTAGTGGCTGAAACCCACCCGTGTTCCTTTAGTTGGAATTTGCGTTCCAGGGCCGCGTAAGGACGCTATCAATTTATGCGTTTTTTGACGGCCGGCTGCGGTGCAGATGCGGTGCGTTAGTCGTATTGCGTACGGACGATCGTATTAATAATATAATATAATAATATTCACACAACTATCACACAACGCCGTCTAGTCCCAAGCTAAGCAGAGCTTGTGTTATGAGTACTAGACAACTGATAAACATACTTAAATATTTCTAAATACTAAATTATATATTATAATAATAAAATATTATAGATAAATTACACCCAGACACAAAACAAATGATTGTGCTCATCACACAAACATTTGTGAATCGAACCCATGACCTCCGGCATAGTAGTCAGGGCCACTAACCACTAGACCAACAGGCCAGTAAAATTTTTCATACAAAGCGCGCGGTGCTAAAGAGCTATGCTTTTAATAATAATAATAAATAATTTATTTTCAGCTATCTTGGTCCACAGATAATTACCTTACAGATTAACTTAGATAAAGTAAATTATATACAATTACTAGCTGAGCCGGCAAACGTTGTTCTGCCATATAAATAAAAAAAAAAAAATAGATGTTGGCCGATTCTCAGACCTACTCAATATGCTCACAAAATTTCATGAGAATCGGTCGAGCCGTTTCGGAGGAGTTCAAGTTCGAACACCGTGACACGAGAATTTTATATATTAGATATACATATTATTTACATTTTTAAATATTTCTTAAAAACAAACATAATAAAAAAACATTTAAAAATATAAAAAATAGTAGCCCACCGGCATCGGGAACAGGGTCCAAGCTACCGGTGGTCAGGGCTCCTGAGAGAGGAATCTCCTAACAATGCGCGCCGTGTCCAGGAGTACCGCTTTCTGGATCAAGCCCTTAATCCAGCTGCCCAACGAGAGCCTCCTCAGATGTTGTTCGAGGCTCTTAGCTATTAAGCCATTCGCCGTTACGACTATCGGCACAATGACTGCTCTATCCACTTCCCACATGTCGACAACCTCGCGAGCTAAGTCAAGATATTTAGTTTGTTTATCTTTCTCAGCTTTCACGAGGTTCTCGTCATGAGGGACCGCTATATCAACAATCATTGTGCGACGCTCTAGTCGATCTATCACCACTATGTCAGGCTTATTGGCAACAATAGTCCTGTCAGTGATGATAGATCGATCCCAATACAATGTGACGCTGCCATTCTCGAGAACTGGGTCGGGCACATACCTATAGTACGGTACTTCTGATTCCACAAGATTGTATTTAAGAGCAAGTTGCTGGTGAATAATCCTGGCTACAAGGTTGTGTCTATGCAAATAGTCTCCGTTAGCTAAATGAGAACATCCAGAAATAATGTGTCGGATTGATTCTCCGGGTCGGTGGCATGCCCGACAGATGTCAACCGTACCGTCCTTCACAATGTATTTCCGGTAGTTGTTCGTCATCATAACTTCGTCCATAATTGCAAAGACAAAACCTTCGGTTTCTCCAAAGAGATCACCAAAGCGCAGCCAGGATACGGACGCTAAAAGATCTACATCGGGCCCATGTAAGGCCCGGTAAAAACGCCCGTGAAGCTCCTTGCCCTGCCATACTGCCCTGCGTTCATTAGTATCCATTACTGTAGGTTTGCGCCAGTTCTCGTTAACCAAGGAGAGCCGGGTGAGGCCTTTGTCTACCGCAACCACATCTCGGTGCATCCCCACGTCGGTTTTCAGGAAGTATTCCCTGAGACTGCATATCTCGCGGTTGTGCAGGGTCTTAGCATTCAAGAAACCACGACCTCCGCACTTCCGCGGGATATACAGCCTCATCACCGATGACCGTGGGTGATGCATCCGATTTGCGGTAAGTAGTGAGCGGACCCTCCTATCCAGGGCGTCGAGTTCCGTCTGAGTCCATTTGAGTATGCCGAAAGAGTACATCAAAACCGGCATGACCCAACCATTGAAGGCGCGCACCTTGTTCCCGCCCGATAAAAGGCTATTCAGCACCTTATTCAGGCGGCCAAAGAAGCGCTCCCTCAACGATTGTTTCATGTCAGCAGCATTGATGCCTAACGCTTCCGACATACCCAAATACTTGTAAGTTTCGGTTGAGCAGAGGGATCTAATGTATATGGAATCCGAGAGTTGGGTACCCACGGATTCCATAATCTCCCCTCGCTTCACATGCATGACTGCACATTTGTCCAAACCAAATTCCATCCTGATGGCACTACTGAAGGTTTCAGTTACCTTCAGTAGCTCCATCAGTTGCAAGTTGTTGGAAGCAAAAAGTTTCAGATCATCCATGTAAAGAAGGTGAGATATAACCTGACCACCTCTTTTCAACCGGTAACCTAAGCCGGAACCCTCCAGCAGTGTGCTGAGAGGGTTCAAAGCTAGGCAAAACCACAGTGGACTCAGACTGTCGCCCTGGAATATGCCACGCTCGATCCTTATCGGTTCGCTGCTCTCTCGAATTTGTCGACATCCTGGATAGTGAAGAGCCGTCCTCCACTGCCGCATACACGACATCAAGAAGGTGCGAAGAGTTGCATCAACTTTATACAACTCCAGCACCCTCATGAGCCATGTATGCGGAACTGAGTCATAGGCCTTCTTATAATCTATCCAACATGTCGACAGATCTCTTCGAGAACGACGAACCTGTTGGCTAATGGCAACATCAATGAGGAGCAGCTCCTTAGTACCACGGGACCCGTTCCTACATCCATTCTGAGAAGCAGACATGATGGAGTTTGTCTCAATATGACTATTAATTTTGGCTCTCAGAATAGATGTAAGAACTTTATAGACCGTCGGCAAGCACGTGATCGGTCTATAATTTTTAGGCTCCGCAGTACTACCCGATTTATGGAGCAGGTGGGTTATTCCTGTCGTAAGGAACTGGGGCAGCGACCCTGACTCTAAGGCAGATTGGAATTGGGATGCCAAGCGAGCATGCGATCTTTGAAACCATTTAAGCCAGAAGTTGTGCAGCCCGTCCGGTCCTGGAGACTTCCAGTTAGGCAACGGACGGACTGCACGAGCTACGTCCTGGGGGCTGATGGTAATTGGCTCCATTTCTGGTATAAGATCGCACGTTCGCTCGATCTCCCGAGTCCAATCACCCTCGGTGTGACTGACAGGCACCGACCAGATGCTGCGCCAAAATGAACACATGGCATCATCATCCGGTAGGCACGATATATACAATTTATTATTATAATTAACATAACGCAGAAGCACCACAGACACGGGTGAAACCGCATGACACAGCTAGTCGTTAGATATAGTCTATCAACGAATCGTAATTTAGGAGACTGACTATAACAACTTAATGTTATGGCCCTGGGCCATCAAGTAATCAGCCCGTCAACGCTCAACTGCTCGAGTAGTGGGTACTTGGAACAAGATCGCTGCGCATGAGTTTAAGTGGTGTCAATGCACTTGAGAGCGCGCTCTTGGGCAACTATTGACTCTTCAAGAGCAGTCGTGACTTTTATGTGGATTGAATCATGGATATATTTGAAACTGGGTTTCTTGTAAGTCTGTGAAAAGCAAATCTGCTGTCGAAATTGTGAATTTTGTGATCGAAAAAACTAGAGAGGTCCAAATGAAACTGAAACTGAAACTGGAGGGGTTTAAGTTCGGTTTCGATTTCGTCCAAAAAAAAAAACTGGATTAGGCTGCCGATTCGGTTTCGGCCAGATAGGGGCCGAATATTCAGCTCGACCGAAACTATAGTGTCTATGAACTGACGGTTGTCATAGATGGTTCACTAATGTTTCACCAAAACTCCATAGACAAATGTTTAGTTTACAAGTAACGTTTCGTATACTATTTATTTCACAAACAATTAGGAAGGACTTTTATCTATGGGATGTGCATATGTGTACTTTTGAGGAGAGGGAAGGCAGGGTGGGAGATAACCCTGCAAAAAAAAATTTTTTTTAAACACATTGAGGTTATAATTAAGGGTCGAATTGGGAATTTATTTATTTATTTAATACTTTATGCACGCAAGAGTACAGAGGCAGACTTAATGCCTTCAGGCATTTCCTACCAGTCAATCTTTGGTGATGCGGAGTTCTTTATACAAATACATACCTATAAACTATATGGATACAAATCATCATCATCATAATCATTTCAGCCGAAAGACGTCCACTGTTGGACATAGGCCTCCCCCAAGCGTCTCCACAACGACCGATCCTTGTGCGTCTCGCATCCACTGCATTCCCGCGACTCTCACCAGGTCGTCGGTCCACCTTGCGGGAGGCCTTCCAACGCTGCGTTTTCCGGTGCGCTCTCGCCAGTCTAGAACCTTTCAGCCCCATCAACCATACGTTCTACGAGCAATGTGCCCTGCCCACATAATGGATACAATATATATATAATATATCCATATTTACTCAAACTAGAACGAAGAAAAAAAAGAAGAGGAGAATACACGAAACTAGTGAAACAATTGGTGCAAACTAATAATAAGAAAACAAATTAGCGCTGTGACCTGTTTTTTATATTTCTATGGCGGTGACGATACTATTGCCAACTTCTTATGAATGTACAGTCAGGGGCCAAAAGTGCAGTTCCACCTTACCAATACTAAAATGTCTATAATTTCTTTGTAGAAGAGGGTCAATAGTTCATGACGGATTTAATTAGTAGCATAGGATCTAAAGTATTGAATAAACTAGTTGTGGACTATTGAACTTCTACTTTTTTTAGTAGAGTGCAACTGCACTTTTGATCCTTGACTTTACTCGCGAACCTTCATTTTGAAGGTCAATCAGTTGGTTGCTTTTCTCAATCGTTTGTTTGGAATTGAACTATTTACTTAAGAATATTTTACCAAAGTAGGATACAGAACATGTTTTATCCTTGGTCATAGATATAACAAGAAAAATAAAAACACTTAACTAATTAAAATTGCATAATATATACACAATAACCTAAAATATGGCGTCAAAAAATTCCTCCGCGTCGCTGTCGACTGGAAGTGTGCCCAAAAGACTGGCGGCATTGCCACGTTGTATGGCAATGCTTAATCTCTGACCGAGGTAAAAGCCAGCCCTTTGGTCACGCGAAGTGTCAACTAACCGTTTGGATAATTCTTTAAAAAGCGCATGAGCACTCGGACCCCACGGCCCAAGATTCTCAACCCCAAACGGCTCAAAAATAAGTAAGTTTTTTGATTATGCAATGCTAAAGATAAAGAAATATTCGTTTAGATAACAACCCCCCCAGCCAAGTTACAATCGTATCGTTCGCGTCGAACGCCTCGAGTAGGCCACGCCTCCGATTCCTTTGTTCTGACGTCATCTCAACGCTCAGACACGTGATCAGAATAAAGGAATCGGAGGCGTGGCCTACTCGAGGCGTTCGGCGCGAACGATACGATTGTAACTTGGCTAGGGGGGCTGGTGACAAGCTAGTCGATTACCTATAGCTTAACCTAACCTCACCCTTCGGAGAATACAAGGCAGGGGCCTCAACATGACGAGATAAAATGTCTGTAGTGCGAGCGAGCGAAAAAGAGTGATGGAGCTATTCACTCTATATAGCTCCATCCCTTTAACAGTTCAGTTTAGATCGTAAAATAGATCTTAAGAGCTCGTGGATGTTATGATATTCTGTGACATTTAAGCTGTTGATCCCCGCATTAACGCCGGCGTTCACGCGCCATTGTCTTTCTATTGTGTCTCTAATTACGCACTCAAAAGGTTAAGGTCTAATAAAGCTTGTCAACAGGTTTTCTTATCAAAACAATAAATGTAATGATTGATTCCGATCAAACATCGGAATGTGATCGGACTGCCGTTCAGTGTATTCTCGGGGTCAAATTGATTCGATGACCACAGAGTAAGAAACACCAACAGCAAATAGACACGGCAAAATATATATTTCCTAATATTATATTTATGTACAATAATTATGATGTGTTTTGTCAGTATAACAGCTTTTTAGATGCTAAAAAAAGGGTTTTTTTCAATTTTTGTATGTTTGCTTGTAAGTATGTTTGATTTGACTTATATCTGTAAAACGGTTGTTCCGATATACGGGACTAGCACTGATATTAAAATAGTAACTTAGGGTACTTTTGTTAGATTCCACGCACAAAAATTAAACCCATAAAATTGTGAAAAAAGTTCGATTCATTGGTCAGTTTTTTTTTTTTTAATTATTTGTGTGTTTGGGAACCAATATTGTATTCGGTTCAGCCCGTAAAGATAGTGTGTGTATGTTCAATAAATAAATAAATAAAATTTTAATGGCCGTCTATAATTTAATTAGTCTGTCACGTAAACGTAGTTTAATGATTAAGTAGGTGTTTGCAGGAGTTTGAGGGCGAATTAGTTTTTTTTTCTTATAAGTTTTAACGATGCCGCGCCGGCTCTAGCCATCAAATCGTCATTCTGCTCTGTGGTTTGAACGTAACACACCATATGCAGCGCATTGGGCATATTGCAATAACCTTATAATGATAAGTTGTTTACGATACTTATGGACTATTTCATTTCAACACTTAAAACGTATAAAGCGTACGAATGAACCGCCCACGCCGCGCCGCGCCGCCCCGCGTCCACTCCCGTTCGTACGTACGTTTTATTTAAGTGCTACCTACCGAGGTAGCACTTAAACAAAGCCTTTTGCTTTGTGTAATTTATTTCATCACCACTGCTCTCAAAACGGTGAAGGAAAACATCGTTAGGCAACCGGCATGTCCTAGAACCAAAAATTCGAAGACATGTGACATCCACCAACCCGCACTGGGCCCGCGTGGTGGATTACGGCCCATTCCGTCTCCTAGAGAGGAGGCCTGAGTCCCAACAGTGGGAACATTATAAGGCCGACTATTCTATGCTATGCTATTTAATATATTGCAGTAATCCTATAACGATAAGTCGTTATCAATTAGTTATGACCTTATACGCTTAGAATTTGCGCAAGCGCATGCGGCCGGTAGTGGGTTGGGTTGCGCCACCTTAAGTTTGGAAATTGCAGGATATTTCTGTACCGCCCCCGCAGACAGGTGTCGTTCGTAGTTTCGTACTTGTAAAGGGTTCTAAAGGTTAGACCGGATTTTAAACTTTTTTATATAATAATATAATATTCCACAACTATCACACAACGCCGTCTAGTCTCAAGCTAAGCAGAGCTTGTGTTATGAGTACTAAACAACTGATAAACATACTTATATATTTCTAAATACATACTTATTATAGATAAATTACACCCAAACACAGAACAAATGATCGTGCTCATCACACAAACATTTGTCCAGGGTGGGAATCGAACCCACGACCTCCGGCATAGCAGTCAGGGCCACTAACCACTAGACCAACAGGCCAGGCCAATTCTTTGTAGAAGAGGGTCAATGGTTCATGACTGATTTAATTGAATCTAAAGTATTGAATAAACTAGTTATTTATTATTTATTTATTATATCCTTTATTGTATACACCAATACAAACATAAAAGGAAACAAAACTAAAACGCATAAGTACATACAATGGGCGGCCTTATCGCAGATACGGGCGCCCATTGGGCGGTCTAGTTGTGGACTATTGAACTTCTCCTCCTCCTCCTCGAGTCGAATTCCTCATTACTGAAGGTCGTGAAGTTCCCGCTGGATTAGCTTCTAGCTAATGGTATTTCGCCATCTGTGACGGTTCTTAGCGTCATTAAGTGCGACATACGTGTGGTTGAACTTCTACAACAAAGAAATTTTAGACACTTTAGCATTAGTAGAGTGCAACTGCACTTTTGATCCGTGACTGTACATACGTTTTTACTGTGATTCAATTTATTATCAACTGGAAGACAAAACATCTTTTTCTTACGTTATGATAATATAGTAACCTAATCGAAATTTAGAATGTGGTTTTTGTCATTCATGATAAGGTCCCGCTTAAACCACTATCGCACCTGATGGTAAGCGATGATGTGGTCGACGATGGAACCTAGAAGTAACCTATTCACTCTTGGCTTAAAGACCCTTTGGGGCGTGTGAGCCACCGGTACATGGTGGACCACCCATACGTACAAAGCGTTTTGGGAACACATTTTTTAGAAGAGGGTCATGGTCAAGTAGAAGAGGGAATGGTTCATGACTGATTTAATTGGTAGCATAGAATCTAAAATATTGAATAAACTAGTTGTGGACTATTGAACTTTTACCACAACAAAAAAATTAGACACTTTAGCATTGGTAGAGTGCATGTGATCCCTGACTGTACATTGTGCGTACAGCTAAGGAGTGGAATTTCCTGCCGTTTCTTGATAGCTACAACCTCTTTAAGTCAAGAGTGAATAGGTTACTTCTAGGCAAGCGTGCTCCATCCTCGACCATATTACCGCATCATCAGTAGAGATAGTGGTCAAACGCGAGCCTATCTACGCTAATATTATAAAGAGGTAATGGTAGTTTGTTTTTTTTTGTTTGTAGGAAGGTAATCTCTGAAAGTACTGGTCCGATTGCTAAAAATTTTTCATCGATAGAAAGCTGCTTTATTCCTAAGTGGCTATATTTTATGTACGTGGGCGAAGCCACGGGCAAAAGCTAGTCAATAATAAAAAAGTAACTGTCTTCTTTCTCCTCCTCAATGGATGCTTAACAATACAAAACCAGTCCGTATTGTCCGTCGTGTTCCGAACTTAATAAAAAGCGGTGCCTTTGAACTTTGCACGCGTGCTATTTTTTATCGTGCAGTAAAAAAACGCTACTATAAAGCTTACCTAATAGATTATTCCGTTACCATGAACATGCTTTTTTTGAAGGTTGTTTTTTGTTTGTCTAGAGTTTTTGTTTTGGTCTAGAGACAGTTTAACTAAAAGCCAGTGATTTTGATATCTTTTTTTTTCTACGATTGTTTTTTTTTTCAGGGCTTGTTGCTTAGCGATAATGTTTAGTTATTTTAGTTTTCGGTAGGTACCTAAGTTATATTCCGAATTATCTTATTTTTTACAAAAAAAAAAAACAAATCAGTAGTTTGTTTTAGTTAGAAAATTAAAAATAGATTTATTTATTATCGATTTTAAATCACGACCATTGAAATAGTCCCAACAATAAAAAGTTCGTAAGTAATAAAACACATCAATAAAAACCAGCAGGTTGATCTTGAAGAAAACGTAAAACGTAGCCCTAAAATTAGAAAAAAAAAAGATTTTAAAAGAAGTATTAAATGGCATTTTCATTATTTTAACTGTCCCACTGCTGAGCAAAGAGGGTGTCAACTGTCAACGGAACGTCAACAGCTTGCTCTGTATAAAATGAGTGTATTTAATTATTTAAAAAATCATAATCAGTGCTGAATCGACTCTAATATAAAGACAATTAAGTGAATTTTAGTGACTAATGTTTACGTGCGCTAAAAACAAGACACTACCGAGCTAATTGAAAAATGACTGTGACACTCGTGAACCTTTGAATAGTGACCAAAACGTGAAAATATTACTGATACACTACATAAACACTACACAGAAGTAATCTATGGATGACTGGATGACTAAAAACAAACAAGGTATCTGAAACATTTTAAATATTGAAGATTTTTCGAAGAAAAAGTACGAGACAACCGTTGTTTTGTTTACATTTAAAATTTTCTGACATCTGCAATAGACAATACTTCAAACTAGTGTGACCATATTAATAATGAACAATCGACTAAATTGTTAAAAAAAAAACTATCAAAATGTTACCACTCTTCAACCAGTATTACCAGATATTAAAATCTCAGCGCGCACTAGAAGTTCTTTTTGAGATAAATAAATAGTTCCAATCAATAAATATGAATAATTTTCTTGGAAATATTACATTCCGTGGTAAGCGCGTCCGAACCAATTCGGACCCAATACCAAATGAAAATGACAACGATTCGATATCACAGACACTTGAGTGCACTTCTAACAGTTTACCAGACATATCAGAAGACGAAGACTATGTAAAAACATTAAAAGAAGAAATTAAAAAACTTGAATCGCAATTAAACAGTGCTCACAAAGAGATAGAATCATTAAACCTAGAAAACAGTAAACTAAAACACACAAATGAAATCTTGACTAAAAAAAACCAGATATTCAAAAAAGTAACAACTAATAGTCCTATTAAATCAAATCGGAGTACACCTAAGAAAAAACCTCTCACTAACTGTAAGTCAAAACAAACTCAAACTGATACCATAATTAATCAAGAATATGACGCTATAATTATAGAAAAAAAAACAAGTATAAAAAACAAAGATAATACGCAAAAACTTAGTTCACCAATAAACGATAAAAGTACTCATCAGACATGTAGAAAAAAAAGAATATGCATTCTTAGCACGGATGGCAAACATAAGGTCCTAAACATTGCACAAAATGTATTATTAAAAGATCGTGATGAGATTTGCCACTACTTAACACCGAGAGTAGGAATAAAACAACTTCTTACTGGAATCGAGGCAAAACTGTCTGAATTCACCAAACAAGACTATTGTATAATATTGATTGGATCAGAAGACTTTAAATCAACACACGATTATCGCAATATCATAATTCATATCCGGGATGTGCTAAGTAGAATCAACCACACAAATATTATTATATGCTTTCCGACATATACCTTTGTAAGAAATAACGACATCTACAACTGGAGAATTGAAACTTTCAATAATTTGCTTTACCTGGATATAATGGCCCATGAATACGCCTACTATCTCGATTCAAATCTGAACTTAAAGTGTGATTCCTGTATGTTTGAAAAAAAAAACGGATTTATAAACAATATAGCAATGAGGACAATTTTTGACGATCTTAAGACTTTAATTGATGACATTGAATGCACCAACATTACCTATTTTAGCGAATCTAATGACAACAATTATGCAATTTATGACGAAGTTTCTGACGACTGTATTGAAAATACTTCCTGTGACAATCAACCTACAAAGTTTTTTCGTGACTAAACATCTACGTGTGTTACATCAGAATATCGCTGGACTGTTAGCAAAATCTGAAGCTCTAACAGTGTGCCTAGAAGAGTTAGCAGCCTCACAATCATGTGTGGAGGTACTATGCATCACGGAACATTTTATTATGGAGGGCTATGAAAAATATCTAGATATTCCTAATTATCAGCTTGCAGCATGCTACGCAAGAAAAAAAAGCAAAAGAGGAGGAGCATGCATTCTTACAAGAAACGGACTTCAGTACAAGGAATTAACACAAATTTCTAGATTTTCAGAAACCGGTGTCTTTGAATGCTGCGCCATCGAACTGATTAATTATAAGATTGTTATTGTCTGTATTTATAGAGTCCCAAATAGTAGTAACTTCAATACGTGCATGGAAAAACTACATATGATTTTACGAGAACTGTCAAATAAGTCCTTTAAAGACAATAATATTGTAATAGCGGGAGACTTTAATGTAGATATCCTAAAAAGAACTTATCAAACCTTAGATTTTGAATGTTTATTACTGAACTACGATTTAAGATTATCAGTTTTTCAACCCACTAGAATAAAGAGTCAAACTTGTATTGATAACTTTGCCCACAATTTTGAAAAAAAATGTAAAGCGGAAGTGATTGAATTTGCCCTGTCTGATCACACTGCGCAGTTGCTGAAGTGTCCCGTACGAGTGGAATGTGTTCTGAAATACTGGTACAAATCACAACGAGACTTTAGCCTGGAGAATATTATTAAATTTAGAACCTGCCTTGAGAGGCTAACTTTCTCTGAAGTCTACGACACTGACGATCCAAACGATTCTTTTAACTCGTTTATAGAACAGTTTAAACTATTTTACGACTTGTGCTTCCCCCGTAGGCTCATTAAAATACATACAAGTACAAAACCAAAATGGATTTCACGTGGACTCAAATTATGTAGCTTAAAAAAAAGGCAATTATTATGGACATATAGACACAAACCAACACAATCAAATAAATTAAAATATTCTAATTACACCAAATTATTTAAAAAAATTATTAAATTGACGAAACGATCTCAAAATGACTACAGTATCAAAAACTCTGACAACAAAAGCAAAATGACATGGAAAATAATAAAGACCCCTAAATTTAATTTACCTAATGACATAACAAATAAAATTAAAATTGACAACAAAATAATTGAAAATCCTCAATTGATTGCTGACAAGTTTAACGCCTATTTCATTGATAAAATTGTACCAATACCAGGGGCAGGTAAAAAATCGACTAAGCACATTTTAAACAAACAAAAATCTATGTTTATGGCTCCATGTCAACCAAAGCAAATATTTAATATTATAAAAAGTCTCAAAAACACCCATAGCGTAGGATATGACGACATTTCAACTAAGATCATAAAACATGTTGCCGACCTAATCTCCAACCACTTGAGCCATATCCTTAATTTATGTATTAGTCACGGTGTTTTTCCGGACCGTCTTAAGGTCTCCATTGTAAAACCCATTTTCAAAAAAGGGGATAAAGATCTAATAGAAAACTATAGACCTATTGCGCTCTTGCCAATTTTCTCCAAAATTTATGAAAAATATATATATAATGAACTGTATGCGTATTTAGAAAAACACACGATTCTTTGTAACGAGCAAAAAGGGTTTCGGAAAAATAAAACAATAAATATGGCAATATATGACTTCCTAAATACAATTATGACTAATGTTGATAATAAGACTCTTGTTTGTGCTATGTACTGTGACATGAGTCAAGCTTTTGACTGTGTTGACCATGATATCTTAAAAAAAAAACTTGACTCCTATGGTATACGAGGTAACATTTTAGATTTATTATGCACTTATCTCTCAAATAGAAAGCAATTAACTGCTATAACAGACTTAAATCTGAAAACTAAAGAACAAGTTACATACCTATCTAAAGAACGTACTGTACATTTTGGCGTACCACAGGGCAGTGTTCTAGGCCCTTTGCTTTTTTTAATTTATATTAATGACCTGCCCAAAGCCATAGACTACCCCATTACACTATTTGCTGACGATAGTACAGTAACAGTAGCTTGTAATAATCCCGACCTATATGAAGCAGATGTTAATAACGCTTTAACCTCAATAATCTCTTGGCTTAGTAATAATAATTTGAAAATCAATTTAGATAAAACTCAAATTATGCACTTTGGCCATAGAAAACCTAGTGTTAAAGTGAACGTAAAGTTCAAAAATAATAATATAAATGACGTGGATAGTGCAAAATTCTTAGGACTTATAATTGATAGTCACCTTAACTGGAAGGATCATATCGAAACATTATGCAAGAAGATTAGTAGCTCATCCTTTGCCCTATATAAACTTGCTCCAACAGTTAACACAGATGCACTACTCACAGCCTATCATGGTATTGTTGCATCTATACTAAGATACGGCATCATATTCTGGGGCAACTCTACAAATAGAGAAGCTGCTTTTAAAGCGCAAAAGCGTTGCATAAGAGCAATGTTTGGGCTTCAGGTAACGGACAGTTGTGTGCCATATTTCAGGAAACATAAAATTCTGACACTGCCAGCTTTGTATATATATGAGACTGCCTTATTTGTAAGATCCAATCCACATTTATTTCCTTACCTATCTGATACGGTCCAACGTAATAGGCGAAAGGATATTTTACGCGGACGCAGAGCCAAGACCGCTCTTATGCGGAAAAGCATATTCTGCACAGCTCCGCAAATTTATAATAAAATTCCGAAAGCTATTAGAGAGTTGGATTTGACCGGGTTTAAGAAAAAATTTAAAGAATTTTTGTGTAATAAATGTTACTATAATTTAAATGACTACTTAAATGACTCTTTGACATATTAATTTAATTATTATTTATATGATTTTATTTGACTGACCTTTTTAATTTCAATTATAATAACTATCACAATGTAATTTAACCTTTTTAACCTTTTTAATATTTGTACGCCCATGTGGTAGAACGTGCTGAGACTAAATGTTTAAACCTAAGACCATGTAATTTACATACCTACCATGTTCTAACAAATAAATGATTATGATTATGATTATGATTATGATTATGATTAACATTTGTAGTGGGCAGTAGCTGATATAGTACCAAAGTATAGTACCTACCCAATATTTTTATTTTCAAAAATCACATTTAACACAACCTACAAGGTAAAATCTACAAGTCCGTGATAAGGCCTGTCATACTGTATGGATCAGAATGTTGAGCTGTGAAAAAGACGGATGAAAAAAGATTGCACGTCTCGGAGATGAGAATGTTAAGATGGATGTGTGGTGTGACAAGAATGGATAAAGTGAGAAATAAGTATATTAGAGGAAGTTTGAAAGTGGCGCCAGTGACTGAAAAGTTGAAAGGGAATCGTTTATCTTGGTATGGTCATGTGAAGAGGAGGGATGAAGCGCATGTTGCTAAAAGATTTATGAATTTACATGTGGATGGATGGAGAGGGAGAGAGAGGCCAAAGAAAAGATGGTTGGATGGTGTGAGAAGTGATATGAAAGAAATGGGAGTTAGTGATAGCGTGACGAGTGACAGGATAGAATGGAAGAAAAAAACGTGTTGTGCCGACCCCAAATAAAACGGGACAAGGGCAGGAAGATGATGACATTTAACACAACCTAATACTCACTGTCCACGGACGCATAGCTTCATAGACGCGTATTCGTAATTATACGCTTGCCGCTTCGCGACAGAGTTTCATAGTTTTGCTAAGCTGTGAGCAGGCATATACCAAACGTAAACTTTTCAATTTTAGTCTGACTTAATCCAACCATACCTACTGTATGTATATCATGTCAGTCTAAAAATAGCTGACCCTGTCTTTGTCCTTATATTCAGAGTTAGGGTCGTCAGTCTTAAAAAAAAGATAGTATTTTTCGTACTAAGAATCTTTCGACTTACGAGTTGTAGGTCGCGGGTTCAAACCCAGCCACGCACATTACTTTGTGTAATTTATTTCATCACCACTGCTCTCAAAACGGTGAAGGAAAACATCGCGAGGCAACCGGCATGTCCTAGAACCAAAAATTCGAAGACATGTGACATCCACCAACCCACACTGGGCCCGCGTGGTGGTTTTCGGCCCATTCCCTCTCCTAGAGAGAGGAGGCCTGAGTCCCAGCAGTGGGAACATTAAAAGGCTGAATATGTATGTATGTATGTTTTTTTTTTTATAGGTGGGAAAATCATCTTATGACAAATCCCGCTCTTGGGCGGAGCGGGAGATAGTGTCAGACTTTTACTGACTAAAAACCCACTCCTGTTCCTTCGTTGCCTTCGTCCCAGGGCCACGGTTTCGTTTTCACACTACCCATGGCCCCAGTAGGCTTCGACCCTGCTGTGCCCCTACGATTTGCTGACATCTTCCTGAGGCGCGCGCGGAACAATACGCGCCGTCATGTATGTATGTATGTGTATTTTTCGTAAATCGTGGCAAATCATTTATTAGGTATAGATACTTTATAAAAGTTAAAGAAAAAAATCACCTTACATTGTTGACACCTCTACGGTCCGGACTAAGCGCATCTTCACCTTGTCGTTTATACCGCATACATCGAAGGACTGGAACAATTTGCCTGTTGCGGTCTTCCCGTCCGGTTATAATTTAGGTGTAGTCTAGAGTAAATAGGATCTTAATAGACTAGTGCGCCTCACCATCAACGATGGCATCACTGCTTACCTTCAGGTGGGTTCGCAGTCAAAAACTAGTTTGCCATTTTAAAAAAAAATTACCTACATCACGCCCTACGAGGACACAGCGTTGCTCTGCCCAGTAGCACAGAATAAGAAATAGTCCAGTAGGGGCACACAATGGTGATACCCGGACGTTTCTTCCGCACGAATCCGGTGCAGGAAGCTCCCAAACTTACCGTGTCCGGTGAGGGCCTGCATCATGCGGAAGGTAAGGACGCCGTGAGGTCTTTTCAGCCACAACTCAAAGACACTTACCGCCATAATTATGGCGTGCCCAACCTCTTTAGATGTCACAATTCTATATAATGTAGTACGATTGGCAGCCCTAATTCTGAGTGATCAACATATTCTGATTCCACCATTGAACACAGCATGTATTGATTGCAGCCATTATTCACCGACCTTGTCTTAGAGTTCCTACTTGCATTGTGTCGGCGCCAACCGGTACCTACTCGTGCTGGGGGCACAATGCAACGTGGATTAGCGTCGACAATCCCAGAGCTGTTAGTGTGATCGAGTATATCGAGCCTTTTCTGAAAGAAAGTTTTAAGCGACTGTCTGCGTTTTTAGGGTTCCGTAGCCAAATGGAAAAAAACGGAACCCTTATGGATTCGTCATGTCTGTCTGTCTGTCCGTCCGTATGTCACAGCCACTTTTTTCCGAAACTATAAGAACTTTACTGTTGAAACTTGGTAAGTAGATGTATCCTGTGAACCGTATTAAGATTTTCACACAAAAATAGAAAAAAAAATCAATAAATTTTGGGGGTTCCCCATACTTAGAACTGAAACTCAAAAATTTTTTTTTCTTCAAACCCATGGGGTATCTATGGAAATATAAATTCTTATAAACTTCCACCGAAAATTGGTTTGAACGAGATCTAGTAAGTAGTTTTTTTTAATACGTCATAAATCGTAAACCGCAATTTACCTTTCAAGTTTGTACGGAACCCTCAGTGCGCGAGTCCGACTCGCACTTGCCCAGTTTTTAAAACTAGCGGTCGACGGTCTACGCAGATGCGAGATAGTAGTTGAACCGTGTATGATAAACTTACAACAATTTTACTTAAAAAAAAAATGATAACATTGACTAATGCATGAATTAAAAAAAACAACATAATTGCTGTAAGTTTTCATTCAAGAAAAGTAATCTCAAACCGTCATTTTTAGCTATTTTTCGAGATATTATACGTGTTAGTTTAGGATAAAATATGAGGCATTTTTATTTTAGCTTTAACTTATTAATTGAACACATTTGCGATATAAGACATGGTACAATATTTTTTTTAATAACTTACTTGTTTACACTACAATTAATTATTTAGTATCACTATAATTTTCAGAATTCGTTCTTTATAAGATGCGCAAAGTCCTACAATAACTTGATTGACTTTTCTGAACTTGACTTATTCACTAGGTACTAAGCCGCGTGTATTCAATCGAATTCTTACCAAACATTGGTTCGATAACTGTTTTATTTAGCACTGTACAAGTTATATTATGATTGTGTCGTATTGTTAAAGTGCATACCATCATTGTAATTTATCTTTTTTTTTCTCTCTTTCAAGCATGCTCTTCATAGCTATTTAAATGCGAAAACATGTCATTGGTTTATAGTTGCATAATTTGTTGTTTTTATTAGTTGTTATACTGTTTGTTTTCCGATTACAATAAAATAAAATAAAAATAAATAAAATAAAATAGACGCGGAATCGCGTCAGTGCCAACGCGTTCGTCGGAAATCATTTTTTTTTTTTCAGAACCAGAATCAGAATGTTTATTTGTGAAACATAGGTATTTACATAAGGGTCTTAGTTTTATTGTACATGGGCGCTATGTTTTGCTGTGACGGCGTACAAATATTGATAATAAAATCATAAATAAATTAATAAATAAAGAACTAACAGAAAAAAAATAAAATAAAAAACAAAATTAAAAGTCTTACAAGCGATAAATAAGGAACTATTTTAAATTAAGTTAAATATCTTACAGAATTTATAATTAAAAAAATAACAGTCTTAAAAATCCCAAAAGTCTTTAAAATTACATATGAAATATTAAAACGTATCATTTAAAAAATCTTCTACAGTGTAGTAACATTTTTCTAGTAATAGTGAGTAAAGACTTTTCTTAAATTTTAATAAAGGCAATTTTTTTATACTATTGGGTATTTTATTATATATTTTCGGAGCCATGCCAAAAAAACTCTTTTTCATTAAAGCGGTTCTGCATTTTCTGTCGCACAGTCTGTTCATATATTGAGAACGCATTAGAGTTTTTTTAACAGAGGATAATTTTATATACAGATGTAAATTGATTTTAACAAACAAAGCAGTTTCGTAAATGTACATAGCTGGCATAGTTAATAATTTTAATGATTTAAAATGAGGTTTACAAGTTTCTGTAGGTTTTAAGCCACACATAGACCGAATACATCGTTTTTGGGCTTTAAAACATTTTGGCATTGATTTTGACTTCTGCGTAGTTTTAACGGATGAATGCTCTTATGCGACTGTCTGCGTTTTTTGTAGGAATGGGTTGTCTCTTCATCTAACTACTAGCTTCTACCAGGTAGCTTCGCCTGCGTGAAATTAGGTTTCTCCATACAAACTTTGGACCCCCGTTTCATCCCTTTAGGGGGTGATTTTTGGAAAATCCTCTCTTAGTGCTCGCCTACGTTACAAAATGAAACCTTGTGCAATATTTCACGCTCCTAGTCTCAGTAGTTTCAGCTGTGCGTTGATATGTCAGTCAGTCAGTTTCTCCTTTTATATATAGGGTGACTGGCAATTAGTGTACGATACTTAAACACGTGATTGTGCTCATGATAACAAACAATTTTTATTATAGGAGCAATGCCAAAATCGCGAAAAAAATATCAGCTGTTCAGTACATTAGGCAAACATAAATGTACTGAACAGCTGATTTTTTTTTCGCGATTTCGGCTTTGCTCCCATAATAAAAATTGTTTGTTATCATGAGCACAATCACGTGTTTAAGTATCGTACACTAATTGCCAGTCACCCTATATAGATATAACTATTTCTGCAATCGCAGTCCAAAAGATAATCTGGCCAAATGGGGTATCCTTAAGCCATCGTAAATAAAGTGCCTATAGGGAGCCCCTTCTCCAGGATATGCATCATCTCTTTTCCTGCCCAGCATGCACAACTACCTGCACCTTCCACGACTTATATATGGCCAACGACAGAGCTCTACAGGTGGCTAAATATTGGTCGGACCATCACCCCCAGCCAAGTTACAACCGTTTCATTTCGATTCTCTTTTCGTTAATTGTGTCGAGTCGGCCACGCCTCCTATTCTTTTGTTCTGACCACGTGACTGAGCGTTGAGATGACGTCAGAATAAAGGAATCGGAGGCGTGGTCTACTCGAGGCGATCGACGAAAATAGAATCGAAACGAAACGGTTGTAACTTGGCTAAGGGGGCAGATCTGAGTCAGATCGACAGGATAGAAGAAGAAATCGACACTCTGTTCAAAATGTCGAAATACAGCCCGCGTGTTTAGACCAAATCAAAATCTTTTAAAATATCCCAGAATATGCTTTGATAGGAGACTTTTTTACGTTTTATTTTATTTTAGCAAAACATGCGATTGAGAAATAATTATCTTTCTTTCTTTTCTTTCTTCCTTACTTTTCTTTCCTTTTTTCTGTCTTTTTATAATTCATGTTCTTCTAGTTTATTATAGATTGCTTTTTTTAAGTGTCAGTTTTTATTTTTTAAATCATCCAATGACATCTCTCGCTCTTGGGCGGAGCGAGAGATAGTGTCAGACTTTTACTGACTACAAATTCACTCCTGTTCCTTCGTTGCCTTTCATACCAGGGCCGAGTCTTCCTTACAGAATCAGACCCTTGGCTCCAGTAGGCTTCGACTCTTATTAAGTGTCAGTTGCGATTAATTAATTACAATAAAGTTTAAATATAAAGGGTTATTTGTTTCATATCAATTACTAAAATACGATATTATCTTATGATCTGAATAATCAGATAGAGCCACAAGCATTTCTACTTTAGGCTATAAGTATTGGCATTCAATAATTTCCAATATACCTTTTTGGTAGTGACTAGAAAGCAATTAGCAACCACACTTATTATACACTAACTGACCCGATGAACTTCATACCGCCTAACAGTCAATGAATAAATAATCAAATAAATAATAATAATAATAGTCAATGAATGCATTCTTATGGATCAGAAGCGTATTTGACTTTTTAAAAAGAAAACTCAGAACAAGCTACAGGTATTTTATTAATTTAAAATGACAAACAATCAAAAACCGTTACACCAATACAATTCAAAATTATGATGCCTAAAAACACGTCCGTCGCATCCGAGCTCCCAAGCAAAAGTGACAGATGCAAGTCCGCACACACCACTCATAGTGTGTTGCCCCCCTCTACTTGACAGCGTCATCGCTGTCGCATGATGTCATCGTCTTCTCAGCTGTCAAATCCTCTAAGAGTATAATTATCAGTCTGGCGAAACTCCCATACAAAAAAACGATGTATGAAACGGACGTTCTTTTTAATGGCGGCTATTATCCGTCAAATTTAAAAAGAGCATCGAGAACTTTGGGTCTATATCAACCTATGACTCTTCAAGACCTAGTTGGATTACACGACCGCCATTTTGACCACAGAATATTAAGGATTTTGACTGTCATTAACTCAGACTAACGTTTGACAGTTGGTTTGTTATGGTTTTCATAAGATAGATTTCCGTCTATTTATTGTTTTAAAGTATATTAATAATCATTTTGTTGGAAGAAATTGGTTCTCCATGTGTCTTTGAGTATTTCTATAGATCAATATGATATAAACAAAGTGTGAAATTGGTGGTATATGAACATTGTGATAGAAGAAAGGGTTGATGATGAAAACGTGTTTTTATGGCAAAATTTCCATCAGATGAAGACCGGTAAGCATAATTAGTTATTTATTTCTATAAAGAACTCAATTCAAGTACAAATTTTGAAAGTTTAGTGCATTTTAACAGAAAAAGAGACTTATATAAAACGTAACATAGTGTTGGGCAGTTAACCAGTATTTACCGACATCGATGTTTCGAAAGTCAATGTTCAGCAGAGGACGTATAAGCTGATGATGATATTGATATAAGGAAGTGAAATCAATGTTTTCTCAATTAGTATGTTTTGTCATAATAAGTTTCCTTGCATGTAATGTTACAGTAGGTCGACAGAATGCTTAAAATATATTAATTGGAAAAAATGTTGCCTGTGTGTAAAAATAATTCAACACTCACTTTTTAGGTGTAAACAATGGGTCAAAGCGACATGGAAAGAAGACTTAGTCTATGTACCAATTGAAAACTTGCATCTATTGAAATATAATTTGATTGCTAGCAGTCAACCATTACCAGTCAGAAGAACTGATAATGTGAAGCTCTATATAGTGGTAAGACGTTTATAGCACATTCTGATTTCATAATAATATATTATGTGTGCAGTGCTTGTAATCATATAATTTATGTTTACAGGATTATCTTCAGTTATACAAAAGGAACATAATTACCACCAGAATTTATGTAAACCAAGTAAGTGTTGTTGTATATTAATTTATATTTTTTTACCAAATGGTCTTATTAGCAGAAATAAATTTAAAATAATTACTTTTCATTTTTGTAGAACTTATTATTAAAACAATATGTATTAAAACAATCTGAGTTTCGAATTTTTATTTCCTGAAAATAAAAGGAAATCCCCGCTAAGAAAAATTGCCGATATCGATAAGTTTTTGCACAACCCAGTACATCACTAGTAATGTCATTATGTTGGCAGTATGTACTCCGCCATAGTTCTGTAATTCTGTTAGGTTGGTATTGATCGAGACCGTGTATTTCATACATCGGTTTTTTCTATGGGAGTCCCGCCTCTTACTCTTTACATACTCTTTGATAATTATCTTTCGATATAGTCGACCGATTTCGTTGAAACAAAGCCTAAGTAATATATCAAGTTACAATTTTTTACACTAAAATTATAAAGAGGTAAAATTAAATACAAAATTTTAATGACGTCTCGGAAAGACTTCTCAAAATTAACATGGATTAAGCTTCTTTCTTCACACTCATTCGATACTGTTTTTTTGGGCCAAAATTTACATATAGCCTTCGCTCCTCCCATCTTTGGAAACACCCACAACTTTTGGATAAAGACGATCAAATCATTAGGAACACTTTCTTCGATCCTAAATGTGGCCTTGGACGACCGAGCGTGGCATCAAGCCACGCTTCCCATCCGGCTGGAAAGCCTCGGCGTCCGCAAAATTTCAAGTAGGTATAAGTCTACCAGCTTTCCTCTCCTCGGTTCACAGTACTGACACATTAACCAGGAATATTTTATCTTTCTCACTGGTTGATGTTGAGGTACCGTGCTTGTCCGATGCGTTGAACGCTTGGAAAATGGCTGGTCCCAACACGGATTTGCCCGACAACCTGTCCTTACAGAGACAGTAGGATGTGCCGCTCTGCAGTATTATACGTAACAAACTAATTACCACGTCTTCAAGTACTGCTGAGCGTGCGCGTCTGCTGGCTGTAGGGGAATGGGAATCGGGCTTATGGCTTCGGGCACTCCCGTCATCCACCATAGGCACTATGATGGATGTAAAGTATAAAAGTCATCTACATCCATTTCGTACATTTTACGTGATGCGCGCACAACTAAAAACTTCTACAGATTTATTATATATAGATAATTAAGGGCGGAATTCACCAATAAAACTAATCGCGTTTTAACGTTTGGCTCGCATAATCGCGTTTAGCCGCTGTCACTAGTGTCACTTGTAAAAATTCAACCAAAGAAAAATACAGACAAGTGACACTAGTGACAGCGGCTAAACGCGATCATGCGAGCCAAACGTTAAAACGCGATTAGTTTTATTGGTGAATTCTGCCCTAAGAGCGAAGATCTTATAACTATATAATCATCTTAAGATTGTCCTTATGTCTAATCACAAGTGTCACTAGGTATTTGAACCTAAGGTAACTTATCATTGATGGAATCATTAGTTACATAGGTTTGTATACTAAAAACACTTTATTTATAAAATCTACTACATACACATACTCCCGGGATAAAAAGTAAATCAGAAGTCCTATATCAAGACATGGTCTGCTCGTGTGCCAAATTTCATCCACACCCGTTCAGCCGTTTTAGCGTAAAGGTATAATACACACACATACATACATACAAACTTTCACCGTTAATAATATTAATCTGACTTTTGATGAGCACAAAATCTGTCTTTTACGGACTATTTGTCCCTCTAACTAATATATAAAAACTATTTTAACGGAAGTACTGCACTACATTTTAGCTAATTATATTTTTGTCGTACTCGTATATTTTACGTTCAGATGATACTTACATACACACATAAATAAGGGAGAAATGAAACAAAAAAATAAACTGGAAATATTTCTATATTTGTCTAATGAGTCAAATTAAAATTATTAGTACTAATACAAATTACAATTTAAAGTTAGCGTGAATAGACTAGAGAAGGAACTACATTATAACAAAGTTGGTAGAATTATTAATAATCATAAATTTATACTAGTTTAATTCTATTAACATAAATCATACAGTAAATGATACAAAATTATACAATATTGCGGAAAAAAAACATAAGTTTTGATACAAAGTTATTGATTAACAACAAATTAAAAAGTAATAAATCAAGGAGGTCTACATCAATTTTTTGTGGGGATTTTATAAATCAATTTATAATTAAACGATTTTTACTACACATAATACCATAGTTGAAAAGTTTCGACTACGTTTTCACACTCAATAAACAAATTTCCTTGATCCCATATTTGGTACACTCCTACCAACTTATCTGTGAAATGGCGAAAATTGGAACTACGGCTGTCATGTTAAAATGTCATTCTATTGTCAATGTATACTACATTCGGGTTCTCTGGTTGTTTTGTCGTGATATGGCTGAATTTATAAAGTTAAATATGCCGAAAGCTATTAAAAGTGATGCTCGAAACATTATTCTATAGATTAAAACCTTTTTTGAAGAAGAAGCTCGGGCGGGGTCTCCGATTATTCAAATATACAAACGAATTTCGGCAGCGACAGGTTAGTGTTGTCAACTTTCTTGTTATAAATTACCCGATACTTAACTAATTATTTAAGTCCACGAAATATTCGTTTCTATTCTGCTGCAGGTTAACGTAACGGTAATGTACATCTAATAGGTAACCTGCTAAGTGAGTGAGCAATCTAACCTGCCAGATTTCAAATTTCTACTAACATTTATTTTATTATCTTATATTTCAGGTGTGAGCCAAGGACTAATTTCAAAAATAGTTAAAGAAGGGCACGTAGCAGAAGAAACTGGTACAAAAATTCGGACACCAGGCAAGGAGAGAAAACGTAAAAGTGGATTTGTGCATGTTGATGATTTTGACATGGGAGATATACGGAGGAAAGTACATGAAGTTTATTCTGCTACAAAAGAGGTCCCTACTGTTAAAAAAGCTTCTAGAGGTCGTATAGACAGAAATAAATTACACAGGACAGCGAAAGAGTCTGCGAAAGCTGCATCACAAGGTGGGATTTCGTTTTAAAAAATCTCAATCCAATCGGAGGGTTCTTATGGAGCGTAATGAAATATCAGCTTGGAGAGCTAAGTACTTGCATGCAGTGGATAAAAATAATAAATCTCCCCAGTCCCGGCTCATAATTTATTTAGATGAGACCTATATTCACTCTTCGCATACATTGTGTAAATGTTGGCAAGGAGAGGGTGAAGACGGAGTAATTGAGCCTGTATCGAAAGGGCAAAGATATATTATTGTTAATGCGGGAGGAGATACTGGATTTGTTACAAATGCACTACTTGTGTTTAAATCAAACACAAAAAGTGGTGATTATCATGACGAGATGAATAGTACCAACTTTAAAAACTGGGTTATTGAAAAACTTGAGCCTAATTTACAAGAGCCATCCCTATAGTGATAGATAGTGCTCCCTAGCACCGTATTTGTGTGAATAAAGTCCCAAATACGAATTCCTTAAAAAAAGATATACAATTATGGTTGACCCAAAATAAAATTGACTACGGAGAGAATTTGACTAAACCTCAGTTTTTAGAAATAATTAAGAAAAACAAGCCTGATCCTGTATAAGAGATTGAAAAAATTTTAGAAGACAATAGACACAAATGTTTATATTTACCACCTTATCACTGTGATGTCAATCCCATTGAACTCATATGGAGCACAATGAAAAGAAAAGTTGCTGATGTAAATATTGAGCACAAAAATGCTGAAATTTCTCGCCTAGTTAGAGAAGCTTTTGACGCTATTATAGTTCATGAGTGGGCACAGCATTGTAAACACGTTTGCAGGTTAGAAGGAGAATACTTAAAACATGATTTGCATTTAGATAAACATTTTATTATAGAAGTGGTAAGTGACACTGAAACCGAAAGCGATAGTGATAAGTGGTACGGCAATAAGCGGAGTATGGCCTCACAACCAGGATGAAGTTGTGTATGCAGGTTCATCTAAAGATCACAATTACTGTAAAGGAACCTGGTTTTCAATAAATCATTGTAAAGCAATTTGTTTTTTTTTTATACATTAGACTACCACTAGGTACCACTGCTAATTATAATTAGTCAAATCTGTTGTTAGGGGTTAGGTACGGTCATAACTAAATGCTAGAATTCCAGGTACCTCTTGCAAGGTAGGTACCTACTTAACTTCGCATTAAATGAAAGTTGTATCCCCCCCTGTGGAATATTTTATCTGCTGAATTTCCACTTCATTGGATTTTTTTTTAGATAAAGTCATTGTTTATTGCTGAGAGACTAAACTGATAGCGTACCTACGTAACTGTAAATGATCAAATTCTTTTTATTTATTTTATTATTTTTATATAGGTATCATTGTTTTTAATTTGTAAAAACTGTAATTCTTATTAATTAAAGGATTATGTCTAATGTGAAATTTCCTTCTTGAATATTTACTCAATTTTGGGCACCTTATATTAATTAGCAACACTGAATCGACGGTGCCGTCCTCCTTCAGTTCACAGATAAGTTGGTAGGACTGTACAATAAACGTTTACAACATGTTTGACAGCTTTTGCTAACTTATGCTTTTGTCAAACCGCCATATTTATTCTTTAGATGATAAGTAGTTATAACTATTGTAAAATCAGGTCTAAGTGTAATTTAACATAGTTACTTAAAACTTTATTCTTCGGTGTCCGTAATCTTCAAATGAATGTAAAAATCAAAAGATGATTTAAATTCTTTTAGCACTAAAACATTTTTGGGGCAAGTGGACTTTTTTGTTGATCTTGCAAATTACACACTAGCATTGTCAGACACTAATTTACAGCAATGATCGCCTTAGTTAATGAGTTTGAAGTTAATTCATAGATTTAAAGCGTTTTAATTTAAATAAACCATTTACAAATTACAGGCAATTTTGAAATGACAAGAATCCAGTCAGAAAAATGATGCTAATTATATATTACAAAGGGTAGATCTCTATGGAGAAAAATGGGCAAAAAAAACCCTATGGACTACACTTTTTTCAATCATGTTATGTATTATAAACACGGTGACCTATATGTTTCTTGCCGCTACTGTTAAGTGAAAACAATTTAAATAAAGTTAAAAAAAAAAACAAATTCAAATTATGGCGTCACTTTTATTTCTGTGAACTATATCAGCCAATCAGTTAATTAAAGGAAACTAGTTTTTATGCAATTAAAACGCGTTAATTACGGCATATTAGTTATTATTCGTTGTCAAGGCCGTGTCGAGATGTGAGGTCAGATCATCAGTAGCAAAACACTATGCTTCAAAAATGGAGGTCCATGGTTTAATTGTTTTGTACTTGAACTTGGCAACACTGGTGGCGCCAAGACATTTTGTTGCCAATTAAAATTGCGATCTTATGATTAGTTACAAAGTCAATTTAAAATTGTATAACATAAAATATATTAGTAAAGATCAAAGAACTTTTAACTTGACCTTTGCATATTGTAACCTTGAGACAAAAATAAATAGGTAAGTATTTATTTTGCTGCGTTGACATGCTGCCAATTTGTGACACATTATATTTTTCGACACGCCTGATTATTAAAAACTTCGTGACATCAGAGGCTGGATTCTAAAATACCTTTGCCGAACCCTACAAATTTCACATGGCGTGATAGTTTACTGTCAATCGATTTTGACATTTATGACAGTTAAGCAATCTGAATGTTATTATTATCTGTAGCAAAGATCACAGACATAAATCGCTGGCCTAGATAGTTGAACCTAAAACCAGAGTAAGCTGTTGGCTTCAAAATATATTATCGTTAAAATTAAACGAAGTAATTATTTTAGTAAGAACATCAGAACACAGACTGTCTATCATGAAATATTTTACCGTTGCTTCGAAAAGAGGCCAAGTTCAAATAAATACTATTTAGAATAAATATTTGAGCGAACGTGAATCAATATTATGGTATTTTAAATACGTCTTTATGGTTTGATTTAGTTGAAATGCCACATATTTTTTTAATAAATCATTACGTAGATACATTACTTTCTGGCACCATGTGCACTTTTTCGCAAAATAAATTTGAATGTGTTAAAACCGTCAGTAAAGTTTTAACATTGCGTTACTCATTTTTGGCGGGGTGAAGATTGTTATAGTACTATTGACGGTTTGAAGAAGGAAGCCATTCACCACACAACCACAGGTTCAGTTGAAAACTAGCGTCAGGCACTAGTCGTCTGACATTCATGCTAAACTGGACCTATTTTGGTTCAGCCCAGCCGTGAGGCACACAACCACATTTTTGCTTTTTTTTATTTTTGTTTCGTGTTACCTAATATTGTGTTTGTGCCTTGTGCTGTACCAAATAAATTCTTTTTCTTTCTTTCTTCTTTCTATTTTGTTAAAAAAAAAATACAAGCATCTTTTCAAACAAACAGAGAACAAAAAGTTAACTAATTCTTCTTCCAAAAATGGATGTTCTAATATTGGTTAACATAATTGATTACTTATTGTTATTTTGCTCTCCTATACCTATTGGTGGTGGTGGACGGTGGAGGTGTGTCCCATAAGCATAATCAGCCTTTTAATGTTCCCACTGCTGGCACTCAGGCCTCATCTCTCTAGGAGAGGGAATGGGCCGTAATCCACCACGCGGGTCCAGTGCGGGTTGGTGAATGTCACATGTCTTCGAATTTTTGGGTCTAGGACAAGCCGGTTTCCTCACGATGTTTTCCTTCACTGTTTTGAGAGCAGTGGTGATGAAATAAATTACACAAAGTAATTGTGTAATTATCATGTGTGCCCCGCTTGGGCGGAACACAGCCATGTCCACGTGAGGGCGACCTCTCGCGCCGGGCCTTGGTACAGGCCATGGTCCGGAGCGAGGGGGAATGGCAGGCGGTCGCCTCTTTCTGCGAAGCAATAATGCTGGCGAAGCCCCAGCCGCCGGGATCCCGACCCCGATTTCCAGCCACCGTAGGTGTCGACTTGCGGACGGCGAACAATGGGTAACTCGCCGTCCGGCCGTCTGGAAACCGTCCAGACCGAGCCCAAGTCGTCAAAGTCGCGAAATGTTCCACGCGCGCCTCAAAGAAATGTCAGCAAAACCGTAGGGATCCTACAGGGTCGAAGCCTGGTTCACTTCTGAAAGGGAAACACAGTGCCCTGGAACGCAAGGCAACGAAGGAACATAGGAGTGGGTTTTAGTCAGTAAAAGTCTGACACGCCCTCACGCCCCGCCCTAGAGCGGGAGAAGTCATTGGATGATTTCCCATCAACAAAATACTCTTCTCAAAATCTAGATACCATTTTGTTTACGTCATTCATAGCATAGCATAGCATAGTCGGCCTTATAATGTTCCCACTGTTGGGACTCAGGCCTCCTCTCTAGGAGAGGGAATGGGCCGTAATCCACCACGCGGGCCCAGTGCGGGTTGGTGGATGTCACATGTCTTCGAATTTTTGGTTCTAGGACATGCCGGTTTTCTCACGATGTTTTCCTTCACCGTTTAGAGATTATGATTATGTCATTCAATCTTTGCAAAAGTTTGTAACGAACCTAATAACTTTGGTGAAACAATTTTTTTATTCCACCAAATTGCAAATACATGTCTAACACAAATAATCATGTTTTACGATTGCAAAAAAATAAATATATGTATTTACTCTTACAAAATAACTTACACCAATTTCAAACGTCAATCTGCTTGTCAGTTTTGATATCACGATTTTGTTTACAGCAAAAAAAATAAACATAACAAAAAATGGCATCATAACGTTATTAATAACGGTATTTATATCTACTGACTTCGTTAAAAGCAGTGCTAGTTATAACACAGTTACTAGCGTCTATAAAATTAAAATTACTGCTCTATTTTTAGTCTATGCATCCATCAACGTTATGCGTATTAGGTGTAGCAACCACTGAGGTATGATGCTATTATGCTATGTGAGCTTTTTATAACTATACTAACTTCTTTCATCGGCTTCGCCCGCGTGAAAGAAGGTGTTCATCATACAAACTTTGGACCCCCGTTTCATCCCCTTAGGGGGTGAATTTTGAAAAATCCTCTCTTAGTGCTCGCCAACGTCATAAAAGGAAGCCTTGTGCAAAATTTCACGTTCCTAGTCTTAGTAGTTTCGGCTGTGCGTTGTCATGCCAGTCAGTCAATTTCTCCTTTTGTATTTAGATACCGGCACGGATCTTGAGCGCTGACTTCTACAGTTCTACTTGCGCAGAAGCACGCAGTAGTGAAATATCGGGTCTCTTTAGTGGTATGAAGAGAGATGCGGGGGCGGGAGTGCAATCCTTGTTGATTGGCTCGCCGATATTGTACGATGCACAAAACGATCCCCGCTCTTTTGCCGAGCGCTCAAGATTCATGCCGTGTTATCTGTAACCACTGAGGTATGATGCTATGTGTGCTTTGTATAGCTGTATTAGTATTTCAGTGTAATTTTATAAAGAAATTTTACTACGCACGGTTTGTATGTGAATTTTAACCAGTGTCAAATTTAGAATTTATTTAGTTTTTTGGGTTCCCCAAAAAACTAAATAAATTCTAATCGTTTGTCTTGGTATGGTCATGTGAAGAGGAGGGATGAAACGCATGTTACTAAAAGAGTTATGAGTTTACATGTGGATGGATGGAGAGGGAGAGGGAGACCAAAGAAAAGATGGATGGATTGTGTGAAGAGTGATATGAAAGAAAAGGAAGTTAGTGATAGTATGACTAGTGACAGGGCAGAATGGAAGAAAAAAACATGTTGCGCCGACCCCAAATAACACGGGACAAGGGCAGGAAGATGATGATGGGTTCCCCAAAGGGTAAAAACCGAATCCTATTACTAAGACTCCACTGTCCGTCTGTCTGTCAGTAGGCTGTATCTCATAAACCGTGATAGCTAGACAGTTGAAATTTTCATAGATGATGTATTTCAGTTGCCGCTATAACAACAAATACTTAATAAAAACAGAATAAAATAAATATTTAAGTGTCCCATATTATAACAAAGGTGTTATTATTTGCCGTTTTTTGCTACGTACGGTACGGAACCCTTCGTGCGCGAGTCCGATTCTCACTTGACTGGTTTTGATACAGTTATTATAGTCCTTTCATTTTCATTAGAATGCGAATGTAACACATTCTAATGCTTTTACAGTATTTGGCAACAAATGAATCAGCTTTCTGGGAAACTTTGCTGATGTAGTCAATACTACAATAAAATTTTCAATACAATTACTCGAAAACCCGCTCTTATCCCACCGCTTTTAGGCACGCAAAAGACTGTTTTCCGCACTGTGCAGAAAAGTGCGCGTGCTCTCCCCCGCCATAATGTTACATGTATCGTATCAGGGGCCCAAGTCTGCTATTTTTATAAATTCGTCATCCCAACACGATCCCATTGTCATTTTGCTAAAAGTTCGTAATCTTCTAATTCATAATGTTCGATCATTGATCGGTCAATGGTCTCGTAATAGAGTTGTGGTTGAATGAAAATTCAAATCAAATTAAAAGCAATGACTGCACAATGACGTTCTAATGATAGGTCACTGATCAAAGGAAGTGTCAAAATTTTAGCAGATAACTGCATACGTCAGACATTCATCTGTCATTATGTACGAAATTACCATTCTATACCATTTCTTTCATTGGAGTGTAATTGGTTGACCATTGGAAAGTCATAATGACGCCATTATATTAGTAGATTACCGAACTTGTCAAAATCAACAATTATGAAATCAATTATAGACCACTCTGACACTATTGTAAAAGCAGACTTGAGGCCCAGGCTGGGCGCGCCTCGACCCCCCACGACCACGAGTCGTCGGTCAACCCCCTTTATCATTTCTTCGTAAGTGTATTGAAAAAAGTCGTTTGACACAAGTGCAAAGTCACAGCAGCCCTCGGCTCCACGCATTCCGCCTCGGTCGCAATGACAAACTTTCTGCACTTAACAAAATATACTATTTCAGCACCATATTTTAAAGAGATCACGCCTGTTTCAATAATTCCTTAATTATTGTCCATTTGTGTAGACATTTGAGATATAAAACTATATCAATTTTATACACTAGGAATCTATTTGCGAATAATTAAAACACCAACTGAACTTCACTTGAAAAATCCTGCTAGTAGGTAACTCTATGGGTAGATATTTATGAGAGGAGAGAGGCTTGTGGACGACGGGCAATGGGTAGCTCATCGACCGGGCATCTGGTAACCGTCCAGCGGGGCTATTGCGTAACTACTTATTGACAGTTCAAGTGATGATCACTTGTTAACAATGTGCATCATTGAACTGTCAAACAGCTAGTTTCCTATTGCCTATCTTCAGTGACCAACTGCAGTGACGTCATTAGCCACTGGTGCCTTTGATAGCCACCGTAACACGTTTTGACAGATGTTATTGTATCGATACTTTTAAAATTGCGATTGTGTAAGCTTTTGAAGCTGTATAATAGTCGATAAAATTTTAGAGTGGTCACAATAGGCACCGTAAATTTTTATAATTCACCACATTTTCACCGTAGTTTGTTAGTCACTTGTGTGATACGTAATACCGATTTTATGAAATTGTCAGTTGACAACTAAGTTTAGTGTGCAACGAATGCTAGTTGTCAACTGTTATTGAAAAAGTTAGCCAATAGCCCCCCAGGCCGAGTCGTCGACGGCGGCAGTGTTCCACGCGTGCCTCAAAGAAATGTCAGCAACACCATAGAGCAGGGGCGATGTCCGCTAGGGTCACGGGAAATTTCTTAAAAGGGAAACCCATAATCCAAGAACGCAAAGGACAATTTAAGGACACAGGAGTGGTTTTAGTCAGTAAAAGTCTGACCTGCCCTCGCGCTCCACCCCAGGCGAGAGAAGTAATTTGATGATTTCTTACCTCAAAAAAAAAGTATCATCTCTTGGTCTTATTAGAGTTTGTTTCTATAAATAATGCTTATCATAAGTTGATAAAACTAAAATAATTAGATATCATTTTTTTTAGATACTAAATAAAGTGATGAAGAATGAGCTCATTCATTAGTAAGGTTAAGAGATCAACATTCAATGCGCCAAACATACCAATCTACAGATACCAGAATCTTTAATTTTAAGCTCGCTAAAAAGGCATCAACTCTACTGTGCTGTGTTTCATGTTTGCGTTTCAAAAAGATGTCAGCATGAATGTGGGCCGATGTCTGCTAGGGCTACGTTACCACAGCCCTGGAAGGCAAAGGACAACTGAAGGAACACAGGCGGGTTTTAATCAGTAAAACATAGGCGTATAAGCGGGGGGGGTTGAGTATGCCGTGCCCACCGTGCAATATGGTTTAGCGCACACCCCAGGATGTTGGACTAGGTACCGATTCGAAATTCTACGATGGACGCCAAAATACTGAAAATGTCACACAAAAATCTGGCATGTCAAGGGATAACCAGAGAGACGCCAATGAGAGCGTAAAAAATTACATGACTATTTACCTCCCTCAAAAAAAGACCATCATCATCACTTTTCGCAAAACAGGAAATTTAGGAATAGGAAACCAAACAATTCCTCTCGGTCTGGGTGGAGCAAGAGAGTGTCAGACTTTTACAGACCCACCTGTGTTTCATCTGTTACCTTTTGCATTCCAGGACCGCGGTAAATCGACTTAAAAAAAAAAACAATAGTCTTTATTTCACATAGGCCTACATGGGCACTTATAAAACGTCAGAAGCTAGTGCACGGTTCCAAATTGGTCGTTTCTTATGGAGAACCGGCAAGAGACTCCATGGTTAATCTTTAAAAAAAAAATTGTTGTTCTTACAATATTTCCATATTACAGTCATCATAATCTTCATCATCTTCCTGCCCTTGTCCCGTTTTATTTGGGGTCGGCGCAACACGTTTTTTTCTTCCATTCTGTCCTGTCACTCGTCACGCTATCACTAACTCCCCTTTCTTTCATATCACTTCTCACACAATCCATCCATCTTTTCTTTGGCCTCCCTCTCCCTCTCCATCCATCCACATGTAAATTCATAACTCTTTTAGCAACATGCGTTTCATCCCTCCTCTTCACATGACCATACCAAGATAAACGATTCCCTTTCAACTTTTCAGTCACTGGCGCCACTTTCAAACTTCCCCTAATATACTCATTTCTCACTTTATCCATTATTTCCATATATCAGTAGACATTATGTAAGGACAGTGCAGACCAGTCAGTGAGTCATAATAGGAACTAATCTAAGAATTCGCGGTGTCTACAGTGTTCTCACATTCACATAGTTAAATAGAGGCTATATAAAAAAGCAAAAAAAATAAATACTTACAACTATCAATAAATGAGTCGTTAACAAAATAAATTACTAAAGAATTTATGGTAGTTGGGGTCTAATAATATAAATTTTTTTGCAAAAGCAATGTGTTTCTAACACATGTGGAGAAAAAAAAAATATTACAACAAATGTGGAGAAGTCAATAGACACATTTATTATGAGTTACAGGGGCAGGGGCCACATGTGCGGAAGCAGACATTGCCAAACAAGCGTGTCTTCGATATAGTCTTTAACCTTATAATACGCTTTTTTGGTTAGGACACGCTTAATATGGGTTTTGAACTTTCTCACGCTTAGTTCAGTCACCGCCTTTGGCAGCTTGTTATAAAAGCGTATGCTTTTTACTAAAAATAACTTGCTGGTCTTAGCCAAAGACTAAGTGACTCAGCATAGAGTTGCCCTCTTCAACTTCTTGAACCCTAATGCAACAGTTCTAGAAGCCAGAAAACACATGAAAATATCCGTTACACACCGTTAAACTGGTTTAACCCATTTTCCACGGAAAACAGGAAGTTTATCAATAAATGCTTTATAGTGTTGGGTTTTCCATTGAGATGAGCTGTGTAACTGGGTGCGGGCGATGACCGAATAAAATGAGAATCGATGCATCTCGATGCGCCTGAACTGTTTTATTACCCGGCTATTATCAGGGCTACCTCCTGAGATGGCAACTAATACTATGGATAAGTGTTATTTATAGAAACATAATTATTTCAATTAGACGAAGAAGAAGATTGTTATCCTTTTTAAACGACTTTAAAAAAAAGTTTTGAATAATAATAATAATATTCAAAAACTATCACACAATGCCGTCTAGTCCCAAGCTAAAGCAGAGCTTGTGTTTCGAGTACTAGATAACTAATAAACATACTTATATATTTCTAAATACATACATATCACTACATAGTATAAAACAAAGTCGCTTCCCGTTGTCTGTCCCTATGTATGCTTAGGTCTTTAAAACTACGCAACGGATTTTGATGCGGTTTTTTTAATAGATAGTGATTCAAGAGGAAGGTTTATATGTATGAATAATACATGCTTAATATAGAAGAGAAACACTGGTAATTTTAAAGGTTTCTAATGTGATGTCGTAAATAAACACATTTTTTTGCGCTTACAATGCAAACGCTGGGTGAACCCTACGAGATAGATCATAACAATGTACTACAGTATTGTACACCTTAGAAAGGTCTACCAAAATGCCCGCGATGGTATATACTATATTTATGGTATATATCAATCTCTTAGGGATAACTCACAATAACCATTTTTTATCCTTTACTTTTTGAGAAATAATGGTTTATTTACGAAGCGATTTTAGGCTATACAGCATTTCATCCAATTACCTTAGGTACCTTAAATACAATGTGCATTTAATATAGATCAATACGGCCCTTTTCAACATATAATTCAAATGAATATTTTCGAAGATATTACAGATTTAAAATGCAGGGACATAGTGGTTGTGGTTGTATTAGCATTGCACCCGTGCGAAGCCGGGGCGGATCGCTAGTTATAGATAAATTACACCCAGACACAGAACAATGATCGTGCTCATCACACAAATATTTGTCCTGGGTGGAAACCTAACCCACGACCTCAGGCATAGCAGTCAGTGCCACTAACCACTAGACCAACAGGCCAGTCAAAACGCCAACGAAGAAACAAAACCCGAAATACCAACTTCCGTTTAACCTCCTAGGTCGGATATATCCGACAGGGCCGCACATCTACGACCAAATACTCCATCTCGTCAGCTCTTCTGTCACCTATGGGGATTAAAGAGCTAAAGAAGATTGAGTACCCAGTCGCAAACACACGACCCTGGCGAAGAGGACACGAAAACACTCGTCGGACTAATACGACGCAAGCGGTTAAAGCATAGCATAAACAGCCTTATAATGTTCCCACTGCTGGGACTCAGGCCTCCTCTCTCTAGGAGAGGGAGGGAATGGGCCGTAATCCACCACGCGGGCCCAGTGCGGATTAGTGAATGTCACATGTCTTCGAATTTTTGGTTCTAGGACATGCCGGTTTCCTCACGATGTTTTCCTTCACCGTTTTGAGAGCAGTGGTGATGAAATAAATTACACAAAGTAATGCGTCTGGCTGGGTTTGAATTTGAACCCGTAACCTACAACTTGTAAGTCGGGGCCGTTACCACTGCTCATTTTAACCGACTTCAAAAAGAAGGAGGTTCTATGTTCGACAGAATGTATTTTTATTATTATTATTTTTTTATGTATTTTCACCGATTTCCCGGTCAATTGTGGACCGATTTTGAAATTATTTTTTATTTTTATTGAAAGGTTATGCTTCCGAGTTGGTCCCATAGAAATATTGGTATAATCTGATCATGAACTTCGAAGATATGGAACAGAACTCCTCATAGGAACACAGCAGAACTGTAGTAACAAGTAAAATTGCTTTGTTTATTACGTGTAGTCGATGACTGACTGAAAGAAGAAGGGGAATATATCGAACTGATCTGATGATGAAGCCTGAAGTTAGGCACCGGAACTCTGTAATAAATTAATATAATCTAACCGTGTTCGAAATTATTAGAATTGTCATGAGATGTACTCTGGCTATAAGGTATGTAAGTTTGGCTGAGAGGTACTTTTTAGTGGTGGTACCATAACTAAAAAGTGTAAAATAAAAAAACTTTTTACGAAAAAAATACAACCGAACTCATAGTAAAAAAAAAAAAATACTGGAAAGTGCAAAATAACTTTAATTTCGGTAAAAAGTTTTTTATTGTTTTATTAGTTTATTTGTCAGATAAAAAGGAAATTTCTAAGAAGGTCTACAACCAACTTCTTCTTCGTAATGAAACCTGGTTGGGGCAAATCAATTTAATATTTTCAAAATAACGTACCAAAACACATTTTTTTTTTGTTTTATACATTCACTTTTTTTTTGCTTTAAAAGTACCTACCTATAATTTTGTTCGAGAAACTAGAGGACAGAAAAGTTTATTTTTAATAATAATAATAATAATAACCCCATCGCCGTATCTCTACGTTGACGTCGTGGTGGGGCTTGCGTGCTCCAATATACCCTAGGTCTGTATCGGTGAAGTTTGCTTTGCCGTAATATGCCTAGGGTGAGGGGCCAGACTAAGAGAGATACAATCCGCAGTGCAGTTTTGTGGCGAACTGTTGGGCATTAGCGACCACCCGATCTCCCGGGAGAATTCTTGTTCTTCATCTCCGGCTTGCCTTTATTGGCCGGCCGTAGTGAACACTGACGAGGAACTGAGCTCCCACCTCTCTCTTGCCTTTATTGGCTGGCTTGAGTGGAGATTCGCAAGAGCAAACGTGCTCGGGAGAAGGATGTATAATCCAGTAAGGTGCTGGTAGGGATCTTGACCGTACTTCCGGGATTATCCTGACAGCCGTGGTATACCTCTCCACTCCTCAAGCACCTCAGAATATGTTGCCCTCTTGTTGCTACGTCACTTCGTGCTAGCGGCCGTTTTTTGGGGGCCCATTTATTGAGTGTGCAAGTCACCCCCTGCCTTTTTTCGATGGATATTAATAACGTTGTTCTGGCAGGGGCCATAGTCTTAACATAGTTCCATGTTACCAGTCCACTTAAGACTCCAAAAACCATAGCCCTATTATCTTTGTTCTCCATATGTCGCAATAGTTTTTCAACAACCGGGGGTTGTCCTTGGGTGCACTAGCATAGCGCGTACAGGGATAATCGTCGGTTGGTATCATGTTCCATTATAATTATCTAAAGGGCCTCTGCGAGTTGGCTTCGGCTCCTCGTACGCCTTCCAAAGGTCCAGGACCTCAGGGTCCTGAGATAAATATTGAAATAATAATAATATTCCACAACTATCACACAACGCCGTCTAGTCCCAAGCTAAGCAGAGCTTGTCTTATGAGTACTAGACAACTGATAAACATACTTATATATTTCTAAATACATACATACTATAGATAAATTACACCCAGACACAGAACAAATGATCGTGCTCATCACACAAACATGTGTCCTGGGTGGGAATCGAACCCACGACCTCCGGCATAGCAGTCAGGGCCACTAACCACTAGACCAACAGGCCAGTCAATTTTTTAATGTTACCCTGCACTAAGAATACTCCTGTACTTTAATTTAATTTAATTTAATTAATTGTAGGTACATAAATGTCTTCAATTTTATTTAACTTTACAAATTATGATTTTAATTGCGACTATGTCTATTAATATTTTTTTTTTCTTTGTATCAGTCTATGATGCCTGAAAAATAAATAAATTATTATTTCCTTTATTTATTGAATATACATACAAGGTGCAGTTTTGAAACTGCACAAAATTTCAAGAGGTTGTAATAAAACTCATAAATAATCATATAAAAATACGATACCTGGTCAATAATCAATAATACTTGTTATTTTATTTTCCTAATTTTAAGTGTTTTTCAGAATAATCTTCTAAATAAACTTTAAAAAAAACACAGAATCACCCGTTGCGATTTATCGCACGTCATGTCACTGTGTGTGTAAGTGCATCAACCTGTACGAGGCTCAGAATCAGAATCAGAATCAGAATCAGAATCAGAATAATTTATTTGTAAACATAGGTCAGATTACAACAGAGTGTGAGGTGTTAAAAATAGGTAGATCCTCTATGTTTTACCCAGAGGCGTACAAATATATAAAATTAACATTGTCAGTTTTCATTTAACTTCTGAGATTATGTAAACTTTCACATCATTAATAAATTTAAAATCAATATTAATCGGCACATCATTAAAAATTAGACTACATTATATCAGTTTTACTAAATGTCACAGAGGTTAAGTTATATGTCATATTAATACTAATGTCAAATACAGTTCAGAACCATCAAAATACTTAGGTCAACTTTTATATAAAGTCAATAATAATAATAGGCACATGCACATAATTACAAATTAAGTAAAATTAATTTCAATAAATGTCAGAGATTAAGTTTCATGTCAAATTAATGCTTATGTCAAATACAATTCAGGATTATCAATATAGGTCAGGTGATGTGCAACTTCATTATGTAAACTCTATAACATTATAAAAGTCAATATCAATAGGCATATGCATAATAAATACAAAATTTGTTTCAATAAAATGTCAAAAAGATTAAGTTATTACATGTCATATTAGTGCCAATGTCAATAAAATTCAAGATAAGTCGGGTAATGTGAAATTTTCTGAAGCAGTAATTATAGAATTGTCGTCTAGATAGTCCTTTATTGAGTAATAGCATTTATTTAGCAAAATTTTTAATAGTTCTTTTTTGAAATTATCCAGATTTAACGTTTTTAATTTCTCAGGTAGTTTGTTAAATATTTTTTGGGCCATACAGAAGGTACTCTTATTCATTAGTGCAGTCTTTCCATAAGTCACTTCAAGTTCTGACTTATTTTTATCGCGTAATTTTCGGTAGTAGCTTTTAGTAGCTGTTTTATATAATGTAATATTAGATTTGACAAACACATTTGTTTCGTATATGTATAACGATGGCAAGGTAAGGATTTTTAGACGTATAAAGAACGGTTGGCAACTGTCTGTGCTTTTAAGGCCACACATAGCTCTGATACATCTTTTTTGGGCTCTGAATACGAGTTCTCTATCTACTGAATTGCCCCAGTATATTACGCCATATCTGAGAGTAGACGCAACATAGCCGTGATAGGCTGTTAGTACCGATTCTAGGCTCACCATTTTTGATAGCTTGTAGAGAACATAGGCAAATTTATTAAGTTTTTTACATATTTCGTCTGTCTGGGATCTCCAAGTCAAATTGTTGTCAATATTAATACCAAGAAATTTTGTAACAGTAGTTGGTTCAATTTTTGTCCCTAAATAATTAATGTCCAAGATATTGTTTGGGATCCTTTGATAAAAATGCATAATTTTAGTTTTTTCTAAGTTAATGTTTAAATTATTGTTGTCAAACCATGATATAATTTTATTCAATGTCATATTTATTTCATTTTCATAGGTATTGGGATTGTCACACTTAATTACTACAGTGCTATCATCGGCGAATAGCACCATGGGGTGGTTTATATGCTCTGGAAGGTCATTTATATAAACCAAAAAAAGAGGTGGTCCTAGCACGCTACCCTGAGGAACGCCGTATTTAATTATCTCGCTTTCGGAACGATATTTTTTCTCGTAACCGGTATTGGGGCATATTTGTGTGATTTCCACAAATTGCCTTCTGTTCGTTAAGTACGATTGAATGAGATCGAGTATATTTCCCCTAATACCATATTTTTCAAGTTTATTTATTAATATAGGATAATTTACATAATCAAAGGCCTTAGTTAAATCCATAAAAATAGCACATACAGGATTTCTTTTATCTACATTTGATAAAATGGGAAGAAGCAGGTCATATAAGGCCATATTTATTGTCTTCTGCTTACGAAATCCCTTTTGTTCCTTTACTAATATGTTTGATTTCTCAAGGTAGCTGTATAAAGACTTATAAATAACTTTCTCAAATATTTTTGAAAAGACGGGTATCAGCGCGATAGGCCTGTAGTTTGACATAATTTGTCTATCGTTTTTTTTGTGCAATGGTACGATTATTGACGTTTTTAATTTGTCAGGGAAGATTCCGTCAGAAATACTCATATTAATTATATGACTGAGATGTGGAGCTATGTATTGTGATACTTCTTTGATAACTTTAGTGCATACTCCGTCATAACCAACACTATTCGTATTTCGAAGTGAGTTAATATGGTCATTTATATCTTGGGGTGTAGTCGGCTCCATATATAAAGAGTTTGAATTATTTGAGCGTACATTAATTTCTGGTATAGAGTTGTTTTTTGATTTAGGGACTTGATTAATATAAAACTCGTTGAAGGCCCGAGCTATTTTTAATGGGTTTGCAATTTTCTGCGTCTCTGTTTGAATTTGTGTTATTGGTTCTTTAGGGAAGGAGGTCTTAGAGTTGTTGATTATGGTCCATGCCGCTTTAGATTTATTTTGGGATGTCTTAATGAAGTAGTTATTTCGTGATGTTTGTGTTAAAGCTATAACTCTTTTAAATCTTGCAGAATATGTCTTAAATGATTGTTTATTTTTTGGGGTAGGATTTGTTCTATATTGCCAAAGCAAGTGCCGCTTCTTTTTACTACACTTTCTTATCCCTTTAGTGATCCATTTGGCTTTCTTAGTAATTGACTTTGTTATTATTTCGAAGGGAAAACAAAGGTCGTAAAAACATCTAAATAGATCAAGAAAATGGTCGTAGGCCTCATTGACGTCACTAGTCGTATATATGTCCGAAAAACTGAGACTTTTAATGCAATTTCTAAATTTATCTACATTATCTTGACAATAATTCCGTCTTTTTATTTTCCAACGCTTTAAGACACATGTCTTTTTAACAGGACATTTCAAAAGTTGTGCGGTATGATCTGACAAGCCCAATTCTATAATTTCCCCTTTACAGCCTTTTACATTATGTGCTATATTGTCCAAACATGTCCCACTGCTTAGCCTAGTGGGTTGACAAAATTGTAATTTTAGATTATAATTTAACAATGTATATTCGAAGTCTAAAGTTTGTTTGTTTCTTTTGAGTAAGTTAATATTAAAGTCCCCACATAGTACAACCTTTTTATTATTAAATTTTAAACACATTAAATGCAAAATATTATTTAAATTTTCAAAAAATGTATCCATATTAGATTGGGGCACTCTATATATACATACAATAATAATATTGTGTTCTGTCAATTCTATCGCGCAGCATTCGATTACATTGATTACAGAATATTTACCTAAATTTAACACTTTATACTTGTGACCAAACCTAGTCAAGATGCACGCGCCACCTCTCTTATTATGTCTGGAGAGACTTGTTGCTAGGGTGTAGTTTGGTACATTTAGTAGTCCTTCTTGCTCAGGTGTCATAAAATGTTCGGTTATACATATAGTATCGATCCGTCGTCTACTATTTTCTAGATCTTCCAAATACACAGTAAACGTATCGCTTTTATTCAAGAGTCCAGCAATATTTTGGTGAAGGATATGTATACTGTTATAAACGAAAAAAATTAGGGTTTTCTTTCAGGCTTGAATGGAGTTCGTCATCAATGGGAGTCGTTAAAATCTCGTCACATTCTTGTCTGCTGTCGTTATTTGTCAATCTGCTTGTCTTACAATATAGGTCTATATCAATCTGAATGTTACTCATAATATTGTCATATATATTTTTGATTCCGTATTTATTGATTCTACCCGTAGTATACGAGAACATCTGAAGTGTTAGATCACGATTGCTGTCGAAGATGTATGCGTATTTATGGTTTTGGTTGTCTAGGTGAAGAAGGTTGTTAAACATCTCGACTTTGAAGTTATATATAAGTGATCCTGTCTTATACGTGGGAAGACAAATCACTACGTTCGTATGTGTAACTTTACGAAGAGACTCATTTAGTAATTTTATTAAGTTTATGTAGTTGTTTTCATTTGAAATTATGTGATTTTCTCCAATAAAAATTAGACAATAGTCATTTAAGGTGAACTTCTTTAATTTTTCTTCAATGCCGCTCAATAATTGGTTTATGGTGCTGTTAGGCATTAAGTAGTGACAGTAGTCGAAGTGTTCGGAGAAGACTTCCTCTATGGAGGACAAACATATGTTGTATTGGTTACTACTTAAGATACATAGTTTATTCTTTAATGGTTTCGACATTACAGTTTTCGGTATTACAGGATTGGTTGTTGGCATAGTAGCAGCTGACCCTCCACCTCTGTGTGGTGTCTGATTACGACTATTAGCAGTTTGTGTCCCTTTATTGTGTTTGTTGTTCGAGTAGTCAGGTGCTCCGCCCACTTATTCTACGAAATAATTTAGCCTTATATGTAGTTCGAATTCGATAATCATTTAATAATGTACATTATTGTCTTAAATTTCGCTAATTAATAACTCATTTTTAAGCATCACTACAATGCAATGCGAAAATCTTTTAAAAGAAAAGTTCACGTTGACGTCTTAGTTACCTATCAGCTGATGAATAAAATTCCGAGATCAGTAAACCTTACATCACGTAAGCAATATTCGCGTCCCTGCTGCACAACTTTGAACTTTGAACCATAGTTTTGCTTTATTACTGAGACCGTGATTGAGACGCACTAATGTTGGTATGTTGTATGTAGGTTGTTGACTATGTCCTCCGTTTATCAAGCGCGCCACGCGCGCGCGGTGTTTAGGTACGAGCGGCATGTAGGCACTCGGCACAGTCGCGCTGTAGGTAAATTCATTCCCAAGGTCAGTTTTTCGTACCTAATAATTTCGTTTATAAGGGATTAAGTTGGTTGATATGAAATTTTCCTTCCTACTTTTTAACGGGCTGAGGACCGACAAAAATACCTCAAGATAATTTGTGCTAGTTTAGTAGGTACCTATGTGTTAGGGTTTTTAAGTGATTGACTCTTGCCTGATAGGTAGGTATTTTTGGCGTAGTTAAAAATTTTAAATCAACTTATTTAAGTACACTAATCAAATTGATTCGGCTAACAACTTTTTTACAAATGATTGTCTATGTACAAATAAAATAAATAAATTACCTACTTATGTTATCTGGAGGTATTGTTCAAAGTTTCCACCTTCACACTCCAGGCACAATCTAGCACGACGTTGCTGATTTTCTTTTAATTTACGTAGCACAAACACATTCGTTTTTAAAGTGTCGAAAGCACTGATCACCTTTTCACGTAATTGTGTAGCACTGGTGATTTCCTCTGTGTACACTAGTCTTTTTAAATCTCCCCACAAATAAAAGTCAAGGGGTGTGAGATCCGGAGAACGCGGAGGCCAAGCCACTGGACCACCGCGGCCAATCCAGTGTGTGCCAAACCTTTCACTTAAGTACTCACGTACTTGCCGACCGTAGTGAGGAGGTGCACCGTCCTGCTGGTAGAAAAAGTTGTGATGAAGTGACAGGGGAACCTCGTCCAACATCTCCTCGACGACGTGTTGCAACAGCTCCAGGTATGTGGCACTGGTGAGGTGACCGTCGATAAAATAAGGTCCAAGCAGTTGGTCCCCTATTATGCCAGCCCACACATTTAGGCTGAACCTGACTTGGAACGAGTGCCGCTTAGTCACGCGCGGGTTATGTTCGCGGTGAGCCCACCAGTGTTCGTTATGAACATTGTAGACGCCAACTCGAGTAAATAAACACTCGTCCGTCCACAGGATGTTGGCGTCTTGGTGTTCCAGCAACCAGCGACAAAATGTAACTCGCGCGGCGTTATCGGCTTCGTGGAGGTCCTGTACTTTGCGGTAATGAAACGGATGCTGCAGTTCTTTATTCAGTAGCCGCCACACAGTGGAATGGTGCACTCCAAACCGTCGACCAGCATCCCGCGTGCTGGCCCGTGGCTCTCGCTGGAAGTATTGCAGGATATCTTCCTGCAAGGCGACAGGCAGGCCTTCGTTGCCGCGACCGTCAGCATGCCGGGGAACGTCGAATTGCCGAAACTCGCGGAGTCTCTGCGTAGCAGCCAGCATTACCCTTTGAGATGGACGTTGCCGATTGGGGAATAGTTCAATAAACATTTCGATAGCTCGAGATACGCTGTCTCCACTGATAGCATACAAGCGAACCATCTCTACCAACTCTACATTGGAGTATTGGTCCGTCATGTTTATCACTAGATATCGCAACCGTAAACTGAAGGCGCACCTGCGGGGCGGATATTGCAAGCGTATGCACACGCCGGCGACATCAATCACACTAAATCGATTGATCGATGGCCGCGGGGGTGTGGCTATTGGGAGAGAGGGGTGTTGTGCGGGGGATAGTAGTTGCTTTGGATCAATGAAATTATTGTTTGCGTGTTTGTGTGTGTGAAAGCGCGGTTATAAGACGAGTATCAGACTGGCCGCGTTTTAAAAAAGGTAGTTCACACGTACCGATTTTTAAAAAATAAAAAAAATACCTACTCATTTTATTATTGATTCGGGTCGAGAATCACTAACATAATTACCTCCTGAAATTTTTTGCAGCTTCAAAACTGCACCTTGTATAAACAAAATATTTTAATATATTTTGTAAACAAAACTCTTTTTTGAACAGAACTCTCTTTAAATAGACCGGCACCACCACCACCGCACCGGCATCGGGAACAGGGTCCAAGCTACCGGTGGCCAGGGCTCCTGAGAGAGGAATCTCCGAACAATACGCGCCGTTTCCAGGAGTACTGCCTTTTCAATCAAGCCCTTGATGCAACTGCCTAACGAGAGCCTCCTCACATATTGGTCGAAGCTCTTGGCAATTAAACCATTGGCCGTCACGACTATCGGCACAATGACTGCTGTGTCCACTTCCCACATGTCGACAACTTCGCGAGCGAAGTCAAGATATTTAGTTTGTTTATCCTGCTCAGCTTTCACAAGGTTCTCGTCATGAGGGACCACTATATCAACAATCATTGTGCGACGATCCAGTCGATCTATCACCATTATGTCAGGCTTATTGGCCACAATAGTCCTGTCAGTGATGATAGATCGATTCCAATACAACGTGATGATGCCATTCTCGAGAACTGGGTACTACCTATAGTAGGGTACTTCTAATTATTATTATTTTACCTTGGATGCGTTTACAAACATGTAAATACACGTACATAAGAAGACACCCTATCTGTAAGCTATGCAAATATTTGTACCGTGCGGAAATCGAAGCCTTTTCAACAGTGGCGTAACTATATCATCTGAGGCCCGTGGCAAATTCATTAGATGGGGCCCCCGTCAAAATCAGTCACGTTGTGATTTAATTTTATAATTATTTTTTAAATATGTGCTCGTGGCCTCTAAGACCGGGGGGCCCCGTCGGACCGTTGGCCCGTGGCATTTTGCCAGCCTTGCCACCATCTTGCCACCCTATAGATCCGCCACTGCTTTTCAACCACTGTCCCAATAAATCTAGAAGATATATATGTCGTTAAACTTCAATAAAATCTCAAAATTCACGAGATGATAAGATTGATGAACATACATAGTTTCAAGGTTACAAAAACTAGGCTTATCTACACGCACGCCTTTATCTTTTCAATATTTTCAGATACATTACTTACCAAGGATAAGGTTTGAAAGATGATAATAATAATTAACGTCTGCAAACTATATTGTTATTCTAAGCTTTATCAAATATAAAAGGTTAAAATATAAAATTAGCAATAAGTGTTTTGGATTTTTAAACATCATTTAGTTCTAATCCTAATGGTTTATTATGACCAAATTTAGAGAAACGTCTGGAAATTTAACCATGTTTCTTCTGGATTAATGAAAATTATGCGTTATTTTTACACTCGTTGTGCCCAAGATAGGTACTTCAAATATCCAACCAAAAACGACCTTAAAGCTAGAACTACATTAGACCGACGCACACGTGTAACACGCCTGATTTGTACGTAGAACGACGTCTTGTGGCGTGGATCTAGTGTAGCTCTACAAGTCTAGTTTGCACACGGTCATGCAGGCGTCAATCAATTCCATCCATCATGAATGACGGAATTTTATCGCCATTAGGTTTTCGTCATGCAAACGTCAATCATCGCATTAGACGGTAGGTTTTTCGTCAATCAAAACATTGATCGTGGCAAAACTGACAGCAAAACCTATCGTGTAATGGACGCCTATGGAGACTGACGCGCCCAGATCGGCGTGTGTGACACACGTGTGCGCAGTGCAGTTCTAGCTTTAGGCGTGTTACACGTGTGTGTCTGTCTAGTGTAGTTCTAGCTTAAATCAAGCTTTTATAAGTGCAATAGTTAGTTTGTTTGTTACGTTAGCACGCCTAAACTACGGAACTAAATTGTATGAATTTAGCAAAAGATTAAAGAGAGATAGTAGATAAGAAAGTTAGTTTATATCTGACAGGGTCATCTCTACCAATTCCGACATTGACTTATTCTGTGAGAGCAAAACTAAACTCAGAAAAACATTGTTTGTAGTCAACTCCCAACTAGTCATTATTTTAAAGGAGTGGGTGATCCCACCTGCCACACAACACGCTCCAGTCCAGTGACGCCTCACTGGACTGGACATCTACGAGTATACACTACATACTGCGTAGCTAGTAATAAATAAATAGTACATTTTGATATATGGCTCCGAAACATGGTCGCTTACAATGGGCCTCATCAGAAGACTTATAGTCACCCAAAAGGCAATAGAAAGGGCATGCTCGGAGTTTCCTTGCGTGATCGAATCAGGAATGAGGATATCCGCAGAAGAACCAAGGTTACCGGCATAGCACGAAGAATCGCCAAACTTTAGTGGCAATGGGCAGGGCACATTGTTCGCAAAACGGATGGCCGTTGGGGCCGAAAGGTTTTGGAATGCGACCATGTACCGGTAAGGGTTGCGGGAATCCGATTGATGCGAAACGCACAGGACCGTTCGTTGTGGCGACACATGGGGGAGGTCTATGTCCAACAGTGGACGTCTTTCGGATGAAATTATGATGATGAAATTTTGATATAAGTGGAGAAACTTTGTCATTGCGACCGAGGCGGAATTAGCACGAGCCGCAGGCGAGGGTGTTATGGAACCGAGTGCTGCAATGACAAATTTCCGAGTGTACCAAACGACGTTTTTCAATACACTTACCAAGAAAACAGTTGCCCGGCGACTCGTGGGACGAGTTGCTTAGCGCCCAGTCTGATACGATAAATGTAATAAATTATGGCGTAAATTGCGTGCCTACGTGTAGAAGCGTTTTTTCGAGTAGGTAGAAGTATTGAAATAGTATATTTTGATACAAGTGCAGAAAGTTTGTCATTGCGACCGAGGCGGAATTCGCACGAGCCGTAGGCGAGTGTGTTATGGAGCCGAGGGCTGCAGTAACAAATTTGCATGTGTATCAAACCACTTATTTCAATACACTTACGAAATGAATAAACGGGGGTTGACCGGCGACTCGTGGGGATCGACACGCGCCCAGCCTGATACGATAAATGTAATAACAATGTGGCCGGAGGAGAGCAAGCGCACTTTTTTGCACTAGAGCGGAAAACAGTCCATTGCGTGCCTAAAAGCGGTGGGATAAGAGCGGGTTTTCAAGTAAGTGTATTGAAAAATATTTAGAAACCCGCCAGTTTACCACAGCCCTATCACTTGTTCCGCTTGACATAGTCGCCTTTAGTTCAAAGTGACCACACTTCCAAGAAACCAACTTCCGCTCACAATTCGACACCATCGATTTTGTTCAGACTTTTTATAGACTATTCTAAGAAACATGACCAAACTTCAATGTTATTGTTTAATGAATTTGTTTGTTTTCCTCTTAAGTTCATAGAAATCACATCAAAAGAAAAACATTTTATTTGCCGAAAAAGGCGCAAACTTATAACTAAACATATTGCAAACATTTTGCAAGACAAAAACATAAATTAATCAAAAATAACATATATGCGCCACATCCGAGCAAAACGGCCGTACGCAGCGCTCAGCATAATGCCGTGTCCACAACGCAAAAATGCGACGAGTCCACAGCGCTGACACACACACACACACACACACACACACCACACACACACACACACTATACACATCACACTATAGGTATTATTAATATTATAAAGGCGAAACTTTATGAGGGTATGTTTGTTACTTCTTCATGCTCGAAGGGTCTCGATGAAAGGCACACAGGTAGACCATGAACTGGAGTAGCACACTGGATACTTTATAATCAAGAACACACGGGCAGTCTGTGGGTATAATATAATATACGTGGTAGACTAGCCGTCCTGTGAATCCAGTATAAAAAACTGGGCAAATGCGATTCGAACTCGCGCACTGAGGGTTTCGTAACTTACCTATGAAAACAGTTCAGTTCCCAAATTAAGTTACGAAGACTTTTCCGAATCGTAAAAAATGTTTTTTTTTTGTAACGTAACTACAAATTTACAGTTTTCAGATTGTTTCCTGTACTTGTGCTATGAGACCTTGCTTCATGCCAAATTTCAGGATGGAACCCTATGAATTTTGATTTCCTTGAGTGTCGAAATACACGTTTTTTGCGACATAAACGGCGTATCTTTTTTTTACGTTAACTCAGAAGTTTAATTTTTTTCACAGCTTCAAGGGACCGCAGACCTAAGAACACAGTTTTAATTTCAACTCGATTCCTCCACGCGTTCCCGAAATAAAGGGTCTTGACAGACAGACAGACGGACAACAAAGTGATCCTATAAGGGTTCCGTTTTTTCCTTTGAGGTACGGAACCCTAAAACGAATGATAGAGAAACTACTCCCAGAAAATACTACTGCTGTAATCTTAGATATCAGAAAGGCTATTAAGTTCATATTTCTATGGCTGTAATCGTCACCTGTAACCGCGTTAGCCTTCGCGGCAGCAAAGCCGTCCGCTTCTGTAGCACCTTTGTGGAAGTTTTTGTGTGGAGTCAGAAGCAGGTTGAGTATCAGACCCAAACAACGTGACAACAGTGATACTATAAGGGTTCCATTATTTCCTTTTGAGGTACGGAAACCTAAAACTTACTAATGATAACAGAATCGGGGATGCCAAGGTCACTTAAAACACCCAGAAACCACTACCGCTGTGATCTTAGTTTTTTTGACAGTTCGCTTGTGTTTGATTCGTGATGATGCAGACGATTCATTGAAAAAAAGCCGAATTAGTTTAATGATTGTTTTAAGCTTTAATATTTTAGCATTATTGACAATTGCATTTATTAATGCTTGTAAATCATTTGAAGGCACAGTTGGTGTTGTAGCGTTGGTTCAGTAATTGAATGCTGCACTTTTTTTTTTAGGTGGGAAATCATCAAAATGACTTCTCGCGCTCTGGGTGGAGCGGGAGGGCGTGTCAGACTTTTACTGACTAAAACCACACCTGTATCCTTCAATTACCCTTTACGTTCTAGGACTACGGGTTTCCCTTTCAGAAATTCTCCGCGGTCCTAGCTACCGGGCATTGGCCCTGCTGGGCCCCTACGGTTTGCTGACATCTCTTTGAGGAGCGCGAGGATCACTACGCGCTGTTGACGACTGGGCTCGGTCCGGTTAATTACCGAACAGCCGGACGGCGAGCTACCCATTGCTCGACGTCCGCAAGCCCGCGTCTACCGTGGCTGGTAGTCGGGGTCGGAATTACGGCGGGTAGGGCGTGAGGATCTTCGTTCCCTCACGCGTGCAGCCTCATCCTTCGCTAACATTACTGCTTCGCAGAAGGAGGCGACCGCCTGCCATTCCTCCTCGCTTCGGACCATAGCCTGAACCAGGGCCCGACGCGAAAGGTCGCTGCCGCCAATGCTGCACTTTGGGTCGCAGGTTCGATTCCCGCACGGAACAAAATATTTGTATGACCTACAGATAGTTGTTCTGGATCTTGGTGTCTTCTGTACTTAAGTAAATTTACATGTTTGTGAAAAAAAAAAGAATTATGTTGATGAAGATTATATTTTAGAAGACTATGTTAATATAGCCTCATCTTCTAAAATACATATTAAGTATTTTTTAAATTAGCACCAAGCACCAATGAAAACCAAAGCTTTATGAAAGAAAATCTAAAACAAAATAAGATGAGCTCTACACGACAGTAATATTGATTTCAGTAAAGTGATTAAACTCAAAAGACATACAAAATAACTTTTTACACAATATTTCAAAGAAACCAGCGTTTTTCATACAAAGACACAATCGTATAGCACTTCATAAAACTATTATACTAACATTTGAATAAACACAAATAATAAATGTGACTTGAACCACATACCATACTATACAAATAGATGAAGGTCATTTTGTACTATTTAACACAATATATTAACAACTATGTGACAATATGCAACAGAATATTTACTACGAAAAGACTGCATAAAAACGAGATAGTAAAAAAACACTGTATGGTTTTTTATTTAAATTGAAACAATCTAAAAGCAATATAAAAAATATGAAAATTAAACAAAACACGTGCGAAAACTATGACAAACGTGTTTGGTTTAAGCTTCAGATACACTAGGGGACAAAACGTCCCCCGACATGAAGTGCAACTCTGTCAAATTGTCCAACAACAACAACAACACATCCCGCGTCACGTGAATGCGTTGTGAAATGTAGAGGGGCAAGTTGCGGGATATTAGGCTACGTTGCAGCGTTGTGCGTCTTGTTGGGGGACAAAACGTCCCCTAATGTATCTGAGGCTTAAGAACATGTTCAATTAAAACAATAAATGTGGTTGTTGAGAGTTAGATACAATCTAGAGCAGCGGGATCGTTCCAAAGAGTCAGTAAAAGTCTGACACCCTCTAATTCCACTCAAAGTAGGAGAAAATATTTAGAAAGAAAGAAAAAACGTTTAAACGAATAAACGTTTTCCGCCTCACACAATCGTATTATAAACTATAAATCATAATAGAAAAAGACATTTAAAATCTGTGCGAAGTCAAAAAGGCGCCTAACTCAGTACATATAAAATATAATGTGTTGCGATATTTAAAAAGATAAATATCGCAGCGCTGCTACGGACACACCCACGGATGTTAGATAGACTATCGATATAAAATTTAAAAAAAATAAAGAAAATAATATAGAAATAAGAAAATAATAAATTTATATTAATATTTGTAATGTAAATATTAAACAAATAATATTAAAAATAGTGTATACATTAAAAAAAATTAAAACTTGATAAATTCCCACCACAAAAAAAGAAATACAAGTTGGCTTCGACTTTTGACTACAATACAACGAAAGGTCAACTGTATTCATAATTTGATCGGTTAGATGACATTGGCCCTGTTTATTATCATGATATGTGAAGCTGTGTCTACACCAGCTGTACTCAACCAGCGGCCCGCGGGCCGCATGTGGCCCATGAAGCAATAGGGTACATTCATTTTTGAAAAGTGTCTCAATTAGATTCTATATTGCTAATAAACCACTAAAAAAACACAATTTCTTTATTCAGTCGCTAAGTACCCTAAAACGCGCGTATTTTACGAAAATGTAGAAAGCAGTGGACGCCATATTTCTCTGTGGTCGTGAGTTCGTGACGTCAGTTGGCTGTGTAAACAAATGCGCTCAGTATGACCGATCAGTTGACAGTTGACTGCTGTCACTTTAGTTTACACAGATAAATGACGTAACAACATGGTGGCTACTATTTCAAGGCGATAAAGAACAGATAATAAAAACAAAAAACTTTGAATTGAATTTTAAAATTTATTTTGTTATTTTATGAACTAAAACTAACACTTACCGACTGCATTTTACCTAAGCTATCTTAATAATATATTTTTAGATTTTTTCCCATATAGAGTAAAATACCCTATATCCTAATAGCCCTGGAGCCTAACCCAATATTAGTGGCATAAATTTATATTTATTCAGTGTCTCCGTAGCAATTTTACTATACTGAACTTTGCTTACTATTTCACTCCTTGGCGATGTGTGGATCAAGAATGATGGTCCTGCTAACAAAACGAAAAAGTAGTTAGCATGGTTCTACTTTAAAGCTTAATAAAATACATTTTGACATTTTAATTTATTAAACCTTTTATTAGTCAATTTTATTTTATTGTTTTCATATATTATTATTTATATTTAATGTTGTACTAACGTAGATATAAGAATTACTAACAGATATTGTGGACCAAATGTTTTCTTGTTATTAAATAAATTATTTATTATTAAAGCATGTAGCAATTTTATCGAAAAATAAAAAATCCGTTCATGTAAAAAATAGTAAATGTGGAGTTTTGTGTCAACTGAAGGTTATTTCCGCCCATCATTGTAATAGTAGAAGCACTATGTGACCCGAGAAGAAAAAAGGTTGAATACGACTGGTCTACACTGTACCTACTATAGAGATACCCAGTATTCATTTTAAACGTGTGTTAATGTAATTAAGCTGCTGTGAAAGTAGGAAATTGTCCCAAGGGAACATACTCCCGAGATAAAAATATAGTATTATTGGTGCTGTTTCAAGATGGGCTACTCGTGTGCCACATTTCATCAAAATCCGTTCAGCCGTTCGAGTGTGAAGAAGTAACAAACATACAGACACTCACAATTTTTTGTCTTTATTTTATTAGTATATTATATACTTAGCCTATGTCCAACAGTGGACGTCTTTCGACTGATAATACTTATTGATATTTTTGTGGTTTAATTTATAATATAATAATAATAATAATACCTTACTCATTTAAAGACAACTTTTGGTTCACATTATTTGTTAGTATCACTTATTTCTATGTTAGTTCCGAAGTTCAATAATATTTTACAATCAAAATTCAAGTATTCTTACAATAAAACAAATTACATATTATTATTATTAAATTAATTTAAAATTGTCACTAAATTAAATGTCATTGATTAAGAATTAAAAATGTCAATAAATTAAATGTCATGGAATAAAAATTTAAAATGTTATAAACCCGAAACCCTAACTATTAGTTCTAGTGAACACCACACGGGCTAACTGTCGCATTCGGTTTTATAAACCTATTTAGGTACTTAACAAATATTTAGGTGTATAGAGTCTATGGTACCTAGAAAAAAATAGGTATCTAGGTACAATCTTTATCTAAACGCGGAAATTAAAACATTGTTATCTTACAGTTATCTTGTGTTATCGATAAATAGGCGTAACATAAATATTGTGTCATGAGCGGTTACATACACAGAGCTTCATACTCATTTCTACATTCGATTAAAAAATAACGCAGCAACCCTGCTGGGAAATCGTTCAATGACTGTCGTCTCCGGCTCTTGGGCGGCGCAGGAGGTCGTGCCAGACTTTTACAGACTAAAAACCACTCCTGCTCTTCTTTGCCTTCCATGGCCTCAGTACCCCTACAGTTTGCTGACATCTCTTTGAGGAGAGCGTGGAACACTACACGCCGCGCCGTTGACAACTCGATGCGGACGTTTACCGGACGACCGGACGGCGACCTATCTATTGCTCGCCGTCCGCAAGCCTATGCCTACGGTGGCTGGAAATCGGGATCGGGATCCCGGCGACTTGGGCGAGAGGGCCATTCCCTCACGCGTGCGGCCGCCTCCTTCGCTAACATTACTGCTTTGCAGACGAAGGCGACCGCCTGCCATTCCTCCTCGCTCCGAACCATGGCCTGTGCTAGGGCCCGGCGCGAGAGATCGTTGCCGCCGATCGTCCTCACGAGGACACGGCGGTGCTCTGGCCAAGCGGGGCACACCTCTACCACGGCAACTCAATAAAACTGTCATAAAGTTATGACGTATGGACCAGAGACCGGAGGTGCCTTCTAAACAAAGTTTGAAAATAGAATCATATACCGAATATCCATAAATATTCGGTAGATGATTCTATTTTCAAACTTGTTGACATTTCTGTACCGCATGATTTAGAGATTTAAATACATATAATATTTGTTTATGTATTCCCTAATTTCCTTTGAATGAAAAATCATTATTCAGACTATTGTATAATGAGATTTCCAAGGAATCTGAATACTAAAAGAAAATCTGCTCAACCGGTAGTTCAATGAGAAAGAGTTCTGTAAAATTAGTAGCAAAAAGGATTTCCTTTGATCGCTCAGAAAATAAGGGCCTATTACACCACTCGATATTCAGACAATCTTAGTCTATGTTTATCTATTTATCTCATCGTTCTGTTTCATTCCTTTACACGACATTGGCGTGAGTTGCTCTTTTTCTTGTGTGAATATCGAGTAGTGTAATAGGCCCTATAATCTTTTCTTGTCTTATCTATGATAGCTATGGTCAGTCTGACGCTATGGCTATACTGTGGAGGTATTATTTATAGTAAATATTTTCGAAGTCATTGCGATCTCTATTAAATGAAAGTTTATTTGATACATTGCCAAAAACTTTATCATTTTCTTACTGATTTGCAAAAAAAAAATGTCGTAAAATGTTTCGTCTAGCGTCTGCATTAAAAATAAATTTGCAGTGACGAAGTCTATGGGTGGGGCGTGGGGATAGACAATATTAAATACAATGTGTTTTTTTGCGCTCTTTCATCTGCAAAATGACGTTGCAACGAATGCGGTTTGGGCCTCACTCAACAGAAAATAATTCGGGTGAAAGTGTTTTTCGTGAAACAAACCGGGTTACACATCAGAAAACAATAAAGATTTCGTGGCAACACAAAGGAATTGCATAAATGCATAATACACAATGGTGCGAGTGGTGCGCGGTACGATTTTGGGAAATAAATTATTATTGACGCGTCGTTTTTTTTTTTTGACGAGGTAAATCATTTAATGACTTCTTCTGCTTTGAGGTTGAGCGAAAGGGTGTGTCAGACTTTTACTGACTAATTCCCTCCTATGTTCCTTCATATGCCCTTTTCATTTTACATTACAAAATCCACGTGTCACTATAACGCTAAATAAAATTATGGTATTGGCGGGCTTAGAACGCCAAGGGCAACTGAAAGAACTCAGGTGGGTTTTAGTCAGTAAAAGCCTGACACTCTCTCGCTCCATCCAGAGCGCGAGAAGTTATTTTATGACTTCCCGCCTCAAAAAGAAAAAAACAACTTTAACGCACAAGTGATGTTTGTCGATTGGCTGTTTGAAAATTAATTCATCCAATCCTGTGATTCGTAGTCAAAATCAAAACACATACATACACACAGGTACGTTTGAATTATTCACATTAATTTGGCGATCATTTACGATTCAGAACTACCTATGTTAGGCGCCAGATAAATTTGAATTTGAAAAATAAACTGTGAACTATTTTTCATTACTAAATAATGTAAAGGATCACGGTAGATGTCGAATAAGACAGCTTTAATGTCTTGATTTCCATTTTTAAATTCAGAACGTCAATAAATGCAGGCAGGTCAATGACCGCTATCTTAAATTTGTCTAACACAGCTTTTTTTTTAAGGTGGGAAATCATCCAAATGACTTCTCGCGCTCTGGGTGGAGCGGGAGGGCGAGTCAGACTTTTACTGACTAAAACCACACCTGTATCCTTCAATTTCCCTTTGCGTTCTAGGACTACGGGTTTCCCTTTCAGAAATTCTCTGCGGTCCTAGCTAGCGGGCATCGGCTCTGCTGGGCCCCTACGGTTTGCTGACATCTCTTGAGGAGCGCGAGGATCACTACGCGCTGTTGACGACTGGGCTCAGTCCAGTTAATTACCGAACAGCCGGACGGCGAGCTACCCAGTGCTCGACGTCCGCAAGCCCGCGTCTACCGTGGCTGGTAGTCGGGGTCGGAATTACGGCGGCTAGGGCGTGAGGACCTTCGTTCCCTCACGCGTGCAGCCTCCTCCTTCGCTAGCATTACTGCTTCGCAGAAGGAGGCGACCGCACACAGCTACCATAGGGTTTGAAGGGATGCTTTAAGGTAGCCCGCGAAATTCAATTTTTCGGGTTCCGTACCTCAAAAGGAGAAAACAGAACCCTTATAGGATCACTTTGTTGTCCGTCTGTCTGTCTGTCTAATCTAAGGAACATTATAACATCTATGAAAGGGCTACACTAACTACTTTCTCTTCCATTATTCTGGCCAGACAAGCAATTACCACAGCTTATCATTAACGTTTTAATGAAACCTCATTTATAGATACGGCTGTTCTGAGCCATACTCGGCTGAATAGAAACTGGTTTGCTAATAGTAGGGGAGCCCAAGCGAGGATTTTGTGCGTTACTCGAGTGCGTCAGAAAATCATATGGGGAGAAACTTTTGCACGCTGTAATGTATTTTTACGGACACCTCCCACTAGTGAATCGTCAGATTAATTATTACCTATCGGTTATACGAAAGACAAAGCGCATAAACAATATTATTATAATATTATAAGAGGTTATTTAGCTGACTGGGCAGATTACAATTTGCCTGCTGCGGTCTTCCCGTCCAACTATAATTTAGGTGTCTTCAAGGCTAGAGTGAATAGGCTCTTAATAAACTAGTGCGCCTCATCATCAATGATTGCATCGCTGCTTACCATCAGGTGGGATCGCAGTCAAGCACTGGTTTATATGAATTAAAAAAAAAAATTAACAAACACAGCACAGCTTTCATCACAGGAGTATATTTTTCCTGACAGTAACACAATCGTCACAGCGCAGCGCTAATTTGTTTCCGTATTATTTGTTTGCACCAATTGTTTCAATAGATTCGTGTTTCTTTTTTTTTTCTTTTTGTTGTAGTGAGTTTGTAGTTTAAAAGTATGTGTTTGCATAAAAAAAAAAAAATATGTAATGTTAATATTGCACCTACCACAATTTGTCTCTGCATCTCCCAAAGGTGGACTGGTAGAAAATTTCTTAAGTCATGAAGTCCGCCTCTGTACTGTTGTGTGCATAAAGAATAAAATAAATAATCAACAAGTACCCTAGCAACGCCAATCTCATTGACATGATGTTGCATTGCTATAAAGAGATCCTATCTCCATCAACTATGAATATCTGCCCCCCTAGCCAAGTTACAACCGTTTCGTTTCTCTTTTCGTTGATCGCCTCGAGTTGGCCACGCCTCCTATTCCTTTGTTCTGACCACGTGACTGAGCGTTGAGATGACTTCAGAACAAAGGAATCGGAGACGTGGCCTACTCGAGGCGATCGATGAAAAGAGAATCGAAACGAAACGGTTGTAACTTGGCTACGGCTGACGCGCTCGAGTATTGTTTATATTAATTATGAATATTATCCATGTCAGTGTTTTTTTTTTTATATTTTGGAAATTCTTACGCGCTCTTCCCCTCACTAAAATGGAAAACTTGACATAAACTTTTTTTCGTTTTAGAACCTAATCTTCACAATCCAATAGGTCCCCATGACGCTTTAGTAACTGCAAATTTAGCATCCCTTGCTCCCCTACTAAATAAATATCTTGATGAACTGTACCATATTGGGAACACCTTCACTTTCTAATTTAATGGTGTCTGGCAAATTAAATTAAAGCATTTATTTGAAATAAACCAATTAAAAACCATTTACAAGCAATTTTGAATTGTTAAGAAGTCATTCAGTAATTGTACATTTCAATTCGTAGTTCTCTATGGAGAAGAGCGTTTTTTTTTTGTGGGAAAATTATCCAATGACATTCCTTGCTCTTGGGCGGAGCATAATAGTGTCAGACTTTTACTGACTAAAAACCCACTCCTGTTCCTTCGTTGCCTTTCGTACCAGGGCCCCGAGGTTCTCTTTCGCATCACCCATGGCCCCAGTAGGCTTCGACCCTGCTGGGCCCCTACGGTTTTGCTGACATCTCCATGAGGCGCGCGTGGAACACTACGCGCCGTCGACAACTTAGTCTCGGTCCAGACGGTTACCAGACGGTCGGACGGCGAGCTACCCATTGCTCGCCGTCCGCAAGCCGTCCGCCTACGATCGGGAGATGGGGATCCCGGCGGCTGGGGCGTGAGGGCCGTTCTCTCGGGCGTACGGCCGCCTCCTTTGCTAGCATTACTGCTTCGCAGAAGGAGGCGACCGCCTGCCACTCCTCCTCGCTCCAGACCATGGCCGGTACCAAGGCCCGGCGTGAGAGATCTCTGCCGCCGATCGCCCCCACGAGGACACGGCGGTGCTCTGCCCAGGCGGGGCACACCTGTACCGTATGCTCTACCGTGTCCTGCGGGCGGTCCACACAATGGTGGCACCCAGGCGTTTCTTCCGCACGAATACGGTGCAGGAACCTCCTGAACTTACCATGTCCGGTGAGGACCTGCGTCATGCGGAAGGTACGGACGCTATGTTGTCTTTCCAGCCACTCCTCAAAGAGGGGACTTACCGCCATAATTGTGGTGTGCCCAATAGAGAAGAGCGCGCAAGAAACTTAAAAATAATTTGTGCTTTTGAGTATAATATTGACTGGTCTACACTGTCCTAGTCTCTCACCTATCAATTTTGTAATATGAAAATATTGTAAAATATTTTTTTTTTAAATTGTATCCATAGAGTTTCTTTCCTGTTCTTCTCGATAGGAAGTAACCAATTGAAACCATGCACTAGCCTTCCACAAGGTGGATCGATGACCTGGTGACAGTCGCGGGAATCCGATGCAAGCGAGACGCACAAAGACTGGTCATTTTAGACACACTTGGGGAGACCTATGTCCATTAGTGGACATATTTTGGTTGAATTATTGAGAAAATTGACACTGCCAACATTTAACACCAATAAAACTCTCAGTAATCTTATAAATATATATTACGTATCTACCCGCCATCCCTCACCGGCCATAAAACAAAATCTTTTACGAGCGAAGCTATTTCTAATCCTCCCAAAGGTCATAGCCCATCTCACAGTGGTCGCTTGCCTGAACATTCACCTTCAATTGGTACACTCAACCACAAATTGGGTTTAACAGTTGAACTAGTCTGAATAGTAGGTAGTAGTAGTACTAGTGTATACAAATAGTAGAGTTTTTTTTTTTGTAATGACGCGTTCTTTCTAGTAGTATTTTTTTTGTCATATGACATTTTATTTGTATGATATTGTATTTTAATTTATGTGACGTTGTATATCATTGCACATCTCACAGTGGTCGCTTGAAACATTCACCTTCAATTGGTACACTCAACCACAAATTGGGTTTAACAGTTGAACTAGTCTGAATAGTAGGTACTAGTAGTACTATCTAGTGTATAAAAATTGTAGTTTTTTTTCGTAATGACGCGTTCTCTCTAGTAGTATTTTTTTTTTGTCATATGACATTATAATATTTGTATGATATTGTATTTTAATTTGTATGACGTTGTGTATCATTGTAAATGATTAAGTTATTGGGCTGACAATTTATAATCTCTTGTTATTACTTTACTTATTTATTTATTTATTAAAAACTTTATGTACAGTAGTGGTACAGGTACAGGCGGACTTAATGCAAAAAGGCATTCTCTACCAGATAATCTTTGGGTTAAAAAATACAACACATCATCCTTAAATTATGAATACTTTGCATGACGTAAGGCAAAATGTACCTACTGGGACAATTGCCAAAAACAATATCTACCTTATCTTCATTATCATACTGACATTATAAAGGATATTTTTAGGGTTCCGTACCTCAAATGGAAAAAAACGGAACCCATATTGGATCACTTTGTTGTCCGTCTGTCTGTCTGTCTGTCAAGACCCTTTATCTCGGGAACGCATGGAGATATCAAGTTAAAATTAAAACCATGTACTCAGGTCTGTAGTGTCTTGCTGCTATGAAAAAATCTAACTTCTGAGTTAACGAAAAAAAAGATATGGCCGTTTATATCGCAAAAAAACGTCTATTTCAACAGTCCCAGGGAAACCAAAATTCATAGGGTATTTCCCGTTGACCTAGAATCCTGAAATTTGGCATGAAGCAAGGTCTTATAGCATAAGTATAGGAAAAAAACTGAAAACTGTAAATTTGTTGTTACGTCCTAAAAAAAAAAATGTTTCTTTGCGATTCGGAAAAATCTTCGTAACTGAATTCAGGAATTGCAACTGTTTTCATAGGTAAGTTTGTACGGAACCCTCAATGCGCGAGTCCGACTCGCACTTGCCCGGTTTTTTTTATTTTTCGTCACGTTCGAACGGCTGAACGGATTGCGAAGAACTTTAGTACACGTGTAGACCATGTTCTGAAATAGCAGATGCAGGATACTTAGGTATTATCCCGGGAGTATGTTCTCTGGGGACATATTCTTCTATCACGCAGCTGACTGCAGTTAAATAAATACAAAGTAGTTAGTAGTTAGTTGCAGGCAAATAAAGTGATTATGATTATTATGGACTACCAAATCTGTCGAAACAAGCTACACTCAATCTGTTACTTTACCGTGCAGTTGACTGTACGTTCAAAGCGTACAGTACGGTACCCATTAGTATAATGCTTCGTTCATTATTAGAAGTAGTAACCTATGTTTGTAATACCACATGTCCGTCAGTCATACACTTGAGGATACTCGAGATGGATTAGTCCTTGAACAAATTTAAATTGGGAAGAATCTGACTAAGAATGTCGGTTTAGATTGAGTCATTAGTTTTGAGTTTATGGTCAAGTTTATGATCGTATTCCAGTATTTGATATAAGCTAGAACTACACTGCGCACACGTGTGCCACACACGCCGATCTGGGCGCGTCGATCTCCATACATTTTATATGGAGACTAGACTTGTAGAGCTACACTTGATCCACGCCACGTGACGCCACACGACGGCGACGTCGTTGTACGTACAAATCAGGCGTGTTACACGTGTGCGTCGTCGGTCTAATGTAGTTCTAGCTTTAGAACAACACGTCACAATTGTTTTTTTGAGGTAAGGATATCGTCATGTAACTTTTCCGCTCTAGTTGGAGTGAAAGTGAGTGACAGACTTTTACGGACTAAAACTTACCTGAGTTTCTCAACTTGCCCTTTGCGTCCCAGAGCCTGGCCAGGCTGAATAACAGTACTTATTTTACATGGTGAGTGTAACTTATTTCATCATTACTGCTCTCTAAACGGTGAAGGAAAACATCGTGAGGAAACCGGCTTGTCCGAGCACCAAAATTTCGAAGATGCGTGATGGATTACGGCCCATTCCCTGTCCTAGAGAGGAGCCTTGAGTCCCAGCAGTGGGAACATTATAAGGCTGATTTTGCTATGTCTAAGACTCATCATCACCATCATCGTTTCAGCCGAAAGATATCCATTGTTGGACATAGGCCTCCCACAAGTGTCGCCATAACGACCGGTCCTGTGCGTCTCGCATCGATTGGATACCCGCGACCCTCACCAGGTCATCGGTCCATGGATCCTTGTGGAAGGCTCATGTGGTGTTTACCTTTAAGTAATTGTTGCACTGTTTAAAGTTTTATAGAAATGTTATTTTTGTTTCAAGTTGTTAGTGTAAACAATTGTTGGTAGACCAAATAAATAAATAAACGCTGCGTCTTCCGGTACGTGGTCGCCACTCCAGAACCTTTCGTCCCTATCGACCATCGTCCATCTGCCAAAGACTACCTACCTATAATGTGCTGTCGCATGTCTGATTGAGCAATGTGATTAAATCAGATTCCATTCCGCTATAAATATTTGTTAAAGGTGTGAAATAACAGATTGGCTGGTTCAACAGGATCATTTATTAAATCGATTGGCTAAGTTCACAAACGATGTTTATAGCAATCAATTTGTTTATAGCAATCAATTTCTTTAAGTATAGCAATCAATTTGTTTATTTATCATAATGACAGATACTTTACAGAGATATACTTACTTGGATATAATAATGTGAAGTTTCTCACAGGCCTATCTATACACACCTATTTTTAAATAGTACAAAAAAAATTGGGCTCTATCTGTACCCGTAACTGATCATATTTATGTAGTCAAAAGTAAAAAAAAACGAAATCCCAAAATTGTCCACGAAATTTTGCCATAACAATTGCCATCAATTATTCATAACAATTGCTACTAGAAAATACTATACGCATTATTTTTCATTCATAATCAATAGCCTGTACAATATGTCCATAAATTGAGTGATATTTTGGGATATAAACAATCGCCAATAACTATTCTGTTTATGAATATTATTTATTGAGACTTTACATAAATAATAACAAGACTTTTTCTAATAAGCCCTTTAAGTATTTGTACTAATTAAAAACTATGTAAAACTATGTATATTAATGTTCGAGTTTCTAATACATGTTTTGATTTATTCCATTTTAATACCAACACCTTATACCATTGGTATTTGTTAGGACTCATATTTTTTTAAAGTCCAAAGATTGACCTTTTATTAAAAAATAAAAAAACAGTTAAATCCGAATAAAAATACGTAAAAATATAAGAAAACCAATTTTTTTTTATTAGGTTGGAGCTGACTACCAAATTCAAGTGGTTGATGAATACCAACCACTTGAATTTTGAATTCCGAACGAATGTTCGGAATAAAAAATATAAGCATAAGATTTAAAAAAAAATACAAGTGGTATTAGTTTTTAGTTTTAGAACGGTTAGTCCGTTCGATGTTTTCATTCAATAATCACAAGATAAAATCCTATGACCTACTGTCCACGGACGCGTAGCTTTAAAGACGCGTCACGACGCGACGGCACGACGCTGCCGCTTCGTCAACAGTTTCATAGTTTTGTATGTAAGCTTCACGCAGGCGTACACCAAGCGTATAATGAATGATGAATACGCGTCTATGAAGCCACGCGTCCGTGAACAGTAGGCCTAACTCAACTTATTTCAAAGTGAGTTCTTTATTACAGCGACCAAGATAAATTAAATGGCGCCAACATATATGTAGTTTTATTTTTAGATTTCCATTGTCTAAGAATGTTTGAAATTTTTGTGTTACGTCACTTTAACTCATTCTGATTGGTCGCAATAAATTACTTCAAGAGTTGTCATCATTACTTTTGTGTTATCATTGACACTGTTCTAATTTTAAATTCTTACCGAATATCTCTACAATTGTCAATTGTTTTTTAAAAATAAATATTTGTAATGCGCGGGAATTTTAATATTCACGAGAACGCCAGACATTTTAGTTTTAAGTTTGAAGCAATGGGTATGCAAATAGTCCTCGCGTATGTTAATATTTTACCTTTTCTTTGTAATATTCTTTTGTAAGATAAAGACCGATGTTTACGCTAGTTAGAACATAATACAAATTACGTGATACTACCAACTGTTAGTAGGAACATGGCCACGTTTTTTTTTTTTTTGTCGTCTGTAAAGACCTTCGTTGGGCCATGGAATTTCAAATGATAAAATAAATTATGTGTTTTTCATATGTATTAGGAACGAATTTCTGACAAAAATAATTTTTGCTATTACAATTGACGTTAAGTGTAGTGTAGGATTTCTGAATTAGGTATTTTGAGTTAAGAGGGTCCTTTTCCACTCGCCTATCGTAAAATCGAGCATGGTTTAAAAGCTTGTTGCCTCATCTAATGCAATCCAACGTGTTGTTGTGATGTTTGATGAAGAGGCAATGCAAAAAAGAGTGAAACGGTAATTCCGCGATTTACTCGAATATTTCACAATACTTGTTCCAGAAAATACGTGTTTTTTTACACCCAAGTTTTTTAGAAACATAGTTGCCATTCAGAATCTTGATTAAATGTGCAAGACTTCTATTGGTTTTACTTTTTTATATTTTTAATATATGAGTAAATTATGGAGGGCCAAAGATCACGTAAAATAGCAGATTTTCAGAGGTCTTTACTAGATTAGTTTTACACAAATTTATGTTTTTTATTTCTATAGAAGCCTAGATAATATCCACAAGATAGCTGTATATCCAAAATATCGAGATAAAGATGTATAATAACATCATAATCACGTAAGAGCGGTTATATGAAAATGTACCTCGAAAAGGACGCTTCTAAGAACATCTCGAACCCTACTTTAACGCCAAATTTTGACAGGTTTTCGGCCTAAAGTAGAATTTAAGAAATCGGGGGACAGTGAACGCTTTGACATAAAGTTAATTGATAATTCATAGCAACTTTTATAGATTCCTATATGTATTGCACATGGTACAGTAGATCAACAGACATAGAATCAGCCCGTACGCGATGTCAACAATATGGACAGGGCCCAGTAAGGCTGATGTCTGCTAGAGCTGTGGGAATTGTCAAGTCGGGTTTACCGTGGCCCTGAAACGCAAAGGGAAACTGAAGGAACTCAGGTGGGTTTCAGTCAGTAAAGGTCTGACATCTCGCTCCAATCAAAGTGGGAGAAGTTACTTGATGATTTCTACCTCAAAAACTAAGACATTCGAAAGTATGCACAGAAAGCTGCTCTACATCATAATCCGTATTTAAACAGGCCGATATCACCGCAGCCTAACTATCTCCTGAAGCGAACAGTTGCAGATTATGCAGTAGAACAACACGTGCTAACACGATCGAGGTCACAGGCCATTGGAACAAGTAGGGTTACCAACCGTACTTACTCTATTTCGCTTAGGCATACTTTTTAATTCTAAAATACTTGATTTATTTCACTCTGTTTCTGAATTTCATTAAATGAAATTCTGTAATTTCATTGAGGGAGTTTTTGTTTTTGTCAGTTGTAATTGGAAAATGAAAAAACCGGGCAAGTGGGAGTTTGACCACTATCTCACCCGATGGTAAGCGATGATGTGGCCGACGATGGAGCACGGTTGCCTAGAAGTAACCTATTCACTCTTGACATAAGGGGATGCAACTCGACATACATTTTCACTGTTTTTCATACAACCGCTCTAACGCGATTATGACGTTATTACACATATATCATTAGGTATTTTGAAAACACAGTATCTTGTGGATATTATCTAGGCTTCTATTGAAATCAATTTATAAATTCGTGTAAAACTAATCCAATAAAGACCTCTGAAAATCTGCTATTTTGCATAAACTTTGACATTTCATAATTTACTCAAAAATTAAAAAAGTCAAAAAAATATAACAATAGAAGCCTTGCAAATTTAATCAAGATTCTGAATGACGACAATTTTTTTTTAACTTTTAAGAGTTTAAAAAAAACAGAAAACATGTGTTTTTTAACCTGGACCAAGTTTTGTGAAATGCCGAATGCTAACAGAGTTTTCAGGCGTTCTTTCTTTTTTCGCGTTGCCTTTTCGTCATACATCGCGTTGGATTGCGTTGTATGAAGTAACAAGCTTTGAAACCATGCTTGATGTTGACGATAGACGAGTCGAAAAGGAGCCTCTTAAGCTGTTGATCCCCGCATTAACGCTGGCGTTCACGCGCCATTGTCTTACTATTGTGTCCCTAATTACGCACTCAAAAGGTTAAAAGAGAGATAGTAGAAATATTGCAAAAAGATTCTGTTTAAGAAAACAAAAATATAATGTAGGTACACTTTTGACTACGTCGGCACTCCCCATTAACCCTCTTCAAAAACAGATATACCTACTCCATTTCATCTAAAATAATGTTGGTAACCCTAGATCCTAGTCTAGTGTATAATGGTTACTAAATTCCTAATAATTAAGTAGAGCCGTTTTCTAACGCTTTGTACAGAAGTACCGTGTAAGTCCAAAGGGATTTAGAAACATTCCTGAATGTTATTGAGATAGTAGAAATGTTGCTAGTTTAAAATGTAACTGTGGCTGATTTATAAAGGCAGTGTGTGCCTTGGTTCACGTTAACGCAATCGACACGTTTATGCATGGGCGTAGCCAAGTCCTAACATCGGTTAGTTTTCATTTTTTATCCTGTACTGTGCTATGAGACCTTGCTTCATGCCAATTTTCAGGATTCTGGGTCAACGGCCCTATAAATTTTGATTCCCTTGAGAATGTCGCAATATACGTTTTTTGCGACATAAACAGCGGTATCTCTTTTTTCGTTTATTTAGAAGTTTCATTTTTTCACAGCTTCAAGGGACCGCAGATTTGAGTAAATGGTTTTAATTTCAACTCGATACCTCCAAACGTTTCCGACATAAAGGGTCTTGTCAGACAGACAGACGGACAACAAAGTATAAGGGTTCCGTTTTTTCCTTTTGAGGTACGGAACCCTAAAAATACACAGAAATCACTTCATAATTATGCAAGAGAAATATTCTTAACATTATTTCTCATTTTGAAATACCTCATGCCTTGACACGATTTCCGTTTCACAGAAATAGAATTTTATTGATATCTTTAGGAGATTTTAGTATTTCAAATCAAAATATTAATTACTAGCTGTCGCCCGTGGTTTCACCCGCGTCTTTGGTTTTTTTTTAGGTAGGAAAACCATCCAATGACATCCCTCGCTCTTGGGCGGAGCGAGAGGGTGTGTCAGACTTTTACTGATTCACACCCACTCCTGTTCCATCGTTGCCTTTCATACCAGGGCCGAGTCTTCCTTTCAGAAGCAGAACCTTGACCCCAGTAGGCTTCGACCCTGCTGGGTCCCTACGGTTTGCTGACATCTCCTTGAGGCGCGCATCTTTGGTTACTGCACTGCTCCTATTGGTCGAAGCGTGATGTTACATAGCCTAAATGGGCTACCCAACTCTAATAGTACATATTGATACAAGTGCAGAAAGTTTGTCATTGCGACCGAGGCGGAATTCGCACGAGCCGTAGGCGAGTGTGCTACGGAGCCGAGAGCTGCAGTGACAAATTTGCACGTGTATCAAACGATTTTTTTCAATACACTTACGAAGAAATTAATAAACGGGGGTTGACCGGCGACTCGTGGGGGTCGACGCACGCCCAGCTTGATACGATAAAATATGTAATAAAATTATGGCGGGGAGAGCAAGCGCACTTTTCTGCACTAGTGCAGAAAACAGTCTATTGCGTGCCTAAAAGCGGTGGGATAAGAGCGGGTTTTCGAGTAAGTGTATTGAAAAAGATTTTTCAATTCGAATTTAGCAGCCGTACTAAGTGGGGCTGATGTCTGCAGGGACTGCGGGAATGTTCGAAATAGACTTACCATAGTCCTGAAAAGCAAAGAGCAACTAATAAGTAACATCGATGCGTTTTAGTCAGTAACAGTCTGACACGCATTCTCGCTCCACCCAGAGCGGGAAAAGTCATTAGTTAATTTAGGGAAATTTGAGTTCCATCCTACCGTTCGGCAGCCCTCCGGACCTTCGCCTACCTGCGGGACGTCTTCCTGCTGGCGCCTAGTTCTCGGCCTCCAATGTCTTCTTGGCCAGGATAGTACGTAGCGCCTACCTCCATAGTCGTCAATAATCTATAGACCCTATTTAATAAATATTGATGTAGATAGTGCTGCGTATTATTTATCTAGTAATAGAAAATTAACCCGCAAACGCTACACTGGCCACTGTTTTTTTTTTTGAGGAGGGCCTAAAAAAAAACTACAATGCGTTCCAAATAAGAATAGGATCGATTGCCATGTTGTGACGTCACGTTATACTGTCAAATCGCAAGAAATTGGGCAAAATTGAAAAACTCATAGACGAGCAAAATTGTAGAACTGGATTCTGTTTAAACTTTTTTCGTTCACAGTTCGTAAATAAATTAAATTTAAAAAAAAATCTTGTTTTGTTCACCATAATAATTCTTCGATTTGGCAGTATGACGTTTTCTTTTTTTTTCGGTGGGAAAATCATCTTATGACATCCCCCGCCCTTGGGCGGGGCGGGAGATAATGTCAGACTTTTACTGACTAAAAACCCACTCTTGTTCCTTCGTTGCCTTTCGTACCAGGGCCGAGTGTTCCTTTCAGAATCAGACCCTTGGCCCCAGTAGGCTTCGACCCTGCTAGGCCCCTACAGTTGCTGACATCTCCTTGAGGCGCGCGTGGAACAGCACGCGCCGTCGACGACTTGGGCTCGGTCCGGACGGTTACCGGACGGTCGGACGGCGAGCCACCCATTGCTCGCCGTCCGCAAGCCTGCGCCTACGATGGCCGGAAATCGGGATCGGAATCCCGGCGGCGATTGGGGCGTGAGGACCGTTGCCTCACGCGATCGGCCGCCTCCTTTGCTAGCATTACTGCTTCGCAGAAGGAAGCGACCGCCTACCACTCCTCCTCGCTCCGGACCATAGCCTGTACCAAGGCCCGGCGCGAGAGATCGCCGCCGCCGATCGCCCTCACGAGGACACGGCGTTGCTCTGCCCAAGCGGGACACAGCTCTACCGTGTGCTCCACCGTGTCCTCCGGGTGGTCCACACAATGGTGACACCCGGGCGTTTCTTCCCCACGAATCCGGTGCAGGAACCTCCCGAACTTACCATGTCCGGTGAGGACCTGCGTCATGGGTAAGGTAAGGACGCCGTGTTGCCTTTCCAGCCACTCCTCAAAGAGGGGACTTACCGCCATAATTATGGCGTGGCAGTATGACGTGACGTCACAACATGGCAATCGATCCTATTCTTATTTGTAACGCATTGTATATTAATTTAAAGTCTGCAAATCAATATCGACTTTTACCCTTGACCTTAGTTATAAATAACACAAGCAAAACCAGGTACTGTTCAATGCTACAAATCATTTCACGGAAATTGAGTCTTAAATAACAAGTACCATAGAGTAACTAATTGAATGCACTTTTTTGGGAATGCTCAGTTGATAGCCGATGGCCTTTACCGGTTCATTGAACAGAAATGAATGCAAAAAAAAAACTTCCGGTAATTTTGTAGATACGCAAATTAATACGTAAAAACCGTACAAACTTACATATTATGTATGTTTTTTCAGTTTAATTCCCGAATTGAGTCTCGAATATTTTTCCGAATCGCTAAATAAGTAATTTTAACTACTTTACAGTTTTCAGTCTAATTACCAGAGGTCGGAATTAGGTAGAGTTATTCATGTACTTACATCGAAATGTTGATATTAATATGGATCTTCCCGGGATTTCTAATGAAAAATCCCGTGTCAACAATATTACAAATAAATAATAATAAAAACCTTAGAGATAGACAAGACAAATAAAACAAAGATAATTAACATACAATTTTTATTAGTATTTTTCATTGAAAAAGATCTCTCTACGTCACAGTTGACGTACAGAGATCTAAAAAAAAAAAATCTGGAGGAGGAAGTGTATAAATTTGTTAACCTTACCTCAGTAGGTTCCGGCGGGTTCTCATGGAGAAATGGCGACAACGACTGTCGCGACCCAGTGCTGGGCACGCCACAATTATGACGGTAAGTCCCCTCTTTGAGGCGTGGTTGGAAAGACCTCACGGCGTCCTCACCTTCCGCATGACGCAGGTTCTCACCGAACACGGTAAATTCGGGAAGTTCCTGCACCGGATTCGTGTGGAAGCGACGCCCGGGTGTCGCCACTGTGTGGACCGCCTGGAGGACACGGTGGAGCACACGGTGGAGGTGTGCCCCGCTTGGGCAGAGCAACGCCGTGTCCTCGTGGGGGCGATCGGTGGCGGCGATCTCTCGCGCCGGGCCTTGGTACAGGCCATGGTCCGGAGCGAGGAGTGGCAGGCGGTCGCCTCCTTCTGCCAAGCAGTAATGCTAGCAAAAAAGCGGGCTTGCGGACGGTGAGCAATAGGTGGCTCGCCGTCCGATCGTCCGGTAACCGTCCGGACCGAGCCCAAGTCGTCGACGGCGCGTATTGTTCCACGCGCGCCTCAGGGAGATGTCAGCAAATCGTAGGGGCCCAACAGGGTCGAAGCCTACTGGGGCCACGGGTAGTGTGAAAGTGAAACCCGGGGCCCTGGGACGAAGGCAAAGAAGGAACAGGAGTGGGTTTTTAGTCAGTAAAAGTCTGACACTTTTTTGCTCCTACCAAGAGCGGGAGGTTAAGATTAACAAATTTATACACTTCCTCCTCCAGAATATTTTTCTGCTATATTTCTGAGTGTCATAAAAAAAATCTGCTCGTTAAAATTAAGCTCGGGATTTGAGGCATATCCACTTTATTCTTTCGCTGTATGAAATCGGTGTAAGTACATGTTGAACTCTACCTAATTCCGACCTCTGCTAATTACTCTAGTTATGCTATGAGATACAAAAATTTTGTATCAAATATCAGCTCTTTTTACAAAAGTTGAATGCTGTTTCAGCGTCCTGCCGTATATTGTCAGTTAAATAGCACATGACATAACTAATTCTCATTTTACAAACATTCTTACAATTAATCTGTTGATAGCATAGTCGGCCTTATAATGTTCCCACTATTGGGACTCAGGCCTCCTCTCTAGGAGAGGGAAAGGGCCATAGACATGTACCATGACGTTTAAAGTAAGATTGTTTCATTCTTATTTCTAGTGTGGGTAAGAGATGGCGCTAGACAACCTGTATAGCTCTGTCTCTCACGCACACTGAAATAAGAATGAAACAACCTTACTTTGAATGTCATGGTAACCCCAATAGTCCACCACACGGGCCCAGTGCGGGTTGGTGGATGTCACATGTCTTCGAATTTTTGGTTCTAGGACATGCCGGTTTCCTCACGACGTTTTCCTTCACCGTTTTAAGAGCAATGGTGAATTAATAAATTACACAAAGCAATGCGCCTGGCTGAGTTTGAACCCGCAATCTACAACTCGTAAGTCGGGGCCATTACCACTCGGCCTCGGTGCTCTCAGTGAATAAGTAGCACATGACATAACTAATTCTCATTTTACAAACCTTCTTATATCTGTTGATATATAAATATAATAAACAATCCTTCCGATCGAATTTCGATCTGTCGACTGACCACTGTCAGTCGACAGAAATTAGCGAAGTACGCAGGAGACATTGTAGTGTACAAGTGTGTATAACGTAAAATAGAGGTCAGTGACGTAACCACAGGCGCACTCTCTGTTGCTTTACTCTCATAAACTGATGGGACAGCCATCCGTCATGACCAGGGAGATGTCATGCAGTCGCTGGACGCTGTTTTACATGCTTTTCGAGGCACGGGGGTGTCACACAATCAACTTTCAAACTCCGGGCTGCCACAGAGTACCTAATTCCTAATGGAAAAAACCTAATAGCTACTAATACTTTTTGTCCGACTCAGGAATTGAACCTAGGGCCCCGCGCTCAGCAGTCGCTTTGCCACCACGAGGCCAACGAGGCATTAAAATAGTATATGACATAAGTAATCGTAATCTTAAAAAGATCAAAGAGTTTAACTCTCTTTATAATTGTAAATTATGCTGGTGATAATACTTACCGGAAGACGCAGCGTTGGACGGCCTCCCACAACCCCCGACCCGACCCGACCCGACCTGGTGAGGGTCGCACGAATGCAATGGACGCAAGACGCAAAGGACTGCTCGTTATAGCGACGTTTGGGGGAGGCCTATGTCCAACAGTGGACGTCTTTCGGCTGAAATGGTGATGGGGATGATGGAAATGATAATTTACAAAGAAAGAAATTCGTGAAAAATAACAGTAATTATTGATCATACACACCCACACCTCAGCTACAGACGCTCTCGTACAATCCTAAATAAATCGGAAAACTCACGCGACTTCAATGAAAAAACACACCTAGCGTTATAAATTCTAAAATTCCTCGGTCTGACGTCACAGCGGCCTTGTGAGTTGTGACCGAGACATTGGCGCAAATGTCGTAATAATTCAATACTAGCTCTTGCTTGCGACACCGCCCGAGAAAGCAGTAGTAACTACTTTACTGAGAAAGTTGTAATATTAGTCCCATTGTGTGTTAAGAGGCAATGGAAAGGGCCATGCTCGGAGTTTCCTTGCGTGATCCAATCAGGAATGAAGATATCCGCGGAAGAACCAAGGTTACCGACATAACACGGAGAATCGCCAAACTAAGTGGCAATGGGCAGGGCACGTTGCTCGCAGAACAGATGGCCGTTGGGGCCGAAAGGTTCTGGAGTGGCGACCACGTACCGAAAGACGCAGCGTTGAAAGGCCTCCTACAAGGTGGACCGATGATCTGGTAAAGGTTGCGGGAATCCGATGGATGCAAGACGCACAGGACTGTTCATTGTGGCGACACTTCGGGGAGGCTTATATCCAACAGTGAATGTGTTTCGGGTGAAATGATGATGATCATGTGTTAAGAGGGTCCTTCCCGGCCAGTTTACTGTCAACCTTAGCATCGTTTAAAAGCTTATTGATTCATCCAACACAACAATTACAAGAGGCAACGCGAAAAAAAAGAGATAACACTTGAACGCTCCGGTAGTTCAGTCACTCGCTCGAATATTTCACAAAACTTGTTCCAAGAAATACATTTTTTTTGCTTTTTTAAGTTTTGGGAAAAATTTTCGTCATTCAGAATCTTGATTAAATGTGCAAGGTTTCTAAAAATATAGATATATATTTTTAATTATTTTTTTAATTTATGTGTACCTACATTATGAAGGGTCAAAGTTCATGCAAAATAGCAGATTTTCAGAGGTTTTACTCGATTAGTTTTACACAAATTTATGATTTGATTTAAATGGAAACCTAGATAATATCCACAAGATATCTGTAAGTATATCTAAAATGTCTAGAGAAAAATGTGTAATAACGTCATAGATATAAGATTATTATATTTCTATGAATAACGTCATAATCATGTAAGATCAAAGATAAATGTAATTTATAATATGTGATAATGTGATTTGACCATTACATATTTACTGTATGGACTTTAAAAGAGACTTTGACCCCTGAGTTTGTTTCGGTGTTTCTTCTCAGGGTAGTCAGCTAGGAAACACCGGCCTCATCTAGTTTAAAAATGACGAAAAAAAATATTGACGTGTAAAAGTGTTTTTTTAAACCTACTTACAAAATAAATATCATTTATCATTTATCATTTATCAAAAAATAATGAAAATATATCTCGGATCGAACGCTCTTAAGATGAAGTTAAGGTAGAGAGACAGCCGGTTTTTAAAACCAAAAAAAATCGAAATTTCAAAATTCACTGATTTCAAAAACAAAATCTGCAATATTAATCAACTGCGACGCAGGCATTCATAATTTACAAGAAAACAGACATATTTTAATTATAGCGAATGTCATAAAACTAATTCCGCCATTAGTTTGACAAATGACAAGGACGTTGTACTAAACAGCCTACGAATTTATGTGTTATGTATTATTTATGTTTCCTCAAAAACAGATATACACAAGTCGCGTTTTTTTTTTACGCTATTGATATAAAAATTCTTGAACTTCCACCCGCGGGCCGTAGACTACAGTTATTAGCGAATCGAACGGTACCAGAATATTTTGTAAGACTTCATGTTTTTTAGTCTTTGGTCATTGTTAGTAGCCAGACTTAGAGTGAAAAGTATTTCTTGGTCAATATTACTTCAGTTTTCGTTTACTCTTTCTTATTTTTTTTTTTTAATTTTGTCTTGGCTCATTTTACGTATAGCATGTTTCTTCTTTGCATACATATTAGTAAAGGAAAACATCGTGAGGAAACCGGCATGTCCTAGAACCAAAAATTCCAAGACATGTTAGATCACCAATCCGCACTAGTAGGCAAGCTTGGTGTGATGTAGTTTTGTATCTCAAGTGTCTGCGCAACTGATGAATATGTGGAATCATTGAAACAGGCGTTTTATTGTAATGTTGACTACCTCAGCGAAGTTTGCCGAGAAGGTTAACTTGATACATTTGCTGCCAAACACTACAAAACATTAGAATGTTTACATCCATATTGTAATGGTAAACAAATTAACTATTCATACGAAGACATGACTTAAAGAATTTAGTATACAAGTCAAAAACATTAACAGATAGAAAAGACAAAGTTTCGTTATTTAAAAAAGTGTGCCACTGTTTATTATCAGCCTCTTTTGTCTTAAAGGTGGTAAAAGGTCGTCACTATAGACTACCATTCTTCCCGATATGTTACTAACTTTCATTTTTCTTTTCCAGTTACACAATTCAAAATGTGAAAATGATTCCTGAATGTTGAGAGCAAGAAGAAGAAGACACTTCATAGACAACTACATATCGATATTTCAAAGACAATTCTCGATATAGAAAACACTTTAGCAGTTCAATTATATTATCAATTTCTAAATGATTGAATATATATTTCAAATTCTCGAAACAAAAATTAATTGGTCACAATTGTCGAAGTTTGCCGTATTGATTCAATTAATTGGTTTCAGTTGTGAATATAAAATCGATTACTCGTAACTCGATACTGATTGAGTGCCATTAACTCGTGACAAATGTACAGACAAACAGAAAATCGATGGGCTTAGATATTGGGCGTGTATATTTAGGAGTTGTTTCAAAATCGATACAGATACCTATAGACGATTAAAAAGTGACAAAAAATACTTTTCAACAAAATACAAATTATTTTAATGAAATAAATATTGTACCTTCCCAGACAGACGTTATTTTGCTAGTCTATTATAGTACAATTGTATACCTGTCTAATAAAATTTAAATGAGTACATACCTATGTAATAAATAAATATTAATGATTATTTTATTGTTATTATTCCGAGAAACACCGAGGCACGGCCAAGTGCTAATTTTATTAATGTTTAAGTAGTAAAACTAACCTTCAAAACGTTGGTATTAAAAATAGTCATATTAAGTCATAAAAATACAGGAAGAGATAGTCATAATCAATTATTATAGATATCAATAAAACCTTTTTTATGTTAAGATTATTGTTTTTGCCAACAAAGCGATTAATGTGATACTAGTCATAGAAACATTGTTGTAAGTGCATTGTTATTGTGAAATAAATATATTTTTACATTATTGTCGTATTATATTTTAATGACTGGTTCAAGCAAACTTGATAATCTACTTTTATTATATTTCCGTACGTCAGACCAGCGTCCCATCAAATATTTATCATCAAATATTTTTGGGGAGATCAAAAAAAACTATTAAAATTCAACAAGCCATAGTTTAATCAACAGGTAAGTTCCACAGATTCACAAACTTTTTCTAATCAACAAAAAAATATTCATCATGTCCTCTTGCGTCTCACGTTCTCTTGTTTTCATATATTAAGGTTTAAGAAGGTATTATTGATATATTACATTTATTATTTACATATAACATTCAATCATTTCATCGACTCCAATAATATCATCGAGTACTTTCACTAAAGTTTACTAAATGCGATCTGTATCGACGCCACATTCCCTCTATCTACACAGTGCAGACGTCCTCGTTTTCTGAATTTATTTACAAATAAAACAACGCGAATTCATTCTACAATAAACTCATTCGCAGAAGAGATTCTCGATCCGTCACATACATCAAGACTGTTAGTTTTATACTTCCTATTCAAATCACACTGGGCACCGAATAAATACCAGCAAATAGAATAAATTCTGTTACTTTGTCTACTAACATATACGCAAAAGGCCTATTCACAAGAAATTCTATTGCTGTATCATTCTTAATCAAAGAACTAGCGGATGCTGTCACCCCTTTCTCATCAACTTCTATATCACTTATTTGCGTCATGAGAGATGGGTTCATTTTGAATTTACTAATACCGTTAAGTTCAGCCTTACTTGGATCGAATATTCTTGTAATGCCCATATCGAAAATAAGTTCAGATAAATTTTCAACCTCTGTTCGTTGCTTAAATCTAGGCATTGTAACGTTAACTATCTTCTCCCCAGCATGTTTATACATATTGAAAATCGCCGTCAACCTAGTCTTTTGGAGATTGAAAAATACCTCACTGGCCCAGTCAAATTGTTTTGGTAAAAATATTAACATTGTTATTCTACGCGATGCACATGGAATCTCTAAGACCGTAGCCCCTATGTGTGGAAACTCTACGATATTGAATGATCCTAATAAGTTCATCATACTCACTTCACCGATTTTGATTCCTTTACGCGAGTAAAAGGGTTGTATTTCAGTGGCACTGTTAAAAGGGGTCTTCCACTCACTTTTAAAATAGTTCGCATCACTCATAAGAAGCACTGAGGACATAAAGTCATCGTAATACACTATATTGTCGATCAATCCGTCTGTGCCGTCTTCTACAACCTGGTTCACCTCCCGCGCAGACTTCACGGGCTCATTGAAATCAAGCAGCAAAGCTTTGATTCCGTAAAGTTTTTCTATTTGTCGCACGTAATATTTCTTCACAGCCATCAGTTTGTCCATGGCAATCACACTCTTTCTCTTACATTCATTTTTTAAATCTTTGTTGAGCTTACTTAAAATGTCGCTCAGCTGTTTCTTGAAGCATCTGTTCCTGTGATGTTTGGTGACTTTCCAGATCTCTTTGAAGGTGCGTCCGTTGGCTCCTTCCGCGAGGGCTGACAGCTGCAGCCAGGTCGAGATGGGGGAGTAAACGAAGTGCGAGTCTGTTTCTTGTGAGACTTTCTGCAACATTCTCAATGAAAATTCGTACGCTGGTCTCTTGAGGAGTAGCAGAGCAGATCGTTTGCTACAATGGTACTCGTATGCTAAAACACCGTAAGTGCACAGAGTCACTAGCGTAAACGTAAAAAGTTTTATCTCCATTTTCGAGCGCTGTGTTAGCGTTGTTACCAAGCAACTGATTTGCGCGCGCGCTACAAGTTGAATGAGCTAGCGCTGTAGTCGTGCGATCGCTGTGGACTGGACTTACTCGGTTATAAATAATGATAAATCTACATATCTCATATAGTACACATTTGTTTGGATACTTTAAGTTCCTGGGAAACTTCAGACTGGGAAAATTTCTGTTCTAAATGAACAACTGATGTGTATTTTATGTGTATGTGGTCAGTTGTATTGTTTAGATGACCGGCTCTATACCTAGGTTTGCCGGTAACCTAAATATGAGCTCACGTAACGGTGAGTGAAACTAACAGGTCTTAGGGTCGCGCTTTGATTACGTTTTGGATAGTGTTATCTGGTTCGGATACTTTATGCATGACATGTATGTACGTACGTTGTGTAGCAGATGGGTTTATTTTCTAAAATATTAATTAAAAATAAGGTTAAGGACGTGTTTCCAACTGCAAGCAAAGTTTAAATAAATTTTATTTATGTAGGTATGTCACATCAATAACATAAAGAGGATAAATTACATTACACATGAGGTCTTAAACTAGTGTTTATATCAATAACAGAGTAGCAAACACAGCATTTACACACTAGTAGATACTAATTAACATAGTTAAAATTTTAACAATTAAGCAGAATTAAAATAAATGAATAAAAATTACGAATTCAAGTCCAATAAATAGTAATAGAGAAAATAATAATAATAATTTAACAAAATTAGACAGGTAATACAGAAATTAAAAAAATTATAGATCACAGATTAGATACACTTTGGTGTTGAAAGCAGCCTTGCCATTGAAAAATGTACCCCAAGATTCGATGTGTATCATATAGGGTGACTGGCAATTAGTGTAGGTACGATACTTAAACACGTGATTGTGCTCATGATAACAAACAATTTTTATTATGGGAGCAAAGCCGAAATCGCAAAAAAATTATCAGCTGTTCAGTACATTAGGCAAACATTAATGTACTGAACAGCTGATTTTTTTTCGCGATTTCAGGTTTGTTCTCATAGTAAAAGTTGTTGGTTATCATGAGCACAATCACGTGCTTAAGTATCGTACACTAATTGCCAGTCACCCTATATATTGCCACATTGCCTGCTAAGAATACATAAAGTAAGTACATTACCTACCGGGGCAACTGAAGGAACACGGGGGGCTTCAGCGGGTTTTAATCTGATACTTCCTTTCGCCCCATCCAGAGAGAGAAAAGTTATTTGATGATTTACGAAATTAAAAAAATAAATAAATTACTTAAGTAGATTTTATTGGTATTGGTATTGGTATTCAATTGTTTGATGTAAACTGTATATTGTTTACATGGGCGTAGGAAATCCTAAATGAGAAAATAAATTATTATTAAAATTATTAAATTATTATTATTGCGAGATATGTTATTAGTACACTTGGATAGCTCACAGTCACACAGTGTAAGTAGTGTAATGCGATTTGCGTGCAGGTGTAAACGCGCCCTATGACTTAGACCTAACATTTTGGAATCGACCATACAGTGACATAGCATCACATTGTACCGAGCAGCAGTGCTATTTTCTTAGAAAACAGCCTTGACCGCAGCGCTGGCCCTAGAGACGAAATCCAAATATGTACATATCGTAGGAGCCCAGCAGGGTCGAAGCCTTCTGGGGCCACGGGTAACGTAAAAGTGAAACCCGGGGCCCTGGGACGAAGGCAAAGAAGGAACAGGAGTGGGTTTTTAGTCAGTAAAAGTCTGACACTGTCTCCCGCTCCGCCCAAGAGCGAGATTTGTCATTAGATGATTTGTCCACCTAAAAAAAAAAATACGTACATAGGATTAACAATTCAATGGTCCTATACATTGGATTGTTAATCCAATGTACCGTAAAACCGGCCATCATTGCCCTTAGCAGATATCTTTGCCCGAACACGAAAAATAACTAAAATAATTGATTGTAAATAATTGTATTTAGCTAACAACATTGTTTAATTTTTAGAGTAAATTTAAACATTTTTCTGGCAACATTAAATATCAGTTACGGTGCTAAATTCACTCAGTTGTCAGCGAGACATGTTGAAAGGAGGACTGGTGTGAGGTGGTTTCTATTTGGATTTCGTCGCTGCGGATAGCACTGCGCTAAAGGCTGTTTTCTTAGAGAATAGATAGGCAGGATCATCAATAGGTAATTTTAAATTGAATTCCACTAATGAAACTATGTGTGTGTTTTTCCTATATTTGGAAAAAACACATTAGGTGCAATGCACCGCGATGGAGACCGTCCACGTGATTTTATGCCCTCGATTTTCCCTTGCACTACCAATCATTCAATCAATTCCTCAATCGTTACGGTACTGTGCCTGAAGAACTTCCTGAATTCTTCTGTGCAAATACGAATCCTCATTCATATTTGCACATATAGGTATAGCAAAAAGTTATTTCGACTATATGGTGGAGAGAGATCAGACTTTTACTGATTAAAACCCACGTGTGTTCTTCATTTACGCTCCCGGACGACGGTATCCCTTTTCGGGCTGGATTGGTTTGGCTTTAAAATAACTTGAATTTCATTAAATCATGTTGATGAAAAGCAGATGTAACAGAGCAGTAAATTGTAATAAAATGTGGCATTTTGCCGCCAAGAATTTCTTAGTAGGTAACTGACAAACTTATACTGATTTAAATCGATCAATGATAATAAGGATCAGTGAATAAAATTACTACGAAAGTTACTGCTCCGAAGTTCCAAAGGATTAGTGCCCAAACATAAAACTGCGATGCGATGTCGCATCGTAAAAGTCTGCGAGCTCACATGTCGCATCGGAGGAACTTGCGAATTGATTCGCATCGCACATTGTATGGTCAACACATCGCAGCAATTCGCATCGCAGGTAGCTGCGATGCGGCGTCTTAAATACATATGAGGTAAGTACTTAGATATATGTATATGTTACCGCTAAGTTCCCGCAAAAAACGTTTTGTTTTTAATTAGTTTTCATGCTTATAAGTACTGCCATATTACAGAAAAGACAAAACACAATGAAACCAATAAATACCTAATTTCGAAAAAAGAATAACATACCTTTATAATAAAGTTTATTTGAACTTATAACTCCAATCCAATCCAAAGATATAACACTTCAAAGCAACCCGTTTTAAAAAACGGCAATTTCTTATGTAAAGACCTATTATTATAATAAAGAAAATATTTAAATTATTGTTAAAATGAAAATTATAATAAATCCCACAATAATAGCATCATGTACTTGACAAATCCAGCTTTGTTTTAATGTTTATAATTATACTAGCTTTTGCCCGCGGCTTCGATCCCGTCAACTGACTACACTATTCTACTCTACCCAACTCTACCCTACCCTACTCCACCCTACTCTACCCTATCCTACTCTACCCTACTTTACCCTACTCTATCCTACTCTACCCTACTCTACTCTACCCTACCCTACTCTACTCTACCCTACCTAGTTACCTACCCTACCTACCCTACGCTACTTATCTACCTACCCTACAACCTTCCCTGTATGCTGGTGAACAAAACAAAAAAGAATTATTGAAATTGGTCCAGCCGTTCTTAAGTTATAGCGTGAACAGGAAAAATAGACAAATAGAGAAGAAATAGGGGTTCATTTAAACAACTTAGATATAAATAATATTCTAAGTTCATATTTTACATGTTTTTTTGAATATGGAATGACTTCAGTAGTTTTTGCGTGAAAGAGTAACAAACATCCATACATTCAAACTTTCGCAAATAAAAAATCTGTCGAGGTCTGCTAGTTATAAATAAATTGTATATTTTAATTCCTCAACCAATAAACATTGAAAACCATAATAACGTCGGAAATCCGTTGATGTCATTTCTGATCTCATTTACCACGCTGCATTAGTTTCCAAAGGTCGTAACCGCCGCTCTATATACCAAGAATAATGATGATATAGTACTTAATAATAGCAATATACTGGTGATCCGTGACGGGCATTGCTGTTAGGAAATGTGTTCTTGAAGACTATTGAAGTGGAAATAGTTGAGGCTGAGGCGTCGCGCTGGCCATCAGGAGATCGTGCAATAAATGAACTCTGTAGACAGAACCAAAAAACAGTAACAAAACGCACAATACAGAATATAAATCAAAATACACGTCACTGTTTTCCGTCAAAGTTAATTTTAACAGTAACATTAACAATGACTATAGAATTTTAACAGTAAAATTAACAATGACTATTGCGGACGCCGTAAAAACAATCCGGGGCTTCGTCGACCCATCTCTAACACCACAGTATAAATTTCCATGTTATATACTGTGCTAACACTGTGCCAGTGTATGACTAAGCGTTTCGCCTTGTCGTTTATACCGCGTACATCAAAGGACTGGAACAATTTGCCTGCTGCGGTCTTCCCATCCGATTATAATTTGGATGTCTTCAAGGCTAGAGTGAATAGGCTCTTAATAAACTAGTGCGCCTCACCAACAACGATTGCATCACTGCTTACCATCAGATGGGATCGCAGTCAAGCACTAGTTTATATCAAATAAAAAAAAATTAAAAAAAAATGTTTATTTGACACACAATGAACTAACAAGTATTGAAAACTTAAATTAAACAAAATCTGTATTTTGCTCAACCAGGGGTTTTGACGGCTGATAAGGCATTGGTTATTAATACATGTATGCAAGTCACCTCTTGCCTTTTATCGATGGATATTAATAACATTGTTCAGGCAGGGGCCATAGTCTTAACATAGTTCCGGTCTGCTATTACAATAGTGTCAGAATGGTCTATCATTGACTTCGTAATTGTTGATTTTGACATGTTTGGTAATCTACTATTATAATGGCGTCATTATGACTTTCCAATAGTCAACCATTGACACTGCATTGAAATTCTAAAAATCTCGTACATATTAACAAATGAATGTCTGACGTATGCGGTAATCTGCTAAAATTTTGACAGTTCCTTTGATCAGTGTTCTACCATTAGAACGTCGTTGTGCAGTCATTGCTTTTAATTTGTTACGAGACAGCTCGATATTGTCATTCTACCACAACTCTATTACGAGACCATTGACCGATCAGTGATCGATCATTGTGATGAATTAGCAGTTTACGAACTTTTAACAAAATGACAATGGGATCGTGTTGGAATGACGAATTTATAAAAATAGCCAACTTGGGCCCCTGGTTACCAGTCCACTTAAGACTCCAAAAACCATAGCTCTATTATTTTTGTTTTCGATATGTCACAATAGCTTTTCACCCATCGGAGGTTGTCCTTGGATGCACTAACATAGCGCGTACAGGGATAATCGTCAGTTAGTATCACCTAACACATTTCATTAAAATTTTGTAAAGGACCTCTGCGAATTGACTTCGGCCCCTCTCGTACACCTTCCAAAAAAAAGTATTGAAAGAAAAAAAAACATTTTTTTTTCTTTCAAAATTTTATGTCATTTTTTTTATATGACAATTTTTATGTGCTTCTAGCACACACTGACAGTTTTTTAGTACACCATATCCTTACATTTTTGGAAACTTTTTCATGTTTCAACGTAGAAGCATCGACAATTAAATAGCTCAGTAATTATTCATATTAGTGTTTCATTTTACGCAGTACAGTGAACCTTGAAAATAAAGTATTTTCATATACCTACCTTATTTTTATAAAAATGTATAAGTAAAGTATATTTTATCAAAAACAAAGTAAGATACGTTATTATAAAGTATGGTGGGCAACCCTACCTGTAAGCCTTCTGTAAAATAAAATAAATAATAATAAACTATCTCAGCGAATTACTTTTCCCTACTGCAGCTTTAGTAGAAAACTGATATTATAGGTATTCTAGTTATGAACGGCTTATGTTTACCGTAGTAAACGATACTTGAGAGGCGTCAACGTTACGAAATGTGATGATCGCGCGATGACGACACCGGCCTTTGACGAACGAAGTTATAATGTGAGATTTGTCTGTTCTGAAGGACTTTCTGGGAATTTGGCACAGTAGAGATTAGAGATAAATAATGTTTATTTTACAAATTAGTAATAGATTATGTGACTAGAGAATAAAGCAGTGTCTTAAAGTCACGGGCGCGGCGGTATGTTGAATTCCGAACGAAACGAAGGGAAGCTAAATTCTATAAAAAATGTCACGAGTTCCATGTAAAGTTGTTTCATCACTTTTTAATGAGGATAAGCTGGGACTAATAAATAATCAAACCGGCGGCAGGTCGTCGGAATGTAATTTTGTTATAAAAAACTTCAATCCCGCAGACGTGCGGGATCCCGCATTTCTGATCCCGCTCGCGGGATTGGATTCCTTAGCTGGGACTCAGGCCTCCTCTCTAGGCGAAGGAATGGGCTGTACGTAATCTACCACGTGGGCCCAGTGCGTATCAGTAGATATTACATGTCTTCCAGTTTTCGGTTCTAGGACAGGTCAGTTTCCTCACGACGTTTTTCTTCACCATATTGAGAGCAGTGGTGATGAAATAAATAACACATAGTAATGCACTAGCTGGGTAAGTAGTAGTGAAGAAATATGGAACAATAATTATTATAAATATAATAAACGGTCCAATCGAACTTTATAATTAACCTTTTAACAAGTTTGCACTAAGAGAGACAGAAAATATTTAGGTATTTAAATTAGCATTTTAATTTGTAATAAAAAACACGAACTATCACGTTCATTAATTTTTAAGGAAAAAAAATCAACTGAGTATCTGAATTTGATTTAGAAATCTAACCTAAAAAATAAGGTTATTCCAACGCTGCGTTTTCCGGTGCGCGGTCGCCACTCCTAGAACCTTTCGGCCCCATCGACCATCCGTTCTGCGAGCAATGTGCCCTGCCTACTGCCACTTTAGTTTGGCGATTCTTAGGGCTATGTCGGCGACCTTGACCGTCGACCTGTTGAGAGTCGCGGGAGTACGGTGGATGCGAGACGCACAAGATCGGTCGTTGTGGCGACGCTTGGGGGATGCCTATGTCCAACATCCACTGTCTTTCTTGTCTTGTCTTTTAATGTATGTCTGGCAATGTGAGTATTTTCTGCGGCCTACCCAAATGTCCTTTCTTTGGTATTGTTCGTCAAGTCGTTGAGCTCCTTAGTAGTCCTGAGTTGAGCTTTACGAATACTGACAAATGCTTGCACTGACTGGACAGGTCCACTCAAATCTGTATGGTTCTTTCTTCAAAAGACCATTTCAGACAAATCTGCATGGTTCTCATGTGATATGACCATTACATATTTACTGTACCCATGGACTTTAAAAGAGACTTTGACCCCTGAGTTTGTTTCGGTGTTTCTTCTCAGGGTAGTCAGCTAGGAAACACCGGCCTCATCTAGTTTAAAAATGACGAAAAAAAAAATTGACGTGTAAAAGTCTTTTTTAAACCTATTTACAAAATAAATATCATTTAACATTCATTTATCATTTATCATTTCGGCTGAAATGATGATGATGACGATTTTTTATATTAAATCTAAAGGTGTTGTGGCCTAACAGAGCCCATAATAAATTGTACTAAGCTAAAAACACTATGAAATGCAATAAATGAATATGAAAAATCGATCCACACCATATCAAATCCCATTTGAAACTTTGATGGACCACATTGACAACTCTATTAATACTGTATCTATAACAATAACATGTATCTGTAACTGTATCTGTAACAATATCTATTAATACTGTAATATGAAAATATTGTAATCAACAACTTTTTTTAAAAGAGTAACCATGTAGTTTCTTGCCGGTTCTTCTCCATAGGAAACGACCAATTTGGAACCGTGCACTAGCTTCTGACGTTTTATGAGTGCCCATGTAGGCCTATGTGAAATAAAAATATTTTTGATTTGATTTGATTTGAACTACTAAGCAGGAACTATATTAGACCGAGGCACACGATGTGGGCTACGCTTGACTTGTACTTAAGTAGAAGTTGCGTCGCGTGGCGTGGCTCTAACGTAGCTCTACAAGTCTATAGTTGCCATATAAAATGTATGGAGACCGACGCGACGCGCCCAGCGGGGCTATTAGTGATGATCACTTGTTAACAATGTGCATCATTGAACTGTCAAACAGCTAGTTTCGTATTGCCTATCTTCAGTGACCAACTGCAGTGACGTCATTAGCCACTGGTGCCTTTGATAGCCACCGTAACACGTTTTGACAGATGTTATTGTATCGATACTTTTAAAATTACGATTGTGTAAGCTTTTGAAGCTGTATAATAGTCGATAAAATTTTAGAGTGGTCACAATAGGCACCGTAAATTTTTATAATTCACCACATTTCCACCGTAGTTTGTTAGTCACTTGTGTGATACGTAATACCAATTTTATGAAATTGTCAGTTGACAACTAAGTTTAGTGTGCAACGAATGCTAGTTGACAACTGTTTTTGAAAAAGTTAGCCAGCCCAGATCGGCGTACGTGGCCCACGTGTGCCCAATGTAGTTCTACCTTCAGTGTTGCCATTTAAAGTTTCCTTAAACAGGGTCAGTAGTGCTACAGAGAGCTCTTCTTAACGCGATAGAGCTGTATAGGATGTTATAACTCCATCCCTCTTTGTCACTCGCATGGTAAGGCCCTGGCCACATACGGAACCTTTTGTGGCGGAAATCACATTTGGGTTCTAATTTCATGAATAAACATAATAAATAACATTTATTTTAAATAATAATATCAAGCTTGAATGAGCTTGTAAATCTAGTTCTAGTTTCTGCATTTTTGCGCGATATATTCTATATTATAATAGTAATCGTTTAATTACCAATGTTATCAATAAATTAGCATTAATTAAGTATCCTATATAGGGTGACTGGCATTTAGTGTACGATACTTAAACACGTGATTGTGCTCATGATAACAAACAATCTTTATTATGGGAGCAAAGCCGAAATCGCGAAAAAAATATCAGCTGTTCAATACATTAGGCAAACATAAATGTACTGAACAGCTGATTTTTTTTTCGGGATTTCAGGTTTGTTCCCATAGTAAAAGTTGTTGATTATCATGAGCACAATCACGTGTTTAAGTATCGTACACTAATTACCAGTCACCCTATATAGGATACTTAATTAATGCTAATTTATTGATAACATTGGTAATTAAACGATTACTATTATAATATAGAATATATCGCGCAAAAATGCAGAAACTAGAACTAGATTTACAAGCTCATTCAAGCTTGATATTATTATTTAAAATAAATGTTATTTAATATGTTTATTCATGAAATTAGAACCCAAATGTGATTTCCGCCACAAAAGGTTCCGTATGTGGCCAGGGCCTTACCATGCGAGTGACAAAGAGGGATGGAGTTATAACATCCTATACAGCTCTATCGCGTTAAGAAGAGCTCTCTGTAGCACTACTGACCCTGTTTAAGGAAACTTTAAATGGCAACACTGAAGGTAGAACTACATTGGGCACACGTGGGCCACGTACGCCGATCTGGGCTGGCTAACTTTTTCAAAAACAGTTGTCAACTAGCATTCGTTGCACACTAAACTTAGTTGTCAACTGACAATTTCATAAAATTGGTATTACGTATCACACAAGTGACTAACAAACTACGGTGGAAATGTGGTGAATTATAAAAATTTACGGTGCCTATTGTGACCACTCTAAAATTTTATCGACTATTATACAGCTTCAAAAGCTTACACAATCGTAATTTTAAAAGTATCGATACAATAACATCTGTCAAAACGTGTTACGGTGGCTATCAAAGGCACCAGTGGCTAATGACGTCACTGCAGTTGGTCACTGAAGATAGGCAATACGAAACTAGCTGTTTGACAGTTCAATGATGCACATTGTTAACAAGTGATCATCACTAATAGCCCCGCTGGGCGCGTCGCGTCGGTCTCCATACATTTTATATGGCAACTATAGACTTGTAGAGCTACGTTAGAGCCACGCCACGCGACGCAACTTCTACTTAAGTACAAGTCAAGCGTAGCCCACGTCGTGTGCCTCGGTCTAATATAGTTCCTGCTTAGTAGTTCAAATCAAATCAAATCAAAAATATTTTTATTTCACATAGGCCTACATGGGCACTCATAAAACGTCAGAAGCTAGTGCACGGTTCCAAATTGGTCGTTTCCTATGGAGAAGAACCGGCAAGAAACTACATGGTTACTCTTTTAAAAAAAGTTGTTGATTACAATATTTTCATATTACAGTATTAATAGATATTGTTACAGATACAGTTACAGATACATGTTATTGTTATAGATACAGTATTAATAGAGTTGTCAATGTGGTCCATCAAAGTTTCAAATGGGATTTGATATGGTGTGGATCGATTTTTCATATTCATTTATTGCATTTCATAGTGTTTTTAGCTTAGTACAATTTATTATGGGCTCTGTTAGGCCACAACACCTTTAGATTTAATATAAAAAATCGTCATCATCATCATTTCAGCCGAAATGATAAATGATAAATGAATGTTAAATGATATTTATTTTGTAAATAGGTTTAAAAAAGACTTTTACACGTCAATTTTTTTTTTCGTCATTTTTAAACTAGATGAGGCCGGTGTTTCCTAGCTGACTACCCTGAGAAGAAACACCGAAACAAACTCAGGGGTCAAAGTCTCTTTTAAAGTCCATGGGTACAGTAAATATGTAATGGTCATATCACATGAGAACCATGCAGATTTGTCTGAAATGGTCTTTTGAAGAAAGAACCATACAGATTTGAGTGGACCTGTCCAGTCAGTGCAAGCATTTGTCAGTATTCGTAAAGCTCAACTCAGGACTACTAAGGAGCTCAACGACTTGACGAACAATACCAAAGAAAGGACATTTGGGTAGGCCGCAGAAAATACTCACATTGCCAGACATACATTAAAAGACAAGACAAGAAAGACAGTGGATGTTGGACATAGGCATCCCCCAAGCGTCGCCACAACGACCGATCTTGTGCGTCTCGCATCCACCGTACTCCCGCGACTCTCAACAGGTCGACGGTCAAGGTCGCCGACATAGCCCTAAGAATCGCCAAACTAAAGTGGCAGTAGGCAGGGCACATTGCTCGCAGAACGGATGGTCGATGGGGCCGAAAGGTTCTAGGAGTGGCGACCGCGCACCGGAAAACGCAGCGTTGGAATAACCTTATTTTTTAGGTTAGATTTCTAAATCAAATTCAGATACTCAGTTGATTTTTTTTCCTTAAAAATTAATGAACGTGATAGTTCGTGTTTTTTATTACAAATTAAAATGCTAATTTAAATACCTAAATATTTTCTGTCTCTCTTAGTGCAAACTTGTTAAAAGGTTAATTATAAAGTTCGATTGGACCGTTTATTATATTTATAATAATTATTGTTCCATATTTCTTCACTACTACTTACCCAGCTAGTGCATTACTATGTGTTATTTATTTCATCACCACTGCTCTCAATATGGTGAAGAAAAACGTCGTGAGGAAACTGACCTGTCCTAGAACCGAAAACTGGAAGACATGTAATATCTACTGATACGCACTGGGCCCACGTGGTAGATTACGTACAGCCCATTCCTTCGCCTAGAGAGGAGGCCTGAGTCCCAGCTAAGGAATCCAATCCCGCGAGCGGGATCAGAAATGCGGGATCCCGCACGTCTGCGGGATTGAAGTTTTTTATAACAAAATTACATTCCGACGACCTGCCGCCGGTTTGATTATTTATTAGTCCCAGCTTATCCTCATTAAAAAGTGATGAAACAACTTTACATGGAACTCGTGACATTTTTTATAGAATTTAGCTTCCCTTCGTTTCGTTCGGAATTCAACATACCGCCGCGCCCGTGACTTTAAGACACTGCTTTATTCTCTAGTCACATAATCTATTACTAATTTGTAAAATAAACATTATTTATCTCTAATCTCTACTGTGCCAAATTCCCAGAAAGTCCTTCAGAACAGACAAATCTCACATTATAACTTCGTTCGTCAAAGGCCGGTGTCGTCATCGCGCGATCATCACATTTCGTAACGTTGACGCCTCTCAAGTATCGTTTACTACGGTAAACATAAGCCGTTCATAACTAGAATACCTATAATATCAGTTTTCTACTAAAGCTGCAGTAGGGAAAAGTAATTCGCTGAGATAGTTTATTATTATTTATTTTATTTTACAGAAGGCTTACAGGTAGGGTTGCCCACCATACTTTATAATAACGTATCTTACTTTGTTTTTGATAAAATATACTTTACTTATACATTTTTATAAAAATAAGGTAGGTATATGAAAATACTTTATTTTCAAGGTTCACTGTACTGCGTAAAATGAAACACTAATATGAATAATTACTGAGCTATTTAATTGTCGATGCTTCTACGTTGAAACATGAAAAAGTTTCCAAAAATGTAAGGATATGGTGTACTAAAAAACTGTCAGTGTGTGCTAGAAGCACATAAAAATTGTCATATAAAAAAAATGACATAAAATTTTGAAAGAAAAAAAATGTTTTTTTTTCTTTCAATACTTTTTTTTGGAAGGTGTACGAGAGGGGCCGAAGTCAATTCGCAGAGGTCCTTTACAAAATTTTAATGAAATGTGTTAGGTGATACTAACTGACGATTATCCCTGTACGCGCTATGTTAGTGCATCCAAGGACAACCTCCGATGGGTGAAAAGCTATTGTGACATATCGAAAACAAAAATAATAGAGCTATGGTTTTTGGAGTCTTAAGTGGACTGGTAACCAGGGGCCCAAGTTGGCTATTTTTATAAATTCGTCATTCCAACACGATCCCATTGTCATTTTGTTAAAAGTTCGTAAACTGCTAATTCATCACAATGATCGATCACTGATCGGTCAATGGTCTCGTAATAGAGTTGTGGTAGAATGACAATATCGAGCTGTCTCGTAACAAATTAAAAGCAATGACTGCACAACGACGTTCTAATGGTAGAACACTGATCAAAGGAACTGTCAAAATTTTAGCAGATTAACGCATACGTCAGACATTCATTTGTTAATATGTACGAGATTTTTAGAATTTCAATGCAGTGTCAATGGTTGACTATTGGAAAGTCATAATGACGCCATTATAATAGTAGATTACCAAACATGTCAAAATCAACAATTACGAAGTCAATGATAGACCATTCTGACACTATTGTAATAGCAGACCGGAACTATGTTAAGACTATGGCCCCTGCCTGAACAATGTTATTAATATCCATCGATAAAAGGCAAGAGGTGACTTGCATACATGTATTAATAACCAATGCCTTATCAGCCGTCAAAACCCCTGGTTGAGCAAAATACAGATTTTGTTTAATTTAAGTTTTCAATACTTGTTAGTTCATTGTGTGTCAAATAAACATTTATTTTTTATTTTTTTTTATTTGATATAAACTAGTGCTTGACTGCGATCCCATCTGATGGTAAGCAGTGATGCAATCGTTGTTGGTGAGGCGCACTAGTTTATTAAGAGCCTATTCACTCTAGCCTTGAAGACATCCAAATTATAATCGGATGGGAAGACCGCAGCAGGCAAATTGTTCCAGTCCTTTGATGTACGCGGTATAAACGACAAGGCGAAACGCTTAGTCATACACTGGCACAGTGTTAGCACAGTATATAACATGGAAATTTATACTGTGGTGTTAGAGATGGGTCGACGAAGCCCCGGATGGTTTTTACGGCGTCCGCAATAGTCATTGTTAATTTTACTGTTAAAATTCTATAGTCATTGTTAATGTTACTGTTAAAATTAACTTTGACGGAAAACAGTGACGTGTATTTTGATTTATATTCTGTATTGTGCGTTTTGTTACTGTTTTTTGGTTCTGTCTACAGAGTTCATTTATTGCACGATCTCCTGATGGCCAGCGCGACGCCTCAGCCTCAACTATTTCCACTTCAATAGTCTTCAAGAACACATTTCCTAACAGCAATGCCCGTCACGGATCACCAGTATATTGCTATTATTAAGTACTATATCATCATTATTCTTGGTATATAGAGCGGCGGTTACGACCTTTGGAAACTAATGCAGCGTGGTAAATGAGATCAGAAATGACATCAACGGATTTCCGACGTTATTATGGTTTTCAATGTTTATTGGTTGAGGAATTAAAATATACAATTTATTTATAACTAGCAGACCTCGACAGATTTTTTATTTGCGAAAGTTTGAATGTATTGATGTTTGTTACTCTTTCACGCAAAAACTACTGAAGTCATTCCATATTCAAAAAAACATGTAAAATATGAACTTAGAATATTATTTATATCTAAGTTGTTTAAATGAACCCCTATTTCTTCTCTATTTGTCTATTTTTCCTGTTCACGCTATAACTTAAGAACGGCTGGACCAATTTCAATAATTCTTTTTTGTTTTGTTCACCAGCATACAGGGAAGGTTGTAGGGTAGGTAGATAAGTAGCGTAGGGTAGGTAGGGTAGGTAACTAGGTAGGGTAGAGTAGAGTAGGGTAGGGTAGAGTAGAGTAGGGTAGAGTAGGATAGAGTAGGGTAAAGTAGGGTAGAGTAGGATAGGGTAGAGTAGGGTGGAGTAGGGTAGGGTAGAGTTGGGTAGAGTAGAATAGTGTAGTCAGTTGACGGGATCGAAGCCGCGGGCAAAAGCTAGTATAATTATAAACATTAAAACAAAGCTGGATTTGTCAAGTACATGATGCTATTATTGTGGGATTTATTATAATTTTCATTTTAACAATAATTTAAATATTTTCTTTATTATAATAATAGGTCTTTACATAAGAAATTGCCGTTTTTTAAAACGGGTTGCTTTGAAGTGTTATATCTTTGGATTGGATTGGAGTTATAAGTTCAAATAAACTTTATTATAAAGGTATGTTATTCTTTTTTCGAAATTAGGTATTTATTGGTTTCATTGTGTTTTGTCTTTTCTGTAATATGGCAGTACTTATAAGCATGAAAACTAATTAAAAACAAAACGTTTTTTGCGGGAACTTAGCGGTAACATATACATATATCTAAGTACTTACCTCATATGTAATGACGCCGCATCGCAGCTACCTGCGATGCGAATTGCTGCGATGTGTTGACCATACAATGTGCGATGCGAATCAATTCGCAAGTTCCTCCGATGCGACATGTGAGCTCGCAGACTTTTACGATGCGACATCGCATCGCAGTTTTATGTTTGGGCACTAATCCTTTGGAACTTCGGAGCAGTAACTTTCGTAGTAATTTTATTCACTGATCCTTATTATCATTGATCGATTTAAATCAGTATAAGTTTGTCAGTTACCTACTTTTTTTTTTTTTTTTTTTTTAGGTGGGAAAATCATCTTATGACAAATCGCGCTCTTGGGCGGAGCGGAAAGTAGTGTCAGACTTTTACTGACTAAAAACCCACTCCTGTTCCTTCTTTGCCTTCGTCCCAGGGCCCCGGGTTTCGCTTTCACACTACCCGTGGCCCCAGTAGGCTTCGACCCTGTTGGGCCCCTACGATTTGCTGACATCTCCATGAGGCGCGCGTGGAACAATACGCGCCGTCGACGACTTGGGCTTGGTCCGGACGGTTACCGGACGATCGGACGGCGAGCCACCCATTGCTCGCCGTCCGCAAGCCCTCGCCTACGGTGGCCGGAAATCGGGATCGGAATCCCGGCGGCGGTTGGGGCGTGAGGACCGTTGCCTCACGCGATCGGCCGCCTCCTTTGCTAGCATTACTGCTTCGCAGAAGGAGGCGACCGCCTGCCACTCTTCCTCGCTCCGGACCATGGCCTGTACCAAGGCCCGGCGCGAGAGATCGCCGCCGCCGATCGCCCCCACGAGGACACGGCGTTGCTCTGCCCAAGCGGGGCACACCTCCACCGTGTGCTCCACCGTGTCCTCCGGGCGGTCCGCACAGTGGCGACACCCGGGCGTCTCTTCCGCACGAATTCGGTGCAGGAACTTCCCGAACTTACCGTGTTCGGTGAGAACCTGCGTCATGCGGAAGGTGAGGACGCCGTGAGGTCTTTCCAACCACGCCTCAAAGAGGGGACTTACCGCGTCAGTTACCTACTAAGAAATTCTTGGCGGCAAAATGCCACATTTTATTACAATTTACTGCTCTGTTACATCTGCTTTTCATCAACATGATTTAATGAAATTCAAGTTATTTTAAAGCCAAACCAATCCAGCCCGAAAAGGGATACCGTCGTCCGGGAGCGTAAATGAAGAACACACGTGGGTTTTAATCAGTAAAAGTCTGATCTCTCTCCTCCCTAGAGTCGAAATAATTTTGTGTATTTGCATATGTATTGAGTGAGGATTTGTATATTTGCACAGAAGACTTCAGGAAGTTCTTCAGGCACAGCACCGTAATGATCGAGGACTCGAAATGAAAAGAACAAAAGCAGATAGAAGAGCACAAAGGTAGGTTCTTTCTTGACTTTACACAATCTACACGATGAGGTAGATACCTAAGATAATTTTACTCATCGTATTTACTCACATATACCTAATGTAGTGCGCTGTCATGTATGTTAAAACATTAATTATATTCTACGCATCATACCGTAATCTATTAAAATTCACGAAGTTGTAAGAATTCGCCATCGAGTCGTCAAGGTGTCACCGTGTCAGGCGGTAAACACACAGAAATATTTATTGTCTTCTGAGTCTAGGTCAATGATGCTCAATATGCAGGTGCACAGCTGCAGGGGACGAATCGTAAAATTGTTAATTACGATGAGACATCATTGATGTATGAAGCCGTTTAACCTAGGCTCAAACGTGACACTAAACTTCATCAGAAATTAAGAGAACCGCAGATGAATCAAAGTATACATACATAAATAGGTAGGTACAGGTATTGGTGTACGTATTGTATGTACAATGCGTTCCAAATAAGAATAGGATCGATTGCCATGTTGTGACGTCACGTCATACTGTCAAATCGCAAGAAACTGGGCAAAATTGAGACCTCGGAGATGAGCAAAATTTAAGAACTGGATTCTGATTAAACTATTTTCGTTCACAGTTCGTAAATAAATTAAATTTTAAAAAATTCTTGTTTTGCTCACCATAATAATTCTTCGATTTGATAGTATGACGTGACGTCACAACATGGCAATCGATCCTATTCTTATTTGGAACGCATTGTAGTAATTCATATTAAATTTAACTCTTTCGAAGTAAGGCGTAATTAAAAAGGTAGAACTAAATAGCGCACACGTGGGCCACGTACGCCGATCTGGGTGCGTCGGTCTCCATACATTTTATATGGCAACTAGACTTGCAGAGCTACATTAGATCCACGCTACGCAACGTGCCGCTACGTACAAATCAGGCTTGGTCCACGTGTGCGTCGGTCTAGTGTAGTTTTAGCTTAATTTTAGCTCATCTACGCTTGTCGAGTTCTTCGGGGTGAATCTCTCAAGGAGATGTCAGCAAAACCGTAGGGGCCCAGCAGGGTCGAAGCCTACTGGGGCCGTGGGTTCGCTTCGTCATTGTCCGCTCGTTAGCTTACCATCAGTTGAGATAGTGGTCAAACGCGAGCCTATCAATAATAATAATTTTAAAAAAATCGTCATTTCAGGCGAAAGACGTCCACTGTTGGACATAGGCCTCCCCCAAGCGTCGCCACAACGACCGGTCCTGTGCGTCTCGCATCCACCGCATCCGCTTCAGGGTTGAAGCCTACTGGGGCCATGGGTGATGCGAAAAAGATCCCCGGGGCCCTGAAAAAATGGCATAGAAGGAACAGGAGTGGGTTTTTAGTCAGTAAAAGTCTGACACTATCTTTCGCTCCGCCCAAGAGCGGGGGATGTCATTAAATGATTAAACCACCCAAAAGAAAAAAAAATCCACCGCATTCCCGCAACTCTCACCAGTTCGTCGGTCCACCTTGTAGGAGGCCTTCCAACGCTGCGTCTTCCGGTACTTGGTTGCCACTCCAGAACCTTTCGTCTCCATTGCCCATCTGTTCTACGTGCAATGTGCCCTGCCCATTGCCACTTTAGTTTGGCGATTCTTCGAGCTATGTCGGTAACCTTGGTTTGTCTGCGGATATCTTCATTTCTGATGTGATCACGCAAGACTCCGAGCATAGCCCTTTCCATATGCCCTTTGGATGACTTTAAGTCTTCTTATGAGTGGATTTGCTTATGAAAGAAAAACCTGGGGCCCTGCAACGTAAGGCAGAGAAGGAACATAGGAGTGGATTTTAGTCAGTAAAAGTCTGACACGCCCTCTCGCTCCACCCAAGTGCGAGAGAAGTCATTGGATAATTTCCCAGCAAAAAACAGAAAACCCCCCATTGTTTTCTTTGATAATTCATTAAACCCCAAGCGAACGCGTTCGCTCTCTCTTTGTCTTTCTACGAAAACGTAGAGGCGTTTTATTTGTTGTTTCATGGTATTTTTTTTTTATTACGGCTCTCGTTTGACCACTATCTCACTTGATGGTAAGCGATAATGTGGTCGACGATGGAGCACGCTTGCCTAAAAGTAACCTATTCACTCTTGACTTAAAGACCCCTAGGTTGTAGCTATCAGGAAACAGAAACTCCTACGGTTTAGTTAGCTAGTACCTACAAATGAATAAAACATTGAGACTATTTGGTCTATAGGAGAGCTTAAGGTCAAATCGCGTCTTTTTTGCGTATCTACCATCTAATTTGCTGGCAGCCAGTGTGCGACAACATTCCACATGCCATCTGGCCTTAATCGGGCATGCGCCATAAATTAATTACTTCAATATGTATGGAAATAACGTAGCATGTAAATACTGCTTCTTTACATCAATTCATCATCACAGTCAATCGCTTCTCAATCTGGCATTGAGATGTTTTTAGGGTTTCGTACTCAAGTGGTAAAAACGGAACCCTATCGCTTAGACTCCGTAGTCCGTCCGTCTGTCACCAGACTGTTTCTCAAAAGTTAAAGTCAAAAGTAAAAAGTTTTTTATTTCACATAGGCCTACATGGACACTTATAAAACGTCAGAAGCTAGTGCACGGTTCCAAATTGGTCGTTTTCTATGGATAAGAACAGAAACTCCATGGTTACTCTTTTAAAAAACTTGTCAATCAAATCTCAGGAACCGTGACAGCTAGACAGTTGAAATTTTCACAGATCGTGTCTGTCTGATGCCGCTGTAACAACAAATACTAAAAACAGAATAAAATAAATATTTAAGTGGGGCTTTCATACAACAAACATGATTTTTTTGATAAACTAAACTAAACTAAAAAAAGGTTATAAGATAGTGTCTAATGTTGTATAAATAATGGTACGGAACCCATCGTGCACTTGGCCGGTTTTATTCAACTAAGCCACAATACCGTGTACTCACCCCTTTTTTGAGGTAGGAAATCATCCGATGACTTCTTTCCCCATTTAGGGTGAAACGAGGTCAGACATTTATTGATTAAAACCCATATGTGTCCTTCAGTGGCCCTTTTCGTTCTAGTGCCACGCAAACGGCTCTGTCCTAGGGTGGGTGGAAAGGTCTATCCCTTCTACCAATCTAAATCTACATATCTTTGAAATACTCTGCTTTTACTATGCTGCTTCTGCTTTTGCTTCTACTATGATATGCATCCATACCAATATAATATTATAAATGCGAAAGTAACTCTGTCGGTCTGTTACGCTTTCGCGCTTAAACCGCTGAGCCGATTTTGATGAAATTTGGTACAAAGATGGACTAGAGCTTGAGAAAGGACATAGGCTATAAATTAACACTTTATTTGCTATGGGGGATGAGTAATATTGTATTTTGTCGGTATTGAACGACATTTGCCGCGAGTTCGATCCCCAGCTACAGTTAATTTTTTTGTGATTATTTTATCGTCTTTTTTTGTAGATAATATACAATGATACGTCGAATATAATAATTAAACTGCTTTTTGCATGTTTTAAACATAAAATTGAAATTTTTACTCCTTATTTTTCCAAATGTTTTGTGAAAAGTATTCAAACCATAGGTATGATAAAATCGAGTTGGCGAAAAAAATACTAACTATTTCTTTTAGATTATTCCATTTTTTTATTATAAACCTGAAACTTCCTCATTCTGCGTTTTGGTAATTAACACATTCATCATGCATACAGCTAAGGAGTAAAACACCCTGCCGGAGTCTGTGTTCCCTAATAGCTGCAATCTGGGGATCTTTCTTTAAGTCAAGAGTGAATAGGTTACTTCTAGGCAAGTATGCTCCATTGTCGACCACATCGTCGCTTTCCATCAAGTGAGGTATTGGTCAAAGCGAGAGCATATCAACAATATAAAAAATCTATCTTTTGGTGTAAACCGCATGAAAATCAGGTTAGTAAAAGAGTTAATACCGAAAAATTTTTTATATGTAAGAAAATATTATTATAAAGAGGTTATGTATAGACTAGGGTTGTAACGGAGGCCATCTTAGCGGAGGCGGAAGCGGATGCGGAGGTTAACGAGGCGGAGGTGAAATTGGATGTGGAAAAATACTAATTTATGGTTTATAGTAGTCAAAAATCTTTATTTTAAATACGTGCATTCATAGTACACTTAAATAAAGTTAGACACTAGTTTACAAAAAAAAAAACAATTTTTTTATATAGGTACCCATAATATTTTTTTTGCTAAATTAGGAGTTTCTGAAGACAAAACAATTTTTAGAACTTTCGTATCACATCTAGTTTATGTCAAGGTATTGAACAATAGATATTTCGGTACTTTTCGGAATTTATTAAAGTATTTATTAATTATAAGCATAAGCATAATCAGCCTTTTAATGTTCCCACTGCTGGGACTCAGACCTCTTCTCTAAGAGAGGGAATGGGCCGTAATCCACCACGTGGGCCCAGTGCGGGTTGGTGAATGGCACATGTCTTCGAATTTTTGTTTCTAGGACTTGCCGGTTTCCTCACGATGTTTTCCTTCACCGTTTTGAGGGCAGTGGTGATGAAATAAATTGCAAAAAGTAATGCCCCTGGCTAGGTTTGATCCTGCGACCTACAACTCGTAAGTCGGGGCCGTTACCACTCGGCCACCACTGCTCTCTTTATTAATTAACTTGTTTTTAATAAATAACATCATATTTCTCAAAGTAAGTAACTTTAACCTACAAATCGAAGGAATTCGTCAGGTTGATTTCTGTCATGTCAAATTGAAATACGCCCGACCCAACTCCGACTGCGGCCCCACCACGCACACGGACACGCTGATTCTAGTGATTCTTGACCATTTCACGAGCACGAGCGTCGCTGGCTGCTCGCGCGGTATTGTTCTATAAATATGACGTAAATAACACTCCGTTATAACTGTGCATAAATTTTGTGGAGGCGGAGGCGGATGCGAAGATACGATTTCTTGCGGAACTTCCGCAGTAACGGGAGCGGAGGCGAAGTTCCGTTATAACCCTAGTATAGACCCATACTTATGAGCCGGGTATTCTAGTAAATGGATCCAGTTTTACCAGTACCTATATCAATATTCTTGTTTAAAAAATTTAATTGTTATTTTCCGTAGTAATAAATCGCAAATGCTAGCCTTCCGTCATCAGAAATTGCATTATTTAATTCAGTATTTAACTTAATAGTAGGTATTATTATTAAATTATTAGCAAGTGTTATGCTTATCATCAAGTGATACCCGTTAACCTTCGAATTTATTTGATGATGTCGATTTTAAGATTGGAGTACCCTTCAATAATTTAAAACTTTGGCATTTGATTTTAGGTTACTTCAAGGCAAATGTTCATGTGGGCTTACGGACGATGAGCTAGGTAGCTCGCCGTCCGGCCGTTCGGTAAGTCTCGAGTTTCTGTCGTTCCACAAAGGGCAGGAGAATTCATGAAATATTTCCCACACAAAAAAAAATAAGTGACTCAATATAGATGTCTGGATGTTTATTTTCTGAATTCTGCGAACTGTGTTGGTACATCTTAGCTCACTTCTCTTCCGTATAATCATAGCTCTGATCAAATCTTTGCTTTTGTTCGACTGTTTGCATTCAAACAAAGCTGTATACACATTGGATCGAGTTATAGGGTGACCTCACACCAAGACGCGATGAGCGCGCGCTTTTTATCGAGTTGAAAAAAGAAGTTTCTATGTTTGACTATATGTTATTTTATTTTTTAATGCAGGTATACACAATTTTCTCCTGCAATCGTGGATCGATTCTGCAAGATTTCACTGTCAAAAAACAAAGGATCAAAACCAGAAACACCGACTTCGGAAGTAAAGATAATTTTGCAATTTTAATTGTTTTTATTGGAAGTTAGCTCTTTTTTTTTGTAAATATAAAAGGACAGTATGTATTTTTTTTAATGTGCTACTAGCTTCTGCAAGCGGTTCACCTGTGTAAATATAGATAATTATCCCAAAAGAATATACTCCAGAGATAAAAAGTATCCTATGTGCTATTTCCGTTTGCTAAATTTAGTCTAAATCCAATCAGCCGTTTGAGCGTGATGGAATAGCAAACATTTAGACACACATATACAAAATTTCGCCTTTATAACGTTTTGTCGTCTTAATGTTTGTTTGTGTATGTGTAATTTGTTCCTGTATGTGTAATTTGGTTTCTGTATATGTAATTTGTTTCTGTATGTGTAATTTGTTTCTGTATGTGTAATTTGGTTTCTGTATATGTAATTTGTTTCTGTATGTGTAATTTGTTTCTGTATGTGTAATTTGGTTTCTGTATATGTAATTTGTTTCTGTATGTGTAATTTGTTTCTGTATGTGTAATTTGGTTTCTGTATATGTAATTTGTTTCTGTATGTGTAATTTGGTTTCTGTATATGTAATTTGTTTCTGTATGTGTAATTTGTTTCTGTATGTGTAATTTGGTTTCTGTATATGTAATTTGTTTCTGTGTGTGTAATTTGTTTCTGTATGTGTAATTTGGTTTCTATATATTTAATTTGTTTCTGTATGTGTAATTTGTTTCTGTATGTGTAATTTGTTTCTGTATGTGTAATTTGGTTTCTGTATATGTAATTTGTTTCTGTATGTGTAATTTGTTTCTGTATGTGCAATGTATTATAGACTCTGATTGTCCGAAATAAAAATTTATTATTATAATATTAGTGTGATAAGTTACAGCAGATATATAAGTTAGAGCAGTGGTGGTCAAGTGGTAACGGCCCCGACTTACAAGTTGTAGGTCGCGGGTTCAAACCCAGCCAGGCGCATTACTTTGTGGAATTTATTTCATCACCACTGCTCTCAAAACGGTGAAGGAAAACATCGTGAGGAAACCAGCATGTCCTAAAACAAAAAATTCGAAGACGTGTGACATTCACCAATCCGTACTGGGCCCGCGTGGTGGATTACGGCCCATTTCCTCTCCTAGAGAGAGGAGGCCTGAGTCCCAGCAGTGGGAACATTAAAAGGCTGATTATGCTTATGCTTTAAATAATATGATAGGTTACACATTTCAGTGAGAGAATTCGAATTTTAAAAAAAAAGTAGGTATTTATTCGTAGTTCTATATTTTATGTGTATGTATATTATATCGTATCAGTGTGCTTCGTTCCTGACTTCTATAATTAGTGTAGTTTTCCTTACATGCCTCATTTGGTAAAGAAACATGAGTTTTTGAATTAATCAAACAAGTTCATAGTAATTATTATCGTCATCTTATTATATTTACATACGGTAACTACCTATGCATTCATCAAAAACGCGGAAATAATATATTTTGTTTTTTAATCATCATCATGACTTCAGCTGAAAGAAGTCCACAGCTGAACGCATGACTTCCAAATGACGCCTCAACTACCGGTCATGTACGTCTCGCAACCATCGGATTCAAGACGAGAAATCATACTATAAGTTTTCAAATTAATTCTCACATTGATTCTACCCGCTACCTAAAATAAAAATCATCCGAAGGGAACTCATTCACTCATCACTCCAAAGTCCTATCATTATCACTGCTGGACATGGGCCTCCCCAAGTGTTGTCTCAATAACCGGTCCCGCGACCCTCACCAGGTCGTCGGTCCACTTTGTGGGGCCTTCCAAAACTGCAACTTCCGGTACGTGGTCGCCACCCAAGAACCTTTCAGCCCCGTCGCCTTCGACCTGATGATCAATCGTTCGTCGTGCACTAGCTTCGGATGTTTTATAAGTGCGTGAAACAAAAATATTTTGAATATTGTTTTTTTTTTAGTTTGATCTATCTTAATACCAAAATACATTAAAATTGGTTAAGCGACTTAGGCGTAAACACGAGGTAAACCTCACGGCCCAGCTGCCGCAGGAGCTTCGGGTTTAGGAGCCGCATAGTGATTCCCGAGTGAGGGCTCTCGGACAGCGGGTAATGGGTAGCTCGTGGTTCGATTAGGACCAGCCCCCCTAGCCAAGTTGCAAACGATAAACGTGAACGCTTATTAATCTCCAATAGATTTTCAACTTTATACCTAAGAACATAAAGTTGAAAATCTATTAAAGACTACTGAGCGTTAGCGACCGGAACGAACGAAAACACTATGTAATCTTCAATAGATTTTCAACTTTATATCCAATAATATAAAGTTGAAAATCTATTAAAGACTACTGAGAGTTTACGTTTATCGTTTGTGACTTGGCTAGGGGGGCAGGCCGGGTCGACGCCGACGGTGCGTCGTGATCCACGCGCGCCTCAAAGAGATGTCAGCATTAGTGACAGAGGCCGGTAAGGCCAATAATAATAACAAAATTAAAAAAAAATGTTATTTATGTTGTTTTTGTTTTGTATGATTTTGTTTAAAAAAAATATTTAAAAATGTAATTTATATGTTTTTACTAGCTGTTTGTAATACCAACTTTTCTTCGGACCAATTAATCCATATAGTTTTAGTAACATTAAAATTGCTTAGTGTTAGTATTTATTACTCTCTGCAAAAACTTTTTTAAAATCGAAGAGCTAAAGCTCTCTGCTACAGTTTTTAGGATACTATTTCCACTGTCCCTCACTCTCCTTAGCATCGAAGCTGTTTTTTTCCGTATGATCGCATAAAAATCGTCTGTCTGTGCTTGCGCAAACATTTCCGACGCACTGCAGAAACGAGGCAGTCTCAACAACATCCTAAAAGCATTATTATACTGAACGAGCAGAGCATCCAGCGATCTTTTGGAATATTTGACTAGTGATGCAACACCAGTAGCTTAACGGAAGCGGAAACGGAAACAGATGTCAAAAGTAAATCTTTGCGTATGCAGAAGCGGAAACAGAAGCGGAAGTGAATAAAAAGCACTATTTTATTTTAGAAGGTTTACGTCGTAATCACGTCATGAGACGCGGTGATGCGCAGAATGAAACAAAAAATATAATAATAAAGAAACTCGTTGCGACACGTTTGTGTATCCCCCCCCCCTGCGCCTCTTCCGATATGTCCAGCCAGTCGTCAACGCGCCCACCACCCCCGCGCTCCTCGCTGTATTCTTATTCTTCCGTTTAGAGTTCTGTTATAAATTTTGCGGAAGCAGAAGCGGAAACGGAAGTGAAAAAGCTTGCGGAACTTCTGCAGAAGCGGAAGCAGAAGCAGAGTTCTATTGCAACACTATATTTGACCCATACATTGCCCGTGCTACACATACATCGTCATACATACTCGTCGTGCATACTCTGGCAGTATGCCTTGAAAAGAGTGATTATCACCTGGTCAGTAAGTACACCGCGCAAATCTACGGGTCTACATATTACTTCGGACCGCCAAAGCCCTGCATCCCTCTCTATATGCACATTTTTTTTTTACTTATGTTTTTGTCATGGAAAATGTTTGCAATATGTTAGTTTTAAGTTTGCGCTTTTACAGGCAAATAAATTTTCTTTCTTTCTTTCACATGGCCCTTACACAATGCCTGCCGGGCTTTTTTTTCGGGTGGGAAAATCATCTAATGACATCCCCTGCTCTTGGGCGGAGCGAGAGATAGTGTCAGACTTTTACTGACTAAAAACCCACTCCTGTTCCATCTTTGCATTTTTTTTTCCAGGGTCCCGGGGATCTCTTTCGCATCACCCATGGCCCCAGTAGGCTTCGACCCTGCTAGGCCCCTACGGTTGCTGACATCTCCTTGAGGCGCGCGTGGAACACTACGCGCCGTCGACGACTCGGGCCCGGTCCGGACGGTTACCGGACGATCGGACGGCGAGCCACCCATTGCTCACCGTCCGCAAGCCCATGCCTGCCGGGGCTGCAGAATTGTTCGAAACAGTTACCGTGCCTGGAATACAAAAGGCAACTGAAGGAGCTCGGCTCGTGCTCCACTCATGCTCGGCTCCTCTAGTGTAGACTCACCTTTACACGTGAAGCAAAATACATTGAACAATGCTAAAGTTTGTTTTGGCTACAAAAAAAAAACTATTGAAGTGATTATAAAGTGTTGTTTCATCAAATATAAAGACAGACAGACACTTGAGGTCTAACACTAGATGACCTTTAGTTGTTTGGTGCTAATGCAAAAGACTGCAAGTAACTATTGTGAAATGAAACTGCCTGAGAATGTCTAGCACTTTGTTATTTCGTAATAGAGTTTTTAATAATTCTTATGTTTAAAAATTTCGTGTCATAATGTTTCCTTCAAAACGGCTTGACCAATTTTTTAACCGACTTCAAATCTCGGGAATGCCCACGCATTCCACCTCCACAAGTATCAAGTTGAAATTAAAAGCATATACTCAGGTCTGCAGTCCCTTGAAGATGTAAAAAAATCAAACTTCTGAGTTAAAAAAAAAGATACGGCTGTTTATGTCGCAAAAAAACGTATATTTCGACACTCTCTCTCAAGGGAATCAAAATTCATAGGGTACTTCCCTTTGACGTAGAATCCTGCAATTTGACAAAACGCAAGATCTCATAGCACAAGTATAGAAAAAATCTGAAAATTTGTAGTTACGTCACAAAAAAAATTTTTTTTTTTTGCGATTCGGAAAAATCTTCGTAAATAATTCGGGAATTGAACTGTTTTCATAGGTAAGTTTGTACGGAACCCTCAGTGCGCGAGTCCGACTCGCACTTGCCTGGTTTTTTTATGTACCTATGTTCACCGATTTCTCGGTCAATTTTGGACCGTTTAAGAAATATTTTTTTCGATTGGAAGATTATACTTCCATACAAATACTGTTATGATCTGATGATGAACTTTGAAAATATGGAACGGAACTCCTCATAGGATCATAGCAGAACTATTGTATTAATACGGCATGTATCTTTAGCGTTGACTTCCACTTGCGCAGAAATGAAATATCGGGTCTCTTTAGTGGTATGAAGTGAGACGCAGGGGCGGGCAATGCAATCCTTGTAGGTACAGTGATTGGCTCGCCGATGTTTACGATGCGCAAAGCGATCCCCACTTTTTCGCCGAGCGCTAAAGATTCGTGCCGGTATTTGTAACAAGTAAAATTGCTTTGTTTATACGTGTAGTCGATGATTGACTGAAAAAAGAAGGGTAGAGGATACATCGAACTGATTTGATGATGAGGCCAGAAAGGTAGGCACCGAAATTCTGTAAGAAAACAATATATCCTAGCCGTGTTTGGAATGATGAGCATTTTCATGAGATGCACTCTGGCTATAAGGCGCTATCGAACTGATCTGATGATGGAGCCGAAAGGTGGAAGGTATTTAAGTGCGGCTGAGGAGTAGGTACACAACTAAAAAGTGTAAAATATAAAACTTTTTACAAAAAAAAAACTACCGACTTCAATGTCAAAAAAAACTGGGCAAGTGCGAGTCGGACTCGCGCACTGAGGGTTCCGTACAAATTTACCTATGAAAACAGTTCAATTCCCGAGGATTTTTCCGAATCGCAAAAAAAGTAACTACAAATTTACAGTTTTCAGATTTTTTCCTATACTTGTGTTATGAGACCTTACTTCATGCCAAATTTCAGGATTCTAGGTCAACGGGAAGTACTCTATGAATTTTGATTCCCTTGAGAGTGTCGAAATACACGCTTTTTGCGACATAAACGGCCGTATCTTTTTTTTTCGTTAACTCAGATATTTGATTTTTTCAGAGGTTCAAGGGACCGCAGACTTGAGTATATGGTTTTAATTTCAACTCGATACCTCCACGCGTTCCCGAGATAAATGGTCTTGACAGAGAAACAGACAGACGGACGGACAACAAAGTGATCCTATAAAGGTTCCGTTTTTTTCCTTTTGAGGTACGGAACCCTAAAAACACTAAAAAATGTACAAAACAACTTCAATTTCGTAAGTCGGTGTTAAATAACTTGCTGCTTGAGGTTCTCCGCAGCCGCAGCGGCAGCACCAGCACAGCACGACGAGCTAGGAAGATGGGACGGCGCAAGAGTATTGACACAAGTAGCGTTCCATACTAAAGGCCTACCCATCTTCCATGGGAATAACGACAAACCGTCCAGTTTCTTGCCATCGCCGCGTGCCAGGCCATGGAGTTCCAATACGGCTGGAACACCGACGGTGACAAGAGCGCGTCTGAAGATGTCGTTGATATTCTATTCGCGTGCCGCTCATGCGACCCGCACTTCGGCTGCATGGCAGACCGTGGTGTCCGAGACTGTTGACAACTTCGCCACAGTGGCAGCGATGAGGAGAACAACAGAGAGCGCCTAGACATAACGGAGCAGCATAGATAAAAATTTTATGGCAGATCTACGTTTGGGTCAGTTAATAACTACACACCACAAAATTTTAATTAGTACAAATACTTATAGGCCTTACTAAAAAAGGTCTTTTTATTATTTAATTTTAAGTAAAGTCTTAATAAATAATATTCATAAACAGCAAAGTTATGAGCGTTTGTTTAGATCCCAAAACGTCACTCAATTTATGGAAATATTTTACACTATTGATATGATTGAATGAATGGGGATAAAAATGGAAAAACACTGCGCGTGGTATTTTCCTAGTAGCAATTGTTATGATTCCATTATGAATTTACCAATCATGACAAATTATCGTGGTCAATTTTGGGATTTTGTTTTTTTAACTTTTGACTACACAAATATGATCAGTAAGTAACGAGTACGGATAGAGCCCCATTTTCTTTTGTACTAATTAAAAAATAGGGGTGTAGAAAAAATCGCCGAGATAACCGCAGGAGAATTAAGGTTACGGACATAACCCGAATTTAAGTGGCAGTGGGCAGGGAACATTGCTCGCAGAACAGATGGTCGACGGGGCCGAAAGGTTCTGCCCCCCTAGCCAAGTTACAACCGTTTCGTTGTAACTTGGGGGCTGGAGTGCCGATCGTGTACCGGAAGACGCAGCGTTGGAAGTCCTCCCATAAGGTGGACCAGTGACCTGATAAGGGTCGCGGGAATCCTATGATGAGTCAGTATCAGCAAATTTATCTGGAAACGTCTAAAGTCGTCGTTTATTTTATTATTTTATATATGGCAGCATGGCCTTTGTAATAGTATTTTAGTTAATTAGCATAATCAGCCTTTTTTTATTTTTCCACTGCTGGGACTCAGGCCTCCTCTCTAGGAGTGCGAATGGTCCGTAATCCACCACACGAGCCCAGTGCAGGTTGGGGGATGTCACATGTCTTCGAATTTTTAATTCTAACTTCTAGGATACGCCGATTTCCTCACGATATTTTCCTTCACCGTTTTGAGAGCAAGGGTGAACTCACAACCTACAACTTGTAAGTCGGGACAATTACCATTAGGCCACCACTGCACCTTTCCTTTTAGTTGAATAATAGATATATTTTTTATACTGCTTTGTTTATTCTGCTAAACAAAGCAGTGCTGTTTATTTTGCTGTTTTTCCTGATGGCTACAACCCGGGAATCTGTAAGTCAAGAATGAATAGGTTACTTCTAGGTAAGCGCGCTCCATCGTCGACCGCATCGTCGCTTTCCATCAGGTGAGATAGCGGTCAAGCGCGAACCTATCAATAATAAAAAAAAAAACCTGTGCGAATCACAAATAATGTTTTTTATTTCTTATTTTCAAAGTGGGTAAATTCAAAGTCAAAGCATTTATTTCAAATAAACCATTTGCCGACACTTCTGAATTGTCAAGAATTCAGCCAGTCAGAAAAATTATACTAATTGCACATTCCAAAGCGTAGATTTCTATGGAGAAGAATGTGCAAGAAACTCCATGGACACACTTTTCAATCATGTTATATATTACAAATATCTCGGTTACATGTTTCTTGTCGCTACTATTATGTGAGAACAATGTAGATAAAGTAAAAAAGAAAACAAAGTCTAAATATAGAAATTAAAATAAGCCACTGGCAGCTAAAAGATGACCAGTGACGTGTATATCAGCACCACTCAGCTGAACCATTTTGAAGGGAACCAAATGATCCTACACTCGCGCCACCAGGGCCTCAAGTCTGCTGTTACAATAGTGTCAGAATGGTCTATCATTGATTTGATAATAGTTGATTTTGACAAGTTTAGTAATCTACTAATATGTATAATGGCCTCATTATGACTTTCCAATGACACTCCATTGAAAGAAGTGGCTTAAAATGGTAATCTGGTACATATTGACAAATGAATGTCTGACTTATGTGGTAATCTGCTAAAATTTTGACAGTTCCGTTGATCGGTGACCTACCACTAGAACTTAATTGTGCAGCCATAGCTTTTAATAAGCTCGATATTTTCATTCTACCACAACTCTAATACGAGACCATTGACCGATCAATGATCGATCATTATGAATTAGCAGATCACGAACTTTTAGCAAAAAAAATGGAATTTGGAATTACGAATTTATAAAAATAGCAGATTTGGGCCCCTGCAGTGAGACATGAATGCCATGCTCATTTATGATGAAATTATGAAATAGCAATTAAGATGCAAGTCTTTACGTTACAGATAACCTTTGGATTAACTGAAAAAAAAGGTATACTTACAAATAATAAGAATTGTTGGTCTGAACGATCGCTAATTATAAAAACCGAGCCGAGATAAGAAACGAATAAGCTGATAACTCGGGTCACAGGGTCACAGCATATTGAGTAAATTCACTCTTATTCCACTATATTATGCTAAGTATATAGTAGTAGACATACCAGAGAATGGGCACCAGCATCCTCTGTGCATTACAAGAACCAAACTGCGATCGCCAACCCGTTTGTCAAGCGTGGCGATTATGGCAACCCCCCCCCCCCCCAAATGAAAAGCAAAATGAAAAAATGGCCCCTAGTGCCCGGCAGCCCGTCTACCCTTGACTCCGGTAGCGGTCAAGGCCACGACGAGGCAAGGGGTGCGAAGAATCTCCGGATGAGATCTGGCTACCCATCTATAAAACGACTGAACCTGGCAACTTTTAACACGCATACACTGAGGACTGACGAGAGGATCACCGAACTTGAGGAGGAATTGAGCAGGTTGCGATGGAGTATTGTGGGATTGTCTGAAGTCCGAAGACAGGGGGAGGATACGATAATTCTCAAATCCGGTAACCTGCTCTATTTCCGGGAGGGTGACCAGCAGTCCCAGGGTGGTGTCGGGTTTATCGTCCACAAGTCCCTTGTGAACAATGTGGTGAGAATCGAGAGTGTGTCGACCAGGGTGGCGTATCTTATACTCAGAATATCATCAAGATATTCGCTGAAGGTCATACAGGTCTACGCCCCGACCTCGACACATCCCGACGACGAAGTAGAATCCATGTATGAGGATATATCAAGAGCCATGCATGGTTCTAAGACTCACTTCACCGTGGTCATGGGGGACTTTAACGCGAAACTGGGCAAACGAGACGGTGACGAGCTGCGAGTGGGGCAATTTGGATTTGGACGTCGGAATCACCGGGGACACCTACTGGCTAGCTTTATGGAGAAGGAGGGCCTCTATATAATGAATTCCTTCTTCAAAAAGCGTGAGCATAGAAGGTGGACCTGGCAAAGTCCTGATGGTGCAACTAGAAATGAGATTGACTTCATCCTGTCGACGAAAAAGCAAATATTCGATGATGTCTCTGTGATCAACGCGGTGAAAACTGGAAGTGATCACCGCGTGGTAAGAGGCACATTGAATATTAACATTAAGCTTGAAAGGTCTCGACTGATGAAGTCTACGCTCCGTCCAGCACAGATCCAGATCCAAAACCCCGAGAGCTTTCAGCTCGAACTCCACAATCGTTTCGAGTGCCTAGGAAGCTCCGTGGATGAATATAACGATGGGTTCGTGGAAACTGTCCATACGGTCGGGTCTAAGTTTTTCAAGACTCACCGTACAAATAAGAACAAGAGGCTCTCTGATCCGACCCTCGAGCTAATGAAGAAGAGGCGTGAGATGATTCTGCAGTCTTCAGACGATGCGTGCATATACCGTCAGCTCAATAGACAAATCTCAAAGTCCCTGAAACGCAACCTTCGCCGCTTTAATACCGCAAGGATTAAGGATGCGATTGAGCGGAATAAGGGCTCTAAAGTATTTGCACGAGATCTGTCTACTGGGCAAAGCCTGCTCACGAAACTGAAGACCGACGATGGCAGAGTCATATCCGCCAAATCGGAGCTTCTGGGAGAGATCGAGGCTTTTTATGGACAGTTATACACGTCTATCGCTAAACCCGCTGCAAATCTAGTAAACGACCCAAGAGCTAGATTGACTCGACACTATACCGAAGATATCCCGGACGTCAGCCTGTACGAGATTAGGATGGCTCTGAAGCAGCTGAAAAACAACAAGGCGTCGGGTGAGGACGGAATTACGGCCGAACTCCTGAAGGCGGGTGGAAAACCGGTCCTTAAGGCCCTTCAGAAGCTATTTGATTCCGTCATACTCGAGGGAAAAACGCCACAGGCGTGGAGCAGAGGCGTGGTGGTACTCTTCTTTAAGAAGGGCGATAATGCCCTGCTTAAGAATTACAGGCCCATCTCGCTTCTGAGCCATGTCTACAAGCTGTTTTCCAGAGTCATCACGAATCGTCTCGCGCGCAGGTTTGACGACTTCCAGCCTCTCGAACAAGCCGGATTTCGAAAAGGCTTCAGCACCGTGGACCACATACATACGCTACGGCAGGTTATACAGAAGACTGAGGAGTATAATCAGCCTCTCTGCTTAGCGTTTGTGGACTACGATGTGTGGACCTTTGATTCGATTGAAACTTGGGCTGTACTGCAGTCTCTCCAACGGTGCCAAATTGACTAGTGCTGAAGTGTTTGTACAAAAACGCCAAATGCTATGTCAGTCCGACTAAACCTATCCTCTTGCAGCGGGGCGTGAGGCAGGGAGACGTTATTTCTCCGAAACTGTTCACGGCGGCAATGGAGGATGTCTTCAAGGTTTTGGAATGGAGAGGGCTAGGCATTAATGTCAATGGCGAGTACATCACTCACCTTCGGTTTGCCGACGACATAGTAATCATGGCTGAGACTACGGAAGAGCTCAGTACAATGCTTGGTGACCTCAGCAGAGCTTCCGAAAGAGTGGGACTTAAAATGAACATGGACAAAACCAAAGTCATGGTAAACAGCCATGTAGCACCCACTCCTAACAAGATCGCGGACTCTAGACTCGAAGTTGTAGACGACTACGTTTTCCTGGGACAGATGGTCCAGTTGGGAAGGTCTAACTTCGAGAAAGAGATCAATCGTCGAATCCTACTCGGCTGGGCAGCGTTCGGGTAGCTGAGCGGTATCTTCTCGTCCAATATACCACAGTGTCTCAAGACGAAAGTCTATGACCAGTGCGTGTTGCCAGTGATGACATATGGCTCCGAAACGTGGTCGCTTACAATGGGCCTCATCAGAAAACTTAAAGTCACCCAAAGGGCAATGGAAAGGGCTATGCTCGGAGTTTCCTTGCGTGATCGAATCAATAATGAGGATATCCGCAGGAGAACCAAGGTTACCGACATAGCACGAGGAATCGCCAAACTAAAGTGGCAATGGGCAGGGCACATTGCTCGCAGAACAGATGGCCGTTGGGGCCGAAAGGTTCTGGAATGGCGACCACGTACCGGAAGACGTAGCGTTGTAAGGCCTCCTACAAGGTGGACCGATGACTTGGTAACGGTTGCGGGAGTCCGATGGATGCGAGACGCACAGGACCGTTCATTGTGGCGACACTTGGGGGAGGCCTATGTCCAGCAGTGGACGTCTTTCGGCTGAAATGATGATGATGATGATGATATAGTAAGTACTAGATACTAACTTTATGATTCACCAGCTGCTGCCAAGCGGCTTCACCCGCGTGATAGTCGAATATTGTCTCAAGAAAACATACTCCCGTTGGAACTCTCCATTCGATCAATGTGGTCTAAATGATTAAAATTATTATATATTTTTATTAAAAGTCTATACCTACGTACCTACCTACCTACACAGTACGGGCGAAATATCTTGACCGCTCCGAACTTCGAACGATTACTTGCGCAGTAATTCTTTTTATGAATCGTAATGGCAAATGCATAATGCGTATTTTTTTCGAATATGCGCACGTAATAGTTCGAAACACCTAAGTTCACAGTGGTCAAAATAATTATTAATTTTACACATACTATACAATATTTTTACAATATATTTACAATATATTTTTATATTATACAATATTTTGAGAGCAGTGGTGGCCGAGTGTTAACGGTCCCGACTTACGAGTTGTAGGTCGCGGGTTCAATCCCAGCCAGGCGCATTACTTTGTGTAATTTATTTCATCACCACTGCTCTCAAAACGGTGAAGGAAAACATCGTGAGGAAACCGGCATGTCCTAGAACCAAAAATTCGAAGACATGTGACATTCACCAACCCGCACTGGGCCCGCGTGGTGGATTACGGCCCATTCCCTTTTCTAGAAAGGAGGCCTGAGTCCCAGCAGTGGGAACATTAAAAGGCTGACTATGCTATACAATATTTTTACAGTGGCATTAATGCAGACTTGCAGAAGCTCATACGTTTGCATTTGTCTCGGCTAACTGAACACTGAGCACTCAATTCACATGAGGTCACGAGCTCCATGAAGTCACTGTTATTGATCATTGTGTATTTAATTACATTATTATCTTAAATGGTATTTGTTCAACCGCATCTGACAGGCTTAGTAGACTGCAAGTTAACCTCAATTTGGTTTATAGATTTTTTTAATTCTAAGGGCATCCGATTTCAAAAGTGTATATTCGTCTGTATGTTTATCATCGTCATCATCATTTCAGCCGAAAGACATCCAATGCTGGACATAGGCCTCCCCTAGAGTCGCCACAATGACCGGTCCTGTGAGTCTCGAATCCTTCGAATTTAACCGATCCAACGCTTTTTTTTTCGGTTGAAAAATCATACAATGACATCCCACGCTCTTGGGCGGAGCGAGAGATAGTGTCAGACTTTTACTGACTAAAAACCCACTCCTGTTCCTTCGTTGCCTTTCGTACCAGAGCCGAGTGTTCCTTTCAGAAGCAGACCCTTGGCCCCAGTAGGCTTCGACCCTACTGGGCCCCTAGGGTTTGCTGACATCTCCTTGAGGCGCGCGTGGAACAGTACGCGCCGTCGACGACTTGGGCTTGGTCCGGACGGTTACCGGACTGTCGGACGGCGTGCTACCCATTGCTCGCCGTCCGCAAACCCGCGCCTACGGTGGCCGGAAATCGGGATCGGAATCCCGGTGGCGACTGGAGCGTGAGGACCACCTCACGCGTGCGGCCTCCTCCTTTGCTAGCATTACTGCTTCGCAGAAGGAGGTGACCGTCTGCCACTCCTCCTCGCTTTGGACCATAGCCTGTAGCAAGGCCCGGCGCGAGAGACCGCTGCCACCGATCGCCCTCACGAATACACAACGATGCTCTGCCCAAGCGGTGCACACCTCTACCGTGTGCTCCACCATGTCCTCGGGGCGGTCCACACAGTGGTGACACCCGGGCGTCGCTTCCGCACGAATCCGATGCAGGAAGCTCCCGAACTTACCATGTCCGGTGAGGACCTGCGTCATGCGGGAGGTGAGGACGTCATGAGGTCTTTCCAGCCACGCCTTAAAGAAACCGATCCAACGCTGCGTCTTTCGGTACTGGGTCGCCAACTCGCCACTCAGAACCATCGACCTGTTCTGCGAGTAATATGCCTTCAAGTACTTAGGAATTTTTAACAAAACCATACAAGGAAGTGGATTTATCATCCTGCTCTAAACTGTCAGGGAAGAATGAAAAAATGTTTAGCCAATCCAAAGTAAATGGGCCTGGGATAAGGCCCAAACACAAAACTGCGATCCGACGTAGCATCGTAAAAATCTACGAACTCGCGAGACGCATCGCGAGAACTTACGAATTAATTCGCATCGCACATTGTATGTAGCTTGTACATAAAACTGCGATGCGCTGCGATGCGATTTCGTGCGGCAAGGCGTCTCCGTAGGTGACCACTCCCATTCCATTCCTTCGACGACCGTCAACCGTACAGGGACGTATTTTGAAAACTAGTTCGTGACATGGATCTTGCCCACACGCTGTCTCAAGGCCGACTGAAGTGTTGTCAACAAGTGTGACGTAACATAGCAGGAATGCGCGATGCGAATCAATTCGCAATTTCTTGCGACGCGACGTGGGAGCTCGCAGGTTCTTGCGATGCGTCGTCGCATCGCAGTTTTATGTACAAGCCCAAACCGATGCTTTGCTGCACAAAATCGCATCGCAGGAGTTCGCATCGCAGCATTCTGCGATGCGCTACATGCAGTTTTGTATTGGAGCCTCTAATGGCAGAAAAAATGGATTATTTAGGATCAAAATTCTGGCTGCCAAGAAGTGTCTTGGCAGCCAACGCTCTCGGTAATAACAAAGGCACTAATAATAATGGAAGTATATTATTTACTTATCAATTTCCGTGTTATACAATTCCGCTGTAAGTACCACTAATAGTTTGTTTTTGTATTCGTTTGTTCGTTATTATGAGAGCAGACAAAGTAGGTACCTATTTATAATTCGTGTGCAGTGTTTCGGTATTGTCTTCTAACAAGATCGAAAGTAACTTTCAAAGGAGCCACCGGATTTTTTTTTTAGGGTGGGAAATATCTAATGACTTCTCCCACTCTAGGGCGGGGCGAGAGGGTTTGTCAGACTTATACTGACTAAAACCACACCTATGCTCCTTCAGTCGCCCTTTGCGTTCTAGGACCACGAGTATTATTTTCGTGTTTCTCCCCATGGCCCCAGCAGGCATCGACCCTGCTGGGTCCCTACAGTTTGCTGACATCGCTACGATTCTCAAAGAGATGTTAGTTAGGGCCGATTTTTTTAGGAGGTGATTTAAGGAGATTCTTTAGATGCGACCTGCAAGGTGCATCAGAAGGACGTGAGTAGGAGAAGCGTTCCCGCAAATAGGAAGGCGTTTTAGGGTTGTGAAGGATGTTAAATAGCAGACATAATATAATATCCGAGAGTTACTACGAAGTCGAATAATAATAATAACAAATCATTTATTTTCAGGCAACTTTGCCCATAAATAAATAACTTACAGACCAACATATGTAAACTAAATTAAATACAATTTATTGTTAATAAATAAGACATAAGACTATGTTAGTAACACTTCACACTGCACTTATTTACTTTGTGCTGTTCTGTGGCACTTGTCCGTGGAAACGACGGAACATCACGGCTGCCTGCGGCTAAAAGTCTTCCTTCAACATGAGGGGCAGAAAAGTGTTCGGGACTCGCACCACGAACGCCTTGAAATTGATGTTACGGTGCAACTCCAGCAGTTGTACCCTCAATGCGAACTTCGTTTTATGGCTCACGTACTCCACGATGTCTTTCACCCTTGTGGTGTGATGCAGGCGGGAGATGTACAGGGGAGTGTTCGGCTGAGCAGCACCATAACGAATCCATCACTATCATCGACCTTATTCATTGCCTTGTCAGGCACAGGTTTCGCATTACGAGCGCCAGGGGCGCTCGCGGCGACGCTAGCGAAATCCTTTCGGATCGGATTCGCTGGGGCTGCAAGAACAGGTAGCGGGACGGGGCGAAGGGCTCGTGCGACGCTGCATGGAGGAACCGCGGTGACCGGCATGGAGTTACGGGGCGCACAGATGGGGCACTCTGCAACCTCAGCAATCGACGTATGCGCCGGCGACGAAACTGCTGACGTGAAGTTCGGCGACAATATATCGAGGCCGGCTCCATGACGCCTGTTTACGTTCGATGCATCGACTAATGACCTAGTTGCCGCCGCGTTGTTGCGAAATTCATTAAATTCCTTGCGCAAATCGGCGACAGTTTTCTGAGATGCATCTAACTTTGCTAGCAAATCCGCGAGACTGGCCCTCAGAAAGACAATGTCTTTCAAAAGGCTTGTTACATCGACGTGGTTGAATGTGACTGGAGGGAGCTTATATAGCTCCTTTGCCACAAACGTCGGCACGTTGTTAGGGTCGGTCTCCTTGAACAGCGTGATAATATCCTGTAGGCTTTTCTTAGTCCTGTCACGCCGGCGGGATGGCATCTGGTCGCGCTTATTAAGCACGCTGAACAGCAACAGCTTCGCAGCAGCTATGTCTTCCTCGCTGAAGTTCGTTGCGCAGAACCTCGTCCATCACATCCAGCTTCTGATGCAGGAACGCCAACAGCTCGTTCGCCATTAGATTGTCTGTCATGACCAGTACTTACGAGCGACAGCTTGCGCGGCACTAATCGGTGTAAATAAATTATAACTAACACGTCCACATCGGCACGCGGCACAAGTGAGAATAGGGAGCCTCTTGAGTATCTTGCGAAAGCCTGAGACATGACCATACTTTTTAAGATTGAAAACAAAACGAAGACAAATATTTTGCAAACGCTCAAGTTTATTTAAAAGCTCCTCGGTGGCATCCAAATAACAGGCGTCAGCGTAGTCAATGATAGGCTGAATGAGTGTTTGGGCATTACTGCTTCGCAGAAGGAGGCCACCGCCTGCCATTCTTAGCAAGACGGCCGAAATATTTTAACCGTTCTGCAGCTACTGCTCTGCTACCAGGAGCTTTTAACGAGATCCTTTATGACCCAAACTGAACGGTTAAAATGATGGGGTTATACTGGGAAGGTGTATAGCTCCATCCCACTTTCTCGCTCGACGACGATCTCTCGTGCCGGGCCTTGGTACAGGCCTAGTCCGTAGCGAGAAGGAGTGGCAGGCGGTCGCCTCCTTCTGCGAAGCAGTAATGCTAGCAAAGTAGGAGGCCGCACGTGCACGCGCGAGGCAGCAGCCCTCACGTCCCAGCCGCCGGGATCACTGAAAATACTGTCCAGTACAGATGTAGTGGACAGTATTTTTGTGTGTGTTCTTCTTCTTGAACTTGAAATGAAACAAGGCTTCTTTCTTCCAGGTTTATTTCTTCGCAGGTATTCCTATTAGAATATTCGGAAAACGACTGTGTTGTGGTTTTTTTTTTTGTGTGGCCTCTCGAAGGTCAATTTATGAGGTTGTCGGCTGCTTAACCGGACTTGCCTGTGGCGGCCTCAATTTAAGAATCAAAGCCTCCAGCCAGGGCTTACTTAACTAAACTTAAAACTAAGCGACTACACGCTAAGGGCACCCCCTGTGGGGTACGGACCTTGGCTTAGGGCGTCGCTGGGGGAGGGCAGCAAGGGACAAGCTGAATCGAACAAATAACTGTGTTGTGGAACAAAACCGAATTAACTATAATTTTGCATGCCTAATTTGGTAAAACACAATTAACTCGAGCATTCAAATGACATCCAGAAATGTATAATTTATTGTATTGTGTTCTGCAATAAAGATTTGACTTTGACTTTGACTAACCGGTTCCAATTTATTCATTACGCACCTGATCGCTGATTAGTCGATCGGTCAGAGGGTGGGACATTTCGGCCATTAAGGAACATTCCGGAATGCTCGCGAATATTTCAACCAATCGAAATCAAGCGCAGAATAATCTCGAAATTACATGCGCTAACCTATAGTATCGCGAAACGTTACCTTAACGAGAACCTTTACACTTTAAACATGCTTTTTACATAGAAATATCCATATTTCACAAATGAAACCCTATATCATTCTACTTGGAATTTACTAATCTATTCTACAAAAATGTAAAAACATGAAAAAGTCACTATCAGAAGACGCAAGTTCTTATCACTACGTAATGTAATCACACATTATCGCATCACAATAAAGGCTTATCGTATATGTTTCTTACTAAAAACTAATTAGGTTCACTTAGAAAACACTAATTATTTACATAATCACTCACTGTCCTATCAGTCTTTTGTCACTTTGACACATTATTTTGACCTGGCTCGACGTCCATTACAGTATCTGATTTCATTCATACAACCAATTTACTCTAGTAAAATTTAATGCACGTTAGAAAACAGAAAACACGAGAACACAAGAATTGATTGAGTCAATTCGTCTGATTACCTCATCACAGACAAACAGTACACTGTACACGTTGCGAAAGAAAGCGCGCATACGGAATAATTAGTGAGGCCTTCATTGAAGTAGGTACAGGCGGCAAAGGAGATAGGTGTACAGGTGAAAATGCTGGGTAAAAACCTATTGTCCACTGACACGCGGCTTCTTAGACGTATATTCGTCATTATATACGCTTCTTCTTTTTGCTCGCTCGCTCTTTTTTTTTGTACTTGGTATAATCATCCAATGACATCCCCCGCTCTTGAGCGGGGCGAGAGGGCGTGTCAGACTTTTATTGACTAAAAACCCACTTCTGTTCCTTCTTTGCCTTCATCCCAGGGCCGAATTTTCTTTTTAGAAACAAACCCTAGTCCCAGAATGCTTCGATCCTGCTGGGCCCCAACCGTTTTGCTGACATCTCCTCAACTTAACATAAAAGAACGCCAAAATACTATTAAAAACTTAAATAAAATTATAAGGAGACCATTGCCGCAGTCTGGGTTTCCTGATAGCTAGAACCTGGGAGTCTTTAAGTCAAGAGTGAATAGGTTGCTCTAGGCAAGCATACTCCATTGTTGACTGCATCATTGCGGCGCTTGACCAATATCATCAGGTGTGATATTGGTCAAGCGCCGTATCGTTTTCGTTGGTAAAGAAATTATAACAGCGGTAAAGCTGGACCTTGTATTATTTTAAACAATGTATAAAACAAAAATGGTCCAATCGGCATTCGCAAAACAGAAAAAACCGGGCAAGTGCGTCTCGGGCTCGCGCACTGAGGGTTGACACACTAACCTATGAAAACAGTTCAATTCCTGAATTGAGTTACGAAGAATCGAAAAAATAGTTCTTTTTTGTGAGTTTTTGTATTAGTGCTATGAGACCTTGTTTCATGCCAAATTTCAGGATTCTAGGTCAACGGGAAGTACCCAATGAATTTTGATTCCCTTGAGAGTGTCGAAATATACGTTTTTTGCGACATAAACAGTCTTATCTGTTTTTTAACGAAAAAAACAGATACGGCCGTTTATGTCGACTCGGAAGTTTGATTTTTTCACAGCTTCAAGGGACCGCAGACCTGAAGTATCTGGTTTTAATTTCAACTCGATACTTCCACGCGTTCGCGAGATAAAGGGTCTTGACAGACAGACAGACGGACAACAAAGTGATCCTATAAGGGTTCCGTTTTTTCCTTTTGAAGTACGGAACCCTAAAAAATAGCAAATGTAGCGCCTACCCCTTTTTGGGGTGAGAAACTATCAAATAACTTCTCCCACTGTGGGTGGAGCGAGAGGAAATGTCAGACTTTTACTGACTAAACCCCACCCGTGTTCTTTCACTTGCTCTTTGCGTCCTAGAGTCACAGCAACACTTTGAACAATCCTGCAGACCTAACGCCTACTCCTTCATGCACACTTATTCGTTTTGCGCACCGTACCTTTTGTAAGATACCTAGATTTAATAGCCTTCACTAATTTAACTAGACAGATTTACGTAATTCGCACATGCTAATTCGAGGTGTTATTTTAATTAATACCTAATTCATTTGAGTTGTAGACAAATACTAGGAAATTATATGATGTCATCACGAGTCAACATTAAGAGAAGCCTGGTGTGTCAATATGTATTTAATAGCAGGCCACGGGCTTGCTGATGGCGAGCAAAAAGTAGCTCGCCGTCGGACAAAGACCAAACTCGGGTTGAAGGCAGTTGTGTTCCAAGTGCAACTAGGCCGGTGTTGGCCACGGTTGAGGAAGAGTTACCGCGGCCCTGGAATGTCCTTTACAATTGAAGGAACACGGGTGGGTATCAGTAAAAACCTGACACTCCCTCTCACTTTATCTCCTACCTCCTCCCTCTCACTGCTAGGGAAAGGTCCATATCTCCCATAGTTCCCAGCTTTGAGCCACTTCTTGCCAACTCCTAAGGAAAACATCAAAGTCGTCTCACCAACTCCTTCGTGGTCTGCGACCCCGTCTCGCGATTTCAGGGCACCAATTTTCTGTTTTACGGGCCAACCGCTCAATCGGCATACGGAAGACTATCACTGTTCGAGGATTTATATTTATACATCACCCAAAAAAGGGTTCTTAGCAAAGGTGAGAGGTATTTCCTCGCTGGAACAGCTGCTCAACCTTTATCAAGCGCAAGTTCGATCGTGTATAGAGTACTGCTCTCATCTTTGGCATGGGTCTCCCAAATAGTAGCTTGATGCACTAGAATCAATTGAAAAGCGAACCAAGAAGATGAGTTATGATGCACTTGTCGAGTCAAAACTTCAAAGTCTTGAGCATCGACGCCGAGTTGCTAGCCTGTTGGTATTCTATCGTTTACATTTCGAGGAGTGTGCATTGGAATTGCACAATTCAATTCGCGTTTTGTGAACACATTTATTGTGCATACAGTTTCCTGATAGCTACAACCTAGGGGTCTTTAATTCAAGAGTGAATAGGTTACTTCTAGGCAAGTGTTTCATAGCTCGAAGAATCGCCAAACTTAAGTGGCAGTGGGCAGGACACATTGCTCGCAGAACAGATGGTCGATGGGGATGAAAGGTTCGGGAGTGGCGACCACGTACCGGAAGACGCAGCGTTGGAAGGCCTCCCACAAGATGGACCGATGACCTGATGAGGGTCGCGGGAATCTAATGGATGCGAGACGCACAGGTCCGGTCGTTAAGGCGACGCTTGGGGAAGGCCTATGCCCAAAAGTGGACGTCTTTCGGCTGAAATTATGATGATGACGAAGCGTGTTCCATCGTCGGTCACATCATCGTTTACCATCAGGTGAGATAGTGGTCAAACGCGAGCGTATCCATATACAAAAAAAGGCTAGCAACAGACACCCAGGTCAAACAACTCAGTTTACTCACCCGTGACCAATCCGAGCAAAAACCACTTGAAATCCTTCCTCAGAAGATGACTAACATAGACATAACTTGGATGAGTCACTACTAATCAATTACCGCTTTATATTTACTAGCGGAACAGAAACAAATTACTAGGTACAAGACACCTCTACCCCAGAGCATGAACCGAACAGTAATTCAACTACAAAAAACTAGACAAGTGAGAGTCGGACTCGCACACTGAGGGTTCCGTACAAACTAACTTATGTAAATAGTTCAATTCCCGAATCGAGTCTCGAAGATTTTTCCGAATAGAAAAGAGTTTTTTTTTGAGACTTAACTACGAATTTTTAGTTTTCAGATTTATTCCTATACTTGTGCTGTACGACCTGGCTTCATGCCAAATTTCAGGGTTCTAGGTCAACGGGAAGTACCCTATGAATTTCGATTTCCGTAGGAGATTTTTGCGACATAAACGACCGAACTCTTTCAATTAGAAGTTTAATTTTTTTACAGCTTCAAGGGACCGCAGACCTGAGTATATACCGATACCTCTACGCGTTCTCGAGATAAAGGGTCTTGACAGACAGACAGACGGACGGACAACAAAGTGATCCTATAAGGGTTCCGTTTTTTTTCCTTTTGAGGTACGGAACCCTAATAAGTGCAAAAAATCGGTAATTTTACAGACTCGAGTCACTCTTTGAAATCCTGCTAAATTAACGTATAATTTTTTATTTATTCTTCTTTGGCATATTTTTTTAGGTGAGAAATCATCCAATGACCCATTCTAGGGCGGAGCGAGAGGGCGTGTCAGACTTTTACTGACTAAAACCTACTCCTATGTTTCTTTGGCATAGTTGTGGTTAGTGTCGTGGGTGTCTTGGGTTCGGCTATTATGGAGCCGTTGGTCCAATGCTCTGTTCAGTGGATTCCGTGCTTTTGCCTCCACCATCACATCACAAAGCTTCAATCCGGCGACGGTCAGCTTTTTTTAGGATCCAGGTCTCTACACCATACAGGAAGATGTAAAATATGGGGGTGGTGACGAGCTTTCTCTTGGTCTTACGCGAGATGTTTCTGTCAGCCCAGACGCGATTTAGTTGTACACATTTATAGTTTTTGTATTAGAATGGTAATCATTAAACGACTTCTCCAGCTCTGGGTGAAGCAAGAGGGAGTGTCAGACTTTTACTGACTAAAACCCAACACTGACGGGCCACGGTAACTTTTTCGAATAATACCGCAGCCCTGGCAGGTTCCCTCTCCTAGAGAGGAGGCCTGAGTCCCAGCAGTGGGATTATTAAAAGGCTATGCTTATGCTATGCCATTTTGCTGATATCCCTTTGTTGTATGCGAGGAACATGACACGCCGTCATTACTCGGCGTCCGCAGGCCCACTTGTAGGTACTTATGCGATCAGCCCCCCCTAGCCAAGTTACAACCGTTTCGTTTCGATTCTCTTTTGGTCGATCGCCTCGAGTAGGCCAAGCCTCTGATTCCTTTATTCTGACGTCATCTCAACGCTCAGTCACGTGGTCAGAACAAAGGAATAGGAGGCGTGGTCGACTCGACGCGATCAACGAAAAGAGAATCGAAACGAAACGGTTGTAACTTGGCTAGAGGGGCTTGACTGCACCTGTTTGCGTACTCACTAGTGCCCTATAATGTCTCCGCCGTACAGCTAGTCTCATTTTAGATTGGCTTTTTAGTATATGCGAAACTTTAATTTATGTAGTTTGTCCAGAATCAGTAACTGAATCGATTCCAATCTTTTTTACCCGACTGCAAGAAGGGTTATGTTTTTCGCGCGTATCTTGTTACACCATGTTATATTTTTTCCAAAAATATTTTAAAAAAGGTCACAAGTTGGACACTACCAACACAGGTCACGCCAGGCCATAGCGGTCATTAGGTACTAGCGCACAACTGGGTGCGGGAACAAAACAACCCCTCAGTCGCCCGGATGGTCCGGTGACCAGCCCCCCTAGCCAAGTTACAATCGTTTCGTTCGGCGCGAACGCCTCAAGTAGGCCACGCCTCCGAATCCTTTGTTCTGACCACGTGACTGAGCATTGAGATGACGTCAGAACAAAGGAATCGGAGGCGTGGCCTACTCGAGGCGTTCGCGCCGAACGATAAGATTATAACTTGGCTACGGGGGCTGTATTTGTGCTGACAGCCGGGTAATATAACAAGCTTACAACTTTGTGATTTTTCATGATATTGTTATAAAGTTTTGTACCTACATAGAATCTTTACATAAAAATACTAGACACGTGTTTCAGGTTAGGCATATAATACAACTAATGTTGTATAGATATGTGTGTTATTATAGGTTTATATATTAAATAGCGATTCAATAAAAATGTAAAATGTCTCATTTATTCTAATCTTTTTGGCCTAATCAATGCCACACAACCTGGGGGCCTACATTTATTTATTTTGGTCGTAAATAGTAGTTTCTTTCGACAAACTTTAAGGCTCTTGTGCCAATTTGACTGGCCTGTTGGTCTAGTGGTTAGTAGCCCTGACTGCTATGCTGGAGGTCGTGGGTTCGATTCCCACCCAGGACAAATGTTTGTGTGATGAGCACAATCATTTGTTCTGTGTCTGGGTGTAATTTATCTATATATGTATGTATTTAGAAATATATAAGTATGTTTAACAGTTGTCTAGTACCCATAACACAAGCTCTGCTTAGCTTGGGACTAGACGGCGTTGTGTGATAGTTGTGGATTAAAAAAAAAAAAAAAAAAAAAAAAAAAAAAAAAAAAAAAAAAAAAATTACCTATATAAATAGTTTTATTTAACCTCGGTGAGTGTGACCGTGGCATCACCGCGGGCCCTAACAGAATGTCAGCGCTGCGTTATTTATTGTTATAAATATACTTTTTGGCCTTGCACAGATTTTAAAGTTTTTTTTTTTTACTTAATTCTACTGTATGTGTGAGGTAAAAATAAACGTTTTTCTTTCATTTAGTGCCATAAAACAATGACATTCTGAAGCCTCGGTAACGGCTAGGATAATAGCTTTGAAAAAATTAAATAATAATTTTAGATTCATGCATATCATTATCAACCATGTGATTTTTTCGTAGGATTAATACAAAAAAAAACATTTTACAACACGATATTTTTTCGATTGTTTTGCTGGTGGTTAAATGTACTTACCTACCTCAAAGTGTGCATAGTTTTTTTTCTTTTATTGTTGATAGGTTCGCGCTTAACCGCTATCTCACATAAAGGAAAGCGACGATGCGGTCGACGATGGGGCGCGCTTACCTAGAAGTAGCGTTGCCAGGCGTCCGGATAAAGCCGGACAGGGTCAGGCTTTTTAGTTGCGCGTCTGGCCAAATTAGGCGGAGTCCGGCCTTTTTTAATTTTGTTTTTTGAACTTGTCATGTCTTCTACTTTATCTTGTATCGCTAGCGTAAGCGGAGAGGCCTAGCAATAATAGCAGCCAATTTTACTGTTGTTTTATTAGAATTAAAGTATATATATATATATATATATACCTATTAAAATAAGAAAGTCGAGTTTAACTTTTAAAAAATTGTCGGCCATTTTACTCAAATGTCCGGCTAAATTGGCTGGTCTGTCCGGGTTTTCGGTTTGAAGACCTGGCAACACTACCTAGAAGTAACCTATTCACTCTTGGCTTAAAGTCTCCCGGGTTGTAGCCATCAGGAAACACAGATTATATGTAAATCAATCAATATTTTACAAAGAAAATGTTTTTAAGGGCTCTGTGCGGCCGAAGGCGTTGGCAGTACGAGTATGTGTGCTCTCTTTCTCTCCGTTGTGTTGTCTCTGTCTCTCTTTAACTCCGTTGGCGGGAATATACGCCTTAACTTAAACTTGTAACCTATAAAGTTAACAAAATTAATTCAATCCAATTAATAAATCGTCTAAAAACTTGCTGTAATCTATTTTGGAATATAGATGAGACCTATTAAAATGTTAATTTTACTTAAGCACACTGACACATATAAAAATAACAATAAATTTAAGTATAATTACCATTTTACCATACGATAGGCTATGGACACATTATCATAATTAAATAATTGTCAAACGCTGCGGATGTCTATGGATATGACCTTCAAAATGGCGCTGTCTATAGCATCCCCATCGACCTTCATTATCACCATCATGTCTGGACATCCATCGCTTGACACCACCAAAAAAAGATAAAAAAAGAAAATGAAAAATGTCGAATGAAAAAAAAACTGAGCAATTGCGACTCGGACTCGCGCACTGAGGGTTCCGTACAAACTTACCTATGTATATAGTTCAATTCAAGAATGGAGCCTCGAAGATTTTTCAGAATGGATTTTTTTTTTTTTTATGACAGCAACAAATTCTTGGACCCGCGTAAAAGGTTAAGGATCTCTCTCGGAGAAAAAGTGTCCCAATCAGATTGATTACGCCTGGCCTATTTTTTCACATAAAAAATAGGTTTATCATACATAGACGGACGCGTCAGTCAGTTTTTGGGTTTCTATCACAACCATCAGCTCAAAGACGCTAGTCTCTGTCTAGTCGAATATTCGGCCCCTTTTTGGCCGAAACTGGTCAAAACCGAAACCATCATCTAGATTGTAGAAACTAAAAAGACCGTAACGTCAAAACTTCTTGGGCACGCCATTATCAAAAGCCGTGCCTTCCTGTGAGTGTCGGGGGTGTACATGACCAGGGTAGTATTGCAAACCTGTTTCGTCAACATTTTAGGGTCCAATCTCCATTCAAGGCAGAGCCATTGTTGCCTGCGCCCGATTCTGAGACCGTCTGCACTGAGCGTAGTGTGATTTTTACCGTGAAACAAGTAGCTGCTATTATTAAGAATATGAAGAGAGGTAAATCGCCAGGGCATGACGGTCTTAGCATCGAGCACCTGCAGCCACGAGTCTTATTTATGTTTTTTTATTTATGCCTAGGTCATTCTTACTTACCTGAAAAATTTATGCGCACAATTGCTGTTCCAATCATAAAAAATAAAACTGGTGACTCGTCTGACCTATCAAATTATAGACCTATTTCGTTGGCGACGGTAATTAGCAAGGTACTGGACAGTCTACTTCTGCGCCAAAGCTGGCGCAGAAGTAGACTGTCCAGTACCTTCAAGCGATAAACATCTGGAAATTAACGATGCTCAATTCGGGTTTCGGCCCGGTTTATCTACTGAGACTGCTATGCTTTGCCTTCAGCAGACTGTGCAGTACTATACTACTATAAAAACACCCGTATATGCTTTTTATCTAGACTTGTCAAAAGCATTTGACCTAGCGGCGTACAATAAGCTATGGAGCAAACTGCGACATGAATGTACCGCTGGAGATAATGGGTTTATTTAAATATTGGTACGATAACCAGCAGAATCGTGTGAGATGGGCAGACCTCCTTTTCGGTAGTATGGGGTGAGGCAGGGGGGACTATCCTCGCCAGCACTTTTTAACTTTTTGAGTGCGTAATTAGAGATACAATAGTAAGACAATGGCGCGTAAACGCCGGCGTTAATGCGGGGATCAACAGCTTAATTTGTATATAAATGGTCTGGTCGATGTCCGATGAGCTCAACAGGACCGGAATCGGATGTCACATTGAAGGAGTATGTCTTAATAACATAAGTTACGCTGACGATATGATACTGCTGAGCCCATCGATCAGGACACTAAGGAAAATGGTAAATGTATGTGAATCGTATGCTGAGGCCCATGGGCTCAAATATAATGCACTCAAAAGCGAGCTCATGATTTTTAAAGCAGGCAGTAAATGCTATACCGGTGTACCACCAGTTGTGTTATGCGGTACACCGCTAAAAAGAGTTGTAAAATTTAAATATTTGGGTCACTGGGTCTCCGACGATTTGAGAGACAATACGGATGTGTAGAGAGAGCGCAGGTTGCTGGCTGTTCGATGTGGCAGGTTGGCCCACAGGTTTGCACGTTGTACGACGCAGGTGAAGGTACGCTTTTCAAAGCTTACTGCCAATCCTTTTACACGGGCAGCTTGTGGGCGAACTTTACGCAGAATACATACAGCGACCTGCGTGTCCAATATAACAACACGTTCCGGGTGTTGCTGGGGCTGCCGCGTTATTGTAGTGACCCTACCGCTACACTCAAACCAGGAGAAGAGGGAGAGAGATTGGAAATTGGAAAAAAGAACTTCAAAACTTCTTGTGCGATTTAAATGAAACAAAAACAGATGCATTTATAAACATCATAGTTTCACTTGTTCTTCATTCTATACGAGTACTGTAAACAAAAAAATAAGTATGCAGGATGCATTTATTTTAAATTCCAAAAAACAAAAAACAAACTCCAGAATCACTAAAACCATATCTGTATCAACACGTTTCTTCATTATAAAGCGCCTGCAGTCAACGACCCAGATTCACGGTCGACTGTCGACTCTTTGCTATTTCCTAACCCAACATTATACTCGTTTTGTCTTATTGGTTTTTTACTTACAGCAAATCTCCTGTTGCTTTCCATTATGATATTGGATCGCTACATGGAAGGTACACCGAAGCTGCTATACAACTACTATATCAGCGAATAACGATATAACTGCGCCCAATACGGGTTGTGTAAACGTTCTTTGGTCTATTATAGAACCGCTCAGTAACACCAATTAGTTCTTGAAAAACGTTCTATGGGCTGCTTTAGGATAAGGTTTTGCTGCTTGGGCAAAGAATCGCCAAACTTAAGTGGCAATGGGCAGGGCACATTGCTCGCAGAATGGATGGCTGTTGGGGCCGAAAGGTTCTGGAATGGCGACCACGTACCGGAAGACGTAGCGTTGGAAGGCCTCCTACAAGGTGGACCGATGACCTGGTAAGGGTTGCGGGAATCCGATAGATGCGAGACGCACAGGACCGTTCATTGTGGCGACACTTGGGAGTGGCCTATGTCCAACAGTGGACGTCTTTCGGCTGAAATGATGATGAGGTTTCATGTAGGTATGACTAATAAACACGCTCAACTTTATAAATAACTACCTAGCTCACTTCTACTGGTTGCTTCCCCCGCGTGAACATCGAATCACCCGATGGGAACAACCGTTTCAACGTAAAGGAGTAACAAAACATACTGTGATTAGTGTTTTCTCCTGAAAAGTTTATTTCGCCCTAATGAAAGATAGCGGACATCACAAGACGCATCGTTAGTCTCCCTTTACTAAAGGGTGTTTTTTTAGAGGTTTGGTTTTTAACATTACATCTATCGGACTTGCGCACTGAGGGTTCCGTACAAACTTACTTCAAACAGTTCAATTCCCGAATTGAGTTACGAAGATTTTTCCGAATCGCAAAACTATTTTTTTTTTTTTGTGACGTAATATCAAATTTACAGTTTGAGATTTTTCCTATACTTGTGCTATGAGACCTTGCTTCATGCCAAATTTCAGGATTCTAGGTCAACGGGAAGTACCCTATGAATTTTGATTCCCTTGAGAGTGTCGAAATATACGTTTTTTGCGACATAAACGCCTGTATCTTTTTTTCGTTAACTCAGAAGTTTGTTTTTTTTTTACAGCTTCAAGGGACCGCAGACCTGAGTACCTATATGGTTTTAATTTCAAATGGTTTATTTAGTATGGTTTTTCTTTCATCGGAAAGCTCAATTTTAGATCACATTATCGAGCAACTGGGACCGTATTTCTACACTAATATTATAAAGAGGTAAAGTTTGTTTTTATGTTTTTTTTTGTTTGTATTAAGTAATCTCTGAAAGTAGATACCTACTGGTCCGATTGTTAAACTTTTTTCACCGAATGAAAGCTATATAAATATAGCCCATATCCCTGAGTGATATATCATCATCATCATTTCAGCCGAAAGACGTCCACTGCTGCACATAGGCCTCCCCCAAGCGTCGCCACAACGAACGGTCCTGTGCGTCTTGCATCCATCGGACTCCCGCAACCGTTACCAAGTCATCGGTCCACCTTGTAGGAGGCTTTCCAACGCTACGTCTTCATTCCAGAACCTTTCGGCCCCAACGGCCATCTGTTCTGCGAGCAATGCGCCCTGCCCTTTGCCACTTTAGTTTGGCGATTCTTCGTGCTTTCTTCGTGGCGTTCATCTCTGAGTGATATAGGCTATATTTTATATTGCTAGTCGGAAATAATTATCACGTCGAATGTTGACTTCCACATATATGAAGTTGTATATGTGGTCAGACTATTTCAAAAATGTAGAGCTAATTGTGATGAAGCTCCGATTTAGAATGATTAAATCCAGACACATCTGTCTAGTGTTACCTATAAAAAGAGTGTTTGTTTGCTTTCTGTTACGATTATTTTAAGAACACTCTGACTAATTTTAAATGTTGTTCACCTTTCAAGCAATCCACCTGCCTTTTCCCAACTGTGTTGTGGTCTGTGGTCTCTAGACTATACACAGGGTTGGGCAGTATTTGAATTACTTGTAATTAAAATACGTAATTGAAATACAAATACGTATTTGGTATTTGTATTTCAATTACTTCCTTAAAATGTAATTTGTAATTCGTATTTCAAATACCTGACGGCGAAGTATTTTGTAACTAGTATTTCAAATACTTGAGGCTTCAAAATACATTTTAACATTAAAATACATTTAACCTTCAAAAAAGATTGTTTTCTTTAGCAGGTTTTATTCACTCTCCAACAAGAGGCTGTTTGTCTGACAGTACATTTAAAAATCTAGTGTCATCAATCATTTCATGAAGAAAGGAAACTCTGGTTTTACTGATAATTAAACTTGTTTTCCTCTACTTTTCAGCCCATGCTGGTCTAGATTACTTAATTTGTAATATGTAATTTGTATTTTGTATTTCAATTTAAAAATAGCTAAAATACTGTATTTTGTATTTTATATTTCAAATACCTTACTTAAAGATATTTTGTATTTTAATTACTTGCGATACTGTATTTTGTAATTTGTATTTCAATTAAAACAAAGCATGTATTTTGCCTAGCCCTGACTATACACCCTATATAGCTCCATCTCTTTTTAACCGTTCAATTTGGGTCGTCAAATGGGTCGCGTTGAAAGCTCCGGAAGGGCCTCTGAATAACCCTTAAAAACCGCTAATACAGTATAATTTGTTAAGTGTTAAATTATATCAAATTATATTGTATTAATTAAATTGCGACATTTGTATTATAAATAATTTTGACTGTTAAATTTTAATTTTATTGTATATTTTATGTTTTTTATAAGTATACTTAAGGCTTACGAAACGCGCGACAGCATTGCTACTAACGCGCATTAGTCGCATTTGCAAGCACTATAGAAATAATGCCAACGCGATACTAACGCGCTACAGCATCGTGACTGGGGCTCAAGTCTGCTATTTTTATAAATTCGTCATTCCAACACGATTCCATTGTCATTTTGCTATAAGTTCGTAATCTGCTAATTCATAATGGTCAATCATTGATCGGTCAATGATCTTGTGCTAAAATATCAATATCGAGCTGTCTCGTAACAAATTAAAAGCAATAACTGCACAATGACGTTCTAATGGTAGGTCACTGATCAAAGGAACTGTCAAAATTTTAGCAGATTCTCGCATACGTCAAACATTCATTTGCGAGATTACCATTCTATGCCATTTCTTTAAATGGCGTGTCAGTGGTTGACCGTTGGAAAGTCATAATGACGCCATTATTTTAGTAGATTACCAAACTTGCCAAAGTCAACAATTATGAAGTCAATGATAGACCATTCTGGCACTATTGTAATAGCAGACTTGACACCCTGTATCGATGCGAACGCGCTACAGCATCGCTACAAAAAGTCACCTTGGGCGAGAGGCCTAAGAGCTGTAAAATTGTAAATGCTATGCACTCGTACATCAGATCATAGTAATGCAATTGTTTTTCAATAATGTTAAATGTAGGTGATGTGGCCGTCCTTTAAATAAAACAAATAAATACAATTCTAAATTATAATCTCAATAGAAGAGAATACTCTACAATCTAGGAAAAGTTCCATGATGTATCACTGATCAATATTTGTACCACCAATTCTTTCCGCAGTAAAAACGAGTACCGACATATGCATTCAAATCACACCTGCGAAAAGATCAACAAACAATCACCTTGAAGCAAAACTTCAAACATTGGCAGCCACGGATATCTATGTTGGCAGCAGAGAGTGAAAATACACAAACTTTCATAATTAGTTAGCACCTCAGGTCAACAACCTGACAGAAAATATTTGGATTGCCTCAATAGATTTGTAATAGTCTCAGCACATAGTTTTATCTGGAAACTTATTTCTATTTTAATTTAGACAGCTTAATTAATTTACTTACTTTGATGGGACAAGAAAAATAAAAACACTTAACTAATTAAAACTATATACATTTACAATTAAAACTATATATATTACATACAATTAGCAGCTTATTGCAGGAGAACCAAGGTTACAGACATAGCCCGAAGAATCACCAAACTTAAGTGGCAGTGGGCAGGGCACATTGCTAGCAGAATAGATGGTCGATGGGGACGAAAGGTTCTGGAATGGCGACCACGTACCGGAAGATGCAGCGTTGGAAGGCCTCCCACATGGTAGACCGATGACCTGGTGGGGGTCGCGGGAATCCGATGGATGCGAGATGCACAGGACCGGTCATTATGGCGACATTTTGGGGAGGCCTATGTCCAACAGTGGACGTCTTTCGGCTGAAATGATGATGATGATGACATACAATTAGACTACTACATAACTCCTAACTAAAATATGACGTCAATAAACTCCTCCACATCCCTGTCAACTGGAAGTGCCACGTTGTATGGCAATGCTTAATCTCTGACCGAGGTAAAAGCCAGTCCTTGAGTTACGCAAAATGTCAAGCGTTTGGATAATTTTAATAGAAATGTGCTGTTTTGAGTCCTGAGAGCAGTGGTGGCCCAGTGGTAACGGCCCAGACTTACGAGTTGTAGGTCGCGGGTTCAAACCCAGCCAGGCGCATTACTTTGTGTAATTTATTTCATCACCATTGCTCTCAAAACGGTGAAGGAAAACATCGTGACGAAATCGGCATGTCCTAAAACCAAAAAATTCGAAGACATGTGACATTCACCAACCCGCACTGGGCCCGCGTGGTGAATTACGGCCCATTCCCTCTCCTACAGAGGAAGCCTGAGTCCCAGCAGTGGGAACATTAAAAGGCTGATTATGCTTATTATGTGCTGTTTTATGTTTTGCAGAAAAATCGGGAGCAGTGGCAACGGCCCTGACTTACGAAGTGTGGTTTCAAACCCAGGCAGGTGACTTCATAATCTTCTCACTAGCAGATCAGAATCTAGATTTGCGCCCGGTAGATGGCATTTAGCACGCGCCCTCATAGGCACATCCGTCTTCGTCTTCCTACCCTTGCTTTTATTACTAGAGGTTAGTACAACACATTTTTTTCTTCCTTTCTGTCCTGCCCCCCTAGCCAAGTTGCAAACGATAAACGTGAACGCTTAGTAATCTCCAATAGATTTTCAACTTTATACCTAAGGGCATAAAGTTGAAAATCTATTAAAGACTACTGAGCGTTAGCGACCGGAACGAACGAAAACACTATGTAATCTTCAATAGATTTTCAACTTTATATCCAATAACATAAAGTTGAAAATCTATTAAAGACTACTGAGAGTTTACGTTTATCGTTTGTGACTTGGCTAGGGGAGCTGTCACTGGTCATTAACTCCCTTTATTTCATATCACTTCTCATACAATCACAATCTTTTCTATGACCTCTCTCGCCTTCTCCATCCATCCACGTGTATACGTATTAACTCTTTTAGTAACATGCGTTTCAACCCTCCTCGGTCTCTTTTTCACATGACCATACCAAGACAGCGATTTTCTTTCAACTTTTCAGTCTCTGGCGCCACTTTTAAACTTCCTCTAATGTACTTCATTTCTCACTTTATCCATTCTCGTCACACTACACATCCACCTTAACATGAGAATGTCCTGGAAGAGCACATAGTACACTTTTCTTCCCGGGAGTATGTTTTCTTGGAATCAATTTCTTCTATCACGCAGCTTGTGAAAATCCACTAATCCTGTTGCAAGCTGATGCAGATTCTAGAAACTGAAACGTAAATATTTTGATCAATAAAATGTTCAGTGAAAGTTTTAGGTTTATTTTTAAAAAATGCTCAAGTATCGGTCTGCTGTCTGTCATTGTTGAATTTTATTCTGTCTAATTAAAAACAAGCAATTATGCTAAAACTAGTTTTTACTCGCGGTTTCGTCAAAGTGACAGTCGGAAATATACTAACGGAACAAAATATTGCAGGAATAAAAAAGTAACCTATACGATCCTAAAACAGATCCGACTTAGGTACAAGTTGTATAATTTATTATATCACCGCTGCTCTCAAAACGGTGAAGGAAAACATCGTGAGAACAAAATTATCATGACCTAGAACCAACAATTCGAAGACATGTGATTATCGACCAATTCGAACTGACCCCGCATGGTGGATTACGGCCCATTCCCTCTCCTAGAGAGGAGGCTTGAACTTCACAGCAGTGGGAACACTATAAGGCTGATTATGCTTATAGGCCATTTCCTATTCCTGCTACAATCGTGCACCGTCGTCGGAGCACCGCCGTGTCCTCGTGGAAGCGATCGGTGGCGACGACCTCTCGCGCCAGGTCCTGATTCAGGTCCATAGTCTGGAGCGAGAGAGAATGGGATGCGGTTGCCTCCTTCAGCGAACCAGAAATGCTCGCGAAGGAGCTGGCCGCATACATGAGGGAACGGTCAACCTCACGCCCCAGCTGCTGCCACAGGAGACGCCCGGGTGTCGGGAGTCGTAGGGCGATCCCCGCCACCGTTGGCGCGTACTTGCGTGTGTCGAATAAGGGCCGTCCACCATCACCTAGTAAGAACTGATCCCGAGTTGTCAACGGTGCGGCGCGTAGTGTTGCACGTGTCCCTCGAAGAGATGTCAGCAAGGGACCCAGCAGTCTGAAGCCCGCTAGGATCATGAGGTACTTCTGAAAAAGAAACGAACGTGGTCCTAGAACACAAAGGGTAACTGAACGACACAGGTGGGGTTGTAGTCAGTAAAAGTCTGACATGCCCTAGAGTGGGAGAAGTCGTTGGATGGTTTCCCTAAAAAAAAAACGCGTTATAGCAATGATGAAAAGCCACGACGCGTTTTGAGCCAAACGATGCAATCACATCACGATATAATTATGTTATATGAAGTTATATGGATTATTTATATTACTTGCAACATCCTCATTAGTCTCGTGTCGGGCAAAATTAAAATTTCTTTAATTCAGACCCAATAGTCCATATTATATTGTTAGTGTGTTAATAACAGAAAGTCCTTTAATACTATATTAATATTATTAGTAACCTATAGCTAATTCCACCCAGTGTCTCTGGATGGGGCAATCCGGCTTGTCAGCAATCATTTTCAGGATGCTGTTGTGCAAGCGTTGCAGTAAGGAAGCCGCAAAAACTGCTCTTGGGTTTTTCATTATGAATTAGGTACTCTGTAGCAGCCTGGAGTCTGGAAGACGGTGGTGTGACACTCCTGTACCTCAGAAAGCACGTAAATCTGTTGGTCCTGCGCCTAACCTCTCTCCAGTCGTTTCGGATTGCTGTCCCATCGGACTATGAAAGTAAGGAGCAGAGAGTGCACATAATATGTATGTTTGCGCACGCACTTTTGCACTATACTGCGTACTTGGCTAATCTCTGTTATTTATTTATTTATTTATTGGCACACCAACAGCATTACATACATGATTTTTTGTGAAAAATAATATTAAACTTTAGTATCTGGTATGCATGCCTATTATAGGTATGCACAGCTTACACCATGATAGGTATGACATTAATTGTTATTTTAAGAGATAAAAAAAATTATGACCACAAAAATTAAACACACAAAATGGGAAAAAAAGACATACAATTATAAAAAAAAAAAAATAGAAAGTAGACAAATAAAATTAAAAATGAATAATTACAAAAAAAAAGAGGATAGTGTATATAACATTGGAATTTATGCTTAAAAATAACAATTGATTGGAACATTTGTACAATCTCATACCTCCGAGACTGCTCTCCTAAACTTGTTGAGTGAGACACCGTGTAAATCGGTGTCTGGTGATTTGCAAAAACTATTGTGGGTTTTGCACATTCGGAGCAAGGGTGCGTTGAGGCCAAGGTTAGTTTTACGGAAAGGAATATGGAGTAATCTAGAGATGGGATGTCTGGGAAGTTTTGAAGGGACTGAATAATGAATACGCTCTACTAGATCACTGCATTTTACAAACCCATTAACTACTTTGTAAAGGAATATTAGATCACGCGAACGGCGACGGTCACGCAGTGTCTTTATTCTGAAAAAGTCTAGGCGCTGTTCATAGGGACAGCGATGACTAATATTTCTAGATATAAATGCAAGATGTCTGGTGAAAGCTCTTTGTATTTGTTCAACCCTTTGAGAATGAGCTGCGTAGAGCGGGTTCCAGGCGACACTGGCGTATTCTAAACGACTACGTACCAGAGTGTTGAACAACACTATTCTTGTCTTGGACAATTGGAAGCCTCTTGTGTTTCGCTTTACAAAGCCCATCATTTGCGCCGATTTTTTTACGATATCGTTGATGTGCGGCTTAAAGCTGAGTCTATCATCGACTAGAACACCTAAATCCCGTATTTCACGTACTTTTGTCAACAAAGTGTTACATAATGAGTAGGTTGTAAGAATAGTAGATTTCTTTCTTGAGAAGCGAATATGGAAGCATTTCTGGGCGTGTAGGGTCATATTGTTGTTTATGCACCAGTTTTCTATATTTTTTAAATCAGATTGAACAAGAGCGGTGTCTGCAAACCCAGTAATTTTTCTGTAGATCTTTAAGTCGTCTGCAAACAACTGTTGAGAGTGGCCACTGTGATCGAAGTACGGTCACGCGAATTATTATTATTATTTTATTAATAATAATAATATTCACTGTGACTCGAGATTTTTTAATAATAATAATATATATATAAGGTGTAAAAAAATTAACTTTAAGAATTTTGAGGGGACATTGTACTCCTCATTATGAACAACTTTTACTATGGGACCAAACCTGAAATAGCGAAAAAAAAATCAGCTGCTCCATACATTTTGACGAGTTATGCAAACATAAACGTAGGGAACAGCTGATTTTTTTTTCGCGATTTCAGGTTTGGTCCCATAGTAAAAGTTGTTCATAATGAGGAGTACAATGTCCCCTCGAAATTCTTAAAGTTATTTTTTTTACACCTTATATAATATTCCACAACTATCACACAACGCCGTCTAGTCCCAAGGTAAGCAGAGCTTGTGTTATGATGTGCTTGTGTTGTGTTGTGTGATGAGTACTAGACAACTGATAAACATACATAAATATTTCTAAAAACATACATATTATAGATAAATTACACCCAGACACAGAACAAATTATCGTGCTCATCCCACAAACATTTGTCCTGGGTGGGAATCGAACCCACGACCTCCGGCATAGCAGTCAGGGCCACTAACCACTAGACGAAGAGGCCAGTCTTATTATTAAAGTTTGTCTTTGACATTTTCGGTACTCTGGGGTCCCGAACGATTAAAAGCTATACGAGGGGCTGAAGCCAACTTTTATAGACTCTCTAAATGGAGAGTCAATCACTCTCCGTAACTGTACCACACTATGGTCTATGGAGACACCCAAGGACAACCACCGAACAGATTGCCCGGTCCAGAACGGGTTAAGGCTTTTTTTCATTACCACAACGCGTTGTGGCCGTTTTGATACGACGCAAAATTCGCTTTCATCTTAATATAAACAAGGTTTGTTAAACGCACAATATTTCTTTTCCCTAGTCATTATAGTTAGATGGAAGTAGAAACACATGAATGGAATTCCCGAATTCCGGACGCATGGAAGTTTTACGTGGATAGCAAAAACTGAACCTAAATGTTTATTACTCGTATTATAAACATTGCCTGCTGACCAAATTCTTTTAAACAGTAACGTAAATAATCTTACTGAAATGTTAATGTGTTACTCTGAAAATAATTGTAGGAACTTTATTACCGTGTTTTCTTCGGCAATAATACTTTCTATTGACCTCTTTTTACCCGACTACAAGAAGGGTTATTCAAAGACCTCTTCCGGGATAGTGTGTGTTACAATTCCGGGTCCCTAGTAGCATAATCAGCCTTTTAATGTTCCCACTGCTGGGACTCAGGCCTCCTCTCTAAGAGAAGGAATGGGCCATATCCACCACGCGGGCCCAGTGCGGGTTGGTGAATGTCACATGTCTTCGAATTTTTGGTTCTAGGACATGCCGGTTTCCTCACGATGTTTTCCTTCACCGTTTTGAGAGCAGTGGTGATGAAATAAATTACACAAAGCAATGCGCCTGCTTGGGTTTGAACTCGCGTCCTAAAAGTCGGGGCCGTTACCGCTCGCCACCACTGCTCTCCCTCCCCACCAACTGTATTCCCACGTTGTCGTCGTGGTAGGGCTTGTGTGTCTCAATGATCTTGAGGGCTTTGCCGGTAGAGCTACTCATGCCGGAAGGCCTCAAGTGAGAGACCAGAGCAAGAGGAATACACACGGGGCGGAGCCCAGGAAACTGGACTGCCGCGGAGGGTTCGCCTCAGGTACGTGTCTGCCCAGCAGACATGACCTTGATGGCGAACAAGTCTATTGGGGACCCCACCCCATTGCCAAAAAGGCGAAGCTGAGTTCAGCAAAACTATGAGTGCGAATGATAAAAATACAACTACCCCAGGAGGGTACCTGCTTGCAGGAGAATCCCTCCCCGAGCAGAGCTCGGGCTGCCCCTCGTATTCTGGGGGGGGGCAATCACCGCACCGGTCCTTCGGACCCTCTACCGTCTTCTGTGGACGCATCGAGCCAGGGTGGCTCACTTACCGGTGACGCAGAGTCCCTGGGATCCATTCCCAGCACGTCTGCGGCGCCGATGGAAAACGAACAGGTCGGCAGACGCTTTGGCCTGAGGGTGGTGAGTGCGGATGAGGAGTCGGATTCCGATACTGCTTCTGCGCTCAGTTTGGGGCACATGGAGGTGGTGGAGCTCACTTCCAGGAGGAACGAATTCCTCAAGCGCCCCGCTCGCCCCGGCGATGGCCGGGGGTCATCCTCCGGTGACGATGAGCTGAGGCCTTCGGCCCGCAAAATTCCCACCTCAAGTCGGGGGGCGGGTCGAAAGGTAGGAAAGGGGAGAGGGCTCACCACCCAGGACCGATCCTTGCAGATCGCCAAGGAGGGGCGCCACTCTGGGGAGTCCAGCCACGAGGTTAATCTCTCGGGGTCATCCGACGGTGAACCAGGCACCGAGGGCTGCTCCACCCAAGAGCTGCCCAAAAAATTCGTGGAGGTCGTGGCGGCGGTGATAAGGGGTGTGGCCTTAAAGAGGGTGAAAGCCTCAAAAGACAAAGCCATACCCGAGGCCATAGCCTCAATTAGCGCCGCAGCGGTGGACGCCATTGGAGAGTTGCGGGTGGAGGTCGCCCGCCAGGCGGCCGGCATAAAGACTCTCCGAAAGGAGAACGAGAGGCTCCGGGCAAACCAGACTGGGCTACGAGGAGTAGCCGCCCCACAGATGGCACAAAAAGGGGGGCGCAAACAGCCTCAGCCCGAGCCGGAGAACCAAGTGCTGGCTCTGGTGCGGCAGGAGTTAGCTGCCTTCCGGCAGCAGCAGCAACAGCTGCAACAGCAGTTCCAGAAGCAGGTCCAGCAGCAATTCTCCGTGCTAGAGGGAATAGTGCTGCGCCCCCCACTCGCGGCCTCCGGCCAGCGGAAGGCGACGTCTTACGCCACCGCCACCGTGGCCCCGGCTGCTATGCCTAAACCGGGACCATCGGGGCAAGCCAAGCGCGGAACCGCATTAACGGAACCCGTGAGGTTGACCCCGGTGGCGGCGAGGCAGAGGAAACCTGCCCCTCCCAGGAAGGGCAAGGCGGCGGGAGTTCCAGCCACGGTGGGGAGCCGGCCATCTCCCCCTTCTCAGCCTGTCAAATCTCCGGCCGACGTCGAGTGGCAAGTGGTCGGAGAGAGGAAAAAAGCGGGCAAGGCGGCAAGGGCGGCCAAGAAGCGCGAAAGGCAGCGGCAGCGCAAAAAGAGGGCCCTCGCGGCTAGGCTTCGAGCCCCGACATCCGCAGCTGTAGTGATCACACTACAGCCAAGTGCGGAAAAGAAGGGCGTGACCTACAATGAGGTGATGACCAAATTGAAGCGAAGCGGGCGGTGGACCTCACCGAGCTTGGCATCGCCGGGGGCTTCCGTATGAGGACCACTGCAACCGGGGGCCGCATGCTGGAGGTTCCTGGTGCGGACAGCGGCCCTACCGCGGACGCTCTGGCTGAAAAGATCAGAGCGTCCCTAGGTGCGGAGGTGGCCCGAGTGTCCAGGCCCACGAAGTGCATTGATATGCGCATTATTGGCCTGGACGACTCCGTGACGGAGGACGAGGTAGTGGCCGCCATTGTCAGAGCGGGAAGGTGTTCTGACGACCAGGTGCGGGCAGGCACTATCCGTGCTGACAGCACGGGCATGCGAACCGTAACGGTGAGCTGCCCCGTGTCGGCGGCCAAGGCCATAACTGGGGAGGGCCGAAGGCTCCTGGTGGGCTGGGTGTCAGCGCAGGTGAAGTTGCTGGAGCCCAAACCTCTGAGGTGCTTCCGTTGCCAGGTGGGCCACCATGCGGGGGTCCACTGCACCTCGGAGGTAGACCGAAGCGACCACTGCTTCCAGTGTGGTCGACCTGGTCACAAAGCCGTAGCCTGCAACGCCGCGCCACACTGTTACGTGTGTGCAGCGGCTGGCAAGCCGTCCGACCACCGGGCTGGGAGCAGGAACTGCGTTCCCCCCACCAAGGCCAGAGGTAAGGCCAAGAGGCCCTCCCCTATCACCGCCGTCACCACCGCCGCTGCTGCTGCTGCTGCTGCCGCCGCCACAGCTACCGCCGCAACTGCCGCGACAGGGCCCTCACAGAGAGCTCGGGAGGAGACTGTAATGGACTGCCAATAATTGCTCCATTACGTCTCCTCCAGGCGAATATCAACCACTGCGTCCCCGCTCAGGATCTGTTGCTCCAGAGCATGGCGCAGTGGTCGATTAATATCGCTGTGGTCACCGAGCCGTACTACGTCCCACCCAGGGCTGGCTGGGTGCAGGACCTGAACGGCTCGGTGACATTAATTTCGTCGGCCGCCGCCGGTACCCCTTCCCTCGAGGGCGTCAAGAGAGGACGGGGTTGCGTAGCAGCACGGTTCGGGGACATTGCTATGGTAGGTGTGTACCTCTCCCCGAACCGAACTCTCGCCGATCTCCACAACTCCCTTATGGAGTTGAGCATCGTCGTCGCCGAGTTTCAATCCCTCCCCGTGGTTGTCTGCGGGGACTTCAATGCCAAGAACTTGGCTTGGGGTTCCCGGTACACAGACGCACGGGGCCGGATGGTGGAGGACTGGGCTCTGGAGGTGGGCCTGGTCGTCCTAAATCGGGGTTCTGTCCCCACGTGCGTGCGGAGGCAGGGCGAGTCCGTGGTAGACATATCGTTCGCCAGCCCCGCTCTGTCTCCGCGCGTCGTCGACTGGCGCGTCATGGAGGGGGTGGAGACGTACTCAGACCACCGGTACATCCGGTTTGACGTCTCCGCCCAGACTTCAACCGCGCCGGTCCGACAGAACCAGTGTGGTCCGCGGTGGGCACTGAAGCAGCTGGACCGGGAGCTCCTCCTGGAAGCCGCGATTGTACAGGCCTGGGTGCCAGCACCAGATAGGCCTGTCAACATTGATGTCGTGGCGGAGTGGTTCCGGGAGGCCATGTCGGAAATCTGCGACGTGGCAATGCCCCGGGTCCGGCCAGGACGTGCCCGGCGTCAGGTGTACTGGTGGTCGCCGGAGATTGCGGAACTGCGCAAGGCATGCGTTGCCGCACGGCGCCGGTACACCAGACACCGCAGGCGCCGCATCCGCCCACCGGATGCGGAGGCCATAGAGGCGGAGCTGTACGAGGGATACAGGGTGGCGAAGCGCACCCTCCGAGCGGAAATACGGCGGGCCAAATTAGAGGCCCGCGACGTGTGGCTGGGGACTCTGAACGGAGACCCGTGGGGACGCCCCTACAAAATGGTGCGGGATAAGCTCCGCGCCTGGACTCCCCCGCTGACACAGAGTCTCCGGCCCCAGCTCGTGGAGGGTGTGGTGAACGCTCCATTCCCTTCGAGAGGGGAGCTTTCTTCCCCGTCCATGGCTCCGCCCCCCGCGGTGTCCGACGCGGACCACGACGGCGACGGCGACGTTACTCCGGAGGTGACCGAGGTAGAGATGAGAGTGGCGGTACGAAGGCTAAACGCCAAAAATACCGCCCCAGGACCCGATGGCTTGCCTGGGAAAGCTTGGGTCCTGGCCATGGAGGAACTCGGGCCTCGACTAAGAGGGCTGTTTAGCACATGTTTGGAGAGGGGCCAGTTCCCACTTCGTTGGAAGACCGGGAAACTGGTCCTTATAGCGAAGCCGGGGCGCCCTGCGGACTCTCCGTCCGCATACCGGCCCATAGTGCTGCTCGACGAGGTGGGCAAGCTCTTTGAAAGAGTAATTGCAGACCGCCTCGTCGCGCATTTAGCGCGGGTGGGGCCGGATCTTTCGGACAGCCAGTTTGGTTTCCGCAGGGGGCGCTCCACGGTGGACGCCATCATGCGCGTGCGGGCCCTCACGACGGGGGATGCGGTGTCCCGGGGCAAGGTCGTAGTGGTGGTGTCCTTGGACATCACCAACGCCTTCAACTCTCTGCCCTGGAGTAGCATTAGGAGGGCACTCCGGTATCACCAGGTGCCCGACTACCTCCGTCGTCTGATCGAGGCCTACCTGAAGGACAGGTTCATCATCTACCCTGGTCACGAGGGAGAGTGGAGACGGCGAGAGATGTCGTGCGGTGTTCCGCAGGGATCGGTACTAGGACCGCCCTTGTGGAACATCGGGTACGACTACGTGTTGCGCGGCGACCTCCCCGACGGGGTCAGCGTGGTCTGTTACGCAGACGACACGCTGGTCCTGGCGCAGGGGGAGTCACACCAGGCGGCGGCCAAACTAGCGACACGCGGGGTTGCGACAGTCGTGGACAGGATCCAAGAGTTGGGACTCGAAGTGGCACTACAAGTCCGAGGCCATGTGTTTTCATGGCCCTCGGAACGCGCCACCACCGGGTTCCCAAATAACGGTAGGAGGGGTTCGCATCGACGTCGGGTCGACGATGAAGTACCTGGGACTTGTCCTCGACAGTCGATGGAACTCTGTGGAGCACTTTCGACGTCTGACTCCCAAACTGGAACGGACCGGGGCTGCACTAAAGCGGCTCCTGCCCAACCTTGGGGGTCCAGACGCCTCCTGCCGGAGGCTCTACGCGGGAATTGTTCGATCCATGGCCCTTTACGGGGCGCCGGTGTGGGCGCCGTCGCTGCAAAAGCGACCGGCGGCCATGCTGAACGCTTGCCAGAGGGTCATGGCCATCCGGATGATACGGGGATACCGCACGATTTCCCGCGAAGCGGCGAGCCTCCTTGCTGGCCTGCCACCATGGGATTTGGAGGCAACAGTCCTTGCACTCATGCACGATTTGCGCGTGGAGATGCAACGCCGGGGCGAAACTCCGCTGCCACGCCAAATCGCGGCATGGCGGACAGAGTTCCGGCGGGATCTCATGGTGGAATGGCGACGGCGACTGTCGCAACCCAGTGCTGGGCACGCTACAATTATGGCGGTAAGTCCCCTCTTTGAGGAGTGGCTGGAGCGGCAACACGGCATCCTCACTTACCGCATGACGCAGGTCCTCACCGGACATGGCAAGTTCGGGAGGTTCCTGCATCGGATTCAGGCGGAAGCAACGCCCGGGTGTCATCATTGTGTGGACCACCCGGAGGACACGGTGGAGGCGTACCCCGCTTGGGCGGAGCACCGCCGTGTCCTCGTGGAGGCAATTGGCGGCAGCGACCTTTCGCGTCGGGCCCTGGTTCAGGCTATGGTCCGAAGCGAGGAGGAGTGGCAGGCGGTCGCCTCCTTCTGCGAAGCAGTAATGCTAGCGAAGGAGGAGGCTGCACGCGTGAGGGAACGAAGGTCGTCACGCCCTAGCCGTCGTAATTCCGACCCCGACTACCAGCCACGGTAGATGCGGGCTTGCGTACGTCGAGCACTGGGTAGCTCGTCGTCCGGCTGTTCGGTAATTAACCGGACCGAGCCCAGTCGTCAACAGCGCGTAGTGATCCTCGCGCTCCTCATAGAGATGTCAGCAAACCGTAGGGGCCCAGCGGGGCCGATGCCCGCTAGCTAGGACCGCGGAGAATTTCTGAAAGGGAAACCCGTAGTCCTAGTACGCAAAGGGTAATTGAAGGATACAGGTGTGGTTTTAGGCAGTAAAAGTCTGACACGCCCTCCCGCTCCACCCAGAGCGCGAGAAGTCATTTGGATGATATCCCACCTTAAAAAAAAAAAAAAAAACCACTGCTCTCCCTAGTAAAAACTGTGAAATGTTGTAAATGACCAAAGACATTAAATATATACTACCAATCTCTTTGTAAATGACAGATCAATACAAAATACATACCATATTTTTGGTCCACTATTTAATTTTGATGAAATCCTATAAAATCTAATAAAACTCTTCTAACTTATGACAGCAAATATCGCAATTTATACTAAAAAGAATATTTGACTATCATTTTTTGGCGTAACCAGTAAATTAGCCGTATTAAATATTGCAGCATATGTGTTTGATATGATAATTAGTTTTAGTACTTCGGTGACAATCTAACTGTGGCAACACAGCAATTCCTTTTAGGCATATATATATTATCTGCAACACAATTAACATGGCGAACCATGAGAATACATTATTGCTTTTCTATAAAACTTGTTGTTTTAATTAATCTTATTCTGAACGTGTCATGTCAGGTTAAAACTAAAGTTAAAACAAAATAAAAAATCCTTAGTGGAAGAAACCTTAGTGGAAAGTGGAAAATAAAAGTAATTATTTGTATCTGAATAATGGAGGGAATTAAGCCGCCAACTGGTTTGATCCTGTCGGGCGATGGGGCAAACTGGCCCAGATTTAAACAGCAATTCGGACTTTACTTGGAGGCAGTGGGACTGGCAGACGCCAAGGAAGAAAGGAAGATTGCTCTATTTCTGAATGTTGCGGGGGAGGACGCTGTAGACGTGTATAATTCGCACATGAAACCGATTGAGGTTAAAACCTTGGATGCTTTAATAGAAAAGTTTGATGCCTATGTGGAGCCTTTTTGGCCTTGCACAGATTTTAAAGTTATTCTTTTTATACTTTGTGTAATTCTACTGTATGTGTGAGGTACGAATAAACGTTTTCTCTTTCTTTCTTTCTTTCTAAATTAACATAGATACTCGGCCTGCTTAACTCCTCAAAGGCCGATTGTACATACGTCTGTACAACTTGAGTGACCTTGAAAAACGCTTAGTTATCGTTTTGTACACACGGGTGAAAATTTTGGTCTCTATAATCTTCGTTTTTTCTAGAAAATTCCAGAAAAAGTTTTTTTTTATTTCTTTTTAATTTTTTTTTTGTGATTTTACTTAAAAACGCGCAATTACGTAATAATAATACCCCTATACGCGCAAGTTGCGCCTTGGTTTACTTGGAACGATTAAATCCACAACTATTTAAACATGACGTCTAAAATTGAGCGGTACAAAACTCAACACAAGGAACGTCTTTTTTTGGGAGGTGGGAAATCATGTAATGAATTCTTGCGCTCTAGGGCTGAGCGCGAGGACATGTCAGACTTTCACTGACTAAATTCCACCTATGTTCCTTCAGTTGTCTCTTGCGATCTAGGACCAGAGGTGACACTCAATGATAAAGTAACATTATTATTATTGTTACATTTATTTTCTATATATACATATTATTTACATTTTTAAATATTTCTTAAAAACAAACATAATAAAAAAAACATTTAAAAATATAAAAAATAGTAGCCCACCGGCATCGGGAACAGGGTCCAAGCTACCGGTGGTCAGGGCTCCTGAGAGAGGAATCTCCTAACAATGCGCGCCGTGTCCAGGAGTACCGCTTTCTGGATCAAGCCCTTAATCCAGCTGCCCAACGAGAGCCTCCTCAGATGTTGTTCGAGGCTCTTAGCTATTAAGCCATTGGCCGTTACGACTATCGGCACAATGATTGCTCTATCCACTTCCCACATGTCGACAACCTCGCGAGCTAAGTCAAGATATTTAGTTTGTTTATCTTTCTCAGCTTTCACGAGGTTCTCGTCATGAGGGACCGCTATATCAACAATCATTGTGCGACGCTCTAGTCGATCTATCACCACTATGTCAGGCTTATTGGCAACAATAGTCCTATCAGTGATGATAGATCGATCCCAATACAATGTGACGCCGCCATTCTCGAGAACTGGGTCGGGCACATACCTATAGTACGGTACTTCTGATTCCACAAGATTGTATTTAAGAGCAAGTTGCTGGTGAATAATCCTGGCTACAAGGTTGTGTCTTTGCAAATAGTCTCCGTTAGCTAAATGAGAACATCCAGAAATAATATGTCGGATTGATTCTCCGGGTCGGTGGCATGCCCGACAGATGTCAACCGTCCCGTCCTTCACAATGTATTTCCGGTAGTTGTTCGTCATCATAACTTCGTCCATAATTGCAAAGACAAAACCTTCGGTTTCTCCAAAGAGATCACCAAAGCGCAGCCAGGATACGGACGCTAAAAGATCTACATCGGGCCCATGTAAGGCCCGGTAAAAACGCCCGTGAAGCTCCTTGCCCTGCCATACTGCCCTGCGTTCATTAGTATCCATTACTGTAGGTTTGCGCCAGTTCTCGTTAACCAAGGAGAGCGGGGTGAGGCCTTTGTCTACCGCAACCACATCTCGGTGCATCCCCACGTCAGTTTTCAGGAAGTATTCCCTGAGACTGCATATCTCACGGTTGTGCAGGGTCTTAGCATTCAAGAAACCACGACCTCCGCACTTCCGCGGGATATAAAGCCTCATCACCGATGACCGTGGGTGATGCATCCGATTTGCGGTAAGTAGTGAGCGGACCCTCCTATCCAGGGCGTCGAGTTCCGTCTGAGTCCATTTGAGTATGCCGAAAGAGTACATCAAAACCGGCATGACCCAACCATTGAAGGCGCGCACCTTGTTCCCGCCCGATAAAAGGCTATTCAGCACTTTATTCAGGCGGCCAAAGAAGCGCTCCCTCAACGATTGTTTCATGTCAGCAGCATTGATGCCTAACGCTTCCGACATACCCAAATACTTGTAAGTTTCGGTTGAGCAGAGGGATCTAATGTATATGGAATCCGAGAGTTGGGTACCCACGGATTCCATAATCTCCCCTCGCTTTACATGCATGACTGCACATTTGTCCAAACCAAATTCCATCCTGATGGCACTACTGAAGGTTTCAGTTACCTTCAGTAGCTCCATCAGTTGCAAGTTGTTGGAGGCAAAAAGTTTCAGATCATCCATGTAAAGGAGGTGTGATATAACATGACCACCTCTTCTCAACCGGTAACCTAAGCCAGAACCCTCCAGCAGTGTGCTGAGAGGGTTCAAAGCTAGGCAAAACCACAGTGGACTCAGACTGTCGCCCTGGAATATGCCACGCTCGATCCTTATCGGTTCGCTGCTCTCTCGGGTTTGTCGACATCCTGGATAGTGAAGGGCCGTCCTCCACTGCCGCATACACGACATCAGGAAGGTGCGAAGAGTTGCATCAACTTTATACAGCTCCAGCACCCTCATGAGCCATGTATGCGGAACTGAGTCATAGGCCTTCTTATAATCTATCCAACATGTCGACAGATCTCTTCGAGAGCGACGAACCTGTTGGCTAATGGCAACATCAATGAGGAGCAGCTCCTTAGTACCACGGGACCCGTTCCTACATCCATTCTGAGAAGCAGACATGATGGAGTTTGTCTCAATATGACTATTAATTTTGGCTCTCAGAATAGATGTAAGAACTTTATAGACCGTCGGCAAGCACGTGATCGGTCTATAATTTTTAGGCTCCGCAGTACTACCCGATTTATGGAGCAGGTGGGTTATTCCTGTCGTAAGGAACTGGGGCAGCGACTCTGACTCTAAGGCAGATTGGAATTGGGATGCCAAGCGAGCATGCGATCTTTGAAACCATTTAAGCCAGAAGTTGTGCAGCCCGTCCGGTCCTGGAGATTTCCAGTTAGGCAACGGACGGACTGCACGAGCTACGTCCTGGGGGCTGATGGTAATTGCCCCCATTTCTGGTATAAGATCGCACGTTCGCTCGATCTCCCGAATCCAATCACCCTCGGTGTGACTGACAGGCACCGACCAGATGCTGCGCCAAAATGAACACATGGCATCATCATCCGGTAGGCGCGTATCAATCACACCTTGGTCCGGTCGCTCCCAAGCCCTATAAACCCACCTTTCGTTTCTTTGGAACGTGCGATTCTGGGTGTACCGCTCCACTCGCCGCTTGTACCGTCGAATACGGTTTGCCCATGCATAGACCTTCTGCTTCAGGAAGTCGATACGCTCTGTGATATGGGGTAGATAATCTCGAGGACTAATATCTGTCCCCGAGAACGCCCGTCTCACAAAGCGCATCACCCTAGGGCGAGTGTTGCCCTCCCTGAAGCAGATAAGCTTGCCGATGAGTGCTCTGGCCTCACCAATACGGCGCTCGATCCTGCACTGCCAAGCTGGTACAGCTGGTCGTGTAACTCGGTCACTGTTAGGAAACTTGACTCGAGCTACACGACATGCCGCTACAGCAGCACAATACAAGATCGAGTGGGTATCAGTAAGGTCTTCGCTGCTATCAAAACAATTTGATAGCTGCGAATCCAGAGCACACACCAGCGCCCTATTTTTCTTATGCATGGGCAAACGAGGTAATCGAGGTCTAAGCTCAGCCGGTGTGAAGCGGTACTCCCGGAATGCATCCTCCAAAGCGCTCCTCAAACGTACATTGCACTGGTTACTCACGGATATAGCCCCGTCATCATCATCCTCTCCAACGTGGTCGGGTCGCAGTGAAACATTGGATTGCAGTTGCACCGCGGCCTGTGGCGAAGCAGGTGAGACACGGCTACTCCGTGATTCGAGGCGAAGTCTATCAAGTACGGCATCATCCAGCATACGGTTACGCTGGATGACCCGCACCTGATCCGATAGTCGTTGGGCCGAAACGTTGACAGCTGGCTCAAGCACCTGAAACAGAGAGAGCATCCGACCACGGTACGCAGTCAGGTTACTTCCCCCCTCTGTAGCCCCAAAGTATGAGCGCATGACATTTTCGTTAATGGATTGTGTCCATCGCATGCGCTGCACACTTCCACCGGCAGCGAGGACCCTATCAGAGGCCGGTGGGCCTCGAAATCCCAAGCTGGCCGGAGGTCGGCCTCTTCCTCGCCGACGCGCAGGTGGTGGTGTCGTCGGCGGCGAGAAGTATTCGTCGCTCGAACTCGACGCAACTGCAGCGACCGGAATCTCTGGACTCACGGTTGGCGCTGGTCCCGGCGGCTGCGAGGCGGAGCTGAGCGACGAACCCGAAGATGTTGGGTGTGTGTTTGCTTTCTTTGCCCGGCTTCTAGTCAGCATATCAGTTTGTCATATTTCCTTTGCATATTTCATAGTTTGTATATAGTCATTTTCGGATGTTATTGTTGCATTATGAATTGTAATTATGATTGATACGTATTTTTCGTTGTTTTATCTAGTCTTATTTGCACTATTGTTATCATGATTTAATATTTTAAATAAAATTGAAAAAATATCGGAAAAAATATGACTGACAGCTTGACAGGCGGGCCACAGATTATTATTATTGTTATTATTAATCATTTTATTTCAAGCTTGCACTCATATAGGGGTTAGTAACAATATTTGCTTAAAAACTATGTTAGTACCTAGCCATAAAATTCCAGTTCTAAATATTTTTTTACATTTATTTATCTCAGCACCCTAAGGTCCTGGACCTTTGGAAGGCGTACGAGGAGCCGAAGCCAACTCGCAGAGGCCATTTTAGACGCTTTTAATGGAAAGTGGTTCGAACCGGTGATTATCCCTGTACGCACTATGCTAGTGCATCCAAGGACAACCCCTGGTTGGTGGGAAACTATTGAGACATATGGAAACCAGTTCTAAATATTATTATTATCAAATTCAGTTCATTATAATTCAAATTAAATAAATTCAATCAAACATGTCAAAAACACCACAAATTAAATTAAACTAATTGAAATTAAAACAAAATAAATACATAAATTTTTAGTCTACTTTCCTATTAAAATGCGCATCCACTTGTTTTGGAATGGGCAATCCAATCTATCGGCAATCATTTGCAGGATGCTATTACTGCTGCCCTGCAGGCGCCATCGCAAAGACGCAGCTCTCTTACGGATGACTGCATGAAAGCCATCAGTACGCGTCTCTGCAAACATTCCAGACGCGCTACAAAAACGAGGCAACCGCAACAGCATCCTAAATATATTGTTATATTGGACGCGCAACGAATTAGCAGCCCGGTGAGTGTAGCTCACCCACAGGCTGCTTGTGTAAAGCGATTGGCAATACGCCTTGAATAATGTGATTTTTACATCACGCGAGCATCGAGCAAACCTAATAATAACTAACTAACCAGTATAATATAATTATACTGGTGAAATAATTTTTAAAATCGATCTAGTAGTTTTTGAGTTTATTCATTGCAAACAAAAATGCAAATCTTTTCTCTTTCTAATATTAGTATAGATAAATGCAAGCGACAACAATATTATCTAAATGATATCTTAGCATAAGCATAATCAGCTTTTTAATGTTCCCACTGCTGGGCCTCAACCTCAAGCCTCTCCTCTAGGAGAGGGAATGGGCCGTAATCCACCACGCGGGCCCAGTGCGGGTTGGTGAATGTCACATATCTTCGAATTTTTGGTTCTAGGACATGCCGGTTTCGTCACGTTTTCCTTCACCGTTTTGAAAGCAGTGGTAATGAAATAAATTACACCATGTAATGCGCCTGGTTGGGTTTGAACCCGCGACTTACAATTCGTAAGTCGGGGCCGTTACCAGTCGGCTACTACTGCTGTGATGATATCTTAGTGTCGCTAAATAAAACTTCACTGTTAAACGTTTCATGATCATATTATATTAAACATGTCATATTTTAATCTAATTATATTTCAACAGATCAAAAAGAAATGGACATTAAATTTTAGGGTTACTTGAATTATTATGATGTAAAAGTTTATAATTAAAATGATCTTGAATAATAAGTATATTTTAGCAAGTCGGTATATTTGCAACATCGTCGTCATGTAGTGTCATCGCTGATTAAAGAAACACACAAACTAAAGGCAATCAAATCTAATAAGTCCCGTTTGATGTTTCACACTTTTCAAACTGAAATAACTTTGCATAGACGTAACTCACACAATTTCAATTACCTTTTCCGTAAAACCGTGGAATCATGATTTTTTTTTTATTTTATCACAAGATATACAATTTTTAATTAAAAAATTAGTTCAACCTGGAAATCTTTAATTCAAGAGTGAATAGGTTACTTCTAGGTAAGCGCACTCCATCGTCGACCGCATCGTCGCTTTCCATCAGGTGAGATAGCGGTCAAGCGCGAACCTATCAAGAAAATAATAGTTTATAAAACTAAAAAACACGCTTTTAGCACGCACTAAAAATTACAAAATAATTCGGACATTTAGTTTGATGACTCAAGAGTTTTCTCTTTGCCAAATCTTCATTAGATCGCAGGTAAACATAAACAATTTCAGTTCGTGATGAACGATAAATAATTACCTTTGCGAAATGGTTAGTAGGTAGGTAATCATCTTTATTGAATATTTACTATGATTTATTATGAAAGAAAGCGTGGAGCGTTTATGTAATCTTTACTATTTTTGGACTAAACGCTCCACGCTTTCTTTCATAATAAATTATAGTAAATATTCAATAAAGATGATTACCTACCTATAACCATTTGACACTATTGTAATAGCAGACTTGAGGCCCAGGGCCTCAAGTCTGATATTGACAAATAAATGTCTGACGTATACCTATGCGGTAATCTGCTAAATTTTTTACAGTTCCTTTGATCAGTGACCTACCATTAGAACGTCATTGTGCAGTCATTGCTTTTAATTTGCTCGATATTGTCATTCTACCACAACTCTATTGCGAGACAATGGACCGATCAATGATCGATCATTATGAATTAGCAGATTACGAACTCGATCGTGTTGGAATGACAAATTTTTAAACTTAGCAGACTTGTGCCCCTGGTCATAGATGGTTCCGTGCGTGTGTAGAGTAGCATTCAATCTCTCAATCACTGAACCATACGTACTGACAAATATATTTTGCATGACATTTGACATTTAGTTTATAATTATTTACTTATCAGTCAGTACTTATAAAAAAAACACTTTACAGTGTAAAATAACTTTAATTTATTTTAAAGTTTTTTTATAATACACTTTTTAGTTGTGGTACCCTTTAGCTTAACTTAAATACCTTCCACCATACGGCTCCATCATCAGATCAGTTCGATAGTACCTACCTTAGAGCCAGAGTGCATCTCATGACAATTCTAATAATCCCAAAAACGGTTATGATACATTGATTTAATACAGGAATCCGGTGCTTACCTTCCATCTTCATCATCAGATCAGTTCAATATATCCATTATTTAATACACCCTTCTTCCTTTAGTCAGTCATCGACTACATGCACGCACGTAGAAGTAAACAAAGCAGTACTTTTACTTGTTAAGACAGTTCTGCTATGATCCTATGAGGCGTTCCGTTCTAAATCTTCAGGGAATTGAAGTTCATCATCAGATCATAGCAATATTTCTATGGGACCAATTCGAGATCTTTAAAAAAAAAAATAATGTTGGTCCACAGTTAACCGAGTAATCGGTGAAAATATATATTTAAAAAAATACATACAACCAAATATATAAATAACCTCCTCTTTTGGAAGTCGGTAAAAACACACATTTATATCTACAAGTTGGGTTGCGAGCTGGTTCGAAAGAGTTACCATGTGTGACCCTGGAATGCAAAGGGCAACTGATGGAACACTTGTGGGTTTTAGTCAGTAAAAATCTAACACTCCCTCCCTTTCCACCAATAGGCCAGTCCGATCTAATCAAGACATTATCAATAAAAAAGTCAATGATCACTCAACAGTTTAATCTCTCATTCATACATAGATACTCGTATAGTATTATTATTTTAAAATTTATAAGTAGTTATATTTTGAAGATTATTTTAGAAAATGCTAGGTTTTGAGTAAGCTCCAGTAAATATTGGAATATGAAGGATTCTGTCAACAATCATGAACAAGAAAGGTTTGTTAGCAACGAACTGTTCCGGCATCATTCTGGATTCGAACAACGCTGCCGTTGCCACTGCAGCCACTGTGCCATCTTCAGTCACTTCTATATCAGCCTTCTGTATAAAGTTCGACAAAGACAACTGGTAGTCAGATATACCGGGGAAATTAGCTCGTTGAGGGTCAAAAATTGTCTTGAAACCCATATCAACAAGGAGCTCCTTCAAATTATCAATATCGGAAGATATCTTGAATCTCGGAATCTGCACGTCGACTGTCGCTATCCTGTTTTCTTTGAACAAAACGAAAATGGAACTTATACTGATCGACTTCATTAAATCCACCATGGCTGTGACAGAAACATCAGTCTGTGGCAGGAATATTAACATGGAGTATCTGCTGTTATCTCCGTATGGTAATTCTAAGACTTGAGCCCTTATCTGGGGTACTGTTGTGACGTTGAATGGTCCACTTACGTACATCAGGGAGACATCACCGATTTGTTGACCTTTGTCGTCATAAAACGCACTGGATTCAGTATCTTCGTAGGGGAAAGGTACTTTCCAAGCACCCTTGAAGTACAAAGCATCAATCATAACTGTTGTAATACCTTCTAGATCAGTTTGAGTGACGATTTCATCGATGGCTTCATTCGTAACACTTCGGACGTGATTGTTAATAATCTCAGCTGTTTCAGCAGTATCTAGGAAAGACACGATTCTGGCGTCACAGATACCAATCTTGGACACGGCTTCGAAAAAAGTTTGTTTGACGTACAGTGAGTCGTCGAAAAATATTGTGGAACTTCGTTCCAGCATAGAGGCAGTCGGGTTACTTGGTTTCTCGGTCACTTGGTTCACGAGTTCGAAGTATAAATTGTTGAAGCACTGGTGAGGATGGAGTTGGAGTACTTCTCGTATTTCTTGAAGTGTATCGTCAGAAGCTCCCAGAGAAATTGTCGAAAGGAGAGTCCATGGCGACAGTGCGGATGCTACGAAGTGGCTCTCTGTTTCCAGGTTGATCCTTTCTGCTAGTTTCAACGTAAACTCGTAGACGGATCTCTTGAAATATGGCGTCGCCGTCCTATAGTTGCACTGTGCCGAAATTAATGGCACTAGCACGGTTAAAAACAGTAATATTCCGTGTGTCGCCATTTCTCTGGCGATGTAAAAGGACTACTAATCGAGACTTATTTTACTGTCGTTTTAAGAGTCAAGTTATCAAGCATGACCCGACGATAACACCGCCCCGGCCCGGAGTTTGGCATGATTTTGATTGTGGTTGTTACTCAAATTATATAACGTGTATTTTTAGTTTTACGTAATTATTACCTACGTAAGGATGTACATAAATCTTGTATTGTACTTTACGAGGAATAATTTTTGTAATTAAGGTATCAACCTAATACTTATGTATGTTGTTGTTACTTCATTTGTTTTTATTTTGTTTCTAGTTTGTCAATTTCTATATAAGGGTATTGAACTCTAATATGTTCGTAGTCGTACGTACTTTGCAGATTAATCGTTCACCTCATTATTTGCGGCTTTATGGGAGTATATATGCTAAGAAATTATATCAGAGGTGCTAGTGGTCCCGACAAACGTGGTTTTCGCCTTCTTCCCGAAAGCAAACATTTCGTCAGAAAAAAAAATTGAGAACCCGATTGTAGCGCCACCCGATATTATTTCCGTGAAGTCTGTGTCAGTTGCTATGTCAGAGTTGATAATGAAGATCCAAGATTCACTATCACTATCACTACACATAGTTTATTAAAACAAAGTCGCTTCCCGCTGTCTGTCCCTATGTATGCTTAGATCTTTAAAACTACGCAACGGATTTTGATGAGGTTTTGAGTATTTCAGGCATAGTGGGTCGCTAGTACTAAATATACTGCAGACACAACACAGGCAAAGAAGAACATAAGAGTGAGTTTTAGTCAGTAAAAGTCTGACACAATAAGTCATTGAGTGATAACCCACCTTCTCTGTTTCACATATAATATTCTTACCCTTTTGAAGGCCATTTTTATGAAATTACATTTAACGTTATTTAACCTCCAAAGGTTCCTTCCGTGTTTAAACATACATTAAACAACCTCAACCTCAAATTAATACGATACAATCCTCCAATATCACAACTCACGCCAATCTCAGGCCTTGTTATGAACATAAAATTCTTGATAACATTCCTCTTATTACCGTATTAAATAAAACCACATATTCATAACATTAGCAATCTTTTCTTTACTTCGCCAGCGAAATGGTGACATTCACAAGTATATTTCTGTTCCTAACGTCGTTAAAAATCGCAATTTCCGTAGAGTGTAACTATTTTGCAGCAAGACCATATTTCCAGAAGTCTGTCTATAATTTTACGTTAGAGTTAGTAAAAAGGATTAATCAAGAAACTGAGAGCCACTTCGTGACGTCTGCACTGACACCGTGGACGTTACTGCTGGTGATGACACTCGGCGGCTCCGACACAACCCGCCAACAAATACAAGAAGTACTCCAAATACACCCTCATAGTTGCTTCGTATACTTATACTTAGAACTTATGAACCAAGTGACCATGAAACCCAACAACCCAGTCTTGTCGATGTTCGAACGGAGCTCCACAATCTTCTTCAACGCTTCAGAGAACACCAATCAAAGTTTCTTCGACATTCTAACCAAGGCTGGTATCTACAGTTCCAGAATCATGTACTTCGTAGACCATAATGAAACAGCCCAGAGTATCAACGAACACGTACAGAGTTTTACAGATGAATCTATGAAAAATATTGTCAAGCCGGATGATTTAGATGGTCTTTCGACACTTACGGTAGACGCTTTAACGTTTAGAGGTGCTTGGAAGATTCCGTTCCCTTTCGAAGACACTGACACTAACGCGTTCTATGACGATAAAGGTGAACCCGTCGGTCACGTCTCCCTCATGCACCTGAGTGCTTCATATAACATTATAACATTTCCGCAAATTAGAGCGACAGTCATAGAACTTCCATATTTCGGAGATAACAGTTACAGACACTCCATGTTAATATTTCTACCAGAACAAAACGTTTCCCTCACAACCACCCTGGATATGATGACGAACATTAATTTAACCACCATATTTAAGGTATACGAACTTTGTGTTCCGAAAAATATCACATTGAAAATTCCAAGATTCAAAGTGTCATCCAAGTTTGGTAATTGGAAGGAACTTCTTATGACTATGGGTATAAATTCTATATTTCAAGAAGAAGAAGTCAATTTCCCTGATGTGTCATATTATCAGTTGTTCCTGACGAATTTTATACAGAAGGCGGAATTGGAAGTGATTGAGGAAGGCATGGACGTTGGTAGAGCGACGGCCACGCTGATGCAGTCGCGGTTCATGTACGATGAGTTCACTGCTAACAAACCCTTCATATTCATGATTGCAGACAGAATCCAACATGTGCCAATAATCACTGGAGCTTACTCAAAACCTAGCTTTTACAATGGGTAGGTTAATGAATGTATTCAAGTGAAACGGTTGAATAGAGTTGAATAAACTTTTTACACTACCTGCTCGATAATGCCCTTTTATGTGTCATATAACCCTCACCACGCATTCTGTCTTTAGGGATCTAATGTATTAAGGGCGTTCCCTAGCTAGGGAATAATGTGATTTGAATTTGGAACGTCATAACCATTTGAATAACAAATATGTGAATTAAAATGTACTTGCATCAAACGAGTTTATTCAAAAATGTAACTGGCCACTAACCAAAAAATAGAATGAAATGTGGTGAAGAAAAAATTAAAGAGGGGGGTTATAGAAAATTAAAACAGATACTTCAATTTACTAATGCGTTTTATTTGTTTCAAATCTCAAAACATGTCGAGTGCTAGTAAACATTAATTTGTTAATAATACTTAAATATCTCTAATATATAATTTGTTCCAGTATATTGCCTTTTAATTATCTCACAGAAGGTGTAAAAAGTAGAATAAGCGTCTGAACCCCTGGACCACTAGCGATATAGCGTAAAGGACTGGAACAATTTGCCTGCTGCGATCTTCCCGTCCAACTATAATTTAGGTGTCTTCAAGGCTAGAGTGAATAGGCTCTTGATAAACTAGTGCGCCTCACCATCAATGATTGCATCACTGCTTACCATCAGGTGGGATCGCAGTCAAGCGCTGGTTTATATCAATTAAAAAAAAAAAAAAAAAAAAAAAAGTGGCCTAAAGGTAGTGTATTTTGGTATTTTGAAACATCAATCTCTTGCCATTTGTAGCAAATTAAATATCCATTTTATAAAAAAAATGTTTCATACCTAACATCTTTCAGGTAGATATGCCAAAAAACCTGAAAAAAATATATATATATAATATAAAATAAATATAATATTGAAGTATTAAAAAGATAGTAAATATTTACAAAAAGATAAATTAGCGTAAAAGTCTGAAATTATGAAAAAAAAATGGTCCAGACGTCAGAATGTCTGGCCACTTTTTTCACGCGTTTTCTCGTTATCAATATAGGTACAAAAGTAGAGTATCCAAAACGGGGATTAAGCTGTCTTTGTCTTAGGCGGCTTGAATTCCTCATATCAATCATGTTTCTATACTAACTCCCTCGTAGTGTTCGGGAGTTAATTACATAAGTCCCTCACTGCGTCCGGGGTTAAAACTTAGCAACCTTCGTTTCGTTCGGAATTCAACATGCCGACTGAAAGACACTGCTTTATCCCGTAGTCACAAAATCTACTATTTTAATTACAGGTAATGCTCGCTAAATGCTCTCCTGCGTTTGATGGTCTATTAATAGTTCGCACGTGTTATTGACAAAATTGTGGTACCCCTTCCACAAATACCTTTTATGAAGGGTCGAAATTGAAGTTGACTTTTTGACCTTATATTTTGCTGATAGATTTTCTTCTTGTCTAGTCTAGCTAGGCCCTCTTGTGTCCTGTCTATAGAGTACTTAGGTAGGTACGTCATCATTACTGAGCAACCACATTTAGGTATGACAGACAAGAAGAATGACATAGGTACCGTGCCATTGATGCGAAGGTCCTAATAAACATTGATTCCATTCGTTTAATATCTTAAATCTGTTATTAAGTTTATTGCTCATAGTTTACTGGATCGTTTACTACCAGGTAATCTGTGTGGATCTATCTATGTGTCAGCTTCCTTAATATGGATGATTTACCGTTATGACCAATGACTTATTGGATGTATTATAAGCAGAAGTCGGATTAAGTCGGGTTTTTGAGGTCGGTATTCATTTACTTGCATCGAAATGTTGATATTAATATGGATATTCCCGGGATTTCTAATGAAAAATCCCGTATGGCCATCAATATTACAACAGTACATTATGATATAAGTGTGTAATGTTAGTGATTACCGTCGAGGCGGTATTTAGACCCGAGCCGTGGCGAGGGTCTTAAGAGAGCCAAGAACGGTAATCATTAATTACTCACGTGTGTCATACGACGTTTTTCAGTACACTTGTGAAGAAAACAACAGTAAAACTCGTAAAATTTTCTGTGACATAGCGGTAAAATCTGTGTTCATAAGGGCGCGCATAATTTTTTTTTATTTACCCCTAGAGAAAGGCTAAGGTATTTTGATCATACTGCCTAGTCTTACGTTTATGTTTTCTTGCGTGAAATGTTTTTACGATAATGTCTTTCGTAGTGAAAATAAAATACGGTTGTAAAATTTTTTAATGATATTGTAGTATTTAAACTTATTTAATTAATACACCCACTGAACTTAACTGAAATAAAAAAATCACGACAAAAACCGCGCGCATCTTAAAATGGCGGCCATAGACCATAAAAAAAACACATTTTATTTGAATGTACGATTTATTTATTAAATGTTTTTTTATTAAATAAATCGTTTGTACAAGTTAGTTCATTTTAACTTGTAAATTGGATGAAATAAGTAAGTAAGACACTAATTTATATACCTAATATTGAACGCAATAAATTAATGGGAATTCTATTCGAATTCAAAATTTGTTTTGCGAACAAAGAGGTTGAACAAAAAGGTTTTAACTACATTATAGTACTAGTGCGTAATGGTAATCAAAATGTCACAGTTTGGTAACGAGTGCCATTATATACCTAAGTGCAGTGCAATAAGAGTCACTTTCTGAGCAAGTGTATTGAAAATAAATAAAAACCTCAGAGATAGATAAAACAAAGATAATTAACATACAATTTTTATTAGTATTTTTCATTGAAAATGTGTTTGTCTCCACGTCAACTGAGGTGAGGTTAACAAATTTATACATTTCCTCCTCCTCGTCATTAATGCAGGAAGACATTTTTTCTGCTATATTTCTAAATGTCATAAAAAATGTGCTCTTTAATATTAATCTCGGGATTTAAAAGGCATATCCACTTTATTCTTTCACTTTATAATATTGCTATAAGTACTTAAACAACTTTACCTAATTCCGAGCTCTGGTTATAACAGTAATGAAAAAGATTGTTTAGTGGCGTTTTTTTTTTTTTAATTGAGAAAATATGACTTCTCCCGCTTACTGACTAAAACCCACCTGTCCTTCAGTTGCATTTTGCGTTCCAGAACAACGATAATGCTATCATAAATTCCCCGTAAAAACCTTATATTTACGGACTAGCACTTTGCCCGCGATTTAGTTCGCACCCCATAAACCCTATTTTGGAGGTAGTTTTGAAAAACTATTAAGATATAGATATATATATATAGATATATATTCTTTATTGTACACCAAAAATACAAATAAGGACAGTCAGGACATAATTAAGGACAGTCTTTATTCACTTTGGTTAAACCCAAGGAAAGGAATATTACTCGAAAGGCCGAAAAACGACCAAACACTGGCACACTACTTACAAAATACCTGACAGAAGCCATTTAAAAAGAAAACCTTTTTTTTTCTTAAAATAATAAATGGTTACCTCTTGCATTTTTTTAACACCTAATGGCCTGCATTGTTAAATAATTTGATAACGTGAGGCAAAAAGTTAGAAGGTTGACACATTCTAATGTTCTTGTAGTATTTGGCAGCAACAATACATTTGCTGCCAAATACTACAAAAACATATCGGATTAACTATTTGTGCGAAAACATAGTTGAAAAGACTTAGTATCCAAGCCAAAAACCTTAACAAAAAAAAACACCAAAGTGTCAAAGTCCGGTCGACCGTCGTACGTCAACGAACGAAGGAAGTGGCAATGAATTATTTTTGTAAACATTCAACAACTTGAAATCGTTCGAACAAGTTTGTTGAAAGATATTAAAGTTTATATATCTACTTATTTAGTTATTTGTGCTCAAAATGGTGCGAGTAAATTCTTTAGCTGGTGTTAGGGCTCTTCCTAAACCGTAAGTAGTATTATAGTTTTATATAGTTCTTAAACTTTTTTTGATTGTGTTTTGTTTCTCATTTTTATCTTTATATGGTAGTTATTACATGATAATTATTGCTAAGAAAAGATAACTAACTTATTGTCTTATCTATTTAGTACAAATTCGTCTATATTGTCCCCAGAATAATGATAAAAAAATTGAAATTATTACTCACTTCTAGAATGCTTCATTAAATACAATTAAAATAGTCGTCATTTCAAATGCATGTAATAAGACATTAAAGATTATTATTTATTTGTCATAATTATTATTGACTTAGCTAGTATTTTTTATGTAAGGCTCAAAGTTTAATATCAGAATATTTTTTGTACTTACTTTTAACTGTAAGAAAAAAACATGATTGTGTAATTTAGTTTCTGGAATATTCATAAATCAGGATCCTTACAGATGTGATTAATGATTTATGTAATTACTCAACAACACTCAAGGTTCATAATTAGACACAATAGAAAGACAATGACCCCGATGAATTAAGGCAATCTATTGATGTAAGAATCATCAAAATGGGCCCATGCATCTGGTAATCTGGATTGTTGGGTGCCATAAATGAACAAACAACACACTTAAACAGAACATAAATGTACACTGATGGCCCCCACATATTATACTATCGAAATCAAAAAAATTTCATTTTTTGTTGTATTACTATGAAAACATTGAATTCAATGTTCTAATGTATTCGCTTTATGCACTTTAGATTATGTTTTATTCATTAAACCCCAGGCGAACGCCGGTGTTCGCTCTCTCATTGTCTTTCTATTGTGTCTCTAATTATGGTATTTGTAAGGTTAATCGAAAAACAGTAGAAGATATAAAAATTACATAATTAAAAGTATATAATTTATGTATAGAATTATAAAGCTTCACTACTTGCCATTAATATCTCTTTTTCAATTTTAATAGTATACGTATGTGGGGGACTGTCAACATAGGCTGATAAACTTATTACTCTCCTTTGCGTTGCCCAGTCGAGTAAATATAATACTGCAAGTTTTTTATCTGAACTAAGTGTTTAGAGATAAAAAAATAATTGAACAAACAAAAAGTATGAAAATATATCCTAGAGTTGTGGAACTCAATATTACAATGGCTATTACTAAACTCTTGTCTTTATTTCAGGGTGTCTGCAGAAGCCTCAGACAGCTACGTACTATCACCGGAACAAATTAAATTTTACGATGACAATGGCTTTCTAGTCATCAAAGAGCTGATTGATTTTACATCTCTATACAGTTATAAGTAAGTTTAATGACTATATTTTCATTTTTAATATCTTGTACCTTGTCTGGTGTCCGCAACTCCATGTCCAAATGGCGTATTTTGCGTAAGAATGTGTTATTTGACTCACCCCAGATCCTCAAGGAACGCCCGCAGTGCCATTGTGATACTGATTGTTTCATGGAGGGTACCTGGATTTCCGAAGTACTTTGCATCTATTGTAATAATTAAATAATCACTATACTACACATTCCTTCTACCAACACTAATCTACTATTTTGGTAGTTTTGTTACCATTTTGGTGTACAATAAAGTTTATTCTATTCTACTATATCCCCCCCAAGTTCTGTGAACAACTGGAATGACTCTCTGCTTCTCCACTGGTGAATATGCCTGTCCAGTATGGATCCGCTCCATCCACTCCAACTTAGTGGATACAGCACTTAATGAGATGTGCGGAATTTCTACTGGTTGCCTTAAACCGACTCTGGTACGAATGCTGTATCCACTAACTAATCGGTGTTGCACCCCCAGAAATTCGCAGTGTTTTTAGGGTTCCGTATCTCAAAAGGAAAAAACGGAACCCTTATAGAATCACTTTGTTGTCCGTCTGTCTATCTGTCTGTCTGTCAACACCCTTTTTCTCGGGAACGCGTGGAGGTATCGAGTTAAAATTAAAACCATTATACTCAAGTATACGGCCCCTTGAAGCTGAGAAAAAAAAGACGGCCGTTTATGTCGTAAAAAACGTATATTTTCGACACCCTAAAGGGAATCAAAACTCATAGGGTACTTCCCGTTGACCTAGATTTCTGAAATTTGGCATGAAGCAAAATCACATAGCACAATTAGAGGAAAAAGTCTGAAAACTGTAAGTAAATTTGTTGTTACGTCACAAAAAAAGAACTGTTTTTTTGCGATTCGAAAAAAATCTTCATAACTCAATTCGGGAATTGAACTGTTTTCATAGCTAAGTTTGTACGGAACCTTCAGTGCGCGAGCCCAACTGCACGTCGTCAAATTCTCAGGGCTGTGGCTGTGGCTAGCCGTATAGAAAGGACGAAAACAATAAAACGACCTTTGCCGTCCAATGCACAATTACAGCTCGGTGCCCCTGAGATTTAAAAGTCGTAAAAGTTTTGATGCAAGCGTGAGCCCATCTCATAATAACACCACATCAGTGTGATGCGATCTTTGGCGGGAGAAGCTTAAACTTTCTGATGATTTTATCGAGCCGTCGGAGAACCTCTCGTCTAGACACGAGTTCCATGGCCAAACTTGAAAACTCTAAACAGACTCCACTCCCAAGTTGGGCGCAGCAAAGATATTCTCCACAAATGGGTTCTCAGACGGTTCCAATCTTCAATGTTTGTGCGGCGTGTGTGACTAGTTTTGCCATCATCACGCTAAGAAGAAGACCATACTGACAACAAAACAATTTTTTATATTAATTTTTAATCTGAGCAAATATTTTGTCCATATTAGGTTTGCTTTTTTTCGAAATTAGTTGATGAACCATCATTATGTACAGTCGTCTTTAGGACCATCGCGGGCGGTGATCGATGTTGAGCCCAAAGGGAAATTAGGAGTCAGAGTCACTGCCAGGGACATTGCGTCTATCGTCCAGTCAATGTCAAGGGGGAAATCTCCTGGCCTTGATGGGCTCAGCATCGAGCATCTTCGATATGCGGGCCCTCACTTGACGCGTGTCTTAGCTTTACTGTACAACCTTTGTCTGAGTCATGCGTACCTACCTACGGATATGTTGAAAACAGTTGTAGTGCCTATAGTCAAAAATAAAACTGGGCTATTGACTGATAGGAATAACTATAGACCTATTTCACTTGCTACAGTTGTGTCTAAAGTATTGGACAGTGTGCTTAATGCACAATTGAATAAATATGTTAAATTGCATGACAACCAGTTTGGGTTTCGACCTGGGTTGTCTACCGATAGTGCTATTTTGAGCGTTAAGCACACTGTGGAGTACTATACACGTCGTAGCACCGCGGTTTATGCCTGTTTCCTCGACCTGTCGAGTGCTTTTGATCTGGTTTCGTACGACACCCTTTGGAAAAAGCTTAATGATGCGAAGCTACCAGCTGAAATTATAAATATTTTTAAGTTTTGGTACGGGAACCAGGTTAACTGTGTTAGGTGGGACGGGGAATTCTCGAGTCCGTATGGTCTTGAATCAGGTGTGAGGCAGGGGGGTCTGAGTTCTCCTACACTGTTCAACCTGTACATGGACCAGTTGATTGTGGAGCTGAGCAGCACCAGAGTCGGATGTTATATTGATGGTGTATGTGTCAACAACGTTAGTTATGCAGATGACATGGTGCTGCTCAGTGCCTCTGTTTGTGGCCTAAGGAAACTTATGGGTGTATGTGAGAGGTATGCTAGTGCTCACGGCCTAGTGTACAATGTGAAAAAGAGTGTTGTGATGGTGTTTGGGGCTGGTGGAAAGTGTCCAGTTAAGGTACCTCCGTTAAAGATTAATGGTGTGCCTTTGTCGAGAGTGGACTCTTTTAAGTACCTTGGGCATATCCTGACTGCTAGCCTTAGGGACGATGACGACATTGAGAGAGAGCGGAGGGCACTGTCGGTCAGAGCGAACATGATTGCCCGCAGGTTTAAGCGTGCTTCTACGGAGGTTAAGAAAACACTTTTTAGAACCTTCTGTTCATCCTTCTACACCTGTAGCCTGTGGGTACGTTTTACGCAAAAATCGTACAGTGCCCTTCGCGTGCAGTATAATAATGCTTTCAGGGTGTTGATGGGGCTGCCTCGCTTCTGTAGCGCATCAGGGATGTTTGCGGAAATGCGAGTTGATTGCTTTTATGCATTAATGCGTAAAAGATGTGCATCCCTGGTGCGCAGGGTACGAGCCAGTCCCAGCGGCATCTTGGGCATGATTGCTGACAGACTGGACTGCTGTATTTTAAATCGTTGCTCCAGTATCTCTGCTGGGGTGCTGAAGCAATGATTGTTTTATTGTGAGTGTGTATGTAATTTTTTTTTTTTTTTTTTTTTTTAGTTGTATTTGTATCACTAACATAGTTGTAAGTTTGTTTTGTTTTTTTTACTAACACAAAATGAGTCTTGTTGCTCGAAATAAAGTATATTATTATTATTATTATTATCTAATTATTAATCAAAATCAAAAATACACCTTTGTACTTCAGTACAAAGGTACAAATAAATGCATTTTGAGGTAGATAATGACATTTGGGCACGCCATGATTGTGGCGGTAAGTCCCGTTTTTGAGGAGTGGCTGGAAAGGCAAAACAGCGTCCTTACCTTCCGCATGACGCAGCCCTCACCGGACATGGTCGGTTTGGTAGATTCCTGCACCGAATTCGTGCGGATGAAACGCCCGGGTGTCGCACCGCCGTGTCCTCGTGGGGGCGCTCGGCGGCAGCGATCTCTCGCGCCGGGCCTTGGTACAGGCCATGATCCGGAGCGAGGAGGAGTGGCAGGCAATCGCCTCCTTCTGCGAAGCAGTAATGCTAGCAAAGGAGGCGGCCGCACACGCGAGGCAATGGCCCTCGCGCCCCAGCCAAGATGAATTCCTATCCCGATTTCCGGCCACTATAGGCGCGGGCTTGTGGACGACGAGCAATGGGTAGCTCGCCGTCCGACCGCCCGGTTACCGTCCGGACCAAGCCCAAACCGTCGAAGTGTTCAACGCGCGCCGTCATACACATCTGTCAGCAACCGTAGGGGCCCAGCAGGGTCGAAGCCTACTGGGGCCATGGGCGATGCGAAAGAGATCCCCCCCCTGGAACAATGGCAAAGAAGGAATAGGAGTGGGTTTTTAGTCAGTAAAAGTCTGGCACGCCCTCTCGCTCCCCCCAGTGCGAGGGATGTCATTAGGTACATGATTTTCCCACCTATATTATATTTTTATCATTATCAACTGAATGCTTTATTGTTCTCCATCCACTATTATGTATGACTTGTGGATTATGTGTTTATCTTAAACTATTACTTATCTCATCTGATACACAGACTAATTAATGTGACTGATTTGAATTATCAAAAGTTTATCATTTTAATAGATTAGCTATTTTTGCTGATGTAATTCTTACTATTCAATCCGTTAAACTCTTGTTTTCAAAATTTAATTATTTTTATACTATCCTATATGTATCGGAGTACTGGTGGTCCAGTAGTAACGGCCCAGGCTTACGAGTAGTACGTTCAAACCCAGCCTATTAACCAATCTACAATATTATTTCTACTGAGAATGCATTTATTTGTGAGAGAAGAAGCTCAGATCATCCCGCACAAAAAAATCTATTAAATACTCGTAATACTTGTTTTCATCGGAAAATATCTGCAACATTTGAATAAATGCATTATTTTATTTGAATTTGGCCTCCCACAACGTGGACTGACGACCCTGGGCCTCAAGTCTGCTATTACAATAGTGTCAGAATGGTCTGTCATTGATTTCATAATTATTTATTTTGACAAGTTTGGTAATCTACTAATATAATGGCGACACTCCATTGAAAGAAGTGGCATAAAATCGTACATATTGACAAATGAATATCTGACGTATGCGGAAATCTGCGAAAATTTTTACAGTTCCTTTGATCAGTGACCTACCATTAGGACGTCATTGTGCAGTCATTGCTTTTAATAAGCTCGATATTGTCATTCTACCATAACTCTATTACGAGACCATTGACCGATCAATGATCGAACATTATGAATGAGCAGATTACGAACTTTTAGCAAAATGACAATGGGATCGTGTTGGAATGACGAATTTATTAAAATAGCAGACTTGGGCCCCTGGTGAGAGTCGCGTGAATCCGATAAATGCGAAACGTACAAGACTGGTCATTGTGGCAATACTTGAGGCCTATGTCCAGCAGTGGATGTCTTTCGGCTGAAATGATGATGATTATAATGATATGAATTACTTGGCTAGGGGGGCTGGTGAGAGTCGCGTGGATCCGATAAATGCGAAACGTACAAGACCGGTCATTGTGGCAATACTTGAGGCCTATGTCCAGCAGTGGATGTCTTTCGACTGAAATGATGATGATTATAATGATTTGAATTCCAGACAGCGCTTCATACAAATATGCAAGGGTATTGTTCCTGCTGGCAATGTAAGAGTCGTTAAAGAGCCGACATTAGTAAAGCAGAACTTGAAGCCCGAAGATTATATTAATAAGGTAATATTCCGAAATTAGTTTATGTATTAGGTAATCGTGACACCAAACATTTTTTTTTAAGGTTTATATTCCCTTGAACATCAGCCCTGCGTTCAAAAATAACCAGAGTAGGATAGGATCGTTACTCTATCCGTTCAAAAATGCTTCGAGTTGCAACCCAGGGTCGTTCTTTTATGACTCGAGTAGCTACCCTAGAGTTAACCCAACTAACTCTTACTCCGAGCAGGGTAGGTTGGTGTAAGCAACAGGAATGACAGTTGCTTGGCATTGACAGTTGAACTCTACGTTCGCGTTCAAAAATGCGAGCTCAGAGTATCTACCCTGATGACGTCATTACGAGTTAACTCTAACCTCATTTTTGAACGCAGGGCTGGGTGGAGTTAAATGCCACCGACCGATACTTAAACACGTGATTGTACTCATGATCACAAACAACTTTCCCAAAGAAACTTTTTTTTAGACTAACTATCTTTGGATATTATTTAACCGAAACATAAAGGTACCTACACTGATTACGTACACCGATGGGTTTGCAAGCCGCGCGGGTGCTCTATCACTATTGTAGGTAAGGTACAAAAAGTACATGAGATAACGGCCTTACGCGGCTAACAGCTGAGCGGTCGCAAGGGCGTGCACGCGAATTTCAAACAGCTGTTTTGTTATTGTCATAAAACTAATGAGTATATAAAAAAGTTTCTTTGGGAAAGTTGTTTGTAATCATAAGAACAATCACGTGTTTAAGTATCGGTCACTAATTACCAGTCACCCTATATAACGTGAAGTACACACTACACCCAATCTACGTAATTAATCTCCTACATGACAATGTTACTAACTCTGAAACGTGGTCGCACCCTCTGTGACGTAAGGGTCTTGACTTATCGCTGGGGGAATTACAGCAAGGGATGGGTTGGATTGAACATACTACTAGTAAATTGGCTTGGAACGCTTGAAACATTGGTGGATTACGGCCCATTCCCTCACCTAGAGAGGAGGCCTGAGTACCAACAGTGGGAACATTATAAGGCCGACTATGCTATGCTATGCTTGAAACATTAGTAATTATATCTATGTTTCTTACTTTCCAGATCCAAGAGCTCCTGTACGATGACGTGTTCATCACGTACGGGGAGCACCCGAAGCTGCTGTCAGTGCTGTCTCAATTCATCGGAGATGACATCACCGCTGTCAACAGCATGTTTATCAACAAGCCGCCCGGCTCGTCGCGCCACCCGCCGCATCAGGTGCGGATACCATACCTGACACATTATTTCCCTCAGACCCATCTTCGATGAACGGGCTATCGCGTTTGAATTCGCCGATAGAGGCGCTAGTGTACAGTGAGGTCTTGGAAATGTCGATTACACTGTTTGTGGGCTTTTAAGATGAAAGCTCCTGGGTAGGCCGCGAAATTCAAGCTTTCGATAATTTTTTGCAATTTGCAGATTGCTATGGGGCTATTCATTTACTACGTAAGGCGATTTTTCTTAGTTTTTGACCCCCTCCCCCCTAAATATAAAAAAATATGAATAGGCCGACCCCTCCCCCCTGTTTAATATTTATTACGTAACAGTCTAAAGGAAAAAATGAATATACGTTTGTTTGGTTTTGATGTTTACTTTTAAAAGTAACTATTTTTAGGAATAATAATTGGAGATCCAGATTTGGTTAAGTCCAATCTACAAAGCCTCGAGCACAGGCGCAGGGTAGCCAGCCTATCGGTATTTTACAGGTTACATTTTGGAGAGTGTGCGCGGGAATTGCATGACTTGATTCCGCCATCTCCTTTCTACCATCGGACAACCCGACGTACGGCGAGTATCCACCCTTACGTTCTTGAAACTTCAACGGTGCGGACTAAGCGTTTCGCTTCGTCGTTTATACCGCGTACATCGAAGGAGTGAAACAATTTGCCTGCTGCGGTTTTCCCGTCCAATTATAATTTAGGTGCCTTCAAGGCTAGAGTGAATAGGCTCTTAATAAACTAGTGCGCCTCACCATCAATGATTGCATCACTGCTTACAATCAGGTGGGATCGCAGTCAAGCACTGGTTTATATCAATTAAAAAAAAAAAGAATAGTTACAAGTAACGGTCTAGTTCACAAGCGAGGAGGCGCAGTGACGTTGCCATGGAAATAGTTTACATAGACGCATCCGAGCGCACATTGGCAATCGCGCAGTTGCCCGCGATTTTTCAAATCTTAACTTTACGTATTTTTGTGATCTTACGTAAGAACTATCGAGACAGGGAGTCTTGATAGTTCTTACGTAAGACCCACTCTTTTGTAAGAAAAAATAAGACATGGTCGACCCCCCTCCCCCCCTAAATCGTCTTACGTATAATAAATGTTTGGCCCCTATTCTGCGCTATCAGAATAGGGGCCATTACAATTGCGCTGGCGCTGCAAATTGCAAAATCTGTAGTATGGTAACAAGAATTATATTTGTGTTATTGATAATTATGTTTGTATTCACCAGTACAATGCTACTTTATCACTGAGTATCATAGGCATATAATATTTTCGTAGTGAGCAGTGGTGGCCGAGTGGTAACGGCCTCGATTTACGAGTTGTAGGTTCCGGGTTCAAACCCAGCGAGGCGCATTACTTTGTGTAATTTATTTCAACACCACTGCTCTCAAAACGGTGAAGGAAAACATCGTGAGGAAACCGGCATGTCCTAGAACCTAAAATTCGAAGACATGTGACTTCCACCAACCCGCACTGGGCCCGCGTGGTGGATTACGGCCCATTCCCTCTCCTAGAGAGGAGGCCTGAGTCCCAACAGTGGGAACATTATAAGGCCGACTATGTATGCATGTATAATATTTTCTACTATCATGCAGGCGACATCGTTTATCTTTTATATGTTAAATAAACGCACAGTACAGTTTCCAAACTCAAGCTTTTTATGTCCACACCACTTTTCTCTTCACCTCAAACTCATCCTTATCTTCTTTTACTTTTCAGGACCTGTTCTACTTCCCGTTCCGTCCAGCCGAGAAGATCATAGGAGCTTGGACGGCCATAGACCACGTGAACATAGAGAACGGCTGCCTCTACGCGGTACCAGGCTCGCATAAAGCGAAGCAGCTGTACCAACACCAGGGGAAGACGGTAATACCAACATAATGTACTATCACAGACATAGACACGTGACCTTCGAAAGGTTGATAGAGAACTTCGAAAAGGGAACTGAGCACAATATTAGATTTATATTATACCTAAAGGCATAGTTTTTATGATGTGTGTGTGTGGATATTTGGTACCCCTTCGCGTTTAAACGAGAATAGGACAACGAGAAACGCGCTCGAGAATGAAGCGACTCGCTGTGACGTCAACTGTCATGGTCGATCTCCACCGGCGAATGAATACGATCAAGCCGTTCGTCGCACGGATGACAGATGACGTCATCGTAAACAGTCCAGCGAGAGCGCGCGTTTCCAAATAGTCGTTCAGAAAAACTTTAGTAAATCCACCATTTCTTGATTTAAAAAATTAATGCTCAGTAAATTATTACACATACGATGTACTTAGTAAAAATCGGATTTGCTATTATGTGATTGAGCAGTGGTGGCCGAGTGGTAATGGCCCCGACTTACGAGTTGTAGGTCGCGGGTTCAAACCCAGCCAGGCGCATTACTTTGTGTAATTTATTTCATCACCACTGCTCTCAAAACGGTGAAGGAAAACATCGTGAGGAAACCGGCATGTCCTAGAACCAAAAATTCGAAGATATGTGACATTCACCAACCAGCACTGGGCCCGCGTGACAGATTACGGCCCATTCCCTCTCCTAGAGAGGAGGCCTGAGTCCCAGCAGTGGGAACATTAAAAGGCTGATTATGCTATGATTGATCCTCATTGAAAGAAGTTGTTGGAAGTTTAAAGTATTTTCTTCTCTCCTCAGAATGAAATAACAACTCAATAGCCTACAAGTACTAAAATCAATTTGAATAATTTCAGGACGCCCTCAAAATGTATCACGGCGTAGACGAAGAGTCCATAGCTCCACTAGACAAGAGAGTTCACCTGGAGATGAGTCCTGGTGACACTGTGTTCCTGCATCCTTACCTGCTGCACGGCTCAGGACCTAATGTGTCCAAGGTAAGCCTAGGGTTCCGTACCACAAAAGGAAAAAACGGAACCCTTATAGGATCACTTTGTTGTCCGTCCGTCTGTCTGTCTGTCTGTCAAGACACTTTATCTCGGGAACGCGTGGAGGTATCGAGTTGAAATTAAAACTATATACTCAGGTCTGCGGTCACTAAAGCTGTGAAAAAATTAAACTTCTAAGTTAACAAAAAAAAAAGATACGACCGTTTATGTCGCAGAAAACGTGTATTTCGACACTCTCAAGGGAATCAAAATTCATAGTGTACTTCCCGTTGACCTAGAATCCTGAAATTTGGCATGGAGCAAGGTCTCATGGCACAAGTATAGGGAAAAATCTGAAAACTGTAAATTTACAGTTACGTCACAAAAAAAATCTTTTTACGATTCGGAAAAATCTTCGTAACTTAATTCGGGAATTGAACTGTTTTCATAGGTAAGTTTGTACGGAACCCTCAGGGCGCGATTCCGACTCGCACTTGCCCAGTTTTGACTAGTTAGTGCTCGGGACTTCGCCCGCGTCTACTCGTAAAATAGCACATTGCCATAATTTAAAAAATAATAATAATAAGCTGAATCCTAATTCTTTTTCTAAGACAAAAATAGCATAAGTTACTCGTTATAACATTAACTACCAGCGAAAGTCCCGTCAAAATCGGTCCAGCCGTTTCGGAGATTAACCTACGAGATTTCAAACTACGAATACGCCAAACATCAGTGGTAGTGGGTAGGACAAATTGCTGGCAAAACAGATGGTCGATTGAGACGAAAGGTTCTAGAGTGGCGACCATGTACCGGAAGACGCAGCGGTGGAAGACCTCGCACAAGATGAACAGATGACCTGGTGAGGGTCGCGGGAATCCGATGGATGCGAGACGCAGACGATTGGGGGAGCTCTATGATCCAATAGTGGACGTCTTTCGGCTGAAATGATGATTATTTTGAACCTTTGTCAAAATGAACCAAATAAAGTTTTTATTGTTTAAACTCTGTTTATATTTGCAGAACTACCGCAAAGCGATCACGTTCCACTTCGCGAACAGTTCGTGCGAGTACATCGACCTGGCGGGCACCGTGCAGGAGCAGCTCGCCCACGAGGTCACCCAGCAGGCTGCTAGGATGGGCATGGGACATATCAGCTATGTTGTGAGTAGTGTTGCAATAGAACCCTGCTTCCGCTTCTGCAGAAGTTCCGCAAGCTTTTTCACTTCCGTTTCCGCTTCTGCTTCCGCAAAATTTATAACAGAACTCTAAACGGAAGAATACAACAAGGAACGCGGGGGTGCGGGGCGCGTGGACGACTGGACACATCGGTAAAGGCGCGGAGGGGGGGCCGGTACACAGACGTGTCGCAACGAGTTTCTTTATTATTATATTTTTTTGGTTCATTCTGCGCATCACCGCGCCTCGTGATGTGATTACGACGTAAACCTTCTGTAGTTTAAAAAAAAAAATTGTGCTTTTGATTCATAGTATTAACACTTCCGCTTCCGTTTCAATTTAATTTTAACATCTGTTTCCGTTTCCGCTTCCGTTAAGACAATTTCCGTTGCATCACTAGTTGTGAGTATTGCTTTGTAGGGAAAACTCCAGTGTAGCTCGCGAAATTCTAATTTACTTATACTCCATCTTCTTTATATACAACATTTTTTTTAGTAAATGCGAAACCTGAATATAGTTTGTTCAGAATCAGTAACAGAATTGATTCCAATCATTTTTACACCATGTTATATTTTTTCCCAAAAATATTTTTATAACGTCACAAGTTGGACTGTTGCTCGCAGAACAGATGGCCTTTGGGGCCGAAAGGTTCTGAAGTGGCGACCGCGTACCGGAAGACGCAGTGTTAGAAGGCCCCCTACAAGGTAGATCGATGACCCTGGCAAAGAGTATATTAATATATATGGTAGGCACTGGTGAAGGTTGCGGGAATCCGATAGATGCGAGACTCACAGGACCGTTCATTGTGGCGACATTTGCGGGAGGCCTATGTCCAGCAATGGACGTTTATCGGCTGAAATGATGATGATGATGACAAGTTGGACACCACCGACACTAAGTACAATACAGGTCACAGCAAATCATAGCGGGCATTAGCTGCCAGCGCACAGCTTGGTGCGGGAGCAAAACAACTCCTCAGTCACCCGGATGCCCCGGTGACCTTGTATTTGTGCGGGCAACCAAGTAACATAACAAGCATATAACTTTGTGATTTTTTATGATACAGTTATGAAATTTTGTACATAGATTCTGTACATAAAAATCCTAGACACGTGTTTCGGGTTTCGCATATACTAAAACTAGGGTTGTATAATAGGAGAAACTGACTGACATATCAACCCACAGCCCCAACGGGTTGTGCGAAAGTATACCCCGGGCCCCTGAAACGAAGGCAAAGAAGGAACAGGAGCGCCCTCCCGCTCCGCACAAGAGCTGGAGAAGTCATTGCATGTTCTTTTTTTTTAATAGCCTATGCTGTCCCACTGCTGGGCAAAGGCCTCCCCCAACTTCTTCCAGGTTATTTTTTCTCGAGCCACCTCGAACCAGTCCTTGCGGTAGGCATCTAGGTCGTCTCGCCACCTCTTCCCAGGTCGACCTCGGCGGCGTCGTCCATCTTCAGGTACCCACTTTGTGGAGACCCTTGCCCACCGGTCAGAGTGCATGCGGCTGATGTGACCCGCCCAATCCCATTTTAGCCTGGCAGCCTTTTTTTCCTACGTCCATAATTCCCGTCTTTTGACGCATTGCATGATTACCCACATAAAAAAAATCCACAGCACAAACTAACTAGGAGCGTAAAATTTTGCATAAGGTTCCCTTTTGTGACGAACGCGAGCACTAAGAGAGGATTTTCCAAAATTAATTACATATGTGGATGACACGGGGGTGCAAAGTTTGTATAGAGAAACCTACTTTTTTTTCAAGCGAAGCCGCTGACATAAGCTAGTTCGCAATAAGACATATAAACAAACCTTTATCACTGTCCAATTAACTGATTTTGACTTCTATTTCTTAGGCATAAGAATGGCATCCAAAGCAAAAAAAGTGGTTTCAATATAAAGTTTTTGCTTAGGGGTAACTGCTAAAATTTATTTACAAGATAAGCCCTAAACACACGTATACAAACATTGCTTTGTAATAAAAAGCTTGTAAAATATCTCGATGTTCGCCATCTCCGCTAAGACATAAATGAAATCTGTGACGTGGCACCTGTAAAAAAGTAGTCGAGTATTTGAATGTTATCATCGCCAACGTCCATACTACGTTGAATACACCGGTTCTCGTCCGATCACCGAAGTTAAGCAACATCGGGCGCGGTCAGTACTTGGATGGGTGACCGCCTGGGAACACCGCGTGACGTTGGCTTTTTGCTTTTCTTTCGACTCCTTAGTAGGTTAATGTTTTTCTTGTAATTTACTTTATTATTTTTTCTCTAAACAAGCAATAATAATAGGTCTTTACCTATGAAATTGGAGATTTTTAAAACGGGTTGCTTTGAAGTGTTATATCATTGGATTGATTTGGAATCATAAGTTCAAATAAATTTTATATTAAAGGTATGTTATTCTTCTTTTGAAATTAGGTATTTATTGGTTTCTTTGTGTTTTGTATTTTCTGTAATATCGCAGTACTTATAACCATGAAAGCTAATAAAAAAAGTTTTTTCATATTAAGAGTTTCAACGTAGATACTATGCATTGCAAAGGGCAAACAATATCTATGTCGCATACCTACGACTTTCTTCTAACAAAAAAACTCTGTGTTCTTGGTTTAATAGATTTCGTTTTGGAAATTTTGTCTTGTAGCCGCCCTAAGAAATAAAGTTATTCTCGAGATAAAATTTCTCACATGAAAGTGATTGAAACCAAAATAGACATCTCATTCATTAGCAGTTTTAAGTCCGTATACATCATCAATATTGCATATCACTTGAGTCCCATTGTTTCCACGTAGAACTCATATTACAAAATAATGCGAGTTTTCTTAGATTTTATACAAAAATGGATAAAAGTACTGCTATATTACAGAAAATATAAAACACAAAGAAACCAATAAATACCTAATTTCAAAAGAAGAATAACATACCTTTAATATAAAATTTATTTGAACTTATGATTCCAAGTCAATCCAATGATATAACACTTCAAAGCAACCCGTTTTAAAAATCTCCAATTTCATAGGTAAAGACCTCATCATCTTCCTGCCCTTGTCCCATCTTATTTGGGGTCGGCACAACATGTTTTTTTCTTCCATTCTATCCTGTCAACCGTCATGCTATCACTAACTTCCTTTTCTTTCATATCACTGTTCACACAATCCATCCATCTTTTCTTTGGCCTCCCTCTCCCTCTCCACCCATCCACATGTATACTCATAACTCTTTTAGTAACATGCGTTTCATCTCTCCTCTTTACATGACCATACCAAGACAAACGATTCCCTTTCAACTTTTCAGTCACTGGCGCCACTTTCAAACTTCCTCTAATATACTCATTTCTCACTTTATCCATTCTCGTCACACCACACATCCATCTCAACATTCTCATCTCCGCTACATGCAATCTTTTTTCATCCGTCTTTTTCACAGCCCAACATTCTGATCCATACAGTATGACAGGTCTTATCACGGACTTGTAGATTTTACCCTTCAACTTGGGGGGCATCCGTGGGTCACAAATTGTTCCAGTGACCTGTCGCCATTTCATCCATCCTGAATTGATCCGATTTGATACGTCTCGGTCTACCTCGCCATCTCCTTGGATAAGCGACCCGAGGTACCGAAAGTCGGAGCAGATTGGTATGGGCGTTCCAGCGAGAGCTAAGGGCATAGGACCGAAGAGACCACCGAAATCACAGAACAAGTACTCGGTTTTCGTTCTGCTCAATTTTAAGCCAACACTCTCCAGTCTGTGCCACCACACCTCCAATTTGCTCTGGACCTCTAGGCCACTCTCGGCAACCAGCACAATGTCATCGGCAAACAGCATACACCAGGGAGCCTCTTCCTGGATGCCCGACGTCAGAGCGTCCATTATCATCAGGAAGAGGTAAGGGCTGAGGGCCGACCCTTGATGTAAGCCGACAGCCACACTGAAGCTGCCAGTGTTGCCCACTGCAGACCGGACTTGGGTACTGCATTGGCTGTACATCGCTCGGATCAACTGCACATACTTCCCAGGCACACCTTTCTCCTTAAGGGCCCACCACAGAACCTCACGAGGTACCCGGTCATATGCCTTTTCGAGGTCAACGAATACCATGTGCAAGTTTTTATGCGCACCTCTGTATTTCTCGCACAGCTGGCGTATAGCAAAAATGGCATCCGTTGTACCCCGACCAGGCATAAAACCGAATTGGTTCTGTGAAATTTCACTCTCTTCTCTTAGCCTCCTTTCAATAACTTTCTCCCAGGCTTTCATAGTATGTGACATTAGCTTTATTCCTCTATAATTGTTGCATTCAAGCACATCACCCTTGTTTTTAAAGATGGGCACCAGGGAACTGTTGCACCACTCATCAGGTATGGCTTCTTCCTGCAACAACTTATTGAAGAACAAAGCTAACCACATCCATCCATCCACTCGCAGCAACTTCCACACTTCAACTGGTATTCCGTCTGGACCAATTGCCTTACCATTCTTCATTCCATTTATAGCTATTCTGACTTCATCCATACTAATCATTCTCACTAAACCCACGTTCACTGGTTTGCTCTCTAAAATCCCATTCCAGTTGTTTTCCTCATTCATCAGTCTTTCAAAATAGTCCTTCCACCTCTCTTTGATTTTACTATCTTCTGATAGAATCATTCCAGTTTCATCCCTTATACATCTTATCTGACAAACATCTCTCGCATTTCTCTCTCTTGCTCTAGCAAGCCGGTATAGATCTTTCTGGCCTGCCGGACTATCTAGTGTGTCGTATAGTTTGTCCTGTGCTTTTGCTCTCGCTATTGCCACGGCTTTCTTGGCTTTTTTCTTTAAAGCATCATATTCACTTTTTTTTGCAGACTTTAAGCTAGTGTTTTCCGGATCTATACGCTGCCATTCCTTAAATTTCCTCTTTTTTTCTTTCAACACATTCTGTATATCTATCGACCACCACCATGTATCCCTATCTATTGTACCCTTTCCTTTCGTCTCTCTCAAAATATCTTTCGCTGCATGTCTGATACACTCAGCAATCTCATTCCAGCTTTCATTTATACTTCGATCATTCATGTCTCCCATTTCTATCATTTTGTCCACCACTCGCTCTCTCAATTTCTTCGCACAGTCACTCTTCTCTAGCATATGCCATTTTATTTTAGGAGGAGGATGCTCTTTGCTTTTTTTGTTATGTGTCTTGACTACTGACACCATAACCAGGAGCCTGTGCTGTGAGACTAGGTCTTCTCCTGGCAGCACTTTGCAGTCTTTGACGTGCTTTAGTTGGTTACGCCTAACCAGGAAATAATCTATTTGCGTCTTGTGGTTACCGCTTTTGTACGTGACCAGGTGTTCGTCTCCTTTCTGGAACCAAGTATTGGCTACTGCCAGGTCAAATGCAGTAGCGGATTGCAGCAGCGTCTCCCCTTCACTGTTCGGACTTCCAAAACCCCATCCACCATGTACTCTTTCATAAACACCTCTCATTCTTCCTACATGTCCATTAAAGTCACCTCCAACAATCAATTCCTCATGTACAGAGATGGCCATTAAAGCTCTATCAAAATCCTCCCAAAACTTCTCTTTCACCGTTTCATCGCATCCTACTTGTGGTGCATACACACTAACTACATTCAACATTACATTCTCTAACATAATCTTCACAACTATGAGCCTATCATTAATCCTTTGTACTTCCATCACGCTTTCTTTCAATTTGCTGTCTAACACTATTCCTACACCATTTCTTTTACCATCACTTCCACAGTAATAAAACTTATATCCCTCACCAATTTCTCTCGCTTTTGTTCCTCTCCATTTAGTTTCTTGTAAACACGCCACGTTTATTCGTCTTCTTTTTAATACATCCGCTAACTCTCTGGCCCTTCCAGTCATTGTTCCTACATTCCAACTTGCATACCTCAATCTCATTTCCCGAGCTAGCTTCTTACGTTGCCCCCGCCCGGGATGGTGCAACAACCCTAGTCCATTTCCCATATTCATAGGTAAAGACCTATTACAAATAAAATAAAAATATTTAAAGAAAAACAAAAAACCCGACTGCGTCGAAACTAATTTTAAAAAATACGTAAAAAAAAATAACTTAAATAAAAACTAAAAAAATACGTGAAAAAAATAACTTAAATAAAAACTAAAAAGAAACAAACAAGCTCAGTAGTTTAGAATTCTAACTACACAATTGAAATAGTTTTATAATCGATACACACATAAAAAAATTCTAATGCAGAACAGAACGACTCACAGTCGGGGCCCCTTGGGAGGATTTGATTGGTAAAATTTGAATGGGCCCCGACTGTGAATTCTAAACTACTGGGCTTGTTTGTTTCTTTTTAGTTTTTATTTAAGTTATTTTTTTCACGTATTTTTTTAGTTTTTATTTAAGTTATTTTTTTTTACGTATTTTTTTAAATTAGTTTCGACGCAGTCGGGTTTTTTGTTTTTCTTTAAATATTTTTATTTTATTTTATACTTTTTAGTTACGATTCATTGACTTCGTTATAAGATGGTAAATTTTGCAATCTAGTCATTTCATTGAGGGAGTTAATATCGTGGGGATTATTAAGTAACTTACGGTGGTCTAAACTACTGATGATTAGTCCCTCTAGAGACCTAACTCGGCTCAAAGCTACATATGCTTGACCTTTAGCAAAAATGCGTGAACTTAAGTCAACCACAGCTCGGTCCAAAAGTCCAAAGTAGTTCCTTGGAGCTTGTGTACAGTTACACCCCAGCACAATATCAATGGCAACATTTTTCGCTCTATTTTACCCTGTCCGCGAAGTGCATCGAATTTTGTCGTCGATGGTTCGATTCTGACTCCTACTCCAGGAACATTGTTTTTAATTGCTTTGTCGTCAAATTCTATATAAACAGCTTGTGGCAATTCTCCGGGTTCCAATTGGTCCCTCCGAAGAGCTGGCCACTCAATTGTCCTTATAACACCCATTGCTCTGTTAACAAGACCATGGGTAACATTCAAATTTCTTCGTAACATAACTCGTGATCCTAAACCGATTGTTAAATATTTACGATTCCTCCAGTTTTGTTAGGATCATCAGAAACATATACCTACATCTTTCGGTTTTTGACCATATGTTTTCGATTTTACTGATATATCAACTGCATGTAATTTATACAACCTAGTAGTTTTTGCCAATATAGTTGTCATCTTTTGCTTATGTTCATCGACCTGACTAGTAGATGGGAAAACTCGAATGATTTGATTTACAAACGTGCATCAAATGAACAACGCCATCTATCGAGTTTGGTGTAAACTTTTTTTTACCCAAAATATTTGTTCTTCGTGCTTTTTCACTGTTTTTTTTATTTGTGTATCGTTTATACTTGAAATGACAACTTAAATCAATAAGTAAGAAAATTAGCGAGAATGATTGTTTTGTTAAACAACTTTAAATCGTTATATATCCTAAACTATTATTTAAAATGAAAAATGATAAAAGGAACCTAAAGATGATTTTAAAATACCTATTCAACGACACCCCACTTGACATAGTTCATCGACTTTTTTTTTCATTTTGACAATATGGCGTCTGGTTGTAGCTGTGGTGAATTTTGATTACTGTCATGTCTTTAGTGACACTCGCAAGGTTAAGACGAATCGATTGACGTAAGAATTATCAAAATCGGCCTACGCATTTGGTCTCTAGAACGCCACATAGAAACAAACATACATACATACATACATACATACATACATACATACATACATAGACTGATAAACACATTACCCTCCTTTGTGTCGCGCAGTCGGGTAAAAAAATGTTAGTGATAAATAAAAAAATGTTTTTTAACAAGCTTTTAATTTACTAAAAAGTAGTAAATAAAACTTAGTGAGAGAAAATATTATAATTGTATTTTTACGTATCTAAGTTTTAATTATTACTTGCATTAAAAGCTTGTTTTTTTTTTAATATTAAAGACGATAATCAAATGCGCAATATTTTACTATCGTGTTTTATATAGGGTGACAGGCAATTAGTGTACGATACTTAAACACGTGATTTTGCTCATGATAACAAACAAATTTTATTATTGGAGCAAAGCCGAAATCGCGAAAAAAATATTAGCAAAAAAATATTATAACAGCTGATTTTTTTTTTTCGCAATTTAAGGTTTGTTCCCATAGTAAAAGTTGTTGGTTATCATGAGCACAATCACGTGTTTAAGTATCGTACACTAATTACCAGTCACCCTATATTTTATCATCAAAATAATCTTAAGGGCCTATTACACTTCGCGTTATTCAGACAGTCTTAGTCTATGTAGTGTCACACAAGAAAAAGAGCAACTTACGCTAATGTCGTGTAAAGGAATGAAACAGAACGATGGGATACATAGAAATACATAGACTAAGACTGTCTGAATAACGCGTAGTGTAATAGGCCCTTTAATTTATTCAAATACTCGACTACTTTTAAACAACTGGTGCATCATCCAGATTTAGTTTGTAATTCTTAGCGAATATAGCGAACGGCAAGGTTATAAAAAATAAAAAAAATATTTTATTTTCCGGCATCAAGGCCCATAGTGAGTTAGTACAGACAAATTTACTTAAATAACTATGTTAGTAGGTCATCACAAAAACAAATAAAGTTACAATATACTTATTACAAGTTTTTTTTATTAATTATTGGCTTTAGCACGTGGAAGTAGGAAAACGACGTAGTTTTGAATTTATGAAAAAAAAAACTTTTTACAAAAAAATACAACCGACTTAAAAATACGACCGAACCGGTGTTTCTATAATAGTTTTGTCTCTTCGTTATTTAACACCGACTTCCGAAATTAAAGTTATTTTGCACTTTTCAGTGTTTTTTTTACTACGAAGTCGGTTGTATTTTTTTGTAAAAAGTTTTTTATTTTACACTTTTTAGTTATGGTACCACCACTAAAAAGTACCCCTCAGCCAAACTTAAATACCTTATAGCCAGAGTGCATCTCATGACAATTCTAATAATCCCAAACACGGTTAGATTACATTAATTTATTACAGAGTTCCGGTGCCTAACTTCAGGCTTCATCATCAGATCAGTTCGATATATTCCCCCTCTACTTTCAGTCAGTCATCGACTACACGTATAAACAAAGCAATTTTACTTGTTACGACGGTTCTGCTGTGATCCTATGAGGAGTTCTGTTCCATATCTTCGAAGTTCATGATCAGATCATAACAATATTTCTATGGGACCAACTCGGAAGCATAACCTTTCAATCAAAAAAAATTTTTTCAATCTCGGTCCACAATTGACCGAGAAATCGGTGAACATACATAAAAAAAATAAATAAAAAAATATTTAAAGAAAAACAAAAAACCCGACTGCGTCGAAACTAATTTTAAAAAATACGTAAAAAAATTAACTTAAATAAAAACTAAAAAGAAACAAACAAGCCCAGTAGTTTAGAATTCTGTTATGTAATACTAAATAACTACACAATTTAAATAGTTTTATAATCGATACACACATAAAACAAATCATACATTCTAATGCAGAACAGACCGACTCACAGTCGGGGCCCATTCAAATTTTACCAATCAAATCTTCCCAAGGGGCCCCGACTGTGAGTCGTTCTGTTCTGCATTAGAATGTATGATTTGTTTTATGTGTGTATCGATTATAAAACTATTTAAATTGTGTAGTTATTTAGTATTACATAACAGAATTCTAAACTACTGGGCTTGTTTGTTTCTTTTTAGTTTTTATTTAAGTTAATTTTTTTACGTATTTTTTAAAATTAGTTTCGACGCAGTCGGGTTTTTTGTTTTTCTTTAAATATTTTTATTTTATTTTATACTTTTTAGTCACGATTCATTGACTTCGTTATAAGATGGTAAATTTCGCAATCTAGTCATTTCATTGAGGGAGTTAATATCGTGGGGATTATTAAGTAACTTGCGGTGGTCTAAACTACTGATGATTAGTCCCTCTAGAGACCTAACTCGGCTCAAAGCTACATATGCTTGACCTTTAGCAAAAATGCGTGAACTTAAGTCAACCACAGCTCGGTCCAAAAGTCCAAAGTAGTTCCTTGGAGCTTGTGTACAGTTACACCCCAGCACAATATCAATGACAACATTTTTCGCTCTATTTTACCCTGTCCGCGAAGTGCATCGAATTCTGTCGTCGATGGTTCGATTCTGACTTCTACTCTAGGAACATTGTTTTTAATTGCTTTGTCGTCAAATTCTATATAAACAGCTTGTGGCAATTCTCCGGGTTCCAATTGGTCCCTCCGAAGAGCTGGCCACTCAATTGTCCTTCTAACACCCATTGCTCCGTTAACAAGACCATGGGTAACATTCAAATTTCTTCGTAACATAACTCGTGATCCTAAACCGATTGTTAAATATTTAACGATTCCTCCAGTTTTGTTAGGATCATCAGAAACATATACCTACATCTTTCGGTTTTTGACCATATGTTTTCGATTCTACTGATATATCAACTGCATGTAATTTATACAACCTAGTAGTTTTTGCCAATATAGTTGTCATATTTTGCTTATGTTCATCGACCTGTCTAGTAGATGGGAAAACTCGAATGATTTGATTTACAAACGTGCATCAAATGAACAACGCCATCTATCGAGTTTGGTGGTAAACTTTTTTTTACCAAAAATATTTGTTCTTCGTGTTTTTTCACTGTTTTTTTTTATTTGTGTATCGTTTATACTTGAAATGAAAACTTAAATCAATAAGTAAGAAAATTAGCGAGAATGATTGTTTTGTTAAACAACTTTAAATCGTTATATATCCTAAACTATTATTTAAAATGAAAAATGATAAAAGGAACCTAAAGATGATTTTAAAAAACCTATTCAACGACACCCCACTTGACATAGTTCATCGACTTTTTTTTTTTTCATTTTGACAATATGGCGACTGGTTGTAGCTATGGTGAATTTTGATTACTGTCATGTCTTTAGTGACACTCGCAAGGTTAAGACGAATCGATTGACGTAAGAATTATCAAAATCGGCCTACGCATTTGGTCTCTAGAACGCCACATAGAAACAAACATACATACATACATACATACATACATAGACTGATAAACACATTACCCTCCTTTGCGTCGCGCAGTCGGGTAAAAACATACATTCAACCGAACATATAACCTCCTCCTTTTTGAAGTCGGTTAATAAAATAGTATCGTAATGTGCGTCTAATCTAAGTCTACCCATATGCTAAGTTCCATCCGGTCTTATACGGCACCATGTAAGACCAGATGAAACTTAGCATACGTGGGTGAATCCGCTGACAAAAGCCTGTAATTAATAAAAAGCTTATTCTAATAACCTTGCCGTTCGCCATATTCGCTGAGACATAAAAATAAATTAGAACTGTGACGTTGCACCAGTTGTTAAAAAGTAGTCGAGTATTTGAGATAGTATGTCGCCAACGTCCATACTACGTTGAATACACCGGTTCTCGTCCGATCACCGAAGTTAAGCAACATCGGGCGCGGTCAGTACTTGGATGGGTGACCGCCTGGGAACACCGCGTGACGTTTGGCTTTTTGAATTTATTTTTTCTATAAACAAGCAAAAATACAAAGAAAAGTTACTGGTACCTAAATAATATACGAGTTAAATATTTTTAAATAAACTTTTAATGAACTAATAAGTAAAACTTAGTGTAATGTAACCGTTCACGTCTTAAGCTTTTAAGAAATTATTATGATAGTTGTGTGTTTACGTAGATAAGTTGTCATTTATCTAGTCTAGTTGCCATACAAAATGTATGGAGACAGACGCGCCCAGATCGGCGTACACACGTGGGCCCAATTTTTTTGCTATATTTGACAACAAATGTATACCTTGACTCTTTATGTATACATATTTCAGAACTTGACACTGGCTAAGTGCACAAACCGTGAATGGCCATAAGAAACAAGTTTTCAATGAAAATATTTTATTCATAGCAAGCTTATATAGTGCGGTATTTACCTATACTATACAATTAATACTCATCAAGTCAAGACCATTCCAAAAAGCTCAAACACGATAGGGTTATCTGAGTTCCTATGGCCACCTTCCGGTTCCATCATCAGATCAGGTCCATGTCATAATAATTTTGCATTACATCATCTGATTTACACATGCATGCAAAATTTCAGCTCAATCGGTAACCGGGCAGTAGATCAAATTTAATTTGCATAAAAAACAAACGAAACGAATGAAATGAAGATATCCGCAGGAGATCCAAGGTTGCTGACATAGCACGAAGAATCGCCAAACATAAGTGGCAATGGGCAGGGCACATTGCTAGCAGAACATATGGCCTTTGGGGCCAAAAGGTTCTGGTGTCGCGACCGCGTACCGGAAGACGCAGTGTTGGAAGGTCCCCTACAAGGCGGACCGTTGACCTGGTGAAGGTTGCGAGACGCACAGGACCGTTCATTGTGGCGTACATTTGGGGGAGGCCATGTCCAGCAGTGGACGTCTGTCGGTTGAAATGATGATGATGATGAAAAAACGAATGTTACCGTCGGAAAATGTTCATAAATGTTGCGTGTTCGTACGATGATTACTTACTAGCTAATGCCATCGGCTTCGCCCGTGTGTTAATAGAAAATTATCCCAAGAGAACAAACTCCCGGGATAAAAAGTATCCTATGAGCTTTTCCAGGGTATGATCTAGCCGTATTTTTTTTTTTAGTTTGGAAATCTTCTAATGAGATCCCCCGCCCTTGGGCGGAGCTGAAGGGCGTGTCAGACTTTTACTGACTAAAACCCACACGTTTGTTCCTTCTTTGCCTTGCGTTCCATGGCCCCAGTAGGCTTCGACCCTGCTGGGCCCCTACGATTTGCTGACATCTCCTTGAGGCGCGCGTGGAACAGTACGCGCCGTCGACGACTTGGGCTCAGTCCGTATGGTTACCGGACGGCGTGCTACACATTGCTCGCCGTCCGCAAGCCTGCGCCTACATGGTCTACCCCTGTAGCAAGTTTCATCGAAATCTATACATACAAACTTTCGTGTTTATAATATGAAGTAGGATTTTTTTATGAATTTGTAGCGACATCTATGGCGTCACATAAGAACTAATCCTGCATCGCACAATTAAAATTCTCCGCGCGATTAGAACATAAAGAACAGCCCAAAAATCATCTAGCATAGCATAAGCATAGCATAATCAGCCTTTTAATGTTCCCACTGCTGGGACTCAGGCCTCCTCTCTTTAGAAGAGGGAATGGGCCGTAATCCACCACGCGGGCCCAGTGCGGGTTGGTGAATGTCACATGTCTTCGAATTTTTGGTTCTAGGACATGCCGGTTTCCTCACGATGTTTTCCTTCACCGTTTTGAGAGCAGTGGTGATGAAATAAATTACACAAAGTAATGCGCCTGGCTGGGTTTGAACCGGCGACCTACAACTCGTAAGTCGGGGCCGTTACCACTCGGCCACCACTGCTCCCTCATCCCTCCCTCCCTCAAAAATCATCTATCGGGCAGTTATACCCGCCAGACATAACACCCGTGTGGCCGGAGGATCCTCCCTTTTCAACGGAGGTTTGTGGGACTTTACTCTCTGTTCCGCTTACCTCCAAACTGGTGACCCTTGACAATGAACGTCAGCGCAGCCTTCGTGCAGCCACTACCTCGTGACGTCATCATCACTTCCTCAAGCTTTCGAGCAGCGAGCCATACAGCCAGCACCCACGGCTATAAAGGGTATCCAGACCACCAGCATGCCTACCTGGTCATACCTGGTCATCACCCACAGCCTCATCAGCGACCTTGGCTAAGCACACCGCACCTTCGGCCAGTCACATGAAGAGCCATGAAGGACCTCTCCTGGTCGACGCCAGCAGTCAAGCCCTACGTCGCACAGCACCGCTCCGACTCACAGAGAGACTACTTTGTATGATTATACTAGTTCTTTTTTTTTTCTCATTTCAGGACGTTTGGCGTTTCAAGAGCAAGCAAGTGAAAGGAGTACGATCAAATTTATAGAAACAATATTATTATTCAGCATCCGGTGAAGGTTTTTTTTAATGTAATAAGAAACGAATAGTTTATCATATAGGGTGACTGGTAATTAGTGACCGATACTTAAACACGTGATTGTACTCATGATTACAAACAACTTTCCCAAAGAAACTTTTTTTTATACTAATTAGTTCAATCACAATAACAAAACAGCTGTTTGAAACTTTGAATTTCGCGCGCGCCTTCACCCGATCAGCTGTTAGCGGCGCGGCGCGGCGCCCGCGTTATCGATGACGTAAGCAATGTACCTACATGTTTCGGTAAAATAATATCCAAAGACTAGTATTCTGGTACTTTCCGCGAGCGCGCTACGCTACAATAAATTAGTATATAAAAAAAAGTTTCTTTGGGAAAGTTGTTTATAATCATGAGTACAATCACGTGTTTAAGTATCGGTCACTAATTACCAGTCACCCTATATATTCCTATTATGGTTTATAATTAATATAGGTACCTACCGATAAAACTTGTGACTTTTGATTGGAAAATAGACCTTTTGTAAATATCTTTTGTATATAGCTAAATAAAATTATCATAAAGTCAAAAATACTTATGCATTTATATAAGGTATTGTTAATTTTACTGTATGTTTTTGTCAACGACCTTACAGCCACTAGACGCCTCAGGCTTGAACTAGCGCATCAAAACAATTCTGTCAACTAGCCGAGGTACGGGGAGCGGGGTACTACGTTCTGATTGGTTCTGATTGGTACGGGAGAGCAGAGTACTGCGTTTTGATTGGTCGAAACATCAGATCTATAATCATATGTGTTGACAGACATGCGTCGCCTGTTATTAGACGTCTAGTGGCTCAAAGGTCGTTGGTTTTCGTAAAGCGTTTATTATACATATAAATCTGTATATTACAATGTAATAGTGCAATCATAGTATCAAAGATATATATAGTAATAAAAAACTAAAACCCGACTACGACAAAAAAATAAATATTTCAGCATCCTGAAAATTTTGTTTCATACTTTTTCAGCGTCGTTTTTTTTTTTTGTCGTAGTCGGGTTTTAGTTTTTACTTTTTTTTTATTTAAACAATTTTGGTGTTTAATTTAACACATGACTTTTTGTCTGCTAAAGAGCGTCAATTTAAATTTGAGATATTTTAGAAATGTACAAGTAAAGCCCTTTCATATGATACCAAACACGGCGTCTTTATCTCCATTTTTATTTTTAACACACTACGTTTTGTCCGCTAGAGGGCGCCATATCTAGTTTTGTGACACGTCACGTAGCCTATGTTCAGCGGACAATTAAGACAGTTCTAACGATACCTCATATGCCCGTTCCGATAAGTAGATTAGGAGCTATGAGGGAACAGATGAACATACTCACATACATACATAGCCTGACAAAATCATAACCCTCCGTAGGCTTTGCCGTAGTCGGGTAAATAGTGCGTAAGCGTGTCTTTGGACCTGCTCACATTATCCCGGTCATGCCATTTCGAGTGAACTTGGCCCTTTATATTGCACTCATAAATTAAAAAGTAATCGGAGGCCTACTCGAGGCGTTTGACGCAAGAGAATCGAAACGAAACGGTCGAAACTTGGCTAGGGGGGCTGGCCTCAGTGTACCGAAAACGGTACACCTCGTACCAGCTAACTTAAACCTTATTACGTAAAAATAAGGTTCAAGTTAGGTACTGAGGTGTACCGTTTTAGGTACACTGGGGCCTGAGAGGGGAGATGATGACAATGTTTTCACCAACCCAAAGGTCGAAGGATACCCAAAGAAATAATGTAATTCAAAAACATTATGTGATTTATAATGAAATTATTAATATTAAATTAGATTTATTTGTTTTTTGGTAATGGTAATATTATTATAATTGGATGGGGGATATGGCAATACAATCAAGTTGTAAACTTACGAATTTTTTACCTTTTTGTTTTGGAGATTGTAATATTGACTTAAAGAATATTTAAATAAATATATTTTATAAATAAAATGTAGTTCTTTCATTTTCCTATGCATAATGTGCCCTATAATGTTCCCACTGCTGGGACTCGGGCCTCCTCTCTAAAAGAGGGAATGGGCCGTAATCGTGGGTTGGTGGATGTCACGTGTCTTCGAATTTTTGGTTCTAGGACATGCCGGTTTCCTCACGATGTTATCCTTCACCGTTTTGAGAGCAGTGGTGATGAAATAAATTACACAAACTACCTAATGCTCCTAAGGGCCCTCGCCCACGGCGACATTTTGTAGCGATGCTGTCGCGCGTCAGCATCGAAACTCGCGATGCTTTAGCGCGTTGGCATCCTTTCTATAGCGCTTGCAAATGCGATAAACGCGCGTTAGTAGTGATGCTGCCGCGCGCTTACGAAACGCGCGACAGCATCGCTACAAAAAGTCACCGTGGGCGAGGGCCGGACTCCGAATCGCGACCTACAATTCGTATAATCGGGGCCACCACTTCTCACTGTATGAATGTTGACCACATCGAAATGGTCAGAATTAAGCCCTGATTTCTGAGTCGTGATGGGACTGCAACCCAACAGTACCGGAGAGACACCGTGCAGGATCAGCAGCGGAACTTGCTTTCCGAGCCATAAAGGTGTCACTCTTCTGAACTCTGGGCTGCCACAGAAATTCAGAAACCACATGAATGTAAAATCTAAAACTTTTATAATTTATTATGACATCACTTGAATATTTGAACATTTTCACCATTTTTGTTATTTTTTATTATTATTATTTTTCTTGTTGACATGAAATTATTTTTATTATAAATTATTTGTAGGTATTCAATTATTTAGTATTTAATTTTAATTTATATTAATTTGTTGGTTGAATGGTTATTTAAATTGAAATGATGAAATTATTATTATATGAGATTGTTACTGACTAAAATTAAATGTGTACCTACTGCATGCTAAAGATGTAAAATCTAAATATTTGTACGGCTGAAATGCCGAATATAGTGAGACTCCACCAAATCTTAAGAACTTGTTACCTATATTCTTGCAAATAAATATATCATTCATTCATTCACAATAACTTAAACATTAATATTCCACAACTTACTATCACACAACGCCGTCTAGTCCCAAACTAAGCAGAGCTTGTGTTATGAGTACTAAACAACTGATAACGTACTTATATATTTTTAAATACATACATATTATAGATAAATTACACCCAGACACAGAACAATGATCGTGCTCCTCACACAAACATTTGTACTGGGTGGGAATCGAACCCACGACCTCCGGCATAGCAGTCAGGGCCACTGACCACTAGACCAACTGGCCAGTCGTATTATGAAGGTTTGTAGTATATATATGTGTTTAGTTACGTGTATGTAGATAGTGAGTGCGTGGAAATAAAAGTCACCATTACGTACTCACTCTCATTCATACACAACACATATGACAAGAAGCAGAACGCACAAACGAAACACAATAGTCACAGTACAATATAGCAGTTCACAAAAACAATAATAGTTCGCATAACACGTATATATGAGTTATTAAAAACGTTCACGAGCGCAGGCGGTGGGCAGTGAGGTCTGTGACCGACTGAGCTCAAGAAATCAAAAAGTAAAAAGGTGCACCTGGCCGCCCAACCAAGCCGGCCCGCACGCTTGGGCAGAGAGTCGACACCATCCGACGTTATAATGTTAAACATTATAAATTCCGTGATTGTTGAGTAGTGTTATTGATAAACGTAAATGATAATCAACGCAGTCAAATGCTTTTGAGAGGTCACAGAATATACCAACAGCATCCTGGGACTTCTCCCAGGATTCCAAAATGTGACTGATGAGTTTCACTCCTGCATCCGTCGTTGACCTTCCTTTCGTGAAGCCAAAATGATGACTAAGTATGCAAAATCCTATTTGAATTAAAATGAGACAACATCTGGTCGAGCATGATTTTTTTCATAGATATTACTCACTGCTGGAAGCACAGATATAGGTTTATAATTAGAGGGATCACTCTTACTACCTACCTGATTTGAAAATTGGTACTACTTTACTATGTTTCATTAAATCAGGGAACGTTCCGCTGTCTAAGCATTGATTAAATATGCCTGTTAGGACAGGAGCAATAGTATCAATAATATCTCCAAGAACCTTAACGGATATACCCCATAAGTCTTCAGTGTTTTTTTATGTTAAGACTTTTGAATGTTTTTATAATTGTATCAACAGAGATACGCTTAAATTCAAAAGTTGGTATATTCTTAGTGAAATGTTCTTTTAAAAAAGATTCAGCTAACAAAGATGAAGAAGGGAGAGATTTCGTAACTTCTATTGGGATGTTGGTGAAAAAGTATTCTAACGTCTCAGCCACTTTTGACCTATCTGAGATGATTTTATTATCAATTTTTAGCGACAATTCATTCCGATCTCGATGGTTTGTCTTTCCAATTTCCCTGTTTATCACCTTCCAGACAGCTTTTATTTTATTATTAGAATTTCCAATTTATATTAGTGTAGACTAGTTGATCCGTGCTAACTTCACAGGGCTTCAAACATATTTGGCGTAAACTATATTGTTATTCAATAAAAGAAAAAAAATATATATATATTATTAATCACAAATTCACAATCAAGCTTTCTACTGGTGATAAAAATTTCTTTCTTTCTTTTAAAAAAAAATATTTCCCCCTAGAAAATCTCTCAACTCCTTAATCGTGGGTGCTTCCACAACCATGTAAACTCACTTAAACAAGACACCCAGACCCGGAACAACTATCTGTAGGCCATAAAAAGATTATTTGTTCTGTGCGGGAATCAAAACTGCGACAGTAAGCGCAGCAGCCAATCGAAACTGCGACAGTAAAGAAAGAAAAGAAAGAAAGAAAGAAAAACATTTTATTTGCCGGAAAAGGCGCAAACTTATAACTAAACATATTGCAAACATTTTGCAAGACAAAAACATAAATTAATCAAAAAAAACATATATGCGCCACATCCGAGCAAAACGGCCGTACGCTCAGCATAATGCCGTGTCCACAACGCAAAAATGCGACGAGTCCACAGCGCTGGTTTTCAGCGTGGGCCGGTGACGCCATCAACCAACCGACGTCGGCAACGGTATTGTGTACATAAAAATACATTTGAGTAAAATCAAATATAAATACATTTTTAGGACAAAGTCATAAATGGAAACAACATAAATAAATAGTGAGGAAATACAATTATCTATGATCTACACACGTATAAAGTGGCAACATTACGCCACGTCTTTAAAAGGGCGGTGGCTTAAAGAATTCAGTATCTAGGACAAAATCACTACAAAAAAAGAAACAAAATCCACCTGCGTTGTTTGTTGTTGCGTGGAGTAAGCGCAGCAGCCAATCGAAACCGCGACGGTGGCAGCAGCCAATCGAAACCGCGACAGTAAGCGCAGCAGCCAATCGAAACCGCGACAGTAAGCGCAGCAGCCAATCGAAACTGCGACAGTAAGCACAGCAACCAATCGAAACTGCGACAGTAAGCGCAGCAGCCAAACGAAACAAGCATCATTTAGAAATAAGCATCACCTTTGTTCTATTCTTCTGTTTCCTTCTTCTTTTCTTTTATTTATTATTGTGTGTACATAAATTGTTAAATAAATAAATAGAAACTGCGACAGTAAACGCAGCAGCCAATCGAAACTGCGACAGTAAGCGCAGCAGCCAATCGAAACTGCGACAGTAAGCGCAGCAGCCAATGGAAACTGCGACAGTAAGCGCAGCAGCCAAACGAAACAAGCATCATTTAGAAATATGCATCACCTTTGTTCTATTCTTCTGTTTCCTTCTTCTTTTCTTTTATTTATTATTGTGTGTGCATAAATTGTTAAATAAATAAATAGAAACTGCGACAGTAAACGCAGCAGCCAATCGAAACTGCGACAGTAAGCGCAGCAGCCAATCGCTCAACCATAGCGCCATTCGTTCCGTCAAATTACCAAAATGAATTCAGTAGTTCCAGAGATTACTTTCTACAAACAAACTTATTTTTTTTTCCTCTTTTTAATATTAGTGTAGGTTTATTTCGGTACACGTGCATAAAAACCAAGATGAATAATATTGCTGTCCGTAAGTATGTCATTTGTTTGGTATGATCTATCATTAGGTACCTACACATTATAAAACAAGGTCACCCACCGCGTCTGTATGTCTGTTAGTTCACAATAAACTTAGTTTTCATTAATCTAGACGAGCTATGCACGCCATAATCATGGCGGTAAGTCCCCTTTTTGAGGTGACTGGAGAGGCGTCACGGCGTCCTCACCTTCCGCATGACGCAGGTCCTCACCGGATATGGTAAGTTCGAGAGGTTCCTGCACCGGATTCAGGTGGAATTAACGCCCGGGTGTCACCATTATGCGGATTGCCCGGAGAGCATAAGAGGTGTGCCCCGCTTGGGCAGAGCACCAGTGTGTCCAACTGGAAGCGATCGGTAGCGGCGACTTCTCGCACCCATAGTCCGGAACGAGAGGGAATGAAAGGCGGTCGCTTGATAAAAAAAAAACTAATAGACAGAGTAATTCATGGGGAAGGGATTTTTTTTAAGTTGGAAAATCATCCAATGACTTTTCTCGCTCTAAGATGGAGCAAGAGGGCGATTCAGACGTTTACTGTGAAAAATCCTTCAGTAACGGTTTGCGATCTAGGACCAGTTTCCTTTCTAAAAATTCCCCATAGCCCTGGCGGGCATCAGCCCTGCTGGGCCCCTACGGTTTTGCTGAAATCACTTCATAAGGAAGGTTTAGTATATTAATATAATACATGCATATGAAGCCGAAAATTCGAAGAACAAATAAATGCCAGTTAAGAAAAACCGAGAATTCCAAAAAAATCCTAAAACCCGTGTGAAGCTGAAACAGGTCTCACGAATGCATATTATTATGAAACCGAAAATTCGAAGAACAAATAAATGCCCGCTATGAAAAACCGAGAGTTCCAAAAAAAATCCTAAAACCAGTGTGAAGCTGAAACAGGTTTAACGATAGGTACCAATATTATAAAGAGATAAAATTTGTAAGTTTGTATGTAGGGGCTAATCTCTAAAACTACTGAATCGATTCTGAAAATTCTCTAATATGTATCTGCACTATCCCTGAGTGCTAGAGGCATATAAATTTATTTTACAATACACTTACTCGAGACCCGCTGTTATCCCCACAGCTTTTAGGCACGCAATTTACCTACTGTTTTTCATACTCGTGCGGAAAATTGCGCGAGCTCCACCCGCCAAAAATTTAAATTTGCCGTATCAGGCGCCCACGATAGCAACCCCCACGTGTACTCAAAAACATAGTTTGATTCGCGTGGTTACTGTCACTGTAGCCCTTATCTCTATAACACCCTCGCCAACCGCTCGGGTAAATTCCGCCTCGGTCGCAATGACAAACTTTTTCCGCTTGTATCAAAATGTACTACTGTTCATATCATGAGTTTTACGGGCGAAAATGCTGGTAGAAGCCAGTATTTTATATTCGGCTTAGCATTATCACTATTGTCTCATACTTGTGTTTGCATTTTTTGTGTCCTATACGATCGTACCTGTAGATAAAAAGACGAAATAAACAAATTGTTCTAAACAATTGCGGATTCCTTAAAGTTGATTAATTCGCTAACAATAGGTAACTACATAATTACCTGTTTATACTTAGGTACAGCATCTATAACAGTCATACTCAACCTTTTTTCTTCTCGGGCCACATATCTCTTCTACCATTATCACGATGAGCCGAAATAGCTCACAGTAAACATAGAACAACATTCAATTGTATCTACTTAAATGGGACTTTTGAATTGTTGAAAAATGGTCAGTTTTCGATAAAATTGCTGCATACAGCCCCCCTAGCCAAGTTACAATCGTTTCGTTCGCGCCGAACGCCTCGAGTAGGCCACGCCTCCGATTCCTTTGTTCTGACCACGTGACTGAGCATTGAGATGACGTCAGAACAAAGGAATCGGAGGCGAGGCCTACTCGAGGCGTTCGGCGCGAACGATACGATTGTAACTTGGCTAGGGGGGCCTGGTATAGTTAAGCTATTGTGTATTGAAGGTGGACCGACGACCTGGTGGATGCGACGAGACGCACAGGTTCGGTCGTTGTGATGACGCTTGGGGGAGGCCTATGTCCAATAGTGGACGTCTTTCGGCTGAAATTATGATGATGATTTTGTATTGTTAGCGGGTCCATCATTGATTAAATACATCGTCTAGGAGTGAACTAATAAGCAGATTTCCGTTCAATAAAACTGCTACAGAAATATAAAATAAAATAGATATAAAATTATACTATCAATATCAATATTGTGCTAGACTACAGGGCCATTCAGAAATTCTTGACGGGCCACATGCGGTCCGCGGGCCGCAGGTTGAGTATAGCTGATCTATAAGATTACTATCAATTCGGAAACTTATAATATTCGTCTAGTTATTTCTGTTGCGCTTTTCGAACCGTTAGTACCTATTGGACAAGGAACTATTTTAATTATTTATTAAGTAATCTATTAATTTGTTTGTGATAGTGTGTGTTAAATACATTTTGTATAATGGCCAGCAGGAGTTTTAAAGTTATTCCCAAACGGTAATATATGAAATACCTACCTACTTGAAATTAATTAAGTACTTAGTTTTTTTTTTGTGATTTCTTGCGCTCTAGGGTGGAGCGAGAGGGCGTGTCAGACTTTTACTGACTAATAAAGTTTCAAAGGGCCACGGTAAAACTTACAAACGTTCCCGCAGCCCTAACAAGCATTGGCCCTACTGGGCTCCTCCGGTTTTATTGACCTCTTTATGAGGCGCGTCGACTAGAGCTCAGTCCTGGCCGGTCGGTCGGGCGGTGAGCTACGTATTGCTCGTCGGCCTGGTTGGTGAATTGGCAGTCTTTGATAAAAAAATTAAGTATGGGACCTGCCTTTTCAGCCAACGACGAGGTACGCCCTGGGTGTCGGGTGTCGTAGAGCAATTCCCGGCTACCGTAGGCGCAGGCTTGCGAATGATGAGTAATGGGAGTACGATTAATTGGGGAACATAAATTAAAAATAAATTAAAACAATAAATTGAGAATTTCCTCCTTTTTGAATTCGTTTAAAAATAGAATACCACTGAGAATTTGATTACCATTGGCTCTAAAACTGAGTAAAGCGGGAACTTAAAGCCAGTAAAGGCTTTTGTGGTTTTTAGTATTAAAAAAAAATGTATACTGCGATTTTGAACATAAAAAAAAACTACATTAGACCGTGGCCACGCCTGTTTTGTACGTAGAATCGCTTCGCGTCGCGTCGCGTGGCGTGACTGAGTAAAGCGGGAACTACATTAGACCGTGGCCACGCCTGTTTTGTACGTAGAATCGCTTCGCGTCGCGTCGCGTGGCGTGGATCTAATGTAGCTCTACAAGTTTAGTTGCCATATAAAATTTATGAAAACCGACGCGCCCATATCGTGGCCCACGTGTGACCAATGTAGTTCTACCTTAATACATTGACAAATTTACCTACTTATCTCCCAGTACGATCTTCCAGAAGTACCTACCTAAATATAGTGCGCTTGTTTTCAGCGTGAGAGCGGAGTCTTCAGCTTCATACTCCCTATCTCCTGAACAGATACAGTTCTACCGAGACAATGGATACCTGGTTATCAAGAAGCTCATCGGTCTACCAGCGTTGAACAGCTACAGGTAAGCTGCATAAAGGATTCTTCAGATGTACCACGACCTCTTAATAATGACCTAAACTGAACTGTTAAAGAGTTGGAACTCGCACTCAAAGAGGCCTCGCAGAAACGAGGGCTCTTTAAGAATGAGGATTTTTTTATAATTGTTAAGCTCGCGTTTGACCACTATTTCACTTCATCTGATGGTAAGCGATGATGTGGTCGAACACGACAGTCGCTGTCTCGTTTTCGAATTTATGAAAGAAAAAGGCTTCGCTGTGTGTGTGCCTTCGCCCACGTCTAAATTAGTCCACGTTACGCCTCTGGCTCCATCCCTTATCACAGACTTGTAAATTTTACCCTTCAACTTGAGGGGCATCCGTGGGTCGCAAACTCGCAAGTTGTTCCCGTGACCTGTCGCCATTTAATCCACCCTGCGTTGATCCGATAATTGACACGATTTTCGAACGCAACGTGCAAGATACAAAAAAAAAATAGAAAACTCGAACCTCCTCCATTTTTGAAAGTCGGTTAAAAAAATACATGCCAGAGCCTTTTGATAATTGTTGGATTTCATTATTATGTTTGCAGACAACGCTTTACAGATGTATGCGAAGGGCGGGTGGAGAAAGGGCGCGTCACTGTAGTCAAAGATCGCTCGCTAGCGCAGACGCACTCCAGGCCGGAGGACTACATCAATAAGGTATGGCCATGGGCTGTAACCGTGTGCAATTTCCTATTATCTGCTTACAAATTTTGAACATGTATAATTCGTAGATAATGTTTTCGGCTTCGGTAGAAAATCCTTTTGCCGTCGGAAACAACTTTATTTATTTAAATAAAGTAGTGTCCGACTTAGACCAAATACCTACAACTAAATAACTTTAGTAAAATAAGTAACAAAACAAACAGGATATAAACAACATAAGTAATTTTATTTGACCTTAACCTTAATCCAACAATGTGGGATTCTTTAATTATTTGCTAGTTAATTAAGATTTGAATCGACACATCGCATGACTGTAAACAATTTGTGAACAGTTAAATGTCCAGAGCAAGGTTAAATGTCGTAATTTGGAGTGCGAAATTTAATGTAGGTATTTTTTTTTCACCACACCATTAAATTATCTACGTTTTGGTGGGGAAAAGTGAGGCATTCAAATAAAAAAAAAACTGGGCAAGTTCGAGTCGGACTCGCGCACTGAGGGTTCCGTACAAACTACAATTTCCGAATGGAGTCTCGAAGATTTTTCCGAATTGCAAAAATTTTTTTGTTATTTTGTGACGTAGGTAACAACAAATTTACTTTTTTTTAGATTTATTTCTATACCTGTGATATAAGAACTTACCTTATGCCAAATTTCAGGATTCTAGGTCAACGGGAAGTACCCTATGCATTTTGATTCCTTTGAGAGTATCGGCCGTATCTTTTTTTGTTCATTAACTTAGAATTTTGATTTTTTCCCAGCTTCAAGGGACCGCAGACCTGACTATATGGTTTTAATTTCAACTCGATACCTTCACGCGTTCTCGAGATAAAGGGTCTTGACAGACAGACCGACAGACAGACCGATGGACAACAAAGTGATCCTATAAATATATATTTTAAAGGCTTATTATAGGTACAAGGGACATAACGTGCAACGCTGTCAAATTGTCCAACTTTTACCGAGTCACGAGGACGTATTGTTGGGGGACCAGTTGCAGCACACTGGACAACGTTGCAGCGTCACGTAGATTGAGCGTTGAACGTCATGTTGAGGGACATCCTGTCCCCCAGTATATCTGAGACAAATTACACTTCAAATAAACCATCATCTATTCACCTCTCTCATTAATTTTATTCTTCTCTACTATTTCATCTGGTTAGACAGAAAATCGTTAACAAAAAAATAAGTTAATTTGTCATATTCAGCAACATAGAAATCCTTGAAAGGTTCCAAACTAAGGCAATGAGATGCATGTTCAACATTCCAAAAAGAAAACTGTTAAAGAAGAAATTTCCCAGAGGGGCTCAAACTACCAGAAAAAGTTATCAAGCATGTAAATGCCCTGGCCTCTAAGCTGTCTGGATCTGGAAGTATTGAATTCGCAAGATTGAAGAGAAATAGTATACCTAATCTCACAGACCGATTGATCAGTCAGTAGGAAGAGAAATTCTTTGGATATTTCTCTTCAATGCAATTTGCCACACCCAGACGATAAGTCAGCCAAGGAAGCGGCTAAATGTTTATTAAACAGATTGCTGCGATGCAGGATACAAAACAGAAAAAAAAAATTATAATTTGTGGGAGATGTTTTTTTTTTTCTTAGGTGGGAAAATCATCTAATGACAAATCTCGCTCTTGGGTGGAGCAGGAGATAGTGTCAAACTTTTACTGACTAAAAACCCACTCCTGTTCCTTCGTTGCCTTCGTCCCAGGGTTTCGTTTTCACACATTTTTAACACTACCCATGGCCCCAGTAGGCTTCGACCCTGCTGGGCCCCTACGATTTGCTGACATCTCCCTGAGGCGCGCGTGGAACAATACGCGGCATCGATGACTTGGGCTCGGTCCGGACGGTTACCGGACGGTCGGACGGCGGGCTACCCATTGCTCGCCGTCCGCAAGCCCGCGCCTACGGTGGCCGGAAATCGGGATCGGAATCCCGGCGGCGGTTGAGGCGTGAGGACCGTTGCCTCACGCGATCGGCCGCCTCTTTTGCTAGCATTACTGCTTCGCAGAAGGAGGCGACCGCCTGCCACTCCTCGTGGGAGATGTGGAATCTGAACTAGGCCTAAGCCTGTATCTCAGAACTCCAGTGGCCCTACCACAAGCTTTTAACGCAATCCATTCGACGACTTAAACTGAACTGTTAAAGGGGTGATCCGTCTCCCTGTTTCTCGATCGCATGCTTGACATTTTAACACGTCATGTCTCTGGGGTTTTTTTTAGGTGGGAAATTCTCTAAGGACATCTCCTGCCCTTGGGCGAAGCGGCAGGGCGTGTCAGACTTTTACTGACTCAAACCCACTCGTTTGTTCTTTCTTTGCCTTGCGTTCCAGGGCCCCAGGGTTCATTTTCACTTAACCCATGGATGTTTCTGGGGTTTAGAGGCGATTTCTTTGATGCTGAATTTATGCGACAATGGGTTGTATATGTGTTGAAGGACGGGAGATTCTTGATTTTGGGTTTTAGTCAGTAGAAGCCTGACACTGCCCAGACTTTTTCATCTGTGAGGTAGCCTGGGCGTCCATAAAGATTTCCCACTCCTGATGGAAAAAAATCACGTCATGGTAAGGGCCTGGGGCCCCCATCATTAAAAAATTAACTATTTTTCCAAGCTTTCTGTATTAGAGCATATATCTCACCCTCCTATTTCGTCATTTCACGGTACAGATTCAGGAGCTCCTGTTCGACGATGTGTTCAGCACGTACTCGGAGGACGCGCGGCTGCTGCACATTGTGACGCAGCTGATCGGGGATGACGTCACCGCCATCAACTGCATGCTCATCAACAAGCCGCCCGGGACTAACGAGCATCCTCCGCATCAGGTATGTGGACAGAGCGTCTTGGGTCATGTAGCTATGTGTAAGTGGTATCGACAGGACGAGAGATTCGCGCTGTGGAACAGTGGCGGATTAAGCCAACGCGGGGCCTGTAGCAAATTCGACCAAGGTGGGGCGGTCGAATTTGTGCAGACCTATTTAGTACTATTATTCTCATTCTTATTTTCGATCACCAATAACCCCGTGGATTTTAAGATTGGGTAAGATACATGGAAATTACGGTAATGAGGGAAATCTAAGAGATTGACTATCATATTCAATGAAATAATCAGCTGTATTTGGATTTCTATATACATACTTTGACTAGATTTTTTTTGCGTTCAAGTGCAGGATCCCAAAAAGCGCGGGGCACCCGAATGCGCGGGGCCTGCATAGCATAGCATAGTATAGTCGGCCTTATAATGTTCCCACTGTTGGGACTCAGGCCTCCTCTCTAGGAGAGTGAATGGTCCGTAATCCACCACGCGGGCCCAGTGCGGGTTGGTGGATGTCACATGTCTTCGAATTTTTGGTTCTAGGACATGCCGGTTTCCTCACGATGTTTTCCTTCACCGTTTTGAGAGCAGTGGTGATGAAATAAATTACACGGGTACTGCATGCTACATGGCAAATCCGCCACTGCTGTGGAAGCAGAAACACCCAACTCCTCCCAGACTACATTACCCCATCAGAACATCTCCCCCTAGACGCAAACTACAGTGGCCAAACTGGAAACCTCTTAACCGACTGCGGACCCAGATTGGCCGCTGTAAAAACAATCTGGCTAAATGGGGTTTCCTCGACTCATATCTAAATCAGTGCCAGTGTGGAGCCGCTGCACAGGACATGCGTCACCTGCTATGCTGCCCATCCTGCACAAACACCTGCACTTTTCAGGATCTATACGAGGCCAATAACAGAGCTTTACAGATTGACAAATACTGGTTAGAAAAAAAAAAATTGAGTACATCGACATGAAAAGAAGAAGATCGACAAAGTAACCCGCGAGTGCGTAGTGCGAATTTTATGACATTCGGCGCTCCGAATGGCCAATTCCAAGCTCTTAAGAAGGTCCTTTTCCACTCGCCTATCATCAACATCGAGCATGGTTTAAAAGCTTGTTACTTCATCTAACGCAATCCAACGCGATGTTTGACGAAAAGGCAACGCGAAAAAAGACAGTTAACGCCTTAAAACTCTGTTAGCATTCGATAATTCCGTGATTTACTCGAATATTTTACAAAACTTGTTCCAGGGTTTACTCGAATAGGTTCCAAAACTCGCTTTTTTTTTAAACCCTTAAAAGTTTTTTTTTTTAAATAGTCGTCACTTAGAATCTTGATTCAATTTGCAAGGCTAAAAGATATATTCTTGGTCTATTGAAAGCTTAGGCCAATCCTTTTACTCTTCACGCCATCTCCGGCTACTTCTGTTTCTCATCGCTCATCGCTTGTCCTTCGACTTGCATTAAAAATATGATGGTTGATATTATTATTGAAAAGCTCGCACGTAACCCACTGTCTCACCTGATGGAAAGCGACGATGTTTTTTTTGCCCCCACGTGGTCACGGCGATGCTCCGCCGTGTCATCTGTGTGGTCCGCGCAATAGTGATACCCGGGCGTTTCTGCTGCCTGAATCAGATGTAGGAACCTCCCGAACTTACCATGTCCATCATACGGAATGTAAAGACGCCGTGTCGCCTCTCAAGTCATTCCTGAAAGAGGGGACTTACCGCCATGATTATGGTGTGCCCAGATGTGGTCAACGATGGAGCATGCTTGCCTAAAAGCAACCTATTCACTCTTGACCTAAAGACTCCCAGTTTGTAGAGTTTGAACTCAAGACCTCTCGGTCACCAAACCTCACATTAAGCCGTGGTTAATTTTGCCTCTAGGACCTGCTATACTTGCCGTTCCGACCCGCAGACAAGATCATCGCCACATGGACTGCCATAGACCCCGTGAGCAAAGACAACGGCTGCCTCTACATGGTGCCAGGTTCACACAAGCCGGATATCTTGTATGAACACGATGAGCAAGTTAATGTAAGTGTATTATTTATTTATTTCTATTTATTTATATATACTTTATTGTACACCAAGATAATAAATGATACATAATTATGAGCCTTATATCAAAAAAACATACAATTGGCGGCCTTATCGCATTCCGCGATCTCTTCCAGGCAACCTGGTATGGAAAGAGATTGTCTGGACATTAAATGGGGTTGCACTTGGTGCATTACAAAATAAGATAAACAATTGGAGAGAAAAAAAAGAAACAAAGTACATACTTAACACTAAAATACAATTAAAATATGTGTATTAGTATTTTTTGTGATCTTTGCTAAACTACAAATGAATAAATACGGGTGGGTTTAGGCGTGGGCGAAGTGGGCCCTCGGGCACAGCCTCGCACCCAAAGGGGCCTCGCGTGTGCGAGGGATCTAAAGACGAAGGTTTTGTTGTTTTAGGTTCACGCTTGACCACTATTCCACCCGATGGTAAGCGACGATGTGGTCGAATACTGCGTTGCAACAGTCGCTGTCTCGTTTTCTTAAAAGAAAAAGAGTCTTGACAGACAGACAGATGGACACCAAAGTGATCCTATAAGGGTTCCGTTCTTTTTTTCCTTTTAAGGTACGGAACCCTAAAAAGGCCACGGTGATGCGCCTTCGCCAACGTCTAAATTACTCCATGCTACGCCTCTGGTCTGACATTCCCTCAAAGGTCGTTCCCAACAAAGTGAGTGACTGAGGTCGATCCCAACAAAATGAATTACTCTAAAAAATTGTTACAGTCAGCGAAGCTGTTCTTCTTCGGCATCGTGAATTCCGGCGAGGTGGTGGCGGAGCACAGGCGAGTGTACGTGGAGATGCAGCCCGGGGACACCGTGCTCTTCCAGTCTAACGTCGTGCACGGATCCAGGCCTAATGTTTCTAAGGTACACTGTGGATGACTAATGCCCACTGTCCTTGGACGCGTAGCTTCATAGACGCGTATTCGTCATTATACGCTTGGTGCACGCCTGCGTTTGGTCATGAGGGTGGAGACTCGCCGTACGTCGGGTTGTCCGATGGTAGTAGATGATATATTTTCAGACCCTCTTATTACATGATCTTCTAAACACAATACTATAATCTTTAACCGTCCCGACTTCAAAGAAAAACGAAGAGGCAAAACTAATATAGAAACACCGAAACACGTTCAAGTTATTTTGCACTTTTTTGTATTTTTTTTTACATTGAAGTCGGTTGTATTTTTTTTTTTTTTTTTGTAAAAAGCTTTTTATTATAATTATGTGGATTCAGTTTTTTTTATGACTATAAATACTATTATACTAAACCTAACTATGTACATATAATACAAATACCTACACAAAATACACTCAGGCGTCGAAGTACTCCTCCACATCGCTGTCATCCGGAAATGTGCTCAGAAGGCTGGCAGTTATTTTTTAAATTTAATTTTCGATAATCTAAGCTGTCAGATAGATATCACAATAATGCTGTAAAAATAGGTTCTCGTAGTAACAGCAACTGGAGAAGGATGCTAAAGTAAAAGATGGATGGATTGTGTGAGAAGTGATATGAAAAAAAAGTGGAGTCAGTGATAGACTGACGATTAACAGGGCAGAATGGAAGAAAAAAATAATAAAATGGACGAAAATGAAATGAATGAATGAATGGACGGATGGAATGGGCGGAATCTGTTTTTCCTGATGGCTACAACCCGGGAATCTTTAAGTCAAGAGTGAATAGGTTACTTCTAGGTAAGCGCGCTCCATCGTCGACCGCATCGTCGCTTTCCATCGTGAGATGGCGGTCAAGCGCGAACCTATCGAGAATAAAAATAAAAAAAAGTGTTTCACCGACTCCAAGTAAAATAGAACAAGGATAGAAAGAGTAACAGATTGTAATTCCATCTTATTCCCCAGATATACCGCAAAGCGATAACATGCCACTACGCAAACAGTAGTTGCCACTACATCAACGTGTACGGCACGCAACAAGAGAAACTCGCCAAACAAATTGAGGCCGAGCTTAGAAGGAGAGGCAGTGAACTCAGTTATGTTGTAAGTTTACTCCTTAATTAAGATAATCTTAAGTCATAATTCATTAGACACACCCAGCACCACCTCGTCGCTCGGTGTTCACACGTTGTCGACAGTTAGTCCACGGTTAGATGCCGTGTGTCAAACAGTGAACGTCAGGTGATCCACGGGCGGACGCCGCGTTGTTAATCAGTAATCTTCACGTGGTCAACGAGTGGACATCGTCCTCGCGCGTGAACTACTCGCGGACAGCGCGTGATACATACGGAACTTACGCGTGGCCAACGCAAGGCAAGCGTGCGAGCAACAGGTGATCATCAAGTGGCCCACACTGATCAGCCGCTGTACCCCATATAAAGAACATGCACGGCGGTGCTGGTCGAGTGGCTCAAATGAACTAACCTTTACGATCGCTTACCTTTCACCCTGGATCGAAGTCCACAACTTGCAATTTTTGTTATGTTCTCATGGCTAGATGGCGCTGAACTCAACCTTTTTTACCCGACTACGGAGGGTTATGATTTTGACAGGCTATGTATGTAGGTATGTGAGTATGTTCATCTGTTCCGTCATAGCTCCTAATCTACTTATCGGAACTTGACGTATGAGGTATCGTTAGAACCGTCTTAATTGACTGGCCTGTTGGTCTAGTGGTTAGTAGCCCTGACTGCTATGCCGGAGGTCGTGGGTTCGATTCCCACCCAGGATAAATGTTTGTGTGATGAGCACGATCATTTATTCTGTGTCTGGGTGTAATTTATCTATATATGTATGTATTTAGAAATATATAAGTATGTTTATCAGTTGTCTAGTACCCATAACACAAGCTCTGCTTAGCTTGGGACTAGACGGTGTTATGTGATAGTTGTGGAATAAAAAAAAATAAAAAAAAATGTCCGCTGAACATAGGCTACGTGACGTGTCACAAAAATTGATATGGCGCCCTCTAGCGGACAAAAAGTAATGTGTTAAAAATAAATATGGAGTAAAACACGCCGTGTTTGGTATCATTTGAAAGGGCTTCACTTGTACATTTCCAATATATTGCTCAAATTTAAAGTGACGCCCTCTAGCGGACAAAAAGTCATGTTTACAAAAAAAATAAGATAAATATACCGTGTTTGATATCATTTGAAAGGGCTTCGCTACTACTTATCAAAAAATATCATCAAAATTCAATGTGGCGCCCTCTAGCAGACAAAAAGTATTGTGTTAAAAAAAATATGATAAATATGTCGTGTTTCGTATCATTTGAAAGGGCTTTACTTGTACATACCAAAATAAATAGTAAAGAAGCACAGTGATTTAACACCAAAATCTTTTAAATAAAAAAAAACTAAAAAAAACTAAAACCCGACTACGACAAAAAAAAATGACGCTGAAAAAGTATGAAACAAGATTTTCAAGATGCTGAAATAGACAACGTAACTGGAAAAACTAGAATAGAACAAAAAGAAAAGCCGTAGTCACACGTTATAGGTAGGTAATAATAGAAACACTTTAATAACGTGTGACTACGGCTTTTCTTTTTGTTCTATTCTTGTTTTTCCAGTTACCTTGTCTATTTCGGCATCTTGAAAATCTTGTTTCATACTTTTTCAGCGTCACTTTTTTTTGTCGTAGTCGGGTTTTAGTTTTTACTTTTTTTTTTAGTTCATAATATCATCAACTATAGTGCTTACGTATAGCTTAATACTTGAGCACTATATTATTAATCATTATTAGTCGACAAAAGGCCAAATTAATTATATATTTTTTCCTATTCCAGGATGTATGGCGCATAAAAGCAAAACAAGTGAGAGGTGTGAGAAGTAACTTGTAATGAAGAGATTAGTGTTTAAATCATACACCACTATTTTTTAATTAGTACAAATACTTAAAGGGTTTATTAGAAAAGGTCTTTTTATTATTTAAGTAAAGTCTCAATAAATAATATTCATAAACAGCAAAGTTATTAGCGTTTGTTTATATCCCAAAATGTTACTCAATTTATGGACATATAATACAGGCTATTGATTATGAATGAATAAATGGCGCTCAAAATTGAATAACACTTCGCGTAGTACTTTCTAGTAATAATTGTTATGAATTGATTGATTCAATTATGAATTTACCAATTATGACAAATACTCGTGGACAATTTTGGGATTTCGTTTTTTTTTTACCTTTGACTACACAAATATGATCAGCAACGGGTACAGATAGTCTCATTTTTTTGTAGGTACTAATTAAAAAATAGTGGTGTATATGAGAAATCTAATGTTAAAGGAGTTATTATGAAATACAACAATGGTAAACTATAAAAAATATTTTATTTCATTTACAATCTTAGGTACGGTAAAGACTTATTTCTACTTCGGTTGTAATACTCATTTTAATTTATCGGGCTCGGAATTATTAAATTACTTATTATTTCTTCTTACATTTTAATATTTTTAACCCTTTAACCGCTTGCGTCGGATTAGTCCGACGACTATTTCGTGTTCTATTGGCCAGGGTCGTGTGTTTGCGACTGAGTACTCCATCTCGTTTAGTTCTTCAATCCTCGTAGGCGACAGAAGAACTGACGAGATGGAGTATTTGGTCGTGGATATGCAACCCTGGCCCGCGAGAGGGCTTGTCGGATATATCCGACAAGGATTAAAAGGTAAATAGACTTATACACTAAAATAAAGGCTTTTATACAAAGGCTGCTCTTCACATTTAACCCTATTAAAATATCCTCCTTTTGTTTTATTAAGTATTATTTTTCAAACTAAAAAAAAACTTATAAATAAAATTAGTTTACTTATTTCAACGTTTATAGCATTGCAAATTTGTCTCATAATTTGTTAACATAACCTATCCGTAGAAAAAGAATATTCTATTTTATTCGTCAATTCTTACAACTATTGTGCAATTTACAGCGAATCATTTTAATTAATATTTACATCTTTGTTTGTAAAAAGAAGAAAATATAATAATTAAGTACAATTATAATTAGAAGTGAAAATAACTTATTTTTTTAAAACTGTGACATGAGACTAGATCTGGTTTGGAAATAAAAGATATAAAATAATTATTATCATTGTGAAAAGTAAAATAAAATAAAAAAATCTTAAAATAAATCGGTGCTTTAAAAGTTACAGAGTAATGTTGGTAACTAAATATAATCAGAATTCAGCGAAGTCTCCTTCAAAAATCTGTAAAGAAACAAACCGAAGGCATAAAATAACGACAAAAAAAAACCAAAAAGAAAATATTACATTTTTTTAATGTTATATTCTTGTTTAAATTCAATGTTAAGATCTGGTCAATTGTCAAAATAAATATTATAAAGAAAAAATAGAATTTAAAAGTGATAACTTAAAATAGGTATTTTTTTAATTCTATTCTTTCTTTTATAGTTTATGAAGCATGGTTACCCTACGTCGGTTTAACTTTTTGAGCAAATAATATTTTTAGTATGACGAATTTTGCTAACAATAATTAACAATGCAATTACTTACGTCATAAAAGAACAAAAAAAAATATTATATTATGATTGTTGGTGAGAACGATGTGCTCAAAATAGTATAATATGACAGGACAATTCTGATGCTAATACCTCCTTATCTTATTCATCTTTATCTTTTAATTTTATGTTGAAAACAATTTAAGTTTTACTCAAAGGTGAGAACACCTTATTGTGTTTTTATTCAAAAAGTTAACCGACGATACAAGTGGTTTTAAGTGCGTTCTAGAAATAATAAGCCAATCATAGCACAACCGTACATTACCGCAGCGGATCTAACTACGTGCTTTTAGAATTAAAATGCGGGACATTATTAGCAGTAATATATTATTAATCTTTTCACACCGCCACAGTCATGAATACATGACAAAGCAAAATGTGTCCAGCACACCACAGACACGATTTCAAGGCTAAATAAATCGTATAAGAAAGTATTGTTTTTCTTATTTGTGTTGTTAAATTATGAAATCGCTGTTGCCCGTTGATGCCGAGAGCACGATATTGCTTATTTGACGTGGCGAGCAAAAGGTTAAGGGTCTATTCTTTCAACACCAAATATATGTAAGTATATTAAAAAAAAAGTATTTTTGCTTTAGGTTACCCTGTATAGTTTGTAAATTGAGAAATAATAAATAAAATAGAACGTAACCATAATTTTTAAGTTTTGGCAGTTCTTCCATACAAAAACTCACAGGCGTCAAATTTATCATTCCTTGGATAAAGGCCCGTTCACGACCTTGCCGCTGTGAGCGGTAACTAAGCGCGGTACTGCGAGCGGTGGGATCAAAAGTATGAAAATGTTTGATGCACGCCACGAGACCCGCTCATAGCGCCACACGCCCGCGTACCGATGCCGCCCCGCTCGCCGCGTCGCTCGCCGCTAAGACCGAGGTCGTGAACCGGCCGATAGGTAAGTGGCATTAGCAAGATCAGCCCTAAATAAATTATTAAATAAGCTTGGGGATTGTGTGTTACCACGACCTTGGAAAGCAAAGGGCAACTGAAGGAACACCGGTGGATTTCGGTCAGTAAAAAATCTGACACTCCCTCCTCCCCATCCCATCCAGAGCGAGAGGGAGAGAGTTATTTGGTGTTTTCCCACCTCAAAAAAAAAATGGTAAAAGTAGTTTTAATATTCATTAATCAAAAGTCATGTTGCATTATTGTTAATAATGTCCCAAGCGATAGAAGCAAAATACAAAATATAACATGGGGAACTAACTACAGAACATTTCATGCAGAGCCATACAGCAGTCATCAGCGCACCTCAAATGCCAAAATGCAGCCATTCTTCATAATTATATTACATAGCATATAGAAAATATGTTTTGAATTTGCGCAAAATGCACAGAGAGCAAGTCGCAAGATAGAAGTAATAAGTTTTTTTTAAGAACCCGATTTTTTATTTTCAGATATTTTTTTTTATCTGAAGAATAAAAATAGCCATAACACTAGAAGCGTGGACGTCCCAAGGACCCATTCCTATGTTCAGTTTTATTATGAGTTAAATCGCAAATTACACCAAATTATGTGTATATGTTACCGGCCAAACTAGATTTTAGGATAAACTAGTTTCGCCTAGGCCAAGCCAGTTTTAGTCCAAGAGCGAGCGACGCGAGATCGGAATTTTGGGGCACCCTGACACGGACAAGTTAGGTTAGAAGGCTAAGGTGGGTGCGGAGCGAAGCGGAGCTCCCGCCTTACCCTTCATGGTTATTTTTTTTTTATAACATACCAGAAATGCATGTAGGGAGAACTGCCCCCCTAGCCAAGTCACAAACGATAAACGTAAACTCTCAGTAGTCTTTAATAGATTTTCAACTTTATGTTATTGGATATAAAGTTGAAAATCTATTGAAGATTACATAGTGTTTTCGTTCGTTCCGGTCGCTAACGCTCAGTAGTCTTTAATAGATTTTCAACTTTATACTCTTAGGTATAAAGTTGAAAATCTATTGGAGATTACTAATCGTTCACGTTTATCGTTTGCAACTTGGCTAGGGGGGCTGGCTTGGCCTAGGCGAAACTAGTTTATCCTAAAATCTAGTTTGGCCGGTAAAATATTATACATTATAAAAATATTGTATTATCAGCAGTAATCGGAGTAGGTAAATTGAATTGGGGTCATTGATCCGAAACATATATATTAATATGGACATTCCTCCGAAATTGGTTGATTATTAAAAAAAAAACCGGAACTTAATTAGGAATTGTATTAAAATGGGCAATATTATATTCTTCATCATTTTTTTTTTAACGGCACGCAGTCACGATTTCACACAACCCAATGACCAATCAGGACAAAGGATCCACTAACCGGTTGTCAAAACAATGCGTATGCGTAAATATTGAAATTTAAGTGCAACAATTTAAAAAAAGTTGTGACCATAGAAAGCCTAAAAATAAAAAAATATATATTAATGCTTCGATCGGAATTCGATTGTTTTAATTATTCAATAGATAAGTAATAAATTAATTTAGTTTTGATACCTTTCTTTAAATTTTGAATTGAGTAGTAATAATATCACTACCAACATTAACAATATTTCCGGTTATCCGAAAATATCGGAATTACGTTCCGGAAAAATGGCTTATCCATGTTATTCTTTCTGTGTGCATTTATGATACAAGTACCAAAAATCAATCTACCTACTCCGATCACTGATTATCAGTTACCAGTTTCATTTCTATACCATCTCTCCATAATAATGTAGCAAAAATAAAATGGCCAAAATTGACATTAATATTCCGCGCTTCTAGTGTTAACATAATTATAGTAATAATGACAAACCGCCATATTTATTCTTCAGATAAGCATTGACTATTAAAAAATCAGCCTTTAAAATACTTGAAAAACATAATATTTTTGTAACAACTTGTAGAAATTTGATTTATAGTTAAATTATGTTGTCCCTTTACTATTCATAATTAAATTATCATTACGGATTGAAATTACTGCAGTTTGGCATGTCCAAATAAAATAAAATAGCTACATAAATTACTTACAATCTACAGAATATTATAATGCCTAGACATAATGTTAAGTAGGTATTATTATTTATATAACATACTGGCACTTTTATAAATTGTAAGCAGTTAAAAATATTTGTTTGTAGCTACTAACTTATTATAGTCTTACAGTAGGTATTAATTTATTATTTGTACTAAAAGCTTAAAATATTACTGCCTACGCGACTGTGAGAATTTTTGTATTATTCATAATATCTTTTGGTCAATTAATTGGACGGGCTAATCTAAATGCAATACCTTTGGGTATTACCTTCCTTCTTTAACACACTGACTGCCAAGAATTTCAAGGAGTTAAATTCATTGCCCACCATACATCATCAACCTACGAGAAATCTCGTAGCAGGTGTCTCTATTAACCAAGTTAACAGTGCCCATATACGAGATATTTCGTACTAAGGTACCAGCAATATGAATACTTTCATTAGAAAGCTGCTTGTAACGAAAGACAATACGAGCTTTCTCGTAGGTGGCATCTGAGAAGAAATCATGTACCTACGAGATATCCCGTACTCAGGCACCAGTAATATGAATACTAATGATTATAATTTAGGTGTCTTCAAGGCTAGAGTGAATAGACACCATCGATGATTGCATCACTGCTTACCATCAGGTGGGATCGCAGTCAACCACTAGTAGTTAATATCAATTAAAAAAAATACTTTCATTAGAGGCCACTCGTAACGAAAGACACTACGAGATATCTCGTAGCTGGCATTCAATGTGTTAAATTGTCAAACAACCCAATTCAAAACAAATATATTCTACAATCAACATAGATTAAGGCCCCCTTGCACCAAAAAACACTGATAACATAAGTTTAAAACATTTTTATTTCTGTGGTTTTTAGTGCTATTGGGCCTAAAAGCATTTGTAAATCAGCTACCTTTTGTTGACTGTACCAAATTGAGCATGCCAAGCTACACTAAGCCCTCTACTCCCGTATTTCCACTACTGGTGACAGTCATCCCGATAAACAATAGCAATCTAACTACAATAGATTAAATTCGATTAGCTAGCGATACTTCGCACACATAACCAATCGATATGTCATGTTCTAAAGTTATTTATTTACTGTCAGCTCAAAAGTCAACTCCTTTCTCGCTCTTTGGAAAATATTTTTACTGTTTTATGTGCGATCTTTCGCTGGGTAATTTAATTTGCTAGCAAAACTTCACTGTTCCACTACTACCCCAAACTAATAGGATCAGTACACCATAGTAACTATAGATGGCTCCAGAATCTGGTGTCATCTGTGTCAGTGCGCATAATTAGAGTTCCTCTACGTCCCCAAACTACTGGTATGGTAATGGAGGCCCCTCATACTGGGCCTCCAATACCTCAAACTACTGGTATGGTAGTGGAAGCCCCTCATACTGGGCCTCCAATACCTCAAACTAGTGGTATGGTAGTGAAGGCCCCTCGTACTGGGCCTCAGTTCCCCGAGCTAGTGGTGGCGCCGGCCCGCCACGTAGACCCTGACTACTTCACCTTCGTACTTGCGCTGCGACGGCATGAAGTAGAAGTCGGGGTGCGGCGCCAGGCCGGCGGCCGGCTCGGCGCGCGCGCCGCGCGGCAGCGAGTACGTGTTGCGCTCCGGACGGCTGGAGTAGCTGCGGGCAGACGGACTAGAATAAAAAATCAAATACTGAGTATATTTTTCCAACGCCAGAAGGTCAATAATAATGATAAAGGAGGAGAAAAAGAAAGAAAAAAGTTATTTGGTACAGCACAAGGCACAAACACAATAAGTATTTAGGTAACACAAAACATCTATATTGAGGCTATGAGAGCCAGATCACTTTTTCAACGACGACTTTATTTGAAAAAAGAAGTTTTGTTATTTCAAATAAAATTAGTGTTAAAAAAATGACAGTTGGGCCACTGTGGCTCTCATGGCCTCAATATAGGTATAGTTGTGTGCCTCACGGCTGCACCAAAATAGGTCCAGCTCAGCATGAATACCAGACAACTAGTGCCTGACGCTGGTTCTCAACTGAACCTGTGGTTGTGACGCAACGGACGTAAAACAGTTTTGGAGTGTGAGTATATAGGTTGGGTTTTAGAGTAGGAATGTATAGGTGAGGGTTGATAAAAGGCATTTTTCACCCATCAAACACTTAAAAAAATACTTGCTATTTCCAACTATTTATAAACTATATTAAAAAAAAAAATGTGTGCGTGTACTAGCGTACACTCGTAAGAAGTGAAACTTCTTTATGACGTTATTTTTCAAAAAATAATTTACTATATGCAACTTTACAGAAATTGGTTAAATGCAATCGCCACCTGGATTTCAAAAATGTAACTACTCAAAACGGGCCGCAAAATACATTGGAGACATTTACCAATCCCTACTCCGCTGGAGAAAGTATACTTCGAATCACGCGTGGTAGGGATAAGAAAAAGATGGCGCGTAACGGAAAAATGTGACGCGTAACGAAAAAATGTTACACAAAATTTTTGTCCAACCCCGATAAAGAAGTTTCACTTCAAAAATTTAACTAATGACAGCCCCATTTTTTTCTAACATTTACTGTACATTCCAGATTACCTGGAAGAGATCGCGGAATACGATAAAGCCGCCCATTGTATGTGTTTTAAATATACATAATATATATAAGTTTTTCTTTGTTATGTTTCTTGTAAGTACCTAAAATAAAGTATATAATAAATAAATTAAATAAATACGTTTTACGGTCGCATCTTTTAATCAAAACAATTGACACTGGCTTGCGAAATGCAAAAAAAATTGAAGAAAATTTTAATTACTATAAATCGATATATCTATTAGATAGGTAATCTCTGAAAGTACTGGTCCGATTGCAAAAATTTTTTCACCGATGGAAAGCTGCTTTATTCCTGAGTTACATATGCTATATTTTATGTACGCGGGTGAAGCAGCGGCAAAAAAAAGGATTCCTCAAAGTAGAGTGAAAATATTTTTAACCGACTTCATAAAAAGGAGGAGGTTATTCAATTCGGTTTTATTTTTATTTTTTATTTTTTTTTATCTTTTTTTTTTATGTTTGTTACCTCAGAACTTCGTCTTTTATGGACCGATTTGCAAAATTTTTTTTCCCTTTATAGGATATGCTTCCAGATTGGTCCCATTTTTTTCAAAATCCAGTTCTGATGATGGGATCCATGAGGAATTGAGGGAACTCCTCAAATATTATAGGCAACCATATATGGTCAATCACTATAGTGATTTTGGTATTTTCATCGAGTAGTTTTGGCATTTACAGTCAAAAAGGAACATTTCATGAAATGGAACTGATGAAGAAGACCAGAAATGGTCAACGGAACTTCATACTCACATTGATATCACAATGAAGATAGTTAAGCGACTATGACAATACAAATAAGTGAATGGTTCTGAATAGTTACGTTGGAAATGGTATCACCGAAGTGATCTGATGATGATGATGGAGCCGGAAGGTAGGCACTGGAACTCCATAATTAATCAATGTAACCTAGCCGTGTTTGGACTTATTAGAATCGTCATGAGATGCACTTTGGCTATAAGGTACTATCGAACTGATCTGATAATGGAGCCGGAAGGTAGGCATAGGAACTCCGTAATTAATCAATGTATCCTAGCCGTGTTTGGGCTTATTAGAATTGTCATGAGATGCACTTTGGCTATACGATACTATCGAATTGATCTGGTGATGGAGCCGGAAAGTGGAAGGTAGACACAGGAACTTTCTAATAAAATAATGTAACCTTGCAGTGTTTTGGATTAATTGGAATCGTCATGAGAAATAGGCACTCTGTTTATAAGTGTATCGCAACTAAAAAGTGTAAAATAAAAACTTTTTACAAAAAAAAAAAATAACCGACTTCACTAAAAAAAACACTAAAAGGATCAAAATAATTTTAATTTCGGAAGTCGGTGTTAAATAAGAAAAACAAAAAATACCGAGAAACACCGACTTCCGAAATTAAAATTATTTTGATCCTTTTAGTGTTTTTTTTAGTGAAGTCGGTTATTTTTCTTTTTTGTAAAAAGTTTTTCCTCGTACAGAAAAGGAATAACTACGTACAAATTATGTTAAACTCACTACTAATTAAATAGATAGCTAGTGAATTCCGAACCATTATGTAAAATCACAATTTGTAAATTGGTTATCTAAATATTAGCATACAATTTTAAAATGTAGGTAAGTAGATATATCTTACTATTTAAATTTATTCTTTCTAAGCAATTAAAAAAAAACGTTTTGGCAACACATTCATTGTGCGTAAAATTAAGGAGTGAAATACACTGCCGAAGTCTGTGTTTCCTGATAGCTTTGTAGCATTGTAGCCATCAGGAAACCCAGGCTCCTAGGAATTTTTAAGTCAAGTTTGAATAGGTTACTTCTAGGCAAGCGTGCTCCATCGTAGGCCACATCATCGTTTACCATCAGGAGAGTTTTTTTTTTTTAATATAGTATAAACTAGTGCTTGACTGCGATCTCGCCTGATGGTAAGCAGTGATGCTATCGTTGGTGAGGCGCACTAGTTTATTAGGTAAGTACCTACCTATTCAGATTCACTCGAACCTTGAAGACTCCTAACGCGTTTGGCTACTATTAATAATAACAAAAAAAGTAATATTGCATAGAAATAATAATTGCAGCCAATTAGGTTACACATAAATTAATAAAATAAATTAATAATTACATAAATTAATATAATATTATAAAATAATAATATTTATTTACAAGGCAACATTGCAACATTATAATTAGTGGTTATTATTTCGTTTCCATTGTTTTATGAGTGAAATAAAATTTTAGAGTTAAACAGACAAAATTAAATTGAACATTACATAAACATATTGTCACAATTTCTAAAAATAATAGCAAAACTTAATTAAAAGCAACTTGTATAACATTTTTGATGTTGTGTCACAAGTTGCTTGTCGACCGTGACAGGACTCGAACCTGCAATCTTCGGATCCGAAGTCCGACGCCTTATCCATTAGGCCACACGGTCATGAAAGATTTTCGCCAAATTATGAACCACTAATAGTGCAAGTGTCATCCCATTGAATTATCACCCCTTTTTTATTTTATTATGAAAAGGAATTTGTAAACATTGCACTATTGATATTTTTTATAGCTATTGTTACAGTATGTTGAATCTGATTTTTATAACATCTTTTTTTTGAGTTTTTTTATTTTATTAATGATAGGCTCGCGTTTGACCACCATCTCACCTGATGGTAAGCGATGATGTGGTCGACGATGGAGCACGCTTGCCTAGAAGTAGCCTATTCACTCTTGACTTAAAGACCCCTAAGTTGTAGCTATCTGGAAACACAGACTCCGGCAAGGAATTTCACTCCTTGGCTGTACGCATAATAAATGTGTTCTTAAAAAGTTTTGTGCGTATGGGTGGGATGTCTACCATGTACCGGTGGCGCAACGCCGTACGTCTAGTGGTCCGATGATGGAACGGACTTGGCGGAATTAGATGTCACTCCAGTGCACACTCCCCGAAATGTAAACAATAGAAAACCGACAGGCTAGCAACTCGGCAGCGATGCCCAAGGCTTTGGAGCTTCGACTCAACAAGTGCATCATTGCCGATGATCCTCTTGGCTCGCCTCTCAATCGACTCTAGCGTATCAAGGTGTGAAATCTTTCGATGACTTCTCGCGTTCCAGGGTGGAGCAAGAGGGCTTTTACTTACTAAAATTACACCTGTCTCTTTCTATTGCCTTTTGTGTTCAAGAACCAGGATTTTCTTTCCAGAACTTCTTAGTGGGCCTAGGTTTTTATAACTTGGGTGATGTTTTGATAAGTTTAATATATTATTATGTCGCCTCATCGTTTATACCGCTTACATCGAAGGACTGGAATAATTTTCCTGCTGCAGTCTTCCCGTCCGATTATAATTTAGGTATCTTCAAAGCTAGAGTGAATAATATAATAATAATATTCCACAACTACCACACAACGCCGTCAAGTCCCAAGCTAAGCAGAGCTTGTGTTATGGGTACTAGACAACTGATAAACATACTTATATATTTCTAAATACATACATATATAGATAAATTACACCCAGACACAGAACAAATAATCGTGCTCATCACACAAACATTTATCCTGGGTGGGAATCGAACCCATGACCTCTGGCATAGCAGTCAGGGCCACTAACCACTAGACCAACAGGCCACTCTAGGCTCTTAATAAACTAGTGTGCTTCACCACCAACGATTGCATCACTGCTTACCATCAGGTGGGATCGCAGTCAAGCAGTTTATGTAATTTAAAAAACATTCTTCATGTTTTAGGAGAAAATTTTCAGAAAATAGAATAATATCTTTGTTCTTATATTTAAATTTTTTAACAAAATGGGTCACATAGATAAACTAAACTCTATATTTCCAATAGTGTTTAGATTGGTCAACACACAGCGTTAGCTTGCAGGTGCATTGACCCGGCTACAAATCAATATTTCACACCGATTCACACGACGCGACGGTCGTTCAAGCTTGCGAACCCTATAAAGGGAGAACTGTACCTACGTACTTAGAATAATGGTGTCACTGGTTTTGTATTCAAATGGGGTTGACGTTAAAATCATATCTTACTGTCGACATTTTATAGTTCAAAGATATCTTATAGTTTGAAATCGAATGAAAAAAAAAATCAGTCTAGTGCGAGCCGGACTCATGTACCGAGGGTTCCGTACAAACTTATTATCTATATAATGTAATGTAATAATGTAATATTCACACAACTATCACACAACACCGTCTAGTCCCAAGCTAAGCAGAGCTTGTGTTATGAGTACTAGACAACTGATAAACATACTTAAATATTTCTAAATACATACATATTATAGATAAATTACACCCAGTCACAGAACAAATGATCGTGCTCATCACACAAACATTTGTCCTGGGTGGGAATCGAACCCACGACCTCCGGCATAGCAGTCAGGGCCACTAACCACTAGACCAACAGGCCAACAGGTAAAATCAAAAGTATGAAAATGTTTGAAGCACGCCACGAGACGCCGCTCATAGAGCCGCGCGCCCGCGTACCGATGCCGCCCCGCTCGCCGCACCGCTCGCCGCTAAGACCGAAGTCGTGAACTGGAGTTACCCGCGTGAAAGTAGAATTGACCAAAGGGCTCTTAGGATAGTTTTTATTCGGGAAGTATGGTCTCCGAATAAAAAGTATCCAGTGTATAGGTACACTAGCTTCTGACGTTTTATAAGTGCCCATGTAGGCCTATGTGAAATAAAAATATTTTTGATTTTTGATTGCACGGAACCCTCAGTGAGCGAGCCCGACTCGCACTTGTTTAGATTCTTTCGTGGAGACAAATAGACTCACCTATACTGTCCCCCTCCTCTGGGGCGCTGCAGCGACCTCGTGTCATGGTAATACTGCGCCGCGCTGTTCTGATGCTTTGGGTGCATGCGTCCGTTAGTTCCATGCCCATTGACCCCCGCATGGCCCATATGTTGACCATTGACCCCATGTATATGCTGGCCATTCATGCCATGGGGCATGTGTTGTCCGTTCCCCCGATGTTCGTGTTGGCTGCTAGGTCTGTGCTGACCATTCTGTTCATGTTGTCCATTAGACTTCTTCCCGTTGGAGGGGGTCTTGTTGGCGCTGGCGGGGCGCGGGGGCGGGGGGTCCGTGGGGCGCGCGGGGGTCGGGCGGTGCCGCAGGGGGGCTGTGGACGCGGTGCTGTTGTATTTGTCGTCGTTTTCAAACGGTTCGAAGGCGTAATTTGTGTTCGCGTTTGAGTAATCTTTCCAGGCTGAGTTGGGGATCAGTTGGTCCTGGAATGAGAGATAAAATTTGGTATAATAATAGAAATATAATAATATTCCTCAATTATCACACAACGCCGTCTAGTTCCAAGCTAAGCAGAGCTTGCTATGAGTACTAGACAACTGATAATCTATACATATAATAAAACAGTAAAATGGTGGAGCGTTGGTATTAGTTGGCGAAAAAACTACTGAACCAATCCTGTTCAAATTTTGCATACATAATCCTTATAGGCCGGGTCAACTGTTAGGCTACATATTATCACGCTATTTGCTATGGGGGGTGAGCAATAATCCAAAATGTCGACATTGAACGATATTTGCCACGTTCGATCCCCAGCTACAGTTAAAAATTTTGTCATTATTTTATCTTCTTTTTTGTAATAAAATAACTTTTACCATTTTTTCAAAATAAAATTGACATTTCTATTCGATATCTTCTAAATATTTTGTAAAAACTAATCAAAACACATAATAAAATCAAAGCGGCGAGTAAAATCACGTACTAAAATGTAAATATGGCACAACGCCATCTAAAGACTGAAAGTAGAAATAATGATGACAATGATAGTTGAACGTCATATTTGATAGATGGCATTGTGTATTTTACGTAATTTTCTGAGTGGCGGAAGAATGACCATCGCCCAAGTTTGCAGACAGTTTTATTGTTTAAAATTGGGCGAAAACCGTTATGATTAAACTGGAGTTAGACGGAGACATTTTTAATCCTACTGCTTTTTTCCCCGTGGTTGTAACAAACTAATTGACCGTGATTATTGAAGGGATACCAACCAAAGGCTTAAAATACTTATATGTATTTAATTATTGACTTTAAAATAACATGGCCAAATTTTCGGAAGGGGTAGCATGGCACCTTGCGTTGGAAGGCCCCCAGGTAAACCTGGTGAGGGTCGCGGGAATCCGATGGATGCGAGACGCACAGGACCGGTAATTATGGTGACACTTGGGGAGGCCTATGTCCAACAGTGGACGTCTTTCGGCTGAAATGATAATGATAATGATGGCACCTTTATTTTTCTTTTTTTAAGGGTGGAAGTCATCCAATGACTTCTCCCACTCTGGTTGGAGCGGGAAGGCGTGTCAAACTTTTACTGACTAAAACCACACCTGTGTCCTTCAGTTGCCCTTTGCGACATCTCTTTGAGGAGCGCGTGGATCACTACGCGCTGTTGACGACTGGGCTCGGTCCGGTCAATTACCGGACGGCCGGACGGCTGTGGACGACCGATTGCTGGATGTCCGCGAGCCCGCGTTTACCGTGGCTGGTCGTCGGGGTCAGAATCTCGGCTCGGCGTGAGGACGTTCGTTCCCTCACGCGTCCTCCTCCTTCACTAGCATTACGGCTTTGCAGAAGGAGGCGACCGCCTGCCATTCCTCCTCGCTCTGGACCATAGCCCAAAGTCACAAGGCCCGGTGCGAGAGGTGACTGACGCCGATTGCCTCCACGAGGACAACACACACCTCTGTGTGCTCCACTGTGTCCTCCGGGATGATGGCACCTTGCGGCCTAATAATGGTGTGTTTTATTATTAGCAGTCACTGCTTCATATAAAACTGGGTCGAAAGGTTTGCGTTCCTGATCACAGTTCGACAACGTATGATGTATCTCAGATTCCTTGCAGCCTTACGTCGACATCCGTACGTTACCTCCTTGCAGTGAGTGGTGACCAACACTGGAACCACCCTCTGAGGGAGGCCAGTCTCAGGGATAACACTAATCGGCTGCTACATTTGTTTACCGGAATTTAATTGTTTTATGGATACACAAGCTCAGGACTGTTGAGGGTGTTTCACGCGGTTTCTGTTCCGGATTCGGTTGGAAGTACTCTGATATTACCATTTTACAAATCGCCCGGAGGACCCGTTGTAGCATGCGGTGGAGGTCTATCCTGCTTGGGTGAACCGCCGTGTCTTCATAGAGGCAATCGGCGTCAGTGACCTCTCGGTTTGGCCATCAATATGCGAGTTCGATTGGACAGGGATACACGCGTTCAAGATTTCACCGAAATTCATCCAAAAGTTGGAGACTCTTCATAGGGTAGTTCCCACTATGGAATAACATTTGTCTGATATACGAGGACGTCAGTCAAATACACATAAAAAAATCCTAGATAAATGAACAAGTAATTTTTACGCCCCAAATGATCAAGCTGCAACAATCAATTCAAGCATGCTCTCGCAAATTCTTCATAAGTACTGTTGTGGAGGAAGATTGTTGATGATGATGGTAATTTTTGGATTCACTGGCTTTTTGGCTTTGCACCATCAGTGCAAACGTTATCCAGCTGAAGGTCGGTGTCCCGATTATGTTCCTTCGTTTACCTCTACCAAAGCTGTCTGACGGCTTAAACTCTTCAGTGAAACATTATTGAGGCGAAAATTTTACAGGAGGTAACTCTTTCGAACAATCTCGCAGCCTTAGCAGGCATTGGCCCTAGAGGGCCCTATCCATTTGCTGACATCATTATGAGTCTCGCGTAGATTACTACGCGCCGTCGCTCCAGGATTGCTTTGACCAGATGACCGGACGGCTCCACCGCAATCGCCCTGCGGCTTTCAACACCTGGAGCATCACTTCCCTCATCATCCCTCATAGTTTCAGCCACCTTCTTCGATCGTAGTGCTTCACTGAAGGAGGCTACTGGTTGGCATTTTTTCCACTAATCGCCTCCATGAGGACACGGCGGCGCCGGCGCTCCTACCAAGCGGGACTGACTTCCACCGTAAGTTCCATCGTATTCTCCGGGCGATCCGCACAATGGTGAGACTCGAGTGTTTCTTTTTTCTGAATTCGATACAGATACCTCCCGAAACACCCACATCCGGTGAGTCCTGCACAAAGAGAGGATGCCGTGACGCCTCTGTAGCCACTCCTCAAAGACAGGCATTACCGCTGCGATTGTGACGTGCTCACTGTGACAATGTTGTTTTACCGGAACATAAATCAGAAACATACATAAACTAGTGCCTTTTCCCTTGGGGTAGGCAGAAATGCCAACTGCTACGACCCTTACATACTCTTTCTATTCATTGACGTTCATACATCTGGATCTGGACGAGTACATAACATGTATCCTGAAGGTAATTTGCGTTTTTACCTTTAACACTTTTATGTGAAAGTACAATAAATAATTACGATGCTTTCAGAATGAATTGCAAGCACAGAATGATTGTACAGTTTTACCAACTTAACGTAGACGAAGTCGCGGGCAACAGCTAGTCATACTTATATATTTCTAAATACATACATATTATAGATAAATTACACCCAGACACAGAACAAATGATTGTGCTCATCACACAAACATTTGTCCTGGGTTTTTTTTTTCGGGTAGGAAAATCATCTAATGACATCCCCCGCTCTTGGGCGGAGCGCGAGATAGTGTCAGACTTTTACTGACTAAAAACCCACTTCTGTTCCTTCTTTGCCATTTTTTCCAGGGCCCCGGGGGTTGTCACTTTCGCATCACCCATGGCCCCAGACATTTGTCCTGGGTGGGAATCGAACCCACGACCTCCGACATAGCAGTTAGGGCCACTAACCACTAGACCAACAGCCTAGGTCAGTCAAATTTCTGCTCGTTATAGAGCTAGAACAGTTATAGCATAAATACTTTCTCTTCTGGGCTCGTGAATAGAACAGGTCATCTAATGAACAGACAATGCCATCTAACGAATAGAACGCACGATGCCTATTGGGGCCATAGGTTCGTTTTGGAAAGGAAAACCCCAGGTCCTGGAACGCAAGGCAAGAAGGAATATATAGGAGTGGGTTTTAGTCAGTAAAAGTCTGACAAGCGCTCGCGCTCCGCCCTAGAGTGAGAGGACTTTAAATGATTTCCCACCTAAAAAAAACACCATAAAGAAGCGATTCCATCTAATTAATAGAATAAGCCAAGTACGTATCATCTATGGAGAAATGATGCCATTCAACAAATGGAATGAGCCAACTATGAACAATGATGCCGTTTATAGAATAGAATGCACTATCTATGAAGAACTGATGGCATCAGACAAATATAATGTGGCATTTAATGAAGAGACGATGCCATCTAAAAATAGGACGCACCATCTGCGAAGAAACGATGCCATCCAACAAATATAATGTGGCATCTAATGAAGAGATGATGCCATCTAAAGAATAGAATGCACCATCTATGAAGAAACGATACCATCCAACAAATAGAATGTGGCATCTAATGAAGAGACGATGCCATCTGAAGAATAAAATGCACCATCTATGAAGAAACGATACCATCCAACAAATAGAATGTGGCATCTAATGATGAGATGATGCCATCTAAAGAATAGAATACACCATCTATGAAGAAACGATGCCATCCAACAAATATAATGTGGCATCTAATGAAGAGACGATGCCATCTAAAGAATAGAATGCGCCATCTATGAAGAAACGATGCCATCCAACAAATATAATGTGGCATCTAATGATGAGATGATGCCATCTAAAGAATAGAATACACCATCTATGAAGAAACGATGCCATCCAACAAATATAATGTGGCATCTAATGAAGAGACGATGCCATCTAAAGAATAGAATGCGCCATCTATGAAGAAACGATGCCATCCAACAAATATAATGTGGCATCTAATGAAGAGACGATGCCATCTGAAGAATAAAATGCACCATCTATGAAGAAACGATGCCATCCAACAAATATAATGTGGCATCTAATAAAGAGACGATGCCATCTGAAGAATAAAATGCACCATATATGAAGAAACGATGCCATCTAACAAATATAATGTGGCATCTAATGAAGAGACGATGCCATCCAACAAATATAATGTGGCATCTAATGAAGAGACGATACCATCTGAAGAATAAAATGCACCATCTGGAAGAAACTATGCCATCCAACAAATATAATGTCGTATCTAATGAAGAGATGATGCCATCTAAAGAATAGAAAGCACCATCTGCGAAGGAAAGATGCCATCTAATGAATAGAATGCACCATCTATGAAGAAACGATACCATCCAACAAATAGAATATGCCATCTAATGAATAGAATATGCCATCTAATGAATAGAATAATTATGCCATCTAATGAATAGAATATCCAATGAAGAATAATTTATTATTTATTTATTTATTCAAACCAGAACGACAAAATGCCAATTACACTGATTACATTAGTTAGAAATAATGCAAAATACATTAAAGAAAATATAACACAGAAAATATAACTAAACCTCTCACTCAGTCTTCTCGCAAATCACCAGACATTCAGTCAGTATCTCCTTCCATTCATCAGCAAATAGATCTAGTCTAGGACTGGATTCAAGGAGAGCGTTGAGTGCGATTAACATTCGCGGAATAGGTGACATACGTCGTGCAACCGTACGGCAACGTGGTACTACAAATAATTTATGCCGTCTTGCCCGGCAGTAGTTATCGTTATTATAATGTAATGTCATTTGACAAAGTTACCTTAGTTTTCTGTGCAGCACTTCCGCTGCGGTACAGAGTGCACCCCGCCTGCAGGAGCGCCACCAGTATGAGGGCAGCCACACATCCCACTACCACGTATAGTTTAGTTTCTGCGAGGCCGAAGAATGAGCGCGCGTTGCCTGTTGACTCATCTTCGATGGGACGCTCAGATAATACTGCGGAGATAAATAATATAAATAAAGTATTATATGTTTATTTACATTTAAAAACACTAACTATAATTACAATAAAATAAAATAAATAATAATAAAAACCCTAATCTAATTACAACTAACTAAAACTAAAATATGGCGTCAAAAAACTCTTCCACATCGCTGTCGACTGGTAATGTGCCCAAAAGACTGGCGGCATTGCCACGCTGTATGGCAATGCTTATCCTCTGTCCGAGGTAAAAGCCAATAAATAAAGTAATTTTTTTTTTCAACTCGGCCGATGATCTGGTGAGAGTCGCGGGAATGCGATGTATGCGAGACCAGTCGTTGTGGCGAGACTTGAGGAGACCTATGTCCAACAGTGGACGTCTTTCGGCTGAAATGATGATGATGCGACTTTGGTGTCCTCTCTTTGAGAGAAAAATGGTACTTATACACAGGTTGATTGTTGAATCTCTTTGGTGCAATCAGGAAAAGCACATTCTATCTAGACTATCAAGAACTCAGCTGCTTATTCAATTGACCGATCATTCAGTACAGGATAAAAATGCTGGAAGAAAATTCGATGCTCAACCTGTTACTAAAAGTTTAACATATACGCACGACCCTCTCCCAGCGCTCAACATCTCCCTCGGCGCTCGTACTGTTGTACCTACATCCATTGGTATACTCACAGCTCTGCGGCTCAAACACCAGAAACTCCGGGTCCACGTTGAGGTTCCCGACCCTGCCCAGCGCGAGCGTGTCGCGCACTACCCTCTCCCAGCGCTCGGCATCTGCCTCAGTGTTCGTACTGTTGTCGGTGGTGTCCAGTGCGCGACCCGTAGAGCCCTCTATAGAATTCAACTCTATCGATTTCAGGGTCAGATCAGCAATAATAGCTTTGGTTTCGTTTCTGTAAAGGAATATTAGATTTACAAAATGGTGGGAATTGTTTTATTTAAGTCAAAAGTTGAGGTGTATGAATACGCTCAAAATGGTTTTGACATTGTTACTAAGTGGCTCCAGAAAAATCTCCTAACATTAAACGCAGATAAAACAAATTACATTTTATTTACAATGAAAAATGCTAACATACCGCTTAATAACCTAAACATTCACGCACATATTAACTGCACGTATGCTGACACTGCATGCTCTTGCCCGACTTTAGCCAAAGCTGACAATTTAAAATATCTAGGTGTCACGATTGACTCAAATCTGAATTTCCGTAAACATATCGAGTTACTGTGTACGAGAGTGCGCAAATTAATATATGTTTTTAAAAATTTACGTAACATAGCCGATTACAATTTAATTAAACAGGTCTATTTAGCTTTGAGTCAATCCATCCTTACATATTGCATAACTTCTTGGGGTGGTGCGGCCAAAACAATTTTACTCCCGTTAGAGCGTGCTCAAAGAGCAATTCTCAAGGTTGCTACCTTTCGCCCTTTTAGATTTCCTTCGCACCAGCTCTACATAGCATGCAATGTGCTAACAGTGCGGCAATTATTTATCTTAAACATAGTACTACACCAGCATGCGGCACTTCCTTTTGACCCTCTACCTTCTGACAAGAGAAGGAAGGACTTGGTTTGCATAAAGCCTCAAACCAGACATGCCTTTACTAAGCGTTTTTACGTATTCTTAGGACCATTTCTATATAATAGGCTTAACAAAGTACTAAGTTTCTATAGTGTAAGGTATAAAAAATGTAGTAAGAATTTGTCAGAATATTTAGTGAAACTCAATTACACAGACACAGAACAACTTCTAGAAATTTTGGCATAATGTTATCTGATCTCCTCGTTTGTGTTATTTTTATATATATATATGTACTATAAGCTTATTTTCATAATTGTTTATTATAATAGAATATAATTTATTAAAATAGTTTTACTGTAACTTTAAATTTTACTGTCGCAATGAAACTGGACTGTAAAGTGATGGCCTGAAACACAGGTTTAAATTAACCTAGATCGGGCAGTCCACTATCAAACATTGCTATTCCGAACCACGATTAATTGCACCTTCAATAATATTTTAGTTTTAGTATATTTTTAGGCACTATAATTGTATGGGAAACCTTGTTACTGTTGGCTTAATGTTAATTTTTTGTAAACGTTAATTGAATAAATTTTATTATTATTATTATTATTTTATTATTATCGTAAGTTGGGGCTAAATAATTCGTACCCAAATGAATACTCGTTTGGAGGTAGAAAAAATAAGTCAGTAGGTGTGATGGTGGACACAATAGGTTTGCTTGGACTTAGAAATAATTTGCAGAATAGCTCAATTGGTTTACACAATGGTAGAAATCATTTTCATAATTGCAGAAATTATTTTTATAACGGTAGAAATTACAAAAAAAATATTATATAAGTACAAATCATTTTATCATGGTAGAAATTATTTTCACAATTATAGAAATCATTTTCAAAATAGAAATTTGTTTTACAATGGTAGAAAATACTTTTTAAATGGTAGAAATTATTTCTTTAATGGTAGAAATTAATAAAACTTACTGCATGAACCCGTTCACGATAACTGCCTGGTAACCCTTGTTCTTGGCCAGCTCTGCGGCGAGGTTTTCTGCCACCTGCTTGCTAAGCTCATCATACTCCTTGCTGCCGGCCGCGGGTGGCTTGAAGCTGTCTCCCAGGCCGGTGATGCGGATGAAGACTGTGTAGGACGACTGGCCGGGCAGGATTGGTTCCGTTGTTATTTCTTCTTCTGCTGGTTCTAAAGGAGGAAAATTAAGTTTTTTTATAATGTTATTGGCTTGTATACACTGAGTCACTTAAAGTTCCATCAGAATATGGATTTGGCAGCAAATGTATCCAGTCAGCCTTCTAATACTTCGGTTGTAAATGTCGGTTTTGAAGATAGTCAAAAAAAGCAAAAGGCATTCGTGAAGCATATTAATTTAGGCGTTATATATAAAATATGTAAATGTTCTGAAGTTTATACCTCAGTTCAGAACCTAACAATAACCAAAATACTTTATTTTGGTTATTGTTAGGTTTCATAGGTGGAACACTAAAGGAAACCCCATTTTAAGGATATCAATAATAAAAGTTCACTCAAACCGATTTCAAAAAGAAGGAGGTTACCTATATGATTGGCTGTATATATTTATGCCCTAAATATAGTTCAGAACTTTCCCCTTCCTTGACTATACGTCTAACTGTCCTTTCGGATGTTTTGATAGCTTCTGCAGTTCGTTTTACTGTCTCTTTTCAATTTTCCATGTAACAATACACATCATAAACTATTGTTCCGGCGTTTTGCGTAAAATTACATAGGATCATTATAATTAAATTTAAAACAAAACGAACGACGAAAGGGTACAAGTTTACTGCACACAAGTGTATTTTGGAGCAAACGGACTGACCAACCAATCGCGCGCTCGGAACGATCGATGCTCCCCCGTCTCCCGCGCCCCGCAGGTCACCAAAGAGACCTAAAAAACGACTTCTGCGCATCTAACGACACTTGCCATGTTTCGTGCCGCCGACAATACAGTTGTGTGGACACTCCTTCACTAGGAATCAATTTGCAAATAATTAAAACAGACACTGAACTTGACTCGAAAAAATCTCGCCAAAAACTTTACTCACCAGGTCCACACGGCCGGATGCAGACTCTCTCGTCAGTGATGATGGGTGTCTGCATATGCTTGCTCGTTCTCTTGTTGACGGCATCGAAGCCTCCACCGTGGGTGATGAACATCATGTACAAACATTGAGAGTCGGTGAAGGCGAGATCCTGTAACAAATTCAAAAGATATCAATTAACGGGCCAGCTTATTCTTAAAACTTGAGTCAATTGAGAAACGAGCTAAGAGGATCATTGGTAATGATGCACACGTCGATTGGAATCTCCTAAGACTTGAGCACCGACGCCAAGTTGTTAGCCTGTCGGCTTTCTACCGGTTGCATTTCGGAGAGTGTGCGTCGGAATTAATTCCGCCCGCGCCCGTTTCTTTATCGGACCACTTATTAAATTAAAAGTAATTTTCCTATATCATCACTTGCTGAATTTGATTTTTATTAAATTTAAAGTCATCATCATCATTTCAGCCGAAAGACGTCCACTGCTGGACATAGGCCTCCCCCAAGCGTCTCCACAACGACCGATCCTGTGCGTCTCGCATCCACCGCACAAAAAAAAAACATTTAAAGTAATTTTCGTATATCGTCAGATTCTGATTTTGATTTTTATTATATTTTCCTATATCTTCAGTTTCTGATTTTGATTTTTATTAAATTTAAAGTAATTTTCGTATATCGTCAGATTCTGATTTTGATTTTTATTAAATTTTCCTATATCTTCAGTTTCTGATTTGGATTTCTATTAAATTAAAAGTAATTTTTCTATATCTTCAGTTTCTGATTTTGTAAATTAATGCGTGTATCAAATGTATTTGTTAATTGTTTATGCATCTAAAAAAGTGAATTATTTCTGAGATACCCAGTATTTCTAAAATATGGTATTTACTGCGAAATGTCAAATCTTTAGTGCAAACGTATGACGTCATTATAATGTTATGATTATGTTTAACTTTGCGCACAATTACATTGAGCCATATCAAATAATGAGATTTACTGATACCTACCTAATAATCTCTGTTACTGCGGAGGAACTTCGTATTTTTTAACTTTATAATGATTATTTTTTTGTAATTCTGAAATGGTTTTGAATTTTTTTTATAAATCTATGGGTTGTACTGAGGGTATTTTAATGGGCAAAGGAAGGGAGAGCGCGAAAAAAATTTTTGCTTATTACACTCAAAAAACAAGATATTTCAATCAAAAAACAAATATTCAAGTGGGTCAATCTATGAAAAGTAGGGTTTTGATATTTAAGATAATACCGAGTTTGTTGTCTTAAATATTAATTTAATAAGTGTAGTCCAGTCAGTTCTCAATTGTTATTTGTAATTATGTGTAATAAAAAATGTACTATCTATATTGGTTTAGGTCTAAAGTAATTAATTAAAGCAAACTTAACGATTATAGTATACACAGATATTTGGAACCCACAATTACATGCGTCGGTGGTGTAATGGTCAGCATAGTTGCCTTCCAAGCAGTTGATCCGGGTTCGATTCCCGGCCGACGCATATCTTTTTGGATTTTGTTCACATCTTTTTAACTATTTTTTAATACAATTTTTATTTAGAATATTGAAAAATTCGAAATAAGCTATTATTTTACAACATTTTGCTAAATATTTTAAGCACTCTATCGTATTTGATTAGTGTGATTCAAGTATTGAAAAATAAGCATGTGTGCTAAGTTAGTATAAGTTGCTTGTAGCCGTTCTTATTACATATGTCGTGGTCAGATCTTAGAATTTATCACTTTATCATATGGCCAACTAAAACTGGCCAGATCGTTTTAACGTTAACATTTGTTGATATGTCAATTCTCGTTTGGCCATAACATTGATGTAGGATTTCAATAATAATATAATAAAAGGTCTAAAAAAGTAGGCCAATCGTTAAGGCCAATATTTTATTTTATTTTATTTTATTTTATTTTATTTTATTTTACTTTATTGGAACATATAACGGTTACACATTACAATTATTAAAGTATTCCAAAATTAACATATAAACTAAGTGAACGTGTAACCCACACAAATGTCCGCGAAATAATGGTGTCGAACTATTATGTTATTAAAAGCGTGCGTGAGAAGTTAGAGAGTAGGTACTCGTAGGTATAATAATATTTGGTGACTAAAGTAACTATTTTAAAGTTTCAATAGCCATTTTTTTGAACTTTAAGTGTGAAAGTGCGAAAATATCTAAATCGATAAAATGTGTGTTATACGTATCTACCAAACTTGTGTGTAATATCATCAAACTTTAACGTTTCAAACGATCTGGCCAGTTTAGCTTGGCCATATTATGAACTGATCAATTTCTATGATCTGGCCACGACATATACATAACCGAAACATTGTTTTTCACAAAAATCAAGAAATAAAAAATCATTAGATGCAGAAAACCACGTGATCTAGTGGGTTTTTTTTTAATCGGGTCGTGAGTACGAAACCAAGCAGGTGCTTTACTTTGTTTATTTTATTTCATCAAAGCATAGTTTTCCTCTAACAATTTGCACCGACGAACTCATATGAGGATTACAGACTGAAGCGCCATCTATGTGCCCCACAGGAACTAAAAACTCAAAATCCTGCATCGAGGTGTTTTTTTTTAAAGTAATCTGCGTGATTACAAATCAACAATCGGGCAGTTGCCCAAGTCAGACACAACACCCGTCTGGTCAGAGGATTCTCCCTTTTCAACGGAGGTGTACAGGACTTTACAACCAGGCAGAGTTCTCTGCGTGATTACAAATCAAAAATCGGGCGGTTGCCCGGCTCAGACACAACACCCGTCTGGTCAGAGGATCCTCCCTTTACAACGGAGGTTTACAGGACTTTGCAACCAGGCTCGAGGTTTATCAGCGAGTTTTGGAGCGTAATATCCTGGGGGTTCGAATTTCCAACTGCATAAGGAACACAATACTGTGCGCCAAAACTAAGACAAAAGATGTTACTCCAAAAACTGCTACTCTAAAGTAGGATTGGGCCGGACATGTCTGCCGCATATCGGATGAGCTGTAGGCAACAACAACAACAACGGCATCAACATCGCAGCAGACCAAGTCGAAGGTGGACAGATGAGCTTGACAACTACCAGAGGAACTGGCCCGCAATGGCTGAGGACAGACAGACAGTGTGGAAAAGGGAGAGGGAGGCCTTCGCCCTTCAGTGGGACATAATAGGCTAACTAACTAACTAACAACCTGTTCCGCATACCTCTAAAACTCCACTCTCTTTTACAGACCGGAGGCCTGCGTCATACAATCTCTAAGCCTGTAAATTTCTTACCTTCTGATCTCCCGTGTTCCTCTTCCTCACGAAGCTGAGAGTGGTGACTCCATCCACCATGCTGCCCGCCTCCTGCGTGAGGTCCTGGCGGGGATCGACCCTGGGGGCGGAGTAGCCCGACACCCAGGTGTCCATGAGGAATGGTCGCCCTGAACGTGCGTCCACCCAGCCTAGCACTGCGTCGGATTGAGACTAGGGAGAAGAAAGGGATTACATGTTAGTATTTTTTTAAACTGTTGTGTCCCGGTGAAATATAGCCCTATTTCACCGGGACACCATGGCGGCGCGACCAGTTACGCCGCCATGGAGTCCGTAAGCTACCAAACTAGGCACCATACAGACACTAGAGTCGCTACACCACACTGAGACAATCTCAAAATGGACCTTAAGTGCACGCGTCCGAGTTGGTCGCGCCGCCAACTTGGTTGCGCAACCAAACGGACACCTGCCCCCCTAGCCAAGTTACGATCGTTTCGTTTGCGTCGAACGCTTTGAGTAGGCCACGCCTCCAATTCCTTTGTTCTGACCACGTGACTGAGCGTTGAGATGACGTCAGAACAAAGGAATCGGAGGCGTGGCCTACTCGAGGCGTTCGACGCAAACGAAACGACTGTAACTTGGCTAGGGGGGCAGGTGAGTAACTCTCTATAGAGCTGTATACATTTTGTTGGTAGCGGCGACTGGTCGCGCCGCCATGGTGTCCCGGTGAAATATAGCCCTTATAGATTGCATTTACTCGTAGTAACTACATTTTTCAATGGAGTTAAAAATAAAGACATACTAGATTTACCCATGACGAAGTTGTTTAAAAAAAAAACCTTTTTTTTTTCTCAGTGGTTTCCTGCAGATCAACCTTCGAGGTTGTCTGGTGAACAAGACTTGCCTGTGACGACTTTAGTAAAAATTAAGTCTCTAGCCAGGACTTGTAAAAACAATAGTTGTTTTACTATTCATAATGTTTAATGATTATTATCATAGCGAACCTCTTCGAAGCTTCGTACTAAAATTAAGCTCGCTCGTTCTTTTATTCTTAAATTGATTTTATTATTGGTATATCTCACAGAGTCTAATTAGTAAACAGTGGAGTTGTAACTCGTGAGCAGTGATCGGAGTAGGTAGATTAATTTTTGGTACTTGTATCATAAATGCACACAGAAAGAATAACATGGATAAGCCATTTTTCCGGAAATTCCGATATTTCTGGATTCAATTAAATATTGTTAATGTTGGTAGTGATATTTTTACTACGTAATTCAAAATGTAAAGGAAGGTATAATGTTCTGATTGGTCGTTGGGTTGTGTCAAATCGTGACTGTGTGCCGTTACAAAAAATTATGAAGAATATAATATTGCTCATTTTAATACAATTCCTACCTGAGTTCCGGTTTTTTTTTAATAATCAACCGATTCCGAAGGAATGTTTATATTAATATGTATATACGTTTCGGATCAATGACCCCAATTCAATCTACCTACTACGATCACTGCTCATGAGTCTATTAAATAGAATATAATAGAGTAGGTAGAGTATAGTGTGGAGTAGAGTAGGTAAGATTAGAGTAGAGCAGAATAAAATTTTATTCCACACACAACAATTAATCAAATTGGCCACCCCTATTTAGGCTATTAAAGACCGTAGCACCAAGTTACCATCTTCTTGTTATCACTGAAGCCGATGCCAGTCCAGTGCTTGCTCTGCTTGGTGGTGATGGTGAAGCGCACGGAGTCCTTCCCGCGCACCTGCCCCAGGTACGTCCACGTGGCCACGTAGTCACAGGACGTGTGGTTGGAAGGGTCGCAGTCGGCGGGAAGGCGCCACTGGCCACCACATTTGTCTGGTAGTGGCAGGATCCCACCGGAGATTGATACTTTTGTTTCTTCTGGAAATTATATGAAGGGCTTAGTAAGAAGGTGAATTTTATTCACAAAATATTTAAATCAGTTAAAATTAAATGGAATGTATAATGAGTAGTGGAAAATACGCGTATTGGAGTACAATTTTCGGCACTCGTACGCCAAAATATTGACTTTACAAAAAAAAAGTTAATTAATAAATTGTAGGCAATGAGGATCAGTCATGATTTTTGTGGAGTATGCAGACTTATAGCGTCAAAAAAAAAACAATAAATACTGTGAAGAAATTATTTAAATCGGACCAAAAATGACGAAGATACAGCAATTTTAGTGTATTAGTTCCAGAAACGCGCCCGAGTATGAAGCGACTCACTGTGACGTCATCTGTCATGATTGGTCTCCACCGGCGAATGAATACGATCAAGCCGTCCGTCGCACGGATCATGTCAGATGACGCCATCGTAAACACTACAGCAAGAGCGCGCGTTTCCAAGTAGCCGTTCAGAAAAACTTTAATAAATCCACCATTTCTTGGGTTATTTTAATAATTTAAAAAATTTAATGCTACTGAAATTATTGCACATACGATGTACTTAATAAAAATCGAATTTGCTATTATGTGATTGATCCTCATTGTCTCTAGTTTAATTTTTTATGCTATTTTTATTATAAAATCGAAAGGAGTTCTTCTTCCAGCCCTTGTCCCATGTTACTTGGGGTCGGCCCAACACGTTACAAATATTAACAAAAATATTTTAGGCGCCAATTTTTCAATATGGCGGCGCGAGCGGTAAAAATACGAGGTGGCATAGTCGAAATTCGGAAAGAGCCCATCAAAATCTATAAAATTACCAATTTTCCAAACTCCTGGAACATTTTCCAGGTAACCACTATTTTTCGAACTGACTGTACTATATATACAGTGAGCAAGTCAGCATCTCTAATAAGAAGGTTTTCTTACCGAAGAAGTTGATGCTGGCCACGCCTCGTTGCGCGCCGTGTCCGTGGTACTTGAGCTCGTCAGGCCTGTAGAAGTCTCCAGTAGAGGCGGTCCCTTTCTCCAGGCCTGAGGGCGGGGAGTGCACGTAGTGTCCGGGCTCCTGGCCGCGCGCCCAGATCACGTGCATGGTGTCATCTACGATGGAGTGGTCGGTGGGCTCCTTGGCCTAAAAGTATTTAAAGTTTGAATGAAGACGCTTTAAGACGGTCCTTTTTCACTCGTCTAACGCAATCCAACGCGATGTTTGACGAAAAGGAAACGCGAAAAAAGAGAGATAACGCCTGAAAACTCTGTTAGCATTCGGTAATTCCGTGATTTACTCGAATATTTTACAAAACTTGTTCCAGGAGATACGTGTTTTTTTTAAACCCTTAACAGGTTTTGAAAGGAATTATCGTCATTTAGAATCTTGATTATATTTGCAAGGCTTCTATTGTTATACTTTTTTGACTTTTATAATTTTTGAGTAAATTATGAAGTGTCAAAGTTCATGCAAAATAGCAGATTTTCAGAGATCTTTACTGGATAAGTTATACACAAATTTATAAATTGATTTCAATAGAAGCTTAGATAATATCCACAAGATACTGCGTTTCCAAAATATCTAATGAAAATGTGTAATAATGTCATAATCACGTAAGAGCGGTTGTATGAAAAACAGTGAAAATGTATGTCAAGTTGCATCCCCTTAAGGTCCGAAAACGCATTATCCTCACCCTCATGAGTGCATTTTTAGTAAATTCACTCCAATTCAAAATATATTATTTCACAGGCTTACTTAAGTAAGTAGGTACTTTTTAAAACTATTTTTATTGTTCGTTTTCTGTGGAGTTGATTAGGCAAGAAATTCCACATAAATTGTAGGCAATGAGGATCAGGCATGATTTTTGTGGAGTATGCAGACTTACAGCATCAAAAAAAAAACAGTAAATACTGCGAAGAAATGATTTAAATCGGACCAAAAATGACGAAGATAAAGCAATTTTAGTGTATTACTTCCAGAAACGCGCCCGAGTATGAAGCGACTCACTGTGACGTCATCTGTCATGATTGGTCTCCACCGGCGAATGAATACGATTAAGCCGTTCGTCGCACGGATCATGTCAGATGACGTCATCGTAAACAGTCCAGCGAGAGCGCGCGTTTCCAAGTAGCCGTTCAGAAAAACTTTAATAAATCCACCATTTCTTGGATTATTTTAATAATTTAAAAAATTAAATGCTACTGAAATTGTTACACATACGATGTACTTAGTAAAAATCGAATTTGCTATTATGTGATTGATCCTCATTGTTTCTAGGCAAGAAATTCCACGTTTACTCTTTTAACATTTATATAATACAGTATTAAAGGGTATGACAGTACAGTGTAGACTAGTCAACAGTATAACAAAAACGTGCATTGGAATAAAAAAGCTATATAAAAAATAGTAAAAAAAAACTAAAGATAAGTAAGTAAAGGTGAGTACAAATTATATTACACAATCTGAACAAATCTCACAATCTGAAAAAAAATGCCAGAATAAATTTCTAAATAATGAAAAACATTTCAAAACTAATCACCAGAGGTCGGAATTAGGTAGAGTTATTCGTGTACTGATTTTATACAGTAAAAGAATAAAGTGGATATGCCTCGATGAATTTTTTTTAGGACACTCAGAAATAAAGCATAAATAATTACTTCCTGCATTAATGACGAGGAGGAGGAAGTGTATAAATTTGTTAACCTCACCTCTGTTGACGTAGAGAGATCTTTTTCAATAAAAATACTAATAAAAATTGTATGTTATTTATCTTTGTTTTATGTGTCTTATCTATCTCTGAGGTTTCTGTTATTTTTTGTTGGCCACACGAGATTTTGCATTAGAAATCTCGGGAAGTACCATATTAACATCAACATTTCGATGCAAGTACATGAATAACTCTACCTAATTCCGACCCCTGCTAATCACAAATTAAAACAGTCTATTACGACTTTTTAAATTTCTGATTAGGTGTGTTTCATGTGTAATAATTATTATAAATTATCATTGTAATTCTATCAAACTAAACAGCACCCAAAATCAGTAAGGACTATATTTCACCGGGACACCATGGCGGCGCGACCAGTTGCGCCGCCATGGTGTCCGTAAGCTACCAAACTAGACACCATACAGACACCAGAGTCACTACATCACACTGAGACAGTATCAAAATGGACCTTAAGTGCACGCGTTCGAGTTGGTCGCGCCGCCAAATTGATTGCGCAAGCAAACGAACACCAGGTGAGTAAAAAAAAAAAACTCTATAAAGCTGTATACATTTTGTTGGTAGCGGCGACTGGTCGGGCCGCCATGGTGTCCCGGTGAAATATAGCCCTAATTATGGTAAAATAATGGCGATTATTACCTTGATCTTCTTCCTGAACATGATGGTGGTGACGCCATTCTCTTCGTAACCAGAGGCCGCCGTGATGTCGTCATGCCCGCCCCAGAACGTGTCCACGCGGGGAGTCGACCTGGACAACATTTAAAAAATATTTATTGCCACTAGTATTAAGTATATCTACACCTCTAATTTTTAATTAGTACAAATACTTAAAGGGCTTATTAGAAAAGCTCTTATTATTATTTAAGTAAAGTCTCAATTAATAATATTCATAAACAGCAAAGTTATTAGAGTTTGTTTATATCCCAAAATGTCACTCAATTTATGGACATATTGTACAGGCAATTGATTATGAATGAATGAATGGCGATCCAAATGGAAAAACTCTGCGCGTAGTATTTTCTAGTAGCAATTTAATTGTTATGATTGATTAATTCAATTATGAATTTACCAATTATAACAAATTTTCGTGGGTAATTTTGAGATTTCATTTTTTATTTTTTTTTGACTACACAAATATGATCAGTATAAAGGGTACGGATAAAGCCCCACTTTTTGTACTAATTAAAAAATAGTGGTGTATATCAGTAGGTATAAAAAATATATTCCTATATTTAGATTTATTTATGTAGTTTTTATAATCAATATTGGTTATTAGTTGAGGGTAGGATACAATTACCCTACCCTCAAATGCAGCTTTATAGGTTTTTTTGTGCAGAGCTATTGGTATGAGTACTTTAAATATATTTCTAAATACATAGGTGTTGGTCGACGCTCTTGACTATTAAGCCGTTGGCTGACACGACTCGGTACAATGATCGCCGAGTCCACTTCCCACATGTCGACCACCTCGCAAGCCAAGTCAATATACTTACTGGTGCTGCCACTGCGGCTGCGGAGAACCTCAAGCGGCGGAAATATAACAACCTCGTCGGCAGTTATATTTTTGAGCCATTTGGGGTTGAAACTCTTGGGCCGTGGGGTCCGAGTGCTCATTCGCTTTTTAAAGAACTATCTAAACACTTAGTTGAGACTTCACGTGACCCAAGGGCTGGCTTTTACCTCGGTCAGAGATTAAGCATTGCCATACAACGTGGCAATGCCGCCAGCCTTTTGGGCACACTTCCAGTTCACACCGACGCGGAGGAGTTTTAAACACCATATTTTAATTAGGAGTAGCCGTTAGTGTATATATATAATTTTAGTGTATTTTAGTTAAGTGTTTATGATATTGATTGGTATTATTAAATAAATAATATCTTCGAAAAAAAAACTTATTATTATTATTATAATCGAGTTCTCACCTGTCTCTAGTGTAATAGTCCAGCACTCGATGGTAATTGCCCTTAGCAGTGCCGATGACGATGTCGGTGCAGTCCATAGGGTTGAAGTCGAACTTAGGCACGTACTCGTGGGAGGGGAAGTAACCTACAACGTCAAGATCGATTTTATTTATACGTCTAGAATGTAAGGAGCTATAGTGGATAAATATAGGACCTTGAAAAAAATATTAAGATCTGTTGGTAATATTATAAATAACTTATTTTTTTTTCCATTTGAAGTATCTGTTATTTGTATATTGTGCAAACCTACCACAGTGTTGTCTATTTTTAACCCAAAGCTTGACTGGTAGAGAATGCATTGTTGCATTAAGTCCGCCTATGTACCACTACTGTACATGAAGTTTAAATAAATAAATAATATTTTTTGGTTTTCCAATGTGCATGAAATTCTGGCAAAATTATTGTAAGACCATAAGGTATGATTTAAAAAAAATCTTTTTCCAGTCCTAGGTTATTGCTCCAGCATCGTGGATGAAACCACGCTGCCATATAACCACAAACGTGTCAACTCATTTACACAAGATACCCAAACCCTAAATAACTATCTATAGGCCGTACAAATATTTTTTCCGTGTGTAAATTGAACCCGTGACACTTAGCGCAGCAGCCAATCAGTCAACCATTGCGCTAAACCTGCCGTAATATTTTTTTTGCATTAACTTTTTGTCGAATAATGACAACAACTTCAACAATGTCTAGAAAAAAGTTTTCTTACCAGAATGCAATGTTAAATTTATTTTGATATTGTAGTGCTAATATCTAAACTACCATATAATCGAAGAGAGGTGTAAACTAATAGGAAATAACTGAAATCATAAGTTAACCAGACACCTACCACGACTCCACGAGCTAGTAACGCAATCCATTTGTTTTAAGATTGCGAAATGTAACTGCATACTGCTACACTACAATTAATATAGGATGGTGCGGGTGACAGCTGTCAGATTCATACAATGTAGCTACCTATCCTTTTCTCTCATCTTAAAGATGCATATTTTCATCCTGCTGTCATCCTACCCATGCCTGCTATGTAAAAAAGACCTTAGACTACATTGAAAGGGTATTTTATCAAACTTATTAAACACACAGTTGTACAATATTACATACATTAACCTGCAGTCCGCATCCCACAAATATTTTACCATTACCTGAAACCATCTTAAAATATAGGTTAACACCAGGGGCGTAACTATTGCAGTATCAACAATATGGGGCCCCCAGGCTACAGGGTCCCTACGTGTATAAACTATATAGGGTGACTGGTAATTAGTGTACGATACTTAAGCACGTGATTGTGCTCATGATAACCAACAACTTTTACTATGGGAACAAACCTGAAACGCGAAAAAAAATTAGCTGTTCAGTACATTTATGTTTCCCTAATGTACTGAACAGCTGATATTTTTTTCGCGATTTCGGCTTTGCTCCCATAATAAAAATTGTTTGTTATCATGAGCATAATCACGTGTTTAAGTACCGTACACTAATTGCCAGTCACCCTATATATTAGCCATCTCCGCAGTGCCTTATCGCGATACCATCTCGCTGTTTCTGCACTAGTAGGATCAACTTTGTAAAAAAAATTGACACAGGGGGCCCTATGGAACTAACTACGCCACTGGTTACCAAATCATTATTGTTTTGTTACCCATTTTATGTACAGAACCACCTTCGATTAATTCTTTACACAGTTACACATTCATACAAAACAGTTCTAAAAATTTAAAAGTATTACCTCCTCCATATGAAGTTGGTTATAAAGAGTAATTAATTAAATAACAATAGAAAGATAAAGATAACAAAAGAAAAAATGGCTGAAACAAAAAGAAACACAGGGGAAAAAGATGTGTCAGTAAAGATTTCAGAAGATCGGTTGAAGTCAAGTTTTTCATAATAGGAATGGGATAAAAGGGTGGAGAGGAATTAACGTAGCACCCAAAAGCCTCGCCAAGCATAGAAAATATATTAAAGCAGAAACTTATATGAATTACTGACATGCAAGATGAAGGTACTATAGAAGTTGGTATTTCTTTCTCGCATGCAAGAATAAGAATTAAGATGAAAATAATTTATGAATGACAGAAAAGTGAAGATTGAATTGTTATAATAAAGCTAGAACTACACGTGTGCCACACACGCCGATCTGGACGCGTCGGTCTCCATAGATTTTATATGGAAACTAGACTTGTAGAGCAACACTTGATCCAAACCACGCGACGTCATTACGTACAAATGGCGTGTTACACGTGTGCGTCGGTCTAATGTGGTTCTAGCTTATGAATGCACGAAAATGGGGAACTTAAGAAAAAAACAATTTATATTATTTAAAAAAATGTTTAAACTCATAACACACGCTCGAATTTGGTACGAACGGATTACGGATTTGGTTTGCTTCTGAATCTGTCCGTCTTTTTTTTTTTGACCATAATTAATATTATATGAGGTCCACTAGCCGACGGCGTACACTTGACGGATCGTACGAAAAGTAACTGTCCGATCCGGTCGTATTTTGCGAGAACAGATTTGGTCGGCGGATTCGGTCTGTCAAACTAAATTCGAGAGTGAGTTAATACTTAAAATGGGTCACAATATTTATTAGAAATGAGTAGTTTTCAAGCCACTATGTCAGAGAAATAACATTTATATCCCATTTTCATGCATTTTTAAAAATAATACAGTCCTAATAATATATTTAAATCATTCAGTCATCTATTTCACTCCTTTCACTTACAAAAAGAAAGCATAAAATAGTGTTAAACACAATAATTTAATTACATAATTATTGACAAGTGCAACAAATTGCTATACAAATACATCTAATATATTTACATACGAATTCATTGATACTGATTCAAAAAAAAAAAATATGAAAAAAAAAAATCTCTAAATTGAACGTTTAATTGTCTCGTCAACAATAGCTCAACAGAATATTGTTCCTGAAGGACCAATTTGATTTTTCCTTTTTTTTCATTCTGTGGCCTTTTATTTTTTGACAACTTTACTCAACTAGATTACCAAAGGAAACACATTTTTCTTTTGACTTGAAAATCATCAAATAGTATGTATAGTAATCCTTCAAAGCCCTTTGCGTTACAAGGGCCCTAGTAATTCTTTCGTACAATCCCGCAACAGATAACCAATTATTTGCCAATTATAGTTTGATTTTACGGAGTATAATGCCATTTGACCAGTTTTTTTTTAAATAATAATAATTACTAACTTCAAAACAAAGCCATTATCAAATTCATACCTATGTTAAACTTTATTTCTTTAATTTTTTTAAATCAACACCAATAAACACGTTAGATAGTGCAAAGCATGTGTCGTTACCTGCTTCGTCCTTGAGTCCCTTCACTAGCAAGGTCTCAGGTTCCAATGCTGCGATAGGTTCAATGCTAGGTTCAGGAGCGGGTTCGGGACTAGGTTCCGGTTCTGAACTAGGTTCTGGACTCGGTTCTGGTTCAGAACTAGGTTCTGGGGTCGGTTCTGGGTGAGAGTTAGGTTCTGGGGTTGGTTCTGGGTGAGAGTTAGGTTCGGGGGTTGGTTCTGGGTGAGAGTTAGATTCGGGGGTTGGTTCTGGGTGAGAGTTAGGTTCGGGGGTTGGTTCTGGGTGAGAGTTTGGTTCGGCGGTTGGTTCAGGCTCAGCGGAAGGTTCAGGTTCAGAAGTGGGTTCTGGGTGAGAAGTAGGTTCTGGTTTCGGTTCAGGTTCAGAATTAGGTTCTGGGTGAGAACTTGGCTCAGGAGTGGGTTCTGGGTGAGAACTTGGCTCAGGACTGGGTTCTGGCTCTGAACTAGGTTCTGGGGTAGGTTCAGGTTCCGAAGTCGGTTCCGGTTCAGCTTTCGGTTCGGGTTCTACAGTCGGTTCCGGAGTGGGTTTAGGGGTTGACGATCTAAGTTCAGCTAACTGTTTAGACTTTGGTTTGAACTTTGGTTTAGTTGTAACTTTTGGTTTAGGTTGAACACTGGTCTTGGGACTATATTCTACACTGGGTTCTGGAGTGGGTTCTACGCTAGGTTCAGGGGTGGGTTCTGGTTCCGAAGTGGGTTCTGGGGAAGATTCAGGTTCGACAGTAGGTTCCGGGGAAGGTTCAGGTTCGACAGTAGGTTCCGGGGAAGCTATGGGTTCTGTGGGTACAACAGAATGACTATGGGATTTAAGAGTTGTTGTAGAGTCCGAATCTGTAAAAATAATTCATCATGCAGCATCATATATACATGACAGCTTGTTCCATCGCTACCTGATAGTTTATGGGCCCAAATATACTTTAAATAATTAAAATAATAATTGAAAGGTTTACTTACGAATATTACAGTAAGATCAAATAACAATAATTGAATAGCTTTTTATCGGCATTAGTGCAAAAAAGACTTAGTATCATATCGGGTCATAACCAATTTTTATGACATAATTTCTTGGTTTTTTTTTTTTTTTTTTTTTTCTTGGTTTTTTTTATAATTTTCTGTATACGAAGAATTTTCTCATTCTTTTGCCGTTTTCTCTAGATTTTCTAAGAATTTTCGAACATTGTAAAAACAATACTCAAAGGGAAGGTACACACATATCAGATGGCGTCAGAACATATAAAATATCGCAGTTAGTAGCCTCATATATTGCTAAAGTATAATATAATCTAAGTGCGTAGTGTCGCTTGGCTGTGTGCGCGGTCAGCGTAGTGTTAAGTGTGGTGCGGTATTTATATAGTGGGGTTAGGAACTTACTCGTGGGCTCCGTTACTGCGCGCTTTTTACGACCTGAAATGTTAAAGATATGTTAATACTAGATCATAATATATTAATATAAGGGAACTTCAACTTCAATATGTGGATGGCTTGTACATAATACAGGTCTTTTTTTTTAATAGCCCATTTATGTCCTACTGCTGAGCAAAGGCCTCCCTTTCCCTTTTCCACACAAGTCTGTCTTCGGCCATTGCGGGCCAGTCCCTCTGGTATTTATCCAGCTCATCTCTCCACCTTCGCCTTGGTCTGCCGCGGTGTCGCCTTGTGTTTACTGGGAACCAATAAGTGGCTCTTTTAGCCCACCGCTCATCCGACATGCGGCAGACGTGTCCGGCCCAATCCCACTTCAGAGTGGCAGCTTTTCGGGTAACTATACAGGTCTAAAATAATTAAATTGATCAGCTACGTCCCGCCCTTAGGGCATACAATAGTCATATAGGAATTTCAATATACATTATTTGACAATTTTGGGAGCTGCCGAGAAAAAAATAATATACTAACGACCCACCCTAGCTTCGCACGTGTGTACAATAATAGGCATTTAATTTAGACTTAAACCTTCCTCATGAATCACTCTGTCTATTGGTGAAAACTGCATGAAAATCCGTTTAGTAATTTTGAATTTATCGCGACAAACACGTGACAGCAATAGATAGACAATGATTCATGAGGAAGGTTTAGAAGTAGATACATGCATTATAATTATAGTAGATATATGCTGAGATAGGAGCCTTTTTAGCCTCGCACAGGTGTTTCCTTTTTCGTTTTAGTGTTGTGTTCGTATTACATTTAATTGTTATTTGTCCTGTGCGGGTCACAAAGAAATGTTTTTTTCTCTTATAAAAGCCGTGAATTTTAATGTTTTTTAACACCAGTGCAAAGCTGGGACGGGTCTTTTGCTATCTAATAATTTATATATTTTATAGTCATAATTTTAAGGAATAGAATTTTTTTTATCAAGAACCTTACCTTTAGAACTAGACACCTTATAGGACACACTGGTCTTCACCGTGACGTCATTGCCAAGGTTCTTGAAATCAAAACCGTCAAATGAATGCATAGCAACTCTCTTATTCCTATTGTCATTCTCCGGCTTACTCGGTTCCGGTTCGACGCTCGGTTCTGGCTCAGAAGTCGGTTCTGGGGCAGCATTAGGTTCTGGCTCAGCACTAGGTTCCGGCTCAGCACTAGGTTCTGGATGAACACTAGGTTCCGCCGTCGGTTCTGGCTCAGAGCTCGGTTCTGGGCTGGGTTCAGGTTCGGATGACGGTTCTGGGCTTGGTTCGGGTTCGGAACTGGGTTCTGGTTCTGCACTAGGTTCTGGTTCTGCCTTCGGTTCTGGTTCCGCCTTCGGTTCTGGTTGTGGTAAAGGTTCAGTTTTTGGTGTGGTAGCTGTTATTAAAGAGAAAACATTAGTTTTAGATTATTTTTCTATTTGGATCGTTAACTTAAAACTAAGTCAAAGAAACATAATTGATAATATTACCTTTAGCATCGACAGGGGGTCCCAACACTGGGAAGTTCTTACACTCCTTGCTCAAACCATTTGGCCGCCATCCAACACCTGAAATATTGGACATAATTTGTTTACCACGCGTTTCTATAATAATAAAAATGCTGACGAAAAATTCCACCTCTGCTGGGGTTCCAGAATCATGTGCTGGATCCGTGGTATTCGTTTGTGTGCGTCGATGTCAAAAACACCCTGTATACAATGGACGCACCTGCATACGACGTGCCGTTGACCATCATGATGAACTCCACCTCGGCTTCCTCCTTCAGAATCCTCCAGTAAAGGTTGAAGTGTTTGGACAGTTCTCGGTTGTTGTACAGTCCGAGGTTCACTTTCTTGTCCTTCCAGGGCGACTCTGTTGACATAAGATAGTGAGAAATATACAATTAATAATAATATTGATTGATTACCAATGATCGGAGTAGGTAGATTGAATTGGGGTCATTGATCCGAAACGTATATATTAATATGGACATTCCTCCGGAATTGGTTGATTATTTAAAAAAAAACCAAAACTTAGGTAGGAATTGTATTAAAATGAGCAATATTATATTCTTCATTTTTTTTTTAACGGTTCACAGTCACGATTTGACACAACCGAACGACCAATCAGAACATTATACCTTCCTTTAAATTTTGAATTGAGTAGTAACACTACCAACATTAACAATATTTAATTGAATCCACACAACTATATTATAATATTCACACAACTATCACACAACGCCGTCTAGTCCAAAGCTAAGCAGAGCTTGTGTTATGAGTACTAGACTGATAAACAGACTTATATATTTCTAAATACATACACATTATAGATATATTACACCCAGACACAGAACAAATGATTGTGCTCATCACACAAACATTTGTCCTGGGTGGGAATCGAAATCACGACCTCCGGCATAGCAGTCAGAGCCACTAACCAATAGACCAACAGGCAAGTAAAATTGTTAGATTCTTTTTAATGTGTGTATTTTTGTTACTCCTCCACCCTCAAATGACAACGGATTAGGATGAAAGGAGACAATTTTTTTTGTTTGGGGAATAGGCCCACCACAAATTGTGGCGTATAGCAATGAAATGCACGTTAGTTTATTCCTTATAATCTCTAGATTACATTGGTAATATTGGCAAAACTGTATCTAACTGGAGTACCGTGAAATACGACAGTCAAAACATGACTCTCATAATAACCTAAAATCTCACAAGAGCGATTGTCTAATGAGTGGATAGGTCTCCTTGGTATTTTAAGTTAAAACAGTGCACTGTTCAATAATATACAGTATAAAACAAAGTCACGTCTGTACTACGTGACAGACTTTGATGTGATTTACACGATTTGATAGACTTATTCATGAAAATGCGTAGATGTATTCATTTCGAAATAGCGCGGCTTTTGTCGGCCATTGACTGTAGATCTAAAATAATAAGGTGATGTGTTTTATGCTGGTTGTGTGAGGAGAAAAAAAACACATTATAGCATCACAAGTATTTATTACTGTTCATCATCATCATTTTCAAAGTCATCTCTTAAAAGCAGTATTTCATCTAAAAAAGATGCAGGTAGCTCAACCTCACCTACCTCACCTCAAAAACCACACTATACACATTACATATGCACAGCAGCCAACAGTGCGTCTGCCCACTAAACAATTACAACAGTATCCAGCAAGAGCAGTATTCAACATTCCGTTGAAATCGTGCTGCACAATTGATACAACGGCTTTGTGGATTATGCATGTATCTACAGATGCCATTTTCATAAAATCTTTCGAATAAAAATACGAAAAGAACAGAAGAAACATGCTATCTAGTAATCGGAAACAATAATAATGTTGTCTGTAGCGGTGGGGGTTTCAACGACGAACAGTTTTCAAAGACCGTTTTTTGTTCTGCAACGTAACAACCGTTTTCCATCCTGAGACCAAACAGTCTTCGTTGCATAAACCAGTCTTCGAATTACTGTATGCGAATTGTTATCTTACTGTTAAGAAAATAAGGTCGAAAATCCATTTTATGTTTATAGTCATAAAGTTCATTTTTATTTCTTATTTATTTATTTAATCTTCATGCAACAAAAGGTACAAAGGCGGACTTAATGCCTTAGGCATTCTCTACCAGTCAACCTAGGGTAGTGGAGAGACAATATGGCAGGCATTTTTCATTGTAATAACTGGTTTTGAAACGACGACGCGACGAGTACTGAATTTATTACCGTCCTCAAATTAGTTGCGACAACGAACGTTTTCTGCAACTACTTCACTCAACGATAGTTTCGTCTTCAAACCAGTTGCGACGACGACCGTTTTCTGCAACCGTTTTTGTCGTCGCCAAAACGGTTACGTCTCGTCCGTCTAAAATTCGACAACGACCCACCACTAGTTGTCTGTCAGTGTCAAACTGATTGAAACTGGACCACAGAGCATCTGCAATGGGCTATTAATTACGTTTCGTTCCACGTTGATTTTTAAAGTACGTTACTTGATATTTGTGTTAACCGTTAATAACAGCATTAAAAACAAGTTCGCTGGACCAATTAATTATTATCTCTTGAAACGCATTTAAATCCGATGTCACCGCTGCGCACTATAGTAACATTTTTTTTTCACGTTAAAATAAACTTGAAAACGCTCCTAAACAAGCATTTTTTGCCGTAACACTTTTTTACTATTATTTCATTATTCCGGTTAGATTTCTATATAATTTTTGGTCTGTTAATTATAATAAGATGATCGCTTTTTCCATGTGTAATATTATTAATAAACGTAACCGTTTAATAGTGGGCCCAAAAAAAATTGTCTCCTTTGGCACATACCACATAAGATACCACTTTTTATCCCGTAGATATGTTCTCTAGGGATAATTTCCTATTCTCATGCGGGCGAAGCCGCTTAACTATAATATACTAATATTATAGCTCTATAATATTAGCATGATATTAATAATATTCACTTTACTAATATTATAAAGCTGAGAATTTTATTTGTTTAGTTGAACGCGGTAATTTCAGGAACTAACAGTTCAAATTGAAAAATTATTTTAGTTCTAGATAGCCCATTTAACGAGGAAGGCTATATTATTATATGCTATATTGATTGACTAGGCTAATATTATATCGTCTGGACCTATTTAACTCCACCGTGAGACACACAATGTTGTTATTTTTTATTTAAATTTCTGTATATTTTTCTCTACTGTGTATATCTGTGTGCTAAATATACGTGGTTTTCTATATTTTTAGGGTTCCGTACCTCAAAAGGAAAAATAGGACCCCTTATAGGATCACTTTGTTGTCCGTCTGTCTGTCTGTCAGTCAAGACCCTTTATCTCGGGAACACGTGGAGATATCGAGTTGAAATTAAAACCATATACTCAAGTCTGAGGTCGCAAAAAACTTGTATTTCGACACTCTCAAGGGAATCAAAAATTCACAGGGTACTTCCCGTTGATCTAGAATCCTGAAATTTGGCATGAAGCAAGGTCTCCTAGCACAAGTATAGGAAAAAATCTGAAAACTTGTAAATTTGTAGTTACCTCACAAAAAAAAAATTTTTTTACAATTCTGAAAAATCTTCGTAACTCAAATCGGGAATTGAACTGTTTTTATTGGTAAGTTTGTACGGAACCCACAGTGCGCGAGTCCGTCTCGCACTTACCCGGTTTTTTACACAATATCACGCTACAACTAAAAGGAGCGAAGCAGTAACCAAAGATACAGTTGAAACCGCGAGGACAGCTAGTATAATAAAAAAATAAAGTAAAAAACTAAAACCCGACTACGACAAAAAAAAAACGACTTTTTGTTCTTTTCGAAGTATGAAAATCTTGTTTCATACTTTTTCAGCGTCGTTTTTTTTTTGTCGTAGTCGGGTTTTAGTTTTTTACTTTATTTTTATTTAAACAATTTTGGTGTTAAACTTAACACATGACTTTTTGTCCGCTAGAGGGCGTCACTTTAAATTTGAGCAATATTTTCGAAATGTACAAATGTAGCCTTTTCAAATGATACCAAACACGGCGTATTTATCTCCATTTTTATTTTTTAACACATACTTTTTGTCCGCTAGAGGGCGCCATGTCGAGTTTTGTAACACATCACGTAGCCTATGTTCAGCGGACAATTAAGACGGTTCTAACGATACCTCATATGTCGAGTTCCGATAAGTAGATTAGGAGCTATGAGGGAACAGATGAACATACTCACATACTTATATAGCCTGTCAAAATCATAACCCTCCGTAGTCGGGTAAAAATACTACTCACTCTTGTTACACCCCTTGCCGTAGAACCCGAAGGGACAGTAACACATTTTAGTGGGCGACTCGGTAGCGTTCACGTCTATGCACTTGCCCCTCAAGCCACAGTCGTTGTCGTCTGAACACTCGTCGCTGAACTGACAGCGGGCGCCCGAGTACATCTTGTTGCACTTGCAGCGGCCGAGGATGTAGAAGCCGTGCCCTGAGCATGTCTCGTGGTATTCTTTGCCTGGAATTGGAAATAAACGTACATTAATTAGCTTTTTTGGGAGTGTTAAACAGTCTTGGGCAATATGAAATCTAACTATCGATTAATAACTACGACTACATATTGTAGTTAGTAATCATAACTACAATTACATTAAGTAATCGTAAGATGTAGTTAAAAGTTTTGATTATACTAACTACAAATTGTAGTTGCAATCACGATTACCAGATTACTTTTTATAACTACACATTTAGGCAAAGGTTGATTTTTTGATTACTTGATAATCTTATGTAATAAATACATATAAGTACATAATCATCTACGACTTCAAGCCTTATTCAATTATTCGTGAATGTAAACATACGTGAATTTTTATACAGTCAGATACCTTTTTTAAAATTAAATTTTGGATCCAGATTCAGTTTTGATAAACCAATAGTTCCAACCCATTACATGTTTATTTAATTGCAAATTATAAGTTTTTAGTACTCAAATAATCAGTCATTATAAGTACTAGATTAAAGCAATTTTAATATTTCTGGCTCCTTTCACAAGGGAAATAAAGAATTAACTAAACTGGCTAATAAAGGAGACAGGGACTCCTGGGCCCAAAACAATACAGCAATTAAATTAACAACTACTTCGTGTAGTTTGATTACTGTGGTTAAGTTACATGTAATCATAACAACAAGTAATCAAACTACAAGTAGTTAGTAATCAAACTACTTTTAATCGTAATTTGTAATCTGATTACAAAATAGTAGTTAACTACACCACTGTGGTTAAGTTACATGTAATCATAACAACAAGTAATCAAACTACAAGTAGTTAGTAATCAAACTACTTTTAATCGTAATTTGTAATCTGATTACAAAATAGTAGTTAACTACACCCTACACTGCATGGTGTTTAAGGACGGAGTTGTTCATTGAGATGAAGAATTGACTGTACGCAGGTTCGCTGTTACTATTGCTTGTCTTTATTTGGTTAGGGAATCATTAAATATAATTCCTACCGCTCGCGCACTCTGGGTGAGAGGGAGTGTCAGACTTTTGGTTGACAGGACCTTAATCACCCGGAATTCCGGATACCTACTTCATACTGAGATAGTACAGGTGCTTATTACAAAACAATTACAATTGTGTATTTGCCTGTTTTGTTTTTGTACAATATTTTATACAACTTAAATTAACGTAAAAAGAAATCTTTTCAAATATTACAACTCGCTATCTCTTTTGAAGGCACGTGACCTAATAACGGTGACGTCACATTGTAGTTTGTGCACCTTTTTTCTGTTACTTGACAGTTATCCGTTCTACCAGATTTGAAAGTATTCTAACATAGGTATATATATATTTTTGAATGGATTTGAAAAACTCTTTATACTTGCAATTTTGGATAAAATTAACTTTAAATGCAAACAAAAATAAATAAGTCAAGTTGCCAATTCTGAATTACGATTGCCAGGAACTTAATCACCCGGAATTCCGGAACCTACCTACTGAGACAGTACAGTAAGCTTATCACAAAATAATTATAATTGACAACAAATAACAATCTTGTCCAGTGTCCACTAATCTCATCAACGTAACCACAACCTTGTCAATCATAGCAAACATTGATATCCGACAATCTAATGTATTGTAATGAGATGTGCATTCATTAACATTCCAATAGTGGCTCATTAAAAACAAACAAAGCATTCAATCAGCCGGCGATAATGGGAATACCTGACTTAATATGTACACAAATTAGAATAGAACTGATTTAGTAAACACTAATAGACTAGCAGACTAAACTAGGATTGTGATTGTTGAAAAAAAAAACTTACATTAGACGGTAAATTAAGCTTTTTCCTATTTTTGTTAGTCGATGATAAAATCGTCTCGTGACGATGGGAAGAGACCAGATGGTATGACGTTGGTGCCGTGGAAGGTGGGTAGGCCTCTGGTGGGACGCAACCTGTGTCGACACCCTTGCGCCATCCCATGTTCCAAGTACGGCGGGCTGTGCTGGCGCTGCCGCTGCGCCTGCTGACACCCTTAAACAGCGCAAATACTGTAACCTTATTGGTAATTACAGTTTTGAGCCGTTGGGGATCGAAACGCTTGGGTCATGGGGTCCGAGTACGCGTCTCCTTTTTAAGAAAATTTCACGCCGACTGATCGACACTTTGCGTGACCAGAGGGCTGGCTCGTTCTTCGCCCAAAGAATTAGCATTGCCATTCAACGAGGTAATGCTGCCAGTCTTCTGGGCACATTTCCGGATGACAGCAATGTGGAGGAGTATTTCGACGCCTGAGTGTACTTTGTGTTTTTGTATTATATTTATGTACATAGTTAGGTTTTAGTATAGTTTAGTTAATATTTATGTATTTTATGTAAGAGAGTGTTTATTTAGGCTGATAAACTAATAGATGATAAATAAGCGATATCATGGTTGACGATATCGCTTATCTATCAACCACTTTTTTAAAAGAGTAACCATGGAGTTTCTTGCCGGTTCTTCTCCATAGGAAACGGCCAATTTGGAACCGTGCACTAGCATCTGACGTTTTATAAGTGCCCCATGTAGGCCTATGTGAAATAAAAATATTTTTGATTGATTTGATTGACGATGGATCACGCTTGCCTAGAAGTAATCTATTCACTTTTGACTTAAGACTTCAAAGTCTATCAGGAAAAACAGACTCCCGCCGAGAATTCCACTCCTTAACTGTTTGCACCAATTAATGTGTTCCCAAAATGTTTTGTGCGTATGGATGGGATGTCAAAGGTGGTGGTGGTGGAGGACAGGTATTGTTCCTAATCAAAGTACTATAGTTCGTACACTAAATAGATAGTCAGACAAATTGTAGTGACCAATCATCCAGTCATTGCATGAAATCGTCTCACTCGCTCTGAAACGCATGCGTGCTCTCGCGCTCATACTCTCGGCCGTGCTCTCGGCGGAGTAATTTTTGTGTTTAGGGGATGTTTGGTCACTACAATTTGTCTGACTACTGAAATATAACTTAGTATATTTTGTATTAGTACCTTAGTAACATATTTAAAAATCAGGCATGTAAAAATAAGTAAAGTTCATTTATTTTTTGTATAGCTTTAAAGCGTCTGACAGAAGTTTTGATCCATGGAAAGTGTCTGACACTTATGTTACTACTTTAGAATAATATTCTACAAAATATATATAAAAATCAGCCATAAAAATGTAAGTTAAGTAACTCTTATTTTTAGTTCCCTTTCTCACCTGGTACCTGCCCAGGAGCCCCAAGGGGGAGCTCCATAAGCACACAGGTACCTATTCAAATCACATGAGACTCTACTGAGAACCTAAGGTTTTATCCATGTGAAAATAAGTTATGTCATCTGACACCGCTCTGGGATCTTGGACTACTACTTATTTCGCCTTGCAAGCAGGGATGAGGACAACCAGCTAAAGTAATCTATTTGCTAATTAAGTGCATAAACTACAACTTGTCGCATGATATATCTGTGGCTGTCAAAATACTACAAGAGAATGTATCAATTCTAATGAGCCACGCATATTTTTAAGTTCGAACTAGTTTACCTTGACTTAGATCTGATCGTTCGGATGCCAGCGATTATCGCCACATCTCAACAGTCAAGTATTTTATTAATAATATATTAGCATTAATAATAAGTTACTTATTTCGTTATTTAGATCATTGCTAAATATTTAGATGTCTCAGAAGTGAGATGATTAATTGCTCATTTAAATTGGGCTCATTAAAATTCATAGGTTTTTAATTTTTTTAAAAGGTTGTTTTGGCCATCAGTTGCAATTACAACTGGACACCAAATTAAGAGTCTTTTCATTTCAATTTATTTAAACCTCGTTTTTTTCATCATCATCATCATCATTTCAGCCGAAAGACGTCCACTGTTGGACATAGGCCTCCCCCAAGCGTCGCCACAACGACCGATCCTGTGCTTCTCGCATCCACCGCACTCCCGCGACCCTCACCAGGTCGTCGGTCCACCTTTCTTTTTTTTTAAGGTAGGTAATCATTAAATAACTTCTCCCGCTCTGGAGCGATACGAGAGGGCATGTCAGACTTTTACTGACTAAAACTACACCTATGTTTCTTCAGTTGCTCTTGGCATTCTATGACCACGGGTTTCCTTTCAGAAGTTGACCCATGGCCCCAGTACCCTTCGGCCCTGCTGGGCCCCTACGGTTTTGCTGACATCTCTTTTAGGCCCCCGTAGATCACTACGCGACGTTTACCGGACGGCCGGACAGCGAGTACCCAAAAGGGGAAAACGGGACCATATTGATAAGACTTCACTGTCCATCTGTCTGTCACCAGGATGTATCTGAATCGTGATAGCTAGACAGTTGAAATTTTCACAGTTGATGTATTTTTGTTGTTAGTTATTCTAAAGCTGAGAGCAGTGGTGGCCGAGTGGTAACGGTCCCGACTTACGAGTTGTAAGGTCGCGGGTTCAAACCCAGCCAGCCGCATTACTTTGTGTAATTTCTTTCATCACCACTGCTCTCAAAACGGTGAAGGAAAACATCGTGAGGAAACGGGCATGTCCTAAAACCAAAAATTCGAAGACATGTGACATTCACCAACCCGCACTGGGCCCGCGTGGTGGATTACGGCCCATTCCCTCTCCTAGAGAGGAGGCCTGAGTCCCAACAGTGGGAACATTATAAGGCCGACTATGCTATGCTATGCTAATAGCATAATCAGCCTTTTAAATGTTCCTACTGCTGGGACACAGGCCTCCTCTCTAGGAGAGGGAATGGGCCGTAATCCACCACGCGGGCCCAGTGCGGGTTGGTGGATTATGCTATTATGTTATTCTAAAGCTTACAAAGTCACACAATACTCACGAGGCAGGATGTCGATGTCGGAACAGGACCAGAACCTGTAGTTGCTGCCCCACTCCCCCGCCTCCCGCTGCAGTTGAAGCGTGCAGTTCTCGCAAGTAAAGTCGCCTGGTAGACGCACCTCGTACTTTTGAGCCCTTGAATGTGTACAATATTTATTAGGAGATGGAATTTTAGTTGTGTTCCTCTTTGAAACTTTAGTCAGTGAAATAAATAAGTGTTAAGAAATTTTTTATATCACATTTATTTATTATGTATTTATTTATTAAAAATTCATGTAATACAAAAGTACAATGGCGGATTTAATGCCTTGGGCATATACAATTATATTCTCTACCAGTCAATCTAGGGTGGTGAAGAGAAAATATGGTAGGTGCATAAAAATAATTTTGAACCCTTATTTTCTTAATAATCTTTTACATTATTAAGAAAATAAGGGTTCAAAATTATGTATATAGGGTGACTGGCAATTAGTGTACGATACTTAAACAAACAAATCTGCTGTTCAGTACATTCATGTTTGCCTAATGTACTGAACAGCTGATATTTTCTTCGCGATTTCGGCTTTGCTCCCATAGTAAAAGTTGTTGGATAACATGAGCACAATCACGTGTTTAAGTATCGTACACTAATTACCAGTCACCCTATATACCCTAAACAATTTTTTGCCTGAGTACGAAGAACCCTAGCCGCAATGAGTTCAGAACAGAATCGTAGATTATAGATTCTTATTTTTACAGTTTTCGTTCTTTTATTTAGTACATAAGGGCCTATTACACTACGCGATATTCAGCACATGATATTCAGACTGTCTTATTTTTTGTTCCGAGTAAGACTGGTCTAACCCTTATTACACTACGCAACATCGGCCCTTTACTTATTAAAAAAAAATTAAGATAAAGAAAGATATTATTTTTTTAATATTTAAAGGCATCAAAGTCCGCCTTTGTAACTTGTTTTGCATGAAGTTTTAATAAATAAATAAAATATATATGAATTAAATTAAACTATACTCGACTAACAAAAAAATGTTTTCCTCCTAGTACAGCGTAGATATTATTGAAAAATTCATAAAGTAGTTTTATCAACTTACGTGACGTCATCTCGAACAAACTCAGTTCCACCTGCTCTCGGCGTAAGATCAAGCAGTGGTCTCTCCAAATCGTCCAATATCCTCAAACTAAATCCTCCCTACAAAAATAAAATAAAATATGAACAAAAAGATTTCGCCCAACGTGGGGCTCGAACCCACGACCCTGAGATTAAGAGTCTCATGCTCTACCGACTGAGCTAGCCGGGCTGTGATTACAGAGTTAAAAATACGAATCACTTACTCGATGCGCGTATGCTAAATGCCAATGTACTGTGAATGTCGATCCAGCTAAAAACGATGTTTTCAATGATCCTGAAACAAATAAAAACAATAAATTAATAATAAACGTTATCAACAACACAGATTTCGGTACGTAAGTAATTAAGGCGGAATTATGGGATTTGTTTTACACAAATAATGTCAAAATAATAAAAAAAAAAAGTATAAAAGAAAAAAAAAAAGTGGATTGTCTCAGCCGAACACATAGTTGAAATTTTTTTGACTGGCCTGTTGGTCTAGTGGTTAGTGGCCCTGACTGCTATGCTGGAGGTCGTGGGTTCGATTCCCACCCAGGACAAATGTTTGTGTGATGAGCACGATCATTTGTTCTATGTCTGGGTGTAATTTATCTATATATGTATTTCGAAATATATAAGTACGTTTATCAGTTGTCTAGTATCCATAACACAAGCTCTGCTTAGCTTGGGACTAGACGGCGTTGTGTGATAGTTGTGGAATATTATATCTAATATATAAAATTCTCGTGTCACGGTGTTCGAACTTGAACTCCTCCGAAACGGCTCGACCGATTCTCATGAAATTTTGTGAGCATATTGAGTAGGTCTGAGAATCGGCCAACATCTATTTTTTTTTTTTTTTTTTTTTTTATTTATATGGCAGAACAACGTTTGCCGGCTCAGCTAGTTATATTATAATATTATATATTATTGCTATCAGCGCCATCTAGTATCAAGTAGTGGAACGTCCAACATCATTTGCATAGTTGTTACGCAACAACATGTAGATGTCGCAACTAGTTTTCCGACGTAACAATCCGGTATTGGTGGGAACGGGTTTTTACAACTTGTTATGAATTTATTGAGCCTAAATAAACTTTTTTATTATGTAAACCAGTTTTCAAATTAACACTGGTTACGGTTTTGGTGAAACTTTAGAAAGAAAACATAGTAGTAACTCGCTATTTAAATGGTGAGCCTTTAGAATCGGCCAAGTTTTCTCTGTTATAATAAAAATGATATTTTAACGTTCTTTTTAACTTGAATAAACATTACCTATATTAAAAAATAAAAGCTTATTAATTGTAATGTTTACAAAATACAAGAATTACCCATTGTGGCGTTCGATTGCAGAAAAAACTACTGAATTACGATTGACGCGACAAAAGAAGTAGATAAATAAAGTACGAATTTATACCAATTGAGTGAATTTCGTATAATGGTTTCGTATTGATTGTGATAAATCAAAACTTCTTCACTATCGTAGTTTGTTTTATACTTTTTTGGCAAGAAAGCAGCAATAATTGCTTTATTTTCCTCAAAGATTTATTTCGACCAAAAACTATATTTTTCGTCATAGTTAAAACCTGAAATTTCAACCTTTGCCTTTGGTCTTGAAGTGTTCGTAACAAATTTTTCTTGTACCTTCACCTGAGACCCACAAAAAGCCTTCGACCGTGACAGGACTCGAACCTGCAATCTTCGGATCCGAAGTCCGACGCCTTATCCATTAGGCCACACGGTCCCATGAGCGAGGAAGCCGTACTAAGGGGTAGCTTCTAAAGTGGTGCGCACGCAGAAAAGCGTGTGATTTTAGTGGACCATGGTTCGTTAAACCCTTTCCACACAATGGCCAATGGTGTGTTTATGTTGTACCTACATTTGATGAACACGCGTAAATTTATTATTAGACATTTTGCTTTGATTTAAAATCCCATCCTAATTCGCATGGAACGGCTAGGGATGGTCGGATGTGTCGATTGCGGGTGACTATAATGACAGGCAATGCAAAAACACTACTGTTTAGCCAGTTGGGAATAATAACACACGAGCAGAGTCGGGCGTCTTATGACTCACCAATGTATTAGAGAGACTCGTCATAATCTACTTAAGATTAGGATTGTCTATTACAAGCCAGACTGTGGCGGGCTAGTACAAGCCAGGGGCGTACTTACCTCCGTATCAATGATATGGGGCCCCAGGGCTATGGGACCTCTGACGAGTGCAAAAATCCGTTACATGTTATCCAATTTATTCTCTTATTGATAAGTGGCCCGCTACCTAGTCAATATGGATGTAATTTATCCAGTTAGTTTGGCCATCTTTTTCGTGGCTATCCATCAAAAATATTTAATACAGGGCCCCTTTGGATCTCCCAAACCTGGCACTGGTTTGTACCAGTGCCAATGTTTAATGTCGTAATCAGGCATTATGACCATATTGCGCGTCTAAAAGATCAAAGATGGACGAAAAAGGTATCGGCATGGCTGGGCCCCCAAGAAAAATGAAAGAAGAGACCCTTTACTAGATGGGAAGACTGGATGCAAACAACGTAGTCCGGGGACATCTTTGGAGAAGGCCTACATCTGTAGAAGGGTTCTTGCAGACTAAATAATATAACATAGATTAAGATGAAATTTAAAAGCACTTAGTACTACTAAGTGTTAGTATTACTTTTGTGTGCTTGTGTGTTAAATTACCTTTGTACTTAGGAATTAAAATTAAAATTAGGACCCATTAAAATGCAGCTAGATACGAAAGTACTAAAACTTAGCTTAAGATTTATTAATGTCCCTTTTTTACTTTTTGTGTACGGAACCCAAGGAGATGTCAGAAAAACCGTAGGGTCGAAGCCTACTGGGGCCATGGGTGATGCGAAAGAGAACCCCGGTGCCCTGGAACGAAGGCAAAAAAGGAACAGGAGTGGGTTTTAGTCAGTAAAAGTCTGGCACGCCCTCCCGCCCCACCCAAGGGCGCGAGTTGTCATTAGATAATTTCCCACCTAAAAAAAATATATATTTATGTAAGAAAGAGGTTACACAGGTTTTCAGACACATCGCTCCAGAAGTCAAACTTTTCAAAGTCAAAGCGTCTTGTTCTACTATTAGTAAAATCAAACTAGATCCCTTTTACTCTTCTGAAGAAAGGGCTTCACCACCACAGCGAAGCTTTCTGAGAAGGCTGACTCGATACATTTGCTGCCAAATACTGGAAAAACGACGAACACAACGGTGAAGGAAAACATCGTGAGGAAACCGGCATGTCCTAGAACCAAAAATTCGAAGACATGTGACATTCACCAATCCGCACTGGGCCCGCGTGGTGGATTACGGCCGATTCCCTCTCCTAGAGAGGAGGTATGAGTCCCAGCAGTGGGAACATTATAAGGCTGATTATGTTCATGCTTATGCTTACTGCAAAAACATTAGAATGTGTCACATCCACGTTCTAATAGAACTCAAAGTGACGTAAAGTGACTGAAAAGTTAACCGTGCGAAGCCAAATATACTCGTATTAGGTAATATAGCAAAAATCTACTAGGTTGCTTGGACTGTATTTCGCTCCAGGGGCCCAAGTCTGCTATTTCAATAAATTCGTCATTCCAACCCGATTCCATTGTCATTTTGATAAAGGTTCGTAATTTGCTAATTCATAATGATCGATCATTGACAGTCAATGGTCTCGTAATAGAGTTATAGTAGAATGACAATATTGAGCTTATTAAAAGCAATGACTGCACAATGACGTTGTAATGGTAGGTCACTAATTGAAGGAACTGTCAAAATTTTAGCAGATTACCGCATGCGTCAGATATTCATTTGTCAGTATGTATGAGATTACCGTTTCTTTCAATGGAGTGTCAGTGGTTGACCATTGGAAAGTCATAATGAGTAGATTACCAAACTTGTCAAAATCAACAATTATTATTATGAAATCAATGATAGACCATTCTGACACTATTGTAATAGCAGACTTGGGCCCCAGGTTACGAGCTTTTGATCAGCTTGTAATTGCTTGCAACATCTTACACGGAACCATCTACTCGCCTAGTTTGCATGGGAAACTGAGTAAAATGTTTGTGCCCGATACCTGTCTATTACCGGCATAATTTTTTTATGGTGCCACATTACCTGCCACATAAGCCTGGAGCCGAGGTTCAAATGGCACCGTCAAGGTGTCATTTGAACCTCGGCTCCAGGCTGCGGATTGCGAATGCAGGTAGCACACGCATAACACGCTGCCGGGAGTGATTCCGAGGCTGGCGGCACGTGCTGCCAGTCGCAAATCTACGATTCAATCTAATATGAGCGCTATCGGCTCTGAGTAGCGATTATTTCGGACTTGTCTAAACAGTTTGCGTCACACGTACGTCACTCCAGCGACGCATCGACTTGCGGCCGCAGCACTACAGCCCCCCTAGCCAAGTAACAACCGTTTCGTTTCGATTCTCTTTTTGTTGATCGCCTCGATTCGGCCACGCCTCCTATTCCTTTGTTCTGACCACGTGACTGAGCGTTGAGATGATGTCAGAACAAAGGAATAAGAGGTGTGGCTAGGGGAGCTGGTCTGCGATCGGCTGCAGCTGCAGTCGAAGCTCGGCAGCACGTGCGAATGTTGATCGCACTCAACATTCTCCTTGAATCCATTCCGACAAGATGCGAGGCCCTACCACGAGCTCTGAACTGTTGAAGGGGTAGAGGTATATAGGGTGTAGGTAAACCTCCATCCCTCTTTCTCGCTCGCACGACTGACATTTTAAAACATCATAGTAAGGCCCCAGTTCGCTGATGAAAGGAAGGAGATACTGTCTGAATTTCTGGTGATTTGTGAGAACACTGAGTGAGAGGCTTAGTTATATATTTGTGTTATTTTTGTCGTTACCACTTTTGGTCTTAATTTATACTATATATTTCTATTATATATTTTTATTAATGATGATGATGATGATGATAATAATAATATATTTTTTTTTTTAATTAAGTACGTATTTTAATTATTTTTATATATATTATTATAACTTTAAAAAAAAATATTACAATTATTTCACTAATTAAAAGTACTTCGTTCCATCCGGGTGTCCCTTGACACCTCTCAAGTTTTATCTTTAATGTGCTTTACATAATTATTGTGTGTAATCTAATCAGCGTAATTGGCATTTGGTCATTCTTGTTAACTAAATAAATAAAAGTAAAATAAATAAACTAGTTTTTACTGAGACACGCAGAGAAGAAGATTTAGCAGCCATTTTAACAACCAATCAATCGCACGCATCAGTTATGTTCACGTAGGGATCTAATGACAGCATCAGCCGACGGCATTGCCGTGGCCGAATACTGGGCCAGGCAAGGAATATTATAACTTAAAAAAAAACTAGTTTTGCCTTCAACACGTTAAGAAGATCAACATTGAGCAATTTATATGTTTAGACAGGAGTTGATGTCGGAGCTTACAAGATCTAAAGAGAATTTGATGTTGATGTTGATAATGTAGGACTTTACTATATTTGAGTAATTTATATTGATTTGAGAGATCTAGTAAAAATAAAACAAATGAGTAGATTTTTTTTTCTTTTTAAAGTTACTTTAAAACCTAACAATATTAAATCAATAAACTATAAATTAAAATAAACAAATGAACTTGAACAAAATATTTACTAACAAGAAACGCAAAAAGATCCGCAGCCGGTAGGATTCGAACCTACGCTCCCAGAGGGAATCTGATTTCGAGTCAGACGCCTTAACCACTCGGCCACGACTGCTTGACAGAGAAGTGCGAAATTGCCGTACACTGTCTCCTTGTCTAATTTTATAATAAACAAACAAAAATAAGTACAAGTTTAGGGTTCCTTAACCAAAGAGTTAAACCTAACACTAATTCTCTCATCCCTCCTATCCCTCCTCTGTCACACAAAGGTCTAGCGGCTAAATCGAAAATTGGAGTCATCATTTTATTTGCACTATTTATGTACCTTACACGGATCCAAAGCCAAATATAGAACCATTTTATTTTGAAATGTGTGAAATGAAACAAAAACCGACCAAAAATCGAGATACTATTTTTTTAAATTGGTATAGGTACTACACCTAAACTAGTGCTTGACTGCGATCCCACCTGATGCTAAGCAGTAATGCAATCGTTGATGGTAAAGCGCTCTAGTTTATTATGAGTCTATTCACTCTAACCTTGAAGACACCAAACCAGTGATAATTTTACCACCGCTCGAATAGGTACCTACATATATCATCATCATCATTATATCAGCCGATAGACGTCCACTGCTGGACATAGGCCTCCCCTAAATGTCGCTACAACGAACGGTCCTGTGCGTCTCGCATCCATCGGATTCCCGCGACCTTCGACCTTGGTGATCTAATCAGGAATAAAGATATCCGCAGGAGAACCAAGGTTGCCGACATAGCACGAAGAATCGCCAAACTTAAGTGGCAATGGGCAGGGCACATTGCTCGCAGAACAGATGGCCGTTGGGGCCAAAAGGTTCTGGAGTGGCGACCGCGTACCGGAAGACGCAGTGTTGGAAGGCCCCCTACAAGGTGGATCGATGACCTGGTACATATATATGACTAAATAAATTAGCTATATTCTCAAACCTGTTTGAGAGTATTCAAATACACAGTAACAGCATTTTAACTTGTCCGACAGCTGAGAAAAAAACATTTATCTTACGTAACTAGTACTACCAACATAATGTTAGACTAAATGTCGATGAGTGAGCGCATCCCTACGTCACCGCGTCCCATCGCCCCGCACTAGCATCTTTGACAACCGGGACACAGAGAATTGCGCGCCGTTTTTCGTAACGTTGTACCTTTTCATATTTAGAAGTAATAATTAAATGTTTTGCGAGATAAAACTGCATTTATCATTATCAGATTTCAGAAGTGGTATAATTCTCACGTGCGTAAAGTTTTTGTAAAGTTTTACCTACAAAAAGTGCGTACTTTGGTGAACTGGATATTTCAACTGCGGAAAAGACGCTTTTAAACTTTTAAAGTACACAAATTAAATCATTAGACGATTGAATGTACATAAAACTGGTTCGTGAGCTTATTAAGTGGTGTGTTTGCATTGTCATCTGTGTCAAATGCGTTTTTAATCAAACAAAGTGAACCTGACAAGTTTCGACACGTTTGGTTTGGCTGGCGGACGTTTACTTGTACGAGCCCTACGCGCTACTGGACTTGCATGCTTACTGGTGTGGAGAGTGGTGTTACTGGAACCTTGAATGGCTTACCATACAGCTGACTTTTGTTTTATTTGGTTTGCATGAAGATCTGGGTGAGCTCGATCCATTTTATACTAACTATTGACTTTTGGCTGCAAACTAATGAAAGTGGTGTGTTGTGGTTTTAAAAAAAGAACACTAATTTTCTTGCAATTGCACTTGCATGACAAAACATTCATAGTGAAGCTTACAATTGCACTGGTTGTGGTGACACTTTTGTGTAATTGAATTGTTAGACTAGGTCATTTAAACTTTATTTTAATTTTCTTTGGTTATAAAAGTGAAAAGATATTGTTTAAGTTTTGATTTAACTGTTGGTGCTGTGGTACCATTTAAGTAAACATACTTTCGATTTTTATTTATTAATATGGGCCGTCACAAGAGGAGACATAGGTCAGAAACTAGTAGCAGTTCAAGTTCTGCGAGTGAAAATAATGTAAACTTGAGAAAGAAGTATAAGAAAAAGTTGAAAAGAAATAACGACCGCATTGAAGCATTAGAAGGTTTAGTCCGGGAGCTGCGGATGAAAAATAGCTCTCACCGGGATAACTCAGTAGAAGTTGTAGGGCCTTCTACACCAACTATTCGCTATGTGGGGCGAAATGATTTTATCCCAGAGTTTGATCCTCAAACATCTTCAGTTTCAATAGAACATTGGATCCGCAATTTGGAAGGTATTTCAAAGATGCATGGCTGGGATGAACGCACATTGATTTGTAATTGTACGTCAAAGCTACGTGGCTATGCCAAAGGTTGGTATGAGCGACAAGCAGTATACGAGATAAGCTGGAGCGATTGGAAAGACAAACTTATCAAGGCTTTTCCATTTACAAAGAATAAGCTGGCTCAAATAAGAGAACTTGTAAATAAGACAAGACTTTCTACTGAAAACCCTATTGAGTTTTATTACAATAAGCTTGGTATTGGAATGTCATGTCAGCTCAGTGATGATCTAATTACTCAAGCTATTATAGGCACACTTGGTGATAAACTTCTAGAAGTTGGAGCTTTGTCAGCTGGTTGTCAAGATACTACATCATTACTAAAATATTTGGCTAGTTTTATGAATTCAGATGATGGTAATGTTGAGATGAAGATACAGACAAGTAAGGCTAGTGCAAATAGGGTTGTTAAATGTTTTAATTGTGGTAAGGAGGGGCATAAGGCCCTTGTTTGCCCTCGCTCAAGGAAACATAAGGATGAAAGAAAAAAGTGTTCATTTTGTGACAAGCTAGGACATGTTCAGGCAACCTGTTATAGAAAGAAAAATTTAGACAAATTTTGTTCTTTCTGTAAAATTAAGGGGCATATTTTAGAAGAGTGTCGGAAACGTTCTACAGCAGGGTTGCCAGATAAAACTGTCAGAAAGGTGCAAATAGTTAGCTCTGATTTGTCGGATGGGAAGTATTTTAAGACCGTGCTAATCAATGAGATCCCCGCAAATGCTTTTATTGATTTTGGTAGCTCATGTAACATTCTGAAAAAGAGTATTTCTGACAAATTGGGTTTAAAGACAGCAAGCAATGATAATGTGGTGATCAAAGGTTATGGTGATGCTCTGACTGTACCAAAAGGGGTTGCTACAGCATTATTGACAGTGGATGGTGTCAAGAAAGAAACAAAATTTTACATAGTGGATGATGAATTGCAAGATTTTGATATTTTAGTAGGGCAACCATACACGGAAGCATCAGATATTGTTGTGGTCAAGACTTCTACACATTTAAATGTTTTTGACAAAGAAATGGCTCAAGAAATTACTGACATATGTGAAAATTTAGACAAGGTACGTCTGTTTCCCGACACTGCCGTTAGTTTGAATCCTGGTGTCAATAAAGTCGTGGTCAGAACTGAGCCTCTTACTAGTGGCACTTTAAGAGTCAGACAAAGTGAACAAAGACAACCAAGGCGTGAGAAGGACATCTTGGGTGAAGAAGTTGAAAGTGATGGGGGCATGGCAATTATAAAACTTGTCAATATGGCTAGTGAAGATGTTCAATTAAGCACTGAGGAGTGTATTGCTCGAGCTGATTTACTAGACTTGACTAGGAGTAATAATAAGCCTAAAATAGGAGAAAAATTATCTGATGAGCAACAATTGATGTTGGAGTCTCTTCTAGAAAAATATAAAGATTGTTTCTCGGGTGATGGCATGGAACTGGGTAACTGCAAAATTGAAATGATTATTAAACTAACTGAGCATAAAGTTGTAAATTATAAACCATACAGGATATCGTTTCACGAAAGAGAGATTATTAAACAAATTGTTGCTGATTTGTTAAATACTGGGATAGTTGAAAAATCTACTTCACCATATGCAAGTCCTGTGCTGTTAGTCAAGAAGAAAGAAGGTGGGCATCGCATGTGTGTGGATTATAGAGCTTTAAATAAAATAACAGAAAAGGAGAGGTACCCATTACCTGTTATTCAGGATTTGTTAGACAGACTGGTTGACAAATCCGTGTTTTGTTGTTTAGATTTGGCAAATGGGTACCATCAAATTAAAATAGCAGAATCATCAAGACCATACACAGGATTTGTTACACCGGATGGTCACTATCAGTATCGTATGATGAGTTTTGGATTATGTAACGCACCAGCCGTATTCCAAAGGGCTATGAGTGATATACTGGCTCCTGTCATTCACGAATGTGCTGAAGTGTATATTGATGATGTAATTGTCTGGGGTAATGATGTAGATGAGTGTTTAGTGAATTTAGAAAGAGTTCTTAAATTGATTGATGCAGCAGGTGTCAAATTAAAGCGTAACAAATGTTCATTTCTAACTAAGACTGTTGAGTATCTTGGTTACATGATATCTGGAGGAGAAATTCGTCCAGCCCCATGTAAATTAAGCGCTGTAGCAGACTTCAAAGTTCCACAGAATGGACATGAACTTAGACAGTTCTTGGGTTTAGCGAGTTATTTTCGCAAATTTATAAAAGGTTTTGCGACTATAGCTAAACCACTAACCTTGTTGACTAAAAAAAGTAGTGACTGGAGTTGGGGACCTGACCAACAAGATGCTATGACACAATTAAAGAATTTGTTAACCTCTGATCCCGTTCTCACAATTTACAGCCCAAAACGTGAAACACAAATTCACACTGACGCTTCAAAAATAGGGCTCGGTGGTGTACTTTTCCAACGACAAGATAGCGGTGAATGGAAAGTAGTGGCATATGCAAGCAGGCAAACATCGGCGACTGAAGCCAAGTATCACAGTTTCGAGCTTGAGGCGCTCGCTGTTGTTTTTAGTATTCAAAAGTTTAAAGTGTACATCTCAGGACTCAAGTTTAGTGTGGTAACCGACTGTTCAGCATTACGGTTGGCTTGGTGTAAAAGAGACTTGTCCCCTCGCATAGCTCGATGGTGGCTTGATCTTCAGGAGTTTGATTTTGACGTGGAGCATAGGCCAGGAACGTCGATGACGCATGTTGATGCGTTAAGCAGGAATCCGGTATTTGTATGTCACATTGAAGAGAAGGATTTTATAAATGCTCTTCAAGATGGTGATGACGAGATACAAGGTGTTATTGAGAACCTAGAGTTGGAGGTTAAAGCAAATAAAAATAAGAAAGATGGCTTGGCAAAGAGATTTAAGGTAGTAAATGGACTGCTTTGTCGTATTATTGAAGAGGGAACAAGGCCAGTGTTACCTAAAAACGCTAGGTGGCATATTATGAAAATTTATCACGATGATAATGGACACTTGGGACTTGAAAAGTGTGTAGAAGCTATACAAGCTAAATATTGGTTTCCAAAGTTGAGGAAAAGCGTTGGCAAGTATGTGGCCAGTTGTATTGGGTGCCAGTTTACTAAAAAGCCAACTGGGAAGCAACCAGGGTTAATGCATCCTATACCCAGGGTTTCGGTTCCATTCGATACTTTGCATGTGGATCATTTAGGTCCTTTTTGTAAGAGCAATGGCAAGGCTTACATTTTCGCAATTATTGATGGTTTTACAAAATTTGTGTGGCTTGAGGCTGTGGCAAGTGCGAATGCCAAGGGTGTAATTGCTGCTCTTAATAAGTTAAGCCAAGTGTTTGGTTATCCGATGCGAGTAGTGAGTGACAGAGGCACTGCTTTCACTGGAAAGGAATTTAAAGAGTATTGTGAGAAACAGGGTATAAAGCATGTGTTAAATGCGGTAGCCTCCCCGAGGGCAAATGGGCAAGTTGAACGCCTAAACCGCACTATTTTAAGTTCTCTGACTGCTTATATGGGCGATGATCAGAAAGGGTGGGATAGATTTCTTCCCAAGGTACAGTTGGGGATTAACTCGACTATTAGCCAAGGTACTGGCAAATCTCCATTAGAACTTTTGTGTGGGTTAAGACCTCGATTAGGTGATGAACTTCAGGGTTCATGTTATAACACTGACTTGATAACGTTGAGGGCGGAGGCCGCAACGAAAGTTAGAGCTAATGCATCTCGGATGAAAGCCCGATATGATAAAGGTCGACGTGTAACCAAACCAATTGCGCTTGGTTCTTTGGTTATGATGGAGAGGAGGATTTTGAGACCTGGTTTGACCAGTGGTAAGTTGGTGCCTCGATTTGCAGGGCCTTACAAGGTTACAGCTGTGTTGCCAAACGACCGCTATGAAGTCACTTCAGCCGAGAGGGGCAAGAGGGCATATAAAGGTATTGTCGCCCGTGACAAGTTGAAATTGTGGCATGCTAGACGTGAGAGTACATCCGATGAGGATATTGATATTATGGCTGAACCTTATAAATTTCAAAATTTGAATTGTGAATAGTGCGACTATTCTCCATCGCCGCCATCCTGGTTGTACCTGCCGTGAGGGGCTGCTGTTAATAATAATTGCCGTCTGGGGCTTAAGAATTTACCTGCCGTGAGGGGCTGCTGTTAATAATAATTGCCGTCTGGGGCTTAAGAATTTACCTGCCGTGAGGGGCTGCTGTTAATAATAATTGCCGTCTGGGGCTTAAGAATTTACCTGCCGTGAGGGGCTGCTGGTAATAATAATTGCCGTCTGGGGCTTAAGAATTTACCTGCCGTGAGGGGCTGCTGGTAATAATAATTGCCGTCTGGGGCTTAAGATTTTACCTGCCGTGAGGGGCTGCTGGTAATAATGACTGCCGTTAGGGGCTGATGGTTATAAAAGCTGTAACTGCCGTTAGGGGCTGAAGGTTACAAAAGCTTTAAATGCCGTTAGGGGCTGATGGTTGCTAAAGCTGTAACTGCCGTTAGGGGCTTATGGTTACGAAAGCTGTAACTGCCGTCAAGGGCTGCCAATGCCATGTAATTGCCGCATGAGTTCATTTATACTTTATGCCGTGTGGGGCCTATGCTTGCCTTTCAGGGCTCTTTATCAAATCAATACTGTTGCAAACGAAAACTACAACTGCTACCTGGGAAAGTGAAGCAGTTTGGATGGAACATCGAAGAATCACGTAGGAGCTGTCGGAGATCCTTCGAGGACGAAGGATAGCAGGATGGCCGAACTGTTAGACTAAATGTCGATGAGTGAGCGCATCCCTACGTCACCGCGTCCCATCGCCCCGCACTAGCATCTTTGACAACCGGGACACAGAGAATTGCGCGCCGTTTTTCGTAACGTTGTACCTTTTCATATTTAGAAGAAATAATTAAATGTTTTGCGAGATAAAACTGCATTTATCATTATCAATAATAACATCACAACAAGAGGCGTTAAGAGGACTAACTTAGACTACAATGCGTTCCAAATAAGAATAAGATCGATTGCCATGTTGTGACGTCACATCATACTGTCAAATCGAAGAATTAATAGGGTGAGCAAAACAAGAGATTGTTAAAATTTAATTCAAATGAATTAAATTTTAACAATTTAAATTTAATTCAAATGAATTAAATTTTAACAATTTCTTGTTTTAAAAATGCTGGCTCAGAATGGCAACAAATAGCTCAAGACCGAGCGAAATGGAAAGCTTTGGAGGAGGCCTTTACCTGAGGGGGGTTCCACTTCCAGTACAGTAAAATGCTACTGCTTACCTACTTAAAATATGGTTTTTAATATTAGTAGAAAATAAATATATTAAGTTACATAGATAATAATTTCTCTATTTTTTTGCTAAGTATAGGTGATACAGTTATACACGTCTATCGCTAAACCCGCTGTAAATCTAGTAAACGACCCAAGAGCTAGATTGACTCCGGCTGACGTCCGGGATATCTTCGGTATAGTGTCGAGTCAATCTAGCTCTTGGGTCGTTTACTAGATTTACAGCGGGTTTAGCGATAGACGTGTATAACTGTCCATAAAAAGCCTCGATCTCTCCCAGAAGCTCCGATTTGGCGGATATGACTCTGCCATCGTCGGTCTTCAGTTTCGTGAGCTGGCTTTGCCCAATAGACAGATCTCGTGCAAATACTTTAGAGCCCTTATTCCGCTCAATCGCATCCTTAATCATTGCGGTATTAAAGCGGCGAAGGTCACGTTTCAGGGACTCGACACTATACCGAAGATATCCCGGACGTCAGCCTGTACGAGATTAGGATGGCTCTGAAGCAGCTGAAAAACAACAAGGCGTCGGGTGAGGACGGAATTACGGCCGAACTCCTGAAGGCGGGTGGAAAACCGGTCCTTAAGGCCCTTCAGAAGCTATTTGATTCCGTCATACTCGAGGGAAAAACGCCACAGGCGTGGAGCAGAGGCGTGGTGGTACTCTTCTTTAAGAAGGGCGATAATGCCCTGCTTAAGAATTATAGGCCCATCTCGCTTCTGAGCCATGTCTACAAGCTGTTTTCCAGAGTCATCACGAATCGTCTCGCGCGCAGGTTCGACGACTTCCAGCCTCCCGAACAAGCCGGATTTCGAAAAGGCTTCAGCACCGTGGACCACATACATACGCTGCGGCAGGTTATACAGAAGACTGAGGAGTATAACCAGCCTCTCTGCTTAGCGTTTGTGGACTACGAGAAAGCCTTTGATTCGATTGAAACTTGGGCTGTACTGCAGTCTCTCCAACGGTGCCAAATTGACTATCGGTATATCGAAGTGCTGAAGTGTTTGTACAAAAACGCCACTATGTCAGTCCGACTACAAGACCAGACCTCGAAACCTATCCTCTTGCAGCGGGGTGTGAGGCAGGGAGACGTTATTTCTCCGAAACTGTTCACGGCAGCAATGGAGGATGTCTTCAAGGTTTTGGAATGGAGAGGGCTAGGCATTAATGTCAATGGCGAGTACATCACTCACCTTCGGTTTGCCGACGACATAGTAGTCATGGCTGAGACTACGGAGGAGCTCAGTACAATGCTTGGTGACCTCAGTAGAGCTTCCGAAAGAGTGGGACTTAAAATGAACATGGACAAAACCAAAGTCATGGTAAACAGCCATGTAGCACCCACTCCTATCAAGGTCGGGGACTCTACACTCGAAGTTGTAGACGACTACGTTTACCTGGGACAGACGGTCCAGTTGGGAAGGTCTAACTTCGAGAAAGAGATCAATCGTCGAATCCGACTCGGCTGGGCAGCGTTCGGGAAGCTGCGCGGTGTCTTCTCGTCCAATATACCACAGTGTCTCAAGACGAAAGTCTATGACCAGTGCGTGTTGCCAGTGATGACATATGGTTCCGAAACGTGGTCGCTTACAATGGGCCTCATTAGAAGGCTTAAAGTCACCCAAAGGGCAATGGAGAGGGCTATGCTCGGAGTTTCCTTGCGTGATCGAATCAGGAATGAGGATATCCGCAGGAGAACCAAGGTTGCCGACATAGCACGAAGAATCGCCAAACTAAAGTGGCAATGGGCAGGGCACATTGCTCGCAGAACAGATGGCCGTTGGGGCCGAAAGGTTCTGGAATGGCGACCACGTACCGGAAGACGTAGCGTTGGAAGGCCTCCTACAAGGTGGACCGATGACTTGGTAACGGTTGCGGGAGTCCGATGGATGCGAGACGCACAGGACCGTTCGCTGTGGCGACGCTTGGGGGAGGCCTATGTCCAGCAGTGGACGTCTTTCGGCTGAAATGATGATGATTATGATGAAGTATAGGTAGAAAACAACATTTTTAAGTTAATTTGTTAAACTGGAAATATAAGGTTTTTTTATTTTTTTATTATGTTTTGAACACACTATGTATCTAGCTTTTATCCTGAAGAATAACATATATTTTTCTAATTCTGTTTACTGCACTGGATCATACACTTTTGCGCATTATAAAACTCGCGATTAGCTTTCATAGTCCTCTTAATAGGGCAAAGCAAGGACGCCCTTGAGCCGCTTGCGTTTCCCTTCGTCGTGTCGTCGTGCCGTCAACTTAGTGACTCACAGGTATTTAAAGTAAACAGTAAACTATGCAATAATAAACTTAAAATACTCGAGTCATATTTTTATGATTATAATATTCGTGATCCAGAATAAAATCTAAAGTGGATTCGGTTGAGTTCATTCGATTTATAAAGGTACCGTAAAAACCGGTCAAGTGCGAGTGGGACTCGCGCACCGAGGGTTCCGTACCAACTTACATAACTAAATAGTTCGATTCCCGAATCGAGTCTCGAATTTTTATCTGAATCCCAAAAAGTTATTAGTGAGTAATTATTTTGTGACGTAGCCTCTAGCCTTGAAGACACGGGATGGATGTCACATATCTTCGAATCTTTTGTTTCTACGACATGCTGGTTTTCTCACGATATTTTCCTTCACCGTTTAAAAGAGCAATGGCGATGAAATTGATGAAACAAAGTAATGCGCCTGGCTGGGTTTCAACCTGCGACCTATCAACTCTATAGTCGGGGCCGTTACCACCCGGCCATCACTGCTCAATAGGCATATTATGAACCTTAAAATAATAATGATTATACTACTGCGAGCAGCCCAATGCCCAGTTAGTATTGAAATATTCAAAGTGACAGATTATAGCTGGTAATTATGAAGTGTTGATGGCCTGTCTGACTCGGTCAAATGACTGTGATACTAAATAATGCCGTAAATTATGATGTTTATGGTGACGGCCTAGTTGAAGTTGCCTGTAGACCTACCTACTCACTTGTCGAAGAATATATGACGAAAGTCTTTAACCAGTGCGTGTTGCCAGTGATGACATATGGCACTGAAACATGGTCGCTTACAATGGGCCTCAACAGAACGCTTACAGTCACCCAAAGGGCAATGGAAAGGGCTATGCTCGGAGTTTCCTTGCGTGATCGCATAAAGAATGATGATATCAAAGTTGTAGACGATTACGTTTACCTGGGACAGACAATACAGTTGGGTAGGTCTAACTTTGAGAAAGAGGTCAATCGTCGAATCCGACTCGGCTGGGAGCGTTCGGGAAGCTGCGCGGTATCTTCTCGTCCAACATACCACAGTGTAAAGACGAAAGTCTTGCCAGTGATGACATATGGTACTGAAACATGGTCGCTTACAATGGGCCTTATCAGAAGGCTTATAGCCACCCAAAGGGCAATGGAAAGGGCTATGCTCGGAGTTTCCTTGCGTGATCGTATAAGGAATGAAGATATCCGCAGGAGAACCAAGGTCGCCGATATATCCCGAAGAATCGCGTGGCAGTGGGCAGGGCACATTGCTCGTAGAAAGGAAGGTCTATGGGGCCGAAAGGTTCTAGAGTGGCGACCGCGCACTGGAAAACTCAGCGTTGGAAGGCCTCCCACAAGGTGGACCGACGACAATTCAAGATCAATTGGACGAAGTGCATAAGCGAGTACGTGAGAATAGTATGAACATCAGCGTTAAAATGAAGACTAGGTACAACCGTAATAATGTGGTAAATCATCAAACAACTTCTCTCGCACGGAGTGGAGAGACAGGTTCCAGGCTTTTACTGATAAATAACCCACCTGTGTCAAGAATCAAAGCATTTATTTCAAATATACCATTTACAGGCAATTTTGAATGGTCGAAAAAAAAAAAAGAAGGTTATTGCACATTCCAAAGTGTGGACAAGTCGTTGACGCCGACGGCGCGTAGTGTTCTTTTAGTCGAGAAGATGGCAGCAAACCGTAAGGGCCCAGGCAGGGTCGACGCCTACTGGGGCCATGGGTTTCTCTTCTGAAAGGAAAACCCGGTCCTGGTATGAATAGCAAAGAAGGAACAGGAGAGGGTTTTTAAACAATAAATATGTGATATGTGAGCACAATGTAGATAAGTAATAATAATTTTAAAAAAAACACAACTTCAAAATACAGAAACCAGGTGTAAGTCCCAGATATTTTCGTATTTGAAGTAAAGCGAATGGATATCAGACAATTTGGACACTAAACAATTGAAAAAAGCAATCTAAAGAAACAGGAAATAAATGTCAAATGCACAGCGAATATTCGAATCAAATTCTTAAATCGAAATTCAGTAAAAAATGCATTAGGTACATACAAATTACAAAAGACAATTAATTATTTCTAAATACAACTACGCCACAACAAAGACAAGGTTTAGATTTTTTTTCGTAAGTATTCGAACCATTTTAAATCAACCTCAAAAAGGAGGAGGTTCTCAATTCGTTGGAATCTTTTTTAGGGTTCTGTTTCCTATGGGTAAAAACGGGACCTTATTGCTAAGACTCCAATTTATCTGTCTACCACCAGACTATTCTCATGAACTGTGATAGCTAGGCAGTTGAAATAATGTTGTTGCTATAACGACAAATAATAAAAACAGAAAGAAAAAAAATATTTAAGTGGGGCACTCAATAGGGAGACGCTTTAATTCACTTTAAAAATAAACAATTAAATTAAAATAAAATAAATATTTAAGTGGGGGTCCCATACAACAAATGTGATTTTTGCCGTTTTTTGCTACGAACGCACGGAACCATTCATGCGTGAATCCGATTCGCACTTGGCCGGTTTTTTTATATGTTCCTCGATTTGTCGTACACGCCTAGACCAATTTGGAAAATTCTTCTTTTTTTAAAATGGTTTGTTTTTTGTTTAAACCGTTAGACTTAGAAAAGTGTTTTTTTTCTCAGGTGTTGTTTTTATAAGACAAACGAGCAATAAGAACGGATTTTTTGAAATTCAACCCGTAAATGGATAAAAAAGGGTTTAGGGGTTAGCAAGCGAGCGTAGCTACAGGCGGTAGTACGTTAATATAAATATTTTTTTTTGTACAATATCAAATTACTAAAATCTCTTAAAAAATTAAGTCTTCTTTCTCTTAAAATTTTTGTTTTGCACTTTACAAAGTCCTGCACTGACGCTGACGAGATGTGGGTGGGGCTTCGAAACTCGGAACACGCGGGAAACTCGTGAGTAATCGGGACATTTCGGCTTTCGGAAAGAGAGATGTCTCGCTCTTTTCTTTAATTTAATTTAAAAAAGTTTATTACTTATGTCAAAAACCCGATCACAAAAAGCAACTAAAAATTTAATTCAAGTCACTTTATGCAGTCCGACGCAGTTGGTTGAATTTATTTTAGTTCTACAATAGATTTCACGCCAGCAACTGCATTAGACTGTAGTGACTTGTTTTGAACTTTTTAGTTGTTTTTTTGCGGACGGGTTTTTGACACTGACAACCCTTTTTATTTCCTACATTTTAGTGAGTAAATGCTCTTCAAATTCTCTCCTCGAGCCCTTCATTTTGTTAACCGACTGTCAAAAAAATTTAAAACATTAATTTGGCGCCAAAAATCCGCCATCTTTTTTTTTACAAAGAAATATTTGCGTATTAAAAATGATTCATTTTTATTTTGTAGGCCAGAAAGATCTATACCGGCTTGCTAGAGCAAGAGAGAGAAATGCGAGAGATGTTTGTCAGATAAGATGTATAAGGGATGAAACTGGAATGATTCTATCAGAAGATAGTAAAATCAAAGAGAGGTGGAAGGACTATTTTGAAAGACTGATGAATGAGGAAAACAACTGGAATGGGATTTTAGAGAGCAAACCAGTGAACGTGGGTTTAGTGAGAATGATTAGTATGGATGAAGTCAGAATAGCTATAAATGGAATGAAGAATGGTAAGGCAATTGGTCCAGACGGAATACCAGTTGAAGTGTGGAAGTTGCTGCGAGTGGATGGATGGATGTGGTTAGCTTTGTTCTTCAATAAGTTGTTGCAGGAAGAAGCCATACCTGATGAGTGGTGCAACAGTTCCCTGGTGCCCATCTTTAAAAACAAGGGTGATGTGCTTGAATGCAACAATTATAGAGGAATAAAGCTAATGTCACATACTATGAAAGCCTGGGAGAAAGTTATTGAAAGGAGGCTAAGAGAAGAGAGTGAAATTTCACAGAACCAATTCGGTTTTATGCCTGGTCGGGGTACAACGGATGCCATTTTTGCTATACGCCAGCTGTGCGAGAAATACAGAGGTGCGCATAAAAACTTGCACATGGTATTCGTTGACCTCGAAAAGGCATATGACCGGGTACCTCGTGAGGTTCTGTGGTGGGCCCTTAAGGAGAAAGGTGTGCCTGGGAAGTATGTGCAGTTGATCCGAGCGATGTACAGCCAATGCAGTACCCAAGTCCGGTCTGCAGTGGGCAACACTGGCAGCTTCAGTGTGGCTGTCGGCTTACATCAAGGGTCGGCCCTCAGCCCTTACCTCTTCCTGATGATAATGGACGCTCTGACGTCGGGCATCCAGGAAGAGGCTCCCTGGTGTATGCTGTTTGCCGATGACATTGTGCTGGTTGCCGAGAGTGGCCTAGAGGTCCAGAGCAAATTGGAGGTGTGGTGGCACAGACTGGAGAGTGTTGGCTTAAAATTGAGCAGAACGAAAACCGAGTACTTGTTCTGTGATTTCGGTGGTCTCTCCGGTCCTATGCCCTTAGCTCTCGCTGGAACGCCCATACCAATCTGCTCCGACTTTCGGTACCTCGGGTCGCTTATCCAAGGAGATGGCGAGGTAGACCGAGACGTATCAAATCGGATCAATTCAGGATGGATGAAATGGCGACAGGTCACTGGAACAATTTGTGACCCACGGATGCCCCCCAAGTTGAAGGGTAAAATCTACAAGTCCGTGATAAGACCTGTCATACTGTATGGATCAGAATGTTGGGCTGTGAAAAAGACGGATGAAAAAAGATTGCATGTAGCGGAGATGAGAATGTTGAGATGGATGTGTGGTGTGACGAGAATGGATAAAGTGAGAAATGAGTATATTAGAGGAAGTTTGAAAGTGGCGCCAGTGACTGAAAAGTTGAAAGGGAATCGTTTGTCTTGGTATGGTCATGTAAAGAGGAGAGATGAAACGCATGTTACTAAAAGAGTTATGAGTATACATGTGGATGGGTGGAGAGGGAGAGGGAGGCCAAAGAAAAGATGGATGGATTGTGTGAACAGTGATATGAAAGAAAAGGAAGTTAGTGATAGCATGACGGTTGACAGGATAGAATGGAAGAAAAAAACATGTTGTGCCGACCCCAAATAAGATGGGACAAGGGCAGGAAGATGATGACGAGTCATAGTTAAATATAAGTGAAAAAAGTTTTTTTTATCTAACATGAATTCTGATAAAACTTTTCGTTCACGACTCGTAAATTTATAAAAGTTAAAAAAAAATTTTTACTCATCCTGCCTGATTCGATTTGACAGCTATGACGTCACAACATGGCGACGTCCATCCTATTCTTACTTGAAACGCATTGTACCTAGGTACATTCTAAAAATAATAATCTAGAGCAGTCGGGTAAAAATGTAGGTAATATAATAAGAGACCTGCCTCAATTTATGGGTACAGTTCAAAATAAGATTTGCAACAATGTCAGTCAGCTGACTCACCAGGTCAACGACCCCGAGGTCGTCCGTTTGTAAACAGACTCGTTTTCATCTGGGTCTGAATTCGGCCCGACTAGTACTTAGACCGTGTGTCCAATTTACTAATCGCAGTTGAGATTGAGACATGCTGTCTGATTGCAAGGGACTTTTTAATTTTCTTAATTTTATGGTTCGTTTAAATTTTACAAGTTACTTAATAACTTTTCGGTGGATTAGGTACAGTGTAAGTCCGAAATAATTTGGGGAATGAGAAAATTCTGGACTTATACTATAAAGGTGAAGGTGACTAACTGGTGCCCGCGATTACGTCCGCGTAAGACCAATCACAATACATGGAACCCTAATTCTTTATTTTTAATGAAAGTTTAGGCTACTCCTTATAAATTCAGCTATCTACTACTGAAAATCTCGTCAAAATCGGTCCAGCCATTTCGGAGATTAGCTGGCTGAAACAGACTGACAGACAGACAAAAATTTTACAAATTCATTTTTGGTTTAATGTATCGAACATAAAATATTGCCGCTCTGTAGTTGGCGTTCCGAACTATTGCACGTACTCGAAAAAATAAGCAATACGCATTCGCCACATAATTCTTATATAGAATTACTGCGCAAGTAATCGTTAGAAGTTCGGACGGTCATATTATTTCGACCGTACTGTACTTTCATAATTATGCATTTAGTAAAAAAAGGAATTTTGATAATATAAACAGACACTTCAATTCTATTGTGAACTCAATCTGCCTATCCCCAAAGGCTTCACTTCTGCTTCTACCTGCCATTTTCAACCTCCTTCACAAGCACAATCCAGTAACCTTGGCCAGGCGCCAGGCTGGTATCACCAGCTTCTGACCACCCGAAACACGGCTGTCAATTGATTTATTTTTATTTGTAGTCCACAAATGACAGTTGGACACGGAAACAACCTATTTAACGTGTTTTTAGAGACGGAGAAGTCTCGTTAGGTATGTTACGAATGGTCACCCATCCACAGACTGAACCACATGGCTATCGTAGCTAAGAGTAATACCCGCAGAGTGTGAAGGTACACAAAACACACATTAAATAAAAATAGGAACGCCAATGACCTCTATCTGTCAAAGTTACTTGAAAAGTAGGCAGGTACGGTTTGCAAAAAATCGTTATTGTTTAATCTCAATTAGCTAAATATATTTATTGTTATTTCTTAGTTCCGGAGTCAAGGTTTTCTCAATCTTTATCTGTGTGACCTTTACTTCACTGTAATTTTGTGTACATCGACCTAGTATTTGTCATGTTAAAGGTTTCTATATAAATAAAGATTATTATTCATCATCTTCCTGCCCTTGTCCCATCTTATTTGGGGTCGGCACAACATGTTTTTTTCTTCCATTCTATCCTGTCAACCGTCATGCTATCACTAACTTCCTTTTCTTTCATATCACTGTTCACACAATAAAGATTATTATTATTAAGTAATAATTAGTTTTCAACACACTTGCTCAGAAAGTGACTCTTACTGCACTGCACTTAGGTATATAATAGCATTCATTACCAAACTGTGACATTTTGATTACCACTATGCACTAGTGCTATAATGTAGTTAAAACCTTTTTGTTCAACCTCTTTGATCGCAAAACAAATTTTGAATTCGAATAAAATTCCCATTAAGTTATTGCGTTCAATAGTATATAAATTAGTGTCTTACTTATTTCATCCAATTTACAAGTTAAAATGGACAAATTTAACTTGTACAAACGATTTATTTAATAAAAACATTTAGTAAATAAATCGTACATTCAAATAAAATTTGTTTTTTTTTTGGTCTATGGCCGCCATTTTAAAATGCGCGCGGTTTTTGGCGTGATTTTTTTAATTCCAGTTAAGTTCAGTGGCTGTATTATTTAAATTAAATACTATAAATTCATTTGAAAATGTTACATTCGTATTCTATTGTCACTACGAAAGACATTATCGTATAAACTTTTCACGCAAGAAAACATAAACGTAAGACTAGGCAGTATGATCAAAATACCTTAGCCTTCCTCTAGGGGTAAATAAAAAAAAAGATGCGCGCGCTTAAGAAAACAGATTTTTACCGCCATGTCACAGAAAATTTTACTAGTTTTACTGTTGTTTTCTTCACAAGTGTATTGAAAAACAACGTATGACACACGTGAGTAATTGATGATTATCGTTCTTGGCTCTCTTAAGACCCTCGCCACGGCTCGGGTCTAAATACCGCCTCGACGGTAATCACTAACATTACACACTTATATCATAATGTACTATTTAAATAAAAACACTGTTTTCTTTCTTACTTTCATTGTTGGCAACAATTTGCCTTCATACATTTGCCACTACTTACACTTCACACAGTGATATAGCATAGCATAGTCGGCCTTATAATGTTCCCACTGTTGGGACTCAGGCCTCCTCTCTAGGAGAGGGAATGGGCCGTAATCCACCATGCGGGCCCAGTGCGAGTTGGTGGATATCACATGTCTTCGAATTTTTGGTTCTAGGACATGCCGATTTCCCCACGATGTTTTCCTTCACTGTTTTGAGCAGTGATGATGAAATAAATTACACAAAGTAATGCGCCTGGCTGGGATTGAACCCGCAACCTACAACTCGTAAGTCGGGGCCGTTACCGCTCGGCCACCACTATTCGATAAACTACTACTAACCGATTCGATTTGACCGCTATGACGTCATCACAAAATGGCATCAAGTCGATCCCATTCATAATTGAATCGCATACATGGTCGGAACTAAGTAGCGTTGGCTAAATATTAAAAAAGAAATTACCTTTAGGCATCCCACATGGCGGCTTCGTTCTGGAATTATCCAAAAAATCCAGGTCGTACCTCCTGGCCGGAGGATAGGTCAACGCAACATGTCCGTACACACTCACACAACAGTACACTAACAATAACACTACACTTAATAACGAAGCCATCTTGTTTTACTTCGCACTTCACTTTTGCGCGCGCTTCATCACTTTTGAATTTAGAACGTCCTAACCATCGTTGAAATAAACTTTTTTTTCTATCTCGTCATTTTTTTCTTCTTTGTATTACTGGTGACTAAGGCTTGTTGTTGTTATCTGTAACAAAATAATAAAAAAATATATAAATAAAATTGTCATGTTTATCACTGAGGGAATTATGAGGGTCCTTTTTCACTCGCCTATCGTCAACATCGAGCATAGTTTAAAAGCTTGTTACTTCATCTAACGCAATCCAACGCGATGTTTGACGAAAGGCAACGCGAAAACAGAAATATAACGCCTGACAACTCAGTTAGCATTCGGTAATTCCGTGATTTACTCGAATATTTTATAAAACTTGTCCCAGGAAATACCAGTATTTTTTAAAAACTTAAAAGTTTTTGAAAAAAATTGTTGTTATACTTTTTTGACTTTTTAATTTTTGAGTAAATTATGAAGTGTCAAAGTTCATGCAAAATAGCAAATTTTCAGAGGTTACTTTACTGGATTAGTTTTACACAAAATAAATTGATTTCAATAGAAGCCTAGATAATATCCAAAAGATACAGTGTTTCCAAAATATCTAATGAAAAATGGTTAAGTAATAACGTCATAATCGCGTAAGAGCGGTTAAGCGGTTGTATGAAAAACAGTGAAAATGTGTGTCGAGTTGCATCCTCTTAATTGATGATTTCAATTAATTGGTTACGAAATAAGTTTTCATAGAAAATATCCATGAACATTTTTTTTAAACATGAATTAATTATTTAGTTTCTTACGATTCTTTTTTGTACACAAACTTTTACATTTAGGTAATTAAAAGTAGGACATGAGGGAAGTAGGTAGGCGGGGGGGTTTTTTGATATTATTATTTCATTTATTTTTTAGTGTATTTATTTTTTATAGTTTTCGGTCAAGCAAGACATTCTCAAGAATTTTTCCAAGCTTTCCAATAGCCTTGTCTTGCAAATATTAATTAACCTTTTGAGTGCGTAATTAGAGACACAATAGAAAGACAATGGCGCGTGAATGCCGGCGTTAATGCGGGGATCAACAGCTTAAGTTAATATAAGTTGCAAGTATAAATCAAACACTACATAAACAGTGTAACTACTTACTAAGATCAGAGGTTACAACACATTTTTCTCTTACGTATAGGTGCCCAAGTCTATCATTACCTCCATACATACACCCACACATTCTGCCAACATTGAGAAGATAATGGCCGCTCACTCATACTTCACACAATACGTAGGATGTTGGTCTCAAGGAAACAACCAACAACCACGTAGCGCCATTGTGTACCCGCCCCGCCAGCGGTAGCCAAGCGTGACTTCTAATTATTTCAGACAAATATATGGTGGGCTTAGAGTACCTGAGATTCGATGGTGTCGGACACGAACGATATAATTACCTAACGCAAAGTCAAAATATGGCTATTTTAGAGGGAAGCGGAACAGAGTTTATAGTCCCGCATACCTCCGTTGAAAAGGAAGGATCCTCCGACCAGACTGTTACGTCTGGTCTGGGCAACTGCCCAAGAGATGATTGCGGGCTGTTGTATATGTTCAAATCGTGCGGAGATTTAGTTCATATGTGACGCCATAGATGTCGCTACACTATAATAATAATATTCTACATTATAATAATAATATATACACTACATTATAATAATAATATTCTTTATTGCGGCTAACAATGAGACTCATGTAGTAAACAAACGTACAACTATGTTAGTGACAACCATAAATGCAACCGCAAACATCCCTGATGCACTACAGAAGCGAGGCAGCCCCATCAACACACTAATGGAATTATTATACTGAACGCGAATGGCACTGTACGATCTTTGCGTAAAACGTACGCTACTAACTAAAAAATGGAAAAAATCACGAAAAAAATCCGAATATAATATATCTCTGCTGTTGATCCCCGCATTAACGCCGGCGTTCACGCGCTATTGTCTTTCTATTGTGTCTCTAATTACGCTACTCAAAAGGAATGTCATTATAAAATGAATTATGCTGTTTAGTAATGCCAGTAGATGGCGTTATCCTTACTATTAGGCGGTACGAAGTTCGCTGGGTCAGCTAAAGTAACAAATAGGTATAAAAATGCTAAACAACTACAAACTACACACCACGGAAAAAACTTCACAACCAAAGAGTTTATTCATAACAATGAAAGTCTAGAAAAACAATTTGCTAAGAAAACAAGTGGCGATGTTGTTGAAAACAATTGAGTAACGACGCTAGGTATGATTGCAGTCATCAAGTTACTTACCCGCCGAACGTTCGTATCGGTAAATAAGATCAATTTCGTTACACGTACTAGTTTTAGCAGTTACCTTCATAGAAAGCTGCCGCTCACGACGTAATTTTATTAATTTATAACAAGAAAGTATGTCAAAATAAAATGTCTGGTGATTTACGGTTGGAAGGACTCTTGTATCTTAAAGCCATCGAGATGTACTAACGTACTAGAGAAGCTACGTCAAATAACTGAATTGTCCTATTCTTCGTAATTTAAATCTTTAGTTCACTGCAGCGCTAAAATAATAACAATTCGTCTAAACCGTAACTAATTTATCACAGCGCTAGATTTGCTGCGGAAGTGTATTTATTCTCGGCAAAAAGGGCTTAAGCGCCATGTAAATCACGGCACTTACGCGTTTTCTTCGTGCGGTGCGGCGCGATCGCCGCAGTTGAACGAGACAAAGTAGGAATTTACGGTGTCTTCTCTAGTACGTTAGTACTTATCTCGATGCTTAAAGCTCAAATAATTACACCAGAAGATTCAGTAATGTACTAAGTAGATTTATTTATTTCATTTACTTTAACATAACCTACATATTCAAAGGTCAATTACATTAGTTAAAGACATGTTTTTGATATAAAATACGAACAGAAATAATAATGAGACATAACTACACGGCAGTCATACACTCATCTCACGTAACTACAGACAGACAAACAAGATGTTCTTCAATTCATCCGCATGACTTGCTTTTGGTAGAAGAAAGACTAAATAGTTAGTTGGTAGTTATAGGTAGTTAGGTGTTAGCTTGGAGGTAAGCGGAACAGAGTGTAAAGTCCCGCAAACCTCCGTTGAAAATGGAGGATCCTCCGACCAGACGGGTGTTATGTCTGGTATGCAGCTGCCCTTTAGATGATTTCGGGCTGTCATATATATTCAAATCGCGCGGAGAACTTTGATTGCTCGATGCAGGATTAGTTCTTATGTGACGCCATAGATGTCGCTACAAAAGAAAGAAAATGAATTTATTTGGCATAACACAAGACACACACACAATAGTTAGACACATTTATAGGTAAACTCAAAATAAAAAAAAGCAAGCGGCTGCAATAAATAGACGACACGGAAAGAATTCATGTGAAAAAGGATAAAGTTAGAAAGGAGGTGACTGTTGGATGACTACATAAATTTTTTGGAAAAAGAAGACATACTTCTTCGATTTTGACGCTTTCTGTGCTAAAGATTATATGTACGAGTATATGCAGCATATGGGCCATATAATAATTGAACATGACGATGTCCTGCGGGGCTATTGCGTAACTCTGTTGACAGTTCAAGTGATGATCACTTGTTAACAATGTGCATCATTGAACTGTTAAACAGCTAGTTTCGTATTGCCTATCTTCAGTGACCAACTGCAGTGACGTCATTAGCCACTGGTGCCTTTGATAGCCACCGTAACACGTTTTGACAGATGTTGTTGTATCGATACTTTTAAAATTGCGATTGTGTAAGCTTTTGAAGCTGTATAATAGTCGATAAAATTTTAGAGTGGCCACAATAGGCACCGTAAATTTTTATAATTCACCACATTTCCACCGTAGTTTGTTAGTCACTTGTGTGATACGTAATACCAATTTTATGAAATTGTCAGTTGACCACTAAGTTTAGTGTGCAACGAATGCTAGTTGACAACTGTTATTGAAAAAGTTAGCCAATAGCCCCCCTGGTAAGGGTCGCGGGAATCCGATGAATGCGAGACGTACAGGACCGATAGTTGTGGCGACGCCTTTGCTATTTCTAACAGTGGAGGGCTTGCGACTGAAATGATGATGATGATGAATAATTGAAAAATTTAAACTGCGTCTTTTAAGAACTTTTCGGCCCCATCGACCATCTGTTCTGCAAGCAATGTGCCCCGCTCTGTCATAAGTACTGACAGTCGAAAAATAATAACGAAAATAACAACTTTAGAAAATATAATAATGCAGCAACTATAGCCGTTATAAGCTATCATTACCTAGTAAATTAGGTCAAAAGAGATCTAGATCTAAACACAAGAAAACTAACTCATTGTCCAATCATTATCTCCAGGATATCAACTTCCTTCCATCATTATAATAATCTCAAGCAAATGGTGTCTCAAATTGATACAATCTTGCGCAAATTTAATGGACATTGATGATGTTAGTGAGTAAATTGTAATATCATGTTCAAAGATTAAACCAAATATGTACCTTTATCATCATAATCATTTGTAAATTGCTGGATTGCCTCTCCAATCGTTCACCATTTAACTCTACTACTCTTAGCCAGACCACAGAGCTGCGGAGAAGGTGAATTTTAGCCACTAAAAGCAAACTTTTGACAGAGAGTGTCAGAACACTTCTTCTTGCTCCATCCAGAACTCATCAAATGATTTCTCATTTGATGATTTCCCACCAAAAAAGGCTACTTTTATTCAGTAGCCATCAGCTACCTTGCTATGATCATCGCTCCACCTACCCTGAGGGTGAAGACTGCCTATAACAGGGTGGGAGGATCGAAGCCCTGAAGATGGACTCGAAACAAAAGTTCTATAGGAGTGAGAATAACTGTTTGGTATCATTTTGTCAGGATTCCAACGGTTAGTCAGAAATCACAAGATCTGAAACAAGTTTTGCCAAGGGTTATTGTGTTACCCAATTACTGAGTTGTTGTGAAGGTTGGATATGTCGTGTTACTAATTATGAGTAAGTTTGAATGTAGAAGGTAATCTCTGAAACTACTGGATCAATTTCAAAAATTCTTTCACCACTAGAAGCTATTTTATCACTTAGTAGCATATGCTATATATTTTCTACTTTCACGCTTTTCATGATATTTAGCTTCATCCGATTATTCTGAAAAAGGTTCGGTAGATTGATTTATTCCGAATTATATTATTATTTCTTTGTCTTCGTATACTCGTACATAATCTTTGTACTTTTACACAGACAGGTGTCCAACCAGCATCAAATTAAAGCCAATCAACGTGATGTTGCGTGCAACTTGCCATTTTCATTCTCATCTCCAAAGTATGGCTTAGCTGTAAGTGAATTTATACTCTACTGGTCAATTTTAAGGCTGGATTTAGTTTGTTAATCTTTAGACAGCATCAGAATGCTGGGTCTTCTAAGATTAGGGTTGGCAGAGATACTAATATTCTGTTAAATGTTACTTCACATGTTTGAAGGGTTTTAGAAGTTCTTGATCTACTGGTAGACTGTTGCTTCACTATTAGTCAGAATTTCTTTACTTTGAGTTCCACTTGCTTTACTTCTTCTTTTTCTTTCTTTGTTTTTTAAAAGCGACCCACACTATGAGTCCTAAATGCTTCAGTATGAGTCGTATGTACTTCACTTCTTTACGGTAAAAAATCATAAATCATCTATTGACTCCTTTTGCTCTTTGCGTTTCAGTGCCCACGGTAACTGTATCGAATAATTCCGCAAACAATCGCTTCACTATGAGTCACACACAACTGCTTACAATACCTGCTCTGGATTTACGTAGAAATTGTTTTGAAGTCAGTTACATCGTCATGCTTCAATGATCTTCTTCAAAAACTAAGATTTGATAGCTTCCATTCATCCATCTACCGTTATCTTCATCTCACATCCATTGGATTCCCGCGACCCTCTCCAGGTCATCGGTCCACCTTTTGGGAGGCCTTCCAACGCTACGTTTTCCGGAACGTAGTCGCCAAACCAGAACCTTTCAGCACAGGACACCACACACACACCGCACCGCACATGGCCGGTCGTTGTGGCAACATTTGGGGAGACCTAATCTATGTCCAACAGTCTTTTGTCTGAAATGAAGATAATGTTGAATTATCTTCATTCAAATCCATACAATATTTGTTTCCATCAATTCTTTGCCTCCATACCTCTCAACATCTTTTAGTGGCATCCCTGTATGAAGGTCGATTATCTGGTCGTCACAGTCGACGGAGCTCCAAACTTTCTCTACAACAATAGTCCGCTCTTGTTTAATATAATCACTTTTGTTTTCTATGGCTTGGCTGTTGACCGCCGCAGATGAAGAATGAGGATGAGGTAATAAGTAAAACACCAATCTTGATTGATGGTTTTCTAAACTGGTTCGGCTGTACTTTGGAATACCTATTTACTGTTCTGCCAAGACAATAGTTCAATGATTTGTAACTCAAAAGGGCTTCTTATCTCTACTAAACAAGCCACCAGAAGCTTTTTTTTTAATTTGATATAAAGTAGTGCTTGACTGCGATCCCACTTGATGGTAACCAGTGATGCAATCGTTGATGGTGAGGAGTACTAGTTTATTAAGAGCCTATAATTCACTCTAGCCTTGAAGACACCCAAATTATAATTGGATGGGAAGACCGCAGCAGGCAAATTGTTCCTGTCCTTCGATGTACGCGGTATAAACGACCAGACGAAACGCTTAATCCAGACCGTAGAGGTTTCAACAACGGTCCGATGGTAGAAATGAGATGGCGAAATCAAGTCATGCAATTCCCGCGCACACTCTCCAAAATGCAACCTGTAAAACATCTTCAGTTGCAAAATGGCACCTTCAGTTTCTAGCATCAGCTTCGAAATGGTGGTGATGTTAAGTTTACAGTCCATCATTTATTTGGTTGGTAATATCTTGAATGTACCCTAAGAAACCTCAGCATTATAAATGTATTTGGATTTATTTTTTAATCTTATCTCTGGCTCAGTAAACAGGCAGTAACTCCATGTAAAATACTGATATTCAGCCGTATCCAGACCGCAGACTGGGAGCCGCTCCTAACACAGTCAGGAAAAAGCTAGGGAGATGATAGTGATCTTATAGCTCAGTCATTTATGGTTTCTCATCACATCATAGACTTGCAATGTCCTCATCCTAAACAAAAATTTTGTTTGTAAAAATTTTTCTCCACTCTATGAATTACTCTTGTATCATGGGTGCGTTCAAATATTGAAACTCACATATATACATAAGACATCCATAAGCATTAAGCATTGCCATACAACGTGGCAATGCCACAGTGTCTCAAGACGAAAGTCTATGACCACTGCGTGTTACCAGTGATGACATATGGTTCCGAAACGTGGACGCTCACAATGGGCCTCATCAGAAGGCTCAAAGTCACCCAAAGGGCAATGGAAAGGGCTATGCTCGGAGTTTCCTTGCGTGATCGAATCAGAAATGAAGACATCCGCAGGAGAACCAAGGTTGCCGACATAGCACGAAGAATCGCCATACTAAAGTGGCAATGGGCAGGGCACATTGCTCGCAGAACAGATGGCCGTTGGGGCCGAAAGGTTCTGGAATGGCGACCACGTACCGGAAGACGTAGCGTTGGAAGGCCTCCTACAAGGTGGACCGATGACTTGGTAACGGTTGCGCGAGTCCGATGGATGCGAGACGCACAGGACCGTTCATTGTGGTGAAACTTGGGGAGGCCTTTGTCCAGCAGTGGACGTCTTTCGGCTGAAATGATGATGATGATGATGATGAAGTGTTTTTATGTTTCTTGTTCTATCTATGTTCAAAATAAATTAGTTGTAAGATCTCAAAAAACATTTATAAGACATCCAGACTCGTATCGACTATCTGCAGGCCATACAGATATTTGTGTGGCTGAAATCGGCGCCAACCGCGCCGTCTTTTGAGATCATGTTTTCTAGTTTCTTAAAGGAGTATCCCTAAAGGAGTAGTCACCATCTTTCTCGCTATATCATCTCATACTACTCTTATAGCCATAATTTACCTTTTTTTTTGTTTTCGGGGGGAAACCTTCGAAAGGCGCCCGGACTTTGGGGACAAGTCCGGGGAGTGTGGGATTTTTACCTCACTGAAACCACCCCGGTGATCACCATCAGCACACATACATAGAAGGGGCGCCGTTACCTCTTAAAATACCATTCTGGAACCCCCTCTGTGCAACGCCTGTTAGGGCACATCCCCGAGGAGACTGTACAACGGTCTCCCCTGAGCCTCTTTGTGCACGGCAGCACGTGATCACTGTGCCACCGTCTTCCTTGGAATTACTCGATGGGCAGGCAGAGTCCCCACTCTGCACGCCCGTGATTCCAAAGTCCCGTCTGCATTGGATGATGCAAGCGGGGTTTCGGCGTGTTAGGCATCGAAGCGGTTGCCTCCCCGACGCCTTCGTCTCCGAGCGGGATCAGCCCTCTCACGGTCGCCGCCATAATTTACCTGCTGGAAATTTAACAAAACCTCCAATATTTATTCTACAAGGCCATCTACAGTTTATCTATGGCCACTTCAGTCAGGTCTTCGTCACGACAGACGATGCATTCGATATCCCATGATCGAGCGAGCGTTCGATACATTTCGTGATTCACACAAAATTGCAATGTTTAACTGTGGAAATATGCCTGTATGGACTAATCATCTAAATTATCTTTGAGGCGTTATAAGTAGCTCTGTTGGCCCCACTAGCTATTATTATTAGCAGTTTGTAAATAATGGCTTATTATTACCATAATACGATAATGTGCTTTTCAAATTGATCCATCATAAGGTGTTTTACAACGCCATCTGTAAAACTTTTTTTTTATTATTCATAGGCGCTTGATCATAAACATAATCAGCCTTCTAATGTTCCCATTGCTGTGACTCAGGCCTCCTCTCCAGGAGAGGGAATGGGCCGTAATCCACCACGTTTTCCCAGTGCGGGTTGGTGAATGTCACATGTCTTCGAATTGTTTGGTTCTGGGACATACCGGGTTCCTCACGATGTTTTCCTTCACCGTTTTGAGAGCAGTGGTGATGAAATAAATTACACAAAGTAATGCTGGCTGGGTTTGAACCCGTGACCTACACCTCGTAAGTCGGGGCCGTTACCACTCGGCAATCCACTACTCTCAGGCGCTTGATCACTATACTATAAAATGACATGACTTAAAGCGTGGTCTCTCTCGGATTGCATACAAAAGAAAGAGATATTATGCACCAAAACACAATTCTTGCAAATATGAAGAATTTTAGCGATTTAATTAAAATGTACAGATTTGATTATAAAATTTTGAACAAGGTTTCCTATTATGACGTAAGCGAGCACCAAGAAAGGATTTCTCAAAATTCACCCCTTAAGGAGATGAAACGGGGGTCCAAAGTTTGTATGGAGAAATTTACTTTCAAGCAAGCAAGGCCGCTGGCAGAAGCTAATAGGATATAAAAGTAGAAACTGACTGACTGACATAACAACACACAACAGAAACTACTGGGACTAGGAGTGTGAAATTTTGCACAAGGTTTCCTTTTATGACGTATGCGTAGGCGAGAACTAAGGCCGGTATTAATGCTCAACTACGTCCTCAAGTGCGATATCATTTGATACATGATTACACGACGTCAGAAACTCAAGATCATTGCTAATATAATTAATAAACTCATGAGTACAGAGTCGCAGTTACCAAGATCAGCTCCTCAATGCGATGTACTCAAGTTGTGTTATTTTATCGTAATAATTATTTTGACTCAAAATATTTACAAACTCCATGTTTCGCACTACTCTAATCACGACCTCAAGTCGCGGTCGGTCTGCACTCTTGATCTGGCATCTCGAGTAGGCAGATTGTTGTAAACTTATGTGTCGAGTTTAATATAATAATCAGTCAACACTCGGCTGATGATGTAAACCTAAACCGAAACTCGAGCTCGAGCTTGAGCTTGTGAATCTCGTTTATTAATACGATCAGCGGGGCTATTGCGTAACTCTGTTGACAGTTCAAGTGATTATCACTTGTTAACAATGTGCATCATTGAACTTACTGTCAAACAGCTAGTTTCGTATTGCCTATCTTCAGTGACCAACTGCAGTGACGTCATTAGCCACTGGTGCCTTTGATAGCCACCGTAACACGTTTTGACAGATGTTGTTGTATCGGCAACGTATTTCCATAGATGAGTCCTGTTCTTCTTGGTGTTATACTTCTGCCGGTGTTCCTCAGGGTGGCGTCTTATCTCCTTTACTCTTCGCAATTTTCATAAATTCTATTTCCAAAAAACTTCTTTCCTTCTACCACCTCTATGCTGATGATTTGCAAGTTTATAGACAAACTCCCCATACGGATTTGGATGTCGCTATTAACATCATTAACCAAGACTTGGCTTCAATTTGTGAGTGGAGTGAGGCACACGGTTTGAAGGTTAATCCATCGAAGACTCAAGTCATTGTTTTTGGCAGCTCTAGGTTGATGCCCAAGATAAACTGGTCCCAGCTGCCTCAGGTTCTATTCAACGGTACTGCTATTCCAATAAGCGAGAAGGTTAAGAACTTAGGCGTTTGGATAGACAAACATCTTTCTTGGGGTCCCCAATTACAAGAGGTAAGTCGCAAAGTATTTGCTTCTGCCAAGTCCCTGAGACGGTTGCGTAACTTTCTGCCAACTGCCACTAAAATTGCACTTGCTCAGTCCCTCTTACTCCCTATCCTTGACTACGCTGATGTCAGTTATCTCGATCTCACTGAGGCACAACTTGATAAACTTGAGAGACTTCAAAATGTTTGCATACGATTTATATTTGGCTTGCGCAAGTATGATCACATATCCGATTTTCGTACGAAACTCAAGTGGCTTCCAATACGTTTTCGCCAGAACGTACACATCTTGTCTCTGCTCTACAGTGTTCTGTTCAATCCTAAAACCCCCGCATATCTTAAAGAACGTTTCAAGTTCCTTCATGACACACATACTAGATATCTTAGGTCATCGGAAAACTTGGGGCTAGAGATGCCAAGCCATTCCACCAATTTTTATGACAAGTCGTTTACAGTTCAAGCAGTGCGGCTGTGGAATGCTTTGCCCGTGTCGGTAAGGCAAGCTCAAACACTCACGATTTTTAAAAATATGGTTAAGGATCACTACCTTTCCTCTTGAATGTCGTCATTACGTACATCATTTCTTTTTGCTTTCATAATTATATATTTAAATATATATTATATTGTTTGTATTATATGAAATTTATTAGTTTATGTATTGTATATATATATATAGTACACCACGTACTACCTGCGTATCTTTTTTCTCCTTTTCTGTCAAATCCATCCAAAGGTTGTCTGTAAAAAATCGCTTTTAGCGATAAGACCGCCCATTGTGACACCCTATTAATTTTAAGTTCCTAATGTAATTTGTATTTTGGTGTACAATAAAGAATATATCTATCTATCTATCGATACTTTTAAAATCACGATTGTGTAAGCTTTTGAAGCTGTATAATAGTCGATAAAATTTTAGAGTAGTCACAATAGGCACCGTATTTTTTTATAATTCACCACATTTCCACCGTAAGTAGTTTGTTAGTCACTTGTGTGATACGTAATACCAATTTTATGAAATTGTCAGTTGACAACTAAGTTTAGTGTGCAACGAATGCTAGTCGTCAACTGTTATTGAAAAAGTTAGCCAATAGCCCCCCAGGACCTCAAGCTTGGTATCAAATAAAAAATCTTAGGCCGAGGAACGTTTATTAATACGGGTTTAAGAGAGGATTTCCCAAAATTCACCAACTAAGGGTATGAAACGGGGGTCTAAAGTTTGTATGAAGAAAGCTACTTGCACGCAAGCGAAGCCGCTGGCTGACGCTAGTTACTCATAGGACTAATGGTTACCGCAAGTATTCGCGACGTGGTTATGGTGCCACTGATCAACCGTAGGAATGTAGTGAAAGTGGTCGTCAGTACTAACCACCTGTTTGTTGTGTACTTCGATTGTGTTGGGTACTTACCGTATTGTTTTGTTCATGTTGTTGCCATGGATATTAATCCGTATACAAAGATACTGTCGCCGTTTAACACTTATTGTGGCAGCTGCGGTCTTAACCCCTCGCGCGTATAGCGGTATTATTTTTACGTTATTGCGCGTTTTTAGGTACGTAAAATAACCAAAAAAAAAAAAAAAACTGATTTCGGATTTTTTTAGGAAAAACGAAGATATATAGGGTGACTGGCGTGTACGATACTTAAACACGTGATTGTGCGCATGATAACAAACAATTTTTACTATGGGAGCAAAGCCGAAATCGCGAAAAAAATATCAGCTGTTCAGTACATTAGGCAAACATAAATGTACTGAACAGCTGATTTCTTTTCGCGATTTCAGCTTTGTTCCCATAGTAAAAGTTGTTGGTTATCATGAGCACAATCACGTGTTTAAGTATCGTACACTAATTACCAGTCACCCTATATATAGAGACCAAAATTTTCGGCCGAATATAGCTCCATCCCTTTAACAGTTCAGTCAGTCAGGGCGAAAAAGAGGGATGGAGCTATATAGGGTGTATAGGTCCATCCCCGTTTCTCGCTCAAACGACTGACATTTTAACACTTCATGAATGGCCTCAACTAAGGATTCATTACTTACAACTGTTACTAAGGAAAATCAGTGCTTACTAATTTACTACGTTTTCCTTTCCCATAGAAGCTCATAGCACAATAGTACGCATTGTGTGTAAGTTCTCAACGGAACAATGACATACATGTGTGAGTATTTACTCCGAATGTTAGTGTTATGTAAATGACGACACGACGTGGCTGTGTAGGTACTAGAAGCCTATACTCTATTCGCGATAGCATTAGACAGAAATTAAACAAACTGGGCAAGTGCGAGTCGGACTCGCGCACTGAGGGTTCCGTACAAACTTGAAAGGTAAATTGCCGTTTACGATTTATGACGTATTAAAAAAAACTACTTACATTTCGTTCAAAACAATTTTCAGTGGAAGTTTGCATGGTAATGTACATCATATATTTTTTTTAGTTTTATCATTCTCTTATTTTAGAAGTTACAGGGGGGGCGGGACACATTTTACCACTTTGGAAGTGTCTCTCGCGCAAACTATTCAGTTTAGAAAAAAATTATAATAGAAATCTCAATATCATTTTTGAAGACCTATCCATAGATACCTCACACGGGTTTGATGAAAAAAAAATTTTTGAATTTCAGTTTAAGCTAAGTATGGGGAACCCCCAAAATTTATTGTTTTTTTTTTCTATTTTTGTGTGAAAATCTTGGTAATAAAAGTACAATATATGTGTATTGTGCTTTATTACAGTTAAGATTGATGCTGAATTTATTATAATCAACTTATGTATACCAACAGACTGTTATATTTAAATGAATTCATTTGAACTATCCATCTTCTGAATTTATGAGGCTTTTAATTAAATAAATTATTTATTTTTTACATTATGCCCATGTTAAAAACCTAAAAGAAGCAGAGGTTGTCAGTCCTGACTGACCTGAAACGTTTTTCATTATACTAAATAATATTAGTTATTTCTATTTGCATGAATGTTAAATAATTATCTTGTTGCTTTTTATTGTATACAACTCATATGTTTTGTAAGGAGGAAACTTGTTGACTTTAAAATAACACAATATAATATATTAAAACCAATAATTATTAAAATTGTTTGAATTTATCTCGAAAAATAAATTTTGTGCACACCTGCTTCCATGAACCTCTTTTGTCTAATGCAAGAAGTGAATGGAGGAGTTTATATGTCTCTTGGGAAGACCGTTGGGGTCATGGGGTTCTTTGGACCAGGACCGCGGTCCAAACTTCCATCTATTTTTTTTTGTGTAGTATTTTGGGACCACCAATAAGATAAATACAGTTTTTTCGGTACCTGTACTTTATGAACGTCCTTTTCGAGGTACATTTTCATACAACCGCTCTTACGTGATTATGATGTTATTACACATCTTTCTCTAGATATTTTGGATACACAGCTATCGCATGGATATTATCTAAGCTTCTCTAGAAATAAAAACATAAATTTGTGTAAAACTAATCTAAAGACCTCTGAAAATCTGCAAATTTACGTGAACTTTGGCCCTCCGCAATGTACTCACTAAAAAATTGACTGACTCGTTCGTCTATGTAAGTTATAATTTTTTTTGTAAGTATCGATTTTTTCGAGTATTTAGTGTTTTATCATAGTTACTAGCGACCCGCCCCGGCTTCGCACGGGTGCAATGCTGATCACTTCATAGTATAAAACAAAGTTGCTTCCCGCTGTTTGTCCCTATGTACGCTTAGATCAGACAGCGCCTATCATCCACAGTGCAGTCGCGCATTTTGAACTTCTTCGGCCATGTATCTCGTCGTGGTAATGACTCCATAGAGCGTCTCGTAGTGCAGCAGGGCAAAGTTGAGGGCATCAGGCCACGTGGTAGATCACTAATGAGATGGACAGACCAGATCAAGGCGCAACTAAGTGCTCGGTTTATGAATGTACTCGGAAAGCTGCAGTCAGCGATGAATTGCGCCGTGTTACCAAGGTGATCATTCATCGTGATTCACAGTGATAACCACGACCACACTGGCAAGAGTGTGCCGACTGAGAAGAAGAAGATCTTTAAAACTACGCAACGGATTTTGATGCGGTTTTGATCAGCATTGCACCCGTGCGAAGCCGGGGCGGGTCGCCAGTACTAATTATACTACAGAATGTCTTTATGTACAATGTTCACAGCGTTTTTTTGTCATTAGATAATACAAACATGTTTTCTTTTGAGGTCACTCTTGAAAGAGCGACATATCATTGACCATGTGAAAAACACTCAACGATCAATAACGTTGCAACGTTGAAAGTTTGACCCTGCGATTTATTATTGGCCATTGCAAAAGATATCTTTACTTGTCACTGTGGGGACCGCGCGGAGGACACGATGGAGCACACGGTGGAGGTGTGCCCCGCTTGGGCAGAGCAACGCCGTGTCCTCGTGGGGGCGATCGGCGGTGGCGATCTCTCGCGCCGGGTCTTGGTACAGGCCATGGTCCGGAGCGAGGAGGAGCGGCAGGCGGTCGCCTCCTTCTGCGAAGTATAATGCTGGCAAAGGAGGCGGCCGATCGCGTGAGGCAACGGTCCTCACGCCCCAACCGCCACGCGGATTTCCTGCCACCGTAGGCGCGGGCTTCCGGACGGCGACCGTCCGGTAACCGTCCGGACCGAGCCCAAGTCGTCCACGGCGCGTATTGCTCAGGGAGATGTCAGCAAATCGGAGGAGCCCAGCAGGGTCGAAGCCTACTGGGTCCACGGGTAGTTTGAAAGTGAAACCCGGGGCCCTGGGACGAAGGCAAAGAAGGAACAGGAGTAGGTTTTTAGTCAGTAAAAGTCTGAAACTATCTACCGCTCCGCCCAAGAGCGAGATTTGTCATTAGATGATTTTCCCACCTAAAAAAAAACATTATGAAGAAGAATGTGCAAGAATTTCCATGGAGACACATCTCCAGTACCATATCCAGTGAGTTTTGTGCACTCTATTATGACAGTTTTTAGTGATTTTACCAGCAAACGCGTGACATTGCAAAGTTTAGATGGATTCAGGATAACCTATTTTCAACACCATTTTATGAGGAGGGAGTCCAGACGGGTTCAAAGAATTAACAAATTCTGTAGGAAAAAACTTTTTACAAAAAAAAAATAACCGACTTCATTATAAAAAGTGGGCAAGTAGCACGCACTGAGGGTGCTATGAAAACAGTTCAATTCCAAAATTGAGTTACGAAGATTATTCCGAATCGCAAAAAAATTTTTTTTTTGTGACGTAACTACAAATTTACAGTTTTCAAATTTTTTCTTATATTTGTGCTATTGGACCTTGCTTCATGCCAAATTTCAGGATTCTAGGTCAACGGGAAGTACTCTATGAATTTTGATTCCCTTGATAGTGTCGAAATATACGTTTTTTGCGACATAAACGTACTATGTATCTTTTTTTTTTCGTTAGCTCAGAAGTTTGATTTTTTCACAGCTTCAAGGGACCGCAGACCTGAGTATATGGTTTTATTTTCAACTTGATACCTCTATGCGTTTCCGAGATAAAGGGTCTTGACAGACAGACCGACTAAAAACAAAGTGATCCGTTTTTTCCTTTTTAGGTACGGAACCCTAAAAACAAAACACTAAAACGATCAAAATAACTTTAATTTTGAAAGTCAGTGTTTCTGGTATTGTCTGCTTCTTATTTAACACTAACTTCCGAAATTAAAGTTATTTTGATCGTTTTAGTATTTTGTTTTTTGTGGTGAAGTTGGTTATTTTTTTTTTGTAAAAAAAATTTTATTTCACACTTTTTAGTTGTGATACATTTATAGCCAGAGTACCTATTTCTCATGACAATTCGATTTAACCCAAACACTGCTAGGATACATTATTTTATTATGAAGTCCCTATCCACTTCCGAGCCCCATTATCAGGTCAGTTCGATAGTACCTTATAGCCAAAGTGCATCTGATGACAATTCTAATAAGCCCAAACACGGCTAGGTTACATTAATTAATTACGGAGTTCCAGTGCGTATCTTCCAGCTCCATCATCATCATCAGATCACTTTGATGCTACCATTTTTAACATAACTATTTAGAACCATTTATTTATATTCATTGTCATAGTTACTTAACTATCTTCATTGTGATATCTATGTAGGGGTGAAGTTCCGTTGGCCATTTTTGGTCTTTTTCATCAGTTCCACTTCATCAAATGTTACTTTTTGACTGTAAATGCTTAAGTTCTCGATGAAAATACTAAAATCATTATATAGTTGCCTAGAATATTTGAGGAGTTCCCTCGATTCCTTATGGATCCCATCATCAGAACTGGATTTTGAAAAAAATAGGATCAACCTGAAAGCATATCCTATTAGGAAAAAAAAAATGTTGCAAGTCGGTCCATAAACGACGGAGTTCTGAGGTAACAAACGTAGAATCAAGTTATTTACCGCAACCGCTATTTCCCTGCATTTTAAATCTGTAATATCTTCGAAAGTATTCAATTAAATTACACGCTGCAAAGGGCTATATTGATCTATATTAAATGCACATTTTATTTAATGTACTTAATTGGATAAAGATTAATGCTGTATTGCTTAAAATTGTTTCGTAAATAAGCCATTATTTTTCGTAAAAAGTAAAGGATTAAAAATGGTTATTGTGGGTTATGCCTAAGAGATGGACATATACCATCGCGGACTTTTTTGTAGACCTTTTTAAGGTGAACAATACTGTAGTACACTATTTTGATATATCTCGTAGAGTTCAGCCAGCGTTTGCAATGTAAGCACAAAAAAATTTGTTTATTTACGACATCCCATTAGAAACATCTAAAATTATCAGTGTTTCTCTTCTTTATTATGCATGTATTATATACATAAACCTTCCTCTTGAATCATTCTATCTATTAATAAAAACTGCATCAAAATCCGTTGCGTTGTTTTAAAGATCTAAGCATATATAGGGACAGACAGACACGAAAAGCGACTTTGTTTTATACTATGTAGTGATAACTGTGTAATTAAGCATAAATAAACCAAAAATATAGTTAGGAATAACTGTATTTAAATAACAAAATGTAATTTTAACTGTATTTATTTTTGTCAGTTTTTCTGTTAAGTACCATGTCAGTTTCGTTTTCGGTTACGGCCGAAACTGGAAGGCGAGTAAGTATTTCGATTAGTCATTAAAAAAAATACTAATTTTGGTTAAATACAAGTTCAGCTGGTAAAAGTCAATTTTAACTGCGTTCTCAATATCCGATATGGTCTAGTGGCTAGGATACCTGGCTCTCACCCAGGAGGCTCGGGTTCGATTCCCGGTATCGGAAGTACTTTTTGGATTTTTTACGCAATTTATTTATTGTAACAGGGAAATAAGTTTCTTGCTCTGCCCATTGTCTTACTATTACATAGATTACCTAACATTTTATAATCTTTGCTCAACTTTTATATTGTTCTTGTAGCATAATCTTGGCCAATCTTAACTAGTGTATAATAATTTCTTCATAAAACATTTAATAACAGTAATTTCGTCGTTAGTGCTACTGCATTATTATTCTGACTAATCTTTAATCTATAAAATAATAACGCAACAATCTTTGCCTGATTGCATAAAATGGCGAATTCCTTAATGCGGCCAGTAAATGTAACATTAATACGAAAATTAATAAATGTGAAATATAAGGAATAATATATACTTAATGATAATAAAAAAATGTATACCGGATAATTATAAAATTAGAAAAAATAAATGATGAAATCGTAAATTATTGGTAATGTGCTTCCGTAACGCCATCTAGTATCGAGTAGCAATAGATAATTTGTCAAATGTGAATTTCGTTTTATCAAGAAACCCATGCATCGTGTTAATCGTTGTGTTTGTGAGAAATCTACATTAGTAAAAAATATATATATATTGAACATCAACAGTCTCTATTATACCCTAATAATTTAAATTAGCGTTATCAGTGTGTGCAACTCCATAAATTATAAAATAAACATTAATCAGAAACAGTGAAAATAGTGTAAAATCTTCGATGAAAAGCTTGAAATTATCGTGACAAAAGTGATTTGCCTCACAGCAATGCCGCCTTCACGGTTACTTTAGAACACAATGTTATGAATGCATTTGCTTTGAACCTTCTTACGTCGTAACAAAGGTTATGTTCTAGTAAACTTTGTGGAGTAATATTGTCGAGATACAATATTACCTTTGCGTGCCGTTTGACTCTTATGTCGTCTGAATAAAGAAGAATTTTGCATAATTTGCCGCTACAGCAATAAGGTGGAACTGTTGTTTCCGTCACTGTTATGTAGGGATGTCTATTTAAGGTGGGAAAGATCAAACGGATTTGCCAATTTGGCCTTCCTTGATGAAATGCTTAGGAGTGAAGACTGATCACAAGTAACAATAATATAGCAACGAGTACTTTGTTTACTCATCTATAGATAGTTAGGGGACGTTCTTTTTTATCGTCAATGGCGTTCTTTTTTATCGTCAATGGCGTTCTTTTTTATTGTCAATGGCGTTCTTTTTTATTGTCAATGGCGGCCTCTTTTATAGTAAATATCGTATTTACGCTTGTTTTAAAGTTTTTTATTTTTCTTTTGTTTTAAGTTTATCAGTAAAAACTTTTTTTTTTTTATTTGCTTTACAGAGCGGGCGAAAATATGAAATACGCCTCGCTCCGTCACAATTTTTTTGTCTGATCTAGAAAAAAGACGAAAAAGTCACGAGCAATAAGAGGTAGATCATCACATTTTCTATCTATCTTAACTTCTGCCATTCAAGAAATAAGTGTACTTACGACAATTTGTTCTAATTTACTAGTTTGAAATTTAGGTAATTAAGACCAAATTGTCGTACACTTATTTCTTGAATGGCAGAAATTAATTATATGTATAAGTACAATATAACTGAAGAGAATAGAAGATATTCCCTAATTTTTCAGTCTTGTCCATGAACGTTGCGACTTAACCAAAACTTCTGGCAGATCTAAATAGGTAATATTCAATTTTCAGACAACTTTCATCTCCGCCATGGCTCGGATAGAAAATTATAAAAAAAATATCAAAAGAAAATAATTATAGCTGTTTGAAGTATTTTCGAAACAAATTTCATCAAACAGAAATAAAGAAACAGAAGAAGTTTATTTGGCACATAGACACACCCAATGAAGAAAATAGTAGATGTAGAAAACTAATTTTAAAAAAAGTAATATAATTGTGTATCAGCTGCGCAAAATAGGTCAAATTCAGTCAAATACCAGACAATTACGCAGCAGTTGCCTGATGCTAGTTTTCAACAGCAATTTTAATTTTTCGAATATTCATTTTATTAGCGTAGCGATACCTATGACATCACAAAGGAACTAAACTACGAAATCCTGCATCGCGCAGTTAGAGTTCTCCGTGCGATTTGAACATAATTATACAACACAACAGGGGCCCAAGTCTGCTATTTTTATAAATTCGTCATTCCAACACGATCCCATTGTTATTTTGCTAAAAGTTCGTAATCTGCTAATTCATAATGATCGATCATTGATCGGTCAATGGTCTCGTACTAAAGTTGTGGTAGAATGACAATATCGAGCTTATTAAAAGCAATGATTGCACAATGACGTTGTAATGGTAGGTCACTGATCAAAAGGAACTGTCAAAAATTTTAGCAGATATACGTCAGATATTCGTTTGTCAGTATGTACGAGATTACCATTCTATGCCACTTCTTTCAATGGAGTATCTGTGGTCAAGTCAAACTTGTCAAAATGAACAATAATGAAATCAATGATAGACCATTCTGACACTATTGTAATAGCAGACTTGAGGCCCTGGTCAATGGATGCTCCTTTTTCAAAGAAGGTTTGCGGGACTTTACAATCTTTTCCGCATACCTCTAAATTAGTAAAATCGGCCTTTAGTCAGCAATGAGCTAATACCATTTATTTTTATTTCACGCTGTCGTATCGACATTTATCTTTCAGCCCAGCGGGACTGAACCAATGAAGCATGTCTAGTGTGATTCCTCGGTTAGCATCAATGATGAAACTGTTTGTCATTTAGTAAGATGCGCTCATGTAACTGTGAACGATTCTATTATATGCCTCAATTTCATAGCTTTATCTAATAAGCATGAAGTGTAAAAAAATAAAAGGCATTTGTTGAAATACGGGGCGGATTTTTGAGAGGGGTCAGTAAGGGCAGGAAAAGTGTTTGTCAATTTCTGTAATTTCTAGTAAAATAATAACGTAAGCGTTTATTCAGTTTTTTCGTTCAAACTTAAGTAGCAGTGGGCAGGGCACATTGCTCGCAGAACAGATGGTCGATGGGGACGAAAGGTTCTGGAATAGCGACCACGTACCGGAAGACGCAGCGTTGAAAGGCCTCCCACAAGGTGGACCGATAACCTGGTGACAGTCGCGGGAATCCGATGGATGCGAGACGCACAGGACCGGTCATTATGGCGACATTAGGGGGAGACCTATGTCAAACAGTGGACGTCTTTCGGCTGTAATGATGATGATAAACGATCGTTGGATGACAAATTTATTATGAAAATAGGTTTAAAAAATAATTTTAGGTATTATGTCAAATCGAATCGAATTCTTCTCCTAAAATTACGCAAAACAGCATCTCTATTATGACTCCGAAATTTGATATTAATTTCACTCGATTGGCAAATTTTATATCGATTTACAATTTACACACGTAATCGAGTTGTAAACGAGTCGGTCAAGTCGGTTAATTACTCTGTACGGTTTACACTTGACCACGGCTTGTTATTTTAAGCGGTATTTCGAAATATGTTTTGAAACTTCACACGTTGTAAAAGCTGTTATTAATACTTTAACGTTTTAATGATTTTATGAGTTGGCTATAACCATAGTGATCATGTTTACCTATAATTGTTTTAATCAGTGTTATGAATGGCTCTTTAAGAAAAGCACAAAACACTCTGAAGAAGAAAAGATCATATCAAAAAATATATATTGTAGATGATCAGATTATAGATCTTAGATCATATATAGAAGATCTTAATCTTCTCTTCTATATATATAAAAGGAGAAACTGACTGACTGAGATATCAACGCACAGCCGAAACTACAGGGACTAGGATCGTGAAATTTTGCACAAGGTTTCCTTTTATGACGTAGGCGAGCCAAGAGATGATTTTTTCCAAAATTCACCCCCTAATCAGTTAGTTACTGCTACATTAAAATAACTTATTTACTTACGATACCTATAAAAAACTTTTACCAACATTTTTTATGTTGCCAAATGATTGAATTACTTAATTTGGATCAACTAAGCAATTTTTATACTTTACAAAACTGAAGAAACGTCGTTGGGTAGTCTAGATTATAGACCGAAGCAATTTCCTCTTAGTGTCAATAAATATTGCTAACAATCTGCTAGTCAGTCGTTTTTAGGGTTCTGTACCGATAGGGTAAAACGAGACCCTATTACTAAGACTTTCTGATAATTAGACAGTTGACATTTTCACAGATGATGTATTTCTGTTGCCGCTATAACAACAAATACTACAAACGTGATTTTTTTTGCCGTTTTTTGCTACAGATGCTACGGAACTCTTCGTAACGCGCACGAACTTGGCCGGTTTTTTTTAAATAATTTTCGCAGTACTTTTGAATCTTGTTTGTTATTCATTTACTCTCAAACGGCTGAAGAGATTTTGATGCTATCCGATACTACAATAATTTATCAAGTCGTACCAGTAGTTCTTAAGACTAGCGCGTCCAAACAAACAAACAAACTCTTCAGATTTATTATATTAGTAAGTAGATAACTTAAAATGAGGGGAAATATCAATTCTATGCGGGCGAAGTTAAGGGCCTATTACACTACGCGATATTCAGCACACGATATTCAGACTGTCTTATTTTTTGTTCCGAGTAAGACTGGTCTAACTCTTATTACACTACGCGATATGTCGAATCATAGACTAAAACTGTCTGAATATCGAATGGTGTAATAGGCCCTTAACTGGCAGAAGCTAGTAGTATTATAAATGCGAAAGTAACTCTGTCTGTATGTTTTTTTTTACAAATATGTAATGTTTGTATGTAATTTAATTTCTACGCATAAACTACTGAACCTCCTATTTAAGATAAATTTTGATATAGAGGAATTCTTCATAACCTAACTTAGTACAGATATACCAATGAGAGAAATTCCACGGTGCAGGTGCGAATAACAAAGTACTTATCAATATGTACTCAACAGTAGGACAAACACTTTCCCTGGCCTGACGTAATGGAACGCGAAGCTATGCGAGTACATAGGAATCACTTGATAAAAAATACCTGTTATTTATACGTATTGGAGTAACAGTTCTTTTAAAGCGAGGTTGCACTTACTTTGAACCTCTGGAAATCCATAAATATAAAAGAGAATACAATGAAAAATTATTCAATCGCTGGGTAAAAATCAAAACATGATACACATAAATTAGTAGGCCTGATAAAAAAAAATCACGAATCTGACCCTAACTTACGACTTCAAACGTGTATCTACGAGATGTCACAGAAATATTTGAAAAATTACATAAAATAATAAAGCTCGTTTTTTAAATGAGTCTGACAAAAACAAAAATCTTATAATAGTAACTGTTTTTTTTTTCATAAAAATAAAATCACTGTTACGAAGCCGCGAAGTCGACATAAACACGGGCCAATACCGACAACATACTCTGTGACGGCAACAGACTGTTAGTTTTCACACATTACGTCACAAGTTAAACCTAAAATAATACCAAAACCTCGCATGACCTTGCTTTGCTTTTATTTTATTTTCTGTAAGTGATTGTAATAGAACCTAATTGCTTTGAAACCATTCAGTTATTGTCGTGTTGTAAAGGTCCCAACTCTGAAGTTATTTTATCACCTCATTTTAGTCTTTAAGTTAGGTCAAAAACGTTTATTATTTAATAATTAAATAATAAACGTTTTTGACCTAGATATTATTCAATAAATAAAAAACTGACCAAGTGCGAATCGGACTCGCGCGCTGAGGGTTCTGTACAAACTCACCTATGTAAATAATTCAATTCCCGAATGGACTTTCGATTTTTTTTCCGAATAATAACTAAAATATCTGCGCTATAAGACCTTGCTTTATGCCAAATTTCAGGATTCTGGGTCAACGGGAAGTACCCTATGAATTTTGATTCACTTGAGAGTGTCGAAATATACGTTTATTTGCGACATAAACGGCCGTATCTTTTTTTTCGTTAACTTATAAGTTTGATTTTTTCATAGCTTCAAGGGACCGCAGACCTGAATATTGTTTTAATTTCAACTCTATACTTCCACGCGTTCTCAAGATAAAGGGTCCAGACAGACAGACAGACGGACAACCAAGTGATCCTATAAGGGTTCCGTTTTTTCCTTGTCAGGTACGGAACCCTAAAAAATCCAGTTTCTATATATATATAATATGAACTATTGAGTAATAATATTTATTAGTACACAGAGGTACCTGTTATAAAGTTTTAGAGTTTAAGACTACTCGACAATAGATGGCGTGAATATTAATTTTAATTTTGGTCTTCTAATTCAAATTCGCGATTGGAAAGCGCGACGGTGGTCGCGAAGTGGCACGTACGTGAGAATGCCGGACGCAGCGAAAAGCGCTCACAAAAATCAATGAAAGCATTTTGTATGCATATTTTTTGTTTATATAGAAATTATGGACGAAAGTGAAATTTATTTTACGTCTTTTTAGACAATTAGCATTGTGTGAATTGCGATATTTGCTGTCATTACTTCGCATTAGCTAACGTTGATATTTTGAATGTTACGTGCATTAGTGGAAACGCAAATTGTTCTTAAATAACATTATTTGCATAAGCAAACGATTAAAAATACGGCAGAGTATACCTTGAATAATTTCACTGTTCTCACACAACCGTCCATAGTAATACGACACTTGTATAATTTTCTCAGTGTTGTGAGCGCTCTAATTAAAATCTCGCGACACTCACCTTTGCGGCCGTTATCTACTAACTGTATCACTTGCCCTGTAATAAGTGCACTCTACTTAACAATGGCTGAACAAATCTAATTACACAAAATTGTCCCCGATCGTATCTACTGGCTTTGTTGTGGCAACACTGAACGATTACAATCTGCGGTAAATATGTGAAAGTCGGTGACAATGATTGGATGCTTTTTTTTTATAACCTGTGAGTCTTAGATGACACTAGTATCGCTGTTTAGTAAAATATTAACTGATGTTTTACTGTCTAGCGGAAGGAAATCGAAAATAAATATGTATTATGAAATGATAGACTTTTCTCTAAAGAATCATTTTAAATGTTGCTTATTAAAACATATTTTATTACTGGTATTTCTTATTTATAAACAATAACTAGCTATCATAAACCATCCGTGCACACATTTATTACTACTTAAATCTTTAAATTAACTCGGTTAGCTAATTTATTAACACTTTCACTATGAATTGTAAAATTAAAAGTCTTTAATATTGAAAGAGAGTCTGAAGAATTTAACTTAAAGCGGCGAATAATTCAGGAAAAAAACGTAGCTTAGTTTACATTTCATAAGTTTTTAATTAAATTAATTGCCAGTGTGTGTTTTATACAAAGAGCTACAATTTATAATCTTTAAATCAAGAGCGAACAGTAAATACCTACTAAGCAAGCGTGCACTATGAGATGGTGTTTCAAACGAAAGTCTATCAACAATTATTTGAAAAACAAAATACCACAAGAAATTATTACACCACATTAGCGGGTAATATGCGACGAGCATGAGACATTCGACCGCGCCCACATGTATGAAAAATCCAAATCCAATCTTGTACATGAAGAGAGTACGCCGCCTACTTGTCTGTCGTTCTGTCACTTTCGATTTTTATCCGTAATTATCTTCATGGTCATTTCAGCTTGCGGAATTGTAACCGCCGCCGGTGGCTAGAGTCAAGTGAGCGCTGAGGGTGTTGCCACCCAATTACTGATTACGTTTATATAGTTATCACTGTCACTTAACTATCAAAGCAAAGTTTCACCGAGTAACACTTCTCCCTCATCTGTTTATACTATAATTAATAAAATTAAACAACTAATTAATCTAAATATATAAAACTCAAAGGTGACTGACTGACATAGTGATCTATCAACGCACAGCCCAAACCACTGGAGAGATCGGGCTGAAATTTGGCATGCAGGTAGATGTTATGACGTAGGCATCCGCTAAGAAAGGATTTTCCAAAATTCACCCCCTAAGGGGATGATACGGGGGTCCAAAGTTTGTATGGAGAAACCTATTTTCACGCGGGCGAAGCCGCTGGCAGAAACTAGTTAACTATAAATTTTTAGGGAAAGTTATAAAATAAATTTATTTTGCATGATATAGTAAATTACACGTTACAACTCTTACGGGTCGAGCAAAAAGATAATGTGAGAAACAACAGTAAGTGAAAACCTACCAAATCGCGGGGCATAGCTTGTTACTGATACTTTACATGGGTAGTTATCACCGTCATTTATCAGATAAAGTTTTAGCAGCACATCTCATTCACATTAATTTTATTATGATCGACGTTTACAAATACCACTTGATGTTAAAAGATTTGAAAAGAGATTGATTATGAATCTGGCATTGACAAATCAGATTATTGACATGTTACAAAATAACAAGAATATTTTATGATACTCATAACATAAGCATCAGAATTTATGACATCGATAGTTTAAATTCACAAACCTTAGAGTGTTACCACACCCATCGTCCAAACGTCGATCGAAGAAACGAACAATGGATCTGTCGATGTCGATTGACAGTTCCTACTACACCAAATTACAAGCAATCTACTCCATCAATTGAACGACGTAGATCGATGTCATCGATCAAACAATACCCTGTAGATACAATTGAAGTCTAAACCAAAAGTCAGTTTATTATTTTCAAATCCCAAATCCAGTATTGTATTTCAGTAATAATAATGTTTTTATAAGCAATCCTTCAATGAGTGTTCTGCAAAAGGTGAGGCTATTGACGGCACCTTTCTCTCATTAGCATAGGTACTCTTCAATAATAATCAATGAACTCAGTGTGTCCATTATTATGGATGACAATCTGGATTATTACAAAATTTATTGATATAATAACTCGGTTTTCTTTATGTAATCTATTTTGTAAGACAGCCAGGCCGATCTTTTGTGGTTTTATGGTTCGTTTGCGTAACCAAATATCAATGGATTCCTTTTGCTCTGAATCCTGTTGCTTCCTGGAAAGAACTTCTAATTTGCAGCTCTTATAATATCGGTCTCAATCTACTATACTAGAAAGCCGAACTATATTAATGGACGTGATACGATCGCCTTATAAGCGGAGGCCTCAAACCATGTCACCAATGAGGCGAATGATTAATTTGTATTATTTTCTTTTGTTTTTGCTGTAGGGCAATTCATTGACATCTGATTGTTACCGCACAAACTTTCACAATGTTTAAGCAACTAGGTTTAAAAAGAAAATATTTACATCATGATCTAGCATTATTATGTAGTTGGTTAATACGCTTTCATCTAAAACTAACGTGCGAAGAATGCGGAGTTGCAGCCATATTCTGAAAGTAATGAATAATTGGTAGCCATTAACATTCTAGGTCTAATAATGCACGGTATTTATAGTAATTTCCGCGTATTTCATCTTTGCTCCCGATTCGGACCGTGAAAGAATCTTCAAGTTAAAAATTACGGCCATAACAAATGTCCATAAAACGTAGGTAATCGGTCAGCTGTTACTTGATACTTGCGTAAGAAGGAAAGTACATACTAAAAATGCACACATTGTCGGCGTCCTCTGCAATGGACATTCACGAAATTTCTTAGCAGTTTTATTGAGAGAGTTTCAAAGATACTTTTTACATGAGCAATGATTTGGGAGGTCATCGTTTTGTGATATCACCCGGGGTGAAACACAATGGTTGCTAAAGACCGTGCAGTGTTTGGAAGAAAATGGCTCCCTGGAGGCTATTGTAAACTCGATCTTATTACGTTTTTATACATACTTGGCTATATAAAGGAAGCTTTACTTTCAGTAGCGTTCTCCTTGCTATTTCCGAACTCTCATTAAACGCAACACGATTTTTTTCCACTAACTTATGTAAACTAACCATTTCACTACTGTAAGTTTAACTGGTAAAATAATTTTCTAAACCAGATCAGTAGCTTCAGAAATTACTTTCTACAGAAGTACCTCTGTATAATGTTAGTATAGAAGTATTTATTTATTTATTTATTTATTTATTTTATAATTTATGTACACACAAATATACAGAAGAAGATAGGTATCTTAATATAAAGTTTGTACAAAGGTACTGCTTATTTCAAAAAGAAATTTCTTCCAGCAGACCTGCGAAAGGAGAGATTAGAAGAGATGTAGACTATAGTGTGTAGAAAATAAGGAAAGAAGAGTTTGTGAAATCTTAAATTAAACTAATAAATACTTAAATAACTATAAATACCTTACACTAAAAATAAATACATAATATATATATATATATATACATATCACACAAGAGAGGAAAGATAGTGCTCTTTTACTTGAGTCTTAAAGAGTGAGATAGTTTTCAAATCACAAATGCTAGGCGGAAGAGAGTTCCACAGCCTTACTGCATGGACAGAGAAAGAGTAGGAATAGTAGCTGGTTTTATGAGGAGGGGATTTAAGAAGGGATCTTAGATGTGATCTGCACGGTGCGTCGCTAGGGCGCGCGTAAGAAAATCGGTCGCGCAGGTAGGAGGGATAAGATGGATTGTGTAGGATGTTGAAGAGGAGACATAAAATCCGAGTGTTCCTGCGAAGACGGATAGGGAGCCACTTGAGTTCCTTGCGAAGATGAGAGACATGATCATACTTTCGTAGACCAAAAACAAACCGAATGCATAAGTTTTGCAGTCGCTCAAGCTTGTTTAACAGCTCCTCAGTAGCATCCAGGTAGCAGGCATCGGCATAATCTATAATCGGCTGAATAAGTGTTTGGGCCAAAGAGATTTTCGTTTTCAAAGGCAAGAGACCCTGGAGGCATTTTAGTGAATGAAAGGAGAAATTTACCTTCCGACTGACTTCATTGACCTGCGCACGCCACGAAAGATTGGAGTCAATAATGACACCCAGATCTTTTGCAGTTTCGGCGTAGTCAATACATACACCATCAAGAACTAAAGGCTGCAGAGAAGAAACCACAGCCGCATTGCGAACGAATCTACTGCCTATGATCATAGCCTGTGATTTAGTTGGGTTGATCTGCAGGCCAAAAGACTTAGCCCAAGCGCTGATACAGGCTAGGTCATGATTCATGGCAGCAATAGCAGAATCCATCATCATCATCAGAAATATATAAGAGACTAATAAACGAAGGTCGTCAAGCCAAAAATATTTTCATCTCAAGAGATTAATAAGAGGAGGCGGGTACTTAATTGCAAACAATGATCATCCCACGCCAACGCGGCATAACCCACAAACTGCAAGGTTGCACCTACATACGTAAGAGGTCGTAAATGACACAACCAAATGATAGAATATGACAGCCATGTGCGATCATTCCAGTTTGCTGGGAATTGATAGAACTGTTATTGCTATGGCGAATGAGACAATGGGTTATTGTGGAAAGAAGTATCGGCTGTTTTTATGAATCAATTTTACCTAAAGATAAATCCCCCACCGTGTCTGTCTGTCTGTTCGCGACAAACTCAAAAACTACTAAATGGATTTTCATACAGTTTACACCAATATACAGAGTGATTCATGAGGAATGTTTAGGTGTACAATACAATGATTAGAGAATCTCTAAGATTTCTAATACCCGTGCGAAGCTGTAGCGATTAGCTGCTAGGAAATATAGACTTACCTACTTAATCTACTCAAGATCATGCTTGAATATCGATCCACAAAATAATGTAGATGGTCTGTAGTGCATCAGTTAATTCTTTTCGTTTTCCTTCAAACTGGCTACAGAGCCTTCAAAGAACTGTACCTACATCGTTTACATTAATTTAATAAAGTGAAACAACACACAGGTGTATATTCGCAATCTCACAGTAATAACTCGTTTTGATAGCATCAAAAATATCGCGATTTCTTTGAAAAATAGCGCAAAAAGAACCCACATTTCTGGTTGCCAGTGAAACTGCGATTTCCCCAAAAAAATCATCAACAGCTACGCAAAGTTTGTAGATTGTAATGAAGTCATATTTCAGAAAGCTGTTTGGTATGAGCTGTATGGTGTAATTTGATCCAGAAATACTGATATGGTGTGATTTATGTAAGAATTATGTGATTTATTTAAAGTAAAAGTTTGTAAATACACAATCAAAAGGTTGAGTAAAGGTTTTCAACAATAAATGGGTATCAGTTGACACTATTCATTAATGGAAAAAGATAGAGAAAGTATTGTTTATTTGTTAACGTTGTTATGTCTTATCTGAGCTGTGCGATTGTTTACAAGTTACCGTGGCTTTAGAACGTAAAAGGCACTGATAGAAAACGAGTGGATATAAGTAAGTAAAAGTCTGACACTATTAATTGTTTAGATGTTTTCTGATATCTGATTGATGGTCAGTGAGGTGAGGACTAAGGGACCGCACTTTAAAGGCTGTAGTTTTTAACATATTTGTTTAAATTCCTAGATTTGTTCGGCAACTAAATCTGCGATATATTATTTTGCGAAATTCTTGTGTAGGGGATCCCTCAGTTCACATGCACATGCAGTGTTGGGCTGATAGAGAAATCTACACAAAAACAAAAAAATATAAGCAAAACCTGTACGATAACTGAACTTTTGTGAGAACAATTAACAATTTTCATCGAGCCGAAACCGCTCACAGCTCAGTTTAAATATTACAATATTTACATTATGTAGTCAAGTAACGGAAATTTCAGGTAAATATTACATAAAACTTACAAAATACCAGCTAAAAAAGTTGATCTTGTAACATTTACGGAATGTCCTTGTCTATGTTCAGTTAGCGAAATTATGAGTTCGATGTTAAATAAAACATCACGTAATGTGTTTACATTGTCGGTAATGCATTGGGCATGCAGTTTTTGTCACGCACTGTCCAATGTCGATCAACAGCCGTGACTACTACGTAAATAAATTGATATAGCACTAATCTAGCTTCCTCTGGAATGTAGATAAACCGCGTTGTTGGGAGATAAAGGCCAGTTTAAATCTGTGGAATGTGCTGGCTTTATTCATGTAAACTGATAGTTTCAAAAGTTAGATACCTATATCTTCATGCTTTACAAAGGTACAAAGGCGGACTTAATGCCTTAGGTAGCCAGGCTCAGTCTGCACCATGATATTCCAATGATACCATTAAGATTCCTTCGTGAAAATGGGATATTGCTATTCATCTTGTATCACACACACATACATTCATTGTGCGTACAGCTAAGGAGTGGAATCCCCTGCCGGAGTCTGTGTTTCCTGATAGCTTGTAGCTAGGGATCTTTAAGTCAAGAGTTAATAGGTTACTTCTAGGTAAGCATGCTCCATCTTCGACCACATCAACGCTTAACATCTGGTGAGACAGTGGTCAAACGCAATAAAGAATAAATAGCATTATCTATCTCTAACACCTTGATTTGCCCTGTTGATTTTAACACGTCATTTTACAGCCACAGAACGATAAATATTCTATGACATAATCAGAAGAAGTGTTAAAGATATAATTTAAGATAGATATTTTTTTGACAGCACTGTTGTCGCACTGATTCGATTCCCGTACGGAACAAATATTTATATGGCCTGCAGCTAGTTGTTCCGGATCTGGGTGTCTTTAGAATGCGAGCGGAAATTTTCGTGAATGCACTCGCGACATAGATACCGGCACGGATCTTGAGCGCTGACTTCTACAGTTCTACTTGCGCAGAAGCACGCAGAAGTGAAATATCTGCCCCCCTAGCCAAGTCACAAACGATAAACGTAAACTCTCAGTAGTCTTTAATAGATTTTCAACTTTATGTTATTGGATATAAAGTTGAAAATCTATTGAAGATTACATAGTGTTTTCGTTCGTTCCGGTCGCTAACACTCAGTAGTCTTTAATAGATTTTCAACTTTATGCTCTTAGGTATAAAGTTGAAAATCTATTGGAGATTATTAAGCGTTCACGTTTATCGTTTGCAACTTGGCTAGGGGAGCAGGTCTCTTTAGTGGTATGAAGAGAGATGCGGGGCGGGTAGTGAAGTCCTTGTACAGTGATTGGCTTGCCGATATTATACGATACGCAAAACGATCTCCGCTCTTTCGCCGAGCGCAAGCGCATGAAAGAGTTAAATGGCTCCTGAACTCTCAATATTGAATGAAGCAATCAACTAACCCCAGTTAACTCAACGATTAGCGCAATACAAATTGCAGTCGACAACAGTAATCGTTTACCAGAAGCCCTTTTTACTATCAATGGTTGGCCAATCAGGGGCTGGGAATTCTCACGGCATGCTTTCAATGTGCTACCAACAATAAGTTTGCAAGTAAGTCGTAACATTGCGAAATATTACTCATATTTGATCTATTTCACTTCTTTGTGTTTAAGATGTGAAAATGTCAGGTTAAACAATCAAAATCCTAAATTCTTTTCTAAATATTATACAAGCGTGGTTTAAATGCGAAAGTGTGTGTTTTGCTTTCAGAACTCGAAAATTCATTATTTTTGTTGCAAATTTTGCAATGTTTACGAGTTATCTATTAGGTACAAGAACGCAAGGAAGTTTTGACCTCAGGAAACAAAGATGTTCTAGATACATATCTTTATAAAAAAAACACAAATAGCATAAATCATAACTAATAAAGATTTTTTTAGTGTGAAGTTTTAGGTTAAGCTTCTGCCTGCACCACACAGGTCAATAGGGTTAAGGTTATAGTTGTAGGCAGTAATCATAAAAAAATATTTAGTCATTAACTACACGTTTATGATCTTTAATCTCAACGCATTGTATCTGTAATTAGTGAATTTTAACCATCAGCCATCATGCCTGGCTTGACCTTACTGCTGGATTGTAAAATAATTTTCGTCGACACTATATTATTATATAGGTACCTAAGTAAATAATTAACGTACCTACTAATGGCTTGGGCACGCCACAATTATGGCGGTAAGTCCCTTCTTTGAGGCGTGGTTGGAAAGACCTCACGGCGTCCTCACCTTCCGCATGACACAGGTTCTCACCGAACACGGGAAGTTCGGGAAGTTCCTGCACCGGATTCGTGCGGAAGCGACGCCCGGGTGTCGCCACTGTGTGGACCGCCCGGAGGACACGGTGGAGCACACGGTGGAGGTGTGCCCCGCTTGGGAAGAGCAACGCCGTGTCCTCGTGGGGGCGATCGGCGGCGGCGATCTCTCGCGCCGGGCCTTGGTACAGGCCATGGTCCGGAGCGAGGAGGAGTAGCAGGCGGTCGCCTCATTCTGCGAAGCAGTAATGCTAGCAAAGGAGGTGGCCGATCGCGTGAGGCAACGGCAACGGTCCTCACGCCCCAGCCGCCGCCGGGATTCCGATCCTGATTTCCGGCCACCGTAGGCGCGGGCTTGCGGACGGCGGGCAATGGGTGGCCCGCCGTCCGACCGTCCGGTAACCATCCGGACCGAGCCCAAGTCGTCGACGGCGCGTATTGTTCCGCGCGCGCCTCAGGGAGATGTCAGCAAATCGTAGGGGCCCAGCAGGGTCGAAGCCTACTGGGGCCATGGGTAGTGTGAAAACGAAACCGGGGCCCTGGGACGAAGGCAACGAAGGAACAGGAGTGGATTTTTAGTCAGTAAAAGTCTGACACTATCTCTCGCTCCGCCCAAGAGCGAGATTTGTCATAAGATGATTTTCCCACCTATAAAAAAAAAAAAAACCTACTAATGGCTACTAATAAGTAAAAATATATAATGTAATCGTTTTACAATCCCTGTGTTGGATACTATTGACAATGACAAGTTAAGTTCATCGTTAATCTTTCCATATAACAAGCGTAGCATAATAGCACAATCAGCCTTAGAATGTTCCCACTGCTGGGACTCAGGCCTCCTCTCTAGTAGAGGGAATGGGCCGTAATACACCACGCGGGCCCAGTGCGGATTGGTGGATGTCACATGTCTTTTAATTTTTGGTTCTAGGACATGCCGGTTTCCTCACGATGTTTTCCTTTACCATTTTGAGAGCAATGATGATGAAATAAATTACACTAAGTAATATGACTGGCAAGATTTGAACTGGCGACCTACAACTCGTAAGTCGGGATCGTCACCACTGATGGGCCACCACTGCTCTCACCTAAAAACCAACAACAAACTTGACATAAAACGACATTTTACCCCACTTATCATTCTCATTCATTGATTACGTCACAAGTCACAACAGTGACTTTGTGACCAACATGACCAGCAACCCAACCAGTACCCAAGCAATAGAAAAAATATTAAAAAACCTCAAACTATAAAAGAGCTGCGAGTTTTAAAATATTCAGTAAAGTTAAGTTGGTAATTGTGTACCTATTACAAAAGAAGTAAACTCTATCCGCTTATAAATTCGTTAAAGATGGCCATCGATAAGCTAACGGTATTCGCTTTGGTTGTTAACTTAGATGACGAAATGAGATAAAAATAAACAATACAACGTTATGTTATAACTATTACGCACTTAACAAATTTTGCACTTACATCCTTCTTAAACGCACTCCAGCAATATCGGTTGCGGATCTGAAAAAAAAAAAAAAAACGTAATCAATTTATGTTTTGCTATTAATACAGTTTTATAATGGACATTACTATTAATGTTGAACATGATTAATATTATATGATATCATTACACACATTTTGTATACCGGAAATTTTTGTAATAAATTAGTTGCAACATGACTGTCAATTCATATTTGAATAGTACGTCTACTTGTCAATAGATGGCGTTGAAATTAATTTTGACAGTAACCTATTTACAAAATGTCGCACGCATTGTAGTAGCAGAATGTAAGTTGCGAAATTGTATCGACTTAATTACCAGTCTTATTACTATTTATGAATGTAAACAATCACAAATACTATAGTACCGACGTGGGCTGGTTTGGTAAAGACATTTCATTGTTTAAGCTGATGGGATTTGCATACGCGTTAACATTTCGCAATGAACGCCAGGTGCGTATAGATTGATAGTTGCAACAGAACTAGTGGTAAACAAGTTATATGGCCTCGTTGTTGAGAAAAAGTTACGGGTAATGAATAAAAAGTGTTGGGGAAAATGCCAAAAAGATTTGCCCCGGGTGAGGATCGAACTCACGACCTTAAGATTATGAGACTTACGCGCTGCCTACTGCGCTACCGAGGCCGATGATAAGAACGTCAAAATAAGCTATCAGATCCCGCGGCACATATAAATTTGAAAATAGTGTGACAATAATAATAATAATAATAATACATTTTGATACAAGTGCAGAAAGTTTGTCATTGCGACCGAGGCGGAATTCGCACGAGCCGTAGGCGAGTGTGTTATGGGGCCGAGGGCTGCAGTGACGAATTTGCACGTGTATCAAACGACTTTTTTCAATACACTTACGAAGAAATGAATAAACGGGGGTTGACCGGCGACTCGTGGGGGTCGACGCGCGCCCAGCCTGATACGATAAATGCTGTCGACATTGTGACGGGGATAGCACGCGCATTTTTCTGCACTAGTGTGGAAAACAGTCTATTGCGTGCCTAAAAGCGGTGGGATAAGAGCGAGTTTTCGAGTAAGTGTATTGAAAAATTATTTGAAGGACAATTTTCAAGCTTATATTTCGTGTCAGCGTGAAATATGAAAAGGAGTAAATTGATTTATCGATTTACCAAAGGCTTTATAACAGTCTCGGAATGCAGTTAGGCATGTTTATTATTGTATTGTGAGTTGTACCCTAGGAAATGTATAATTTATTAGTGACATAACCTAAAATGCGCTGAACTGCCTTCGAATTCCGATTAGTTCGTTTGATATGAATCTATGTATTTGTTTGAAGTTTAGTTCCTATTACATAATATATTGGCTTGCTCGAAAATAGTAACAGCTGTTCAGTCTCATGAGCTTATTTTTGTGTAGTAGTATCTATATTTTGGCTTGTTGGCAAAAAAAAACATCTTCAATGTATTTTTTTTGAGGTGGGAAATCGTCTTAAAACCACACCTATGTTCTTCTTTGCCCTTTGCGTTATAGGACCACGGGTTTTCCTTTCAGAAGTCAGCCCATGGCCCCACAATGGGCTTCGGCCCTACTAAGCCCCCTACGGTTTTGCTGACGTACGTGTATTTGAGGTGGACTCGGAATCGGTCCGGACAGTGAGGTTTTTCTTTCTTTTTAAAGTGGGAATTCATCAATTGACACCTTCCACTCTGTGTGGAGCAAGAGAGGGTGACAGACTTTTATTTAAACCCACCTGTGTTCCTTCAATTGCCCTTTGCATTCCAGTGCCCTGTGCGCTAATTGCGAGTTGTTTTTACGTTAACGCGATCTCTCTCTTTGATTGGTTAAGAGCTTGGAATCGGCCAATCAGAGCACCGACCGTCATAAACATGTCGATCGCGTAAGGGTGCTTTTCCACCAGAGATGTGCTATGCTACGTTGCTATGGATGCCTTTGATATCCACCAATCATATTCATTGGTGCACATAGCTTAGCACTGGTGGAAACGGATTCAACTAAGATATGATTTTTTTATGGAAGGATGCGTGCTATGGATGTGTGCTATGGATGGTCGCGAGTGGTCTAGCTATGTGCCGCTTCCGTACTATCGATACATCGCATAGCTCGAGCTGCGCATCTTCCTCGCGCAACTACTTTGCGGCAGCGCATCTTACTCGCACCGCCACATAGCTTAGTATCAGTGAAAACGGTCACATAGTTTCACAGCTTAGCTATTACATCCTCGCAGCATTGCTGCATAGCACATCTCTGGTGGAAAACCAGCCTTAACGTAAAACAAACTCGCAGTAGGCACTCTGGCACAGTATAGATATACGGAAACTACCTACAAATGTTCGAAACGGCTCACTCACACAAACATACGCATCGACAAGACTCCTAAAGGGCCTATTACACCAATCGATATTCAGACAGTTTTAGTCTATGATTCGACATATCGCGTAGTGTAATAAGAGTTATACCGGTCTTACTCGGAACAAAAAATAAGACAGTCTGAATATCGTGTGCTGAATATCGCGTAGTGTAATAGGCCCTTATGCGGCATTCGCTACTGACAGGACCGCGAGAAACGCTTAGGAGTCTCGTCGATGCGTATGTTTGTGTGAGTGTGCCGTTTCGAATATTTGTAGGTAGTTTCCGTACTGTTCCACATATCTATACTGTGACTCTGGTGACTCTTTCGAACAATTTCGAAGAAGGTTTTACGAATTCCTGGCCAGTTTTTATTTTCTACCTGCATCGACTAATGAAATCAACATTCCTATGACTTCTCATAGTATTTTCTCTTTACGATCACCTCAGCAATCCTGCCGATAGTGATACAACACTCGAAACACGTAACTGACACTTTCACTAGCCAATAATTATGCTAACAGTCGCCATCTTCTTTTGATGTCGACTCTTTTGTTTCAATCGATGTAGTTTATAGGTAGAAAGTATGAGTAACTTAGATATACGGACGGTATTAGTTCGATTAGTTATCGACATTAGTTTTTTTTTCGCGGGTTCAAACCCAACCAGGCGCATTACTTTGTGTAATTTATTTCATCACCACTGCTCTCAAAACGGTGAAGGAAAACATCGTGAGGAAACCGGCATGTCCTAGAACGAAAAATTCGAAGACATGTGATATTCACCAACCCGCACTGGGTCCGCATGGTGGATTACGGCCCATTCCCTCTCCTAGAGAGGAGGCCTGAGTCCCAGCAGTGGGAACATTAAAAAGGCTGATTATGCTTATGCTTATTATTAGTTCACACTTCGCACTAGCTGTCCCCCGCGTCTTTGATTACTCCTCCGCTTCCATAGTGTGATTTTATATACTTACATAGCTGTTAAGTACCTACTATACTAAATTAATACATGTCGTAATTCTGGTTATCCCATACAGCTTTTTTTTTTCAATCGTAGTGGTAGTTATATATTTATAGATATATAGCGTGTTCAAAGAAAAAAAACTGGGAAAGTGTGAGTCGGACTCGCACACTGAGGGTTCCATATAAACTTACTTAAGTATGTAAATAGTTCAATTCGCAAAAAAGTTTTTTTTTGGTGACGTAACTACAAATTTACAATGTTCGTGTTTTTTCCTATACTTGTGCTAAGACCTTGCTTCATGCCAAATTTCAGGATTCTAGGTCAACGGGAAGTACCTTATGAATTTTGATTCCCTTGAGTGTTGAAATATACGTCTTTTATGACATAAACGGCCGCATCATTTTTTTTTTGTTACCTAACTCAGAAGTTAGATTTTTTCACAGCTTCAAGGGACCGCAGACCTGAGTATATGGTTTTAATTTTACTCGATACGTCCACGTTGTAAACCGAGATAAAGGGTCTTGACAGACAGACAGACTGACAGACGGACAACAAAGTGATCCTATAAGGGTTCCGTTTTTTTCCTTTTGAGGTACGGAACCCTAAGAAAAACTTTACAACTTTATTATAGACTAGCTGTTACCCGCGACTTTGTCTGCGTCAAGTTAGTAAAAATGCACAAACGTAATTAATAATTCTGTGCTTGTGATTCGTGCTAAAAACATCTAATTCAAATAACGGAAATTAATTTCTGTAAATATTTTCTTATGTCCAGATATATAATTTATTTTATTTAATTGGCTCACCAGTAATAGAATACTCGTTCATGATATACATCAAATAAATTACTTATCATTATCAATAAACAGAAACAGACATGTTGAGGTCGAAGTAGTTGATAAACTATGGTTCTGCCTACCCCTAAAAGGAAAAGGTGATAGTTTAAGTTTGTTTTTGGTTTATTCTATGATGAAACAACGCTGTATGATTTTAATATGATTGGTTCATTATAATAGACTAAAAGTGTATTAAACCGTTCTTTTCTTTTAACAACACTAAATAAATGTTATTTAACGTAGGCTATAAAAAAAGTGGATAAAGTAGTTTTCAAAATGTTAAATGTTGCCAAAATGTATAAAGTCTGTACGGATCTTGTTCTGAGGTCAATACCCACAGTTTTTAGTGTCTGCACGTTTTACTTTTAGGAAGAAAATCATCAAATACCTTCCCCCGCTCTGGGTTAAGCGAGAGTTTGTGTCAGACTTTTACAGACTGAAACCGACCTGTGTTCCTTTAATTGCCCTTAGTGTTCTAGAGCTACGGTAATTTGCACGCGGCAGCAAATCTTTCTTCTTTGAGGAAAAGAGAGGACGCTGTGGTGTCTTTCTAAAGACACCACAGCGTCCTCTCTTTTCGCCTGACGAAGATCTCTAGGGCCAATGCCTGCTAGAGCTATGAGATTTTTCGAAAGAATTACCTCCCATAAGAATTTGCCTCGATGGTATTTCTCTGCAGACTTTTAGCCGGGTCCGTTATGCAACTTTGGCGGAGGTGAATTTCGAAGGAGCATAATCGGCTTCAGCCCATCTTCAGCTGGATAACGTGCACTGATAGTCCACTACTGCTAGCGATTATTAAAATACTACAGAGTAACCTACGGTGTCATCTTGCTCCACAACTGTACTTATAAAGAATTTGTGAAAAAATTGTTGCAGTTTGATGTTGACTTACATCACGTCGAATTTGAAACAGGAACCTCTCGAAACACCCTAATACCCCCTCATTACTCCGTGTTTGTGACTCCACAAAACTATAAAATGACAGCGAACAAATGTCGCAACCAATTGGGGCTGTGACTGACTCTGGCATCCGTCAGACTGTTATCCCAGTGTTGATCACCACTCACTGACCACTCTTAAGGAGGTAACGTCCAGTTCATAATCAAACTATCTTCAGGAACGCAAACCACGTCGGGGCCTTGTATGAAATATGTCTTCATGGGTTTTTCATGAAATTCTTAATGATCTTCAATTTTTGGAATCTTTGAAATTAGGTACTTGTTCCAAACAGTAGGTTGTGGTCAAGTCCGAGGGAGATACTACTTGAAGTACTGGTAACCTTCACGAACTGCTCAAGAAGCATCTTTCTGTGATTTATAAGTACCTACCTATATTTGCTGGTTTTTTGGGGGTCCTTCCGAAACATCTACGTTCGATGAAGACCTGCTTCAGGCGGAAAGAGAGCCTTTTTAGACTTTCCTCAAAGAAGGTATTTGCTGCCGCAATTGTGGCGTGCAAGTTACCATAGCCCTGGAACGCTAAGGGCAACTAAAGGAACACAGGTGGGTTTCAGTCAGTAAAAGTCTGGTACTACCTCTCGCTTTACCCAGAGCGGGGGAAGGTATTTGATGATTTCCTACCTAAAAGCAAAAGGTGCACACACTAAAAACTGTGGGTATCGACCTCAGTATCAACTCCGTGACTCAGACTATTTATACATTTTGGCAATTGAAAATTACTTTATCCACTTTTTTTTGATAGCCTACGTTAAATAACACTAGTGTTGTAAAAAAGATAATTCTACGGTATAATATACTTTTAGTATATCTAATGAACCAATAATTTTAAAATCATACAGCGTTGTTTTATCATAACATAAACCAGAAAGAAACATACATAAAACCCACTCCTGTTCCTTCTTTGCCATTTTTCCAGGGCCCCAGGAATCTCTTTCGTATCACCCATGGCCCCAATAGGCTTCGACCTTGCTGGGCCCCTACGGTTGCTGACACCTCCTTGAGGCGCGCGTGGAACACTACGCGCCGTCAACGACTTGGGCTCGGTCCGGACGGTTACCGGACGGTCGGACGGTGAGCCCATTGCTCGCCGTCCACAAGCCCGCGCCTACGTTGGCCGGAAATCGGGATCGGAACCCCTCGGTTCGGATCGGCTGGGTCGCGAGGGTTATTGTCTCGCGCGTGCGGCCGCCTCGCCTCATTACTGCTTCGCAGAAGGAGGCGACCGCGCCCAAGGCCCAGCGCGCTTTACGCTATTACAAATCTTGTTATGATAAAATGACTGGACCTAACTGCGGTTTATTTTCGTAAATATTTTTGGCATTTACGAAGCAATTAATTAGAATTCAATAATTTTTATAAATAGGTCTAGAAACATTTGCTGATTTCGTGATAACGCCATCTATTGCTGAAAAGCTTAGCCTTACCTTTATCACACACTGAGGCTCTACCACGAGCTCATAACGTGATCCATTTTACGACCTAAACCGGACTGTTAAAGGGATGGAGCTATATAGGGTGTATAGCTCCATCACTCTTTTTCGCTCGTACGTCTGACATTTTGACATTATCATGGTAAGGCCCCTGGCCACCTACCGAGCGATAGTTAAATAAATAGTTTGACAAATTTAATTCATGTGTTTGCTATTCAAAGCCAGATGGCGTCACTGAGGCATAGGATGACAGTTTTTCTAAGACATTTTTTCTGATAGCCGCTCTATTGTATCTCTTTCAGATCTCTTTGTAGACGTTTGAATGCATAACCGCTGGATTTCTGTCTTGTATAGTGAAGGTCAGTATAATCTGCCCAACTGCTTCGAAAGTGCTGATGTAGAAACCAGACTATCGATAAAAATAATAGTAAGAACGCAAAAATATGTAAAAATTTCTTGTTTACAGTAAAATAAAACTATCACAAAAGAGAAACTGAGTTTTGAACCACTATCCCCTTACGTGCCGATCTAATCCAGACACGACTGCACTACGGTGTTCGTTGACTTTTGTGTAAAATAGGTGTTCTTATATAAACGTCATCATTGTCTGCTTAACCCTTTGTCGATGATAGCGTGATGATTTTCATCTCAGATATTAAATTTGTAGCTAAATGAAAAAAAGAAATATTATTTTCGTTTTTCCACTTAGATTTTATTACATGTTTGATTACTTTTTACAAAAATATGGAGTAAAAATGTCTAAGATGTGTTAAAAATATGCTAAAAGTCCTATTATTATTGTAATCGAAGTACCATCGCATATTATATACAAAAAAGACGACAAAATACTCACAAAAATTATTACTATAACTGGGGATCGAAGTCACGGCAAATCGTTCAATATCGACATTTTGGAATATTGCTCACCCCCCATAGCAAATAGCGTGATAATTTATAGCCTATGTCCTTTCTCAAGCTCTATTCTATCTTTGAACCAAATTTCATCAAAATTGGTTCAGCGGTATAAGCGTGAAAGCGTAACAGACAGACAGACAGACAGACAGACAGAGTTACTTTCGCATTTATAATATTAGTATGGATATTAATACAGATATTATTATCAAACTTCTCAAAGTGACACATAACAACCTTCTCAGTCACCCGAACGCCGGCGTTCGCGCGTGACGTCATCGCGCCATTCGGTCGAAACCCGACCGAATGGCGCGAACGAAAAACGGCGACCGAGACGTTCCGACTCGTCGGCGTCGGTAACTTTTTCGAACAATCCCGGAGCCCTTATAGAACATATAACAAACTTCTCAAAGTAAAATAACAAATGCAATTTTACCCTCACACGTTTATGAATGAGCACAAGTCATACAGCGTTGGTAAACCGTTTCAAATATTCCGATTTATATGGAATTTACAAGATTGCACAAGTCGCGTGTGCGTGTCTATAAAAATGCCTATTAGTTACTTGTTTTGAATTGCAAAAACGTTTCGAGGAAAAATCTCTTACAGACTTGCGACAGTAGGTCATTGCGATCCACGACGGCCGCACCCTTACGTACAAGAGTCGCGACCCCGGCACTGTATACTTACTTATTTATATTGGCATTTCATGTAATAACTACCAATTATGTCCCAAAAAGATTACGCAAACCAGAAAGTTTTGATCAGGAAGTCCCTTGAGATTTAAAAACTGGGTAAGTGCGAGTCGGACTCGCGCACTGAGGGTTCCATACAAAGTTACCTATGTAAATAATTCAATTCCCGAATGGAGTCTCGAAGATTTTTCCGAATCGCAACAAAAGTTTTTTTTTTTTTGTAACGTAACAACAAATTTACTGTTTTCGGATTTATTCCTATATCTGTGCTATAAGACCTTGCTTTATGCCAAATTTCAGGATTCTGGGTCAACGGGAAGTACTCTATGAATTTTTATTTCCTTAAGAGTGTCGAAATATACATTTTTTGCGATATAAGCGGCCGTATCTTCTTTTTTCGTCAACTTATAAGTTTGATTTTATAACAGCTTCAAGGGACTGGAGACCTGAGTATATGGTTTTAATTTTAACTCGATACCTCCACGCGTTCTCGAAATAAAGGGACTTGACAGACGGACGGACAACAAAGAGATTCTATAAGGGTTCCGTTTTTCCTTTTGAGGTAAGGAACCCTAAAAGTAATGAGGGAAGAGTTATAATTATCTGAAAAACGACTTACATAAATAAGACTGCAGCTACTATTCAACAAAATATTTCTACAGCATTAGAACTGGAAGTCTACTGAATCAACATGCAGTTGCACGATTTGACGCTAACTTCATGATTAAACATGGTGAGACGAAAATTGTAGTGTAAACGCTTTGTCAATAAAACATTACACGCAGGCATGATACATCAATAATAACGAAGGAATTAATATTATCCACCATATACTCCTAATGCAATGTATAATTCAGACAGACATCGTCCAAATGCGTTAAATTACGAATATAAATCCAATTTTGTAGTAATCGAGTTTCCATATCTGTTTCGCGCCATTTTCGAACGCCGCCATATTTAAAGCTGGGCATTCACTATAGATATTAGACGCGTTCTCATTGCAGTTTCCATTTGCGATTTTAAAAAAAATAACGGTAGGTAATTCTAAAAAGGAAATATTGAGGAACTTGTTCTGCCAGTTGCCATGGCATGGTAGAAAATATCACGAAAAAACCTTTGTATTTTACAAGCAACAGAAAAATACTTGAAAGCTTTCTAAATTAGAAGTTAGCAAGGCCAAGAACTACATCAGTTATTATAAATGACACAAATATCTCTGACAACGCAATAAATTGCAGCCTCTCAGAATGTTAATTAGATACAAATCGTTCGTCTCTATTTGGACACATTCGCAAATATTCAAATCGTCCTTGAACGTCCTTCTCACCGCAACAGCGGAAATTCCATTAATATTTTGACGAATTCTATTCAAAACTTCGTCTACTCAAGCAAGAAATTTATTGGTACCTGGCATTACTATCGAGTTTAAATCAATTTTAAGAAAGATTAGTATGAAATCTAATAGAGTTAGATCGAAATTTTTCATAATATACAAATAAGTATTTCATCATAGATCATTAATTGGACCCTGTTAAGCAGAAAAGATCCAGCCAACATTTTATTATTTTTGAGTAAATGAAGCTTAAAGTTAGGCAGATAATAAAAAAATCGTATGATACAGTACCTATTTCAAATTTAGTAGGGTAATAGGCCATAACATATACATTATTTTGAAAGTAATATTTAGTGTATTTTTATATGAAGAGTATTTATTATTTCTGAAAAACTATGCGTGGATCTTTTATGCAAAATACAATATTACAATATAAGTATCGGTTTAATGTGTGGTTCATTTTAGAAGGAGAAGGAAATTAATATATGTACTAATATAAGAACAGTTTAATGACAAAAAATAATACAAATTGACCTTTGAGGTAAAAAAAAATATAATAAAAACAATGAATCGGCAATCACTGGTTGGTTTTCCAACTTATTTAAGTAGTATCGCTTTCCTCAGCTTCATACTCTATCTCAAAATCAGGTTCAGCACCAAATCCATCAATATCATCTTCTACATTATTGTCACCTCTTAGATTTTTGTAGAATGTGTGAGCATCACGTGGAATCAAATGCATAAGGCTTTTGATATCGCTCAATTTCGCAGCTGCTATAGGTTTACCATTTGGCCAAAGCATATTCATCATATCTCTGGAAATGAAGGGTTGTCTTCCACGTTGACGTTTTTTCAGATCCACCTCTTCATAATCATCCTCTAAACTTTTTCGCATAAACAAGGAAAACATTGCTTCCTTTTTTAATAAAATTTCTTTGGTTTTAAGCCAGGAAATTTTTTCACCAGTAATAGATGTTTTTCTATTGGTGATTGCTTTTTCAAGATTAGCTGATCCAAGAAAATCTTTGACTTCCATTCTGTGCACTTGAAGAGGTTTATTTTTTTTGCAGGTTCTCATTGTGTTCATATAATCTTCAGGTAGGTAAACTCTTTGTTGGTATTTCAGAGCACATTCTATTTTCCCGAAATCTGTGTCATTAGGCAAGAAACTGTGTCCAGACTCTAAAAATCTAATAAAAATTTGTTGTAATGTCGGGTGATCGTTTAAAAATGCTTTAAGCATAAGGGTGAGCTTAATATTCCTATTTTGGCCGCCGCAGGAATCGCTCCACAAAATAAGATTAGTCACTCCTTCTTTCAATCTTTCCGACAGGTGCTTAATCAGACAAGAACCTACTTCTTGGGAGCCTCTCCCAGCTTCACTTTCAACCCAAATGTTACAGTGCCCTTGATCATCTGATCCCGTATGTATGCCCATATTGTACATCCATATCTGCCTCTTATAAAATACAATATTCGTAGGAATGCGTGGAAGTGGCAATGTTTTTTCTAAATCGTATGTAATTGTTTCTGTGTAAGGATCAGTTTTTGCGAGAGCCATGTCATTTTTCAGTCGTTTTTTAAGATCTTCTGCAGTTTTAAGATGGGCAATATGTTCCTCTATAATCTTTTTCTTAGCTTCTTCATCCGTAATCAAATTCTTTTTGTTTTCGTAAAAGTCACATTTGTTACAAGTATCTTTATTTAGGGGTTTGGTGCGAAGATTAAAGGAGATGTTTCATTTTTGTATGGGGCTCCGGCCATAACATGTACATTTTAGCGAAGTTGGGAAACTCACCCCTGAAAAGAATAAAGTAACATTTTTTTTAATAATATCAAATGGTTTTTATGTACAAAATAAAAATTGAAAATGTTTGACGTTTGTCCTAAGAGTTATGACAGCCATGACAGGTTGTAAAGATGACGTTTAGTTAACCTATAGAATTGTTTTGTTTTTGTTTATCAGAACTAAACTCATAAATAGTTTAAGATCAGATCTTTCTAATAGAATATTAGACAAAAGTGGCTCACTAAAGCACGATCAAATCTTTGAATCATTTCTTAAATAAAAAGGGACAAAAGTCACTTTGAGCGTTCGGGCGGTTATTTTGAATTCGTTTAGAAACACACTTCAAAAATGGAGACTAAAGATTTTTGTAACGATGAAATGGTCACATTTAATTATATTTACTCAAAAATATGTATAAGAGAATAATAGTAATTTATTTTTAACACTACAAGAATACACACATCTTTTAATTATTTTCTACGTAACATTGATTTGATAAGACATGGTTTGAGAACGAATGAAGTCTGCAAGCAAACGAGACGCCATGTTGATTAAAACATGGCAATAATTGAAAAACTATTATTTTTTGTACACAACAAATCAGGCTCAAATTCACCAGAGAATATTTTTCCCCAATTTGTGGTATTTTTTCCTCTTTTTCGATAAATGTACATCTGATGGCCGAAAATGAAACATCTCCTTTGGTTAAGAAAATATGTTTTGCTTTTGGATATGACAAGACATTAATGCCTGCTGAATGTGCTTCTTCAGTGTAGATCTGGTAAATTTTCGAAAATGTCATATCTGATCTTAAGAATTTTGCAGCTCCTACTTTCTCACGACAGTAATGCGAAATGTACGTAGGGAGCTTTTTAACAATACTTATGAAAAATTGTTCGCTTTCCTCACTAATTTTATTGCGACCTCCATTTATTCCACGTTTATCCGAAATAGAATCCGACCTCATCTTTTTAAGTGCTGTATCAATCCTTTTTGGAGTTGTGTGAATGGTTTTTACAAACATTTCCCTACATACTGTAATACCTTTCAGGAAATACTGCCGTGAAAATGACCTATTCTTGGAGCTGTTTTGTGATTGTGATACGTATCGTCGTTTGACTGGAATTTCTTTAACATTAGCTACTATGAACATATTTTGAGCATGATACGAGCCTAATTCATAGAATTTCTCAAATTCAGTTTGCCGGTCTTGAAATGAAATCTTTTCACTACATTTTTTTACACAGTTACAGTTAAAATCAATAAAAATCTTAGGGCTTACTTCTTTTTTCTTATAATTAACGTAAGATAAGTTTTTATACTTTCTTTGTTTTCTTTCTTCTCTAGTCATTTGGCCAAATTTTCTTTTTCTTCCTTTTGAAGGCCTTCCATGTATTCCTTCATCCATAAGCATTTCTTTTTCCAGTCGCATGGGTTCTTCACCAATAGCAGTTTCCTGGTCCAAATCTACTCTACTACTCGTCTCCGGCTGTCCATTGTCATGAAAACCGGTTGATATTACATTTCCTGTTTTGACATTAGTAGATTCACCGTGGATAATTACTTGTGTCGTAATTATAGACGCTGATTTGTTCGAGCTATCGTCACTAGAACATGCTTCAGCAAAACCATCAATTACATAGTTTGGGTCTTGCACGGAATCATCACTGTCAAAATCTTCACATTCTTCTAATACATTTAATAGTTCTCTAGTTTTTGGAGACATTTGAGGCATTGGTGACGGAAGAGGTAGTGCTGGAATAGCAATTGGAGTTAACGGAGAAAAAGCGGGGGCTTCAATGCTCATCTCCCCGGCCATAAGCGGTGTTGTAGTAGTTATTGAAGGAACCTCCACCACATCATTATTACCATCACCACAGTTAACTATATTCATGCGCGGTGTTATGGGGGAATACGGCGGGGCTTCTATGCTCTGGTCACCAACTCCATAGCTGCCCACACTAGACATCTCTGTAGACGAAAGCGGTTTGAAAGCAACAGGCATCAATGAATAGCATTCTTGGTTTTGCTGACTTCGAAAAAGCAGATTTGATGGTATTTTTGGTGTTGCATTTTTTTGTTTAGCCAAGTGAGTACCTAGGCAAACAAACAAACTTGTAAGCAAATTATTAACCAAAACGCGGCTCGTCAGTAGTTATCATAATTTGTTTAAAAAACAAATGTAACAAAGCAGTGACAAGACTTAGTAAAATAGATTGAATTATTTAGCCATGCGTAAAACTCATGCCATGCACTCGTTGTTGCCTTTCTTCGTGTAGGAGTTACAAACATACAAACCGACAAATTTTCGCATTTATAATATGAGTAGAATAATAACAGTATTCCAATATTACTACCAAACTTAATAGAGTTTAATAGACAAACCTGACTTTTGGGATCCAATTGGGCTGCTTTGAGGTGAGTTTTCTATAACATCTGCTGACAAGTTATCTGTGTAATACAAAAGTTAATTTAATTTTTTTTATGTAAAATTAATTACATCCTAAACATCCTTTATACTGCACGCCAAAAAAGCGCCGATTCGTGGAGTTGTGGACACTAGCCCGGTTTCAATACAATAGATTCTTTATAAACAATTGGAAATGTGTAATTCACCTACGACCAAAAATTAGGTACAAATAAAACTTAGCTCGGCATTTAGTTTTGAGCATGCCTCAACTTCAGAGACATTTTGGGACTAACATAATAGATGTACTTTTTATTATCATCGCCATCATACTTTGAACATTCAGCATTTGAAAAAGATTGAAAGTCTTATTGAGGTTATATTTAGGAAGTTACTTACTGTCTTTGTTTTCATCTTGATCGTCGTCATCGGAACTATATCCCAAGTAGGCACCTCTTAAAACATTGTTCGCACGTTCCATATTCGAATATTAAAAAGGTTGAGCTATTATGAGCGCTAAACGAACGTTACACTACACAGACGTCACGTAGTTAATGACCATAGAGCAAGGAATTCTTTGAGTGTTACCAAGTAAAAAAAGATATCATAATCAAATAAACGGATATTACCAAAATAAAGTTAAATTTGTTTTATACTGAACAAAAAAACAAAAGCATATTGAATTCCAAAATATTTAAGTATCCTCAAATTTCACTTTGAATCTATTATTTTAAATAAAAATAAAAAATTATTCAAGCAGAATACATCCAAACATCATGAATGTGTGAAACAAAGGCAAAGGTTACATTTGATATTATGCAAAATAGATCCAAAGCACTTGGCTTTTTAAGTTTTTGAAATAAAGTGAGGTATCTATTATGCAAAAAGATCCAAACCGCATGGTATGAAAATTATACAACAATTATTGAGACTTTTAAATGTTTTAAAAAGATCCATGCAACATGAATCTTTTAAAAACTATAAATCTTACTAATATCTGTGTCCACGCAACGTGATACTTTTCTACATTTTCCAAAATTGGTGATTAGGAGATGGTATCTTTGACACAGTTAACTTTTGTTAGGTTAATGTGGTCAAAATGCCTGGATCTTTTGTGCATATATGAAACTTGATGAGTACTTTATGGATATGTAGATAACTCGATTTTAGAAAAAGTGTTGGTTGGATCTTTTCTGCTTAACAGGGTCCAGGACCCTGTTAAGCAGAAAAGATCCAGCCAACATTTTATTATTTTTGAGTAAATGAAGCTTAAAGTTAGGCAGATAATAAAAAAATCGTATGATACAGTACCTATTTCAAATTTAGTAGGGTAATAGGCCATAACATATACATTATTTTGAAAGTAATATTTAGTGTATTTTTATATGAAGAGTATTTATTATTTCTGAAAAACTATGCGTGGATCTTTTATGCAAAATACAATATTACAATATAAGTATCGGTTTAATGTGTGGTTCATTTTAGAAGGAGAAGGAAATTAATATATGTACTAATATAAGAACAGTTTAATGACAAAAAATAATACAAATTGACCTTTGAGGTAAAAAAAAATATAATAAAAACAATGAATCGGCAATCACTGGTTGGTTTTCCAACTTATTTAAGTAGTATCGCTTTCCTCAGCTTCATACTCTATCTCAAAATCAGGTTCAGCACCAAATCCATCAATATCATCTTCTACATTATTGTCACCTCTTAGATTTTTGTAGAATGTGTGAGCATCACGTGGAATCAAATGCATAAGGCTTTTGATATCGCTCAATTTCGCAGCTGCTATAGGTTTACCATTTGGCCAAAGCATATTCATCATATCTCTGGAAATGAAGGGTTGTCTTCCACGTTGACGTTTTTTCAGATCCACCTCTTCATAATCATCCTCTAAACTTTTTCGCATAAACAAGGAAAACATTGCTTCCTTTTTTAATAAAATTTCTTTGGTTTTAAGCCAGGAAATTTTTTCACCAGTAATAGATGTTTTTCTATTGGTGATTGCTTTTTCAAGATTAGCTGATCCAAGAAAATCTTTGACTTCCATTCTGTGCACTTGAAGAGGTTTATTTTTTTTGCAGGTTCTCATTGTGTTCATATAATCTTCAGGTAGGTAAACTCTTTGTTGGTATTTCAGAGCACATTCTATTTTCCCGAAATCTGTGTCATTAGGCAAGAAACTGTGTCCAGACTCTAAAAATCTAATAAAAATTTGTTGTAATGTCGGGTGATCGTTTAAAAATGCTTTAAGCATAAGGGTGAGCTTAATATTCCTATTTTGGCCGCCGCAGGAATCGCTCCACAAAATAAGATTAGTCACTCCTTCTTTCAATCTTTCCGACAGGTGCTTAATCAGACAAGAACCTACTTCTTGGGAGCCTCTCCCAGCTTCACTTTCAACCCAAATGTTACAGTGCCCTTGATCATCTGATCCCGTATGTATGCCCATATTGTACATCCATATCTGCCTCTTATAAAATACAATATTCGTAGGAATGCGTGGAAGTGGCAATGTTTTTTCTAAATCGTATGTAATTGTTTCTGTGTAAGGATCAGTTTTTGCGAGAGCCATGTCATTTTTCAGTCGTTTTTTAAGATCTTCTGCAGTTTTAAGATGGGCAATATGTTCCTCTATAATCTTTTTCTTAGCTTCTTCATCCGTAATCAAATTCTTTTTGTTTTCGTAAAAGTCACATTTGTTACAAGTATCTTTATTTAGGGGTTTGGTGCGAAGATTAAAGGAGATGTTTCATTTTTGTATGGGGCTCCGGCCATAACATGTACATTTTAGCGAAGTTGGGAAACTCACCCCTGAAAAGAATAAAGTAACATTTTTTTTAATAATATCAAATGGTTTTTATGTACAAAATAAAAATTGAAAATGTTTGACGTTTGTCCTAAGAGTTATGACAGCCATGACAGGTTGTAAAGATGACGTTTAGTTAACCTATAGAATTGTTTTGTTTTTGTTTATCAGAACTAAACTCATAAATAGTTTAAGATCAGATCTTTCTAATAGAATATTAGACAAAAGTGGCTCACTAAAGCACGATCAAATCTTTGAATCATTTCTTAAATAAAAAGGGACAAAAGTCACTTTGAGCGTTCGGGCGGTTATTTTGAATTCGTTTAGAAACACACTTCAAAAATGGAGACTAAAGATTTTTGTAACGATGAAATGGTCACATTTAATTATATTTACTCAAAAATATGTATAAGAGAATAATAGTAATTTATTTTTAACACTACAAGAATACACACATCTTTTAATTATTTTCTACGTAACATTGATTTGATAAGACATGGTTTGAGAACGAATGAAGTCTGCAAGCAAACGAGACGCCATGTTGATTAAAACATGGCAATAATTGAAAAACTATTATTTTTTGTACACAACAAATCAGGCTCAAATTCACCAGAGAATATTTTTCCCCAATTTGTGGTATTTTTTCCTCTTTTTCGATAAATGTACATCTGATGGCCGAAAATGAAACATCTCCTTTGGTTAAGAAAATATGTTTTGCTTTTGGATATGACAAGACATTAATGCCTGCTGAATGTGCTTCTTCAGTGTAGATCTGGTAAATTTTCGAAAATGTCATATCTGATCTTAAGAATTTTGCAGCTCCTACTTTCTCACGACAGTAATGCGAAATGTACGTAGGGAGCTTTTTAACAATACTTATGAAAAATTGTTCGCTTTCCTCACTAATTTTATTGCGACCTCCATTTATTCCACGTTTATCCGAAATAGAATCCGACCTCATCTTTTTAAGTGCTGTATCAATCCTTTTTGGAGTTGTGTGAATGGTTTTTACAAACATTTCCCTACATACTGTAATACCTTTCAGGAAATACTGCCGTGAAAATGACCTATTCTTGGAGCTGTTTTGTGATTGTGATACGTATCGTCGTTTGACTGGAATTTCTTTAACATTAGCTACTATGAACATATTTTGAGCATGATACGAGCCTAATTCATAGAATTTCTCAAATTCAGTTTGCCGGTCTTGAAATGAAATCTTTTCACTACATTTTTTTACACAGTTACAGTTAAAATCAATAAAAATCTTAGGGCTTACTTCTTTTTTCTTATAATTAACGTAAGATAAGTTTTTATACTTTCTTTGTTTTCTTTCTTCTCTAGTCATTTGGCCAAATTTTCTTTTTCTTCCTTTTGAAGGCCTTCCATGTATTCCTTCATCCATAAGCATTTCTTTTTCCAGTCGCATGGGTTCTTCACCAATAGCAGTTTCCTGGTCCAAATCTACTCTACTACTCGTCTCCGGCTGTCCATTGTCATGAAAACCGGTTGATATTACATTTCCTGTTTTGACATTAGTAGATTCACCGTGGATAATTACTTGTGTCGTAATTATAGACGCTGATTTGTTCGAGCTATCGTCACTAGAACATGCTTCAGCAAAACCATCAATTACATAGTTTGGGTCTTGCACGGAATCATCACTGTCAAAATCTTCACATTCTTCTAATACATTTAATAGTTCTCTAGTTTTTGGAGACATTTGAGGCATTGGTGACGGAAGAGGTAGTGCTGGAATAGCAATTGGAGTTAACGGAGAAAAAGCGGGGGCTTCAATGCTCATCTCCCCGGCCATAAGCGGTGTTGTAGTAGTTATTGAAGGAACCTCCACCACATCATTATTACCATCACCACAGTTAACTATATTCATGCGCGGTGTTATGGGGGAATACGGCGGGGCTTCTATGCTCTGGTCACCAACTCCATAGCTGCCCACACTAGACATCTCTGTAGACGAAAGCGGTTTGAAAGCAACAGGCATCAATGAATAGCATTCTTGGTTTTGCTGACTTCGAAAAAGCAGATTTGATGGTATTTTTGGTGTTGCATTTTTTTGTTTAGCCAAGTGAGTACCTAGGCAAACAAACAAACTTGTAAGCAAATTATTAACCAAAACGCGGCTCGTCAGTAGTTATCATAATTTGTTTAAAAAACAAATGTAACAAAGCAGTGACAAGACTTAGTAAAATAGATTGAATTATTTAGCCATGCGTAAAACTCATGCCATGCACTCGTTGTTGCCTTTCTTCGTGTAGGAGTTACAAACATACAAACCGACAAATTTTCGCATTTATAATATGAGTAGAATAATAACAGTATTCCAATATTACTACCAAACTTAATAGAGTTTAATAGACAAACCTGACTTTTGGGATCCAATTGGGCTGCTTTGAGGTGAGTTTTCTATAACATCTGCTGACAAGTTATCTGTGTAATACAAAAGTTAATTTAATTTTTTTTATGTAAAATTAATTACATCCTAAACATCCTTTATACTGCACGCCAAAAAAGCGCCGATTCGTGGAGTTGTGGACACTAGCCCGGTTTCAATACAATAGATTCTTTATAAACAATTGGAAATGTGTAATTCACCTACGACCAAAAATTAGGTACAAATAAAACTTAGCTCGGCATTTAGTTTTGAGCATGCCTCAACTTCAGAGACATTTTGGGACTAACATAATAGATGTACTTTTTATTATCATCGCCATCATACTTTGAACATTCAGCATTTGAAAAAGATTGAAAGTCTTATTGAGGTTATATTTAGGAAGTTACTTACTGTCTTTGTTTTCATCTTGATCGTCGTCATCGGAACTATATCCCAAGTAGGCACCTCTTAAAACATTGTTCGCACGTTCCATATTCGAATATTAAAAAGGTTGAGCTATTATGAGCGCTAAACGAACGTTACACTACACAGACGTCACGTAGTTAATGACCATAGAGCAAGGAATTCTTTGAGTGTTACCAAGTAAAAAAAGATATCATAATCAAATAAACGGATATTACCAAAATAAAGTTAAATTTGTTTTATACTGAACAAAAAAACAAAAGCATATTGAATTCCAAAATATTTAAGTATCCTCAAATTTCACTTTGAATCTATTATTTTAAATAAAAATAAAAAATTATTCAAGCAGAATACATCCAAACATCATGAATGTGTGAAACAAAGGCAAAGGTTACATTTGATATTATGCAAAATAGATCCAAAGCACTTGGCTTTTTAAGTTTTTGAAATAAAGTGAGGTATCTATTATGCAAAAAGATCCAAACCGCATGGTATGAAAATTATACAACAATTATTGAGACTTTTAAATGTTTTAAAAAGATCCATGCAACATGAATCTTTTAAAAACTATAAATCTTACTAATATCTGTGTCCACGCAACGTGATACTTTTCTACATTTTCCAAAATTGGTGATTAGGAGATGGTATCTTTGACACAGTTAACTTTTGTTAGGTTAATGTGGTCAAAATGCCTGGATCTTTTGTGCATATATGAAACTTGATGAGTACTTTATGGATATGTAGATAACTCGATTTTAGAAAAAGTGTTGGTTGGATCTTTTCTGCTTAACAGGGTCCAAATGATCGATTGTCTAAAAATCGTGTTTTTTTTATTTATAGGTATTTACTGTATTTTTTTAAAGTAATTGATAGAAGTGAGTTATAATTTAGACGTAGATGTTTCTGACTCCTGAGTTGCAGGATCTCCCAGTTTGGGAGTTAGGGTTTACTCAATCAACGAAATTTTACGCACTTGGACCTAGTATTTGAGTCATGTTACAGGTTTCTGTTGAGGTCATTGCGGGGAAAACATGGACTAGGCTAGCACAGAATAGAACAGAGTAGAAAGAAATGGAGGAGGCCTTTGCTAAAGTCGAGCAAACAGACCAAGTTGAAGGTGTCATCGACTCAGCAGGGTCGTTAATTTAAATTTATCTATGTTAATGTAATTTTTGTCTGAATAAAGGCTTATATTATATAAAGGTTTCTGTATAAATAAATATTACTATTAAGTAAAAAACTGGACAAGTGCGAGTCGGACTCGCGCACTGAGGGTTCCGTACAAACTTACCTATGAAAACAGTTCCATTCCCGAAGTGAGTTACGAAGATTTTTCCGAATTGTTTTTTTTTTGACGTAACTACAAATTTACTTGTGTTATGAGACCTTGCTTCATGCCAAATTTCAGGATTCTAGGTCAGCGGGAAGTACCCTATGTATTTTGATTTCCTTGAGAGTGTCGAAATACACCTTTTTGGCGACATAAACGGTCGTATCTTCTTTTTTCGTTAACTTCAAAGTTTCATTTTTTCACAGCTTCAAGGGACCGGAGACCTGAGTATATGCTTTTAATTTTAACTCGATACCTTCACGCGTTCCCGAGATAAACGGTCTTGATAGACAGACGGACCACAAATTGATCCTATAAGGGTTCCGTTTTTTCCTTTTGAGGTACGGAAACCTAAAAAGGGGGTCCATTTTCCAACCGTTTCGTCAAAACTTCAGCAGACAAAAACAGTTTCTTCTCGCATAGAAACCGAATGTAAAACCATGAGTAATAGATATAATAACTGCCCTTAAACGCTTGCAAACGGTCACGGCCATCGTCACCGGACGACATTACCTGCGCACACGACCTCAACGTAAATGAATTTATAATGTTCGATCGAGATTGCTTCACAGTCATGCAATTTAATCTTGAGATTGTGTACTTCCCATATCTTGAGAATGAACTATGGAAACAAAGTATGTTGTGACGAATAATCTGAATAACCACTTTGTGATGTTCACTAGAATCACTGATTAGGGATTCGGGTTTATAAATTAAACAACCAGTTATAAAGGTTTGCCTGTACAGTCATACCTTTTTTTTTTAAATTCTTGTTAGGTTCGCGCTTGACCGCTAACTCACCTGATGGAAAGCGACGATGCGGTCGACGATGGCGCGCTTACCTAGAAGTAACCTATTCACTCTTGACTTAAAGATTCCCGGGTTGTAGCCATCAGGAAAAACAGATTCCGGCAAGGAATTCCACTCCTTAGCTGTACCGCTGTACGCATTATGAATGTGTTCCCAAAACGTTTTGTGCGTATAGGTGGGATGTCCACCATGTACCGGTGGCGCATTGCCGTACGCCTGGTGGTCCGATGATGGAACGGGCTAGGCGGAATTAGGTTATGCAATTCCAACGCACACTCCCCGAAATGCAACCGGTAGAAAACCGACAGGCTAGCAACCACAGATATAGATCTACTAGCAACTCTGCGTCGATGCTCAAGACTTTGAAGCCTCGACTCAACGAGTGCATCACCTGTCACGTAAACCGAAGAGTGTATGTTGCACAACTGTGCAGGTTTCCATACAAGCTTAGGTACCTGACAGGTATAACTAATAATAATAATAATAATAATAATAATAATAATGTTTATTCACAGAAAAATACAGATAGTACACACTTATTACATAAAACAGTTGTTGGTAAACCTGTACAAATCAGTTTATAACCCTGCCTCTTAAACTAGGATAAACCTGTATTCTAAGAGACAGTGTTCGGCTAGTTAATTCGTTAGAATAAAATATGATTTAAGACAACAAGTGAACGGTACTGAATTGATTCTTATTTATCTGCTTTTTTTTTTTTTTTTTGTTTATTTATTGACATGTTATAAATTGTAAGTAGGGTGTGTGTGTTAGGCATGTGTAGTGTGGGTGTGTAGCATGTGTGTTTATGAGTGGGTAATATGAGCGCGTATTGTGAGCACTTATAATGTATGATTGGGTTAATGGGTGCGTAATAAGAGCGTATGATTGTGAGCAGTAGTAGTGTAAGTATGCGGTAATAGGTGAGCAAATGTATTTATTACGTGATGAATGTGAGCAAAGATTCAGTGTAGGTATAGTCCTTTTGTAGCAGCCACTCTGTTACTATGGATTTCACTTTGTGTAAGTTTAATTTTAAAATATGTAATTGTTTGTCAACTTTATGGTATATGTGTGTACCTAGTATGTAGAATTGGTGTTTTGCGAAAGCGGATTTGTGTTGGGTTCTTGGAAGGAGATTTACTCTCTTATTTGGCTTTGGTGGAGGCAGACCGACATGTGTTCTAAGGATAGATCGGAGCACAAAGAGTTGCCGTACGGTAAGAACCCCACATTCGGAGTACAGTTCTGTAGTTGCGTGCATGTAGGGCTTTTTACAGAGGACTTTGAGTATGGCCCTCTGCGCTCTTTCAACCCTCAGAACACTGGTTTTTGTAGCGCCTCCCCATGCAGTTATGCAGTATCCTAGAACCGATTGACACAGCGCAAAATATACCATCTTCAGTGTGTCTCGGCTAGCTGAGTCTCTAAGGGACTTAAATATATGGATAAGACGCATTGTTCTTGTGGTGATGGCTTCGATCTGTTTGTCCCATCTCAGTCCGCTATCGATCTGTACTCCAAGATACTTAGCGCTGTCAGCTCTAGTTAGTGCTGGGCAGACACAATCGCCGAGTAAATCTGAGCATGAATGAGCTACTACAGAGAAAGTATGAGAAGGTGCCGTATTACTGCGGATTGAGAATGGAATGAATGATGTTTTGTTCAAGTTGAGTGTGAGGAGGTTTAGTTTAAGCCAATTCATTACCTTGAACAAAGCTTTCTCTGCAGTAGCCTTGACCTTATTCCACGTAGGTCCGTGAACGAGAATCGCGGTATCGTCAGCATACGCATAGATGTTACAGTTAGTGAGACTCAATCTGCACAGATCATTCACATAAATTTGGAAGAGCGTTGGTCCAAGGATGCTTCCTTGAGGGACGCCATAAGTTACCGGTTCCTCATCGCTGTAGTACGTGTCAATTTTGACAAGTTGTTTACGATTGTCGAGATAACTTTTGAAAATCTCAAGCGGTATTCCACGTACACCAATAAGTTCCAGTTTGGCGATAAGTTTGGGAACAGAAACTGTGTCGAATGCTTTGGCAAGATCCAAGAAAATAGCCAGACATTTTGATTTATTATCTAGCTTTTTAGCTACCTGTTGCGTGAGATCCAGCACGGCATCTTCAGTCGACACTCCTTGTCGGAATCCGTACTGGTTCTCAGCAATAATTTTATGTTTGTCTAGAAAGCTCCTCAACCTTTTATTTAAGAGCTTTTCAAAAATTTTTGAGAGAGCAGACAGGACAGATATCGGTCTATAATTGTTAACACAGTTTCTGCTCCCACCCTTGTAAATAGGGTGTATTATCGCCTTTTTAAGAGCGTCCGGAAATACACCTGTTTCGAAGCAACGGTTGCAGAGGTAAGTTAAAGGTGGGACCAATGCATGACGGCTTCTTTTTAGAAGTGAAGATGATATTCCGTCCCAACCCACTGCACAATCGTCACGTAGTTGGAGTATGACAGATTCTACTTCTTCCGTATCAACGGCCAGCAATGCGAGAGAGTCGACCGGGGTATTTAGAGAGTCGTCTTGGATTGGTGCCGGAGGATTAGGATCCATTGTCGTGATAGGTGTATGTGCCTGCATAGTGATTTTTGCAGCCAAGTTTTTTCCCACGCTACTAAAATAGAGATTTACATCGTTTATTGATGCTTTAGGGTCATCTCGTACTGTACTGAGTAGCTCCAAAGGACTGACATTTGCCTTTCGTGTGTTCGTGATTTCTTTTATTGTCTTCCACATAGCTTTAGGATTATTTTTGGCTTTTTCCAACTCGGCTTTTTCATATGCTATTTTTAATTTGCGAAGCAGATTATTGCAAAAGTTCCTATAACGTGTGTACGTAATTTTTAGGATTATATTATTTGGTGCCTTTTTTGTTTTAATGTGCATTTTATCCCGATTTTTAATACATCTTAGAAGCCCAGGAGTGATCCAAGGCTTTATAATCCTTTTATGTCTTGGTATTTTAACTAGTTTAGTGTGTTTTGATATAATAGTTTTAATAATACTTATGAATTTGTTCATACAAGCGTTTATATCATCTATTAGGTAAATTTCAGTGAAATCGGTGTCTTTCAGCTCTAGGAAAATGGCTTCGTAATCAAGACGGCTAGTCATCGGACAAATTTTCCGTGGTGGGGCAACGTTAGCTATGGATAAAACGATAGGTTTGTGGTCTGTGACATGTGACTCAAGGACAAGTGTGGTGGGAATAAGGTTTGACTTTAAGAGGAAGTGATCTATGCAGCGCTCTAGTCGGGTAGGGAACAGGTGTGTTGGCATAAGTCCATAAGAGGCATTTATCGTAAGATATTCAAAGCTCCGGTCAGTTCTATTATTCGGGCTTATATCGATATTTAGATCGCCTACTAGAGCTATGCTAGTACAGTTGGATATTTTGTCATAGATTTTTCCAATGCTTGCTGAGAAGTCATTAAATTGTTCTTTTGAGTTGAGGGAAGGGGAACGATAGACGGCGAGTACAGCTAACTTTTTGTCGATTTGACAAACTAGACAGTTCCCACCCTCAAAATTCGGTTCCCACACAGATGCCTGCAAACCTTGTTTCACGTAAATTATGACTCCATCGTTTTGATTAACATTGATAGCTGTCGAGTAACCCTCAAATCCATTTAAAACGGGTAGGTTAACGACTTTACTGAGCCAGCATTCCGTCAAAATAACAATGTCGAAATTGATTTTTGTGAGATGTAGCAGAGCTTGAAGATGATCGAAGTTTTTATTTACACTGCGTATGTTTACATGTAATAGGTTTATGTTGGAATCGGATATGTTGATGTACTTGAGGCAATCCCCTGGATCACAATTATAGGAGTTCCCTAATTGAATGATATCAAGTTCATTGCTAATAGTATTTATAGTAGCCATTAAGAGGTGAAATTATACTACAAAACAGTGGAATATCAGGAATAATATGAAGTATTGAAGGAGAGTTGGAATCTATGTAAATGTTATTATAACACGCTTTAATGTGAGTATTTTTCCAATGAAGAGTGTGTGAATGTGTTTTTTTTAAAGAATGTGCTTTTTGTGTTATCTGTTTAGATTGTGTGTTCATGTGTGGGTTAATAACTAAAATTACATAATTAAAAAATAAGAAAATAAGTATTAATACATGCATTATCATTTTTAAAACTGAATTATCTAGTCATATTGAAGTGTTGATGAGATCATGAAGACATTCTTCAGATTTTATAAGTAGCTGCTTATCCCCCGTTCGTTTACGTAGGAAAATGTTTCCATTACTTGTCCAACAGAACGCGTACTGGTTATTTTTCGCAAATTGCCGCGCTAAGTAGAACAGTTTTTTGGAAGAAGTAGACAGTTGTTCTGTTACGAATACCGGTAGGCGCTTCCCTGGTACCCCAATCAGTTCTGTATTCAATTTGTTCTCCTTAGAGCTCTTACCCTTATTGTACGACCGGATAGCCGAGAGCAGGTTCTGCTTAGTTTGAACTCTAGCAAACTCCACTATAATTGGGCGTGAGATCGATGTCGATGTGTGTTTACCCGGGAGCCGGTAAACGTCCCGAATTTCAGAATCGGTTATATGCGTGCCGACTGTCTTGCCAATACTACAGACAGTTTTTAACAGCCCGGTTGGTAACTCATCGTCCGTCTGCGGGATGTTTATTATTTCTATCCCGGCCGAGCGTGACTTATGCTGAAGATCCGTTATCTTTTTTTCGAGTGCTGCTATATAGTTTCGTTGTGTATGTCGCTCCTTCTTTAAATCTTCCACTTCTTTCTTTAATTCTTCAAATGATTGATTAATGTAAGACATGGACCTTTCTATCTCTGTACTTGTTTTGCGGATTTCTATATTCGATTGCTGTATCTTGACATTCTGAGACTTAATTTCACTTATGTCAGCCACCAGTTTTGCAATAAGAGTGGTTTGTTCTTCTAAAAATTTCTCCATTCGAGACTCCTGGTCTTTTTTCCAGGTGTCGAGCAAATCACTTATCTTACGATCTTGTTGGCTTAACGGAGGGTCTTTTTTCGGTGATGGTTCCGATCTGGGCCGTTTAGCCCTATTCGTTACATTTTCATTAGGTTCTGGCTGCGTTTGACTCAGGGTGTTATTTTGTGATTTCGGCGGAGTACGCTGTAAAGTACTCATACTTTGTTTATATACAGGTATTAAGTGAATATCAGCATGGTCCAACTCTGCAGAGTTGTTTTGTTAGTCCGAGCTCACAGGTTAACTGGCGTAGCAGATGCAATATTCGTAGCGTCTCCGTAGCACGTCGTAGCCGCCGCCGTAGCACAGGGTCCGGCGTCAGTCGGGTCAGTCTCACGTTCCGGTCCGCTATTTCGTCGCGCGCTGGTACTTTCACAGTGGCGCAATGGATTAACGCTCGACCCGTCCTTCGCCGCTCGCCGCGGTCCCGAGTTCAAATCTCACCCAATCAGTTATCAGTCCCTGACCACGCAAATGCACGAAACTGTCAAAGATGCTTGTGTCTCTCTCTAGGACCGCCCGGTGGGTGTATTCAATGTATTAGAACACTTAAAGTGGAACAAGGAATCGAAAATAATTGAGTACAGCCAATCACAAAAAACTCCGATAGCAAACTCCACAAACAAACTACACACGTCCACCCGTTGCGGCGGTCGGAACCGAACTTCGCAGCTAAACGCATGCTAACTGTGCAGGTAATCCTGTCAGGTATACTCTAGTGTGTATGGCTTAAGGTAGCCGTACAAACTAAAGAATTACAAATAGTTCGTTCTCTGGGACCCATTTTGTGTCCAGACAATCTCTGCCCATTCCAGGTTGCCTGGACAAGATCGCGAAATGCGATAAGGCAACTAATTGTATGGGCTCAAATTGTAACATTTATTATCTTGGTGAACAATAAAGTACATAATTATAAATAAATAAATAAATTAGTATAGATATAGATGTAAAGGATGAAGGATTGTAATAAAGCAATGAAGTTCTGTTAGATATTGCCGAAACTGTGAAACAGGACCTTATTGGAATAAATTATGCAGGCCAACAACTCCGATGCAGGTGCAAGCTATTTTGGTGTCGCAAGAAACGTTTGAATAAGGAGTAGGTACCTACTACAGGTGCTAGAGGCAAGACTGTTTACCCTGTGTATCTTTGTACTTGGGAAACTTGATTTCCTACAAGCTACGGAAATGGCTCGTCCTACTATAGAAAACCAGTAGTGTGTTTGCAAATGAGCAGATATAGAAGAGGTTATTAATATACCTTGGCAGTACCTAAGATAAAACCAGAATCATTTTGTTACTTCAGAATTGCGTCCTGTGTTTATTTTTGTACCTACTAAACAACAAACAAGACTAATACTATAAAGAAAATACAGTAAACACATTGATATTAATATATATATAATACAAGGTATATATAATACATTCGGACCTGCCAAAGCAGCCAATCTCTCAACTTTTTTAGTATATTATTATGCGAAAACTGAATATACTTTGTTTAGAATCAGTATTAACTGAATCGATTCCAATAATTTTTACACCATATTATATTTTTTCCCAAATATATTTAAAAAAGATCACAAGTTGGACACCACCGACACTAAGTGCAACACAGGTCACGGCAAGTCATAGCAGGCATTAGGAGCCAACGCAAAGCTGGGTGCGGGAGCAAAACAACCCTTCAGTCCCCCGGATGGCCCGGTGACCATGTATTTGTACGGACAGTAACAAGCTTATAACTTTGTGATTTTTCATGATACAGTTATGAAATTTCGTACATAGATTCTTTACATAAAAATACTAGACACGTGTTTCAGGTTTCGCATATACCTACAAAAACTAATATTGTATAATAGTAATTTTATTCCCATTCAAATGGTGTTGTGTTGATCAGTTAATAACGTATCATTGCAGTGTGCGGTTATGTCACTTGTCAACAGCTTCAATATAGTCCGTATACGTGCGTGTCCAAAACCTCATTAACTCGATTCAATTCACTGATTTAATGAGTTATTATAACGACATTTGTAAAGTATTACGATCGAAATTGGTATAGGCAAAGAAGACAGGTATACATAAGCATAATCAGCCTTATAATTTCCTACTGCTGGGACTCAAGCCTCCTCTCTAGGAGAGGGAATGGGCTGTAATCCACCACGCAGGCCCAGTGCGGTTTGGTTAGTGTCACATGTCTTCGAATTTTTGATTCTAGGACATACCGGTTTCCTCACGATGTTTTCCTACACCGTTTTGAGAGAAGTGGTGATGAAATAAATTACACGAAGTAATGAGCCTGGCTTGGTTGGAACCCGCAATCTAAACTTGTAAGTCGAGACCGTTATCACTGGGCCACCACTGCTTTTAAAGAAGACGGAAAAAGTTAAAATAACAGGTTTTATTTGACCCTAAGAACTTGCCCTTCATGCCGTGTTTCCTCATACTGAGAGTATTTACAGAGGTAACATTTTGACACTGACAGCGTCTTTTTATACAAGGAATAAGGTTGTGTTTCGTATTACAAGTTTTACCTTAGATGTCCAGTTAACTGGACCTCTTCTAAAAGGAAAAACTGACTGATTGATATATCAACACAGCCGAAACTACTGGGACTAGGAGCGTGAAATCTTGCACAAGGTTTCTTTTTTAAGGGGCTGAAAAGGGTGTTGTAAAATGTTCCTTGGGCCCATATTAACCTACTTGAAACTTATCATTAATATTAAATAAAAAAAGGTTTTCATTATTCGTTTTTCAAAAACTCTCTAAAGTTGTCAAAAACATAAAACGTCCGTTTTGACAGACGTCAAAACAAGCCTTTTATTTTTTAACGAGTTTAAAGAGTTTAAGCCGTTTTATGGGGTATAAAACGGTTTAGGGGCTGTTAAAGTTTTAATGTAAACATTGTCGCAAGCTAAGTAATGGCAAAGTGCTCTCCACATAAAAAATAATAATCTTTATAACACTCCTCGCTTCAACCAGATTTGGTTAGAAAATCGCATTATTAACAACCACGCAAGACATTGATATAATTTAACTCAGCAGGATGCCAGAGACACGATTCTCTTATAAAAACACCATAGACAATCAGAAGGTCGCTATGGGTAACCTGCGGGCCTTATAGGGCAGATGTTACTCAACAAGTGTAATTAGTCTGTTATGTTGGCAGCCTTGTGTTTGTTTGTATGTGTGTGTGAAAATCATGGGCTGAGATGATCAAGAAGAATAATTCTCGTACTTACAAGTAATTAAAGTACTTGACTTTTGACGCCGGAAATGATAGAAGAAAACTTGAAGGTATAAATCGCGCACTAAGTAGGTACCTATTAGATATAGAAATCGAGCAAAAACTGTCGACAAAATAACGATTCTTGCATTCTTTTGATTTTATTTTATTTAAATTTTATTATTTGTTGTTGTAACGTGGCAGTGGGCAGGGCACATTGGTCGCAGAACAGATGCTCGATGGGGACGAAAGGTTCTGGAATGGCGACCACGTACCGGAAGACGCAGCGTTGAAAGGCCTCCTACAAGGTGTACCGATGACCTGAGGTGAAGGTCGCGGGAATCCGATGGATGCGAGACGCACAGGACCGGTCATTGTGGCGACATTTGGGGGAGGCCTATGTCCAACAGTGGATGTCTTTCGGCTGAAATGATGATGATGATGTTGTAACGGCAATAGATAATATAGTACATTCTGTAAAACATTTCAACTCTCTACCTCATATGTTTTATGAGATGCGTACGGACGGACAGACAGACGGACGGACGGACAGCGAAGGCTCAGTAATGGGGTCCTGTTGGCACTCTTCGGGTACGGAACCCTAAAAAACATGATTTTACAGGAGAGCATTTTTAAGTTTTAATTAAATATATCCGGGAAAATGAAGGAACATAAGTGGGTTTTACTCAGTAAAGTAAAAGCCTAGTCTCGCTCCACCCTAGAGCGCGAGTAGTCACTTGATAATTTTCCTCCTCAAAAAAATGGTAGGTTTATACATAATTATTTTCTTAATTATAATCAAAGTAATAATTATAGGCCTAGTTTCCTGAATAACTGGTACAGTAAAAATAGAGTGGCTCAGAGTTTATTATGTAAGTAAAACAAAAAACATGTCAAAAAAAACTTGTCAAGCGATCAATAACGAGAAAACGGAAGGTGTCAACTTGTATCGGCGATAAAACTGTAACATGTTTATTAATTAACCATTAATTTTGATAGAAAAAACTTTAAGGCCGCGTTCTAGGCGCCTTTTGAGTTATGATCAGGATTTCTGGGTGTATGGATGTATTTTTTTTTTATTTATTCTTGATAGGTTCGCGCTTGACCACTATCTCACCTGCCCCCCTAGCCAAGTTGCAAACGATAAATGTGAACGCTTAGTAATCTCCAATAGATTTTCAACTTTATACCTAAGAGCATAAAGTTGAAAATCTATTAAAGACTACTGAGCGTTAGCGACCGGAACGAACGAAAACACTATGTAATCTTCAATAGATTTTCAACTTTATATCCAATAACATAAAGTTGAAAATCTATTAAAGACTACTGAGAGTTCACGTTTATCGTTTGCAACTTGGCTAGGTGGGCAGCCCCCCTAGCCAAGTTGCAAACGATAAACGTGAACGCTTAGTAATCTCCAATAGATTTTCAACTTTATACCTAAGAGCATAAAGTTGAAAATCTATTAAAGACTACTGAGCGATAGCAACCGGAACGAACGAAAACACTATGTAATCTTCAATAGATTTTCAACTTTATATCCAATAGTATAAAGTTGAAAATCTATTAAAGACTACTGAGAGTTTACGTTTATCGTTTGTGACGGCTAGGGGGGCTGGTCTTTAATGGACGGGCGAACGACGAGCTAACCATTGCTCGTCGTTTGCAAACCCATGCCTACTGTGGCCGGAAATCGCTGTGCAACTCCAGACACCTGGTACATCTCCATTGGGGATGACTGGTGCGTGAGAGTGTCCGTTTCTTCATGGTTGCGGTCAACTCTTTCGCTTGCATTACTGCTTCGCGGAAGGAGACGACCGCTTCCCATTCCCTCTCGCTCCGGATAGTGGCCAGAACCAGGGCCTGGCGAGAAAGGTCTTCAAACATCTCCACAAGGACACGACAGTGCTCCGCTCAAGCAGGGCACACTTCCACCGTAAGCTCTACCGTGTTAATAAAGACAAAAACGAAAAAAAAAAATGAAAAAAAGAATGATTACCGCAGTTTTAAAAGTTTAAATATTTTATATTTAAATTGTATTGTTAGTTACGATTAATTGAGTCATCGATAACTTATAATTATTTGGATTAAGTGAAGCAGGAGACATTGTGAACGAAGACGTCGCAGCTCTAAGCGAGAGAGAGACAACTAGCCAGTGATGCGTCGTGTGTCATTTTGAACACACTTGACATAGTGAGGCGAATGCGATACATGACAGGTTAATTTATAGTAATATTTTTTTTTGATTTATCGGGGCATTTAGCGTCCCGATCAGGTGCAAATCGAGACGCGTCCCTAGACCCCTGAAAATCGGGACGTCCCGCGAAAATCAGGACGCCTGGCAACACTAGTCTGGACGGAGGATCCTCCCTTCTCAAAGGTGATTTGCGAGATTTTATATTTTGTTCCGGCTAGGTAACCTCTAAAATACTTTAAGAATCCACCGACGAGAAGTTTTTACATTATGATGTTCGCAAAATAAAATAGAGAAAAAAACTGTATCTTGACATAACTTAGGCAATGAACACAAAATCAAAATGTTTCATAATACACAAACCATTAGAACTCTATAAAAGATTAAATAAATAATTAAATATTGCAGAATCCTACACCATTATGTTCTCTTTATTAGTATCGAGCTTGCGAACTTAAAAAAACTCGGTTAATTAAAATGCTGACACAATTCCTTTAGCTATGCTCGCCATTAGTTGGCATTCTATGTCGTGTTACTAAATCTTGTGAGGAAAAAATGCTGCCTTGCGTTTACGGCATGTGCCAGACAGTCACTTCTTAGTCACTAAGAAATAATAATATCGTGTTTAGAACCTAATGTTGTTGTTTATTTTCGTAACTACATAAAAAAAAAACATTTCTTTACAGGTATGCGGAACAGAGAGTAAATCAGTAAAGTCCCGCCAACCTCTATTGAAAAGAGAGGATCCTCCGACCAGACGGGTGTGGGCAACTGCCCGCTAGATGATTTCGGGCTGTTGCGTAGGTTCAATCTCGCAGAGAACTTTAATTGCGCGATTCAGGATTTCGTAGTTGAGTTCTTTATGTGACGCCATAGATGTCACTACATCACTCCCCTTCGGAGATCGGAGATCGATGGTTCTTGATGCTTCATGGTACGAAAATAAGTTTAAAAAGTAATCAATACAAAAAAAAAATTGACGATAAGTCAATTTAGTAAGTTCTTAGACATGGTGATTTGATGGTGATGGTGGTGGAAGATGATGATGATGATGATTAGATATGGTGATGTTTAAAGGATAGTCGCGAAACAAACAATACCATCGCATAAAGGCGGCGCTACAATTATCAATAACAAGCCCAAAAGTATGCAAGTAGGTACCTTGCATGACGTTACGTCATAACAAGTTCTGATTGGTAGATGTCACTATAGCATGCAAGTTACTTGCATACTTTTTGTGCTATATAAAGGCATGTGTACTGCAGCATTAACAGTAGTAGGTGCCTAATCTTTATAGCTAGGTGAGAGATGAACATACATACATACATACAGGTTAAATAATTATGAACTTCCTGTTGGCTTCGTCGTAGTCAGGTAGAAAAAACTATGTAAAAAAAGATGACTAACAACCAAATAAAGTTTAAAATAAAATAATAATATTGCGTGAAAAATACCTTTCAATAAAGATGATACGTACATAATTTACCTTATTACCTACTAACTTTCATCATAATAAAATATAAACTTATTAGATTTTTGCAAACAGGAATGTCCGGTCTAAATTGCACAATATGGAAATCTTATTGAAAATTAGGATTTGACAGTTGTCAATGTCAAGTGTCAATTATGTAAGTGACGATATTGACGTATAATAAAATCACGTTTTCGACTGTAAAACAGATTTTATCGATAAACTTAGATCCAAAGTCTTTTTCTAAACAAACCCAAGTTCTTAAAGCACGTTCTAACGCCTACGGTTCGCGGTGTACGCACTCACAATGTCCGGATTAGCTGGCGGTCGCAAACCTGTTTCGTGCATACCGGTGAGTTGCGTCACCGCGCATGCGCCAAGCTACAAAAAATGGCGGACTCTCGCGCTAGGAACTGACAGATTCAGAAGGGCAACTTTACAGAGTTTGTGACAGTTACAACTGAGCATTACAAGGCCATTAAAAATGAAAATAAATGCAATGGCGCTCCTTCTGAGTGAATGAATTCTTATTGCTTAAAATCACACAGGGTAACCATACGTCTGAATAAGTCAAGAGATATCCGGACTTTGATCTTATTATCCAAACCATGTTACCAATATTTTTTAGCCGACTTCAAAAAGATGTTCGGCTGAATGTATTTTTAAATTTATTGCTTGGACTTCTCGACATAACAGAAAAATTCTAAAGATATTATAAACATAAGTTAATATCAAAATGACCAGAGGGCCTTACGTTAGGAGTAAGTTAAAAATCTCACTCTAAGGCCACAGACTGTAGGGCTGCGGGTGAATATTCGATAGAGTTACCACGGCCCTAGAGAACACAAAGAGCAACTGAAGGAATACGGGTGGGTTTTAAACATTAAAAGTCTGACACTACCCTGAGCGGAAGAAGGTTTTTGATGATTGGACCTCGAAAGAAAGGCCACAGACTGCAAACGTCCAGCTTTGTGCTAGTTGCGTTGCTGTGACCCTACCAAATTGACGACCTAAACCGAACTGTTAAAGGGATGGAGCTATTTAGGGTGTATAGCTCCACTCTTCTTTCTCGCTCGCACGCCTGACATTTCAACACATAACTGTAAGGCCCCTTTGATTGACTTCTGGACCTTCTTACTGCGTGGTCTCCGTTTAAATGAGCGAGTAAACTGCTTGGTCTTGTGTAATCTTTGTCGCTAGACTAACTGACTTGCTAGTTAGCATCTCGTTTAAGTTCCGTTACACTAATATGTGAAAACTCTTATGTATGCGAGACATTTCACTATTTTCTTAAAGTAGATACGCTGCTGCTGCAAAAAAATCATAGTGAAGTTAAAATCTCGCGCGAGTTTTGTTGACAGTTTAATCTGTCTCCTGTCACCATAATAACCTGTAAACTGTGCGGTTAGCTTTTGCAACACTTAAATGGATGATAAGTTATAATGGACATTATTTTAAATGACTGATATTTACTGCCGAGGACGCGAAGACCGCGCTGTTATGAATCAAGACGGTACTTTGTAATGTAAGCATTGTATTATAATGGAGAAGCTACCCGCCCCATCTTCGTATGTCTGCTACAGGTCTTTGAAATTCTAGGCTTTTCTCTATAATAATGTATGTATTATACACCTAAACCTTCCTCATGGATTACTCGGTTTATTGGTGAAAACTGTATGACAATCCGCTAAGTAGATTTTGAGTTTAGAACAGACAAACGCGGTGAGGAATTTTGTTTTATCTAAACATATGTCCAGTTAACTGGAGCTCTTATAAAAGGAGAAACTGACTGACTGACATATCAACGCACAGCCGAAACTACTAGGACTAGGAGCGTGAAATTTTGCACAAGGTTGCCTTTTATAATCTAGGCGAGCACTACGAGAGGATTTTCCAAAATTTACCCCCAAAGGGGATGAAACAGGGTTCCTAAGTTTGTATGGAGAAACCTACTCTCACGCGGGTGAAACCGCTGTCAGAAGCTAGGTTCTGATAATAATATGTAAGGAAAGGATAGACGCAATAGATGCCAGTAGTGTTGTTTTATTTAATAAGCAAAATAGCGCTGCGCAGCGCTGCTGTGAGCTTATCGCATTATGCGTGAGGCCGTAGCTTTATGCTGAGCGTTCGGCCGTTTTGCGCGAATGTGACGCATATCTTCCCTATCTATTGATTATGTTTGTTAGCTAGTTTTAAGATTGCGTCATTTTGCGTAAATAAACTGTTTTTCTTCCTTTTTTTTCTTCTTAAATACAAGCTACTTATCACGCGATATCCTTTGGCCATTAGGGGCCATCAGCCCTTCTCCTATATCAGCTAGAATTTTTACAACAACATGACCAATTCTAATGTGGTTCGTGCCAGTACAACTAAAGTATCTTACTAACATCGATTTGCAGTTATTAAAGTGCCCATCTATTCCCTTTATTTATTACCAAATGGTTATTTTGATGGGCCTCATAAAACAAAATGGCGACATGTCATTGGAGCTATACTACTACGTTCCTATAAATTTAACACGGTAACTTTCAAGCCATGAGATCGCCATCAGCCTTCAAACGGTAATAAAACAAACACTTCCAACGAAAAGTTACACTATGAATAGGGTTTCCATCTGTCCGGGTTACCCCGGATTTGTCCTAGTTTAAAGGGTTTCCGGAATTTGTCTAAGTTTCAAGGGCGTCCGGGGAGCGTCCGGGCGGGGACGGGTATAAAATTTTCAAGCCATGGGACGCCGCCGTCGAGTGTCAGCGATAGATAAATATTTTTATATATTACTAGCTCATGCCCCCGGCTTTGCCCGCGTACATAAAATATAGCCTATGTAACTCAGGAATAAAGCAGTTTTCTATCGGTGAAAATATTTTAGCATTTTCAGAGATTACCTCCTACAAACAAAAAAACTAACTTTATCTCTTTATAATATTAGTGTAGATTGTTTTCATAACAGAGTATAATAACTTAGTGCTTTATTTAAAAAATTAAACAAATTAAGATTTTTTTCTCAAATGTAAGAAAGAAAGTTCTGTTTTATAATTCAAAACCATTTGTATGAAAACAAAGAAAACAAAAGTTTATTAATTGAATATTTGAACTATATTATATTATACTTAGTAAGTTTAAAAAAAAAGTAACGAAATGTCCGGGTTCTCTAAAATCCGGGATTTTTACGCTTTTTGTCCTAGTTGCCAATTTTAGAGATGGTAACCCTAACAATGAAACAACTTGCAATATACTCGTGGTTATCAGAGGCACACATCTTCTAACATAATGGTTGTAACGCACAGCTCGGCATTGTTGCACTTGTTTCAACTCAGGTCTATGAGAAAGAAACAGAATAGATACAACAAGTTACACAATATAACTTGTTAATGAGGGTTTCTAAAATGACGTTCACCAGGTGGCAGCACTAAGTCGTCAGGTCCAGGCACCTGTCTAAACCCTTATGTCTGTGTCTTTTTTACTTAGCATGGGTAGGATGAGAGCAGGACGAAAATATGCATCTGTAGGATGAGAGAAAATGATAAGTAGCTACATTTTATGAATCCGACCATCCTATAGCAATTGTAGTGTGATGACATTATTTAAATTGACGCTTCGATCATTCTCGGGCGCGTTTCTGGAACTAATACACTAAAATTTCTGTATCTTTGTAATTTTTGGTCCGATTTAAATAATTTCTTCACAGTATTTACTGGTTTTTTTTTGAAGCTATAAGTCTGCATACTCCACAAAAATCATGACTGATCCTCATTCACTGGTTGAAGTCAATATGATTGACTTAAAAAAAACCCGCCATATTCCTTTTCTTGCCAGCTTTTCAAAATCCCTCTATTTTAACAAGCGTACTATTCCAACTAGCATTTCTTAGGACTTCAGCTTTCGAGGTCTACATGCTCTCAATGCAGGTTGCATAGAAATTGCAACATTATCCTGGCTCCTTGCCACGGTCAAACAGTCAATGTTAATGCCAACTGTTGCTTCTACAAGTAAATAATACCGAATATAAGGATGCCCTTGTGTGCATGTGATTCAAATAAGGATCAAATATTATTTTTAATGAACTTTAGCATAGCATAGTAGTCGGCCTTATAATGTTCCTACTGTTGGGACTTAGGCCTCCTCTCTAGGAGAGGGAATGGGCCGTAATCCACCACACGGGCCCAGTGCGGGTTGGTGGATGTCACATGTCTTCGAATTTTTGGTTCTAGGACATGCCGGTTTCCTCACGATGTTTTCCTTCACCGTTTTGAGAGCAGTGGTGATGAAATAAATTACATAAAGTAATGCACCTGGCTGGGTTTGAACCCGCAACCTACAACTCGTAAGTCGGAGCCGTCACCATTCGGCCACCACAATCGTGTTTCAATTATTTAACATATATAAAATCGATATTGATCAGGGCAAATGTCAACAAACTTTATAACACCGAGTGCGTATAGTTTTAGTGTAACACCTCTCCACTTGATTGTTGTCAGAGAATTTGACGTCACACACATGCATCAACATGGCGGGCATTTAAACTGCCTGTGTCTGATGGTGGTTTTAAAAAAATACTACGTGTACCTATACCCAAGTGTATTTTGTATATTTTTAACCGACTTCAAAAAAAAGGAGGAGGTTATCAATTCGGTTGTATATTTTTTTTTTTTTTTTTATGTTTGTTACCTCAGAACTCCGTTGTTTATGGACCGATTTGCAAAAATTTTTTTTCCCTTTATAGGATATGCTTCCAGATTGGTCCCATTTTTTTCAAAATCCAGTTCTGATGATGGAATCCATGAGGAATCGAGGGAACTCCTCAAAAATTATAGGCAACCCTATGGTAATATTAGTATTTTCATCAAGAACTTAAGCATTTACAGTCAAAAAGTAAAATTTGATGAAGTGGAACTGATGAAAAAGACCAGAAATGGTCAACGGAACTTCATACTCAAATAGATATCACAATGAAGATATAGTTAAGCGACTATGACAATACAAATAAATGAATGATTCTGAATAGTTACGTTGAAAATGGTATCATCGAAGTGATCTGATGATGGTGATGGAGCCGGAAGGTAGGCACTGGAACTCCGTAATTAATCAATGTAACCTAGCCGTGTTTGGACTTATTAGAATTGTCATGAGATGCACTTTGGCTATAAGGTACTATCGAACTGATCTGATGATGGAGCTGGAAGGTAGGCACAGGAACTCCGTAATTAATCAATGTATCCTAGCCGTGTTTGGGCTTATTAGAATTGTCGTGAGATGCTCTTTGGCTATAAGGTACTATCGAACTGATCTGATGATGGAGCCGGAAGGAGGAAGGTAGACACAGGAACTTTATAATAAAACAATGTAACCTAGCAGTATTTGGGTTAATTGGAATTGTCATGAGAAATAGGCACTCTGTTTATAAGTGTATCGCAACTAAAAAGTGTGAAATAAAAACTTTTTAGAAAAAAAAAAAAATAACCGACTTCACTAAAAAAACACTAAAAGGATCAAAATAACTTTAATTTCGGAAATCGGTGTTAAATAAGAAACAAACAATACCGAGAAACACCGACTTCCGAAATTAAAGTTATTTTGATCCTTTTAGTGTTTTTTTTAGTGAAGTCGGTTATTTTTTTTTCTAAAAAGTTTTTTATAAACAACGTCAAAAAAGTAATTTAAAGTATTTTTTTTAAACTATTAGGTGCATAAAGATATGAACTATCGAATAAAAAAAGTATTAAAAAAATACATGTATTTTACTCCCTATTATCGTAGAATGAATTTAAAGTTCAAAACGATTTAGTAAATTATAGTGATTGGTCTAATCACATAGCGCCTTCGTGTGCTTCCTGGACCAAGTTCCCACAAGAAGCAGTATTTACTATAATTAGCACTAACATAGCACTACATGCTAAGTGTTTTCCGCGTTCACTTTTTAAATAACGCAGGAAAGTTACATAGTTGTAGCAACTGTAATGCGGTCTACATTCCGAGACTTTTTTTAATCCTTATTAATTTTTTGCAGCAAAAGTGGCCCATCAGTGGTAACTGGTAATCTAGCCCCGAGTTTAAAACCCACCCACCTATTGCGGATTAAAACCCAGCCAGGCGTCTTTTTTTAGGGTTCCGTACCTCAAAAAGAAAAAAAACGGAACCCTTATACGATCACTTTTTTGTCCGTCCGTCTGTCTGTCTGTCTGTCAAGACCCTTTATCTCGGAAACGCGTGGAGGTATTGAGTTGAAATTAAAACCATATACTCAAGTCTGCAGTCCCTTGAAGTTGTGAAAAAATCAAACATCTGAGTTAGCGGAAAAAAAAATACGGCCGTTTATGTCGCATAAAACGTATATTTCGACACCTTCAAGGGTATCAAAATTCATAGGGTACTTCCCGGTGATCTAGAATCCTGAAATTTGGCATGAAGCAAGGTCTTACAGCACAATAATAGGAAAAAAATTGAAAACTGTAAATTTGTAGTAACGTCACAAAAATTTTTTTTTCGCCATTCGGAAAAATCTTCATAACTCAATTCGGGAATTGAACTTTTTTCATAGGTAAGTTTGTACGGAACGTGCGACGTGTTTGTGCGCGAGTCCGACTCGCTTTGCCCAGTTTTTTTTATTCAGTCTATACTTTCCACTGCTGGGCAAAGACCTCCCCCAACTTCTTCCAGGTATTGTTTTCACCACCTCTTCCCAGGTCAACCTCGGCGTCTTACTTTGTGTAATTTATTTCATCACCTTCTTCTTGGTCGCTTCACTCTTGGCAGAGTGGTCGTGGTAATCACGATGGTAGCTTTCCGGAAGCTGTCAGGGTACGCCGCACAACTTCCCGCCACTTTTGTCTGCGGGCAGTCATCCGGGCGCACTTGTTCCATGACTGCTCTCGAAACGGTGAAGGAAAACATCGTGAGGAAACCGACTTGTCTAAGAGCCAAAAATATTCGAAGACATGTGACATTCACCAACCCGTACTGGGCCCGCGTGGTAGATTCCCTCTCGTAGAAAGGAGGCGTGAGTCCCAGCTGTGGTAACATTGGCAAGAAGCCTGGTCATGCTCATAGCATAGCATAATCAGCCTTATAATGTTTCCACTGTTGGGACTCAGGCCTCCTTTCAAGGAAAGGGAATGGGCCGTAATCCATCACGCGGGCCCAGTGCGGATTGGTGGATATCACATATCTTCGAATTTTTGGTTCTAGGACATGCCGGTTTCCTCACGATGTTTTCCTTTACCGTTTTGTGAGCAGTGGTGATGAAAATAAATTACACAAAGTAATGCGCTTGGGACCGTTAGCACTCAGCTACCACTGCTTAGTGGTTGTCACTCGCACTGGTTAAGCTCATGTCATGCATTATAATTTTGTTACATTCTTTATGGCATTAATGGCATTCATTTAGAGTAAATAATCCGGGGTCATTTTTTTAAATTTATGTTGTCTGTAAAAAGGACGAAAGCTTAATATAAATGTCAACCGTGGAAACTATATTTTCGACATATATTATATGTGTATATCTAAGTATTGTGTCCGTGTTCATGCAATAAAGTCGTGCCAACAGGAAATGATGCCTATCAATTTACAAAGATGGTTAATGGTTTAACTTAATATGATCTCATCATATTGTTATTATAACGTGAGTTATTAATTATTGTAATCAAGTCAGAAATTTATACTACCTGATGAAGGCATAAAAAAACACTAAACAAATACTTGTATTGAATTATCCGCAATATATCTTAAATATGGTAGCCCTACGTTCCCTAAAAAGTTTTATGCATTTTTTTTTATTAATTATTCTCGATATATGGGAAATATTATATGATACTAAAATTAATAAAATTAATTTTATACATCCTTACATAACATAAAACAAAGTACCCCAGCGCGTTTATCTGTCTGTATAAACGCGACAAAGCTACCAAACTACATACCAAACGGATTTTCATGCGATGTTAGCCTATAATTAATTGTTACACTAATGAATGTAAGATTCTTTTTAATAACTTGTATTGTAAAATATATTGTTCAAGTAATTGTTGACTGACCAAAAATAAATTAATAAATAAAAAGTAAATAAAATGCGACTTTTTAAAAAAAGTTCAATGATTTCTAGATTTAGTCACTTTTTGTATTGCGGGCATGGGAATCTAAACCGTCATTCGTCGACCAATTATTACAATTTAAAATGATTGACAAAAATGAAATGAATGCATGAATATTTGACTGTTGACTGGTAGAGACTGCCTTGTTGTATTAAGTCCGCCTATGTAGGCACCACTACTGTACATGAAATTTAAATAGATCATCATCTTCCTACCTTGGTCCCGTTTTATTAGGGGGCGGCGCAACACGTTTTTTTCTTCCATTCTGTCCTGTCATTCGTCACGCTATCACTAACTCACTTTTCTTTCATATATCCATCTTTTCTTTGGTCTCCCTCTCCCTCTCCATCCATCCACATGTAAATTCATAACTCTTTTAGCAACATGCGTTTCATCCCTCCTCTTCACATGACCATACCAAGACAAACGATTCCCTTTCAACTTTTCAGAAATTTAAATAGATAAAAAAAATTAAGCAGTCGTTAGTTACCAACTTCTAACTATTTACAACTATCAGTTTCCTATTTCTAGTGTACTAATCGTAATTATATTGCTACATTGTGACTGGTTAGTATCGTAATTTCATCGCAATTTCTACGAATTTGAACAGGTACCTAATACATACCTATTAGCACAGATTCTATTAGTTAAAAACATTGAACGTTCACTTTCTACAGTAGGTACATTATTTCTCATTGATCACTCATCATCCTGATTTAGGTACCTATAAGTAACAAGCAAATAACAAGCTAAATACTGGCAAAAACAGAGAGTTGTGGAAGAAGATGGAGGAGGCCTTTACCCTTACAGGGGTCCATATTTCAAAATAAAATAGGTACTAATATTACTAACATAATTTTAGCAAACTTACTAACCAATTACTAACAATATTTGAAATGTAAGCATAGATATATGGAATAAATGGCTGTTATTATTATTAAGTAACAAGCAAGTGAGAGGAAGTAAAAGATCAGGTGTATAGATATCTTGCTCTCTCACCCCAAATGGTACTCTGGGGTGGGAAATTCTCAAATAAATTATCTAATTAGAGAATTTATGGGTGTCAGACTTTTACTGACTAAAATCCACTCGTGTTCAGTTGACAGTTGCCCTTTTTAATTTCCACCTTTGATTAACCACCTCAAAAAAAAAAATCATCTTTTGATCCTTTTTATTTATTTTTTAATACTTTTTTTTGATTATTCACGACTGTATTTGTATAATTCAATTAAAACACTTAACTCATTAAAACTATATATACACTAAAGGCAAAAACTACTAGCTAAAATATGGCGTCATAAAACTCCTCCGCATCGCTGTCGACTGGAAGTGTGCCCAAAAGGCTGGCGGCATTGCCACGTTGTATGGCAATGCTTTATCTCTGACCGAGGTAAAAGCCAGCCCTTGGGTCACGCGAAGTGTCAACTAAGCGTTTGGATAATTCTTTGAAAAGCTTATGAGCACTCGGACCCCACGGCCCAAGAGTTTCCTTTTTATTGAGGTGGAAAATCATCCATTGACTTCTCCCACTCTAAGGTGTAGTGAGCGGGAGTTACTGACACATGCGCCCTTAATTTCCAATATGCGTTCTAGAACCACGGGTTTCTTCTTAAGAAATTCCCCGTGACCCTAGAGAAGAGATGATAACTCGTCTGATTTCTGTATTGAGAATTTGAAGTTAAGGACGTGTCAAACCACACTTTAGTCTCCAATATTGACTATTTTCATGCCTAACTAGAGTTTGACGAGTTCTCAATTTCAAAATAAAATGTCCAGAACAAAATAGTAGAAGTGTGATTGTAATGTTCCTCCTTACAATTAATACAATATTGGAATAGAAATAACTAAGAAGACTGTTTTTAAGGTTTCGTACCTCAAAAGGAAAAAACGGTACCCTTATAGGATCACTTTGTTGTCCGTCCGTCTGTCTGTCTGTGTGAAACGCGTGGAGGCATCGAGTTGAAATTAAAACCGTATACTCAAGTCTGCGGTCCCTTGAAGCTGTGAAAAAAATCAAACTTCTAAGTTAACGGTAAAAAAAGACACGGCCGTTTATGTCGCAAAAAACGTACATTTCAACACTCTCAAAGGAATCAAAATTCATAGGGTACTTCCCGTTGACCCAGAATCCTGAAATTTGGCATATAGCAAAGTCTTATAGGATAGATACATTAATAAATCTGAAAACTGTAAATTTGTAGTTACGTCACCAAAAAAAAACCTTTTTTCACAATTCGGAAAAATCTTCGTAACTCAATTCGGAAATCATAGTTAAGTTTGTGCGGAGCCTTCAGTGCGCGAGCCCGACTCGCACTTACCCTGTTTTTTACACAGGGTAAGCCTTTAGTATCTACTATTCAGAGCTGCGGGATTTTTCGAAAGGTAACTGAAGGAACATAAGTGAGTTTTAGTCAGTAAGTCCGACGCTCTTTTTCACTCCAACGAAACTACTCTTTTTTACTCAGGCGTACGAAGAGGCTAATTGGGGATCCAGATTTGGTTAAGTCCAATCTACAAAGCCTCGAGCACAGGCGCAGGGTAGCCAGCCTATCAGTATTTTTACAGGTTGCATTTTGGAGAGTGTGCGCGGGAATTGCATGACTTGATTCCGCCATCTCCTTTCTACCATCGGACAACCCGACGTACGGCGAGTATCCACCCTTACGTTGTTGAAACTTCAACGGTCCGGACTAAGCGTTTCGCTTCGTCGTTTATACCGCGTACATCGAAGGACTGGAACAATTTGCCTGCTGCTATCTTCCCGTCCAACTATAATTTAGGTGTCTTCAAGGCTAGAGTGAATAGGCTCTTAATAAACTAGTGCGCCTCACCATCAATGATTGCATCTCTGCTTACCATCAGGTGGGATCGCAATCAAAAAAAAAAACAAGAACGGGAGAAGTCATTTGATGATTTCCTAGGTCTAAAAAAAGGCACATTAGATACGCAGGCAGTCACGGGCCACAGGTGATAGCTACCTCCGCAATGCATGTATTATTCAAGGAAAGGTTATTGCCTGTCGTTTTTTCTTGAAATTTATTCAATAGCCCCCTCGTACACCGTGTTCCGTGGTTTTTAATTGACAATCAACAATCACTAATTGACCGTGTATGGGAGATCGGCTGAACGCCTGAGAATATCCATCAGAATAAACAATCAATTTGCTTCACAGCAAGCGACGGAATTGACACTTCGTTAAGTAATACGAGAATGTCATTATTTGAACTTTTTAATTTTCAAAAAGGGAATCTGCAAAAAAAATTTGATGGCTAGGGTGACCAAGAATGCTGAAATCGTAGGACAGTCTCAAAGTTGGCAGTAGTATCATCACAGCGTTAATGTTTTCCAATTATCGATTTGGGCCAACTATTTGACTATTTTAGTGTAGGTATATATAGTTTATTAATTTGAGTGTACTATATTGAATAATTGTATTATCTCTATGGTTTGTTGGTATATCTATTCTTATATTCGCCCTTTTCTCTCTTGTTTATTGCACATACCACAATTTTCTCTGCATCACCCAAAGGTTGACTGGTAGAAAATGCCTAAGGCATTAAGTCCGCCTCTGTACTTTTGTGTGCATAAAGCATTTAATTAATAAATAATAAAAGGTTCTACTTAATTGATTTAAACATTACAAAGTTAACTATTTAAATTAACTATTATTTAACTATTAAAAGCCTAGCAAAATAGTGTGAAATAACTTGCAATTTTTGATCTGATACCAAACTGCTGATTATCATATTAAACGATAAAAGTAGGTAAGTTCATGACTTACTGGTTTTAATTACACATCCATGTATCGATGTATCTACCTAATTGCAGGTTTATAAGAACATGGCGGTATTTGCAATCAACTGGGCCCGAGTCCTTATTGATGTTGGAATGTTTAAAGAAAAGAGAAATCATAGAAAAGTGCTAACTATTGCGCAAACGAAATTTAGCAAGTAGAAAAATTTAGAGCGTTTCTTTTACTTACTTTCGATTTTTAAAGTAAATAGAAGACGAATAGGTGCAAATATTTTCTTCACATATTTTTAAACACGTACATAATAATATAGTATTCTCAGAAGAGATAAGCAGAGGGCAAGGGGGAGGGCAGGAGGGTCGCAATTTAGCATGGGATGTTTGTAGAAATTAAAAAAAAAAACTCGTAAAACATACTGGTTTTTTATGTGAAACCTCTTTTTTAGAAGTGGATAATCATCAAATAACTCCTGGTGATCTGGATGGAACGAGAGGAGTGTCAGATTTTTTCTAAAAAAAATACACCTGTGTTCCTTCAATTGTCCTTTGCATTCTAGAGCCACGGTAACTCTTTCGTAAAATCTCGCAACCCTAAGTGACTTAACTAGAGTTTTATAACTTTAAATTCAAAATACTTGCGTTCAATAATGAACGCTTTTTAGGACAAATATGTTCAACATCCAACAGTAGGCTGCAAATACTGCAATAGACAATTATTACATAATTTAAACATTCCTGTAGTCATGTACCAAGAAACCGCAATTGGTATCATGATATTACAAGCGTGGATCGGGTTTAAATAATTTTATTAATAATATTTATCGTCCATCATTATTTCCAACGATTTCTAAGAAACTACAACAAACAATTTATTATGAGATGTCGCTGGCCCTAAGCTCGTCTCTTGCATACAGATGGGTTGATGTAATAGATTGCCTAATGTCACATCTTCAACTATAATAAAGGCAAACATTGGGTAACGGTTCCGTACTTGAATTCTATATTCTATAGTATTTAACAACGTTTTGTTCTTGATCCGCATTAGAAATTAATGCATTGTTTTAATATTGTCGGGGCTACCAGCTCTACTCATCATTTTAACCGAATTATGTCCACTGCTGGACATAAGCCTCCCCCAAGCGTGTTGCCCTGTGTTTCTCGGATCCATCGGATTCCGGCGACCCTCGTCAGGGCATCGGCCCACCTTATTTGAGGCTTTACAACGATGCATCTTCCGGTACGCAGTCGCAATTCCTGAACCTTTCGGCCCCATCGACCATCTGTTCTGCGAACCGTATCCACTGACACTTAGGTTTGGCGATTCTTTACGCAGTCGGTAACCTTGGTTCTCTTTGGATATCTTCATATTAGATTCCATTTAGGGAAACTCTGAGCTTAGCCCTCTACTTTGCCGTTTAGATGACTTTATGCCTTCCGATGAGGCCCCTTGTGAACGTCAAAAACATTTACAACTGGCCTCATCAAGGCAAAAAGATTGCGCATTCAAAATTATATTTAGCGTCGATTTTCGCAATGTTAATGAGTTCCGTTTTCCATTGCGGTACCCTAGAGGTAGACAGGTAGGCAGTTTAGGCACACGTGATATCATCTTGGCGGCGCGCGAGGCGTGGCGGAGAAGATTAACGCGACTCCGATTTACATAAACTAGTCAGTTACATAAGGGAAAGTGGTTAAACTTTGGTGAATAAGAAAATTTACACATGTCGCTACGCTAGCTTAAAAGTGGTGTTTAATGTTTGAAGTTTTTGCGGTGACAAGAAAATGTTGCAGCTAAACGCTTCCAGAGATAATTTAAAAATCTTGCTGAATAAGACGTTACTTCTAGCTGACGTTGCCTTTTTACTTTATTTTTTAAGGTAACCTGTAAACCCACATATTTTCCTTCAATTGTCTTTTGAGTTCCAGAGCCACAGTAACTCTTTCAAACTATCCCGCATCCCTGAACAATCCTACAGACCTGGAAGCATCGTGTCTAGATTTGCACATAGTTTTGTTATTACAGCCACCACATCTTTATCATCGCAGCTTTATAAATCTCTGACAATAAGACGTATTAAAACCAAATCCATTCATAGCAATCTCAGTCAGTAGTCACATTGAGAAACACAAACAACACGTAAACATATATTTACACAAATGTATGGATAATGGAAATATCAATAATGCATGACTCACTTATTATTTGTGATAATTACGTAATGCTCCACACATCACAGGTACATAAGTGGTTAAAAAACTTGGCTTTCGATCAAGTTTTTATACTTGCTGGGCTAAAAAACTAAAAAGGCTGGGTTGTTTAACTGCTTGAAGGCAAATGTGTGTAGCAAAAAGTTTAAGTATTTTGCCTCACTCTTAATAAATGTTTCATGAATATGCTCTATGACTATAGTTTTAGCCTGATAAGAACGATCAGAAAGCAGCTCAATGCACGGGGCAGGGGTAAGGCTGGGCAATAAACTATCAATAAGTACCTATTCATAAGCAGATAATGGTCTAGGTGTATTTGCTGGGAGAGTTAGAATTTACTACTAATATGGGTTCCTTTAATTAAATAGATGATTACTATTCTTGTTTGTTTTCTTTTAAGAAAGTACCTACCTGCTGCTAAATTATTTCTGGAAAACTTAAATGTTGTGGTAATTTGCCAATTGGTTATAAGCTTCAGCCCTGAGCGTTTAGAGATCCAATTTTTCCTCGATGCTAAAGCTTTACGATATAAATCGTAATGATTTAGCATGCAGCAGAAGCTAACCCTAGGTAGAAACAGGATAAAGGTTAGATACTAGACAGTTGATCATCATCTGACTAGCTTTCCCTACAGTATCAGATCGTTCCAACAATGTTAGGCTTCAATTTTTGCATGCAGTTTTTAAAGCTCTACCAAAACTAGCAGGTTTAATAAACTTTTTTAAAGATATCTCTTTCACTTTTCAACACATTATGCACGCTGCACGCACATCTGATATGGATGCTCTTCGTTGGATCACCAATAATCACGCGATTAGCTCTTAAATTGTATTATCTGCTTCATCGAACGACAAGAGTTATGAACAGCAATGTGTTGTACCTTATACTTCTTGAAGCATCGACAATGATGTTATTTATCAAGCAGTTTATTCTCAGTATTGAAAAACTTCCATGAATACTGGGATCTGTCAAGTAAATTGATAAGAAGCATTTTATGGACGTTTGTTTTGTATGTTGCGTGACAAGAATAAGCAAGAATAAGTTCGTGTTCGTGTTAAGATTATTTTTATTTATGATATTTTCACATTTTAGTTCGTAATCCATCTACTAGACTAGTTTTCATATTATTATTGTAGTGAGTTAAACTAACGTGACTAGACAGACAAGTATTACAAAATATTAAGGAACCCAAGTAATAATTATCAAGGACTACAAGTTACAAGGCAATAAATTTTATTTCTAACAAGCTGCTGCTCGCGGCACCACTTGCATGATTGTAGTACTTCCCACCTTTATAAATCTTAGTACCAAATTTCATCCAAATCCGTTCAGCCTTTTGAGTGTATGGTGGTTACTCCTTGTAACCACCATACACGCATAAATACACAAAATTTCTCAACAGTCCTTCATGTTATTCTAATTAATTTTTAGTAAAATTTGCACACAACCTGTCGCAACTTTAAAATAATAATGACGTATAGTATCCTGTATTATTCATCAAAATTCATGGTCGATACGTTTCTCTTTTGAACTTCGAATGCGCCGATGTGCCTCTTGTTTTTAAATAAAATAAAAAACTTTTTACAAAAAAAAAAACAACCGACTTCAAAGTAAAAAAAAAAACACTGTAAAGTGCAAAATAACTTTAATTTTGGAAGTCGGTGTTAAATAACGAAGAGACAAAACTATTATAGAAACACCGACTTTTGAAATTAAAGTTATTTTGCACTTTACAGTGTTTTTTTTTTACCTTGAAGTCGGTTGTATTTTTTTTTGAAAAAGTTTTTTATGACTTGAAGCATTGGGGTCCTTATCTTCTAAGTACTTACGAAATATAGTGTCTAAAGGAAACGTATTGCATCTTTTATTCTGTGAATATTTCTTGTTTTCTAAACGTACTACCGTAGCGTGATTTATATTGTTTTTCACGAATTTTGTCGCTCGAGTTGTTGATTTTTTAGGGTTCCGTACCTCAAAGATTATTTGATTCCATACGGTCAAGACCCTTTATCTCGGAAACGCGTAGAGACATCGAGTTGAAACTAAAATCATATACTCAAGTCTGCGGTCTCTTGAAGCTGTGAAAAAATCAAACTTCTAACTTAACGAAAAATAAAGATAAGTACGGCCGTTTATGTCGCAAAAAACGACAATATTCGGACACTTATCGGAGGGCTGGATGGTGAGCCATCCATCGCTCGTCGTCCGTAAGAATGCACCTACGTTGGTGATGAATCGCCCTGCGACTCTCGACGCCCGGGGCGTCTTCTATCGCGACGGCTGGGGCGTAAAAATGACCGTTCAAGGTTGTGGATATTTCTTTCGCTGAAACTACCAACTACCCGGTTGGTAGTTGAACCTTAAGAAATTACAGTTACAAAACTGTATTTAGCAGCAAATCGCTACGGCGTCGAGTTTTATAATAGCATAGCATAGTCGGCCTTATAATGTTCCCACTGTTGGGACTCAGGCCTCCTCTCTAGGAAAGGGAATGGGTCGTAAACCACCACGCGGGCCCAGTGCGGGTTGGTCACATGTCTTCGAATTTTTGATTCTAGGACATGCCCTCACGATATTTTCCTTCACCGTTTTGAGAGCAGTGGTGATGAAATAAATTACACAAAGTAATGCGCCTGACTGGGTTTGAACTCGTAAGTCGGGGTCGTTACCACTCGGCCACCACTGGTCTACGAGTTTTATAATGGCGTCAATAAAAAAGAATGAGAGATATCAGGAAAATACTTTTATCTACCCACATTCACGTGGAATATGTAAGAATGCGATAGAATGCGAAGAAATGCGATGGAATGCGATGGAACGTGATGGAATGCGATCGAATTCGTTTGAATTCAATGGAATGCGATGCAATGCGATGAAATGCTATAGAATACCACAGAATGCAACTGAAGGCGAAAGAATGCGATTGAATGACAGGGATTCGATGGAATGCGATGGAATGCGGTGGAATGCAATTGAATGCGATGTAATGCGATATAAAGCGGTGGAATGCTATAGAATACCACATAACGCGACGGAAGGCGAAATAATGCGATTGAATGAGACGGATTTCGATGGAATGCGATGGAATGCTATAGAATGCGGCGGAATGCTATAGAATACCACAGGATGCGACGGAAAGCGAAAGAATGCGATAGAATGAGACGGAATTCGATGGAATGCGATGGAATGCGTCGGAATACGTTAGAAAGCGATGGGACGTGATGGAATGCGATTGAATGCGGTGGAATAAGACGGAATGCGAAATAATGCGAAATAATGCGATGGAATGCGATTGAATGAGAAGGAATTCGATGGAATGCGATGGAATGCGGTAGAATGCGTTTGAATGCGGTGGGATGCGATAGAATGCGGTGGAATGCTACAGAATACCACAGAATGCGTCGGTAAGCGAAAGTATGCGATTGAATGAGACGGAATTCGATGGAATGCGGTAGAATGCGTTTGAATGCGGTGGAATGCGATAGAATGCGGTGGAATGCGATGGAATGCGATAGAATGCGTTTGAATGCGGTGTGATGCGATAGAATGCGGTGGAATGCTATAGAATACCACAGATTGCGTCGGAAAGCGAAAGTATGCGATTGAATGAGACGGAATTCAATGGAATGCGGTAGAATGCGTTTGAATGCGGTGGAATGCGATAGGATGCGGTGGAATGCTACAGAATACCACAGAATGCGTCGGAAAGCGAAAGTATGCGATTGAATTGGACTGAATTCGATGGAATGCGGTAGAATGCGTTTGAATGCGGTGGAATGCGATAGAATGCGGTGGAATGCGATGGAATGCGGTGGAATGCGGTTGAATACGGTAGAATGCGTTTGAATGCGGTGGGATGCGATAGAATGCGGTGGAATGCTACAGAATACCACAGAATGCGTCGGAAAGCGATAATATGCGATTGAATGAGACGGAATTCGATGGAATGCGGTAGAAGCGTTTGAATGCGGTGGAATGCGACAGAATGCGGTGGAATGCGATGGAATGCGGTAGAATGCGTTTGAATGCGGTGGGATGCGATAGAATGCGGTGGAATGCTAAAGAATACCACAGAATGCGTCGGAAAGCGAAAGTATGCGATTGAATGGGACTGAATTCGATGGAATGCGGTAGAATGCGTTTGAATGCGGTGGAATGCGATAGAATGCGGAGGAATGCGGTGGAATGCGATGGAATGCGATAGAATGCGGTGGAATGCGATAGAATGCGGTGGAATGCGACGGAATGCGATAGAATGCGTTTGAATGCGGTGGGATACGATAGAATGCGGTGGAATGCTGTGGAATGCGATGGAATGCGATAGAAAGCGGTGGAATGCGATAGAATGCGGTGGAATGCGATGGAATGCGATAGAATGCGTTTGAATTCGATGGAATGCGTTAGAATGCGTTTGAATGCGGTGGAATGCGATAGAATGCGGTGGAATGCGATGGAATGCGGTGGAATGCGATTGAATGCGGTAGAATGCGTTTGAATGCGGTGGGATGCGATAGAATGCGGTGGAATGCTACAGAATACCACAGAATGCGTCGGAAAGCGATAATATGCGATTGAATGAGACGGAATTCGATGGAATGCGGTGGAATGCGATAGAATGCGGTGGAATGCGATGGAATGCGGTAGAATGCGTTTGAATGCGGTGGGATGCGATAGAATGCGGTGGAATGCTAAAGAATACCACAGAATGCGTCGGTAAGCGAAAGTATGCGATTGAATGGGACTGAATTCGATGGAATGCGGTAGAATGCGTTTGAATGCGGTGGAATGCGATAGAATGCGGAGGAATGCCATAGAATGCGCTGGAATGCGATGGAATGCGATAGAATGCGTTAGAATGCGGTGGGATGCGATAGAATGCGTTTGAATGCGATAGAATGCGGAGGAATGCGGTGGAACGCGATGGAATGCGATAGAATGCGGTGGAATGCGATAGAATGCGGTGGAATGCGATGGAATGCGATAGAATGCGTTTGAATGCGGTGGGATGCGATAGAATACGGTGGAATGCTATAGAATACCACAGAATGCGTCGGAAAGCGAAATTATGCGATTGAATGGGACTGAATTCGATGGAATGCGGTAGAATGCGTTTGAATGCGATGGAATGCGATAGAATGCGGTGGAATGCCATAGAATGCGCTGGAATGCGATGGAATGCGATAGAATGCGTTAGAATGCGGTGGGATGCGATAGAATGCGTTTGAATGCGATAGAATGCGGAGGAATGCGGTGGAACGCGATGGAATGCGATAGAATGCGGTGGAATGCGATAGAATGCGGTGGAATGCGATGGAATGCGATAGAATGCGTTTGAATGCGGTGGGATGCGATAGAATACGGTGGAATGCTATAGAATACCACAGAATGCGTCGGAAAGCGAAAGTATGCGACTGAATGAGACGGAATTCGATGGAATGCGGTAGAATGCGTTTGAATGCGGTGGAATGCGATAGAATGCGGTGGAATGCTACAGAATACCACAGAATGCGTCGGAAAGCGAAAGTATGCGATTGAATGGGACTGAATTCGATGGAATGCGGTAGAATGCGTTTGAATGCGGTGGAATGCTATAGAATGCGGTGGAATGCGATGGAATGCGGTGGAATGCGATTGAATGCGGTAGAATGCGTTTTAATGCCGTGGGATGCGATAGAATGCGGTGGACTGCTACAGAATACCACGGAATGCGTCGGAAAGCAATAATATGCGATTGAATGAGACGGAATTCGATGGAATGCGGTAGAATGCGTTTGAATGCGGTGGAATGCGATAGAATGCGGTGGAATCCGATGGAATGCGGTAGAATGCGATTGAATGCGGTGGGATGCGATAGAATGCGGTGGAATGCTAAAGAATACCACAGAATGCGTCGGAAAGCGAAAGTATACGATTGAATGAGACGGAATTCGATGGAATGCGGTAGAATGCTACAGAATACCACAGAATGCGTCGGAAAGCGAAAGTATGCGATTGAATGGGACTGAATTCGATGGAATGCGGTAGAATGCGGTGGAATGCGATAGAATGCGGAGGAATGCGATGGAATGCGGTAGAATGCGTTTGAATGCGGAGGGATGCTATAGAATGCGGTGGAATGCTATAGAATACCACAGAATGCGTCGGAAAGCGAAAGTATGCGATAGATGAGACGGAATTCGATGGAATGCGGTAGAATGCGTTTGTATGCGGTGGAATGCGATAGAATGCGGTGGAATGCTACAGAATACCACAGAATGCGTCGGAAAGTAAAAGTTTGCGATAGAATGAGACGGAATTCGATGGAATGCTTTGGAATGCGTCGGCATGAGACGAAACTCGATGGAATGCGATGGGACGTGATGGAATGCGATCGAATGCAATGGAAAGTAATGGAATGCCGGAATAACGGAATGCGGTGGAATCCGTTGATGCATTCCATCGCATTCTTTCGCATTCCTTCGCATTCTATCGCTTTCTTCCGCATTCCACCGCATTCCTTCGCATTCCATTGCATTCCATTGCATTCGATCGCATTCCATCACGTCCCATCGCCAACCAACGAATTCCGACGCATTTCAAAGCATTCCATCTAATTCCGTCTCATTCTATCGCATTCTTTCGCTTTCCGACGCATTCTGTGGTATTATATAGCATTCCACCGCATTCTATCGCATTCCACCGCATTCAAACGCATTCTACCGCTTTATCGCATTCCATCGAATATCTTCTCATTCAATCGCATTCCACCGCTATCTATCGCATTCCACCGCATTCCATCGCTTTCCATCGAATTTCGTCTCATTCAATCGAATTCCATCGCATTCGAACGCTTTCCATCACGTTCCGCCGTATTCCACCGCATTCAATTATATTCAATTTCATTCTATCGCATTCCATCGAATTCCGTCTCATTCTATCGCATTCTTTCGCTTTCCGTCGCATTCTGTGGCATTCTACCGCTTTATATCGCATTACATCGCATTCAAACGCATTCCACTGCATTCCATCGCATTCCTTCGAATTCCGTCCATTCAATCGCATTCTTTCGCCTTCCGTTGCATTCTGTGGTATTCAAACGAATTCGATCGCATTCCATCACGTTCCATCGCATTCCATCGCATTTCTTCGCATTCTATCGCATTCTTACATATTCCACGTGAATGTGGGTAGATAAAAGTATTTTCCTGATATCTCTCATTCTTTTTTATTGACGCCATTATAAAACTCGTAGACCAGTGGTGGCCGAGTGGTAACGACCCCGACTTACGAGTTCAAGCCCAGTCAGGCGCATTACTTTGTGTAATTTATTTCATCACCACTGCTCTCAAAACGGTGAAGGAAAATATCGTGAGGGCATGTCCTAGAATCAAAAATTCGAAGACATGTGACCAACCCGCACTGGGCCCGCGTGGTGGTTTACGGCCCATTCCCTTTCCTAGAGAGGAGGCCTGAGTCCCAACAGTGGGAACATTATAAGGCCGACTATGCTATGCTATTATAAAACTCGACGCCGTAGCGATTTGCTGCTAAATACAGTTTTGTAACTGTAATTTCTTAAGGTTCAACTACCAACCGGGTAGTTGGTAGTTTCAGCGAAAGAAATATCCACAACCTTGAACGGTAATTTTTACGCCCCAGCCGTCGCGATAGAAGACGCCCCGGGCGTCGAGAGTCGCAGGGCGATTCATCACCAACGTAGGTGCATTCTTACGGACGACGAGCGATGGATGGCTCACCATCCAGCCCTCCGATAAGTGTCCGAATATTGTCGTTTTTTGCGACATAAACGGCCGTACTTATCTTTATTTTTCGTTAAGTTAGAAGTTTGATTTTTTCACAGCTTCAAGAGACCGCAGACTTGAGTATATGATTTTAGTTTCAACTCGATGTCTCTACGCGTTTCCGAGATAAAGGGTCTTGACCGTATGGAATCAAATAATCTTTGAGGTACGGAACCCTAAAAAATCAACAACTCGAGCGACAAAATTCGTGAAAAACAATATAAATCACGCTACGGTAGTACGTTAAGAAAACAAGAAATATTCACAGAATAAAAGATGCAATACGTTTCCTTTAGACACTATATTTCGTAAGTACTTAGAAGATAAGGACCCCAATGCTTCAAGTCATAAAAAACTTTTTCAAAAAAAATTAAAGTTATTTTGATCCTTTTAGTGTTTTTTTTAGTGAAGTCGGTTATTTTTTTTTTGTAAAAAGTTTTTATTTCACACTTTTTAGTTGCGATACACTTATAAACAGAGTGTCTATTTCTCATGACAATTCCAATTAACCCAAATACTGCTAGGTTACATTGTTTTATTATAAAGTTCCTGTGTCTACCTTCCTCCTTCCGGCTCCATCATCAGATCAGTTCGATAGTACCTTATAGCCAAAGAGCATCTCACGACAATTCTAATAAGCCCAAACACGGCTAGGATACATTGATTAATTACGGAGTTCCTGTGCCTACCTTTCGGCTCCATCATCAGATCAGTTCGATAGTACCTTATAGCCAAAGTGCATCTCATGACAATTCTAATAAGTCCAAACACGGCTAGGTTACATTGATTAATTACGGAGTTCCAGTGCCTACCTTCCGGCTCCATCATCATCATCAGATCACTTCGATGATACCATTTTCAACGTAACTATTCAGAATCATTCATTTATTTGTATTGTCATAGTCGCTTAACTATATCTTCATTGTGATATCTATTTGAGTATGAAGTTGCGTTGACCATTTCTGGTCTTCTTCATCAGTTCCACTTCATCAAATGTTACTTTTTGACTGTAAATGCTTAAGTTCTTGATGAAAATACTAAAATTACCATAGGGTTGCCTATAATTTTTGAGGAGTTCCCTCGATTCCTCATGGATTCCATCATCAGAACTGGATTTTGAAAAAAATGGGACCAATCTGGAAGCATATACTATAAAGGGAAAAAAAAATGTTGCAAATCGGTCCATAAACGACGCAGTTCTGAGGTAACAAACATAAAATAAAAATAAAAAATAATGACAAAAAAAAAAATACAACCGAATTGATAACCTCCTCCTTTTTTTTGAAGTCGGTATAAAATTAAATGGCCATGCAGTAGTTTGGTTAGATGATAGTAGCCATAAAATAGGCTTTTATGAATAAAATAATCGTCCAAAGTCAACCTTTGCGTAATTAGGAGAATGCCGTGTTTTACCAAGAAATTAATTAATTTTATGAATAACTCTGAAATTCAAAATAACATGCAGTATGCAGTAATTAGTAAAGTATATTTAATTACACACTTTCAAATTATATATGTTACATACTTCCATAATTCTAATGAGTTGCACTTTCTAAGATTTTTTAATTTTAGTGAAGCAATGTTGAAATTTAAACTTACCTTTCCAATAGGAATCCAGTAAGAAACTTGATATTCTTCAATCAAACATCCACGGTTTCAGGTGTAAACAACTAACTAGTATTCAATCGTAGATATGAAATTATTACAAAATCCACAATCATGGGATGCGAACCCGTTTCCACGATATGAAATTCCTTTCCTTTCCTTTCCAATAGATATTCACTGAGTCGATTCAAATTCGATATTTTCACAACAAATCCTCAAATAATCGATTAATTTAACAACTTTAATCGATATTCACACTCACTCGAGTTTATTTTTTTCAAATTTAGAAACGTTCACTTCGGCGTCACTGCGCATGCGCACAACAAACAAGCGTTCCTTCCACGACGGCGCGACTGTCTGCGCCAATCGGCTTCTTGCATTCTCCGAAGATCAAGTTATTACACAAACGAGTTTGAATGGTCGTCAGCTGTCGTAAATAAGCTACGCTGAGTATACGTTCTTGTAGAACTGGCTAATACGATTGTTTCTTATTGTCGACGAAGTAAAAGCAATCTTAAAACTGAGCGACTGGGTTTAGAATATCTTTCTGACTGTATTTGTTTTCTTGAAGTGTTGATGAGGGATTGCTAAAGAAAATTGGTATTACTTGTCGGTAAGGTAAGATTTATATTTATTTAACAGGTAACGAAATGAATGAGACTTTTTACGGGAGATATTTTGAGTTTTACACAGCAAGGAATAGTGGTTATAATGGCATGTTTATGTTATGCTGAGTTGATCACCTTAGAAGAAATGCTGTGGCCTCGAGTGGTATGTGCAGTGCATAGTTGAGTGGCCCGAAAGCCCGCGCAGAATCTTGATATTTTATCATCGTACGTGATGTAACACCTGCTGAACTTTTCTATTGTTTCTTAATTCATATATTGTCATTGTGAAATGATAACAGCCTCTATTATAGGTACAAAGAATAATGTATTCGGACCACTTCTTCCAAATAATAAAAAATAAATTCTTAATTCGCCAACTAGCGACATCTAGGCAGTAAAATATTTTACAAAAACATTTTTTAAAGGTACATCATTTGAAGATCTAGGTATTCTATAAAACGATTTACAATTAGAATTTTTAGTCTCTTGAATATATAAAGAATTGCAGATATTTGTGTAAAAAAACTTATTTACTTGAAAGCTTACGTTTTTTTAATTTATCTACTCGATACTAGATGGCGTTATTCGAAAAGAGACATTTTGCTAAAACGCCAACTTCAACGATACCTGTCGTTGTTTATATTATATTTAACCAATTAATAGGATCCAATTACTATTCTAGCAAACGTTAAGTCTCGGGCAGTGAGTCACAAATGCGCTTACAATAGAAACCAGTAACTGTCACTCACGTACTTACCTTTATAGTTGGTACTTATTCACTTCCGTCAACATACGTGACTGGGTGCGTAATGAGGCGTCAATAATTCTCAACTTGGAGGCTAATAACTTTGCAAATACTGTTAATTGCCTGTCTAATGTCTACTTCCGTGGTTATATGATGTGAAGATGTAAGCAGATAGAGAAATTCGTTGACAGTTTACTGTTTGGTAATAGCTAAACAATTAGGTGTGAACAATAAATTACCGTGGCTTGACAGTTTTTGCAGAAACACTCTACTTATCTGCACGCAGCTGTTGCCATAGAGATATTATTATGTTGATGTTTTTTTTAGGGTGGAAATCATCCAAACTTTATCGCCCTAGGGTAGAACGGGAGTGTCAGACTTTTACCGACTAAAACCACTACTGTGTCCTTCGGGGCAATCCTTTGCTTCCTCGGAACACAGGTCCTTCCTGGGATCATAGTTTCATTTCAGAAAAGCCCTGCGGCCCTAGCGGGCATCAGCCCTGCTGGACCCGTATGAGGATCGCGTGGAACACTATGTGCTGTTAACGACTTGCGCCAGGAAGATTGCCGGACGGCGATTCCGTTACGCGGTCGACCTGTTCTGCGAGCAATGTGTCCTGCCCAAGGAATAGAAAAACAAAGAATCTTTTTTCAATTCTGTGGTCCTGTCCACTGCCACGATTCTTCATTCGGGCTATGTTGGGAATCATGATTCCCTGCATTAATCAACCGATTTGTTAGTGAAAATTTATATGCCTGAGCGCTAAATAAAAAAAAAAAACTCGGCAAGTGCGAGTCGGACTCGCGCACTGAGGGTTCCGTACAAACTTGAAAGGTAAATTGCGGTTTACGATTTATGACGTATTAAAAAAAACACACATTTTACCACTTTGGAAGTGTCTCTCGCGCAAACTATTCAGTATATAAAAAAATGATATTAGAAACCTCAATATCATTTTTGAAGACCTATCCACAGATACCCCACACGTATGGGTTTGATGAAGTTTCAGTTCTAAGTATGGGGAACCCCCAAAATTTTTTGTTTTTTTTCTATCTTTTGTGAAAATCTTAATGCGGTTCACAGAATACATCTACTTACCAAGTTTCAACAGTATAGCTCTTAGGGCTAAAATTGCGTAAAGCGGGCGGGCGCCCGCGCGGTTCCATACAAAAGTGCCCGCGCGGGTCCCCGCAACGGAGCACTTGTATGGAACCGCGCGGGCGCCCGCTTTACGTAGTTTCAGTCATTAAAGTTTCGGAAAAAAGTGGCTGTGACATACGGACGGACAGACAGACACATGACGAATCTATAAGGGTTCCGTTTTTTGCCATTTGGCTACAGAACTCTAAAAATGGATTCAAGGATTTGTGGAAATGAAACGAACTGATGTACTCATTATGTATTTATTTATTCTATCATAAATTCTTAAAAACGAGAAACCTCTAGATATCACACTCCAACGTACTAATAGTGTAAATACAATGCGTTCCAAATAAGAATACCTAGGATCGATTGCCATGTTGTGACGTCACGTCATACTGTCAAATCGAAAGAAATTGGGCAAAATTGAAGAACTGGATTCTGATTAAACTTAAATAAATTAAATTTAAAAAAAAACTTGTTTTGCTCACCCTATTAATTCTTCGATTTGACAGTATGACGTGACGTCACAACATGGCAATCGATCCTATTCTTATTTGGAACGCATTGTGGCAATGTTTAGATTCAAATAAAATGCAATCATTTGGTCTGAAACTGAAAATGAGATCATACAATTTAGAATTTACATGAAATGAAAAATGGGATTTTATATAATTAGGCATTGATTAGGTCATCTCATTCTTCTGATGCACTATTGAAGTAAAGGTAAGACTATCTTCCATACTCGACTGACGGCTTTTGTTATGTCAATGGTCTATTATTGTCCTTTTTATTACGTAGAAAATTATTAAAAGAGTCCTCCTGGTTTGGGTGGAGCGAGGAGTTGCAGACTTTTACTGACTAAAATCACCCTGTGTTCGTTCCCACCGTAGGCGCGGGCTTGCGGACGACGAGTAATGGGTAGTTTGTCGTCCGCTCGTCTTGCCTGAATCGTCGACGGCGCGTAGTGTTTTTTCGCCTCAAAGATATGTCAGTTAACCAGGGCCCAGCAGGGCCGATGCCTACTAGGACCATGGGATTGGCTCTGAAAAGTATATACTCATGGTTCTGGAACGCAAAAAAGGCAACTGAAGGAACATAAGTGTGGTTTTAGTCAGTAAAAGTCTGACACGCCCTCCCGATCCGCCGGAGAAATCATGAGATGATATCCCACCTTCAAAAAAAACCTTGTCTTCCTTCAGTTAGGTACCCTTTGCAGTTCGGGGCCTCGGTAACTTTTACGAACAATCGCGTAGGCCTCACAGGCATCAGGTCTAACTGGCTCCGATAATCTTGCAAGATTGCAAGAAGACCAGTCCTCTTGGGGCTGTATTATGATCAGAGGTCGGAATTAGGTAGAGTTATTCATGTACTTATACTGATTTCATACAGCGAAAGAATAAGGTGGATATGCCTCAAATCCCGAGATTAATTTTAAAGGGCAGAATTTTTTTTATGACCCTATCAGAAATATAGCAGAAAAAATTTCTTCCTGCGTTAATGACGAGGAGGAGGAAGTGTATAAATTTGTTAACCTTACATCAGTTGACGTAGAGAGATCTTTTTCAATGAAAAATACTAATAAAAAATGTATGTTAATTATCTTTGTTTTATTTGTCTTATCTATCTCTGAGGTTTTTATTATTATTTATTTGTAATATTGTTGGCCACACAGGATTTTTCATTAGAAATCCCGGGAAGATCCATATTAATATCAACATTTCGATGCAAGTACATGAATAACTCTACCTAATTCCGACCCCTGATTAATACTATTATGACTATTCCAGGGCTGTTACCAAAGGGCAATTGGAGGAACAGAGGGGGTTTTAGTCAGTAAAAGACACTTGCTCTCTCCACCCAGAGCGAAAGAAGTTATTTGATGAAAAAAGGTGTGATTCCGTTTATTGTATATACAGTCGAATCTCGTTAATTCAAACCTCTCTATAATTCAAAGTTATCATGATTTCCCTAGAAAATCTCTCGAACTAAATCAATACACATTTATGCACTTGGTAATTCGAATGAAAAAATCATCGCTACGTTAATTCGAACTCATTGGCATCAAACACTCGACAATTCAAAGTTGGAGAGAGAAAGATTGCAGAACTTGCAGAGGTATGCATGTAAGTAGGTACATTTTGAGACAAGTTCAAACTTGTATCATCGTACTCGAGCATTTGTTTTAGTAATTATTAGTTTGACATACACTTCCGCACAAATTGGTTTGTTTAGTTAAGTTACAGTTACTGTTACTTTCGTTTCGAACCATTTGATATTTCGAACACTCAATAATTCGTAATATTTTAAGGCCCGTATTACAGAACCTTACTCAAGTACTACTTAAACTGCGTTCAACCGATTACTGCTTGAGCGAAGAATCTCGACTTAGGCGTTCAGTTTATTTTAGAACTATCCTCAAATTCAAATCAAACGAAACTACGCTTGAGTAGAGATTTTGATCTCTGATTTAAATCCACAATTTCCATGAGATTCTATGCTCAAGCGTGGTCTCGACTACACTTGCGAAAACAAGGATCAAATCTCGCCTCAAGCAGAGATTCTGAGCTGATTGTGATTTTAAAATAAGGACACATTGAGTGGAGCTCACTCAAGCACTGTTCTATAATACGTTAAAAATGTCATTTTAAAGTGACACTGCTCAGGTGATTATTGATTGTAGTTTCTCTGCTCAAGTCAAGTTCTAAAATGAAAACTCCAACTGAGACTCGTTTTAAGTAATGCTTGAGTCTTGATTGTAGTTCTATAATACGGGCCTAAGAGTCCCTTGAATTTCGAATTAACGAGAGTTGACTGTATTCGTTATGGAAAGCTTTGCATTTTTTCTCACACTGGAACTATGGCTGTTTTATCTGTTCATAGTACAGCCCCTGATATGTATGGTAATGCCAAGCTTTAGGGCAGTTTCTTTTAATGTTATCCTAGCGACTCGCCCAGTTTCGCAAGTATTACAAATCATTTTAATTCACGGCTTGTCTAGTACTATTATGTATGTATTTATACACTAAAATGTTCTCATGAATCACTCTGTCTACTGGTGAAAACCCGTTCAGTATTTTTGAGTTTATCGCGAACAGATAGACGCAGAAGGGAACTTTGTTTTATAATGTGAGGTTATTTTAAATTTAATTAAGCAGTAGTAATTTTCTTAGTATCCTTTCGTTGAATGTATTTAAGAGCTATCTGTGTTGGTAACTTGTGTATTGAATAAGATATGGCTGAGTTCTGACACGTAATTATAATCGGTAAACAATTATCAATAGCGGAGGTATCTATTATCGTAAGGTATATTTCGGAATTTTGGGAAAAGGTCTCTTATGTCAGTAGCATTAAAGTACTTATTTGCTATTTGGGTAAACGTCCCTTACGTTAACTTATATTACAGGTATCGATATAACCTTTTTCTAAACTAATATTATTATGAGGAATTTTTTTTTGTTTGTTTTTTTGGTTGATGTAACTCAAAAACTACTAAACCGATTTTCAAAATTCTTTCACCAGTAGAAAGCTACTTTATTACTTAGTAAAACAGGCCTATATTTACTATTTTCACGCGGGCGAAGCCGCTGGCAAAAGCTAGTATTTAATAAAAACATAATCTCCTCTTTTCTGTGACAAACAAAGCACTAACCATTACTATCAGTAAAAGCAACTGTACTTTTCAATACATTTTCATTTTTATTCTGTGTCAAGACAACTACAAATTAAAACTATATACTTAAAATTAATATTTTTAAACTTACACTTACAACATGATTATGCTGATCTTATACACTTATAGGATTATATTTTTGTACTAAAATCTAAGTACTTAAATATAAATAAATATTGTGAATAATACTTTTAAGTAACCATAGTATATCAACATACAGACTAGATGCTCACAATTTAAAAAATATGTAAATAGCATATAATGCATTAATAAATACAATCATAACTAAATAACTAAGAATAATAATAATAAATTTTTATTTCGGACAATCAGAGTCCTTAAAACATACAGAAACAAATTACATTTACACAAACAAATTAAACATACAAAAATTAAAACTAATGCTAATAAATAAAATTATACGTGAGATTTTTGTCAGATACTACTATACGGGGCCTTTTTATTTTCTATCGTCAATCGATCAGTAAAAAAAAAACGTACAGACGTGGATACGTTTTTTTTTCATGTGTCATATGAATTAAAAAATAAGTTGCAGCTAAGTATCAGATTGTATGGTAACAGTAATTATATGTATTTGCGGTAAAGACACGTACTATGCGTTCCAATTAATAATAGGAAAGAAAATAACCTCGATCTGTCAAATGTTGATTGAAAAGTACGGCTTGCAAAAAAAACTTAATTTGTTTTTTTTTATTCTTGATAGGTTCGCGCTTGACCACTATCTCACCTGATGGAAAGCGACGATGCGGTCGACGATGGAGCGCGCTTACCTAGAAATAACCTATTCACTCTTGACTTAAAGAAGGGTTGTAGCCATCAGATATTAATAACAGTTTATTTTTGCTTTGTATTACCAAGTCTTAATTAAATCTAGGTGAAGTAATAACGTTATTGTTTAATCTAAATTTGCTAAATGTATATTATTTAAGTCATAATTAGTTTAAAAAAAAACATTTTCTTTCTTATTTTCATTGTTAGGAACAATTCGCCTTCTTCCATTTGCCACTACTCAAGACACTTCACATAGTGACGCAGAGATTAGCAAATTGAAGAACTGGATTCTGATTAAAGTAGTAGTTTTTTCGTTCATGAATCGTAAACAAATACTATTTAAAAAAATCTTGTTTAGCTCACCCTACTCAATTTTTCGATTTGACAGCTATGACGTCACAACATGGCGTAAAAATCGATCCCATTCTTATTTGGAACGCATTGTATGTAATTTACACAGCTATACTCATTGAAACCATCATCACAACTCTCTCATAACTTAGAGACAAGGTAAAAATGTCAAGTTTTTATTAAAAAGGCACACATAGCTCTTCTTTAAGTTAGAGAGTTATGTTAATGGTTTTAATGAGTATAATTGTTTAAATACATAATAATAATATTCCAAAACTATCACACAACGCCGTCTAGTCCCAAGCTAAGCAAAGCTTGTGTTATGAGTACTAGACAACTGATAAACATACTCATATATTTCTAAATACATACATATCATAGATAAATTACACCCAGACACAGAAAAAATGATTGTGCTCATCACACAAACATTTGTCCTGGGTGGGAATCGAACCCACGACCTCCGGCATAGCAGTCAGGGCCACTAACCACTAGACCATCAGACAATATGTAATGACCACCAATATATTAGTTTTTACCATACCATCCGATTCTGAACTACAAATTGCCAAAAAAGGACGAAATTTTGAATTTTGCGGGTTCTGCTGGAGCATTTACCTTAAAACCATTGAATAATAGTATGTATATTTTACCAATAACATTAAAATAAAATACAATTAAGGAATTTGATAATTTCAAATGTAAATACGATTTTTACATCATTTTTCGAGGCGACAAGCGATTGTAGCAAGAAGAGAAGAACGACTCACATTATACATGTCGAACCTATTCAAGAAGAATGTCGTAAGCGACAGTTTCAGTTTTTGGCAGGGATGGGTTTTCTCTTAAATAATAACAAAAGTACTTATAAAAATATCATTCTAAAAAAATTAAATTTATTATTCATATAATTACTGATCGAATAGAATAGCTTGCTTTGTCTTCTTAGTATGTTGATGGTAAAACATTTAAACAATATATTTTTTTTAAGTTAAATTCCTGGCCCAGTATTTGGTTACGGCAATGCCATCCGCTGACGCTGTCATTAGATCCCTACGTGAACAGGTAACAGGGCACGTGATGCAGGATGGAAGGTGGGACTTGGTCTGCGGAGAGACGCCGCACAAACACTGAAGGTCGGAACCGTCCGAGAACCCTCATCTGTGGAGATTGTCCATGGTACGACCAACCTAGGTATTGCGATGTTGAAACTGTTATCTTAGCCATTTTTTTATAAATACTTTTTAGTTATGGAAGTCTAAGAAACAACCCATTATTACCTTTATTTACATTGTTCTCACATGATAGTAGCGACAAGAAATATGTAACCAAGATATTTGTAATACATAACATGATTGAAAAGAGTGTCCATGGAGTTTCTTGCACATTCTTCTCCATAGAGATCTACGCTTTGGAATGTGCAATTAGCTTTTTTTTTTCTGACTGACTTGACATTTTAAAAGTGCCTGTAAATGGTTTATTTGAAATAAAATGCTTTGAATCTTTGAATCATTCCTGCAAAATAAAAGGCAAATTGTCGCTTACGCCTTTCTTCCTGAAAAGGCTCGACATTATAAAAATGCAACATGCGCTCTTGTATTATTAAAAAATCAGCTTTTTATCCAATATTGTCATATTGCGATATTTTCGTCCAATTGTGATTAAATTCTTATTATTTTAGTCAAGTTGCAAGTGATATAAGGACTATTCTAAGAGACAACCCATTCCTGCAAAAAAAATGCCAAATTGTCGCTTACGCCTTTCTTCCTGAAAAAGTTCGAAATTGTAAGAATGCAACATGTGCTCTTCTATAATAAAATAATCAGCTTTCTATCCAATATTGTCATATTATGTTTAATACTGGAGCCATATTGTCATCCAATTGTGATTAAATTCTTAATATTTTAGTCTCGTAAGTTGCAAGTGATATAAGGACTATAACTACTTCGCTACGTTACGTGAAAAATGTGTATCTACAAAATATATTAACCGCTTGCGTCGAATTTGTCCGACGACTGATTTCGTGCCCTATTCGCCAGGGTCGTGTGTTTGCGACTGTGTACTCCATCTCGTTTAGCTCTTCAATCCCCATAGGTGACGGGAGATGACGAGATGGAGTATTTAGTCGTGGATGTGGGACCGTGGCAGAATAAACACGAGTGTTTGTCGCATATATTCGACGTAGACGGTTAAAACGTTAGTTATTGAATCTCTGTGGAGCTTATAAATGATGTATATCTCTATCTATACAGTCACACTAGAAATTATAAGCTTCTCAGAGATTTTCATCCCATGTTCAATGAAATCCCTATTTATATACCTACTTACTTATATAGTATAACATAACTAGTGAAATACCTATGAACTTCTGCATACCATTTTGGAGAATGCGGCCGTGATGGAATTCCCTACATTCCACCCAAAATGTGAGAACCGACGCTGTGTTACGTGGTCGCCCGCGAGCTCCCATATTGCAGTGCTCCGACACGGCTCGCGCTCGCGCCTCTACGTAATAATACATTAAACTTCTCCATCGACACGACTACATGCACACCGTTAAAGTTGAACTAGCGACACTGCACAGGTAATAATAATCCGGTTTCCGCGACGGGGACCCGAGCACACCACACATGCACATAGTCACGCGATGGGTGCACGCGCGGGCGCCCGCGTGGCCTCCCGCTTATCGCAGCGTTGGCCCTTAAAGGCATGGAGCTCCTCTTTCTCGCTCACACAACTGATGTTTTACCAAGTCACAGTAAGGCCCCTGGAATACATTTTCTTAACTTTTTCTCTCTCTATAAGTACTAATTTTTTTTTTATAGAATTTAAAATAACAAAAATAAAACTTGGAATAACGTGTAATAAAGAATAAATTACATTTAAAAACTGACAATAAAGTAACTTATTATAAAAATTAAAAATACATCTAAAATAAACTAGAGGACTTAGTAAACAATTCTTTATATACTGCACTATGTTTAGTAATATAGTATATTTTATTAACATAGGAATATTGGTTGTACTATACAGATCTAATATACTGTAATATTGGGTCGAGCATATTCAGTCAAAATCAAGGTGAAAGATATGGCCTCAAGACGTGGCCATAATCTCACTAGATGGCGGTCATCTTACAATTTTTTGTTTATTTTATAATAAACTTAGTCAAATTGTGCTTTCAAAATCTACCTAAGGTTCAGTTGAAAACCAGCATAAGGGAAGTACCTGGTTCTCTCGCATTTTTGCTGAACTGGATCTATTTGAAAAGAGAGAGAGAGACAAAATTGTTTTCTAAAAAACTTAAGTTTTTACATGTTGTTTCTATACCTTTCTTATACTTCTATTCACCTAATTCTGATTGTTCATGTAGTATAAGCTATACTTAGTGTGAAGTGGAATGTCTCATTTTACCAAATACAATTTCCTTGTCTTAATAATGCTCCTAAAAACAACACAAAGTTATAAAAATGCTAGGGGTCACGACAGACGTTGTCCTGTCCGAAAACGGGCTTTTCGTCAGACAAAAAATTGAAAACCTACCTACCTACCTACCGGGGCCAATTGAGAACCCGACTGCAGCGCTACCTACCGGGGCCAATTGAGAACCCGACTGCAGCGCTACCTACCGGGGCCAATTGAGAACCCGACTGCAGCGCTACCTACCGGGGCCAATTGAGAACCCGACTGCAACGCTACCTACCGGGGCCAATTGAGAACCCGACTGCAGCGCTACCTACCGGGGCCAATTGAGTACCCGACTGCAGCGCTACCTACCGGGGCCAATTGAGAACCCGACTGCAGCGCTACCTACCGGGGCCAATTGAGAACCCGACTGCAGCGCTACCTACCGGGGCCAATTGAGTACCCGACTGCAGCGCTACCTACTGGGGCCAATTGAGAACCCGACTGCAGCGCTACCTACCGAGGCCAATTGAGAACCCGACTGCAGCGCTACCTACCGGGGCCAATTGAGAACCCGACTGCAGCGCTACCTACCGGGGCCAATTGAGAATCCGACTGCAGCGCTACCTACCGGGGCCAATTGAGAACCCGATTGCAGCGCTACCTACCGGGGCCATTGAGAAACCGATTGCTGCGCTACCTACCGGGGCCATTGAGAATTCGATTGCAGCGCTACCTACCGGGGCCAATTGAGAACCCGACTGCAGCGCTACCTACCGGGGCCAATTGAGAACCCGACTGCAGCGCTACCTACCGGGGCCAATTGAGAACCCGACTGCAGCGCTACCTACCGGGGCCAATTGAGAACCCGACTGCAGCGCTACCTACCGGGGCCAATTGAGAACCCGACTGCAGCGCTACCTACCGGGGCCAATTAAGAATCCGACTGCAGCGCTACCTACCGGGGCCAATTGAGAACCCGATTGCAGCGCTACCTACCGGGGCCAATTGAGAACCCGATTGCAGCGCTACCTACTGGGGCCATTGAGAATTCGATTGCAGCGCTACCTACCGGGTTCAGTTTTATTTTCAAACTATTCAGGATATATATGTATATACAGGGTGCTCACATATACACAAAAAATTACATTCAAATCGATCAAGACGTTCAGGAGGAGTTGTTACAAACACACGTACAGAAGAATTACATACCTATATAAAGATTGAATTCAGCGCCATCTAGCGAGAACATGACGCTCAAGCCGCTTTCACCTTAACAAAATGTTATGTCTTTATGATAAGAGAAGCCCACACAAAAGAAATCAGAAGGAGATAACACTATACCCAATCACAGCAACTCCTGAGAGCCGAAGAAAACCGAAGTTTGACGAGTCCCGTCGAAACGATACAACTTATGATGATCTTATACTCCATTCGCTATACGATTAGACGTTTCCACAAACCTTCTTCACTGTCCGTTCAACCGACTTTGACTTCTATTTCGTAGATATAAGAATGGCATTAAAAGCAAAAAAGTGGTTACAATACCAATTAATTCTGCCCTGCTCATTGTAAATGCAGTAATCGAAATTTTTGGGATTTTCACATTTTTGCAAAAATGACATGTCAAGGGGCTGATGCTAATACATAAAAATATTATTTTCTTATTATTTTGGTACACTTTTAAAATTATACAACTAAAGACTTGTTGTTTAGATATCAAAAAACATATCTACCGCGTTTATCTCCGAACCGCGCCATTTTGCAAGTACTGCATTTGCAATAAGCAGGGCAGAATTATTTATTGCAGCCGCCATTTGTCATGCTTCCAACGCAATAAAGGTCAAAATCGGCTGAACGGACAGTAAAAAAAAAAGGTTTACTTAAATGTCTAATCATACTGCGAATGGAGTATACTTCACTGTGAAACACAATTTTTGGGTGTAAACCCGTTAGTTCTGAGCTAGTCTGGCACGGTCCAACTGTCGAAGATGTGTGTGTGTGTGATGTGTGTGTGTGTGTGATGTGTGTGGTTCAAGGGTCACAAGTGCAGTCGAAATTATCTATAATACACTCATTACAATGTCTTTACTTCAGTGTGACAGGTTTAAACCCCACTGTTGGGTGTAAACCTGTCAGTTCTCAGTTAGTCAGCCACAGTTCCGCTGTCGAAGATATACATACAGTCAAGGTTCAAAAATGCAGTCGAAATTACCTATACACTACTCACTACAACGTCTCTACTTCAGTGCGACAGGTTTAAACCCTACTCTTGGGTGTAAACCCGTCAGTTCTCAGCTAGTCGACCACAGTTCAGCTGTCGAAGATGTACAGCCAATGGTCAAAAGTGCAGTCGCAATTACCTATAATAAACTCACTACAACGTCTCTTCGTCAGTGTGACAGGTTCAAACCCGACTGTTGGGTGTAAACCCGTCAGTCCTCAGCTAGTCGGGCACGGTCCAGCTATCGTAGATGTACTGCCAGTCGATATGCTTGAAGTATGGGTGGCGCTTTATCTCTTCGATGCCGTCCTTGCCGGCGCCTAGGCGTTCTGAGGGCTCGTAGGTTAGGAGCTGGAAATTGAAGAATATTATTATATTAACGCGTGTAAGTTGCAAGACCAATTCATATGTAATCGGGGATACCTCAACCCTTGTCATACAGGTTGTCCTAGTTCAGGGCTTTTGATTGATTGATTGATTGATTTAATTCATAAACAATTTTTACGTTGTATCGAAAATTTATGATACGACTTTGATGTTGTATTAGATAGATTTGTATTTTGAAGTTTTGGAAATAAATAAATTATTATTATTATTAAATCCGCATTGTGCCTGGGTAGTGGATTACGGGCCACTCCCTCTTCTAGAAAGGCGGAGTCCCAGCAGTGGGAACGTTACTACGTTGATTTGACCTGGGCAAAGTAAGAAAGTTATCTGCAATATTTCGATTATAATAACTTAAAAAATATATTATATTCCACGACATGGCATATCTTTTACTACTTCTTAAAAGTGCCAAAAAAGACAATTTCTATAAAAAAAATCCCAAAGCAGATATGTTTTTTTATTGTGCACCCGTCGAATTTGGCGTGCAAGTGTATGTGACCCCACGGGAACGCCAAAGGAAGCCGACCATGGATAAAAAGTATACTATATTCTACTACTTTTTATCTCGGGAGTACGTTCCGTTGGGACAATTTTGTACTATCACTCAACAGCTAGCAGATATTAGTAAGATTCCCTTCACAGTTCATTCCATACAATCCCTCTATGCACATTTTATTTTTCATTAGGCCTATACTATCCCACAGCTGGGCCGCCCCGAATTCATCCAGGCATTCTTTTTTTGAACCAGCCTTTGCGAAGGCGTCTAGGTCGTTTCATCCTCTTCCTTATTATGCACAATAGGCATCCTATCATCATCATCATCAATTTCAGCCGATAGACTGCTGGACAAAGGCCTCCCCTAAATGTCGCCACAACGAACGGTCCTGAGCGCCTCGCATCCATCGGATTCCCGCAACCAACTTAAGTGGCAATGGGCAGAGCATATTGCTCGCAGAACAGATGGCCGTTGGGGCCGAAAGGTTCTGGAGTGGCGACCGCGTACCGGAAGACGCAGTGTTGGAAGGCAACCTGCAAGGTGGACCGATGACCTGGTGAAGGCATCCTATATTTACATAAAATATCTTTGGAGCCAATCAATAAAAATACACGCTACCTTGATTTAATAGTGACTCATACAGCGAAATTTCTTCACAAAAACAGTTCCTATTTTCATCCAGCCCAAAAAACACAAAAAGAGATTTTGTGGCCCATGAGGGGATCGAACCCGCGACCTTCGCGTTATTAGCACGACGCTCTAACCAACTGAGCTAATGGGCCGATAGGAACTTCGTCGAAATAGGGAACCACGCCATGCTGTGCTTTTTTATTATCCTACTATATTATAGGTTGTACCAAAATTAACGCAAGATTTGAATTAAATAGAAAAGTTTTTTTTTGGGGGGGTTGCCGACATTTTACTGCACAAATGGCGGCAAATTCAAATCTTGCGTTAATTTTGGAAAACCCTTTAATTTATGATTCAATTAAAAAATCACAATCTGAGGACTAAAAACTGTGTTTTCTATTTAATTCAAGGCTTGCGTTAATTTTGGGACACCCTATATTAAACGCAAAAGTTTGTATGTATGGATGTTTGTTACTCTTTCATGCAAATACTGAATGGATTTTAACTTTACAATTACATAGCTTACACATCGAGAATAACACATAGGTTATAATTTATAAAGGTACTAACTAGCTAACCCGGCGAACTTCGTACCGCCTAATAGTAAGGATAACGCCATCTACTGGCATTACCAGAATAACATAATTAATTTTATAATGACATTTTAATTAGAGATGGCGTTGTATTCGGATTAATTTTTTTTCGTATTTTTTTTCCATTTTTTCTCACCGTTTAAACCTTCCCTGGACTATCTCGAATATTTCAAGACCAAAATTAGCTAAATCGGTCCAGCCGTTTTTGAGTTTTAGCGAGACTAACGAACAGCTATTAATTTTTATATAGATTTTTAAAGAACCAATTTTGATGAATTTTGGTATAAAGATAGATAAGACCTTGGAGAAGAAAATAAGCTACTCGAAGTCGCGGGCACCACTTAGTATTACTTTATATTATTATACAGCTATCATATAATGTTAAACAAACCTTCATTGTTTTAAAGATATAATCATTATTATTTTATTATGAATGACTGATTAATAACAGGTGCAATTCAAATCTTTGTACCGATAATCAAATAAATAATAACACTATTGTCCGATTTCGTTTGATCTTCGAGGTTGATACGACATATTTTATCAATACTTTGAGTAGATATTTAAATATAAATTACTAAAATAAAAACATTATCACGTTAACTTCTTTCAGAAATTAATATTGACAAATAAAGCAAAAAGCCAACGTCACGTGGTGTTCCCAGGCGGTCACCCATCCAAGTACTGACCGCGCCCGATGTTGCTTAACTTCGGTGATCGGACGAGAACCGGTGTATTCAACGTAGTATGGACGTTGGCAAATAACGAGGTAAAATACTAGACCACTTTTCACACATCACTAATGAACTGCAGGTTGTAAAGTATGTCGACATGAACTTTATTTACCTATAATATAACAAACTATTCTTGTAAAAGTAATTCGAGATAATTTCAAATCCACTGCCACTACGGAATAAGATTCCGCAACTTTTTTGCGGGTTTAATCGTTATTATAATAAAAATGGTTTCAGACGACGCGCCGTACCTACTGATATTTACCCAGAACAGTTAGTGAATGCAATCTTAAGCCCAGATTAGCCAAGAGCGGGGGATGTCATTGGACGATTTTCCAACCGAAAAAAAGGCCCAGATTAACAATTCGAGATCTCTCGTGTTAAGATCGACAATTTCGAGATCTCATTTAAAAACGAGCTGTTACCCGGCGAGAATTTACCATAACATATTTATTTTTAACGAGATTTCGGTATTATAACCTCTTTCGCCATCGTACTCGTAAAGATTCATTTATTTTTTAAGCAGGGCATAATATCAATCTCAATCGTGTCTGTTACTTGACTGTAATCACACGTATTTAAAGGCTCTTCCAACTCTACAGATATGATGTTGATCTTTCTGGACCAACAGGCCAGGGGCCCAAGTCTGCTATTTTTATAAATTCGTCATTCCAACACGATCCCATTGTCATTTTGCTAAAAGTTCGTAATCTGCTAATTCATAATGATCGATCATTGATCGGTCAATGGTCTCGTAATAGTGTTGTGGTATAATGACAATATCGAGCTTATTAAAAGCAATGACTGCACAATGACGTTCTAATGGCTTAGGTCACTGATCAAAAGAACTGTCAAAATTTTAGCAGATTCCCGCATACGTCAAACATAATTTGTCATTACGAGATTAACATTCTATGCCATTTCTTTCAATGGAGTGTCAGTGGTTGACCAAACTTGTCAAAATCGACAATTATGAAATCAATAATAGACCATTCTGATACTATTGTAATAGTAGACTTGAGGCCCTGTACGAACGAACGCGTATGATTGTGACTGAGAGTACTCGTACTCTCAGTCACAAAATTTCGTTTGATATTTTCGAGATCTCGAAAGAGATTGAATACCGAAATTCCTGTCTTCCGATATTCGAGATCTCGCGAGATCTAATAAGATAAGTGCTTTAATAACTTTCCATGGAACTTGTGAATTTTTACCTTACAGCTAAACAAATTTTGAAATTTGTGTGAGTCACCTCACCATCGATGATTGCATCTCTGCTTACCATCAGGTGGGATCGCAGTCAAGCACTGGTTTATATAAATAAATAATAAAAAAAACTACTGAACCGATTTTGGTGAAATTTGGTAAGCTCGACTCCAAGGAAGGACATGGGTTATTTTTTATCTGGGTGACATTCACGCGAACGAAGTCGTGGACTAAAGCTAGTTTGACTATGAATGACTAAAATAAAAACATTATTACTTTATTTTCTTTTAGAAATTAATTCTACCAAAAATAAGCAAAAAGCCAACGTCACGCGGTGTTCCCAGGCGGTCACCCATCCAAGTACTGACCGCGCCCGATGTTGCTTAACTTCGGTGATCGGACGAGAACCGGTGTATTCAACGTAGTATGGACGTTGGCGAAATAGTATTTCAAATACTCGACTACTTTATAACAACTGGTGCAACGTCACATTTCTAATTTTACTTATATGTCTCACCGAATATGGCGAACGGCAAGGTTATTATAATAAGCTTTTTATTAATTACAGGCTTTTGCCAGCAGCTTTGCCCACTTATGCTAAGTTTCATCTGGTCTTATTACATGGCGCCAGGCGTCATAATAGTGATAAAAATACATAATAAATAACAGGTAATTTTTTATTTTATTTAATAAGTTTTGGCAAACGTAGTATAATCCATCAAAATAGCACTGGCTGTCAACTCTATATTAAACTTATCTCTATTTTTGTAGCTGCATTGCATGACCGTCGGCTAATCCATGGACGTTTAGAAAAATGAAAAAGTGGTTTAGCAAAAAAAAACAGCCGTAAAAGTTTTATGACATTTACGACTGAATTGAGAGACAGTGCAGAGGACGAGAGATGTACGCTCTGTGGAAGCAGGAACACCCAACTCCACCATACTTCATCATCGCGAACTGTAGTGGCCAATCTAGAAATCTCTTAATCGACTGCGGACCCAGGTTGGCCGCTGCACAAATAATCTGGTGACACGAGGCTTCCTCGACTCATCCCAAACACAGTGTCAGTGTGGAGACGCTGCACAGGACATGCGTCACCTGCTATGCATCATCATCATCCTGCACAACCATCTGCACCTTCCAGGATTTATAAGAGGCCAATAATACAGCTGTACACTGTACAGGTTGTCAATTACTGCATAATAGCATAAAGACCAAATTTAATGTTGTTTTCATTCTGTTCTGTTCTGTTTTGATGTTTATTTTTATTGTGTTTTTGTTTTTCTGTGTTTTAATTATTATTAGCTGTTAAGGCGTATTTAATAGTGCATGTAGTGCTCTTCTTTAAGTGATGGGGCACTTAGACTTAAGTTCGAATTGTTTCCCTTTATATTTAATAGTGTACTCATTGTTGAAGAGCCAAAAAAAAAGACAATTTAATCAGACTATGGAACAAACTAACTGATGTACCTGCCTACTAAAGATATTGTTAATAGGTGGTTGTAAGTGTAGTGCAAAGTTTCACCATCACGCAAAGAAAGAGCATGTGGTTGTTATGGAAATTCGTTGTCGCTTAAACATGAAAGAAAGAAAGAAAACATTTATTTGAGACTCGCACAGGACAAACAACAATAAAATAAAAAGTAACTACTTAATCTACTTATAAATACTTAACTTAAAAATAATAGAAAACAATATTAAAAGATAAAAAAAAAAAACCTGTGCGAGGCCAAAAAGGCTCCTATCTCAGCATATGCTGCGATATTTAACTAAAAAGTAAAAAATAACGCAGCGCTGGTATCTAATAGGGCCTGGTGATGCCACGGACACACTCACGGAACACAGAGACAAATAAGATAATATATAGATAATAAAAGAATAAAATAAAATATACTAAACACATAAACAAATCAATTAAACTACAAAAAAGTGTAAAATAAAAGCACCATTTAACCATTCATACGCCCGATGCTCCGTTATACATTTACATTGTTCGTAAATCTTGTTTTCGCACAGAATTTCAAAATATGAGGAATGGTTTTAATGTAGAATAATAATTAACAGCCAGTGCTATTTTGATGGATTGTGCTACTTTTGCCAAAACTTATTCAATTAAAAAAAAAAAATGTTTTACCTGTGCCACCCAGATGGCCGATGGCTCCAAAAGAAATAGTGTACTTTTTTGTAACTATTATGACGCCTGGCGCCGTATAAGACCGGATGGAACTTAGCATATGGGTAGACTTAGATTAGACGCACATTACGATACTACTGTATTTTCAAAAATTCGAAATTATGTCGTTTTCCTACTTCCACGTGCTAAAGTCAGTAATTAATAAAAAAAACTTGTAATAACCTTGCTGTTCGCCATATTCGCTAAGAAATAAACAAATTAAATCTGTGATGATGCACCAGTTGTTTAAAAGTAGTCGAGTGTTTGAATAAATTAAGATTGTTTTGATGATAAAATATAAAACACGATAATCAAATATTGCGCATTAGATTACTTATCGTGTTTAATATTAAAAAAAAAGCTTATAATGCATTTAGATACGTAAAAATATAATTATAATATTTTCTGACACTCAAGTTTTATTTATTACTTTTTAGTAAATTAAAAGCTTCTTCAAAAACATTTTATCACAATTTTTTTTTTTGTATTTTTGCTTGTTTATAGAAAAAACAATGAAGTAAATTACAAGAAAAACATTAACCTACTACTACCAAGGAGTCAAAAGAAAAGCAAAAAGCCAACGTCACGCGGTGTTCCCAGGCGGTCACCCATCCAAGTACTGACCGCGCCCGATGTTGCTTAACTTCGGTGATCGGACGAGAACCGGTGTATTCAACGTAGTATGGACGTTGGCGAATGACAAAATGAAATACTGGGTCGGTTTACACACCATACAAATTAACGAGCTGGGCGAGATGCCAAACATATTACATACATTACATATTTATCAACCACATAGCTAGCAAACCCCTGATATACTATACGCGGTGGACCTAATAGCAAGATATTTATTTATTTACTAGTAGACTCAGCAAACGTTGTTCTGCCATATAAGTTATCAAAGAACAATTCAATCCCGCAGGCGTGCGGGATTCCGCATGAGTAATCCCGCATTTCTGATCCCGCAACAAAAGGTGCGGGATCCCGCGCTTGCGGGATTGAATTTTTTGCTAAGAAAAATGTGTATAGATGACGTTTGTTCCGATTACCTATTTATTAGACCCAGCATAGCGTCATTAACAAGTGATTTAACCACTTTCCATGGAAGTCGTCACTTTTTTGTAGAATTTGTACCTAAGGAAAACTTATTTCATATATCAACTAACATTGATTAAGATATAGTCGTGACCTAAAAATATGTTTTACTTAAAGTCGGTTGTATTTTTTTTTTACAAACAAAACTTTTTATTTGGTATCCCACAACTTAAACTAAATAGTGAGCAAATTGTCTGGTGAGGTAGCTGTAGCAATGACCAGATTCCCATACGTTCAGTAAATATGGGAAGGCATTGCTTTACAATTTCCGAATGAAAGATCATCAATCAAGATCGGTCCATAAAAACAGTTAGCATAGCATAGTCGGCCTTACAATGTTCCCACTGCTGGGACTCAGGCCTCCTCTCTAGGAGAGGGAATGGGCCGCAATCCACCACGCGGGCCCAGTGCGGGTTGATGGATGTCACATGTCTTCGAATTTCCATTCTTTACTTTCACCTGTCATGCTACCAATAACTAATTCTCTTTACTTTCATACCCACATGTATACTCAACACTTTTAGTAATATTCGTAATTTGTAAAAGTAATATTTCCCTCTGCCACCTATTTCGTTTTCGATTTTTGATAATGAAGGAATCTCCTCAGTGCCGTAGCTCCAAAATAAAATTGTCATTCTACTTTACTTTCAGTTATGTTGTGTATACTGATCTTATATTTCAACCGTGATATTGCCAACGTCCATACTACGTTGAATACACCGGTTCTCGTCCGATCACCGAAGTTAAGCAACATCGGGCGCGGTCAGTACTTGGATGGGTGACCGCCTGGGAACACCGCGTGACGTTGGCTTTTTGCTTTTTTTTTTTCTCGAAAAAAAAGGGAAAAGTTCGAAGCGAAAAATTTTAACCTTTAAGTGCCAGGTTGACGTGTGTAATACAAATTTATTTATGGAATTAAAATCTATATATTATATAAAAATGAATCCCTATTTCCCATGGTCACGCCATCACGCGTGAACGGCTGGACCGATTTTCTCTATTTTTTTTTTTTTTTGTTGTGTTTGTTATTGTCAGAAGGATCTTATGAAAGAAAAAATAAAAAAAAATGGCAGTAGGGTAGAGTATGGCAGAATTGGGTAGAGCAGAATAGAGTAGTCAGTTGACGGAAGCGAAGCTGCGGGCAAAAGCTAGTCATCAATAGAATACTCCCAGTTCGTCTTACCATAATGAAAGGCGAAACGAATGTCATTCAATCTCTTCATAGTCTCGATCCCGTGGCCTGTTGGCTGATCTTGGACGATAGGAATGGGAGTTACCTGCGTGAGTAGCGACTGCTCCTCCACGGGCAGGCCGGGCGGCAGCTGCAGCGACGTGTGCGACGTGAACACGCTGCCGTGGTAGTGCGACAGGAATGTGAGTTACCTGCGTGAGTAGCGACTGCTCCTCCACGGGCAGGCCGGGCGGCAGCTGCAGCGACGTGTGCGACGTGAACACGCTGCCGTGGTAGTGCGACAGGAATGTGAGTTACCTGCGTGAGTAGCGACTGCTCCTCCACGGGCAGGCCGGGCGGCAGCTGCAGCGACGTGTGCGACGTGAACACGCTGCCGTGGTAGTGCGACAGGAATGTGAGTTACCTGCGTGAGTAGCGACTGCTCCTCCACGGGCAGGCCGGGCGGCAGCTGCAGCGACGTGTGCGACGTGAACACGCTGCCGTGGTAGTGCGACAGGAATGTGAGTTACCTGCGTGAGTAGCGACTGCTCCTCCACGGGCAGGCCGGGCGGCAGCTGCAGCGACGTGTGCGACGTGAACACGCTGCCGTGGTAGTGCGACAGGAATGTGAGTTACCTGCGTGAGTAGCGACTGCTCCTCCACGGGCAGGCCGGGCGGCAGCTGCAGCGACGTGTGCGACGTGAACACGCTGCCGTGGTAGTGCGACAGGAATGTGAGTTACCTGCGTGAGTAGCGACTGCTCCTCCACGGGCAGGCCGGGCGGCAGCTGCAGCGACGTGTGCGACGTGAACACGCTGCCGTGGTAGTGCGACAGGAATGTGAGTTACCTGCGTGAGTAGCGACTGCTCCTCCACGGGCAGGCCGGGCGGCAGCTGCAGCGACGTGTGCGACGTGAACACGCTGCCGTGGTAGTGCGACAGGAATGTGAGTTACCTGCGTGAGTAGCGACTGCTCCTCCACGGGCAGGCCGGGCGGCAGCTGCAGCGACGTGTGCGACGTGAACACGCTGCCGTGGTAGTGCGACAAGAATGTGAGTTACCTGCGTGAGTAGCGACTGCTCCTCCACGGGCAGGCCGGGCGGCAGCTGCAGCGACGTGTGCGACGTGAACACGCTGCCGTGGTAGTGCGACAGGAATGTGAGTTACCTGCGTGAGTAGCGACTGCTCCTCCACGGGCAGGCCGGGCGGCAGCTGCAGCGACGTGTGCGACGTGAACACGCTGCCGTGGTAGTGCGACAGGAATGTGAGTTACCTGCGTGAGTAGCGACTGCTCCTCCACGGGCAGGCCGGGCGGCAGCTGCAGCGACGTGTGCGACGTGAACACGCTGCCGTGGTAGTGCGACAGGAATGTGAGTTACCTGTGTGAGTAGCGACTGCTCCTCCACGGGCAGGCCGGGCGGCAGCTGCAGCGACGTGTGCGACGTGAACACGCTGCCGTGGTAGTGCGACAGGAATGTGAGTTACCTGCGTGAGTAGCGACTGCTCCTCCACGGGCAGGCCGGGCGGCAGCTGCAGCGACGTGTGCGACGTGAACACGCTGCCGTGGTAGTGCGACAGGAATGTGAGTTACCTGCGTGAGTAGCGACTGCTCCTCCACGGGCAGGCCGGGCGGCAGCTGCAGCGACGTGTGCGACGTGAACACGCTGCCGTGGTAGTGCGACAGGAATGTGAGTTACCTGCGTGAGTAGCGACTGCTCCTCCACGGGCAGGCCGGGCGGCAGCTGCAGCGACGTGTGCGACGTGAACACGCTGCTGTGGTAGTGCGACAGGAATGTGAGTTACCTGCGTGAGTAGCGACTGCTCCTCCACGGGCAGGCCGGGCGGCAGCTGCAGCGACGTGTGCGACGTGAACACGCTGCCGTGGTAGTGTGACAGCGGCTGGAACCATTATATGAAAATGTTTTACGTACATATCTAGTGAGTATAAGTTGATGTCTTGTCTTTTATATTCTATGTGTCGGCGCGCGTGAATTTCGGTCGCGCTTCGTACGAACATGAAATGCACGCGCGCAGTTCGCAAGCGGCTCGCGTGTTTTTCATACAACCGCTCTTACGCGATTATGACGTATTTTTCGTTAGATATTTTGGAAACACAGTATCTTGTTTATATTATCTAGGCTTCTATTAAAATCAATTTTAAAAATTTGTGTAAAACTAATCCAGTAAAGACCTCTGAAAATCTGCTATTTTGCATGAACTTAGACACTGCATAATTCACACAAAAATTAAAAAGTCAAAAAAATGTAACAATAGAAGCCTTGCCAATTTAATCAAGATTCTGATTGACGATAAATTTTTTTCAATAACTATTATGGGTTTAAAAAAAAACACGTATTTCCTGGAACAGTTTGTAAAATATTCGAGTAAATCACGGAATTACCGAATGCTAACAGAGTTTTCAGGCGTTATCTCTCTTTTTTCGCGTTGCCTTTTCGTCAAACATCGCGTTGGATTATGTTAGATGAAGTAACAAGCTTTTAAACCATGCTCGATGTTAACGATAGGCGAGTGAAAAAGGACCGTCTCCGAAACCTTGTGCAAGATTTCATGCTCATAACCTCAGTAATTTCCGCAGTGCAAAGATTCAAAGATTCAAAGCATTTTATTTCAAATAAACCATTTACAGGCACTTTTGAAATGTCATGAAGTCAGTCAGTCAGAAAAAAAAAATGATGCTAATTGCACATTCCAAAGCGTAGATCTCTATGGAGAAGAATGTGCAAGAAACTCCATGGACACTCTTTTCAATCATGTTTTGTAATTACAAATATCTCTGTTACATGTTTCTTGTCGCTATCATGTGAGAACAATGTTATTTACATTGTTGCAGAAGTAAAAAAAAAAAACCAACTAAATATAGATATTAAAATAGCAACTGGCAGCTAAGAGATGACCAGTCTCAACTGACAGCGCCCGTTCACGAACATGACGCCAATATTAGCACCACTCAGCTCAACCATTTTGAAGGGAACCGAATGATCCAACACATGCGCCACCATCAGTGAGACATTTGAGTGAGCATGATAAACTCTCAACTGCCATGCTGATTTATGTCAAACAAGTCCAATAGTAACATAAAAAACCATAAAATAGCTCCATGGTACTCACATTTACAAACTTTGAAAAAAATGCTTCTACATTATACAATACTTTTATTATTTAAAAATTCAAAAAAAAAAAACATTTAAAAATAATAACAATAATTTCCAAACTAATCAATTTGTTCACCCCGGTGGTAGTGGAGCTGGACCAGCATTGAGCCAAGCATTTTTATCTTGAATATAATCCTCCAACTTATAATATGCCTGCCTGCATAGTGTGCGTTTAATACAAGATTTAAATTTTGTTTCATTGAGTTCTAATATTTGTGGAGGTATTTTATTATAACATTTCAAACAGTACCCCATGAAAGAAGACGCCACTTTAGCCAGTCTGAAACCTGGTTGAACTAATTGGTCCCTATTTCTTGTAACATAATTATGTCTATCGCCTCTTTTGCTAAAAAGATGAAGATTTTTTCTAACGTACATGATGTTTTCATAAATATATTGACAAGGCACCGTCATGATATTAATATCCTTAAACAGTTCCCTTAGAGAATCGCACCGGCGAAGATTGTAAATAGCTCTGATGGCTCTTTTCTGTAGTATAAAGATTGAGTCGATGTCTGCAGCCCGTCCCCATAGTAAGATACCGTATGACATGATACTATGAAAATAACTAAAATAGACTAGTCTAGCGGTATCAACATCCGTAAATTGGCGGATTTTTCTAACAGCATATGCAGCTGAGCTAAGCCGTCCTGCAAGAGATGTTAAATGAGGACCCCATTGTAGCCTAGAGTCAAGCGTTATCCCCAGGAAAACAGTTTTGTCGACAAATTCTAGTTTTTCATCGTTTAGTATTACGTCACAATCACTACTTTTGACATTCGGTAAGGAAAATCTTATGCATTTAGTTTTTTTCCCGTTTAAAACTAGATTATTAGCAGTGAACCAGTTTTGAACCTGCAATAGTGCGTTATTTTCGTCGTCAAGATTATTAGTCCTTCTATTTATCTTAAAAATCAAAGAAGTTTCGTCGGCAAACAACACCATATTAAGTTTATTTTGCAACAAATAGGGTAAATCATTAATATAAACTAAAAATAAAAAAGGACCTAAAATTGAACCTTGGGGTACCCCCATTTTCACATTTAATCCCGACGAATCGACACCGTTTATTTGAACTTGTTGCTGTCTATCAATCAAATAAGATTTTAATAAGCTTAAAGCTGTTTTGCCTAGTCCGTAATGCTCAAGTTTCAGGAGTAATGTTTCATGAACCACACAATCAAACGCCTTAGACAGGTCACAGAAGATACCTATAGCATCCTGTGCCTCTTCCCACGCATTAAAAATGTGTTTTAGTAAGGAGACACCAGCGTCAGTTGTACAACGTCCTTTGGTGAAACCATACTGTTTATCGTGTAAGATGTTATTTGTGTTAAAATGATTAAGCATTTGATTTAACATCACCTTTTCAAATATCTTGCTAAAAACCGGCAACACGGACACCGGCCTATAATTATTAGTGTCTTTACTGTCCCCAGATTTAAAAAGTGGTATCACTTTACTATATTTCATCAGATCCGGAAAAACTCCTTGATCTATACACAAATTAAATATTATAGCTAAGTACGGCGCTATAGTCTCAATAATTGAGGTACAAACTTTGATAGATATACCCCACAAATCTTCTGTCAATTTAACCTTGATTTGTTTAAAAGCTTTTATTACAGTTATAGGGTTTATATGCTTAAAGTTAAATTCAGTCGAACAGGCTGCAACGTTCGCCTGTAATAAACTAAAAGCATGCGATGGCGACGAATTTAGGGCTTCAGTAGTTTTAATTGGTATACTGGCAAAGAAATTTACAAATTCTTCTGCAACTAGTTTGTTATCGCTAATAAGACCCTGATGTGTCTCCAATGTACGTTGATTTATGTCAGTCAGTCAGTTTTTCCTTTTAAATAATTATATAAAATATAGATTTAAGTTTGTGTATAGGTATGTTACTATTTTGGTATACAATAAAGTTTATTCTATTCTAAAAATTTGTTTTCTCTGTTATTTGTTTGTTACAATGCATTAATCTCTGGAACAACCAGTCGGATCGGAAAAATGTTTCAGAACGAACTTGACTAACCCAGATTCGTATTCCTCAGGGTTAGTTAGCCAAGCATCATGCTAAAAGCCTAATCTATAGGCTGTATAACATGATGCTACGAACCATGCTGCCATGGTATAATTAATATAACTTATAATAAGAAATAATTTCTTTGCTTTGCATACAGTAAAAATCTTCGATCCACATATATTTATTTATTTATTAAATATTCATGCAACACAAAGGTACAAAGGCACACTTAATGCCTTAGGGTAGGTTCAGATGACAAGCGCTCAGCGCGCGTTGAACGCGCGTTGAATTTTTGTATAGTGTTCACATGGTGCGCGCTTGTCAGGCGTTAAACGCGCGTTGTTGCGGCCAGTTTGAGTTCTACATTTGTCGAAGATGGACGTAGAAACAGTTTTATCGGTGATTTTATACAGACGGCAGAAACGACACAACAGAAGACGGAGATATTGGGTTCACCCAATTTTGTCAACCAGGCTGACTGAAAGTCAGTACATTATTTTATATCCTAAGTTAAGGCAATTTGAGCCCAAATTCTTTAACTACTTCAGAATGTCCATCAAGTCATTTGATGACTTACTGACTCTCATAAACGATGAACTCGTAGCAGATAAAAACGCTGTGCGATATAGCATTTCACCGGAAGAAAAACTCATAATTACATTGAGGTAAGTTTTTTAATAATCAACATAATCTATAAATCAAATAAATCAAATCAACTTGTTTAGGAACAATTTTTTTAAAGAAAAAATAACATTTTGTTACTCGCAGAATAACTCTAACTCTGATTCATTGCTGACATTAGTTGGTGCTGGCGATGGAGTAGGTGTTACTGGCGATGGAGACCCCATTGCTGTAGTATAACCATAATGTGCAAAATTATTTGACACACTAGACTGCTGTGATCTATAATCATGATAACGAAAGCCTTCAACAGAAGCTGATGACTGATGACGCTGCTCTTGTGATGAATAATTTCTTCGTTGTGATACCGGGTAATTTTGATTTTCATATGTCTGTTGTTGTGGTCCTTGAAATTCATTTTGGTTTTGCAAAATTAAATTATAAATGGCAATTTTAGTTTGAAGTCGCCTATATTCCGGAATTTTTTTAATCTCTTTAACGAGTGACAAACAAAACAGCTTGTCTTCATCGTCATCTTCTTTTGGATGAGACACATTTTTCTGTGCTAAACTCTGCTCTAATATGTTTGCAAATCTTTCATCAGCAGGATTTAATTTTTGTTTTTTTCTTGAAGTAGATTTAGGACTCTTAAAGCCAGAACTTATTTCTACTTCAGCAACCTCTGACGAAGTTGATGCATTATCTGCATCGAAACTACTTTCTGTATCTTTGTTGGCAATTGATGCCTGTAGAAATCGTAGTCTATTATAATGAATATATGTCGAAGTTTTGGAAGCTCCTGATCCAGATTTGACAGTCTTTATTTTCTTCACCTCTCTCATATAATTATCCCGTAAACTCTTCCACTTTTTTTGCAGGGATGACGCTGAAAAAAAAAACAGTATTTAGTAATAGTTTATGTTTGTTTCCAGATATTTGGCCATTGGATGTTCATTTGGGACATTAAGCTACGACTATAGAATTGGCAAATCTACTGTGGCTACTATAATACCACATGTATGTGAAACTATTTGGAAAAAATTAAGGCCCGTTGTTATGAGTGAACCAACGAAAGAAAAGTGGTGTGAAATATCCACGATATTTGAAAAGAACTCAAAGTTTCCCAATTGTTTGGGAGCCTTGGACGGGAAACATATACGGTTAATCCAGCCTGAACACACGGGTTCTATGTATTATAACTATAAAAAATATTTTTCGGTAGTTTTATTGGCGCTAGCGGATGCAAACTATTGTTTTGTGTGGGTTGACATAGGTGCCTACGGTAAAAACAGTGACTCAGGTATATTCAAGAATTCTTCATTGTACAAAAAGCTGACAGAAAGGTCATTAGATCTACCTGAGCCAAAGGCATTGTTAATACAAAATAGACCGACAACGTTGCCATATGTGATAGTGGCTGATGAAGCTTTTGGCATGATGGAGAATTTAATGCGTCCATATGGGGGAAGGTCACTAACTTATGCTAAAAAAATATTTAATTACCGTTTGACATTAGCACGCCGGTATGTTGAATGTACTTTTGGCATAATGTGCAATAAATGGCGCATTTTACACAGGCAGTTAGATGTTAACATCGGTTTTGCAGAAAAGATCGTAAAAGCGATATGTACACTAAATAATTATGTCAGAATCAGGGATGGCTACAATTTTGAAGACACACTTTATACGCCACCCCTGGAAAATCTAGCCTCACATTATACCGGACGTGCTGTGCGACAGGCGGATAATGTTCGAGTACATTTAACAAACTATTTCATTAATGAAGGAAAAGTAGATTGGCAGGATCGTTATATTTAACTTGTAACACAAACCGATTGTAAATGTAAATAAATATATATACTCACATAATATTTTCTTCTTTTCTTCATTGTCATGTCCTTCACAAAATATAAGGACGAGTTCTTCCCAAGCCCGTCTTCTCAAATTCTTATCTGAATAATCGCTACTTGTCATGTCCCATATCGCAGGACGTTTCTCTATTTCATCAATTAATAATTCCGTATTAAAAGCTTCGGTTTCCATTTCGGACGATTTTCGGACGAACTTGACGAACCCTAAAATACGTCTATCCGCGTCGAAAGCGCGCGCTCAACTGAACGGAAACATAGAAAACCAATGATCTCAAAGCGGCGTTGACGCGCGCTGACAACAGTCGAGCGCTAGCGCAGCGTTGAACGCGCGCGTTACTAAAACGCGCGTTAGCATGTGTACGGCCTGAATAAAATGTATGTAGTTGTAAACGCGCGTTATCAAAACGCGCGTTGAGCGCTTGTCATCTGAACCTACTCTTAAGCATTCTCTACCAGTCAACCAAGAGTGGTGAAGAGAAGGATTAGGCGCACAATGCCACATTCGCAAAATGACATATTGACGCAAAATGCCACATTCGCAAAATGACATTTCGCAATATGCCACACTAGCAAAATGCCACATTAGCAAAATGACACATTCGCAAAATGTCTTTTCTCAAAATGCCACATTATCAAAATGCCACATTATCAAAATGACACATTCTCAAAATGACACATTCTAAATATCTATTGAATAGCATTGATTCTACAAATTGCTTGTAATCAAGTAGTTATCAAAGTTTTCGCTAGGATAAATACTGTCATTACACTGATTATAGAAAAAAAAAAACAATAAATTTTGAGGGTTCCCCATACTTAGAACTGAAACTCAAAAATTTTTTTTCATCAAACCCATACGTGTGGGGTATCTAAGGATAGGTCTTCAAAAATGATATTGAGGTTTCTAATATCATTTTTTTCTAAACTGAATAGTTTGCGCGAGAGACACTTGCAAAGTGGTAAAATGTCCCCCCCCCCCTGTAACTTCTAAAATAAGAGAATGATAAAACTAAAACAAAATATATGATGTACATTACCATGCAAACTTCCACCGAAAATTGGTTTGAACGAGATCTAGTAATTAGTTTTTTTGTAATACGTCATAAATTGTAAACCGCAATTTACCTTTCAAATTTGTTTTTAGATATTTAACTTGTGAATAAACTGACACACCTTCATACATTTTTAATAAGCTTTTTTAAACGAATTAAAGTATTCAATGATATATATATAATACAAACAATGTATCAATAATTCAATCAATGTACCTAAAATAAATTTAATCAGTGTATAATTCAATCAATGTATCTTACATGCTATACTTGTAATCTAGCAGTTATTAAGTTTTAGCCAGATGGCTTTTCATAAAAACATACTAACGTCCAAATATTAAAAAAAATATTGAGTTCGAAGTGACATTTTGGCATTATGCGAAAGTGGCATTTTGCGAAAAGTCATTTTGCGAAAATGGCATTTCGCGAAGATGGCATTTTGCTAATGTGACGTTTTGCGATATGGCGTTTTGAGAATATGACATTTTGCGAATGTGGCATTGTGCGCCTAATCCGAAGAGAAAACATGGCAGGTGCATAAAAACAAAAAAAAAATAGATTAAGTATTAAGAAAAATAAGAGTAATAAAATTCGATAAAATCGATATAATCGTCTTTTACAATGTCCTAAAATTTTTTCACCGATAGAAATGTGCTTTATTCTTGAGTGACATAGGCTATATTTTATGTACGGGCGAAGCCGCGAGCAAATGATAGTTAGTGCTTAAATCTTTAAATAAATAAGTAAACAAACAGCTCACCACTCCACACAGCAGCTCATACAACACAGCCCCGAAGCTCCAGTAGTCGGCAACTCGCTCCAAGTCCGTACCCTCGTCCAGCGTGTTGACATAGAGTTCGGGCGCGATGTACATGTTGACGGTGGCGGAGCGGCCCGAGCGCAGCTTGGCGAGCCGCATGGCCGCGCCGGGGTAGTGCGTGAAGTACGTGAGGATCACCTGGCCGCGAGAGCCTAGCAGGATGTTTGAAGGGTTTAGGTCTCTGGAATGGAGAAAAGATTTGTTTAGAGCAGTGGTTCCTAACCTTTTCAATCTTGTCACCCCTTTAAAGAAAAGAAAGAAAGAAAACATTTATTTGAGACTCGCACAGGACAAACAACAATAAAATAAAAAGTAACTACTTAATCTATAAATACTTAACTTAAAAATAATGGAAAAAACAATATTAAAAAATAAAATATAGCTAGACGTACGGCGTTGCGCCACCGGTACATGGTGGACATCCCACCCATACGCACAAAGCGTTTTGGACACATTTATTGTGCGTACAGCCAAGAAGAGGAATTCCTTGCCGGAGTCTGTGTTTCCTGATAGCTACAACTTAGGGGTCAAGTCAAGAGTGAATAGGTTACTTCTAGGCAAGCGTGCTCCATCGTCGACCACATCATCACTTACCATCAGGTGAGATGGTGGTCAAACGCGAGCTTATCATTAAAAAAAAAAGCTAGGGAAATCGACAGGAAGGGGTTCCTGTCCAACATGTTACCAATGTTGTTTATCGATCGACTATAGTAACCGACTAAATTAATGCTTATTTTCCTATTGTGTTTTGTTTTTACTTATTATATTTGTACTCCCTTTTTTTAGGTGGGAAAATCATCAAATGACAAATCCCGCTCTTGAGCGGAGCGGGAGATAGTGTCAGACTTTTACTGACAAAAAACCCACTCCTGTTCCTTCTTTGCCTTCGTTCCAGGGACCCGGGTTTCACTTTCATACTACCCGTGGCCCCAGTAGGCTTCGACCCTGCTGGCCCCCTACAATTTGCTGATATCTCCCTGAGGCGCGCGTGGAACAATACGCGCCGTCGACGACTTGGGCTCGGTCCGGACGGTTACCAGACGGTCGGACAGACCCGCGCCTACGGTGGCCGGTAATTGGGATCGGAATCCCGGCGGCTGGGGCGAGAGGACCGTTGCCTCACGCGGTCGGCCTCCTCTTTTGCTAGCATTACTGCTTCGCAGAAAAAGGCGACCGCCTGCCACTCCTCCTCGCTCCGGACCATGGCCTGTACTAAGGCCCGGCGCGAGAGATCACTACGGCCGATCGCCCCCACATTTGTACCCCTTTACGTATCGGTCCACCTTGTGGAAGGCTTTCCACCGCTGCGTCTTCCGGTACGTGGTCGCCACTACAGAACCTTTCACCCCATATCTTCTGCGAACAATGTATCCTCCCCACTGCAACTTAAGTTTGGCGTGTATTATAGGATATAAGAGAATATCACCTGCATATAACTCCGCTGTTGTGCAAGCTCTCGATGGCGGTGAGTATCTCGGCGGCCCACTTGCACACGGCGGACGGAGGCAGCACGTCGCGTCCGCGGACATGAGGCTGAAATGTTATAGCGTGCTGAATTAACGCACGCTTAATCAAAAAGAGGCCTAACTTAAAAAAGAAGGTATTTGGAAATTGAACCTTATTTTTGATACTTAAGTTTTATTTTTATTTTATTTTATTTATTGGGGAAAACAAACAGTAAGACATAGGGAATTAAATAAAAAAGGCTTAGAAATAGTTTTACACGTGTGTGTGATATCAACAACGTTCTCTACACATAAAAACGTGAGGCACTTGGTTTGACAAGCGCTGTACCTAATTGCGTTTTGGGAACACATTCATTATGCGTACAGCTAAGGAGTGGAATTCCCTGCCGGAGTCTGTGTTTCCTGATAGCTATAACCTAGGGGTCTTTAAGTCAAGAGTGAATAGGTTACTTCTAAGTAAGCGTGCTCCATCGTCGGCCATAACATCTCTTACCATCAGGTGAGATAGTGGTCAAACGCGAGCCTATAAATAATAATAATAAAAAAATTAAAGGATTGCGAAAAGTTTTTTTTAATTACAATGTGGTTCACAAACAATAAGGCTGGCTTATATATACTTAAAAAGAAAGTTTTCAGATTCAAATAGCCTCTTTTTGAGTTAGGTCTCATTATGATTAAGCATGTGAAAATGAATTCAAACTATTATCTGGCTCATTGGTCTAGTGATGAGTGAAAACTAAGTTTTTTTGGTGGAATATCCTCAAATAAGTCCTTCAGCTCTGGATGGAGCGAGAAGGAGTGTCAGACTATGACTGACTAATGTCCACCCGACCACGAAATCCTGGATTCGTATACCGACTCAGATAAAATGTTATTGGGTTTCTCTTTCTGGAATTTCTTAGTGACAGTCCGGATAACAGACTACTGATCCCCCCCATAGGGGGATAGGACTTTTCCCGCGTGTAAGTAGAAAATTTGCCCAAGGAAATATACTCCCGAGATAAAAAGGATCCTACGTGCTATTTCATGACATGGTTTGTGCAGGTGCCAAATCCATCCAGCCTTTCGAACGTGATGAAATAACAAACAAACAAACATACATAGCATATAGCATAGCATAATCAGCCTTTTAATGTTCCCACTGTTGGGACTCAGGCCTCCTCTCTCCAGGAGAGGGAATGGGCCGTAATCCACCACGCGGGCCCAGTGCGGGTTGGTGTATGTCACATGTCTTCGAATTTTTGGTTCTAGGACATGCCGGTTTCCTCACGATGTTTTCCTTCACCGTTTTGAGAGCAGTGGTGATGAAATAAATTACACAAAGTAATACGCCTGGCTGGGTTCGAACCCGCGACCTACAATTCGTAAATCGGGGTCGTTACCACTCGGCCACCACTGCTCACAAACATACATACACACACACTTAATCGCCATTATATTTTTTTATTTTATTTGATATAAACTAGTGCTTGACTGCGATCCGTACCTGATGGTAAGCAGTGATGCAATCTTTGATGGTGAGGCGCTCTAGTTTATTAAAAGCCTATTCACTCTAGCCTTGAAGACACCCAAATTATAATCGGATGATAAGACCGCAGCAGGAAAATTGTTCCAGTCCTTCGATGTACGCGGTATAAACGACGAGGCGAAACGCTTAGTCCAGACCGTAGAGGTTTCAACAACGTAAGGGTGGATTACTCGCCGTATATCGGGTTTTCCCATGTTAGAAATAAGATGGCGGAATCAATTATCTGTACACATGCTTCCACACACACACACATCATAACACACCATCACACATTTACACACACTCACAAACATACCCTCATACACACACACTCTCACGTGCCGATATACACGTACATATCATGCAAGTAGATGAATGGCAATCTATTATTAAGCAGTTTTTCGTCTTTAACCAGCTTTTTTTTTTTGGTATTTAATCTTTTCTGTTTTTGTTTATTTTTCATAATATTTTTTTTTTTAACTTATTTTTTCATTTATGTTCACGTCGTCTTACATGGGCTATGGACCAGAGAATGTATAATTTGTATATACTGCCTCCCAAGATACAGGTTTTTGCCTAGTTTGGGAGACAGCAGGCTATGTTTTGTTTAATTTACTGTTCCTGTTCTAGTTTATTAAGACTTGAATTATGGTTGTGTTCCAAATAAACTTATTATTATTATTATTTAAAAAAAAAAAGTCTTGCAATTCCCGTGCACACTTTCCAAAATGCATCCAACACCGAAAGGCTGGCTACCCTACGCCTGTGCTCAAGGCTAATAATAAGAATAATATAATGTTATGTTACGCTCACGTTAGACCACTATCTCACCTGATGTTAAGCGATGATGTGGTCGACGATGGAGCACGCTTACCTATAAGTAAGCTATTCAATATTGACTTAAAGACCCCTAGAATTTAAATATCAGGAAACACAGTGTATTAGCACAAAATAGATAGATACATAATTACATAAGTCAATCTACATACAAAGCGCGCTCGAGCAACGCACACATAGACACCGCTCACGGACGCGATATCTCGGCTCAATTCAGCTCAATGCGAGCTCGAGTGCTATCTGTTTGAGACACGCGTCTGTGAACTTTTTTGTGCAAAAATGGACCAACAAAAAAACCTTATTCCAACTGTTCAGAAGACGGTTGTTTAAATTCAACATTAAACATTGAAGTTTTTAGGCTACCAGTTGTTTCAGAGAGGTAAGTAGATATTTGCTTGTATTTTGATGGTTTGTTTTAACGTAACACAGATTAGGCCCCGCGCCGAGAAAGAGAAGATGATTTTGTGGCCATGTAATATTTTTACAATTTAGATTAGGTTAGCAGTTATCACCGCGCCCGCTCGCACTCGGACAGTTCGGCGCCACGCGCTGACCCTAGCGCGAGCGCCGAGCGTAGGAATGAAAAGTGAAGTACATACATGAGATTGACTTCTATACCTATTTATTTTGTGGTATTAGTGTGATATTCAGACAAAAAACAATTTAGACTACATTTTATTTTTGTCTGTACTTACCACACCACTATCGAATACTTAAGTATCTTATCTAATCTCTATATAACAAAGAAAACAGGTGTACAATTTAACATTTAGCTTAACTGCCTGAGAAATCTTCACTTTGAAAATGTCATCTTGTCACACACACACACACACAAAACCACTCACCCTTTTATAACTTGGAGTATCACAAGCATTATCAACCTTATCAGTATGCTTATCAGTCACTGCCTCTGGTACCTCGCACAGAACCTTATCGACGGTCAACAACAGCTTTTGAGAGTTCAACACTAACTCGTTCACAGAAAGCTCGTTATTGTTCGAAGGCTCAACATTTTCCAACATGTTGGTTATGTTGGTACTGTTAGTATTATCAACATTATCATTCTGTTCAACATTTTTATTCTTTGGTTCAGTAAATACGTTTTCTAAATTCACTTCTCTTGCTGGCGTTGTGGGTAGAGATTTCGTATAGTTTTTTATGTATTCGAATAATTTCTTTCCAGGTGCGTAAGAGAGTATTAGGAAGATTAGGTTGTTGGTTTCTATGTACGCTTGTAGTGGTACCATGTATGGTATTACGGTTGGCAGTACTGGTTTTCGGGTCTCGTTGGTTCTTTGGAGGAAGAATTCGTCGAATTCTGTTAGGTTGTTTGGTACTTTCTGGATCACCTGAAAAGGAAGATAGTTTTTAATACTTGGTTGGTTTAGTTAGAATAACGATTTTATACAGTTTAAATAAAAAACGTTAAGATTTTTTTTAAACCGACAAAAATTCCACCACTGGGGTGTCCAGAATCATGTACTGGATCCATGGTATTCGTTTGTGTTTCGTTGCCAAAGACACCCTGTATACAAGGAGAAACTGACTGACATATCAATAGTTTCAACTGTATGTTGATATTATCAACATACAGTTGAAACTATTGAGGTCTACTCATTGATATAGGTATATAATTATTTTATTTATTTATATTTATTTATTAAATATAAATAAATAAATATTAATAATTTATACTAGCTGATCCGGCGAATTTCGTACCGCCTAATAGTAAGGATAACGCCATCTACTGGCATTACCAGAACAGCATAATTCATTTTTATATTAGAGATGGCGTTGTATTCGGATTCTTTTTTTTCGTGATTTTTTCCATTTTTTCTCACCGTTTAAACCTTCCCTGGACTATCTCGAATATTTCAAGACCAAAAATTAACCAAATCGTTCCAGCCGTTTTTGACGAGACTAACGAACTGCTATTCATTTTTATATTTATAGATAATTTTATGCTTATCTATAGTGTAATGTTTGATTAATTTGTTAGCAGTACATCGCAGGCTACCCCCTGTATTATTTTAAGTTCTTACGATCCATCCTAAGGTTGTCTGGTAGACATCACTGTCAGCGATAAGACCGCCATTGTAGGTACCCATAAATTTAAGATTGTGTTAATTTTTTGGTTTATAATAAAGTTTATTTCATTCTAGTCTATAACCACTTCCGTTATCATCATCATCTTCCTGCCCTTGTCCCGTGTTATTTGGGGTCGGCGCAACATGTTTTTTTCTTCCATTCTGCCCTGTCACTCGTCATACTATCACTAACTTCCTCCTCCCTCATATCACTCTTCACACAATCCATCCATCTTTTCTTTGGTCTCCCTCTCCCTCTCCATCCATCCACATGTAAACTCATAACTCTTTTAGTAACATGCGTTTCATCCCTCCTCTTCACATGACCATACCAAGACAGACGATTCCCTTTCAACTTTTCAGTCACTGGCGCCACTTTCAAACTTCCTCTAATATACTCATTTCTCACTTTATCCATTCTCGTCACACCACACATCCATCTTAACATTCTCATCTCCGCTACGTGCAATCTTTTTTCATCCGTCTTTTTCACAGCCCAACATTCTGATCCATACAGTATGACAGGCCTTATCACGGACTTGTAGATTTTACCCTTCAACTTGAGGGGCATCCGTGGGTCACAAGTTGTTCCCGTGACCTGTCGCCATTTCATCCATCCTGCGTTGATCCGATGTGTTACGTCCCGGTCTACCTCACCATCCCCTTGGACGAGTGACCCGAGATACCGAAAGTCGGAGCAGATCGGTATGGGTGTTCCAGCGAGAGATAAAGGCACTGGATTGGAGAGACCGCCGAAATCGCAGAACAAGTATTCCGTTTTGGTTCTACTCAATTTCAGGCCAACACTCTCCAGTCTGTGCCACCACACCTCCAATCTGTTCTGGACCTCTAGGCCACTCTCGGCAACCAACACAATGTCATCGGCAAACAGCATACACCAGGGAGCCTCTTCCTGAATGTCCGACGTCAGAGCATCCATTATCATCAGGAAGAGGTAAGGGCTGAGAGCCGACCCTTGATGTAAGCCGACAGCCACATTGAAGCTGCCAGTGGTGCCCACTGTAGACCGGACTTGGGTACTGCATCGACTGTACATCGCTCGGATCAACTGCACATACTTCCCAGGCACACCTTTCTCCTTAAGGGCCCACCACAGAACCTCACGAGGTACCCGGTCGTATGCCTTTTCGAGGTCAATGAATACCATGTGCAAGTTTTTATGCGCACCTCTGTATTTCTCTAACCACTCTGTATTTCTTAAACCACTTCCGTTATATACTTACTTTTTATAATATTAGTTTACAAAGAATTACACAATATAACACTTCCTGTCAGGAAGTTTTTGTTGTCTTAAAATGGGATCAGGAATCCTGATCAACAAATTCAACAAAAACTGTATTCAGCCATTGTTTAAGAAAACATTCTTATCTCTAATAAACATACGGCAGTCATAGACGCCGAATTTGTCGGATAAGCCGTCCTTATCTACGAGATAACGTCAGGGTGTGCCCTACTGACTTCATATCAAGTTGCGGAAATTGAGATAAAAATGAATGGCACGGTGTTTTCCGATTCTTGTTGATTTAAGATGTCCGTTATCTTATAAAAATCAATTACTGTTCGTCAGTCTCGCTAAAACTTAAAAACGGCTTGACCGGTTTTAGTAAAATTTATTTTGTTTTATTCGCTTTAATATAGAAAAATACAGGGGTGATTTAAAAGAAAAAAAATAGGGGAAAACAGTTGATTATTGAAATGATTGATAGTTGGGAAGTAATTGCACTGGAGGTTTTTTTTTAGTTCTAGAGCCCAGCGTTTTCTTTTCAGAGAGACGGGGGCGTTGCGGGCGATATCTAGTTTTAATTTTCTGTGTACTAAAATTAATTAAGCGATGTCTGATGACCATAACGGAAATTCACTTTTTTGCTTACAATTTGAAATAAGAGAAAATTTACGTTAACGCGATCGAATAAGTGTAAAAAAATCCCCCTCCAGTTAACCAAACGGTTACAAAATTGATAGCATTATTTTGAAATATACATAATATAGTGACAACATTGACAGTATATTATTTATTTTACCTTCATAGCATAATACGCCTGTTCGCGACGGTGCAGCACTAACATTATGCTGGCACCCAGTATATCGAGCACCCTGTACAGTGACAGCTCTTCGTAGGGTCGAGATAACATTGAGATCGGAATGGGGCAGTGTAGTGGTCGGAGGTTGTCATCGCGTTCGGGTAGAAGCTGAAATAGAAATGTTTCGTTATATAACAGAAATGTAGTGTATTATACTCCATCGGTTTAGGTAGACGTAAACAATCTTGTTCCAGTCCTTCGATGTACGCGGTATAAACGACGAGGCGAAACGGTTAGTCCAGACCGTAAAGGTTTCAACAACGTAAGGGTGTATACTCGCCGTACGTCATGTTGTGCGATGGTAGAAATGAGATGGCGGAATCAAGTCATGCAACTCCCGCGCACACTCTCCAAAACGCAACCTGTAAAACACCGAAAGGCTGGCTACCCTATGCCTGTGCTCTTGACTAAACCAAATCTGGATCATCAATTAACCTCTTCGCAAGCCGCCTCGCGTCGTATGTCGGTAACTTTGGTTCTCGTGCGGACATCTTTATTCCTGATTCGATCACGCAAGGAAACTCCGAGTATAGCCCTTTCAATTACCCTCAGGATGACTTTCAGGCTTCTGATCAAACAATAACAATACTCACACTCTGATCAGTATCACAAAGATGATTCTTGTAGATCTCCTCCGCGTACGAAAGGTACTTGTTAGTCTTCTCCTTTATCAACGCTCGCCGCTGTGGGTCTGTGTCACCTGAAAACAATACAATACAATCATTTATACTGTTGAACTAGCTCATACCTGAAATTTTCTCTTTTTAGGCTTCCGTACCTCAAAAGGAAAATACGGAACCCTTATAGGATCACTTTGTTGTCCGTCGGTCTGTCCGTCGACTGGCCTGTTGGTCTAGTGGTTAGTGGCCCTGACTGCTATGCCGGAGGTCGTGGGTTCGATTCCCACCCAGGACTAATGTTTGTGTGATGAGCACAATCATTTGTTCTGTGTATGGGTGTAATTTATCTATAATGTGTATATATTTAGAAATATTTAAGTATGTTTATCAGTTGTCTAGTACTCATAACACAAGCTCCTGCTTAGCTTGGGACTAGACGGCGTTGTGTGATAGTTGTGTGAATATTATTATATTGTCTGTCTGTCTGTTTGTCAAGACCCTTTATCTCGGAACACGTGGCAGTATCGAGTTCAAATTAAAACTATATACTCAGGCAGTCGTTATCACTTCGAGAAACAAAAACTTCTACTCAGCCAAGAATATCTCTCGGTAATATAATTATATTGGATGTTGTCTGGTAAAGCTGTACTATACAAGATCAATTTTTTGGATTTTGGGGACGGGGGGAGGAGGGGGGTATGCCTTCTTTCCCCCAAACACTATCCCGAATCTAAGGAACGACGAGATATTCAAGATTGAAATTTTGAGGTTAGGAATAAAAAATCGTACATTATATGCGTTTTTGGGGCGAATTTGGGGGTTTTGGGGGAGAGGTTCACTCTAAGCCCCTTGAACCCTCGCCCCAACGTAGCATAAACATAATATCAGTTATTTACTGTCACAGTATCGACTACCTTATCGAAGCTTGCCGAGAAGAATGACTCGACACATTTGCTGCCAAATACCGGAGATTTAGATTTTTCAATTAATGTTCGACCCATATCGCACCTTTAATACCGTCACTAAACGAAATTCTTCAAAAAACAATTTTTAACGCCATCTGCTTGCTGGGCGATAACTTTACAGATTGCGTTAAAAACAGTTTTTTTTTGAAGAATTTCGTTTAGTGACGGTATTGCATTGGATTAAAGATGCGATATGCTTTTTTACGTGGAAAATCGTCAATTAACTTCTCATTCCACCCGCTCTGGGTGGAATGAGAGGGAGTATCAGACTTTTACTGACTAAAACCCAGTATTCTTTCAGTTGCCATTTATTGTGAGGGCTGCGTTATCTCCTACGACCCATAATATGCGAGTCCTTGGCACCAAATGTGTTATTATTCCACCGAAAGAACCTTATCTTTGGCGATCTACATTTCCTAAATCAACCAAAGAAATGTTTTTAGATTAATTAAATGATAACTTTATTGTAGTTTAATAAAAAGTAACATGATTAGGTACATTGATAAGGTTAAGCTTCGTTCACATTGAAAGGAGCGCGTTTGTCAATCGACATAAGACAATGGAGCAGTAGAGGTCCAGTGGTAACGGCCCCTACATACGAGCGGTCGTGGGTTCAAAGCCAGACAAGCGCTTTTCTTTGTGCAATACAAGTAACCCGCTCCAGTTTCGCACGGGTATTAGAAATCTTTGAAATTCTTTGATTTGCCGGGTTGTATTTTAAATATTTTGTTTAAGTTTAAGGGGAATGCTCAAAGGTAGCCAGCGAAATTCAAATTATTTTAAATTTTTTGCATTTTGCGGGTCACAGTACCGCTCTAGATCTACGAGTAATCCCGCATTTTCCCGCGTTTTCTGGACCCGCGAAAAAGGTGCGGGATGCATCTGCGGGATTGGATTCCCTATCCCAGATAGGAACACACAGTGTCTAACACAGATAGGAACGACGCCCTACTATTCTTTTTTGTGTTTTTTTTTTTTATTGGGAAATCATCCAATGACTTCTCGCGGGCAGAGTGAGAGGGCGTGTCAGACTTTTAAAACACACTTCTATATTCCTTCTTTGCTTTGGGAGAGCAGTGGTGGCTGAATGGAAACGGCCCCGACTTACGAGTTGTAGGTTGTGGGTTCAAACCCAGCCAGGCGCATTACTTTGTGTAATTTATTTCATCACCTCTGCTCTCAGAACGGTGAAGGAAAACATCGTGAGGAAACTGACATGTCCAAGAACCAAAAAATCGAAGACATGTGACATCCACCAACCCGCACTGGGCCCGCGTGGTGGATTGCGGCCCATTCCCTCTCCTAGAGAGGAGGCCTGAGTCCCAACAGTGGGAACATTATAAGGCCGACTATGCTTGCGTTCCAGGGCCCCGGGTTTTCCTTCCTTCCCTCCATGCCGTACATAACGGGTGCCTACCATGGACAGACACCAATATGAAGGAACTCAAAGACAGAAATCTTATCAATTTTTTTAGTTTATTGAACAATATAAAGATGTTAATCATATCACAGCGCTCAGACTGATAACATTATGGATTTTATTGAATTGCTTATCTTCATTAAAGATTAGTTTTACAAGGTTATCCATTAACTTACTTTTCATAATATAGATATAGATTGACCGGTCATGGTTTCTTTTTAAGGTGGGAAATTATCCAATGACTTCTCTTGCTCTAGGGTGGAGCGGGAGGGCGTGTCAGACTTTTACTGACTAAAACCACACCTATGTGCTTTACCTAGCTTTCCAGGACCCCGGAGTTCTCTTTCAGACTACCCATGGCCCCAGTATGCTTCGGCCCTGCTGGGTTCTTACGGCTTTGCTGACAGCTCTTTGAGGCGCGCGTGGAACACTACGCGCCGTCGACGACTTGAGCTCGGTAAGGATGGTTTCCGGACGGCCGGAGACCAGTCATGGTACTAATCAGAGATGTTACCGAATTTTCTATTTCGCCGTTACGGAGGACCGATTCCAATTCCGAAAGTCTGAAACTTCCGATTGATTTTGCACTTTCGGCTCCCATAAATTTTAATCGAAACATATGTATCCCTCTCCTAGAGAGGAGGCCTGAGTCCCAACAGTGGGAACATTATAAGGTCGACTATGCTATATGTATCGGAGATACAAACAAACTCGTGCTTGTCGCGTGGGAGACCTCCCTCCCCCCGCGCCTTCTGTCGATTCCTCTTTCACTTGTTAATTTTGTTTCGTATTTGACATGTTGTGAGTTCACGCTTCATTTACCGAGTTATTGATTACTTTTAGTAGTGTTTCAAATCAATTGACGTTTCTGGTTCCGATTCTGATAAACCGAATTAACTCCGCTTCTGAATTCGAAAGCATATTAGAAAACCTTCAGAAACTAAACCGAAGTGGCGTAAATACGAAAGCTTCTACGAAAATATTGTTTCAACTGATTAAAATCTAAAATAGCGCAGAGAAAACTTCGAAAAGTTTTTTGATGAAGAAGCCATGTATATTTTTTGTAGATTTTAGTCAACACAAGACTGTATGCCGCACAAAATAATAAACATGTATGTGACAATTGAAGAGCTCAAAAAATCGATCAAAGATATATGAGAAAAAAGAATTGAGCTGATTGCGATTACAAATACAAAATAGATCAACTTCAATTTCGTCTTACCATCGTGCGATCTTACTTGAAATCTGATAAACGTCAAGAATAAAGAGGGAAAAAACTTTTTACAAAAAAGAAAACATACAACCAACTTCAAAGTAAAAAAAACACTGAAAAGTGCAAAATAACTTTAATTTCGGAAGTCGGTGTTTCTATAATAGTTTTGTATCTTCGTTATTTAACACCGACTTCCGTAATTATTTTACACTTTTTGGTTATGGTACCACCACTAAAAAGTACCCCTCAGCCAAACTTAAAAACCTTATAGCCAGAGTGCATTTCATGACAATTCTAATAATACCAAACACGGTTGGATTACATTAATATATTACAGAGTTCCGATGCCTTACTTCAGGCTTCATCATCAGATCAGTTCGATATATTAGCCCTCTTTTTTCAGTCAGTCATCGACTACACGTATAAACAAAGTAATTTTACTTGTTACGACAGTTCTGCTGTGATCCTATGAGGAGTTCTGTTCCATATCTTCGAAGTTCATGATCAGATCATAACAATATTTCTATGGGACCAACTCGGAAGCATAAACTTTCAATCAAAAAAAAAAATTTTCAATATCGGTCTACAATTGACCGACAAATCGGTGAAAATACATAAAATAAAATAAAAATACATTCAGCCGAACATAGGACCGCCTCCTATTTGAAGTCGGTTAAAAATGATCATACGAGATCGCGCCTGTTTTAATGATTCTACTTCACATGATTTTACATATTGACCAGTTGTGTAGATACTTGAGAAACAAAACTACACCAACCTGATCTCCTTCGATCGAGGGTCCCCTATCCTCTTGGATAGATGGATCTACGGTTCCCTATCCCCTTGTATACCTAGATGGACTCGCATTTTGTTAGTAGGGAAAGCCCTTTTTATTTAAGAAGGGAAAGTCATAACTTTTCCTGCTGTGGGTGGAGCGAGAAGGAGTGCCAACTTTTTATTACTAAAACCCTCGAAGCCTACTGGGGCCATACCGAGTGATGCGAAAGAGAACCCCGGGGCCCTGGAACAATGGCAAAGAAGGAACAGGAGTGGGTTTTTAGTCAGTAAAAGTCTGACACTATCTCCCGCTCCGCCCAAGAGCGGGGATGTCATTAGATGATTTTCCCACCGAAAAAAAAGCCCATGTTCCTTGCAACTACCCTTTGCCTTTCAGGGCCGGGGAAGCCACTTACAGGGAAAAACAGGCGTGATAGAATATTACTAAATACTGACCACATTCACAGGGAACTGCCATCAGGATTTCAGCATCATTAGGGGGCTCGATAGCCGCACATTTCTCGTAAGTCCTCAAATAGTGACACAAGTGTAAGAAATCCATTTTTATATGGTTTCATTTACTCGGTAATATACAAATTTATATCCAAGTCACTTGCATTATTGACAAGTTTTAATTTCATGAAATCTGTCCTAATTTTTTCTTTTAACGCACAGCTGTAATATTGAGCAATACCAACAAATTAAAATTATTTTTATAAAGATTGTAGGAGTAATAAATAACACCTATTATAAATGCGAATTGAATGTAACTTTTTTCCAAAAATTTTTTGCGTTGATGATGAAAGATTTACAGTAAATTTAAGCAAAGAAACAGTTTTATCGTGGATGCATTCACAAACATGTTGTTTAAAATACATGTAATAAAACACAACAGAATTTGATCCAAAATCAAGACCACTTAATCTACATTATCACATCTGCAGAACAACAAACTTTTTCAAGTAGTTTTTTCTTCAGAAATCAAGTATATCTATGTAAACGAAGATTAACGGCAGGTAAGCGTCCTGGCTGGATGGAGGCTTTAATTTATATTAAGGCGCCACAAGCTAGTCCAGTTAAGCAGTCGACAACTTCATAGGTTAACATGCGAGGACACACAACAAAATAATAATAACGCCAGGTAAGTGTTATCGCGACGCTTGCTACGGCAGTACTGGGTCGGTTTGATAAAGCGTGGACGCTAGAGCTTATCACTTCCTTACTTTGTAGTAACAATGTAATCTCACACGGTTTCAAACTTCTCAGAAAGCTGTTTTATGTTTACGGATAAAGTGGTCAAGATTATGAAAAACCTACGGCAAGCTTAAATAATAAATAATACAATTTTATTGGAACAATAAACTTGTTTACAAAATTTTAAGTGTTCGTTAACAACTAAGTACATTAGTTTAAAACTGTGTTGTAGCCATTAACGCCCACCTCCAAGACTCAACAGTTGAGACGTCGGCGTTCCCAAAATGATAATAAATTTACAATTAGCTAATTCATATTCGTAGTTAGACTTAATTACCCTTAATCTAGAATTAGAATAGGTTAAGCAACTACCTATTTATTTGAATTATAATTACAATTTATTTATATTATGTATTATTACAATTAAATAATTAAAATCATTTAATAATTTGAGATCCAGGTACTCCAGTTTACTTAGTGTGAGTGTTTGTGGGATGTGTGTGTGTGTGTGTGTGTGTGTGTGTGTGTGTGTGTGTGTTATGTGTGGGTAGGTTAAAAATTAAGTAGATAGACGGAGTAGATTTTACTCCATTGATCAGTTAGTTACACGGAAATGTAATCAAAGGCAGATTTTGTTTAGCATTTAATCTAGGCAAATAATACCTACCTATTTTTTTTTATTATTGATAGGCTCGCGTTTGACCACTATCTCACCTGATGGTAAGCGACGATGTGGCCGACGATGGAGCACGCTTGCCTAGAAATAACCTATCCACTCTTGACTTAAAGACCCCTAGGTTGTAGCTATCAGGGAACACTATTTGTTAGATTTTCTAGTTCCTAATTTGTCCGGCTATGGAGCCACTTGTTGACGACTACCTTACACTCACGTAAGGTAAATAGCACGTATTTCCACAGACTAAAATAAATTTCATAAACATGTATTATAATTATATAATAATATCCAGTAATGAATTATTATTGGGTACTTTGCTTCAACAAAATCGCTAATGAAAAGAATTTTCAAAATTGGTGCAGTAAAAGAAAATGTTTTCTTGTAATCACAGAAGAAAAAATACAGCTTTTTTAATATAACTTATGTACAGTTATATTTTATTGAAGTCTAAGGGTGTCTGGCGAGGGCTTGCCACCACAATAAGTATCTGGCAGTATCATGATTAGAAATATTAGGATAGTTCTGAAAAAAAAAAAACGAATGTCTTGAAATTGTCACCAAATGGCTGTGTTGTTTTAACGAGTTTGAAGCGGACAAAGTCGCGGGCACCAGTTAAGGGTTGACCAGACGGTTGCAAACTAGCGTTCTAACCAAGGTGAACTTGGTTTATGTGTTTGGTTTGTGTTGCGGCTACATGGATGGTAACCACGCGCCAACGCGTTCGGTGGTTGGGAAAACGCGCCTCCCAACCAAGGGCGTTAAAGGTCATCGTTTACAACTGCTGTCCATACGGATTGAAACTAGCAAGGTCACCTTGGTTGGGACGTTGGTTTGCAACCATCTGGTCACCCCTTTAGTATGATAATAAGTAAGTAAAGAAATATGTAGGAAATTTCCAGTACATAATAACATATCCAACTGTTTACATAATGACAAAAACATCACAATATACATTGATGAGTAATCGGAAGTGTTTATGAAATTGTGTTTTGATAAAAGACATTAGATTATCTTTTTGTAGTAGAGCTCTTTGAACATTATAGATTAATATTTTCTCAAAGATATCCATCATTAAACGATAGCATAGCATAGCATAGCATAGTCGGCCTTATAATGTTTCCACTGCTGGGACTCAGGCCTCCTCTCTAGGAGAGGGAATGGGCCGTTATCCACCACGCGGGCCCAGTGCGGGTTGGTGGATGTCACATGTCTTCGAATTTTTGATTCTAGGACATGCCGGTTTCCTCACGATGTTTTCCTTCACCGTTTTGAGAGCAGTGGTGATGAAATAAAATACACAAAGTAATGCGCCTGGCTGGGTTTGAACCCGCGACCTACAACTCGTAAGTCTCAACTCGGGGCCGTTACCACTCGGCCACCACTGCTCCATTACTAAACGATAACTTAATTAATTTTATGATAGATATAGATATTTTTTTTCTGCTATATTTCTGATGTGTCATAGAAAAAATCTGCTCTTTGAAATTAATCTCTGGATTTGAGGCATATCCACTTTATTTTTACGCTGTATGAAATCGGTGTAAGTACATGTTTAACTCTACCTAATTCCGACCTCTGCTAATAACACTTCGTAAGTTTGCAGCGACATCTATGACACTACATAGGAACTAAAAAATACAAAAATCTTGCATCACGGTATCTGAGTTCTCAGGCGCAAAAAACAAGAAAAAACCGGCCAAGTGCGAGTTGGAGTCGCGCATGTAGGGTTCCGTACCGTACGTAGCAAAAAACGGCATAAAAATCACGTTTGTTGTATGGGAGCCCCACTTAAATATTTATTTTATTCTGTTTTAAGATTTTTAGTATTTGTTGTTATAGCAGCAACAGAAATACATCTGTGAAAATTTCAAGTGTGTAACTATCACGGTTCATGAGATACAGCCTGGTGACAGACGGACGGAAAGCGGTCTTAGTAATAGGGCCCCGTTTTACGCTTTGGGTACGGAACCATAAAAAAGAAGAAGTTGGTAGAATCATCACACTATTGATTGGTTGGATTCATTTTTTCTACCATATATTTTTTTTATATAGGGTGACTGGTAATTAGTGACCGATACTGAAACACATGATTGTACTCATGATTACAAACTACTTTCCCAAAGAAACTTTTTTTATATTCTCGTTAGTTTTATCACAATAATAAAACAGCTGTTTAAATACAGGCACGCGCCTGCGACCGGCGACCGCTCAACTGGTAGCTGCGTGACGCCGTTGTACCTACAATAGTGATAGAACACCCACGCAGCTTGCAAACCCATAGGTGTACGTACCTAATCAGTGAATGTACCTACAAACTAGTGAGTATATAAAAAAAGTTTCTTTGGGATAGTTGTTTGTAATCATGAGTACAATCAAGTGTTTCAGTATCGGTCACTAATTACCAGTCACCCTATATGTACACAATAAGAGGGAATCCGCATTTCCGATCCCGCACCTTTTCTGCGGGATCGGAAATGCGGGATTACTCATGCGGGATTTTCAAGATTCCGCAGACATGCGAGACGTCTGCGGAATTGAAGTTTTTTTATAAGAAAATGGATTCCGACGACCTGCCGCCGTTTTGATTATTTATTAGACCCAGCTCATCCTCATTAAAAAGTAATTAAACCACTTTACATGGAACTCTTGACATTTTTTATAGTAAGTATTTGTATGGAAAATAATTATTTTGTTTTCGATTTTACCTTGCAGCTAAATAATTTTTTAATTTCTATTTTGTGTTGTGTGAGTCCTATATCGCAACTGGAACGGAACGTAATCAATGTCAGTTTACGTACTTTATGACCAGGGATTCCCCAAAACACGTGAATTTACTTTCCCAAAAGATGGAGGTCCGTTTAAATATTTTATTATATTGTTCCATAAAAGCAACTGATTTTATACGAAAATCGTAAAGTAGTTACAAAATTACAAAATAATATTAATTTTGCTATTCGGAAAATCTTCGAAACTCGATTCGGGAATCCGTGATTCCCGAATCGAAAAAAAAAAACTAAGTATGCTCATAGCAATAATGCTGAAAATTGTAGGTTAAGAACTATCACAATAATTATGTATAACTACAAATGCACAAGCTTGTTTAAAATTTGCCAAGCCACTTGAAAGAGTTTGTAATACTCACTTTGTACTCCAATAAGCATCTTCTCAATACCCGACTTATAACATTCGAAGGCTCGCTGATAATCCCCCATATCTTCGCACCTCGCTGCTAAGTTTAGCATATACCCCGCCTCAAACACATAACTATCTTCCGTCTTCGTCTTACACTCTGCGTTAGACAAAGACAGAACACTCTTACTGTACAACGACACTCGCGAACTACTCCGACGCGAGTCGACCTCGCACGAAGTAGACGAACAAACATTTGAATTTAAAGACACTGTATCTGAGTCCACCTTTTTGCGCATAGTATGATAATCATCGAATTTAGAAGTTGACGGCGCATCGAAGTTTATTAAGTCTGGTAACACTGATTTTGTTTTGACACTAGGCTTTTTGTCCGCCACTGTGAGTTTGTTTAGTTCTTCGTAGAGGTCGCTGTCTATGCTTTCTATGGAGTTGATGGACTCGAAGCTATCAGCAGGTGAGGCCTTCTTGGGTGACTGGCGTATTTCTACGCCAGCTGCTTCGTAGATGGGTATCTGTGAGATGAAGTCGGGCTCGTCTCGACTCGTGAGGGAAGCGTGCGGGGACTCGGTGGCAACGCGTGCTGAAATTGTATGGGGTTGTGATTAGGTGCCATATATGTGCAGAATTATAATTAAAGCGATCATTACATTATCAAATTTACAGAGCGCTAAATTTAGTGCACTAGATAAGCAAGTGTGGCAGAACCCATACACTCTAGATTGGATTACTAATTGTCCTTACACCCTACAAAATCACACTAGCTTAAACTAATGCTAATAAGTGAGCTGTTATGATCAATTGAGCTGTGGGATTGTTCGAAAGAGTTACCATAGCCGTGGAACGCAAAAGGGCAACTGAAAGAACACGGGTGATTTATAGTCAGTAAAAGTCTGACACTCCCTCTCGCTCCACCCAGAGCGCGAGGAGTTATTTGATGATTTCCCACGTCAAAACAAAAAAGAGGTCGTCTAGAAATGATGTTTTTACTTAGTAACTTTTTAAGCCCCTCTATTTCCTCTGTTTAAAAAACTGGGCAAGTGCGAGTCGGACTCGCGCCCTGAGAGTTCCGTACAAACTTAGCTATGTAAATAGTTCAATTCCGGAATGGAGTCTCGGAAGATTTTTCCAAATCGCAAAAAAATATTGTGACGTGTAACACAAATTTACAGTTTTCAGATTTATTCCTATACTTGTGCTATAAGACCTTGCTTTATGCCAAATTTCAGGATTCTGGGTCAACGGGAAATACCCTATGAATTTTAACTTCCTCGAGTGTGTCGAAATGTACGTTTGTTGCCACATATACCGAAGTATCTTTTTTTCTTGTTAACTTACAAGTTTCTCAAGAGTCCGCAGAACTGAGTATATGGTTTTAATTCGCATTCCCGAGATAAAGAGTATTGACAGACAGACAGAGACAGACAGACAGGCGGACGGACAACAAAGTGATCCTATAAGGGTTCCGTTTTTTCCATTTGAGGTACGAAATCCTAAAAAAGAATTGTGATACGTTATTGTTAATAACACTTATCATCTGACTCTATCTTTAAGACTACTTTTGTGTTAATTACTAGTAGTAATTAAGATGGTATTAAAAACTAATTAACTGATGATGAATAATTGATTGGAATGACCTCAGACCGTTATATGAAGTGATAGTGACCCACCCGCCTTGGCTTCGCACGAGTGCAAATTATATACAAAAACCTTTCTTGTTTATCGCTCTATTTGAGAAAACCTCATCAAAATCCGTTTCGTAGTTTAGGACGGGTTAGCGGATAAACGGACAGAAGCAAAAAACGACTTTATTTTGAAATCAGATATACTCTATCTCTTCTAATAAAAGTTGGCAACCCTAGTTACGCCTCATTCTCTCTCCTAGAGGAGGCCTGTTCCCATCAGTGGGAATATTAAAAGGCCTGAATAAGCTATGATATTTATCTTGTTACCAGTGTGCGCAGGGCTAGTCGCGTCGTCGTCATCTGTCTGGTACTCCAACGGCGGTGTCTCTTCTATGGGCAGATGTAGGGACGTTCTGATCGCGTTGATCACACCACTGGCCCGGGGTTCCGGTTCAGGGTAGCCAGTCTGAAAGGGTTTATTATTATTATTATTTATCATAATAGGGTTCTATTTCATTCTGACTGTTATTCATATTTTTCTTGCTGTTTTTTTTTTTTATATATAGCCTTTTTTTGTAATGTGAATGTGAGAACTCCACGAATTCTTAGATTACTTCCTATTACGACTCACTTTATTTTTTAATATGATTATTTTTATTGTGCTTTTAGGTACAATACTGACACACTGTTCTTACACAATATCTATTAATACTGTAATATGAAAATATTGTAACATCAAACACTGTTTTAAAAGAGTAACCATGGAGTTTCTTGCCAATTCTTCTCCATAACATAGCTCATGATAACCAACAACTTTTACTATGGGAACAAACCTGAAATCGCGAAAAAAATCAGCTGTTCAGTACATTTATGTTTGCCTAATGTACTGAACAGCTGATATTTTTTTCGCGATTTCGGCTTTGCTCCCATAATAAAAATTGTTTGTTATCAGGAGCACAATCACGTGTTTAAGTATCGTACACTAATTGCCAGTCACCCTATATAAGTATGTTTATCAGTTGTTTAGTACTCATAACACAAACTCTGCTTAATTTGGGACTAGATGGCGTTGTGTGGAAGTTGTGAAATATTATTATTATTGTGGAATATTATTATTATTCTCGTAGCCCATTAGATGACCCTTGAGCGTGAACCTTTATCATTTCCTTATCATATCTTTATGATCTTCCTACAATATCAAAGCTGAGATTAATACAAAATCAAAATACTTTTACATAGTCATTGAGCATACCTGTAGAAAGTTGACAAAGTCTGTACTTGTGAAGAGCAGCCGGTGCTCAGCAATGAACTCCAACAGAGACTTAATTGTTTTAGCTCTCTCTGTAATCACCTGAAATGTGGTATTCGTTAGAAAGGCAATAATGCGTAATGGTTTTAACCATTCATCATCATCATTTCAGCTGAAAGACGTCCACTGTTGGACATAGGCCTCCCCCAAGTGTCGCCACAACGAGCGGGAACGTCATCGCTGCATCGGTCTACCTTTTGAATGGCTTTCTAACGTTGAGTCTTCCTGTTTAACCATTAACACAATTCATTAAAAAAAAATGCTAATTTCCTTTTTTTTCCAACAAATGAACAAAATGTATTTTCTTTTCTTAGCGTAGTAGCACACGCCAAGTATCTTCTTGTAATGTATAAATTAGAGATGAAACGGTTATCCGGTAACTATTCGGTATCCGGCCTATCCGGCTCATATTTACTATCCGGCCGGATATTGGATTTAAAAAATACGAAATATCAAACTTAGGTAAGTAGGTATTTTATTTAAACCACTTAACAAATTACAATCACCTATTTTTCATTTTACATCTATAAAAATTAGTACTCGTACTCCGCTAACGGGTAAATATGGTGATTGCTTACCAATTTCTCTGCATGTAGACTTTTACAGGTAATAAGCAGTTTCGTTTGTCTTTTTATACAAGAGAAACAATTGCTAACTTTATTCATGAACGAAAAGACCAAATTTTCAGTTCGTAGAACGTTCAGGAGTCCTTTCACCTAACGCCAATGTTTGGCCGAATATTCGGTGGCCGGATATCCAATATCCGGCCATACAACTATCCGTTACACCTCTAGTATCGACAACACAACCATCCTAATAATATTATAAATGTAGTCTGTACTTGAATGTTTATGAACCAAATAAGCCTTAACCTTTTGACGTGCGTAATTAGAGACACAATAGTAAGACAATGGCTTCCGGGCGCCGGCTACCGCCTGAGCGTTAATGAATTAATGGATTGAAAGTTGGAATACAAGAAGCATGGCTTAGCTAAGAACGTAAGGCACGATTTATCCTGGTTGTATGTTACCATGAGATTAAGCTAATTAAATATAATAGTGACATCAATAAACAAACCTCCTGTTGAAATCTTTTAAAGAAGCTATATCTGGGAAGCGATGGGAAGGTTCCACGTAGATGCAGCCCCGCATGCAGGGACCGCATACTCTTGTGCAACCGCTGCACATCGCTGTAGCGCTTCCACACCGACACAACCGTCTGGGCTTCTGGTGATTGTATGGGGAACAGCTGGAATTTTAACAAATTTAGTATTAGGACAATCTGTCACATTGGTATTCTTCCTTAGTGATTAACAAACGCTTATTCGATTGGCCGCATTGTATGTATCCATGTGCGGCAAATAAAATATTTTTATTTCTTTCAGATTGCAACCGCAGGCGCCACTATGGTTAGCGGCTGTGGTTGACCGCAGTGCTGTCGTAGGCCGCCGTTGCTTCTATTTCAAGCGCGGCGGCCGCGGCATGTCGCGGCTGCACAATGCATAGAATCATGCCTCAGTCAGTCCAGTACCTTCGAGAGATACAGAATGTCGGACAATGCTACCGATAGTTTACTAATGTGTCTTTTGTTAGAAAAGGAAGATGATGACGACTTGTGTGGATGACCAGCAACAAAGTTAATTAATTCCTCTTCATGATCTTTCGAAAAAGTTGTCATTCATTTTTGTAAATGCGAGAGGCGAGAGATCGCCGCCGCTAGTTGCTCCCACGAGGACACGTCGTTGCTCTGCACAAGCGGGGAACACCTCCACCGTGTGCTCCACCGTGTCCTCCGGGCGGTCCAAACAGTGGCGACACCCGGGCGTCGCTCCCGCACGAATCCGGTGCAGGAACTTCCCGAACTTACCGTGTTCGGTGAGAACCTGCGTCTTGCGGAAGGTGAGGACGCCATGAGGTCTTTCCAACCACGCCTCAAAGAGGGGACTTACCGCCATATTTTTGGCGTGCCCAACCCCAGTAGGCTTCAACCCTGCTGGGCCCCTACGGTTTTGCTGACATCTCCTTGAGGCGCACGTGGAACATTACGCGCCGTCGACGACTCGGGCTCGGTCTGAACGGCCGGACGGCGAGCTGCCCATTGCTCGCCGTCCGCAAGCCCACGCCCACATTGGCTGGAATTTAGGGTCGGGATTCCGGTGGCTGGGACGTGCGGGCCGTTCCCGCGTGCGTGTGGCTGCCTCCTTCGCTAGTATTACTGTCTCGCAGAAGGAGACGACAACCTGCCATTCCTCCTCGCTCCAAACCATAAGCTGTACCAGGGACCGGCGCGAGAGTTCGTTGCCTTGCCGCCGATGGCCTGATTCATTGACTGAACTCATTGAATGATTTCCCACTTATAAAAAAAGCACTCGGCTCCATAACATTTTCTGATTTGTTAGTGTGTGCTAGTTATCCTAATATGTTGAGATATCGGCACGGTAATAAATTTTCCAAAAAACGCATTACTAGTCTGTAGGTACATACATTCACTAACGTTTCCCTAAAGTATTCGGCAAAAATAAAGCAAATAATGAACATACCTAATTTTACTAACAATATTGCAATACGCTCACATACACACACAGCTGCGCACTGCGTCAGTCGCTCACTTGTTTTTGTCAAACAGAGATAGCTATATTCCGCGATACGCGTCAACTTGCAGTTGCAAGCGGCTTACGCCGGGCTCTTAAGTTCTTAAGGTCATAAGTAGGTATTTTTGGCGAACTTGGTTGGATTCTGAGGCAACAATTTGCCTAATTTCAATAAAGTGGCCCTTTAATGTAAGAAAGTTAAACATTTTAGACAGAAACTGTGTGGAACATTCAGTTCAAAGTGTATATAGGGGTGGGGGTGTGGGCCATGCCTACCCCAGTTCATACTGGGTTTCCAACATCCTGTGGTGATCAATGATGGATGCTAAAATACTAATAACTTCACACAAAAATCAGGAACACCAGGGGCCAAGCCCGCTCCCCCCTCCCTGAAAATTTCTCTGTAGAGATATACAGATAAAAATAAGACTGAGAAAGTTATAGTTTATTGTAATTCTATTTAAACAACTGCATCTATCTATCTATCTATTTATGTACGGTTTCCACACTTAGTCCTGTGTGGACCATTGTACGTGGGCCATAGCGGCCACAACCTTAGGTGGGCTTATTCCAACCAGCCCACCTCTCTCCAAAAACAGATAAGGCCTCTTAGGTTTTTCAGGGCATCAATAAGGGAGTTCGGGGATCCTAAGGTTCGTGTGCGTATTTCAGTGACACCTGTGCAGTCCAGGAGCACATGTGCAATCGTCTCGTCCCCCTCCAAACATGCTCTGCACAGGGGACTGTCTGTGATGCCTATCGTGTGAAGGTGTTTATTCAGTGTGCAGTGTCCGGTGATGGTCCCCGTCACCAGGCGCAGGCCGCCTCTGTCCAGTCTTATGAGTTTTTTGGTGAGGGCTTTATTGAGATGTGGTAGGGCCTCCTTGGCCTGCCTGCATCCCGGTGTCGAGGACCACCAGCGCTCTGCTTGTATATGCGTGTGTTCACGTAGCCAACTACGCAGCTGACCAAAGGGGACCGGCACAATTGGTTCGGGCCCGAAGGCCACCGCTCCAGATCCTCTCCTGGCCAGTTCGTCCGCCGCGTCGTTGCCCAGTGAGCCGCTATGTCCTTTAATCCACTGTAGTGTCACCGTATTGCGTTTCGGCACTGTGACACTTTCCAGTGCTGAGTGGCATTCTTGTATAATTTTCGAGGTGGTAGAGTTTTTGCCTAGGGATTGTATGACTGAAGCACTATCGGAGAGTATCCGAATGTGTGTGTCCGTTACATTCCTAGTTTCTATGGCGTGGGCCGCTAGGATTATACCAACACATTCCGCCAGGTAGACGGTGTTGAATTCTCCTAGCGTTCTGGATATTCTGATATTGAGGTCGTTGGAGAAGACTCCAACTCCCGTGCCAGCATCTGTCTTTGATCCATCCGTGTAGACTCTCAGTTCAGCTGGGCCTGAGTAGTCGTGCTCTTCTTCTGTTAGTTGAATATTGAAATTCTTTTGGAAATGATACGCCTTTGGAGCTTTGTCGGTAGGTGCTGCCATCATAGGCTGTCGTTTGATGGCGTCTTCCATTATGCGTATGTGTTTGATTCTGGAATCTTTACTCAGGGTGCCCGATGCGCTGAGCCTGAAGGCCGCTGAGGCCGCCTCCTCCTGCACTATTAGATGCAGTGGGGGCAGTCCCAGCATCGCTTGCAGGGCAGCCGTGGGTGTGGTTCTCATGCTGCTAGTGATCGCTACGCAAGCGAGTCGTTGCAGTTTTTCAAGATCTTTTTGTGCTGTGCTCAGTTCGGTCCTGGGCCACCAAACTAGGGAGCCATATGTGATTATTGGTCTAATAACAGAGGTGTATAGCCAGTGAGTGATCCTTGGGGCTATGCCCCAGCTGCGGCCTAACATGCGCTTACACTGCCACATAGATATACTGGCTTTTTTGGTGATGTACTCAGTATGTTTTGCCCAATTCAGCTGTTTGTCCAGGTAGACGCCCAGGTACTTGACTTCAGTTGACAGGCTAAGGGTAGTTCCAAAGAAACGTGGTAGCTGTAGTGCTGCCAATTTCCTTTTTTTGGTGAAAAGTACTAATTCAGTTTTAGTGGGGTTCACAGTCAGTTGGTGTTCCTTACACCAGTCCTCTACTATTTTCAAGGCCTGTCGCATAAGGTTGCATAGTGTATTTTCGTGAGTGCCATTTATTATAATGGTTATATCGTCGGCATATCCTACGGCGAAGTAACCTTTGATGTTAAGTCTTTTAACTAAATCATCTGCAACTAAGTTCCATAGTAAAGGCGAGAGGACACCCCCTTGGGGACAACCCTTCGCCACCATGGCCCTTGTAGTGTTATTTATATTTGCTTGTACTGCTCTAAGTCTGAGCATATTTGTGATCCAGCCACTCAAGGTCGGGTCAACACCGTGACTTTCGAGTGCTGTGCTGATGCTTCGGAACATAGTCTTATCGAAAGCTCCTTCGATGTCTATGAAGACTGCTAACGAAGAGCCTTTGTGATTTATAGCGCATTCAATCTTTGAGATCACGCTATGTAGTGCAGATTCTGTTGATTTACCTGTTGAGTAGGCATGTTGCTGCTTGTGGAGCGGTTTCTCCAAGAGAGGTCCGTCCCGGATATATCTGTCGCAAAGCCTTTCCAGGGTTTTCAGTAAGAAGGATGTCAGGCTTATGGGCCTGTACGCCTTGGGTTGTGTATAGTCAGTTTTGCCGGGTTTCGGGATGAAAATAACTTTCACCTCACGCCATGTGTGTGGTACATATCTGTGTGCTATGCAGGCACGGTATATCACCAGCAGCCACGGCACTAAGGAGTGTTCTCCCCACTGCAGTAGCGCCGGAAAGACACCGTCTAGTCCTGGTGACTTGTACGGTTGGAAGGTCCTGATGGCCCATTTAATTCGGTCTTCTGTCACTATGTTATGTGCTCTGGACCAGTCAAGATCCGTTGGGGTCTGTTCCGGTGCGCTCGACCACGTCCTGTCCTCAAGTAGGTTGCAGTCCGGGAAAAGCGTTTCCAGTAGGACCTTACTGGTCTCATGGTCTGTTAGTGTGTAGCTGTTGTCTGGTTTTTTCAGCGCACCAAGGGTACGTTCCTGGTCAATTGACAGGATTTTCCTGACCCGTGCTGCTTCAGTGTTGGATTCAATGCTTTCGCAGAAATTGCGCCAGGCGGAGTTCCTGGCGGTCTTAACTGCTTTCTTATATCTGTATTGAGTTTTCTTTGTATTGCTCCCAGTCCTCTGGAAGTCTTGAGTTTTTGGCTCTGTTAAATTGTTTGCGTAATGCATTTCTGAGTTTGCCAAGGTCTGCGTTCCACCAGGGGTTTCCTTTTCCCTTGATGTGTGGGGAGCTTAGTTGACAGTTTGTGTGGTATGCTTTGATTATGTTGTCTGTGAGTTTTGTCACGGCGTTATCCAATTCTACGGAGTCAGTTATTTGATTTACGGGTCTTTGTTCCCTGGCTAGTAGGGAAACAACTGCATAATACATACACAAAATATTCCTTCTGTTTGTATTTTTTAGCCATTGGTTATTGGACAATCCATTAAAATAGTGTATAGACATTCTATTTTATAAAAGGTGAGGTTGGTCTTAAGTGTGTGTATATTCACATGCACATTGTTTGTGTTGTGTGTAACTTATTTTCTATGACACTAAGTGCTTGGAGCATACACAAAATAAGTGTAGCAAAACAAGTGTATGTGACACACACCAACAAGATCAACTGGCTTCTCAAGACAGAACACTTGTTTTCAAACATTAAACTGCAATTAATAAAACAGGAAATGTAGACTGGGGCCCAATATTTGCCAAGAACCATGCAGCTAATGAATCATTGTTACATGAACTATTTGCCAAGAACTATGTAGCAAATGATTTGATTTTTTAAGGTTCCATTCCTCAAAAAGAAAAAATGGAACCCTTATAGGATCACTTGGTTGTCCATTTGTCTCTGTCTGTCAAGACCGTTTTTCTCGGGAATGCGTGGAGGTATCAAGTTGAAATTAAAACCATATACTCAGGTCTGCGGTCCCTTGAAGCTATGTAAAAATTAAACTTCTGAGTTTGAAATTTGGCATGAAGCAAGGTCTCATAGCACAAGTATAGGAAAAAATCTGAAAACTGTAAATTTGTAGTTAAGTAAGTACATCACAAAAAAAAAAACTTTTTTGCAATTCAGAAAAATTGGGGAATTGGAATTGAACTGTTTACATAGGTAAATATGTATGGTACCCTCATTGCGCGAGTCTGACTTGCACTTGCCCGGTTTTTTCTGTTTTTGTTTACATGCTCATTAACATTGCTTTAAAACTAAAAAAAAAATAGTTCTTTGATGATAACTTGTTTTTATTGATATGTTTGCTTTTGACCTTCATCTCAACTGATGATAAGCAATGATGTGGTTGTAACATTACACAGGTTTTAATAACTTAGATATAGGTCAGATTTCTTATTTGTTTCTCAACATATTTATTGGTATGGAGTTTTTTCCATTATGTCAGTCTGACCTTACTTTAGACATTTGTGTACACTCAAAAGTTACCCAACCAGAAAGGGAAGTAAATATTGTGCAATTGATGAATCATTACACTAACACTCTTAATTATTGAAAGTATTAATTTCTACATTGACTACTGCTATCTTCACCTCTCCCAGTTCCTATATTAAAATACCCATTTATTATCATGGACAGTTACTATAGAGTTTGACCTAGTTATTTCATCGAAGTTAAAAGTAAAAGGAAAAAGTAATAGTAAAATGAATTGACTTGGTTTCATACGTTAACAATCAGGTTTTACTATGATTTAGGGTACAATAATATAGATAATATTATTCCTACGATATATACCGGAATATTTACCAGTGAAGTGATCTTGTAAATAGTAAATCCATTCTTGTGTTTTGCTGTTTCGTCAACTGAGAACCGGCGAACCCACTTGTCTTTAGCCGACATTGCAAAATTCGCCAGATATACTTAATTTTACACTATCACATCACTATTTTACACAAACGTAAACCGTATGCGACGTAAAGCTCATAATTTTTAACTGAAATTATGTTAATTTAACTAGATATATTCACAAAACTGAATAATCGAACAATGTAGAATCTGGTACACAAAAAGTTGCACTTGCATTCGCGTTCCAGCTGACACTGACACTTGTCCTGTCGTATGTCAAGCAGTTTTATTTCCTGTTTCTTTTTTTCTTATGTGGAACGTCCAGCGTGTCTCTTTCTAAATGCACAATATGTCAAATTAGATATGTTTTTATATTTGTTTTCATTTTACGTCATAAAAAGCTGAAAGAGGTCTGTGGTTCAATGCGTGTAACGAAAAAACTGAGTCGAGCGGAGCGTTTTGAAACTTTGAAATGAGAAAATATATTTTAGGGGAAAAACACCAATATAATTATTATATAAATGTCTACCTAAGTTTTTTTTCATCGTGATTAATAATCTAGCTCAATTTGTAGTATAGCTTTATGTACATGCATTTACAAGTGTCATCGTAAAAACTACGTGTTAACTCTAATATTTATAACATGTTTCTACCAGGTAGGTACTCTGTGTTTTTACCCTATCATGAGGGTAGAAGGTAGAAAAAGGGTAGAAATATATTTTCAGTATATTATTACAAAGTACTCTGAATCTAATAAAGTGCCGGTAGTTTTAGGCTTTTACAACAGGTGTCACCCGATTGCTTGACGCTTTTTATTCAATTCCACAGCCTAGATGTCGCTTTAGTACCTACCGCTATCCAATAGTGATTGTAGTTTGAAAACTGAAATGTATAAGTAATAACATAAATTGCATGAAGTTATTTGTCTTTAATAGGTATTTAATATACCTAGTAATGGAATTATTAATTTAGATATAATGGAGACAAATAACAGTAAAAACAAAAATAAAGGTGCTACAACACGAAGGCGATAGGTCAAGCTTGCAGCTTCATTACTTATCCCCACTCTGACTCACTTAACCGAATGGCGCGCGGCGAGAGGTTGTGCCAGGCAACTTGTGTTTCGTTTCGTCCGTTCTGTGTCGTGTTTCTCGCGTCCTCGAGTACTTTGAAATAATACTTTTCCTTTGAGACATGAATGGAATTAGTGCTACGCAAACAGATAACTCTTAAGAACTGTTGCACAAGAACTATATTCAAAAAATGTGTTATCAATAGCGTGTGATTTGTTTTTTGTGTAGTGTTTGAAAAAAGTTAAGTAAACAACCGGATATCAACAAGATGGGTTCAAAAATCGAGTACGTGGATTCATCACATTTATACGCGACCAACTATGTCCGCAATTCGAAAGCTATCGGTGTACTTTGGGCAATATTCACCATTTGCTATGCTATTATAAGCGTTGTGGCTTTTGTGACCCCAGAGTGGATTGGTGATTTAGAGACTGAATACCCAAGAAAGTTCGGATTGTGGCAGATATGCAGAGCGGATGAGGCTCTAGAGGACTGTAAAGGAAGGCTCGATGATTTCTTATCGATAAATGGGTTCGTGTTTAAGATTGCGACCGTGTTAGTAGGCTTAGCGGTCGCCCTGGCCCTGTTTACGATCTGTGCAATGTTGTTATTCTTCTTTTGTCAATCGACGACGGTGTTTCACATCTGCGGCTGGCTGCAGCTGTTGTCTGGTAAGTTCTAATAGAAAACTCCACATTTCTAACAAATAACTTACTAACCTACAACATAGATCGAAAAAGGATAACATTTGAGTGTATTTTTAAGTTATAAACCAGTTAAAAATGAGGAAACTGGCACACCAGACACACAGTGTCATTTTTAACGACTTCAGAATTTGTCATAAATTGTCCAGAGTGAAAGTTTTGCATATAGTCGACTTCGATTGACCTTGCTCTGAGTTGGTCGTTAAACAAGTCTTGAGTGGAACAGACGTAGGTGATATAGAACAGCAGGTATGTGTAAACCAGACAGGTGTGTTCCAAGTACGAAACATCCGGTACCTACAGGACAGGTGCTAGATTCCAACAATCTCTTTGTATCCTGGAGACTACCTACCTGATAACGGCAAAAATGAAAGGCGTTTAAAATGCCAAAGTTTACGTGACTAACTGATGACATTGGACAATGGATTTATAGACTCTGTTGAATAGTACCCACTATTCAACAGAGTCTATAAATTTATTTATTAGTTATTAGAAAACGTAAAATACCATGGGGCTATTTTTCATGGTGATTTGTTTGGCTACGCTGTGGTCTTTATCGTAAAGTCGAAAAGTATTAGGTTAGTATAAGAATGTTTGTAATCGTTAGTGTACTTACCTACTAGAGATGTGCTTAACTATGCTAAGCGTAAGCTGTCTGAATTCCACTAATAGGATTGCTCGATTTTCAAAGCTTAGTTTACTTTCGAAACAGTTCCTGTGACCCTTGCAAAGGGCAACTGAAGGAGCACTAGGTTTTAATTAGTAAAAATCTGACACTCCCTCTCGCTCGATTCAGAGCGGGAGAAATCATTTTGATGATTTCCCAAGTAAAAAAAAAAGCTAAGCATAGCTCTAGTGGAACCGTAGCCTACAATTTTCAAATAATGTGCCTACGATTCTCTTTTTAAATAGGTACCTATTTGACCTAAACAGAATCGAAATGGCTTCCGCACGACTTGTAATTAATGGGGGAAAAAATAATTAAATAATAAATTAGATAGACATTTATTTATTTATTTATAGGTACTTTATTGTACACCAAGATAATAAATGATACATATGAGCCTTATATAAAAAAAAAAACATACAATTGGTGGCCTTATCGCATTCCGCGATCTCTTCCAGGCAACCTGGTATGGAAAGAGATTGTCTGGACATTAAATGGGGTTGCACTTGGTGCATTACAAAATAAGACATTTGTGTCAAATAATGTTTATTTTTTATTCTTAGCAGTTTGTTTCAACAAAGTGTGATTCTTCGAATATATTAGGTACCTACTCAACCTACATATAAATCGAATATCGCATAATAAGCAACTGCGAAGATAATCTACTAACAGGCTAGTTGGCTTCAAGTAAAGCTTACTTTTGTCTTTAATCCAATAAGAAACCTCTACGGTCCGGACTAAGCGTTCCACCTCGTCATTTATACCACGTACATCGAAGGACTGAAACAATCTGCCTACTAGGTACCTCAGTCTTCCCGTCCGATTATAATTTGGGTGTCCTCATAAACTAGTGCGCCTCACCATCAACGATTGCATCACTGCTTACCGTCAGGTGGGATCGTAGTCAAGCACTATTATTTATTTATTTATATATACTTTATTGCATACCAAGATTACAATATTATAAATTGATATTTTAATACAAAAGAAACATACAATTGGCGGCCTTATCGCACTCGGCGATTTCTTCCAGGTAACCCAGAATGGATAGAAATTGCCTGGACACAAAATGGGGTTGCACTTGGTGCAAATATAAAAGTAAACAAAAACTACTAAAATAGATACACATACCTACACATACATACAAAATACAAATATATAAGCAAGAGAATAAGTGATGAAACGAAGACATGATCACAGTGACAAGTTTATATGAAAAAAAGTGCAAATTACCTTGACATCTTTGAACAGGATCCGTAGGTACGCGAGGAAAAATGGTACCTATTTTTCGGTTTATTTGAATCGCAGTCAAGCACTGGTTTGTATCAATTAAAAAATAAAAAAGAATACCAATAGCGTACCTAGGTAGAATGTGCAAAAATCCTTGAGTTAACTGTACAATGTAATACTCAATCTTATTGTTTTATTTTATTATATTTGAAACCATTTAATAAATGTTAAGTGGTTTTTAACGAACGAAAGCAATAACTTATGTATCTGGAACAAATACCAATAATAAAAAAACAATCTTACGTATTATGCAAAAAAAATGAAAGTTGCAAAAGACACGCGGTTTTATAGACCTGCCAACGTTAAACGTGCTTTACCAGTATCAGTGACTTACACGGATGCTGCTCTAGAATACTTCATAGTCATACTACTTATTTTATTGGTAAGGGATTCTTACAAGTCATAAATACATTACATTCATCATCTTCCTGTTCTTGTTCCGTGTATTTTTCTAGTCGGCGCAACATGTTTTTTTTTTCTATTATAACACCCGTCACGATATCAATAATTCCCTTTTCTTTTATTTATTTAAGTATTTATGTACACACACACACTTAAAATCGAAAAGAACTAATACAGATAGAAGAATACAAAGTTACTGCTTATTTCTAACGAAATTTCTTCCAGCAGACCTGTGACAGGAGAGTTGGATGAGAGATGTAGACGCAGTGTGTATGTTGCAGTCAAAACTCTTAACCAGTCAAAAGTACTATTGACTAGAAAAATCAGTCAAAAGTACTTTTGACCGTATGCTTTAGTCAATAATACTTTTGACTAAAATAACAGTTAAAAGTACTTTTGCCCAATGGAGCTGGTTAAAAGTACTTTTGACTAAGTGATTCCGTCGAAAGTGGTTTTGACTGGTCGTATAAGTCAAAACTCTTAAAAAGTTAAGGTTGTCGATAAAAAAAAAAAACGACAAACGCACTTAAAAACTTTTATATTACTCATTATTAGTGGAGAACGTGCTGATATTAGAAAAACAATGAGTGACTACGAAAAGAAAGAACGCTTTTTGCAAAGAATTTTAGCGATAGAAAATATGAAAGATAGTCATTTCAATGTGATGATAAAATAAAAATTTGAAAAGTTTGCAATGGATGTGGAAGACGTGAAATTTCATGAAAAGAAAACACCATTACAGTACAGTAAACAGTAGAGTTAATAGTGCTTTTGACCGATGCTTTATTGCAGTTAAAACTACTTTTGACGAAGAGCGTCAGTCAAAAGTACTTTTAACCGCAAATTTGCAGTCAAAAGTACTAATAACCAATAATTTTCAGTCAAAACCACTTTTGACCAACCTGTTCAGTCAAAAGTACGACTGGTTAAGAGTTTTGACTGCAACATGTATACATAATTTAGAGATTTTTTTAAAATTAAATATAAATAGACTAACTATATTACCTATCTAAATTAAATCATATAATGCATACAAATATATCAATAACAGTAAATAAATGTACACTTAAATAAATACAATACATAAATTAAATTATAAAAAATTTACGTCTATAATTATAACTTTTCTTTAATTTCACTCCTCTTACAATTCATTCGTCTTTTCTTTGATCTGCCTCTCCATCCATCCACATGTGTATACTTATAACTCTTATTTATAGTAGCATGTAATTCATTTTTCTTCACATAAGTACAATCATACTTGAAGTAAAAAAATGTCAAACCAATAAAAATGTATTACAAATAAATAGAAGATTTTTACTAATAGGTGTATCATCGTACAGGTTTTTGGCACACCTTGTAACATAAACAGTTTATGGAATTCTATCCACTTACCTACCTCTTACGGGAAAAGGGCGCGCCGAAGTAGGTAGTCGGTGTCGAAAGTATAGCTAAGATTGACGAAGGAATCCAGAACTGAGTAATTAACAGCTTAGTAAAGTTGTTTACCAGTACAGCTTCCCTGAATTAAACTTCAATCTGGATTGGTGTCATATTTTAGGTTCGTTCCACTATGAACTAAATTAGAAGCCAAATTCCATATTCAAATTACCATAATGCGTTCAAGCACGATCAAGTGAAGCCTCCGTGAATCAAACTTCAATCTTTATTGGTGTCAAATTCTGTGTTCATTTCACTATGAATTAAAATTAGTAGCCAAATTCCATATTCAAATTACCATAATGCGTTCAAGCACGATCAAGTGCAGCCTCCGTGAATCAAACTTCAATAGAGACCAAATGCGTGGGCCGATTTTGATAATTCTTACGTCAATCGATTCGTCTTAACCTTGCGAGTGTCACTAAAGACATGACAGTAATCAAAATTCACCACAGCTCCAACCAGACGCCATATTGTCAAAATTAAAAAAAAAATGTCGATGAACTATGTCGAGTGGGGTGTCGTTAAATAGGTATTTTAAAATCATCTTTAGGTTCCTTTTATCATTTTTCATTTTAAGTAATAGTTTAGGATATATAATGATTTAAAGTTGTTTAACAAAACAATCATTCTCGTAATTTTCTTACTTATTGATTTAAGTTTTTATTTCAAGTATAAACGATATACAAACAAAAAAAAAAAAAACAGTGAAAAAGCATGAAGAACAAATATTTTTGGTAAAAAAATAACTTTTATTCATCGCCAAGTTGCCGAGTAAAAAAAAGTTTACCACCAAGCTCGATAGATGGCGTTGTTTATTTGATGCACGTTTGTGAATCAAATCATTCGAGTTTTCCCAACTACTAGACAGGTCGATGAACATAATCAAAAGATGACAACTATATTGGCAAAAACTACTAGGTTGTATAAATTACATGCAGTTGATATATCAGTAGAATCGAAAACATATGGTCAAAAACCGAAAGATGTATATGTTTCTGATTAAAAACCGAAAGATCCTAACAAAACTGGAGGAATCGTTAAATATTTAACAATCGGTTTAGGATTACGAGTTATGTTACGACGAAATGTGAATGTTACCCATGGTTTTGTTAACGGAGCAATGGGTGTTATAAGGACAATTGAGTGGCCAGCTCTTCGGAGGGACCAATTGGAACCCGGAGAATTGCCACAAGCTGTTTATATAGAATTTGACGACAAAGCAATTAAAAACAGTGTTCCTGGAGTAGGAGTCAGAATCGAACCATCGACGACAGAATTCGATGCACTTCGCGGACAGGGTAAAATAGAGCGAAAAATGTTGCCACTGATATTGTGCTGGGGTGTAACTGTACACAAGCTCCAAGGAACTACTTTGGACCGAGCTGTGGTTGACTTAAGTTCACGCATTTTTGCTAAAGGTCAAGCATATGTAGCTTTGAGCCGAGTTAGCTCTCTAGAGGGACTAATCATCAGTAGTTTAGACCACCGCAAGTTACTTAATAATCCCCACGATATTAACTCCCTCAATGAAATGACTAGATTGCGAAATTTACCATCTTAAACGAAGTCAATGAATCGTAACTAAAAAGTATAAAATAAAAAATAAAAAAATAAAGAAAAACAAAAAACCCGACTGCGTAAAAACTAATTTTAAAAATACGTGAAAAAATTAACTTAAATAAAAACTAAAAAGAAAGAAACAAGCCCAGTAGTTTAGAATTCTGTTAAGTAATACTAAATAACTACACAATTGAAATAGTTTTAAAATCGATACACACATAAAACAAATCATAAATTCTAATGCAGAACAGAACGACTCACAGTCGGGGCCCATTCAAATTTTACCAATCAAATCTTTCCAAGGAGCCCCGACTGTGAGTCGTTCTGTTCTGCATTAGAATTTATGATTTGTTTTATGTGTGTATCGATTTTAAAACTATTTCAATTGTGTAGTTATTTAGTATTACTTAACAGAATTCTAAACTACTGGGCTTGTTTCTTTCTTTTTAGTTTTTATTTAAGTTAATTTTTTCACGTATTTTTAAAATTAGTTTTTACGCAGTCGGGTTTTTTGATTTTCTTTAAATTTTTTTTTTGGTGTCAAATTCTGGGTTCATTTCACTATGAATTCAATTAGTAGCCAAATTCCATATTCAAATTACCATAATGCGTTCAAGCACGATCAAGTGCAGCCTCAGTGAATTAAACTTCAATCTATATTGGTGTCAAATTCTGGGTTCATTTCACTATGAATTAAATTAGTAGCCAAATTCCTTAATCAAATTATCATAATGCGTTCAAGCACGATCAAGTACAGCCTCCGTAAATCAAACTTCAATCTATATTGGTGTCAAATTCTGGGTTCATTTCACTATGAATTAGATTAGTAGCAAAATTCCTTAATCAAATTACCATAGAGCGTTCACTAGAACAAATTGAATTCGATTCTGCTTTACCCGAAACCGTATGAGTAATAACGAAGTGCGGGCAACGAAACCGGTAAAACGCCTTTGTCATGCAACAAAAATTTTTGCACAAAAATGAAGCGCAATCTGTAATGTGTTAAAGACGCTTAACGATGATGTCTATTTAAGTAGAAGGACAGGTTTACCGATCTACGTAACCTAATTACGTCGCTTATCATCAGGTGAGATAGTGGTCAAACGCGAGCCTATCAATAATAAAAAAAACAGTATTTATGAAATGTTTGATGTTCCACAAAACGTAACAGTGATTGATGAAAAGTAAAATATGTCAAACCGAACCACTAGGAATGCTTCGAATTTTTTTTTTAAATTATTATTTTGAGGCCAGAGATCACCCTAGACAGAAGTTTAGAAGGAGAAACTGAAGGCCTTTACTTAGCAGTGGGATACAAAATAGACTAATAAAAAAAATATTGATAGCCTCGCGTTTGACCATATTTCACCGGTAACTGATGATATGGTCGACAAACCGACTAACAATAATAAGTTTAAGTGCCCAGAAATAAAACTCACTAAAAGAACATAATTATCATCATAACCTGAGAAATACCAATTAAATTAAGAACAAAACTTTATGAAAACAGAAATTTTATGTTTGAAGGTGCACAACTCTTTAACTGGCTAGAGAAATCAAAAATTGAGAACTGTTTGGTTTTAAAAACCCATTTCAACGACACAGCTAAGATAAGTAAATAAAAAAGAAGATGATTAATTTTCCAACTCTCCTTTCGCAGGTAGGTTTGCTGAAAGAGATTTCTATACAAAATAAGCATTACCTTTGTACCTATTTTTCTTTTTCCTTCTTCTTGTCTTTTATTATAAGTTATTTTAAAATTATTTATTTTAAAATCACGATTATCATCAAGTGTGACCACTGTCAAGCACTAGTTTATATTATCTAAAAAAAAAACATTTTAAGTAAATCATTTTTTTTATTTGATATAAACTAGTGCTTGACTGCGATCCCACCTGATGGTAAGCAGTGACACATTCGTTAATGGTTTGTTTTTTTTTTGATTCGTTGATGGTGAGGTGCACTAATTTATTAAGAGCCTATTCACTCTAGCCTTGAAGACACCCAAATAATAATCGGATGGGAAGACTGCAGCAGGCAAATTGTACCTACCTGTCTTGTACCTATTATATATACACTTCTGGACACATCTATTGGCCCACCTTAGAGTTTAGGTTTCGATGGCCCCTACCGAAATATGATTGCTAGATTGAACAAAAACTGTTGATGCAGTTATAAACCTGATACATTTTACCATCTTTTTCGATCGTATTGTTTTAAATTTGAATTCAGAATACCATGTGACATGGAGCTACGCCTAACAAGTCGGATATGCGCCTTGTTAAAGGCAATTGATTTTTGAATAAAAAACATGTTTTATCAAATAAAGGTTTAATTTAATAACGCGTGTTGCCTCCATGGGCATCTACCACAGCTCTCATACGATTAGGCATAGAGTTTATCAACCGCTCTATGAAATTTTGAGGGATCATCTCCCATTCCTCTTCTATGGCAGTTTTCAACTCCTGCATCGTCTGGGCAACTGGCTGACGAGCCCTAACACGTCTTTTTAGCTCGTCCCACATGTGCTCAATGGGGTTCATGTCTGGGCTTCTGGCTGGCCAGTCCATAACTGTGATGTTCACATCCCGAAGATATTCCCTGACGATGCCGGCCGCATGGGCTCTTGCATTATCATGCATAAAAAGGAAATTTGGGCCCACATATTCCGCGTATGGTATCACGTGAGGTTCTAAGCACTCACGAATGTACCTTTCAGCATTTAATGTTGGCAGCCGTGGTCCTGTAACAACCTCAAGTTGAGTTTTGCCGCTCGCGGATATACCGCCCCAGACAGTCCATGAGCCACCGCCATAAGCAACCCTCTCTTCAAAGCAGCATTGTGCGAAACGCTCTCCCTTACGTCGGTAGACCTTCTTCCTTCCATCATTGCCATGTAACACAATTTTAGACTCATCAGAAAAGAGTACACGGCTCCAATCTTGCTGTGTCCAATATAAATGACTGCGTGCGAAATGAAGGCGCGCTGTTCGGTGGGCTCGCGTTAGTTTGGGCCCATTAGCTGGCTTGTGTGGTACCATATCGCGTTCTTTTAACCTTCTCCGAACAGTTCGAGCGCTCACAGATACTCCGTGGAAGTCGCGAAGTTGGTTTTGTATCACAATGGAGGTAAGGTGACGATTTCTCAAGCTGGTCGTCACGATGAATCGATCCTGCCTTTCAGTTGTGACCCGAGATCGTGGCCTTCCTTGGCGACGAACAAAGCCGCCAGTCTCTAGGTACCTCCGATAAACATTTCGGACCGCAGATCGACTTAAATTAAGTTGAGCACTCACGTTTCTTTGGCTGTGTCCGGCCTGAATAAGTGCCACAGCTTGGGCGGCGACTTCAGGTGAAGTATCCATAGATTATTGATAGAACCTCACCTTAATGTTAAGAATAAGTAATGTTTGTTGCAAAACCAAAGATATCAATCACTTTTTCAAGAATTAAATCCAAGTAAACCAATAAAACCAAGTTTTCTTAGTATTCGATTGTTTGATATCAACAAACAGGCTCCAAATTGTCTTTTGTTTCTTTAAATTCTGTGTTCGAAATTCAAAAAAAGACTATTGAATGAAATTGTGAATGGGCCAGGTTCAAAACTGCATAAAAACTTTTTGCTCGACCTAATATAAAATTTTAGCTAGGACCAAACGAAACTGAAAATACATGGTGGGCCAATAGATGTGTCCAGAAGTGTATTATGAGTAAATAAATTCTATAAATCTAAATTCACGATATTAGTAGCAGCAACCCTAGTTACTAAATCGCACCTTTACTAAAGCCGTAAAAACCATTGTCAGGAGTCATTGATGCGGACGATCGATGTTAACAGAATTCACAATTGCGAACGAAGCCCCATGTATGTTCTGACCTCATCAGGTTGCGAGTTCACTACTCATGAACCGCTATGTGACCGGAAAAAATGTTCTACAGATTATATTATGAGGAGCGGCGGACTAGATTTTCTGCGATGTGTTAATTGGTAGCTGGGAAATCGCAGCATTTCTTAATGTTTTTTTATTTTCTAAATAACTCCTCCTGATGTAGAGTGTCAGACTTTTTTTTAAATAAAAACCCACCTGTGTCTCCCACCTATTTTTTATTGAGTTTTTTTTTTCATTTCTCGCTGAGTGATTGTGTGAGTAGTGATATGAAAGAAAAGGGAGTTTGTGATAGCGTGACGAGTGACAGGACAGAATGGAAGAAAAAAACTTGTTGTGCCGACCCGAAATTTTTTTCGTCGCCGTTTTGGGTTTTTTTTTATTTTGGTCGTTCAACCAAAATCAAAAATGGCATGTTATTGTGAGGTGTTACTCAATTAGGTTCCAGATGCAATTCACTAGATTTAAAGATGAAATCTAAGAATAACTAAAACAATCGTTATTTAAAACGAAAATGACTTTATCTTAAAAATATCACGATAAGCAAGTTCAAACCAGGGATGTTCCAGGGATCTGAAATAAAAAAATATCCGAAACCATATTTATTAAAAGTTTTGGAGAGTTTTGGATAAAGGTGGAGTCCAAATAATTTGTTTGTTTTGCCAAACAAATGATAATTTAAATAGACTAGAAAGAAATAAAAGTCAAATCTTGCTCTTTGCATTTTATTTTTATAGTTTTTAAATTCTAATATCGGTATCCGAAACTAGCGGATAATCTATATCTATCTATACATATATAATAAATCTGTAGAAGTTTTTAGTTGTGTGCACATCACATAAAATGTACCAAATCGACGTAGATGACTTTTATGTATTGAAATTGTGTATAACTTGATATATTACTTAGGCTCTACTATATCGAAAGATATACTTACTGAGAGTCGCGGGAATCGATATCCGTGGGTGGATGCGAAACGCACAGGATCGGTCGTTGTGGCGACCCTTTAGACGCCCTTTATTGGACATAGGGGAGGCCTATGTCCAACAAAGGGCGTCTTTCGGCTGAAATAATGACGATGATGATGATTGACTTGGCGTTACAAAGTTTACCGGGTCAGCTAGTCCCAAATAATATTGTATCTGTTATCGAAACCGGTATCCATAACATTCCTGATTCAAGCCAAGATCCCATTTCCAATAACTTCAATCATTCTGATCCAGATAAGCGTGATTATTCAGTCGTTGCGTACTAAAGAAAATTGCGTAAGTACTATAATAACTATAAAGGTATAAATAAAATACTACGCACGTACAATGATTTGCTGTGCCGTCCAATTTGGCATCATAAAAAGTAAAAGTCGACTGCAATTGTCTGTGATATAATCATGACGGACATTAAAGTTCCGCGCCATATACGCAGCGTTAGAGCCGTATTATAAGTCTTTTAAATATTAAAAGACTTATAATATCTTTACTTGGTTTTTTAACGTTTATTCGAACAGGTAGTTATTAACCGACTTCAAAAAGGAGGAGGTTATATGTTCGGTTGAATGTATGTTTTTTTTTTTTATGTATGTTCACCGATTTCTCGGTCAATTGTGGACCGATTAAAAAAAATTTTTTTTAGATTGAAAGGTTATGCTTCCGAGTTGGTCCCATAGAAATATTGTTATGACTTGATCATGAACTTCGAAGATATGGAACAGAACTCCTCATAGGATCACAGCAGAACCGTCATAACAAGTAAAATTGCTTTGTTTATACGTGTAGCCGATGACTGACTGAAGGTATAGGGGGAATATATCGAACTGATCTGATGATGAAGCCTGAAGTTAGGCACCGGAACTCTGTAATAAATTAATGTAATCTAACCGTGTTTGGGATTATTAGATTTGTCATGAGATGCACTCTGGCTATAAGGTATTTAGGTTTGGCTGAGGGGTACTTTTTAGTGGTGGTACCATAACTAAAAAGTGTAAAATAAAAAACTTTTTACAAAAAAAATACAACCGACTTCAAAGTAAAAAAAAAACACTGAAAAGTGCAAAATAACTTTAATTTCGGAAGTCGGTGTTAAATAACGAAGAGACAAAACTATTATAGAAACACCGACTTCCGAAATTAAAGTTATTTTGCACTTTTCAGTGTTTTTTTTTTACTTTGAAGTCGGTTGTATTTTTTTTGTAAAAAGTTTTTTATTTTCCGGATATGTGGTTCTTTTAATTTTGTGAGTATTTAAAATGCCATCTATCATTAAAAGAGTAAGTGAGTACGTTAATTTAGGAAACCAGTGTTTTTAATTGGTTACGTCACTCAGAATTTGTTTTGCTTCAGTATTTTTTTTCAGTTTTACTTACGTTTTTATGATTTATTGAATTAAATCTAGTGCAAAATATAGCTAAAATTACTACATCGTTTCCTTATCTTTAGGTACTTACCTTCATCTATCTATCTATATAATATCTATTTAAATATATAAAGTGTCGGAAGGCCCCCTACAAGGTGGACCGATGACCTGGTGAAGGTTGCGGGAATCCGATGGATGCGAGACGCACAGGATCGTTCGTTGTGGCGACGTTTGGGGGAGGCCTATGTCCAGCAGTGGACGTCTATCGGCTGAAATGATGATGATGATGATGAAATATATAAATGAATAGCTGTTCGTTAGTCTCGTTAAAACTCGAGAACGGCTGGACCGATTTGGCTAATTTTGATTTTAAAATATACGAGATAGTCCAGGGAAGGTTTAAACGGTGAGAAAAAAAGGAAAAAAAATCACGAAAAAAAAAATCAGAATACAACGCCATCTCTAATTAAAATGTCATTATAAAGCTAAAGTCTGTTCTGGTAATGCCAATAGATGGCGTTATCCTTACTATTAGGCGAAGTTCGCCGGGTCAGCTAGTAAAATATAGAATTTAAAACATATTTATTATTACGTGTTATAAAACATAAGTCCCCCAGCGCGTATGTATGTCTGTGTTCGAGATAAACTTATAAAACTACTGAACGGATTTTCATGCGGGTTTCACCAAAATGCAGGGGCGCCGATTTTTAAAAAATGTCATGGGTAGGTACTCATGCTCATTTGAAGACTCGAAAAAGTGGCGAAGTGTGAGAAGAGAAATGCACACTTTTTTTTCTTGTATTAAACGCACACTATGCAGGCAAGCATATTATAAGTTGGAGGATTATATTCAAGATAAAAATGCTTGGCTCAATGCTGGTCCAGCTCCACTACCACTAGGGTGTACAAATTGATTAGCTTGAATTTTTTTTTTATGTTTTTGTAATTTGAAACTATTATAGTATTGTGTAATGTAGAAGGATTTTTTTTTTCAATTTGTAAATGTGAGTACCATGGAGCTATTTATTTATTGTTTAAAATATTATTGGACTTTTTTGACATAAATGAGCATGGCAGTTGAGAGTTTGTCATGCTCACTCAAATGTCTCACTGATGGTGGCCGACGAATAAAAGTCCTACTTACATACTGCGTACTTAATTACTAATTGTGTTTGATAAAAATATAAAATGCCATTATTTATTATCAAGAAATATTATAATTTATACGATATAACCTAAGAGGCGATGACTGATCTGTTTCTTGATGTCTATTATCAGGGGTGCTCGGCATCCACTATTTAATTCTTATGGGTGCTCGAGACCCCGAGCACCCACGGAGTCGGCGCCCCTGCCAACATGCATATTAGTATGTAGTTAAATCCGAGAATTTCAAACATTTTTAATACCCGTGCGAAGCTGGGGAGGTCGCTAGAAATATATAATTTAACACTCTTATCTCTGTACTAATATAATATAGAGAAAAAAAAAATATTTTTTTTAAAATAAATAAGTACCACCCATACGCACAAAGCGTTTTGAGATCACATTTATTGTGCGTACAGCCAAGGAGTGGAATTCCTTGCCGGAGTCTGTGTTTCCTGATAGCTACAACTTAGGTGTCTTTAAGTCAAGAGTGAATTGGCTACTTCTAGGCAAGCGTGCTCCATCGTCGACCACATCATCGTTTACCATCAGGTGTGATGGTGGTCAAACGCGAGCCTATCATTAATAAAAAAAAAAAATACCCATAAACTTCTAGACCCATTTTAAGAATTCTTTCACCTGCAAAATGCCTGGCAGAAACGAATTAAAGATAAATAGATAACTTGACTAGCAGTGGCGGCCGAGTGTCAACGGCCCCGACTTACGAGTTGTAGTTCGCGGGTTCAAACCCAGCCAGGCGCATTACTTTGTGTAATTTATGTCATCACCACTGCTCTCAAAACGGTGAAGGAACATATCGTGAGGAAACCGGCATTTCCTAGAACCAAAAATTGGAAGACATGTGACATTCACCAATCCGCACTAGGCCCGCGTAGAGGATTACGGTCCATTTCCTCTCCTAGAGAGGAGGCCTGAGTCCCAGCAGTGGAAACATTAAAAGGCTGATTGTACTAATTGTAGATAACTTGACTACAAATAGGTACAATATTGGTAATAATTGGTTGGATAAACCAATCCCGATCACACGGCATTAAGCAGGTAGGTACTGCAGCAATGTAGACCCGACAGGTTTGCAAGTGTAGTAGTTTTTATTGACACCGTGGGAACTTTGTTCATCCGTTGTTCTTAATTGCACACTGATTACTTGCACTGAGTGCTTCGGAAACAATACCGGTGATTCTTCATTAAAATGCTGTCTTCTATTTTCATAATTGCATATTAGGCACCTAAATAAGTAAGAAAAGTGGTCTGAAATTCCATTGGGACCGCGGTGTCAGAGCCCAACGACCATTTTAAGGATTTTCGGAAATATCTAGTTTTTTTTTTCTGCAATTCATAGTTAATATTTATTTTACACATACGGAAACTTACCTATGCCTTGCTCATGCCTCTTCAGAACGTTAGATATGTACCTGCTACAGTCCGCATCTGCACATAACCCCTTTGCTACGTTATATATTATTATTTATTACATAATAAAGTAAATATTAATATAATTCAGCCTCAAACTTTCCAAGAAAAACTTTGACGTTTTGGAAAACGCAAGCTTTATGCATGGAATTGTTAAATACTCTTTGGCTCTAAAACTTTTTTGAAGAATTTAGCTTTTTGTGCACCGTATCTGGCTAGTAGTAAACTACCGTTCACGTGAAAGGGTTAATAATTCGATTCGCCTTTCGATTGAGAAACCGTTTTCACTTTGTCCCATATCGAATGATCCGACAATTATTGCGAATTGATTACAAGATCCATAACGATAAACATCGACAAATTCAAGTTTGTTGAATGGTAGATCATTTGTAAACAGCAATTGGGAAATTATGTTCCTTCAATGGCATCAGTTTCCATTTCTTAATTTAACTAAGTAGGTACATGGGTACGATAGGTACCTAAAATAATATTAGTCATACTGAGCCTACAATTCTCCCATTAATGCTGTGTCTTGAATGGCAAAGGCCCTGTGATAACTACTAATCTATATTTTTTTATCCGACGAAAAAGAAGAAGAATTTTTTGTGTCTATTTTTTTTTATGTTAAGTAAACACTGTAGGTTCACTAATGTCACCTACCACTCGCCGCGAATGGCGGGAAAATTCCTAAAACTCCAAGTAGACCAAGTAGACAAGAAAAATTGTGACTTATAAAATTAAATTGAATAGTATAGTAACCTACCTTTTTGTGGTGGGAAATCTTCCGCTCTGGGTGAAGCAAGAGGACGTGTTAAACTTTTACTGATTAAAACACCCATCTGTGTTCGTTTAGTTGCCCTTTTTGCGTTTCAGGACCACGGTAATTTACTCTTTCCAAAATTTTTTCCTCATTCCCGCCTGCGTACACAAGAGATTTGATGTGACAGTATACCAATAAAGTGTTACCAGAAAAAAAAATTGATTAAACAAGTAAGTAGGGTATATTAGGTACTAAATGGTTTTTTCTCATAGCACTTTTCATTTTACCTACCTGATACTAGGGGCTGTCGGGAGTGGCATGTGGGCCCGTTCATAACACGAAGTAGGTACGTTGTAACCGGCGGATTGCAGTAAAAGCGGTTGTTAGAAAGTCGTTCAGACTGGACCGACGTCTCTAGTGGAGCTAAATATGTACCAGGATGTCTCTACATCCTCATGTTATAGAAACTGTGAGAGCCTCGACCAGGGGCGCCGGCTTTTAGAAAACGTCATGGGTGCTGATGCTCATTTGATGATTGATGACCCGAAAAAGTGGCGAAGTGTGAGAAGAGAAATGCACAGTGATCGACCGACAAATAAATAAATGCCCTACTTACATACTGCGGAACAACGAAGGTACCACAAACACCCAGACTCAATACAAATATCTGTTTCATCAACTAACATTTGTGTTGGTGAGGGAATCGAACCCCACTGCGCTGCGCTGGTCGTCGGGTAATGAAAAAACGCCCATCCCTAAAAGACGATTACTGTTCTGTTTCTTGATGTCTATCTGTCTCAGGGGTGCTCGGCACGCACTGTTTATTTCTCATGGGTACTCGAGTCCCCGAGCACCCACGGAGTCGGCGCCCCCGGCCTCGACTAGCTTGGCGAACAGAGGTCCTACTGACGGACGCCCTAAACTGAACTGAAAGTAATGGAGCTATAGGGTATATAGCTCCATCCCTCTTATCTGCTCGCACGCCTGACTTTATCCCGTCGTGGTAAAGGCCCCAGCCCTGCTTTAAAGTGTATGCTGTTGATAATTTAATTATCGTTGTAGCAGTTGCAACTGCATGCTACTGCTGAGGGATCCAGCGAAATATCAGCAGCGTCTGGTATATTTGATCGGGCTGCAGGATTGTTTGAAGTGTTCGAAGAGTCGGTTTTCTAGCGGTTGCATTTCGGGGAGTGTTCAATTCTTAATTCTTTATTGTACACAAAGACATAACGTAATTTAAGGTGATACAAACCGTCTGTCTGTCCGTCTGTCAATTCTGTCTGTTTATCTCGGGAACGCGTGGAGGTATCGAGTTGAAATTAATACCATATACTCAGGTCTGCGGTCCCTTGAAGCTGTAACAAAATAAAAAAAAAGATACGGCCATTTATGTTGCAAAAAACGTATATTTGGTATATTTTGCTGTTACCTCACAAAAAAAAGACTTTGCGAATCGGAAAAATCTTTGAGACTCCATTTGGGAATTGAACTAATAACATATTGTGCAAATACCCATTCCCTCTCCTAGAGAGGTGGCCTAAGTCCCAAAACTGGGAACATTAAAAAGGCTGATTATGCTATGCTATGTTTTATGCTATTGTGCAAATATAGCAAAATACTTGCCTTAGTGAGCCTTTTCTCTTTAATACGCTTAAGCATATTAAAGAGAAAAGGTTCAGAGATTTTCTGGAATCTAATTTTTGAAGGCAAAAATTCAAAACGGTATCTGCTGTTAATTGTTGCGTCGCACAGTGCAGTGTGCAGTATCTGGTTTAGTAGATTTTGAAAAATCTACGTAAATATCGAAAAGTCTCGTTTTCTCCTAGACTAAAGGTCTCGAGTCTCGAGTCTCAAAAAAAGGTAGAAAAATCATCGAGACTCGTTATTTTCGAGACCGATACTCCCAGGATAAAGCCCTAACTGCTACGTACTAACCATGTAGTCTGTAGATACCCCAAAAAACGTAACTAGAATTTATGAACAAAAAATTAAATATAGAATTTTTTAATGACATTTCATGACAGACACTAAAGTCAAACGCGTGAGATATTATCACGATAACCGATATTCATAGCAATATTATTATTTTTCTCCTAAATAAGTTTTATGTATTGTCTTTAATAGCAACGGTCATGAATCAATTACTCACCAGTTTTCCTGACGAGAATAGGTGCCCAACTCGAGCAGAAATCAGAGCTTTTAAAAAAACTCAAAAGGCTCCCGAAAAAGCTTTGGATGAAATTAAAAAAGTCCAAATAGCTGAGAAAGATGCAGCCAACCCACAAGATTTCCAACCCATTAAAGCATTACAGGCACAACCTAAAGCGGAACAAAAACAAAAGCTCCGTCCATCTGAAGAAGATTTCCAGTACCTGCCGAATTTAAAACCAGCTCAAGACGGTAAAATTGACTGGACTCCGTTAGGCGCGATGACTGGTACAAGGCCAGATGTAAACAAGTATTCTTTAAGTAGATATTCCCTCAATGAATGGAGGAAACATAACGAAGACATTTTAAATACTGACATAATCAACGAGTCGAACATCGTAGATTACAACGCTAAGACTTCTATGATGCAAGCATTTGGAAATATTGATAAACAGCAATTGGAGAACAGTAAACGATTAAAACAAAAAGCACGAGATATATTCAGATGGAAAGTAGAAGTAGAGAAAGCTGTCAAGGCCATCACCGATGAAGTTGAAAAGCTTGAAATCGATAGACAACGGCTAAAGGGTGCTGCCAGAGTATTGATGTTACCTGAATCGATTTCCAAAGAATGTTTAGACATTCGTTCAAATCGATTTAAACCAGATTTAGTGGCTGACATCGCAGAGCAGGAGCTGATCAAAGAAATGAAACTTGTGAATGAAGTCAGAGATACTCTAAAAAATACCCTCAATAACATAGAGGAGCAAATGACCGTAAATAAAGCAGCGAAGCACAAGATAGAATATGATTGGTGTGATAAAACTATGGCTTATAATACAGAAGCTATTAACTTAAGTCTCAACACGAAATCTAAAACCCTTATGTTCAGACCTGGCTCTACGAGGTTCGGTGACTTTACCGCTCCATTAGAATATTGGGAGTTTTTCTGTAGAGAAAATGTACAAAACTGTGAAGCTGCTCGACAAAAATCTGCTGACTTAAGAGGTAGCTTAGACGCCATTTTAGTGAACAATGGCAGAAAGTTGCGTAACCAAGCCGACAGAACTGACATAGCATTAGCTGAAACTGTAGCTATCACCACAGAACTGTGCACTAAACTGGAGGAAAATTTGAGAACAACACTACAAAAAATGGCTGATTTGGAATTATTAATAGAAGACCTGAAACATTCTATTAGAAAAATGGACGCAGCGATGAAATTAGCTCAAACTAGACTTGACAATAGAAACAATTGGAGACCTCATGGGGAAAGCGTTAGAGACCAGCCACATTTGGGTTTGATTGAAGAAGTGAAGAAGATTCATGAGACGGTGACGTCACTTCTAGGTCAACTGAACAATGCTGAGAGATTGAGACATGATTTAATGAAAAAAAGGGCGGAATTAGAAGAAGGGATTGCAGCAAAGAGGAAGAGTCTAAACATAGACCGGGATCGTTGTGGGAAGGTTCGATCTCACTACCCGTCTGCGTCAGAATTAGCTGGCTACTGAACTTATGCTATGTTTTGTTAGAGCTTTAGTGTTTCATTGATTAATGTTATTTCGAGTATTTTATTCTAGATTTTTTTAGTTATAATTAATATTTAATGACACATATGTTAATCATTTTATCATAGACAGGGATCTCTACCCCTCTGCGTAAGAACTAGCTGGCTACTGAATGTTTAGATATTTTGTTAGAGCTTTAGTGTTGCATTGATTAATGTTATTTAGAGTATTTTGTTCTAGATTTTTTAGTTATAATTAATTAAATGGTATATTAATAAATTTTATCGCGGTTTTATTTTACTTTGCAAAAAAATACTAAAGCAATGCTTTGACACTTTTTAATTTGAATATTTTTGAACTTATGTTTTGACGTCGTATTTTCGCTATCTTGGTAAGCGGGACTCACAAGCGATGCACAAGATGATGCTGCAGATTCCATGACCTGGAATCTGCAGCATCAGGTTAATATCATTGTGTTCTTGTAATATCAAAAATTTCGGATAGCGCAACCCTGTGGCAATATACTCAAATAAGTCGCTCTTCAAACAAAGAAAACCCAAATCAAAATCAGTTCACTCATTTAGAAGTCACGATGCCATAGGAGGTAAAGCGGCCACGCTTCATATTTCGGTTATTTGTAATGGCAGAGCTTTGTTACCACTCTGGCGAATAGTAAGCATCCCGCCCCGCCCTGCGCACTAATGCGATGACGGTCGGTGAAGGCTGGTAGTTGTAGCGACATAAATATTGTTATTGCACGTTTTGTTAAAAAAGATAAGGTAAGATCGTCCTGTTTTGGTTAATTTACTAAATATTTAAATGCTTCTTTTGTATCCTTGTGGATACTTATTTATTTAGCTTTGTCTGTGTAGTATTAATTCCGGAGTAAGAGAAAATAACGTTTTAAAAAAATTGGTTGTGAAAAGGCGTACCGGACAAAGCGGCCTACTGACCGCTTTACCCTTAATTGAAATATATATTAATAAAGTGGTTATGATTCTACTGTTGACTAACGTTTGTCTGTGAGTTTGTCCGCGTGGCTTAGGTACTTATAGGAATCGTGCATTCTATTCATTTTGCTGGAATAATTAATTGATATCTAAAGATTTTTTTCGACCTATTGATTATCTCAAAGTAAACATCACGTGAATTCATTGCTGTGTGTAAAACTACAAATAAAAGTACCAATAAACGTATAAAACTCATTTTTAAGAATACATTAGTTATTCGTTTTTCATTTTAGTTGGTCAACAATTATAGAGGACTATTAACCAAGAGTCATGGGACGTGCCTACGATAAAGCAAGCTGTTAAAGATGTTCAGGAAAATCGCGGTTCAATCAGATTTGTAGCCGTCAAGGTCAAATATCCATATAAAAATTAATATATCAATATAAAAATTGAAGTATGATCACTGCATATTTAATTTAAATAGGTACATTTAAGACTAGTTATGTTATGCGAATATGAATACAAAAATATAAATATTTTTGACTGAAGCTATCTAGTTTGAGGGTATTTTTAAGTTATGACGATTTGAAAACTGAGACCTAGTTGACACCGATCGTTGTTTAATAAATATATTTTTAAAATTTTCATTTCATCAAACACGATATATTATGCTAAATGCGTTATGCTGGCCATGTTGCCCTTCCACCTATTCAGCTATGGCCGTTTTAGGTGGGCTCTCGGGCAAAGTGGTTTTAAGAATTAGAATTTTAAGAAATAAAAACTTTTATTATGTGTAAATCAAATTCGCCTAATTCTTAAAATTAGGCGAATTTGATTTACACATAATAAAAGTTTAAATAAATTATCTACCTAGTAGTATAATAATTTCTTAAAAAATCTGTAATTTAACGAGATGTCTTTGAACTCACAGTTAAGGTGTCTGCTTTGAGCTGACCTCCTCTACACATACAAATAAAAACTCACGTCAAACTTATGACAGCTCTCTCTTTTATCGGGGCTAAAAGATTTTACACGCCATAATCATGGTGGTAATTCCCCTCTTTGAGGAGAGGCGTCACGGCGTCCTCACCTACCGCATGACGCAGGTCCTCACCGGACATGGTAAGTTCGGGAGGTTTCTGCCTCGGATACAGGCGGAAGAAATGCCCAGGTGTCACCATGGTGTGAATAGCCCGGAGGAAACGGCAGAGCATACAATGTAGGTGTGCCCCGCTTGGGCGGCGCACCGCCGTATTCTCGTGGAGGCGATCGGACGACATCTTAAAAAAAAGATATCCCTGATAGAAGCTGTCCGCTTGCATCTCCGTAGTCGCGTTCGTACGTCATCTATGCATTAATACACTTGAAACTATATGTTTATTAGCTTCTGAAGAACAAAGTATGAAATTTGGATTTTTATATTGACAATGGCCTAGTGGATTAAGCTGCAAGTTATTTTTTATTTGCATGGTATAATTTCCGGCACGACGACAAGATCACTTTTTAGGAAAGGCCGGCCAGGCATCGAGTCTAATCTTTGTATAAATTATCCAAGAATTTTCTGAATAAACGCAAAACCTTTTAACAACTAATCAGTCTACTATTATTTATGAAAATATACTTTTTAATCACAGAATATATGACAGAACAACTAATGTCATTCGCCAGCGCTGTTTAAATGCGAATTTTATTATTTTGTTAAAATAAGTTTTTTATACTTCGTTTTCAACAGCAGCAATGATGAATCTAACCAGCTTTCCTGACCAATTAGCTTGCCCAACGAAAACAGAGATCAGAGCTTTCCGAAAATCTGAAATAACTCCCAAAAAAGCTACAGAAGGAATCAAAGAAGTCAAGCAAATAGTTGTTAAAGAAACAACCATCCCAAATAATGTGCAATCTATTGAGGATCCACATGCACAGCCTGAACCTGGACGTAAACATAAGCGACCAATTTCGTTTGGAGAAGATTTACAGCACCTGCCGAATTTAAAACCAGGTCAAGACGGTAAAGTTGACTGGACTCCACTAGGCGCGATGACTGGTACAAGGCCGGATGTAAACAAGTATTCTTTAAGTAGATATTCCCTCAATGAATGGAGGAGACATAACGAAGATATCTTAAATACTGACGTAATCAACGAGTCGAACATCGTAGATTACAACGCTAAGACTTCTCTTATGCAAGCTTTTGGAAATACTGATAAACAGCAATTGGAGAACAGTAAGAGGTTAAAGCAAAAGGCAAAAGATATATTCAGATGGAAAGTAGAAGTAGAGAAAGCTTGTAAGGCCATCACCGATGAAGTTGAAAAGCTTGAAATCGATAGACAACGGCTAAAGGGTGCTTCCAGAGTATTGATGTTACCAGAATCTATTTCCAAAGAATGCTTAGAACTTCGTTCAAATCGATTTAAACCAGATTTAGTGGCTGATCTTGCAGAGCAGGAGCTGATCCAAGAAATGAAACTCGTGATCGAAGTCAGAGCTACTCTTAAACAAACCCTCGATAACATAGAGAAGCAAATGGCAGTAAATAAAGCAGCAAAACACAGGATAGAATATGATTGGTGTGATAAAACTATGGCTTATAATACAGAAGCTATTAATTTAAGTCTCAACACAAAATCGAAAACCTTGATGTTCAGACCTGGCTCGACAAGATTCGGTGACTTAACCGCACCATTGGAATACTGGGAGTTTTTCTGTAGAGAAAATGTACAAAACTGTGAAGCAACTCGACAGAAGTCAGCCGATTTAAGAGACAGCTTACACGCCATTTTAGTGAACAATGGTAGAAAGTTACGTAACCAAGCCGACAGAACTGACATAGCATTAGCTGAAACTGTAGCTATCACCACAGAACTGTGCACTAAACTGGAGGAAAATTTGAGAACCACACTGCAAAAGACGGCTGATATAGAAATTTTAATAGACGATCTGAAACATTCTATTAGAAAAATGGACGCAGCGATGAAATTAGCTCAAACTAGACTTGACAATAGAAACAATTGGAGACCTCATGGGGAAAGCGTTAGAGACCAGCCACATGTGGGTTTGATTGAAGAAGTGAAGAAGATTCACGAGACGGTGACATCACTTCTAGGTCAACTGAACAATGCTGAGAGATTGAGACATGATTTAATGAAAAAAAGGGCTGAATTAGAAGAAGGGATTGCAGCAAAGAGGAAAAGTCTAAACATAGACCGGGATCGTTGTGGGAAGGTTCGGTCTCACTACCCCACTGCGTTAGAACTAGCTGGTTACTGAATATATTATTTTATGAATTAATTTATATTTTGTTAGACATTTAGTTTTCCATGCCTTAATTTAATTTCGACTATTTAATATTGTTTAATTATAAATAATTTTATTATTTATGTTTTGTAAGAGATTTAGTTTTCGATGCGTTAATTATAAGTATTTTTTTTTTAATTATAATTAATTTAATGATATGATAAATACGGTTTTACTAACACGTTGAAAGACACCAAAAGGATGTTTTTATTTTCATCCTGTCCTTGTCCTCTTATTTTACTTGAGAGTGGAGGTCGACGCATCACATTTTTAACCGACTTTAAAAAGAGGGAGGTCATAATATGTTCGGCTGAATGTATTTTTTTTATGTATGTTCACCGATTTCACGGTCAATTGTGGACCGATTTTGAAATATTTTTTTATTGATACGTTATGCTTTCGAGTTGGTCCCATAGAAATATTGTTATGATCTGATCATGAACTTCGAAGAGATGGAACAGAACTCCTCATAGGATTACAGCAGAACCGTCATAACAAGTAAAATTGCTTTGTTTATAGGTTTAGTCGATGACTGACTAAAATTCCCCCCTTGGAATATATCGAACAGATCTGATGATGAAGCCTGAAGTTAGGCACCGGAACTCTGTAATAAATTAATGTAATCTAACCGTGTTTGGGATTATTTGAATTGTCATGAGATGCACTCTGGCTATAAGGTATTTAAGTTTAGCTGAGGGATACTTTTTAGTGGTGATACCATAACTAAAAAGTGTAAAATAAAAACTTTTTACAAAAATAAAATCCAACCGACATCAATGTAAAAAATAACACTGAAAAGTACAAAATAACTTTAATTTCGGAATATATTTAATGTCTTTGTTTCGGAAGTCTGTGTTAAATAACGAAGAGACAAAACTATTATAGAAACACCGACTTCCGAAATTATTTTTCACTTTTCAGTGTTTTTTTTTTACATTGAAGTCGGTCGTATTTTTTTTTGTGAAAAATTTTTTTTTGGTCTATTATAACCTATTATAACCGTCGAACTGTCACATAATCCGTCCATCTTTATCATATGTTTTGCACATTTGACATTATATTTTACCATTATAATATATGATTGCTTATACGCTTTAACATATTATTATCTGATGACAAGGAGTTAGACCGGTTACTGGTCAGCACCAGCTTACGTAGTAGCTATGGACCTCCTAAAGAAGTCAAATCAGCTACTAGTGTATGGATCAGACCTAGACTCTGTTTATCTATCTTTTGTTTGGCCTCCCTTCTCTCTCCATCCATTCATATGTACGCTCATGTGGATTGATTTTAGGCGGGTGTAACTCTTTACTGAACCGACTCACTATTCCTAAAGATTGGAACATCAGTAATGTTTTGAATGCATCATTTGAAACAATTGGAACACTGGAACACACTTTACCTTTCCAAAAATGTCCGAGGCTGTTGACAACTTCACCACAGTGGCAGCGATGAGGAGAACAATACGAACAACATCAACCATATAATATTAAATAACATCATGAAATTTCTCCTTCGGCGAAGATATCGTTGAATAGGCAAACTTACAATAAAAAGAAAAGCATTCAGATGAATAAAATTTAGAACCTCTTTTTGTCATTTATGAAAAGATATTTTTAAATTATAGAATAGAATTCTTTTGTCATAGTTTATGACAGAAAAACTCAAGTCAGTCACAAAAACCATAAAACCGGCTCAGTTTTATGTGGGTTTTGCTGTTTTTTCTAAAAAATAAGTCTTTTGTACCAGTTTGTACGCAGTGATTTCAATAGTAAACATGATAGCCCTAACCAGTTTTCCTGACGAATTAGCTTGTCCAACTAAAACAGAAATTAAGGCATTTAAGAAATCTAGAGAGACCCCTGAAAAAGCTTTAAACAAAATCAAAGAAGCCAAGCAAGTAGCTAATGAAGACAAAATAATCCCACAACGTGTACAACCTTTTGAAGCTCAAAAGGAAATGCCTAAACCAGATGAACTATCATCATCTGGGGGAGTTGATGAGCATCTGCCGAATTTAAAACCAGACCGTGACGGCAAAGTTGACTGGACTCCGCTAGGTGCGATGACTGGTACAAGGCCGGATGTAAACAAATATTCTGTAAGTCGATATTCCCTCAATGAATGGAGGAGACATAACGAAGATATTTTAAATACTGACATAATCAACGAGTCGAACATCGTAGATTACAACGCTAAGACTGCTATTATGCAAGCGTTTGGAAATATTGATAAACAGCAATTGGAAAACAGTAAGAGGTTAAAGCAAAAGGCAAGAGACATATTCAGATGGAAAGTAGAAATAGAGAAAGCTGTCAAGGCCATCAAAGATGAAATTGAAAAGCTTGAAATCGATCGACAACGGCTAAAGGGTGCTTCCAGAGTCTTGATGTTTCCTGAATCGATTTCCAAAGAATGCTTAGAACTTCGATCTAACCGACCAAAACCAGATTTAGTGGCTGACCTCGCACAGCAGGAGCTGATCAAAGAAATGAAACTTGTAAATGAAGTAAGAGCTACTCTGGAAAATACCCTCGGTAACATAGAGAAGCAAATGGCAATAAACAAAGCGGCAAAACACAGAATAGAATATGATTGGTGTGATAAAACTATGGCTTATAATGCAGAAGCTTTTAACATAAGTCTCAACACGAAATCTAAAACCCTTATGTTCAGACCTGGCTCTGTAAAATTCGGTGAATTGACGGCACCATTGGAATATTGGGAGTTTTTCTGTAGAGAAAACGTAGAAAACTGTGAAGCAACTCGACAGAAGTCAGCCGACTTGAGAAGTGGCATAAACGATATTCTAGTTAACAATGGAAGAAAACTGCGTAACCAAGCCGACAGAACTGACATAGTATTAGCTGAAACTGTAGCTATCACCACAGAACTGTGCATTAAACTCGAGGAAAATTTGAAAATTACAATACAAAAAACGGCTGATATGGAAACTTTAATAGAAAACCTGAAAGATTCCATTAGAAAAATGGACGCAGCGATGAAATTAGCTCAAACTAGACTTGACAATAGAAACAATTGGAGACCTCATGGGGAAAGCGTTAGAGACCAGCCACATGCGGGTTTGATTGAAGAAGTGAAGAAGATTCATGAGACGGTGACGTCACTTCTAGGTCAACTGAACAATGCTGAGAGATTGAGACGTGATTTGCTGCGAAAAAGGACTGAGCTGGAAGAAGGAATAGCGGCAAAGAGGAAGTTTTTAAACATAGATCGGGATCGTTGTGGGAAGGTTCGATCTCACTACCCCTCTGCGTTAGAACTGGCTGGTTCTTTCTGAATCTAAGTACATTGTAGTTTTTGGCAGACTTTGTTATTTAGACTATTTTTTTATTTTTATTTTTTTATTATAATTAATTTTATGAATTAATTTATGTTTCGTACGAGCTTTTCGTTTTCCAAGTTTTAATGTTATTTCAACTTGTTTATTCTAGACTTCTTAATTATAATTACTTTTGTGAAATAGTTTGTTTTGTTATAGTTTTCGATGCAATAATGTTATTTTGTATAATTTATTCATGATTTTGTTAATTATAATTATTTTTATGTCATGAAAATTGCGGTTTTACTCATACGTGGTGGCAACAAATACTATACAATGTTTTAACGCCTTTTAATTTCACTAATATAGTAAAGTTTTGTACAGAGTGATCACAGAACAACAGCAATTCCTGAAAAAGGGTCATTGTACTTGACTGACCTGTTGGTCTAGTGGTTAGTGTGGCCCTGACTGCTATGCCGGAGGTCGTGGGTTCGATTCCCACCCAGGACAATAAATGTTTGTGTGATGAGCACTATCATTTGTTCTGTGTCTGGGTGTAATTTATCTATAACTAGCAACCCGCCCCAGCTTCGCACTAGTTCAATGCTGATCACGTCATAGTATTAAAAAAAAAATTACAAAAAAATATAAACGACTTCAATGTAAAAAAAAACAACTTACAACATTGAGGTAATGTAAAAAAAATTAAAAACCCGACTGCGAAAAAAACTTTAAATAAAAACTGAAAAGATAAAGACAAGTTCAGCCCAGTAGCGTAGAAACCAATTTAATTGCATTAGTTTAAACACGTAAAATAAAACAAATAATAAATCCTAACACGGAACATGTTGATTGCAACAGCCGGGACCCATATTAGATGGAATGATTTTAGTTTATTTTAATGGGTCCCGGACATAGATATCCGGAGATATGCCTTCATGGCCGATTAGTAAGGAGTCCTAGCGATGCCGCTTATCTCCCACCAAAATAATTACAACATTCACAAATAGTGTATATTTACGACACACACTTAAAATTTGCACACTCACACTAAGAAGAAAGCAGCCACACTAAATCAATTTCTAATAGCACACATAAATAGAATGGGCGGAGCATGCACTTGACACTTGTTATTTGGAAACAATGCACACGCATGCAATTAGGGAGTCGAACGCGATGGTCGACAATATTTATCGATATTGAATTTCAGCATATTCTTGTAATATAATTACTTCGTTTGATTTTCTTTAAATAATTTATTTTTTATATAGGTACCTATCCAAAAAGAGAGTTTACTTTTAATAAAATATATTTTTTTTTAGTATCGTATTACTGGTTGAAGGGAAAGTTCTCTGTTAAATATCATGCTGTATTATTATTATATAGGGTGACTGGTAATAAGTGTACGATACTTAAACACGTGATTGTGCTCATGATAACCAAAAACTTTTACTATGGGAACAAACCTGAAATCGCGAAAAAAAAAATCACTGTTCAATACATTTATGTTTGCCTAATGTACTGAACAGCTGATATTTTTTTCGCGATTTCGGCTTTGCTCCCATAATAAAAATTGTTTGTTATCATGAGCACAATCACGTGTATAGGTATCGTACACTAATTACCAGTCACCCTATAAAAAAAAATATAAAAAAAAATTAATCATAAAAGCCTACCTACATTCAGGGTAGGCTGGTTTAAAGGCACTTTTGAATTGTCAAAATGTCGGTCAGTCAAAAAAAAAAAAAAATGAAATTAAGTTGCACGTTCGAAAGCGTAGATCTCTATGGAGAAAAACGTGCAAGAAACTCCATGGGCACTCTTTTAAATCATGTTATGAGTTACAAAAATCTTCGTTATATATTTTTGTCGCTTCTATTATGTGAACACAATGTCAATAAATAAATCATTTAATGGAATTATTTATTGTCCAGTAAAATGCAAATATTTGGATAAGATTTGACGCTTTGAAATTTTTGGTGTCACATTTTTTGCCAAAAAGTGAACTCTTATGTAAATGTATTTTTCCATAACACATTTTATCAACTGGATAATATGATTATCTAGTGGTTCCTGGTCGAATTGATGAAAATCAATGGAATTAAACACATTTGATCCGATGAAGTAGTTAAGAGCTTTTGGTACCAGTAATGACTTTGTAAAAGTTTGTTTCTATGTCTGAGGCCGGATTAGAGCCGAAAGCGTAATAATGCAATGCTCCCGCCAGTTATACGACATTTTTACCACATTTGCGAAGAAATAAAATGTGAAACCCTCATAAACGAATATTTAATAAAATAGCGATGGATCGCGAATTTTCTAATTCAAACTTCGAACATTGACGGCCGCTCGGCCTTCTGACTGACTAAGGTGGGCTTGCCTACTCGGTCAATAATATTGAGCAATATTATTAATCTTTTAGGGCCTAGCTTACGAAACCGCCAAATAACCAGATTTTTTAAAATAATAGGTAATTGAATATTTTTGCATAACGAACACAAATTATTGTAACTTTAGGCCAAAATTAAAAAAAACTGTATGAAATTATATTTGTTTATCATGCTACTTATCTTATTGTACTATAAATTAAAAAAATACTTTGATCATCTCAATCTTTAGGTATAATGTCAATTTAAGTTTTTACACTTCACGGGTAATTGTATTGAAATAACAATGTCTTAATTTGGTTCAAACAGCATTAAATTAATAACTAATTTAACATGTAATACGACAATATCCATTGAAATGAAAAAAAAATATCGAACTGCAATAATACGCATATCGATAAAATCGACCACACACACTCGATTGCACATCTCTAAATCTTAAACGGTCGTTGCGTTCGGGAAAATTCGGGCTACTTCGGGCTAGTTCGTGTCGCTCTGAACGTAAGTTAGTAAAATATTTAAAAATTAATTTAAAATATAAAACAGTGACATAATTGATTATTTACCGGTGGTAGGACACGCCAGTTGTCTTCAGGTTGATGGTATTTGGCCTATTTTTACATATAAATACTGCACAACTCGGCATTTTGGTTTTTTATGCATCAATAGTGCACTGTCCGCAATTGCAAAGCGACTGAATGACGCGTACAGGCGCCGTTCGATCATATAACCAATTTGGTTCTATCGAGGCGGCACGTGCCACGCCCCCAAGGCATATCCCTCGATATCCGTGGTCCCGGATATAGCTAATATTATAATGCGTTAAGCTACTTTTTATATTCTCGCGGGAACGGGACTTAATTCTGGTGGTCGGGGGGACATCCTGGTTCCCAGGGGAGAGGAAATTTTAGAAACGGCTGGACCAATTTTGACGGGACCTTCACTGACAGAAAGCTTTTATTATGTGGTTAATCATCTAATGACTTCTCCTACTCTAGGTTGGAGAGGGAGAGCGTGCCAGACTTTTGCTTTTACTGAGTAAAACCACACCTAGGTTCCTTCAGTTGCCCTTTGCGTTCCAGGACCACGGGTTACCTTTTCATAAGTCCTCCCACATGGCCTTAGTAGGCATCGGCCTTGCTGGTTCCTACAGTTTTACTGACATCTCTTTGAGGAACGCGTAGTACACGACGCGCTGTCGACGATTTGGGCTCGGTCCGGTTAATCACCGGACGGTCGGACTGCGAGCTACACATTGCACGCCGTCCGAAATTCATATTTGATGTTACAAGGAGTAATGTGAGCTACTTTTCATTTTAACGCGGTAACGGGACTTAATTCCCAGTGGGATATAAGAAGGGGAGTAACGAAGTCGCGAGTAAGAGTTATATATATTTTGTTATGTTATATATATGTTATAAGTAAAATGTTGTAAGTTTACCATACACGGTTTAACTACTATCTCGCATCTGCGTAGACCGTCTACCGCTAGTTTTAAAAACGGCTTGGATAAGAACTGTTCTAATGGGAAAACTATACGATCATTTGAAAATGTTTTTGGAACATACACTAGATTTTGAAACTCCCAATAATATGACGTCAATATCTTATCTAGAAATTAAACACATTATTGTTATATTGTCCGTCGGAAATCATTGATTTTGGCTTCTGCGTAGTTTTAACGGATGAATGCTCTTATGTTCTCGATGAAAATACCAAAATCACTATTATGGTTGCCTATAATATTTGAGGAGTTCCCTCGATTCTTTATGGATCCCATCATCAGAACTGGATTTTGAAATGACACAAGGACATTGAAATGGGACCAATCTGGAAACATAATTTATTATCCTTTCAGGGGGGGAAAAAATGCAAATCGGTCCGGTCGTAAGCGACGGAGTTCTGAGGTAAAAACATAAAAAAATACAACCGAATTGAGAACGTCCTCCTTTTTTTGAAGTCGGTTATTAATATACTATATCAAACAATAACAAAAATTGGCCTCATATCCAAAATAATGGTAAAAAAGTTCTATGCTTTCTATTCTATTCTATCACATCAGTGGGCATCACATTTGGCTACTCTAAGTGCTCGGCCACAGTGGAAGCGCGGGTGCGGGGCGGGCGCGGCGCGGCAATCTCAAACACAAGAACTTCCTTTTAGGCCCGTATTACAGAACCTTACTCAAGTACTACTTAAACTGCGTTCAACCGATTACTGCTTGAGCAAAGAATCTCGACTTAAGCATTCAGTTTATTTTAGAACTATCCTCAAATTCAAATCAAACGAAACTACGCTTGAGTAGAGATTTTGATCTCTGATTTAAATCCACAACAATTTCCATGATATTCTATGCTCAAGCGTGGTCTCGACTACACTTACGAAAACAAAGATCAAATCTCGCCTCAAGCAGAGATTCTGAGCTGATTGTGATTTTAAAATAAGGACACATTGAAGTGGAGCTCACTCAAGCACTGTTCTATAATACGTAAAAAATGTCATTTTAAAGTGACACTGCTCAGGTGATTGTTGATTGTAGTTTCTCTGCTCAAGTCAAGTTCTAAAATGAAAACTCCAACTGAGACTCGTTTTAAGTAATGCTTGAGTCTTGATTGTAGTTCTGTAATACGGGCCTGAGTGTCCACAGTGGGCACGCGGGCGCGGGAAGCGGCGCGGACTGTGACACGCGGAACGCGCGCGGGTATCTCACGCCATAGTGAGTTCATACAAGTGGCCACAGTGAGCGCGCGGGCGGCAAGCGGCAAGCTAGTTCAAGCCATGCTAGAAGTAATATTTATCGATGTATCGATATTTATAAAAATATTAATATCTGCCTGGATTTATCGAGGAAAAGATATATATCGGTTAAACTTTCCAAGATTTTCGGTCTTAAAATAATAATTCATTTAGTTCAGTCTAGGTCAATAATAGGTAATACATAGTAATTTCCATACAAATATCACATTATTTTAATTTATGAGAATCTACATAAAACTTCTTCTTCCTGCCCTTGACCTATATTACTTGGGATCGGCGCAACACGTTATCTTATTAAAACTTACGAAATAACATTAAACTAATATTTTGAAGACCAATTTTTTCAGACATATAACGAAAGTAAAATCATAACAGTACAGTATAGATAATACAGATTTTTTTCCGTTCGTTCCTATCTTTTACGGCTTTAAATTCATTTAAATATTCTGCTGATAAATAAATTTTGAAAAAAAAAATCGTTTTTGATAAGATTTTCGATATTGAATATTTTGTATCGATATATCGGATCAAAATATATAGACTGAAAATTTTGATATATCGAAGCAAAAATATCGATATTTTTTCAACAAGCCTACTTCGGACAGGCACTATCACCCGCGCCGCTGCCCGCACCGCGCTGCCAGTGTGGCCACACAAATCGCGCGCATTGCCGCACCCGCGCCGCTACCCGCACCGCGCTGCCACTGTGGCCGAGCACTAAAAATCTATACTCACCATTATAATAATACTAAACTTCTGAAGAACGGATTTGGATGAAACTTTGCACTCGAATGGATCATGTTCATAGCTTAGAGCCTATACCTGTACCATGACGTTTAAAGTAAGATTGTTTCATTCTTATTTCCAGTGTGGGTAAGAGATGGCGCTAGACAACCTGTATAGCTCTGTCTCTTACCCACACTGAAATAAGAATGAAACAATCTTATTTTGAACGTCATGGTAACCCCCATGATCTAGGTCATGATCTATTCGTTTGCCAAGCCTCCCAAGGCTTTTATTCCGCTTTGGGAGACGCCTCGGGCGTCGGGAGCCGCGGGACGATTCCCAGCCTCCGTAGGCACGGTATAAAGCTGGCCTTTTCAATAACATTTTTTCAAAGAAAATATTTTTTAAATTATAGGGTTGACAGGGAATTCACATGTCAGATTATGACAGCAAACTCCATCACCGTTTTTTAATGTATTATATTATTTTTTTATGAAATAGTTTTTTTTACAGTGTTTTTAAAAGTAACCATGATGACCCTAACCAGTTTTCCAGACGATCTGAATTGTCCTACTATGAGAGAAATTAGGGCTTATAAGAAATCTCAAGTTACTCCTGATAAAGCTTTGGAGGAAATCAAAGAAGCGAAGAAACTAGCTGAAAAAGAAAAGATAATCCCACAAACAGTGCAGCCGATTGAATCTGTAAATGAATTGCCTAAACCAGAAATACTACAACAACCACCATCTGGGGGAGTTAATGACCACCTGCCGAATTTAAAACCGGGCCCAGACGGTAAAGTTGACTGGACTCCGCTAGCTGCGATGACCGGTACAAGGCCGGATGTAAACAAATATTCTTTAAGTAGATATTCCCTTAGCGAATGGAGGAATCATAATGAACGTGTTTTAGACCCAAAAATAATAAATGAGTCCAACATCATAGATTACACCGCTAAAACTGCTATGATGCAAGCTTTTGGAAATATTGATAAACATCAAGTGGAGAACCATAAAAGGTTAAAGCTAAAGGCAAGAGATATATTCAGATGGAAAGTAGAAGTAGAGAAAGCTTGTAAGGCCATCACCGATGAAGTTGAAAAGCTTGAAATCGATCGACAACGGCTAAAAGGTGCTTCCAGAGTATTGATGTTACCAGAATCAATTTCCAAAGAATGCTTAGAACTTCGATCTAACCGATTTAAACCAGATTTGGTGTCTGATCTTGCAGAGCAGGAGCTGATCAAAGAAATGAAACTCGTGATCGAAGTCAGAGCTACTCTTAAACAAACCCTCGATAACATAGAGAAGCAAATGGCAGTAAATAAAGCGGCAAAACACAGGATAGAATATGATTGGTGTGATAAAACTATGGCTTATAATACAGAAACTATTAATTTAAGTCTCAACACCAAATCGAATACCTTGATGTTCAGGCCTGGCTCTACGAAACATGGTGACTTAACCGCACCATTAGAATATTGGGAGTTTTTTTGTAGAGAAAATGTACAGAATTGTGAAACAGCTCGACAGAAGTCTGCCGACTTACGAGGCAGCTTAGAAGCTATTTTAGTGAACAATGGAAGAAAGTTACGTAACCAAGCCGACAGAACTGACATGGCATTAGCTGAAACTGTAGCTATCGCCTCAGAAATGTGCACTCAACTGGAGGAAAATTTGATAACCACGCTACAAAAAATAGCTGATATGGAAGCTTTAATAGAAAATCTGAATCAGTCCGTTAGAAAAATGGATGCAGCGATGAAATTAGCTCAAACAAGACTTGACAACAGAAATAATTGGAGACCTCATGGAGAAAGCGTTTTAGATAAACCACAGGTTGGTTTGATTGAAGAAGTAAAGAAGATTCATGAGACAGTGACGTTACTTCTAGGTCAACTGAACAATGCTGAGAGATTGAGACGTGACTTGATGCGAAAAAGAACTGAGCTGGAAGAAGGGATTGCAGTAAAGAGGAAGTGTCTAAACATAGACCGGGATCGTTGTGGGAAGGTTCGATCGCACTACCCCTCTGCGTCAGAATTAGCTGGATTTTAAAATAAAATGTTTGGTTTATTACTTCTCTGTTCTAAATTGTTGTAAGTATTTTTTATTATGGTCAGTTTTTGATTACTTATATTATTTCGAATGTTTTGTATGCTCTTTTGTTAATGGTTTTATTTAATAATTAATCTTTATTTTTGAAAAAAGTAGTTTCACTCAAAGGATGCTATGGAGGCCCACAGTATATAGCATAATCAGCTTTTTAATGTTCCCACTGCAGGGACTCAGGCTTCCTCTCTAGGAGAGGGAATGGGCTGTAATCCACCTCGCGGGCCCAGTGCGGGTTGGTGAATGTCACATTTCTCTCAAATTTTGGTTCTAGGACATGCCGTTTTCCTCACGATGTTTTCTTCCCCCGTTTTGAGAGCAGTGGTGAAGTAATGCGCCTGGCTGGGTTTGAACCCGCGACCTACAACTCTCGGCCGTTACCACTCGGCCACCCACCACTGCTCTACGCATGTCATGCCCTAGTCATGGCGGTTCAGTACTAAATAATGTTATTTTTTCTAAGTTTAAATTTCTTTTTTTCTGCTAATAATATTTCGACGTCACATTCGACGTCTCGCTGAGCAGGCCTTGTGGGTAAACACCGGAACCATGCATTGCGGAGGCATTCAGTCTACTAAAGCGCTTATATAAGTAGCCCTACCTCATTTCAGACATGAGCATCGTGATGAAGTGCTGTTTGCCACAACCTTTCACTGTTTATTATTGTTTTGCACATCATTTACTCGCGAGTAATATTGTGCAACCACTGTGACATTTTGTTTCGTAGGTAAACATTTAACAGGCTTTTAAAGTTGGTTTAAGGAAATCTTTAGATAGGTATGTTGTAAATCTAAAAATTTTAGTAGATAGGTACAGATTTACAACACACAAAAGGAACTGTAGGTACATCTCCTCAACCTACTGTTTGTTTCTTTAAGTACCTATCTGTACTTTTGATGAATAAACATCTTCGAATCCGTCAAATCATAATTTACTCTTGAAAAGTGAGTGATATCAGTTTCGTTACAGAACCCTAATCTATTATTAGTTCTAATAAATTACCTGATTTATTAAAACCAATAGCAACAGTAGTAACAAAGAGAGAAAGATCAGAAAAGAGACCTTTCCCGTATGGTGAGAGAGTAAAGAACTAACTAACTACTAGGTGTTGCGAGGGACATGGTTCCATTTCAACATGAAGAACGGAATGACACAACACGACACTAGCTTGGGGTATCTTTTGACAGTGTTCGCGTTGGGCCGAAGAAACAGCGACACACAATCTCCATTGCTCGGGTTAGCGGTAAAATCTTAATGGTAGGCCGATAGATACTGAAAGACCCTTCAAAAATTTACGGAAACGGTACTAATTTAGCGAAAGAACCTTCTCCGAACAAAAAACATGTCTGATTTATCATTACTAAACAATGTAGTATCCCACGAGCGATGGGAACCGAATAACAATGTGTACGTTATACTGACCTTTTGCATGAAGCAAGTGTTCTCCCATCACGTCGAGGAGGAGATAAATCCCATAATTTGATCAAAGATACTGCTAAAATTACACATCAGCTTTTATAGTAAAACCGTTCGTTAAAGATTGTGATCTCCTATTGAGTTTTCAAGAGTTTTGTATTAAATTGCTCTTTGAACTGATGGTTTTCTCTCTTAAGATAGGTATAATGTTCTTAGTACCTTCAGCCTCCACAAGTTTTTAAAGCGTAGTGTAGTGAAAAAGACGTAGCGGAGATGAGAATGTTAAGATGGATGTGTGGTGTGACGAGAATGGATAAAGTGAGAAATGAGTATATTGGGGAAGTTTGAAAGTGACGCCAGTGACTGAAAAGTTGAAAGGGAATCGTTTGTCATGTGAAGAGGAGGGATGAAACGCATGTTACTAAAAGAGTTATGAGTTTACATGTGGATGAATGGAGAGGGAAAGTGAGACCAAAGAGAAAAGATGGATGGATTGTGTGAAGAGTGATATGAAAGGAAAAGAAGTTAGTGATAGCATGACGAGTGACAGGGCAGAATGGAAGAAAAAAACGTGTTGCGCCGACCCCAAATAACACGGGACAAGGGCAGGAAGTGTAGTGGGCACTAGTGGAGTGCAAAACAAAGTAATTTGTTCGCTTGATATTGGTTCTGTACATATAACTAGTTTCTGCCAGGATTCGCCCGCGTGAAAGTAGGTTTCTACGTACAAGCTTTGCTTTGGACCCTCGTTTCATTCCGTTAGGAGGTGAATTTTGGGGAACCCTCTCTTAGTACTCGCCTACGTCATAAAAGGAAGCTTTGTGCAAAATTTCACGCTCCTAGTCCCAATAGTTTCGGCTGTGCGTTGATATGTCAGTCAGTTTCTCCTTTTATATATATATATTGATATACCTTTGCTCAATAAAAAGATTTAAACACGGGCTACTAGTGTTACTGGCCATTACACAGACAAATAAAAAATGTCTAACATATAAAAATAATAATGAAATACGTCATTATAATGTAATATTTTGCATAAGCAACAGATTTTCTTAGGTTTAATTGTATATTATTTAGTTTTTTTTTTAATACAAGTTTCTCTAAATTCTTGTGAAAATGTCTAATCCAAACGACGCTAAGGAAGATTTAACAAATTGCCCTTTTATATGTCCTGGTCACAGCGCGACACCGGAGCAAACTTACTTGAAATCGAGTCAGAAACGTGCGATTGAGAATCCTCACGCTTCTGTGTACGTTCCTGGCTTTATAAAACCACCAAAGGCGAAGTACTACCCACCAAATGCACCGCCTAGGTACCTCCCGCAGCCCACGGACACCACAAGTGGTGATATGCTCGGCATGGGCCCCATCGGGCCGTGGGCGCCGGGCCACGTTGATTGGACGCCTCAGGCCGGTATGACCGGAGTCAGGCCTGTCGTCGACAAGTACTCCATCACTCGATACTCTACTGGAGAATGGAGACTAAATAACCAATATACACTAACACCAAGAGCGACTGACAAAGCTAAAGCGTTAGAAACATCTATTAAAAATGACCTGCAGAAAGCTAACCAGGGCATGGATAACAAACAGACTAACAGCAACAAAAAGCTAGAACAAAGAGTGAAAACATTAGCTCATTGGAAAAAAAAAGCTGAAAAAACCATTAACGCTATGGCTAAGGAAATTAGGAATTTAGATGATTATAGAGCTAAACTAAAGAGTGCATGTAGGATTTTGATGTTGCCTGAATCGATTTCGAGAGAATGTTTGGAACTACGCACATTTAGATATGAACCGGATTTGGTACGGGATGATGCTGAACAAGAATTAATAAAAGAGGTGGCCATTGTCGGGGAGATAAGGCGAGTGTTCCAGGATACTCTGGCGAGAGTTGAGAAACAGATGGAGAACAATAAAGCTGCCAAATCGTTTCTTGAATTTGATTGGGGCGACAAGTGGACAACCTTACAGAAAGATAGCTTAAATTTGCATTTGACCCCGGACTCGAATTTGATACTCCATCACCCAGGGGTAGCTCGGTGGCCCGAAAACGCAACCACTTTGGAGTACTGGGAACACTTTTGCGCAGAAAGTATCAGAAACTGCGAGGAAGTTAGAGAGCAGTCTGCACATTTGCGAGCGGAATTGATGAATGTTATTGTGAAAGGTTCCCAAGACATGAAAACACAAGCTGATAGAACTAATCATGCACTAGGAGAAACTGTTGCTGCTACAGAACAGTTATGTGCGAAGTTAGAAGAAACTCTGAAAGACAATTTGCAAACTATCGCTAATGTAGAATTACTTATTGAATATCTGCAAGATGAATTGAGGAAAGTAGACCAACGGGATAAACTGTCGAACACGAGGTTGGAGAACAGGAATTACAACCGGCCCAATGTGGAGAACTGCAGAGATGAGGCGCAGTATGCCTTGATGGGAGAAGCTAAATTCATCAAAGAGACAGCTGAGTCCTTGAAGGGTAAGATGAGAGAAGCGGAGGCCGTGCGAGCGGAACTTATGAAGTACAGAGGAGACTTGGAAAAGGATATAGCGTGTAAAAGAAAGAGTCTGAATATTGACCAGGACAGACTTGCTCGAGTTCGGGCACATTTGCCTACACCAGAAGAATTTGCAAATGCTTGAGAAAAGCAGTTATGTATATGAAATGAAATCTCTATATGTAGAAATACGTATCAGATTAACGTTTGATTTTTTTATTTTAAACATTACATTCTACTCAAAACACAGGTTTAGTACCTGTGTTTTGAGTATGTTTCAATTTGTAAACGATGATGAGGCATTTAATTAATGTGATTAAATTTATTTCGTAACAGCTTTCAGATTTATTACTCTTTTCAACACGTCTTCCTGCCGTTTCTGTTTGCATTGTGTCTTTGTGTTCAACAATTTATCTAATACATCCGTGTTTGTTGACGTATAGTTCGTCATTTTACGCTTTCTCGTTTGTGAATGTCGACTGCACTTAACTCTACCAAGTTGTTCCAGACTTTATTCATTGACATGAATTTGATTTGCACCTTCATAGTAGATGGCAATCTAAGATTATGACAATCCAACTCTGTGGAAAGCAGATCTATGTTAGTAATAAACCGTTTAGATTAGTACTTCATTCCACAACTCCTTGCGCCACCTACTAAGTCATCACACATCATTTTAAGGTCTGTAGTAACGTTCCCATAAAGATATTCATTCATTGTTAAAATATTTGCGGTTGAGCCACACCGACCCACTTCAATGAGAAAATGATGTAACGCACAACATTTGACAAAGACGTAGCTTTTCAAAGGTTCTGCAACGTTTTAATTACGTCGATTTTGTTATATCTTACTTTATAGCCTACAGAGTAGTCTAATGGCCTCTTGAAAATGAATGTGATCGACATATGAATGGGCTATAAGACAGATTGAGATCCTTGACTTTAGCAGTAGAAGACTTGAGTTGACGTTTAATACCGTCATATTTTGAGCGCCTATATCACGCATTTTAGAAAAGGAAACGGAATAAAGTTTGAAAAGTAGGTTCCGATTTGCCTAAAATACTCGAATCTCTAAAACATTATTAGTGTCGATATGTTGTTCAACAGCATTCTTAGCTTGTTGTTTCTACGACGTTAAATCCATCCTTTACAAGAGATTCAAGCGTTGTGCACAGTTGCATGTTAGATTACATTAGAAAGTGATGATACGGAAGTGTTAATTCATGTAATGATGCATGCAGCCGTCTGGTTGTCATTAATCAGGAGTGCATGAGTTCTCACGGCTATCATAATAGGCAGCACGATAATACCTCCACGCCGTGTATCAACGACATGATATGCGTGATCCCTAAGTTCGTGTGTAGGATTTCTTTTTACTGTTTTGTCCAAAAACAGTGTCATTAGATTGTTTGGTACTTTGTGCTTGCCCTTAGATTCTTTAATGACATGGTCTTGTCAGCCTATTATATCCCACTGCTGGGAAAAGGCCTTACTTTCCCTCTTCAACACACGCCTGTCCTCGGCCATTGCGGGCCAGTCCCTTCGGTAAGAGTCAAGCTTATCTCTCCATCTTCGTTTAGGTTGCCGCGATGTCGCATTTTTAATGGGACCCCATAAATGGCTCTTTTAGCCCACAGCTCATCCGATTTGCGGCAGACATGTCCGGTTCAATAACGACATCTACAGCAAATTATTTGAAAAAAGAATATTTTGCATATTTTTGAAAATTGATCTCATTTAGCATGATATCACTACTTATGTGAAATGTTTCGATAACAATCAAGCAAGGCCTCCTCATATGGTCAGATATTGAGAGAAACAGTTAACTATTATAATAAAAGCTAACTTAATCTCAAGATACGTGACACGCAATGAAACGCGTGCGGCACGTAAATGCGTGATATCACGTAATTTGGAGTAGACACTGAGCGCGTTTACTCTATATTGAGTCAAACATGATTTCCGAGATAATGTGGATGGAATTGACAAGAGATAAGACCTCATGTAATTGGCACGATGTTTACAAGGATACCTTTTATTAAGAAAAAAGCCTTAGATTTATCTTAGGCTTTTTTCACGGCGGGAAATCATCCAATAACTTCTCCCACTCTACTTTTACTAACTAAAACCTCACCTATGTTCCTTTTTGCCCTTACGTTCCAGGATCCCGGGGTTCCCTTTAAGAAATCAACCCATGGCCCCAGTACTTCGGCACTGCTGGGCCTCTAAGGTTTTGCTGACATCTCTAAGATCTTATAAGGCTATAAAGGACATGCAATGAATAATCTACACATCAGACTTACATACATAATTATACACAACAAAAGTGGCCAAAGAAAAGTTGGATGGATTGTGTGAGGAGTGATATGAAAGAAAAGGGAGTTAGTAATAGCGTGACAGGTGATAGGACAGAAGAAAAATAACGTGTTGCGTCGACTCCAAATAGCACGGGACAAGAGCAGGAAGATGATGATGACACTCTTGTGCAAATGAGTCTCGTGTTATCAAAACTGAATTACTTACTTTTTTTATCTATATATAAAAAAGGAGAAACTGACTGACTGACATACCAATGCACAGCCGAAACTACTGGGATTAGGAGAGTGAAATTTTGCACAAGGTTTCCTTTTATGACGTAGGCGAGCACTAAGAGAGCACTTTCCAAAATTCTTCCCCTAAGGGTTTCAAGCGGGGTCCAAAGTTTGTATGGAGAAACCTACCTATAATCATGCGGGTGAAGTCGCTGGCAGAAGCTAGTCTATTATACATTGAATGTAATAATACGGAGAAAATACATCTTAACTAATAAATATTATAACTTAACAAGTGTGTATACAAACTAAAAATAATAATATGTACAAACGGTTAGAAAAAGAACTCGTAGAGTATCAAAAAATTCATCCACATCGACTCAGACCAATAAAAAAGTAATTATTATCTCAACAAAAAATAACCGACTTCACTAAAAAAAAACACTAAAGTGGTTTCTCGGTATTGTTTGTTTCTTATTTAACACCGACTTCCGAAATTAAAGTTATTTTGATCCTTTTAGTGTTTTTTTTTAGTGAAGTCGGTTATTTTTTTTTTGTAAAAAGTTTTTATTTCACACTTTTTAGTTGCGATAGACTTATAAACAGAGTGCCTATTTAAATATAATAATAATATAATAATAATATTCCACAACTATCACACAACGCCGTCTAGTCCCAAGCTAAGCAGAACTTGTGTTATGGGTACTAGACAACTGATAAACATACTTATATATTTCTAAATACATACATATATAGATAAATTACACCCAGACACAGAACAAATGATCGTGCTCATCACACAAACATTTGTCCTGGGTGGGAATCGAACCCACAACCTCCGGTATAGCAGTCAGGGCCACTAACCACTAGACCAACAGGCCAGTCAAAGTCGGTGTTTCTCGGTATTGTTTGTTTCTTATTTAACACCGACTTCCGAAATTAAAGTTATTTTGATCCTTTTAGTGTTTTTTTTAGTGAAGTCGGTTATTTTTTTTTTCTAAAAAGTTTTTATTTCACACTTTTTAGTTGCGATACACTTATAAACAGAGTGCCTATTTCTCATGACAATTCCAATTAACCCAAATACTGCTAGGTTACATTGTTTTATTATAAAGTTCCTGTGTCGACCTTCCTCCTTCCGGCTCCATCATCAGATCAGTTCGATAGTACCTTATAGCCAAAGTGCATCTCATGTCAATTCTAATAAGTCCAAACACGGCTAGGTTACATTGATTAATTACGGAGTTCCAGTGCCTACCTTCCGGCTCCATCATCATCATCAGATCACTTCGATGATACCATTTTCAACGTAACTATTCAGAATCATTTATTTGTATTGTCATAGTCGCTTAACTATCTTCATTGTGATATCTATTTGAGTATGAAGTTCCGTTGACCATTTCTGGTCTTCTTCATCAGTTCCACTTCATCAAATGTTACTTTTTGACTGTAAATGCTTAAGTTCTTGATGAAAATACCAAAATTACTATAGGGTTGCCTATAATTTTTGAGGAGTTCCCTCGATTCCTCATGGATTCCATCATCAGAACTGGATTTTGAAAAAAATGGGACCAATCTGGAAGCATATCCTATGAAGGGAAAAAAAATTTTGCAAATCGGTCCATAAACGACGGAAATCTGAGGTAACAAACATAAAAAAAAAAAAAATTATGATACAAAAAAAAAAAAAATACAACCGAATTGATAACCTCCTCCTTTTTTTGAAGTCGGTTAAAAACAACGTCACGCGCACTCGCTTGCTAACGGCAGACTACCGAGCGGCCGGCTTCATATTGCAAATCGTATTCATATTACGTGCCTCACTTTTAGGAGCGCAATGTTCTGTCTATACTTTTTTATTGGTCTGAGCACATCGATGTCAATGGGAAAAGTGCCCAGAACGCTGGCAGCATTGCCACCTTGGATAGCAATGCTGATTCCTTGACCGAAGAAAAGCCCAGCCATCTGGTCACGTGAAGAGTCGACCAGTTGTTTGCTGATATCACGAACAACTCGATGAACGCTCGGAACCCATGGATGGCTCCAGTGTTTCAACCCCAAACAGCTCAAACGTATAACTTCCGATGAGGTTATTACTTACTTGATCTATATATAAAAAGGAGGAAACTGACTAACTGAAGTTATATCAACACAACCGAAACTACTTGGTCTAGGAATGTGAAATTTTTTGCACGAGTAGTAGGCACAAAAGAAAGGGTTTTTGACACCTTTTGAAAATTCTCCTTTTAAGGGGGTGAAAAGAGGGAAGTTCGCTTGTTTGCAAAATTTTATTCCTTGGGTCAATATACTTAAAACTTGGCACAAATTCCAATCTAATAAAATAAAGACTGTTATTATTAGTTTTTCAAAACTACCCTCAAAATATGGTTTAAGAGGTGTTGAAAGTTTTTATGAAAACAATTTCGCGAATAATTTCTAAAACACTCAAGATGTTTTTAACCGAATGATTTGTCAATACGTGCCAGTGCAGCGATGACGATGACTAAGATGTTGGATCATCGTTGTTTATTGGAATGTATAAGTAAGAAAACTTGTTTTTTTAAAGGTTAGTATGTTAGGACTTCTAATGTACGAAAGAATTAGTTTGTCGTTTTAAGACAACCTTATAAAGGAGCTGGATTGCAAAAGACGATTTGGTAGGCATAGAACGGGGTTGAAAAAATGGGGGCTGGGGGCAGGAGTGTACAAAAATACCCTAAGACCTATTCTTAGACCTACCAAATATACAAAAACCTATCATAAAAATCGGTTAAGCCGTTTCGGAGGAGTTCAAACGCAAGCCAATTGTGCTCCATCATCGGCCACATCATCGCTTACCATCAGGTGAGATAGTGGTCAAACGCAAACCAATTGTGCTCCATCATCGGCCACATCATCGCAGCTATTAAACTGAGCAAGCGTATCACAATCCGAAATGATAAAGGAGACTCAGACATTTTTTAACTTCCAGATCTTTTCACTGTTTCCAAACAACTAATTCTTTAGTAATATTAGTCCATATCTGCAATCTTATCTTTCATTAAAATTCTCTCAGTATGAGTCATTGCTATGCTGTGTCGGATTGGCTAGCGGTTTTCCTCATTTACCTAAAGACATGCGTGCGCGCATCTGTATACAAACATGACAGTATTGCGTGCATCTGTGCCTTCACGCATATTTTACCTAACGGGGTGACTAGCAGACTAGGTAATGACGGTAAGTGCGTTGGCCCTGATGGCTACTTCAGTGGACCACATGCAGTGGCGTAGATAGGTGACCAACGGGGCTGGGGCAAAATAAAAACTTCTGCCCCATTTTTACATGGGAAATCATCAAATAACCAAAAAATAAAAATAAATAATATATATAATTATATATTAGACTTAGTATATAATATAGGTTTATATTGTACACTGGATCCTTCCCTCGAATATGTTCTCTCTCTACAATTCAAAGGTTTGCTGGGAGAAAACTCATTGCTGAGATAAGCTCGCCTTTGTACATGAACTGTTTGTATGTCAATATATTATGTTATGTTTTTGTGTACAATAAAGAATTAAAGAATTAAATAACCTTTCCTGCTCTGGGTGGAGCGGGAGTGTCAGAGTTTGACTGACTAAAACGAGTTATCATAATTAAAGTAGTGTTGCAAATTTTACTTAGGTTTCGAAAGTGGGAGAATTTCTCAGTAGTTCAATAAGAGGTTTGCTAATGAGGTTTTGGGGCCCCCCGAGCTTGGGGCCCCGAGACACTGCCCCACCTGGCTCTTTTGTAACTACGCCAGTGACAACATGCCTTCTCACTGAGTAACTTAGTCCATTGTGCTAACGGAAACAGGCATAGTTCTTTAGCGAGTTGCGCAATGCTAACCAAATACCAAATGTATTGGTAATGTCAATAATATTACAATAATTTTGTGTGGTATTGATTAAGACGTTTGATATTCAGGTTCTTATTGGAACCCTATCTACTTATTTGGGTACCTGCACCTGCACCATTCACTTGAGCGGCACCTTTTTTTATCTACGTCTTGATTACACCACCATCAAAAAATTCCTGCCGCTTTGTGTGGAGCGAGACTTTTACTGACTAAAACCCGCTTGTGCTCCTTCACTTGCCTTGCCTTTGCGAGGGTCATGGTAACTCTTCGAACACCCGGAGTCTGGACAGGTTTTCTGCCATCTACAAACTATATTTTAAAGCATAATGTTTTTGGCATTTATCAATTTGTCTATCAGGAAGCTCAAATAAGGCACTAGACCCTAGCTTTGTACCATTGGACAACCCGACGTACGGCGAGTTTCCATCCTTACATTGTTAACACCTCTACGGTCCGGACTAAGCGGTTCGCCTCGTCGTTTATACCGCGTTCATCGAAGGACTGGAACAATTTGCCTGCTGCGGTCCGATTATTTATTAGGTGCCTTCAAGGCTAGAGTGAATAGGCTCTTAATAAACTAGTGCGCTTGACCATCAACGATAGCGTTACTGCTTACCATCAGAGTGGGAATCAAGCACTAGTTGCAGCACTGGGAAATCATCAAATCACTTCTTCCACTCTGGGTGAACCGAGACAGAGTGTCAGACTAGTACTGATTAAACCTGTGTTCCTTCAGTTGCATTTTGGAAGGCCACGGTAACGTCGGTATTCCGTAACTCTGCCGAAAAGTTCGGCAGTATCTTTTCTGCTACCTACAAACTGGATGTGGTTTCGAAGGCGTAAACTGCCGAATCGGTAGTCAACCATCATCCAAAAACAAATCTATCTGTCAAAGCAGACACAAAAAGCTTTTTATGTAACACACAAAATAAAACGAGGAAGTTTGAAATAACCGCGAGTACATAACGTTTTAAGTTGGCACATAATGTCATTCGCACATACGCAGCAATGGCCGATAGTTCCGGGTTAACAGTAAATCACACAAGTACGAAAGTAAAGCAAATCAATCACGTTTACTATCAACATGGAACATGATTGATTTGAAATCAATCAAGTTTTATTAAGACTTTGAAGTATGACATGATACAAGGAAGAAATTTTGTAAGAAGTCTTGTGTTTATCTAATGGAAATTGATGACCCAATGTTACGTAACAATCGTCGCCGACACACACTCTCGCGTTTATTTGACTTGGGTCGCACATCTCGTCAGCTCTTGAGGATTGAAGAGCTAAACGAGATAGAGTACCCAGTCGCAAATACACGACCCTGGCGAATAGGACACGAAGAAACTCGTCGGACTAATCCGACGTAAGCGGTAAAAGGATTAAAAGTAAAGCAGCATTGCTATGTCAGTCATTTTCTCCTTTTATTTATATATTGTATATATAGACTTTCTACCCCTTTTTGATTCCGTTAGGGAATGCTTTTCAATAAAATACGTCTCATACAAACTTTGTCCCCCTTTTTCACCCACTTAGGGGTAGAATTTCGAGAAATCCTTTTGTCTCTAATGCCTACGTCATACAAAGAACATACCCTCCAAGTTTCAGATGTTTACGATCAGCGGTTTAGGCTGTGCGTTGATCCGTCAGTCAGTCAGTCATTCAACAAAGCATTTTATTAGTATAGATAGATGGGTACGTAGGTAAACCACTACATAATATAAACAAATCTAGACAACCAGCTCAGGCTTTGGTCAACTTTTCTCAACAACATTTTAACACGAAGAGAAACTTGGATTTTCTAAGTGAAAACCATGGATTTATTTGAAGTGAACGAACGAGCCTCATTGGACTAAGTGCTCATAACGCGGCATTTACAGGCACTTTCTTTGTTCCATAATCGAGAAGTTAGTAAAGTCATGTATTTTATAATCTACAAACATTTCTCTTTAGTTTTCGCTTTAAGTGAACGACGCTAAGTTAGTTAGCGAGAGTACCTACTATAAGCAGGTGAAGTGATCGCACAGTAAACATCGAAAGTGGATCAGAAAGCAGGTAGTCAACTTACCACTTACTCATTTATAAGCACTATGAGCTTGATAAGTTATAGACCATAGATATAGACCATCACGCTGCTTCGTTTGGGAATTTACAATAGGCTCTATAGTAGTCTAGAGCCATCAATTCATTCTACCTGTATTAATGGATAGGCCTGCAGCATAAATTAGATTTCTAAATCTCCATTCTTTCTACGATATCGACCACCGATATATTCATCACACTTAGTGCGTTCTAATTTACCAATATAGCTCTATCAGGAGACCCAAAAATGGCAATAGATCTTATCTTTACTCAAAATATTTCGGTGTTCACCTCTGCTGCATTTTTCTAATGCCCTCTACCATTACAGCTGGTAATAATGCTTACGTATAACGACTGAATGGGCCTCATGAGAAGACTTAAAGTCATCCAAAGGGCAATGGATAGAGCTGTACTTCCTTGCGTGATCGCATCAGGAATGAAGATATTGGGTATGGGTCGTGGGAATCCGATGGACAGGACCGGTGATGACGCTAGGTGGAGGTTTATGTCCTAAAATGGACGTCTTTTAGCTGAAATGATGAATGATGTGAACTACTGAAGATATTCACTGACACACAAACAGCTTTCATTTACTTCATCACTATAGTTAATCCAGTTGGAAAGCGAACATAATTTGTCAACGCTCTCCACTTCATAACCATCGACGGTAACTGCGCAGTGGTAATTATAGTTTCTCCGGTACACGATGTGGGTAGTTTAATAAATGACAAGTTTTATATGATCATTTAAAATCTGTTGTAAAGTTTTTATGCTCTATAGAAATCGGTTGATTAAAGTTAACATAGGATAATCCAGCCCCCCTAGCCAAGTTACGATCGTTTCGTTTGCGTCGAACGCGTCGAGTAGGCCACGCCTGCGATTCATTTGTTCTGACGTCATCTCAACGCTCAGTCACGTGGTCAGAACAAAGTAATCGGAGGCGTGGCCTACTCGTGGCGTTCGATGCAAACGAAACGATCGTAACTTGGCTAGGGGGGCAGGCGTCTTCCAGTAACTGTGGAAAATAAAATAAAAGTATAGAAGTCGACGAAATGAGAACCTCCTAATTTTTGGAAGTCAGTTAAAAAGGCAAAAGAGTAATTGCGTCTTGGGAGAGAGGATCTTTCAGAGAGCTGTGATGTCCAGCATCAGACCGCGATAAGTTAATTGAATGACCACAATTACAGTTAATACAGCCATTAATAGACTCATATTCAGCAATAATTATCTGTGTTTATGCTCTTCAGCAGTACATTAAGTCAATAATGATCTCAATTTGCTGTAACAGTTCGTTACACAATCTGTTACGTTGTTGGTACTGCTGCGCTCGCCACTTCACCTTTGCACTTTTGGTTTTATTTTTATAGTTCGCACCGGTGAAGGTGGCAGACCACTCACAAAAGTGGTCGAAAGTAATGACTTGCGATATTCGCGTAAATCTAGCTTATTACCTAGATTTAACAAGTGTGTGCTTAAAAGAGGCTGTGGTGTGGTAATGTTTTGTTAGATAAAACCATTTTTAAATCGACTTGTGAAACTACACTAGTAGCATTATAGAGGCGAAAGTTTGTGGGTGTCTAAACATACAAATGTTACTTCTTCACGATCAAACTGATTTGAATGACTTTTGGCACACGGGTAGAGATCATATTGTCTTTAGGGGGATGCAACTCGACATACATTTTCACTGTTTTTCATACAACCGCTCTTACGCGATTATGACGTTATTACACATTTTTCATTAGATATTTTGGAAACACAGTATCTTGTGGATATTATCTAGGCTTCTATTGAAATCAATTTATAAATTTGTGTAAAACTAATCTAGTAAAGACCTCTGCAAATCTGCGATTTTGCTTGAACTTTGACACTTAATAATTTTCTCAAAAACTAAAAAAGTCCAAAAAGTATAACAATAGAAGCCTTGCAAATTTAATCAAGATTCTGAATGACGACAATTTTTTTCAAAAACTTTTAAGGGTTTAAAAAAAACACGTATTTCCTGGAACAAGTTTTATAAAATATTCGAGTAAATCACGGAATTATCGAATGCTAACAGAGTTTTCTCTTTTTTAGAATCTCTCTTTTTTCGCGTTGCCTTTTCGTCAAACATCGCGTTGGATTGCGTAAGATGAAGTACTTAATAAGTTTTCAAACCACGCTCGATGTTGACGATAGGCGAGTGGAAAAGAACCCTTTTAAGTAGCACATAGGATACTTTTTTATCGTAGGAGTACAAGGGAACACCCTTGGGACAACCATGCGGGCGAAGCCGCTGGCAGCAACCAGTTGTTTATCATTATTTTGTGAAGTGGTTACGTTTTAGTGTGTGTGGCACACAGGCCACACACGACAGCCAGACACGCCGCCACACCGCAGAAGCTAGAAGCGGTCACAAACGTAGCTGAAGCGCGCAACAGCCACTTGTGACCGGTGGCTGCTACTTTTTTTACCCATGCGCGCAGTATTGTAATGGACTCTGACGAAGAAGGTTTAAATGCGAGAGTGGCGTGTGGTGGCCTCCGGCGTCAATCGTGTGCGGCGAGTCCATATAAAATGTATGAAAACTACAGGAAATATTATATAAACCATGGCGGCGTTTTGTGGTTGTGGCCGGTGCGTGTCCATGTGCGGCGACCCTTATTCAGTCTTATCCTCTTTATATTACTACTGTGGTCCTGGAACGTACCGTGGCAAATGAAGAACTCAAATGTGTTTTAGTCCAGTAAGTCTGACATTACAGCTCTCTTGCTCTACTCAAGCAGGAGATGTCATTATTTTGATGATTTCCCACTTCAAAAAAGAAAGGGAAAACCTCCATTCTCATCATCTCTCCCTTTGTCAAAAATTGATATGTGTTACTTGGTTTCATTTGAGGTCAATTTCGCCATCTATTTTTGCCAATTTTTGCAATTCTAATTAAAATTAATGATTATTACATAAAAATAATTATTTAAATCAAAAAGTAATCACCTTCTTTCATCTCCCAACACCTACTTACATATATGAAAAAAAAAAAACATGTTTAAAACACCTGTAGCTAATTAGCTACAAAAAGCCTGACCTTTGCTAACGTAATGTCACTGTTATGATACTTCTCCATAATTGTTGCGAAAGCGTTACATATGCGGTTGATGGCTGGACACTTTAATTACTGCCGCTAATGTTAATGCAGTTAGTAGTTCTTGCGTCACGCTCGAAAGATCGCTGTGGGAAACATAGGCTGGGTAGGCGACGACTGTGAGATGTGTGCAACGGCGCGCGGCGTGTCCTGATTTGTGTTTCGTGTGACGGTGTGAAAACGCTATCTCTGGACCTGTACCATGACGTTTAAAGTAAGATTGTTTCATTCTTATTTCCAGTGTGGGTAAGAGATGGCGCTAGACAACCTGTATAGCTCTGTCTCTTACCCGCACTGAAATAAGAATGAAACAATCTTACTTCGAACGTCATGGTAACCCCGCAAGTCTCTTTGTGTATAAAAGAATGTTTAGGACTTTTGTTGAATGTGTTGGATCATTCGGTTCCCTTCAAAATGGTTATTTAATTAAATTGATGAAACGTTTGATAAGTTGATCTGACATTTTTTTTTTAAATGAAACAACATTGATTGCAAAGTTGAGAGTTTGTCATGCTCACTCAAATGTCTCAATGATGGTGGCGCGTGTGTTGGATCATTCGGTTTCATTCAAAATGGTTCAGCTGAGTGGTGCTAATATTGGCGTCATGTCCGTGAACGGGCGCTGTCAGTTGAGACTGGTCATCTCTTAGCTTAGCTGCCAGTTGCTATTTTAATATCTATATTTAGTTTTTATTTGTACTTTATTTACATTTTTCTCACATGATAGCGACAAGAAACATGTAACAGAGATATTTTGTAATTACAAAACATGATTGAAAAGAGTGTCCATGGAGTTTCTTACACATTCTTCTCCATAGATATCTACGCTTTGGAATGTGCAATTAGCATCATTTTTTTTCTGACTGACTGACTACTTGACGTTTCAAAAGTGCCTGTAAATGGTTTATTTGAAATAAAATGAATCTTTGTGTAAGACCCTTTTTTAGGGTTTCTTATCTCAGTCGGCAAAAACGAAACCCTTATTATAAGATCACTTTGTTATCCGTCTGTCAGGGTACTTCTCGTTGAATCCTGAAATTTGGCAAGAAGCAAGGTCTCATAGCACAAGTAAATAGCTGAAAACCATTTTGTAGTTAGGTATATCAGAAAATAATTACTTTTTTGCGATTCGGAAAAATCTTCGAGTATCGATTCGGGAATCGAAATACTTATTTACCTAGATATGTTTGTACGTGACCCTCGGTGTGCGAGTCCGACTCGCACCTGATCGGTTTTTTTTTTAGGTGGAAAGGCGAGAAGGCGTGTCAGACTAATACTGACTCAAACCTACCTGTGGTCCTTCACTTGCTCTTTGTGTTTATTCGGTAATTCTTTTAAACATTCCCCATCGACCCTACTGGCTCCGTTCAGTTTTGTCTAAGACCCTTATGAAAACTTATCAGGAATATGGAACGATCGATTGTCAATAAGACCAAAATGTATGGGATTGACAAGCATTGCCTAAAATGTTATGCTCGAAAATGCCTAACGCATACAAATGCATGCTCAAACGTGCTCTATCGTTGCCTGTATTAAAAAAACTTGTTAAAGAACGCTACCTGTCTCTGTGATTATCGAAAGTCGCCATTTTATTGGCTATTGACATCTAAGGTATTAGTTGCTGAGGCTGCGGGTACATTTGAAAGAATTACCGTGGCCCTGGATAAATGAAGAATCATAATTATTATGTGGGTTGTAGTCAGTTATAGTTTGACACGACACGCTCAAAAAACAAGTATTATTTGCTGATTCTTCTCCACAGAATGAAGGACCTGTGGATAAATAAATAAATAAAATAAAATACATTTATTTCAGATTAAAATAATGTCCATGTTATTAACAAGGGTCTTAAAAACTATGTAGGTAATATATAAGATAGAACTTTATAATTTTTTCTCATTATAATTTATCCTTTTCTATCCGTGGTCATTGAACTTGTTCTTTTTTGAGACTTGGATTTGTATCGAATGTGCAATGACAGACACTGGCAGTTAGTTAGTTAGTTAGTTAGTATTTCGGGCTGGTATCCGCAACTCCACGACTAAGCGCGTATTTTGCGTACGGGTGGGACAAATGCGTCATTCGAGCCACCCCAGCTCCTCCAGGAAGGCCAGCAGCGCCTTGGTGTTATTGACCATTTCGCGGAGGTTACCTGGGTTACCGAAGTATTTTGCCCTGTATCCAGCGACAACTGGGCAGCTCAGAAGCAGATGTGCTGCTGTCTCGTCCTCCCCCATGCAGGCTCTGCACAGTGGGCTGTCTGTAACTCCTATGACAGAGAGGTGCTTATTAAAGGTCCCGTGGCCAGTTGTTATTGCCGTCACTTTTCGCAGCTGAGGTTTAGTCAGTCGTAGGGCCTGTTTCGTAAAGCGGCCATCAATGGAGGGAAGTGCGTCCTTGGCCTGCCTGCACTCACTATGGTCTTTCCATAGTCTGTTATGTAGGTCTCTAGTTCGTTTCCTTACCAGATTGCGTAGGTATCCGAAGGGGAGCGGCACAATTGGCTCGGGTCCCATTGCTGCCATATTCGATCCCCTTCTGGCGAGTTCATCCGCTGCATCGTTGCCTCGGGAATCGCTGTGTCCTTTGATCCATTGGATGGTTACCTGGTTATGTTCACCCACCTGGTTTAGGCGTTGGTGACACTCGTAAATCAGCCCTGAGTTAACTGTGTAGCTGTTCAGCGCTTGCAGTACAGACATGCTGTCCGAGAGTATGCGTATTGAGTGATACTTAACTTCCCTGGTTGCGACGGCCGAGGCTGCCAGGGAAATGCCCAAGCACTCAGCCTGGAACACCGTGTTATGAGTCCCCAATGGTGTGGCTATATGAATGTTGAGATCCTCCGAGAAGACTCCCGCACCCGTGCCATTACCTGTTTTGGATCCATCAGTGAAGATCCGCAGCTCTGTAGGGCACAGCCCTTCGCAGCGGTGATCCTCATACAGCTGGATTTTGTATTTTTTATCAAAAATGAATTGCTTAGGTATCCGGTCATTAATTGCTTTCGTTATTGGAAGCTCATCATTGAGTTCCGTAAGCAGAGCGGTGTGTTGTGTTTCTCTCTTACCCCAGAGATCCAGTGTTTTAAGACGTACTGCCGCCATCGTCGCTTCCTGTTGTATGAACAGGTGGAGTGGGGGAAGTCCCAGCATGGCTTCGAGCGCTGCAGTCGGAGTAGTTCTCATGCAGCCGGTAATAGCCATGCAGGCCAGCCTTTGCATGTGTTGAAGTTTGTTTACGGCTGTGGCTAACTTGGTGCGGGGCCACCACACCACGGCGCCGTAAGTAATCATGGGCCGAATAACTGCACTATACAGCCAGAGTATAATTTTGGGGGATAGGCCCCACCTCTTACTTATCATTTTCCTACATTGCCAGAAGGTGATGCAAGCCCTGTTTAATTTGTTGTCTATATGAGAGCTCCAATTTAACTTACTGTCAAGGGTAACCCCCAGATATTTAACCTCGTTTGACAACTGGAGTTCAGTATTGAACAGTTTAGGCAGATTGAAGCGCCCTAGTGCTCGTTTTTGCGTGAACATGACTAATTCAGTTTTAGAGGGGTTCACTGACAGATCATATTCCCTGCACCATCGTTCCACGATGCGCAGTGCTTGTTGCATGAGGTTGCAGATCGTTCCAGTCACCTTCCCAGGTACAAGGATTGCGAGGTCGTCAGCATAACCTATTGTGTAGTAACGGTTCGCGTTGAGTATGGTGATGAGTTCATTGATAACAAGATTCCACAGTAGCGGGGAGAGTACCCCTCCCTGTGGGCAGCCTCTGGCTATCAAGGCTAACTGCTGTTCTTCCTCAAGGCGAACTACTCGTTTGCTTAACATATTAGTAATCCAGTCAATTAATACCTGGTCAACTCCGTGCTTGGCGAGGGCGGCACTTATGCTGGAGAAGTTAGTTTTGTCGAAGGCTCCTTCGATGTCTATAAAAGTGCCCAGGCAGGTACCTTTCTGATGAATCGCTTCCTCTATCTGGTGTACCACTAGATGAAGAGCAGACTCTGTAGACTTACCTGAGCTGTATGCATGTTGGTTGCCATGTAGTGGCACTGCCTTTAAAGCGCCATCTCTTAGTTCCCATTCACATAACCTTTCCATCGTCTTTAATAGGAAAGAGGTCAGACTTATAGGTCGATAGGATTTGGCGCTTGTATAATCACTCTTACCTGGCTTAGGAATGAATATTACTTTCACTTCCCTCCATCCTTTGGGAACGTATCTAAAGGCCAGGCACGCTCTCAATAGAGGCACCAGGCTAGTTGCCAACGGTGTCCCCCCCCACTGCAGTAGCGCTGGAAACACACCGTCAGGACCCGGGGCCTTAAAAGGATGGAAACTTTGGATGGCCCATTGGAGTTTTTCCAACGTGATCATCCTGTGAGCGCAGAGCCAATCATCTTCCGATGGTGTTTGTGTCACATCTGACCATTCTGTTACCTGTGTGAAAACGCAGTCAGGGAAGTGAGCTTCAACTAGGACGCGTCTTGCTTCATCAGGTGACGTGGTGAGTGTGTTGTCAGGTTTACGGAGCGTGGTAGGCCCAGGTGTATCCTGTTGTGCCAAAATTTTCCTTACCCTGTTAGCTTGTTGACATGATTCAATACTCCCACAGAATTTACGCCAACCTGTGGTACGCCTGAATCTGATGCATTTTTTGTAGCTGGACTTGGCCGCGTAGTAGGCGTCCCAGTCCTCGTCCGCACATGTGTTCATAGCTCTGTTAAGAGCCTTTCTTACCTTGCTGCGCTTGCGTTCCAGATCCGCACCCCACCAGGGTTGTCTCCCCGGTGTGTCACGCGGGATGGTTTCTGGGCAGGCAGTATGGTAGCTGTTTATCAATGATTCGGTGAGTAGGTCCACTTGTGCGTCGATTTGCGTTGTGTTCCCAAGTGTCATCGAATCGCCTGGTGGCGCAAGCTTGGAGGCTAGGCTGTGTTTATAGACAACTTTGTCCGTGTTGCGTGGATTGCGTCGTGGTGGCGTAGGTGTTACACAAACCTGGATGTCGAAGCGGATCCACCTGTGATCCGAGCAGGAGGCCTCCATGGAGACATGCCACCCAGTAGTAAGTGCGGCTGCGCCCTCTGTTGCCAGAGTGAGGTCAATTATTGTGCGACTGCGTCTGGTTACAAATGTTGGTTCGGAACCTGTGTTTAGTAGGGATAAGTTAGTTGTGAACAAGTAATCTACCAAATTCTTACCCCTAGTGTTTTGCGTGTCCATTCCCCACAGTGGATGGTGTGCATTCGCATCAGTCCCGACCACAATCTCGTCTCCGCTGCTCTCACAGTGGGTAACGAGGCGGACCAGGTCGTGGGGTGGCGGTTCCTCTGCCTCCGGCATGTACACTGAGGCAAAGATAATCGCCATCGTTGTGGCGCCACGCTGCATCGTCAGCCTAGCTGCAGAGACATCTCTGCAACAGAAATCGTTTAATAGCTGTGCTTTAAGGTTACCTGTGACATAGATGCACGCTCTAGGATGATCATGGTCCGTAGTAACAAGGAGCTTACCGCCAAGATTGGAGAGTCCTCGTATGTGGCCGCCCCTAATCCACGGCTCTTGGATTAGAGCAATGGCCGTGTGTTGAACCTCCAGCCACTTGCGTAGTTGGGCCGTCGCTGTTTGGCTGTGGTGGAGGTTTGCCTGCACGACTTTACAGGCCGAAAAGGACGCCATCGCTGGCAGACCTTTCCTCCTCGCCCTCCAGTCGCAGCCCGGCAAACAGATCGCCCTCGTCGAAACCCCCCCCACCCGGGGTTGAAGCCGGTGACAACATAATGTCGTCGAGCTCCCCACCCGACGGAGGGACGTCGTTCTCGATGGCTGCGGTGGCGGCCGGCTCTGCTGTTACCGCAGGGCCAACCACTGGTGCTTCCGGGTTGTTCGGTGGGGGAAGAGTCCCCCCTGCCTCCTGTAGCTTCTTCGTGTCCCGGTCCCAACCCCGAGGGACGTCGACGAACCTGCCGTTCGGACCCTGGAACTTGATGTACACCGATCCCACACCAATCGAGAGTCGGCGCTCAGCTTGCATCAGGGTCGGAATTTGGTCCTCGGGGATGCCCAGGATCAGGAACCAGCATGCTTCCTGCTTGTCGGCGTGCAGAAGTACCCACCTCTTCACGTCGATCCAGGGGTTTTGGTAGCTGAGGGCTCGACCAATGTACTTCGAGTCCTCGTACACTCCCTGGTCGTCTGGTATGGCGATGCCACTACGCACCCGCTTCTGGATCTCAGACTGCCTGCGGACGACTAGCGAGGTGCTAGCCGAGAGAGTCAGCCCAGAGATCATCTGCTTCAGCCAGGCCAAAGTGTGGTCGTTACCGCACCACAGCTTCAGAACTCCTCCGGCATACATCGGCTTACCATTGAAGGTCGGTCCGGGTGTGTCCCGCTGAGGGGAGGAGGCCTCGCTGATGATCTTCCTCTGGATGGCAGCGAGAACCTGATCGGATACTCCCTGGCTGATGACCCCCGTGCGGTCGCAAGTGATCGCGACGCTCAGGGGAGCGCTGGCAGCTTGGGCGTAGCTCCTTGACTCAACCCGCTTGGACTGGTCAAGCCGCGGCCGCTTATGCTCCCCACGAGGAGAGATGGTATCGTTGAGAGCACGCTTGGCCACGGCCTGATCACCCCCAGCGGGTAGCCGTGTCGTGGTTGTTGTTTGGGCCGGTCCTTCTACAACATTGATTGGCGGTTGGTTAGGAGTTGGTCGGCTAGTGCCGGCCTCAGTCTGCGACCGCTGACCTGAAGAGAAGCTCAACTTACCGTTGCCCGAGTTGGCCGAGCCAGTGGCAGCAACCTGCTTCTTCTGAGGGGCCTTGTTCTTACCGGCCCTTCTACGCTCGTGACGGCGCTCCTTACGCGTCGGCCTTTCCCTTCTCTTACCCTGGCTGGGTGGTGCTGTTGAACCTGAAGGGTCCTTGCAGGGGTGGTGGGCTTGTGGAGTGGATTTTTTACCCTTGCCCTTGCGTTTAGGCACCTGCCAGTCACTCGAGAAGTAATCCTCGGTGACAGCTGCCTCACCAGTTGTGGGTTGTGGATCCACAGGAGGAGGAGGAGGAGGGAGTTCGGGAAGGCGTTCACCGTCAGTGGCATAAGTCGTCGCCGGTGATTTCGCCTTTGGATTTGAAGGTCCGGTACTGGTCCCTTGCAGCGCCGTAGTCCTTCGTTTGTGTTGGGACTTAGTTTTGGTCTTAGCTGCGGTTTTCGCCACAGCCAGACCGGCACCCGCGCTGGAGCCTGCGGCTGGTGCCGCAGGTTTTCCAGGGGCGAGCGAAGTGCAAGCACCTCGCTTAGGAGCTCCGCCAGCTATCACCGGCTCCGCTCCAGTGTTAAAATTTGATGGCCTTAAATTTTCCATATTTGTAGTACTAAAGACTTCATCTCTCTGGCTCCCACCCTCCATGGAGCCCGCACCTGGGAACGTCGCACTGCTCAAAAGAGTACGACGTTAGGACTACCAGAAAGACATAGGTGCGCAAGGCTGGTTTACAGTGCGACATCGGGTGCTCGATCGGGCTGGCGTCGGAGGTCGAAAGGCCTACCCCCAACGAACTGATCAACCCTCACTTACACCGTCAGCATGACCTTTACCTACCGCTTCAGCCGTCCGAGAACGACCTCAGCGGACCCCACGCACCTCGCCAGTGGCCCTCTGACGGGACACCGTGGCCATTTCCCTACCCTTGGCTAGAAAGTAGGGCCACCGTTTCGCTTGAAATCCAGACCAAAGGGGGCGTGTTGCCTTTCAGCTCAACCCCCCAGGACTCCTTCATCCCCGCTTACGGCGCTCAACTGCGCAGGTCCTAGCGCAGGTGACCAGTTACTCCTACTCGCCATCAGCTGATTTTAGTGACGGTCGAGCCCGCAACCACCCAGTCACGGAAGGGCCGCGGTGAGGAGGGGAGTTTGGATGTTGGTAGGAAGTGGGAGTAGGTGGGATATGATGGTGAAACTTGGGATAGGAGGGCTGTAGGTAGGAATATGGGTTATGTGGGAGTTAGGATAGGACCGAGTGGATAGCCCCCACTCTGTGGGTCGCCCGGCGGTTTCAGTTACATCTAATTCTGATGGAATTAGACCAAAAACGGGGTGGCAACCTCGAGAAGGTATATCCGCCGGACTTGCCTTGAGGATCTACGCGACTGTAGCGCTCTCCCTCAAGACCCCGCCACCCTACCACCTCTGAGGGAGGTGGTAAGGTAGGTCTGCCTCTATACTACCAAGCAAAGCGTAAGAAAGCAAAGCATGTCGTTGTGCAACCGCAAAAGCATACAAACAGACCCTCCCCAGACACTGGCAGTTTCAGTTTTCCTCAATATTTTTCAAACGTTTTGCGAAAATCACGTTTCTCTTTGATCCACAAATCGCAATACCGTCACGTCCGTGATCTGTGAGTTCTGTGATATAATGTTGAAAGTAATGGTCAGTGCACACCGAGACGCGAAGCGACGAGACACTGCGCGAAGAGCGATTCAAATAATTTTATTTACTACACGAAAAGATACACATTTCAGATCGACATGCCTTGCGACGCAGCGGTGCGTGGTGGAACGTATTCTGAATTCTCACAATTAAATGTGTGTCTTTTTTCGTCGCGTCGCGTTTCTGTGTGAACTGACCCTAAGGCAGTCGTTTCGCACGTATTCTGAGAGGCGCCTATTATAGCTGTTACCAATAAATGACGGTTGACTACTTACCTTTCTGTAGGGTTGCCAATTTTTCTAAAAAAAAGTTGATAGTGCCAAAAAACCCGACCGCAGAAAAACGACTAAAAAAGTTCGAAACAAGTCACTTTAAGCAGTCTGTTGTAGAGAAATTACATTAGACCGACGCACTCGTGTAACACGCCTGATTTGTACGTAGAACGAAGTCGCGTGGCGTGGATCTAGTGTAGCTCTACAAGTCTAGTTTCCATATAAAATGTATGGAGACCGATGCGCCCAGATCGGCGTACGTGGCACATGTGTGCGCAGTGTAGCGAAGCCGTTGACAGGACCTAGTATTACAGTACAGTTGACAATCCTATTTATTTCCCGTAGGTACAGTCAGTCAGTCAAGCACGTAAATATCTTCGACTACGTAACAAGGGTACATCGCATATGCAAAAGTAAAAAATCGAGCAAGAGCGAGTTAGACCCGCGCACCAAGGGTTCCGTACAAACTTACCTATGTTAGTTCAATTCTTAAATTGAATTAGAAAGATATTTCCGAATCGCAAAAAAAGTTTTTTTGTGACGTACCTAACTACAAATTTTCAGTTTTCAGATTTATTCCTTTACTTGTGCCATAAGACCTTGCTTCATGCCAAATTTCAGGGTTCTAGGTCAACGGAAAGTACCCTATGAATTTTGATTCCCTTGAGAGTGTCGAAATATACGTTTTTTTGCGACATAAACTGCTTTTTTTTTCGTTAACTTAGAAGTTTGATTTTTCAAAGCTTCAACCGGGACCGCAGACCTGAATATATGGTTTTAATTTCAACTCGATACCTCCACGCGTTCTCGAGATAAAGGGTCTTGACAGACAGAAAGACAGACGGACAACAAAGTGATTCTATAAGGGTTCCGTTTTTTCCTTTTGAGGTACGGAACCCTAAAAAAAATCTAATTAATATTACGAAAGCGAAAACGACACGATTATCCAATATTATCACCACTCAGCTCCAATTTCCCGCGTTTACCGGTGACAGCTGAGAGCACAGAGTAAAAATCTTAATCGTCATCGAAAGTCAAGACGCACTGGCGAGAACGGCCGGTTCATGCTCCGCTGAGTGTGAACGCAGCCTTAGTTTCACACTGGCCTAATGAAGGGAAACTGAATGACAAGCATCTGCTAATTCGTAACGGAATGACTACTGCGTAACGGAACCGGAACGCTTTTCTTCTTTAATTTAGATTATGTTGCCACGCCTGGAGTTAATTGGATGATGTTGCAAATGTTGCAATGTTGGTAGCAATGGTAGTATTGTACGGATTTAGTTTTTGCGGTTACGGGATGGTGTAATTAATTATTTATGTGATTGAACATAAATATTTAGCGGAAGAGTTGGAAATATTTCAGGGAAAAAGGGAAATACTATGTTTAATATGAATACAGTGTATAGGTACTATGTTTGATTATTTATGTACATAGTTTATTAATTTGAGTATATATTGTATAATTCTATTATATCTATGGTTTATTAGTGTATCTATTCTTGTATACCTACGCCTTTTTCTCTCTCTTTTATTGCACCTATCCAGATATCTATGCACCTACCACTATTTTTCTCTGCATCACCCAAAAGTTGACTGGTAGAAAATGCCTAAGGCATTAAGTCCGCCTCTGTACTTTTGTGATGAAAAAGTATTTAATAAATAATAAAACAGCCTAATGTAAGTACTTCTTATATTCATTGAGGTAAAAATTAGAAGGCGATTTGTAAAACCGTCGAGTTAAATTGAGCTTAACATTTGAAATTCGCTAAAACAATACACGTTAACTAACTTTCTAGTCTTACGCGTTAATTGCATGGAAAGCTAAGGTACTACCTAACTCGAATTTCCACACCTTTGCATATTAAATTGATACATATATGCACGTACTTAGGTAGGTATCCACTTGCTTGTACAGTTGTACGCAAGTGAATCTGATATCACGATATCATTGCTTAACATAAGGGCCGTGATACCTAGCTCGTAAATGAGTACCTACCTACTGTAATACTAAATGTTATTAGAAACTTCGCAACGATTCTCATTTTCAGTAGCCATCTTGAAAACTGCTCTGTTGTTACCACAATCTTTGAAGTTTTAAGGGTTCCGTGTCTCAAAAGGAAAAAACGGAACAATTATAGGATTACTTTGTTGTCCGTTCGTCTGTCTGGCTGCCTTTCTGTCTGTCTGTCAAGACCCTTTATCTCAAGAACGCGTGGAGTTATTGAGTTGAAATTAAAACCATATAGGTACTCAAGTTTGCGGTCTCTTGAAGCTGTGAAAAAATCAAACTTTTAAGTTAACGAAATAAAAAGATACGGCCGTTTATGTCTCAAAAAACGTATATTTCGACACTCGAGGAAATCAAAATTCATAGGGTACCTAATTCCCGTTGACCTAGAATCCTGAAATTTTGTATAAAGCAAGGTTTTATAGCACTGGTATAGGAATAAATCTGAAAACTGTAAATTTGTTGTTACGTCACAACAAAAACAAAAAAAAATCGATTCGGAAAAATCTTCGAGACTCCGAGTTTGTTAGTTTGTACGTGAGAGTTTGTACGGAGCCCTCAGGGCGCGAGTCCGACTCGCACTTGCCCAGTTTTTTTTTTACATATTTGGTTACAATAGGTATGTCCCGGAGTTCAGTGTGCCTTTTGGCAAAGGCCTCCTCTAAGTTCTTCCATGACTTTCTGTCCTTTGCAACTCTTCTGCAGTTTGGAACTTCTGCGAGCTAAATATTACAAATACGATCACTTTTTAATCTTCTTGCTTCGCCATTTAGAGAGTATTATTAGTATTGGAAATAAATTACACGGAGTAAAGCACCTACCTGGATTTAAACCTAAGTGTGTCAAGCAAATCTCACCAGTAACAGACATTCAAACACTTAATTTTCAATAAAAAATATTATGCATAGGCTCGCGTTTGACCACTATCTCACCTGATGGTAAGCGATGACGTGGCTGACGATGGTCCACGCTTGCCTAGAAGTAACCTATTCACTCTTGACTTAAAGACCCTTAGGTTGTAGCTATCAGGAAACACAGACACTGGCAAGGAATTCCACTCCTTAGCTGTTCGCACAATGAATGTGTTCCCTAAACGTTTCGTGCGTATGGGTGGGATGTCTACCATGTACCGGTGTCCTATCACCGATACGTCTGGTGGTCCGATAGTGGAAAGGACTTGCCCAAATTAAATTATGCAATTCCGACGCACACTCCCCGAAATGCAACTGGTAGAAAACCGACAGGCCAGCATCACGGCGTCGATGCTCAAGACTTTGAAGCTTCGACTCGATCTTGGCAGCCAATTAGCTCTCGGATTCCTAACAGTCTCTCATTACAGCATGGGAAGTAGCGGCACCTGGCTCGATACCTTGAAAGAAACAATACAATAATAACGTGCCTAATACAACACAATACCATGTACTGACTGGCTGCAGTTCCCACCGTAGCGGGGAAGTTTCCGTATCAATTCGATCCGCTTACTTTGCGCGTCTTGTTACACACACCTGTTATTGAGCTGAAGAAAATAATTCTGTTTCTGTTTGTTAGTGGGAAATAAGCGAGGTTTTTATGATCTTTGATTGTATTGACTGGAATCACACCTGTCCTCTTCAATTGCCCTTTGCGTTCTGGGCTATAAATACAAAATTAGTTTTAGTCAGAATCATATACTATATATATGTACAACATTTCATAACTGTATCATGAAAAATTATAAACTTGTTAATTAAAGACCTGGTTGTCCGCACAAATACATGGTCACCGGGCCATCCGGGCAACTGAGGGGTTGTTTTGCTTCCGCACCCAGCTGAGCGCTGACGCCTAATGCGCGTGCGCCTGTGACCTGTGTTGTACTTAGTTTCCGTGGTGTCCTACTAGCGACCTTTTTTAAATATTTTTGGGAAAAAATATAACATATTGTAAAAATTATTGGAATCGATTCAGTTACTGATTCTGAACAAACTATATTCAGGTTGCGAATAATTTACCAAAAATAATGTTGTATAGGGTTCTAGGACCAGTTTCCTAGTACTTAGTGTACTAGGAAACTGTGGTGTGTGGCTGAGAAATGGTTAAACATTTCTTTAAATTACCCTCATACTTGACTAACCAAGACTTTAAAAGGTGAATGGTCATTTTGTTTTTACATTACCTAACTAGGTACCTAACAATTACTTCTACGGAAATGGGCGTTTCCTTAAGTTAGTCTACATCACTTTTACGATTGAACAACCACTTAGTTTTAAGTGTTGTTAAGCAATGATCACAGATCGTAATAACTGCACCCCTAGCCAAGTTGATAATCTGCAATCATTTAACGCTAGTCGAAAACTAATCAAATGTATGGAAATGACATCATCTCAACGTTAGGTCACGTGGTCAAACGAATAGAAAATTCGTAGCCAAGTTCACATCGTTCAAAATGATAGAATGAATTGTTATCGTTTCTACAATGTGAAACGCTACATCCTTTGTTATTGTAGAACAAACATTGTAGAACGAGCGGCCGACTCAGGCGCGTCAACATGGCTACCAACTTATCGTTTTCTACAATTGCTGACACCGAGGCGTTAGCGATTTGAGAACGGAATTCGACACGAAACGGTTGTAACTTGGCTAGAAGGGCTGGTAGTGGTAGTAAGTTTACTTGGTTATTATCACAACAAAATTAATCTTCACCCAAGTCCTTCAAGTGCTTGGCTAGGCATACATAATATAGCAGTTACGAGTCAAAGGCCTAAAATTTTCTGATCTTCAGTTATTATCCTCTACTAGCATGACAACACAACTTTTTCATGGATGCAGAAGGACAATATTCTGTCAAATAGAAAGAAATAATAAAATGTTTATTTGTGTCTCACACAATCGTATAAAAACTAAAAATATATATTTTAAAAAATAAGCTAAAATTATAATCTGTGTCAGGCCAAAAAGACGCGGCTTATAAAAAAAAAATAAAAAGCATTTAGGTATTTCTGGCAAATAATAGCACCCATACAACAATCACAGAACAGAACACACACACATAAGGAAATACATATCTACATATTACTCTATCGGACATAGCTAGCAACATGTCTACTACAGCAATGTCCGATATAAGGGCAATCAAATCTGCCAGCAATCATCGCCAGAACTGTATTGGAGCTGCCCCGCACCCTGCGCACCAAGGACGCGCACCGCTTGCGCATGGTGCAATATTTAAAAAAAAAGTAACGCAGTTACGCAGCGCTGGTCCTGTTATTCTGTTAGGGCCCGCTTTAATGCCACGGACACACATAATGTTAAATAGACTTATTGATTGAGGACATTTATTCTACAAGATTAAGATATCTTGAACTCTGGTAGTAAACGTTTGATGTTTCTCTTTTCAGCGCTGAGCATGGTGGCCGGAGTGGCAGTCTACCCGGCGGGATGGAGCGAGACAGCTGTTCAAGAGACTTGTGGGCCCACGGCAGACCAGTATAATATAGGTGTGGCTTCATTATTTAAAAAATAAAAAAAAAGCATTTATTTCAGGCAACTTAGCACCCATACAACAATCACAAAACAAAACACACACACAAAGAGATACACATTTTACACTATCGGACATAGCCCGCAACATGTCTGCTACAGCAATGTCCGATATAAGGGCAATCAAATCTGCCGGCAATCATCGCCAGAACTGTATTGGAGCTGCCCCGCACCCTGCGCACGAAGGACAGGAGGGAGGAGGGTTATTTGACTCAAATGTGAAAGGTTTAGATTCCAGATCAATCAGATACCTGCCAGGGCAGCGGAATTTTCGAAGGAGTTACCGTAGCCCTCGTAAAAAGGGCAACTGAAAGGAACACTGTGGGTTTTAGTCAATAAAAATCTGACACTCCCTTCTGCTCTACTCAGAGCGGGAGAAGTCATTTGATGATTTCCCACGTAAAAAAAAGATCAATCTATCGTAATGCTCATAATATGCAGCGAATATTGTCTGACCACAGTAAACAGGGACCACTCTGTCCAAGGTCTACGCAGTAGTCTGGTGATGGGCTCCTCACGTCACCACAGAACTTGCACAGCGCACCTACCTCAGACATCTTCTCAAATAAATTATAGGGCCAAATAGAACAAGGGTTTCTAATGATCCATTTCAACCCAAAAACTCTTAAGCTAGTAATATCCTTTCGACTGCTTTCACAATTTTCAAAAAAAAAACATATTAAAATTGTGAGGGATGAACTATTCAGTTCAATGAAATGCAGAAGCCTTTTCTAAAGTGAGCCAATGGTGCTCACTCGACTGTCGAAAGGGTAGTGGCTGTTGAAATTTGTTGTGCAAGAACCAGGATCTCGGCTCTGGATATTGCGAACCAGCTTATGGCTCCGGCATTACATCTTTTGTGGCAACTTATCCTTTCAATGAGTCGTGTATTCTATTGGCATAGTGCGTAGTTTCGTCAGTAACACTTGTATTGTAATAGCTTCACTTAAACACGTCTACCTGTCTGGGCCAAATCGGCTTAAGATTGAAATATATGTAGGTATCTGTCGTGCGTGACCAGGGGGGCTATTGGCTAACTTTTTCAATAACAGTTGACAATTAGCATTCGTTGCACACTAAACTTAGTTGTCAACTGACAATTTCATAAAATTGGTATTACGTATCACACAAGTGACTAACAAACTACGGTGGAAAAGTGGTGAATTATAAAAATTTACGGTGCCTATTGTGACCTGACCACTCTAAAATTTTATCGACTATTATACAGCTTCAAAAGCTTACACAATCGCAATTTTAAAAGTATCGATACAATAACATCTGTCAAAACGTGTTACGGTGGCTATCAAAGGCACCAGTGGCTAATGACGTCACTGCAGTTGGTCACTGAAGATAGGCAATACGAAACTAGCTGTTTGACAGTTCAATGATGCACATTGTTAACAAGTGATCATCACTTGAACTGTCAACAGAGTTACGCAATAGCCCCGCAGATCATAGAATTGATTACTTCATGATATGGCCAACTAAAACTGGCCTCCTCCTACATCAATAATATGGCCTCCTCGTTTGGCCATATTATTGATGTAGGATTTCAATGACAATAAAAGATCTAAACAAATTAGGAAAAAAAAGATCTGGCCAGTTTTACTTGGCCATTTGATGAAGTGATCAATTTCTAAGATCTGACCACGACATATCTACTATTTAGTTTCTAATACAAGTATGTTACAGTTGCATTACAATACAATGTAATCTTACAAAACGTTTGAAAGAAACCTTGAGATAAAAACATTGTTCCATTACGTTCTCACTTCTGATTTTCATCAAATCAGCGCGGTATGAATTTCGTCATCGTTCTTTATGTTTTCGATATTGACGCGAAGTAGGTAAATCTATGCGTAAAATCGTCTAAGCTCTAAACTGAATTAATTAGAAACGTAGGCTCGGCCCAGTTACATAAATATTGCAATATAAAGTATATCACCGACATTTAATATATTGAAATCTATCTATTATAGATTTATTATATGTATAATAACATATAACAAATCTGTAGAAGTTTTTAGTTGTGCGCGCATCACATAAAATGTACGAAATCGATGTAGATTTAGTGATGCAACCACGGAATAGAAAGAATTCCGTGGATGCAACGGACGGAAGCAGAAACGGAAACAGATGTCAAAAGTAAATCTAAGTGGAAGTGGAAGCGGAACCGAAAGCGGAAGTGTTAATACTATGAAGAAAACTTTTTTACAAAAAAAAATACCGACTTCACTACAAGGATCAAAATAACTTTAATTTCGGAAGTCGGTGTTTCTGGGTATTGTTTCTTATTTAACACCGACTTCCGAAATTAAAGTTATTTTGCACATTTTAGTGTTTTTTTTTACTTTGAAGTCGGTTGTATTTTTTTTGTAAAAAGTATTTTTATTTATTACAATTGTGTGTAACATGATATACTTATTACTTAGGTTTTGTTTCATAGCAATCGGTTGACTATATCGAAATATATACCTACTACATTCATTGAATGTTAGGCGGTACGAAGTTCGCCGGAGTTAATATAAAGCTGAAGATTATTTTTGTTTGAACTTTTGTTTTCGTTTGTTTCTACTTGTTCGAATTGAAAAAAAATTTTTAATGTCAGATAGCCCATTTATCAAGGAAGGCTATAGGCTAAATAACATCAAGCTACGATCCACGGGAGCCGACCTGTGATCAAAGACGTGGGTGAAACCGCGTAGAAATGCTAGTGTAGAAGATGAATGCGATAGTAACCGACCTTCGGTCGCTTGTCGTCCTATCAAATTGAATTTAACTGCAATCTGATATTTGATTCAATTAATAAAATGATCTGGGAGACTAATTGTCAGCCTTGATTCTTTTAATTAAAACTAAATGTCAATATAATGGTGCTTATCAAAAGGGCAGCCTTTTGATAAGTTAATTACTTTTTAATGTTCTTACTCACGTAACGTAGCATAGAAATGTCTTTGTTGCCTAGCCTAGTTATTGTACGAATCATTTATAATATATCCGTGTATAATATATACATTTAGAAGTTGGCTTTCTTTGTCAATGTTCATTTATTGTCAAATTAATTAATTAACGTAATGGCATTTATCGTACCCTTATTGCAAAAACCAACTATCTGCAATTTTTACCCAAACTAAAGTTAAATCCATTCATCAATTCGTCTCATCAAGATGAATCTGCCGGTTATTAGCTACGACACTTATTTACAAAGATAGCTTCAGCTAAAAGCCACCAAGCTACTAACCTACAAAGAAGGATGGTCAATTTGGACCAGGAAAAAAAGTGTTGTTACCGAAATGAGACTGTCATCATAACATAATAATATTATCGATGTAATTATCGGATGGCATCAGTTTATTTTTAAAAGCAGAAGGAAAATAGAAATTCATTTAAAAAAAAATTGTTTTTGTTTATTAAAACGCTTGATAATATCTTATTTATGAACGCATCCGTAATGCTAACATTCTTAGAGAAGTCCAAACTTTTTCTAAAGTTTGGACTTCTAATTTCTAAATCGAAATTAAATCCAAGGTTATGTCAACTGATTATAATTTTGTTATTTACTTAATCTAAGATAAACCACTAACAGAATTTATTGTTTTTTTATTATTTAATTGAATTAAGTCATGAATTAAAAAAAAAAATTGCATCTTAAAATTGACAATGCCGTAAATCGATCGAGTATGGAGCCACCCTATTTTTGACAAACAAGATTTTACTTTTTTATGTAATATTTTAGGCTTGGATACTAAGTCTTTTAACGAATGTCTTCGTATGAATAGTTAATTTTAATATGGATGTAAACATTCTGAGAAATCAATTTTTGAATAATTAAAACAGCCAGATAAAACAGCCATCAAGATATGCCGCCATAAACTATTTTTGACATCTTTTTGAAATGCTACAGATTACTAATAAACCACATAACCTTAAAAAATAATTTAATTATTTACTTCTTTCTCCGTTAAAAATATATTGAATGCCGTACTTAGTAATGTCCATTCAGGCAAATCATACGATATGTTTCATCAAGTTACGTTTTACTAATTTTATATGGTCCAAGCATGTTAGGAGAATGACCATTGTTCTTTGATTGAATATAATAGTAATAACAATATAATAATACAAGGGTACTTTATGCCTTTTTTTGTGAATAATTTATTTATGATTATAATTAGGTAAGTATATAATTGATTAAATATAATTTAAATAAAAATAAATAACATGGAATAGTGGTCACCACCAAAACATTCTCTCACAGAACACCTAACACGCAATCGTACAAACACAATCTTTAGGGATTCAGATATTCAGCTCTGACGTCAGTTCTAGATCCTTGTGGTGTAAACAGTTTAGGACAGCGGTTATGACGGTGTTCCATCATTCCCCAACTTAAATAATAAAGGTCAATGGGCATTTTGTTCGGAGATTTGACCCACGGCGTACACAAACGAAATAGGGCAAGGTATATAGATAAATGTATCTGCAACTCAGTGGTATGGGTCGCATTCTTGTGGGCAATGGGAGAATTGAAAAAAAAAATATATATATTATTAAGGCATTTTTAAAGCATTTTTGTAATGAATTAACTCAAAACTACTGGACCGATTTCAAAAATACTTTTTCCAGTCGAAAGCTAGTCATCCCTAAGTGGCATCGGATATTTTCCTATGGGGAAATTGCCACGGGAAAGAAAATAGAATGTGCTAGTTTTATCAAAAGCCACTACTACTATTTAAGGGACATAAAAATAAAATCCAGTTCTACTTAAATAATATTTTTATTTAAGGGACATAAAAATAAAATCCAGTTCTACATAAATAATATTTTTATTCAGCTTGATCAAAATCTATTGTAATTTCATCTAAAAAGGCTGCAGGTGCATCTATTACATCTTGATGCCTGGCCCATGATAAAAAGTAAACTACGGTTACAACATGCACACAGCTTCCAACAGTGCGGCGGCCGTGTATACACGAACAGTAATACTGTTCAATGCCATTTCTTCCAATTCGTGTGGGATCTACTAAAATATAGGTATAATATTGTTTGCTACGGACGTGTCGCGACTGAATTCGGCCTCTTATTAGTATTTTGTTTTCGATGATTTCTTGCTGCTGGTATATTTCGATGTGGCATACTCCATTTAAATGCATGTGCTCGTGGCAATATGACCTCGCAATTCTCAAGTGGTACGATCCCTACGGTCGGTGTTTCTCGGTATTGTTTGTTTCTTATTTAACACCGACTTCCGAAATTAAAGTTATTTTGATCCTTGTAGTGTTTTTTTAGTGAAGTCGATTGTTTTTTTTTGTAAAAAGTTTTTTATTTTACATTTTTTAGTTGCTTACTTATAAACAGAGTGAGTATTTCTCATGACAATTCCATTTAACCCAAACACTGCTAGGTTACATTGTTTAATTATGAAGTTCCTGTATCTACCTTCTACCTTCCGGCTCCATCATCAGATCAATTCGATAGTATCTTATAGCTAAAGTGCATCTCATGACAATTCTAATAAATCCAAACACGGCTAGGTTACATTGATTAATTACGGAGTTTCAGTGCCTACCTTCCGGCTCCATCATCATCATCAGATCACTTCGATGATATCATTTTCAACGTAACTATTCAGTACCATTCATTTATTTGTATTGTCATATCGCTATCTTCTTGTGATATCTATGTGAGTATGAAGTTCCGTAGACCATTTCTGGTCTTCTTCATCAGTTCCACTTCATCAAATGTTACTTTTTGACTGTAAATGCTTAAGTTCTCGATAAAAATACCCTCTCTAATCTGATCTGGTGATCTCAAATCTGATATTCTATAAGAGGAAAAAAAATGCAAATTGGTCCATAAACGACGAAGTTCTGAGGTAATAAACAAAAAAAATACAACCGAATTGATAACCTCCTCCTTTTTTTGAAGTCGGTTAACAAAAGTTTATTAATAATAAATAATAATAATATTCCACAACTATCACACAACGCTGTCTAGTCCCAAGCTAAGCAGAGCTTGTGTTATGGGTACTAGACAACTGATAAACATACTTAAATATTTCTAAATACATACATATTATAGATAAATTACACCCAGACACAGAACAATTGATCATGCTCATCACACAAACATTTGTCCTGAGTGGGAATCGAACCCACGACCTCCGGCATAGCAGTCAGGGCCACTAACCACTAGACCAACAGGCCAAGTTTTTAAATGTTAAATAACTTTTTTCTCCCATTAAATACTTAAAAAAAAAATACATATTTTGAATAGTGGGATTGAATTCTTCAATTTAAAACTAATTTGGTCTGTGTACGCGAACTCTCATAAAGTGGGTCAGAAACGCCCAATGACCTTTATACTCATAGTGTTCTCTCCTCCCCAGGTCGATGCCACATTCGCTGGGCATACCTCCTAGCGGTGATAGGGTGCCTGGACGGCATCGTGCTCTCCGCGCTGGCCTTCATCCTGGCCACCAGGCACGTGCGGCTGCAGCCCGACAGTGGTTACCCACCGCCCTCACTTTACAAAGGTAAGGTTTAGGCCTACTAAGAGCTCGTAGCGACATCTATATCGCAACATAAGAACTAACGTTCAAAATTCTGCATCGTGTAATCAGAGGTCTGAGGTCGCGACCTCGGCTATAGGTACTCACTGAGGTGAGAGCGGGGTTAGGGTGAGGATGTCGACTACGTGTTTCTATCTGCCCAACTTTCAATAATTTCATTTTTAGGGTTCCGTACCTCAAAAAGAAAAAACGGAACCCTTATAGGATCACTTTGTTGTCCGTCTGTCTGTCTGTCTATCAAGACCCTTTATCTCAGGAAAGCGTGGATATATCGAGTTGAAATTAAAATCATATACTCAAGTCTGCGGTCCCTTGAAGCTGTAAAAAAATCAAATGATTGAGTTAACGAAAAAAAAAGATACGGCCGTTTAAGTCGCAAAAAACGTGTATTTCGACACTCTCAAGGAAATCAAAATTCATAGGGTACTTCCCGTTGACTTAGAATCCTGAAATTTGGCATGAAGCGAGGTTTCTTAGCACAAGTAAGTATAGGAAAAAATCTGAAAACTGTAAATTTGTAGTTACGATTACGTCACAAAAAAAAACTTTTTGCGATTAGGAAAAATCTTCGAACTTAATTCGGGAATTGAACTGTGCTGTCCTAGCTTCAAGGGACCGCAGACTTGAGTATATGGTATTAATTTCAACTCGATACCTCCACGCGTTCCCGAGATAAAGGGTCTTTACAGACAGACAGACGGACAACAAAGTGATCCTATAAGGGTTCCGTTTTTTCCTTTTGAGGTACATAGCATAGCATAGTCGGCCTTATAATTTTCCCACTGCTGGGACTCAGGCCTCCTCTTTAGGAGGGACAGTAATCCACCACGCGGGCCCAGTGCGGGTTGGTGGATGTCACATACGAGTATCTTCAAATTTTTGGTTCTAGGACATGCCTGGAAAACATCGTGAGGAAACCCACGATGTTTTCCTTCACCGTTTTGAGAGCATTGGTGATGAAATAAATTACACAAAGTAATGCGCCTGGCTGGGTTTGAACCCGCAACCTACAACTCGTAAATCGGGGCCGTTACCACTCGGCCACCTACGAACGTACGTTTTGAGGTACGGAACCCTAAAATTGTGTTGCACCGACCCCAAGTAACACGGGACAAGGGCAGGAAGATGAATGTGGAGTACCGAAACCAGTTAGGCTATACTATAGGCCTACACAGTAGAATAAAGTCTTTAAAACCTGACTACACAAAACAAAGCGCCTCACACAAACATAAACAAGAACACTACAATTACAATTGCGCAACAAACGCGATATTATCCGAGTTTCCAGCCTGATTGCCGCGGGCACGGTGCGACACGGTGTGACCGACGCAGTGTGTCTGTGTGTTACCGTGCTACTAGGGATGGCACTGCTGGAAAACGGACAGTTGACTTGTGTGTACGTAATTGGTCTCGCAAGGAGGTTCTGCAACCCTCAGGTTGGACTCGATGGTAGGATATGTTTGTTGGCAATGGAACTCTTGAGGAGTTTTTGACGGGATTATTTCGAGTGAAGTTGATTCCTAGAGGATATTGTGATATAAAATTGGTGTAGTTTTGTATCTTAAGTGTCTGCGCAATGGTCCGGAGCGAGCAGGAGTGGCAGGCGGTCGCTGCGAAGCAGTAATGCTAGCAAAGAAGGCGGCCGCACGCGCGTGGCAATGTCCCTCACGCCCCAGCCGCCGAGATTTCTATCCCGATTTCCGGCCACAATAGGTGCGAGCTTGCGGACGGCGAGCAATGGGTAGCTCGCCGAACGACCGTCTGGAAACCGTCCGGACCGAGCCCAAGTCGTCGACGGCGCGTACTGTTCCACGCGCGCCTCAAGGAGATGTCAGCAACCGTAGGGGCCCAGCAGTGTCGAAGCCTACTGGGGCCATGGGTGATGCGAAAGAGAACCGAACGCCCTAGAACGAAGGCAAAGAAGGAACAGGAGTGGGTTTTAGTCAGTAAAAGTCTGACAAGCCCTTCCGCACCGCCCAAGGGCAGGAGACGTCATTGGATGATTTCCCATTAAAAAAAAAAGTGCGCAATAGGATAATATGTGGAATCATTGATACAGGCGCGATCTCGGTAAAATGAAGCTGAGAATTTTATTGTAGTATTGGCTACCTCAGCGAAGTTTGTCGAGAAGGTACTTTTAATTGCTGACTACTTTTGCTACCAAATATTACAAAAACATTAGAATGTGTACATCTTAAATCTATAGGTATAACCTATTTTTTTTGTCCGTAAGCCCGCGCCTACGCTGGCCGGAAATCGCGATCGGGATCCCTGCGGTTGGGGCGTGAGGGCCGCTCCCTAGCGCGTGCACGTGCGGCCTCCTCCTTTGCTAGCACTACTGCTTCGCAGAAGGAGGCGACCGCCTGTCTCTGTACCAAGGCCCGGCGCGAGAGATCGTTGCCGCCGATCTCCCCCACGAGGACACGGCGCGGCGGTGCTCTACGCTTCTACCCAAGCGGGGCACACCATTTGCTCCACCGTGTCCTCCGGGCGGTCCACACAGTGGTGGCACCCGGGCGTTACTTCCGCACGAATCCGGTGCACGAACTTCCCGAATGGGTACAACCCATAGATTTTTAAGTTTTTGCAATGGTTTTGTTCCTATTTTACAATAAAGTTTATTATATTCTATGAATTGAGAATAACTTTCGATTGAAAATTAGCCATAATGCAACAACATATAATTTGTAATTATTTCCGTATCACAACACCGGAGACTTGAGAAGCCATAAAATCATAACTATGAACACAGATTAAATGCTATGCGTCCATAAAGCACCGGGCTTAACTATAAAAAAATATTTTATCACTTGACGAGATTTCCTTCATAATTTGCTAGGTAACTATGGTTTTACGGCTTCCTTCCTGTATTAAAAACGAGATACTTACAACATAGCATGTTTTTCTAACGTTTGAGTATCCACAACTACTGCAGAACGGTAGAGAGGTCCCGTAAACGCAAATATAAGGGATCGTAAATTAGGTTTTAAAAACCAGTTAATTTAGGCACGTATTGCAGATTCAGAATTTCTGTAAACATTGTATACGATAATATAAGAGAACGATAATATAACCCAACTTGGTCAACGGGAAGTACCCTATGAATTTTGATTCCCTTACATATATATCGTTAATTTGCGACAAAGATAATATAACTCAACTAGGTCAACGGGAAGTACCCTATGAATTTTGATTCCTTTGAGAGTGTCGAAATATACGTTTTTGTGACATAAACGGCCGTATCTTTTTTTTTTCGTTAACTTAAAAGTTTGATTTTTTAACAGCTTCAAGGGACTGCAGACCTGAGTATATGGTTTTAATTTCAACTCAATACCTCCACGCGTTCCCGAGATAAAAGGTCTTGACAGACAGACAGACGGACGGACAACAAAGTGATCCTATAAGGGTTCCGTTTTTATCCTTTCGAGGTACAGAACTCTAAAAATTGAGATTTATGACACAAAATATAATTTTACAGCGTTGGATTTATAAATATAATTTCTTATAGAACTCAAAGTAACACAAAGTAACTGAAAACTAAATACTCGTACTTTCTATACTTTACTTGACACAGGCTAAATGGACAAACAGTCTTCTTCTTCTTTTCGATTCGATGGTAAACTCGTCAAACTGTTTGGGCCCGATAGGTGGCTACATTAATAGCAGCATCGGTAGCACTCATCAAATCCTCCCAAAGTGCAGGTTTATGGGCAATTGAGGCACTCTAATGTGTGGCTCATGTTTTAAACAGGGGCACCGCACTCACATTGAGTATCTTATGGGTCTATAAAACCCCATTTTGCCACGTTGTGTTTGCAGCGGCCTACCTGGGTTCGCAACCGATTTAGTGCTTTCCATATAGGCCACTGCAAGTCGCACCCAGGCGGGAGATGTTCTTGGGGTTTCAAGAAGTCGGATGGTGGTAGGTGATGCTCTTGGACAAACAGTGAGAAGAACAGAGAAAAGAAAAATTAATAGTAAGTAGTACATCGTAGATCAAAACATTGCGTACACATCAACCCTAATTGGATCACACGCACAATGTGAACGAGAGCGAAAGTGCATGAATTCGGAGATATCATTAAAACTATGAACAATGGGAAAATCTACGAACGCCGAAATTGTATGGGAAGTCCGCGTTAGTGTGAAAGTGTAGCATGTTTAAAAAATACCTATGCTTTTATTCTTTGGTTGAAAAGGTGGTGGGACGATTAAGCATGCGTAAAAAAAAAAAAAAAAAATACAATAAAATTGCTATAGAATGGTACGGCTGACAACAGCTGTCAGATTCATACAACAATGTACACAGCGTTTTCTCTCATCTTACATCTTACTTACGATATCAGGCCCCCTAGCCAAGATACAATCGTTTCGTTCGAGCCGAACGCCTCGAGTAGGCCACGCCTCCGATTCCTTTGTTCTGACCACGTGACTGAGCGTTGAGATGACGCCAGAACAAAGGAATCGGGGGCGCGGCCTACTCGAGGCGTTCGGCATGAACGATACGATTGTAACTTGGCTAGGGGGGCTGCACTGTTAGCGCTTCAACAAATCTCCCGATGTATACTATGTGTTTACGGTAAATCAGAACGACTGTTAGCGCGCTAATCGATAATATCTCAATTCGGAACGCGGGGTTAAAAATGCATATTTTCGTCCTGCTGTCATCCTACCCATGCTATGTAAAAAAGACCTTAAGAATGAATTTACACTTCGAAAAATAGATCGATGGATTCGTTTAAGCGCAGAATGTCCAATTCGCAAAAAGGTCCAGCGAACGCAAAATGTTCATTTTTCATAATGTCCAGTTCGCAGAATGTGCAATTCGCAGAATGTCCAATTTGCAGAACGTCCAAATCGCAGAATGTCCAGTATTCATCATAACGATGTCACCACTAATTGTCGAGTACAAAAGAAATGTCACAAAAATAAAACTAATTTTCTAATAACTTGACTACTTATTGATATACATATTTATACTTAATTCCCCACCAATTAGTGGTGACAACGTTATGGCGAATACTGGACATTCTCCGATTTAGACGTTCTGCGAACTGGACATTCTGCGCATTGGATATTTTGCGAACTGGACACTCTGCGAACTGGTCATTTTGCGTCCGCTGGATATTTTGCGAATTGGACATTCTGCGCCTAAACGGATGAACCGTTTTGGGAACCACCGTAGGCGCGGGCTTGCGGACGGCGAGCAATGGGTAGTTCGCCGTCCAACCGTCCGGTAACCCGTTTTTTGCTAATTCGCAAAATGTCCAGCGGACGCAAAATGACCAAATCGCAGAATGTCCAGTATTCATCATAATGTTGTCACCATTAATTGGTGGGGACTATGTGGGGATAATGTCCTAGATAAACTTATAAAATAATTGAATTGAAAAAATCATATTGGTAAATACCTACACCACAAAAATCAAGGACCATCTAAAGCGAGCATCTTTTTGTTTCCAACTAACAAGGAACGTAAACAAATCAGTCCACACAAGTTGGCAGTCTCCACAAATCGCCGCATACCGGAGACTATGTGTGTCGCATACGACCGAGCCAATCTCATGAATATGCTATCACCTCCCGACACAGTTACCTCACGCGGGTCACGCTGTACGAGCATGACAGAATGTCCACTTCGCACAATCACCAGAATTAAAACTTAAATGACATCTGTGGGTAAATATTAGGAATGCAAGATGCAACGGAAGTGGTTAGAACCGAATTCGGAACCGGAGTTTTTTTTTATTTTGGTTTATCGGAATCGGAACCGAAACCGGAATTGAAGGCGGAGGCAAAAGCGCCAAATGACATGTCATCCTTCATATATAACAACCCTTCCTGACCACCATTTTATTTTTGATGTGATGTCATCAAACTAACTCCTCCCGCTCTGGGTAGAGCGAGAGGAAGTGTCAGACTTTTACTGACTGAAACCTGTGTTTATTCAGTAGCCCTTTGTGTTCTAGGGCAGCGATAACTCGTCGATCAATTCCGCAAATATCGCTATCCACCTTGCTGTTAGGCACGCCATAATCACGGCGGTAAGTCCCCTCTTTGAGGAGTGGTTGGAGCGGCATCACGGCGTCCTCACCTTCCGCATGACGCTGGTCCTTACCGAACTTGGCAAGTTCGGGAGGTTCCTGCATCGGATTTAGGCGGAAGAAACGCCCGGGTGTCACCATTGTGTGGATCGCCCGGAGGGCACGGTGGACGTGTGCCCCGCTAGGGCGGATAACCATCGTGTCCTCGTGGAAGCAATCGGCAGCAGCGACCTTTCGCGCCGGGTCCTGGTTCAGGCTATGGTCCGGAGAGAGGTGGAATGGCAGGAGGTCGCCTCCTTCTGCGAAGCAGTAATGCTAGCCAAGGAGGAGGCCGCACGCGTGAGGGAACGAACGTCCTCACGCCCTAGCCGCCGAGATTCCGACCCCGACTACTAGACATGGTAGGCGCGGGCTTGCGGACATCGAGCAATGGGTAGCTCGCCGTCAGGCCATCCGGTAATTAACCGGACCGAGCACTCGCACGCTCTTCAAAGAGATGTCAGCAAACCGTAGGAGCCCAGCAGGGCCGACAGGCTGTACTGTACTGCATTAAGGATTTAGCCTTCTGTCGAATATTTCTTTAAGTGAAGGTTTGTTAGAAGACCTTGTCGGATTTTGTAAACGCTTAGAGTGGGTAAATGTTATTGTGTCTCAGGTAGGATCTATCGGTAGATAGGTACACGTAACTTGTTTATACTTTGAAGTCAATAGTATAAGTATGTAGCGACATCTATGGCGCCACAAAGGAACTAGAATTCAAAATCCAGCATCGCGGACCGGTACTAGAGTTCTCCGTGCGATTATACCTGTTTTTTATATTTCTATGGATTATACCATGTACAGTCAGGGGTCAAAAGTGCAGTTCCACCTTACCAATGCTAAAATGTCTAAAATTTCTTTGTAGAAGAGGGTCAATGGTTCTTGACTGATTTAATTGGTAGCATAGGATCTAAAGTATTGAATAAACTAGTTGTGAACTGTTGAACTTTTATAATAAAGAAATTTTAGACACTATATCATTGGTAGAGTGCAACTGCACTTTTGATCTCCTGACTGTACAACAGTCCACAATCAACTATCGGGTAGTTGACCGGACCACACACAACACCCAGACGGGTGACCAGACGGTCTGAAGATCCTCCCTTTTCAACAGAGGTGTGAGAGACTTTATACTATACATATACCTACTGATAAGCCCGACGTGATCCTCTAAAAGTATTTGACACCAGCCATGAAACTCTGTCCCCCTCGTCCCGTGTTTCTTCTGACTTTAGTGCGACAGAGTTCTGTGGCTCAAAATGACATTATTCTCAAAAATTTTAGGTTCATAGGTTCAACCTTTTAACCGCCTACGTCGGATATAATCCGACAAACACTCTCGCGTTCAGGGGCGCCGACTCCGTGGGTGCTCGGGGCCTCGAGCACCAATGAGAAATAAACAGTGGGTGCTGAGCACCCCTGAGAATAGTTAGATCAGTAATTGCCTTTTAGGGATGGGCGTTTTTCATTACCCGCGTCGGTTGAGACGCAAGGGTCGCGGGTTCGATTCCCGCACCGACACAAATGTTTTTTGATGAAATAGATATTTGTGTTGGGACTAGGTGTTTGTGGTACCTTCGTTGTTTTTGGTTTCTATAGTACAAGGGAAAACCTTAGTTTGGGACCAGGACAATATATGTGATATTGTCTCAATTTATTATTATTACGCATTATAAGTACGCCGTATGTAAGTAGGACATTTATTTATTTGTCGGTCGATCAGTGTACATTTCTCTTCTGCCACTTCGCTACTTTTTTCAGTCATCAAATGAGCATGAGCACCCATGAGGTTTTCTGAAAGCCGGCGCCCCTGCTCGCGTTTATTCTGCCAGTGTTGCACATCCACAACTAAATACTCCATCTCGTCAGCTCTTCTGTCACCTATGGGGATTGAAGAGCTAAACGAGATGGAGTTCCCAGTCGCAAACACACGACCCTGGCGAATAGGAGACGAAAATACTCTTCCAACCAAAACGACGCAAGTAATTTTTTATTATTGATTTATTCAAAGAACAATTAAAATTGTATGCGAATACCAAGAACTTAAAAACTAGGAACAAAACAGTAATAACTAATACTCGAGTTGCATTAGGTTAATTAAATTGTGTGAGGACTTTTCATTTGTTTCATGATTGTAATAATACGTAATCAAGAAAGGAAATCTTAAATTCCTACAAAATGGTAGGTAACGTTGAATATTATTTAGTTGATTTGCATTAATTCACGGTCAACTGGTTTTAACTACAATAACAGATAATTCTGTTAAAAATAGTTTTACGTTTAGGTCAAATCCAGTTTGAAGATGGATATTACAACTAAAATTATCAAGGCGAAAGTTTGCGTACGTGTGTGTGTATGTTTGTTACTCCTTTACGCTATAACGGCTAAACGGAATTGAAGGAAATTTGTCTCCTGGAATAGCACCTACTCTCGTGTTCGAAGTATTACCCTGAGAGTAGGTGTGTTCCCTTGGGATTATTTAATGCTTTCACGCAGGCAAAACGGCTAGCATAAGCTAGTTATAATATTAGTTATCCATAATTGGCCATAAAAAATGATTGAGTCTTCTATAGGCCCAACCAATCACAAAACCTTACAGACATGCCGTCGTGACCAACTCGTATTACCAAATACGGCGACTAAACACTTTCTTTTGTACCGTTTGCGTATCAATTTACACAATGTGCTTGTTTCCTTGCAGGCGAGGTGAACAACGGGTACGTCACTGACGCGACATCTGTGTCCGGCTCGCGGAAGTCTTTAGCGCTACAACCGGTCCTCATCATGCATCCGCACGCTACCATGGATATGGACACCTACTCACATTACTCCGGAAGGACAGCCCGATCGAAACACGGCATCTACGCCAACACTATGCATAATTACCAACTGTAATCTTGTTATAATGTAAAACTACGTCCTTTTGTTCTTTTCATTCTCTAAGAAGTACCGCTATTCGCCACTAGATGGCGTTGTTTTAAATTATTTCTGAAAATACAAATTTTAGATTTAAGATTTTTAAATTGTAAGATAATTTTGTAGAAGTGTAAATATCCTTAAAGATTTTGTACTTAAATATATTTTTATAGAATTTGTATTATATTTAAGGTTTCCCGTCCGATAATATCTGCCTTTATTTTCTTAACTTGAATGTTGAATAGTACATGCCGAATACCGTGCCTCGAATATCATCGATTCTACACAACGACTTAAGATAATGTGCCTTGTAGAAAGCGTAACGTAATGTTGTTATTAATTTGATAATTATAGAATTTACTTAGATATTTTGTTGTACTTATTTTTATTGAAACCTTTATTCCTGCAAGTGCTGTAACTGTCCCTGTTTTCGTCGACTGTACTCAATTGCCCTACCTACCTACTGAATGCAAAAGTGAGATGATAATTTTCCAGATTTTATAAGAACTTTGTGGGACCAAAATAGCTTAAACAATATTTTTTTAGTATTCATTATTACATGATATTTATTTTGCAAATAGGTTTTATATAACACTTTTACACGTAAATTTTTTCGTGAGCTGGCCGTGAACTAGATGAGGCCGGTGTTTCCTAGCTGACTACCCTGAGAAGAAACACCGAAACAAACTCAGTGCTCAGTCTCTTTTAAAGTCCATACAGCAAATATGTAATGGTCAAATCACATGAGAACCATGCAGATTAGTGTCTGAGATGGTCTTATGAGGAAAGAACCATACAGATTTGAGAGGACCCGTCCTCCGAATAGTGCTCTGGTTTCTCAATCATGTTTCTGACCAGCCTTAAAGACTAAGATTAGCAATCTGACTATAGTCTTAGACTGTTATGAAATTAACTATTTCAGTATTAGAGTCATACAGAACAAATAAATAAAACAAATTTTCTTTTATTTATTAAGTCGCCACACAGTGCTGTGCGTGAAGCCGTTGTTCTCCATAGTGCTGTGCGCCGGCAGCTGGTACTTCGCTAGCAGAGTCATGCTGTGTCTCCTCCTGGCCGTCAGTCCGTGGCGCCCTGGGTCACCTATCAACACCTGTAACATAATAAATAACTTGTGTGAAACCACATGTTAAATTCGTCATCCATAAATTACGTCACACGAAATTCATGATTTTTTTACCCTCTCCCCCTCCCTCGTCTTTATCATACTTGGTAAAGTTGGTAACATTTGTAAGACTCCCCTCCCTAATGTGACGTCAAAATTAATATTATAAAATAAAATTTTAAAAATATATTTATAACAATGTCTTGAGCTTAGTTTTTAAAGTCCACCTTTTGATTAATAGTAAATAAAAATTCGCGTTGTACCTAATACTTAGATAGATACAGATTTTGAAATGCTACCACCATCACTTATCCATCCTTGTCATCATATTTTATCCCCCTCTTCAAGTGTGACGTATTTATGGATATTAGGAAGAATAACTTAAAGCTGTTTCTTGTAATGCGGTTATATTATCTCATTGTCTTTCCCAGTCGTGTTTGATTTACTATTACATGGAACTGAAGGCAAGCCCTGTTGCTATCAAATCGACACAACTCAAGAAGAATAAAGGGCCTATTACACTACGCGATATTCAGCACACGATATTCAGTTTTATTTTTTGTTCCGAGTAAGACCGGTCTAACCCTTATTACACTACGCGACATCGACTGAGACTGTCTGAATATCGAGTAGTGTAATAGGCCCTTTAATGATTAAATCTACCTACTTTTAAGGGAGTAATTTTACTGATTACGTAGTTATGTATCTACTAAATGTGTTTAAGTCTGAGACCATCTTGTTGGTTTTGGTTTATTAGAAACTGAAGCCATGACGTGTCAAAATATCAGGCGAGAAAGAGGCATGGAGCTACCCTACCCTATACATATACAGTGGTGTAGTTAGTCCCAAAGGGTCATATCAAAAGTTGACGAGTTTTTTTTTTACACAGAGACATGAGACAGAGTCACGATAGGCCTCGAAAGATATGACCAGACTAACTGGATAGTTTTCGTCTATGTTAAGTAAGTCCGAGACCGATGATCTCGTTTGTTGGAGTATTCTGGAATAGAACAGAGATTAAGTTTACGAACGGAGCGAGCTATAAAAATGGAACATCCTATCATAGTACTTAATTCATTAAATACACATCTCTCATCTTTAAGAGAATTGAAGGTTGGGGATAACATGTTACCTACGATTTTTTACACATGTCGGGGCCCCCTAAGTTACACTTGGGGGGGACCGTATCATTGATACGGCTGATCAGGGGCGCCGGCTTTTAGAAAACCTCATGGGTGCTCATACTCATTTGATGACTCGAAAAAGTGGCGAATTGTGAGAAGAGAAAAGCTCACTGATCGACATTTTGATAATGGATACATCAGATCAGAACAGTAACTGGCATCCGTTGCCCGCATCGTTAATAAATAATAAATTGAGACAACATCACATACATTGTCCTGATCCCAAACTAAGGTACTACTTAAGGTAGGTACTATGGAAACCAGGAACAACGAAGGTACCACAAACACCCAGACCCTACAAAAATATCTGTTTTATCAACAAACATTTGTGTTCGTGCGGGAATCGAACCCGCGACCCGCGACTCTAAGGTAATAAAAAAACATCCCTAAAAAGCGATTACTGATCTGCTTATTGATGTCTATTCTCAGGGGTGCTCGGCACCCACTGTTTATTTCTCATGGGTGCTCGAGCCCCCGAGCACCCACGGAGTCGGCGCCCCTGCGGCTGATACAGCGGTAACTACGCCCCTGCCTATATTGTCCCATCTGTTTAACAGTTCAATTTAGGTCGTGAAGAGGATCGCGTTTAGACCTCGCGTTAAGGCCTCTAGTCATTTTAAAGTATAAAGAAAGTACTTAAGTACAAATTGGAACCTTACCGTCTTTCCATCTGCGCTAAGTGTATGGAGCCATTCAAATAGTAGATTCGCGAATTCTTCATCGTAAAACATATCGCCGATTAGAATCGTATCGAATTCGTCACATCGGTCACCAACCAAGTTCGTTGTACTAGTTTCAACAGTGACGTCATTGAGCTTGGCGTTCATTTCTGTAGCAGCTACGGCAACTGTGAATGTAAACGGTAATTTTAACAGTGTATTCAAGCGGGGATGTAGCTCAGTGGTAGAGCGTTCGCTTTGCATGTGAAAGGCCCCGGGTTCGATCCCCGGCATCTCCAAACTTTTTGAGAATAATTTTGCTGCAGTGGATGGAAATTGTTCTTTAGTCACGCTAGTTTATTCTTAGTTTAGCAGTTATCAACTTAATTCATAAATTTAGTCTCTTGTTATATTTCTCGCGTATACAGTAAAATTACAAAAAATCTCATTGCTTACAGTCGTCAATGTCATTGGCCAGTACTCTCTTGGCTTTCATTTTAGCAGCAGCTATGCTGCCCGCTCCGCATCCGCAGCCGACGTCCAGGATATTACGGTTCTTGACCAAATCGCCATTATCTAGGATGAATCTGAAATAAAAAAATATTAATTGAAAGATATTTAATTCAGGTGCAAGTAATATTAAAATTCATGTTTGAGATTATTTTTATAATTACAAACAGCGCCATCTACTAGATTTCTTTGTAACTACTAACTAAAGTAGGTAATTAAATTACAACATAGTGTTGACTGTTTCGTCAGCGTACCTGATAACTAGATGGCGCTAAGAGCTCGTATGAGGATTCGAGTTGGAGACATTTTAGATGAAAACGTAAAAAATTAGTTCTATTTACTTTGTCATTTCTAGTTTCAGGTTGACCGAAGGCAAAGGTAATGTAAAACTAAATTACCTAGGTTCTACAGTCTACACCACATTGACATAGAATACACACTGCGCTGCAATCAAGGGCGGATCCAGCTTTGGCGCCAGGGGGGGGTCACATAGCCATGGTCAAGTCAATAGAAATTATGATTTAATTTTGATAATAATAGATACGGGTAAAAATACATACATCAATAAAATACCTACTATTTTATTGATGTATGTACTGTACTTAAAAATACCTATAACCTTTTGAGTACCGTAATAAGAGACACAATAGAAAGACAATGAGCGAGCAAACGCCGGCGTTCGCTTGAGGTTTAAATAACAAAATAAATTTTTCTTTTACGTCTTCTCCCGAAACGCGTTATCACTCCATCTACTTCAATGGTAACGAGAAAAGCAAGTGGCGAATTAAAAAAAATGGACTGCCACAAGGTAGTATTTTAGCCTCCTTGCTGTTTAACGTTTACACCAATGGCAACCGGTGAGCACAAGTGAAGAGCACGGTGAGCACGAGACACAACCCGCTTTCTGTATGCAGACGAACTGGCATTAACTTGCCAAGCCACTGATTTTGAGGAGATTGAGGCCAACCTTACCACAGCTCTCTTAGATCTTAGCCAGTATTGTACTGCTAATGCATTTAAAGCAAATCCCTCAAAAATGTGCGTCTTTCACCTTTGTAACAGACAAGCGGGTTGAATGCTCAATATCTCATGGCAGGAGGTACCAATCATTCATAACCCCCATCCAAGATATCTCTTCATCACTCTGGATAGGTCTCTCAACTACAGAAAGAATTGCGAGAACGTTAAGAGAAAGGTGCATTCCAGAAACAACCTGCTACGTCGCCTAACATCCACTAGCTGGGGGCGTCTCCCCAAGTTCTGCGAACAACTGGAATGGCGCTCCGCTTCTCCGCTGGTGAATATGCCTGTCCAGTATGGAGCCGCTCCGCCCACTCTAACATAGTAGATACAGCACTTAATGAGACGTGCCAAATTGCCACTGGTTGCCTTATGCCGACTCCGGTACGAATGCTGTATCCACTAATCGGCATTGCACCCCCAGAAATTCGCAGTACTGTGGCTAGCCGCATAGAAATAACGAAACAACAAAACGACCCTCGCCATTCAATGTACTATTACAGCTCGGTGCCCCTGAGACTTAAAAGTCGTAAAAGTTTTGTTGTAAGCGTGAGCCCATCTCAAAGTAAAACCATATGGTTTTACCATGGTCAATCTGGAAAACTCTTAACAGACTCCGCACACAGGTTGGGCGCAGCAAAGATAATCTCTACAGATGGGGGTTCCTGAACGGTTCAGACCTTCACATGTTTCATTTCAGTGTTTGTGCAATGTCTCTCCGCAGACCATGTCCCACCTTCCATCCTGCATGACGTGCCCTGTTACCTGTTCATCTTATGACAGTATCAGTGGACGACATTGCCGTGGCCGACTACTGGGCCAGGCAAGGAATTTAATTAGTTTTACCATCGACACGATAAGAACGTACGACACGCTACGTTTGTATGGACATGTAGAAGTGCCAGTCCGGTTAGACATTCGACCATTGAAGCTTCTAGCCATAATTTGATTTTTCGTAACGAGAGAGATATTTCCGCTGTCGCTACACTAACATGTAATGTAGCCCATAATACATAAAAAAATCTTATGTTAGGATACGTCTCAAAATCACAATTTAAAATCAGTTCAGAAAACTTCTATTGATAAAATATTTTTATTAAATCTTTTCAAAGAACTCTCCACCAACCTCTATACAAAGTTTCATGCGTCTGAAACAATTTTCGAAACATTTTTTCCAGCCCGCTGCAGACACCTCTTACACGGCCTTCTTGAACGCTGCTAGCGCGTCTTCCGGCGATGAAAACTGTATCCCTTTCGGCAGATTTTTTTTTTAGGGAATAAAAAGAAATCACACGGTGCCAGATCAGGACTGTTAGAAGGGTGCCCCAAGACTCTGACCAGTGCGGTGTCCAGGAAGTCCCTCGTTTTGAGCGCTAATAGTGCGCGGGCGCGTTGTCATGGTGAAGCAGTACACCGCGGAGCCCGGTATTCGGTCGCTTGTTGCTCATTGCAGACAAAACTTCTGGCAGGCATTTTGTGGTATACCATTCGGCGTTGATGCTGCTTTGGTCTCGTAATGGAATTGAAATCAGATAGTGATCAAAATTTTCCCTGCACTTCTCGATCGCTTCACTTTCGTAGGCGTTGTTTCGTTTTGAAACAGCCAAACTGTCAACTGACGCTTTGTTTCTGGATCGTATTGATAAATCCAGGATTCGTCACCTGTCACAATGTCGTAAACGCGCCGAGACGAGCCTGCTTCAAATTTTTGAATGATATTACGGCACCACTCCACACGGGCCTGCTTCTGAGCTTCGGTGAGGTTGTGCGACACCCAGCGGCAAACTATCCTCCTCACACGAAAGTGCTCGTGTAGAATCTTGTGAACGCTTCCCGAACCAATCTGCAGTGTATGCTACTCGTAAATCTCTTCGTATATACCTAATTCGCCTGTTTTCTTGAATTTTTTTTTTTTTACTGCCAGCACACTTTCTTCCGTGACAGCTGTCGTGGGACGACCACTTCTTAGTTCATCCCCCAAAGTAAGGCGACCGCGCTTGAACTCGCTATACCAGCGGTAACGAAAATGGCTTCTATAGATGAACTTTTTTATATTTTTATATATTAAAAAGCGTACATTATGGAGGGCCAAAATTCACGTAAATTAGCAGATTTTCAGAGGTCTTTACGAGATTAGTTTTACACAAGTTTATGTTTTGATTCTTATAGACGCCTAGATAATATCCACAAGACATCTGTGTATCCAAAATATCTAGAGAAAGAAAAGGTACCTCGGGTTGGCCACTCTTAAATTAATTAAATATTGAAGGTGCTACATAAAATCTATATTGTGACAAAAAAATTACATAAAAACATTATGTTTAACAATTTTAATCAGTGGTCCACCTAGGTCCTGGACTCAGCCCAGGGGGGGTCATGACCCCCATGACCCCCCCCCTGGATCCGCCCTTGGCTGCAATGTTTGTTGATAAACTTTAAATTGTTTATAGGACGATTGGACCACTGCAGGCTGAAGAGTCAAAGACCCAGATTTAGTACCATGAATGAGTTTATGGAGCTATGGGTAGACGATAATTCTCAGCTTAGGACAAAATCATAGGGTAAAGACTTTTCGACTAATACTTTTCCATAGCTCCTCCGTAGGGACATCACTTTTCTCACCCCCCTAATAAGTTGCAGAAAGCTGAAGTTTGTGGAAAAGGAATAGTGAACTTTAGGCCACCAGCGTTAATTTTCCAAATGATACCTCAAAACAACATACTTACTCAAATAAAAACATCGAAATTCCTAATAACCTAAAACGGAAAATCCAACAAATAATTGCTTGCTACTGCGTTGCATAACACGTTCAATTATGAGGAACAATAACAACGATCGCATTCATGAATGAATCGAATGAAACTGGTTTGTCAGGTGCTAATAGAATAGAACTGTACCTATTAAATAAAGTAAGCTAAAATTCACAAACAATAGGACACTAATTGACACTATTTTGTATATGTAAAACAATATATGTTATTTTAGGATATTAAATTTCGGTTCTGGATACGGATAAATAAAATAAAAATGCCTTTTATTGCATGCAACATCACACAACTATTTACCAGTATTTTAAATTGGATAAAAATACAAAAAAATATATTTTAAATAGATAATTTTCGGTTTCGAATACGGTTACGGATATGAAATTAATTCGGATTATCCGCTAGTTTTGGATAGTTTTGGTTAAGGATAAATCTAATAATTATAAAAACTAATGCTTGACTGCGATCCCACCTGAAGGTAAGCAGTGATGCAATCGTTAATAGTTAAGCACACTAGTTTATTATAAGCCTATCTATTCATTTGTTTGATCAGGCCAAACAAACGAAAATCCTCTCAGCCTTTTACCGAGACTTTTACGGTTCTTTCGGTTTTATTTCGGATATCCCATAGTTTCGGTTACGACTTACGGTTATGGAGTTCTGTAACATCACTGATAGAAAAAAATAGAAGTAAAAAGAAGCGATAGAAGCTATGCGAACGAATTTAATAGTTCGCGGAAGCAGTTATTTAGCAAGTTTTTGGCAGTTATCGACTTCACAGCTTGATTCTAATTATGAACACTTTTCAAGTTCATTGAATTTAGAACTGTGTTAAGAATTTGACACATAGTTGAAACAGAAAATTGGAAGCTTTTGGAGTTTTATTGTAGGAAATTTTGAAAAAATAATTGATGTCTGTATTGGAAAGTGTTTGTAACAACCTGTTGTCCCGCGGTGACACAGAGGGTAGTTTTTTCTTTGGGATAAAATTTTTTGAGGTAGTTTTAAGATGGTCGAGGAGAACCATGAATGAACATTGGGCTTAGTACCTGGACAAAATATGGCGATACCTGAATTTGTATTTTTTTTTTGTAAGTAGATTAAAGTCCTGCTTTGTATTCATCAAAATTCCCGTATTTATACATATAGTTTTGTAGAGTTCTATTATATTATTACTTTATTACTTTTATGTCGATTTTTTTTTAAGAAAATTGTTTAAGAACTTTAAATTAATATAAATGTAACAAGACTTATATTATGTATAAAGTTCAGTGCAATTTTATGACTGAATTGTAATTAGGTACAAATAAAAGATTTTATTTAGGTACATATTTTTTATGCTTTGATATAACACACATAAGGTCCTCCATACCGATCGGATACTTTAAATCACCCCAAAACAAGTAAATAAAGTACTTATCTACCTAATGAAAAATATCAATATATCTTTAATACACTTAACTAATTTTAACGAACTGATCTAAGTCGTCTAGTAATGTGCCCGAAAGACTGGCAGCATTGCCACGTTTTATGGTGTTTCCCGCCATTACATAAGTGTAGCATATAATGGCATAGTTAATTAAAAAAGTGCATTTCTTTTCCCAATCTTTTGTTACACAGAATCTTAATTAGCTTGTGGACAAGTTATTTTAAATTGCATTTAAACGGCATTTCAACATATAGATCATGAACACATACCTACTTACTTAAAAATACATTTGCCCTGCGTTCCGAGAAGCGACATAAGCGATAATATCGCAAATTCGACCAACGCGCAACGTCACAATTATTACTCAATAGCCCTTTTAAATTGTGACTATTAAATTTGTCGGATGCGCGATGTAATCAATGTTTTATCGCAAGAAATGCTGGATACGTCGTCAATGGAATTCCATTTGTAAAGAGATGCCTTTTTTACGAGGCAAATCATCAAATAACTTCTTCCGCTCTGGGTGGAGCGAGGGAGTGTCAGACTTTTACTGATTAAAACCCACAGTGTTCCTTCAGTTGCCTTTTATTACGAGGGCTGCAGTAACTCTTTCGAGCAATCCGCAGCTCTGGCAAGCGTTGGCCCTAACTGGTCCAATTTTGCTGGCATCTCTTTGAGGCGCGCGTGGAACACAAACACAACGCACCGTCCATCTGGGTTTGGTCCTTACTGAACGGCAGGACGGCGAGCACTGGTGGTTGTGCTTCATGAAGGCGAGTTACCTATGGATCGCCGTCCGCAAACCCGTGCCTGTAGGCCGGTGGCCGCCATGGTGTCCCGGTGAAATATAGCCCTAAGAGCTCTTGGTATTAATGTAAAAAGTTCTGTGTCCACCACTCTTTCTGGAAAACATATAGCGTTTGTACGATGGAAAAATTCAACGTAGCGACTGTCTGTCTGTATAGAAGTTCAAAGAATGTGTGGGCAGGCCATCAGTCCTATCAGCCGAATCTCTGGCACGACTCCAACCCCGAGCGAATAGTGAGAGTTCGCGGAATTCGTAGAAAAGCATTAGTAGATTCATTCAGCTTCAGACTAATTCAGTTATACTGAGAACAGGGAGGATTCTGACGGGGGACGAGTAACTATCAACACCCCCTTTAGGGGGAGGTTCGCGGAAAACAGATAGAATGGCGGAGTTTTCTGCGAATTTCAGGGAATGTTTGTGTTCCAGGATATTGTTATGGCTACTGTGAAAGGAAATTTTGCTGTCTGCAAGTTTTGTGATTTCATCTTTGTTTGTTTTGTGACATTTACTTTGGACTTAGAATGGTTTGCTAACTTTATGATGCGTCAGAAGATAATCCATGCAAATAAGTTAAGTCTCGACCAACATTGCTTACAGATTGCAGAACGTTTTCAGTTTATTTTGAGCAATTTAATTCTTGTTATTGCATCGATATTGCGCAACTTGACATTATCATGAACGGGGCTTAAACTGTCTGTAAAATCGAAATCTATAAAAATCATCTAGGTACCTACCTAAGAATGTGTATCTATAAGATATAATCTTGTTTGCTTCTAGGAGGTAATCTCTGCAAGTGTCTACTGATACGATTATACGAATATGTTTCACTGATAGCAAATGCTTCTTCTGTGTAATATGTTTGTCCCCGATAACCATCGAGATATAAGTACTAAAGTACTAGAGAAGACACCGTAAATTCCTACTTTGTCTCGTTCAACTGCGGCGATCGCGCCGCACTTTGTCGAAGAAAACGCGTAAATGCCGTGATTTACATGGCGCTTAAGACCTTTTTGCCGAGAATAAATACACTTCCGCAGCAAATCTAGCGCTGTGGTAAATTAGTTACGGTTTAGACGAATTGTTATTATTTTAGCGCTGCAGCGAACTAAAGATTCAAATTACGAAAATAGGACAATTTAGCTATTTGACGTAGCTTCTCTAGTACGTTAGTACTTATATCTCGATGCCGATAACTATTGCCGGGCGAGACGGCATACATTTTATTTATGGTGACGTCACCCATTCCGCGAATGTTGATAGCACTCAACGCTTCCCTTAAAACCAGTCCAGTCGTGCTATTCTCTAAGAAAACAGCCTTGAGCACAGCGCTGTCCGCAGTGACGAAATTCAAATAGGTACACTATGAATTTTGATCCGAAATTCACCCCCTGGGGCCATGGGTAGTGTGAAAACGAAGGAACAGGAGTGAGTTTTTAGTCAGTAAAAGTCCGAAACTATCTCTTGCTCCACCCAAGAACGGGATTTGTCATTAGATGATTTTCCGACCTAAAAAAAAAAAAAAAAACCCTAAAGGGATCAAAAAATAGTAAAAATATGATGGATGAAACGGGGGTCCAAAGTTTGTATGGAGAAACCGAATTTCACGCGGGCTATGCCGCTAGCAAAAGCTACGGCATCATTAGTATTCATCATCATCTTCCTGCCCTTGTCCCCTTTTATTTGGGGTCGGCGCAACACGTTCTTTTCTTCCATTCTGTCCTGTCACTCGTCACGCTATCACTAACTGATGGCAAAAGCTATAGTATTTGAAATAAATAAATTCGACACCCGCATCGAACAAGGCAGTATCTCGAATTACAGTCCAAACAAAATTCAAACATGGATCTAAAACTTTAAGGTTCATTTTGAAAAAATGACTGAATTAATGTTACAACCTAGTTCGTTGCGGGTGTCGAATTCGTTTTAATTAAACCGACAGTTGTCAAAACAAAGCTTATCATCAAAGTTATCAATAAACATGACTGTTTTGTTTGAAAACTATCAAAATTAAGTAACATAGCAACAATGTTTCATCTCTATTCGACCCACGTGCAAGACCTTACTCGGGCCGCGGGTCTCTAGCGACCCCGCGACCTCTCGTCTGCGGGTCAAGGACGCGCCCGCGCGGCCTGAGGTCGCGACCTCGACTGACTCACTGAGGTGAATCATCTGGCTTGAACCCTTGTAAGAGCTGCTCACAGTGGGTTGGGCCGGGGATTTTGAGCTATGTATATGTTTCCATTTGACTTTAATTTGCACTCACATTTTTTTTATGATACAAACTACTGCTTGACTGCGATCCCACCTGATGGTAAGTAGTGATGCAATCATTGATGATGAAAATCAACAAACCTTATTTACTGTCCGTTCAACTGATTTAGGTAAACAGTGGGAATGCGGTGAATGCGAGACGCACAGGATCGGTCATTGTGGCGACGCTTGGGGGAGGCCTATGTCCAACAGTGGACGTCTTTCGACTGAAATAGTATTGTATAAGGCTAGAGTGAATAGGCTCTTAATAAACTAGTGCGCCTCACCATCAATGATTGCATCGCTGCTTACCATCAGGTGGGATCGCAGTCAAGCACTGGTTTAAATGAATTAAAAAAAAAAACACTGCTTTTGCAACGACTTCTCTCGCTCTAGGGCGGAGCAGGAGGATGTATCAGACTTTTACTGACTAAAACCCACTCCTATGTTTCTTCTTTGACTTCGTTCCAGGGCCCCGGGGTTCTCTTTCGCACAATCCATGGCCCCAGCAGGCTTCGACCCTACGATTTTGCTGATATATCCTTGAAGCGCGCGTGGAACACTACGCGCCGTCGACGACTCGAACTCGGTCCGGACGGTTACCGGACGGTCAGACGGCGAGCTACCCATTGCTCGCCGTCCGCAAGCCCACGCCTACGGTGCCATCCTTATGCCTAATACAATAGAAGTCAAAATCGAAGGTTTGTTTAAATGCTTAATCTAAACGCGAATGGAGTGCCTATCTATAGTTTAATAAGAGCCTATTCACTGTAGCCTTGAAGACACCTAAATTATAATCGGATGCGAAGACTGCAACAGGAAAATTGTTTCACTAAATAGAAGTGTAAACAACTTAGGGCGGAATTCACCAATAAAACTAATCGCGTTTTAACGTTTGGCTCGTATAATCGCGTTTAGCCGCTGTCACTATTATAGTGTCACTTGTCTGTATTTTTTTTTTTTTAATTTTTACAAGTGACTCTAGTGACAGCGGCTAAACGCGATTATGCGAGCCAAACGTTAAATCGCGATTAGTTTTATTGGTGAATTCCGCCCTAAAGCTGTCAGTCGATCAGCGGCTAATGTGTTAGTCAGAGGTCGTGTGAACCAGCTATTAGGCCGCAGTTTGTTATGGTAACAGCGCCCAGGAGCCGATACAGTCATACGGCAGGGAAACAAGTGAGTCAGTTACTGAGGTTATTCAATAGATTATGTAGTGTTTACTAATGCTTGTGTCAGCGTAGAATTATAATATTGAAATACTCTCTTGTGGAATCGGAAGTGCCGAACTACAATATTATAAGTATGTGCCCGACCCAGTTCTTGATAATGCCCACATCACTTTGTACCTACTGGGATCGGCCCATCATCACTGACAGGACTATAGCCAATAAGCCATTTTTTTTTTAAGTGGGAAATCATGTAATGACATCTCGCGCCTTTGCGCGGAGCGGGAGGGCCCCGGGGTTCATTTTCACTTAACCCATGGCCCCAGGGGCTTCGACCCTGCTGGGCCCCTACGATTGGCTGACATCTCTTTAAGGCGCGCGTAGAACACTACGCGCCGTCGACGACGGACGCCTCGACGGACGGCGAGCTACCCATTGCTTGCCGTCCAAAAGCCTGCGCTTACGGTGGCTGGAAATCGGGATCGGGATCCCGGCGGCTGCCTTTGCTAACATTACTGCTTCGCAGAAGGAGGTGACTCCCTGCCACTCCTCCTCGCTCCGGACCATGGCCTGTACCAAGGCCCGGCGCGAGAGGTCGTTGCCGCCGATCGCTCCTACGAGGACACGACGGGTGCTCTGACCAAGCGTGGCACACCTCCATCGTATACTCCACCGTGTCCTCCAGGCGGTCCACACAATGGTGACACCCGGGCGTTTCATCCGCACGAATCCGGTGCAGGAACCTTCCGAACTTACCATGTCCGGTTAGAACCTGCGTCATGAGGATGGTGAGGACGCCGTGATGTCTTTCCAGCCACTCCTCAAAGAGGGGACATAACCAATAAGCCTGATGTAGTGGTAGTGGACCGAATCGCGAGTCGTGCAATGAACGTTCAAGACGAGAACCTCGTGAAAGCTGAGGAAGATAAGCAAATCAAGTATCTTGACTTAGTTCGCGAGATTGTCGACATGTGGGATGTGGAGTCAGCGATCATTGTACCAATAGTCGTGTTAGACAAATGGCTTAATAGCTACGAGTCTCTCGTTAGGCGGCTGGATCAACTTGGTTAAGAAAGCGGTACTCCTGGACACGGCTCGTATAGTTAGGTTATGTTAGATTCCTTTCTCTGGAGCCCTGACCGCCGGTAGCTTGGACCCGTGATGGGAAAACTGAAGGGGTTCAGGGTTCAGTCGTGCCGATGCATGCCAGGACTGCGGATTGTTCGTAGGAGTTACCGAAGGAACACTGGTTGTTAATCAGTAAAGTCTGACACTTCTTCTCACTCCACCCTAGAGCGCGAGAAGTAATTGGATGAATCCTACCTCAAAAAATAGATAGTTATCATAGGTATCCGTGATAGTTATTATGACGTAGGCATGCGCTAAGAAAGCTCCCCCCCACAGTCCAAAGTTTGTATGGAGAGCCCTACTTACTTTCAAGCAGGTGAAGTCGCTGACAGAAGCTATAGTATTATCGGTACTTTTACTATTTGAAATGTCAATGTTTTAATAGCCACGATAATGTTCAATTGCCTACTAATATTAATTTACCCAGAAATGGTATTTTGATCAACTTTTTATCACTTATTATTAAATAAATAAAAATTAAATAAAATAATCTTTAATTCGGATAAGTGACATCCATATGGGTTAGTAAACAATTAGGAAAAATTTAAACCTATGTTAGTAAACTTACTATCTATTTTAAAACAAGGTGGTTGTTCATGATGCATCTGTGAACAACATCACCTAACAGAGGAGAATCGTACCTCCCCGCTATGGTTTTTAGGATGGAGTTGGAGCTAGCCCGCACTCTGCAGTGCAAAGAGGCAGATTTCTGTCTGACGATGGCGTGAAAGCCATCGACGTGTGCCTCTGCGAACATACCTGATGCACTGTAGAAACGGGGCAGCCCCATCAACAATCAACGCATACAAAACATCAACCCGTTATTATATTGGACCCAATTGCAAGGCAAAATAATACCTATTAGCAATTAAAGGAAACTAATAACGTATATACTTATTTATTTCGTACAACCACAGGTAACAACACAGATTTTTTTAGTGGGACATTTTGGGATTTTGTGTGTGGGATAATTTTTTGTTATTGGTTTTCTGGTGGTTTTAAAAGTTGACTCTAATGGTAAGTTAGTGTAACTGTTGGCAACACTGGACGTCTCAAAACAGTCTTGTCGCAGACAAGTCTGCGGTGTCGTAGACAAGTCTGAGATGTCGTAAACAAGTCTGTGACGTCGTAGACAATTCTGTCTAAGACAGTCTTGTCTCAAGCCCTTAAATGTTTAAATCGGTACACCAATTCTAAAACCGATCGCAGTTTCGTAATGTAGTAGCCAAGATAAGTATTGGTATCACGGTATCACTGATATCAGATATAATAGACGCAAATAGTCTATCTTATCTAATCTGGTTACTCATCCAGTTCGTAGTATGCTCTTAGATTACTATTACTGACTATAGCTTCAGCCAGTGGCTTCGCCCGCTTGAAACTAGATGGCTTTTGTTACGTAATAATACATTAAAGTTCTCCATCGACACGACTATATGCACACCGTTAACGTTGAAATAGCGATACTGCGAAGGTAATAATCCGGTTTTTGCTACGGGGACCGTCGCACACGAAACACGCGCGACGTCACGCGACGGGTACCCGCGTGTGCTCCCGTTTAACGCAGCGTTGCACGTTGGCCCTAAGTGGCCCTTTTCAGGGAATTGCCATAGTGAGACGTCGTGATACACTTGTCGATGGCAACAAGGAAAACTTTAGCTTGTGAAGAGGTTCCAAGTAAAGGAGTTATGTAAATATTAATAGACGTATATTGATAATTAGTAAAGATATAGATTTGTCATTAGTTTATTTCTGAAAATAGTTTATATGTATTTATTTATTTACAAGCACTTGTACAACGTTACGGAGGAAGCCCAAGGTGTTGTACAGTAGAAACTTACAAACTAAAAAATTACATTAAATAAAAACCATAATAACACATTGAAGACTAAAAAGAAAATACATATACATTACCACTAAAATAATAAATATCGCACAAAACAAATGAAACAATGTTTACCTACTTATTTTTTATCCATCTTCTCACAAAACCTTAGACATTCACGACACACATCTATCCATCTCCCAGCAAACAAGTCACACTCCGGTGTTAGAGTCAGAAGAGCATTAAGCACAGAAAGCGCACGAACGAGCGGCGAGGTTAGCTCGTGACACTGTCTGCGATAAAGGATCAGCTTTTTTTTTTAATTTTTGTACATCGAATAATAATTGATATTAAATAATTCTAATTTTAAATTCAAATTGTAATGACAATAATTCGTAATTTTATTGACTATTTTGACATTGAATTTTATTTAAAACTATGCTGTTGACATGTATTGTATTTTTTTTATTTGGAATAATTGACTCTTGACATGTATTGTATTTTTTTATTTGGAATAATTGTAAATTTAAATTGAAATCTTAATGACAGTATTTCATGATTTTATTGACTACTTTGACATTGAATTTTATTTAAAACTATGCTGTTGACATCTATTGGATTTTTTTTATTTGGAATAATTAGCTCTTGACATGTATTGTATTTTTTTAATTGGAATAATTTTTTAGTTGAAATTTAGTGACGGTAATTCATAATTTTTCTAACTAATTTAAGTATATAATGACTACTTTAAAATTGAATTATATCTGAATCTATGCTATTGAAATGTAATTATACCTAACCTAAATTGAATAAGTACCTATAAAATTTTGATGATCACAGATTATGCACCATGCCTTTCAAAAAAAAAAAAATTTGTACGCCACGATATGCGGCTGAACATGCCAGAACTTATATTAATTCATTATTATCTTGCATGCATTGTATCATGTACACCATGTTTAAACAAATAAATTTTTACTTACTTACTTACTACTTGCTAACAATCGGTGTGTTCGCGGCCTTAGGTGTTGTTTAGGTACGAGAGGAACAAACAATCTCACCAGCTGAGCAACTAATTCAGGACAATCAGATTCATCACGAAGAACTTGACAAGCGAAGATAAGCAAAAAGTAATTATGTATGCATGACAGATAATGTGTAGGCTAGCTTCTGAATACTGTAAAAACTGTGTTTAGTTTTTCTGTGTCAAAAACTAAATATTTTAGGTCTAGCCTGCGGCTTGACCCTCTGAGATTACACTTCGTATTTTGTGAATGAATAGCACGTTTTCTAGCGTTTTTTCACAGTTTAATGGCCCTTATTGCGTCGCACCGCCTGCAGAGTCGAGGGCGGGGCGCGCGCGGGGGGCGCGCGCGGGGGGCGCGGATGCATGGCCGGCGAGCGCTGTGCGCGCGTTCTCCAGTACGCTGTATTTTGCTGAGTGATGTGCACGTTAAATTGAAAGTTAAAACAGTGAGTCTGTTCGAGAGATCGTTTTACGAGTGTTTTCCGTGGATGATCTCGATCTTTAAGGTGAGTTACCTATATAATTTCTAAGATGGTTTTGCAAATTGTCAATGTTTATTTATAGGAAAAATCAGATAATTACGGTGTTTACTATCTGCTTTTATTTTGGACTCACCCACGGTAGTCCTTTGAGGTTTTACCTTGCATTTGTGCATTCATTAATGTCTTGCGGCCAGTCAGCCCAGACGCGGACCTACATTAGGTCGGCCCAATGAATTGAGCCGTCGGCTTGTGGAAGTGAGCCGTCAGGGTCAATGAAATGAGTGGTCGGCTGAGATTCTGGAGCCGTCGGCTCAGAATCTTGGTCCGTCGGTTAGATTTTTGCACCAGTCGGGTCAGTTTAGCGTTGACAGCTAATTTTTGATGACCCGTCGGGCACTGTTTGCAATAAATAAATAGATTTCTCCTATCGCAGGGTGAAGAATGGCGCTACCAAGGGCGTTCACAACCTTGGGAGACCTTGCTGATCTCGACGTACCAGGGGACAGAGAAGTTTTGGATCGTCTCATCGAGGTCGTGGATCAAGTTTATCCGGACACAAATGGCGGGACTGGAATGTCATCGATTATTCGAAAGAAGATCTTTTTGGATCAAGAATGGATCCACAAATCCTTTATAAGTTAAGATTCGCGATCCCAACGATATCAATGGTAAAATGTTTTGACCCTGATGCAACGTCAGTGTCTGAAGAGAAATTTAAAACTTACAAGTTATCACTTTCGGAAGAAATTAAAATTCTTAAAGAACAAACAAAAACCCTGCAGAACATGATGGCTCAGTTATTGAATAATCAAACTTATAGCACCCCAAGAAGTGACTGTTCTAAGAATTATGAAGAAGATGACTTGGTTTCGGAAGCAGATATTTTGTCGCTAAATGGAGAAGAAAAAGAAAATAATGATCGGGCTTCCCCTATTTTTGAAGCCCCCGGTATGGATATAGTCTATATCCATACCGGGGGCTTGGATCAAGTTTATCCGGACACAAATGGCGGGACTGGAATGTCATCGATTATTCGAAAGAAGATCTTTTTGGATCAAGAATGGATCCACAAATCCTTTATAAGTTAAGATTCGCGATCCCAACGATATCAATGGTAAAATGTTTTGACCCTGATGCAACGTCAGTGTCTGAAGAGAAATTTAAAACTTACAAGTTATCACTTTCGGAAGAAATTAAAATTCTTAAAGAACAAACAAAAACCCTGCAGAACATGATGGCTCAGTTATTGAATAATCAAACTTATAGCACCCCAAGAAGTGACTGTTCTAAGAATTATGAAGAAGATGACTTGGTTTCGGAAGCAGATATTTTGTCGCTAAATGGAGAAGAAAAAGAAAATAATGATCGGGCTTCCCCTATTTTTGAAGCCCCCGGTATGGATATAGACTTACCAGGGTGCTCTACTAATCTATTTGATTTATCTCCTTGCATTAAAGAAGCCGAACCTAAAATCATCAAGGCACCTGCTGATTTGTTAGAGCAAGGCGTAGATTGTCAAAGGTTTGGTAATGAGTCTTGGTCCAACCTTCGATATAGTGAGGTTAATAAAAAGCTTCAACACTCCAGCTTTTACTTCTCAGTCAGTGAACTCACAATTGGCTGGAAAGACTCCAAACTGGGTTCCTTACGAACAAGTTGTGAAGTACGATCAAGCTTTGGGTGCTTTAACGTATGGTCTTCTGCTACAAAGGAAGCAACTAATAGAAGCTCTCTCTAATTTGGCAAACGATATGAAGTCAAAAGCTTTTAATGAGGCCATTGTAAAATACATTACTGGAAAAGATACTGATTTTAGGAAATCTAGTGACGATGTACTCCAGTATGTTTGCGGGCGTCGCGCTGAACTAATAGAATTCAGACGCTCTCTCTACAAACCCCCCTCAAAATTCATGCATGGTACACTACATAAAGTGCCTCCTTCTTCCACCCATCTTTTTGAAGAGAAGGCTCTATCCGAGACATTCAAGCAAAATGGTGGTTTTTACAAGTTTTTTCCCGCTTCGAAGACTTCAACTGACAACAGCTTCAAGCGTCAAGATCAAGCCCATAAAAAATCCTCAACATTTCAAGACAACCGCCAGCAACAATTTAACACAAAGAAGTTTCCGTCTACTTCCGCATCATTCTTGGTCAATAGAGGCTATAGAAAATCATACGAGGGAAAACCAAACAATAGGAAAACAAAGGGGGGGGGGGGCACATCGTAAGCCCTCGCCTGGAAGACCTACATCAAAACCTTATTGACTATGCCAGAAAAAACTACCTGGCGGGGCGTCTGAAGTATTTTATCGGAAAATGGGAGAGTTACGGCGCTCCAAATTATATCAGAAATATTTTAGTCGGCATGTCGATTCCTTTCAAGCGAAAGCCCCCACTAATGTCAAATTCAATGTACAATTTAAGCAGGTTACAAACCAAAAAAAAAAAAAATCCCAGGCTATGCAACAAGAGATAACGAAGTTGCTCCGAATGGGGGCGTTAGAAAAAAGCAACCACAATTCAGTTTTCCTTTCACGCCTCTTTCTAGTTCCAAAGTCAGACGGCGGTCAAAGAGCTGTCCTCAATCTGAAACCGTTGAATCGTTTCATGGACCCGAAACCTTTTCGTCTCGTCAATCACCAAAAGGTCCCAAATTTTCTACAGCACAACGATTTCCTAGCAAAAATAGACTTATCAAGTGCTTATCTACATGTACCCATAAAACCAACTCACAGAAGGTTCCTGGCTCTATCGTACAACAACCAATGTTATCAGATGACCGCACTACCTTTCGGTCTCTCGGTCGCTCCGGTGGTCTTCGCTCGTTTGACGAATTGGGTAGCAAGCCTGTTAAGATCCAAAGGAGTCCGAATAATCGTATAGTTGGACGATTTTTTACCTCCAAGTCAGGACCTGAGCATCTTACAAAATCAGATAAAATTAGCGATAAGTCTCTTGACCGAATTAGGATGGATCATAAACTGAGAGAAATCAATCTTGGTTCCAACTCACAAATTAGAATTCCTAGGGATTATATGGGACACCAAAAAGGATATAAAATCTATCAGTTCAAAGAAGGTACGAAAGATCGAAGAAGCTCTACTTCAGATACTATAAGCTCAGCGCTGGACTTGGAGAAAAGCGAAGTCGTTGCTGGGCCTGCTAGTATTTGCCGCTTTTGTGGTACCTTTAGGTCTTTTGAATTGCCGATTGATGCAAAGAGCTGTGAACAGGCTAAACGCACGTCGGCCGGATCAAATACACGCTATTTCTGAGGTAGCTGTTCGCGACGTGGACTGGTGGTTAGCAAATGTGCGAAAGAGCTCTCCAATCTTCCCGAAGAATCCAACGGCTTTCCTGTCAACCGATGCATCCGATTGGGGCTGGGGATCAGAACTCAATGGCAAAATGATGTCGATTCCCTGGAAAGATACACAAAAACAATGGCATATAAACGTCAAGGAGCTTTATGCAGTTTACGAGACCATAAAATGGCACATCGGAAGATTGAAAGGTCAGGCCATAGTTATACAGTCCGACAACCGAACTGTCATCTCCCACATAAGGAGGCAAGGCGGTACAAAGTCAGTGAGCTTATTAAAACTGTCAAGACGTCTCTTGGACATGTGTCATCAAGCGCTCATAGTCAACCATCCGCAGTTCATTCCGGGACGTTACAATCTGACAGCCGACAGTCTGTCCCGCAAGAAACGAATCGCAGAGTGGAGCCTGTCCCCATTTGTTATCAAGAAAATCTTCGAACGATGGGGTACTCCAGAGATAGATCTTTTCGCGACCGAATCATTAGCTGTGGTACCTCTATATGTCAGCCGAGATCCAAAAGACAAGAAAGCGATTTTCACAAACGCGTTCAGTCGGCAATGGACCTTCAACCTAGCCTGGGTATTTCCTCCACCAGCATTAATGCCGCAAGTACTGCAGCACCTGAACAGTGCGATAGGGTCATACATAGTCATAGCACCGAAGTGGGAAAAATCTTTTTGGAGAGTAGACCTTCGACAGAGAGCCACAGCACCTCCTTACCAAATCCGAAATCTACAGCACCATCTAATAGATCTGGCAACAGCAGCTCCCCCATCCGAAGTAAACAAGTTACAATTTGAGGCTTGGAGAATTCGGGGTGGGGCAACTTAGTCAAAGATTGGTCGTCGGAAAATGTAGCCTTATTAGAAAGCTCTTGGAGAAAATCAACGCTACACTCTTATAAAGCAGCTTGGAATCGTTGGCGGCAATGGTGTGCTTCAAATTTAGTATGCCTTTCGTATCCATCGGCCACGCAATTGGCCCTTTTTCTGTGCTATCTCCATTCGGATCTGAATTTAGCTCCTAGAACAATTAAAGTCCACAAATCAGTTGTTTGCACCTTCTCGAATCCTTCCAATGTTATTAGTCTCGGTTCACATCCCTTAGTGGCACGCATAATTAAAGGGATAGAACTATCAAAACCACCTATTGTTAAAAAGAATATATGGGATGTATCGGAAGTAATCAAATGGATATCAGATAATCCACCACAAGATAATAGTCTTTTCCAATTATCAAGACATGTCGCTTTGCTCCAATTACTCAGTTCCGGACGCCGAATCCATGACTTAACTCTTTTACACATAGGTTCCGACGATATGGTCACTACCAAAGATTCGCTAATATTCTGGCCTAAGTTCGGGTCCAAAACGGACTCTGCACGCTTCCGACAGTCAGGTTGGGAGCTTAAATCCGGTCAGATAAAGAACTTAGATATTCCTTTTTGGACGTCCAAGCTTATTTCTTTGTCTGAGAATCGTAGAACAGCTCGTGAAAGTCTGACAAATTTATTCATCACCACAAGAGGACTGGTCAAAGCTGCATCTCGTAGCGTTATTGCTGGATGGGTACGAACAGTTTTTCAGAGTGTAGGTATTGATGCATCACCAGGGAGTGTACGCTCAGCGGTAGCTTCCAAGAATTTCAATTCATTGCCACTAGATGAGGTCCTGAGTATAGGCAATTGGCGAAGTGAAACGACTTTCTTTAAGCATTATTTTAAGGAAGTTAATCGTGTTGATTTTAATTCTAAGCAAAGACCAAATATTCTAAATGATTCCTTTAAAGCTTTATTGTAAAACTTTGAGACTGATTCTTAAGCGGATGCGCAAAATAAGTTAATATTACAAATCTTATTATTATTTTTAAAAGTCTAGTATTGAGATTAAGACTTTTGTGTTTATGTTATAAATGATACTGATTAATAAGAAGTTCCTATAGTTTAAGCTTTCAGATTTTGTTACAAGAAATAAAAGTTATGTTTTTTTGTTTTAAAACTAGTGTTTCATTCCTTCAATAAAATATTGTAACCATCTTAGGCAAAAAAAAAATAAAATAAAAATTGGTAACTCTAATTAGTTTTCACAGTACGCTGCTATGGCCGGCAGAAACCAAACAAGTCTCAGAGGGTCAAGCCGCAGGCTAGACCTAAAATAGAACCGTTTTTCCCCCGAAGGGAACAAAAACGGATATTTTGGGTCTAGCTAAGGCTTGACCCGGGTTTAAGGCCTAGCCGGCCTCATACATTGAGACGGTACTGGAGAACGCGCGCACAGCGCTCGCCGGCCATGCATCCGCGCCCCCCGCGCGCGCCCCCCGCGCGCGCCCCGCCCTCGACTCTGCAGGCGGTGCGACGCAATAAGGGCCATTAAACTGTGAAAAAACGCTAGAAAACGTGCTATTCATTCACAAAATACGAAGTGTAATCTCAGAGGGTCAAGCCTTAGCTAGACCCAAAATATCCGTTTTTGTTCCCTTCGGGGGAAAAACGGTTCTATTTAGGCACTACGGGGTGCCAACTGAAAACCAGCGCTGGGTGTCTGACGCCCGGCAATTAGTACTGCTTATTTTTTTAAATTGTTATTAACTAGTGCTTGACTGCGATCCCACCTGATGGTGAGTGAAGCGCACTAGTTTATTTATGAGCCTATTCACTCTAGCCTTGAAGACATCTAAATTATAGTTGGATGGGAAGACCGCAGCAGACAAGTTGTTCCAGTCCCTCGATGCGCGGTATAAACGATGAGGCGAAACGCTTGGTCCGGACCGTAGAGGTTATTTGTGTCGGCGATGTAAACTATACAATGCAAGTGTAACTTGCGTTGTATAGTTTATATAATTTTAAAAACGTGTCTTAGTTTTGCAAGTGGGGTACGTTACTGACTGGGGCACGAACGCGGCTTGGTTTACCCTACATTCACATACTTTAATATTAATTTTAAATTTATAAAAAAAACTACATTACATATTATATTGATCTATACATTTTCTACGTACTTCAGCTCTACTCCGATGAACCTTCGGCTTTCATCTCATGCTGATTGCACTTCCGACGTCTGGCTCCCAAACTGGATCGGACTGGGGCTGCCCTTAAGCGGCTTCTGCCTAACCTAGGGGGTCCAGACGCCTCCTGCCGGAGGCTCTACGCAGGAATCGTTAGGTCCATGGCCCTTTATGGGGCACCGATATGGGCGCCGTCGCTGCGAAAGCGACCGGCGGCCAAACTGAACGCATGCCAGAGGGTCATGGCCATCCGGATGGTGCGGGGATATCGCACGGTTTCCCGTGAAGCGGCGAGCCTCCTTGCTGGCCAGCCACCATGGAATTTGGAGGCAACAGTCCTTGCACGCATGCACGATCTGCGCGTGGAGATGCAACGCCGGGGCGAAACTCCGTTGCCACGCCAAGTCGCGGCATGGCGGGAAGAACTCCGGCGGGATCTCATGGTGGAATGGCGACAGCGACTGTCGCAACCCAGTGCTGGGCACGCCACAATTATGACGGTAAGCCCCTCTTTGAGGAGTGGCTGGAAAGACCACATGGCGTCCTTAGCTACCCCATGACGCAGGTCCTCACCGGACATGGTAAGTTCGGGAGGTTCCTGCACCGAATTCGTGCGGAAGAAACGCCTGGGTGGCGCCATTGTGTGGACCGTCCGGAGGACACGGTGGAGCATACGGTAGAGGTGTGCCCCGCCTGGGCAGAGCAACGCTGTGTCCTCGTGGGGGTCATCGGCGGCAGTGATCTCTCGCGCCGGGCATTGGTACAGGCCATGGTCCGGAGTGAGGAGGAGTGGCAGGCGGTCGCCTCCTTCTGCGAAGCAGTAATGCTAGCAAAGGAGGCGGCCGATCGCGTGAGGCAACGGTCCTCACGCCCTAACAGCAGCCGGGATTCCGATCCCGATTTCCGGCCACCGTAGGCGCGGGCTTGCGGACGGCGAGTAATGGGTGGCTCGCCGTCCGACTGTCCGGTAACCTTCTGGACCGAGCCCAAGTCGTCGACGGCGCGTATAGTTCCCCGCGCGACTCAGGGAGATGTCAGCAAATCGTAGGGGCCCAGCAGGGCCGAAGCCTACTGGGGCCACGGGTAGTGTGAAAGCGAAGCCCGGGGCCCCGGGACGAAGGCAAAGAAGGAACAGGAGTGGGTTTTTAGTCAGTAAATTCTGACACTATCTCTCGCTCCGCCCAAGGGCGGGATTTGTCATTAGATGATTTTCCCACCTAAAAAAAAAAAACACATACTGATTCAGCGGAGGTTTCCGCGCACCATTTTCCTTTCTGAGGTAGTCCATAATAGTACAATACAATTTTCAGCTTAATTTAACCGAAATGGCGCCTGTTTTAATTTTTCCACATGCTCCAGTTGACTTGAGATTCAATAATATTGTGATATAAAACACCAATTTTATATCACAATATTTTTATTTTTTGGTGGGATCATCTTATGACCCCGCTCTTGGGCGGAGCGGGAGATAGTGTCAGACTTTTACTGACTAAAAACACACTCCTGTTCCTTCGCTGCCTTTCGTACCAGGGCCGAGTCTTCCTTTCAGAATCAGACCCTTGGCCCCAGTAGGCTTCGACCCTGCTGGGCCCCTACGGTTTGCTGACATCTCCTTGAGGCGCGCGTCGAACTGTACGCGCCGTTGACGACTTGGGCTCGGTCCGGACGGTCGGACGGCGACGCACCCATGGCTCGCCGTCCGCAAGCCTGCGTCTACAGTGGCCGGAAATCAGTATATATGAACTAGAAATCAATTTGCGAAGTATTAAAACAGCTACTGAAATTCACTTGAAAAAAATGCCGCCAAAAACTCTGTGTATTATCTATTGTCCTCAATCTATATTTATTAAGTACCTACCTTTAACCCGATATTGTTTAGCTCTTGTGTGTTAATTGGATGTTTTTGGATCAAATAAATTTATTATTATTTATTATTATTTATTGTAGTGGACAGTATCTGAACGTACAGTACTTATCATAGACAAGCTAAACAGATCCCACTTTCGCTATCACAATAACAATACCGTACTCCGAAATATGACTCACCGCAGAACTATCCTGAAAAATTCTTCCGCGTGACTCATCATGCTCTATCCTTGTCTTTTAACCTGGAATAATATTGCTACCTCACTCTATTCAACTTGGCCATGTTGTGCTATCTCACTCGAACGTATGGAAGTGTAATTCCGTCTCTTTTCCACGTGCAATGCGGTTTAATTTATCAATGGACTTTCTTCCTTTCGGTCGTATCTATAGTCGAGTTCTTTCAAATATTTTACCTCGGTTGGGTAACCTGTTATTGTTTGTCATTTGGAGCCACCGGGCCAGTGTAACCAACAAAAAAATTAAATTGTACTTTTAACATAGTTAAATATTTGCAATTAAAAAAACAAGAAAGTAATAATATTTGAAAGAACCCAAAGTTATTTTTGTCTATTTGTGTCACAATATGTACCATATTTTTTTTGCGAAATATGGTCTAGTATATTATTCTTTTACAAAAGAAAACATTCGTAGTGTTTGCTAAAAGGTAAATGACTTTGAGTTCTAATGAGATTCAGGTTTAAAATATATAACTAAGGCTATTTTATTTCGAAACACATTGATACTTATAGTTTTTTGAGTTTTGACATTGTTATTCAACCTGATCTCGAGTGGGTCTCGACCCAGGAGAGCCCTGGTGCTTTTCTTGTGGGACAGCTGTTTCAAACCAGGTAAAAGTTGAATGCAAGTATGTATGTATTTATTGCGCTGTACCTACCTTCTAATAAAAAGTACCTGTAATAATACCATTGCGAAAGCTGTGCAAGTTTATTTAAGACAAAAAAATTAGCTAGATTCAATGAATGATTAAATGAATGATACACAAAAAGTGAGATTTTAAACATTTCAGAAATTGATGACAAGAGCGCAGTGCGTACGTAAAAACCACATGGATTTATTTCAATTTCTCCAAGCAATTGCAATTAACACAACATTTATAAATGTAAGTATCTATTAAAGACAATAATTAAAGATTAAATTGTGTTTTATTAGTAAATATTTGTGTTTTTCTTGTATTCTATATAAAAGTATTCAGTATATTCTTATTTCTAATTATAATATGCGAAACGATGAACGTTCGATTTATTAACCATTCGATATTATGAACTTTCGAGTATTTAGTTGTTCGAATAATAGTGGTCGATCAATTGATGTTCAATTAGGTATTTGGAATTTCATTTGACATAGTACACCCGTGGTCTATGCCAAATTTCATTCAAATCCATTCAGCTGTTCGAGCGTGAAAAAGTAACAAATATACACACATACTTTACCCTTTATAATAATATATTAATGCGAAGAGCTTAAGGATATTGTGACTATTTATTTACTTGTCTTAATATGGGCCTATATAAACCTAAGTTTATTGTAGCTGTAAAAAACTTTAAAGAACGAAAATGTTAGTTTTTTCCGTTCAAACCTCATTGAAGCTCATTATAAATGAGATTCCTAAAAAAAATTAAATGCAGGCAGTGTCTGCACTATGAATAAGTAGATCAGAAAAACCCTTTGCATGAGTCACTGTTGTCCAAAACGATCTCTTTAGAGCAATCTTTAAATCTATAGCAATAAGGTTGTAGTTAGCATAACAAGCTTGTTTTTAAATTATGAATTAATGTAAAATTAAATTACTTTTATGTCTTTCAATATAAGATTCATTTTTCAATGCAGATTATTGGAATGCCGTTCTACAAAATGCATAGGTACAAAATATCGGTTTTCTCTACGATAAAGTCAATCAATGGTACAGAACAAATATGAATAAAATATGAGGAAGTTCTCTTGAGATAAAATGCTGGGTTTTTCTTGGTCCAGGGGAAAATTCAAAATTATGCGTAATTTTCCAAATATCTTTGTTGTGAATGAAAAATCGTGGGTTTTACTGACATTTGCCATATATTATAGATTTAATTTATTATTATTTATATTTATATTTGTATGTTTTTTCCTCAACCAATCAATCTGACGCCACAGACGGCGCAGTGATTTTTTTTTTTAGATGGGAAATCATCTAATGACAAATCACGCTCTTGGGCGGAGCGAGAGATAGTATCAGACTTTAGGCTTCGACCCTGCTGGGCCCCTACGATTTGCTGACATCTCCCTGAGGCGTGCGTGGAACCATACGCGCCGTCGAAGACTTGGGCTCGGTCCGGACGGTTACCGGACGGTCGGACGGCGAGCCACCCATTGCTCGCCGTCCGTAAGCCCGCGCCTACGGTGGCCGGAAATCGGGATCGGAATCCCGGCGGCGGTTGAGGCGTGAGGACCGTTGCATCACGCGTTCGGCCGCCTCCTTTACAAGCGGGGCACACCTCCACCGTATGCTCCACCGTGTCCTCTGGGTGGTCCGCACAATGATGACACCCGGGCGAGTGATTAAGTGCTGAGCTGGATGTCGCGGTTTTGGTACCCGAACGGAACAAATATTTGTATGACCTATAGACATGTGTTCCGGGTCTGGCTGTCTTGTGTATGTGTGTTTACGTGTTTGTGAACACACCCACGTTATAGAAGTCACTCCTTGTGTGGGGCAAATTTTTTTTAAAATATTTCAAGGGCCTTTTTCACCTGTACTGGCGTCGCGTCGTCGCTCGTCCTCCAGCCAAACCCTTAGGCAATCTAAATTATTATTATTATTTTAATTCATATAAACCAGTGCTTGACTGCGATCCCACCTGATGGTAAGAGATGCAATCATTGATGGTGAGGCGCACTAGTTTATTAAGAGCCTATTCACTCTAGCCTTGAAGACACATAAATTATAGTTAGACGGGAAGACCGCAGCAGGCAAATTGTTCCAGTCCTTCGATGTACGCGGTATTAACGACGAAGCAAAACGCTTAGTCCGGACCGTTGAAGTTTCAACAACGTAAGGGTGGATACTCGCCGTACGTCGGGTTGTCCGATGGTAGAAAGGAGATGGCGGTATCAAGTCATGCAATTCCCGCGCACACTCTCCAAAATGCAACCTGTAAAATACCGATAGGCTTGTATGGCGTCGCTCGTCCTCCAGCCAAAAACTTTAGAAAAAAAATTAAATGAGTCATCACAGCTAATTGTTAATTAGAATAATCATTATATTTTTATTATCGTAGTACATGACCGATGACCTGGTGAAGGTTGCGGGAGTCCGATGGATGCGAGACGCACGGGACCGTTCATTGTGGCGACACTTGGGGGAGGCCTATGTCCAGCAGTGGACGTCTTTCGGCTGAAATGATGATGATACACAAATTTTACACGAGCTAAGAATCAACTTGTGTTATGAGTGCCAATCCATTAATAATAAATAAAACTAGTAATAAATGAAATTGATTTAATTCGGACAACAGTGATCTAATTATATTTTGTTAGTTTTAAAATACCAATTTGTAAGCACTCGGATCGTGGGGTCCGAGTGCTCACAAATTATTTAAAGAACTTTCAAAACGCCTTGTTGACACTTCGCGTGACCCAAGGGCTGGCTTTACTTCGGACAAAGGATAAGCATTGCCATTCAGCGTGGCAATGCCGCCAGTCTTTTGGGTACATTACCAGTCGACAGCAATGTGGAGGAGTTTTTCGACGCCGTACTCTACATTGCTTTTTTTAGTACTTTATGGTTTTTATTTTTATTTTGTGAGTTAGTTTTAATTATGTTATTATTAGATTTAAATGTATATAAAATGAATAAATATAAAAAAAATAAGCTTAAACTAGAAGCCAAAGCTCATTTCTATAGTATAATCTAATTTGTGTAAACATAATCAATTATTTTATTTAATTATCCATTTCAATTAATCCTCCAAAAAATAATTCATAATATTATAAAATCAATCAATGAGCTTATCGTGAATCAATCAATATTATTATGTAGTCATATCGAATTATGTTTACCAGGAAAGGTAGTTGACATAGAAATGTATATGTATGATTCATGGCATAGTAATCTACGAATGTCAAACGAAAGGCTGTCGTGTTCAAAGTCCATATTATAGTAGGTACATGAAATCATTTTATTTCAATACCACAATAGTTTTAGTATATGCGAAAACCGAAACACGTGTCAAGTATTTATATGTAAAAAATATATGTACAAAATTTCATAACTGTATCATGAAAAATCACAAAGTTATAAGCTTGTTATGTTTCTTGGTTGACCGCACAAATACATAGTCACCGGGCCATTCAGTAACCCTTGTTGTACTTAGTGTCGGTGGTGTCCAACATGTGACATTTTAAAAATAGTTTTGGGAAAAAATATAACATGGTGTAAAAATGATTGGAATCGATTCAGTTACTGATTCTGAACTAACTATATTCAGGTTTTGCATATACTAAAATGTTGTGTAATTTTAAATGCAGTCCGTATTCCTCGAAATGGTGATATCTCCTAACTAAATTATTTATGACTAGCTTCGGCCAGCGGCTTCACACAAAGTAGACTCCATACATACTTTGGACCCCCGACCCCCGGGGGTGAATTTTGACGCAGCCCTCAGCAAGTCCTCAGTTCACGTTGCGGGAGGCCTTCTTCCAGCGCTGCGTCTTCCGGCACGTGGTCGCCACCCAGAACCTTTCAGCCCCATCAACAATCAGTTCTGCGGGAAATGTGCCTTGCCCACTGCCACTTAAATTTGGTGATTCTTCGGTCTATATCCGTAATCATGGTTCGACTTGTCGAGTCGAAGCTTCATGGTCGCCACCCAGAACCTTTCAGCCCCATCGACTATCAGTTCTGCGGGTAATGTGCCTTGCCCACTGCCATTTAAATTTGGTGATTCTTCGGTCTATATCCGTAATCATGGTTCGACTTGTCGAGTCGAAGGCTTCATGGTCGCCACCCAGAACCTTTCAGCCCCATCGACTATCAGTTCTGCGGGTAATGAGCCCTACCCACTGCTACTTAAGTTTGGTGATTCTTCGGTCTATGTCCGTAATCATGGTTCGACTTGTCTAGTCGAAGCTGCAAAGTTTTGAGCATGGAAACCGAGTTCCTAGCCTGTCGGTTTTCTACTGGTTGCATTTTGAGGAGTATGCATTGCATAATCTAATTCCGCCAAATCCGTTCCATCATCAGACACGCCACCGGTAGGTACTAACATGGTGGACATCCCACCCATACGCACAAAACGTTCCGGGAACACATTCATTGTGCGTACAGCTATGGAGGGGAATTCTCTGCAGGATTAATTTCCTGATAGCTACAATTTGGGAAGTCAAGAGTGAACAGGTTACTTCTGTGCAAGCTTGCTCTATCGTCGATCACATCTTCGCTTTCCATCCGGTGAGATAGTGGTCAAACGCGAGCCTATCAAAAATAAAAAGACTAAACTGTATCAGTGACCTAAATTCGTTGGTCTTCCCCGCAAAGTACAATCCAGGGGTGGCGAACCTTTACTGGTAATTGTGCTGTCAAACACAAAATAATATAATGAAGCTGTCATGACGTGCTGCTAAAGGATCTTGTCTAGGCCTAACTAAAAATAAAATTTAATGTGATTTTTGCTGTCGCATATTATCTGGATGCTAAATGTTTAACAATGGCGTGCCCGAATTTAACGTCGTGTGCCACCCAGTGGCGGATTAAGCTAGCGCGGGACCTGTAGCAAATTCGGTTTCAATAGGGTCTAGGGTACTAATCGAACTACATATTTTGTGTGTATGTGTAAATTACAATGGACACCGATAACCTTATGGATTTTAAGATTTGGTTAAGTACGTGAAAAGTACGATAGTGGGGGTTTTACTTAGAGGAAAGTCAGAAGTAAATTGGCTATCTTATTCAAAGAAATCATCTGTATTTGTATTTCAATATATATGTCGAGGCCAGATCTTAGAAATTGATCACTTCATGATAGGGCCAAGTAAAACTGGCCAGATCGTTTTAAACGTTAAAGTTTGATGATATTTCAATCTTCGTTTGGCCTACTTTCTTTAGACCTTTTATTATCATTGAAATCCTACATCAATGTTATGGCCAAACGAGGATAAACAAATCATTAAATGTGAACGTTTTACGATCTGGCCAGTCTTAGTTGGCCATATCATGAAGTGATAAATTCTGAGATCTGGCCACGACATACATATACTCGTATATACTTTGACTAGATTTTTTTTTGCATTCAAGTGCAGGATTGTCGAACGCACGGGGCCTCTAAAATGCGCGGGGCCTTTGCTACTCTTGCTACATAACTAATCTGCCACTGGAATCACCACTGAGACACGTGCCATAGGTTCGCCATCCCTGGTAGGGTGTCAACTACTACAAAAAAATAAAGTTTCCACATGTACAGTATTCCCCTTCTCACTGGCCTAACGACGGAAAGTCCCCGGAGATATTACCCACGCCGCAGGATGTAGGATCAAAAGCAAATAAAAAACGACTGGTTCTTTAGACGTAGGTACTAAGTACCAAGCAATTAGTCATCCTTTGCATACGGACATCCCAGGGCATGCTTGGTTCATTCACACTTATATTATAAAGGCGAAAGTTTGTGTGTGAGTTTGTTTGTTTTGACTGGCCTGTTGGTCTAGTGGTTAGTGGCCCTGACTGCTATGTCGGGGGTCGTGGGTCCGATTCCCATCTAGGACAAATGTTTGTGTGATGAGTACGATCATTTGTTCTGTGTCTGGGTGTAATTTATCGACGAGTATAATATGTATGTATTTAGAAATGTATAAGTATGTTTATCAGTTGTCTAGTACTCATAACACAAGCTGTGCTTAGCTTGGGACTAGACGGCGTTGTGATAGTTGTGGAATATTATTATTATTATTACTATCTCACACTCGAACGGTTGAACGGATTTAGATGGAACTTGGTACACAGATAAACTGTGTCCTGGAAGAGCTCTTTTCGACTTGCCTTTTACCAGTCGGAATCAACCAAGAATTTAAAAATGCTTATGTCTCAAAAAAAAAATACTGTTAGTAAAAAAAGTATTTGTGCAATATTTACTATCATTATATTCTCTATAGACAGGTATAAATTTCATGTTGGTACTTGCATAGGTAAAAAAGTTGAAACACAAAAAATAAATTATGCAAATAGTCATTTTCTTTTTGTTTGTAGAACAATAAATTAAAAAAAAATTTCATGAATCATATATTGCATATATTTTTTTAGAAGCTTTTTATGGCCTTTTAAGGTACTTTGTACGTAAACGTAAGTCGTGTAAGTTGAAAAACGTATATTTTCAAAGGGAGCCGCCCTTAAGTGAGCACAGAATTTGCGATTGAATTAAACATTTGGTTGCATGCACTCTTCTCAATTTATTATTTAATGTATCAGCTTGAAAGAAAACCTCTTATAAGTCTCGACAAGGCCACGATAAGCATATATATCCATTCCACATTTCTTACAATTTATCTTATCAACATTCCTCAGTTTATTCAACTGTGCGTAACTCCCCCGTACTATAAATGTGGCACAGTACCGACGCGAGGTAAACTCCCGCGCACCGCAGTGTTGCCCATATAAATAATGCATTAATTTTTATAGCTGAGGTTTTGCTCTTATCGCGTTTTCCTGTGCGTTGATTGAGTGCAATGAATTATGTTTACTTTTGTAATTGGTTCGTATTGACATAAAAGATTTAGTGTTATAAACAAGAAGGGAGATTATTGTAATTTTTTTATTTTTTTTTTATTACTTACACAGATGATCATCAGGGGAATACCAGAAACATTGACATATTATTAGCACTTATTAATAAGTTTTTTTTTTATTGTTTTATAGCCTTTTTTATAAAGTGAATGTGAGAACACTCTTCCGTGGAATCATAGATTATTTTATATTTCGATTCATTGTTTATTATTTTTATTGTGCTTTTGGGTAAAATATTGATTGGTCTACACTATCCTCTCCTACATATTAATTAATGACACTAATGTAATTACAATTTATACAAATAATTTCTAAATTCGTTAAAACTGTTCAAAAACAAGTCTAGTAGGTCTTAGGGTATATTATATTGATAAAAAATTGAAATTTTCAAAATTTCTTGTTTTGCTCACCATAATAATTTTTCGCTTTGACAGTATGACGTGACGTCACAACATGGCAATCGATCCTATTGTTATTTGGAACGCATTGTATAAATTATTTGAAGAAAGCCAAAATACGCTGGTATAAGTTTTCAGACTTAGTTGCAGGTCATCAAAACCCCTGTCTAATCAACAAGAGCTTCACTCGAAACACAAACAAACATCAGTTCAAGCATGACTCATCCTCATATTTCCCGGGAACTATAATCCTGAAACTGTACGGGACGAGCCCCCCATTGACCCCCCACCCCCTCCCCACTCCTACCTGACTCATTTCGTCCTGGTGAATTTAGGAGGCAAGCTAGAGCGGGACAGAATGCTTCTTGATAAGGACCGCAAACCGTGAGTCACCGAGGACCCAGGAGTTTCAGCCAGGATAATGTTACTGTGACTCATGCTTTTCGCATTTTTTTTTTTTCGTAGAACTGAGCTGTGTTATAGTACTTTCATAAGAGCTAAGCTTAAATAAATACAAAAAAAAATCATTTTATTAATTGATTTCTGTCAGACCTAATTGACATACTACTTTGAAAAAAATATATAATAATTGTCTATACCTTGCTTAACAGCATGCCGAGCATGTAGAGAAAAAAAATTACTTAAAGTAAGTGGACCAACAGGTATACACATATCTATACTCGTATGTATATAATACTAGCTTTTGCCCGCAGCTTCGCCCATGTACATAAAATATAGCCTATGTCACTCAGGAATAAAGCAGCTTTCTATCGGTGAAAAAATTTTAACAATCGGACCAGGACCTTTAGAGATAACCTCCTACAAAGAAAAAAAAAACAAACTTTACCTCTTTATAATATATTATTAGTAGTGTAGATATAATAATAATTGTTTAACTGCTTCACATCTGTTGATACACATACTTTTTTCTTTCTAACACATTGCTTTTGCAATATTTTATATATTATTAGACCCCAATCACCATAAATTTGTTAGTAAGTAATTTATTTTGTTAACGTCTCATTTAGTGAGAACACTGTGACTTCGCGAATTTTTAGGTGACTTCCTATTACGACTCACTGTTTATTATGATTATTTTTATTGTACTTTTTAGTACAATATTGTCCGGTCTACACTGTCCATACATAATAATTATCTAGTTATACTGTAATATGGAAATATTGTAAGAACAACAATTTTTTTTAAAAGAGTAACCATGGTGTTTCTTGTCGGTTCTTCCCCATAGGAAACGACCAATTTGGAACCGTGCACTAGCTTCTGACCTTTTATAAGTGCCCATGTAGGCCTATGTGAAATAAAAAACTTTTGACTTTGACTTTGATTTTGTTTATTAATGGCAACTAGGCCCAAAAATTGTTAGAAACAGAATTCTTAAAAACTAGACATATTAGTAAACCAAACATTAGACCATTATGACCTGTAAATAGGTCAGGGAGAGAAAGTTGTAACATGTATACCAAAATAACTGTTTTCAACTAAATCTCAGACTCAATGAGGGAGATCTATTTTCATTTGTAATTTCTAGAAATTGCGCGAATTGTTTTCCTCAGCAACAACCGTACATAAATATAGACTTTTTACACAATACTTGCAAATATTATGAAGCAATTTACTGATTTTTTCGCATTACAAGCCACGTGATTAGTTGTTGTAGTCCTTAACACATTGGATGCCGACTACGGATATATCCGTATATGTTTTCTATATAGGACGCCAGCTACGGATATATACGTAGGACTTCTACACGAGACAAGGAGGTGTGCGGGGGGGAAGTACCAATGATGCCGAATTTACGTAATTAATACGTATTTATCCGTATACTTACACCCAGAGTGCGTTATTTTTTCGCTGATGCCTTATACGGATATATCCGTAAATAGGCAAATGTATGTTGGCAACCGACTTTAGTCGTGTAGCCAACTTCCAACTTCGGCATGCAATGGGTTAATAAAACAGACATTTTGTCTGCTACGTTTCAGCCTCCCTAGTCAAGTTAGGATCGTTTCGTTTGCGTCGAACGCCTCGAGTAGGCCACGGCTCCGATTCCTTTGTTCTGACCACGTGACTGAGCGTTGAGATGACGTCATAACAAAGGAATCGAAGGCGTGGCCTACTCGAGGCGTTCGACGCAAACGAAACGATCGTAACTTGGCTAGGCGGGCAGAGCAATGTGAGCATAGTAGCCAGCCTTTCGGTGTTTTACAGGTTTCATTTTGGAGAGTGTGCGCGGGAATTGCATGACTTGATCCCGCCATCTCATTTCTACCATCGGACAACCCGACGTACGGCGAGTATCCACCCTTACGTTGTTGAAACCTCTACGGTTCGGACTAAGCGTGGACTAGTATTGGACTAAGCGTTTCGCTTCGTCGTTTATACCGCGTACATCGAAGGACTGGAACAATTTGCCTGCTGAGGTCTTTCCATCTGATTATAATTTAGGTGTCTTCACGGCTAGAGTGAATTAGGCTCTTAATAAACTAGTGCGCCTCACCATCAACGATTGCATCACTGCTTACCATCAGGTGGGATCGCAGCTAAGCACAGTTTATATCAATTTAAAAAAAAAGCATTAGAATAGAACTATTTTAAATCTACACTAATATTGTAAAAGGAGGTTGTTTTTTGTTCGTAGGAGGTTTTTTTTTTTAAGTGTGGTTATCATCTAACGACTTCTCGCGCTGTGGGTGGAGCGAGAGGGCGTGTCAGACTTTTACTGACTAAAACCACACCTGTGTCCTTCAGTTGCCCTTTGCGTTCTAGGACTACAGGGTTTCCTTTTCACAAATTCTCCGCGGTCCTAGCTAGCGGGCATCGGCTCTGCTGGGCCCCTACGGTTTGCTGACATCTCCTTGAGGAGCGCGTGGATCACTACGCGCTGCTGACGACTGGGCTCGGTCCGATCAATTACCGGACGGCCGGACGGCAAGCTACCCATTGCTCGACGTCCGCAAGCCTACGTCTACCGTGGCTGGTAGTCGGGGTCAGAATCTCGGCGGCTGGGGCGTGAGGACATTCGTTCCCTCACGCGTGCTGCCTCATCCTTCGCTTCGTAGGAGGTAATCTCTGTAAATACTGGTCCGATACTGTACCGATAGAAAGCTGCTTTATTCCTGTGTGACATAGGCTATATTTTACGTATGCGGGCGAAGCCGCGGGCATAAGCTAGTAGATTTATATTTGTAATTCTCAGAAACAGCGCGAAGATTTTCCCCAGCCAACAAATTGGTAAATATAGATTTTTATGCAGAGCGAGAATTCTATGTAAGGCACGTGTTTTTTTGGCCATAGTATTCGCTATTATAGGGCTTCGAGATTGTTAGAAAGAGTTATAACTGTGACCCGGGAATTCAAAGGGCAACTAAAGGAACACAGGTTTTTTTTTAGGTGGGAAAATCATCTTATGACAAATCCCGCTCTTGGGCGGACGGGAAATAGAGTCAGACTTTTACTGACTAAAAACCCACTCCTGTTCCTTCGTTGCCTTCGTCCCAGGGCCCCGGGTTTCGTTTTCACACTACCCATGGCCCCAGTAGGCTTCGACCCTGCTGGGCCCCTACGATTTGCTGACATCTCACTGAGGCGCGCGTGAGATGTCAGATCAACAATACGTGCCGTTGAGGACTTGGGCTCGGACCGGAAGGTTACCGGAAGGTCGGACGGCGAGTCACCCATTGCTCGCCGTCCGCAAGCCCGCGCCTACGGTGGCCGGAAATCGGGATCGGAATCCCAGTGGCGGGTGGGCGTGAGGACCGTTGGCTCACGCGATCGGCCGCCTCCTTTGCTAGCATTACTGCTTCGCAGAAGGAGGCGACCACCTGACACTCCTCCTCGCTCCGAACCATGGCCTGTACTAAGGCCCGGCGCGAGAGATCGCCGCCGCCGATCGCTCCCACGAGAACACGGCTTTGCTCTGCAAGGAACACAGTTGAGTTTTAGTCAGTAAAAGTCTGACACCTCTCGCTCCGCCCTGGAGGAACTCCTTCAGGGGGGAGCGAGAGGTGTCAGACTTGAGTACCCACTAAATAAAAAGTATTCGAGAATATGATAAGTATCGACATATTTCGCAAATTTCAAAGCAACGATGCCATTCTTCATCATCATTTCAGCCGGAAGACATCCACTGCTGGACATAGGCCTCCCCAAGTGTCGCCACAATGACCGGTCTTTACGTCTCGGAACCATCGGATTCCCGTGACCCTCACCAGGTCGTCGGTCCACTTTGTGGGAGGCCAGGAGTAACAGAATTAAATGGAGTTTGCGACATATGAGTGGGCTAACTAAAGCCTTTTGATTCCACTGTTTGGGTTGTGGGAAAATATTTGTTTAAAAAAACTGCTTTATATGCAACCGCCGCGCTGTCGTGTTTGTGTGGGTTATTTATTTTCGACTCCAATTTTTAGACTTATCTTTTGACTCCACATCCAAATGCCTTCTCCCGCTCTTAGTGGAGTAAGAGGGGTGTCAAACTTTTACTGACTAAACTCCACCTGTGTTCCTCCAGTTGCCCTTTGCGCTCTAAAGCGGTGGTTCTTTCAAACAATCCCGCAGCTCACACATGCAAGACCTTAGCATCCAACCTTAGTTCTTCCCGATGCATGATAGGGATGTGCGTCCATACCTCGAATCCTCATACACATCTGTCGAATGAATTACTATGGAAAAATGTGGAACTCTTTTGAATAATTCCGCGTACGAAGAGGGCCCTTCCACACTCGTTTAACGTCAACCTGAGCATAGTTTAACAGCTTGCCGGTTCAAAAAACGCAATTCATCGCAATGTTTAATAAAAAAGCAACGCAAAAACAGATAATACCTGAAAGCTCTGCTGGCACTCGGTAATAACGTCATTCACTCGAATGTTTCACAAAACTTGTTCCAGGAAATAGGAGTTTTTTTATAAACTGTGAAAGTTATTGGAAAAAAATGTCGTCATTCAGAATCTTGATTAAATTTGCAAGGATACTATTGTTATATTTTTTGACTTTTTAAAATTTTTGAGTACATTATGAAGTGTCAAAGTTCAAACAAAATAGCAGATTTTCAGAGGTCTTTACTGGATTAGTTTTACACAAATTTATAAATTGATTTCAATAGAAGCCTAGATAATATCCATAAGATATCTGTGTTTCCAAAATATCTTATGAAAAATGTATAATAACGTCATAATCATGTAAGAACAACAACGGGAACATTATAAGGCCGACTATGCTATGCTAATCGTGTAAGAGCGGTTGTATGAAAGACAGTGAAAATGTATGTCGGGTTGGCTGTTCTTAAAATAAAAATACTTTTTTTACCTCGCAGTAGCCTGTCCCCCAGGCCAGTAGAACGCCCAGAAGGGGTCCTTGAACGGCGTCTGCTCCTCCGTGGCCCTCCACAGTGGGCAGTCAGGGGTGATCAGCCGCAGGGCCAGCTCGGGAGTCAGGTGCCTGCGGGACGTTGCTGTGTGCTTCAGGATCAGGGATGCCGCTTCTTTCAGCATTGTATCTGAGGAGACCAGGGAAGTATGTATACTAGTCACTCACTCAGTCTTAGTATAGTCTCGAAAGTGACGCTGACACTCACACGTGACGATGGGAAGAGGCCAGACGGGATGACTATAATGCCTTGGAAATTGGGTAGGCCTTTGGATGCAACATGTGTCAACACCGTTGCGCCATCCCATCTTCTGAGTACGGCGGGCTGTACTGGGGCGGCTGCTGCAGGTGCAGAAAACCTCAAATGGCGTAAATATAATAACCTCACCGGAGGTTATAATATGTGTGAGCCATTTGGGGTTGAAACACTAGGGCCATGGGTCCGAGCGCTCATCGAGTTGTTCGGGATATCAGCAAACAGCTGGACGACTCTTCGCGTGACCAGAGGGCTGGGCCTTTCTTCGGTCAACGAATCGCCACACTGGATGGCAATGCTGCCAGCGTTCTGGGCACTTTTCCCATTGACATCGATGTGGACGAATTTTTTGATGCCATGTTCTTTTTCTACCCGTTCGTACATATTATTATTTTCAGTTTGTTTAAATACCTATTAAGTTATAGTATTTAATAGTAGAAACTACCTTGACATGGAAATACTTACGGTAAGCGCTACACAACACTATTGTGAACAGCCCTTTACTTAGGTTTGAAATAAATCATAGAAACATGTGACGCTATTAAATAATTATAATTGTAAATGAACTGTATCTCAGTGAGACTGACGTCAGTATACGAATGTCACTAGAACAGTTTTTAATAGGAAGTATGGAATATTGTACTAAAAGCCGACCGCCCAATAAACAAATAATAATTAGACTGCCCATTGTGACACCATATTAATTTTAAGTTCCTAATGTAATTTGTATTTTTGGTGTACAATAAAGAATATCTATCTATCTATCTATCTATCTATCTATCTATCTAAAAGTGTTTTTATTAAACTAAATAAAATTTTCCTCAAAAAAAAGTAGTGTATTTTTTTACTATACGCAACTAAAGGTATAAAGGCGGACTTAATACCTTAAGCATTCTCTACCAGTCGACCGAGGGTGGTGCACAAAAAAAGCACATTTTATTTAAAAAACAAAGCTCACAAAAGCAGGGGCTCGAGCACCCATGAGAAATAAATAGTGGGTGCTGAGCACCCCTGAGAATAGACATCAAGAAACAGATCAGTAATCGCCTTTTAGGTTACGTATAAATTATAATATTTCTTGAGTGAGTGAGGGTCACGGGAGCCTGGTAGATAAGAGGCTCCTCTTATATAGACAGCACCAGTCGATGTGGCAACGTTTGAGGGAGACCTATGTCCAGTAGTGGACGTATTTTGGTTGAAATTATGATGATGCCGTTAGCTTTGGAATGGTTCGGCTTATCCTAAAAGGTCTGTTACCTCCTTTAACTGCTTACATCGGATAAATCCGACATGTATTTTCGTGTTCTTTAATTCCTATAGGTTACAGAAAAGCTGACGACATGGAGTATTTGGTCGAAAATATACGACCCAGGCGGAACGGATGCAAAAAACGGAAACAGTCGTTTACGATGTTCTTCCCAAAAGGTGATGAGGAGAAATACATATTATTATGTACAATGTGAAGAGTGATGAATAAATTAATATGGATTGACAAAAAGGGTGAGATTGTATGAGGTTGAGGAATGTTAAGAAAGAAAAGGGAGTGAATGGTAGCGTTTTAATTGACAAGGGTCAAGTGAAGAAGACAACGTGTTGTGCCGACCCCAAATAATATGAGACAAGGACAGCAAGATTAACTAAAGAAGAATCCTCGCAAAACAATACGAGTTCTAAAACTAGACACATTTTGCCGCTTTCTTAAGGGGTGACCAGACGGTTGCAAACTAGCGTTCCAACCAAGGTCACCTTGGTTTATGTGTTTGGTTTGTGTTGCGGAAACTTGGAAGCAAACCACGCGCCAACATGTTCGGTGGTTGGAAAAACGCGCCTCCTAACCAAGGGCGTTGAAGGTCATGGATTACAACTGCTGTCTACACGGATTGAATCTAGCAAGGTCACCTTGGTTCGGACGTTGGTTTGCGGTTGCAGACGGTTGTCTGGTCACCCCTTTATGATAAAGGAAGAAGCGACGCGAAAAACACACAACAGTTATTTGCGCATTGAGTTATAATCTAGATAAATGGGGCCACAAATATGTAAGAGGAGAGTAACAATCTGATGCGCATATTGCAGTTTATTATTCACTAGGTTTTCCCCGCGGCTTCGCCCGCTTTCTTAAAATATAGCCTAGATCATTTAGGAATAAAGCAGCTTTCTATCGGTGAAAAATTTTTTGCAATCGGACCTTTCAGAGATTACATCCTACAAACAAAAAAACAATCTTTACCTCTTTATAATATTAGTGTAGACTATAATAGCTTTTACCAGCCAGTACCAGGGGCCCAAGTCTGCTATTTTTATAAATTCGTCATTCCAACACGATCCCATTGTCATTTTGCTAAAAGTTCGTAATCTGATAAATTCATAATGAAATAAATAAATTCATAAATTCCAAAACATAGTAAAATTCTTTGGCCAACCTGAAATAGACTTATTTGCATCTCGAGATAACACTAAGTGTACCAAGTTCATTTCATGGAAATAAGACCCTGACGCAGTATCCGTCGACGCATTTACAGCAGACTGGAATGCTTATTTCTTTTACGCTTTTCCGCCTTTCTCCCTTATATTGAAATACCTTAGAAACATTATCGATGATAATGCACATGGTATATTATTTTATCCTAACTGGCCATCACAACCTTTTTTCCCATTATTGCAAAGCCTTATAGTTTCTCAAATTCAATCCCATTTCAGGGAGTGTCATCCCCTGCACAGGAACCTTACCTTAGGTTTCGCGAAGCTCTCCGGCAGGCCTTCAACCGACGGGGTGCCTGTACAGACTCAGCTACACTGCTATCATTCCTCTCTAACAGTACCATACAGCAATACAATACCTCACTCAACCTTTAGTGGCAACATTGTATGGTAAACAAAATTAATGTTTTTTTAAAAAAAAAACTCCTATATCTTCTATACTGTCATTCTTAACTTCAAAATTTAATAATGGATGTGCGTATGGTAGCTGAACTCACATCGTTCAGCTTTGTCAGTATTCCTAGGCAATAATTTTGGTTCAGATGAGTCTATAAAGCGTCTCCTGAAAGGCGCTTTCAAACTAAGACCTTCAAAACCCAAGTATGCTACCACCTGGAATCCCCAATTGGTTTTAAATTTCATTAGTACATGGTTCCACAGGACAACAAGGAGCTAACACTGAAAAAAAAAAAAAAAATAACAAAAAAAAAAAAAAATGTTTTAGTACACAGGGTACAGATGTTTTCCCTAATTAAACTCATGAGAACATACGATTTTCAGAAAATGCAATAGTAGACATAAAAATTGCAATAGTAGACGTCATCAAGATATCCGCACCTGGTAGGGAACAGCCTGTTTTGTTTTCGGCCATACTTGAAAGAAAATATTTCCATTTGCCCAGCAACAGTACTTTCAGATTATATTTCTACAACCAAAAATATAAGACCTGAGATTACAACCAGTTTGTTACTAACGTACAAGTGGCCACACAAACCTGCCACTACACAAACCATCAGCAGATAGATAAAACAAATGCTATCTGAGAGTGGCGTTGACATAAGTGTGTTCAGTGCGCATAGACATGCACAAGACACGCATCTACCTCCGCTGCTAGCTTGGCAGGGGTTAATATAGAGACAATTCGCAAAACCGCTGGGTGGACTAATTCCTCTAACTCATTTGAGGGATTTTATAACAGGTCTATCAATGGAAGTGATTTTGCCAGTTCTGTTTGTCTACAATCAGAGTCTAATCGTGATTAACCATAATAATATCATAATTATCTTGTTGTAATAAACAGAATGTTTCTTAATTTTAAGTTTGAAGTTATCAATGTTAAGTTCTTTTAATTTTAAAAATAGATATAGATAGATATCTATTCGTTACGAAGATGTAACAATTACAAGACTGACTTGTTTATAAATACAACTATAATGTTTGCAACCTTATAGTTTATTTCTCTCCATCCTAAAACTTTCTGACTCTCAACATCTAGGTTGTTATAATCATATCTGAAGAATGAAGCAACGTATTATAATATATGATCAAACGAACTTCCAAGTGAAGTTCGATCATTATTATGATAGTTGCTTCATTTGAAGATATGAGCTCCCTCCCTCCCTAATACTGAACGATTCCCAGATTATAAACAGAAAGTTTTGTGTCATACCATTAACTTGACTCTAAAAAAAATGAGCTAAACGTCAAACGACGTGAGGTGGACATATTGAGAGTACGGAACTAAGAAGTTTTAAAATTAATAAATCTTTGAAAAATGTGCGAAGGTTACCGAGTAAGTAGGGAAACTACGTTGTTATAATCATATCTTCAAATGAAGCAACTATCATAATAATGATCGAACTTCACTTGGAAGTTCGTTTGATCATATATTAGACCGCCCATTGTGACACCATATTAATTTTAAGTTCCTAATGTAATTTGTATTTTTGGTGTACAATAAAGAATATCTATCTATCTATCTATCTATCTAAAAGTGTTTTTATTAAACTAAATAAAATTTTCCTCAAAAAAAAGTAGTGTATTTTTTTACTATACGCAACTAAAGGTATAAAGGCGGACTTAATACCTTAAGCATTCTCTACCAGTCGACCGAGGGTGGTGCACAAAAAAAGCACATTTTATTTAAAAAACAAAGCTCACAAAAGCAGGGGCTCGAGCACCCATGAGAAATAAATAGTGGGTGCTGAGCACCCCTGAGAATAGACATCAAGAAACAGATCAGTAATCGCCTTTTAGGTTACGTATAAATTATAATATTTCTTGAGTGAGTGAGGGTCACGGGAGCCTGGTAGATAAGAGGCTCCTCTTATATAGACAGCACCAGTCGATGTGGCAACGTTTGAGGGAGACCTATGTCCAGTAGTGGACGTATTTTGGTTGAAATTATGATGATGCCGTTAGCTTTGGAATGGTTCGGCTTATCCTAAAAGGTCTGTTACCTCCTTTAACTGCTTACATCGGATAAATCCGACATGTATTTTCGTGTTCTTTAATTCCTATAGGTTACAGAAAAGCTGACGACATGGAGTATTTGGTCGAAAATATACGACCCAGGCGGAACGGATGCAAAAAACGGAAACAGTCGTTTACGATGTTCTTCCCAAAAGGTGATGAGGAGAAATACATATTATTATGTACAATGTGAAGAGTGATGAATAAATTAATATGGATTGACAAAAAGGGTGAGATTGTATGAGGTTGAGGAATGTTAAGAAAGAAAAGGGAGTGAATGGTAGCGTTTTAATTGACAAGGATCAAGTGAAGAAGACAACGTGTTGTGCCGACCCCAAATAATATGAGACAAGGACAGCAAGATTAACTAAAGAAGAATCCTCGCAAAACAATACGAGTTCTAAAACTAGACACATTTTGCCGCTTTCTTAAGGGGTGACCAGACGGTTGCAAACTAGCGTTCCAACCAAGGTCACCTTGGTTTATGTGTTTGGTTTGTGTTGCGGAAACTTGGAAGCAAACCACGCGCCAACATGTTCGGTGGTTGGAAAAACGCGCCTCCTAACCAAGGGCGTTGAAGGTCATGGATTACAACTGCTGTCTACACGGATTGAATCTAGCAAGGTCACCTTGGTTCGGACGTTGGTTTGCGGTTGCAGACGGTTGTCTGGTCACCCCTTTATGATAAAGGAAGAAGCGACGCGAAAAACACACAACAGTTATTTGCGAATTGAGTTATAATCTAGATAAATGGGGCCACAAATATGTAAGAGGAGAGTAACAATCTGATGCGCATATTGCAGTTTATTATTGACTAGCTTTTCCCCGCGGCTTCGCCAGCTTTCTTAAAATATAGCCTAAATCATTTAGGAATAAAGCAGCTTTCTATCGGTGAAAAAATTTTTGCAATCGGACCTTTCAGAGATTACATCCTACAAACAAAAAAGCAATCTTTACCTCTTTATAATATTAGTGTAGACTATAATAGCTTTTACCAGCCAGTACCAGGGGCCCAAGTCTGCTATTTTTATAAATTCGTCATTCCAACACGATCCCATTGTCATTTTGCTAAAAGTTCGTAATCTGATAAATTCATAATGATCGATCATTGATCGGTCAATGGTCTCATAATAGAGTTGTGGTAGAAAGACAATATCGAGCTTATTAAAAGCAATGACGTTCTAATGGTAGGTCACTGATCAAAGGAACTGTCCAAATTTTAGCAGATTACCGCATACATCAGATATTCATTTGCCAGTATGCCATTTCTTTCAATGGAGTGTAAGTGGTTGACCATTGGAAAGTCATAATGATGCCATTGTATTAGTACAAACTTGTCAAAATCAACAATTATGATATCAATGATAGACCATTCTGACACTATTGTAATAGCAGACTTGAGGCCCAGCTGGTTCACCCGCGTGAAAATAGAAAATATCGCACCCATACAATGACATAGTACTTAATTTTTTTGTAGCTTCTGTTTTTGCAATAAACTGGCTTTGAAAAGCTTTCCTGAAACCCTATGGTGAAAAGGAACCGAATTATTTAGAAAAAAAAAGAAACACAGGAGAGATACATTCAGTTTGATATAAAACACTTTAAAGACTTTCTTGCTAATTTCCCACAAATTGCAATTGTTGAGTTACGTCACTTTGATTTACTGACGATTCGGACACAATATCTTCGGACACAGTGTCCGAATAGAAACATTTTATTTTCAATATTAGCTTCTGCCAGCGGCTTCGCCCGCGTGAAAGTAGGTTTCTCCATAAATTTGGATCCCGGTTTCATCCCCTTGGAGGTGAATTCTGGGAAATCCTCTCTTAGTGCTCGCCTACATCATAAAAAGAAGCTTTGTGCAAAATTTCACGCTCTAGTAGTTTCGGCAGTGCGTTGATATGTCAGTCAGTTAGTTTCTCCTTTTATAGATATAGATTGTTTCACTGACGATTTGGACACCACACACACCACCAAATTTATTGAAGCTATTTAGTACAGTCAGATAAAAAAAATATGTATATTCCCCGAAGTTGCCGCCTTAAATCCGCTTTTTTCCCCATACATATTTTAAAACTTTTTATCTGACTGTACTAAACAACAGTGTGTCCGAATCGTCAGTGCAAAAAATATTCAAATAAAAATGTGCCAATTCGGACACTGTGTCCGAATCGTCAGTAAGTCGTCACTTTCATTATAAAGGTGCGCCATATATTTACTACGTGTAGGTATAGCGGCCTATGCCACTCATGACTCAGTGATAAAATCGGTCCAGTAGTTTCAGAGATTTAGTTTCAGAAATTACAAAGGAGATTGACCAAAAGCAGTCTAGCAAAGATGCGTGAACGAAAATCAAATTAATATAGAAATTATTTGCTTATTTTTTTACAGCTTCTCACTTCAGGAATTCTGTTTTCGTATCCGGAATTATGATTTTAAGATAAACAGTAAATTAACGATTGCTAGGTACATTTCCAGTCATGATTGACGTTTCGTTCTCTTCATTTGTGCGAGTTACGTAAGCTATATATTACTATACTCTTTGTACGTAAGTATGAACCTTTAGACAAAAACATCACAAAAATGATATCAATATCTTAAATAGCTAAGTAATTAGTAATACCATAACGTACTGTATATGTATTTTATCGTTCCGATAATATAATATTTATTTTGTGCTTCGTCTCACGCAGATGCAGCTGTCAAGCCAGATGACAGACGGATGATAACTAACAATGTTGTTTTGTATCTAAATGAGTGATCTGTGGTCATTTGACAAGTTGCGAGTTGGTTAGACATAATTTGTAGGTTATCTCCGTTTTTGTTTAATTACTTTAAAACTCGGGTGTTTGTTTGAAAATGAACAGTTTTATTTAATAGTATATAAAGCGTAGTCTATATTAAATAAAAATTTATTGTGCTTCAACTTAAGACGGATTTCCATACATCGTTGGTCATGATCCTTTACCTCTTAAGTAGAGCTGATGTCTGTTACCGCCCGGTTCACCGTCCCTCTCAGGCACTATTGTACCGAAATACTACACCTCCTACCAGCTAACATAAACCTTATTACGTAAAAATAAGGTTTAAGTTAGCTGGTACCGAGGTGTGCCGAATTCGGTACACTGGGGCCTGAGAGACTGGTAGGACATTCACACTGTAACTGCAATGTAAACAATACTCTATTTCGGTCAACTTGAAGGTCACGAGTACGACACGACGGTTTGATATGCTATGTTCTAAAAATAAAATTTCTTCGAAGAATTAAAAGTAGGTATTATATTCTTGCACAAGATTGCGTCAATTGATAAAAGTATGTAAGCAAAAGAAATGGTGTTTGTGGGTCAAATTTTTGCGGCTGTCTAGACCTACCTGAGCCTCTTCATGTAGGTAAATTATCTCGGTCAAGATCGAAGTGAAAGATTGTATTAATGTACATCATCATCATTTCAGCCGATAGACGTCCACTGCTGGACATAGGCCTCCCCCAAGTGTCGCCACAATGAACGGTCCTGTGCGTCTCGCATCCATCGGATTCCCGCAACCTTCACCAGGTCGTTGGTCCACCTTGTAGGGGACGCCACTCCAGAACCTTTCGGCCCCAACGGCCATCTGTTCTGCGAGCAATGTGCCCTGCCCATTGCCACTTAAGTTTGGCGATTCTTGGTTCTCCTGCGGATGTCTTCATTTCTGATTCGATCACGCAAGGAAACTCCGAGCATAGCCCTTTCCATTGCCCTTTGGGTGACTTTGAGCCTTCTGATGAGGCCCATTGTGAGCGACCACGTTTATTGTACACATATTAAGTAGTAATTACAGTTTTTAGCTGTTTGCTGTCGAAACGTTTGGGTCATGGTTTCCGAGCATGCGTCTCCTTTTCAAGGATATTTCACACCCACTGATCGACACTTTGCGTGACCAGAGGGCTGACTCGTTCTCTGCCCGAAGAATTAGCATTGCCATTCAACGTGGAAATGCTACCTACTGGGCATGTTTCCGGATGACAGTGATGTGGAAGAGAGTTTTTCGATAGGTTTAGTATTAACTAAAACTGTTTTACAAATAAATAAGCAGTCCTAGAGACATAGGTATGTTATGTTTTCCGTTTAAATAAATTAACTTACATGGCAGCGTTTATTACACTTGATTCAACATAACCAATTAATTATAAATAAACAAGACATTTACTAACAATTTCCATTGATTTACATAGTTAAAACGAATAACCTTCCATTAAAAACTCTTATAGAAAAAGAGCAATGAAATGTTAATGTACTAGGAAAACATATGTTCAAGAGGTTTCTTGTTTCATCCACCGCACGTCACTGAGACCAACGTCATAGGTAATAGACCCTTGTTAAATCAGTCAGGCGCACTTGTCTTCATCAATGAAGTGTACGGCGCAAATCACGAAGTCACAACATCACGAAATTGGACAAAATAGATCACGATAATATTTACTGTTTTGCGTTGTGGGTGTGTCGTCTTGCTTTTGTTTTCGTTTCAGAATCATAACATCGTTATTTATGAGAATTTCTTATTATGATAATGATATTTATTTTGCAAATAGGCTTTAACAACACTTTTAAACGTAAATTTTTTCGTTAATTTAAACGAGATGAGGTCGGTATATCTTCTAATATTGGATGGTGTCATTCAAAGAATTTATTGGTGGTTATTTTTTTTTCTATAGGACAATGAGCCCTTTTTACACCCCAGTAACTGAGTTGTGGAGGCAGTCGCTCCATGTAAAACTTGAGTATTCAGGCTGCATCCCATTACATTAGACTGGAAGTCGTCCCCAAGCTAACCGCCGACGGATCCGTCCGGTAACCGTCCGGACCGAGCCCAAGTCGTCGACGGCGACGGCGCGTACCTACTGTTCCACGCCTCAAGGAGATGTCAGCAAGCCGTAGAGGCCCAGCAGGGTCGAAGACTACTGGGGCCAAGGGTCTGCTTCTGAAAGGAAGACTCGGCCCTGGTACGAAAGGCAACGAAGGAAAAGGAGTGGGTTTTTAGTCAGTAAAAGTCTGACACGCCCAGCTCCGCCCAAAAGTGGGGGATGTCATTGGATTATTTTCCCACCTACAAAAAACGAAAGCTAGTTGGGGAAAAAGCTAGGGAGATGAATGAGCCCGTTCTTGATCTCCCCCCCTAGCCAAGTTACAATCGTTTCGTTCGGCGCGAACGCCTCGAGTAGGCCACGCCTCCGACCACGTGACCTTTGTCCTGACCACGTGACTGAGCGTTGAGATGACGTCAGAACGAAGGAATCGGAGGCGTGGCCTACTCGAGGCGTTCGCGCCGAACGAAACGATTGTAACTTAGCTAGGGGGGCTCGGCCTTGCCGTATGGATTGGATCTATCACGAAAAGGAGCGTGCCCAGAAGAAGCCTCTTCACTCCGGCTTTGAAGATAGACTTTCTGTGTTTGGTACCCTAATAGTAGTTCTTATTTTGGTCCTCCTATGTGCTTTAGTTTAAGCGCGCTTAGTCAGATTATTCACCATCTTTGATTAATTTTTCACACGTAATTAGCAAGACTATCCTGTGTAGAGGTTAGGCTTTTCGAGGGTGCATCGAATGTACATTTAGTATCTTCATCTATAGCATAGTCGGCCTTATAATGTTCCCACTGTTGGGACTCAGACCTCTCTAGGAGAGGGAATGGGCCGTAATCCACCACGCGGGCCCAGTGCGGGTTGGTGGATGTCACATGTCTTCGAATTTTCGGTTCTAGGATATGCCGGTTTCCTCACGATGTTTTCCTTCACCGTTTTGAGACCAGTGATGATGAAATAATTACACAAAGTAATGCGCCTGGCTGGGTTTGAACCCGCGACCAACAACTCGCAAGTCGGGACCGTTACCATTCAGCCACCACTGCTCTCATCATTCATCTATACTAATATTATAAAGAGGAAAGATTTCTATTTTTGTTTATAATGAATAAACTACGTCCAGTAGTTAAGATCTGATTAGATTTTAAAAATTCTTTCACCAATGGGATGCTACTTTATTACTGAGTGACATAAGCTAGTTAATTACTACGTTTAAATCCTATGTTATATCCTATTTCGATAACAAGGACATCCTTCCGATAGCCCACCTTTTGCGAAACCGGTACAGTTCAATTAAATCTTCTGCGTCATTTGATCAACGCAATGTTTACTGACGTCAGACTTTAAAATTAAACTAAGATAAGATAACATTACATCACAAGCATAATGTTCATATTTACATCACATTCCTTGGTCTATTATGATCATTTATCAATCATCAGCCCGTTTAAGGGTTCCACTAGAGATGTGCTAAGCTGTGGATGTGTCTGATTCCCACCAATAGGATTGCTAGATTTTCAAAGCTTGGTTTACCGTAGCTCTAGCAGTAGCTAGGGTTGCAGTAATATTCGAGAGTTACCGTGGTCCTGGAACGCTGAGCAACTGAAGGATCAGAGGTGGCCGGCTTAATCAGTAAAATTTTGTTACGCCCTATTTTCCCAATTCCAAAAAAAAACCTTGGGAGTGTTATAGCTAACTGTGCCCTTCTTGCCAGCCCCTTGTCCCATCCAATAGCTCCCGTTGCGCTTCTCACTTCCACGGCTACGCTGCTTAGCTTTAGTGGAACGGCACACATTCTGTAGCTTAGCTTCGCCTCGCTGATTCGCGCATCTCTAACGGAATCGCAGCCTAATGGTTAATAGCTAAACAGACGCAGGTCATTTTAATAAGGTTTTTGTATATAGATGCTACGCTTCGCAAGCTGGTTGGTTGATTGCAGAGGCGAGCCTCTTTTGTTTATAGAGTTGTCAACCATGTGTGAGACGTGGTTCGTCAACCATCCTTTACAAGTTGATTAGTCTACGAAGATGGATGATTGTCATTTCTTTGTTTTGAAACTCAGTAGTGCACGTGTACGCAAGTAAGGTCGAATTTTGTGTGCGACTGTTGTAGGTTTCCATAGCTTCTTTATTCAATTGATGTTACCAAAATTGTAAACAACATCTGTCTGTTTAAATAGTAGTTTGGAACGACAAAAAGTTCAATGGTAAATATTACCTCTTTAGGTAAAGTAAGTAGTTTATTAACCTTAACTAAAGCGTTACCGTGGCCCTGGCATGGCATGCAAAGGGCAACGGAAGGAACACAGTTGGTTTTAGTGTGTAAAAGTCCAAACTCAACCCAGAGCGATCGAATTTATATAATGAAAAGAGGTCCTAATAATAGCATTTTTTTTTTTCGGTGGGAAAATCATCCAATGAAATCCTTCGCTCTTGGGCGGAGCGGGAGATAGTGTCAGACTTTTACTGACTAAAAACCCACTCCTGTTCTATCGTTGCCTTTCGTACCAGGGCCGAGTAATAATAGCATTTGAGAATTTTGTATTGAAAAACCCATTGACACTTTTAACCCAAGAATTTACGTTTTTTTTTTTTTTTTTTTTTTTATTAATGATAGGCTCGCGTTTGACCACCATCTCACCTGATGGTAAGCGATGATGTGGTCGACGATGGAGCACGCTTGCCTAGAAGTAGCCTATTCACTCTTGACTTAAAGACCCCTAAGTTGTAGCTATCAGGAAACACAGACTCCGGCAAGGAATTCCACTCCTTGGCTGTACGCACAATAAATGTGTTCTTAAAACGTTTTGTGCGTATGGGTGGGATGTCCACCATGTACCGGTGGCGCAACGCCGTACGTCTAGTGGTCCGATGATGGAACGGACTTGGCGGAATTAGATTGTGCAATTCCAGTGCACACTCCCCGAAATGTAAACGATAGAAAACCGACAGGCCAGCAACTCGGCGGCGATGTCCAAGGCTTTGGAGCTTCGACTCAACAAGTGCATCATTGCCAATGATCCTCTTGGCTCGCCTCTCAATTGACTCTATCGCATCAAGCTGGTATTTGGCAGACCCGTCCCAAAGATGAGAGCAGTACTCCATACACGATCGAACTTGCGCTTGATAAAGTTTTAGCAGCTGTTCCGGCGTGAAGTACCGTCTGACCTTCGCGAGGATTCCCAGCTTTTTTGCTGCCAGTTGAGCCTTTGCTTCGATGTATGGCCCAAAGTTTAAAGTTGACGTCAGCGTAACGCCAAGAAGATCAAGATGGTCGGTTATTGGTACGGTCACACCTCGGAAAGATGGAGCCGGGTGGAATTGACTCCGTTTAGCGGAAAAAAGACACGCTTGGGTTTTAGTTGCATTGAACTTGACCAGATTGGCATCGCCCCAATCGGAGACCGCCTTCAAGGACGAGTTCAAGCGTTCAACCATAGCCTCTCGGGATGACTGGATCTGTGACCCACTAGCGCGTGCGTCAGCCACATATCTCTCGGCAACAGTGCTGTCGTCTGCATACCCAAAGATACCGGGTTTAAGTAAGTCATTTATGTGCAGCAAAAACAGTGTTGCCGAGAGTACCGACCCCTGAGGGACCCCGGCATTAATATCCATTTGACCGGACGAGCAGCCATCAACGACCACTCGGATGGATCGATCCCTCAAGAAGTCTGCGATCCAATCACACAGACCAGTGGGTAGACCGAAGGAAGGAAGCTTAGCAATGAGGCTTTCGTGCCAGACCCTATCGAAAGCCTTCGAGATATCAAGGGAGACGGCAAGCGCTTCCCCATGCTTCTCGATGGCTTCGCTCCAGATGTGAATGGCATACGCTAGAAGGTCCCCAGTGGACCGATTTTGGCGAAAACCGTATTGCCGGTCACTGAGGATGTCGTTAGCTTCTAGGTATGCCAGAAGTTTCTTGTTTAGCACCCGTTCCATACTCTTACAGAGGACGGACGTAACAGAGATGGGTCTGTAGTTTGCCGGGTCAGCTCGACTGCCCTTCTTGGGCACAGGCTGCACGTTAGCTTGCTTCCATGCAATCGGCACTTTTCCAGTCTCATATGAGATGCGAAATAGGCGTGTCATGATCGGAGACAATTCAGGCGCACAAGTTTTAAGCACAATAGCTGGTATCCCGTCGGGGCCGCTAGCTTTGTTCACATCGAGATTACGCAGGACCCTACGAACGTCCTTTTGATGGATACGAACGTCTGACATCCTCGTCGCGCATCCATCAGGAGAAACAGGTGGCCGTGCGTCACCAGAATTCAGACGTGAAGATTCCGCAAAAAGAGAGGCAAACAAGTTTGCTTTCTCCTCAGCGGTGTGAGCCAGCGACCCATCGGGTTTCAGCAATGGCGGAAGTGAGGGACGGCAGAAGTTCGATTCAACCGACTTAGCCAGGGACCAAAACGCTTTACTACCTGCGGGGTATGAAGCAAGTTTGCTCCCAATTCTGCTTATGTGGTCAAACCGAGACCTCTGCAACACCTTCTTGCAGGACTTGGCAGCCCTGTTAAAGGCCTTCTTCTTCTGAGCCACGTCGCTTGCTCTGCGCGTACGAGCTTCAGCCCAAGCTCGATATGCCGCGTGCTTAAGCGCGTCTGCGCGATCACATTCGGCGCCAAACCATGGACGAGCTTGGCCAGACATAGTTACGTCAGAGAATGGGATGAAGTACTCCATCCCCTGCCGCAACACATCCGTCACGGCATCTACGCACGACGAAGCATCATCTGAAGAAAAGCAAGTGGGCTGCCAAGGATAGCATGCGAAGAAAGACCGCAAGCCATCCCAATCTGCTGACCTGTATCGCCAAACCCGCCGGGTGCCTCTAGGGCTGGGATCGGGCGGGGAGTAGACAGACACAGACTTAACCAGACAGTGGTCGGAACTGCCTAAAGGCGAACATATCGACACAGAGTAGCGGTCTGGATCTGTTGTCAGCAAAAGGTCCAGGCAATTGGCTGTGTGCGAATCCACATCCGGCACCCTCGTTGCCCCCTGGACCAGCTGGGCGAGATTTAATGCTAGCGCTAGCTTTCGCACTTCTCGCCCAGCGTGGTCTGTGGACTGGTACGGGAAAAGCCACTCTTGGTGGTGGGCATTAAAATCCCCCAGTAACACCAATTGAGCAGAAGGGTACCGCTGCTGAGCCGCATCCGCCGCCTCACTCAGATGTTGTGTGAGCCCGGATGTCTCTTGATCTCCGCTGTGCGAGCGGTAGACACAAGCGTAGATTATTTTATCTAGGCCTGTGTCCACCAAAGTCCAAAGCGTCGAGAACCTGGAGTCCTCAAGGTTACGGAGACGCCGATAGCAGATGTCGTCCCGGGCGTACATACATACACCCGCACGTGGTTTGAAGTTGTGCTCCAAGGTAAAACCTGGGTAAGAAAGGTACGACACGTCGGACGGACCTCTGATCTGCGTCTCCGAAAGGAAGAAGAGAGCTGGTTTTTCAGTCTCGAGGTGGTGGTGGACTGCGACGAGATTTGAGTGCAGACCTCGTATGTTAATGAAGTGCACTTTGTGAGAGAGGGAGTGCAGCCGCTGTCTAACTTGTCTCTTACTTTTCCTTTTCATTATTTGAGTGAAGGGAGGAGAGGAGAAGGAAGTGAAATGAGGTTCCACGCAGCTAACCCTCAGGCACGCACTGAAAGGACGACATCATTGGGGGACTAGTCTGGAGACTGCGGGGACGCCCGAGCCCCCCCGGGAATGTCCATCGGGCCCTCTCGTCTGGTCGCCAACCAGCACGATGGCGCATTCCGGGATTTTTCGACAGTTGGCGGGGCAGCCTTTCATGTGTGGCTAGCACATTACTTGGGCCCCCAGCTACCTGCGGTCGGCCAGCGGCAACCGTGCCTCGGATCCCGCTACCCTCCGCGACTAGCCTCCCGATTCCTCCCCATCAGCACGAGCCAGGATGGTCTGCTTACGCTGGAACAGCTATTTCGACCCAACTCCTCTAGACTGGCTACACTGAGCATCATACCGGAACACGGCCAGGCCGTTTGGCGGTACGTCTTTGCTCAGTGGGTGGTCGCAAGCCAACGGTCGAAACCTACCACCAGTTAGTGTCACCTGATTAGCACCACCCGGGGACCACGTGTAGGGACTTGCTTCAGGTATTCTCCTACGGACGCGGGTGACTCGGCCCCCAAAAACCCCAGACGTACGAACAGACTAACGTAAAAGAAACAGGATTATATCTCTACAGTTACTCGGAATCGCGTCACAACGCGTTGTTGTAGTTGTAGACTTGTAGGTCAATAGACCTATGTAAATGTCGTAAGCGACACGCAATAAACTATTGGATTTTCAACTCAGGGCTTAACACTGACAGTTGAAAATCCAACGGTTTATAAATGTCGCTTACGACATTTTTCACCGTTGACATGTGGCGCTTGCGACGGCCATGCTCTCGCGCCGCTGTGGCCTTGGTCAAGTTCAATCACATGGTCACCACTCGACACAATCATTGTTAAAGGCCGTTTGCTGATCCAATGTAATTTGCTATGACTCAGAGGCTTCTGATTGCTGACCAGAAGAAGAAGAAATGGGTGAAAGAATTGAAAGAATTTTGCGGGTTTATTTGAAATCTTAGCATGTTTCGAACGCAAATGCAATAGCATTTATTATTATTATTATGAGCCCGTTGTGTCCCACTGCTGGTCAAAGGCCTCCCTTCCGTTATTCTATTCTTTTCTGTCCTTAGCTAATTCTGGCCAATGCTTAAGGTAGGAGTCCAAATCGTCACGCCATCTCCTTCTGGGCCTACCGCGTCGCCGGCTCCTGCTGTTCGGAATCCAGTCAGTGGTTGCCTTCGCCCAATTTTGTTGCGACATGCGGCAGACATTTGTTTTTTTAATTAAAATGGAATAGTGATTAAAATAGAATATCTACTTAAAATATGTTTTCTTTCTTTCTTTCTTTTCTTTTGCTGATATACTTGAGGTCCTGGGTTCGATTCTCGGGTAGGGCAGTGTTATTGGGAAAAACCCATCAGGAGTCGTCAATAGTAGTCTGGAGTCGATAGTAATGTGAAAAACATAAAATGGTAACCTTACTATTAAACATAGTAAAGATAAATTAAAAAAAAAAATAGATGGAGAGTTTCCACTGTTCCAATAGTGGATAAAGGACTTGATCCACTTTCACAACAGATAATATTTATTGCAACAGCCTTTAATTCAGCAATTTTATCAACATAATCAAGGTTGCAATAACATTTTGAAAAGTTATCGATGATAAACGCAATATTGATAATATGAAAATAACAAAATCGTGTCATGATGAATGTTGCAATAAAAACAAAACATGGAAAAATAATGAATTCTCATCCTTAGTCAGCATGTTTTAATTAGTGTCCGACCGAAATAGAGGCTCTACCACAAGCTCTAAGACGACCTAAATTGAACTTTGACAGGCCTGTTGGTCTAGTGGTTAGTGGCCCTGACTGCTATGCCGGAGGTCGTGGGTTCGATTCCCACCCAGGACAAATGTTTGTGTGATGAGCACGATCATTTGTTCTGTGTCTGGGTGTCTTTTATCTATTTAAGTATGTATTTAGAAATATATAAGTATGTTTATCAGTTGTCTAGTACCCATAACACAAGCTCTGCTTAGCTTGGGACTAGACGGCGTTGTGTGATAGTTGTGGAATATTATTATATTATTATTATATTATTATAACTGTTAAAGGGATGGAGCTATATAAGGTGTATTCGAACAAACTTTTGTCAATAATCAACACTTACACTATAAAGGAAGGACCTCATTGATCGAATATTTTATAAGCCCTGAACTGAACTCAGCTGATGATGGCCAGTGACTCAAAAGCAACGAACTCATCCGAAATCAGCTGAAGGTTTGGCAGATTTTCTGCACCAAAACTTATACCGAAACTTACCCAATGATTCGATCAGTCACCAGTTTTTAATCTAGGATACTTCTCTATTAGCTGTCATCGCTTGTTCAGATGCATCAAAGTTGAACTGTCAAGCGCTGTGTGGTAATATTGACTGCCTATGATCATAGCCTGGAATTTGGATGGTTTAATCTGTATGCCGTAAGACTTGGCCTACTAAGTACAGTACTCTGGGTCACAATCCATGGCATTAATCGCTAAGTCATTCATATCACAATTAGAAAACTTCTTCACAACATATCACATGACTACAATGCTAACTGATTCTGATAGGACGCATATATCAACAAACTAAACAGCTAAATTGGTAAACCTACGTATTACGAAATTCTCAATGACGCGAGTACGGACGCGTGTGTTTGATCTGTTGGAACCGGTATTACGAGCTGTATCAGTGACAGTTGTACAAATAAAAAATCTCCGGACCAGCGCGCGCGGGACCCTGCGTCACTCCACCACATTATAGAAACATAACACGATTGGGTTAGTCTCTGATACGTCACTCATAAATTGAAAAGACTCTATTAATTCAAGGCGAGACGGAATATTTATAGACATGGTACAAAAAAACCAAATGGTTTAAAAACCCAAACAAAGTTGGTAAACAAATACATTTGCGGTTAAAAATAAAATTTACAATGGATTCAATAACGCAACAGGGCAATGATCAAACTAACCAATTAGAAGATTAGTAGGTAAAGGACCTGGGAAGCTGCTAATGGCCGAAATGGAAAGCGATGTGTCAGAATAGTAGTCAAAGATGGCGAAGTCGGTTAGAAGGCAAAATGATTACAGTCAAAAGAGCAAATGACAGTAATTGATGCAAAGGCAAATTATAAATGCATCAACTAGGAGGAAAGTTAGGTCAAGAGCGAGCTAAGCGAGCTCATGGGAACTAAGGGCAACTCGACACGAAAGGTTAGCTTTGCAAGGACTAAAACGAGCAAGCAATGCGAAGGAACGATGTCTCCGTCTTCCCCTTCTTGTTAGATACGTTTAAACTGTGCAGACAGAAAGCAAGTAATGGATCGATTTTTTCCAAACATTCTTATTTCGGAGATAAGAGATGTATCAACTTTTTCTAAAGTTCATAGATTGATGTCAGTTCTGTAAATCATCCGTTCAATGACTTGAAGCCGAACGTTTATTTGTTAAAAAAAATATTTCTGCTTAGTCTGTTTGGAAATTTTAGAAGCTGTGGGTTTTACCTCAAAATCAAATTAACATATTAATACACACTTCCATTCATTCACTGGCTAAAGTTCTGAGAATGCAACATTACTTCGTATTGTTTATATAAATATGGTCTTAGGAACAATTAGAATAAATACTCCGTACTCAAGTACTCCTTAATTATTCCGCACACGTCTTGCAGCGAGCCGTATTAGCATTTTCATTTGTTGAAGGAAGTTGAAGGGGGTTTTGGAAAAACTCAAGACGCATTAGGCTAGCAGGAAAATTTTGTCAAGCAAGTAACAGGTATTTTAAGGAAAATATTATAGATTGTTTTTTTAGAGAACTCATACGACTTTACAGTGTTTTTGGTGAAGACCCACTGGGTATTTAGGAAAATTCAAATTGGTATACTGCTTAGCTTTTTTTTTATTGAATACCCAGGTTGACCGCTGTAAAAACAATTTGGCCAAATGGGGCTTCCTCGACCCATCTAACACAGTGCCAATGTGGAGCCGCTGCACAGGACATGCCTCACCTGCTACACAGCTGCTATGCTGTCCATCCTGCTCAACCACTTGCAGTTTTCAGGATCTATACGAAGCCAATAACAGAGCCGTAGAGGTTGCCAAATACTAGTCAGATAAAATTGAGTTACAGTACATCGACACGAAAAGAAGAAGAAGAATTGGATACTTTATTTCCCTGTCCTCCTTCATCGTTCCCCCACTCATCCGTTACGACCGTTAACAATAATATATAAGCCTTTATTACTGTTTATCATATTTTTTTATATTACATTTGTTTTGACGATTGGTTTTCACTAACAGCTTGTCCTTCGACAAAGGCCTCCTCCAAAGATTTCCACCTATCTCTTACGACTGTTACCGTAGACGTAAAAGATGCATCTCCAAACTTTTAGTCTTTAATTTTTGCTCCTGATAATTTTAGTGTTTTCTAGTAGTGACATCCCAGATGATAGCTGTTTTAAGTACAACACAATTTTGGTTTTACTTACAGTAAATCATGATTTCCATTACTGATTTCATGCATTTCCATCAAAATACAAATTGAGTTCTTGTACCATTACATAACATTTTTTTTTTTGACCAGGTTGTATTTTATTTTTGACATTTTAATTAATATTCTGATATTACAAATAATCCTAATATTACTGTATTTAATTAAAATTTATAAACTAAATACACATATCAATTACGTTGGTAATACAATTCTTGTAAGTAATGTTTATGATTTTTAATATTTCTATGCCAGCAATGGTAGTTTAACTATGTGAATCAATATTTCTCGGTTTATAACTGAATATAATAAAGATCAGAACATGAAGTGCTAAGATGTCATTCAGAATCAATTTCTTAAGTTTTTGCTGAAAAACAACAATACTTATCAGATAGGTATTTTAAAGTATCGTCATTTGTTTTGGCAACAATTTTTATAATTTCGTGGGTGGCGACAGTGACGCTGATGGTCAAAACATTGCAGTATCGAGTTACTTTCATTCAGTCGCGCAGTACTTGATACGTAAACAAAGCAATTACACCTTATTGTTCCAAATTATATGCACGATAAGCAATGTGTTTTCTAAATATTTCAGGAAGACATGTCCATCTACACTCAACGTCAACTGTTTCTTTATTTTATGTTATTATTATATAAACCAGTGCTTAACTGCGATCCCACATAGGTAGGTAGGCAGCGATGCAATCGTTGATGGTGAGGCGCACTAGTTTATTAAGAGCCTATTCACTCTAACCTTGAAGACACCAAAATTATAATCGGACGGGAAGGCCGCAGCAGGCAAATTGTTCCAATCCTTCGATGTACGCGGTATAAACGACGAGGTGAAACGCTTAGTCCGGACTATAGAGGTGTTAACAGCGTAAGTAATGTGTTTTCTACACATTCGAGGAAGACATGTCTTAGATGGACCTATTTTCCACACAGTTATAGATCAACCTTCTCTAGATGCCTTCAGAGCACTTCCTTTCATTATTGACATAATATTAGTATGTATTAGTATGTATAATATAATTATATTATTAGTTAGATTTAGTTATGTAGGTTTATATTGTGCACTGGATCCTACCCTCGAATATCTTTTCTCTCTACAATTCAAAGGTTTGCTGGGAGAAAACTTATTGCTGAGTTAAGCTCGCCTTTGTACATGAACTGTCTCTGTATCTCCATATATTATGTTATGTTTTTGTGTACAATAAAGAATTAAGAATCAACTGTGTTATTTTATACTAAAGTAAGGTACGACTTTTTGCCCGGGGTTCTATTTTCAAATAGGTCAATATCAGGCGCTTGGGTAACAGTAGTATTAAGATTTCAGATAGAGTTTCTCGGAAAATAATAGCTTAGATATCTCAATTGTTTTCAAAGGACCAAAATAAATTTAATGTTTTTTTTAGGTTTTAGAGTAGTCTGGGTATCAGTGAAGCTGCGAAATTGTTCGATAGGAAGGAGAACGGGTGGTTAGTAAAAGCTTGACTCTCCCCCTCACCCCACCTAGAGTGTTAAGGGTTATTTGTGGATTGCCCACTAAATAAAAAGGAGGATAATATTCTGACGAATGAGGACATGTTTTCTATAGGATTAAACCATCTTGAAGTATTGTAGTAAACCTTTGTAGCTCTATAGGTATCTCGTATCGGCCCCACTAGGGCTCTTCAATTTTGCTGACGTCGACACCGGCTCGTTTCTTACAGGACGGCCGGACGGCGAGCTGTTCTTGCATAATAGTATAGGCTGTATAATATCATGCTACTACCAACGGAAACTGAGCAGAAACCAAAGACACATGTGAAACCGTGGTGGAAATGTTTTTCTTTCTACCGCTAAGCATGGTGGCCATCAAATAATATCTTTATTTGATGATTTCTTTACCAAAAAAATAATAAAATAATTTCACGTGCTGACCTAGAAACCTACATCATCCCACTGCAATCACGACGCAAAAACAACAGGAAAGATGGACTTTAGACAGAAGTGGGTGGACATCGTGAAACACAATCCGAACGGTAGGAGAGGGACGAACAGACGGGCGCGCGCGCGGTACTAGCTCGGGACATCGGCGATCGACACGAACAAACACCAGAGATAACGGATTCTGTGTAAAGCTGATAATGGCGGGAAATCTGGAAATCTGAAACTTTGCTTTCATCACACGCGTTAATTGAAACGCGGTTCTTGGTAAAGAACTGATAGAATTTTATCTGTGTCGTATTTTTACAACGCATTTGGATATTTTGTTTGCGTAGGACTTTATCATTAAATATGGTCATGTGTTTATTGTTTTTAACTGAATTAAGAGAAATTGTGTGGTGGAGAGGTTTCCCAAGTAGCATTTTGTTCTCTTTTATAGTTCACATTCAGTTCACTGGTGATCTCTAAGCATTAACAATGGCCACATGTGGTTCATTGGCTGTATTGAAGTGAACAAATCCACTTATACCTGTATAAGGCATGTTTAGGAGTGTACAAATGTCCTATTTAGTAACTATTGGTGTTATAATAGGATAACATTACTCTTCTAGTCAGCTATCATTTTAATAGCTGAACAAGAGCATTTTAAGAGGAGAACTATACGGCATTGGCTATTTAAAGGTTCACATGTATGGTGTTATAATGCTGGCATTTTAGTACAACACATGTGAACATTAATATACCCAAAAGCTGTTGTGTAGCACCTGTTGTGGACCGTTATTCAGCTTGTTGCTGTAAGTGGGTCTAGTCTGTGATATATTAATCAGCCTTTATATTATTCTGTAAAAGAGCGTTTAATGAGTTCACATGTACGTTTAAGGTTCATTACACGCCCCACTATTGATATCTAGTAACATTGACAGCTGTTTATTTGTTCACGAGTACCTCATTATTATCCTATAAGCTAAATAATTATGTGAACGTGGTTTTCTTTAACACTTGGACGACGATAAACATGCGCTTGTATGTAATAACCCAAAATAATAAAAATGCATATTTTTAATGACGGTTCCGTACGTATGATCAAAAGCATGCTCAGATCAGGTAAAAAGCCGCTGTCACAAGTCGCCAAAAGAATGGAGGAAAATACAAATGAATTCCTTTGCCAAAAACATTCTGACAATAAGTATCCGTTTGTTACAAACAACAACAACAAACAAAATAAATATAATAAATTTTGAAGATTTCAAAATTTTTACCATAAAAAGAGACAGTTATATACTGACAAAAAGAATCGAGGTTGTTAAAATTAACTACATCATAGCAAATAACCACAATAAGATTTCATTAAAAGGTTTATTAGAATAAATAGCACAGAAGATGTTTTTACATATCCAATAAAATCGTCTCATTTTGCAATATACAAATCAAGAAGTCAGCATAATTGTGACCATACTTTGATTGTTTTAGAATCTAAGTATATTAAGTGTAAATTAGTGTGCGTTGAATACAAAGAATTTCAATACCTTATACCTTTGTTATTCGTACATACATTAAAATAATAATACAACTTTACGAATCTTGATCATTTTTATTTTTAAATCACATAATCGCTAATGATTCGTTTGGAGAGTCGTGATTGTTAGTAGAAGCTTTGCTTGTGGATTGATTCGGTCCTTTTTTTTTAATTGTGCTTTTAGGTTTAGTTTTTTGAATTCGTTTAGTTGAAAATCTTAAATCTTTCATTGCCCTTCTTTTCACAGCATTTTTTAAAGATATTTTAATAACCTTTTCGGTCTGTCCCATGGTAAATGTAGGATCCCATGAACGTACACGTATCATGTCACAAAAGAATTTAATAAAGTTTTTAAAATCTTTTAACGGGATCTTTGAACAATTTCCACGACTTGCTCCAGACCAAGAACATTTACACATAAAATCGCGTGTAATCAATGAGTCGAGCAATTTGTAGGCAAATGTTAAGCCATTGCCTTCACAGGGTTGAAACAAAAATGATAACTGTTTTTGTAACTTTGCTCTCTCAGCTTTATCGATTAAAGTATTTTCTAGACTGTCAAGTTGTTGTTTATCGTCAATCTGTTCAAGACGGAACGCCTCATTTTCTTCTGGGTTAGCGTCTTTTAATACAGTAACGGCCATTGGTTGTTCAATTTTTTCTGTAATTGTTGCTATGCCTTCGCTGATTTCCACAGACAACATCGCTACCTTCTGGGTGAGTTTTTGCATATGTTCAATAGTATCGTGGAGTATTTTGTCCTGGTTATTAATTTTTTGTAACAATAGGTTTTGATTACCAATAAGTTGATCGCAGTCGAGCGTAGGTAACAAATTCAAAGTTTCTTCCGTTATCATTTGATCATTAGCTTCAGAACAAGGTCTATCATCTATATTATTGTCATTATGCGTCTGAAAAACAAAAAAAAATACAAATATGAAACTGAATAGCAAAAAATTTATAATGTCGCCTGTCTAACAACTCCTAGGCAATTAACAAATTTTAGCGAAATGAAACGAAACACACGCGCCACCAAAGCCGTATTTTTCGTTTAAAAATCTCAAGAAAAATCAAATCTCAAGTTTTCTTCTTCTTTGGAATGGATTGTAAGTTTGACGATCAACCCGACAAACCCTGGTGTCAGCCTTTAAAGATTTTATCTACTTTAAAGGCATGGCTTCGGAACCTGACCTATGATGAAACAGATTTGGAGGTAAAAGTTGGTGGAGGCACGGCGGTCGAAATCTATACACTAACTTGTTGTATTCAAAGAAAATTTACATTTTCAATGCGGATCTCTAAAATTTTGTATGCTAAAAAATATCTAAAAGGGTAACATTGTGAACTATTGAAGAACTGCATACCAGCCCAGGGCTGAATATGAGCCTAACACAGATATGTTGACATTATAATGGTACACATGTGAACCTTTATAGAGCTCACGACACTATAATGGTACACATGTGAAACTTAATAGAGTTCACAGCAATAATTTGGAACTACAATGGTTCACTGTAGTTGAAGAAAATGGCCACCATATTGTTCACTCATAACCTATAATATTTGTAAATAAATTATGGTTTTATCACATACTACGGAGTTTTCGTGATTAATTTTGTAGTAAGTGTTCAAATAAAAAGCCATAGACTGATTTAGATGCCATAAAAACACCAATATGAAAAATAGCATTGTTCGTCCCCGGTTATTTAGATATATTTTTTTGATAAAAAGGCATTATTTCTGAGGCGCATGAAAATTTTAACTCTAAATATGTATATACTTTACAATAAATTTACAATACCCATAATATTAACACTAAGTATAGAATATAATAAACACAAATACTTACCTGATAACCGTACCGGCACTCGTGCGGGCTGGTCGTTTTTTATTGTCGCGGAGTTACTTGCTATCCCCACTGTGCTAACTATTGTTTGCGCGCGCGCTGCAGGTGTGCGTTGGACCGCCCGGCTTTGTGTGCCCTGCGCGATCGAGCCACGCATAACATGACTGATAACGTAAGCACTTCCTCGCGCTGTCAGACGCCTTTATTTCATAATGACGTGCAGAGTCTACTGAACAATTCTTCGGATATGGAGGATGACAGTAAAAATGAGGAGGTACGTATACAGTCAAGAGCAGAAAAGAGGGGAAGAGAGGACAGTACTGAAGACGAAGAGGGTTGGACAGAAGTTAAAGGGAGTACAAAGAAGGTGTGTCACGGCAGTAAACAGTCTGTAAAAGACGATAAGTTCGAAGTCTATGCTTCCTCTAAGGAACGTTTGCCAAAACAATTCGCAATGGCTCGTATTTTGAAAGAAAATAATATTTCTAAAATTCGCCTTATTAAATATTTAAGTCCTTTCAAAATACGCATCGAATTTGATTGCGAATCAGCTGCTCAGAACTTATTGACGTGCGAGAAGCTTCTGGAAAAGGGATGGAGGTTTCAGAGGGCTATGCAGCTATCTGTCTGTTATGGCCTAATCAAGGATGTAGACCTAGATTTTACGGATGACGAGATCCTCAAAAACCTCTCATGTCCAGCTCCTGCAAAACTTCTATCTTTCAAGAGGCTAGACCGTCGTGATAGGGATAAAGGAGGTTGGTGCCCCAGCGAAACCCTTAGACTTTGTTTTGACGGTGAACATTTGCCTGCGTCAGTCCGCGTATGTGACATAAATATCAAAGTTTTACCCTACGTACACCAAGTGTCGCAATGTTCCCAATGTTGGAGGTTAGGCCACAATAGGAAAATGTGCCCCTCAAAGAGCGTGGTTTGTCCGAAGTGTGGTGGCCCCCACGAAAATTGCGACACTTCATTGTTTTCATGTGTCAACTGTAAAGGGAATCACATATCTCTTAGCAAGTCTTGTCCTGTTTATAAGAAGGAAAGGAGGCTAAGGGAGATTATGGCTGAGTTTGGATGCACATACAGGAAAGCCCTAGAATGTTACGTGCTACCCGAAAATCCCGTTTCCAATGAAGTGGGCGTTGCTCATCAAGCCTCAGTAGCTACGGAAAACCGGTTCTCGGAGATACCTCATTTTTTAGACGAGCCTTCACAAACTAGGAAACCGGATCCAGAAGCCTCTCATCGTTTCAGTTATGCTGAAATAATCCGGACCAAGGCCACAGTTCATAAGGAACAGACTCCTATCACGGGTAGAAAGGACGGTGATATTCCAAAACCAAAATTAGTACAGTCTCCGAAAGCCAAAAAAAAACCACCTAAAGATGACTGGATGTTTTGGAACTCAGATATGCCTGAATGTAACCAACCCAATGATGGAGAGGGTACCGATGAACGTCCATCTTTCAATGAGCTGTGGTCTAGAATAAAAGAAGTTATCTACCTCAAGAAGACTAGCTTAATTTTTAAGATAAGGTGTGTCTTCCAATTGTGCCTAGAATGGTTAACCCTAACATCAGTAAGTTTAGTCTCAGAGTGGCCGTGGATAAAAGCATTGTTTAACTTTTTTATAAGGTGTGATGGCTAATAAAACAATTAAATTAAATATCTTGCAGTGGAATGCCCAAAGTATCAGGCCTAAGTTAGTATCGTTTCAACAACTTTTATGCCAAGAAAAAGTACATATTGCTGCCCTAAGTGAGACATGGCTTGAACCAGAAAGTAATTTTAAAGTTAGTGATTATGTTGTTTATCGCGCGGACCGGGATGACTCATACGGCGGTGTAGCTATCATTGTACACAAATCTATTAAAGCGCAGCTGCGGCGCGCTCAGTTGAATAATAACGGCATTGAGGTAGTGTGCGTGCGATTATTTAACTGCGAACCGTTTGAAAATATTGTTTCTGTCTATTGTCCATCCAGAATCGTAGTCACTCAACAGGATTGGGATAGTTTGTTATCTTTGTGGCCTTATAAAACTTTAATTCTAGGTGATTTTAATGCCCATGACGTCAGTTGGTCCTATAAAACTGACCACAGAGGCAGGCTTATTCGCGACTCCCTTTTAGACAGTAACTTTATTTCTTTGAACGATGGGACGCATACGCGAGTTCGTTTAGTTGACAATAATTTTCAACAGTCATCTCCAGATATATCTTTGGTTTCTACAGATATTGCTTTAAATTTTAATTGGACCGTTTTAAACGAAAACCTAGGCAGCGACCACTTAATTATTAAACTGTCAACATTATGTACTTCATACATCCCTTCTGTTATTAAAAGAAATTTTGAAAAAGCAGATTGGACTTCATTTAAAAAACATCTTGCACAAAAATTTTGCAATTTATGTTTACCGAATGACCTTCAAAAAGCTTACGATTTATTTTTAGATATTTTGAATGAAGCATCAAACAAATTCATCCCGATGTTAAAATTCAACCAAAACCCCACTTCAAATTTCATCCCAAAGCCGTATTGGACTGCAGAACTGTCACATGCTGTGGCTCAACGTAGGCTTGCGTTATCTAAAGTTAGACGTAATCCTTCACCCCAAAACCTAGATACCCTTAAAAGTCGGATAACTGAAACACAACGGTTAATTCGTAAGGCTAAAGGAGTGAACTGGCAGAATTTTTGTTCTTCTGTCGACCACGAAACAACGTCTAGTAACATGTGGCGCAAAATGAGATGGCTGAAAGGATATCGCTCGCCTAAACATTATGTGGACATTCAAAGTGCCACAAATCTTTTAAATTCTTTAACACCAGATTATGTTTCCCCTTCGACCCCTACGGTTCACCACAGTAACCCTTTACTAGAATGTGAGTTCTCCATACAGGAGCTTGATAAATGTATCAAGTCTAAGGATACATCTCCTGGATGCGATGACATATCGTATTCTATGATTAAGAATTTACCTAATGTAGGCAAATCTGTATTACTAACATTATTTAATAACTTTTTTAAACACAGTTTTGTCCCCTCTCAGTGGCGCGACATTTGTATCATTCCTGTTCCAAAACCTGCTCGTGACCCTAGTAACGTCTCTTCACTCCGACCTATATCATTATTATCATGCATATGCAAAATTTTCCATTATATTTTACTTCGAAGACTGGAATGGTTTCTGGAGAGAGGCAACACATTCTCTGCGAACACAGTCGGGTTCCGTAGAAGTAGGTCGTGTCTGGATGGTCTGAGTTGCTTAATCTCCACAATACAAACTAGTTTTTCCGAGAGTTCATCTACTATCGGTTGTTTCGTGGATATAAATAATGCATACAATAACGTAAATAATACTGTTTTAATCAATGTTTTAGATAACCTTAAAGTAGGTTCACTCATATGTAAATATCTGTGGAATTTTCTCCATAGAAGAGTACTCAAAATAAGATCAGGTAATAGTTTTATTAGTAGACACTCTGGATGTGGGTTGGCACAAGGTGATCCGATATCTCCACTGTTATTTAATGTAATAACGTCAGAGATCTGTAAACGTCTGCAGAACGAAATTTGCATATGCCAGTACGCGGATGACTTCGCTATATATGTACAATGTTCTTCTATTAGTGAAGGGCAAGCCAAAATCCAGTCTAGTCTTGATTTAATCAACAACATGTTAACGCTTGTCGGTTTAGATATTTCTCCCGCTAAAAGTAAAATCTGTTTGTTTAGTAGAGGTTACCGTAGGCCAGTTATAGAAGTACGTTTAAACGGTACGTTGTTAGAATTAGTAGACCATGTCAAGTATTTAGGTATGTGGCTGGACAGGGGTCTTCGGTGGAAGAAACATATCAATGAGGTTCGGGAACGAGTACTTAAATTAATTAACATTTTTAAGGTTTTGGTGGGACCTGGGTGGGGTATTCACCCCAACCATCTAAGACGACTATATATCTCCCTTATTCGTAGTCGTATAGACTTTGGTAGCTTTTTGATAGACAATAGCGCCGACACACATTTAATTAAATTGGATAGATTACAAAACATTTGTTTACGTTTAGTAGGCGGATTTATCAAAAGCACTCCAATACATGTGATGGAATCCGAACTAATAGTACCCCCTCTTTTTATTCGCCGCCGATACTTAGCTGGTAAATTTTACTTAAAATCTAAATGTTTTGATTTCCCTATAATAGGCATACTGGATAAGCTACACGGTCTTTGTTACAATAACGCTTATTGGAGAAAAAAGAAAAAGCCTCTGTTAGTTTTGTCTCACGATGTTCTTAAACAGGAACACATGTACTGTAGCGATCAAATAGACATGTTCTCCATGACTACTTGGGTCAGCAATATGGACTTATCAGGTACTATAAAGCCTAATTTAGATTCGGTAGATAAACCTAAACATTGTTATAATGTCCATAATTTAAGATCAATATGTTGTAAGTCTTTAAATGCACTATATTCTGGTTTTTACTGTGTATACACGGACGGTTCTAGACGTGGAAATTCCTGTGGCGCGGCCTTTTTCGATTCACAAATTGATGCCTATTTCAAATTCCAAATTTTATCAAAAGTGTCAATAATGCACTTAGAGCTAATTGCTATCGCTGAAGCTTTGGCCTATATCGAGTCATTGGACGGTGATCGTTTCGTCCTCTTTACTGATTCGAAAAGTGCTCTTCTCCACCTGATAAGATGTACGAGTACTTCATCTGTTAGGGGCCTTCCACTGGCTTATTCTATATTAAAAACCATTACTGATTTTGTTGCCAAACATAGAACTGTTGTATTGCAATGGATCCCCTCCCATGTTGGATTAGAAGGTAATGAGGTGGTTGATCGTTTGGCAAATGAAGCTGGGTCAGATGGGGAAATTTATCCGTGTTATCCTTGGTACACTGAGCTTTTACCTTTGGTTAGAGACAGATGTATTGAATCGTGGTCAGAATATTTTGATGAAAGGTCTTTAACGAAAGGCATTTGGTACAGGACGATTCAGCCATCTCTTCCACAGATTCTTTGGTTCAGCGACGGAAAATTGAATAGACAGGAGGTTGTGATGGCTTTGAGACTCCGATCCGGCCACATACCACTCAACAGCTTCGGATTTATGATGCGCAAAGTCGATTCTCCCAATTGTGTTGTCTGTGGCACTATAGAAGATGTGCATCATGTCCTGTCGGAGTGTGTTCGTATTGGGGTCCAAAGACGTCAAGCTTTTGCCAACAGTTTTAATGTAGGCTTCTATAATAGCATTCTAGCCTCACCTTTAACAGATGAGGCTAGAAAGCTTTATCGTATTATTATTATGGGTATAAGGTTGCGGGTAGACTAGTAAACATGTATCTAAAATATTTGTATTAAATCATCGGGGTGACATATTCTGTATAGAAAAAACCCCGCAATTAAAAATGAGATTAAAAAAAAAAAAAACAAATACTTACCAGTTATAAAAATCACATTTAAAATTCACATGGACACTCGCACGACAGATGTTGCGCGTAGTATTATATTAAAAATAAATATTTATTACAAAATGTGGTACTCAAGTGATTATTTGGAGAAAAAGTAGCCTACTAGTAGTTTTTATTCACACTTGTGAGCGTTAATTACTATAGAGACTGTATAATTGTTCACTCGTTACTTTTTATAACTCTCTTGTCTGTATGAAGAAACATACGGAATCTTATATAGTGCCGTAGATCAGCTTTAAGACCACTGTTCTCTCCTAAACTGCCATTAACGTGCTACTATTCTGCTACTGTGTACCTTTTGTGAACTTAAGGCTGAATAATTTGTGCCCAAACCGGTGGTACAAGGGCTGTATAGGGTGCTATACAGCCCTTATACTGCTTACATAGACAGCTTAAAGAATAAATGTGTACCATTACTCAACCGCTATAGAACCCCCAGTGCTACTTGGGTTGTTTTGTTATGGAATAACATTTTAAAGGTTCTGATATTTAAGCTTATTTTGAAAAAGAAATGTGTTGCTGAAAAGCTTTTGAATTCGAGATTAATATTATTTATTTCCATCATCGTTTTGGAAACGGCTGCCTCAGTTGATAATTTGATAATTTGTCATCCATCAACCCTCACTGGGCTCGTGTGATGGATTACGCCCATTGCCTCTCTTAGGCGTTCATTAAACGATAGGTTTTGCTGTCAGTTTTGCCACAGTCAATTTTTTGATTGACGAAAAACCTACCGTCTAATGCGATGATTGACGTTGCATGACGAAAACACAACATAATGGCGATAAAATTCCATCATTCATGATTGATGGAATTGATTGACGCCTGCATGACTGTGTACTGGACGCCTTAAAGAGGAAGCGTTCTTTTTTACCGAAAATTAATCTACTGGTACGAAAAAGTGTATTTCGTCTACTCTTTCACACAAATTAAAAAAAAAATCTGGGAAAGTGCGAGTCGGATTCGCGCATTGAGGGTTTCGTACAAACTTACATAAGTAAATAATTCAATTCCCGAATGGAATCTCAAAGATTTTTCCGAATCGGAAAAAAGTATATTTTTCTGTGACGTAACAACCAAATTACTGTTTTCAGATTTATTTCTTTAACTGTGCTGTAAGACCTTGCTTTATGCCAAATTTCAGGATTCTGGGTCAACGGAAAGTACACTATGAATTTTGATTCCCTTGAGAGTGCAGAATGCAGAAATATACGTTTTTAGCGACATAAACGGCCGTATCTTTTTAGTTTGTTTTTTTCACAGTTTCAAGGGACTGCAGACTTGAGTGTATATATAATTGGAAACTCTTTCCTAAGAAAAAATGGTGAAGGAGGATTACCTTTCAGTTTGATTTTTTCTTCTCCTGGCTCAATTATATATTTAATATTTATTAGTATATATTTTTTTCTTATATTGTATGTATGTATTTCTTATTCTTATATTCTTATATTCTTTATTGTACATAAAAATAACACATTATTTAAAAATTGGACAGCTGATGTACAAAGGCGAGCTTAACCCACAATTGGGTTTTCTTACAGCAAACCTAAAATATATTTCTAAGAAATTTTATTTATGAGGATGACTGAAAGAAATGCACAACAAAAATCTAAGTTAACAAAAAACAGATCAGATCTAAAATAAACTACACAAATACGTACATAGCACACAATACATATAAAAATACTATATACAATAAATAAAACCTATACATATATATATAATTATATATATATATATGGGTCATGTTGACATGAAATGTTCCCTAATTCTTCCCCTGAAGACCTCCAACGAGGGGCTAGCCCTTAATGTTTGCGGAAGAGAATTCCAAAGGCGCACGGCTTGAACGGTGAATGATCCACTGTACCGACTAGAGGAATGGGGAGGAAAACGAAGGAGAAGAGAGGATGATGAGCGACAAGGCCTTCCTCTCGGAACAAGATACTCAAAGCGTTCACGAAGATACAAGGGGGAGTTGGGATTATGAAGAATAGAGAAGAGAAAAGAAAGAATGTGGCAATCCCGACGCTGCCGAATAGGCAACCACTTCAATTGCCTTCGAAATTCCGACACGTGGTCGTATTTGTGTTATTCTGTCTTATTAGTATTTTTCTGATGTTGTACACTGATAGCCCTAAATCCATCTCCTCTCTTTCAATCCATCCAAAGGTTGTCTGCAAGAAATTGCCCTGTGCGATAAGACCGTCCATTGTACACTTATTTTTAATTATGTTTGTTTATGTGGTGTACAATAAAGAATATAATAAATAAATAAATAATACAGACAGATTTTCAGCCTAGTTTAGGAAAGGGACTCCTATGACTCACTTTATACTGATTGTACTGTTTTTCTTTTAGGATAGCTCGTGATAGAGATAACTGGAAGGAAATGGGGGAGGCCTATGTCAAAAGACAACCAGACTAATTGGTTGCAAAAAAATTATGTAAGTATATTCAAAAAGTAAGATTATATTAAGAATGTTGTTTTTATATAAGTAGTATAGATCAAAACTGTTATATGGTCAGCGAATAAAGGCTTTTATTATTATTATTATATTCTTTATTTAATGTTTAAGACTACTCTGTTTGCCATGTACAAACTACAATATCTTACCCAATATCATTAAAAATTCGTCGACGACGTCATTATTAATTGATAACTGTTATTATTCTGTAACTGACTATTTAAATGACGCTGACATATGAATTAATTAACATAAGTACCTAATGATTTAATTTTTTTCTTTGACATATCAAATAATTCAATTTTGTTTTTATTTATTTTTTACTACTTGACATACCTAATGATTTATTTTTTTCTTTGACTAATGATTATTATCTTTTATTATTATTTTTATAAATACATTTATTTATCTCAGCACCCTGAGGTCCTGGACCTTTAGAAGGCGTCCGAGGAGCCGAAGCCAACTCGCAGAGGCCCTTTTAGACGCTTTTAATGGAAAGTGGTACAAACCGGTGATTATCCCTGTACGCATTATACTTGTGCATCCAAGGACAACCCCCGGTTGGTGGGAAACTATTGCGACATATGGAAAACTAAGATATAAGGCTATGGTTTTTAGATTCTTAAGTGGACTGGTTACCAGGAAATATGTTAAGACTATGCCACCTGCTTAAACAATGTTATTAATATCCATCGACAAAAGGCAGGGGGTGACTTGCACACTCAATAAATGGGCCCCCATAAACGGTCGCTAGCACGAAGTGACGTAGCAACAAGAGGGCAACATATCCTGAAGTGCTTAAGGAGTGGAGAGGTATACCATGGCTATCAGGACAATCCCGGAAGTACGGTCAAGATCCCTACCAGCACCTTACTGGATTATACATCCTTCTCCCGAGCACGTTTGCTCTTGCGAATCTCCACTCAAGCCAGCCAATAAAGGCAAGAGAGAGGTGGGAGCTCTGTTCCTCGTCAGTGTTCACTACGGCCGGCCAATTATTATTATTATTCATAATGATACATAATGATTTATTTTTTTCTGATTTAATTGATTTTAACTTATCTATATTTATAAAAGGAGAAACTGACTGACTGACATATCAACGCACAGCTGAAGCTACTGGGACTAGAAACATAAAATTTTGCACAAGGTTTCCTTTTACGATGTAGGCGAGCACTAAGAGAGGATTTTCCAAAATTCACCTCGTGAGGGGATGAAACGGGGTTCTAAAGTTTGTATGGAGAAATCTATTTTCAAGCGGACGAAGCCGCTGGCAGAAGCTAGTCTAATTTATTTTATTCCATTTTAAAGTTATATAAGATTGTTTCTCAATATTGTTAACGACCTCATTAACGTTTGCATGCGTAATATAAGGTAGATTGTACAAAGCTCACTTAATTATTGTTCCAACTTATCTTATACAGTCAGGGGTGAAAAGTGCAGTTCCACCTTACCAATGCTAAAATGTCTAAAATTTCTTTGTAGAAGAGTGTCAATGGTCCATGACTGATTTAATTGGTAGCATATAATCTAAAGTATTCAATAAACTAGTTGTGGACTATTGATCTTCTACAATAAAGAAATTTTAGACACTTTAGCATTGGTAGAGTGCAACTGCACTTTTGATCCCTGACTGTACCTACAATCTACGCAAATAAAAAAAAAATTAGGTACTTACCGAAAAAGTAACAACATATGTAGACATAAACTAGATAATAAATTAAAAAAAAAAAATCCTACTGGTATTAGGAACTAAGATCACAATTTGTTAGCTATTTGATCGTTACAACAATCTATAGGTTTACATCCTGGTTCTGCCAATTTGGTAATGCAAGGCGAAGTTTGTTTACATAATCGCAACCATCGGCATTCTAGACGCATTCATTACGAAACCGCAACAAGCCTTCCGGAGCTAACGTGAGGTCGGATCGTGTGTCTAGTCACGTGGGACACCCTCACTGCACTACAACGCGACCTTTGTCACTGTGGCTTGCTCGAAATTTTCGTACTGCAAGGTCATGGCGCCTTGCAGTCAGAGACAGTCGTCTACTAAGTAATATAAGTTAGCAGTATGATTTGTCGTAGGCGTGGGCTTGCGGACGGCGAGCAATGGGTAGCTCGCTGTCCGGCCGTTCGGTAACCGTCCGGACTGAGCTCGAGTCGTCGACGGCGCGTAGTATTTCATGCGCGCCTTTTTTTTCGGTGGGAATATCATATAATGACATCCCGCGCTCTTGGGCGGAGCGGGAGATAGTGTCAGATTTTTACTGACTAAAAACCCACTTCTGTTCCTTCGTTGCGTTTCGTACCAGGGCCGAGTCTTCCTTTCAGAAGTAGACTCTTGGCCCCAGTAGGCTTCGACCCTACTGGTGCCATGGGTTGTGCGAAAGTGTACCCCGAACCCCGAAGGAAGGCAATGAAGAAAGTAACCGGAGTGGGTTTGATTCAGTAAAAGTCTGACACGCCTTCCCGCTCCGCTCAAGAGATTTTCCACCTAAAAAAAGCATTATGATTTGTAAATTACTATAATTGATTATTAATAACTGGGACTTTGCAACGAACAAACGTTTCCATCTGCCACCTATCCTCATAGCAACTCCTCATGGCAACCCTTCCATTTAGGAACAATTGAAGAACGAAAATAGAAAAACTAATTCAAAAGAAGAAGTAATAATAGCATAAAACGCAAACGGGGAAGCCAATGCCAGGACTAAAAGAAAATTAAAATTTACAACGGACGGTGGTTACCATCTGCCACCTATCCTCATGGCAACACCCTCAGTACTAAGATGCGAGAAATTCTGTGTTGTCGCTGTAAAGCCGATAGCATGGGCGGACCGATGACCTCCGAGTCGTAACCGAAGGTAGCCGAATGAAAATGAAAAGTATGAATGGAAACCAGACTTGCAACGAACAGCTGTCGTAATATATGTGATAGTGTGAAGGACGCTGACAAGGTTGGGGGACACGTAGGTTCTACTGAATTGAATGAAATGAAAGATTGTTTATAGCAACTGAATGTTGAGTCCTTGGTGTTTCACATACTGTTTCTGTTATCAAAACTTAATATTACAAAGAGGTAAGACAACAAAAGGGGATTACTATTATACATTTAGATACAAGTGGAGAATATTTTTCATTGCGACTGATTAGCGCCTAGCGCAATTTTTCACACTAGTGCGAAAAATAGTAAATTGCGTGTCTAAAAGCGTTAAAGATAAGAGCGTGTTTTCGAGTAAGTGTATTGAAAAAAATTTTCTTTGCATGTCCGTCTCCGCACTGCGGGACAACTGTGTTTTACAGCCTTTGCAGGATATTGTTTAAAAGATTCACCGGGCAACTGAAAGAACACAAGTGGGACCAGTCAGTATTAGTTTACGTTTTCAAAGATTTGACATAATAATAATAATCCTTCTCCTAGATAGGAGTCCTGAGTCCGAGCAGTGGGAACATTATAAGGCTGATTATGCTAATAAGACAACTTTTGGCCACAATTTGTTAGTAGCAATTATTTCTATGTTAGTTCAGAAGTATAAAAAAAAAAAAACATAATAATGTAACGATAAAATTGGGTATTTTTACAATAAAATTAAAATCTTATATAAAAAATCAATTGCTCGTCCGTCAGTCTCGCTGATTATATACCTATAACTGATTTAATAATTTTGTTTTGTTTGGTTAAAAATAACAAAAAATAGAAAAAAAAACCGTAAAAAAAACTTGAGATTAATGGAAAAGTGGGACGCAATTTCATGGGGGCGCGCGGGCGGAGCCGCGGGTGGCAGCTAGTCATATACGAGTATATGTCCTAGCGGTCCGTCCCGGCTTCACTTAGGGCACTTTTTTCACGTAACTTAAATTTTAGTAAGGATCCCTAATCTTTTCTAGCAATAAATATAGGCTAAGTTATTCAGGGTGAATTTAGCTTTCCAATGGTGAAAGAATTTTTGAAATCGGCACAGTAGTTTTTGAGTTAATTCATTACAAATATACACACACACAAAAATACAAATTTTTCCTCTTCATAATATTAGTATAGATAAAAATCAATTGCTGTTTGTTAGTCTCGCTAAAACTACGGCTTGGCTTGACCGATTTTAATAGTTTTTGTTTTGTTTTATTTGCTTTAAAAGAGGGGAAAATTGGAAAAAAGTTGAAAGCAGAGCCGCAAGCGACTGCTAGTTAACTCATAAAATTATCAATAAGTTTTGGGATTTACCTAAAATTTCATCAAAACCAATCTATTAGAATCAGATTAGCAATATCGTGCGTACTTGTGCCGAATCGGACACGTGCAGTCATGCTGTGTCGACCACGCTAATCCACACGAACTCGACGAGCACGTGTCGAGTTGTCGGACGCTACATGTGTGTCAACTAACTCTGAACACACTGGCCTTGTTTGTTATTAGCAGGGGTCGGAATTAGGTAGAGTTATTCATGTTTGCATCGAAATGTTGATATTAATATGGATCTTCCCGGGATTTCTAATGAAAAATCCCGTGTGGCCAACAATATAAAAAAACTCAGAGATAGATAAGACAAATAAAACAAAGATAATTAGCATACAATTTTTATTAGTATTTTTTCATTGAAAAAGATCTCTCTACGTCAACTGAGGTAAGGTTAACAAATTTATACACTTACTCCTCTTCGTCACCCTTCGCGAGATGGGGGGTACATTATTATTATTAGGTACGTAATTGCGCGTTTTTACGTAAAACGACCAAAAAAAAAATTAAATAAAAAAAACTTTTTGAGGTTTTTTTCCAGGAAAATGAAGATATAGAGACCAAAATTTTCGGCCAAATAAATTTCGTACAGTCATGTGTACAATACGACAATTAAGCGTTTTTCAAGGTCATTCAAGTTGTACAACCGTATGTACAAATGGTGCTCGAGAGGTTAATGCATGAAGAATTTTTTTCTGCTATATTTCTGAGTGTCATAAAAAAATTGAGGCATATCCACATTATCATTGCGCTGGATGAAATCGGTGTAAGTACATGTTTATGTTTAACTCTACCTAATTCCGACCTCTGGTTATTAGAGCGCTTTCGAGAATACACATGCATTGATTTGTTTGATAAGGTGTAATATCGGGGGATCTAACCAGCACTAATACTATAAAAGCTAAATTTTGTGATTGTATGTGAGGGTGTATGTCAGTCACTCCTTCACGCTGAAACTGCTGAAGGAATTTGAATGTAATTTGGCACACGGGTAGACTATAAAACGTCGTCTAGTCCCAAGCTAAGCAGAGCTTGTGTTATGAGTACTAGACAACTGATAAACATACTAATATAGGGTGACTGGTAATTAGTGACCGATACTTAAACACGTGATTGTCCTCATGATTACAAACAACTTTCCCAAAGAAACTTTTTTATATACTTATTAGTTTTATGACAATAACAAAACAGCTGTTTGAAATTCGCGTGCGCGCGTCTGCGACCACTCAGCTGTTAGCCGCTTAACGCCGTTATCTCATGTATTTTTGTACCGTACCTAGTTTGTGATCATGAGTACAATCAAGTGTTTCAGTATCGGTCACTAATTACCAGTCACCCTATATATTTCTAAATATATACATATTTATAGATAAATTACACCCAAAGTGATTAATGAGTATATTAGAGGAAGTTTGAAAGTGGCGCCAGTGACTGAAAAGTAGAAGGGAAATCGTGTTTTTTTCCTGGGACTGAGGCAGGGGCGGCGGCTTTTAGAAAACCTCATGGGTGCTCATGCTCATTTGATGTCTCGAAAAAGTGGCGAAGTGTGAGAAGAGAAATGCACAGTGATCGACCGACAAATAAATAAATATCCTACTTACATACTGCGGAATAACGAAGGTACCACAAACACCCAGACCCAACACAAATATCTGTTTCATCAAAAAACATTTGTGTTGGTGCAGGAATCGAACCTTGCGTCTCAACCGGCGCTATATACCACTGCGCTAAACGGGTCGTCGGGTAATGAAAAAACGCCCATCCCTAAAAGGCGATTACTGATCTGTTTCTTGATGTCTATTCTCAGGGGTGCTCGGCACCCACTGTTTATTTCTCATGGGTGCTCGAGCCCCCGAGCACCCACGGAGTCGGCGCCCCTGGACTAAGGATAAGCATTGCCATACAGCGTGGCTTCTATAATTTTGGACATTTATTACTAGTCGACAACAAAGTAGTGGAAATTTTTGACGCCATATTTTAAATTGTTTTTAGTTAGTTTGGTGTTTTTTTATTGTTTTCGTGCTCCTAATATAAAGTCAGTTAGGAATTTTACAAGTATGTAAATGGTATGTAGCTATTGTTAAATAAAGCTCTTGTCGTCTTAAAAAAATATAATTTATAGATGCTAATATTATAAAGTTGAAGAGTTTGTTTGTTTGAACGCGTTAATCTCAGGAACTACTGGTTCAAAAAGAAAGGAAAATGCCCATTTGATAAACAAGTTTGGGGCAAGTAATGCCCAAGAAAGAAACCAATGATAGGTATTAGGATTGATATCGTAGATAAAGAAATAACCGCTATTTTTTACCTAGAACTTGGTGGAACATCACAAACTGTAAATAGGAATTAATGAAAAAAAAAATATATGCACAATTATAGTTTTCAAGTTTTTATTCATTTTCATTTATATAAATTAAAGGTACATCATCTAGGAATTGGGCTGGGGGATTTACATTTGATTGATACCTTGCCCAGCCCAAGAACCACACAATCGTCATCACGTGGGCACAACACCCTACTGTCCTCCGTATTAGACACTGCAATAATCGACTGAGTTTTGAATAATTCTTCTTTTGTTTTCCGAGGTTATTATAACAGATAAATATTGGCAAAATTTAAGTTGTAAAATTAATATTTTTATTGTATTTATCACATATTTTTTATGGATTGGATAGCCTATTATTTATCGTGGATAGGCTATATAACATCACGCTGCGACTCACGGGAGCGGAGTAGTAAGTAAAGACACGGGTGAGACCATGGGGGACTGCCAGTATTGTATAATTAGAATTACTAGAACTGGCGAACAGAAGCGGAAAATATATGAGGAAATCTACTACTCGGAGATAATATATAATTAATTCTCAACGTGTATACCTTGAAATACGGACAATTGAATTGCGGAACAAAATAAACATTAAACACAATGTGACGTTTGAATATTTTAGCATTTCTAGGGAATGGCTGGCGCGGCGACCTCTCGTACCGGGCCCTGCCCCCCTAGCCAAGTTACAACCGTTTCGTTTCGATTCTCTTTTCGTTGATCGCCTCGAGTCGGCTTTTGTTCTGACCACGTGACTGAGCGTTGAGATGACGTCAGAATAAAGGAATCGGAAGCGTGGCCTACTCGAGGCAATCGACGAACAGAGAATCAAAACAAAACGGTTATAACTTGGCTAGGGGGGCTGGTTCAGGCAATGGTTAGGAGCGAGAGCGAATGGGATACGGTTGTCTCCGCGTGCGAAGCAGTAATGCTAGCGAAGGAGATGGGCGCAACTGTGGGGGAACGGACATCAACACACCCCAGCCGTTGCTACAGGAAACACCCTGGGCGTTGGGAGTTGCAAGGCGATCCGCGGTCGCCGAAGGTACAGGCTTGTGGCCGACGAGCTATGGGTAGCTCAACGACTGGCTGTCCAGTGTCCGGCAAGGCCTGAGACCGAGTCGTCGGTAGTAAAAAAAAATGTTTATTTCAATTACAATAGGCATTTTGATACATATTATTGGAGATAATGCGATGTTAAGGTGTGCAATAAAGTTATATAATAATAATAATGCTTGTATTAGGTGACTCGGCATTTCCACTTGTCATTTTTAGGGTTCCGTTCCTCAAAAGGGAAAAACGGAACCCTTATAGGATTTTTTTTTTTATTCTTGATAGGTTCGCGCTTGACCGCTATCTCACCTGATGGAAAGCGAAGATGCGGTCGACGATGGAGCACGCTTACCTAGAAGTAACCTATTCACTTTTGACTTAAAGATTCCCGGGTTGTAGCCATCAGGAAAAACAGATTCCGGCAAGGAATTCCACTCCTTAGCTGTACGCACTATGAATATAGGGTCACTTTGTCGTCCGTCCATCTGTCTGTCATTCTGTCAAAACCCTTTATCTCGGAAACGCGTGGAGGTATCGATTTTAAATTAAAACCATACACTATGATCTGCGGGCTCTTGAAGCTGTGAAAAAATCAAACTTCTAAGTTAACGAAAAAAAAAAAGATACGGCCGTTTATGTCGCAAAAAACGTGCAAAGGAATCAAAATTCATAGGACCCGTTCCCGTTGACCCAGAATCCTAAAATTTGACATAAAGCAAGATCATATAGTATAGTTATAGGAATAAATCTGAAAACACAAAAGTTGTTACGTCAAAAAAAAACTTTTTTGCGATTCGAAAAATCTTTGAGACTCCATTCGGGAATTGAACTATTCACATATGTAAGTAAGTTTGTACGAAACCCTCAGTGAGCGAGTCCGACTTGAACATGCCCAGTTTTTAATCTTGATATTTTTTTAATAATTTACATTTATGTAAATGGCAAAACGTTTGTCGGGTTAGCTGTTAAATAATATTAAAAAGTAGCCTATACGTAAACAGCAGCACAATATCCTTCTCAAATACAAAATTTTACCTCTTTATACGTCTAAGCGGTTATCCTCTTTTAGCGGATAATTTAATTAACTATATTGATAAAGCAGCTCAACGACAATCTAGAGCTACTAAAAATATTGTTTCTATGTAGTAACGAGAATTATTATCAAAATGACGTCAAAGAGGTTAAACACTTAGAGGAAAATAATGCTTTCAGAGGATGTAGTTTATCTTTTTTTTTACAAAGTTGGCTGATATGTAGGTAAGGCTGGTCACTGACGTCAAACACTTGTGGCACCAGCCATTAACTTTTATTTTGTGAACCATATTAAGATTTTCACACAAAAATAGAAAAAATAGAATAAATTTTGGGGGTTCCCCATACTTAGAACTGAAACTCAATTTTTTTTTTTTATCAAACCTATGCGTGTGAAGTATTTATGGATAGGTCTTCAAAAATGATATTGTGGTTTCTAATATATTTTTTTTCTAAACTGAATAGTTTGCGCGAGAGACTTCGAAAGTGGTAAATTGTGTGTCCCCCGCTGTAACTTCTAAAATAAGAGAATGATAAAACTAAAAAAAAATATGATGTACGTTATTTCTCGTTAATCATATTAAATAAATATGATTACATTACCATGTAAACTTCCACCGGAAATTGGTTTGAACGAGATCTAGTTAGTATTTTTTTTTTAATACGTCATAATAAATCGTAAACCGCAATTTACCTTTCAAGTTTGTACGGAACCCTCAGTGCGGGAGTCCGACTCGCACTTGCCCAGTTTTTTATTTTTATTTAAATGTCGTCCACCTATAATGTTTTGAGGAAAATGTGCCAGTGTTAGATTCGTAATAATAAAATGAGTTTTTTTGATGTAGCTGTTTGGATATCAATTCCTTTAATAATAAAGAAATATTCAAATCGTTGCTGTGACTCAACTTGATTTTTATTCTTCGTATATAAACTACGTAAATTAAACGTGATATTGGCTAAATGCGCGAACCGAAGCCAAAAATAAAACTAGATTTTTAATCTCCACCAAAAAAGAGGAGTGTTACACGTTTGAAGTATATTTCTGTGTGTCATCGTATCTCCAATTTTGATCTAGTTGTATTAGTTTAAAAGGTGACTTGATTAAAAATATTCTTAGCTAAGAATATTTCAAACAAACACCCACAACAACCAAACAACACACAATCAAACAACACACAAACAAACAACAACCAAACAACAAACAAATAACAATCAAACAACAAACAAACAACAAACAAACAAACAAACAAACAAACAACAAACAAACAACAAACAACAACAAACAAATTTACTTGAATCATATTTATGATTCTTAAGAACAATTTTGTTCAGCCGTTTGAAGATCATCATCTCTTTCCTAGTTTATAAAGGGATGGAAGCAACTTCCACAGGGCTGATCAATTCGAAATTTGATGTTAAGTTATTTCGGTGATACAATATCACTGATATTGTCAGGAAATGGTAACCTTGACTTGGGGCCTCATCATGACGTGTTAAAAAAATGTCAGTCGTGCGAGAGAGAAAGGGGGATGCAGCAGCTATACACCCTATATAGCTCCATCCCTTTAACAGTTCACTTTAGGTCGTAAAATGGATCGCGTGATGCAACATGACCTAGGAATTGTAGAATGACCAACTCTTCATTTACTATCTGCAGAGGTGTCGTGTCTGGGTTCATTGGAATGGTCTCATTGAACAAATTCATTGGCAGATTAGTAACCTTGGCCTGAACCTGTAAGCGTGACTTCGAATGTGCAGGATACCCAACTCCTCACTTACTTACAGCAGAGGTATCGTGTTTGGGCAAATTGACATGGTCTCTATGAGTCATCATATATCATCATCATCATCATGACAGACGAAAGACGTCCACTGTTGAACATAGCGCTCCCCCAAAAGTCGCCACAATAACCGGTCCTGTGCGTCTCGCATCCATCGGATTCCCGCGACCCTCACCAGGTCATCAGTCCACCTTGGCCTTCCAACGCTGCATTTTCCGGTACGTGGTCGCTACTCCAGAACCTTTCGTCCCCATCGACCATCTGATCTGCGAGCAATGTGCTCTGCCGATTAAGATTCTTCGAGCTATGTCGGTAATCTTGGTTCTCCTGCGGAGGTTATAAATATACGTAATTCAAGGTCTCATGAAGTAGAAAACAGAAATGAGAGCTGCTTTCACTAGTTCAATGGTTTTGATATACTTTGTGGTGCCCGAATTTATCAAAGAGATGACCCAGATAACAATCGGTTGAAGACATCTGCTTCAAAATTGGGTTGCAAGATTTGAGCCGAACATACACAGTTACATACATACATTGCAAGGTAATAAATAGATTGTAAAAAAGAGTCAGAAGAGTGACCGAATTTTGGTATTGTAGACGTCTCAAATAAAACATTAGGCCTCTCTCAAAAACACTGTTTGCAAAATAGCTTTTAGTAAATTACATCACAACTAATATTATAAAGGCCAAAGTTTGTATGTGTATGTATGTTTGATACACCTTCACAAACGGCTGATGAAATTTGGCACATGGGTAGACCATATCCAGGGAATAACACATTGGATACAGTTTTTAAAAACACTGGGGCCATCCATGGGTTCCGAGCGTCCATCGAGTTGTTCGTGATATCAGCAAACAACTGGTCGACTCTTCACGCTACCATGGAGGGCTGGGCTTTTCTTCGGTCAATGAATCAGCATTGCTATCCAACGTAGCAATGCTGCCAGCGTTCTGGGCACTTTTCCCATTGATATCAATGTTTTTTCATGCCCAATAATTTATTTTTCTACCCGTTTGTAAATATTATTATTTCTAGTTTGTATATATACCTATTAAGTTATTAATATTTATTAGTTTAGATGTTTATAAGTAGTTAGTAGAATATAATTATGGTAACATTCAAATAAATCAATAAAAAAATGACGGGTTGCACTCTGGGAGTGCCGGCAGAAGTGAAAACTTAAGTATTAACGTTGTGCGTTTTGGATCGTCTTACGAATTTTCGATCAGGTCACGTGTCCTGACGCGAGTTTAACATTTTTTACCCATTACAAAAAAAGTGTACAACGCCGCTAAAGAAGTTTTCACTTCAAAAAATAGAAAAGAATTATTTGGTAAGGAATTAGGAACAGTTGTAACTTGTAAGTATGTATTTACTACATATAGGGTGACTGGCAATTAGTGTACGATACTTAAACACGTGATTGTGCTCATGATAACAAACAATTTTTATTCCATAATAAACAAGAACAAACCTGAAATCGCGAAAAAAATATCAGCTGTTCAGTACATTAGGCAAACATAAATGTACTGAACAGCTGATTTTTTTCCGCGATTTCAGGTTTGTTCCCATAGTAAAAGTTGTTGGTTATCATCAGCACAATCACGTGTTTAAGTATCGTACACTAATTACCAGTCACCCTATATAGCATAGTCGGCCTTATAATATTCCCACTGCTGGGACGCAGGCCTCCTCTCTAGGAGAGGGAATGGGCCGTAATCCACCACGCGGGCCCAGTGCGGGTTGGTGGATGTCACATGTCTTCGAATTTTTGGTTCTAGGACATGCCGGTTTCCTCACGATGTTTTCCTTAACCGTTTTAAGAGCAGTGGTGATGAAATAAATTACACAAAGTAATGCGCCTGGCTGGGTTTGAAACCACGACCTACAACTCGTAAGTCGGGGCCGTTACCACTCGGCTACCACTGCTCTATACTACATATAGTTAATAATAATGGTATGTATTAGTCATAGATATATAAAAAAAACATCTACGGTATTAGTACACACGTGGGCCATATTGCTTCATCTCGTGTTTGTTCGAGCATACTGGACAGTCACGATTAATATGCAAAAAAGTAATGTGATAATTTTTATGTTTTTGATACCAGTTCTGGCATGTTCAAGCTGTTCTGTCTGGTTAAGGAATCTGAATCACCTTTTACAGTTTTAAATTAACACTTTGCTACGATATAAATAATGGTAGTGTATTGGTTAACATGTGTGAGTGTTGGAAGGTTACATATACGAGTACATAGGTTATGCTGTAATACGTATATTAAATGGCAAACTGCCTCGTGGGTTTTATCTGCATGAGCGTAGGGTTTTATTTTCATTGAGATGGGAAATTATTAATTAACTTCTTCTGATTTTGGTGGAGCGAGGAGGAGTGTCAGATTTTTATTTATTTATTTACAGTATACATAGGCGAACTTTTAATGAATAAAACCCTAATACTTTCATTAGATGCCATCTACTCGTAGTAAGACACTACGAGTTTTCTTGTAGGTGGCACCTGAGAAGAAACCATCTACGAGATATCTCGTAGGTGGCATCAGAGAACAAACTGTCTACGAGATATCTCGTAGGTGACATCTGAGAAGAAATCATCTACGAGATATCTCGTAGCTGGAATTCAGTGATAAAGAGTTCATATCACCATTATTTATCACACCGTTTCCGCTCTGAACTCGGACTATCCCTTTATTGGGGTAATACCAGTAGTAAAGTGATTCACTCATAATATATGCAGGCTGCCTTGACAACGGACAGCTGCAGCCGTGGGATTATCCTGATATGCAGGTTATTGTCCGAAGATTATGAAACATTAATTACTGTTGTTGTTTGCCCCTTTTTTATTGAGGTGGAAAATCATCCAATGACCTCGGCGAGTGGTTCTACGCGTGACTCAAAGAGATGTCAGCAAAATTGTAGGGGCCATTGCAGTTTGGGCTGACGCCTGCCAGGGTAGGGGATTGTCCGACGGAGTTACCAACCATATCCCTCGCATCGCAAAGGGCAACTGAAGGTTCACTATGGGTTTAATTCAGTAAAATCTAACACTTACTTCTCAATCGTTAAAAAAAACAATGGTTGTAAAACTTGTAACCTTTGACCCGATTCCCCGGCGCCGATTCCGTGGGTGCTCAGGGGCTCGACCACCAATGAGAAATAAACAGTGGGTGCCGAGCACACCTGAGAACAGACATCAAGAAACAGATCAGTAATCGCCTTTTAGGGATGGGCGTATGACGACCCGTTTAGCGCAGTGGTTTAGAGCGCCGGTTGAGACGCATGGATGGCGGGTTCGATTCCCGCACCGACACAAATGTTTGTTGATTGTTAGTACTGAAGTACGCAGTATGTAAGTAGGACATTTATTTGTTTGTTGGTCGACCAGTGTGCACTTCTCTTCTCACACTTCGACACTTGAGCACCCATAAGGTTTTCTAAAAGCCGGCGCCCCTGCTTTGACCACCGTTTCTAAAAGTCATTTAGTTCAACATTACTTGGATTCTTTACGCAAACTGTGTATATATTTGGCGATATTATTTGCTTGTTTAAACTTTACAAAACGGATTCTCCCAAAGGCTGATAATTATGAGTGACCTCGCCACAGTAACCTCGGATAGTGACTTCTGGCCGGATCTATTAATTGCAGTATCTAGTTTCTTTAGAGATTTCGTAATAAAACATAACAAACGTAGTTTAAATACTTTATGCGGCCTACCTGAATGTTCAGGCTGAATGCACAGGCCAGAAGAATGCAAAGCTATTTCTCAATGACATAGATAAGGCCTGGACCCAAAAACTATGGAGGTAAAGCAGATCACAGCTCCGAACAATCACAGGAGTCTTCACGGGGCACGGAGGGCTAGGGGTTTAGTAGACAGGAGGGGAATAGCATAAAAGATCCAGAAGGGTCGAAGTGCTCTGGCCTAGTGCTAGCCCTAGGCCAGAGCTTATCTTGCTTAGCTTATCTTATCTTGTTGTGGGGTTGACCCCACAACAAGATAAGAAATTTTTTGAGCTCCTTAGTATTCTAAATTTTTTTGTTTTTATAATTTGGCATTGATGTTTGTTTTTATTTTACATTTTTTTTTACAATTTGCAATATTTACTTCGTTGTTCACATTTTTGTAAATTTTATTTTTTTATTGTCAATGTGGGGACTATGTGGATTACTTTTTCCTTTTCTGTAATTTTAACATAATGTTTGGCAGCTAGAGTACCTACCTACTTAATGCAGCCTACCCAAATGTCTTTTCTATTGTACTGTACGCCAAATCGTTGAGCTCCTTATTAGCCCTGAGTTGAGCTACACGAATACTAACAAATGGTTGCACTGACTGGACCGGTCTACACTAATCTGTGTGGTTCTTCACTCAAAAATCCATCTGAGACTCTGCATGGTTCTCATATGATTTGACCTTTAGGTACATTTTTGCTGTATGGACTTTAAAAGAGACTTTGACCCCTGAATTTATTTCGGTATTTCTTCTCAGGGTAGTCAGCTAGGAAACACCGGCCTCATCTAGTTTAAATTAACGAAAAATTTGACGCGTTTAAAATCTATTTACAAAATAAATATAATTTATAATTTAAACTTTGGACTCAAACACATCGTGTCCAAAGGTCATTATTTATTATTAGTTATTAACATATTAACAAAGATCGAATAGGTAGCGTATATTTACCTAAAGTTGTTGGAAGTAACGCCGGGTGCAAAGTACAATTTTTATTTAAGTATGTGCAATTTTGCGATTTTCTAATGTTTACGATTACTTACTAAAAATAATTACACAACATGGACTAAATTTACCACTTCAATAAAGCGATATCTTTAAAAAAGGATTATGTAATATTCTGAGTATGTTACAGCTATTATCAGAAAATCGCAAAATTGCGTTGCCGTTGGTAAGTCTCATCATCTTCCGGCCCTTGTTCCATATTACTTGAGGTCGGCGCTCCACGTTTTTTCTTCCAATCTATCCTATCACCCGTCACTCTATCACTGACTCCCTTTTCTTTTATACCAATCCTTACCCAATCCATCCACCTTTTCTTTGGCCTCCGTCTCCCTGTCCAGCCATCCACATCATAACTCATAACTCTTTTAGTAACATGCGTTTCATCCCTCTTCACCTGACGATAGCAAGACAAACAATTCCCTTTAAACTTTTCAGTCACTGGAGCCACTTTCAAACTTCTTCAAATGTGCTCATTTCTCACTTTATCCATTCATACCTCCACACATCTATTTCAACATTCGTTGGTAAGTAACATAGAGTTGATAATAGCTAGTGATCTGCCCCGGCTTTGCACGAGTGCAAATTGTATATGTCGTGGTTAGATCTTAGAAACTGATCACCTCATGATATGGCCAAGTAAAACTGGCCAGATCGTTTTAAACGTTAAAGTTTGATGATATTTCAATCCTCGTTTGGCCTACTTTTTTAGACCTAACGTGGATTGCCATATCATCAAATGTTAACGTTTAAGCGATCTGGCCAGTTTTAGTTGGCCACGACATATACAAAAACCTTAATATGGCTCTATCTATTAGTGAAAACCGCATCAAAATCTGTCGCATAGTTTAGAAGACATAAGCGCTTCAACAGACACGAGTCAGGCAGCGACTTTGTTTTATACCAAATAGTGGTGATAGATAGTTCTTATAAGTAAGAGGTTGGTGACCCTGACTAATTGACGGTGAGCAAGAAGCAACACAAGTAACTTGATAAAGTCCTTACTAATATGCTAATACACATGCCCCAACAGCCATCCGTTCTGCGAGCAATGTGCCCTGCCCATTGCCAGTTAAGTTTGGCGATTCTTCGTGCTATGTCGGTGACCTTGGTTCATCTTGGTTCTTGGTGACTGGCTTTAGTTAGGCCTTTTAAATTAGACTTTTTTAGATTTGTCATGTCTTTTATTTTATCTTGTATCGCTAGCGTAAGCGGAGCGGGCTAGCAATTATAGCAGCCAATTTTATTGTTGTTTCATTAGAATTAAAAATATATAATATGGTCAATAATAAAAAAGTTGAGTTTGACTTTAAAAAAAATTGTCGCCCATTTTACTCAAATATCCTGCTAATTTGGCTGGTCTGTCCGGCTTTTCGGTTTGAAGACCTGGCAACGCTACCCAGAGCGATTAAAGCTGCAGAGAAGTCGATGCCAGAGCTTCACTCGCATGATAGTAGAAAATTATCCACAGGGAACAAGGAGGGAACAACTGTTGATTTATTTATTTACTATTTGACCCGGCAAACTTCATACCGCCTAACAGTCAATGAATGTACGAGTATACCTATCTTTCGACATAGTCAATTGATTGCGATGAAACAAAGCCTAAGTAATATATCAAGTTACACACAATTTTAATGTATAAAAGTTATCTACATCGATATCGTACACTTTACGTAATGATTACTTTCAGAGATCACCTCCTACAAACAAAAAAACATAAAAACAAAAAAACAAACTTTACTTACCTCTTTATAATTCATATTACTGTAGAAATCAAGAGATACGTAAACAAACGACGTTTGCGAAGCCATCAAATCTGTGATTCACTAGAAAGTAAGACGCTAGGAAATCCGCTAAGTGTATTACAAAACTGGTGAGGAAAACAGTTGATAAAAATGCAACTCGACTTGCGCACGCGTCGCCGCTCGCCCCGCCTCTACCGGGCCTGCGCACCGCCATGACCCTGTTTCAACGAGAGTTTCGTACCAATGACGTAGGTTGCTGACGACAACACTCGCAATCTTGGGGTTTTCGATGAACCTTTAACATTCTCTTCATTTGCACGAGTTCTTTGGAAAGCATTAAGTTTCCAAGGCTCCAATTTATTAGCATTTTTATTTATATTATATTCAATGATTTTTTGAATTTGAATTGTTTTTAGTTGTTATTATTTATTACAATAATACATTTAAAAAAATACAACAATAAGATTTTATTGTTGTATTTCTTTTAATTTAATTTATAGATATCTAAGCTGACTTAGCAAACGTTGTTCTGCCGTATAAATTATTAAAGGAAAAAATGGAGGAAACTATTCTCAAACCTACCAAGTACACGCAAAAAAAAATTCATAAAAACCGGACAAGCCGTTTCGGATGAGTCCGATAACAAAAACTGTGACACGAGATTTTTGTAATTAGATGTATGTGATTTGATTTTTTAAACAACTGCTATTTGTGAATGATACTAACTGCTATTTTGTAAATAAGTTGTTGGTGTAAATTATTACTTAAATAAAATAAAAATCCAGCCATCGGTTTTCGAGTTGCCCAAAACTGAAATCGTGCAATCACGTCTTTGAAACGTTGGTCTGGTTATGATGATAGACTCAATTTTTTTTTTCACGATAAATTTGTATTTATAGACATTGAGATTATACATATTGACATAGTTAATCAACCTGTACCGTTTTCGCAACTGGGACGCAAGCCTAGCCTCTCTCATAGAAAGGTCTGTGAGATCAGTGCCCAGAGTTAAGGGTTTGTTCGAAAGGGTTACCGGTGGCCTGGAATTCCAGGGCCACGGGCCAAAAGGTAACTGAAGGATCACTAAAAGACTGTCACTTCCTCTCACTCCGCTCGGAGCAGGAGAAGTTATTTGATGATTTCCCGCCACAATAGCATAAGGACTGTCCACCTATGACCCATTGGGAGAAGTAGACTTAAAAAAACTAGGCAAGTGCGTGTTGGACTCGCGCCCTGAGGGTTCCGTACAAACTTACCTATGTAAGCAGTTCAATTCCTCCAATGGAGTCTCGAAGATTTTTCCGAATCACAATTTTTTTTTGTTGTGTTCTAACCACAAATTTACTGTTTTCAGATTTATTCCTATACCTGTGCTATAAGATCTTGCTTTATGCAAAATTTCAGGATTGTCGGTCAACGGTGAATTTTGATTTCCTCGAGAGTGTCAAAATATACGTTTTTTGAAACATAAACGGCCGTATCTTTTTTTTTTCGTTAACTTAGAAATTTGATTTTTTCACAGCTTCAAGAGACCGCAAACTTGAGTATAATATAGTTTTTATTTCAACTCAATGCATCCACGCGTTCCCGAGATAAAGGGTCTTAACAGACAGACAGACAGACAGACGGACAACAAAGTGATCCTATAAAGGTTCCGTGTTTTCCTTTTGAGGTACGGACCCCTAAAAAGGGCCTAGTGCTCGGCCCAGTCCGGTTTTAGACTCTGCGCTATTGGTTACGTATAGGTATTATTGGTTCATTACTAGGTCGCTAATTCTATTTAAAATTACTCATTCAAATAAACGTCGTACGTTTATGCATTATAATTCTATTTACTGTAAAGATATTTTTAGCTCCGATTCCCGTTCATATTTTGCAACAGTTTCATCATTATTTGCGCTACATATTATTTAATCTGTGCACTAAAAATACATTACCAGGACGACGGATGATTTCAAGTTGCATCATTTAAGTTCCAACGCGTCTTGGACTTTGCATGGTTGGCGGCCAGTATTCTTTTTTTTTTAATTGATATAAACTAGTGCTTGACTGATGGTAAGCAGTGATGCAATCGTTGATGGTGGCGCACTAGTTTATTAAGAGCCTAGTCTACTCTAACCTTGAAGACACCTAAATTATAATCGGACGGGAAGACCGCAGCAGGTAAATTGTTCTAGTTCCTCGATGTACGCGGTATAAACGACGTAAGGTACTCATCGTACGTCGGGTTGTCCGATGGTAGAAATGAGATGGCGGAATCAGGTCATGCAATTCCCGCGCACACTCCAAAATGCATCCTATAAAATACGGTTCAATTCTACAATTCTATTTTAGAGGTATGTGAAACTGGGTGTAAAGTTCTGCAAACCTCCATTAAAAAGAGAGGATCCTAAGACCAGACGAACGTTATGTCCAATTTGGGGCCCCCTTTTTTTAGTATCATAATCATTATTTTTAACATATCAATGTGACCGAGACGGACCTTACCATGATGTGATAAAATTTCAGGCGTGAGAGGGATGGGCTATATGCCCTTTATAGCTCCATCCCTTTAACACTGAACTGTTAAAGGGATGGAGCTATTTAGGTCGTAAAATAGATCGCGTTGGGAGCTCGTGGTAGGACTTCTGGGCAACTGACCGATTAATGATTTACAGCTGTTGTATATGTTCAAATCGCGGGAATGCCTAGTCTATCTTGGTCTTGGTCCTTGTTTTCAGTGATACGAATAACAAAGTTTTTTGACGGATAATATAGAGTTGCATCATTTACTCGTAAGTTCCAACGCGGCTTTGTCTTTCTACGGCGAGCGGCCAGTATTCTACCACCACGTCGTTTGTACACTTGTATCAAAGTGACTTTGTCAGTTCCAACTGTTTAGAGAACGTCTAGTTCATCTTGGTCTTTGTTGTCAGTGACACGAATCATCTTTTTGCCTTTGTCCCGTTTTATTTGGGGTCGGCGCAACACGTTTTTTTCTTCCATTCTGTCCCTTCACCCGTCACGCTATCACTAACTCCCTTTTCTTTCATATCATTTCTCACACAATCCATTCATCTTTTCTTTGGCCTCCTTCTCCCTCTACATATTATGTATAAGTACCTACTCATAACTTTTTTGTAACATTTTCATCGTTTCATCCCTCGTCTTCACATGGCCATACCAAGACAAACGATTCCCTTTCAACTTTTCAGTCACGGAGCCCCTTTCAAACCTCTGATGGTACTCATTTCGCACTTTATCAATTCTCGTCACTCCACACATCCATCTCCGCTACATGTTATCTTTGTTCATCCGTGTTTTTCACAGCCAAACATTCTGATTCATACTGTATTATAGTAAACTTAAAATTCTGTAATACCTACTTATAATAACATCAGTCTTTCCTAATGTGTCATAGACAGTGGTCATCGAACTATAAACTCCAATCCCTATATTGCGTAGTAGGCACGCCCAATATTTCTTGACACACGTCAAGATATCAAACTAAAAATCTTTGTTGTTCGTGTCATTGACAACAAAGACCAAGATAGGCTGGACGTTCTCTGAACAGTTGGAACTGACAACGTCACTTTGGTACAAGTGTATAACCGACGTGGTGCTTGAACACTGGTCGCCCGCCGTACAAAGTCCAAACAGCGTTGGAACTTAAATGATGCAACTTTATTACAACCATCAAAAATGACTGAAAAGTTGAAAGGAAATCGTTTGTATGGCCATGTGAAGAGGAGGGATGAAATGTATGTTATAAAAGAGTTACGAGAATACTTGTGAATGGATTATGTGAGAAATGATGTGAAAGAAAAGGGAGTTAGTGATAGCGTGACGGGTGAAAGGACAGAATGGAAGAAAAAAACGTGTGACGCTAACTCCAAGTAACATAGGACAAGGACAGGAAGATGTCTTTTTTTGTTTTAGCTGGGAAATCATCCAATGACTTCTCCCGCTCTAAGGCGTAGCGAGAGGGCGTGTCAGACTTTTACTGACCAAAACCCACTCCTATGTTCCTTCTTTCCTTTGCGGTCCAGGTCCCCGGGTTTCCCTTTCGGAAGCGAACCCATGGCCCCAGTAGGCTTCGGCCCTGCTGGGACCCTACAGTTTTGTTGTCATCTCTTTGAGGCGCGTGAGAAACACTACGTACCGACTCGGGCTCGGTCCGGACGGTTACCGGACGGTCGGACGGCGAGCAATGGGTAGCAACCCCACGCAGGAAGATGACGATTACTGAATTTTTAAACATTTCTTTTTATAAGAGGTGTGGTGACTTACTTCCATTATATCTATGCTTAATTCAATTGATAACTTGTGTTGATAGTATCGATAAAGATCGTGTTTGCTGTAAAATGGGATGAGTAACTAAAAAAATACAAATAGATGAGCACACAGAGAGGAAGTCTTTATCAATTGATTTTGATAACGATATGCAAGGAATTTACTTGAGACTTGAAATTAGTCATAAGATTCGACACGTGTATGGAAGAGAAAGAAATTTGACCAAGGACAAAGATATAGGACTATATCCGTGGGACTAGCTGTTGCTGGCTTCACTAGCGTGATAGTTATAAAATTATAGCAAGGGAACATAGCTACTCCCGGGATAAAAAATATCCTTTGACCACTTTGACTTTTCCAGGATACGGTCTGCCAAATTTTATCTAAATTCGTTCATCGATTAAGACGTGAAGAGAGAGAGTTTACATGTGGATGGATGGAGAGGGAGACCAAAGAAAAGATGGATGGATTGTGTGAAGAGTGATATGAAAGAAAAGGAAGTTAGTGATAGTATGACGAGTGACTGGGCAGAATGGAAGAAAAAATCGTGTTGCGCCGACCCCAAATAACACGGGACAAGGGCAAGAAGATGATGATGATGATGATTAAGACGTGAAGAGGTAACAGACAGACATACAAATACCCAGAAAGAAATACTTTCGCATTTACAATAGTATTACACTACAATAAAAGTTCTGTAGGAGGGTTCGGGTGACAGCTGTCAGATTCATACAATGTAGCTAACTATAATATCCTTTTTTCTCGTCTTAAAGATGCATAATTTCGTCTTGCTGTCATCCTACCCATGAATAGAATTGTGGGGCCAAGGGTCTGATTCTGAAAGGAAGACTCGGCCCTGGTACGAAAGGCAACGAAGGAACAGGAGTGGGTTTTTAGTCAGTAAAAGTCTGACACTATCTCCCGCCCCGCCCAAGGGCGGGGGATGTTATATAAGATGATTTTCCCACCAAAAAAAAAACCCCATGAATAGAATAGCACATCAGCAAAAACAACACGTCAAAGAAGAAAAAAAATCAAAAATTAAAAAAACTAAACACAACAAACAAATTAAACGAAATGAGGATAAAAAACAAAACAATTAGTTAGACAGGACGAAACACGAGCCAAAGTTATCTTAATAACATTTAGATAACAAATCGTTTAGTACTCGATATCTGTGAAAGGCTGATGATGAAATTGATGACACGAGTTGCTAAAACATTTGATAAAGGAAGAACAATAATATGTGGCTGTTGTCAAGACAAGTTGCCCTTATTTATTATATAAAAAAAAAAACATTAATGTCAACCGGTTCTCAATTCAAAATTTCCTATGAAAAATTTTGAATTTCGAATTTGCCAATCATCATTCAAATGAAACATAATGGTAATGGCTGAATGTCACTGATATTGCAAGGACATGGTAACCTTGACTTGGGGCCTTACAATGTCGCTATGGATGGAGGTATACATCCTATATAGCTCCATCCCTTAAAAAGTTCAGTTTAGGTCGTAAAATAGATCGCGTAAGACCTCGTGGTGGTCCTGATATTTCCCAAGAAGAGTGGGACTGACTGCTCAGGCGCATCTAATTAGGCGGTTTTCGACCTGGATTTACATACAAACTGGTTACCCCGAGGGGATTTTCCGCCGCAATCTTTCCACAAAATTAACCCTGATATTGGAAAGTTTTCCATTATCAGTGCTAAACCTGTTGTACTGTGTATGAACTAGTTCTTTGACCTTACATAAGTGCATTTTTATCAGAGCTCGCCAATATCAGTCCGGCCACCATCACTCGATCATATGGCGTAGTTGACACTGCTGAAACAAACTTCAATCTTATTCCTCTCACGACAAGTTCTAGTTTAGATTGGGAGAGTGTTATCAGATGAGATAAAAGAGGTGTGTCGTGATGCGGAGGGCCAAACTGTTTGACTTAGATAATACTGCGAGAGTCAGTCAAATGAATCATAATCTAAGTAAGATGAATCAAAGTATTTCTGGCCTACCTACTGTTTTGATAACAGTAATGTAAGATGAATTTCGCAACAGGTATGAGGAAAATAACATAGAAAAATAGAATTCTTTGCATAACTAATAATAAGAAGGCGAAAATTTACTTTCCTTATTGTACATAATTTTACAATTAATTAAAATTTGGACAGATGATGGACAAAGGCAAGCTTAACCCACAATTGGGTTTGTGTGGTGTTTGTTACTTCTTCACACTCGAACGGTTGAACGGATTTAAATGAAACTTGGTACACGGATAGACTGTGTCCTGAACACATGATACTTTTTATCCCGGTAATATGTTCCCTGCAGCCATGTAGCTACACTCGAAGTTTTATAATAATAATAATAATAATTGCCTAACCCCATCGCCGTATCTCTACGTTGACGTCGTGGTGGGGCTTGCGTGCTCCAATATACCCTAGGTCTGTATCGGTAAAGTTTGCTTTGCCGTAATATGCCTAGGGTGAGGGGCCAGACTAAGAGAGATACAATCCGCAGTGCAGTTTTGTGGCGAACTGTTGGGCATCAGCGACCCCACGGACCCGATCTGCCGGGAGAATTCTTGTTCTTCATCTCCGGCTTGCCTTTATTGGCCGGCCGTAGTGAACACTGACGAGGAACTGAGCTCCCACCTCTCTCTTGCCTTTATTGGCTGGCTTGAGTGGAGATTCGCAAGAGCAAACGTGCTCGGGAGAAGGATGTATAATCCAGTAAGGTGCTGGTAGGGATCTTGACCGTACTTCCGGGATTGTCCTGATAGCCGTGGTATACCTCTCCACTCCTTAAGCACCTCAGGATATGTTGCCCTCTTGTTGCTACGTCACTTCGTGCTAGCGGCCGTTTTTGGGGGCCCATTTATTGAGTGTGCAAGTCACCCCCTGCCTTTTTTCGATGCATATTAATAACGTTGTTCAGGCAGGGGCCATAGCCTTGACATAGTTCCATGTTACCAGTCCACTTAAGACTCCAAAAACCATAGCCCTATTATCTTTGTTCTCCATATGTCGCAACAGTTTTTCAATAACCGGGGGTTGTCCTTGGGTGCACTAGCATAGCGCGTACAGGGATAATCGTCGGTTGGTATCATGTTCCATTATAATTGTCTAAAGGGCCTCTGCGAGTTGGCTTCGGCTCCTCGTACGCCTCCCAAAGGTCCAGGACCTCAGGGTCCTGAGATAAATAAAATATATAAAAATAATAATAATAATTCTTTATTTTCAGGCAACTAAGGCCCATAGACAGAATACATAGAATAATCTTAAAAATAATAAATTAATACATATTAATAACATACAATAACTAATCTATTTTTCTTCTTTGCACTATTGCACACGAAGTGACGGCGTCGTGTTTCGCTGCGAGGTCGGTATTCTTCCACGAAATCGTCGATACACGACACCCTTCGGCCAAAACTCTCCTTTGAGGAAGGTCTCCAAGTGTTAAGTCGGCACTCGCACCACAAACGACTTGAAATTAGTGTTATGGCGCGATTCCAACTGCACGACTCTCAGAGTCCAGTTTGTTTTTACACGTACATACTCCACGATCTCTTCGACCTTCGTGGTGTGATGTAGTCTCGACACATACAGCTGCGTCGTGGGTATAGCTGGACGCAGCAGCATGTTGGGTCCTGCCAGCGTGGTACCGCACTGGTTCTGACAAGGAGGTTTCTTCTTCTTCTTCTTCTCCACCTTTGTGAAACCATCCTCATCGCACGAGCTCTTAACTAAGCCTCGTTGTTTCAAGTCCGCATTTTGAGACTCTAAGCTGCTCTGCTTGCTCCCTTTAGTTTTACCTGCTTTCCGCGTTGTTTGCGACACAGCAGGTATATTTGCGGCAACTATAGCGGAGTAGGCACGTTTAGAGGTCGACGTACCTACATGCGTCACCATTCCGACCGGTGACGAAACAGCGACGGCAACAGCGGAGCAAGATGCAACGCAAGCATTTTCAGCAGCGGGTGACGCACTGCAACTAGCCGATTCCAAACTGCCGATGGATGCATTTTGCGCTCCGCGACAAATATTCTCACTGGTGGTGTTAGGCGCCCTACTTTCCGAAACAGCGTTGCGCAACAACTCTATTTTAGACGGCTATGTTTACCTGGGACAGACGGTCCAGTTGGGAAGGTCTAACTTCGAGAAAGAGATCAATCGTCGAATCCGACTCGGCTAGGCAGCATTCGGAAAGCAGCGCGGTATCTTCTCGTCCAATATACCACAGTGTCTCAAGACGGAAGTCTATGACCAGTGCGTGTTGCCAGTGATGACGTATGACTCCGAAACGTGGTCGCTTACAATGGGCCCCATCAGAAGACTTAAAGTTACCCAAAGGGCAATGGAAAGGGCTACGCTCGGAGTTTCCTTGCGTGATCGAATCAGGAATGAGGATATCCGCAGGAGAACCAAGGTTACCGACATGGCACGAAGAATCGCCAAACGTAAGTGGCAATGGGCAGGGCACATTAGGGCCGAAAAGTTCTGGAATGGTGCCAAGTACCGGAAGACGTAGCATTGGAAGGCCTCCTACAAAGTGGACCGATGACTTGGTAACGGTTGCGGGAATCCGATGGTTGCGAGACGCACAGGACCGTTCATTGTGGCGACACTTGGGGGAGGCCTATGTCCAGCAGTGGACGTCTTTCGCCTGAAATGATGATGATGATATGTTCCCTTGGTATATTTTTTGACAGTCACGCGAGCGAAGTCGCTCGCAGCAGCTACACTACAAATGCTATATGATGGTGTGGGTGACAGCTGTCGGATTCATACAATGTAGCTACCTATCCTTTTCTCTCATCTCGAAGATGCATATTTTCGTCCTGCTGTCATCCTACCCATGCTATCCAAAAAAGACCTTAGTCCTAAATAAATGAATCTTTGTTCTTTCTCAATTACCTTTTCTGCCATAAACGTGTCGAATCTTAAGACTGATTTCAAGTCCCAAGTAAATTCTTTGCGTATCGTTATCAAAATCAATTGATAAAGACTTCCTCTCTCTTCACTCGTCTATTTGCATTTTTCGACTTAGTCATCTCATCTCACAGCAAACATTGATATGTTGCGTGTCTCCGTGATGAAAAGCGTCTGGTACTCGTACACTAGGGCACAAAATGTCTCCCAACATGACGCGCAACGCTGTCGCTGTCAAATTGTTCAACAACATGTGGTCAAGTTGCGGGATACTGGGCAACGTTGTAACGTCACCTAGGTAGATTGAGCGTTGTGCGTCTAGTTGTCCAACAACAATAGGAACATGTTCCGTGTCACCTGAATGCGTTGTAAAAGTTTAGGGGCCAAGTTGCAGGACACTGGGCAAAACTGCAGCGTCACCTAAATTGAGAGTTGCTCGTCAAATTGCTCAACAACAATACCATGCCCCGCGTCACCTGAATGCGTTGTAAAATATTAGAGGGCAAGTTGCAGGACACTGGGCAACTTTGCAGCGTCACCTAAATTGAGAGTTGCTCGTCAAATTGCCCAACAAGAATACTATGTCCCGTGTCACCTGAATGCGTTGTAAAATATTAGGGGGCAAGTTGCAGGACACTGGGCAACGACGTTGCAGCGTCAGGTAAACTGAGAGTTGCTCGTCAAATTGTCCAACATCAATACTATGTCCCGTGTCACCTGAATGCGTTGTAAAATATTAGAGAGCAAGTTTCAGGACACTGGGCAACATTGCAGCGTCACCTAAATTGAGAGTTGCTCGTCAAATTGCTCAACAACAATATTATGTCCCGTGTCACCTGAATGTGTTGTGAAATGTTGGGTGCAAGTTGCGGGACACTGGGCAATGTGCGCTGCCTAATTTATCCGAGGTTGTATCACAATTTCAAAAAAGTTCAAAAGGCCGAATATCGACCTTGCAATAAATCGATAATCATCATATACTTTGTACTATCGTCTATACTAGATAAAATATATCTAAGCCAATTTTCTGAGTAATTGTTGAGGAAAAGCATTATCTTGCAATCTTTATTACTGTAATTGTGATTATTTTTGATACGGATCCTTCGTTATCATAATGAAAACAATAGCTGATTGCCACGATCGATTTGCATGTTGCTTGAGTACAAAGATTTGATCAGCGACTTGTAATGAATAGTGCTGTTGATAATGTTATGGCCACATCTATATACGAGTATAGGTAAGTACTCGTTTATAAGGAGAAACTGACTAATAATAATATTACATATCATAACCTTTGTGAGAGCTTTTTTTCTTTCTTTTCTCTTTCGCATCACCCATGGCCCTAGTAGGCTTCGACCCTGCTGGGTCCCTACGGTTTTGCTGACATTTCCTTGAGAGGCGCGTGGAACACAACGCGCCGTCGACAACTTGGGCTCGGTCCGGACGGTTACCGGACGGTCGGACGGCGAGCTACCAATTGCTCGCCGTCCGCAAGCCAACGCCTACGGTGAACCTTTGTGAGAGCAGGAGTCTGAACTAGGTTCGAGACCTATATGACAGATCTTCAGGCTCACACCCCTCTAAACATAATCGCATTTTGCGGCACATAAACATGAATCTTATGTTTGTAAGATTAGATAGAGACGGGAGAGATTTGTAAAGTGCGTAGTACATATATATCGATGTTTGTAAATGACATGTTAAGTGTAAAGGACAAGTGACTGACTAACATATAAACGCACAGCCAAAACTACAGGGCCTAGAAGCGTGAAATTTTCACAAGGTTTCATTTTATTTATTTAAACTTCATGTACCGTAGTGGTACATAGGCGGACTTAATGCAACAAGGCATTCTCTACCAGTCAACCTTTGGGTTAAAAAGACAATACTGTGGTGGATTTGCACAATAAATAAATAACAGATACTTCAAACAGAAAGAAATAAAAATAAAAATTTATAACAATAAAATACATAAATATGTTAAAATTATAAACTAATAAATACTATGAAAAATATCAAATCGTTAAGAGAACTTAAGCTGTTGATCGGCATTAACGCCGGCGTTCACGCGCCATTGTCTTTCTATTGTGTCTCTAATTATGCACTCAAAAGGGTAATAATAATTCTGACGAAGACCAAACTAAAGTTGAGAGGACTTCAAGTAGTAGTTCCGAATTTCACGCTTGAAGGAAAATTTACTTTCAGCTTTTTATCATGTAGGCAAGCACTATGAGAGGATTTTTCAATTCATCTCCTAAGGGGAGAAACGGGGGTCCTAAGTTTGTATGAAGAAACATAGGTACATGCACGCGCCGAAAGGTTCTAGATGCGAGACGCACAGGACCTGTCGTTGTGGCGACACTTGGGGAGGCCTATGTCCAATAGTGAACATATTTCGGCTGCGGTATGTCGAACAAGAAAATACATCTCAGATTCCCGGACGCTGTCCAGCCGAGTCGGATTCGACGATTGACCTCTTCCTCGAAGTTTACCTACCTAACTGATATTCCGGTACTAAATAAATGCTAAGTCATAGAACTTTGTATCACATGTTTTTAAACATCTGTGTCACTAGGTGCCGAATTATCATTTAGTTATTATCGGGGTCATAGATCAAGACAATGCAAATCACGCCGTCTTTACAAATATTCACTGTTTTGTTAGGCCTACTGTCGTGTGTAGCTAACATACAAAGTTATGAAACATACAACGGCAAAGACTCGACGGCCGACGTTGCCGCTTCGTCGACAGAGTTTCACAGTTTTGTAAACTTCACGCAGGCGTACACCAAGCGTATAATGACGGGCACGCCATTATTATGACGGTAAGTCCCCTCTTTGAGGAGTGAATGGAAAGACTACACGGCATCCTTACATTCCGCATGACGCAGGTCCTTACCGGACATGGTAAGTTTGGGAGAATCCTGCACCGGAGTCGTGCGGAAGAAACGCCCGAGTGCCACCATTGTGTGGACCGCTCGGAGGACACGGTAGAGCATACGGTAGAGGTGTGCCCCGCCTGTGCAGAGTACCGCCGTGTCCTCGTGGGGGCGCTCAGCGGCAGCGATCTCTTGCGCCGGGCCTCGGTACAGGCCCTGGTTCGGAGCGAGGAGGAGTGGCAGGCGGTCGCCTCCTTCTGAGAAGCAGTAATGCTAGCAAACAGGCGGCCGCACGCGCGAGGCAATGACCCTCGCGCCGGCAATGACGATCCCGATTTCCGGCCACCGTAGGAGCGGGCCTGCGGACGGCTACCAATGGGTAGCCCGCCGTCCGACCGTCCGGTAACCGTCCGGACAGAGCCCAAGTCGTCCACGGCGCATAGTGTTCCACGCGCGCCTCAAGGAGATGTCAGCAAAACCGTAGGGGCCCAGCAGGGTCGAAGCCTACTGGGGCCATGGAATGCAAGACAACGAAGGAAGATAGGAATGGGTTTTTAGTCAGTAAAAGTCTGACACGCCCTCTCACACCGCCCAAGAGCGTGAGAAGTCATTAGATGATTTCCTACCTAAAAAAAGAAAAAAATCCCTTTAACTGTAGTACCACTGCTGGACGCGACGCGATGCTTCGACTTCAGTTGTACCTTATTGTTTTTGTTGCTTTGTCTGAATTATTTATCCTGTTCAGTTCTAAATTCTGTATCTTGACCCGATTCAACATTCAGAGAAACACATTTAGATTTATGTCAATCTTCCTTGTAAGTTTTGAATTTTAATATGTTTTGACAAATTACTTAGAAATGCTACAAGAATATTGTTTTCCGGTAAGCCGCAATTTGTGGTTAAATTGATGGGGAAATATAGTTCCGATGCGAAAAAAAAGCTAACAAAATATTTTTTTTTTTGAAAAGGAGGGTGTTTTTGTCTTGCATAACTAGGGCTAACTATGGAATCAAATAAATTACTAGTTGACTTGGCAAACGTTGTTCTGCAATATAAATTATCAAAGAAAAACGTGAGACCCTCCCCCTCCCCCCCCGGGTAGGAGCAGAGTATAAAATAATAATAATAATATTTTATTTATTATAAAATACATATTTGACATCAAATGTAAGTACAAAAAATATAAGCGATACAACAGTCAATTTAATTTGAGTACCCTGACTCCTAAACTAGGAAAGATCCTGTATCTTAGGAGGCAGTGTCTTCGCATAAATAGTGGACGAACAAATTATGAGCGTACAGCGTAGATATTATGCCAATAATCTACGACCTATTCTCAGACCTTTTTTTGTTATCGAGGGGAAACCTTCAAAAGGCAACCGGACTTTTGGGGATAAGTCCGGGGAGTATGGGATTTTTACCTCACTAAAACCACCACCATCAGCACGTAGAAGGGACCCCATTACTTCTCAAAAGACCATTCCAGAACCCCCTCTGTGCAACGCCTGCGACGGCACATCCTTGAAGAGACTGTATAACGGTCTCCCCTGAGCCTCACTGTGCACGGCAGCACGTGATCACTGTGCCACCGTCTTCCCTGGAATCACTAGATGGGTGAGCAGAGTCCCCACTCTGAGCGCCCGTGGTTCCAAAATCCCACCTGTATTGTATGATGCATTCGGGGATTCAGCATGTTAGGCATCGAGGCGGTTGCCTCCCCGATGCCTTCTTCTGCGAGTGAGATCGGCCCTTTCACGATCTCGCACGGCAGCCTCCTTCTGGACCATCATGATTTCACGAATCAATACTTTTTTTTTTTTTTCGATCGATGACAATCTACTTTCAATTTGATTTGTACTGACATAGAACGATGTAGATTGATAGATTTCCGCATAAGGCTAATGTCCCCAGCGAACAAATAACTGAGATAAAGCGTTAACAACATCATACATATTGTTTTTAATTTCCTTAGTGATATAATTATTTTCCTGGTTTGCTGGTATATACGTTTGTCTTGGAGGAGCGAGGAGGAGTGGCAGGCGGTCGCCTCCTTCTGCGAAGCAGTAATGCTAGCAAAGGAGGCGGCCGATCGCGTGAGGCAACGGTCCTCACGCCCCAACCGCCGCCGGGATTCCGATCCTGATTTCCGGCCACCTAGGCGCGGACTTGCGGACGGCGAGCAATGGGTAGCCCGCCGTCCGACCGTCCGGTAACCATCCAGACCAAGCCCAAGTCGTCGACGGCGCGTATTGTTCCACGCGCGCCTCAGGGAGATGTCAGCAAATCGTAGGGGCCCAGTAGGGTCGAAGCCTACTGGGACCATGAGTAGTGTGAAAACGAAACCTGGGGCCCTGGGACGAAGGCAACGAAGGAACAGGAGTGGGTTTTTAGTCAGTAAAAGTCTGACACTATCTCTCGCCCCGCCCAAGAGCGGGATTTGTCATTTGATGACTTCCCACCTAAAAAAAAAAATATCCATGACCTAAGATGTAGGTAATTAGGTATATTTTTACCTATACATATAGGTAATAACGTCAACCATATTTAAAATTTCTAAGCACAGACATAAAGGCGAAAGTTTGTGAGTACCATGTATGTATTTGTATTTTTGTTACTCCTTCACGCTGAAACTGCTGAAGAGATTTGGTTGAAATTAACGTCAGAATTAAGCTAATGCACGGTTCTTATTGGTCGTTTCCTGTAGAGAAGATCCAGTAAGAAACACCATGGCTACTCTTTTTCTTTTTAAATAGTGAGTGAGAGTAAGCATATCGATTTCTTTGAATGTGTTTCTAAGGGAATCGCGAGTAACCATTTTATAAATAGCCCGGATTGCTCTCTTTTGCAATATGAAAATTGATTCTACATCATTCAGCTGCAGATCCCCACAACAAAATGCCATAAGACATAAACTGTGGAAATAAGCTTAGTAAATTAACTTAGCTAGCCCGAAGGACACAGGTGGGTTTTAGTCAGTAAAAGTCTGTAACGCCCTTTCGCTTCACCTGAGAGCGCGAGAAGTCATTTGATGATTTCCTACCTCAAAAAAGAAAAAAGAGAGAGAGAGTGTCAGATTTGTACTGATTAAAATCAATCTGTGATCCTTCACATTGAAATTGACCTTTGTGTTCTTTCAAATACATAACTGATGTGCAACCATTTGAAAATGCCAGAAAAACCAACATAATCGATTCTATTTTCTATATTAGTTCTAGTTAACTTCATTTATACTGAAAATGACTTAATAGAATATAGTGCAGTGTGTTACCAGGAAAATTGTTAATCAAAATATTCGATTGATTGCTATCTATTAGATACGAGCCGTATCGCGATATAGATCAGAGAGTCTGGTGCGAGTTTGTGTTACGTTAACGCGAACGACACGTCGGCTCTCTGATTGGCTCGCTCTAAGCTCTTAACCAATCAGAGAAGCAAACGCGGTAAACGTTTCCATAGCATTAACGTAAAAACAATTCGCACACAGCGCACAGAGAGGTACATACAATTTGTACAAATCGAAACATTTGAGTGAGTAAACAAAGACCCAGTTATTGATTGAAATATCGGACGATAACCTTCCATAATGTTCTATGTACAAAAAACAAAATTAAATTGCGACGCGAAAAATAACAAACCATAATTTTCTAAAAATAGGTGCATAACATATAAATATCCCTTAATTTTCTTTACAAAGACTCTTTCGGCGCCCTAGAAATATAGCAGTAATTAATTTACACAAACATAATATTGAACCTGTTTAGGAAAAATGTCGTAAGCGACAATTTTCGTTTTTTGCAGGTATGAGTTGGCTCTTCTATAATTAAATAATAATTTTCGACAATATCATTAAAATAAATATATAACTCGTTATTCATATAATTACTGATTTAATAAAATAATTGTTTTTAACATATTTTCATAAATACTTTTTAAATATGGAATACTACCCTTTTTTGCAAAAAAAAAGCAAATTGTCGCTTACGCCAGAGTTGTTTCTGAAAAGCCTTGAAATTTGTTTATTTTTAGTGCTATAAGCCGCTGTACAAATAAATTAATTCTACATTTTTTTGGCTTCTTCTAAGAGAAACTTTACTCTCCTTAAAATCCCGAACAAGAAAATTCGAACGGTTTTTTCCGTAACATTTTAAAAGGATTTAGTTCTAAAATTACATCGTCTGTAGGAGGGTCATTCTCATCTGGAACAAAGCTTTCAATTGTTATATCAGCAGTGGAGTTATTACAGCACACTTCAGTAGTCCTTAGCTGTCGCTACGTGAATTGAAGTCTTATGTTTACAGCAGTTCGTAACATTTTCTAGGAATTTTTATGCAAGGTTTTATAGTTCTGTGGGACTTTAATGTCAATAGTATGTTATGGTGATTGTGGGCGATCGAAGACCTGTCATTGCCATTCTGCATTATTAACACTAGCATCTACTTGCGTCATAGTAGAAGAGTATCCCAAGGGAATATACTCCCAGGATAAAAAAGAATCCTATCTAGGTAGAGTTGCCAGGTCTTCAAACCGAAAAGTCGGACAAACCAGCCAATTTAGCCGGACATTTGAGTTTGCCTGACAATTTTTTTAAAAGTCAAACTCGAATTATTTATTATTGACCATAATAGGTATATAAATGATAAATGATATTTATTTTGTAAATAGGTTTAAAAAAACACTTTTACACGTCAATTTTTTTTTTTTTTCATTTTTAAACTAGATGTGGCCGGTGTATTTTTTAATTCTAATGAAACAACAATAAAATACATACATACAATAGTCCGCTCCGCTTACGCTAGCAATACAAGATATTAGGTAGAAGACATGACAAATCAAAAAAAAAAAGGCCGGACTCCGCCTAAATTGGCCGGACGCGCAACTAGAAAGCCTGACCCTGTCCGGATTTATCCGGATGCCTGGCAACGCTATATCTAGGTATTTAATATTGCTAAGTAGATAATGAATATTAATACTGTTGCTTATGAGTGATACAACATTTATTATAACATTGTGCCTGGGACTGGTAGTATGTGCTATACCAGGACATGATCTATCCGTGGTCTACCTGTAAACTTGGTGTTTAATCGAAATTCGTTCAGCTGTTTGAGGGTGAAGGATTAACAAACATACTCACAAACTTCCGCCTTTATAATATTTGATAACTAATCTGGCCTTTTTGTTTGGTACATTTAAAAGGAGGACACGGTGGAGCACACGGTAGAGGTGTGCTCCGCTTGGGCAGAGCACCGCCGTGTCGTCGTGGGGGAGATCGGCGGCACCGATCACTCGCGCCGGGCCTTGGTACAGGCCATGGTCCGAAGCGAGGAGGAGCGGCAGGCAGCCGCCTCCTTCTGCGAAGCAGTAATGTTAGCAAAGGAGGAGGCCGCACGTGCACGCGCGAGGGCGCGGCCCGCACACCCCAGCCGCCGGGATCCCGATCCCGATTTCCAGCCACCGTAGGCGCGGGCTTGCGAACGGCGAGCAATGGGTAGCTCGCCGTCTGATCGTCCGGACCGAGCCCAAGTCGTCGACGGCGCGTACTGTTCCATGCGCGCCTCAAGGAGAGGTCAGGCAACCGTAAGGGCCCAGCAGGGTCGAAGGCTACTGGGGCCAAGGGTCTCCTTCTGAAAGAAAGCCTCGGCCCTGGTATAAAAGGCAACGAAGGAACAGGATTGGGTTTTTAGTCAGTAAAAGTCTGACAAACCCTCTCGCTCCGGCCATGAGAAAAAAAGGTACATTTAAAAAAGTTTTTTTTTTCTTTTCGAATTTAAATTAGGAACGACGCTAATTCATCCAAAATTGGTATAAGCATCTATATGTATAGTGTGATGTTAGAATCTAAATCCTAATTTGTTTTTCCTCCTATAAGCTATCTACGATTTTTTTTTTTTAATTCAACTATTTGTCATCCACAATAATTGGGCTCCAATATTGATTTTACATAACCACTTCTCATAATCCTAAACAATTAGATTTTAATAAGCGATTACCGTATGTAGCTGGAAGCCGGCTGATTCACTATTCTACGAACAAAAAAGTTCAGTCGATAAATGTGAAATGTTATAGTTTCACGAAACATGCGCGATTAACGGCCAGGCTGAAGCTTAGAGCCCTGACCCTATTCCACGACGGAAGCAATCGATAAAGGTCAGAGGTTACATACGCTTGTGTATGACTTAGGGTTGAGCCACATCTAGTATAGTATAGTCGGCCTTATAATGTTCCCACTGTTGGGACTCAGGCCTCCTCTCTAGGAGAGGGAATGGGCCATAATCCACCACGCGGGCCCAGTGCGGGTTGATGGATGTCACATGTCTTCGAATTTTTGGTTCTAGGACATGCCGGTTTCCTCACGATGTTTTCCTTCACCGTTTTGAGAGCAGTGGTGATGAAATAAATTACACAAAGTAATGCGCCTGGCTGGGTTTGACCCGCGACCTACAACTCGTAAGTCGGGGCCGTTACCACTCGGCCACCACTGCTCTCCTCACAGCCACATGAGCCACATCTGGCCGCACCGAATCGCAAATTCCTATGCTTCTATAATTTTGTCACTTAAAACTGTCATTTGCTAGAACGAGAAAGAGAGCGGGAGTGCGATCGCACGCGGCGGTATTAACGAGGCAAAAATATAGGAATCAGAGATATAGCATCACTGCTTACCATCAGGTGAGATCGCAGTCAAGCGCTGGTTTATATCAATTAAAAAAAAATAAGAAAGGTCAGGACTTCCAATTGATTTCCCACCTCCGATTCCAATTTCGGTTTCGATTTTATATCGCAGGTACAAGCATCTTTATGCCTGTCGCGCAGGAACCTCCTTTTGCCTGGTTTGGTTGCTTTCAATATAACCACTTCAGTTAGATCCCTAATAGGAATATAGGATTTTTTTTTATTGTTATTTATTTATTTATTTTTTTAGGACAACCAACAAAGCATACACCATTATACATGCTAAAGATTCAGTATTCTTACATTATGAAGTGTAGCCTTAATTAAAGGCTGCCACGGCATGCAATAAACATAAAAGGAGTTGTGAACTAACGTATCTATTCACATTTTGTTCGACGTTAAGCCAACCAATAAAAACGACATATAATGGCAACAAAAACAAATTCTGAATATTTGAACATTTCAAATATTTGATTATTTTCTAATTATAAATATAAATATTTATTTACTTATTTATTTCTGAGAATTTTGTCCTTTTCACTCACATAAAGTACGTGAAAAGGACAAAATTATCTTTTCACTCTTGTGACAATGCTTTATGCAAGACAGACTTGAATTTACGCAACGAGTAAGACAAATCAACATCTACACTGGGTGAGCGTGACAGGCGACCAAACTGAACCTGCATCCTGTTAACGGTGGAAAAATGACCCAGATTGGTTTTGAAGCTCTTAGCGCGAAGCAACTGATATCTAGATATACGAGCCATTTTGTAAGGCACATTTATATTAATTTGACTAAGTAACCCCCGACAATCAATGTGGCTGTTTATTATTTTGTATAGGAACAGATGATCTAGGATTGTCCGGCGATTTTCCAGACTTAAAAGTTTGAAATGTTTCAAGCGAGAGTTGTAGCTAGTTAATTTTCTGACCATATTGCAATGATAAGACAAATGCCAGAGAAATCTTTTCTGCACCGATTCCAAACGACGGACGTTTATGTATTTCATAAAATTATTTTATTAAACTAGTGGTTGACTGCGATCGAGATCCCACCGTCGTCATTTATACCGCGTACATCGAGGGACTGCAACAACTTGCCTGCTGCGGTCTTCCCGTCCGATTGTAATGTAGGTGTCTTCAAGGCTAGAGTGAATAGGTTTTTAATAATAAACTAGTGGATAAAATAGTAAAGTGCGGTTCGGTGCGGACAAACGTAGTTCAACCCTTATCTTACTACGAAGTACAAGTCAATGATCAGATCAAGTTAAGTCGTAGCTTATTGTTTCAGCAGCTGGCATCTTTACTTTGTAGTCAAGATAAGACTGTGATGTGTCTATTTATGAAGTTTTATCAATGCATTTAAAGGCTCGTGCAGAGAAATACCTAATAACAACCGTGTAGGTCGATTTTGCGAGATTGTTCCATTGTTCGAAAACTAAGGCAGCAGGATTGTTGATTAAACCTATTCTTTCGTTAATTCTTTTAAAGTAGGTTAAGTAACTAATTTAAAGTTGTCAAAAAATAAATTGCCCGTTTTGACAGATGTCAAAACGAATACTTAATAAATGCGCAAAAAGAATAGTCGCAATATATTCCATCATATTATTTAACGCGCCAAAAAATGTATGTATTTTTTTTAAAACACTGTAATTAATTATTATTTTATTGTTTCTTTCAGTTTGGTTCCAAGTTACATTCTAGGGTATTTCTCAAATGTCAAAATGAACCGTTTATTTTTTAACGAGTTTAGGTACAGAATTTTCTAGGTTTTCGGGATGTTCTGATGTGACAACTCACGGAACACAGGTGGGTTTTAGTCAGTAAAAGTCTGACACTCACTCTCGCTTCACCTTAAAGCGAGAGAAGGCATTTGATGATTTACCAGCTGAAATTAGAACTTCTAAAAGTAATCAAAAATCTACTTAGATTCAACCATAATAGCCCTCATTGTGACTACATACACAAATAAATTTTTCTTGCACATTTAAAAAACAAACAAATTTACATTTATTTAGGTAACATTCACCCTTGAAGAATCTATTAACGGACCTACATTCAATTGTTCTCCTTAACTAAAAAGTTACGTGTACCTTTTAATACTGTTGTTAGGTACATTTGTACATTTCTGGAATGAAAACAAATACCTACAACTAGTTGTTTACCTTTTCTGTTGTTACGGCGACAAATGAAACATTCCTTGTTGTTTTTCTCAATGTACTTTTTTATACTTATAGGTACTTCTAGACTTTCTCGGAATCTCGCTAACTTGATTATGTGTTTAGAAGTATTTAGAACTGGCTTGTAAACACTACGCGGTAGGTATATAATCTTATTACTTATGTAGTAAACACGTTGGTACTTAATCTTTTACATTGAGATCTCGATGGCGTTGCTGTTTGATTATTATTATTATCGACTCTTTCCGCTATGCATGGCGTATCGACCATTTAGAATAATTTTATTCTAAATGGTATTTGCGCCATTTATTTATTAAGATTATAAGCATTAAAAATCCGCGACTTCATTCACGTGGAGTTTAAGAACATTATTCTCTACTTTTGGGGCATTCGTGTAAATATGGGAAATCATCAAATGATTTCTCTCGCTCTGGGGTGGAGTGGGAGTGTCAAACTTTTAATGACTAAAACTTACAATGTGTATATCAGCTGTCCTGATTTAAATTGTTTTTTTTTTTAAGTTTTGTGTATAATTGTGAACAAAGATTGTGCGTACAGCTAAGGAGTGGAATTCCCTGCCGAAGTCTAGGTTTCCTGATTGCTACAACCTAGGGGTCTATAAGTCAAAAGTGAATAGGTTACTTCTAGGCAAGCGCGCTCCATCGTCGACCGCATTGTTGCTTTTCATCAGGCGACATGGTAAGCGCGAACCTCATCATCATCATTTCAGCCGAAAGACGTCCTCTGTTGGACATAGGCCTTCACCAAGTGTCGCCAAAACAAACGGTCCTATACGTCTTGTATCCATCGCAATGCTGCCACTCTCACTAGGTCATCGGTCCAGCTTGTGGGAAGTCTTCCAACGGTGCCCAGTCTCCACTCTAGAACCTTTCGGCCCCACCGACCATCCGTTCTACGAGCAATGTTGCTAATGATGAAATAATGCTCACTGCCATTTAAGTTTGGCGATTCTTCGGGCTATGTCGGCAAATCGCCTATCAACAATAAAACAAAATAAAGCTAGATAACTAAGTTAGGTACGAACCACTGTCTTTGCTTAGCACCAAGTCCACTGTTTTGTTCACTTGATACGATAACCTTTGACTGTACTGCATATGGATAGCACAAATAACTCATTATTTAGTTTTAACTTGTTGTTTGCTCACAGCTAGGTTTTTCGCGTGTTTATGAACAACAAGTTAACAACCTATGCGGAATTGTGGAAACAGTAAATATTATGATAGGTATACTGACCTACATTCGTAGTAGAAAACAGCACATGCCGTCCACCGCATCTCTCTGTCTGTATGTTCGCGATAAACTTGAAAACGACTGATCGAACGTTCATGCTGCTTTCACCAATAGACAGAGTGATTCATGAGAAAGGTTTAAGTGTACCACCCGTGTGAAGCTGGGCCGCATCATCATCATCATCATCATTTCAGCCGAAAGACGTCCACTGTTGGACATAGGCCTCCCCCAAATGTCGCCATAATGACCGGTCCTGTGCGTCTCGCATCCATCGGGTTCCCGCGACCCTCACCAGGTCATCGGTCAACCTTGTGGGAGGCCTTCCAACGCTACGTCTTCCGGTACGTGATCGCCATTCCAGAACCTTTCGTCTCCATCGCTAGTTGCTAAATAATATGACCAAAAGTTAATAGAATAAAAATTATTGAACTTTTTAGGGTTCCATATCCCTTCTAACTATTACAATTCCTTCCGTGTCCGACTGTCCTTTCGTCTGTCGGTCAGCAATCTGTATCTCATGAACCGTAATCGACAGATATGTAGTTGAAATTTTCCGAGTTTGTAATTCGATTGCCGCTGTATTACCTAACTAATAATAAAATTAATGAAGGAAAAGAATAACAACAGAAAAAAGTAATAACATGATATAATATAATCTAATGATAATGGTATGATATTTGTAATAGATAATAATCTAATAATAATAATTTATAATTTCCCTTTAATACATACGTATATTTTTAATTCAATTGATGATTTAACATTTGATAATAGTAATTTATAAATTGATCTAAAATATTTTTAAGTGCACAATGTTATAAATAATTTTAAATGTTTGTGTGCCGAATGGTAAAATGTGGCTGAGCTGTAATCTTAAGAAATATTAAGAACTATATAGTACCTATATTTGCAAAATAAAATTCTATTCTATTCTAATAATTATTTTTTTAAGCGATTTATGGTTCTGAACTCTCCGTGTCATACTTACACTTGGCCGTTTTCTAACAGCAAACTCATATTTCTATCTAAGTACAAACGAGACGGAATTTCACTAGATTTTCCTCCATGGTTTAATGTTTTTATTTGCCCCAGAGTTAATTCAAAGTTTCCTTATACGGATGTTGGGATGACCCATAGGTAAGTTCGTTTGTTTATTTTTTTATATAAGTATAAAAACGAGCCTAATCTCGATGGGTTTGTGTCGTTTTATTGCTGAGTTCCTATGGCCACCTTCCAGCTCCATCATCAGATTAGGTCCATGTCGTTGTAATATTGTATTGTCATGCAATTTACACATGTATACAAAATTTCAGGTCAATCGGTTGAAGATATCTGCTTCAAAACTGAGTTGCAAGATTCGAGCCGAACATACATAGTTACTACATACATACATTGCAAGTTAAATAAAAAGCTTGTAAAAACGCTGTCCCTCTCTAGGAATTACTCCTGTATCGTAGATCTGTGCGTTTATAAACATGTAAAAAACATGTAAATTCACGTATACAAGACACCCAGTCCTGAAACACCTATCTGTAGGTCCTACAAATACATATTTGTTCCGTACGGGAATCAAACCCGCGACACACCGCGCAGCAGTAGATCGCTCAACCACTGCACCAACCATATCATCAATTTACTAATGACGGCATTTTTTTTTCGTTGGGAAAATCATCCAATGACATCCCTCGCTCTAGGACGGGGCGGGAAGGTGTGTCAGACTTTTACTGACTACAAACGCACTCCTGTTCCTCCGTTGCCTTTCATACCAGGGTCGATTCTTCCTTTCAGAAGCAGACCCTTGGCCCCAGTAGGCTTCGACCCTGCTGGGCCCCAACGGTTTGCTGACATCTCCTTGAGGCGCGCGTGGAATAATGACGCCATGGTTGTTTAATGATAATGATAATACTATAGGACACAGTCCAGATCAGGCCGGATTCACTCTTTATTTTTTACGTAAAAACTTGTAAATTAGAACACTTTCAACCATGGATATTGTTTGCAACTGACGTCAACGGCCCACAGATAATAAAACTGGAGTCTCTTATAAGTAGGATGCTAAGTTATGTAAGTTTTCATAAGACCTTGCACATTGCTATATTATTCAAATAGTTTAGCTGTTTAAACAGGGTGTCTTTGAAATCGATGCACAAACGAATACCTTGGATCCAGTACATGATTCTGGAGCCCCCAGTGGTAGAATTTTTCGTCGGTTTTTTCTTAATTAAAAAGCGGGATGCGGGGCGTGATATCGGGCAGCAGCCCCGCATGCGGAGCCATATCATTGCGTAATGTTACGTTACGGACTTTAATAATAATAAAATTTTTATTTAATATTATTATTAAAGTCCGTAACGTAACATTGCGCAATGATATGGCTTCAGAGGTAAAATAAAGTTGTAGGTAGTGGTAAGTTATTTGCAATACTTTATTATTAGATACGCTTGAGAAATGACTGTCTTGTATTATTAAAATAAGTAAATAAAATATCGATAGTATTTAGGTTGCTGATACGATGATTTACAGTACAGCACTATTCGTGCAAGCCCATAAAGAAAGAAATTATCGCAAATCAAATATTTTCGTCACCTAATTTGGAACTTGACGAGTCTCATTTTGATGACAGTCGTCGCAGGGCTCAAGCTATATTTTACAAATCATGTGTAACATGTGTGAGCCAAGTACATAAACCACCATGGGTAGTGTGAAAACGAAACCCGGGGACCTGGGACGAAGGCAACGAAGGAACAGGAGTGGGTTTTTAGTCAGTAAAAGTCTGACACTATCTCACGCTCCGCCCAAGAGCGTGATTTGTCATTAGATGATTTTCCCACCTTAAAAAAAAAAGTACATCAACCAAATAAATCGGATCCACTCCAATTCGGAGAGATTGGGCCTTTAATCTGCTAGCGCTAGCTTCAGTCTTCAATTTTCCGGCCCGCAGTTCATGACCAGGTTCAGAAAGTGAGGAGATATTTAATGTGATAATGTTTAAAGTGACATTGTTGCATCTTTGATGTTTAGTATAAAAAATTAAAAAAGTTAAAGGAACATTCCGGCGTGCAGACTTTCCCTCATGGAGACTCCAGGCGAGGGACTCTAAAACCAAATTCCAAAAGATTCCAAAATTGAAGAAAGAATATGAATACTACTACAATATTTTCGAGACCAACACTGACAGGCCAAATAGCCGAACACGGCATAAAGACAGAGTTCGACTGCCACAAATAAGGCTAAAATTATTTAAGAAAAATGTATACTGCATGTCGATTATTATTTTCAATCATTTAACAAATAGTTTAGGTACAAGAGTTACCACTGACAATGCTTAAAAAAATACTTTTTAATCTGTTATTGTTTAAAAGATATTATACCGTTAAGGACTATTTAGAAGACAAGTCAATAGAATCTGTAATCGACAAGATCGAGTAATTGACAACACTGACTGTAAATATATTTGCACGCCATGTTATGGCAGGATATGCTGAAACAAATATACCTACTGTAACACCATAAGTACCATATTCTAGCAAATAAATATTTTGATTTGATTTGATTTTTGATTTGAAAAAATAAAAAATGAGTAACGCGATAAATTAGCTAGGTATTGACTGTACTATATACAGTAGCGCGTTTGCCTTTCAGGATAAACATTCAAACCGCAAACAACAAGATACAATGACAAAACACATACAAAACATTTAATACGAAACAATAGTTTGATAACAAGTTATATTTAACTGTCCTTCTCATTGGGATTGTCCCGCAATTACTATTTACAAAACATTTTCAATTAAACGCCCCCAAAAATATAGTTTATGGTATTTACGCGTAATTTTTCCGATGTTTGTTTGTTGATAACCTCAAAATTTCCAGATTTTATCTCACTAATTTGTTGTGTATCGTATCTCTGAGTAAATACACATTATTTGAGCTAGATAAGATAATAATTCAAATACTAAAACCTCATGCTGGAGACTTGTGATATTAACACAATACACAGATTACAGAGATCATACAAAGACAAGGGTCAATGTTCGCGCGTGATTGTATAATGCATGACATGCTGGCGTCTAACAAATGGAGGTTTGATATTGATTTAAAAACTTTGTAGCTATTGATAAATATCTCAACGTCAATATCTTGCCAGTTACCATCAGCGTGCTAATAAAAACGAAACAAAAGTGTATCAGTTTTGGCATGATTAAACTGCTTTGCTATTATTTTTTCTTGTTGCTTTTAAAAAGCAAATATTGCATCGAGTCTTCCTCTAATATTGACTACTTCGCTGAAGTTGACAATATTATAATCAATTTCTCTGTTCCAATTTTACTGAGGTCGCACCTGTTTCAAATGGTTCCACAATTTCCACATATTGTCCAGTGACGATATAAAACACCCTACAATTTGCAAATAATGCAAACAGCCCCTGTGCTATTTTATTTAAGCCAATTTAGCTTCACTTGTTTTTTTTTTTTTGACTGACCGACATTTTGACAATTGACATTAATTGAAAAAGTGCCTATAATTTGTCTATTTGAAATAAACGTTTCTGATTTCTGGTCTCACTCAAAATAATTAAGTCCAGTGTCGAAAATTTCTGTCAAAAACCCGTAAACGATAAACTTAATTATAAAATTAAATGAAACATAACAAAGATGGGACATGGCATGCATATCTAAAATGGTACAATGATCGCTAAGTCAGTGAACGACTGACACCGGCGAAGGTTTATTATCCTCAGCTGAGTTATGAGACGTAAATATGAAAAGAGTTCAATCGCATCTAGAATTATGTTTAACTCAAGTAATTTATTCTGCTGACAATTCGTCGGATTTAAATAGTAGGTGAACACACGAAAAAAACTTTACAATATTAGCTATAATAATTTTTCTTTTTATGTGGTAAAATCATCTAATGACAAATCCCGCTCTTGGGCGGAGCGAGAAATAGTGTCAGACTTTTACTGACTAAAAACCCACTCCTGTTCCTTCTTTCCCTTCATCCCGGAGACCCGGGTTTCGCTTTCACACTATCCGTGGCAGCTATAGGAACATTTGAGCTCGAACCAAAAAATTTAATACGTTAGTCCGGCAAAGATATGGCAAAAATGCTATCAGTAAATCCTTAAGGCCCACGGATGCGTATTCTTCATTATACGCTTGGTGTACGCCTCCGTGAAGCTTACATACAAAACTATGAAACCCTGTCGCCGAATCTGTAACGACACACTACTACTACTAAGCGTATAATTAAGGATACGCGTCTATGAAGCTACGCGTCCGTTGACAGTAGGCCTAAGTCATCCAGATATGGCTACTACTGCAGCCAGCTCGAGCCATGGTCATATTTACATACTTTTTTTGTATTTGGAATTTCTCCTCGTTTGTATTGATGTCTTGAAAGTACAATAGGAAAGTACAAAGACATTCTTGGTCAACTCTTTTGTAGTTTCGTTAAAATTCTTTACGTTGTTGTTCGAATCAGGTAAAGCCGAAAAATGCCACGTGCCCCGATAAATCATTATCACTAGACTGCCACTGCTAGGAATTGGACTGTGAGTCAGTCTCTCTTATCATCAAAACAAACCGATAAATACCGGATTAAAGTTTATTTAGTTTCGAATCAATTAAATTTAGGGCTTATCAAACAAACCAAATAGTGCTATCGGCTATGTTTTCCCAAAATAGCTTTGCAAATTTTAATCATAGAGCTATTTTTAGAGACCTAATAGAGGAAAATGATAAAGAAAATTATGAAATGATCCGATGTCCGAGCTCCTTGTCGCCACTTGACTGAAATCCCTAGTATGGTTAGATACAGTGGGTTACAGTTACTGTATTCCTTTAGCCTTGGAGCACACCTCTCACGTAATATTATTGAAACATACCTTCCAGTATATAGAGAAAAGGATAATAAACAGTTATTATTGAAATAATTAGAACAGTCTTTCCTTTGGTGTCCACTTATTAACCCTAACATAAACAACACAAGATTTCAAAAGTTTCGTTGAAAATTGCTAAATTAACAATTTGTTTTTTTTTGTCACGAAAAGGACAAATGGTGTTTTTTTTTTCGTTTTTTTCGCATGTTACATAGAAAATTTACAAAAGAAATAATATGAAAAGAATCAGATTTTCGAATGTCCAAAACATTCGAAAAAATCCTGATACTATTAATTTTTCGAAAAGTTGAAATAACAAGTTTTACTGAAATTAAAATATTAGGAGATTATAGGCGAAATACAAAAAAAGAAAATTTCATCCTACCCTCCATTTTATTAGTACGTATTGTTATAGAAAAAATGAAGTTTCTCGTTTTTTTCATATTATTTAAAAAAACATGAAATATAAACTAAAATAAATTCTCGAAACTTTCGAATGAAACATTGAATAAAACAACGGAATTGGAAAGAAAACGGAAATTTTTCCTGCTTTTTATAACGCTATTCAAAAGTCAAGTCAAGTTCTCTACCAATATTACAATTATCTAACAATATTACAATATTTACAATGACCGTAGAGAGCAGGCACACTACAATACCACTGTTAGATAACCTCACCCTTTAGGTAATATTAATTCATTCAACCATTTCCGATATTCTGTCTATATGGATATCCTAAATAGATTCGTGAACGCGTACATCATTGGCATCGTAACCGAGCGATGTGAAATTGATCAAAACAAGTTTAAATTTATTACGTCATACTTGAGTCCAGATTTTTTGTACGTCATTGACAGAACATGCAACTTCAGGACTCAATATAATCCTAAAGTCAAAAACGAACATAATAATAATTTATTATTTATTAATCAATTACTGAAGGTTGAAGAAAATCTTCTTCTTTATCCTCACCTTATTATTTAATTTGTATTCCGTTACACGGGGTTGGCTTTCCTTATATGCCATGTGGTTCGTTGACTCGTATCCACAACGTTGAGATCGTGTCTTATCATGGACTTTTTAAATATTTTTCATCTAGCTATTCTGAAGGTTAAAGAAGTTAGAGCTTGAAAAACAACTCTAAATAAAGATTGACATCTGCGTTGTACAGGTGGAACAAAAACAAGGGAGAACTTTCAACGTTTCAATGGCACGGCGGAGAACGTCGCAATTTGGAAATCATTGATAAGATCTGAATAATGCTAAAAAAGATGCTATAGAAGCGTTTCATAAAGTTATTGTTTTGTCTTCCTTTTAGAGCTAATAATAATGATCCATGAATGTTGAAAACATTTACTAAAATAAAGAAATGAAGCATTGCATAAGGATCAGACTGCTCACCTATGGTAACTCGGTTATCAGCAATATACAGTTACAATATTTGAGATAAGATAACAACTGGATAGTAACGTTAATGTGCTTAATGCTGAATACTCAATTACTGTAGGCTTGCTCGACAAACTCCGTGAAATTTCAGTATCCGCGAGCACAAACCCAAATAACACGAAACAATCGCAATCAGTCGCGTTTCCTCCAACGAATAAAACCCAAGCTTGTATCGGGAATTCCAAACGCGGCGGATAACACGCTCGCACACAAACACCTTGCACTTGCTGACTTGAACTATTAAAGAATCACAATATCAGTCAAATCTCCCTTCTGGCGCCCATATTCCAAACAGTCGCGGGGGTCGGAGAAGTTCAAGTTGAAGTGGCTAATTTACGAACACGTTACGACGCGCCAGCCACAAGTTTGTACACATTACGAGCAACACACACAGAACTCACCTCTCATATAGACACGCCTGTTTGAACACACGCACCAACAATATTCACACACTAAGAAATTTACTAGCAATTTTCGTAGAATCTCCGTCGATATCGGGCGAGCGCTACACGCACACTGGCAAAACTGTGCGCATGCGTGGGTAATGCTATAAAAGAAGGCCGCGACGTCATGAAATCACATTCTGCACCAAGCATTCAGAGCGACACCACGCAAGTTTGACTGGCCAAGTTGTGAAATCATTGTGACATAAACTTCGATAAGTTCAACTGCAACAGTTTGTGAACTCTATTGGATTGCATAATACCTGAGGATTTGAGTGAAGTGTTTTGTGACAATTCCTGACAAGGAATACAAAGTGTCTAAGATTTGTGACAAGTTTGAATTGAAGAGCATCAAGCTGTCCAGCATAATGTACAAGGATTCAGTTGTTCCCGTTAAAGCTGAAACGTTCAGTGGCATGGCTGCCAAAAGGTAATTATTATTATTGTGCAATATTATCTAATGTATTTCGTTTAATAACTTTACATTTAGCAATTACGATTTTCCCGGTTCAATTAGATATTGATGATTCTGGTTTTGGTGATTACAGTTTTGCAACAATAGTAAAAGATTTAAATATTTGGTATAAAATCCAGAAATTTTAGTAAATTTAAGATTTTTGATTTTTTAACACTTGTAAAAATATTCAAGAACTATAAAATAATTTGTATGCTAAATTTAACTTTAGTGCAGTAAATAATTTGAGCAGTCTCGGTAGAATCTTCAAAATTTTCGATATTTAAAAAATTTCAATGTGTTTAACAATTTGTTTCTTTTTTCGCAGCCCAATAAGTCAAAGCATCAAAACGGTGTTGCGACGAGCATGTGTGGAGAAACGACTAACTGTCGGCCTCCTACCTGCCATCCAGTACCTGTCGAAGAACACTAACCGGGCCCTCTTCTGTGTGACCGCGGAGGCACCCCCCGGAGACAGTGCAACCCACATGCAAGAAGTGCTACTCAATGCCTTCTGCGTCGAGAACGACATCTACGTCATTAAGGTAAATATCTGAAGTGTTCCCCACATAATACACTCTCTCCAAACCAGTTTTTAATCGCTCCATAAAGGTTGTGCAACTTTGCATCAACATTTTGCTTGCACATTTTCCTCCTGTGGGTTTGACCGACATAAACATCTTTGACGTAGTTTAATCCTGCAAAACCTACGTATTTAAATTTATTTGAATTATTCTGTAATTATTGTCTCAGACAAAGTTATCTTACATATCTGCAATTTATATAGAACTACTATTTGGTTAAGATATACGAACAATGGTATTAACAAATTATCTCTTTTGTCTACAGGTTGACTCGGAAACTAAGTTGCGGAAGTTGCTCGGCTTCTGCGGGTCTTCAATGGACTTTAGCTGCGTACTCGTGCACTACCCTTACACGGACCCCTTTAGCGACAGTCAAGAGTTCGACTTCTCCTTATTGACAGACTCGGAAAGAGATCTCATCGAGCACGTCGAGATGAACTGGGGCTATGCTCAGACCCCCGTTATCAAGCTCCCCGAGAAGTGAAAACGTTGAAAACGTCGAACAATCATGTTCTTGGAAAAAAAAATACACGACCGTTATAGGTTCGTTTGCCTAATCAGCCATGTTGGCTGTGGCTTTGGCGTTAGCGCCATCTTTTGTCTAATAGTTACAATTAAGTCTGCTAGAGGATTTTGTATTGTACCTAAACATTTACCAAGTGATCTTACTGTTAGTAAATTTCAGTTCTTTCTGACTTGTAAAGTTTGAATTGTAACTTGTTGTAGATTTATAAAATCTGTTGTAAGTTGGGGCAGTTCTGCCAAAAAAATGTACAAAAGAAAAAGAAGAAAAAATGTTTTGATTGTAAATTGTTAATAGTAAATATTGTTGATATATGCCATGATGGCTTTGCTACACGATTTGCATGAAGTTGATGAAAAAATTGTCTTAAAATACTTGAGAAGTTCGTGAGGAGATATTGATGAATTTTATACTTTTTTAATGTGAATATGAGAAAGATGAAATTTAATTAGAATAAAGATATTGTTATAAGAAAACCAATTTATTTTATTTTTAACATAACCAACCCAGATCACACCTCGAATTAGGTTTAAGTATACATAATTAAGTAATTAAACAAAGATTTGAATTTATAATAAAGTAATCAGTTCGTAATAAGTTTCGCAAAAGTAAGGCAACTATCATAAGAATGCGTCGATATATTCACATAATATCTAAGCAATTGATTCACTGGTTGAAAATAGTAAAAGTATTATACACAAAAATGAAACGGCACATGTAGCGCCATCTATTATGCAATAGACAAAACACTAACAGCGTAATATCCAATTCGTTACTAATGATAACAATGTTGATGTTTCTTCAGCCAGTCTTCGATAATAAAAGCTACACCCCTATCGCCAATCATAATTGATGGTGCGTTGGTGTTACCACGATTCACGACAGGCATTATAGAAGAGTCTATAACTCTCAAGCCAGATATATACCATGATGACTTTGCTATACGATTTGCATGAAGTTGATAAAAAAAATTGTCTTAAAATACTTGAGAAGTTCGTGAGGAGATTGATGAGAGAGAGAGCATTGATGGATTTTATACTTTTTTAAGCGCAGGCCACACCGCCAGCTAGCGGGTGGGCGGGCTAGGCGGGCGAACATCGTTTCACCTCTTTACATACTTCGGTTCACACCGCGAGCTACCGACTAACCTAACGAGCTAAGCTAACGAAATATCCGACGATCCCAGCGAAGCTACTCGTTCACCTCGTAGGCGCGCCCGGTTCGTTCGCCCGTCCTCCCCGTTTCGAGTAGACTAGTCGACGCTCGTCTTTCGAATAGCAGTGTAGTGCTCGTCTGTCCGTAGTTTTCGGTGTGAACCCCATAGTTTAGCTCGCCAATATTTCGCGTAGTTTGTATAGTTTCCTTCGTTCGCTTCGCCCACCCGCCTAGCCCACCCGCCTAGCCCGCCCGCCCGCTAGCTGGCGGTGTGGCCTGCGCTTAAATGTGAATATGAGAAAGATGAAATTTAATTAGAATAAAGATATTGTTATAAGAAAACCAATTTATTTTATTTTCAACATAACCAACCCAGATCACACCTCCCGAATTAGGTATAAGTATATATAATTAAGTAATTAAACAAAAAGATTTGATTTTATAATAAAGTAATCAGTTCGTAATAAGTTTGGCATAAGTAAGGTCAATACCATAAGAATGCGTCGATATTTTTACATAATATCTAAGCAATTGATTCACTAGTTGAAACTAGGTCAATTACAAGTATTATACACAAACATGAAACGGTACATGTAGCGCCATCTATTATGCAATAGACAAAACACTAACAGCGTAGTATCCAACTCGTTACATTAATGATAACAATGTTGATGTTTCTTCAGCCAGTCTTCGATAATAAAAGCTACACCCCTTTCGCCAATCATAATTGATGGTGCGTTGGTGTTACCACGATTCACGACAGGCATTATAGAAGAGTCTATAACTCTCAAGCCAGATATACCATATACTCGCAATTTTGGATCTACAACAGCTTTCTTATCCCATTTGGGGCCCATTTTACATGTGCCTACAGGATGATAGGTGCTCGATGTATAAGCTCTTGCCAAACACACAATATATTCGTCAGTACCCCATGAGTAATCTTTACAAGCCTTTAGCGGTGTCCTATTGAAGTATGCACCAAGAGATTTAAACGCTTTCGTATTCTCCAAACTAAGAAGAAACCTCACTCCCTTGACTATCGGTATAAGATCAGTTGGGTCTCCGAAGTAGTTAGCATATAACAATGGTTTACCATGTGGATTCTGAGGATTCAGCAATAGTTTTCCTCTACTCTTTGGCACCAAATTCATAGTTCTCGGAAGTAAAGCATCGTAATACGGCGTAGGGAATATATATATCTCATCATAGATTTCTGGTTCACGAATATATTCATTCAGAAAAAGAGAACCTACTTGGTACTGAATATCCGGTGCAGGTAGATCGGGATCCATCTTTACGAACGCTATAGCATTTACCGGACCGTTTGAGGACAGTGGTCCGTGCTTGACCTTCATCTGTTTGTAATCATACAAATCTTGTAAAATTTCTTCGTTACTGACTCTAGTTGATGTTCTATTTGGCAGAGCTATTAGGATACCATTGAAAGAAACGTGATCATGTAAATTCTCTCCAACAGCCAAGTCATTCTTGACGTGAATATTCAGTTTGGACAAGTGTTCCTTAGGGCCCACGCCAGATAACATTAGTAATTTTGGAGAATTGATACTACCGGCACTGACTATAGCCTCTTTCTTAGCGTACGCTGTGTGAACTTGACCGTCTCGAGTATATTTGACGCCATAAGCAACCTTGTGTTTATTTATGAGTATTTTGAATACTTCAGCTTTCGTTTTTACGGTTAAGTTCTTCCTTTTATATCTGATTGGTTGTATGAATGCGTTGTTAGTGGACACTCGCTCTCCATCTCGAGCTACTGCTTGAGCTTGCATGGTCGTCAGTTGGGAGGCTCCATTATAGTCTGCTATGGGCAGTCCTCTTTCGTGGAAGGCATCGGTCAACATGATGGAGGGTCTATCAATGTATGGAAATCTGGAGACATACTGCTCGCCATCAACGCCGTGGTACTTGCGGTTTAATCCTTCAATGTTTAGATTTTTCTCTGATTTCTTGAAATACGGCAGTACCTTTGTTGAGAAAATTGTTTTTTTTTTTAGTTTGGGCTCTTTTATCATGAAATTTGTGCATTATGTGTTTTTCTTTAAAAGTGCATAGGAAGAAGTATTTAATGTGCATACTTTCTGTTGTAATAGGTCATAAATTAGTGGTCATAAAATAGTTGACAACTAGCAGTATTTTTTTTAAATTCAGTGCTATTTTAGAGTTAAATTCTAGTTCTTTCTAACTTGTAAAGTTTGAATTGTAACTTGTTGTAGATTTATCTGTTGTAACTTAAGGCAGTTCTGCCAAATGAAAAAACCGGGCAAGTGCGAATCGTACTCGCGCACTGGGGGTTCCGTACAAACTTACCCATGAAAACAGTTTAATTCCCGAATTGAGTTACGAATTTTTTTCCGATTTTTTAGGTGAAGTAACTATAAATTCGTAGTTTTCAGATTGTTTCCTATACTTGAGCTATAAGACCTTGCTTCATGCCAAATTTCAAGATTCTAGGTCAACGGGAAGTACCCTATGAATTTTGATGACCTTGAGTGTCAAAATACACTTCTTTTGCAACATAAACGGTCGAATCTTTTTTTTTGTTAACTCAGAAGTTTGATTTTTTCATAGCTTCAAGGGACCGCAGACTTGACTATATGGTTTTAATTTCAACTCGATATGGTTTTAATTTCCACGCGTTCCCGAGATAAAGAGTCTTCTCTTGACAGACAGACAGACGGACAACAAAGTGATCCTATAAGGGTTCCGTTTTTTCCTTTTAAGGTTTTTTTTTTTTTATAGGTGGGAAAATCATCTTATGACAAATCCCGCTCTTGGGCGGAGCGAGAGATAGTGTAAGACTTTTACTGACTAAAAACCCACTCCTGTTCCTTCGTTGCCTTCGTCCCAGGGCCACGGTTTCGTTTTCACACTACCCATGGCCCCAGTAGGCTTCGACCCTGCTGGGCCCCTACGATTTGCTGACATCTCCCTGAGGCGCGCGCGGAACAATACGCGCCGTCGACGACTTGGGCTCGGTCTGGATGGTTACCGGACGGTCGGACGGCGGGCCACCCATTGCCCGCCGTCCGCAAGCCCGCGCCTACGGTGGCCGGAAATCGGGATCGGAATCCCGGCGGCGGTTGGGGCGTGAGGACAGTTGCCGTTGCCTCACGCGATCGGCCGCCTCTTTTGCTAGCATTACTGCTTCGCAGAAGGAGGCGACCGCCTGCCACTCCTCCTCGCTCCGGACCATGGCCTGTACCAAGGCCCGGCGCGAGAGATCGCCGCCGCCGATCGCCCCCACGAGGACACGGCGTTGCTCTTCCCAAGCGGGGCACACTTCCACCGTGTGCTCCACCGTGTCCTCCGGGCGGTCCACACAGTGGCGACACCCGGGCGTCGCTTCCGCACGAATCCGGTGCAGGAACTTCCCGAACTTCCCGTGTTCGGTGAGAACCTGCGTCATGCGGAAGGTGAGGACGCCGTGAGGTCTTTCCAACCACGCCTCAAAGAAGGGACTTACCGCCATAATTGTGGCGTGCCCATTCCTTTTTTTTAAGGTACGGAACCCTAAAATTGTACTAAAGAAAAAAAAATCTGATTCTTCTTCTTTTCGTGTCGATGTACTCTAACTAAATTTTATCTGACCAGTATTTGGCAACCTCTACGGCTCTGTTATTGGCCTCGTAAAGATCCTGAAAACTGCAGGTGGTTGTGCAGGATGGACAGCAAAATCTGATTGTAAATTGTGAATAGTAAATATTGCTGATATATGCCACGATGGCTTTGCTATACGATTTGCATGAAGTTGATGAAACAAAATTGATGGATTTTTTACCTTTTTAATGTGAATATGTTAAAAATGAAATTTAATTAGAATAAAGATTTATTGTTAATATAAAAACATTTTATTTTATTTTCAATATCACCAACCCAGACCATACCTCCCAAATTTGATATATGTAATAAACAAATAAATATGAATATAATAAAGTAATCAGTTCGTAATAAGTTTCGCATAACACAAATGTCATAAGAATGTGCTGATATATACACAATATAATAAGCAAATGATTCATAAGTTTTAGTTAAAACTAAGTCAATTACAAGTAATAAACAGAAACATGAAATGGTATAAGTGTCCAATGCCATCTATTATGCAATAGACAAAACACTAGCAGTGTCTAACATCCAACTCGTTACTAATGATAACAATGTTGATGTTTCTTCAGCCAGTCTTCAATAATAAAAGCTACACCCCTTTCGCCAATCATAATTGATGGTGCGTTGGTGTTACCACGATTCACGACCGGCATTATAGAAGAGTCTATAACTCTCAAGCCAGATATACCATATACTCGCAATTTTGGATCGACAACATCTTTCTTATCCCATTTGGGGCCCATTTTACATGTTCCTACAGGATGATAGGTGGTCGAGGTATAAGCTCTTGCCAAACACACAATATATTCGTCAGTACCCCATGAGTAATCTTTACAAGCCTTTAGCGGTGTCCTATTGAAGTATGCACCAAGAGATTTAAACGCTTTCGTATTCTCCAAACTAAGAAGAAACCTCACTCCCTTGACTATCGGTATAAGATCAGTTGGGTCTCCGAAGTAGTTAGCATATAACAATGGCTTGCCATGTGGATTCTTAGGATTCAGCAAAAGTTTTCCTCTACTCTTTGGCACCAAATTCATAGTTCTCGGAAGTAAAGCATCGTAATACGGCGTAGGGAATATAGTTATCTCATCATAGATTTCTGGTTCACGAATATATTCATTCAGAAAAAGAGAACCTACTTGGTACTGAATATCCGGTGCAGGTAGATCGGGATCCGTCTTTACGAACGCTATAGCATTTACCGGACCGTTTGAGGACAGTGGTCCGTGCTTGACCTTCATCTGTTTGTAATCATACAAATCTTGTAAAATTTCTTCGTTACTGACTCTAGTTGATGTTCTATTGGGCAGAGCTATTAGGATACCATTGAAAGAAACGTGATCATGTAAATTCTCTCCAACAGCCAAGTCATTCTTGACGTGAATATTCAGTTTGGACAAGTGTTCCTTAGGGCCCACGCCAGATAACATTAGTAATTTTGGAGAATTGATACTACCGGCACTGACTATAACCTCTTTCTTAGCGTACGCTGTGTGAACTTGACCATCACGAATATATTTGACGCCATAAGCAACCTTGTGCTTATTTATGAGTATTTTGAGTGCTTCAGCTTTCGTTTTTACGGTTAAGTTCTTCCTTTTATATCTGATTGGTTGTATGAATGCGTTGTTAGTGGACACTCGCTCTCCATCTCGAGCTACTGCTTGAGCTTGCATGGTCGTCAGTTGGGAGGCTCCATTATAGTCTGCTATGGGCAGTTCTCTTTCGTGGAAGGCATCGGTCAACATGATGGAGGGTCTATCAATGTATGGAAATCTGGACACATACTGCTCGCCATCAACGCCATGGTACTTGCGGTTTAATCCTTCAATGTTTAGATTTTTCTCTGATTTCTTGAAATACGGCAGTACCTTTGTTGAGAAAATTGTTTTTTTTTTAGTTTGGGCTCTTTTATCATGAACTTTGTGCATTATGTGTTTTTCTTTAAAAGTGCATAGGAAGAAGCATTTAATGTGCATACTTTCTGTTGTAATAGGTCATACGAGTACATTAGTGGTCATAAAATAGTTGACTACTAACAGTACCTATTTTTTTTTAATTCAGTGCTATTTTAGAGTTAAATTCCAGTTCTTTCTAACTTGTAAAGTTTGAATTGTAACTTGTTGTAGATTTATCTGTTGTAACTTGAGGCAGTTCTGCCAAAAGAATAAAACCGGGCAAGTGCGAGTCGTACTCGCGCACTGGGGGTTCCGTACAAGCTTACCCATGAAAACAGTTTAATTCCCGAATTGAGTTACGAATTTTTTTCGATTTTTTTGGTGAAGTAACTACAAATTTACAGTTTTCAGATTATTTCCTATACTTGAGCTATGAGACCTTGCTTCATGCCAAATTCCAGGATTCTAGGTCAACGGGAAGTGTAAGATTTTATACCTTTTTAATGTGAACATGTTAAAAATGAAATTTAATTAGAAAAAAGATTTATTGTTAATATAAAAACATTTTATTTTATTTTTAATATAACCAACCCAGACCATATCTCCCAAATTTGATATATGTAATAAACAAATAAATATGAATATAATAAAGTAATCAGTTCGTAATAAGTTTCGCATAACACAAATGTCATAAGAATGTGCTGATATATACACAATATAATAAGCAAATGATTTATTAGTTTTGGTTAAAACTAGGTCAATTACAAGTATTATACAGAAACATGAAATGGTATAAGTGTCCAATGCCATCTATTATGCAATATACAAAACACTAGCAGTGTCTAACATCCAACTCGTTACTAATGATGACAATTTTGATGTTTCTTCAGCCAGTCTTCGATAATAAAAGCTACACCCCTTTCGCCAATCATAATTGATGGTGCGTTGGTGTTACCACGATTCACGACAGGCATTATAGAAGAGTCTATAACTCTCAAGCCAGATATACCATATACTCTCAATTTTGGATCTACAACAGCTTTATTATCCCATTTGGGGCCCATTTTACATGTGCCTACAGGATGATAGGTGGTCGATGTATAAGCTCTTGCCAAACACACAATATATTCGTCAGTACCCCATGAGTAATCTTTACAAGCCTTTAGCGGTGTCCTATTGAAGTATGCACCAAGAGATTTAAACGCTTTCGTATTCTCCAAACTAAGAAGAAACCTCACTCCCTTGACTATCGGTATAAGATCAGTTGGGTCTCCGAAGTAGTTAGCATATAACAAAGGCTTGCCATGTGGATTCTTAGGATTCAGCAATAGTTTTCCTCTACTCTTTGGTACCAAATTCATAGTTCTCGGAAGTAAAGCATCGTAATACGGCGTGGGGAATATATATATCTCATCATAGATTTCTGTTTCACGAATATATTCATTCAGAAAAAGATTACCTACTTGATACTGAATATCTGGTGCAGGTAGATCAGGATCCGTCTTTATGAACGCTATAGCATTGACAGGACCGTTTGAGGACAGTGGTCCGTGCTTAACCTTCATCTGTCTGTAGTCATACAAATCTTGTAAAATTTCTTCGTTACTGACTCTAGTTGATGTTCTATTCATCATCATCATCATCATTTCAGCCGAAAGACGTCCACTGCTGGACATAGGCCTCCCCCAAGCGTCGCCACAGCGAACGGTCCTGTGCGTCTCGCATCCATCGGACTCCCGCAACCATTACCAAGTCATCGGTCCACCTTGTAGGAGGCCTTCCAACGCTACGTCTTCCGGTACGTGGTCGCCATTCCAGAACCTTTCGGCCCCAACGGCCATCTGTTCTGCGAGCAATGTGCCCTGCCCATTGCCACTTTAGTTTGGCGATTCTTCGTGCTATGTCGGCAACCTTGGTTCTCCTGCGGATATCCTCATTCCTGATTCGATCACGCAAGGAAACTCCGAGCATAGCCCTCTCCATTGCCCTTTGGGTGACTTTAAGCCTTCTAATGAGGCCCATTGTAAGCGACCACGTTTCGGAGCCATATGTCATCACTGGCAACACGCACTGGTCATAGACTTTCGTCTTTCGATGTTCTATTGGGCAGAGCTATTAGGATACCATTGAAAGAAACGTGATCATGTAAATTCTCTCCAACAGCCAAGTCATTCTTGACGTGAATATTCAGTTTGGACAAGTGTTCCTTAGGGCCCACGCCAGATAACATTAGTAATTTTGGAGAATTGATACTACCGGCACTGACTATAACCTCTTTCTTAGCGTACGCTGTGTGAACTTGACCATCACGAATATATTTGACGCCATAAGCAACCTTGTGCTTATTTATAAGTATTTTGAATGCTTCAGCTTTCGTTTTTACGGTTAAGTTCTTCCTTTTATATCTGATTGGTTGTATGAATGCGTTGTTAGTGGACACTCGCTCTCCATCTCGAGCTACTGCTTGAGCTTGCATGGTCGTCAGTTGGGAGGCTCCATTATAGTCTGCTATGGGCAGTCCTCTTTCGTGGAAGGCATCGGTCAACATGATGGAGGGTCTATCAATGTATGGAAATCTGGACACATACTGCTCGCCATCAACGCCATGGTACTTGCGGTTTAATCCTTCAATGTTTAGATTTTTCTCTGATTTCTTGAAATACGGCAGTACCTTTGTTGAGAAAGTTGTTTTTTTTTTAGTTTGGGCTCTTTTATCATGAACTTTGTGCATTATGTGTTTTTCTTTAAAAGTGCATAGGAAGAAGCATTTAATGTGCATACTTTCTATTGTAATAGGTCATACGAGTACATTAGTGGTCATAAAATAGTTGACTACTAACAGTACCTATTTTTTTTTAATTCAGTGCTATTTTAGAGTTAAATTCCAGTTCTTTCTAACTTGTAAAGTTTGAATTGTAACTTGTTGTAGATTTATCTGTTGTAACTTGAGGCAGTTCTGCCAAAAGAATAAAACCGGGCAAGTGCGAGTCGTACTCGCGCACTGGGGGTTCCGTACAAACTTACCCATGAAAACAGTTTAATTCCCGAATTGAGTTACGAAATTTTTTCCGTTTTTTTTTGGTGAAGTAACTATAAATTCGTAGTTTCCAGATTGTTTCCTATACTTGAGCTATGAGACCTTGCTTCATGCCAAATTTCAGGATTCTAGGTCAACAGGAAGTGTAAGATTTTATACCTTTTTAATGTGAATATGAGAAAAATTAAATTTAATTAGAATAAAGATATTGTTAATATAAAAACATTTTATTTTATTTTCAATATAACCAACCCAGACCACACCTCCCAAATTTGATGTATGTAATAAACAAATAAATATGAATATAATAAAGTAATCAGTTCGTAATAAGTTTCGCATAACACAAATGTCATAAGAATGTGCCGATATACACAATACATAAGCAAATGATTCATTAGTTTTAGTTAAAACTAGGTCAATTACAAGTAATAGACAGAAACATGAAACGGTATAAGTGTCGCCATCTATTATGCAATAGACAAAACACTAGCAGTGTCTAACATCCAACTCGTTACTAATGATGACAATTTTGATGTTTCTTCAGCCAGTCTTCGATAATAAAAGCTACACCCCTTTCGCCAATCATAATTGATGGTGCGTTGGTGTTACCACGATTCACGACAGGCATTATAGAAGAGTCTATAACTCTCAAGCCAGATATACCATATACTCGCAATTTTGGATCGACAACAGCTTTCTTATCCCATTTGGGGCCCATTTTACATGTTCCTACAGGATGATAGGTGGTCGAGGTATAAGCTCTTGCCAAACACACAATATATTCGTCAGTACCCCATGAGTAATCTTTACAAGCCTTTAGCGGTGTCCTATTGAAGTATGCACCAAGAGATTTAAACGCTTTCGTATTCTCCAAACTAAGAAGAAACCTCACTCCCTTGACTATCGGTATAAGATCAGTTGGGTCTCCGAAGTAGTTAGCATATAACAATGGCTTGCCATGTGGATTCTGAGGATTCAGCAATAGTTTTCCTCTACTCTTTGGTACCAAATTCATAGTCCTCGGAAGTAAAGCATCGTAATACGGCGTGGGGAATATAGTTATCTCATCATAGATTTCTGGTTCACGAATATATTCATTCAGAAAAAGATTACCTACTTGATACTGAATATCTGGTGCAGGTAGATCAGGATCCGTCTTTATGAACGCTATAGCATTGACAGGACCGTTTGAGGACAGTGGTCCGTGCTTAACCTTCATCTGTCTGTAGTCATACAAATCTTGTAAAATTTCTTCGTTACTGACTCTAGTTGATGTTCTATTGGGCAGAGCTATTAGGATACCATTGAAAGAAACGTGATCATGTAAATTCTCTCCAACAGCCAAGTCATTCTTGACGTGAATATTCAGTTTGGACAAGTGTTCCTTAGGGCCCACGCCAGATAACATTAGTAATTTTGGAGAATTGATACTACCGGCACTGACTATAACCTCTTTCTTAGCGTACGCTGTGTGAACTTGACCATCACGAATATATTTGACGCCATAAGCAACCTTGGGCTTATTTATGAGTATTTTGAATGCTTCAACTTTCGTTTTTACGGTTAAGTTCTTCCTTTTATATCTGATTGGTTGTATGAATGCGTTGTTAGTGGACACTCGCTCTCCATCTCGAGCTACTGCTTGAGCTTGCATGGTCGTCAGTTGGGAGGCTCCATTATAGTCTGCTATGGGCAGTCCTCTTTCGTGGAAGGCATCGGTCAACATGATGGAGGGTCTATCAATGTATGGAAATCTGGACACATACTGCTCGCCATCAACGCCATGGTACTTGCGGTTTAATCCTTCAATGTTTAGATTTTTCTCTGATTTCTTGAAATACGGCAGTACCTTTGTTGAGAAAATTGTTTTTTTTTTAGTTTGGGCTCTTTTATCATGAACTTTGTGCATTATGTGTTTTTCTTTAAAATTGCATAGGAAGAAGCATTTAATGTGCATACTTTCTGTTGTAATAGGTCATACGAGTACATTAGTGGTCATAAAATAGTTGACTACTAACAGTACCTGGTCTATTTTTTTTTTTTTTTTAATTCAGTGCTATTTTAGAGTTAAATTCCAGTTCTTTCTAACTTGTAAAGTTTGAATTGTAACTTGTTGTAGATTTATCTGTTGTAACTTGAGGCAGTTCTGCCAAAAGAATAAAACCGGGCAAGTGCGAGTCGTACTCGCGCACTGGGGGTTCCGTACAAGCTTACCCATGAAAACAGTTTAATTCCCGAATTGAGTTACGAAATTTTTTCCGTTTTTTTTTGGTGAAGTAACTATAAATTCGTAGTTTCCAGATTGTTTCCTATACTTGAGCTATGAGACCTTGCTTCATGCCAAATTTCAGGATTCTAGGTCAACGGGAAGTATCCTATGAATTTTGATTCCCTTGAGTGTCAAAATACACTTTTTTTGCAACATAAACGATCGAATCTTTTTTTTTTGTTAACTCAGAAGTTAGATTTTTTCATAGCTTCAAGGTACCGCAGACTTGACTATATGGTTTTAATTTCAACTCGATATGGTTTTAATTTCCACGCGTTCCCGAGATAAAGAGTCTTCTCTTGACAGACAGACAGACGGACAACAAAGTGATCCTATAAGGGTTCCGTTTTTCCTTTTAAGGTACGGAACCCTAAAATTGTACTAAAGAAAAAAAAATCTGATTCTTCTTCTTTTCGTGTCGATGTACTCTAACTAAATTTTATCTGACCAGTATTTGGCAACCTCTACGGCTCTGTTATTGGCCTCGTAAAGATCCTGAAAACTGCAGGTGGTTGTGCAGGATGGACAGCAAAATCTGATTGTAAATTGTGAATAGTAAATATTGCTGATATATGCCACGATGGCTTTGCATGAAGTTGATGAAACAAAATTGATGGATTTTTTACCTTTTTAATGTGAATATGTTAAAAATGAAATTTAATTAGAAAAAAGATTTATTGTTAATATAAAAACATTTTATTTTATTTTCAATATAACCAACCCAGACCATATCTCCCAAATTTGATATATGTAATAAACAAATAAATATGAATATAATAAAGTAATCAGTTCTTAATAAGTTTCGCATAACACAAATGTCATAAGAATGTGCTGATATATACACAATATAATAAGCAAATGATTTATTAGTTTTAGTTAAAACTAGGTCAATTACAAGTATTATACAGAAACATGAAATGGTATAAGTGTCCAATGCCATCTATTATGCAATAGACAAAACACTAGCAGTGTCTAACATCCAACTCGTTACTAATGATGACAATTTTGATGTTTCTTCAGCCAGTCTTCGATAATAAAAGCTACACCCCTTTCGCCAATCATAATTGATGGTGCGTTGGTGTTACCACGATTCACGACCGGCATTATAGAAGAGTCTATAACTCTCAAGCCAGATATACCATATACTCGCAATTTTGGATCTACAACAGCTTTCTTATCCCATTTGGGGCCCATTTTACATGTGCCTACAGGATGATAGGTGCTCGATGTATAAGCTCTTGCCAAACACACAATATATTCGTCAGTACCCCATGGATAATCTCTGCAAGCCTTTAGCGGTGTCCTATTGAAGTATGCACCAAGAGATTTAAACGCTTTCGTATTCTCCAAACTAAGAAGAAACCTCACTCCCTTGACTATCGGTATAAGATCAGTTGGGTCTCCGAAGTAGTTAGCATATAACAATGGTTTACCATGTGGATTCTGAGGATTCAGCAATAGTTTTCCTCTACTCTTTGGCACCAAATTCATAGTTCTCGGAAGTAAAGCATCGTAATACGGCGTGGGGAATATATATATCTCATCATAGATTTCTGGTTCACGAATATATTCATTCAGAAAAAGATTACCTACTTGATACTGAATATCTGGTGCAGGTAGATCAGGATCCGTCTTTATGAACGCTATAGCATTGACAGGACCGTTTGAGGACAGTGGTCCGTGCTTAACCTTCATCTGTCTGTAGTCATACAAATCTTGTAAAATTTCTTCGTTACTGACTCTAGTTGATGTTCTATTGGGCAGAGCTATTAGGATACCATTGAAAGAAACGTGATCATGTAAATTCTCTCCAACAGCCAAGTCATTCTTGACGTGAATATTCAGTTTGGACAAGTGTTCCTTAGGGCCCACGCCAGATAACATTAGTAATTTTGGAGAATTGATACTACCGGCACTGACTATAACCTCTTTCTTAGCGTACGCTGTGTGAACTTGACCATCACGAATATATTTGACGCCATAAGCAACCTTGTGCTTATTTATGAGTATTTTGAATGCTTCAGCTTTCGTTTTTACGGTTAAGTTCTTCCTTTTATATCTGATTGGTTGTATGAATGCGTTGTTAGTGGACACTCGCTCTCCATCTCGAGCTACTGCTTGAGCTTGCATGGTCGCCAGTTGGGAGGCTCCATTATAGTCTGCTATGGGCAGTCCTCTTTCGTGGAAGGCATCGGTCAACATGATGGAGGGTCTATCAATGTATGGAAATCTGGACACATACTGCTCGCCATCAACGCCATGGTACTTGCGGTTTAATCCTTCAATGTTTAGATTTTTCTCTGATTTCTTGAAATACGGCAGTACCTTTGTTGAGAAAATTGTTTTTTTTTTAGTTTGGGCTCTTTTATCATGAACTTTGTGCATTATGTGTTTTTCTTTAAAAGTGCATAGGAAGAAGCATTTAATGTGCATACTTTCTGTTGTAATAGGTCATACGAGTACATTAGTGGTCATAAAATAGTTGACTACTAACAGTACCTATTTTTTTTTAATTCAGTGCTATTTTAGAGTTAAATTCCAGTTCTTTCTAACTTGTAAAGTTTGAATTGTAACTTGTTGTAGATTTATCTGTTGTAACTTGAGGCAGTTCTGCCAAAAGAATAAAACCGGGCAAGTGCGAGTCGTACTCGCGCACTGGGGGTTCCGTACAAGCTTACCCATGAAAACAGTTTAATTCCCGAATTGAGTTACGAAATTTTTTCCGTTTTTTTTTTGGTGAAGTAACTATAAATTCGTAGTTTCCAGATTGTTTCCTATACTTGAGCTATGAGACCTTGCTTCATGCCAAATTTCAGGATTCTAGGTCAACGGGAAGTATCCTATGAATTTTGATTCCCTTGAGTGTCAAAATACACTTTTTTTGCAACATAAACGATCGAATCTTTTTTTTTTGTTAACTCAGAAGTTAGATTTTTTCATAGCTTCAAGGTACCGCAGACTTGACTATATGGTTTTAATTTCAACTCGATATGGTTTTAATTTCCACGCGTTCCCGAGATAAAGAGTCTTCTCTTTACAGACAGACAGACGGACAACAAAGTGATCCTATAAGGGTTCCGTTTTTTCCTTTTAAGGTACGGAACCCTAAAATTGTACTAAAGAAAAAAAAATCTGATTCTTCTTCTTTTCGTGTCGATGTACTCTAACTAAATTTTATCTGACCAGTATTTGGCAACCTCTACGGCTCTGTTATTGGCCACGTAAAGATCCTGAAAACTGCAGGTGGTTGTGCAGGATGGACAGCAAAATCTGATTGTAAATTGTGAATAGTAAATATTGCTGATATATGCCACGATGGCTTTGCATGAAGTTGATGAAACAAAATTGATGGATTTTTTTACGTTTTTAATGTGAATATGTTAAAAATGAAATTTAATTAGAAAAAAGATTTATTGTTAATATAAAAACATTTTATTTTATTTTCAATATAACCAACCCAGACCATATCTCCCAAATTTGATATATGTAATAAACAAATAAATATGAATATAATAAAGTAATCAGTTCGTAATAAGTTTCGCATAACACAAATGTCATAAGAATGTGCTGATATATACACAATATAATAAGCAAATGATTTATTAGTTTTAGTTAAAACTAGGTCAATTACAAGTATTATACAGAAACATGAAATGGTATAAGTGTCCAATGCCATCTATTATGCAATAGACAAAACACTAGCAGTGTCTAACATCCAACTCGTTACTAATGATGACAATTTTGATGTTTCTTCAGCCAGTCTTCGATAATAAAAGCTACACCCCTTTCGCCAATCATAATTGATGGTGCGTTGGTGTTACCACGATTCACGACCGGCATTATAGAAGAGTCTATAACTCTCAAGCCAGATATACCATATACTCGCAATTTTGGATCGACAACAGCTTTCTTATCCCATTTGGGGCCCATTTTACATGTTCCTACAGGATGATAGGTGGTCGAGGTATTTAATAAGCTCTTGCCAAACACACAATATATTCGTCAGTACCCCATGAGTAATCTTTACAAGCCTTCAGCGGTGTCCTGTCGAAGTATGCACCAAGAGATTTAAACGCTTTCGTATTCTCCAAACTAAGAAGAAACCTCACTCCCTTGACTATCGGTATAAGATCAGTTGGGTCTCCGAAGTAGTTAGCATATAACAATGGCTTGCCATGTGGATTCTGAGGATTCAGCAATAGTTTTCCTCTACTCTTTGGTACCAAATTCATAGTTCTCGGAAGTAAAGCATCGTAATACGGCGTGGGGAATATAGTTATCTCATCATAGATTTCTGGTTCACGAATATATTCATTCATAAAAGCATGATCTACTTGGTACTGAATATCCGGTGCAGGTAGATCGGGATCCGTCTTTATGAACGCTATAGAATTGACCGGACCGTTTGCAGACAGTGGTCCGTGCTTGATCTTCATCTGCTTGTAGTCATACAAATCTTGTAAAACTTCTTCATTGCTGACTCTAGTTGATGTCCTATTAGGCAGACCTACTATGATACCATTAAAAGTAACGTGATCATGTAAATTCTCTCCAACAGCCAAGTCTTTCTTGACGTGAATATTCAGCTTGGACAAGTGCTCCTTAGGGCCCACGCCAGATAACATTAGTAATTTTGGAGAATTGATACTACCGGCACTGACTATAACCTCTTTCTTAGCGTATGCTGTGTGATATATGTAATAAACAAATAAATATGAATATAATAAAGTAATCAGTTCGTAATAAGTTTTGCATTACACAAATGTCATAAGAATGTGCCGATATACACAATATATAAGCAAATGATTCATTAGTTTTAGTTAAAACTAGGTCAATTACAAGTAATAGACAGAAACATGAAACGGTATAAGTGTCGCAATCTATTATGCAATAGACAAAACACTAGCAGTGTCTAACATCCAACTCGTTACTAATGATGACAATTTTGATGTTTCTTCAGCCAGTCTTCGATAATAAAAGCTACACCCCTTTCGCCAATCATAATTGATGGTGCGTTGGTGTTACCACGATTCACGACCGGCATTATAGAAGAGTCTATAACTCTCAAGCCAGATATACCATATACTCGCAATTTTGGATCTACAACAGCTTTCTTATCCCATTTGGGGCCCATTTTACATGTGCCTACAGGATGATAGGTGCTCGATGTATAAGCTCTTGCCAAACACACAATATATTCGTCAGTACCCCATGGATAATCTCTGCAAGCCTTTGGCGGTGTCCTGTCGAAGTATGCACCAAGAGATTTAAACGCTTTCGTATTCTCCAAACTAAGAAGAAACCTCACTCCCTTGACTAGCGGTATAAGATCAGTTGGGTCTCCGAAGTAGTTAGCATATAACAAAGGCTTGCCATGTGGATTCTGAGGATTCAGCAAAAGTTTTCCTCTACTCTTTGGCACCAAATTCATAGTTCTCGGAAGTAAAGCATCGTAATACGGCGTGGGGAATATATATATCTCATCATAGATTTCTGGTTCACGAATATATTCATTCAGAAAAAGATTACCTACTTGATACTGAATATCTGGTGCAGGTAGATCAGGATCCGTCTTTATGAACGCTATAGCATTGACAGGACCGTTTGAGGACAGTGGTCCGTGCTTAACCTTCATCTGTCTGCAGTCATACAAATCTTGTAAAATTTCTTCGTTACTGACTCTAGTTGATGTTCTATTGGGCAGAGCTATTAGGATACCATTGAAAGAAACGTGATCATGTAAATTCTCTCCAACAGCCAAGTCATTCTTGACGTGAATATTCAGTTTGGACAAGTGTTCCTTAGGGCCCACGCCAGATAACATTAGTAATTTTGGAGAATTGATACTACCGGCACTGACTATAACCTCTTTCTTAGCGTACGCTGTGTGAACTTGACCATCACGAATATATTTGACGCCATAAGCAACCTTGTGCTTATTTATGAGTATTTTGAATGCTTCAGCTTTCGTTTTTACGGTTAAGTTCTTCCTTTTATATCTGATTGGTTGTATGAATGCGTTGTTAGTGGACACTCGCTCTCCATCTCGAGCTACTGCTTGAGCTTGCATGGTCGTCAGTTGGGAGGCTCCATTATAGTCTGCTATGGGCAGTCCTCTTTCGTGGAAGGCATCGGTCAACATGATGGAGGGTCTGTCAATGTATGGAAATCTGGACACATACTGCTCGCCATCAACGCCATGGTACTTGCGGTTTAATCCTTCAATGTTTAGATTTTTCTCTGATTTCTTGAAATACGGCAGTACCTTTGTTGAGAAAATTGTTTTTTTTTTAGTTTGGGCTCTTTTATCATGAACTTTGTGCATTATGTGTTTTTCTTTAAAAGTGCATAGGAAGAAGCATTTAATGTGCATACTTTCTGTTGTAATATGTCATACGAGTACATTAGTGGTCATAAAATAGTTGACTACTAACAGTACCTGGTCTATTTTTTTTTTTTTTAATTCAGTGCTATTTTAGAGTTAAATTCCAGTTCTTTCTAACTTGTAAAGTTTGAATTGTAACTTGTTGTAGATTTATCTGTTGTAACTTGAGGCAGTTCTGCCAAAAGAATAAAACCGGGCAAGTGCGAGTCGTACTCGCGCACTGGGGGTTCCGTACAAACTTACCCATGAAAACAGTTTAATTCCCGAATTGAGTTACGAAATTTTTTCCGTTTTTTTTTGGTGAAGTAACTATAAATTCGTAGTTTCCAGATTGTTTCCTATACTTGAGCTATGAGACCTTGCTTCATGCCAAATTTCAGGATTCTAGGTCAACGGGAAGTATCCTATGAATTTTGATTCCCTTGAGTGTCAAAATACACTTTTTTTGCAACATAAACGATCGAATCTTTTTTTTTTGTTATCTCAGAAGTTAGATTTTTTCATAGCTTCAAGGTACCGCAGACTTGACTATATGGTTTTAATTTCAACTCGATATGGTTTTAATTTCCACGCGTTCCCGAGATAAAGAGTCTTCTCTTGACAGACAGACAGACGGACAACAAAGTGATCCTATAAGGGTTCCGTTTTTTCCTTTTAAGGTACGGAACCCTAAAATTGTACTAAAGAAAAAAAATCTGATTCTTCTTCTTTTCGTGTCGATGTACTCTAACTAAATTTTATCTGACCAGTATTTGGCAACCTCTACGGCTCTGTTATTGGCCTCGTAAAGATCCTGAAAACTGCAGGTGGTTGTGCAGGATGGACAGCAAAATCTGATTGTAAATTGTGAATAGTAAATATTGCTGATATATGCCACGATGGCTTTGCATGAAGTTGATGAAACAAAATTGATGGATTTTTTTACCTTTTTAATGTGAATATGTTAAAAATGAAATTTAATTAGAAAAAAGATTTATTGTTAATATAAAAACATTTTATTTTATTTTCAATATAACCAACCCAGACCATATCTCCCAAATTTGATATATGTAATAAACAAATAAATATGAATATAATAAAGTAATCAGTTCTTAATAAGTTTCGCATAACACAAATGTCATAAGAATGTGCTGATATATACACAATATAATAAGCAAATGATTTATTAGTTTTAGTTAAAACTAGGTCAATTACAAGTATTATACAGAAACATGAAATGGTATAAGTGTCCAATGCCATCTATTATGCAATAGACAAAACACTAGCAGTGTCTAACATCCAACTCGTTACTAATGATGACAATTTTGATGTTTCTTCAGCCAGTCTTCGATAATAAAAGCTACACCCCTTTCGCCAATCATAATTGATGGTGCGTTGGTGTTACCACGATTCACGACCGGCATTATAGAAGAGTCTATAACTCTCAAGCCAGATATACCATATACTCGCAATTTTGGATCGACAACAGCTTTCTTATCCCATTTGGGGCCCATTTTACATGTTCCTACAGGATGATAGGTGGTCGAGGTATAAGCTCTTGCCAAACACACAATATATTCGTCAGTACCCCATGAGTAATCTTTACAAGCCTTTAGCGGTGTCCTATTGAAGTATGCACCAAGAGATTTAAACGCTTTCGTATTCTCCAAACTAAGAAGAAACCTCACTCCCTTGACTATCGGTATAAGATCAGTTGGGTCTCCGAAGTAGTTAGCATATAACAATGGCTTGCCATGTGGATTCTTAGGATTCAGCAATAGTTTTCCTCTACTCTTTGGCACCAAATTCATAGTTCTCGGAAGTAAAGCATCGTAATACGGCGTGGGGAATATAGTTATCTCATCATAGATTTCTGGTTCACGAATATATTCATTCATAAAAGCATGATCTACTTGGTACTGAATATCCGGTGCAGGTAGATCGGGATCCGTCTTTATGAACGCTATAGAATTGACAGGACCGTTTGAAGACAGTGGTCCGTGCTTGATCTTCATCTGTTTGTAGTCATACAAATCTTGTAAAACTTCTTCATTGCTGACTCTAGTTGATGTTCTATTAGGCAGACCTACTATTATACCATTGAAAGTAACGTGATCATGTAAATTCTCTCCAACAGCCAAGTCTTTCTTGACGTGAATATTCAGCTTGGACAAGTGTTCCTTAGGGCCCACGCCAGATAACATTAGTAATTTTGGAGAATTGATACTACCGGCACTGACTATAACCTCTTTCTTAGCGTACGCTGTGTGAACTTGACCGTCTCGAGTATATTTGACGCCATAAGCAACCTTGTGCTTATTTATGAGTATTTTGAATGCTTCAGCTTTCGTTTTTACGGTTAAGTTCTTCCTTTTATATCTGATTGGTTGTATGAATGCGTTGTTAGTGGACACACGCTCTCCATCTTGAGCTATTGCTTGAGCTTGCATGGTCGTCAGTTGGGAGGCTCCATTATAGTCCGCTATGGGCAGTCCTCTTTCGTGGAAGGCATCGGTCATCATGATAGATGGTCTATCAATGTATGGAAATCTGGAGATAGATTGTTCGCCATCAACGCCGTGGTACTTGCGGTTTAATCCTTCAATGTTTAGATTTTTCTCCGACTTCTTGAAGTACGGCAGTACCTTTATCAAGAAAATTATTTTTTTTAGTTTGAGCTCTTTTGTAATGTGCGTAGGAAGAATAATTGCATGTGCATACTTTCTGATGTAATAGGTCATACATTAGTGACGATAAATATAATAGTTGACGAACAGCAAATATTTTAATTCAGTGCTATTATAGTGCTAATGATTCTTTAGTGCAAGGTGCTTTAGTCTGATCTCTCACATCTTTGTAGCTCCAGCCGTCGTTACCCATGTCGGCCCAAGTGTCGTAGTCCAGTCGGTTTCCGCGGATGTACGCCATGGAGTTAATGCTACTCGAGCCACCCATCACTTTGCCCCTATAAGCATTTTTCACGATTTTGTGTTATTATGATGATGATAACATGGCCACGCTCGGTCCCTAGCTTTTACCTCAGGCTGTATCATCAGATTACAGATTAGATGCAGCTCATTTACGCAGCTGTCTCGGTTTATTAAATGAGTTCGTTGATAAGATAAAGCATTGTTTGTGTAGGTAATGTAAGTGACAAGTTGCGAACATGTTTACCCAGATTTTTCTCAGTTTCAGCAACAGTTTTGTTTATTATATAGGGACACGCCTAACTACTATCTCACCTGTTGGAAAGCGACGATGTGGAACACTTGCCCAGAAGTAACCTATTCATTATTAACTTAAAGACCCCCAGATTACAGCTATCAAGTAAAACAGACTCCAGTAGGGAAGCTGAAGCATGCTAGAAATACATTGCATTGTGCGCAGTGTTTTAGCAACACAAGATTATGTTGCTGTTCAGAAAATTCTGCCTACTTATATAATAGTTGCCTTTTAACACGTTTGAATCCAATGAATGTTTTTTTTTTAACTAGCACTAGGCGTTTTTTTTAAATAAAATTTTGCATAGAAACAAATTTCCCTTTTTTTACCCCCTTAAATGTTGAATCTTCAAAAACCCTTCCTTAGTGCTCGCTTGTATCATAAAAGGAAGCTTTGTGCAAAATTTCACACTCTGAGTCAGTAGATTCGGCTGTGCTTTGAAATGTCAGCTAGTCAGTGTCTCCTTTTACACAGGTATATAGATTTTGAATCTACCTACAATATCTTGTTGCAGCAGAGAAGTATAAATTCAGTAACAACGTCAATAATATGCCTTTTACGAAAAATAAAGTTAAAAATAAATAAAGGTGGTGAAATATTGCGAAAACGTGATATCTTCTCAGACAGATATCGTACTTTATCTGTCACATATTTTGAATGTAAATAAAAATCAGTACGTATTTAGATAATAGGCGCCACTGTTGATACCAACCTGTATGTAACATTTACCGCTACAAGTCAGACCACGTTGGAAATGAAAACAGGGTCATTAAGAAAGGATAAAAGCAGTCTAAAACTAATTAAAGGATTTAAGAGACTAGATGAGGAAATAACAGCCAATGATTCTTATAGAACATTGATGAAACTGACTCGATGTGAACAAAACACCAACCATATCCCAGACGTAAATTTGAATCACAGATAGCTTACGCTATCTGAAGATACTAGGTCAGGTTACCCTTAATACCTAGTATTTATTCTTACATGAAGATAGCAGGATAACCAAGGTTACCGACATAGCCCAAAGAATTGTCAAACTTAAGTGGAAGTAGGTTAGGAGTAGGTCACGTCATCTCAACGCCCAGTCACGTGGTCAGAACAAAGGAATAGGAGGCGTGGCCGACTCGAGGCGATAAACGAAAAGAGAATCGAAACAAAACGGTTGTAACTTGGCTAGGGGGGGCTGGAACGCAAAGGGTAACAGAAGCAACACAGGTGTCGGTAAAAGTCTGATAATCTCTCTCGCTCCACCAAAAGCGGGAGGAGTTGTTTTAGTTCACCTTAAATAAAACCTTAAACACAAAAATTTAAAGAACAAATTTCATGTCATTATGACTTTCACAATAAACCTCAGAGATCGTAGTTAACCGCTCAAACAAATTACTACGAGTTACTCTAATCCGATATCTAACAAAAACCGATATAGCATAGCTAACAGAGAAAATTAAAGAAACGGCGACAAGGAACGGCGCCATCTATGAGGGACCGGCCACCGACAAAAATTTGAAGCAAGGGACCTTTAGCGCTTGAAGAAGACTTTGAAAAACATGTAACTCAAACCTTCGCCGGTAAACATACTGTGCTTGATAAATGGTAGATGGCAGGCTTACAATTTATTGAGATAAAAAAACTCCAAGGCGTAGAGTGTATTAGTGTATAATGTTTATCTTAATACCTAAGTGTTTTATCAAAGTAGAACTGTAGAAAGTTAGAATTCGATGCCCAGTTTGAAGATTCATAAGAAACTAGGTTTTGTAGACTCCGCGAATTCTTAGATTACGTCCGTCCTATTACGACTCACTTTTTATTATGATTATTTTTATTGTACTTCTGAGTACAATATTGACTGGTCTACACTGTCCTTACATAATATCTATTAATACTGTAATATGAAAATATTGTAAGAACAACAATTTTTTTTTTACCATGGAGTTTCTTGCCAGTTTTTCTCCATAGGAAACGACCAATTTGGAACCGTGCACTAGCTTCTGACATTTTATAAGTACCCATGTAGGCCTATGTGAAATAAACACTTTTGACTTTGACTTGAATAAATCGCTCCATGTAATATAATATATAGCTGCGGTTAGATTGGAAACCGACCCCAACATAGTTAGGAAAAGGCTGTCAAGACAGACAGTGAAATGGAAGGGTCTTATCATCAGGAGATAAATATACGAGTAGATCCAGTTAAAGCCACTTCAGACACTAACTATAGTATACAAAAATTGGTGATTGTAGAGGACTATAATTAGTAAACGATTCACGAGCTCATTATCGTCATAGGACTCGTAGCAGACTTCTCAACATTGATAAACATACAAGGGATGTTATGGAAGTGGTTAAATCAGAACCGAATTCGGAAGCGGAGATTTTAAATTAGAGAGTTTAGCTGGAATCGTAGGCGGAGGCAGAAGCGTCAAATGAAATACTAACTACTAAAATTAATAAAAAAAGACGTGTGGCACTCGGGGACTGCCGCGGTAAAGCTATTGCATAGCATTTTGTATCAACTTATGCAATTATAATTATTTATTTATTTTATTTATGCAGTAACAATACGGCTAGTTGCACGCACACAAACACCGTGTCGAAGACTGCCGAAAAGAAACGACGTTAGACAATGCACGTCCTTCAAGCCACACCTCCGTGCCCGTCGGAGTGGGGAGCGTGAGGTTTTTTTTCGTTACGGAATTTCTGGATTTGGTCCCCGCGCTCAAGGCCCTCGATAGAAGCTATGCAATAGCTTAAAACGGATACTCACAACATGCCAAATACGAAACAAAATAACAAGTTAAAAAGTAATCGTCAGAAGACACTGGAGGAGGGAAGTTCTACGAGCGACGAGTATAAACTGGTTTGTAGCTGCTAGCCGCTGTAGCCGCTGGACATATCAACATCCGATATAACTTTCGATTAAAATCTATCGGAATCGAAGGTGCTAAATCAATCCGAACTTCCGAAGTTTCGGAATCAGAATCTAACCTCCGTAACATCTCTGAAACATAGGTGCTACCACGGACACCTATGGGTGCTACCCAGCAATATCCCACCTTTAAGGAAAACAAACGTAGTGAATGGGCATAGTAACATTTATGATGAGCATTAAGTACACGATAAGGTTATCAAAACGTGTGCTACGTGGTATATTTACCCTGATAGCGCGCAAGGGCAGGCGCCACATGTCTGATGTCAGATCAACTGAATTCGCAAACTATACTATCTGATGCTTGTTGATAACGAATAAATATTGTGTAAAATGCGATTGGAATGGGCGATTCCAATCGATTTTGGTTATCAAGGTAATGACGCCGTTTTATTTGAGCGGGAGGGCGTGTCTGACTTTGACTGACTAAAACCCACTCCTATGAACACAAGAAAAGAGAGAGAACTTTCTTTACCGTTCCAGGACCCCGGAGACCCCGGGTTTAAGTTTCGGAAGCCAACCTATGACCCCAGTATCGTGGGCTTCGGCCACGGAGGCTTCGGCCCTGCTAGGCCCCTACGGTTTTGCTGACATATCTTTGAGCCTTTTTATTGATTGGATCGTGTAGATTGATGAGGTGCAATGTTGACTGCTTTCAGTTACAGTGTTTATTTCATCATCATCTTCCTGCCCTTATCCCGTGTTATTCGGAGTCGCTGCAACACGTTTCTTTCTTCCATTCTCTCCTGTCAGCTCCTACAGCACTATTAGGTACTACAATAACTTGTAAAACCATTTTAGTGTTAACACTAAAATGGTTTTACAAGTTTGCATGATAATTTTAAATAATCTAGTTATACGTCATAATTATGTTCGGTGAGTAATTTAGAACTGGTTTAGTTTTAAGTAGGCATCAAAACAATCAACAATAATGTAACGTATGCTATGCTTACCTGTAAGAAATTAATGGCACTTTAATAAGTCTTAATAAGTTTATTTGATTCCATATAAATAAAATAAAATACATTGAACTGTTTCTAGAACGGAATGGACCTGTCCAGGGGGGTATTTGGAACATACGCAATCATCTAAAAAGCTACTGTCTGTGACTTGACAAAATACATGATTATAAAGGCGAAAATTATAGGTAATATTAGAAATTATAGATAATATTAGAAATTATAGGTAATATTAGAAATTATAGATAATATTAGAAATTATAGGTAATATTAGAAATTTTAGGTAATATTAGAAATTTGCGTGAACGGATTTTGATAAAATTTGGTATACGGATACACCATGTCCTGGAATAGCACCTACAATACTTCTTTTTATCTCGAGAGCATGTTCCCTTGGTATCAAGAGGCTAATATATAAATAAATCAACATTAAGCTTTCTTTATTGAGGTTGGAAATCATCTAATGACTTCTGCTCTAGCTTTACCCTAAAACTGACTGAAACCTACAGGCTGTGTCCTTCAGTTGCCCTTTGCGGTTTAGGGCCACGACGAACTCTTTCAAGTGTTTCCTCAGCCCTCGAATCTGTACCTATATTTTTCAAAAGAGCTTCATCCAGAACAACTGTCTGATAGTTTACCTAGGCCACCCGCAGCGTTGTCCCCGGCGAGCCAAGCAGCTCTTCCCGTCAGGTTCCGTGGAGTAAGCCCAGTCGATGTTGGAGCCTATCAGCGCGGTCGACAGTGCAGGCACCAGCGTCACGTCGGGCTGCTCCATGCCTGCCTCTAGCAGTAGCACCTGGATTCAGAAGATAGGCTGGTTTACTTTAAATTCAGATCGGATTCTTGTATTGGTTAAATTTTTAACTGACTCTAAAAAAGGAAGAATTTCGCAAATCGACTTCTCCATGGCAATTTTTTTTGTTTTTTTTTTTCAAATAGAATTCCTTGCCCAATATTCGGCCACGGCAGTGCCGTCCGCTGATGCTGACATTAGATACCTACGTAACAGGGCACGTGACACAAGATGGAATGTGGAACATGGTCTGCGGAGAGACGCCGCATAACACTGTAGATCGGAACCGTCCGAGAACGGACCTGTAGAGGTTGTCTTTGCTGCGCCCTATCTGGGTGCGGACTGTTTAAAATTTTTCAAATCGACTAAAAGTTTTTATAGAGAAATATGTACCTACAGTTTAAACTTGATTGCATTCAAGGTCATGATCATTGCATTGATTGACCATAATCATTATTGCCATAGTTTGTGCTGGTTGTTCTTTATTGACACGGACAAAGCATTCCATATAGCCGCACTGCTTGTACAGCGAAAGATTTATCAAATAGGCGGAATGGCTTGGCATCTCTAGCCTCAAGGTTTCTGATAACCTCGAGAGATAACTAGTAAGTGTGTCATGAAGGAATTCTTTTAGATAAGCGGGGGCTTTAGGATTGAGAAGAACATTGTAAAGACAGAGGCAGGATGTTTAAGTTCCGGCGAAGACATATTGGAAGCCCCTTGAATTTAGTACGAAATTTTGATATGTGATCATACTTGCGCAAGATAAATATTGAAGCATAAATGCAAGCAAACATATTGAAGTCGCTAATGTTTTTTCCAAGTTCTGCCTCAGTGAGACCGAGATAGCTGACATCAGCGTAATCAAGGAACATGATCGTATATTAGTATTAGTGGGCCATTTCAAGCAAAAATCACAGTCGAAATGTCATAAGGCTCATTGATATTCAACCTCTTTGCTTATCCAATTGAAGTGTCTGCAACAACAGTCACTGGCCAATTGTTGTCATAATTATAGCTGCCTTTTAGTTTTCTTTTTTTCTTTCTTTAAACTGTTTATATGGCTGACGCATGAGTTTTTCACCAAATATGGACAGTATATACTTAAAGCTAAATTATGGTTCAAACCTTTTTAGGAATATTTTGATTATACATTTTTAGATAAATACTAACCACTAACACTAAAGTAGCTTGTATAGGTACTAACCAACTATGTCCGAAATATAAGATTTTTACAACATGAGCGTATTAGTGGGCCATTTCAAGCAAAAATCACGGTCGAAATGTCATAAGGCTCACTGATATTCAACCTCTTTGCTTATCCAATTGAAGTGTCTGCAACAACAGTCACTGGCCAATTGTTGTCATAATTATAGCTGCCTTTTAGTTTTCTTTTTTTCTTTCTTTAAACTGTTTATATGGCTGACGCATGAGTTTTTCACCAAATATGGACAGTATATACTTAAAGCTAAATTATGGTTCAAACCTTTTTAGGAATATTTTGATTATACATTTTTAGATAAATACTAACCACTAACACTAAAGTAGCTTGTATAGGTACTAACCAACTATGTCCGAAATATAAGATTTTTATTTTATTAATTATCTTCATGATTAACTGCATTCAAATGATGTAAAATAGGTAGATATGCATATAATATGTTATGTATATAAATGTATATTTAGTTTCGTATCACTCCACACATAATTATTGTAACTAATTAATCACTATAATATGTACCTATAGTAATTAAAATTTACAATTTATTATCACGGAAACCCATGCTCGATTTATTTATGATACACCTATTATATTACAAAAATTAAATTAATTATAAAATAATGATCGCAAATCTGGTTCATGTACTAGCCGTAAATTATCGATAGTTTGAAGATTCGATACTTCAGAAAGGAAACAAACGATTTATTCGATCTTTACTTGATCATAATCGATGCTGATTGCTTAGTTGTTTGTTAAACGCGAAGTTCATCAATCGTTAAATGTATTAAATGCGTACCTACTTTGTTCGAGTATTTATTAAAGGGATTAAGTAATTAACACCTTGAATGCCAACTACGAGATATCTCGTAGATGATTTCTTCTCAGCCCGAAGTTACAATCGTATCGTTCGTGCCGAACGCCTCGAGTAGGCCACGCCTCCGATTCCTTTGTTCTGACGTCATCTCAACGCTTGGTCACGTGGTCAGAAAAAAGCAATCGGAGGCGTGGTCTACTCGAGGCGTTCGGCGCCAACGAAACGATTGTAACTTGGCTAGGGGGGCAGATGCCACATAGGGCCGTAGCATGATCGCATAGAATCGTAGGACATATATGACCGTAGGGCATAGACCTCCTCTAATGAAATATTATTTATATGCAACTGAAAGAACACGGGCGGGTTTTAGTTTATAAAAGTTTGACATTCCTTTTCCCTACACCTAAAGCGGTGGAAGGTACTTGATGATTCCCCCCCCCCCAAAACAAGTAACGTTCTGAACAGGTCTATAATTAAGTGGTAATTAATAAACCTACTGTATCCGACCTACCTTCCACTTGCTGACAGCAGACAACCTATTAGCAACCACACAGCCCGCCGCACCGGCCCCCACTACTATAAAATCATACTCTTCTCTCTTCTTCTCTAGACTCTCCACTATTCTCCCTTCTTCTTCCCTACAGTGCTGCACTCTTCTGTCGCGGGAGTCACCGTACAGTCGAACAAGGAGGTTCAAGTAGACGAAGGCGAAGTCAGAACACGCTGACAGTTGTGTGTTGACAGGACACACTTCTGTCAGATTCAGCGGCTGCCACAGCATCTTTGAGCTGGAATGTCAGAAGAATATAGCACAAAATTAAAACCATTTTATGATTCTACTTTTTAGACTTCCGTACCTCAAAAGGAAAAAACAGAACCCTTATAGGATCACTTTGTTGTCCGTCCGTCTGTCTATCTGTCAAGACCCTTTATCTTGGGAACGCGTGGAGGTATCGATTTGAAATTAAAACCATAAACTCAGGTCTGCAGACTCTTGAAGCTGTAAAAAAATCAAACTTGTAAGTTAACGAGAACAAAAGATACTTCGGTTTATGTGGCAAAAAACGTACATTGCGACACCCTCGAAGAAATCAAAATTCATTGGGTACTTCCCGTTGACCCAGAATCCTGAAATTTGGCATGAAACAAGGGCTTATAGCACAAGTATAGGAATAAATCTGAAAACTGTAAATTTGTTAATGAAAAATCTTCCGACACTCCATTCGGAAATTGAATTATTTACATAGGTAAGTTTGTACGGAACGCTCAGGATGCGAGTCCGACTCGCACTTGCCCTGTTTTTTATTTTCTTTCCTGAAAAGCTAAACAATTTTTATTTTTGTTTTTGGCTTGGACACCAAGTTCTTTAAGCCATGTTTTTGTGTAGTCACTTTGAGTTCCGTTAGAATGCGGATGTAATTTTTTTAAATGTTTTTGCAGTATTTGCCAGCAAATGTATCGAGTTAACCTTCTCGGCAAGCTTCGCTGAGTTAGTCATTACTACAATAAAATTTTCAGCTCTATTTCACCGAGATCGCGCCTGTTTCAATAATTCTACATAAGTATTATCTAGTTGTGCAGACACTTGAGATATAAAATTACATCACAATATCCACAAGGAAATAATTTGGGAAAAGTAATTAAAACAACTAATGAACTTGAAAAAAAAAAACTTTTGCAAATCGATCCACAAACGACGGAGTTCTGAGGTAACAAACATAAAAAAAAATATAATGATAAAAAAAAATACAACCGAATTGAGAATCTCCTCCTTTTTTTGAAGTCGGTTAAAAAACAGCCAAAAGCTCCAAGCTGCACTATCAGATTAGTGTGTGTAGAATCTTTATTCTATGACACTAAGCTGTGATAGTGAAACATAGTGTGATTTTATATCTAACTCAAAAAAGAGGGTATTTGAAACTTAAAACATGTTTATTTTTTGAGTTAGGACACTTTATGGTGTAAACGTGCGTTAAATCATTATCTTGAGCCTGTACTGCCCACGGCTGGGCAAAGACCTCCCTCCATTCCATTCATTGTTCCCAGCTCTGGGCCACTTTTTGCTTACACCTAAGGAAATCACCACCATCCCACATCTCCTTCGTGGTCTGCCGCGACCCCATAGAAAAAATGTCTTGGAAATATAGCGACGCTTGAAAGGCAAAAATTACTAAGCGACATTGAGTAGGTAAACTTTACAGGATTTTTTGTTAAAAATGACGAAATAGTCGGATTTAGATATAATTAACATCATGGTAATAAAAATAGTATCTAAATCCGACTTTTTTTTAACTAACAATTTTTTTTCTAAAAAATTTAACTTTAAATCACTAGGAGAGTGATTTAAAGTTAAAGTAAGTAAGTATTTAAAGTAAAGTTTAGTCAATGTCGCTTAGTAATTTTTGCCTTTCAAGCGTTCTACGGGGCAGACAGAGCAGGAATAAAACCGCGGGAAAAAAATATTTTTCTATACACCTTTTTTAATCAACATTTTTTCATGGAGCCTAGAGACGATATCTATCATATCGAAAATAAAGATAACGTCACAGTCACAGCTGATGCTATAAATAAAAATAGATACAGACAGATATCGGAACACTAGAATTTGTGAATAAGTAATTAATGATTTTGCTGATTTAACCTTTTGAGTGCGTAATTAGAGACACAATAGAAAAACAATGGCGCGTGAACGCCGGCGTTAATGCGGGATCAACAGCTTAAATGAAACTTTAAATTCAGTCGAACTAAAATCTTATTATATTCTGCATTCCATGTAAAAAGATCGTAGTCGTCTATTTCGCAAAGCTTCGCATCGGCCCATTAGCTCAGTTGGTTAGAGCGTCGTGCTAATAACGCGAAGGTCGCGGGTTCGATCCCCTCATGGGCCACAGATTTCTTTTTGTTTTTTTTTTTCAATTTTTTTTTTTATTTGATACAATCTAGTCCTTTACTGCGATCCCACCTGATGGTAAGCAGTGATGCAATCGTTGATGGTGAGGCGCACTAGTTTATTAAGAGCCTATTCAATCTAGCCTTGAAGACACCCAAACTCTAATCGGATGGGAAGAACGCAGCAGGCAAATTGTTCCAATCCTTCGATGTACGCGGTATAAACGACGAGGCGAAAAGCTTAGTCCGGACCGTTGAGGTTTCAATAATCTTAAAGGACCAAAACGCTACCTACTTCGCCGTGATGGTTTTAGACATGAAAATTAGTTTATTAATTTGTCGTGGCAATTCTTTTAAGCTACAATAGTTATTATATTATTTTTAGGAACCCCATCAGTCATTAATGACAGAAAAAAATAACTAGACTGAATATCCACCGATGTAATGATAATATCTCGCTAGCCTACCGTGTTCCAGGATTTTGAAAACTTCAATAAGCTTTCTGCCATGTTATGTGCCTCCAGTGTCACTCAATGGACACAGAAAAATACCAGTTTTAGATAACGGCCGCGAATTATTTATTTATTTTTATTTATTTATTGAGTACTGCCACATTACAATACATTTAACATTAACATTTAACATTTTTATTTTTCATGTATATACCATATTAAATTTCTAACAATAAAAAAAAAAAAAAAAAAAAAAAAAAAATTAACATTAAAAAACAAGAATTAATCGATTTCATTGTGGTGGTCTAATGTATGTAACTATAACGGCGTACTTACATAACATTTGCAATACATTTGCTTAATTTTAAAATTACAATTTATCAGTCAAAGCAATATAAAATACACAACAAAAAATACATTCAGCTAGGGTACATTCATTATACACTTCTGGACACATCTATTGGCCCACCTTGTATTTTCAGTTTCGTTTGGTCCTAGCTAAAATTTTATATTAGGTCGAGCAAAAAGTTTTTATGCAGTTTTGAACCTGGCACATTCACAATTTCATTCAATAGTCTTTTTTTGAATTTCGAACACAGAATTTAAAGAAACAAAAGACAATTTGGAGCCTGTTTGTTGATATCAAACAATCGAATACTAAGAAAACTTGGTTTTATTGGTTTACTTGGATTTAATTCTTGAAAAAGTGATTGATATCTTTGGTTTTGCAACAAACATTACTTATTCTTAACATTAAGGTGAGGTTCTATCAATAATCTATGGATACTTCACCTGAAGTCGCCGCCCAAGCTGTGGCACTTATTCAGGCCGGACACAGCCAAAGAAACGTGAGTGCTCAACTTAATTTAAGTCGATCTGCGGTCCGAAATGTTTATCGGAGATACCTAGAGACTGGCGGCTTTGTTCGTCGCCAAGGAAGGCCACGATCTCGGGTCACAACTGAAAGGCAGGATCGATTCATCGTGACGACCAGCTTGAGAAATCGTCACCTTACCTCCATTGAGATACAAAACCAACTTCGCGACTTCCACGGAGTATCTGTGAGCGCTCGAACTGTTCGGAGAAGGTTAAAAGAACGCGATATGGTACCACACAAGCCAGCTAATGGGCCCAAACTAACGCGAGCCCACCGAACAGCGCGCCTTCATTTCGCACGCAGTCATTTAAATTGGACACAGCAAGATTGGAGTCGTGTACTCTTTTCTGATGAGTCTAAAATTGTGTTACATGGCAATGATGGAAGGAAGAAGGTCTACCGACGTAAGGGAGAGCGTTCCGCACAATGCTGCTTTGAAGAGAGGGTTGCTTATGGCGGTGGCTCATGGACTGTCTGGGGCGGTATATCCGCGAGCGGCAAAACTCAACTTGAGGTTGTTACAGGACCACGGCTGCCAACATTAAATGCTGAAAGGTACATTCGTGAGTGCTTAGAACCTCACGTGATACCATACGCGGACTATGTGGGCCCAAATTTCCTTTTTATGCATGATAATGCAAGAGCCCATGCGGCCGGCATCGTCAGGGAATATCTTCGGGATGTGAACATCACAATTATGGACTGGCCAGCCAGAAGCCCAGACATGAACCCCATTGAGCACATGTGAGACGAGCTAAAAAGACGTGTTAGGGCTCGTCAGCCAGTTGCCCAGACGATGCAGGAATTGAAAACTGCCATAGAAGAGGAATGGGAGATGATCCCTCAAAATTTCATAGAGCGGTTCATAAACTCTATGCCTAATCGTATGAGAGCTGTGGTAGATGCACATGGAGGCAACACGCGTTATTAAATTAAACCTTTATTTGATAAAACATGTTTTTTATTCAAAAATCAATTGCCTTTAACAAGGCGCATATCCGACTTGTTAGGCGTAGCTCCATGTCGTATGGTATTCTGAATTCAAATTTAAAACAATACGATCGAAAAAGATGGTAAAATGTATCAGGTTTAAAACTGCATCAACAGTTTTTGTTCAATCTAGCAATCATATTTCGGTAGGGGCCATCGAAACCTAAACTCTAAGGTGGGCCAATAGATGTGTCCAGAAGTGTACTTTGTTTAATTTAATTCATTAACCATTGCTCTCAAAACGGTGAAGGAAAACATCGTAAGCAACCGACATGTCCTAGATTCTAGGCATAGACAAGCCGGTTTGGAATAGATCACGTCTTTGAATTTTTGATTCTAGAACTTAGAACCAAAAATTCGATGACATCCACCAATCAACCAACTTGGCCCGACATCTTCTAGACAGGAGGCCTGCCACCCTAGCCAAGTTACGATCGTTTCGTTCGCGTCGAACGTCTCGAGTAGGCCACGCCTCCGATTCCTTTGCTCTGACGTCATCTCAACGCTCAGTCACGTTGTCAGAACAAAGGAATCGGAGGCGTGGCCTACTCGAGGCGTTCGACGCAAACGAAACGATCGTAACTTGGCTAGGAAGGCTGGGTCCCAGCAGTGGGGACATTATAAAGCTGATTATGCTAATGCTTCTGTAAACAGGAAACGGAACTTAGGTGGTCATATTACATTTACATAATATCTTCAGCAATGCTACCACGAGCTCCATTTTACGACCTAACTGAACTGTCAAAGGGATGGAGCTTTAAAAAAGGGTGTATAGCTCTTTCTCGCTCGTGAGTAAGTCCCCAGCTCATGGAAATAAATGTTTTTATTTAAGAAATTCACAGTATATTCCTAAAAAAATATTGGACTTTCCATACAAAATTATTAACTGATCAAAATTAATTTGAAAAAAATATGGACCATTTGTTTTTTTTTTTGTTTTGGTGTTAAGTTTGACTCTATCAAAATAAGTTATTAATTTCTATGGCCAGAAACAAGTGGTATCAAATCATACTAATATTATAAAATGGAAAGGTTTTTATATATTTTTATTTGTAATTAATAAACTTAAAAACTACCACGAGCTCTTAACGTGATCCAGTTAACGAACTCAACTGAACTGTTAAAGGGATGGACTATTACTTATTCTGTGGCTGCAGTAACAAATTTCCACGTGTATCAAACGACTTTTTTTCAATACATTTACGAAGAAATGAATCTAGGGAGGTTGACCGACGACTCGCGGGGGTCGACGCGCGCCCAGCCTGATACAATACACGTAATAAAATTGTGGCGGGGGAGAGCACGCGTACTTTTCTGCACTAGTGCGGAAAACAGTCGTACCTAAAAGCGGTGGGATATGAGCGGGTTTTTGAGTAAGTGTATTGAAAAAATATTTCTCCAGTAGAATGCTATGATAATACTGAGTGACCTAGGTATATATTTTCTACCTAAATTTGTTTCGTTGAACGCCCTCATCTCAGGAACTACGAGTTAAAATTGAAAAATTATATTATTGTTGGATATCCCATTTATCGAGGAAGACTATACATATATCATCACGCTACGAGAGAAAAGCAGTAACCAAAAACGCAAGCGAAACCTTGAGATACAGCTAGTTCAAAATACGGTTAGACATTTCCGTTAGGATGTAACGTAAATTCTAATAGTTTTTTTTAATAATAAGTAACTAAACCGGGATTAAAATAATAAATCGAATGGATAATTATAAAACCAATTTTAAATAAAAATTACAATTACTTAATTACTTACCAATTTAACTCGTGATATTATTAACCAATTTTTTTTTATTTTTGTTACTAATGTACCTACGAACACGACGGTGCTTCGCTGTAACACCGGCTGGAGTGAACACTATATAAATTCATTTACTAAAATAAACGATGTTGCATTTAACTAACGATATCGACCTTCTGCGTATCTACTTAGCTAAACGAAGTAATTACAAAACCTCTATACAGTTGCAGTGGCGTAGTTAGGTAACTAACGGAACAGAAAACTGGGGCCCCTTTTGTTTACATGAGAAATCATCAAAAAACAGATGATATTTAAACCTCTGTGTATTTGCAAGTGGCGTAGCAAGGTGACCAACGACACTTAGGCAAAAAAAAATGGGGCCCTTTTTTAACATGGCAAATCATCAAATAACTACTTCTGCTCTGGGTGGAGCAGGAGTATCAGACTATTATTAACTAACACGTATTATCATGATCAAAGTAGCGTTGCAACCTATTTTATTCAGATTTCTTATGAGGTTTGCTAATGAGGTTTTGGGGGCCCCTTGAAATGGGGGCCCCGGGACACTGCCGTGTGTAGCCCTTCGGTGTATTTTTTCTCTTTGCAAATACCTGATTCTTTAAATAAAACTATTTAATTTGCTGATAAACTAGTTTTTCTATTGCGTCAAATTAGAAAATGATAGAAAGAAAAAAAGTTATTAGAATTACTATCTAGTTGGGTTACACACTGCATAGATACTTGGAATTGTAATTAAAAACCAATTACCTAGAAAACAAAATACTAAATACTAAACTTCTAAATATAAATATAAAGACCCTCACACCTCCATTGAAAAGAGAGGATCCTCCGACCTGATGTATGTTCCGTCTGGTCAGGACAACTGCCCAGTAGTTAATTTCGAGCATTTTGATCGCTACTTCTAGGTAAGCGCGCTCCATCGTCGACCGGATCGTCGCTTTCCATTAGGTGAGATAGTGGTCAAGCGCGAACCTATCAAGAATAAAAAAATAAAATAAGAGAACTTTTATTAACGTTTTAATCGCGAAGAGAACTTTATTAACGCGATACTGGCGTCGTAATTAAAAAGGGCATAACTAACATTTTATTTCGAAAATGAGTTAAATACTAGGTACATATTTGGAATCAGAAAAAACTCTGATTCCGAATATGTATTTAAAAAGAAAAGAAAAATATTTTAGTTGTGCCCTTTTTTATTACTTAGGACGATTGACGGCAGCATAGATGTCGGATGTCGTTATAATTTTATCACTTACATTAAAATTAAAACTTTTAAAGTGAGTTTTTAGTCTAGTTTACTAACTAACGATACAATTGCTACATATAATTTACATACTTACTTGTAAATTATTTGTAGCAATTGTAAAATAAATACGAGTAATCTTTTGGCACATGTTGCTTACTCAAATTATTAGGTCCCTAAAAATTTGGCATAGCATTAATCTACATTTTAGTGGTCATAAACTCATAAAAGCCATTATCTTGAGACAAATAATATTATTGCCTATCACAGACACGAGACGTGATCCCCGCAAAATAACAAATAGAGTAATTTAGATACGGTCTTTTTACGATTTAATTGTTTATTTAGCGCATACAATGATTTAGCAGAATTTTTCATCTAAGTAGTTCATCTGAGACTTAAGTTTTATCCTGCGTTTTCGCTCTCGTAACTTATTTTACAAAAACAAGGCATTCTTTCCGGGTTCTTTCCGGACCTTTGGCACTCAGCAATCGTGCAATTTTCCATCAATGAAATAATTTGCATAGTCCGATGTCTTCCTTATATACAAACAAGGAGTTTAGGTAATAATATATGTCATAATAGACAATGACAGAAATTATTAGAGACTAATTTATGACCGCGGCTTCTATAGTATTAATTTGGCATTTAGAGACTTACAAGTAGTACCTATTACACTACAATTGAGAATGGTGCGGGCTCAGATCTGCGGGGCTATTGCGTAACTCTGTTGACAGTTCAAGTGATGATCACTTGTTAACAATGTGCATCATTGAACTGTCAAACAGTTAGTTTTGTATTGCCTATCTTCAGTGACCAACTGCAGTGACGTCATTAGCCACTGGTGCCTTTTATAGCCACCGTAACACGTTTTGAAAGATGTTATTGTATCGATATTTTTAAAATTGTGATTGTGTAAGCTTTTGAAGCTGTATAATAGTCGATAAAATTTTAGAGTGGTCTCAAATAGTCACCGTAAATTTTTATAATTCACCACATTTCCACCGTAGTTTGTTAGTCACTTGTGTGATACGTAATACCAATTTTATGAAATTATCAGTTGACAACTAAGTTTAGTGTGCAACGAATGCCAGTTGTCAACTGTTATTGAAAAAGTTAGCCAATAGCCCCCCAGGTCTGAGGGTGCGGGTGACAGCTGTCGGATTCGTACCATATAGCTACCTATCCTTTTCTATCATCTTTAAGATACATATTATCGGCCTGCTGTCATCCTATGCTATGTAAAAAAGACCTTAGGTAGGTACCTACTTACTTAAGATTTTTTTATGACATTACTAAATTCTAATCATGATTTCAAAGACACGTAGCGTCATCTAGCGATTGGAATTGTGGCCGTCGAGAGTTATCGTTTTTTCCCTCGGGACTTTGGAAACAGCACTTTTTACCTGGTTAAAAGGTACCCTATATTTTTTTCTGTACCCTTTGCAACCCATATGTAAAATTTCATGATGATTGGTTCAGTGTTTTAGGCGTTAAAAGGTAACAAACAAACTTTCTTACGCATTTAAAATAATAATTAGGATATTTTCAACTCAAACATAGACTGGCCTAGAGGTTAGGTCTTTCTTCGAACCGATAGAGTGATACTCGTAGTATTTCAATAATACAGTATATCTGTATAATTGCATAGGGGCTCCGCAAAATGTGAATAACTGTAGAGTGACATTAATTTGTTCGAGATGTAGGTTGATCACAGGTCCTACCACGAGCTATTAACGCGATCCATTTTATGACCTCGGGGTTACCATGACGTTGAAAGTAAGATTGTTTCATTCTTATTTCAGTGTGGGTAAGAGACAGAGCTATACAGGTTGTCTAGCGCCTTCTCTTACCCGCACTGGAAATAAGAATGAAACAATCTTACTTTAAACGTCATGGTACAGGTCCACAACTGTTAAAGGGATGGAGCTATATAGGGTACATACTAGCTTCTCACAGCGGCTTTGCCCGCGTTAAAGCAACTTTCTCCATACAAATTTTGGAACCCCGTTTTACCCCCTTAGGGCTGGAGCTTCGTAAAACCCGTTCTTAGCGGATGTCTACACACTATAAGGAACCTACCTGCCAAAATTTAAGTTTGTAGGTAGGTGTTATAGTTTCGGATAGTTCGTGAATAAACACTGATTAATAGTGAGTGGTATTTCGCTTATAAATATGTACTTATATATATAGCTCCATCCCTCTTAGGTCCCCAAGGTAAAAACAAGTTGCGTAGCGTTATCAGCTGCTCACCGTAGCACTTTCTCTCATCATCATCATCGTTTCAGCCGAAAGACGTACAAGACGAGGCCTCTCCCAAGTGTCTCTACGATGACCTGTCTCGCGCGTCTCGCATCCGTGGCATTCCCGTCATCAGTTCACATTGTGGGAGGCCTTTGGGGAGTATCACAGTACCTCTCTACCGTACGCCAGATAAGTATGACTTCAAATAATAAAAAAAACGTTTTTTTTCAATCGCAAAGTGATATCTAGACAATACATATAAAGCGCCATCTAGCGACCAACTCTAGAACCAGTTAGAGACTAGCGCCAAAGCGGCAACTGGAGACAACATTTAAGTTTGTGTTTTTTGTCGTAAATAATAATTATAATTTTGAGGGAAATGCAAATATTCTAATTTAATTAACTCTAGACTTGGAGTATTTGAATTGTAGATATAAGAAATAAAAAGAATATGAGAAGAATAAGAAATAAATAGATTAATTGATAACGAAGTTATTTTGATTAATTTATAAATTATATAATATAAATGTAATTTAGGTATTTGTCTCGACTTCTTGAGATAGTTATTATCGAAGTTATCATAAAAAACAATAGTTAGTTAATAATCTGTTATTTATTCATTACTCGTAGTTATCAGCGGAATCGGTCAAAGGTGTAAAGGTCAAAACTGTCTCACGGTTTGTTCAGCTGGTGGGGTGAATATTAAATCAATAAAATAAACAAGTATCCAAATTCATAATAAAATATAGGCTTACATTTCCAAGAATACTGACAGTAAGTTTAAAAAACTAAACAAAACGTTCTTTTGAAAAAAGCCAAAAAGATCCGCAGCCGGTAGGATTCGAACCTACGCTCCCAGAGGGAATCTGATTTCGAGTCAGACGCCTTAACCACTCGGCCACGACTGCTACATGAAGACAAGACGAAAATTATAATGATTTGCTTATGCCTTTTTTACTTAACTAAAAGAAAACTGAGGGTTGGCTTAATGGAGGAAAAAAAAAGAATAATATTGTATAGGATTGTCAGTCAGTTTTGTAGGTTATAAAACACGGTGACATAGCATATTTGTAATGTTAGGTACTTAAAAATTAGTAAAAAAAAAAAATGCTTCATTGGTACACATATATTAGTATAGAGTACCTTTCGTGGCCAGATCTTAGGAATTGATCACTTCATGTTATGGCCAAGTAAAACTGGCCAGATCGTTTTAAACGTTAAAGTTTAATGATATTTTAATCCTCGTTTGGCCTACGTTCTTTAGACCTTACCTTTAGACTTTTATTATCATAGAAATTCTACATCAATGATAATTATGGCCAAACGAAGACTGCCATTATCATCAAATCGATTACATCGAAACGATCTGGCCAGTTTTAGTTGGCCATATGATGAAGTAATTTCATTAATTCTAAGATCTGGCCACGGCATAATAATATATATTTATAAAGGTATAGGTATTAAAAAAAAAAACAATCAAAGAAAAAATCAACAAAAATTAAAAAATCAAAACGAATCATCAGGGGACACCCGGGTTTGAACCGGGGACCTCTCGATCTGCAGTCGAATGCTCTACCACTGAGCTATATCCCCACTGACGAACGTTTCCAAATACCCGTTTGCACCGCTAGTTAATGTGATTATGAAAATTTACGTGCTATGATACTGAATTTAGGCCGCGCTAACGAACTATCTATAAATATGACGGCTGGCTCGTTTTTAGGGTTCCTTATAGGAAAAAACGGAACCCTTAGAGGATCACTTTGTTGTCCGTCTGTCTGTCAAAAACCTTTATCTCGGGAACGCGTGGAGGTATCGAATTGAAATTAAAACCATAAACTCAGGTATGCGGTGCCTTGAAGCCGTGAAAAATCAAACTTTTAAGTTAAGGAAAAAAGATACGGCAGTTTATGTCGCAAAAAACGTGTATTTCTACACTCTCAAGGGAATCAAAATTCATAGGGTACTTCCCGTTGACCTAGAATCTTGAAATTTGGCATGAAGCAAGGTCTCATAGCACAAGTATAGGAAAAAATCTGAAAACTGTTAATTTGTAGTTACGTCAAAAATTTTTTTTTAGTCTCGTGGCGTGGATCAAGTGTAGCTCTACAAGTCTAGTCTCCATATAAAATGTATGGAGATCGACGTGCCCAGATTGCCGTGTGTGGCACACGTGTGCGCAGTGTAGTTCTACCATAAGAAATAGTAAGTACAAGTAATACATTCGACGATGTGTACGTACTTCGACATTTGAATATATTTTTTGTTTTTTTTTTATGTCAGTAGTAAGTTAATATTAGTACTTAACTAATATTATAAAGGCGAAAGTTTGTGAGTGTGTTAAAGCATTTGTTAATTTCACAATTATTTTTTTGTTATTTGTTATTGTCCGGAGAAGGTTTTTATGAATGAAATTTTAAGAAAACGAAATAGTAGGTACAGTTTGATACAAAAGGAGAAAGGTTGTCATTGCAGGCGACTGGCGAGGGTGTAATGGAGCCGAGTGCTGCAGTGATAAATATCCTCGTGTATCAAACGACGTTTTTCAATACACTTACGAAGATACCCCACGCGACTCGTGGGCGTCGCTTAGCGACCAGACTGATACGATAAAAATGTACATGTGGCGGGAGCGAGCTCGCGCACTTTTCCGCACTAGTGCGAAAAAAAGTGAATTACGTGCCTAAAAGCGGTACGTTATCAACCCGCTCCTAGCGGGTTTTCGAGTAAGTGTACTGAAAAACAAATTTCGTTGCAGCGAAGTCGGGACGAGGGCAGTTAGCACCTACCTACATAATAATAATATGTTGTTAGTTGCATAATATTATGAAATATGTTTTTAAATGTTATTTCTTTTTCGCTGTCTTTAAACCAACACAAGATTATACGGCGAGGTTACGCTAACTCAATCAGCAAAACAAATTGCATCAGACTGTCGCGAATTTCATTCACAATCATTATTTGTATCTGTGTTTGATCATTTTAACAACATTTGGCACGAATATGTATGTTACCATATAAAAAAAAACCGGCCAAGTGCGAACCGGACACGCGCACGAAGGGTTCCGTACCATTATTTATAAAAACAGCAAAAAAAAAAAAAAAAACACGTTTGTATGGGAGCACCCCCCTATGCCCCTAAATATTTATTTTATTCTGTTTTTTAGTAATTGTTATAATAGCGGCAACAGAAATATATCATCCGTGAAAATTTCAACTGTCTAACTGTGTAATGTTAAAATTTTATATTGAAACCACTATTTATTAAAATTGTTTGAATTTATCTTGAAAAATAAATGTTATGCACGCCTGCTTCTATGAACCTCTTTTGTCTAATGCAGAAGTGTAATGAAGAAGTGGTAAATAACCTAACATTAACAACTAAATAAATAATCTAACTTTTCTACCGTACACTCTCAATAAGGTTCAGTTGAAAACTCAGGCAACTACCACGAAGTTGCCTGGCATTTTTGCTGAACTGGACCTATTTGGTGCAGGCGCGAGACACACAATGTTAGTTGTATCGTGTCACTGATCAAAATCACAATAAAACAATATTTGCACAGTTCTCTTGACTTTTATTTAGATAGTTATAACTTATAACCAGATCGCTATCCGACTCCGGACGCCATTACAGTTCCTTTCTTATTAGTGTTGTCCTCCATCCTTACCTATAACTAGTGACGTGCTGTTACTAAACATACATACTACATTAGTTTTTTTTTTTTAACTGTTTACATGTTGTTTCTACATTATGTGTATCAGTGTACAATTGTACATACGTGTGCCAAACAAAATATTTTTCTTTGTTTCTTTCTAAGTGAATGGAGTATAACTATCTAGGTTCAACATATACAGCCTGGTGACAGACGGACAGACAGACGGACAGCAGAGTCTTACTAATAGGGTCCCGTTTTACCCTTTGGGTGCGAAACCCTGAAAACATCGATATCTGAAATTTAAGTTACATAAGTATTTGTATTTTTTTTTTATAAACAGAAGCTATTTGGCCAAATGGGGTATCTCATCTGTATTTAGGGGCGCCGGCTTTTAGAAAACCTCATGGGTGCTCATGCTCATTTGATGGACTCGAAAAAGTGGTGAAGTGTGAGAAGAGAAATGCACACTGATCGACCGAAAAATAAATAAATGTCCTACTTACATACTGCGTACTTAATTACTAATTATGTTTGATGAAAATATAAAATGAAACCATTATATAAAAATGAAACTAATTTTTAGTATCAAGAAATATTATAATTTATACGTAACCTAAAAGGCGATCTTCTTCTTCTTTTCGTGTCGATGTACTCCAACTAAATTTTATCTGACCAGTATTTGGCAACCTCTACGGCTCTGTTGTTGGCCTCATATAGATCCTGAAAACTGCAGTTGGTTGTGCAGGATGGACAGCATAGCAGATGAGGCATGTCCTGTACAGCGGCTCCACACTGGCGATTACTGATCTGTTTCTGAATGTCTATTCTCAGGGGTGCTCGGCACCCACTGTTTATTTCTCATGGCCATGGGTGCTCGAGCCCCCGAGCACCCACGGAGTCGGCGCCCCCTGTCTGTACCATTAATGAAGCGGTTATCTACCATTTAAGTCTTACGATGTTTCATTTGATAAGTACCTAATCTTTCAATTAAGCGGATAAAAATGGTAATTAGAATAATAGTACGAGATAAAATATTGTTTTATCATCATTATTCAACATATGGGCTATTTATATTACTGTTGAATAATACTGACAAATCAACAATATTTTATCTCTAAAATGTACTATAATTCTAAAAAAGTAATTTGATCGTATCAAGCTATTAGGCATAAAAAAATATTTAGATAGGAAAATTATATGATAAGTAAGAACCAAAATGGAAAACTATAAAAAATATTGTATCTATTTTCACTGTAAAATTTATGTAAATAAAAAGCGCAAAAAGAAGCCGCCCCCGGGTGGGCTCGAACCACCAACCTTTCGGTTAACAGCCGAACGCGCTAGCCAATTGCGCCACGGAGGCTGTGGTGGGAGGTGTGAAATAGAGGAGCTGTTTAGAAACGGCAACATTTATGAATGTATAATTAATGTGTCATGTTCTAAATTCTAAAAGTAACTGAAGAAATATTTCTGAAAATAGTCTTTTCTATAAAAATCTCTAAAATTTTAATTTTCAATTCTCTAGTTCAATATAATATTAGAAAACTTTACTGTCCATGTGTAGATTTTTATGAATTATTAAGGGCCTATTACACTACGCGATATTCAGCACACGATATTCAGACTTTTTGTTCCGAGTAAGACCGGTCTAACCCTTATTACACTACGCGACATCGACTAAGACTGTCTGAATATCGAGTAGTGTAATAGGCCCTTTAGACTGTTTATTAATTTGACCGGGACGTACCTAACACATCGGATCAACGCAGGATGGATGAAATTGCGACAGGTCACGGGATCAACTTGTGACCCACGGATGCCACTCAAGTTGAAGGGGAAAATCTACAAGTCTGTGATAAGGCCTGTCATACTGTATGGATCAGAATGTTGGGCTGTGAAAAAGACGGATGAAAAAAGATTGCATGTAGCAGAGATGAGAATGTTGAGATGGATGTGTGGTGTGACGAGAATGGATAAAGTGAGAAATGAGTATATTAGAAGAAGTTTGAAAGTGGCGCCAGTAACTGAAAAGTTGAAGGGGAATCGTTTTTCTTGGTATGGTCATGTGAAGAAAGCATGTTACATGTGGATGAATGGAGGGGGAGAGGGAGGCCAAAGAAAAGATGGATGGATTGTGTGAGAAGTGATATGAAAGAAAGGGGAGTTATTCCAAATAAAACGGGATAAGGGCAGGAAGATGATGAGACTGTTTATTGATTTAATGTCAAGTCTTAATTTTTTTAAATTCCATTTTTATTCGAGTCTTATATCGCAAAAAAGGTATATTTCGACACTCTCAGGGGAAACAAACAAAATTCATAGGGTATTTCCCGTTGACCCAGAATCCTAAAATTTGGCATAAAGCAAGGTCTTATGGCACAGGTAGGTATAGGAATAAATCTGAAAACTAGTGCGCCTCACCATCAATAATTGCATCGCTGCTTACCATCAGGTGGGATCGCAGTCAAGCACTGGTTTATATGAATTAAAAAAAAATTTGTTCCGTCACAAAATAAAAAAACTGTACGGAACCCTCAGTGCGCGAGTCCGACTCGCACTTGTTTTTTATTTTTATTTACAGAATGGCTGTAGAGTATGCTTTTTAAGGTCAGTTTCTAGGAAAATCTGGATTTTTAGGATTTCTGAGTTAGTTCTCTTTCATTCCAAGGGTGTGATTAGCAGCAAGCTAAGTTTAAAAAAACTGGAAAATAACTAAGTGTCGTGCTTCTTCAGTTGCTCTGCGTTCCAGGGCCACGGTAACTTATCCGAACTAACAAAACCTTGACAGAAAATAAGATAAATTAGGAAAAAATAATTCGCAATTTTACATACCTAATTCAAAAATATTTGACATTTTCATTACCAAATTGAACTTTATTGTTATCAGCAATACGAATGACAATGACTTAAACTTATCCGATAGTTGTTTTTGACGATCATTATGCATTTAAATATAAACCGATATTTCGCCAGGTCACTCATCTCCCGTATGGTCTAGTGGCTAGGATACCTGGCTTTCACCCAGGAGGCTCGGGTTCGATTCCCGGTACGGGAAGTACTCTTTTGCACTCATGTGGCGTTCGCGATCTGAACATTATTTTTTTTCTAGCTTTTGTCTTCTTGGCAATTCGAAATAAAAAAAAACACGTATTGCCAAAAAATATGAGAACAGCAAAAAAAAAAACACCATGGAAATTTTAAACAAAAAGGTTTGTCAGAAGTGGGATTCGAACCCACGCCCTCAGAGAGGACCAGAACAACTCGTACTCACGATTAGTGAGCAAGGGAACCTTGAGTCTGGCGCCTTAGACCGCTCGGCCATCCTGACTGATGGAGGCAATGTTGAAATTATCGACCAAATTCGTAACGTCACATAAAAGAGAAATTGTTGTCACTATAAACAAATAATAGTATTTTGTCGATAATGAGAAACTACTGTAGCAATACATAACTTAGGAAAGAGTGTTTAATAAAAAAAATTATATTAAAATAACTTCAAAGTAATGATCTTTCTAAAAACAAATTCAATGGCATTCATTCAACGGATGCCTAGATTTAGCATTGACCTACAAATTAATTTTCGGTAGATAAAAATAATGAAAGACGATGTCATCGTCATCTAGCGACGAGTAGAAGAAACTAATATACATGAGCTCTTGATAGTTCTGCTATTCATCAATAGATGGCACGAACTACATGTTTTGATCAAATTATTAATTTAGTACCATAATGAAATGATAATATCACAATATTAATTTATGTTATAAAATCTAAAAAAATGTATTGAATACGAATAATAAATACTTGCCATATTTCAGCTTTGTCTCCCTTTTACACAATAATATCTTTATACATTAAAGCGCACAGTGTTTTAAAAACTTCTTAAAATTTTAAAATAACGTTATAGCCACTCAATAATTCTGTAAAGTAATGATACATATACATATTCGTCAACACTTTGAACTGATTTATAATTGCCGATATTTGCTAATTTCCACAAGAAAACAGAAATTTTTAAACACAGTGAAAAATAAATGTTGTGCTAAGTTAACACATATTTTTCGGAAGTACCTAAAATAAATGTACTCAAATTTTTTTTTTAACGTTCTTGGATTGGATACTAAGTCTTTTAAGCCCTGTCTTCGTATAATATATAATATAGTCTCTTTTTCTTCCGTTAGCACTCTAATGTTTTTGCAGTATTTGGCAGCAAAGATCTCAGCAAACTTCGTTGAGGTAGTCCATTCTACAATAAAATTGTTCGCTAGAGACTATTCGGACATCTGGCAACGCTTGCATTGAATTTTACCTACCTGCTGATGATTTGGAACAGGTTAATAATAGTAATTAATAGTTAATATTATGATTTGATTGACCTTTTTGGTTTATCAACTCAACAGGTATACCTACAAGTATTGAGCCGCCTGCTGTAGGTAGCTACATATACCTACCACCTATTCCTTGAGTAGGTATTTTTTTTTAAGGTGGGAGGAAGTCATTGGATGACTAATGTTCCTTCTTATACAGGGTGGCCCAAAAGTCGTGGATCAAACGCAACTACGGGTTAGATGGGGTCATCAGCTGCAAAAAGTTGTTCTACGGGAGGTCCTTAAGGTCAACCCCTGCAGAGTTATAATTTATTTTGTGTTTTTAAGGGAAATATGACTTTTTTTAACTAATTGTTATTAAAATTCGAAAAAATCTACATCCTGTATCTTTTTTATACTTTTTACTAGATTGGTACTGATGGTGATGAGTTCTTGCGTTAGACATGCAATTTATGGTTGTTTATTGGGTGTGTTGAAGATAATATTAAGTTTTACGATTTATTTTTTTCTCAAATCATAACTTTTTATTTACTTCGGACCCCACTGTGAAAAAAAAATACTCTACCGAAAAGTGACCCTGTATTACAAGTTTTGGCGCATTTAATAGGGATTCTGAAAAGGTATTACACATGGCCATGAGTGGCTCTAATATCTTTCTAGGACGAAAAAACAAAACAACGATTGTGAAATAATTGTTTTATTAAGCAAAACATTTTACAATAAATGCTCAAAATTCCTGCCTCTGACCATAATACATAATCTGCACCGCCTAATAAAATTCCTACGTAACCTACGGAATGCACCTCTGTTGTTAGTAACTTGTACCCTAGCAAATTCGAGCTTTTGTCGTAGTTCTTGTTCGCTATTGTTCTCTCCTTGGTAAACTATTTCTTTAAAATAGCCCCAAAGAAAAAAATCTAATGGATTTAAATCGGGCGACCGGGGTGGGAACCATAAAACTCGGTTAGGCTTATTTAAAAATAATACAATTAATGACAAAGACTCTCTGCTTCTCTTCTACACTAACCATTTAATCCTTTGTCACTACGACAAAAGCTCGAATTTGCTAGGGTACAAGTTACTAACAACAGAGGTGCATTCCGTAGGTTACGTAGGAATTTTATTAGGCGGTGCAGATTATGTATTATGTTCAGAGGCAGGAATTTTGAGCATTTATTGTAAAATGTTTTGCTTAATAAAACAATTATTTCACAATCGTTGTTTTGTTTTTTCGTCCTAGAAAGATATTAGAGCCACTCATGGCCATGTGTAATACCTTTTCAGAATCCCTATTAAATGCGCCAAAACTTTTAATACAGGGTCACTTTTCGGTAGAGCATTTTTTTTTCACAGTGGGGTCCGAAGTAAATAAAAAGTTATGATTTGAGAAAAAAATAAATCGTAAAACTTAATATTATCTTCAACACACCCAATAAACAACCATAAATTGCATGTCTAACGCAAGGACTCATCAGTACCAATCTAGTAAAAATTATAAAAAAGATACAGGATGTAGATTTTTTCGAATTTTAATAACAATTAGTTAAAAAAAAACATATTTCCCATAAAAACACAAAATAAATTATAACTCTGCAGGGGTTGACCTTAAGGACCTCCCGTAGAACAACTTTTTGCAGCTGATGACCCCATCTAACCCGTAGTTGCGTTTGATCCACGACTTTTGGGCCACCCTGTATTTCTATTTCTTTGAGAATTACCTCCCCTAATCTTTTTAATATAGAAAAATTCAGAATGGATAAACTGTTAGGTGTTAGCAAAGTTGAATGGGGTCTGCTTAAATTAAAACCAATCTATTTTGTCATTCAGTAGGTATTTATTAAATCAAACGTGTTATAATAAATTATTTAACTCATATATATACTTACCTATAGTTAGGTTAACTTTATTTTTGGAATAACTTCTCCAGGTCTAGTGTATAGTGGAAAATGAGAGGGAGTGTCAGACTTTAACTGACTAATAAAACCCACCCGTATTTCTTCAATTGCCTTCTGCGTTTTAGGGCTGCGGTGATTCTTTCAAACGATCCCGCAGCCCTGTGGCAGACACCGACTCTCGCGGAACCCGCCAATCATGTCGGTAACATAAAAGGCGCGCGAGAACACTATGCGCCGTCGACCCAGAACTGGCCCTTAAGGGACGGTAGGTACCTACTTTACATAACTTTCATATTATATTTATTACTAACTTCTGCCAGCGGCTTCGCCCGCAAAAACTTTGGAAACCCGTATCATCCCCTTAGGGGGTGAATTTCGGAAAATCCGTTCTTACCGCATGTCTACACCCTATAGGGAACCTAGCCGCCAAATTTTAAGTTTGTAGGTGTTATAGTTTCTGTGATTTCGTTATTAATTAGCAAGTGGTATTTCGCTTTTATATAATTACTAGCTGTTGCCCGCGACTTCGTCTACGTTAAGTTGGTAAAACTGTACAATCATTCTGTGCTTGCAATTCATTCTGAAAGCATCGTAATTATTTATTGTACTTTCACATAAAACTGTTAAAGGTAAAAACGCAAATTACCTTCAGGATACATGTTATGTACTCGTCCAGATCCAGATGTATGAACGTCAATGAATAGAAAGAGTATGTAAGGGTCGTAGCAGTTGGCATTTCTGCCTACCCCAAGGGAAAAGGCACTATGTATGTTTCTGGTTTATGTTCCGGTAAAACAACATTGTCACAGTGTGCACGTCACAATCGCAGCGGTAATGCCTGTCTTTGAGGAGTGGCTACAGAGGCGTCACGGCATCCTCTCTTTGTGCAGGACTCACCGGATGTGGGTGTTTCGGGAGGTATCGAATTCAGCAAAAAAAAACACTCGAGTCTCACCATTGTGCGGATCGCCCGGAGAATACGATGGAACTTACGGTGGAAGTCAGTCCCGCTTGGTAGGAGCGCCGGCGCCGCCGTGTCCTCATGGAGGCGATTAGTGGAAAAAATGCCAACCAGTAGCCTCCTTCAGTGAAGCACTACGATCGAAGAAGGTGGCTGAAACTATGAGGGATGATGAGGGAAGTGATGCTCCAGGTGTTGAAAGCCGCAGGGCGATTGCGGTGGAGCCGTCCGGTCATCTGGTCAAAGCAATCCTGAATCGACGGCGCGTAGTAATCTACGCGCGACTCATAATGATGTCAGCAAATGGATAGGGCCCTCTAGGGCCAATGTCTGCTAAGGCTGCGAGATTGTTCGAAAGAGTTACCTCCTGTAAAATTTTCGCCTCAATAATGTTTCACTGAAGAGTTTAAGCCGTCAGACAGCTTTGGTAGAGGTAAACGAAGGAACATAATCGGGACACCGACCTTCAGCTGGATAACGTTTGCACTGATGGTGCAAAGCCAAAAAGCCAGTGAATCCAAAAATTACCATCATCATCAACTATCTTCCTCCACAACAGTACTTATGAAGAATTTGCGAGAGCATGCTTGAATTGATTGTTGCAGCTTGATCATTTGGGGCGTAAAAATTACTTGTTCATTTACCTAGGATTTTTTGGTGTGTATTTGACTGACGTCCTCGTATATCAGACAAATGTTATTCCATAGTGGGAACTACCCTATGAAGAGTCTCCAACTTTTGGATGAATTTTGGTGAAATCTTGAACGCGTGTATCCCTGTCCAATCGAACTCGCATATTGATGGCCAAACCGAGAGGTCACTGACGCCGATTGCCTCTATGAAGATACGGCGGTTCACCCAAGCAGGATAGACCTCCACCGCATGCTACAACGGGTCCTCCGGGCGATTTGTAAAATGGTAATATCAGGGTACTTCCAACCGAATCCGGAACAGAAACCGCGTGAAACACCCTCAACAGTCCTGAGCTTGTGTATCCATAAAACAATTAAATTCCGGTAAACAAATGTAGCAGCCGATTAGTGTTATCCCTGAGACTGGCCTCCCTCAGAGGGTGGTTCCAGTGTTGGTCACCACTCACTGCAAGGAGGTAACGTACGGATGTCGACGTAAGGCTGCAAGGAATCTGAGATACATCATACGTTGTCGAACTGTGATCAGGAACGCAAACCTTTCGACCCAGTTTTATATGAAGCAGTGACTGCTAATAATAAAACACACCATTATTAGGCCGCAAGGTGCCATCATCCCGGAGGACACAGTGGAGCACACAGAGGTGTGTGTTGTCCTCGTGGAGGCAATCGGCGTCAGTCACCTCTCGCACCGGGCCTTGTGACTTTGGGCTATGGTCCAGAGCGAGGAGGAATGGCAGGCGGTCGCCTCCTTCTGCAAAGCCGTAATGCTAGTGAAGGAGGAGGACGCGTGAGGGAACGAACGTCCTCACGCCGAGCCGAGATTCTGACCCCGACGACCAGCCACGGTAAACGCGGGCTCGCGGACATCCAGCAATCGGTCGTCCACAGGCGTCCGGCCGTTTGGTAATTGACCGGACCGAGCCCAGTCGTCAACAGCGCGTAGTGATCCACGCGCTCCTCAATGAGATGTCGCAAAGGGCAACTGAAGGACACAGGTGTGGTTTTAGTCAGTAAAAGTTTGACACGCCTTCCCGCTCCAACCAGAGTGAGAGAAGTCATTGGATGACTTCCACCCTTAAAAAAAGAAAAATAAAGGTGCCATCATTATCATTATCATTTCAGCCGAAAGACGTCCACTGTTGGACATAGGCCTCCCCAAGTGTCACCATAATTACCGGTCCTGTGCGTCTCGCATCCATCGGATTCCCGCGACCCTCACCAGGTTTACCTGGGGGCCTTCCAACGCAAGGTGCCATGCTACCCCTTCCGAAAATTTGGCCATGTTATTTTAAAGTCAATAATTAAATACATATAAGTATTTACTGTTATCGCCTTTGGTTGGTATCCCTTGAATAATCACGGTCAATTAGTTTGTTACAACCACGGGGAAAAAAAGCAGTAGGATTAAAAATGTCTCCGTCTAACTCCAGTTTAATCATAACGGTTTTCGCCCAATTTTAAACAATTAAAATGTCTGCAAACTTGGGCGATGGTCATTCTTCTCAGAAAATTACGTAAAATACACAATGCCATCTATCAAATATGACGTTCAACTATCATTGTCATCATTATTTCTACTTTCAGTCTTTAGATGGCGTTGTGCCATATTTACATTTTAGTACGTAATTTTACTCGCCGCTTTGTTTTTATTATGTGTTTTGATTAGTTTTTACAAAATATTTAGAAGATATCGAATAGAAATGTCAATTTTATTTTGAAAAAATGGTAAAAGTTATTTTATTACAAAAAAGAAGATAAAATAATAACAAAATCTTTAACTGTAGCTGGGGATCGAACGTGGCAAATGTCGTTCAATGTCGACATTTTGGATTATTGCTCACCCCCCATAGCAAATAGCGTGATAATATGTAGCCTAACAGTTGACCCGGCCTATAAGGATTATGTATGCAAAATTTGAACAGGATTGGTTCAGTAGTTTTTTCGCCAACTAATACCAACGCTCCACCATTTTACTGTTTTATTATATGTATAGATTAAAGTCGATAAACGTCATTTCGTCAATATTAACTCGACGGGTGCAAAGTAAAAAAAGTTATCTGCAATTTTGCAATGTTTTTGATAGTTAGTAATAATAAGTAGTTTAGTAATATTTTCAAAAATATTTACTTAAAAAAAAAAAGTACTATTATTTCTTTATTTTTGACACTTGAAAGACGATTTGCCGTGCGCCCGTGCCTTAGAATATAAATTTTTAGTAAGTTACTGCAACTATCTCAAAATTGTAGATAACTTTTTTTGCTTTGCACCTGTCGTACTGAAACTGATTTTTTAAATGCTTAGGTTATATTTTAAGTAAATAATAGGAAAATAAAATAAATAATCTTAACTAGTTTTACTTTTTTATTCATTGTGGGCCATACTTAGTGCTATATTAAAACACACTACAATGTACCTAGGTTCAACTGTAGTTCTCAGTGAACTCCGTCTGAATCAATAAATATTATACAAACTTTAGATTCCACCACTACTCAAAACAGAATATTAAACCATACAACCTACTACATAACTGTATTACTACATAGCAAAATACAGTACATACTTAATTCTACGTCAACAGCTTAGTCCTATCTTAAGCTATGCTTAACTACACTTAAAACTATTTTTTATAAAAAAAAAACATTCTCATAATGCTCCTATCAAACCTTTATGCTGGATATATCGTCATCTCCAAACGTTGAGGTTACTAAATACTATTATAGTTTAAAAAAACATACACAATGATATTGTTATGTGCCTGAAAACATTATGAGCAACTCGGCTTGGCACTAAACTTATTTATACCAAATTAATGCATCATATCTTGGTTCACATGTGATCAAGCTAACATTGTTTCAGTAAAAACATGTCTTCTTCAATAGAGCAGTTAAACCTGTCCTACACCAATTGGTCCTCTTTATGCTTCCTGCATACAGTAATCTCCCATGTAAATAAATAAATCACTCCTTATAATACATATTAACTTGCTTATTATTCAAATTGTTGCCTTAATAATTTCTAAGCTCATTTATATAAAATTTCTTAAATTCTTGTTGACTTGATAATGTTAACAATTGGTATTTTTGTTTCTGGTCAATTATTTTCTATATGTTTGTCTAAAACAGTAGATAGTATAATAATTATACTATCTATATTTCTTATAATTATACTATCTCTAATTATAGTATCATATTAATAATTATTATTAATATGATACTTTGTTGTAACACCAATTGTTTAAAATATAGCTGTTGTCTATGGGATTCTTTCTGCATCTGTCTTACTGTATATTCTCAAATATATTCTTTTATACTAATATTATAAAGAGGAAAGACTTGTATGTTTGTATTTTTGTTTATAATGAACAAACTCAAAAACTATGGAACCGATTTAAAAAATTTGTTCACCAATGGATTGCTATTTTATTACTGAGTGACATAAGGACCCGGACGAAGCTAGTGCTTCATAAACTAATGCAGCATTCAGTAATAAATATTGCAATAACCAAGGAAGATTTGTATAAAAAATTTTCACACATGCAACACCAGGGCATGTCACTGTCACTGTCAGTTTTAATAACTAGATTCCAGCATCCAATGTTCTGAAATCTTATTAAAATGGAATGTTACAAAAATTTTAGTAAACATTACACACAAGATTGTGGGAATAAGCCCGCCATTGTCTTTTCAAAACTTATACATGCACACAAACAAAAAAATACACATTAAGATTGGGACTTACACTCTAGACTTAAAAGTTATTTTAAGAGTGAAGATATCATTCATCTCATTTTTCTTAGCATAATGTAAACCATATATTACTAAAACATTTTCTAATTATTACAATATAAAAAAATTCATATCACGGTGTTAGTTATCAACTCTAAAACAGTTTGACCGATTTTTATGAATCTACCCCCATTTTTACAGTAAACACTGGCTAGGCATACTCTTTAAACATTTTCACAGAAAATTTCAATGTTTTAATATGTTCCAAACTCAGGGCTGAGATCAAGGGAAAAATGGCGAATTGCTGTAAAAATTATTGAACAATTAAGTAATCAACTGCAACCAGACTTATCCTACTTATAACCATAATTGTTGGCTACGAAGGAGAAACTGACTGACTGACATATCAACGTACAGCCAAAACTAATGGGACCGGAAGTGAGACCGGAATTAAAATTTTGCACAAGGTTTCCTTTTATGACATAAGTGAGTACTAAGAGATGATTTTCCAAAATTCACCCTCTAAGGGTATGAAACGGGGGTCTAAAGTTTGTATAGAGAAAACTAACGTGGGCAAAGCCACTGTCAGAAACTAGTGTTAAAACTAAAACATCTTAAAATAAGATAATTGAACCTTCTAAATATTGTCACCTAAGTAATATAATATCTAGCATGCATTTGCAATGTAAAAAGTTACAAAATTTCACATTTATCATCATAATTATCAAGAGTTCATATTTACAATTATGCCAAGTTACTACAACCGCACATGATAAAATAGATTTTATGGTAATAAAAGTACCCTACTTGACAAATTATGCATGGTAGGTACAGTATGGTCGATTTTGACCCCTTCAAACTTCAAATAATTGGTTGCGCAGTAACTTTTAATAAGAATCAATATGGCAAATGCATATTGTATATACTTTTTCAAGTATGCAGTGTTCAAGTGGGCAAAGTTCTGAATGCCAAAGTTCAGAGTGGCTATGTTGGCCACTTTGATCGTACTGTGCAAACATTTACTTACAGTGAAGTTACCGTAATGGCAAAAAAAACCATTACAAATTACCCAGGTGTTGGGCATTTTATAGATCCCGGGGGCACCATACAAGTAGGCACATTATAGTAGTAATAACTCCTATAATGAGCCAGTACAATAGCAAGTGCTATGTACTTATTTTAATAGCAGTGCCCTGCAAATGTGGGCACGACTTTGGTCCTTCACACCAATATAAATAATTACTCAATACTCTTAATAACCTCTTTCACTCTAGTACCTGACAATCATCATCGTCCACGACTCCTCCGTTCAAAGCGTCATTTAAAATCTGATTCCTACTTTTTCTTAACTCATTGTCAATGAAATTTCGTCGTCCTTCCCTCGCTCGCAGTTGTGAAACTTTGTCGGCGGGCGGCCTGTCCACTAGGCCTTTCGTAAAAGTGTATATTACGGTAGTGAAGTCATATTCGATGAATGCTAAGTTCACGGTCGGTCCGGTTTCAACAGTACACAAATTTTCTTGTATTTTGTTGATGAAATCCACGCTGATCTCGTCGTAGGTCGGAATAGGCACATATATGTTGAGTTTCTCGTTCTTCTTCGGCCGCGCGACGATGTAAAGCGTGTCTATGTCCTTGTTGTAACAGTACTCGGTGTCGTACATCAGTTTATCGTCCACTAAGTGTATGTACAAATTGTATGCCAATGATACTTTTAGGTCAGAATTGCAACCTAAAGCTTTCATGTCGTCTTTAATTTTCATTTCGATGTCCATTTTCAGGGTTTTAATTTGATTAATTTTGGTGCAACGATAATTTTGTAACCTCACTTTGCAACCTCAGCTTGCCAACTGTCAAACTCACAAAATATATTTTTTTTGTTTACGCGTAGTAACGAAGGAAGGCTATATTCGTTAGATCATATCGCCTAGTCTTTCGTCCATCTTTTCTTGCGTAAAAGACTTCCGTATTCGAAAATAATAGTTGTTTCTTTTTTTTTGTTTTACATTAGAATGCGAGTGTAACATATTCTAATGTTTTTGAAGTATTTTGCAGAAAATGTATCGATTCAGCCTTCTCAGCAAACTTCGCTGAGGTAGCTAAAACTATAATAAAATTATCAGCTCCAATTTACCGAGATCGCGCCTATTTCAATTATTCCACATATTATTCCAGTTGCGTAGACACTTGAGATACAAAACTACTTTTACATCGCTTCGTCGTTTATACCGCGTACATCGAAGGACTGGAACAATTTGCCTGCTGCGGTCTTCCCGTCCAACTATAATTTAGGTGCCTTCAAGGTTAGAGTGAATAGGCTCTTAATAAACTAGTGCGCCTTACCACGCCTTACCATCAATGATTGCATCATTGCTTACCATCAGGTGGGATCGCAGTCAAGCAAGAAATCCCGCCAAAAAAAAACAATCTTTAAATAAATGTCACCTAACAATAAAACGTTTTGTTTAATCATCGATCTCAATTTGCCAATGAGCATAGGTGAAGCCATCCACAAAAACTGAAGACTGTTAATGTCTAATCAGCAACCACGCACAAAGTTGTAGTAAATAGGTAAAAATATAATTAATGTATGAGCTGGGTACACCACATAAATACGAAAAACTTTATTCCGACAGTCACAAATACGAATTTCAAAATACCGATTTTCATAATTCCGAATGATTCAAACTTCCGAATATAACAACTCCGACTCATCAGTACTCCTATTTTTATAATTCATAAATTTCAATATTCCTAACGTTTATAATTACTATTTTCAAAATACCGAGTTTCAATAGATCGAATAACAAAAAGTCCGACTTAATGATAATTCGAAACATCAAAAATACGAATTCCGATTATTAAAATACCGAATAGTACAATTCTGAAATAAAAACGCCTTGTTAAACTGTATAGCATGACAAATAAACACATATTATTGCTCGTCAGAGAGAAGGGTACTCCCTTTCTTCACCTAAAATTGTTTGTCCGAAAATCATTATCCATAACACGTTTGCTATAAACATCAATAACCATAATGTTCAAAATCCCGAAATTTTATTTAACATAATTATCTTTAGTTCTAAAAGTATTTTGTCATAATATCGAGTACTATAATAATTGAATCTCCTTATTTTACATGACCTAAAGTCATATGTCCTAAGTTTTGTGTTAAATAATGTGTATATTATTCCGAATGTTCATTTATAATATTTTTTTAGTCATAAATCATTTGCTAAAAATTTGATTTTAGTGACAGAAACGAATCGCTGTAAATCCGACTCCACGCAGTCTTGTCTGCCCTACCCCTAGAGTGTAATTTAAAATCGCGTAGGCGCGGAGGGGCGAGGCGGCCCGCGAGTTGAGGAGCAGGTGGTTGTAACACCCGCCGCCGCGGCTGAGGTTGGCCGGCGAAGCCGGCCAGCAAGCCGAAGCTGCGGTGGTGAGCGTTAAACCCATCTGCGACGATAAACTCGCGTGGGGTCGCCGGAGCCCCGCAGCGCCGGAGCCGTGACAGAAACTATGCCTGCTGCATGTTGCATGCTTGCTTGCATGCTGCATGCTGCGTGCTTGCTTGCATGCTGCGTGCTTGCTTGCATGCTGCATGCTTGCTTGAGTGCTGCATGCTTGCTTGCATGCTGCTTGCTTGCATGCTGCTGACTTATAACTTTTATTGAAAACATAGTTTTATGTCTATAGTTTTATGGCTTTTGTATATTATTGATTGTAATATTTATGACAAACGAATTTAGGACATATTATATTTAGGGATTTCAATTTTATGGCATGTGATATTATGTGATTTTAAATTCGGGTAAGTTATCATTCGGACAAATGATGATTAGGACAAAAAAAATTATGGCACTTTAAATTATGGATAAAAAATTTAGGTGACACAATAGAGAACCGAGAGAAGTGTAATATTATATATAATATGAGGGGGTAGAATTAAAAAAAAGTAATGACCTGATGCATTTTCCTACTTATAATATAGCATAGATTTTCTACAGTTATTATCCTTGTGCATATACATATATCCTACAAATTTCTAACCTAAGTTTTAACCTAACCTAACCTAAGTGATTCATCAATAATACAGAGGATTTGCAGCATGCAAGCAAGCATGCAGCGTGCAAGCAAGCATGCAGATTGCAAGCAAGCATGCAGCGTGCAAGCAAGCATGCGACATGCAACATGCAAGCAAGCATGCAACATGCAAGCAGACATGCAGCATGAAAGCAGGCATGCAGCATGCAAGCAGGCATGCAACATGCAGCAAGCATTGTTTCTGTCACGGCTCCAGCGCTGCGGGGTTTGGGTGGCACCACGCGAGCTTATCGTCGCAGATGGTTTTAACGCTCACTACCGCAGCTTCGGCTTGCTGGCCGGCTTCGCTGGCCAGCCTTACCCGCAGCGGCGGTCCTTCAAACCACCTGCTCCTCAGCTCGCGGGCCGCCCCACCCCTCCGCGCCTACGCGGATTTAAATTACACTCTAGGGGTAGGCAGACAAGACTGCGTGAAGTCGGTTTTGCAGCGATTCGTTTCTGTTACTGTTGACTTTTAGTTTATTCGAAGTATTGAAAATCGGAATATTGCATCGAGATATAAGTACTAACGTACTAGAGAAGCTACGTCAAATAACTGAATTGTCCTATTTTCGTAATTTGAATCTTTAGTTCGCTGCAGCGCTAAAATAATAACAATTCGTCTAAACCTTATCTAATTTACCACAGCGCTAGATTTGCTGCGGAAGTGTATTTATTCTCGGCAAAAAGGTCTAAAGCACCATGTAAATCACGGCACTTACGCGTTTTCTTCGACAAAGTGCGGCGCGATCGCCGCAGTTGAACGAGACAAAGTAGGAATTTACGGTGTCTTCTCTAGTACGTTAGTACTTATATCTCGATGGAATATTGTTTTTCGGAACGAGAACCCTTCGAGCATTAATTTGATTCTTCGAACGTATGAAAATCGGAAAACTAACAAATCGCATTTACGACTTTCGGTAAAATAAATTTTGTGATTTTTACTAATAGACATTATAATTCCTAGGTATTATGAAATTCGGACTTTTGAAAATTGGAACATCGAAATTCGGAATAAAATATTTCGGAGTATTTGGGTGTTCCCGTATGAGCTGCCTGTGGTTTATACCAAGAGATTGCTAGACACCCTGTGTGTACAGTTTAATACTACAGTTGTAACTTTTTCAGGATATTGTTGAGATTACCATGTTATTGTGGTGCGTCAAGTTAGTTGGGATCTGCGCATACCGATGACTTTTATGCAATGATTCGAATATCTGACAATGGCGCGGTCTAGTTCGAAAGCCTTCAAGATGAAGGCTTAGTGGACAAGTTCGATGCATCATGGCGTGGTTGTATCACGCCACGGCGGTGCTGGTCAAGAAACCCTATTTTTTTTTATATCAGTGGCTAATATTTTGTTTACTAACATAGTTTTTAAAAGGATTCTAATGTAAAATTTCTTCTATAGAGATTAGTTGCCATTAAAAAAAATATTATTATTAAAGCCAGCCTTTGGGCTTTTACTGAGATATTTCATATTATAGAAAACCAAATAGATTTTGCCCGACCCGGGAATCGAACCCTGGATCTTATGTTCAGCAGTACAGACCTGCCTGCGACTACCTACTAGAGATAGACTCGAGGAAGTAGTTTCTAATAATATTCTGTTGTTCTGAGGAATGGAAGTAAAAAATAACATAGTATTGGTAATACTTTTATTTTATTTTTAATACAGTTACAATTTCAATGGTTATTTAACAGATAGCTCTAATACAATATCTATCAAATAAGCAAGATTGTTATTATTTGGGTGGGATAGAATAAAGTAGTGTCTTTGATTTTCCCATGATTTTGAAAATGTATAAAGGCATTTTCTGTAAAAGTGAAGAAGAACTTAAACAGTAGAAAATTAAACTAAGAAAATAAATAGTAATTAACAAGAAAGTCTTAAAAATAATGGTTACAAAAATGTTCAGTCATATTTACATTAGATAGAGTATGTAGGTAAAAAAATATTAAAATTTTCTAACAATTAACCATTAAAAACTACGTAAAATATGTTACATAGTGTGAACTCTTAAAGCATGTGGCCACAGACCTTAAAAGTAAAAGAAAGTTAAGACTAATTCATTAAAATTAATGATTACTCAGGTGGAACCAAGTAAAGAGCCTCTCAAAATACTATTTACAAGATTTCACCGCACCAAATACCTAATCCACGAAATCACTAATAAATATTTCTTATAAGAATACAAAATTTTGCTGACCCACTAAACTTCAACTTAGCTACTCGAGTCATTTTATTGTCCTTTCACAAATTCACTACTTTGAACACAAGTCTTTAGCACCATGATTTCAGATAACTTAGGATTTATAGAATATCTTTGCTAGTTTTGATGCACTTTCCTCTAAAGCATATTTCCGTTTCATGGGAAACTTCTGTGGACATTGATGTGCTCACTACATTGGCTGGATTCATAAATGATGAGACAGACGAGCTCTCTACTTTGACGACTGATATTTCCGTAATACCAGCAGGACTCTCCGTCTGACTCTCTTTTGTGTTATTCAATTTTTTGTAGTCTGTAAAAGCAGTAATTGCCTCTGTGTTTTCATCGCTAGTCGATGCGGCAGTTATTTCATCAGGAATGAAAGCACTTTCTGTGGTAACTATTTTAGGTTTCGGTGACTCTGAAGTAATTTGAATTTCGGCTTCAGTAGTCTTGGCTTCATTTTCGTTTTCAACCTGTTTATTGTTGTCCTCTGAAGTTCCGAATAAATAATCCATGAAACTGAATCCACCATCGGGTCTGTTGACTGTCACAGGCTTACTAGTTGTTGTTGGTTCCGTGGGAGTAGTTACATACATGTTGTCAATGGTTGGGTCCGGCGAGCCCGTTCCTAAATCTAAATCTCCAGGACTTATCGCTGAATCAGTTTGTGTTTCATGTTCTAAATAAACGGTTGTCTGTTTGCTTTCTTCAGTAATGAGAGTTTCATCTTTTTCTGGAGTTTTGCTTGTAAGTTTAGGTATGTCTACATTAGGTATCACATCAACGTTGTCTTCGTCGTCGCTTGAAAACAGGTCTTTGATGAAATTATAGCTTGGTTTATAGGTTGTAACTTTAGGTTTTTCAATTTTCTCAGTTTTGTCATGAACATTTTTGGATAGCTTCACAGGCTGTCCGAGGCGGTTGACTGTGTGAGTGTAGTACTGCGATTCAGCGAATTCAATGGATTCGGTGGTCGCAGGGCGCACTTTGACTTTTTTCCAGAATCCACGACGGCGGCTGCTGCGGTCTTGGTCATCCTAGAATGAGAAAGAATATTATGTCAGTAATGTGAAACATATTTAATCACATAAATTACTGCTTCAATATTTTTAGACTTCGAGACATTTTTTACTCTACTATTATCTATACCTACCTATATTTTGTACGTAAAATATCTCATGTCGTGTCTTCCAAGTTTTCGAGGCTATTTCTCTTAATTTAAATACCTATTGTTTATAAAACTATGACATTTTAAATTCTTACCTCGGTTATAAGAGAAGAGTCATCGGCCGTAGTTTGCTCAGTCGTGATTTCTTCTGTCGGTGTAGTCGGCTTCTGTACGTAGGTGTCTCCAGAAGATATTATTCTCTCCGGTGGAATTTCACCAATCTCTCCGCCTTTGTGTTTCATGACATTCTTGGTGTATTCATCTTGGTCTTGTTCTTCTAAACTTTTCATTACTTCTTCCAACATACTTTCGAAGGTGGACATGGCATCGGTCGAGTCGCTTCTGGTCACTTTACTCTGCTCTACCAAAGCTTCCAAAGTAGGAGGAATTTCAGGAATTTTCTTATTAGCTCTGTTGTTACTTGCAGGGGTAACAGTTAACAGAATATCTTCAAACTCGTTTCTCGCTGTGATAATATCTAGTTCACTGTCTTTGTCTGATTTACGTTCAGTTGTTGCAATTTTTTGCTCATCAACTATATCGTTGGGATTGTATGGTTTGAAGGTATCGCTTGAGATTTTGGGTGACCACTGATCGGTGTCAGGCTCAACGTATTTCGGCCTGTTGATAGAAAAGTTTGAGTCTTGATCTTCTGTTTCTTCGCTTTCTGGTTTCTTGTTGTATCTTTCAGACAACCTGGGTCTATGACTGTATCTAGTATGAAGTTGGCTCCTAGTGGTTGAAGTGGGTGCTTCTGTTTGTACATCTGGTTTGTCTGTAGGTTTCTCAGTAGGTCTTCGTCCTCTAAACCTGTTCTTTACCTCATAAATACGTTTAGTGCTGGATGACTCAGTCGACGTGGTTGTATAAGAGTATGATGGTCTCCTCCGGCGGAAGTGTCCACGTTTAGTGGCACTTTCAGTTGTTGATGATGATGTCACAGAAGATTCTGTTGTTGGTTCTGGTCTGTATACAGGGTGCTTGATTTCTTGTACTTCGGGCCTAGCATGTACCTGTTTTGTCTTTAAGTCAGCTTCGATTTCATCTATCCTCATGGTTGTTCGTCTTCTATCGTAAGCTGGCCTGTAAGTAACTGGTTGAGCAGGTCTCCTCCTTTCTTTGTTTCTGGATGATTCTGTTGAAGCTTGATGATATTGTCTGATGACTCCAGGGCGCACACGCACACGGTTGTATGATGGTGTAGTTTGTACTACATTTTCTTCTTCTTCTTCAGCTTCTTGTTGTTCTTGGATTTCTGTTTTAATATCTTCGGTTTCAGGAGCGGTAGTGGGTTCTTCATCTTGCTTTACAGTAGCAAATTCATTGCTGATTGAGTAACTTACACTTTGTTCTGTTGCAGGGCTCGCAGGAGTAGTTTCTGTAGTATGAGTTCCGTATGAGCTTATTTCAGCGTATTCTGGATTCGATACAGGTGTTGTTTGCTTGACGTAGATATCTTCCTCCTTTTCAGGACTTGTCTCGTCATAGGCAGATGATTCAACTGGAGCAACACTGCTCCTAGGTTGATAGAAAAATTCTTGACGGGTAGATGGCAAATTCGGCACGTAGGAAGTTTCTGCAGGCAAAGTACTTCTGGCAGTAAAAGTTGGCAAAGCAGATTCTTCCTTGGACTCGCTATTCGAGTAATGTTGGGTTATAGAAACTTTTTCGTTAGTGTAAGCATTTTCCGTATCGTTTTCAGTAATATGCTCTTCAACTCTTTCTGGGCTTTCTTTAGGGGTGGGTTCAGTCATAGCTTCAATGTCTACAGTACTCATGCGCTCCATCAGCGTTACTGGATAGTTCTGGTGCAGAACGTCTCTCTGGTAAGCAAGATCTTCTTCCTTGGTATTGTGAGTCTTAACTCTTCTATCATAAATGTCTTCGTTTTCTGAAGGTTTATACTGAATGCGCCCTCTGATCCTTTGCCTGGTAGATTTAGTGGTGCTCTCGCTAGAATCTATGGGTTTCTTACTTGACTTTTCAGTAGTGATTTTGTTAGGTTCATAACGTGGTCTAGATGGATGAGGTCTCCTTTCTCTCAATGGGCGCCTTGTTACTATCACTTTGGAAGTAGATTCATAAGATTCAGACCGAGGTGTGGTGGTGTATCGAGGGCGGCCTCGGATCCTCTGTGGTGTCCTGCGAGTAGTAGTTGTCGTTGTTGTGGAGGAAGAAGTAGGATTAACTTCTGCGGCGTCTAAGTTCGTTTGATAAGCATTATATTCGTCACTGTTGTACTTTGGTGGAGTATCAACATCAGAAACGGTTGGAACATTGTTTACGTCAGTTGAGTGATCCGACGGAACCTCTTGTCCTACAGTGGTCTGAGTCTCAACGTTTTGGTTATATTCTGTCTTAAATGTGTTAACTTGAGAATCGATGTCTGTGTTGTAATTGTTGCTAACTGTGTCTGTATTATAATTGCTGTTAATTAGTGTATTAACTTCGGTATTATAATTATTTCTCTCTGGAGCTGGAATATCTGAGTTGTAAGTATTTCTCACGGGTACATCTTGGTTGTAATTATTTCTAGCTGGTATATCTTGGTTGTAATTATTTCTAACTGGTATATCTTGGTTGTAATTATTTCTTGGTGGTACATCTTGGTTGTAATTATTTCTTACAGGTGCAGCTGCTTCCTGGTTATAATTATTAACTGGGGATTTTTTATCAGTTTCAACAGGATTGCTTGGCTGAGTCTGTTGAGAAGTTAGCTCAGTTTTAGCAAAATAGTCAGTCGGATTAAAGACGGGATATTTTAAGTTCGGGTCAGAATCGTAATGTATTTCGGGAGTGTAGTTTTGGAGGTAGGTCGGCGTTGATTGCTGGTGATACTTTGGTTTTTGTGTAATTATTTGTTCTGGTTGCTGTTCAGTACTTGACGGACTAGCAGGAGTTGGTGGCAGTGGCGGCAATTGCGTGGGAGACGGTGACGAAGATGGCGATGAATGTCCCTGTGCACCAGGAGTGGCGTAAGGTTGTTTTACGTCATCGAAATAGTTGTGGTAATCTAACGGAGTGCTGAAGTGAAACGCTTGGTTGATAGAGTAGGGGTTGTGGGTCTCGAGCAGTTGACTTGGGTAAGTAGAAGGCGGTTTAGTTGTGGTCGTCGTGGTCGTAGTTGTCCGCAGTGTAGTTGTATGATCAGGTTTCCTCTGGAAGTTATAGTGATCATTCAGTTCCGAAGACTTGAAATCGTTTTGTTGTTGGAAGTAGTCTGGTAACTTATAGTCTTGCGCATTGTATTGAGGACTCATATTGTTAATAAAGTAGGAGCCTGTTTTAGGAGGGGCAGTTGCAGTCTCAGGTTGTTTAGGTGGTCTGATAGATGAAACAGTCTGCGGCTCAAATGAGTAGTAATTGGATTGGTAATTTGGTACAGGGTTTGGTTTAGGTGCAGCAGTGCTGTAGTAACTGAATATTGGCTTTTGCGTTACAGGTTTTTCTGGTTTGTACGTCGGTTGCGCGTACTTGTTCTGGTTGTATCCTGGTTGAGGCGCCTGTGCTTGTGAATCTCGGATTTGAGAATTAATAACGACTGATCCCACATGGGGAGATGGGAAAGGAATTTTGGCGAATCCGTTCGGAGTGTTATAACTCAATGGTGCTACAAAGAACGGCAACTGTTTCAGTTTCTTGTCGCTATTCTCTATGTTGGATAAGTAAGGCAGCTCAAATTTAACGAAGTTTTCTGGTGGTGATAGAGTAGACGGTCCGATGAAAACTTTGGGTGCGTTCAATGGATTGACTGAATCCAACACGGCAATAGTATCGGCATTCTTCAAAGACGACAGGACGTCTCCAACTTTCACTTGACTGTTTTTACTGACTTCTTTAGTCATAAAGATTGCTAGCGGTGGCTGATGTGGCTTCAACTTCTTCGGTTTAGGGGTCGTTGGAGGTTGCGTCGGGAAAGGAGTCTGAATCGTCGAGTACTTTGGCACTTGGTCGATATCTTTTAACTGCGAGTTGAATTCTGAAAAGTAGTTTTGTCCAGATACTGATTCAAGTGGTTTAGCAGCTGGTCTCTGGTAGTCGTTAATAAATGTCTGTTTCAGGGGATTGGGTCTTAAGTTTGATTGAGAGTATAATTCTGAATTTACCATCTGAGAAGTTGTCAGAGGACTCTTGTAGTTAAATTGTCCCCTGTTTAGCGACTCTAACGGGACATACAGCAGCTGAACTTCTTCCCTCTCATGTTTGGAGTTCGGTGACAATGTTTCTGGTCTTAGTGGTTTATCAATAGTATCAAACTTAATCTTCTGTAGTGACTGTGGTTTCTTCATTACATTAAAACCGAAGTCGTTGCTCACGTTCTCAGCCCGGTATCCATCAACCAGTTTCGGTTCTGATTTGAATTTCTGTGATTGACTGAGGAAAGGTTTTGCTTGAGCAGCACCAGGTAGCGCTTGGGTAAAGCTGACTGGGTTAAGTATGCCTGGTAGTCGGGGCTTTTGCTGCTGAATGTTATCGAAGCCGAACGGGGGAGCTACAAATCCTTGACTCAGAGCAAAGTTAGGCTGTGATAAACCGAATCGAATGCCTTGCCCAAATCCTTGGTCCGTCAAATAATTCTGTGGAGCAGACGGTACGGATTGCAAGTACAGCTGTCGATTTGCGGGCGTGTTGTAGTAATTTCTTGATGTGAAGGAGTCTTGGCCAAACCCTGTTGGTCTTGTGAGTCCTGGGAAGGGTTCTGTTAGTATTCTAGGTTCGGCGACGGCTTGTCTCTTGATCGGTGGCAGTGGTTCGGCTTCTCTCTCGACGGGGCCGGACAGCGGCACCCAGTCGCTGATGTCTGACGTGTACGTGCTGATCTGTCGAGACCATCTCGATTGGTCCTTCTTTGCTGATGACGTCACGGCCAGGAGTGTCACAAGGCAGGCCAAGCGGAGCACGGTGCGGTGCGCCATCTGGAATAAAAGGAAAATAAAAATAAGTATTTATTCGTACCTAGTTTTCATAGTACATATGGTTAGAGACTAAAATCGCTCAACGAGCGAAAATATGGTTTACGACGGGATTTTAAGTCGTAGCACTCAAGAAAAAGGTAGTTTCACACAATTCATCATCACACCATACCGTGAAACAAAAAAATGACAAATCTGGTTAAATATTTTACAGAATACCTAGGCATTTTATGACATGGCGGGTAAATGATAAATGATAAATGATATTTATTTTGTAAATAGGTTTAAAAAACACTTTTATACGTCAATTTTTTTTTTTTCGTCATTTTTAATCTAGATGAGGCCGGTGTTTCCTAGCTGACTACCCTGAGAAGAAACACCGAAACAAACTCAGGGGTCAAAGTCTCTTTTAAAGTCCATACAGTAAATATGTAATGGGTTGACGTATTATTTTGTCAACTCCCTAGGTACGTAACTTTCGTAATTTTACAAAAGCTGCTCATGCGAAGAGACGGACAGTAAATTAGGTCCATCTAAAGGCAATTTGTAGTTGTACAGGTCAAAACGGTTATAACGTCTGGGACTTTTAATGTGAACAATACGTTACATCGAGCTCTTGATTGGTGTTGTGCAATAATGTGAGAAAAACTCTCGACAAACAATCATTAAGCCGTATCTAGTCATTCGATGGTATCTTCTGACACAATTTACTTGAAGTGAGGTCGCAACTAGTGTCGAGTTCACTTTTTGAGAATTCTTTTTATTTTTGTTTAAAATTCGAATTGAAAATGTTTACTGTGATCACGTTCTAGCAGCTCTAGTTTATAAAAAGATACTACTGAAAGAAAAATAGAAAAATTGACGTGTAAAAGGGTTTTAGGATACCTATTTGCAAAATAAATGTCAATAATCATTTAAACAATATAAATCAGCAGCCTTTTTAATGTTCCCACTAATGGGACTCAGGCCTCCTCTCTAGGAGAGGGAAAGGGCCTTAATCCACCACGCCGGCAGGCACGGGCTGGTGGATGTCACATTTCTTCGAATTTTTGATGTCTTAGAGGACATATCGGATTCCTCACGATGTTTTTCTTCACCGTTTTGAGAATATTGGTGATGAAATAAATTACACAAAGTAATGTGCCTGGCTGGGTTTGAACCTACAACTCTTATGTCGGGGCAATTACCACTGGGCCACCATTGCTCTTGTGGTAACAGCAGGAGCTGATAGAAATGGTAGACTGGCAGCAGCTGATTGAGAGTTGCTGAGAATCGACACAAATGGCTTACAATAGATGGGTCCAGATGTGGGCTGATGAGAATGAAGTAGTTGTCGCATACCTCTGTGTACCGAACAGGGCGTAAACTCCAGCATACCGCCATTGAAAAGGAAGGAACCTTCGACCAGACGGGTGTTGTGTCTTGGTTCGGGCAACTGCCCAATTGTTTCTTTTTTCGAACTGTCGAAGACTGTGGAAGATTATGTTACTGTAGATGTTTCTACAGTAACCTTATACCAACATGTCTACGGAAAACTAATTAACCATTCTTCAAACTAACTGACACAGACTGTCAAAACCTCCATTTCTCCACGAAATTTCCTCATATCACATTAGAATTCAAACAAACCGATGTCCAACGCGTTTTCGGCCTCCAACTAATTACGAGCTGAGGTTAGTCTGTGGCTTGAATATTAGGTCATTTAGCTGGTCATAGACACGTACGGTTAGGCCATAAGTCGTAACACCGTGCCCCATGCGAGCAGGCTTGTGTGAATCTTGACGCTTCTTGCGCAAAATGGTCTATGTAAGTAGTCATATGTTACATGTGCTATGGTGTGCATTGTCGCGTAATAGTGACGCAACAATAGCCCTTGCTTTTATCTGATCCACATAAGTCATAATCTTTTTTTAAATGATATCGTGTTGTTGCTTCTTTACTGCAGTATACCTATTGTAAATTTGTGTTTTATGAGTAGAGTGTCGTGATGGCCCAGTGGGTTCGAAACCGGCAGGGGCGCCGAGTGCGTGGGTGCTCGAAGACTCGAGCACCCATGAGAAATAAACAGTGGGTGCCGAGCACTCCTGAGAATAGACATCACGAAACAGATCAGTAATCACCTTTTAAGTTACGAATAAATTATAATATTTCTTGATAATAAAAACTAGTTTAATTTTTATATAATGGTTTCATTTTACATTTTTATTCAAACATAATTAGTAATTAAGTAGGTACGCAGTATGTAAGAAGGACATTTATTTATTTGTCGGTTGATCAGTGTGAATTTGTCTTCTCACACTCCGCCACTTTTTCGAGTCATCAAATGAGCATGAGCACCCATGAGGTTTTCTAAAAGCCGGCGCCCCTGGAAACCGGGCAAGTATCAATGTGAAGTTTTCAATTCATATGTGCTTTTCTAAGTTTATCATTGCAGACACCCCGCATACTTCTATTGAAGGAAGGATCCAATGGATGCGAGGCAGAGGACCGGTCGTTATGGTTCGATACTTGCCCGGTTCCGATTTCGTTCACCATAGAAAACGAAAATTTTAAATGGGCTTGTAGAAAGATTGCCTAGATTAAATTTCTACGATTGATGGGTGTGTATGTGTCGTGATGGCCCACTGGTTAAGGCACCCGCCTCTCAAGCATGAGGTGGCGCGTTCGGAACCTGGCAAGTACCAATGTGAAGTTTTCAATTCATAATTATGTACTTTTCTTATTTTATCAAGGACATTACTGACACCCCTTGCCAGAATGCAGATAAAGCCGTCGGTCCCGGTTATCTATCGTAGATCTTTGACAATCACTACAGGTAGTCAGACGTCAGAAAGTCTGATCTTCATCATCATTTCAGCTAAAAGACGTCCACTGTTGGACATAGGCCTCCGCCACGCGTCGCCGCCGATAACGACCGGTCCTGTGCGTCTCGCATCCATCGGATCACCTCAACCCTCACCAGGTCATCGGTCCACCTTGTGGGAAGTCTCTCGACGCTGCGTCATCCAGTACGCAGTCGCCACTACAGAACCTTGCGGATCCATCGACCATCTGTTTTGCGAGTTATGTGCCCAGCCCACTGCCACTTAAGTTTGGCGATCATTAATTGGCAAAACTATAAAACCTTTACACGATAACTAAAACAATTTGCAACACTTCAGTGGAAACCTTGAAAGTTATAACATTTGTGTAACGGCTATAATCACTGATCTATATGAGGCATATAATGTGCGTAATGTCTTATATAACGCCCAAGAAATGCATAATTAGCCGCCATTAAAGTAAAGATGCAGGTGTTATGTTTGTTTTAATACAGAATTCTTTTTAAATGTGTAATTATTTATAGCCACTTACATTTTAAGTTTTTATTAGGTACTTACTATTTTTGGATAAGTGTGATTAATTTTAAAGTAGCAATAATTTTGTCCGTTTTATGTTTTTATGAGTTCAATAACCAAATAAATAAACCTGCATGTTTGTAAAGTAAGTAAGACTGGACCAGTTTTATTTCAGGTGATATTATAAGGCGTTTATACGGCGTACATCGACAGAATGGAACAATTTGCCTACTGCGGTCTTCCCGTCCGATTATAATTTAGGTGTCTTCAAGGCTAGAGTGAATAGGCTCTTAATAAACTAGTATGCTTTACCATCAAAGATTGCATCGCACTAGTTTATATCCATTAAAAAAAAGTAAGCAGGGAGTTGCGAGTGGGATGTTCACACCGACAACATACGTATAGCCTCAAAATTACAATCGAATTGAGAACCTCGTCCTATTTTGAAGAAAACGTTAGATTGCCATAATCAGTAAGATAGACTAGGAAAATCAGATAACTAAGTATATAATTTACACGTGTCGTAAACATCTATAAACATATTTAATGTTTTCCTATATGTATACTTGATCAATGAAGAAATTAATCGAATTCGTTGATAAGCAATAATATACAACGCATGGGTTTCTATATAATTTCTCAACGCAACGTATTAATCTAATATCTTTAGTATAAAGTGGAAAGGCTCACTTGATTACTGTTGTGGCGCACGTCATAAGCGGCAGCGGGAGCAGGTCGAAATAATAATATTCAATCAATCAATAAAAGAAAGAAAAAGCGTTTATTCGTGCCTGACACAATCGTATTAACCTGTTTTTTTTTACTTTATTAGGACATAAAACAGTTACACATTACATTTAAGGTATTCCAGATTAACATTCAAAATGTAACCCACATAAATATCCGCGAAATAATAGTAAAGATACCGGCACGGATCTTGAGCGCTGACTTCTACAGTTCTACTTGCCCAGAAGCACGCAGAAGTGAAATATCGGGTCTCTTTAATGGTATGAAAAGAGACGCGGGGGCGGGGAGTGAAATCCTTGTACAGTGATTGGCTAGTCGATGTGTACGATGCGCAAAGCGATCCCCGCTCTTTTACCTAGCGCTCAAGATTCGTGCCGTTATCTGTAACGAACTATTATATTATTAAAAGTGTGCGTGAGAAGTTGTTAAGCAGGTACTCGTGCCTATGTTAGGTGACTAAAGTAACTATTTAAAAAATTCAATACCTATTTTATTAGTGTGAGAAGCGCGAAAATATCAAAATCGATAGTGTGTTTTACGTATCTAGGATGCGACGGAAAGGCGGCCGGGCACCGGCGGCGTGAGTTCTGCACATTGCAGTGTGCAATGAATAGCTGTTTTCTTTGATAATTTAGGCAGAACTACGTTTGCCGTGTCAGAAAGTATTGTATAAAAACGAACGGCTTATTCGCTGCAAGTTCACAATTTGCGCCACACTTCGCTCCCGGCGCAGGTAATTGAACGTATCGTATTGTAGCTAATGTACTTTCCTCGTCTCGATGCTAATTGGTACCTGCATTATGTTATATGTATCTACGAGAAAGTGCGTCCGTCTGTGTGTCCGTCTCACTAAAACAACAACGGTTTTGACCATGTACTTGTGTGGTGAAAGTTTTTGTGATTTTTCTAAGGGTTTATGAGTGCTCTGACCATAATATTTCTATGGCTCTGTCCTTCTAACGATACCCATGTGTACTAATATTATATCTATAGCCTAGGTATACTAATATTAAAAAGGAGATTTTATTTTGTATTTTTCTGTTTCTATTTTTGTTTGTAATGAATAAAAAACTTATTCACACTACTACTATCACACAACGCCGTCTAGTCCCAAGCTAAGCAGAGCTTGTGTTATGGGTACTAGACAACTGATAAACATACTTATATATTTCTAAATACATACATAAATAGATAAAATTACACCCAGACACAGAACAAATTTTATCAAATGATCGAGCTCATCACACAAACATTTGTCCTGGGTGGGAATCGAACCCACGACCTCCGGCATAGCAGAAAAAAAAAAAAAAAAAAGCTGTCAGGGCCACTAACCACTAGACCAACAGGCCAGTCAAACTTATGTTCTATTTTAAAAATTCTTATACCAATAGAATGCTACTTTATCACCAAGGACGCGGGCGAAGCCGCCAGCAGGAGTTAGTCGTTATATAAAAGCCGGCTTCACACGAATACAAACTATATTCACAAATCATCAGCTTTTATAATCCTTTCTGTTCATGAAAACCATATTAAAATCCATTGCGTGTTTTAGAAGTAAGCTGATAAAGTCAAACAGATACAGTAGCTGTTAATTGAAATTAACCGTTTCAAATGGACCAAAATCTATGAGAAACGAACAAAATAGAATGTAAGCGTTAAAGACACGCATACGCACGTGGAAGTTGATGAAGAGACAAATTCATGTGAGGTCTTCGTAGCAACGGTAGCTACAAACAATTTTTAGGGTTTCGTACCTCAAAAGGAAAAAACGGAACCCTTATAGGATCACTTTGTTGTCCGTCTGTCTGTCTGTCAAGACCGTTTATCTCGGGAACGCGTGGAGGTATCGAGTTGAAATTAAAACCAAATACTCAGGTCTGCGGTCCCTTGAAGCTGTGACAAAATCAAACTTGTAAGTTACGGCCGTTTATGTTGCAAAAAACGTATATTTTGACACTCTCAAGGGAATCAAAATTCATAGGGTACTTCCCGATTTCCTAGAATCTTGAAAGTTGGCAAGAACCAAGGTCTCATAGCATAAGTATATGAAAAGTTCTGAAAACTGTAAAATTTTTGTTACGTCACAAAAAAAAACTTTTTTACGATTCGTAAAAATGTTTGAAACTCGATTCGAAAATTAAACTGTTTTCATAGGTAAGTTTGTACGGAACACTCAGTGCGCGAGTCCGACTCGCACTTGCCTAATTTTTTTATAATAAAACCTCAGTAAATAAATACCTAATAGAGCGTGTCAGTCATCAGTTCCTTTAGTTACCAGTTACGCAGAGGGCGTTCCAGGGCTATGGTAGATCTTTTGAATAATCCCGCAGCTCGGCTACCAACAAGTTATAATTTTAACATTTTACATAACAGCATAGCTAGAAAGTAGAAAATAGATAAGGTGAGAAATGAGTACCTATAATGTAGGAAGTTTGAAAGTAGCGCCAGTAACTGAAAAGTTGAAAAGGAATCGTTTGTCGGTTATGATGTGAATGAATAGATAGGCAGGCCATAGATAAGATGGATGAATTATAAGAGGAGTGATATAAAAGAAAAGTGCACTTGCCCCGACCCCAAGTAACATGGATCAAGGACAGGAAGATGATGAAGCCTAGGAAGTAGAGAAGTTTAGCCGATATAATAGGGAAATGATAATATTGGATCGTAATTTCGCGATAGTAATAAATTAATTCTAGAAAGGAAGCTCCTCGATTAAATTGTCAATAGTGTTCAATGAAGCAGTGTTAATGCTTGTGTGGTCAGTAATATGCACACATTGACAGAATGATTAACTAGACAAATAGTGTCGCATATTGCATACAAAATCTTTTGAAATTGAGGTTTAACGCGGTAGCTCGGTTTAGCATTAAACAGAAACAGTTGATACATCACAATAATATTATAAATTATTAACTTATTTTGTGAATGCTGGTTGACCTGTAATTGGCGACTGTGTAAGACTTACGCCAATTGTTATCCTTACCTGTAAAATGCTATACACAGAAGCTGTTGGTTTTACCTTAATAATAATAAATCATCATCATCATCATCATCTTCCTGCCCTTGTCCCGTGTTATTTGGGGTCGGCGCAACACGTTTTTTTCTTCCATTCTTCCATTCTGGCATTCCATTGCCACGTGCAATTTAGCTTCACTTTTTTTGGACTGACCTACATTTGACTATCCAAAAGTGCCTGTAAATGGTCTATATGAAATAAATGCTTTTGACTTTGACTTTGAATAAATATTAAGATTCAAAACATTAGGAGCCCTGTAGGACGGATGCCCGCTAGGGCTGCGAACGAACAAGTAGAATTGACTTCGCATTTGTTATAAGGATAAGGATAAATGAACGCAAAGTATGGATGAAATGGCGACGGGTCACTGGAACTTGCGACCTACAGATGCCCCGTTAAAGGGGAGTTGACGAATCCATGATAAGACCTGTAATTTTGTATAAATCAAAATGTTGGTCTGTGAAAAAGACAGATGAAAAAAGGATTGCATATAGCAGAGATAAGAATGTTGAGATGGATGGGTGGAGTGAGTGAAGGAAAAGGCAGTCAGTAATAGCGTGACGATTGACAGGACAGCAAGAAAGAAAAAAATGTGACGACGACAAGTTACATACAGAAAGATGATGATGAGTATGGCTTGCATGTAAAGAGCGTGAAAATAGCTCATAGGTAGGAAATTGTTGGCAGCTTCGACTTACAGTTTATGGCCAACAGCCAACACGCATCGATCACATCACCAACATTGTCACCATGATCTACCCTACCATTAATAAATTGGTTACTCAGTGAAAGTCAGTGGTTTCTCATAACGACCGTTTCACCGCAAACATCGGAGAGGAAAAGCTGACTTTTATAGTTTTACTTGTAAAACCAATATTATACGGTAAGTTAAATAATAGTAGTGCATTATTAGTTGCCAAGAAACGAAGAAAATGGTATGGAGATAGTAAGTACGTCTATTAACATCGTAAGAGCTGAGTGAATACCTATCTACTGCTTGCCATATGGTTTCGTTTATTTATTTCTCTATTCATATTTGTTAGCTACAGCCTAGGCATGTGTCTCTGACGGTTATTTGTTTTTTTTTTTTATAGTTTCGCGCTTGACCGCTATCTCACCTAATGGAAAGCGACGATGCGGTCGACGATGGAGCGCGCTTACCTAGAAGTAACCTATTCACTCTTGACTTAAATATTCCCGGGTTGTAGCCATCAGGAAACACAGATTCCGGCAAAGAATTCCACTCCTTAGCTGTACGCACAATAAATGTGTTCCCAAAACGTTTTGTGCGTATGGGCGGGATGTCCACCATGTACCGGTGGTGCATTGCTGTATGCCTGGTGGTCCGATGATGGAACGGGCTAGGCGGAATTAGGTTATGCAATTCCGACGCACACTCTCCGAAATGCAACCGGTAGAAAACCGACAGGCTAGCAACTCGACGTCGATGCTCAAGACTTTGAAGCCTCGACTCTACGAGTAGTGGTTAATGTAATTGAACAATGAGTAGTGGTGACCCAGCTGTAACGGCTTTGACATAAGAGATAGGGTTCAAACCCAGGCAGGCGATTTATTTTGTGTAATTTATTTTATCACCTTTGCTCTCAAAACGGTGAAGGAAAACATTGTAACCGCTATGCGTACAACTACAAATTCGAAGACATAATGTGACTTCCACCAACCCGCACTGGGCCCGCGTGGTCGATTACGGCCTATACCCTCTCCTAGAGAGGCCTGAGTCTCAGCAGCATGCATATATTTGTTAAATACTTTTAAAAAAATCTTACATAAAAAAGTATATAAATAATAAGTATAAAAAGTATTAGTAATAGCTTCGGGCGGTAAAGGCTCCAGAGAAAGAAGCCGTGCTATGAGCTGTGTCCAGAAGTACAGCTTTCTGAGTTTCTGGATCAGGCCCTTAATCCAGCCCCTTAGATATTGGTCGAGGGTCATGCCTAGACACGACTATCGCTACAATGATCGCTAAGTCCACATCTCACAAGTCGATAACCACATTATATTTGGAAATCATGTCACTTATGTCTCTTCTATATTTGCGCACTTTAATAAACATGGTTTTAATTTTCGTATGACAGTGTGATCCGTGTTACGATTTTCGACTGGCGTAAATATCTGGTATCTCAGCAAACTGTGGGATTATCTTTATCACTGAAGCTGGGAGTTGCCGTTAACGAGCATGAATTTACAAGTCATATGCAAAACTAAACATACTCGTACATACATAAACTCACGCGTTTGTGCTTTTCCGTAGTGTGCACCTCAATTCGCCTATACCAGTGCTACCTTATGCGTAAGGGAATACAGTCATTGAGTCATTGAATAATGACGACAGCCTGTCATTGGTTGATTTGATAGATGTGTCCATGTGCTCCCCCACACGTATTGCACCCACGTCGCGAGGAATGTTGCTATTTCCCATTTGTCAACAGTTCATTCACTGCTAGCGTGCAATCGATTGTAAGATGTTGCGTTATACATTATCTATGCGTTTTCTTGTCCGCGAAGCATCCGCTTGGTACACGTCAGGCGCGAAGGATGTGGACAGCGAGAATATTTATTTAGATTAACAAAGTTTTTTTTAAAAAAAATTTGCAGAACTATATGGTTCTGAACTATTTGCGATGGTTTTAAATACTCCATCGTCATAACAATATTTTAAGGTATATCGATCTGGCTTTGGTGGAAGATTTCATTTTCTTTACATAAAAAAACATAATGTATGTAATCTAAACGACGCAACGGATTTTAATGCGGTTTTCACTAATAGAAAAAAACGATAAATGAGGAAGGTATTGGTGTATAATTTGTATCTATGCAAATCCGGGGCGGGTCACTAGTTCATAATAATTATTTGCTTTTCACAGCAATCACTTGACTAGCTGAGGCACTAGCACTGTTGCTGAATGATGTCTTACTAATGAATGAAAACTTAAAAGACCACTCGATACCAGAAATATAAATTAACGTAAAAGACTTTTACCTACGATTTAAAAATGTCCCTTATGACGATTGACATAAGAGTCTTATACCCAAAACGTAAAAATACCCCTTACGTTAATAGATATTTCTGGTATCACACTGTCAAAGACTCCATCATGGTTAACAAGCGTTACCCTAACCCCTTCTGTTTGGTGGTCTGGTTTCCGTGTTGAAACCTCTACGGTCCGGACTAAGCGATTCGTCTCGTCGTCTATACCGCGTACATACATTAAAAGACTGGAACAGGTAAATTACCTGCTGCGGTCTTGCCGACCAATTATAATTTAGGTGTCTTCAAGGCGAATTGAAGAAGGTGGCAAGGTGAATTGGCTCTTAATAAACGTAAAACTCTTTAAAAAAAAAAATAGTGCGTTATACCATCAACGATTGCATCGCTGCTTACCATCAGGTGGGATCGCAGTCAAGCACAAGTTTATATCATTAAAAAAAAAAAAAACTTCAAAACTGATCAAGGTAAACCTATAAAATCATGTTTGCAATTTTATTTGCTAACAATTGTGTCATCGATTGTACAAAAGATGGGAGGCGATGAAATGCACTCATTCATTTGTGCAAGCGTTACTGTCACGAGAGTCGCTAGTCACGACAATGATTACCGACCAATGGACAAGTAGACAGTGGATTGCTGGGCACAGTACACCCGGGTATCCTGTGGTTATCGACAAATAATTTCGCCGATGATTCGGGATTTAATAACCGAGTTTCGTAGGATTTTGCAGTAAGAATTCATTTGCATAATAACACGAGTTCTATATTCATTAAGAAGTTGTTACAACAATTAGAAAATATTAATTTGTTCGCGCATAATATAATTGTGGACCAGTATATTATCCGTTTGTGGAATTTAATTTACAAGTCATTACTGATTAAAATCACAATTTTCATTAAAAAAGAACAGAATAAATAGGCAATAACACACGTACACTGCGGGCCACGTAAATGACATGCGCGAACGCATATCTCGGGCGTTTGATTACGTCGCGTGGAACGGAACGGGTATCGTCGTTTACCCACTTCTGTGCATTCGGTTTTACGTAATTTTATAGCAAGTCACTATTTTATTATTTAATGTGTTTTTGCGTAAATTATGTCGTTGCCTTATGCTATTATTTGTGTGGCTATGTGTTTAATTACCATTACAAGACAATTTACATGCGAGAATGGCGCTTACGATATGTTTTATTATCTGTGTCGACATCAATCATTGGTCGAAGCGAATTGTATGTTTGGTCTTCCTGATTTTGCAAATGTTACGTTACTCTTGACATAAACAAATTTTAAAATACCAATAAATATCATCTGGCTTTGAGTTAAGACTAATTTTGATTGTTTTATGCCTTTCTTGAAGAATATTTCCTGCCATAAATATGACCATAATACTTATTACATTGTTTTCTTCATATCCACGAATATTGCTCAATTTGTTGTAACGACGGATTCACGGATCACTCTTCTGACCTATATTACGACACCTGTGTTCAGCCCACGGCTAACAATAGCAAACAATTAACTACAGACGGACGGACAGAACTCTCTTTGTTTGGCATAATTTGCGTCAGTGAAAGTGACTTCTTAGTTTAGGCTGTTGGTTTTTTTTTTGGCCGGCAGTGTAATTTTATTTGTGAGCAGAGAACTGTAGGTGCCTGCTTTGAATTACTTTAAATATAGTTATGTAATGGTGTTTATATAGCTGCATGATTGTTATGTTGTTTTTTCATCATTACTTATTTATTTACTAGCTTTGGCTCGTGGCTTCGTCCGCGTGAATGTAGAAAATGATTTAAAGGAAACATACTGGGACATGGTATGCTTGCCAAATTTCATCCAAATCCCTTCAGCCGTTTGAAAGTGAAGGAGTAACAAACATACATACATACATATGAATACAAACTTTCGCTTTAATTATGTTAATGTGAAGCGTGATAGGCTCGCGCTTGACCATTTCTCACCTGCCCCCCTAGCCAAGTTATAATCGTTTCGTTCGGCGCGAACGCCTCGAGTAGGCCACGCCTTCGAATCCTTTGTTCTGACCACGTGACTGAGCGTTGAGATGACGTCAGAACAAAGGAATCGGAGGCGTGGCCTACGCGAGGCGTTCGCGCTGAACGATACGATTGTAACTTGGCTAGGGGGGCTGGTAAGCGATGATGTGGTCGACATTGAAGTACGCTTTCTAAGAAGCAACCTATTCACTCTTGACTTAAAGATGCCCAGGTTATAGCCATCAAGAAACACAAACCCCGGCAGAGAATATCACATCCCTGGCTGCACGCAAAAGACTCACGTAAGATGTTACGTGGATACGAATGACAAAACACAAAATTAAATGTTTTCTGAGACATGCAAAGATTTGTATAATTTGTTGTACCTGACACGGAATATTTTTCTACTTAGCTACTACACGAGCTCGAGATAGTCAAAATACATGATAACAATGATGAAACATTAGCCATCAAGAGATTACAAGATAGGTCGTATTACGGAGAGTCACTGGACCTCGGACTTCCTTTCATACATGTCACTCGATGTGATGGTAAACAACAAACATCGATGTAGACGATGATCTATTGTGCGAATGAATGAATGATGAGAAGAATGATTCATGTGTAGAACTGTGGAGCTGTACAGAAGGAGAGAGAAATTAATGATCGGTCTAAATTTTTAAAGAAAAGAACATAAATAATGAATGATGAAGAGAAGAAACTTATTTGGAGAACTGCAAAGTTATACAGAAAGAGAGAGAAATCAATGATCGGTCTAAAATTTTAAAGATAAAAACATAAATAATGAATGATAAAGATAAGAATTTATGTGGAGAACTGCAGAGTTATACAGAAAGAGAGAGAAATCAATGATCAGTCTAAAATTTTAAAGAAAATAACAATTAAATTACAACAAAAAATATTATACCACTTAGGGTTCTGAAGAAACGTCAGAATTATCAATAGCAGAGGTTTCTTCAGAACCCACTTAGGGTTCTGAAGAAACGTCTGCTATTGATAATTACAATGAGTTTCCGATACTTTTGCATTTAAATACAAATGATACTGACAATGATTTTTTCTGTTTTTTATTACGTCTATACTTAGGGCTTTTTAGTTCAATAGCCTGAGTACGTAATCTATTTCAATATTATAAAGAGGTAAATTATCGATGGATGCGAAACGCACAGGACCGTTCATTGTGGCGACACTTGGGGGAGGCCTATGTCCAGCAGTGGACGTCTTTCGGCTGAAATGATGATGATGATGATGAAAGAGGTAAATTATGTTTTGTATGTATCTCTGTAACGATTGGACCAATTTCAAAAATTCTTTCTCCAATAGAATGCTACTTTATCCCCGAGTGACAAAGGTTATATTATTTTCTAGTTTCACGCGGGCGAAACCACCGGCAGAAGATAGTTAATTAATAATTTAGTATTTTGAATATAGCTCCGGCGTTGCATAACTGTGTTTGTAAATAATCTAATTTCATCAACTGCGAGCTGCCCCCGGGGCTCTTTAAATGAGATAACATCACATAAACTTGTGGTATGTAATAAAACATTCCTTAAGCTACCAATTATCTAGGTTTCATTGTATATAATAATAACAGAATAATAAATGTGGCGACCGAATCATGAGAGTTCTGAAACGATCTATTCTTGATTGTTGATAATTGTTAATGTTTACACCTCGATGCTCGTCCACACGGCACACCTCTGATTTAATGATAACTTTAGCGGTATTGTAATCACAGACTCATGTGCCTTATGATTATTACGGTGCCTTGGACTACACCATCATAGTGCGAATGATTCCAACGTTTCTATTTATAAAATCAACAAGCTAATATTTGGAGCACGCAATAATGATTATGATGTCGACATATTTGAAGTAAATAAAACAAGTCAAATAAAATTTGAAAAGCCAGTGCTTGAAGATTTCTAATTGGTTCGTGTCAATAAATTATTTCTTACGTCATTCACACGTATGAAATCTCATAAATTGAATCGATCATTAAGACGCAAGAAACGGACAAATATATAGAGCATGTTAGCCAATAGTACAGGACATTATTTGTAATGTTAATGGCCACGCTATCGTACTATCAGTATCCACCCAAATGTCATCTGGTCTGGTCTATAAATCAAATGGAGAATGTATCAAGTCTCTGTTAAGTACAAGGACTTCGCTAATCGTTTAAATCTGAATTGTTGTCGTTAGATATCATACTGGTATCAACTACATAATCTGACAGAAGTATGGTAGTACTGAGCTACTGGGTGAGTTTTACGGATGAACTGAAGTGATTGCTTCTGATGATCACAAAACTCTTCTCTTGAATGAGAACCATGAAATGAAATGAAATAATTTATTTGCTATGAATGAAGGTACAAAAGTATGGTGTTAAGTAAGAGAAGGATCCAGTACATTCTACCGTGAGGCATGCAAAAAAAAATAGTAGAATTAATTATGAAATAATCTTAAAAAATTAAATATTTAACGAGTATCAAATTATTAAATAGTCAACAAAAATATAAATCATTCAATTTGTAAGTTCATTCAGTGGTAAACAATGTCAATAATAAGTTAATAATTGGTCAATATTACAATGTCAATAATAAGTTAATAATTGGTCAATATTACAATGTCAATAATAAGTTAATAATTAGTCAATAATACAATGTCAATAATAAGTTAATAAGAATAGATCAAAGCTCCAAGAATGTGTGCTTTTTGCAATTGTTTGTTTTTTTTTCTAATGTCCAAAGCTAAGTAACCTTAAACTGTACGAATACTTTAACCACGTTACTGAAAAGTCATCTTCAATTTTAATATTCTGTTAACAAATGGTGTAAAGACTATTTGAGGAAATTAACTTATTGCGATGCAATTTTACTTGGTCTTTCACGATCTTTCTTTGGGATACGATGAATAAAGGATTTTACTACCCAACATTTCCTTGCTGTGAAACACACATTTTTTTTCGCGTTTTGCTGATTGACAAAAGTATGAGATTTGGAGTTCCGCCCTTTGAAGCAGAAAAGGTCACTTTGCAAATCAAGTGTTCTTGATGTTCTACATTTCTCTGCTTCTTGACCATATCCAACCCAAACTGGTTTATCGTTTTACTACGTAGCTTCAACCTTGGTGATCTGCTGTCGTACACAGTTCTGTATATACTTAAGTACACACAGAACAGCTTCCCAATAATATTCTAAACTTAAATCGTGTTTCCACAATCTAAACACAAACTAGGCCACAGCGACAGGTCCAGTCGATAGCTCACGCTTGTGCATACCGCGTGAAACTTAGTACCGGGTACTATTTCTTATTCTGTGGTACCGGCTAAGAGCTCGAGCAGGCTCGCAAACACATTTACATCGCGGATATTAAACCAGTGGCTAATATTAAACCAGTACTGCTCATAACATTCCTACTGTCGTTCTGGTTCACTTCCATGTTGTACTCGACATATTCAAGAATATTGTAGTTTTGGTTAGAACTGCTCTGTAACTTTCCTTTATTTTTTAGGGTTCCGTATCTAAGGGTCACGTTTAGCCGCTGTCACAAGTTTAGTGTCACTTGTCTGTATTTTTCTTTTGTTGTATTTTTACAAGTGACACTAGTGACAGCGGCTAAACGCGATTATACGAGCCAAACGTTAAAACGCGATTAGTTTTACTGGTGAATACCGCCCTTAATCGGTAAAAACAGAACCCTTATAGGATCACTTTTTCTTAAGAACGCGTGGTCGTATGAAGCTGAAATTGATATACTTAGATCTGCTACTACTTTGAAGCATTGAAAAAAATCAAAATTCTAAGACAGTGCAATCTAAAGATAAGGCCGTTGACGCCGTTTAGGCGCTTATTTTGACACTTGCTAGGAAATCAAAACCTAGGTACAGGGTAATTCCTGTTGACCTAAAATCCTGAAATTTGGCATGAAGTAAGGTCTCATATCATAGAGAGCAGTGGTGGCCAAGTGGTAACGGCCCCGACTTACGAGTTTGCAGGTCGCGGGTTCAAACCCGGCCAGGCAGCATTACTTTGTGTAATTTATTTCATCACTACTGCTCTCAAAACGGGGAAGGAAAACATCGTGAGGAAAGCAGCATGACCTAGAACCAAAAATTCGAAGACATGTGACATTCACCAACCCGCACTGGGCCCGCGTGGTAGATTACAGCCCATTCCCTTTCCTAGAGAGGAGGCCTGAGTCCTAGCAGTGGGAACATTGAAAAGGCTGATTATGCTTATGCTAAGGTCTCATAGCATAAGTAAAAGAAAAGGTCTGCAAGAAAATTCTTCGAGACCGAAACTCTGTTCGGGAACTGAACTACATTTATTTACATAGGTAAGTTTGTACGGAACTCTTGGCACGCCAGTCCAACTCGCACTCGCCACGGGTAGTGTGAAAGTGAAACCCGGGGCCCTGGGACGAAGGCAAAGAAGGAACAGGAGTGGGTTTTTAGTCAGTAAAAGTCTGACACTATTTTCCGCTCCGCCCAAGAGCGAGATTTGTCATAAGATGATTTTACCACCTAAAAAAAAAACTCGCACTCGGCCAGTTTTAATGGATTATGTCATAGAGATGTCACAAGATTAAGCTAAAAACAGTATAAAGCAAATATGAGCGGTATTTCTTCTTTATTGCACTAATTCACATTTATGACCACAATTTCGAACTTTCGAACGACTCGTCTACGGACCATGAGATACCAATTTTAAGTGGAGCGACTTTCTTACAGCAATTTTCCTACTTATACGAGGCAATGAAATCACTCGAGTTACGAATACTGCTACAGTCTATTAAAGTCTGCCTCCTAGCCAAGTTACAACCGTTTCGTTTCGATTCTCTTTTCGTTTGTTGTTTTTGTTTTCGTTGAATCGATGATGATGATGAGGGAAAAGAAGCGAAAAAATATTATTTTGTTAATTTTTTTTTTTTCGTCAAAAGTATTAAGTCTTACGAAAAATTAATATGTTGATAATGGTGACCTACCTTATGAATCTATAATAAACATATATTTTTTTCAAACCTATTGACCTAGTCGTTACCTAGGAGTAGGTAAGCTTCGGAAAGTCACTGTTTTATAGCACTGTTTGGGAGCTAGGGCCTTAAATGTTACTCAACAATCACATGCTTCTGTATCTGCCCCAACATAACACGTTACGCGTTTAGTATAATTCTGATCAATTGCTCGGTCAGTGCACTTGCGGTTTTTCTGCTCAGTGAACACATTCACACATAATTGGATTATTAGTTAATTGCTTATACAATCGAATGTTAATTGATGAACGGGTTCCAGGATTGTGTAATGTGTATCATCAATTTGTAACTTACATAGTTGAAGGAGTGGAATGCAAACTACTATTAAGGGAAAATACTACTTTTCTATGTAAGTATCTTATCTTTGTGGTCTGGTTTGTGCTTGGACCATGGCGGCCTTTACTCCAACCACCCCACCTCATTCCGGAAACAGATGAGTCTCTTCAGTTTGCTCAGGGCGTCCATCAGTAAATTCGCTGATCCCAAGGTTCATATTCTTATCTCGCTGATGGCTGTGCATTCGAGGAGCATATGTGCGACAGTTTCTTCTGACTCCATGCATCCTCTGCACAGAGGGCTATCTGTAATATTCATTGTGAAGAAGAGTTTGTTCAGGGAGCAGTATCCGGTGATGATCCCTGCCACCAGACGCAGGCTGCCTCTGTCCAGTCGCAGAAGGTTGCTGGTTAGGTTAGGTTAGGTTCTATCTATGTAAGTATATTTATGTACTTTTTTTTGTAATTTTGAAATTGTACACTGGATCCTACCCTCTAATGATCTCTCTCTATCACTCAAACTCGGTTTGCTGGAAGAAAACTCAACTTTGAGTTTAGCTCTAGGCGAGCTTTTAGGTACATGAACTCAGTCATCTACTTATATAATAAGGTGCTAAGGTGTTACAGAAATAAATTAAGTAAAGTTGAAACATCCACTGAAACTAGAGTGTTAAAGAAGAAAAGAGTGCTAACCTATGTTAAAATACAAAGATATATAACGTTGTAGAAATTCTGTACATCATTTCAGTCGTTTGAAGTAAGCAGCTCCTTTGTGTTCTTCTATCTGTATTTGGTCCTGTACCTTCCCTAAGTGTCGCCACAACGACCGGTCCTGGGCGACTCGCATCCGTCGGATTCCCGATGTGTTTATAAATCTGTACATTCAACCGTATTTCCAAACACGAGGTCTGTAACATTTCAGCTGCCAATTATCCTAGCTACTCTCTCATTTTCACTTCGCTGCTAAAACCATTAATCAGTCTGCAATTGATTTTGATTTCCTCATCTGTTCAAGAATTTATTGGATCCTGAACTCTATGATTTCTTGATTAAGATGCAATTTAAGTTACGATGTAAAGTTGTTTGAACTATCTCGCTGGTTAAGCGGAGCGTAGTGATTCTTTCTGGTAAGTAGAGCGTTATACTGTGTACATCTTCTATTCTGTTATTTGCTGTTTTCTTGTGTTTTGGCGTGTCAATGTTTTTCTTGTACTTTCTACATTAATTTGGGGATGAGACTGCTTGTCAGTTTGTTCTCAGAGAATGTACCTAATATTTTGATTTGTGCTATGAATTGGAAACTACTAGGATGTCGCAACTCAGCACCGGTAGGCCTCGGTTCGGGGTCTTTATTTGACAAAAACGACTTTTTTTCTTGACCCTCAATACTACATCAATTCTTAATAAAAGTCACGTCAATACTACCAAAAAAGCAACACACTTCTTTTTTCTATAAATTTTTAAACCTATTCTAGAAATATAATTTAACCTTCCTTCTTCTTCCTTCCTCCATGTCCATTTGTGACGTTATTATTTTTATTTATTCTGTCATAATGGTCATGATGTACCAAAGGGTGTGACATTGACGCGACATTTCGATCATAATATTTACAAAACTTTACTCGAAAAGAACCATTTAAAATCATAAAACTATTGGCAAAATTTATGACTGTATCATATTTATAAAAGAAATCTTGACCCAGAACTAATTTCTGATTAATGTCCTTTAATGATCACAAATTCATTAACAAAAACGCGTGAATCTATCATAAAACTGATCTTCAATTGTTTAGAATTTTTCTCTGAAAGATGGTGGACTAATTGACCTTATGAGGGTCGCGGAAATCTCGTGGATGCGAGACAGACAAGACTGAGTGACATTTGGGGGCGGCCCATGTTTAACATTTGATGGTTTAACGGCAGAAATGGTAATGAAAAAGCACATTAATTTTTTTAAATTCTACAGAAACACTATATTGCGTTCTAGAATGTTGACGTGGCTCAAAGGAATGTTACGTTATGACATGAAATGTCTAAATAAATCTAATCTTTACCTTTCAGTCCGTCCATTCAAAGATTATTAAAGGCCGCCTATTGTACACTTATTTCAATAAATTTTGTCTTGTGTTAAGTTCAGGTGTACAATAAAGTAGGTATAGTTCTATATCTTTGTTTTCCATGTGTCGCAATGGGGTTGTCCTTGGCTGCACTAGTATAGTATAAGAACTGGAAACGAATATTAACAACCGCACTATTTGTATCTTTAAAGAATAGAATAGAATAAAAAAATGTGCTTTATGTATATAAAAGAAGAAATTGACTGACTGACATATTAACGCACAGACATGGTACAAGGTTTCCTTTTATGACTTAGGCCAGCACTAAGAGAGGGTTTTCCAAAATTCACCTCCCAAAGGGGTGAAATGGGGATCCAAAGTTTGTTTGTACAAACCTACTTTCACGTGGGCGAAACCGCTATCAGAAGCTAGTTGATAGACCATTTAATACCCACAAAGTCAATAATTATCACGAGGGTGAAACAGATTTTGCAATAGAAAGTATCAAAAGAAAGTTCGTCCACTAGAAATGAGCTTATCGCGAAAACTGCTTCCTACATCCGAGACATATCGCACACGGCGATTACCAGCATATTTTGTTCAAATATTTATGTAGTTAAACTCAAGACTTTACAAAATGAATTGAAAATAATTTGTCACTGATAATATCTAAATGAAAGTCTTGTAAAATCAAGGAAGAAATTAAGACCACATCCGTAAAACACGCAAATGAAACGCAATGCGACCACATTTAAAGTCACTTATGACAAATTTAAGTTTAACGACGAGAAAAACGAAAATAACCGTAACTGCTCTGAAGATAAGGATCATAATGAATGTGAGATTACCTTAGTTTTCCATAGACACGGGCCATAAGTGGCATGTGCGTCTAGTTTCACAAAAAATAAGTGAAATGACAGGAAGAGTGGCCGGTCCAGTTGTAACTGGACGAAACCGGTTCGTAACTGGTTTTGACTGGCCCGAACTGGTTTCTAAGTAAAGCGTAACTAACGCACCGACTCATGGTTTGTGAGTGTGCACATGCACTAGTTAACGTTTCGAATAGTGTTAAAAAAGGTAAATTAAGACGAACGATGCGTCCTAGATAATTACTATGACATCGTTCTAGTTCTAGGCTCCATCAGATATATCCTACGGTGCTACAGATCACAACATCGTTGGTCTGTTTTCCAAACTGTGTGGTGCCACAGATAAAGATGATGATTAAAGCGGAATTTAGATAAGAAACAACTTAATTTTAGATATCTGTACTATCTGAAGCACACAAAGTGTTCCGTATTACAATATTAAAACCGAGCAAAAAACGTTGACAGAATAACATTGTTTGTATAGATTAATTATTATGATGATTTGTATGACAAAATTAAAATAAATTTATAAATTAAATTTAATTTAATTTCTAACTTTATTTAAATTTTGTTATTTGTTGTTCTCTAGCAGCAATAGAAATACACACATTCAACGAAAATTTCAACTCTTTGACTCTTACGGTTTATTAAACAGCCCGCTGACAAACGGTCAGGTAGACAGACGGACGGACGGACAGGCAGCAGAGGCTTCCTGGTGATACCATTTGGGTATGGAACCCTAAAAATGATAGTGATTGCGTAGGTATATCTTAACAGTCAAGATGCGGCAGGTTTTCTAGCGGAAACGAGAGTAGTCAGCCTCGGCTAAATACGTGAATACCGGTGTGTCTCTACTTGGCCGCCCACTTTCCTTGTCCGTTGCTTTCTCAGGAAACACATATTAAACGGGAGCTGTGGCATTGTGGGCGATGAAGAAAATTTTAAATGGGTTTGTAGAAAGATTGCCTAGATTAAATTTCTACGAATGGTGTATGTGTGTGTGTCGTGATGGCCCCTGGTTAAGGCACCCGCCTCTCAAGCATGAGGTTGCGCGTTCGAAACCGGGCAAGAGTACCAATGTGAATTTTTCCTATATATACTTTTCTAAGTTTTAGAACATTACTGACACCCGGTGCCTCAGAAAGCACGTAAAGGCGATGGCACTTCCCGGTTGTCATTCGTAGTTCTTTGACTGTTGCTGTGTTGTTACAGGTAGTCCAACGCTAGAAAGTCTGACCATCAGTCTATCCTGGGTTGTGGAGGTCTGATAGGCAGTTGCTCCATGTGCTCCCTAATACCTTACCACGCGACATGTTTTTGGATAATTTGACAGCATTGCGCGTCATATGTATTTGAGGCACACAATCATTACGATTACATCACATCATCATCATTATCAATTTATTATTTTGATTGTGGCTTACAGTACGATTTTTTTTATTCTTGTTAGGTTCGCGCTTGACCGCTAACTCACCTGATGGAAAGCGACGATGCGGTCGACGATGGAGCGCGCTTACCTAGAAGTAACCTATTCGCTTTTGACTTAAAGATTCCCGGGTTGTAGCCATCAGGAAACAGATTACGGCAAGGAATTCCACTCCTTAGCTGTACGCACAATGAATGTGTTCCCAAAATGTTTTGTGCGTATGGGTTGGATGTCCACCATGTACCGGTAGCGCATCGCCGTACGCCTGGTGGTCCGATGATGGAACGGGCTAGGCGGAATTAGGTTATGCATTCCGACACAAACTCCCCGAAATGCAACCGGTAGAAAACGCTGATATGCCTAATGGTACAAATACCGGCACGAATCTTAAGCGCTCGGCGAAAAAGTGGGGATCGCTTTGCGCATCGTAAACATCGGCGAGCCAATCACTGTACAAGGATTGCATTGCCCGCCCCCGCGTCTCACTTCATACCACTAAAGAGACCCGATATTTCATTTCTGCGCAAGTGGAAGTCAACGCTAAAGATACATGCCGGTATTTGTAGCGCATGTCAATCTTCATTTGAACTGTTCAGCCATCGCTATCGCTGACAGAATATCACTTCGTGCCTACCGCCCCTTAACAGTCTGTTTTTACTTAGGTATTGCCCAGCCTGGAAAGCTAAGTAAGTATTATGCTAAGTAAATATTTGCAATCGTCATAAATTGTTTGCTTCCTACTCTGTTCAAACTGTGGGCTGGCATTTAGGTAAATTGCACGGTTTCTGGTTGCATCTTGTTCCGCAGTATAACTTCCTTGTGTTCGTAATCGTAATATATATTAGTTTTATTGTCATTTTATATTGGTATTTGTGTAAGTAGCGGGCTCAACTTTCTGTCGTTTACAATATTTATCTATTACAGTTATTTATTTAAAGTCCAAAGACGTCCCTTGCTTTAGGTATTTTATGTTATCTACACTATTGTTATAAAGCGGTAAAGTTTTTTTTTTGTTTTCATGTTTTGTTTGTTTGTAGGAGACAAACTACCTATAACATTAGTGAAAATATTTTTTTTTCTTTTTACTAAAAATATCATCGGTGTTGGTTAGAATGACAAATTTATAGTTTAAATTTAAAAAAGGTACTTAAAGTTTTTTTTTTTGAACAAAAGGAAACAACCGACGAAAAATTCCACCACTGGGGGGTCCAGAATCATGTACTGGATCCATGATATTCGAACGTGCGTCGATGTCAGAGACACCCTGTATAATAATTTGAACGCATGCGAATCTGAACGCAAAGGGCAACTGAAGAAACACAGCTGGGTTTTAGTCAGTAAAAGTCTGACACTCCTTCGCTCCACCCAACGCGAAGAGAATTAATATTTTTTACTCACCAAATATTAACCTAAATATTAACCTAAACAGAAAATTAGTGGTTACAGCTCACAGACTCAGATCGGGACATTTTCCATGTAACAAATTCGCTTTCCTAATGAAAAAGATAGCCTCTCCCAACTGTGAGGTGTGTGGAGTGGTAGAAGATATGCATCATTTGTTAATGGAATGTGTTCAATATGAGGCTGATAGGAGTAAGTTGTTCAGGGCTTTAAAGTTGAACAAGAACAATATAGGTACATTCCATCAAATTTTAAGTAAGCCGACTTCCGATGATGCGAGAAAATTGTTCGACTTTATGGCCCTGATCCATTGATCTGTTGTAATAATTGTCTTAGGGTACGATGGGACTGACCATAGAAATATAAAAAACAGGAGAAGTGGCAAGGGGGCGTGTGCATGTCCGCGCGACTTGCGCAAAATCGGCATACACGGGCAAATGGCCGTCAGTTATAAACTTGGGAGATTCGCGATACGTGATCGTAAACAAATTTAAAATGCCGTGTTGTGCAGTGGTTTCGTGCAAGAACCGAAGCGATAAGAGAAGCCTGGGTCATCACGGAATCTCTTACCATATGTAAGTACAAGTTTAATACTATATTTATCTTTAAAATCAGTAAAAACAACAAATCTTCTAATATCCCTTGCTGCTACTACGTTATTTTTGTTTTCAAATATCAAGGCGACTGTATTACTCTTACAGTCAATACATTGCTCTTTAACCACTACCAAATTTTAACGCTCAGCAACTGAACAAGCAATGTAAAAATAACATAACGATACTTTATCAATGCGGTGTATTTCATAATACGGCCGCTGTTAGTTGCGGTGAGTTAATGATGTGCCTGTATGATCTACTATTGTAGACTATCGACCATAATATCGATTGGTTGGATATCCGAAGTGAAATAATGTAAATATTTTTATTTATTTTGAATATTTTATAGAGTAGTAAAGAAATACGCAAACAACTGTCGTAAAGTAAGTTAGTTAAATTGTAAGTTAATAGTCGAAGGACTATTTTTTGGTTTCAGATATCGTATCTTACTTATGCCATATCTTCGTGTTATTTCCTTACTTATTTCTGATTTTGATATTTTAACTTCATGCAACTACAATAACGGGCATGATTCAGATTTTAATAACGACTTTTGCTTAAAATAAGGCAACATGTTCTAGCTCTTTATTTGTTCTCTTTATTTAACAAGCTCTGTACTGTTTTTTTCTAATAAAAGTCTTACATGGTGAGGTTTAGCAGAAACTTAGGTAAAATGATAACTAAAATGTTGTAATGTTGTTGTTATGTTGTTTTCAGTTTCCCGAAAGACGCAATTTTAATAAAGCAATGGATTGATGCCACTGGAAGGCCACCTAATTGGTCCCCTAAAAAAATATAGTACCATATGCTCAATTCACTTTCAACTAGAAATGCTTTAGTCTCTAAAAAAAAAACGCAGTCTTTTTGAATGGGTAATCCTTAAATTAAGACTAGACCTTATTTTTGTAAAAGTGAGTTACAATTTTTTTTGTAACTGAAAGCTTTTTCATGCAATAATTCATAATATAAGTTATTAAACTTTTCAGGATTTTAAAGAACCAGGACACGCACTTGGCCGGTTTTTAGTATTTGATATTGACGTTCTAAAATGCCGTATATAATGGCCTAATGCGGGTAAATGGTTAGAGTTTTTGGGTTTTATGAAAGCAAATTTTATTATTCTATTATTAATATATTATTTTCTGGACATATTGATTTTGTTTTTGGGACCCAAAAGAAATAGCACAACAAAAAATGAACAAATCGATAACTTTTCTATTTAGTCAATCACTAGCGTAAATGTAAAATAAATTGCTTTTGCATAGCACATCGACATTTAATGTGTGCATAAGTTGTAGGTGCATGGAAAATACACGCTGTTTTTAGGAACGTAAGGTTTATAATTGACTGTGTAGTATGGACTGATTTATTGGCTTATTAATTGCGGATGTGTGCGCGACTGCATAACTATTGCTGCATGTGTAGTAGTGTCGGCGGTAGTAGGGAAAACTGGAGACATCGTGTTCCGGTACATTTTTTACTACTTAACATATCTCCTCCTTTCTTATATCTATGGGACTGACATACGCTGTGCGTTATAAAAGTCCCTAATTTTTTTATAGAAAAAAAAAAAAAAAAAAAAATTACCCACCAACAAAAACAAAACTCTAATAATCTCACTTGGTCTTGACAACAAAGCCAGAGTCTCAATAATCAAGTTCACACGTCAACGACCGAGCGCTTCGAACAAGGTCAAAAGGTGGTCATTTCTCTTCGCCGTAGTGATGTGCCAGCATGACGGACTTGTTACGTAACTCTTGTAGGTACTCTCAAGTGAACGGGTTTGTATCCGTAATTGTTAATAACTAGTGCTGCGAGCAAACGACGATATTACTTCGTTGTATAATAAGCATAAGCATAACCGGCCTTGTAATTCCCAGTGCTGGGACTCAGGCATCCTCTCTAGGAGAGGGAATGGGCCATAATTCACCACGTGGACCCAGTACGAATTGGTAACCGGCTTCCTCATGATTTTTTCTTTTACCGTTTTGAGAATAGTAGTGATGAAATAAATTACACAAAATGATGCGCCCGGCTGGGTTTGTACCCGCGACCTACCGTAGGCGCGGGCTTGCGGACGGCGAGCAATGGGTAGCTCGCCGTCCGATCGTTCGGTAACCGTCCGGACCGAGCCCAAGTCGTCGACGGCGCGTACTGTTCCACGCTCGCCTCAATGAAACGTCAGCAAACCGTATTGGCCCAGCAGGGTCGAAGCCTACTGGGGCCAAGGGTCTGCTTCTGAAAGGAAGATAAAAAAAAAGCAAAAAAAAGCTAGTATGTAATGATTTAATACAATTTTTATCACTTTTCAATACTATGTAAAAAGTTCTGAAGAATAATTAATTATTTGTTTAATAAATTGCCACTCCCAAAACGACCAATTTCGCCATACCCGAATATCTAAATCGTGTCAAATATCTAAATTACTAGCCATCCCATAGTAATTGGCCTTACTTTTTATGCAAATCGTCAAAAGTTATTTATAATTACTTTTGACGATTTGCATAAAAAGTAAGGTCTATTACTATGGCATGCTTTAAAATATTAGCGTTTTGGTTACGCAGTATCACGAGCAAATGAGGTATTAATTCTATAAGTTGTATGAAACTTGTTATTATTAAAGGTGAAAGACGTCCATCCACTGTTGGACACTGGCCTCTCTCAAGTGTCACTACAATGACCAGTCTTGCGCGTCTCGCATCCATCGGATTCCTGCGACTCTCATCAGGTCGTCGGTCCACCTTGTGGCGGGCCTTCCAACAATGCGGCTACGTACGCGTCGGTACGTGGTTGCTGCTCCAGGAACGGTTCCAATTGGTCATTTTCTATAAATATTTAATATAATATAATACGAATATTCTTAAAAAAAGAACTGGGCAAGTGCAAATCGGACTCGCGCACTGAGGGTTCCGTACAAACTTACCTATGTAAATAGTTCAATTCCCGAATTGAGTTACGAAGATTTTGCCGAATCGCAAAAAAAGTTTTTTTTTGTAACGTAACTACAAATTTACAGTTTTCAGATTTTGTCCTATACTAGTGCTATGAGACCTTGCTTCTTGCAAAATTTCAGGTTTCTAGGGGGGACAACGGGAAGTACCCTATGAATTTTGATTCCTTTAAGAGTGTCGAAATATACGTTTTTTGCGACATAAATGGCCGTATCTTTTTTTTGGTTAACTCTGAAGTTTGATTTTTTCACAGCTTCAAGGGACCGCAAACCTGCGTATATGGTTTTAATTTCAACTCGATACCTCCACGCATTCCCGAGATAAAGGGTCTTGACTGACAGACAGACGGACGGACATCAAAGTCATCCTATAAGGGTTCCGTTTTTTCCTTTTTAGGTACGGTACCCTAAAAAGATTATTTTTTACAATATGGGGGGGGGGGGATCACTGGAGTATTTTTATTTTATTATGCCATTATCTGCCTACCTTGCATTAGGCTATTTCAATATCCTGACATTAACATTAAATGCGCTATATAGGGTGACTGGTAATTAGTGTACGATACTTAAACACGTGATTGTGCTCATGATAACCAACAACTTTTACTATGGGAACAAACCTGAAATCGCGAAAAAAAATCAGCTGTTCAGTACATTTATGTTTGCCTAATGTACTAAACAGCTGATATTTTTTTCGCGATTTCGGCTTTGCTCCCGTAATAAAAATTATTTGTTATCATGAGCACAATCACGTGTTTAAGTATCGTACACTAATTGCCAGTCACCCTATTTATTCATGTTCATCAATCAACAAAGTATCTTTAATACTTCGTTAGACCGCAACAAACGAAATTATATACAGTCGGCCTCTTTGATTTGCGCTGGATAAGAACCACCTGACACTGGCTGACACACTTTTAAATGTCAAAATCACCATAAAATTACAATTAAGTTGTTTTTTTTTCTGAATGGCCTCTTGCAGGGCAACCTATGAGATTGTAGTCTGCTTAATCGGACTAGACTGTGGGGGCCTTAAAAACCGGCCAAGTTCGAGTTGCATTCGCGAACGAAAGGTTCCGTACAAAAAACGGCAAAAAAAAATCACGTTTGTTGTATGGGAGCCCCCATATTTATTTAATTCTATTTTTTTTGTATTTTTTATTATAGCGGCAACAGAAATATATCATTTGCGACAATTTCAATTGTCTAACTATCACGGTTCATGAGATATAGCCTGGTGACTGACGGACAGACAGACAGACAGACGGACGGACATCGGATTCTTAGTAACAGGGTCTCGTTTTACCCCCTTTGGGTACGGAACCCTAATAAAAAATAAAGCCTCCAGCCAGGGCTTACTAAAGCACTAAATTTAAAACTATCCCCTAAGGACACCCCCTTTTGGGGAGGTATACTTACAGACCTCGGCTTAGGGCGCCGCTGGGGGAGGACAACAAGGGCCAGGCTACATAAAGTTGTTTTTTTTTTGCAATGGTCTCTCGCAGCTCAATCTATGAGGTTGTCGACTGCTTAACCGGATTAGCCTGTGGAGGCCTTAAAAAAAAAAATAAAGCCTCCAGCCAGCCAGGGCTTACTAAAACTAAACTTAAAACTAAGCGACTACACACTAAGGGAATCTCCTATGGGGTACGGACCTCGGCTTAGAACGTAACTGGGAAAGGGCAGCAAGAGACAGGCTGGATCGAACAAGGATTATTATTTTGGGAATTTTGGACTAAAGGCTCAGCGGCGTGGGCTGGCTTGAGCAAGGGACGGGATGGACATTAACCCATTGAGATAAAGTTCTTTTGTTTTTCATTCAAGCTTTATAGTATGCTCATCAATACTCACGCACACTAAGACATGAAGAGTTAGTGACATGTGTATGTCAACGCACACATAAATCATGCGACAGGCCGTTCAACGAGTTTCGGCGAAAGTGAAAACGGCCGACCGGACCGTCAGACAGAAGAAGTAAAAAGTGAATTTTATTTACTTTATGTTTATCACCTACGTTTGTAATATGTTAAGCATTCTGTGAATGTTTATGGCTATATTATGTTGCGGAATAACTTGTCGGATTAGGTTACTCGACATCATTTTCTTTAAGCTATGTCATTTTTTTTATTACTTACCTCTGTTTTTTTTCAAGTACAGAACACATTTAAAAGATTAGGTAGGTACATGATACAGTGAGTGGTGTGTTTACTATATATTAGTTTTTGCCCGCAGTTTCGTCCGCGTACATAAAATATAGCCTATGTCACTCAAGAACAAAGCAGATTTTTATCGAAAATTTTCGCAATCGGACCAGTACTTTCAGAAATTACCTCCTATAAACAAAAAAACAAACTTTACCTCTTTATAATATTAGTGTAGATGTATAATTATAGTTATTTTACTACCAGTCTTAGTGTGATAATTATACTTATTTTTTTTTACATGTTAATGGTTTGTTCATACTTTCTTACGGTATATTAAGATGGTAATCTTATGATGGTAATAAAAAGTAATCCTACATAAGGTTTGTGCGATAAAAAAATCTCGAATGTGAAATTTCTCAAGTGGAACCTGCATATATTCCCAAAAGTCGATTATCCATATCGAGAGGTACTCTCCAGCATTAATCATTGGAGAAAGTGATTGAGAAAACGATCTCATGGACATTTTTCATACAGCTGTCTCGGCGTCTTATGAAATCTCGAAAAATATTTCGCACGGTCAAGTGTTAAGTTTCGCTTTAGCCTTTACATATGTAAGTTATGATTTTATATTATTTTTTATCACTTCTCGATACTGTACAAGACGTTCTTGAGATTTATTATTATCTATACATATAATAAAACAGTAAAATGGTGGAGCGTTGGTATTAGTTGGCGAAAAAACTACTGAACCAATCCTGTTCAAATTTTGCATACATAATCCTTATAGGCCGGGTCAACTGTTAGGCTACATATTATCACGCTATTTGCTATGGGGGGTGAGCAATAATCCAAAATGTCGACATTGAACGACATTTGCCACGTTCGATCCCCAGCTACAGTTAAAAATTTTGTCATTATTTTATCTTCCTTTTTGTAATAAAATAACTTTTACCATTTTTTCAAAATAAAATTGACATTTCTATTCGATATCTTCTAAATATTTTGTAAAAACTAATCAAAACACATAATAAAATCAAAGCGGCGAGTAAAATCACGTAGTAAAATGTAAATATGGCACAACGCCATCTAAAGACTGAAAGTAGAAATAATGATGACAATGATAGTTGAACGTCATATTTGATAGATGGCATTGTGTATTTTACGTAATTTTCTGAGTGGCGGAAGAATGACCATCGCCCAAGTTTGCAGACAGTTTTATTGTTTAAAATTGGGCAAAAACCGTTATGATTAAACTGGAGTTAGACGGAGACATTTTTAATCCTACTGCTTTTTTTCCCCGTGGTTGTAACAAACTAATTGACCGTGATTATTCAAGGGATACCAACCAAAAGCGATAACAGTAAATACTTATATGTATTTAATTATTGACTTTAAAATAACATGGCCAAATTTTCGGAAGGGGTAGCATGGCACCTTGCGTTGGAAGGCCCCCAGGTAAACCAGGTGAGGGTCGCGGGAATCCGATGGATGCGAGACGCACAGGACCGGTAATTATGGTGACACTTGGGGAGGCCTATGTCCATCAGTGGACGTCTTTCGGCTGAAATGATAATGATAATGATGGCACCTTTATTTTTCTTTTTTTAAGGGTGGAAGTCATCCAATGACTTCTCCCACTCTGGTTGGAGCGGGAAGGCGTGTCAAACTTTTACTGACTAAAACCACACCTGTGTCCTTCAGTTGCCCTTTGCGACATCTCTTTGAGGAGCGCGTGGATCACTACGCGCTGTTGACGACTGGGCTCGGTCCGGTCAATTACCGGACGGCCGGACGGCTGTGGACGACCGATTGCTGGATGTCCGCGAGCCCGCGTTTACCGTGGCTGGTCGTCGGGGTCAGAATCTCGGCTCGGCGTGAGGACGTTCGTTCCCTCACGCGTCCTCCTCCTTCACTAGCATTACGGCTTTGCAGAAGGAGGCGACCGCCTGCCATTCCTCCTCGCTCTGGACCATAGCCCAAAGTCACAAGGCCCGGTGCGAGAGGTGACTGACGCCGATTGCCTCCACGAGGACAACACACACCTCTGTGTGCTCCACTGTGTCCTCCGGGATGATGGCACCTTGCGGCCTAATAATGGTGTGTTTTATTATTAGCAGTCACTGCTTCATATAAAACTGGGTCGAAAGGTTTGCGTTCCTGATCACAGTTCGACAACGTATGATGTATCTCAGATTCCTTGCAGCCTTACGTCGACATCCGTACGTTACCTCCTTGCAGTGAGTGGTGACCAACACTGGAACCACCCTCTGAGGGAGGCCAGTCTCAGGGATAACACTAATCGGCTGCTACATTTGTTTACCGGAATTTAATTGTTTTATGGATACACAAGCTCAGGACTGTTGAGGGTGTTTCACGCGGTTTCTGTTCCGGATTCGGTTGGAAGTACTCTGATATTACCATTTTACAAATCGCCCGGAGGACCCGTTGTAGCATGCGGTGGAGGTCTATCCTGCTTGGGTGAACCGCCGTGTCTTCATAGAGGCAATCGGCGTCAGTGACCTCTCGGTTTGGCCATCAATATGCGAGTTCGATTGGACAGGGATACACGCGTTCAAGATTTCACCGAAATTCATCCAAAAGTTGGAGACTCTTCATAGGGTAGTTCCCACTATGGAATAACATTTATCTGTTAGACGAGGACGTCAGTCAAATACACATAAAAAAATCCTAGATAAATGAACAAGTAATTTTTACGCCCCAAATGATCAAGCTGCAACAATCAATTCAAGCATGCTCTCGCAAATTCTTCATAAGTACTGTTGTGGAGGAAGATAGTTGATGATGATGGTAATTTTTGGATTCACTGGCTTTTTGGCTTTGCACCATCAGTGCAAACGTTATCCAGCTGAAGGTCGGTGTCCCGATTATGTTCCTTCGTTTACCTCTACCAAAGCTGTCTGACGGCTTAAACTCTTCAGTGAAACATTATTGAGGCGAAAATTTTACAGGAGGTAACTCTTTCGAACAATCTCGCAGCCTTAGCAGACATTGGCCCTAGAGGGCCCTATCCATTTGCTGACATCATTATGAGTCGCGCGTAGATTACTACGCGCCGTCGATTCAGGATTGCTTTGACCAGATGACCGGACGGCTCCACCGCAATCGCCCTGCGGCTTTCAACACCTGCAGCATCACTTCCCTCATCATCCCTCATAGTTTCAGCCACCTTCTTCGATCGTAGTGCTTCACTGAAGGAGGCTACTGGTTGGCATTTTTTCCACTAATCGCCTCCATGAGGACACGGCGGCGCCGGCGCTCCTACCAAGCGGGACTGACTTCCACCGTAAGTTCCATCGTATTCTCCGGGCGATCCGCACAATGGTGAGACTCGAGTGTTTCTTTTTGCTGAATTCGATACAGATACCTCCCGAAACACCCACATCCGGTGAGTCCTGCACAAAGAGAGGATGCCGTGACGCCTCTGTAGCCACTCCTCAAAGACAGGCATTACCGCTGCGATTGTGACGTGCTCACTGTGACAATGTTGTTTTACCGGAACATAAACCAGAAACATACATAAACTAGTGCCTTTTCCCTTGGGGTAGGCAGAAATGCCAACTGCTACGACCCTTACATACTCTTTCTATTCATTGACGTTCATACATCTGGATCTGGTCGAGTACATAACATGTATCCTGAAGGTAATTTGCGTTTTTACCTTTAACAGTTTTATGTGAAAGTACAATAAATAATTACGATGCTTTCAGAATTAATTGCAAGCACAGAATGATTGTACAGTTTTACCAACTTAACGTAGACGAAGTCGCGGGCAACAGCTAGTTTATTAAATAAAATTGCACATACAATTTCGCCATACCCAAAATTCGTGCCAAATATCTAAATTTTTACTAACCATAATTGCAAATAATTTTTGATGATTTGCATAAAAAGTAAGGTCTATTACTATGTGATGCTTTAAACTTTAAATTATTATCTTTTGGGCAACGCAATGGGAACGTTAACACAGACTCACAGATCCCCATCAATCAGTTGCCATAAACAGACAAAGAAGTTAGGAAATCCAATTAGAAGTTAGCAGCTGTAACATACTACAATGAAGCACAAAAACAATTGGTAGTTAGTCGGCAGTTGGCCAACAAACGGAGGCCTTGCATCGAACTGTTACTTGCAAAGGTTAACAAGTGTAACAAGTAGAGCGATCAGTAAATAATTGTGCTGCCCTTTTCTATGACTAAAGTGATTATTATTTGATCATTCATAATCGTCATGCCCGCTATCGAGGTCTTATGACTCCTTCGAAGTATTGTCAGCGTAATGCCTGGGAATAGAATGAGTACAATGTAGCAAATGTCAGTAGCATTCTGCTGATGAGATTATACATTATTACATTTAGCAGTAAGTGTGAAAATGAGTATACTTCAAGTGTCAAGGCTGTATGATGATCAAAATGACATAAGTTCACAGATTTCTTAATAAACTAGCGTTTGCCGGCGACTTCGCTCGCGTGAATGTAGAAAAGTATAAAGCCTATGTCACTCAGTGATAAAGTAAGTAAGTAATTAACACGCTTTTATTAGCTTCACTTGTAACTAACTATGTATGTAAGAAAATCTTGGAATCTTAATTTGACCCACTTCCCGGTCTTCGATTAGGATGAAATTTTGCACACGCTCTGAGTTCTGATGACATTAAATGACTAGCTAAGAAACGTCATTACAAATCCAATATGGCGGCCTACCGAAGATGGCGGACTGGCTGTTTGAAATCCACCCCCATGATATGGGTATCAAATGAAAGGGTTTGCTGTCAGGAAAACGAAAAAAATAGTCACGTGACTTAAATCCAAGATGGCGGATTTTGTAATTTTTAGTGCGTGCTAAAAGCGTGTTTTTTAGTTTTTAAAACTATTATTTTTTGTTTAGGACATTACTGACTGATACCCTGTACCTCGGAAAGCACGTAAAGATGTTGGTCCCAGTTGTTATTCGTAGATCGCCAGAAAGTCTGACCATCAGTCTACCCAAGGAGTATCGTGTTGTCTAGTAACTGGAGGTCTCATAGGCAGTCGCACCATGTCAAAAAAGGGTATTTCAGCCGCATTCGGGTAGATTGGAAGCCAACGTCAGCCTACTTGGGAAAAGGCTAGGGATATGACTTAGTGATAAAGTAGCATTCCACTGGTGAAAGAATTCGGATTCAGAATCGGTTCAGTAGTTTCAGAAAATACCCCTACAGTAAAACTTACAAATTTTATCTCATAATCTTGATATAGAAATAGTTGTACAACTATTTGCACTATTTAGCGACTTCAATACCTAAAGACACAATACATGAGTCATTTTAACAGTAATACCTACTTAGTAACAGTTTCAGTAAAAAAGTAACGTTTTGTGGTACAGATAAAAAACATATTTACAAAGCAACGAACGTGTGGTACAGATAAAAAGTTGAAAAGTTCCGTAAGCAATTAAAACGCTATCTTTAGTTACAAGTACCAACGCTGTCAATTAAGTAGTTTATTTTTTTATAAACCTTGTTTATGAGTAAGGTTTATAAAAAAAATAACTGTTTGTTGAAATCTCTCAGAAATAATCACCTGTCGATAATGTCTTGGTACTATTTTGCCTTCTTTTTTTCGAGGTGAGAAATCATCGAATAACTTCTCCCGCTCTGAGTGGAGCGACAGGAAAGTATCAAACTTCTACTGACAAAAATCCACCTGTGTTACTTCAGTTGCCCTTCGCGTTCATGGGCCATTGTAAGTTACCACCAGTAACTCTTTTAAATATTCCACATTAAGTTTGAATAGCGTAATTGTACCTAATTAATTAATAGTTCAGGGCAAAACAACATTAGTTTTCTTTGCGAGAAATCTAAGAATATTCGCTAAAGTGACATCATAAAAAATATCTCTCTCTTTCGAATAATCCAGCAGACTAGTCTGCCCCCTAGGCGTGGTACTTGTGAATCACTCTTTACGTAACATAAATTCCTTCTTGATACGAAGGTTCGAAACGCTTTAAACCAATACAACGCTTACAAAATTCAAGTGAAAGTAAATAAATAACCAACTTCAGTATCAAAAGGTCTTAAGAACTTCATTCACAACAGCACAACGAATCTAAATCAGATAGAAAGTGATATTTATTAATTTATCCGATTCCATAACAATGGTTATGGCTTTATTATTTACACCACAGCACGAGTGATATCGCTGTGGGAAAGTTTTAAAGGAGTTTTGGGGGATGAACTGCTTGCGTCCGTAGGATTTACTTAGTTATGAATACCCTACACGTGTCCCCTGGGTAGTGCTAAACGAGCAGTAAAGACGGTGGTAGGCCATAGCATCGGCTGCCGGCTTAAAGGTTACCACCCATCAGACAAAGCCATGCCGCCAAGCGATCCGTCGTGTTCCGGCGTGATGTCTGATGAAGCCGTATGATGGAAGATGGGTCTGAGCAGTTGTGTTGTGACGTATACCGGGTATGATGCGCCAGCTGTTGTTGTGTCGGACGTTTGATCGTGGAGGGTAGCGGGATCCGAAGCACGGTGCTCCGCTGGCCGACCGTAGGTAGATGGGGGCCCAAGTAGTGTGCCAGCCACACACGAAAGGCTGCCCCGCCAACTGCGAAAAATCCCAGGGTGGCCCCATCGTGCCGGTTGGCGACCGGGCGAGAGGACCCGATGGCGATCCCTGGGGGGGTTCGGGCGTCCCCGCAGTCTCCAGATCAACCCTCCATTGGCACAGTAACTCTGGTTGTGTTGTTGGGTTCAACATCGCATCACCTCGCTCAACCGCCATCTTCCATCTCTCCTATTCACTCCACAAAAACCATGAAAGGTAAAAAGAAAGGCAAGTTGTGTCAACAGCGGATGCACGTCCTCTCATTTCAAGTGCAGTTCTCAAATATTAGAGGGCTGCACTCCAATCTCGTTGCGGTCCACCACCATCTTGAGACTGACAAGCCACACTTGCTTTTCTTGACGGAGACCCAAATTAGATGTCCGTCAGATACGGCGTACCTCAACTACCCGGGATACTCACTGGAGCATCATTTCCTGCAGCGTGCCGGGGTCTGTGTGTACGTCCGTAATGACATCTGCTGCCAGCGTCTCCGTCACCTTGAAGACCCTAATTTGTCTACGCTGTGGCTGTTGGTGGACACTGGTACGGACAAAATTGTTTATGCCTGTGTCTACCGTTCGCACAGCGGTGATCAGGAGACGACTCGGTTGTTCGACCACCTCAGTGAGGCTGCCGATAAGGCTCTGCAACGGCACCCTGATGCGCAGCTCGTCGCTCTGGGGGACTTTAACGCCTGCCACCAAGACTGGCTGTTCCCATACCAGAGGACCGACCACGCTGGGAGAGAAGCGCGAAACTTTGCAATATCGATGGGCCTTTCCCAGCTGGTCAAGCAAGCGACTAGGGTGCCTGATGTAGATGGTCATACTGCCAATTGTCTGGACCTTTTGCTGACCACCGATCCGGACAGATGTATCGTAACAGTTTCCTCACCACTTGGAACTTCAGATCACTGTCTGGTGAAGTCTGTTTCGTCCTTCTCCCCACCTGACTGCGACTCACGCGGTAAACGGCGAATGTGGCGTTACAGGTCAGCAGATTGGGATGAGATGCGGCATTTCTTTGCATCTTATCCTTGGCAGCAGGTCTGCTTCTCTTCTGAGAGTCCGTCGAGCTGTGCGGATGCTATATCCGATGTGATACGTCAAGCTATGGAGTTTTTCATCCCTTATAGAGACGTACCCGTTGGAGGCTCAGCTCACCCATGGTTCAACGCCGATTGCGTTCAAGCTGAAGAGCGTAAGCATTCGGCGTTTCTCGCCTGGGTTGACGCTCGTGACCGCAAAGCTCCGGATCTGAGCTCAAAGAAGAGAGCTTTCAACCATGCTGCCAAGTCCTACAAAAAGGCACTTAAGAAGGCTCGGTTCGACCGCATTACTCATATTGGCACAAAGCTCTCTGCACAGCCGTCCGGTAGCAGAGCGTTCTGGTCCCTTGCCAAATCGGTCGAAGCGAACTTCTGTAGGCCCACATTGCCTCCGCTGGTTAAGCCTGATGGAACACTGGCTCACTCGGCGAGAGAGAAAGCAGGTCTCTTTGCATCTCTCTTCGCCCATAATTCTCGTCTTGATACTAGCAGTGCTACTCCACCGTCTCTACCTCACTGCAACACCTCGATGCCTGAGGTTCGCATAAGAAATAAAGAAGTATTGAGAGCACTGTGTCGCCTAGACGTGAATAAAGCTAGTGGACCAGATGGTGTACCAGCAATAGTTCTCAAGGCATGTGCGCCCGAGTTGTCTCCTGTATTGACGCGCTTGTACCGCCTCTCATTTAGGACTGGTATAGTGCCCAAGTCCTGGAAGCTTGCCAACGTGCAACCCGTGCCCAAAAAGGGCAGTCGTGCCGATCCTGCTAACTATCGGCCGATTTCAATAACCTCCATACTCTGCAAGATTATGGAGCGTGTATTGAACTCGCGCCTCTTGGCATACCTGGAAGGTAACGATCTCCTCAGTGACCGACAGTACGGGTTTCGCCACAATCGGTCTACTGGGGACCTACTAGTGTATACCACTCACATGTGGGGCGAGGCCCTCGAGAAGAATGGAGAAGCGATTGCTGTCTCCTTAGACGTCTCGAAGGCCTTCGACAGGGTATGGCATGCCAGCCTTCTGAGTAAGCTTCCAGCGTACGGTATTTCCCCTGGTCTGATTAACTGGGTAAAAGACTTCCTGAGTGAACGGTCTCTCCGAGTTGTTGTCGATGGATGCTCATCAGAGCCCATGACCACTAATGCCGGAGTTCCTCAGGGGTCAGTTCTCTCTGCAACTCTTTTCCTGCTGCATATTAACGATCTGCTGATGCCCGGTATCTATGGGTATGCAGATGATAGCACAGTTGTAGAGAGATACCTTCCAGGTGCTCGGGCTAGTAAGGAACTAATCCGGTCCGAACGAGAGGCTATGGTAGAGCGCACGAATGTCTCACTTCAGGCAGTCTCCAAGTGGGGCGAAACCAATCTAGTAGAATTCAACGCCGCCAAAACACAAGCGTGTCTGTTCACCGCCAAAAGGAGCCCATTCACCTTGGCTCCTGCTTTTCGGAATGTATCCCTGGAGTGCACCGACCGCCTTCAGCTCTTGGGAGTTGAAATTTCCTCAGACCTCAATTTTGGGCGGTTCATTGAGTCCAAAGCCAAGGTAGCTGCTAGAAAACTAGGCGTTCTTGCAAAGGTCCGACGGTACTTCACACCGGGACAGCTTCTAATGTTATACAAAGCACAGGTCCGATCGTGTGTGGAGTACTGCAGTCACATATGGGCTGGTGCTGCAAAATGCCATCTAGCAGCTCTGGACTCAGTGGAAAGGCGTGCGAAGAGGCTAATTGGGGATCCAGATTTGGTTAAGTCCAATCTACAAAGCCTCGAGCACAGGCGCAGGGTAGCCAGCCTATCGGTATTTTACAGGTTGCATTATGGAGAGTGTGCGCGGGAATTGCATGACTTGATTCCGCCATCTCCTTTCTACCATCGGACAACCCGACGTACGGCGAGTATTCACCCTTACGTTGTTGAAACTTCAACGGTCCGGACTAAGCGTTTCGCTTCGTCGTTTATACCGCGTACATCGAAGGACTGGAACAATTTGCCTGCTACGATCTTCCCGTCCAACTATAATTTAGGTGTCTTCAAGGCTAGAGTGAATAGGCTCTTGATAAACTAGTGCGCCTCACCATCAATGATTGCATCACTGCTTACCATCAGGTGGGATCGCAGTCTAGCGCTGGTTTATATCAATTAAAAAAAAAAAAAAAAAAAAAAAGAGTTTTTATTGATAGGCTCGCGTTTGACCACTATCTCACCTGATGGTAAGCAAAAGTGTGGTCGATGACGACGGAGCACACTTGCCTAGAAGTAACCTATTCACTCTTGACTTAAACACTCGTAGGTTGTTGCTATCAAGAAACAGAATTCCACTCCTTAATTACCGTTGCTCTAGAACGATAATAGCAAATAAAGGAACATAGGTTTTGTTCAAATTGTGCACTAAATTCAGATGTTTCCCATCGACCTGTAGGTAATATATTCTTGTATTCTTTAGGGTGAGGGCCTGGAGATCACAGGGTCTCCCCAGTACGGACTCCAGTCTCTCGCAAAAGAGCTTCTTACTCATTGATTACTTAATTAAGGAAACCTTTGTGTATGTTCATTATAGTACCTATAGTCGGCCTTATAATGTTCCCACTGTTGGGATTCAGGCCTCCTCTTTAGGAAAGGGAATGGGCTTTAATTCACCACGCGGGCCCAGTGCTGGTTGGTGGATGTCACATGTCTTCGAATTTTTGGTTCTACGTCATGCCGGTTTCCTCACGATGTTTTCCTTCACCGTTTTGAGAGCAGTGATGATAAAATAAATTACACAAGTAATGCACCTGGCTGTATTTGAACCCGCGAACTACAACTCGTAAGTCGGAGCCGTTACCGCTCGGCCACCACTGCTCAAGAGAGAAGAGAGAACATAAAAAAAATAATTATTATCAATATTATAGGCGGGGTTTAGTCAGTGAGACACGTCCTTTTGCTCCACCCTGGAGTGGGTGAAGTCATTTGATGATTTTCCACCTTAAAAAACATGATGGATGTCAAAGAAAGTCGTCGATAATGCGGCAGCAATAGATGGGAAGCGACCGTGACAAGATATTGTTGACATGGTTTGGTTTGCCAACCACCTCACCGTGAACAAGTAAATTGCGCGATTGAACAAATTAGATTATAATTTCGTACTTTTTCGTTGACTTGCCGTTTTTAAATTAGTTTGCCAGAATTTTGAGTTAGTTTTTACTTTCTAGCAATGATTTGGCTCCATTAAATTGGAGTTTCAGTAGTTTGTTGTTACGTGACTGAGGAAAAGTTTGTTTTTTAAAGAAATTTTGCATGATATTTATTGCGCAATATTATAATAAAAGTGAGACGTGAGAATTTAACTAACTGCACACTTTATTTGAATGTGTTATTATTACTTATTACTTACTGTCTGAATATCCAATGATATAACGCAAATCATCGCTGATGAATTGATAACAAAAAGCAGTAAGGCTTTATATTTAACACGTATGTATCTCCTAAAAGTTTCTAAAAATAATTTGACATATATTAAAAAAAAGGAAAATAAAATATGGAAATATTGTAAAAACACCGATTTCACATTAAAGACGGTGACAAAACAACCGAAAATAGACTGCTAATTTAAGTAAATTAATTCGAAACCATTAATTTGTGTAGTAAATTAGTTACCAAAACAGATGATGACAAGGTTACGCGAAATCTGTGGAAAGTATAACCTATTTATTCGCCATTGACAATGAAAGTGGGGTCGTTGACCTCTGCACTGTCAGATGACCGAAACTGGGACCTTTCTTTTCACGGAAATAATAAATGTTTAAAATTAACATTAATCAGTGCATAACTTATGACAAAAAGAGAACTCTATGGAATTCTATTCAATTCTAATTCAAAATGAGAAAGAATGTACCACTTCTAATATTACACTAATATATAGACCGGCAGCAATCTCTCGCGCCGGGCCTTGGTACGGGCCATGGTGCGGAGCGAGGAGGAGTGGCAGGCGGTCGCCTCCTTCTGCGAAGCAGTAATGCTAGCAAAGGAGGCGGCCGATCGCGTGATGCAACGGTCCTCACGCCCTAACCGCCGCCGGGATTCCGATCCTGATTTCCGGCCACCGTAGGCGCGGGTTTACGGACGGCGAGCGATAGTTAGCTCGCCGTCCGACCATCCGGTAACCGTCCGGATCGAGCCCAAGTCGTCGACAGCGCGTACTGTTCCACGCGCGCCTCAAGGAGATGTCAGCAACTGTAGGGGCCCGGCAGGGTCGAAGCCTACTGGGGCCATGGGTGATGCGAAAGAGAACCCCGAGGCCCTGGAACGAAGAAGGAACAGGAGTGGGTTTTTAGTCAGTAAAAGTCTGACACTATCTCACGCTCCGCCCAAGAGCGCAGATGTCATTGGATGATTTTTCTACCACCAACCAACCGCTATGACCAACCGCCGGGCAAAAATAAAAAAAAAAAAAAAAATGACGGGTTGCACTCTGGGAGTGCCGGCAGAAGTGAAAACTTAAGTATTAACGTTGTGCGTTTTGGATATTTTGGAATGGTTATGGAATAATTTTGCACGAATTGCTTTTTTTTGCACACAATTTTGCACGACATCCGTCTTACGAATTTTCGATCAGGTCACGTGTCCTGACGCGAGTTTAACATTTTTTACCCATTACAAAAAAAGTGTACAACGCCGCTAAAGAAGTTTTCACTTCAAAAATCGCGAATCTGACCCTAACTTACGATTTCAAACGTATAAACGTATATGTCTACGATATTCCAAATTATACAATGAATGAAAAATAGAACAGGTGATGTACACAGGTGAGCTTAATCCACAATTTGGTTTTCTTACAGCAAACCTGTTATTATGAAGAAATTTTAAACATGAGGATAAATTGCGTACCTATATCTTTCACGACAGAAAAAAGCCATCTGAATGGGGGGTAGGTTTCACTAAGTACCCTAATTATAAAATTCATGAGGAAGGTGTAGGTGTATCATTATCATCATCATTATTTCAGAAAAAGGACGTCTACTGTTGGACATAGGCCTCCCCTAAATGTCGCCACAACGAACGGTCCTGTGCGTAGGTGTATAGGTACTAAATGTAAAATTTCAAAGATGTCTAACACCTGTGCAAAGCTGAATCGGTTCGCTAGACTAGCTAGCAAGTCAATAAAATGAACCAGCTAAAAGTTCAGTCAACTTAAATTACATAATTGCATTCTTTCTCAGTATAAACAACGACTCAACCTTGACTCTACAAGCTGTACCTACAATAATAATTTTTCTCACGACACGACGCGGCTCAAACAATGAATAATAAAAAAAAACATTCAATCTATGAACTTTGACAGTTCTTTCTGAAAAAGCCATAGCGATTTGTTTTATGGTCTTGATAGAAAACGTTGAACTGAGAAAAAAACAATTGGATTACCGAGATCGCGTCTGTTTCAATGATTCCACGTAGGTATCGTCCGGTTAAGCAGACACTTTAGATACCAATTTTACATCAAAATATCAACTATACTCCATTTGTTTAGGTAGTTAACTAAACGTAAATAATCCTGGTAGGTGTCTTTTTGTTAAAAAAAAATCGTATAAAAGACAATACAAAGATTATTTAGATGTAGTTAATTACCAAACATTTGTATAGATAAATACCAATTTGTAAACATTTTTTGGTGAAATATTTAGACAACTTTTAGATAGAAGACATGTCAAGATTGTTTACATTTAGTTAATTACCTAAACAGATGGAGTATAAGAATCAATTTACGAATAATCAAAACAGCCAACACTGAACTTCGAAAAAATCCCGCCAAAAACTCAAAATGCATAAACTGTGTGAAAAAAAAAGAAAAAAAATACACTGTATTAAAACTTCTTTTGCCTCCTAAAGTAATGCAAAGACAAACATCCATTCAGCCTCATTTCGCAAGAAGGTTGTGTTCGTATTACAATCCTGGCTTCATACTGAGAATATTCATGTCTGCATTTCCATGGCGGTGTCCGTGTAAGGATAATACTGGCTAATTTATTTAAACTTTCTCTTGTAGAACAAAGTAGTTAGCAAACACTTACTCCCTTTAATTCTTGCAGGTCGTTGCACCTTGTCATGGCCGATAGGTTAGGGCTGTCGCGAATAATCTTGTTACCAATATTAATTAAACATCATCAAGATGGCGATGGCGTGACTAGATTTTTTTTTTTATTTGGACGCCGATCTAAAAGATTGGCCGGATGTAGCTAAGGACAGAGAAAAGAGGGAAGAATCGAAGGGAGGTCTTTGCCCTACAGTGGGATACAACAGTGAGTTTGACCATTATTTTACCTGAAGATGGTAAGATGTGGTCGATGATTTAGCACGCTTGTCTAGAAGTAACCTATAAACTCTTGAATTAAAAACCTCTTGGTTGTAGTTATCAGGAAACAAAGAGTCCGACGGGAATTTCATTCTTAGCTTCATGCAAGATGAAAGTTTAAAAATTCCAACGGAAGGAACACGGGCGGATTTTAATCAGTAAAAGTCTGAAATTCTCTTTCTCGTCACTCATAGCAGAAGAATTTATATAACGATTTCTTAAACTCAAAATTAAAAAAAAAGCATTTCATAGCTGTAAGAAACTATACAACTTTCTATGTTCATCATCATCCTCATCATTTCAGCCGAAAAACATCCACGGTTGGACATAGGCCATATCCCCCAAGTGTCGCCATAATGACCGATCCTGTGCGTCTCGCATCGCATCGTCGGACTTTCTATGTTAACTACACATATTGTTAGCTCACGATAAAAATCTACGTATTTTTCTCTTTAAAATTAGAGATCCTCGATTTTAAAAAAGATAGTGTGTGTGATAGTGTGGTGTGGCTAGTGTGAGTTCCAGGAATTCAACCTATATGTATGTCTTAGTTAATAAAATATTATATTCTAAAGATACTTTACTCGCAAGGATTACTGCAGTAGGTACCTATTGCTGATACAAAAAAAATTGTAGACCCACATGCACAACCATCATACTCGTATCACACCACATCACATCTACATCTAAACCAGAGATAACAGCGAGACAGCCCTAACTGTTGACCGCCGCTGACAGGTGAAAGCTTTTGACCGTCCGTCCACTATCTATGGCAAATATTTTTGAATGCTGCTATTGATTATTATGATAGTGAAAGTTGTCGGACTCTTATAGGCTTACTTCGTTGAGTAATAGCATCTATTTGGTAATACGAGCGGATGATACACGATATCTTGTATTTCTTGCAGTTCCTGTTTCGCATTTCTTCATTGTAAGCTTTAAGTTTCTGTGAGTCTTTAATAAACGGAGTTAATTTTGTGAATCGTGTGGCATATTTTGAGTCGCGAAATTTACGTCGCATTAATTTTCTTAAAGGTACTTAAATTCATATTTAACGTAAATTATATACGTGACTGATATTTTGATACTTTTTATACTCGTTTGTACATATAAGGCTTTTTTAAGTACTAGTACTTTTTGATAATTATAGGCCAGTATTTTATAGAATTCGATTGAGTATCTAAAACCTTTTTATATATTTTTAGGGTTCCGTACCTCAAAAGGAAAAAACGGAACCCTTATAGGATCACTTTGTTGTCCGTCCGTCGGTCTGTCTGACTGTCAAGACTTTTATCTCGGGAACGCGTGGAGGCATCCAGTTGAAATTAAAACCATATACGTCTGCGGTTTCTTGAAGCTGTGAAAAAATCAAACTTCTAAGTTAACGAAAAATAAGATACGGACGTTTATGTCGCTAAAAACGTATATTTCGACACTCTCAAGGGAATCAAAATTCATAGGGTATTCCCGTTGACCTAGAATCCTAAAATTTGGCATGAAGCAAGGTGTCATAGCACAAGTATAGAAAAACATCTGAAAACTGTAAATTTGTAGTTACGTCACAAAAAAAAACTTTTTTTCTATTCAAAAATCTTCGTAACTCAATTCGGAAATTGAATTGTTTTCATAGGTAAGTTTGTACGGAACCCTCAGTGCGCGAGTCCGACTCGCACTTACCCAGTTTATTTTTTTATAGAAAAACTATTTGTCAAAGAGATGACGTGCTGCGGTAGAATAATAAGCATAATCAACCTTATAATGTTCCCACAGCTGGGACTCAGGCCGTGCTGCGGTACATCGAGAAAAATCGTAATTGTGAGCCAAGTAAATCCTTCACATTGTAATATTCGTAGCTGTTCTTAAATGACTCACAGGGCTATAAATCATAGTTTGTCGCATTCTAAAGTTACTATTTCATCAAATCTTTGTCAGTATTTACATCTGGTGAATGAGTAATCAACATAGAATGTAGATACAACTGCGACGATTTGTTTATACACACTCAAAAGTGAAAGGAACAGATATAAAATAGATAGCAGAGCACAAAAAGTGCCGCTTATTTCAAAAGAAATTTCTTCCAGAAGACATGCGTCAAGAGTGCTGGTTATGCCATGTATAATGGTGGCCAGGACCTGTACCATGACGCTTAAAGTAAGATTGTTTTATTCTTATTTCCAGTGTGGGTAAGAGATGGCGCTAGACAACCTGTATAGCTCTGTCTCTTACCCACACTGAAATAAGAATGAAACAATCTTACTTTGAACTTCATGGTAATCCCGCAGGTCTTAGAATTGACACTTCATGATGTGACCGGCTGTTTCATGAAATGGTGCTATTTCAGCTAAATGCATGATTATTTAATTATTTTTTTTAATTTCATTTATTTCTCTCCTACATTTTTAACATTTGTTTAACATATTTTTAGCTCGCCAAACTTTATGGTTTGATGGTGAGAAACGCTCGTTAAACAATTACTTCTGTGGCATCATAAAACAGTAAAAATATGAGGCTTTGGTGGCTCAGGATGTGTGTACAATATATCATCATGTAAACTTAAAACTTAATTTATGTATATTTAAGTTGGTTGTGTACATTATATTGTTATTTACTTTCAACTCATCATCATCATCAGAGCAGTGGTGGCCGAGTGGTAACGGCCCCGACTTACGAGTTGTAGGTTGTGGGTTCAAACCCAGCCAGGCGCATTACTTTGTGTAATTTATTTCATCACCACTGCTCTCAAAACGGTGAAGGAAAACATCGTGAGGAAACCGGCATGTCCTAGAACCAAAAATTCGAAGACATGTGACATCCACCAACACGCACTGGGCCCGCGTGGTGGATTACGGCCCATTCCCTCTCCTAGAGAGGAGGCCTGAGTCCCAACAGTGGGAACATTATAAGGCCGACTATGCTATGCTATGCATCATCATCATCATCATCATTTCAGCTGAAAGACGTCCACTGCTGGACATAGGCCTCCCCCAAGTGTCGCCACAACGAACGGTCCTGTGTGTCTCGCATCCCTCGGACTCCCGCAACCGTTACGAAGTCATCGGTCCACCTGGTAGTAGGTACTTTCAACTATTTTTTTTTTTAAATAAATTTTTTTTTGCTTTTTGGGGAATTTATTTCTCGACAACGGCAGACTTGGCGGGTCATTCTAGTTCGAAACTTATTCCTTATGTAGTAAGCAATGAGTCTCCAACCAAAACACCGGTTGCATTGCCGCCGTTCTCGATTGACAGATTCTTTAGTCTCGACTTAATGACACCTTTACTCAACTTAGGGTTATTTCTTAGACACACTATGGTCAAACATGGCTGATCATATCGTAAATTAGTTACGCTGTCCACTGACAGAGTCCACTGTTCCTCAATGCATTTCTCTTTTTCACTACAAAATATGCTTTTTATTCTCTTCTTCTTTTTTTTTTATTCTCTTCTGGGTGGTTTAAAAAAATAATCACGAAGGAAATGGCGGGGACTGTGTTCGCCTTATTTTAGTGTGTTCCGTTTTTTAAATTAAGAATGCCAATAAACTAGGAGGGTCAATTACCGTTATTCCAAGTTTATCTAGCGCCTACTTCAAACAAAGTATGAACGTTATTACATGATTTAGTATAAAGCGTGTAAAATTAAACTCGGTTTCCCCCATTAGAAAACTAGGATGGCTCAGCATCCGGCACGCGTGTTTTCACTGCATGAATAATATATAGCCACATTACTCTAAAGACAAGCTTGAAACAGATAGTTTTCAGAACCAATGCGTATGTGACAATAAGTTTTTTTCAGTACGCTTATCCGAAAACCCGCTTTTAGGCACGAAATTTACTGTTTTTCGCACTAGTGCGGAAAAGTGGAAAAGTATCGCATCAGGCTAGGCGCTAAGCGACCCCCACGAGTCACACGTTAACCCTCGTTAATTTATATTTTCGTAAGTGTTTGTGTTTTGAAAAACATCGTTTGATACACGTGGAAAGCCACTGCAGCTCTAGGCTATGGAGCCGAACACCCTCGCGTACAGCTCGGGCGAATTCTGCCTTGGTCATTATGACAAACTTTCTCTATTTGTATCATAGATTCGAATTTGTATCAAAATGTACCTACTATTTATTGAGTTTGGGAATGATCAAACAGCCATTTTTATTCCTCTCCATGTTACCTGTCGATCTGAAAATTCTATTGTTCTTACTGATAGGCTTGCGTATGATCACTGTCTTACCGGATGGTAAGCGATGTGGTCGACGATGGAGCACGCTTGTCTAGAAGCAACCTATTTACTCAGGTTGTAGCTATCAGGAAATACAGACTCCGGCAGCAAATTATCTAAGCTGTCCGCACAATGAATGTAAAATCGGTTCAAGTTCACCATCATCATCATTTCACATAGGCCTCCTCCAAGTATCACCACAAAGAACGGTCCTGTGCGTCTCGCATCCATCGGATTCCTACGATCCTCACCAGGTCATCGGTCCACCTTAAGTTGATACCTTAGTAACTTCTTTGTAAAAAGTCTCAGGATACTAAATATACGAGTATCTCTATACTATACCTAACGTCATGAAGTTAGAAAAGAAAACTGATGAAGAAACTGATGACTGTGAGTGAAAACTCTTGGCGCGAGTCGACATCTATTTGCCAAGCAAAATTACTACACAACGGATACATTACGGTCTTGTGACAAAGTGGAGATACGACCGGTAACGTTCTGTGACAAAATGTGGCGAAGGGAAACTTTGAAATTAGTACGCGTGTTGAATTGATAACTCACAAACTAAAAATATTGTGGCAAAGCTAGTAATTAGGAAGGTAGGCACGGGACAGTGGCGGAATTATAGGGTGGCAAGGCTGTCAAAATGCCACGGGTCTCCAGTCCAACGTAGACCTCGGCCCGCTGAGGCCCCCAGTCCGATGGGGCCCCCGGTCCGACAGAGCCTCCGGTCCGAGAGGCCACGAACTCAGAAAAAGTATCCAACCTATTTATTAAAATCAAATCCAAACGTGACGATTTTTGGGGCCTCATCCAATTTTGCTACGGGCCTCAGATGATTAGTTACGCCATTGGAGCTCTGTAGTAAAACGATGTGTCCTAGCTATGGCTTGGTTTATTGGAATTGTCATGAGATACACTCTGGCTTTATGGTACCATCTTGAATGAAGGTAGGCACTTAAACTCCGTCATAAAACAAGTCGTATGGTGGCTTTTTTGAGGATAAAACCTATGATCTTAAGCGATGGGTCAATAGGCCATGCTTGCGTGATGCCAGATAAAGAATACGTATCCTATTGAGAATTCGCGATAGACCGATGGACCTAAATTTGGAAATAACAGGCGTGACCGTAATTACAAGCGAAAATAATTGTTAATTAATATAAATACTTTGACATACCTACAATATTTTGCGAGTTTTTTTTTATTTTTTGTTGTAAGAAATCCATCCACGCTTTGGGTGGATCGAACGAGAGGGTTAGAATTTTAATAACCAAAACTCATGAGCCTTCAGTTACTCATAATTTTTTGAACTAACCCTGTGTAATATGATATTATCTTGTCATTGTATACACTTTGTTATTGTATTTGAAAGAATACAGAAATTATTATTATTATATTCCCTCTCGTCCTGTAGGAAACAGGACCGGACGCGAGTGATTGCAGGCCTTCGTTGCTAAATAATGACATATTTACGAATAACTCAACTAAACAAAACTTCATGTCTGTTTTGTATATTTTAACGAAATTATACAAAGTGCGGTTTACCTTGTGCCAAAAGCGGGATCAAACTATGTCTTGTTCATAGAAAATAGACATTAAACCAGTTTTAAGGCTTATAAAATATCCTTGTATGGTGTAGAATAAGAGATTATTTGACCATTGAAGTATGGTGAGCGGTTTAAGGGGGTACACATAAAACTGTGGTACGATGCGATGTGACGACTCGCACGGTCGACGTTTTAACAAGTCATGGTAATGCCCTAAGTGTCCATATACTGCGCGATGTGAATCAATTCGCAAGTTCTTGTGATGCGTCGTGCGAGCTCACAAATTTTTACGTTGCAACGTCACATCGCAGTTTTGAGTGAGGGCCTTAATGTCTTCTGCCCCTCTAGCCATAAGTTACAACCATTTCGTTTCGATTCTCTTTTCGTTGATCGCCTCGAGTCGACCACGCCTCCGATTCCTTTGTTCTGACGTCATCTCAACGCTCAGTCACGTGGTCAAAACAAAGAAATAGGAGGCGTGACCGACTGGTGCGTCCTTACTGTACAGACTTAAATTACGTAGATTTCTATATAAAATTTTAGGTTAGTATATGCTCTTACACCTTTTTTTTGAGGTAGGAAACCATCAAATTGGACTGGGTGGAACGGGACGAGAGGCCGTATCAGACTTTTACTGACTAAAACCCACCGGTGTTCCTTCAGTTACGCCTTTGCGTTCCAGGGCCGAGGTAACTCTTCCGACCACTCCCGCAGCCCTATGCTCTTACTTACCTTGGACTTCGTTCTTTGTAACTCTGCTATTAAACTATTTGAAGATTTACCTGTAAACAAAGAAAAAAATAACTAATTTTATATTGGTGCATTTTCAACAGAATCATCACAATAAATCTAAAACTACATTAGACCGACGCACACGTGGCCCACGCCTTATTTGTACGTAGAACGACCGACGACGTCGCGTGGCGTGGATCTAGTGTAGCTCTACAAGTCAAGTTTCCATATAAAATGTATGGAGACCGACGCGCCCAGATCGGCGTACGTGGCACACGTGTGCGCAATCCTAGGCAGGTACTATATAAGTGGGTTACTTCTTCAAGCTCAAACGATTGAGCGAATTTAGTTAAACTTGGTACATGAGTAGATCTCGTCCTGTAATAGGAGTTAAGATATTTTTTCTCCTTTTTATTTGGGATGATTTTCGACTTTTACGCGGGGAAAGCCGGTGGTGAAAAATATAGCTAGTTTAAAATATGTAGAAATTACTGCAAACTGTAGAAAAATAAAAAATCTATCACTATTATTATGCAGCATATTGAATTTCTAAGATATCGTTAAAATTAATTAAAATAAGAGAGAAAAGAAAATGCATAGAATATATTAAAATTTTATGCAGATTGAATGCTATCAGAGATGTCGATAGAGTTTTATTATTATGGAGATCTATTCAATGGGATCCCGTCTCTTATTAACATGATTTGATGATCAGAAAACTACCTTTTAAATCGATACTTTAGTTCGAATAAACAAAATATCAGAAATTTCATTCATTTATATAAACTACTTGCTTCTGCCAGCAGCTTCGTCTGCGTGAAAATAAGTTTCTCCGTACAAACTTCTAACCCTCATTTTACTCCCTTAGGGGTGAAGTTTCGTAAAATCCGTTCTTAGCAGATGTCTACACCCTATAAGGAACCTACCTGCCAAATTTTAAGTTTGTAGGTGTTATAGTTTCTGAGATTTCGTGATTAATCAGTGAGTGGTCTTATTTCGCTTTTATATATATATTAACCCCTCGTCGTTTATACCGCAAATGTCGAAGGATTGGAACAATTTGCCTGCAGCGGTCTTTCCGTCCGATTATAATTTAGGTGTCTACAAGGCAGGAGTGAATGAATATGTTCTAAACTAATGCGCCTTACCATCAACGATTGCATCACTGCTTACCATCAGGTGTGATCGCAGTCAAGCACTAGTTCATATCATTAAAAAAAATATATCTATATTATGTACGTATTTAAAAATATATAAACATGCTTATCGCACAAGAGAGATGCGTTAAGACACAAGCTCTGCTTAGTTTGTGACTAGACGGCGTTGTGTGAAAGTTGTGGAATATTATGCTTTTAATGGGTATAGGATGTTGATGGGGCTGCTGCGTTACTGTAGTGCATCGGAGATGTTTGCGGAGGCTAACACCGATTGCTTTAAGGCAATAGTGCGCAAGAGAGTGGCCTCCCTGATGCGTCGTGTGCGGGACAGCCCTAACGGCCTTCTAAACACCATAGTGGATAGGGTTGAGTGTCCTATTGTGGTCCATGGAATAAGGTATACACAGTTCGGGTAGGGTCCTTTTTAATATAAAATAAAGTAAAACGTAAATTCCCGCACTGGGCCCGCGTGGTGGATTACGGCCCATTCCCTCTCCTAGAGAGGAGGCCTGAGTCCCAGCAGTGGGAACATTATAAGGCCGACTATGCTATGCTATGCTTAAACGTAATTATTATTATTAATTCAAAAACCTGCTATAATTATTATATTTGCTATGTAGGTTAATCATCTCTACTATCTATCTTCAAAATCGTTACAAGGCTCTAACATAATTTTTCGTCTGCAAGTGACTCGACCTACACGAACTAGTTTCCATCTTGGACGCCAAATATGGAGCTGGTTCATTATGCGCCGGTAGGTACGCAAGATGTTGCAAACAATGCTTATCATAAATTCTTCACTTACGAACGTAAAAGTTAGCTGTGACACGCGGGTTTACTTGCGATAGGATTTGTGTATATTGGTATAAGTAAATACTGTTGGTCTATACCTATACCTACCTAAATTTTACAGAATTTTACTTTTAATTTTAAATTGAATTTAACTTAAATTTAACTTAAATTTTACTTTAAATTTTATTTTAAATTTTACGTAAATCTTACTTTAAGTTTTATTTTAAATTTTACTTTAAATATTTTTAATTTCACTTTTACACTAAACATTACTCAGGTTGTCTGGTACCTAGATATCGCTGTCAGCGATAAGACCGCCATTATGCCCATAGATTGAAGTTTCTGTAAAATTGTTACTATTTTGGTGTACAATAAAGTTTATTCTATTCTATTACTTTAAATTCTTTGATTTCGCCATCATATTTTTACAATTACTAAAATACACTGTAGGGTTTAAACGAACTTTGTAAAATGGGCTCTAAATTCAAACGTGTTGTCTATTTCTCGTATCAAACCTATAAGAACTCGTTCCAAGGAACAAACATCAGCTTACCTAACTCAAGGTCAGTTCAAGATCCAAGGTCAGTTTCTTGATAAAAATAAAACCAAATGAAACATCACAAGAGTATTCAGGGACTGTTAGAATTACAATACAATAGATGTGATTGCAGTAGCATTACGTTAGTTAATTCCGCACGTGGGTGCCTGGCCTTACCTAATTGTGTAGCCTTACCTTATGTTAGGCTGTGGGCAGACGGTAAGATGGATGGCGATGCAGTAATGATGTTGTAAATACTATAAATTGAAACCCACAGCTTACTGGCTGTCTAGACGGTTGCTAAGGGCTATGCTCGGAGTTTCCTTGCGTGATCACATCAGAAATGAAGATATCCGGAATCGGAAGAGAACCAAGGTTCGGACAAAGCCCAAAAAATTGCCAAACTTAAGTGGCAGTGGGCAGGGTATATTGCTCGCAGTACAGATGGTCAAAGGGGACGAAAGCTTCTGGAGCGACTAACGGAAAACAAAGTGACTGTATCTGTATCAAAAACTAAATACCTACTTTCTAAACTTGAATTTGACTAAATGCACAAAACGTGTATTTGCGCGGTTTAGCAGAAAGATGAGAGCAGTGGTCGGCCACCACTGCTCTCTCGGAGCAGTGGTGGCCGAGTAGTAACGGCCCCGACTTACGAGTTGTAGGTCGCGGGTTCAAACCCAGCCAGGCGCATTACTTTGTGTAATTATTTCATCACAACTGCTCTCAAAACGATGAAGGAAAACATCGTGAGGAAACCGGCATGTCCTAGAACCAAAAATTCGAAGACATTTGACATTCACCAACCCGCACTGGGCCCGCGTGGTGGATTATGACCTATTCCCTCTCCTAGAGAGGAGGCCTGAGTCCCAACAGTGGGAACATTATAAGGCCGACTATGCTATAGGAGAAAGATTATCTCAACGCCATTAAAATGGCGAGGTACACATAGAAATGTCATTCTATAAATGATTACGCGGGTAGCTTAGTCCCTCTCAATCACACAAAGGCAATTGGCATGTGAGGGAAAGGGATGGAAATAGGGATTGTAACAACCAGTCGAAAAAAAAAGAATCTAGCGCGCATAGAATCAGCGTAGCCAAAGTGCGAAAACAAAAGAAATAAAAAACTGGAGAAGTGCTAGTCGGAGTTACACAATGAGGGTTCCGTACAAACTTACCTATGTAAACAGTTCAATTCCCAAATGCAGTCTCGAAGATTATTCAGTTTTTTTTTGTGACGTAACAACACTGTTTTCGGATTTATTCCTAAGTATATCTCTGCTATACGACCTTGTTTTATGCCAAAATTCTGGGTTAATGGGAAGTACCCTATGAATTTTAATTCCCTTGAGAGTATCGAAATGTTTGTTTTTTTTGCGACATAAACGGCCTTATCTTTTTTTTCTTTAACTTAGAAGTTTGATTTTTTCACAGCTTTAAGGAACCGCAGACTTTAGTATATGGTTTTAATATCAACTCGATACTTCCATGCGTTCCCAAGATCTTTACAGAAAGACAGAAAGACGGACAACAAAGTGATCCTATAAGAGTTCTGTTTTCCTTTTGAGGTACGGAACCTTAAAAAGAACTTTGGTCTATTTGGCAAGTCTAAATACTTACCAAGTAATATACCAGGATGTGTTTACCACGCCTGTTCCGTTTTGCATATGTACACCGCAAAACTAATTATACATCAAGTCACGTGTTGGTCTAGTTCTAGTTCATATATGGTATCTTATGAGTGGTGAGAGGGACTGTTTGGCTGCTGTGAACTCATGTTAAATTGAAGGACACTGATATCATACTTTGTATATATGCAACATGTAACTTGAATAATGAGCAAACATTTGTCAAACCTACAGATAGGTGTTATAGCCCCCTGTACCATGACGTTCGAAGTAAGATTTTTTCATTCTTATTTCTGTGTGGGTAAGAGACAGAGCTATACAGGTTGTCTAGCGCCATCTCTTATCCACAATGGAATAGGAATAAAACAATCTTACTTTAAACGTTATGGTACAGGTCCAGGTCTGGGTGTCTTGTGTATGCGAATTTAGACATGTTTGTGAACGCACCCACGATAAAGGTTCATAAATGTTGTTTTTTTTTTTTTTTGAGAAAAAAAAGAACACTTATTACACTCACACTTAAAGGTACGCATGCGGGATTACCCCGTACGCGTAACCTCCGCAAATGTCCATTTCATAACCTACAAGTTTTTATTGTAATGCGTGGAATACGCACGCGGGACGCGTTTTTTTGCATTTTGAAATTTTCTGCATGCGGGGCAATCCCGCATGCGTGATGAAACCCGCACGATATTAAAAACACCCCAAGACTTCACATAAGACTTATTGTTGAGTTAAGCTCGCCTTTGTACATAAATTGTCAAATCATTGTATTAAGTAAGAATTAAGAAGAAGAAGAATGCGAGTCCTAATAAAGCCCAATTAAAAAACCCCAATTAAAAAATTAAGTTAGAACCCTAATTAGAAAATTAAATCAAAGTCGTTGGTCCCGCGCCTAATCTCACCCTGGTCGTGTTGGGTCGGGTCCTATATATATATCCGATATATATATATATATCGGACTATGCGAGTGAATAAACAGATGTTGTAGGTACCTGTGCGTTTGCGCACACTTGTGTATGTTTTTTGGTTAAGAGGTGGTGGTATTGGTCGCCGTGACCGAAATTCGGTCGGAAAGATTATATGTTTTTTGTACTAGCTTTTTCCCGCGACTTCGTCCGCGTAGAAGTCGAAAATGGTTCTAATAGGATTTTTAATTCATTTGAAGTAGATAATCAACCAAAGAATCATGTTGTCCCATACAAATTTTGCCCCCCTTTTTTACCCCCTCAGGGGTAGAATTTCGAAAAATGTTTTCTTATCGGATATCTACGTTATACAAAGAATATACCCTCCAAGTTTCAGGTTTTTACGACGAGCGGTTTAGGCTGTGCGTTGATCCGTGAGTCAGTCATTCAGGACAACGCATTTTATAAGTGTAGATATCTCAAGATCCTGGGATTTTGGAAGGTACGAAGGGCCGAAGCCAACTCACAGAGCACCCTTAGACAATTTACGCGGAACGTGGTAGCGGTTATATTATTGTTAAGGTGTGTACAATAGAATGGAAAGGGCTATGCTCAGAGTTTCCTTGCGTGATCGAATTTGGAATGAGGATATCCACAGGAGAACCAAGGTCACCGACATAGCACGAAGAATCGCCAAACTTAAGTGGCAATGGGCAGGGCACATTGCTCGCAGAACGGATGGCCGTTGGGGTCGAAAGGTTCTGGAATGACGACCACGTATCGGAAGACGTAGCGTTGAAAGGCCTCAGGTGGACCGATGACTTGGTTACGGTGGCGAGAGTCCGATGGATGCGAGACGCTCAGGACCGTTCATTGTGGCGTTAATTGGGGGGAGGCCTATGTCCAGCAGTGAACGTCTTTCGGCTAAAATCATGATGATGATGGTGTACAATACACCAATGTGTCTATCTGCGTAGTAAGCGTTTCTAAACAAACATATGTTTCAATACGAGAATAAATTATAACATTATTAACTAATAAAGACACACCTTTCCGTTATACAATTCTTACCTCGAAAATGTTACACAAAATTATCGAAATCAACCGGATTTTGTTAACGTTACATAACATTATAATTATCAAAGAAAATAAATCATTTATGTCAGTGGATATTGCCAAATGAGCTCTAATTAACCAAATAAGTGGAGCCCTCAGGAAGTTGAATTCGACTGAAATGAAAGTTTAAGTTATAATGGTGGCAGAGGTACCTCATTTCCCGCGTGGAAATGTGTTATTAGGTTATTAATACCTACGTAACTACTACATTTAATACTGAATTATTTCGTTCCTATATTTCCGCTTTTACGCAGACCAGAACGACATGGCAAAGGATTCTGCCGTCAGTCAGCACACACTAGCCACTTAGATACCGTGGCATTCTAGTGCCTTTGCCACAGCATGCTGCGTCACGTCGAAGTATGTCACCTGCAGCTTCTGCTGCCCAATATACATTTCAGTCATAAGTAGCGTTTGAGAAAGTGTTGGACGCCGGCTTCCTTCGGTAGCTCAAAGTCAAAGTCAAAAGTTTTTATTTCACATAGGCCTACATGGGCATTTATAAAACGTCTGAAGCTAGTGCACGGTTCCAAATTGGTCGTTTCCTATGGAGAAAAACCGTTAAGAAACTCCATGGTTACTCTTTTAAAATCTCACCGTCCGACTGTCCGGTAACCGTCCGGACCGAGCCCAAATCGTCGACGGCACGTACTGTTCCACGCGCGACTCAAGGAGGTGTCAGGCTTCGACCCTGCTGGTCCCCTAAGTAAACCATAGGGTCAAGGGCCAAGGGTCTGCTTCTGAAAGGAAGACTCGGCCCTGGTATGAAAGGCAACGAAGGAACAGGAGTGGGTTTTTAGTCAGTAAAACTGTAGTCTGATCACTATCTCCCGTTCCGCCCAAGAGCGGGGGATGTCACTGGATGATTTTACCACCGAAAAAAAAAATCCGCTGCGGAAGCCTGTGACGCGTCTTTCAATGCAATGCGATGATATCCCTTTCGACGCCACGGGATTATTATAAAGGATACCTAGGAATTTATGTCGTATATCTATTTCGATATATTTAAATGTATGTCGGTCAAAATTTAAATTCATGCCATCCCGGTCTGTGACTTCTGGGTACAAGCAAGTTCAAGCAACGGTTTTCTCTTCAAGTTAAATTGCAAGAACTGTCGGTTTTATCTCATTTTCGATAGGTTTTATGTATGACCACTATCTGAACTTGGCTAGAGACGGTGTGGTCGATGTAAGAGCACGCTAGCCTAGAAGTAACCTACTGGATTGGGATTGTTCGATAAAGTTACTGCGGCTCTGGAACGCAAAAGGCAACTGGAGGAACGTAAACGGGTTTTGGTTAGTAAAAGTGTGACACTCGCTCTCACCCCACCTAGGTTGGGAGGGAGTGTTAGACTTTTAGAAGAAGCTATGATGATTTACCATTCCAAAAAAAAGGGCAAAGTAAGCTGAATTTTAGTTTTTTTTTTTATTTGCAGCAATAATACACCATTAATTTTTAATTAGAAACACACATACTTAAAGGGCTTATTAGAAAAGGTCTTGTTATTATTTAAGTAAAGTCTTAATAAATAATATATTCATAAACAGCAAAGTTATTAGCGTTTTTTTATATCCCAAAATGTCACGCAATTTATGGAAATATTGTACAGGCTATTTATTAAGAATGAATAAATGACGATCAAAATGGAAAAACACTGCGCGTAGTATTTTCTGGTAGTAATTGTTATGAATGATTAATTCTATTATGAATTTACCAATTATGACAAGTTTTCATGGTCAATTTTGGGATTTCGTTTTTTTTACTTTTGACTACAAAAATATGATCAGTAACGGGTACGGATAGAGCCCCATTTTTTTTTGTAGTCATTAAAAAATAGGGGTGTTTAATATTTTATCCCTCACTGCCCTCGCGACGGAATCGCGCTTCGTCAAAAACGTAACTTTTATGTAGGAGTTATACTTAACTATCAATAAGGAAACATACCAGCTATCTTACAAGTTTCCTGCCATATTCTTAATTATGTCAAATTACCTGTACTCGTATGTCAGTAGGTGTATTACATTTAATAATCATAGTACTAATCTCAATCTTAATGGCCACATGACCCAATTTGGTCAGAGAGGGGAATAATAATGTAGTTGGTACTTAGTGGCTGACCTTCAAGTTTCGGACACGGTTGACCAGATTTACCACGAGATTGTCGCAGAATTGGCGACATCCGTCTTATTATAGACGTACTTTAGAATATGCAATATTTTTCAAAGCAGTACCTACATTGCAAACAGTCTTTATATACTAAAACTAAAATAAAATAGATACGAAAGACCACCACGACACCAGGTAAGTTATCGTTCGAAAACGTAGTCAAATGTCAGTGACCAGCTGGGAACGCCATAATAATGGCAGTACGTCGCCTCTTTGAGGAGTTGCTAGAGCGGCGTCACGGCGTCCTCACCTTCCGCATGAAGCACGTCCTCACTGGACATGGTAAGTTCGCGGTGTTCCTTCAGATGGAAACGCCCGGGTGTCACCAAGCATATGGTGTAGGTGTGTCCCGCTGGGGCGGAGTACTGCCGTATTCTTATGAAGGTGATCGTTGGCAGCTACTTCTCGCGTCTGGCCTTAGTTTTGGTACAGAGTGAGAGGGAATGAGAGGCGGGCGAAACCGTAAGGTGGAGATAAGTTTCATGCTTCCCTCCACCGCAGAGGCCGCACGCGTGTCACAGGAGTTGCATGACGACTACCTACCTACCAGCAGGGCATCGGCCTGCTAGGGCCGCGAGATAAAGTATGAAAGGGAGTACCCCTTCTGTGGTCCTTGAACGCAGAAGGTGAAAAGGCAACTGAAGGAATATAGGTATGGTTTTACTCAGTAAAAGTAACACGCCTCAGAAGTCCAACGATGATATCCAACTTTAAAAAAAGCTATATTATTCTTTACAGATATTAGACTTGACTGAAGCCAGTTGCTACAACAAATAAATCTCTAGTTAATCATCTAGATTAACTAGAGATTAACTGGAGGCCATTCGTTTGGTTGTTACCGCGGACTTCTAACAATGGCAGTCCTTCACGCTGTCGGCGTGATCTCAAAGGCTGTATTCATCAAGCCATTACTCCGTATAATAGATGATCAAACGAACTTACCTGTGATGTTCGATCATTATTATACGTAGCTTCGTTCGAAGACATATTCTATTTAACCATGCAGCTCCTTCCGCATGCTAGGAACCAATCGCAGCTTTTCAGAGCCTAAAAGCAAAGACAAAACGCACCGTATCCTGCGAGTACTTATCTGACAGGTGTCAGTTGTCAAATGTAATTCTTTCAGAGTTAGAGATAAATCTTAAGTTTTGCTGGGTAGGGTAGGGAGGGTTCCCTATGTCTTCGAACGAAGCTACGTATAATAATGATCGAACATCACAGGTAAGTTCGTTTGATCATCTATTATACTGCAAGCTTCGTTCGAAGACATATTCTATTTAACCATGCAGATGTTAAGAGTCAACTTAAAGCAAAATTAAGATTTTTAATATCAAACAAATATATTTCAGGAACCAAAATCTCTTAGGCACTTATTAGGCTCTTAATATAATGGTAATATGAGACAATCAGTCTTTTTGACATACTTATACATTTTATATTATATAAGTATATATGTCTATATTTTTTATAATTATTTTAAACATATTAAGGCATTTATAAGCAAATATTTTGTTCAGCATTAAGCACAGCATGAGCAAATTCAGATGAATTGTTGGAAATAGGTATATTATAAAATTTTGCAAAAGTTGAAGAACTGTTTGTTCAGCCGTTTGCCTAATTACATCTAATGATACTCCCCTAGCTTTAGCAGTCGACATGGATGCATGTCTTGTACTATGCCTTGAAAAAACGCTAATATGCCACACATAGAGAAAGTATATATATATTTTATTATTATTATTATCCATCTACTAATGGTAGACGAAGAAATTGGCTTGTGTGGGTTATTCAAAGAAAGTATTAAATGAGTATTATCTTCCCTAATACTCTTGAGTGTATCTAATGTAATAAAATAAAGTAGTGTCAGGGAAGATTTCAGGTTTTGCCGTCCATTTTCGTTACAGAAAATGGCTCTATTTTTGTATGTTGACTAAAACAATAAAAATAATAAAATAAAAACTAAAATAAAGGTAAATAAGAGGTTCGGTCCGCTGCAACCAGAACCAGATGTTTTTATAGTGTCTAGGATAGAAATATTTACACCGGTTTCATTAACTATAATATTGGGTATTTTTATAAATGATAAATCTGTGCTACTTGGGCTTTGCTAAGTGCAAACAAATTCACTAACTTTTTAGACAATTTGATTTTTATAGAAACCTTAACATAATCTCTGGATGTGATCATTACGACCAATTTATGAGTCTATTAATTTATTAATTGGTATAGACTGTGTAAATAAGTGAGATCCTATAAGTAACATTGAATTGAGGCATTATTTGGAAGGTAACCTAATGTAACCTCTATGGCTGATGGAAGAACATCATGTCAATATTCTGGAAATTAGTGTAAGGAGGTGTGTAAGATGACACTCTTTAAAAGAGGAATGCAATAGTTTTTTATTGAGTACCTATAAAGACTAACAGCTTGAAAAAACTAACATTGTTTTCAATGGTGGACAAGCTTGTGAAGGTCAATATGACATCACCTTTTCATTTTTGATTTTTGTAGCCTCCTCAATATTGGGCTAAATGGAGGAAAGAACACATAAAAGAAATAAATTATCATGTTCAAGGGCAGTAAAAAACATCTAATTAAATGTATTTTGAATCTGGTATCCAGGAAACACAGGCATCACATTTATGTATTAGGTACTTGTAGAAGGGAAAAGATCAATCAGTTTGACCAAACTGAGACACAATATACCTACTAAAATGTAGAGATATTCTGTTCCCACTCTATGTTAGATGTATGAGATTGTTAATTGGTCTCTTTGTTGTCTTTTGAATCCTTATATGAAGCAAATAGACAAATCTAATTATTTTCACACCATCGCTCCATAATTCTGGCTATATTATTTAATTGTTGATACCGTATTCCTCCCATTCGGTTTATTTAAGATACAGCAAACTATTATCAATCTCACACAAAATGTGTAAGTGCTCATGTTTAACAAAATAGAATTTTTAAAGGTAAAAAATGTGAAGCAGTTCTAAATAATTTATGTGATAATTATAATTTTTTATCCTTTTTCCAGAACCCATGGGCTTCTGTTATCACTACAATTGCGCCCCCCCCCCAGTTCTTGTTGCATCATTGTAGGTCTAGTTTGATGATTGGATGAATTTTTATTTTTAATCTTAGTTGCCTTTACTTATAACTAAGTATTTATGTTCTAATTTTAGTATAGAACCAACCAACAACAAATGTTGTTGCAACAAAATAATGCAACAGTTGATGTACCTATTAAGTGAGTAATCTCTCATAAGCTAAGAAACTTGTTTCTGTAAATATTTTTAAGGGATTTACAGAAACAACATTTTTTGTATGTGACATCAGTCATTGTGTGTCATATATAAAATCTAAATAATTAACATGATTGGGATGGCGTATTTTGTAAAAGGAGTAATTGTTCCTTGAATATTTTTCAACCTTTTATTATATAATAGTAGGCTAGTATGAATAGTGTAGTGTGTATAGTAGTAGACTATATAGTCTGAACTAATACACAAAAGGTCATCAAGATGATGATGTACATACTGATTTGTGAACTTTTGATCATAGATATACATGTAACTACCACTATCAAAAATGCATAATGTGTAAAACAAATCCCATTTGGGACAGCAATAGACTCTTTTTAAATGATCATAATGAAATAATAGGTATCTCCTGTGATCTGGATTCAAATTTTGCCATAAGATCTCCTGGGTACACTAGAGCTACCGCAGTGATCTTACATCTTATAAATTTGGATGTGTGAACCAATTTGTTCAGGGGTATAAAGGTTTCAATAAACCTCCCTTCTCCAGCCCTGTTGGGAAACCAAAAAATATCTTGGATATAAGTTGATTCCCACACGGTTTCCATGGGGAATTTGTGCTCAATGGCAGTAAATTATGAATGGTTTTATACATAAATATGCATTCATCTTGGCCCCTGATCTTGAAGATCCTGATTGATCACTTGTAAAACCATTTTTGTTTTGAACCGTTGAATTTTGGTTGATAAGTTATGGAAGAAAAAATGCACTTACCGAACATCCACAGATGTGTTTCAAAATTGGGGCATTACCACAAATCCTCTATCAACGAGGAAGGGAATGGGCTAATCTGTAAGCATGACTAACCTCTAATTTCAACCATGAGCCTGTGGTGAAACTTTTTGTGTTCTAGCATACACTGGATGTGTTGCGAGAATTGCTTGGTTATAGTTTAATATGAGGACTGCAGATACTTTCGTCCAGGCCTAGGTATTATTCTTTGCTGGTTGTACCAAGATGGACCATTCCCGTTTCCCTGACGGGTTACAGTTGAAGATTAGGCTGGCTTCATAATAAGCTTGCCGCTTCTGTGGCATGTCTTTAGGACTTTAAATGTTCTCTGTTGAAGTATTCCCATGCAGGTAGTCGTCTCTATCAACATCTTTGACAATATCTTTGTTTATGTGAAGTGCAAATCTATTAAAACTCTTCCAGTATCAATCAACTGGGAAAATTAGTTTCAGCCTATTTATGCCATCATTGCTGTGAAGCTTAGATAGGGTCTGATTCCCAATCCCAACTGATTCTGTTCTGATTTAATCTTTTTGTATCAGTATATTCTTGTATTATCAGTGAATTACTGACTGAGGCAATAATCTCTATATTATTTTAAACAGTTATTACACACATTTTTATCTAGTTTTTGTTCATATTCCTTGAGTATTTCCAAAAATGGTATTCTAGATGTGGGTTAAGTCATTCATTAAGTCAGGCCATTAAATCATTTGGTTTTGTAGATATAAATACTGTAATACTTCAGGAAATATAGTGACTGGTTCAACGACTAGCTCAGATGCTAGTTCAGGAAATGTTATACTCAAGTCTGTAACAGTTGGGGTTGTGCCTGTTGGAGCCGATGATGATACAACAGATATCTAGTTTAATGTCCACTTCTTGAGGATCATCCTAAATACAAGGTCTAAAAACCTAAAACTATTGACCCTGTTATGGTACCAAAGTGTACCTAGGCAAAGCCTTTCGGATTTTATCAAAAGGTAATGACCATTGTGCATTCATCTCGTAAACACCACGAGTAAGCGGATCACGTCAATGCATCTCGTACATCACCCGTGTCCATGTACCAAAGGGTAAAGATCATCGTGTGTTCATCTCGTAAACACCACGAGTCAGCGGATCGCGCCAATGTATCTCGTACATCACTCGCGTCCATAGGTACAATATTCAAAATCCATTTCACTTGCACTGTAGATAACTTTCCTGACGAAGCTTTTCAGGTTACCCCAAAGGTGTGGGGCAAAAAACAATCTCGTATGTTTATCTCGTAAACATCCCGAGTCAGCTGAACGCGTCAATGCATCACGTACACAACCCGCGTCAGTAGGTATATTCATATTTCGAAACCCATTTGATTTACAGTCTTACACTGTATAATGTACCATGGCAAAGCCTTTAGAGTTATGGAACAAGGAAACCAGCTCGTGTGTTCATCTCGTAAACACCCCGAGGAGTTTGATCGTGTCAATGCATACAATTATTTGGGTTAAGTACGTGAAACTCTTACTTCACTGAATAATCTAATAGATAAATCTATTACTTTACCTGGAATCAAAGAATTAAATAGCGATAGGACAGGTGACGTACTATGTTATCGTCGTTTCGTCCTTTTTTCAAACTTTTCATCATATGAAGATAGTATTTCATATCTTTTCGTTTTGGCATACTTCATTACAAATTATACAAGCACTATGCTCTTATTTAATTACTTAAATTGGTAAAAAAAGCAAATAAAACACAACGTAAAACGTATTGGTTGCCGCGCAAACGTATGGAATGACATTTGACAACTGACACCTGTCAGATAAGTACTCGCAGGATACGGTGCGTTTTGTCTTTGCTTTTAGGCTCTGAAAAGCTGCGATTGGTTCCTAGCATGCGGAAGGAGCTGCATGGTTAAATAGAATATGTCTTCGAACGAAGCTTGCAGTATAATCTGCGCTATCTACTAAGGAAGTACCTACGAGGGCTTTTAACAGATCAATTGTCTGTGGAACGGGGTGATGCTGTTTTTAAATTGTACAAGGTGATTACATTATGTCATGTCAGATGTTTAACTCGTGCTTTCAAGTCAAAATGTTTTTGTCCGGTATGTTCGCAGAGGCAGAAATTAATGGCTTTCATGCCATTATGCGCAAGCGATGCGCCTCCATCATGCGCAGGGTACGCGTCAGCCCCAACACCATCTTGAAGACTAGCGGACAGGCGGGACAGCCCCATACTGGAGCATTGGGTATGCCTGCATGCCCCTGTGGCGTATAAAACAGTTTAAAAAAATCTGCATTGTTTCTGGTAGATATAAGTATTGACACTAGTTTTTTTTTAACCGACTTCAAAAAGGAGGAGGTTATCAATTCGGTTGTATTTTTTTTTATCATATTTTTTTTTTTATGTTTGTTACCACAGAACTGCGTCGTTTATGGACCGATTTGCAATTTTTTTTTCTCTTTATAGGATATGCTTCCAGATGGGTCCCATTTTTTTCAAAACCCAGTTCTGATGATGGAATCCACGAGGAATCGAGGGAACTCCTCAAAAATTATAGGCAACCCTATGGTAATTTTAGTATTTTCATCAAGAACTTAAGCATTTACAGTCAAAAAGTAACATTTGATGAAGTGGAACTGATGAAGAAGACCAGAAATGGTCAACGGAACTTCATACTCAAATAGATATCACAATGAAGATATAGTTAAGCGATTATGACAATACAAATAAATGAATGATTCTGAATAGTTACGTTGAAAATGGTATCATCGAAGTGATCTGATGATGATGATGATGGAGCCGGAAGGTAGGCATTGGAACTCCGTAATTAATCAATGTAACCTAGCCGTGTTTGAACTTATTAGAATTGTTGTGAGATGCTCTTTGTCTATAAGGTACTATCGAACTGATCTGATGATGGAGCCGGAAGGAGGAAGGTAGACACAGGAACTTTATAATAAAACAATGTAACTTAGCAGTATTCGGGTTAATTGGAATTGTCATGAGAAATAGGCACTCTGTTTATAAGTGTATCGCAACTAAAAAGTGTGAAATAAAAACTTTTTACAAAAAAAAAATAACCGACTTCACTAAAAAAAAAACACTAAAAGGATCAAAATAACTTTAATTTCGGAAGTCGGTGTTAAATAAGAAACAAACAATACCGAGAAACACCGACTTCCAAAATTAAAGTTATTTTGATCCTTTTAGTGTTTTTTTTTTAGTGAAGTCGGTTATTTTTTTTTTGTAAAAAGTTTTTTTCACACTTTTTAGTTGCGATACACTTATAAACAGAGTGCCTATTTCTCATTACAATTCCAATTAACCCGAATACTGCTAGGTTTACAGGAACTTTATAATAAAACAATGTAACCTAGCAGTATTCGGGTTAATTGGAATTGTCATGAGAAATAGGCACTCTGTTTATAAGTGTATCGCAACTAAAAAGTGTGAAATAAAAACTTTTTACAAAAAAAAAAATAACCGACTTCACTAAAAAAAAACACTAAAAGGATCAAAATAACTTTAATTTCGGAAGTCGGTGTTAAATAAGAAACAAACAATACCGAGAAACACCGACTTCCAAAATTAAAGTTATTTTGATCCTTTTAGTGTTTTTTTTACTGGCAACACGCACTGGTCATTAGACTTTCGCTGGAACACAACGCGCCGTCATCGTGTTCATACCATGTGTCTTCGAGTAAGTATGTACGTGCTAAAACCTTCAGGGTTACTATAGATCATAATTATAGAGCATTGCTGTTTGTTATTCTCGCCTTGCTTTGTATGAGTCAACATTAAATAATTGTAGAAGCTATGCATGGAGGTGGACAGCGTGGTAGAATGGCCTTGTAATAGCTCCTGAGTGATACGAAGGCACGACTATAAACGTAATTTGTTGCATGTAATTTGGTTGAGCTTATAACTTATACGGTACTAGAAACTTGCCCCGTCTTCACGTTGGGTGTAAAATACCCTAAGATCTTCCTCACTTATTGCTCTTTGTAACAGTGAAGTGAAGACCGCATTAAAATTCGTTGGGTGGAAGGAGTTAGTGCATAAACAGACAGACGTGAAAAGCGACTTTGTTTAATATAATAATAGTATTATATTACATTATTATTGAGAGTAGCGGTTGTCGAATGGTTACGAGTTGTTGATTCCAGGTTCGAACCCAGCCAGGCGCATTCCTTTATGTAATTTATTTCCTCACCACTGCTCTCAAAACGGCGAAGAAAAATCGTGAGGAAAGCGGCATGCCCTAGAACCAAAAGTTCGAACACATGAGACATCCACCAACCCGCAGTCGGCCCGCGTGGTGGATTACTCTCTCCTAGAGAGGAGGTCTGAGTCCCAGCAGTGGGAACATTATAAGGTTGATTATGCTATGCTATGCGTATTATATTATTTGTTTTGTAGATTGTTTGCATCGCTCGGCATCAAGCTGAATGCTAAGATGACGATTGATATCCACAAGCTTCGCCGACACTAATTAATAAGAACCTTAAATTGTAACTTGCACAAGTAATTAGTTGCTTCTCCTTAATTTGTCAATCTCCAAGGCAAACGTTGATAATATATTATGCTGTCAAGATCAGCCCACGTTAAAATACCAAGTGATTATTAACTGCGCACCTCATGCGAATCAAGTGCATTATTTTTATTATTATGAGCCCGTTGTGTCACTGCAGAGCAAAGACCTCCCTTCCGTTATTCCACTCTTGCCTGTACTTAGCCACTTCTGGCCAATCCATAAGGTAGGAGTCCAAATCGTCACGCCATCTCCTTCTTGGCCTACCGCGTCGCCGGCTCCTGCTGTTTGGAATCCAGTCAGTGGTTGCCTTCGCCCAATTTCATTGCGACATGCGGCAGCATGTCAAAAACAATCTCTTAAATCCAATAATATTTCACCAAGTTCTTCTTTCTTCAAGGTTTGAAGGAAACTGCCTTCACGCCACTAGATAGCACTCAGTCGCCATGGTCATGGAATCGAGTCTCGAGTCAAGGACGTCACTACCAATAGATAATCAGCCTTTTTAATGTTCCCACTGCTGGGTCTCAGACCTCCTCTCGCTAGTAGAGGGAATGGGCCATAATCCACCACGCGGGTCAAGTGCGGATTGGTGAATGTCACATGTCTTCGAATTTTTGGTTCTAGGACATGCCGGTTTTCTCACGATGTTTCCTTCACCGTTTTGAGATTAGTGGTGATGAAATAAATTACCTACACAAAGTAATGTGCCTGGCACTCGTAAGTCGGGGCCGTTACCACTCGGCTACCACTGCTCTCTTCGTTCAACTGTAGTTCATTCCTAAACAATTGCACAACTTCACAAAGTCACAACATGACATGCACCACACTCGCACAAATGAAAGGCTCGATTTTGATTTTAGCCTTTGGCTTTTGGCTTTGGATTTTTCTCCCTTCTGATTCTACTCTTGTAATGTAAAATAGCGTGAGAATCCTGGTACACATAACAAAAATTAAATCTTTCCTTTGGTACCAGATTCATTACAAATGTTTACTTGTTACTTCTGACTACTCTTTGTTCTCTATGTTGTTTGTTGAGAACGGCTGAGTTGAGTGAAGAAAATGAAAATGGGTCTTTCCTAAAACGCTCCATCATTTACCTTTTTTATGTAGGAATTCATCAAATTACTTCTCCCACTCTGAATGGAGCGAGAGGCACTAGTGCCAGATATTTACTGACTAAAACCCATCCGTGTTCCTTCCGAAAAAAATATCTATTGGGCAGTTGACCGGATCAGACCCAACACTTGTCTGGTTGGAGGGGCCACCTGGATTTTCTGAAAAGGAAACTCGTGTTCCTAAAATGCAAAGGGCGACTGAAGGTTACTGGTGTGGTGTTAGTTAGTAAAAGTCTGACACGTCCTCTTGATCCACCCTAGACCGGGAGATGTCATTGGATGAATTCTCACCATAAAAAAGCCCTGGTGCATCATAATTAGGGTTGCCATCCGCCTGGGTTTCCCTGGATTTGCCCTAGATTAAAGTGGGCTCGGGCTAGGGTTACCAGATGACAGGAATTTTCCTGACATGTCCGGAATTTCAGCTGTCTGTCAGGGAAACAGGGAAAGTTGAAAATTTTCAGGAATTTAAAAAAAAAGAGAAAAATATAAGAAATTAAATTTTAATCAAATAATGAAATCTTATAATTAACAACCAATTAATTAATTATTAAGTATTCATCTGATCCTCATATTTTTTATTGCTGTATATAGATTTCAGCAACTGCTGATCTTTCATAACAATTTTATGAAAGTCTTCACATGCATCTAACACTCATACTCAGACTCCCACGCGCCGCGCGCGAGTTTGTAAAATAATATAATTTTCTGCCAAAATGTCAGGAAAAATTTGCTGAAATGGGGGTTTTTTCAGGAAAACTTATTTTTCGGATCTGGTAACCCTAGCTCGGGCGGAGTTTCATTTGTAGTTCAAGAAGGGTAAAAAATACAAAGCCAGCCTCGCGCACTGCGCTGCGAATGCTGCGATTAATCGAACTATATTTGATTAAATGTCCGGGTTCTAAACCTCAAAATCCGGGGTTTTTACACTTCTTGTCCTGTTTGTCAGATTTTAAAGATGGCAACCCTAACATAATTCATAAATAATTATGTAGTAACGGTTAATAATTATATTACATCTGGTTAAATAACAATACAATTACGTTACATTTCGACACCGCGTTACTAAACTGCGATTAGGGTCGGTGCGGCCGACTTTCAATGTTATAAATATGTAACGGATTTACTTGAAAGATACATTATTTATTATGTGGCTCAATCGTTTTATTCATTCGCGATATCCCCTATTATTTGTATTTCATTGTATTTTTATTTAATGAATGCGTTAACATCAGTGGTTATTTTAATTTGAATTAAAGGACTGTGGGATTGTTGAAAAGAGTTACCGTGGAACGCAAAGGGTAATTGATAAGTCTGACACTCCCTCCACTTAGAGCGAGAGGATTTTTTAAAGATTCCTCCTCCTTGCGTCGTACTCCTCAATGCTGAGGGTCGTGCCCTCCGTTAAAGATTACTCATCTCAAAAAAAAAGGGAATGCCTATTCCCAATAGTCTTGATGAAATGAAGAAAAAATATAGATAACTTTTGGATAGACAAGATAGGTGCTTGCCAAATACAAAAAAGAGCGCAGGAGAGACGACAAAAAATTTACACAATAAAACCCTCTCCTACCCCCTAAAGTTTTTGTTTGGCAGATTATTACAAGGTATACTTCATTAGCATCCAAGGACGGATCATCATTCTATCCAACGAAAGTTCATTGAGAATTTCCAGAATTAATAAAAAGGGTAACGATACCTGCCCCCCTAGCCAAGTTGCAAACGATAAACGTGAACGCTTAGTAATCTCCAATAGATTTTCAACTTTATACCTAAGAGCATAAAGTTGAAAATCTATTAAAGACTACTGAGCGTTAGCGACCGGAACGAACGAAAACACTATGTAATCTTCAATAGATTTTCAACTTTATATCCAATAACATAAAGTTGAAAATCTATTAAAGACTACTGAGAGTTTACGTTTATCGTTTGTGACTTGGCTAGGGGGGCAGCTCATTTACAAGAATTGGAACGTTACCATACATACCATCATCATATCATTAACTAGCTTAGCTGGTTTGCCTGCGTGATAGTAAGGTTTTTCCAAACAAACTTTGGACCCCCGTTTCATCCCCTTAGGTGTGAATTTTGGAAAATCCTCTCTTAGTGCTCGCCTACGTCATAAAAGGAAACCTTGTGAAAAATTTCACGCTACTACTCAAAGTAGTTTCGGCTGTGCGTTGATATGTCAGTCAGTCAGTTTCTCCTTTTATATATAGATATCTTAGCTTGTTTTTTTCTGGGTGGAAGCCCTCATGGATGTCCTCCGCTCCAGGGTCTATCAGATTTGTACTGACTGAAACCACCCAGTGTTTCCTCGCACACTTGCGTGAGGGGCTGCGGGTCCGGTATAACTTCCACTACCCCAGATTATTACTGGCCATCTGCGGGCCTCGTCTCGTAATGGAGAGTGAGGTTTTAACCCCTATACGTCAAAGATCATATCTCGCCTATACCAATTTATTTGTGGACGGCCAAAACGTCTTTTTCTTCTACACTTCTCTATAGTCATCTTTCCCATAGATTCTTACAGTCTCTCTACACTAATAGTTAAAATGGCCTCTTCGGTCCGGATTAAGTGTTTTGCCTCATCGTTTATACCACGTACATCGAAGGCCTGGAACAATTTGCCTGCTGCGGTCTTCCCGTCCGATTATAACTTAGGCGTCTTTAATTCATTAACGCTCAGGCGGTAGCCGGCGCCCGGAAGCCATTGTCTTACTATTGTGTCTCTAATTACGCACGTCAAAAGGTTAAGGCTAAATTGGTGACAAATTGTGGTGGCTAATTGGTGGTTAAATTGGTGAATAGGCTCCTAATAAACTAGTGCGCCTCACCATCAACGATTGCATCACTGCTTACTATCAGGTGGGGTCGCAGTCAAGCACCAGTTTAAATGATTAAAAAACACCTTCCTCACTCTATTGTCTAACTCCAACATTACAATGGTAGATATTAACACAAGCGGATGTATCAATGGATTATTAAATACAGATTAGCACCTCATTAAAAACAATAGAGTACAATAATGTCAAAATTACGAGTCATAAACACGTCTAGTTCCGCTCAAATCCCGGTCGAATATGTATGTTACAATTGTGGCAATCAGCGCGTGCGCTGAACCGTGTGTAAGAGTGTTGCCACACGTAGGAAAACGACGATCGACAGTTTTTGCACTGGCAATATCCTTTAAAGAGGGAAGTCAAGTTAAATTAATGTGCGTAAAACATAATTTTAATTCGATTATCGAATAAGATTAGAATCGATCGATTTGTTTTGTTGATCGATAGAGCTGGGCGGTGGACTTGTTCGAATGAGTTACCGCGGCCATAGAACTGAAGCAACTCGGGTGGGTTTTGTTCAGTAAAAATATGACATTTTCTATAGCTCCACACAGAGCGGAAAAATTTATTTGATGACATATCTGCAAAAAAAAATACGTACGATGATGATACATGAGATGGATGCGAATTTCGCGGGTCAGCCTTGTTTTAGGTCAATATCAAGTGCAGGATTATAATTCTATAAATAAATACCTATTTTGATAAATTCTTTGCCAAATCATAATAATAATAATATAATATGCAATATTATAATATTATTATTATTATTCCATTTATTTATTTTTATATACATATAATTTACATTTTTAAATATTTCTTTTAAAAAAACATAAAAAAAACATAAAAAACATTTAAAAATATAAAAAATAGTTGTTCGGCGGTGTCGGGAACAGGGTCCAAGCTACCGGTGGTTAGGGCTCCAGAGACAGGCACCTCCTCACAATGCGAGCCGTATCGAGGAGCCTTCTGTATCAGGCCCTTGATCTAACCGCGCAATGACAGCTTCGACACATGGTCGTCGGAGCTTTTGGCTCTATGGATGATAGCTGAGTCCACATTCCACATGTCGACAACTTTATTATTATTATTAATGTAATGTGACGTGTGTAACTAATCACTAGTCTACAGGCAAAATGCAACAGAGTGGTTATAAGGGTTTTCATATTAATTAATGCATACCAAATCTGATTCCGCATTTAAAAAGTCCTTAACACGTACCATTTTTGAGATTTTTGACTTTAAAAACCAAAACTTTAATAATATCAGTGCCATGTTAGGGTATTTTTCAGACAATTTTCGAGAAAATTTACTAAGCTGCAACTGAAAATGTAGACGTGATAAATTTTTTCTACGCTCAAATTCGAACTCGAATATAACGAAAAACCTATGGTTATAACTGTTGCATTTAATAAATTTATATAAAATAATTTGTTGACTAGTGTTATTATTATAACTTAAATTTCAGATTGGGGTGTTTAAGGGTGTGTGCATTATAATAGTTACATGTTGTAGAGAGGGACTGCAAGCAAGCCTAATTGTCAATATTAACTACCTAAGATAGATCCACTTGGCACAGGAAAGTGAGAAATCCCGACCCCAAATAATGGGATCGGGGAAGGAAGAAGAGAATGGCATTGTAGTTAATAAAACTAAATTACTCAACAAAAAAGACACTAAACATAAAATAAAGCAGTAAGCAACTATTACGTTTAAGTTTGCGTAATCCAATAATTAGTATGACGGCACAAAACAAAAGATAACGTAAACGCATCGGTTAACGTTACGCGAGAAGAAAGTCGTCGACCGCGTTACCTCGACGGGTTTTTGGCGAAAGTTGAAAAATACAATAAAGCGAAAAATAAACGAAATGCGGAATTTCGGTAATAGTGAATAACGAATTGTCGTCGCTTGGGAACTATTGTTTTTGTGCTGTTGTAACAGTTTCCGCTCGTGAACATTATTGGGATTTGGTACAAATTCACAACTCTCAGGCTCTTAAAATATTGTTCATTCTAGTCTATTTCACTAATTAATTTTACTAGTTAACTCTGTTATTAGTACACAAATTACATACAGTATGGCCAAAATAACTTGACTGTTCCGAACTTCGAACAATTAGCTGCGCAGTAATTCTTTTTAAGAATCATATTGATTACTTATTATATTTAATTCAGCTTGAAATGCGTAGGTATTGCGTATTTTTTCGAGTATATGCGCGATGGTTCGGAACGGAACGCCAACTTCAGACTGTCTAACATACTTTGACCGTATTGTACTTTTCTACCAAATGTAACAGTGACACAGTGTTTGCGGGATGGTTCATATGAGTCACCGTAACCCTAAAATGCAATGCAAAACTAAAGGAACACGGATGGTTATTGGGATATTTAGTCATTTCCCACCTTAAAAAAGAGTAGATAAGTTGTATGTACTTAGTTCTTTCTTACTCCCACAAATCACAAATTCAGATATTTAAGTTTTTATGTTTGTTCTGCTAAATAAGATATTGGATGTTCGAAGTGTAATTTGAGTAGATTAATAAACACTTTTTTTTTAAATATTATTTTAGATCAGAATGATCAAACTTCTTTTCATTAATAAATATTACTTATCGTACCAATTTATTGTTATATAGTCTGTGCCTTACCTACATACTTTTATTAAGCACTTTCTTTGGATTTAGACCAAAAATTACTCATTTTTATTATAATTACCTTTTTTTGGTTTTGCATTCGCTGCCGAGGGTTTTTACGTCAAGAGTAAACAGGTTACTTCTAGGCAAGCGTGCTCCACCGTGGAACACATGATCGTGTACTATTAGGTGAGATAGTGGTCAAACGTCACACGTGTATCAATAACAAAAAAATGTTTGTTCCTGCTGAATTTTATAGGCAGTAATATTTATTTTGTTTTTGCTAAAAATATCGCCATCACCACTACTATTTTTCTCTGCATCACCCAAAGATTGACTGGTAGAAAATGCCTAAGTCATTAAGTCCGCCTCTGTACTTTTGTGTGCATAAAGTATTTAATAAATAAATATTTTACACTCTCTTTCTAATTTCGACTCACGAAAATCACAATCCCGTATTACTACAATACAGCTTATTCGGTAACACCGTTCCCGGATTTTAGCGGTTCTGTAGATGCCGAAGATGGTATAGTTATGTATGTGATTTAAGTGAAATTGTTCCGATCAGTGTAGATAGCGCGGAAAAGCGCCGGTCGTCGTCCCCGCGCATTCGCTCGACGTGCCCGTTGGCACACGTCACACGGCACGGTAACCACGCGAAAACTAAAGGGATCAAAGCATTATATTTCAAATAAAATATTTACAGGCACTTTTGAAATGTCAAGAAGTTAGTCAGTCAGAAAAATGATGCTAATTGCACATTCCAAAGTGTAGATCTCTATGGAGAAGTATGTGCAAGAAACTATATGGGTTGCATGGGCATGTGATTGGCGATGGAGCACGCTTGTCTCTAAGTAACCTATTCACTCTTGACTTAAAGACCTCTAGGTTGTAGCTATTAGGAAGCACATATTCGGGCAATAAATTCCACTCCTTGGCTGTACGCCCAATGAATGTGTTCCCAAAACGTTTTAATGCGTATGGTTGGAATGTCCACCTTGTGTCGGTGGCGCATCGCCGTACGTCTGGTGGTCCGATGATGGAACGGGCAAAAAATTATGCAATTCTGGTGACCTACTAGATCACCGGTACTTATAAACGCTAATACGCTTAATGGCCTAAAATGTAAGAATACCATATATCCCGGTATCCCATAATGACCGGTAATCGACAAACATTTGAACGTCTATTAGGTACCAAGTAATACAGTATTTTTCTTTCGCAAACCGTTACAAACTTACAACCTAAAATTAGCCGTCATAATCCAAGAATCCATTTCCTTCCAAATCTATTCAAATCAGATGTTAATTTTAATAAAACTGGCAACGAATGTAAATCGTGTGTGTAATGTGAACCAGCGGTGCGACGGCGGCCCACTGCGCTAGATGTGCGGCGCGCGCGCAGCACGCGAACGCGCATGCACGAGTCCACTATTTACATTTTTACACCATAACTGGTTAATGAGCTTAGAAAGGACCCGTTTATTTGGAAATTGTAGCGATTTATGTACAGGGGACTTACCAAGAGGTGTTATGTCAGATGTGCGAGTGAGAAAAAGGGATGGAGCTATATAACTCCATCCCTATAATAGTTCAGTTTTGGTCGTCAAGTGGATCGCGTAAAGGGGCTCCTTTTTCACTCGCCTATCGTCAACATCGATCATGGTTTCAAAGCTTGTTACTTCATCTAACGCAATCCAATTTTTGACGAAGAGGCAATGCGACAAAATAGAGATAACGCCTGAAAACTCTGTTAGCATTCAGTAATTCCGTGATTTACTCGAATATTTAACAAAACTTGTTCCAGGAAATACGTGATCTTTTTAAAGCCTTAAAAGTTTTTGAAAAATATGGTTGTCATTCAGAATTTTGATTAAATATGCAAGGCTTCTATTATTATATTTTATTGACTTTTTTAATTTTTGAGTATATTATGAAGTGTCAAAGTTCATGCAAAATAACAGATTTTCAGAGGTCTTTACTAGATTAGTTTTACACAAATTTACAAATTGATTTCAATAAAAGCCTAGATAATATCCACAGGATACGGTGTTTTAAAAATATCTAATGAAAAATGTGTAATAACGTCATAATCGCGTAAGAGCGGTTGTATGAAAAACAGTGAAAATGTATGTCGAATTGCATGCCCTTAAGAACTCTTGATTGGGCTTCTGATTATATAAGTGGTCTCCATGGAACATGGTCAGTGAATATTGCAACACTGTTGTCCCTATTCACCGTATCAGCAATTTTCGTCTTATTCTTTCACAGTCAGATCAGTTTAGAATTTATTATCTTTCTACTTTTAATTCTTTTAATTTATTCAATTAGAGTGCTTAAGAATAAAGTGAGAAGGCTAAAAAGAACAAAACCGTTCGAGTTAGTGTTTGATGATAGTGAATAGTATAATGTAGTACAAGTGCTACCTAAGCCTAATCTAACAAGAACGAACAATATGAAAAGTGCTGATGGACATATTCTTAGTAAATATATTTTTTTTAATTTAGGATATAATAATTAAATTACTTATTAGCAGAGGTCTTAATTAGATAGAGTTATTCATGTACTTGCATCGAAATGTTGATATTAATGTAGATCTTCCCAGGATTTCTAATCAAAAATCCCGTGGGGCATAATAATAAAAACCTCAGAGATAGATAAGACAAAATATAATAAACTGTAAGTCTCGTGGCAACAGTTACTGTGTTTTATTTATCACGGCCCTCTCCTAGAGAGGAGATCTGAGTCCCAGCAGTGGGAACATTATAAGGCTACAGAACAGATAAGGAAAATTAGAGTGCTTAAAATCTCCATAGGCGTTCTCTAATCGAAAACAAAACTACAATACAAAAGGTTATCTAATTATAGCAGATCAAAGTTAGAACCTTAACGAGTGATCAAACTCAGATTAAAGCAATTAATTGGTTGCATAGCCGTATCGTTTCCGGATTTCGTTTTCTCTAGTTTAGCATATTGGGCGGCCCAATCTTTGGGTGACAACTTTCTTAATGTGAGAAAGTGATGGGCGTTAACGACAGGTTAGCATGGTGACACCTGCCCACATTGTTGTCGAGTTCAGCATTCTTTGGTTACGTCAGGTTCAGTAAAAGTGTCTGATTTGCCCTTACAAGGTAACCGGAGATCAGTGAGTCGTTAAGGCGGACAGTTGACGCGTGTTGATGTAACCCAGCCATGCCCAGTGGCCAGCCATGCCCAGTGGCCAGCCATGATATTGTAAGATTGTGTAGAATGCTATAATTGGAATTGGAAGCAAATTTGATGTAGTACGAAATTGCCAAGATGAATTTTCTGTTTGATCATTAAGACCTTAGCTAGGTAGCAGATGTTGCGGATAGTTTCTCGCTTCTGATAGTGGTCCAGTCCATGGTTGGATGCGAGAGCGCGTGGGATGTGGTAGCCTCTTACGAGGAAGGTAATGGTCGCAAAGAGAGGCTACAACCCCCCTTCCTATCAGCAGCAGATATACGGGCCGCTAAATGGCGTAACGATCCTCCGGCCATCATAGGCTGCGGCTTAGTCTTGGGGAGTCTATTAAGTACCTGAACAGTGCAGGCCCGAGGCTGCAGCGCTTAGTGGTCCGCGCGCGTCTCTCTAGCGGAATGTGGCCGTCTCTAGCGGTATATAATACGACGAGCCACAATAGCAACTCTATTGTTATTATGGCTCGTCGAATTATATATCCAGATTTTTATGTTATTTTCCAAAGATCGTTCTATAGATCTACCACCAGTTTTGCTGACATATTTATAAAGTTTTATTTCGTGTCACTGTGTTTGCTATCTCTCCTACTCATAACTCCTCCGAAACAGCTTGATCGATTTTTATGCATTTTTTTGTGTATACTTAGTAGTAGTACAAAAAAAATGGGGCTCTATCCGTACCCGTTACTGATCATATTTGTGTAGTCAAAAGTAAAAAAAACGAAATCTCAAAATTGACCACGAAAATTTGTCATAATTGGTAAATTCATGACTGAATCAATCATTCATAACAATTGCTACTAGAAAATACCACGCGAAATAGCCTGTGCAGTATTTCCATAAATTGAGTGACATTTTGGGATATAAACAAACGCTCCTAACTTTGCTGTTTAGTAATATTATTTATTGAGACTTTACTTAAATAATAACAAGACCTTTTCTAATAAGCCATTTAAATATTTGTACTAATTATAAATTAGTGGTGTATTTGGTAGGTGTGACAATAGGTATCTTTTAACCCTCCTACCCCCAACCTCCCGTTTTTTTCTTTGATATGCAGGTAGGCCTTCTCTGTAGGAGAGGGTACGGGCCGTAATCCACCACGCAGGCCCAGTGCGGGTTGGTGAATGTCACATGTCTTCGAATTTTTGGTTCTAGGACATGCCGGTTTTCTAACGATGTAAGTGATGCAAGTAGTAGTTTGATAAATATCAAATATATAGTAATAATAGTATAAAATAGTAGTAATAGAATAGTATATAGTAATAATTGTGACGAAGAGCAGACTTGGTTGAGATGAGAGTATTTTAAGTAGCAGATGCTTGAAGGAAAATTTACTCTCAGATTTTTTGATGTCAAAGTGGAGCACATTCCAGAGTTTATGGTAGCAGACAGCGTAAAAATTAGACATAAACCCAGTGCGGTGAGAAGGAATATTTTTTATTTATTTATTTTTATTCCCAACAATATCCTTACAGACTAGTCCAAATCGATATTGAGGTTTCTTATTTCTAACTTACAAACTAGATTCTGTAACAAATTTAAAAAAGCGCTATCTTAGTGAATTCACTCAGAGCACAATAAAATATATCCACGTCGTCAGCTATGAGGTTGAGCGTGCGCAACGCGCGCGTGAGAGGCGCCTCGCTCAATAACTTAGTGCGCGCGCGCGGCACCGCCAGTAGGCGCGGCCGTCGCCGACGCGTCGCGTACCCGTCCGGCAGACACAAACCTACCCTTGCCAAAATATCCGCATTATGTATCCTCCCCCTAATTACCGTAAATATATAGGTTACGAGTGTGAGTGTTATATGAAGGAGTAAGTTTTTAGAAGCTCGATCTACTATCAGTATTACTGACATATTAAATTTTATCATCGTGGCTATGTCTTGTTTACTCACATATTACTTCTAATAGAACTTGTAGTAAAAATCGCGACTGCAGTATCTTGTAAGCCCACCGCTTACAAGATACTGCAGTCGCGATTTCTACTAGTTGCACGCACACGCACAGTCTATTGAACACGGATTTATGTTGAGATATGTTATCGTAACATTCTGTAGAGGTCGGCTATTCTGGTCTGGTCGCGTTCGATTCCGGAATCTGATCGAAAGTGGAGCTCGCGCCGACCGCGGCTTGTGGTTAGGAAATGCCGATGTTATGGAGATTAAGAGCAGCTGATACTCTTCAGTGATGAAAGCAAATAATACATTGATAATTATGAGAGTTCCATTGCATTTATAGCCGAAAAGGTGATTGATATACATACATATCTAAAACGATCAACTGACTAACTGACATATCAACGCACAGCCGAAATTACTGGGACTAGGGACGTGAAATTTTGCAAAAGGTTTCTTATTTTTTTTTCACATCTATTACACAACGCCGTCTAGTCGCAAGCTAAGCAGAGCTTGTGTTATGAGTACTAGACAACTGGTAAACATTCTCATATATTTCTAATTACATACATATACACATTATAGATAAATTACACCCAGACACAGAACACATGAACGTGCTCATCGCACAGACATTTGTCCTAGGTGGGAATCGAACCCACGACCTCCGGCATAGCAGTCAGGGCCACTAACCACTAAACCAACAGACCAGTCAAGTCTGTTATTGCGACGTAGGTGACCACGTTTTTGGAAATTCAACCTTTAAGGGGTTGAAAAGGAGGAATTTCATTTGTATGCAAAATTTTAATCCATCTGCCAAATTACTTGAGTTATTTTTGTGTTGTAAATTCGTGAAGTGTCGCTTTTGCTCGGGTCCTCTAGAGGTGGTCCACACTACACAAACTTGTGCTCGGCTCGTGCTCCACTCGTGTTTGGCTCCTCTGGTGTAGACCCACCTTTAGGTATACAATGTATGCATAGCTTAGCATAGTCGGCCTTATAATGTTCCCACTTTTGGGACTCAGGCCTCCTTTCTAGGAGAGGGAATGGGACGTAATTCACCACGCGGGCCCAGTGCGGGTTGGTGGATGTCACATGTCTTCGAATTTTTGGTTCTAGGATATGCCGGTTTCCTCACGATGTTTTCCTTCACCGTTTTGAGAGCAGTGGTGATGAAATAAATTACACAAAGTAATGCGCCTGGCTGGGTTGAACCCGCGACCTACAACTCGTAAGTCGGGGCCGTTACCACTCGGCCACCACTGCTCTGCTACAATGTATGAGATCATGTCAAAGATTGTTCTTACTGACAATTAACATTCAACATTAGAATTATGAACTAACAAAAGAAACATTGTAATAGTTTTTAGACATATTATAAGTAACATGCCATTGAAGCTACTATAATATTATTCTGAACAATGGAAATTATTATAGACTAGTTAGCTAAACTGTCAAAGGATAACGCCATCTACTGGCATTACCATAACAGCATAATTCATTTTAAAATGACAGTTTAATTAGAGATGGCGTTGTGTTCGATTTTTTTTTTCGTTACTTTTTAAAGTATTTTCTCACCGCTTAAACCTTCCCTGGACTATCACAAATATTTCAAGACCAAAATTAGCCAAATCGATCCAGCTATTCTCGAGTTTTAGCGAGACTAACGAACTGCTATTCATTTTTATATGTATATAGGGTGACTGGCAATTAGTGTACGATACTTAAACACGTGATTGTGCTCATGATAACAAACAATTTTTATTATGGGAGCAAAGCCGAAATCGCGAAAAAAATATCAGCGGTTCGGTACATTAGGCAAACATAAATGTACTGAACAGCTGATTTTTTTTCGCGATTTCACGTTTGATCCCATAGTAAAAGTGGTTGTTTATCATGAGCACAATCACGTGTTTAAGTATCGTACACTAATTACCAGTCACCCTATATATAGATAGATTCATATAACATTATCAACATATGATTTTTTCGTATGACTAATATGTACTTTTGGCAAAAAATAATAATTTAAAAACGTGATATTTTTTCGCTTGTTTTCTATACTCCTTTCAAACGGCTTCGGTACATAGAATACATCAAATACATATATCCATAAAAAATCTGGTTAAATGTTCTCTAGAATGTACATAGCATATGTAAATCAATCAATATTTCGCAAAGAAAAAGGTTTTAAATGTTAGCGGGGCCGTATGCGGGTACAGGCGGCAGTACGAGTGTGTCAAAGTCAAAAGTTTTTATTTCACATAGGCCTACATGGGCACTTATAAAACGTCAGAAGCTAGTGCACGGTTCCAAATTGGTCGTTTCCTATGGAGAAGAACCGGCAAGAAACTCCATGGTTACTCTTTTAAAAAAGTGGTTGTTTACAATATTTTCATATTACAGTATTAATAGATATTATGTAAGAACAGTGTAGACCAGTCAATATTGTACCCAAAAGCACAATAAAAATAATCAAGCATATTAAAAAAAAAGTGAGTCGTAATAGTAAGTAACCTAAGAATTCGCGGAGTCTACAGTGTTCTCATATTCACATTATAAGAAAAAAAGAGGCTATATAAAAAAAATCAAAAAAAAATAATAATTACAATTATCAATAAATGACATGTTAACAAAATGAAAAAGTAACGAATTTATGGTGGTTGGCGTCTAATAATATAAAAAATATTGCAAAAGCAATGTGTTATGTGTGCATTTAACTCCGGCCAGCTGTTCAAGGGATTATACACCTTAATCTATTGATTTTAGACTCCGTAGTCTAAAATCAATAGATAGAAGTTGATTGGGGATTACACATTATTATTATGATTATTATTAGTAACAGGATACATTTCCCGAATTGGAGTGTCGCCGCCAAGAGAAAAGCAAAGATCGCTAACATGTCTAATACACTCATCTCACGAGAGACTTTCTATTTAATTTCAGCTAATAAGAAATCGGTATTTGCCATTAACGTTACGACAATGAGTGAAATCGAGTCTTTTATTTTTATTTTTACGAATCTAAAGAAAACCATTAACGCTCAGACAAGTTTATTATCTCACTAACATTATAAAAGGCGAAAGTTTGTGTGTATTATATGTATGTGTGTTTTGTATTGATACTCCATCACACCCAAACGGTTAAACTGATTTAGGATGTTTCTAATATCGTGCGAATTTCATCACGCATGCGGGATGGCTCCGCATGCAGAAAATTTCATAATGCAATAAAACGCGTCCCGCGTGCGTATTCCACGCATTACAATAAATAATACTTGTATGAAATGGAAATTTGTGGGGCTATCCCGTACTAGTATTAGTGTAGTTTTAATGAAACATATAATTTAAAAAAAAAACTTTGTTAAGTATTTAGAATATATTTAAGTTTTGTAAACAGCCAACGCAAAGGGGGAGCGGAGTCTCCTAATACAGGCATCATCATGCTTAAAAGGAGACTCCAATTATAGACTAATCTAAACTACTTGTTATAGAAATAAAACATTTTGTACCGTAAAACGGGGTGAATAGAAACGCAGGGGTAAATAGAAACCAAATTTTGGTTTGTTTTTTTTCACTTTGATATCACTTTAGATCACATAATATGGCTTCTAACAAAGTATCGACTTTTTAGAATAACAATTCATTAATAAATTGATATAGTTCAATGCTGCAAAAAATATTCAAGTATCGTGAAAATACCCTCTGAAGTTTTGTTTCTATTCACCCCTGAGTCTCTATTCACCTTGTTTGACTGTATTTTATCCTGCATGCGTGATCAAAACCGCATGATAACAAACACACACTTGATGACACGTGATGAAACACACTTTTTTTTCCAAATCCTTTTGGACACACAGCTAGATCATGTCCTGAAATAGCGCATGGGACACTTGCACTGAATTAAACCTATTTGGCGCAGCCGTGAGACACAATATTGTTGTTTAATTTATTTAAAAAATAAGTTTCAACAAACTTGCCCAAACGGCTCAACAGATATGGATATAATTATCTACCACAGTGTTGTCTGTTTTAACCCAAAGGTTGACTGGTAGAGAATGCCTTGTTGCATTAAGTCCGCCTATGTACCACTACTGTACATGAAGTATATTTTTTTTTATCTGTTTACACCTACAGTTGAAAACATACTGGAATAGAGCATGAGATACTTGCACTGAATTCGACCTATATGGCGCAGACGTGAGACTCATAATGTTATTTTTATTATTATTTCCTTTATTTCATTTATAAACATATTAATTAAATTTTTAAATATTTCAAAAATAAAAAATAAAACATTTAAAAATATAAAAAAAACAGTATCCCATCGATATCGGGAACAGGGTCTATTACTATTTTTTAATTCATGTTTCTACTTACATTATGTGTGTCTGTGTGTTAAATAAATATGATTTCTTTATTTCTTTATCACGGAAATATGTTCCATAAGCTTAATTTTCAAAAATAAAACATTTAAAAATATAAAAAAAACAGTATCCCACCGGTATCGGGATCAAGGTCTATAATTTTTTTTTTTTTAAATTCATGTTTCTACTTACATTATTTGTGTCTGTGTGTTAAATAAATATGATTTCTTTCTTTCATTATCACGGAAATATGTTCCATAAGCTTAATTTTGTACGTTCACGTGGGCGATGCCGCTAGCAGGATCTAATATGTACATAATGTTAATACTATTGTAAAATATGCAGTTTCTATAATTACAATATACTTTATGCGGACAAAATAGCTTTGAGAAAGTACCAATGTGGAATGGAATATTAGATTTTGATATTTTGCAGAATATTGAGATAATGTAGAAAGTGTGGTGTTCGCTTACTAAACTTATGTTTCTGATAACACTGAGGAACAAATATTTAACCACTAGCGGTCTCTTGCGGTTTAACCCGTTACAGCTCCGCTTTCGTGAGGCGTAAGTTAACCTTCCTCGATTTAAATCAAATCAAATCAAATACTATAAACAAACTATCCAACACTATTTTTTTTTAGTTCGAACTAGCAGTTCCTGAGATTAGCGCGTTTAAACAAACAAAGTCTTAAGCTTTATAATGTTACTTGCGGTCCCAACAGACGTTGTCCTGTACGAAAGCTAGATTTCATCAGACAAAAAAAATGAGAACCAGATTGCAGCACCACTTACCGGGTTAAATAATAATTATTTTATTTCTATTTTTTTTATTATCGATAGTCTCGCGTTTGACCACCATCTTACCTGATGGTAAGCGATGATGTCGCCGACGATTGAGCATGCTTGCCTGGAAGTAACCTATTCACTCTTGACTTAAAGACCCCTAGGTTGTAGCTATCAGGGAACACAGACTCCGGCAGGGAATTCCACTCCTTAGCTGTACGCATTATGAATGTGTTCCTAAAACGTTTTCTAACCATACAGGCATCCACTGAAATATACACACAAAACTTCATTCGGATCGGTTTAGTCTAGCACATGTGTAGAAGAATTATTATATATGTATATATAATATTATAAGTACAGAAGTTACACTGACTTTGGTATCGACGTCAACGTATAAATTTTTAAAGATATATTATTTGGATACTTACATCTTTATGTTTTATTTATTAGTTTGTATCGTTCGCTGAATATTGATTGTAGTAACTTAGAATCACACGTATTCACTATTTGTCAAGTAGCCAAATGAGGAGGCTTAAATAAAACGTGAGTATTATCGCATGGTTTATGGCCAGCTTTACGCCCTTGAACTGAGAGAGAAAGTAACCTGTCAGACAGATGAACGTATCTGCTTTCGGACATTATAACATCTTATAAGACAAACATAATAACTTGCGGTCTTCTTTTTCTGTTCCGGTACCTTTTTTTTAATATGATATAAACTAGTGCTTGACTGCGATCCCACCTGATGGTAAGCAGTGATGCAATCGTTGATGGTGAGGCGCACTAGTTTATTAAGAGCCTATTCACTCTAGCCTTGCCGGTACTTGCTATCATCATCATCATCATTTCAGCCGAAAGACGTCCACTATTGGACTTAGGACTCTCCCAAGTGTCGCCATAACGAGCGGTCCTGTGCATCTCGCATCCATCGGATTCCCGCGACCATCACCAGGTCATGGGTCGAACTTGTGGGAGGCCTTCCAACGCTGCGTCTTCTGGTACTTGGTTACCACTCCGTCTCCGGTACTTGCTAAGCCCATAACAATCCTTACTTTAATATTATAAGTGTGAAAGTAAATCCGTCTGTCTTTTACGCTTTCACGGTTAAGGTAGGTACTGAACCGATTTTGATGAAATTTGGTACGGAGTAAGATTGAACCTCAAGGCATAGGCTACCTTTTATCTAGCATCGACTTGGATTTCGTGTCCGCCATAACCGACATTAACAAGGACGAAGTCGCGGGCAAAAGCTAGTAAGTAGCCCATAAAATGGAAAAAATGTCAGCATATTCTAATTCACCTTATCATCATCGCAGTACCTCGAGCTCTTAACGCGACCTATTTTACGACCTAAACTGAACTGTTAAAGGGATGGACCTTTATAAGGTATATAGCTCCATTCCTCTTTCTCACTCGCAGGGCTGACATTTTATCACGTTCTGGTCTCTCTTTTCTTGTACCAATTCTCACGTTCCTGTACTCACTCTCATCCAGGTTTTGTTTGTTCTTTAAGCAAAGACTCTGCAGCAATGGGTGATGAGTTCAAAGATTTTGTTGTTGATATGGGGATCTCTAAAAGTTTTCTAAAGTCGCGGCAACTTGTGAGTCCGATTTGATAACAATGTCATTAATTACAAGGCTTGTAGTCAATAGATCGTTTTGTAGGCCTTCCAGTGTTACTGTGCTATTTTACTATTACTATTTTTATTTTATGTAGAACTCAAATAACATTGACATAGAACAAAGTTTTTTAAATAATTAATATGCATTGCATACTAAAACAGTGTTTACATGAATCTTTTCATCATACAACTCATAAAATTCGAGTTTTTTTTTTATATACCAATAGCTAACATTAGTATTAATAAAAGTAGAATTTTGTATTCACTAAAAGATACGTTAACCGAAATAGTTAAACGGTGCATCGCTCATCTACATACATACGACATGATACAACTCAAAAAGCATGATTTTACAGGAGAGCATTAGTAAATTTGAATAAATATAGCCTCAAGTTTATTATTATCATCGCAATAGCATACAACGAGAACGCAAGAAAATAAGAACTGAAGTTGGAAGTTGTTAGAAAATATGATTGTTTTTGTGAAAATTCTACGCTTTTTGAATAAGTAGGTATGATTTTATTTTTTTCGATATCTAATCAAATGACTAGGTAATTAATAATTACGAAAGCTTCGTATTCGGAGAGTAGGCAACTGTTATGAAGTTATGAATCCTATCTAATTTGAATCAGCTATTATAGTTTAATTAAATAGATACAGTTTAGGTTTTGAGAGAAGTATGATGAATAATGGGGTTTTTTTTCTCAAAATTGTATCAATGATAAGTAAGTCTGGATTATTTTACGTAGATCTTAATAGCTACTTAATTATTATTCAATCACTCTCTGACAGACAAAGTATAGGCCCTAAATCACAGGGTCTTGAAGCATGAAATTTTCTTCAAGAGCTCCTTAAGTTTGTCTGTTTTTTGAAAATTGAAAAAAAAATCTATTAGATTTTTTTTCGCCCTTTTCGCTTGTAAAATCCCATTGGGCACACAATCTTGTTAAAAATTACAAAAAATAAAGCTTACCTTATTAAAAAAACGTCACTTCAATTCCAAAAAAAAAACCTCCTTGATAGTTCGTTCACTTCAAAAATCCCAAATAGAAAATAAAAATAAAACAAACAATTCAAAAACCGAACCGGTTCGTTGACTGAATCACATTTTTCGAAATACAAAAATGGTTCAACATCACACTCCAACTTTACTCAACTTTTGAAAAAAGAATTAAGTTGTAACTTAAGTGCAAGTAGCGTGTTATCACGTCGCCCGGCGTTCTCACACTGACTCCGAGGCTCCGCGGCTTGAGTGCAACTTAACTATCACTAGCCAGGGCCGCATTCGTCAGCTTATAATTAATGCGTGAATCAGAGCTTTGAGATGAACTTCACAAATTAGCCTCTTGACTTACGAGCTACATGTATTATTAGTGTTCACAGAATTAATTAATTGTTTAATATTTCTATTTTATTGCGCTCAAAACTTTTTGACCGACTTTTACCCGACTCTATCGAAATTATAGAACCAAAATTTTCTCTTTTTTATGAAATATGATTTTATTGACAGCCAACGGCTGTTATGGGCGCCATAAAATCTGTCCTGATGACAAAAGGACTGGTGAAAGTTCTATAGACATAATTTTTGACGATTTTGTCAATGGAATGTTTCGATTACATAAAAGCTGTTATAGTATTAGCTGTTTCCGGATTTGTTCCCAAGGCCCACTTACATAGTAATTTTTTAAAGCTTGTCGGTAAACACAAGTATCTACTGCAGAATTGCTCGAAGTTATTGCAGTACTGGAACGCAAAGGGCAACTGAAGGAACACGGGTGGGTTTTATTCAGTAAAAGTTTGACACTCCCTCTCGCCCCACCCAGAGTGGGAGAAGTTATATGATGATATCGCACCCTGAAGAAAAGTTGGGCAGAGCAACGCCGTGTCCTCGTGGGGGCGATCGGCGGCGGCGATCTCTCACGCCGGGCCTTGGTACAGGCCATGGTCCGGAGCGAGGAGGAGTGGCAGGCGGTCGCCTCCTTCTGCGAAGCAGTAATGCTAGCAAAGGAGGCGGCCGATCGCGTGAGGCAACGGTCCTCACGCCCAAACCGCCACCGGGATTCCGATCCCGATTTCCGGCCACCGTAGGCGCGGGCTTGTGGACGGCGAGCAATGGGTGGCTCGCCGTCCGATCGTCTGGTAACCGTCCGATCGTCTGGTAACCGTCCGGACCGAGCTCAAGTCGTCGACGGCGCGTATTGTTCCACGCGCGCCTCAGGGAGATGTCAGCAAATCGTAGGGGCCCAACAGGGTCGAAGCCTACTGGGGCCCGGGTAGTGTGAAAGTGAAACCCGGGGCCCTGGGACGAAGGCAAAGAAGGAACAGGTGTGGGTTTTTAGTCAGTGTCGCCCCACACTATGAATCACTCCCTAGGAATCCTCCTCTACATATACAAGAAACCTAGACCCAGCATAACTATCTGTAGGCCATACAAATATTTGCTCCGTGCGGGAATCGAACCCCGACACGCAGCGCAACAGCCAGCCGCTTAACCACTGCGCCAACGGTGCCATCTTTAGCTTTAAAACTGCTACTAGTCACGCTTTTAAATGCAATAATTAGAAGAAATCATTTGAACACTATGTCGGGGTAACGGGGTGAAATGAGTCCCTCTTACTCTACCCAGACAGTGTTCAAATGCAATGTTATTGGGAGAAGGTATTTCATGTAAAGAGTCTCTCTTACTTTACCCAGACAGTGTTCAAATGCAGGAAAGTGGGAGAAGGTATTTCATAAATTCCCATCCTCAAAAAAAATCGGTTGTCTATAAAGTCGGTTTATTGACGATAGTTGACCGTGACAACGTGTTACATTTATTTGTACGCATAAATACAAATAAACAATTAACACGACATTCACTTTTCACTGCACTTTATACTTGACGAAAACATGTAAATGTATTATTCTATAGCAGTTGTCACGACGCAGACGCATTGCTCACTCAAGTAGGAGAGAGACAGATGTCGAACACTGCCGAACGCGGAGGCCGAACGCGCTCTCGCTTGCACTTCAAGCCTTAAATGGAACGCCTCAGGGCGAGGTAACGCCGCATGCGTCATACTTTTTCGTGCGTGCAGCCGGCTCCATCGAATTATAAGACGTTGTCACTCACGTCAAAAAAGGAAGGAACAAATAAAACCAACAATAGTCACGTCATCAAGGTACACTGCTAGCATACTATTGCGTAAATTTAAAGCCATGTTTTTTTTTAGGTAGGCGGAGGATGTCATAAGATGATTTCCGATCTTATGACATCCTCCGCTCTTGGGCGGGGCTGGAGGGCGTGTCAGACTTTTACTTACTAAAACTCACTCCTGTTCCTTCTTTGCCTTGCATTCCAGGGCCCCGGGGTTCATTTTCACTTAACCTATGGCCCCAGTAGGCTTCGACCCTGCTGGGCCCTACGATTGGCTGACATCTCCTTAAGGCGCGATTTGGGCTCTGTCCGGACGGTTACTGGACGACCGGACGGCGAGCTACTCAGTCAGTAAAAGTCTGACACTCCCTCTTGCGTGGGTGAGTTAGAGGGTGGGAGGATTTATTTGATGATGAGCAATCTTTAAAAAAAAAAACACCACAACATGTGCTGCGTTACTGTTGGAAAGAGTTACCGGGGCCTTGGAACATATAGGGCACTTGAAACAATAAGGGTCGGTTTTAGACAATAAAATTTAATTTTCCCTCTCACTCCACTTAGACCGAGAGAAGTTCTTTGATTTAAATATTTTTTTCTTTTTTATTATGTATAACCTTGCTTTTGACCACTATCTCACCTGATGGTAAGCGATGATGTGGCTGACGATGGAGCACGCTTGCCTAGAAGTAACCTATTCACTCGTGACTTAATGACCCCTAGGTTGTAGCTATCAGGCTTCTCACCCAAAAAAAACGATGAGATTTTTGTGCTTTGACAACGATTCTCCAAATAAAAATAAAGAAGGTACATCACAACGAATTGCTGACGATTCGGATAAAATGTACACATTTTTATTTTTATATTTTTTTACTGACGATTCAGACACACACTGTTAAGTACAGTCAGATTAAGTACAGTCACAAAATGTCACTAACTGCAGTCCGGCCCTGTGTCCCGCGCCTACAAGTTACATGATATATTTTTTACCGACTAATTTATTTGATAGCGGGTAAGTTTTTGTGTTTCCTGTATTAGGGACCCGCTCCCAGGCATTGCTATCTAAGCACAGGTAGCCAAGGCATTTGTTTTAAGATGTCGATGTAATCGATTTACATGTTTAATTAGGGTAGAAGGTCGTTAAAAAATAAGACATTAATATATCAATTGTTGCCTTACCTGTAAGTACAAGCGTGATAGACAGTATGTAATTATAAAAAAAAAGTATTGGCATGCTGTTTTTTTCTTTAAATAACTGCTCTACTCTAGAAAAGATCTTTGTATCATGAGTGTGTTCACAAATATGTAAGATCACAACACGAGACAATCAGAACTAGAACAATTATCTGTAGGCAAGACATTAATAATAATTTATTAATATCAACTGTGATAGTTATCTATATGTATAATAGGTATGATATTTATTTTTATTAAAGGTTTATTTATTATTAGTTATATAAGTATTTCATTTTTATATTTAACTAAGTACATATATGTATTATTTGATAGTTTAGATTAAGATTTCACACAATCTTCTTCTCTTGCTCCCTACACACTATTTTCTACATTTCTTTTAATTTCTCCTTTTGCAGGTCTGCTGGAAAAAATTTCTTTGGAAATAAGCAGTACCTTTGTACTCTTGTCTACTTTGTATTGTCTTTTTCTGTTTTTGTGTGTACATAAATAGTAAAATAAATAAATAAATAATAAATAGAATACTTATACCAAAAGGTACTAAGTCCATCTCTGTACTTTTGTGTCCATAAAGTTTTAAATCTATTAAATATTATAAATAAATATAAAATTCTTGCAACTGTAATAGTTCCTTTGTTATTTTTTTTATCCTTTCACAAAATTTATCAGGTAGCTGGTAACTAATAAATATTCATTATCAAGATAAATTATTTTCTAAAAATTGAGAAAAGTTTTAAATGATCTTCTGATGAGGGCTTTGACCAATGTGAAGAATTATAAAACAAATAATGTAGTGATAAAAAGTAAAAGTGTGAAAATGTCATAACTTTCTTAGTTAAATTGAGTTACTCGGCGTTGTGTGGCGGGATCGTTAGCGGCACTGTTTGTCACCGCGACACACACTGGAAGAAATTCCACTTCACATTGGATTGTCAAATTTTACTCATGACTGTGGTGCCTCTGGTTAGAAAAGAAGGCACAAGTTGAAATGCCTCTAGTGCCCATACACCTGATCTTTGGGGGACTTAATGAGTGCCACTGATGCTGCAGATAACTTAGCCACCAAAAAATTTGAGAAGTTTTCCATCGACTCGAAAAGAAAACTCATGTTTTAGGGTTCCCTACTTCAAAAGGAAAAAACGGAACCCTTATAGGATCACTTTGTTGTCCGTCCGTCTGTCTGTCTGTCTGTCTGTCAAGACCCTTTATCTCGGGACCGCCTGGAGGTATTGAGTTGAAATTAAAATCATATAAGTACTCTAAGTAGGCTTCGACTGGCCTGTTGGTCTAGTGGTTAGTGGCCCTGACTGCTATGCCGGAGGTCGTGGGTTCGATTCCCACCCAGAACAAATGTTTGTGTGATGAGCACGATCATTTGTTCTGTGTCTGGGTGTAATTTATCTATATATGTATGTATTTAGAAATATATAAGTATGTTTATCAGTCGTCTAGTACCCATAACACAAGCTCTGCTTAGCTTGGGACTAGACGACGTTGTGTGATAGTTGTGGAATATTATTGTATTATATTATTACTCAAGTTTGCGGTCTCTTGAAGCTGTGAAAAAATCAAATTTCTATCTAAGTTATCGAAATAAAAGGATGCGGCCGTTTATGTCTCAAAAAACGTACATTTCGACACTCTCGAGGAAATCAAAATTCGTAGGGTACTTCCTGTTGACCTAGAATCCGGAAATTTGGAATGTAGCAAGGTCTCATAGCACAAGTGTACGAAAAAATCTGAAAACTGTAAATTTTCAGATTTTTTAGTGGAAGTAGAAGGTTAGTGAATCTTCTGGACGTTGCTATATTATGATGTCGGCGAAAATCTGACGCAACACACTTAGCTCCTTCGAGATCATGGTTTTCTTAATTTGTACCTACGTGCTGCCGGACCGACGGACCTGTGAAAGTCGTAGTCATACATATTTCTATTCTCTTTGTCGTATGTACTTACTATTAGCATACAAAGCCTGCCTTAAATATTTGGAAGTGATCTAGTTTAGGGACAAGTGTTGTTATACTTTTAAGGCGAGAGCTCCAGTATTTAGAATGAATGTTATTTCAGTTTTTTTCATGAGATAGATATTCAATCATCCAAATGACTTCTCCCGCACTAGGGCAGAGGGCTGATTAAAACCCACTCCTATGTTCCTTCTTTACCTTGCGTACGGGACCCCGGGGTTCCCTTTCGGACAACCCATGGCCCCAATAGGCCCCTACGGTTTTGCTGACATTATTCAATAGGGTATGACGAACTGAGAGAGTTGTAATGATGATATTAATGATAATAGTTCTGTAAATCAATTCGTATTACGTATCAATGTAAATTTATCTAGGACTTTATTAATATCCCGTGCCTCGAAACGCAAAGGGTAACTGAAGAGACACTGTTTTTATTTAAGGTTGGAAATCATCCAACGACTTCTTCGGAAGTCGCGGAGCGAGAGGGCGTAGGTCTTCAAAAATGATATTGAGGTTTCTAATATAATTTTTTTCTTAACTGAAAAGTTTGCGCGAGAGACACTTCCAAAGTGGTAAAATATGTGTGTCCCTCCTGTAACTTCTAAAATAAGAGAATGATAAAACTAAAACTGCTCGCAGAACGGATGGCCGTTGGGGCCGAAAGGTTCTGGAGTAGCGACCGCGTACCGGAAGACGCAGTGTTGGAAGGCCCTCTACAAGGTGGACCGGCGATGACCTGGTGAAGGTTGCGGGAATCCGATGGATTCGAGACGTACATGACCGTTCGTTGTGGCGACATTTGGGGGAGGCCTATGTCCAGCAGTGGACGTCTATCGGCTGAAATGATGATGATGAAAACTAAAAAAAATATATGATGTATATTACCATGCAAGCCCACCAAAAATTGGTTTGAACGTGATCTAGTGAGTAGTTTTTTTTTTAAAACGTCATAAATCGTAAACCGCAATTTACCTTTCAAGTTTGTACGGAACCCTCAGTGCGCGAGTCCGACTCGCACTTGCCCAGTTTTTGTTAGTATTTCAGGACCCCGGGTTACCCTTTCGAAGTCAACCTATAGCCCCAGTAGGCTTCGGCCCTGCTGGGTCCCTACGGTTTGGTGACATCTCTTTGAGGCGCGAGAGGAACACTACGCGCCTTCGACGACTCGGGCTCGGTCCGGACGGCTACCGGACGGACGGACAGCGAGCTACTCAGTCAGTAAAAGTCTGACACCCCCTCTCTTGCCCCTCTCAGAGTGGGAGGAGTTATATGATGATGAGCAATCAACTTCAAAAAAAAAAAACAAACAATATAAAATTTCTATGATTTTCTCCATTAATAAATCTTTATAAAATGCATGCGGCCACACACAGACACTTTCTCGGTTACAAAACCAGGATGTAATATAAACATTTTATCTTACTTTCTTAGGTCAATAGTTTACATAGCGTAGTCTTAGCCAAGTCTTTAATAAACAATTAATCCTTTTAGAAAATAATTGCTTCCTGAATTATTTACTTATCACTATTTTTTCTTTTTTATTTGAACTGAGCTTAGCTTCTATTACTTTAACCCAATTTTCGTATTGTTTACTTTACGAGTAAATAGGTAAACTAGTGCTTGACTGCGTTCCTACCTGATGGTAAGTACCTAGTGATACATGGGTTGTGCGGAAGTGAACCCCTGCCCCCCCAAGCCAAGTTACAATCGTATCGTTCGCGCCGAACGCCTCGATTAGGCCAAGCCTCCGATTCCTTTGTTCTGACGTCATCTCAACGCTCCGTCACGTAGTCAGAACAAAGGAATCGGAGGCGTGGCCTACTCGAGGCGTTCGGCGCGAACGATACGATTGTAACTTGGCTAGGGGGGCTGGGCCCTGGAACGAAATTAAATAAGGAACAGGAGTGGGGTTTAGTCAGTAAATGTTTGACACGCTCTCGCATTGGATGATTTGCCACCTAAATGGCAAGCAGTTGTTGATGGTGAAGACTTGAAGACACCTAAATTATAAACGGACGGGAAGACCGCAGTAGGCAAGTTGTTCCAGGTCCTTCGATGTACGCGGTATAAACGACGAGGCGAAACGCTTAGTCCTGACCGCAGAGGTGACAACAATGTAAGGATGGAACTTGTGAAATTGTCGTTTTATGACGTGTAAAAGTGTTTTTATAACCTATTTGCAAAATAAATATTTAACATCTTTATCACTTAAATTTTGTCCCGTCAGAAAAAATGCCTTTTTATTAATATTCTGACAGGATTATTCAGACAGTCGAATAGATAATGATTGAGTTGGTGGAATACGTTGTATGAATTACCAGACACAATTAAACGCGCTCAATCGTTGCCTGTTTTTAAAAGACTCGACAGGTAATGTTCCCTACATTACCTGTCGCTGTGAATATCGATAGTTGTGATTCATATTTCTGTCTATAGTTTTCAATAATTATGTATGTTTATATGTATCTATTATATAACATATGTATATATCTGTGTATCTAATATAATATAATATGTTTAAGGCTACTTTTGTCACACCAATTACAGCCCCATTTCTTGTCCTGGCAATTACTATCCATTCCAGGTTGCCTGGAAGAGATCGCGGAATGCGATAAGGCCGCCCATTGTATGTACGTATGTGTTTTAGTTTTAGTTTCCTTTTATATTTGTATTGGTGTATACAATAAAGGATATAATAAATAAATAAATACTTCCATCGTTGTGGTGCACGTCTTTGGTGTGCAGGGTGCGGAACAGGCGGTTGCCTCCTTCTGCGAAGCAGTAATGCTAGCGAAGGAGGCGGTCGCACGCGCGAGGAAGCAGACTTTTTACGCCTCAGCCGCCGGGATCCCGACCCCGATTTCTAGCCTTCGTAGGCGTGGGCTTGTGGATGGCGAGCAATGGGTAGCACGCTGTCCGATCGTCCGGCCTTCCGGGAACCGTCCGTACTGAGTCTAAGTCGTCTATACCGCGCCTCAAGGAGATGTCAGTAAAACCGTAAGGGCCCAGCAGGGTCGAAGCCTACTGGGGCCTTGGGTTCGCTTCTGAAAGGAAAACCCGGGGCCCTGGAACGCAAGGCAAAGAAGGAACATAGGAGTGGGTTTTAGTCAGTAAAAGTCTGACACGCCCTCTCGCTCCGCCCTAGAGCGTGAGAAGACATTGTATGATTTCCCACCTATAAAAAAAGTCTACTTGCTGTCGCAAATGCGAAAGTCTCAAAATACTTTTTATCAATTAGCATTCTTTATTATATATTGCAGATTTGATCTCATAGATGAGATTGGTCGAGCCATAGAGGTCAATATCGCGTAACACGTCATGACATTGACCGCTCCTCTCAAAAGTTGCTGAGGAAAGTTAGAGTTCATCTGATTAGCATTTAGAGGTGAATGTAATTAGTAATGTGAGATTTTTGATCGCATATTTTTAAACATCACAGAAGGAAAAGGGAGTTAGTGATAGCATGACGGGTAACAGGACAAAATGGAAGAACAACCTATTGCAACTGCAGTACGACGCAACACCCCACAAGGGCAGGAAAATGATAATGCTTTCATTGTAGTCGGTTTACCTGGTGAGGGTCGCAGGAATCTGATGGATGTGAGATTCACAGGACCGGATGTGTAGCGACACTTTGGGGAGGCCTATGTCCAGCAGTGGACGTCTTTCGGGATGATGAAAACTAAAAAGGAGTTAGTGATAGCATGACAGATGACAGGACAGAATGGAAGAAGAACCTATTGCAATTGCAGTACGACGCAACAGGGGACAAGGACAGAAAAATGATAATGCTTTCACTGTAGTCGGTTGACCTGGTGAGGGTCGCAGGAATCTGATCGATGTGAGACGCACAGAACCGGTTGTGGTAGCGACACTTTGGGGAGGCATATGTCCAGCAGTGGACGTCTTTCCGGATGATGATGCTTCCATTGGGTTTATAACTTTAACACTTTTGGGTGCCAAGAACATAGAATAATTCGTTCGTTTACCCACAACCTGCCTCCCGAATCATTGTTTTAAGACGGTCCTTTTTCACTCGCCTATCGTCAACATCGAGCATGGTTTAAAGCTTGTTACTTCATCTAACGCGATGTTTGACGAAAAGGCAACGCGAAAAAAGAAAGATAACGCCTGAAAACTCCGTTAGCATTCGGTAGTTCCGTGTTTTACTTGAATATGTGATTTACTTGAATATTTTACAAAATTTGTTCTAGGAAATACGTGTTTTATTTAGACCCTTAAAAATGTTTGAAAAAATTTTTTTTTATTGTTATACTTTTTTCTTTAATTTTTGAGTGTCAAAGTATGAACTTTGACACTTCATAATTTCTGCTTTTCTTGCAATTTTGCATTAGCAAAATATGTAAGTATGTTTATCAGTTGTCTAGTACTCATAACACAAGCTCTGCTTAGCTTGGGACTAGACGGCGTTGTGTGATAGTTGTGGAATATTATTATTATTTTATTATTATTATTAATGCTTAGCATTTTTCAATTATTTTATAAACTGATATATGCTGGGTCCTTTGCAGCGAAAGTGTAACTGAATAATTTAATTTCACAGAAAAAATTACTTATCCCCGATAAATGAGCTATCGAGAACTGAAACAATTTTTCAATTCGAAGCAGTATTTCCAGAGATTGGCACTTTCTGGCGTCTGATTAGTTGTTACAGGTCGTCAGACGCCAGAAAATCTGACCATCAGTGTATCCAAGTACACGGGTGAGGGAACGAAGGCCTCACGCCCCAGCCGCCGAGATTCCGACCCCGACTACCAGCCACGGTAGACGCGAGCTTGCGGACGTCGAGTAATGGGTAGCTCCGTCTGGCCGTCCGGTAATTAACCGGACCGAGCCCAGTCGTCAACAGCGCGTAGTGATCCACGTGCTCCTCAAAGAGATGTCAGCAAACCGTAGGTAGCCCTCGCTTATGCGAGGTCCGTTTGGGTGCGAGGCCGTGGGTGAAGGCCCACTTCGCCGATGCCTAGTTACGCTACTGTGTGAGTTGTGGAGGTCTGATAGGCAGTCACTCCATGTAAAACACGGGTATTCAGCCGCATTCGGTTAGAATAGAAGCCGACCCCAGGTAGTTGGGAAAAGGCTAGGGAGATGGGGTAGTTCCTAAGATTAGCGTGTTTAACTAACCAAGCTCTTCAGTTTTATAATATTAGTACAGATGTAGGTATTTTTGTTGGAATCTTATTTTACCATCTTGCAACACGTTGAGAAAATCGAATGTCGACAGATGTAAAATCCGGTTGTAAGCAACTGCGGAATTTGTTAATAGATTGTAAAATCCGGTTTTAAGAAACTGCGGACATGATAATATCGGGAGATTCCTGAACCGGATTCGTGCAGAAGAAACGCTCGGGTGTCACCATTGTGATGGTGAAGGTTTACCCTGTTTGGGCGGAGCGCCGCCGTGTCTTTGTAGGAGTGATCGGTGGCATGCAAAAATCAGCATGTGTTTTTAATATCGTGCGCTCTACATGCAGGGCTGCTGCCCGATATCACGCCCCGCATCCCGCGTACGTTTTCCACGCATTACAATAAATACTTGTATGAAAAGGACATTTGCGGGGGCTACGCGTGCGGAGCAATCCCGCATGCGTGATGAAATCCGCATGATATTAAAAACACCCTAATGCTAGCGAAGGAGGCGGCCGCATGCGTGAGAGAACAGCCCCCCTAGCCAAGTTACAATCGTATCGTTCGCGCCAAACGCCTCGAGTAGGCGACGCCTCCGATTCCTTTGTTCTGACGTCATCTTAACGCTCAGTCACGTGGTCAGAACAAAGGAATCGGAGGCGTGGCCTACTCGAGGCGTTCGGCGCGAACAAAACGATTGTAACTTGGCTAGGGGGGCAGACTTTCTTACGTTCTAGCCGCCGGGACCTCAATCCCGATTTCCAACCACCGTAGGCGTGGGTTTGCGGACGACGAGTAATGGGTAGCTCGCCGTCCGGCCGTCCGGTATCCTTCCGGACCAAGCCAAAGTCGAAGACGGTCAAAATCCTCACAACTAAAGGTATTTTTTCCGTACGGGAATCAAACGATGGTTTTACTAGAGGTACATTTGTAAAGTTCCTTGCTCACGTGCGTGACGGCTTGCTCGCACGACCCACGAACCGGCCCTCGGAAGAGAAATGTGATATTATTAAGTGTGTTGTAAGATTTATTTACTATGTCCGAGCTCACCGGTCGGCTAGTGCCCACTTATGAGTAAACACATCGCTCTCGACTTTCTTCGGCACGCCTTCGTTGCGTAACCAAGTCCGCGCGTCTGACGTCACTCAACTGGCTTGAATGAAGGAATGGAGCACACATTCTGTGTAGTGGAGAATTTCGATCTATCGGTCATCTGTGGCGTGTCCGGTTTGTGACATCGTATTATAGAAACATAATAAAATAACATTTAATTGCTGCAGCGGTCTTTACATCCGATTATAATATAGGAGTCTTCAAGGCTGGAGTGAATAGGCTCTTAATAAACATGTGCAATTCACCATCATCGATTGCATCACTGTTGGTAAACAGCCACCTGATGATAATCAGGTGGAATCGCAGTCAAGCACTAGTTTATATAATTTAAAAAAGTAACCCTCTCGCTCTGGATGTTTCAGACTTTTACCAGCCATCAGTTGCTCTTTTTCAGGGCCGCAGTAACTCTTTCAAAACATCCTGCAGCTCCCATTATTGTACACCTTAAAATAGATCGATGATAGGGTAAATTTGAAATACCATAAAACAAATCACCCAGAATACGAACATCATCATCAAGTATTATCATCATTTCAGTCGGAAGACATCTACTGTTGGACATTGGTCCAAGTTTCGCCACATCCACTGTTCCTGTGCGTCTCGCATCCATCGTATTCCCGCGACCCTCACCAAGTCATCGGTTCACCTTGAGGGAGGCCCACCAACGCTGCGTCTTCCGGTAAGCGTTCGCCACTCCATAGAACCTTTCGGCCCCATCGGATCGTCTACCTGTTCTGCGAGCATGTGCCCTGCCCACTGCGATTTAAGTTTGACGATTCTTCGGGCTATTTCGGTAACCTTTTTTGGTTTTCCTGCGGATATCTTCATTACTGCTGCGATCACGTAAGGAAACTCCGAGTATAGCTCCGTGTATTATTAATTTATTATGCTTTTACTAACACTAGGCTAAGAACATTGTTACTAACAAATATATGGAAGTAATTCTGAAATAAATTCTATTATTTTTATAGCCCTTTCGATTGCTCTTTGGGTGACTTTAAGCCTTCTGATGAGGCCCATTGTAAGCGACCACGTTTCGGAGCCATATATCATCACTGGCAACACGCACTGGTCATAGCCATTCCTTTTGTTTGACGAGAATACGAACATACATAAATATATACATCTAGCGAAATCCGCCAGGCCTATGATCGTGGGAATACTTTCCTATTGCCAAAATTATGAAAATAATTCTTGGGTTCTACAGTTCTAATTAAATTAGCGCCTTTGTTGGCTTCGTATACAAGTAGATCAAGTATTTAAACAGAAGCTCTACGTAATATCAAGCAAATAAATAGGCCTTCGAAAAACGCACAAGGTGTTTGTCAAATAGCTAAACGATTCTCTTACCTTTTTACACCTTTTTACTGCGAATGGCTTATTACAATTTAATTTTTTTAAATACTCTTTTTTAGGGTTCCGTTCCTCAAAAGGAAAAAACACGATTCTTTTACCTTTTTACACCTTTTTTACCTTTTTACTGCGAATGGCTTATTACAATTTAATTTTTTTAAATACTCTTTTTTAGGGTTCCGTACCTTAAAAGGAAAAAAACGGAACCCTTATAGGATGACTTTGCTGTCCGTCCGTCTGTCTGTCTGTCAAGACCCTTTATCTCGGGAACGCGTGGAGTTATCGAGTTGAAATTAAAATCATATACTCAGGTCTGCGGTCCCTTGGAGCTATGAAAAAATTAAACTTGTAAGCTAACGAAAAAAAAAGATATGGCCGTTTATGTTGCAAAAAACGTATATTTCGACACTCAAGGGAACCAAAATTCATAGAAGTACCCTATGAATTTTGGTTCCCTTGAGTGTCGAAATCCCGTTGTCCTAGAATCTTGAAATTTGGCATGAAGCAAGGTCTCATAGCATAAATTATGGTTAGTATTTTTAAATGTAAATAAAATAATACAAGATTAAATAAGTTGGTATAGGAAAATATCTGAAAACTGTAAAATTGTAGTTACGTCACAAAAAAATAAACTTGTTTGCGATTCGTAAAAATCTTTGAGACTCTATTCGGAAAATCAACTGTTTTCATAGGTAAGTTGTACGGAAACCTCAGTGCGCGAGTCCGACTCGCACTTGCCCGCTTTTTTTATTATTTATTGACATTGTGCTCACATAATCACAAACACAACAATGTGCTCATAACATGATTTAAAAGAGTGTCCATGGATTTTCTTCTACGTTCTTCTCCATAGAGATTTACGCTTTGGAACGGGCAACTTAGCTTCACTATTTTTTGACTGACCGACATTTTGACAATTCAAAAGTGCCTGTTATTGGTCTATTTGAAATAAAGTTTCTGATTTCTGATTTTAAGACAGCCCTGATGGTCTAAGGTGTCTATTTTTGACAGCATACAAACCTTTGTCCCTTAAATGTAATCTAGATGTCTGCGTATGCCAAACTAGCTTCTGACGGCGTCTTCGCCAGCGTGAAAGTTTTGGTTTCTCCTTACAAACTTTGGACCCCCATTTCATCACTTTTGGGGGTGAATTTTGGAAAATCCTCTCTTATATAGTGCTCGCCTACGTCATAAAAGAAGATCTTGTACGAAATTTTATACTCCTAGACCCTAGTTTTGGCTGTGCGTTAATATATCAGTTAGTTTCTCCTTTTATATATCGACGGGTGCAAAGTAAAAAAAGTTATCTGCAATTTTGCGACTTTCTAATAATTAGTAATAATAAGCAGCTATTTAGTCATTTTTTCTTTTCAAAAATATTATTGAAAAAAGTACTATTATTTCTCCATTTTTGATACTTGAAAGATGATAAAATTGTAGATAACTTTCTTTACTTTGCACCCGTTGATATATAAAAGGAGAAACTGACTGACTGATATATTAACGCACAGCCAAAACTATTCATAAAACTGCCGACTGTCCACTCGACAGATGAACTGGATGCCAAACGCATGCCGACTGCAATATTATTAACATAACTGCATCGGAACTGCATGCCGACTGCACAATAACTTATTCATTATTGGCTCAAAGACCCCTAGGTTGCAATTATCAGGAATCACAAACTCCGGGAATCTCATTCCTTAGCTGTATGCACAATGAATGTCTAGGAGTATGAAATTTTGTACAAGGTTTCCTTTTATGACGTAGGCGAGCATTATGAGAGGATTTTCCAAAATTTACCCTCCAAAGGGAAGGAAGTGGGTGTCCAAAGTTTGTATCGAGAAACCAAAACTTTCACGCTGGCGAAAACGCCGTCAGAAGCCAGTTTGGCATACGCAGACATGTAGAATACATTCAAGGGACAAAGGCTTGTATGCTGTCAAAAATGGACACCTTAGACCGTCAGGGCTGTCTTAAAATCAGAAATCAGAAACTTTAGTTCAAACAGACCAATAACAGGCAGTTTTGAAACGTTTTGTGCGTATGGGTGTGATGTCCACAAAGTACCGGTAGTGCAACGCCGCCTAGTGGTCCGATGATGGACCAGGCTTGGCGTAATTAAAATATGCAATTCCATACAGCCCGATTGTGATCTAACCTTGCCAATTTCTTCTCTAATTCATAAGTAACACAATCTTCTCTCCGTAGGTAAGTACTATTATATTTACTGCTTATAAAGAGTCAACGGAGTGTACTTTCTTGCCGGGGGCCATGAAAGCCTCGCTCAGACCTCACACCTGTTACAATAAGGCGTGATGTAATGTTGATACGGTTGTAAGTTGTAACTACTATGTAATATAATATAATTTCCAGAGGTTGGAATTAGGTAGAGTTAAACATGTACTTACACCGATTTCATATAGAGAAAAAATAAAGTGGATATGCCTCAAATCCCGAAATTAATTTTAAAAAGCAGTTTTTTTTTTATTACACTCAAAAATATAGCATAAAAAATTTCTTTCTGCATTAATGACGAGGTGGAGGAAATGTATAAATTTATTAACCTTACCTCAGTTGACGTAGAGAGATCTTTTTCAATGAAAAATACTAATAAAAATTGTACGTTAATTATCTTTTTTTTTATTTGTCTTATCTATCTCTGAGGTTTTTGTTATTATTTATTTGTAATATTATTGGCCACACGGGATTTTTCATTAGAAATCCCGAAAAGATCCATATTAATATCAACATTTTGATGAAAGTACAAGTAGAGTTATTCTCTACATAACTCCGACCTTTGGTAATAATGAAGATAATTATCTACAAGATAGGAAAAGCCTGGACAGAAAGCGATGCCTACCAACTAAATTTGAACACTGCAAACATTTTAAGTTATTATTTACAGAAAGCTATTAGCCAAACGTCTGCGCACTCTCACTTGCATAAGCATAATCAGCCTTTTTAATGTTTCCACTGCTGGGACTCAGACCTCCTCTAGGAGAGGGAATGGGCCGTAATCCACCACGCGGGCCCAGTGCGGGTTAGTGAATGTCACATGTCTTCGAATTTTTGGTTCTAGAACATGCCGTTTTCCTCACGATGTTTTCCTTCACCGTTTTGTGAAGTAATTTACACAAAGTAATGCGCCTGGCTGGGTTTGAACCCGCGACCTAAAATTCGTAAGTCAGGGCCGTTACCACTCTCACTTGACTGGTTTTAAACATCCGGAGAGACATAGACACCTCCCTCCTTGATCATAGAGGGGCAAGCAACATGATCGGCTCCTCAAAACTATTTGGAAACCCTTTCGTACTTTCTATTTCACTATTGCCTACTAACTTTTATTTGCTATTTGATGTTACTCTTAATTATATGTTTATTGATGTGAAAGGTAGGTAATCTCGATTTGTAGTAGATCAATTTTATGGTGCTATGGTCAGTGAAATTCATCTCTCTAAAATGTAAGGCAGTATTATGGTAAGTTCGTAATGCCTGCGTAATTTTTTGTGGGAAAACCTTCAAAAGGCCCTGAGGCCCTGACACGAGCTCTTAACGTGATCCATTTTACGACCTAAATTGAACTGTTAAAGGGATGGAGCTAAGTTCCATACCTCTTTTTCGCTCGCACTTCTGACATTTTATCATGTTATGCTAAGACTCCTGATCATAGGCTCATAATAGATGCGGGATCCGTGGGAGGGACAGTGGGCCTCACCAACCCCAGCATGGTCTAGCACCCACAATAACTTATACATTTCGTGGCCAGATCATAGGAATTGATCACTTCACGATATGGCCAAGTTAAACTGGCCAGATCGTTTTAAACGTTAAACCTTGATGATATGTCAATCCTAGTTTGGTTTATTTTCTTTAGACTTTTAATAATCATAGAAATCCTACATCAACGATATGGCCAAACGAGGATAGACATATCATCAAATGTTAACGTTTAAACGATCTGCCCTTCTAGCCAAGTTACAATCGTTTCGTTCGCGCCGAACGCCTCGAGTAGGCCACGCCTCCGATTCCTTTGTTCTGACCACGTGACTCAACGTTGAGATGACGTCAGAACAAAGGAATCGGAGGCGTGGCCTACTCGACGCGTTCGGTGCGAACGATACGATTGTAACTTGGCTAGGGGGGGCTGGCCAGATTAACTTGGCTATATCATGAAGTGATCAATATCTATGATCTGGGGGGCTATTGGCTAACTTTTTCAATAACAGTTGACAACTAGCATTCGTTGCACACTAAACTTAGTTGTCAACTGACAATTTCATAAAATTGGTATTACGTATCACACAAGTGACTAACAAACTACGGTGGATATGTGGTGAATTATAAAAATTTACGGTGCCTATTGTGACCACTCTAAAATTTTATCGACTATTATACAGCTTCAAAAGCTTACACAATCGCAATTTTAAAAGTATCGATACAATAACATCTGTCAAAACGTGTTACGGTGGCCATCAAAGGCACCAGTGGCTAATGACGTCACTGCAGTTGGTCACTGAAGATAGGCAATACGAAACTAGCTGTTTGACAGTTTAATCATGCACATTGTTAACAAGTGATCATCACTTGAACTGTTAACAGAGTTATGCAATAGCCCCGCTGGTCACGACATATACTACCCCAGAATGTTGAGCCGATTCAAAATTCTATCATGATGATAATTATGTTCCTGAAATACTGATCCTCATAGACGCTTTGAATAACCTGGAAGGTGTAATCTGCTTTTGGAGAGAGGTGGGCTGGATGGAATAAACCAGTCAAATGATACCCGCCATGGCTCACGAACAATGGTTTACCAGGATTAAGTGCGGAAACTAAACTCCACTTGTAGATAGATACTGATAACTTCACAGAAAAGTCAGGCACGTCATAAGCCAGCCGTTCAGGCCTTTGAAAGTAAATAACCCTAGATACACTGGTTTTGAAGAAAAGACCAGGGCGTGTGAGATTCTTTCCTCATTTCAGCACATGAAAGGGTCCCGTTACCTCTTGAAAGATCAGTCCAGAAACCCTGTTTTTCCATGCTTGTTAACTCTTGGTACCCCTAGCTGTGCAACGCCTGTCTGTAAAAGGAACACTCCTTAGCCTCGCTACGCACTGCAGCAAATGATCACAGTGCCACCGTATTCCATGGAAAACCCCGTGATACTAAAGTCCCACCATCATTAAATCTATACTTTTTATGACTTTAAAAAGCTGGAGAGTTTATTTGTTTGCACGCGCTAATCTCAGGAACTACTGGTTCGAATTGAAAAAGTCTTATAATTTTGGATAGCCCATTTATCGAGGAAGGCTACACTAAATTATGCAATAGGAGCGAGGCATAACCGAAGACGTGGGTGAAACCGCAGGGAACCATAGATAGTCAAATATGAACTTGTAAACCTACCTACCGGAATTGCATGACCTAATTCCGCCTAGCCCGTTCCATCATCGGACCACCAGGCGTACGGCAATGCGCCACCGGTACATGGTGAACATCCCACCTATACGCACGAAACGTTTTGGGAACACATTCATTGTGCGTACAGCTAAGGAGTGGAATGCCTTGCCGGAATTTGTGTTTCCTGATGGCTACAACTATAGGTTACTTCTAGGTAAGCGCGCTCCATCGTCGACCGCATCGTCGCTTTCCATCAGGTGAGATAGTGGTCAAGCGCGAACCTATCAAGAAAAAAAAAAAAAAAACCAGAGATGTTACAGAGGTTCGGTTCCGATTTCGGAAGGTCGGAACTTCCGATTGATTTTGCACTTCCGAATCCGATTTCGGTTACGATACATTTTAATCGGAACTTATATCGGAGGTACAAATAAGTTGTACTTGTCGCGCACGGAACCCCCTCCCCGTACCTTTTGTCAATTACTATTTCACTTATTGTTTTGTATCGTATTTGGAATATTGTAAATTCGCTTATTTATACTTAACTGGTTTTTTTTATTAGTTTTAGTACTGTTTCATTTGACGCTTTTGCCTCGGCCTCTGATTTCGGTTCCGATTCCGGTTCCGGTTCCGATTCCATTAAACAAAGTTTGAAAATTCCGGCTCCGAATTCGGTTCCGATATAACTACTTTCGTTACATCCCTACTACCAACATAAACTTACTTAAATATCATGATTGATGAAAAAACCTGAAAAAACCGTATGATTTCTTTTTCAAACATGATAACAGATATCTGTATCTGTAGGTAGGTAAACTAAACAATCAATGGGATGTAGGCCATCGCATTCTCCAAAGTCATAGAGTCAGAAAAACCAATACTTCAAAGTCTGAAATAACATTAACTGCTTAGGACTCACGCATACTCGCGTGTGTCTGTACCGTTTACCAAAAATTGCATGACTTAGAATATTTCATTCAGCTCTGCCGCATCTAAAGGTTAAAACAAATAGGTAATATTAAAGATTAACGCAGTTTTGTCACATACCTATAGTATATTTTGATACAAGTGGAGAAATTTTGTCATTGCGACCGAAGCGGAATTCGCCTGAGCCGCAGGCGAGGTGATATGGAGCCGAGTGCTGCAGTCACGTGTATCGCACGACGATTTTTCAATACACAGACGATGAAATAAATAAACGGGGGTTGCCAGGCGACTAGTAGTGGCGACCAGCCTGATACATAAATGATGCATAAATTGTGGTGGAGGCGAGCGTCATTACATTTCCTTACTAGTGCGAAAAACAGTAAATTTCCTGCCTAAAGGCGGTAAAGATAGGAGTGGGTTATCAAGTATGTGTATTGAAAACACATTTAATTACAACTTCAAAAGTGTAACGTCGCGAAAAAGGCGCGTAGTGAAGCTGAAGCCCTACGAGCTCAGTATAAGTACTTAAATAACTCTACCTAATTCCGACCTCTGATTATAACCTACCATCCTACCTTTTTTTTTGGGAAATCATCCAATGACTTCTTCCACTCTAGGGTGAAGCGAGATGGCGTGTCAGACATTTACTGACTAAAACCATACCTGTGTCAGAAGAATTTCCCCTTAGTCCCAGCGGGCGTCGACCCTGCTGGGCTCCTACGGTTTTGCTGACATCTCTTTAAGACGAGCGTGGAACACTACGTGCCGTCGACGATTGGGGTCTCGGGATTGGTCTGGACAGTTACTGGTCGGTCGGACTGCGAGCTACCCACGGCTCGTCCCGACGCCCGGGGCGTCTCCTGTCGCGGTGGCTGGGGCGTGAGGATGTTCGTTCCCTCTCGCGTGCGGCTGTTCCTTCGCAAGCATTACTGCTTCACAGAAGGAGGAGGCCACATCCCATTCTTTCTCGCTCCGGACGACACCCTGATCCTGTGCCCGGTGCGGGCGTTCGCTGCCGCCGATTGTCTCTACGACGACGTCCTCCGGACGGTGCGCACAATGGTGACCCTCGGGCGTTTCTTCCGCCTGAATCCGGAACAGAAACCTCCCGAACTTACCATATCTGATGAAAACCTGTGGCATACGGAAGGTGAGGATGCCTTAGCGCATCTCCAGCCACTCCTCAAAGAGAGGACTCACCGCCATGATTGTGGCGTGTCTAACCAACCTACCTACCGTTATTTTATTCTTCGATTCAACACAAGGTTTGATATTAATTTAATTAAATAATTAATTTTCTTAATACACGTAATTTTATCTAGGACACGTCGGTCGTAATATTGCGTTTGGTTTTACTACACCAGCCTAGCTTTTCCGACGGAGATGTGAGGAACAAATTATTTCGAATCGAAATGAATTCCGAACGAAACGAAGGTTGCTAATTTTAATCCCGAACGTCAGCGAGGGATTTATATAATTAACTCCCGAGCACTGCGAGGGAGTTAATAAAGAAACCTGAGTGAAGTGAGGAATTCAAGCCGCCCCAGACAAAGACAGCTTTATCCCCGTGTTGGATACTCTACTTTTTACACCATCTGTGAGATAATTAAAAAACAATTTAGTAAAACAAATCATATAATACAGAAATATAAGTATTATTTACGAGTTAATCTTAACTATCACTCAAAATGTTTTGAGATTTGAAACAAACAAAATTCACTACTCAAAGATTCTATAGTTTAAATTTTCTATAACGCTTCTTCCGGCTTCATTACTTTTTTTAGAAACTATTTTTAATCTGTTTTTTTTTTTGTTAGTGGTCAGTTTGAAATTTGAATAAACTTGTTTGATGCACTACATTTTAATTCACATAATGCTGACGGTTTTTCACCTTCCAAATTCAAATCTCATTATTCCCTAGGGATCGCCCATACTGCATTATCTCCCCTAGGGACATAATGACTTGCTTTAAGTGATGGTTGTATGACGTATAAAAGGGCATTATCGAGCAGGTGGTTTAATTCATTAACGCTCAGGCGGTAGCCGGCGCCCGCAAGCCATTGTCTTACTATTTTGTCTCTAATTACGCACGTCAAAAGGTTAAAATAGTAGATTATGCGACTAGGGGATAAAGCAGTGTCTTTAAGTCGCGGGTGGCAAGTTGAATCCCGAACGTTAGTGAGGGATATATAATATAATTAACTCCCGAGCATTGCGAGGGAGTTAATAAACAAACCTGAGTGAAGTGAGGAATTCAAGCCGCCCAAGACAAAGACAGCTCTATCCCCGTGTTGGATACTCTACTTTTTACACCATCTGTGAGATAATTAAAAGATAATTTAGTCAAACAAAACATACATTAGAGAAATATAAGTATTATTTACAAGTTAATCACATGTTTTGAGATTAGAAACAAACAAAATTCACTACTCTAAGATTCTACAATTTCAATCTGGCATGAAGCAAGGTCCTATAGCACAAGTAGAGGAATAAGTCTGAAAACAGAGTTGATACGTCACAATAATTTTTTTTGCGATTTGGAAGAACTTCGAGACTTCAATCAGGAATTGAACTCTTTACATAGGTAAGTTTGTACGGAACCCTGAGGGTGCGAGTCCGACTCGCACTTGCCCAAGCACAGCTTCAAGAGACCGCAGACCTGAGTATATGGTTTTAATTTCAAGTCAATACCTCCACGCGTTTCCGAGATAAAGTGTCTTGACAGACAGACAAACAGACAGGCAGACAGAGGGACGGACAACAAAGTGTTGAGTTGAGTTTTTTCCTTTTGAGGTACGGAACCCAAAAAAAGACCGATAACTTGGTAAGACCAAAGAACTGTCGCCAGAGGACCGGTCGTTGTGCGTGACACTTGGGGGAGGGAGGCCTATGTTCAACAGCTGAAATGATGATACGGAATTTATGATTACAACATGTTTAAAACCGACCCATAGGATTGATCGGGAGAGTTACCGCGGTCCTGGAACGCAAAGGGCAACTGAAGAAACACGGGTGGTTTGTAGTCAGTGAAAGTCTGACACGCCTTCGTGCCACCTTAGGCCGTAGCCTAGCCTAAAACGAGGGTGTGTTCTTTCTTTCTTTCTTCTTCTGAAATATCGACAAAATTGTTATATTTTAAGTTTTCCTATTTACAATGATTTCATATTTATCATAGTATTTATTAGTTTATTGTATTAGCATATATACGTATTTTATTTTTTATGCAACTGCATTTAACGATACTACATTCTATTTCAAATATCTGTTATTTATTTATTGTGCACACCTACCACAGTGTTGTCTTTTTTAACCCAATGGCTGACTGGTAGAGAATGCCTTGTGGCATTAAGTCCGCCTATGTACCACCACTGTACATGAAGTTTAAATAAATAAATATACAATAGCATATTTCAAAAGAATTTTTATGACTATGCAAGAAGATGAATCTGCCTTAAATGATGTAAAGATGTTTCACAAATATGTAAGTAGCTATTATTATAACTATATCACTATAACAAAAAAAGTTTTAATTAGTTTTTTTTTTTGTTCAATCTAAATTATGGCGTTATATATAACTCAGTGATAAAAATAATTACATACAGTTGTTGTTCTCTTAATTATCGAGTTAACAAGATCTCACGGCGGCGGCGTTCGCTCGTTTTGCGCAAATGGCGGTTCTTCACGAGATTGCGATAGTGGCACACTCACTCACACGGTGAGCGTGTCAAGGCTTCTAACTTCCTAAACATGGTCATAACTCGATTTGCACCGAATACACACACACTTTTTTTTAAGTTGGGAAATTATAGTTAGCCGTCTGACCGCCCGGTAACCGTCCGGACCGAGCCCAAGTCGTCGACGGCGCGTACTGCTCCACGCGCGCCTCAAGGAGATGTCAGCAACTATGTGAGCCCAGCAGGGTAGAAGCATACTGGGGCCAAAGGTCTGCTTCTGAAAAGAAGACTTGGCCCTGGTACGAAAGGCAACGAAGGAACAGGAGTGGGTTTTTAGTCAGTAAAAGTCTGACACTATCTCTCGCTCTGCCCAAGAGCGAGGGATGTCATTAGATGATTTTCCCACCGAAAAAAAAGGTGGGAAATTATTCAATGACTTCTCCCGCTTTAGGGCGGAGCAGGAGGGCTTGTTAGACTTTTACTGACTAAAACCACACTTATGTTTCTTCTTTGTCTAGCATTCCAGGACTCCGGGTTTCCCTTTAAGAAGCCAACCCATGGTCCCCGTATGCTTCGGTCCTGCTGGGCCCCTACGGTTTTACTGACATCTCTTTGAGGCACACTTGGAATAGGTACTATGAGCCGTCGACGACTCGGGCTCGGTTCGAACGATTACCGGACGGCCAGACGGCGAGGTACCCATTGCTCGTCGTCCGCAAGCCCACGCCTCTGGTGGCTTGAACTCGGGGTCGGGGCCCCGCGAACTGGAACACTTGTCAATAGGTCGTAATAAAATATTTGTTCCGCGCGGGAATCGCTCAACTACTGCGCCAACATATCTATGGCGCCAACCATACCTTGGCGTGCCGTGATCTCTGGCTTCCGTTGCTAACTAAACTAGTGCAGTATTAAGATGCGGCATACACTGTTCGTAATTGACGCGACGCAAGTACACGTCATGTCATAACATTACCACTGTTACGTGAGGTTCACACCCGTCGCCATAATATCGTCAACGCTGGACGAATTCTGATCACGCAGCGACGACAGTTAACTGTACACACGCTTACTGCAAGAAAACGACTGGTTGATGGTCGCAACACTTGGGCTGCGAGTTGTTCGGAAGAATTGCCGTGACCTTGGAACGCTAAGGGCAACTGGAAAGAACACAGGTAGGTTTTGGTGAGAGGCCTGATAGGGCTGAGCGAATGTTTGGTGAGAGGACTGATAGGGCTGAGATAATGTTTGGTGAGAGGCCTGATAGGGCTGAGAGAATGTTTGGTGAGAGGCCTGATAGAGCTGGGAGAATGTTTGGTGAGAGGCCTGATAGGGCTGAGAGAATGTTTGGTGAGAGGCCTGATAGGGCTGAGAGAATGTTTGGTGAGAAGCCTGATAGGGCTGAGAGAATGTTTGGTGAGAAGCCTGATAGGGCTGAGAGAATGTTTGAAAGAGTTACCGTAGCCGCTATGGGTTGTTCCCAAAGGTCCACGAGTCTATTGTTCTCGAAAAATAAAAGTTCGAACATTAGTTCCCAATGAGTCCACGTCATTTTACGAGTCCATGAGAATGTTTGGTACCTATAGTCAGCAGTAAAAGCTTTGATAAGGGATAAATGTTTATTATTTCTATTTTTATAAAATAAAAAACAATGAATATTTTTATTTCTTACTAGCTTTTGCCCGCGGCTTCGCTCCCGTCAACTGACTACTATATCCTACTCCTACTCTACCCTACTCTACCCTACTCTACCCTACTCTACCCTACTCTACCCTACTCTACCCTACTCTACCCTACTCTACCCTACTCTACTCTACCCTACTCTACCCTACTCTACCCTACTCTACCCTACTCTACCTAAAGTATCCTATGTCCGTCTCTTGGTTCTAAGCTACCTCCCCACCAACTTTCAGCCAAATCGGTTCAGCCGTTCTTGAGTTATAAATAGTGTAACTAACACGACTTTCTTTTATATATATATATATAGATAGATACTTACGCAGTACATGAAACGGTAATGGTCATAACTCTTTATGGGCGGGTACGGAGTAATGACTGTATAAGCTATAAGCATGTCTCCAAAAAGGTGAATGGAAATAACTATTAAAAAAACAAGTTTAATAACAATTACTCACTGTAAATAATTTTAATCTTACACTAATTTAGGCATAGCATTATAAATCACAGTTTCAGAATTATCACAGTACCTATAGTATAGCATAAACAGCCTTGTAATGTTCCCGCTGCTGGGACTCAGGCCTCCTCTCTAGGAGAGGGAATGGGCCGTAATCCACCATGCGGGCCCAGTGCGGATTGGTGGATGTCACATGTCGTCGAATTTTCGGTTCTAGGATATGCCGGTTTCATCACGATGTTTTCCTTCACCGTTTTGTGAGCAGTGGTGATGAAAATAAATTACACAAAGTAATGCGCCTGGCTGGGTTTGAACCCGCGACCTACAACTCATAAGTCGGGGCCATTACCACTCGGCCACCACTGCTCTATTATATACCTCGTGGCCAGATCATAAAAATTGATCACTTCATGATATGGCCAACTAAAACTGGCCAGATCGTTTTAAACGTTAAAGTTCGACGATATTTTAATCCTCGTTTGGCCTACTTTCTTTAGACTTTTTACTATCATAGAAATCCTACATCAATGATGAGGCCAAACGAGGATCGACATATCATCAAATGTTAACGTTTATAGAGTGACTGGCAATTAGTGTACGATACTTAAACACGTGATTGTGCTCATGATAACATACAATTCTTATTATGGGAGCAAAGCCGAAATCGCGAAAAAAATATCAGCTGTTCAGTACATTAGGCAAACATAAATGTACTGAACAGCTGATTTTTTTCGCGATTTCAGGTTTGTTCCCATAGTAAAAGTTGTTGGTTATCATGAGCACAATCACGTGTTTAAGTATCGTACACTAATTACCAGTCACCCTATATGATCTGGCCACGACATACATATACACATTATCACAGTAAATCAAAATAATCGTAGTTAGTAACTATTTCTTTTTCCCAAGGCTTACAAACTGATTAAGATAGACAAGAAAAAAAAATAACCATATATCTGACAAGAAATTGTTTTTACTGACTGTACTTTGGACGAATCTCGTGGACCCGTTGGGAATTGATGTAGGAACATTTAAAACTAAGTTTTTTTTTCATGGACTCGGTGGGAAATGAGTAACAATAGAATCATGGACCTCTGGGAACAACCCGCCGCTAGGACGCAAAAGGCAATTAAAGGAACAAGGAGGAGTCTACCCAGAGCAAGAGGAGTTATTTTGATGATTCCCAACTCATCAAAAAATGGTCGTAAAACTTATAATTCTCGGGAATGTCATAATTAACTTGGAATCGTGTTGTACTTTTTGGCTTGTGTAGATACTAACTAAAATTTCGGCTGGAAAGAAAAAAAAATCAGCACTATTTAGATTTTAGACGATAGGCTCTTTCTCCACTTACTTATTTAACTTTTTTTTTATTGCTTCTCTTTTATTTGTTTTGATTTGCCCGATGTTTAAGTTAATTTTAGAATGTCATCCTTTATAGGGTTCCGTAACTCAAAAGGAAAAAAACGGAACCCTTATAGGATCAATTTGTTGTCCATCTGTATGTCGGTCTGTCAAGACTCTTTATCTCGGGAACGCGTGGATGTATCGAGTTGAAATTAAAACCATATACTCACGTCTGCGGTCCCTTAAAGCTGTGAAAAAATGAGACTTCTAAGTAAATGAAAAAAAAGATACGGACGTTTATGTTCACGTTTATTTTTTATATTTCGACACTCTCAAGGGAATTAAAATTCATAGGGTACTTCCCGTTGACCTAGAATCCTGAAATTTGGCATGAAGCAAGGTCTCACTCCACCTTTAAACGGAAGAAGTCATTGGATACATAACCCTACTCAAAAAAGGGTTATTTTGCAGATATTTATGTGCGAGATAACCCTTTTTTGACGTTGACGCAGTAACTGTTTTTATGACATGTACAGCAACAAAACTAAATATATTACGATGACAGAATGAAAGTTAGTTAACATTTTTATGACAAGAGACATTAATTATAAAGAAATAAAGAAAAAACGAAAACACACACATTTTATACACAATGAGATAACAATTATAATATAGAAACTTAAATAGGTACAAATACCGGCACGAATCTTTAGCGCTCGGCGAAAAAGTGGGGATCGCTTTGCGCATCGTAAACATCGGTGAGCCAATCACTGTACAAGGATTGCATTGCCCGCCCCCGCGTCTCACTTCATACCACTAAAGAGACCCGATATTTCATTTCTGCGCAAGTGGAAGTCAACGCTAAAGATCCATGCCGGTATTTATACTAAAACTTAAAAATACATCAACATTGTTGTGTCTCACTGCTGTGCCAAATAGGTCAAGTTCAGCATAATGCCAGGCCACTACGTAGCAGATGCCTGACGCTGGTTTTCAACTAACCTTGCTTATCATCATTTCATTATTCATTAATTATCATTTTTTTGGCGCTTTCTCTATTTAATCAACACAATTCTCCCAATTGTTTCCATTCTTGGGTTAATTATAAAAATAAATAGTCCCATTTATTGGCATTTATAAAAAAATAGGTTTGTTCACAAAATGCACGACAATGAATAAAGGGAATGGAATACCTATATTAAAAAACAAAAATAGTACTTATAGTAAAAAAAAATTGTTGCAAAGCTTTCAAGTTTTCTGAATTGTAATATGTCTCACGTCACTGTATTTTGTTCTTCTTCTCAAGTGATCTATTCCCTAGATAGTTTCATGTTTAAAACTAGGAAAAGTCACCTAATGCGTTGTTGTAGGTTTTTGGTATCCAGTCATAAGTAGATAAGTGGAACCACACAACTACCTAGGTCCGCCGTGTCCTCGTGGGGGCGATCGGCGGCAGCGATCTCTCGCGCCGGGCCTTGGTACAGGCCATGGTCCGGAGCGAGGAGGAGTGGCAGGCGGTTGCCTCCTTCTGCGAAGCAGTAATGCTAGCAAAGGAGGCGGCCGATCGCGTGAGGCAACGGTCCTCACGCCCCAACCGCCGCCGGGAGTCCGATCCCGATTTCCGGCCACCGTAGGCGCGGGCTTGCGGACGGCGAGCAATGGGTGGCTCGCCGTCCGATCGTCCGGTGACTGTCCGGACCGAGCCCAAGTTGTCGATGGCGCGTAGTGTTCCACGCGCGCCTCAAGGAGATGTCAGCAACCGTAGGGGCCCAGCAGGGTCGAGGCCTACTGGGGCCATGGGTGATGCGAAAGTGACCCCCGGAGCCCTGGAAAAAATGGCAAAGAAGGAACAGGAGTGGGTTTTTAGGCAGTAAAAGTCTGACACTATCTCCCGCTCCGCCCAAGAGCGGGGGATGTCATTAGATGATTTTCCCACCCGAAAAAAAAAACAAAACAACTACCTAGGTAGGTACGTCTAAATAATTTCATTTTTTGTACTGGCAATTGAAATTGGTAGGTACCTAGTGAGTAACTTTTTGTTTTTTATTACTTATTGAAGTTAGTCTGACATTCCTATTGGGCAGGGATGGCGAACCTTTATATGAGAACGCGCCACTAAAAATATAAAAAAAATGTAGTCATTGCGTGCCGCCAAAGAATCTTGACTTAGTGATTTAATGAACAAATATTTAAACAAAATGTTATTAACTTTTAATTAGCAGCTTTTAATGTTTACAGTAGTTTGTTTATTCAATTATATGTATAAAAGAGAAAAATGGTGTGATTACTAGTGTTTCAAATCACCTACATGTTGTTGGACTTTTTTCACTGGCGCACTGCCCGAATTATTTTACCGCGTGCCATCACTCACGCGTGCCATAGGTTCGCCATCCCTAACATACTTATTTAAAGAGAGCAGTAGCTACATTTCTAAGCTACCTGTAAATACATTGCCACTAGGGGAACGGCGCCGTTCAGTTATCAGTTTCTAGATTTTAGTGAGTTTAAAATATAAACTAAACAAATTCAATCTTTAACTTACTGCCATCTATGGGTAAAGAGAAAAATGAGTATACAGTTTTATACAACGGTTTTTTAATAATTGTAACTTGACTGAATTTAGTTACTGGAACGTAACTAACGGGACCCTATTTATTAAGTCTCGTTTAAATGCGAGTTAAAACTCGTATTACACCGCTTATTTTTTGTTAACGTAAAAAATTAAAAGCTTTAAAATTGCTTTAAAATCAAACATTATGCTATCTATCGTCGAGTAGCTGAACTACTATTTGTAGCAGTGAAGCTAGTTTTTTCTGCTTGATGCTTTAAGTTACAGATGGCGCTAATAATCAGTAATGATGATAATCAGTTCAGACAGACTAAACAAACACAGTGCCATCTATCGTCGAATAGCAAAAGTTCTATTTAAAAGCAAGTTCTTCTTGATTTATCTACTAAATAACAGATGGCGCTGACTTAAAGTTATTGGTTTTGCCTATATTCCGGCAGATGGCATTAAGAGAGAAGGCCATTATTTCGCTTTCTGACTAAATTAATTAGGTACCTAACGTTTGTAACTTCAACAAGATTACAAGTTTCTTTATTTACTTGTTTATCTACACAGGCACATTAACTGTATAATTCAATAAAAACACTTAACTAATTAAAACTATAAGTTACAATAAAAGGCAAAAACTACTAGCTAAAATATCGTCATCAAATTCCTCCGCATCGCTGTCGACTGGAAGTGTGCCCAAAAGGCTGGCGGCATTGCCATGTTGCATGGCAATGTTTAATCTCTGATCGAGGTAAAGTTTCTTAATATATTTTATACCTACTATAACTGAATAAGCGCCATCAGCTGAAAATATAGTATTGGGCAAATACAAATGCTCCATATATATCATACCTACAAAACACCCAAACCGTGTAATGTGCACGTTTACGTGAACACGATCGAGTAGGAACTGAAGGAAGTTATGCCAGTCTGTGGGTATAAGCTTTTTAGAAGTCAAAGCTAGAGTGAATAGGCTCTTAATAAACTAGTGCGCCTCACCATCAACGATTGCATCACTGCTTACCATAGATACTGCTTACCATCAGGTGGGAGCGCAGTCAAGCACTGGTTTATTTATAACAATTAAAAAAAAGCTATATATTTGCATTAAGTGCGGTAGGTACTGTGAGAGTGGTAACATACTTATATTTTTTTAGTAAGTACAAAGACACATTTCACCACGAATTGGCATTAAATGTTTTTAGAGTTTGCGTTGACGCATTGTGTCTGATCAAAATGCTGGAGATCCTAGTTCGATCCGTTATAAATTCAGATGGATACAATGCGTTCCAAGTAAGAATAGGATCGATTGACAGGTAGTGACGTCACGTCATACTGTCAAATCAAAGAATTATTATGGTGAGCAAAACACGAAATTTTTAAAATTATATTTATTTACGAACTGTGAACGAAAATAGTTTAATCAGAATCCAGTTCTTCAATTTTGCTCATCTCTGAGTTTTTCAATTTTGCCCAATTTCTTGCGATTTGACAGTATGACGTGACGTCACAACATGGCAATCGATCCTATTCTTATTTAGAACGCATTATAGAAATCAGAACTAGTGCGACAACGCTTATATGGCTTATATCTATGTTGTGGCTAGATCTTAGAATTGATCATTTCATGATCAGCCCCCCTACACAAGTTACAACCGTTTCGTTTTGATTCTCATTTCGTTGATCGCCTCGAGTCGGCCACGCCTCCTGTTCCTCTGTTCTGACCACGTGACTGAGCGTTGAGATGACGTCAGAATAAAGGAATCGGAGGCATAGCCTACTCGAGGCGATCGACGAAAAGAGAATCGAAACGAAAAGGTTGTAACTTGGCTAGGGGGGAAGGCCAAGTAAAATTGGTCAAATTGTTTAAACGTTAACGTTTGATGATTATGTCAATATACGTTTGGCCATATCATAAATGTAGGATTTCTTTGATATTAAAACGTCTAAACAAAGTAGGAACTTATGTATTGCTCGTTTAAGAACAAATATAAGCTTAAAAAATTTAAAAACTGCATTCAATTAAAAAGCCAATTGCAATTAATAGACAATTAATAAATAATATTTGACTGGCCTGTTGGTCTAGTGGTTAGTGGTCCTGACTGCTATGCCAGAGGTCGTGGGTTCGATTCCCACCCAGGACAAATGTTTGTGTGATGAGCACGATGATTTGTTCTGTGTCTGGGTGTAATTTATCTATATATGTATGTATTTAGAAATATATAGATAAGAACGTTTATCAGTTGTCTAGTACCCATAACACAAGCTCTGCTTAGCTTGGGACTAGACGGCGTTGTGTGATAGTTGTGGAATATTATATTATATTATATTATTATAATAGGGATATTTTCAACTGTGCATCGAAAATCTTCACTAAAAATACTTGTATAATATTAATGGACTTTTTAAAATTATAACTTATAAATATAACATACAATTATAACTAACAATTTCAACTTGGGGCACCCCGACTTGGACAGATTAGGTTAGAAGGGAATGGCGGGTTCTAGTAAGCGAGCGAACACTGACCCCGCCCTCCATGCCATGGCTATTTTTTTTTTAAACCACCCAGAAAAGTGCCCCAATCTAAGTGCATAATTAGTATTTTTGATGGAACAAAAGCATATTTTGTAAGAAACAGGAATACATTGGATAACAGTGGACTCTACCGGCGGACAACGTAATTATTTTACGATATCATCAGCCATGTTCGACCATGTAGGGTGACTGGTAATTAGTGTACGATACTTAAACACGTGATTGTGCTCATGATAACCAACAACTTTTACTATGGGAACAAACCTGAAATCGCAAAAAAAATCAGCTGTTCAGTACATTTATGTTTGCCTAATGTACTGAACAGTTGATATTTTTTTCGCGATTTCGGCTTTGCTCCCATAATAAAAATTGTTTGTTATCATGAGCACTATCACGTGTTTAAGTATCGTACACTAATTGCCAGTCACCCTATATAATTAAATAATCATGCGTCTAGCTGCAATAGCACTGTTTCATGTAATGACCGGTCACATCATGAAAATGATCAATTCTTAGATCTGGCCACGGCATCTATACCTACTCATTAATATAATAAAGTAGAATTTTTTTTTGTTTGTTTAAATGCGATAATCACACCACACCACAGTATTGTCTTTTTAACCCAAAGGTTGATGGGTAGAGAATGCCTTGTTGCATTAAGTCCGCCTATGTACCACTACTGTATATGAAGTTTAAATAAATAATAAATAAATAAATAATCTCTAGAACTACCAATCAGATTGAAAAAATCTGAGCTGACTCATGATGGCTTGCCGTCCGACCGTCCGTAACTTGTGTTCCACGCGTGCCTCAAGGATATGTCAGCAAATCGTAGGCGCCCAGCAGGGTCGAAGCCTACTGTGGCTCGGGTAGTGTGAAAATGAAACCCGGGGCCCTGGGACGAAGGCAAAGAAGGAACAGGAGTGCGTTTTTAGTCAGTAAAAGTCTGACACTATCTCTCGCTCCGCCCAAATGCGGGATTTGTCATAAGATGATTTTTGCACTTAAAAAAAAAAGCTGACTTATGAGGATTAGAAGTATAGGTAGGCTATACATACGAGTATAACATTACGCTTCGAGTCTACGGAAGCGGACCAGTAGCCAAAGACCCGATGAAACCGCGGGGTTCAGCCCCCCTAGCCAAGTTACAATCGTTTCGTTCGCGCCGAACGACTCGAGTAGGCCACGCCTCCTATTCCTTTGTTCTGACCACGTGACTGAGCGTTAAGATGACGTCAGAACAAAGGAATCGGAGGCGTGGCCTACTCGAGGCGTTCAGCGCGAACGATACGATTGTAACTTGGCTAGGGGGGCAGGTATTAGTAGATAGGTCTATTAGGCAGTTACTTCGATCGATATTTCTGAAATTTGGTTCAAATTCGGATCAAACGCACTGCGCATTTTTTATTTTTATTTTTTTATTTCTCGACTATCACACAACGTCGGTCGTCTAGTCACAAGCTGAGCAGAGCTAGATGTGTCATGAGTACTAGACAACTGATAAACATACTTATATATTTCTAAATACATACATTGTACGGTGCAACCGCACATTCATGTATGCATGCATGTAATAATCGAATTGTAATTAATTAACACACATTTTACATCAACTTCAGTTCACATTCGTACTGCATCATCGCAACACCTCATTTATCATTAGTTAAGGTCGTGGAATCAATACACGTATCAAGTGATTTATCTACATAGTTTTACTTATATCATTCAGCATCCCTATCAATCATTATCAATCAGCAAAAGACGTACGGCAACAAACCATACATACATATTATAGATAAATTACACCCAAACACAGAACCAATGATCGTGCTCATCACACAAACATTTGTCTTGGGTGGGAATCGAACCCACGATTTCCGGCATAGCAGTCAGGGCCACTAACCACTAGACCAACAGGCCAGTCAATGCTACGAATAACTTTCAAACCATGCACTATCATACTAAACTACAAGATAAATTGTTGGAAAAATATGTTTTCTTTTCTGGATAAACTTTCTTCTACTTCTTATTTGACTTCTCAAATCCAATTTCTTTGTTCTGGTCATAATAAAAATCTCCGATCTACCAATAATCGTCTTCTACGATGTCCCACACACCGCTCTGGGTTTATCCAGTCCTCCTTCTTTGTCCAGGCGATCTCTCTTTGGAATGCGCTCCCGCTGAACATCAGGATGGCGTCCAGCCGGTTCACTTATAAGGTGAAGGCACGTGAACACATTCGTAGGAAGTTGGTGTAATCATCACAGCGTTGATTTGTTGGATTCGTTTTTCATAATTACAATATTAATTTGTATGTATGTATCTAAGTATATATTTATTATTGTATTTCTTTTCTATTTCTTTACCTTTAAGCTGCACCTACCATGTTTTGTTTCTGCACCACCCTAAGGTCGACTGGTAGAAAATGCCTAAGGCATTAAGTCCGCCTTAGTACAGTGTTTATTACTAGTGCATAACGTTTTAATAAAATAAAAAAAGGTGCTAATTTTACATATATTTATTTCCTAACACCTCGTCTCCCGTTTCTTAGTACGGAGGTAGCTCGTCACTTCCCTGCTCTGATGACGTCATAATGGCGGAGTCGTGTCCGGCAGCTCCCAGAGGACCGCGCCCTCCGCGGCCGTGCGTTCCTCCACTCTCCAGGGTTGGCACTCAAAGATTACTGTAAGCAACGAAGAAATTAAACAGGAACTAAACTAAACAAGAGAAATAGATTGAAGCTACACCTTTTTTTATTAGCCTGTTCTGTGATTCTGTCCCATAGAATACTGTAACCAGCAAAGAAATTTAACTAAATTAAATAAAAGAAATGAATTGAAGCTGCATTTTTGTTTATTTTTGTTAGCCTGTTCTGTCCTACTCCTGGGCAAAGGCCTCTCTCCACTTCTTCCATCTTTTGCGATGGCGTAAGTACCTACCGGTGTAGCTACCGAAGGGCTAGACGGGCAGTGCGGAGTGCCCCGGGGCCCCTAAGCTGGGGGGGCCCTATATCTTGATTAACAATCTATTTTGAACTAGCGAAAAATTCACCCACTTTCGAAATTTAAATAAAATAAAACACCACTTTAATCACGGCAACTCGTTTTAGTCAGTAAAAGTCTGACACTTTCTCCCGCTCAACCAGAGCAGGAGAAGTTAATTGACCATTCTCCACATAAAAAAGGGCCCCAGATTGCATTGGTCATCATCTAGCTAACCACTGGGCCCGCGCTCTCCGGTCAGTTCCGGCGAAATTAGTCTAGTTCGTCCCGCCATTTCCTTCATGGTCTGCCGCGACCCCGTCATACTATTTCAGGGCTCCAACTTTGTGCTACTTTTTACCCGACTACGGAGGGTTATGATTTTGACAGGCTATGTATGTATGTGAGTATGTTCATCTGTTCCCTCATAGCTCCTAATCTACTAATCGGAACTCGACATATGAGGTATCGTTAGAACCGTCTTCATTGTCCGCTGAACATATGCTACGTGACGTGTCACAAAACTCGACATGTCCTCTAGCGGACAAAAAGTATGTGTTAAATAATAAAAATGGATCATACGCCGTGTTTGGTATCATTTGAAAGGGCTACATTTGTAAATTTCGAAAATATTGCTCAAATTTAAAGTGACACCCTCTAGCGGACAAAAAGTCATGTGTTAAGTTTAACACCAAAATTGTTTAAATAAAAATAAAGTAAAAAACTAAAACCCGCCTACGACAAAAAAAAGCTTTTTCAGCGTCGTTTTTTTTGTCGTAGGCGGGTTTTAGTTTTTTACTTTATTTTTTAGCAACTGTTTTTCAGGTTTGCGGCAGACTTGTCCTGCACAGTTCCATTTCAGTTGGGCAGCCTTCTCAGCTACACCTACCTACTTGTAGAAAAAATTAAAACAAATACTTATCTAGATTTCTTCTTGGTGCCGTCGCAGCACCGCGTTTAGCATAGCATAGCATAGCATATTCAGCCTTTTAATGTTCCCACTGCTGGGACTCAGGCCTCCTCGCTCTAGGAGAGGGAATGGGCCGTAATCCACCACGCGGGCCCAGTACGGGTTGGTGGATGTCACATGTCTTCGAATTTTTGGTTCTAGGACATGCCGGTTTCCTCACGATGTTTTCCTTCACCGTTTTGAGAGCAGTGGTGATGAAATAAATTACACAAAGTAATGCGCCTGGCTGGGTTTGAACCCGCGACCTACAATTCGTAAGTCGGGGCCGTTACCACTCGGCCACCACTGCTCCACTCGGCCATAGTGTATAGTCTATGGCCACCACTGCTCCAAGACCGACTACACCGAGACGACGACGACTGCACCGAGTTTACATAAACAGAAACACTTTACAAAAATAGAGTTGGCACATTACTCCACACATACCGTGTTTTGTTATGAATTTCGAAACATCTTATTCACGCGTTCGATATGAGATCAAAATAATAATATTATAATAATAATAATATTTCCACAACTTTCACACAACGTCATCTAGTCCCAAACTAAGCAGAGCTTGTGGAATGAGTACTAGACAACTGATAAAGATACTTATATATTTCTAAATACATACATATTATAGATAAATTAAACCCAGACACAGAACAAAATGATCGTGCTCATCACACAAATATTTGTCCTGGGAGGGAATCGAAACCACGACCTCCGTCATAGCAGTCAGGGCCACTGACCACTAGACCAACAGGCCTGATCAGTGCCCGGTACCCTTTTATCTGTGCTAAGAGCTTCAGCATACAGAAGATCTGAGATGCGATGAACGTTAGGATACAAGAACGCACATCGCATTTCTCTCTCTAAGTAAAATACTCATAAATACAAATGTATTTCATTCGTTAATTTTACTTATAGAGCGACTGATAAGGTTTTTGTAAATTGTTCCAAAAAATTACAAATTAAAACTTTATTTTAAGAAGCTATTGTATTATAATATGAATTTTTCCATTAGGTAAAACAGTTTATAACTAGCGCAAGAGTTAGGGAATTTCATTTAAATACCAATGTATTAGGTACCGGCTTCATCTAGTTTAAATTACCGAAAAAACTGATGTGTAAAAATGTTATTTAAAACGTATTTGCAAAATAATGATCATTTATTTATTTAATTACGGTTCACCAACAGTTGTTACAGATATTTTAAAGATAGGAACTTATAAGTAATTGTTTCTTAAACCTAACTGTACAACCAATTACAGGCAAACACCACATGCAAAATGCTCCTTCCAATTAAAATTATTTAAACTTAGATGATACTTATACTTAAATTCTAGAGACTAAATAACAAATACAGTAATAATAATAAACATAATTCTAATTACGTCTGACAAACACCGATAGTGAAACCGCGTGGACGTCAACCAGGACGCTGCGTTCGTTTATAAGCTTGCATATACGGGATATAGGCGAATTAGCACCAAACACTGTTCGGCGAAGAGGTGGAGCTAAGGGTGTTATGGGTTTGCGAGGCGGTCTACAGGGTACTCTGAAACTGAATTTAGATAACAATTGTAGGCAGTCAATGGTGTTATTAAGCAGTTTATATGAGAATCTCAAATCCAAGAGCTTTCTCCGAGCTTCCAGTGTACTCATTTTGTACCAGCCTAGCTTATCAAGGTAGGAGAAATATTTAAATTGCCTTCCCTTTGAGTACTCTAGGTATCGGACAAACCTTTTTTGAACTCGTTCTATGCGCAGCGACTGGGTTGCGTAGTGAGGCCTCCATATCACACTGCAATATTCCAAGATGCTTCTCACAAGGCTATTGTAGCAAACTAATTTAGTATGTGGGCTTTAAATACCTTTCCATTACGAATGACAAATCCAAGCATACGTTGGGATCGACTGATTATGTTCTCAACATGTGGCACAAATGTTAGTTTAGAGTCCAATATAACTCACAGATCTTGTACTACATCCACCTCGCATAAGTTCACTCCATTTATTTGGTACGCCGAATTCACTATATTTACTTTCCTGGTGAATTTTATATGACTACATTTCGAACTATTCAACGAGATTTTATTATGACACCATGCAGTTAATCGGTCGATATCTTCTTGCATTAGGTATACGTCCTGTTGAGACCTAATGGGTCTAGAAATTTTCAGGTCGTCTGCAAAAAGGAATATGCTAGTATTGCGAAAGCATGATGCCACGTCATTGAGATATATGACGAAGAGTATTGGGCCCAGATGAGAACCTTGAGGGACACCCGAGGCAATTGCATACCTGCCCGACCGAAACCCATTGACAACTACATAAAACTCCCGACCATCAAGATAAGAACTAAACCACTTCAGAAGATTACCGGTAACACCGTACATAGCTAGTTTTTTAACAAGTAGTTGATGTGAAACCTTATCAAACGCCTTGCTAAAATCGGTATAAACAGCGTCGACCTGCATACCTTTATCCATGGCTTCGTAGGAGGCTTCAACAAAGGACACCAGATTTGTACTTGTCGATCTATTCTTTACAAAGCCGTGCTAATGGTCGCTTAAGAACTTGGAAAAATAGCGTTGAATATGTGGACAAATCAACGACTCCAATATTTTACCGAAAATCGAAAGGATGGATATTGGTCTATAGTTCTTTACGTCACTAGGGTCTCCACTCTTGTAGACCGGTACTACTTTCGCCTGTTTCCACTGTTTAGGGAATTGACCAGATCGGATTGAGGCGTTATATATCCTCGCCAAAGGAATAGCCAGGCTAGGTGCACATCTAGTAATATTTACCATTATAATATAATCCACAATAGCAGCAATATTGAGATCTTTGCCGACAGTTTTTACCAATTCCGTAAGAATCTTATGACCCTTAATAATAATATATAATATAAAATTTTGAACACGTTTATTGCAATCGTTTCCCGTATTGTAATCTCGCCTTAATTAAATCGAGTATTATTATTTATTTATTTTAATTCCATATGGTAGAGTATTTTTATTACAAATGTCAATCTAATTTTATTTCAATTAATGTAGTAATGAGTGAATAAGTCGTTGGAGTACCTTGATATAAATAAATAAATAAGTAATACTTATGTAATTTCATACCTACTTACTTATTGTATTATAGTTACACCACAAGAAATTCTAAATTTACTTTGTACTAGTATCATGGAAGCGCGCACCCTACAGATGATAGAGTAATGAATGCCCCCGAGATTAGGACGTTTCATTTGCGTCTCGGCAGCGCACAGTACACTGTCGTTCAACTTATAGCTACATGGAAATTTCATTAGACGCCGTGTCGTTTCGGAGATCTGACTTAATGTCTTTGATGATACCTATTAAATCATCACATACAAATATTATCTGCTGCAGTAACTCCCGCTTGCATATAGGCCGAGTCCTGTTAAAATGTTTTGCGATGTTGATTGCTTTTAGAATTTTTGTTGTCGTTTGTTTAAAAATTCTTTTCCAATAGACTTTGCTTTTAGGCACGCAAGTTACTTTACTGCTTTCCGTACTAGTGCGGAAAATTGCGCGAGCTCGCCTCCGCTACAATTTACTATAGGTATTCATCCTATCAGACTGGGCGATAAGCGATTGCCACGAGTCGCCGGTCAAACCGCGTTAAAGTGACTTAAGACAACGTTGTTGATACACGTGGAAAGTCATTGCAGCACTCCAACACCCTCGACTGCGGCTCCGTCGAATTTCACCTCGGTTTCGATTACGGCCCATTCTTTCTCATAGATAGGAAGTCTAAGTCCCAGCAGTGGGAACATTAAAAGGCTGATTATGCTTATGCTTTATGCTCTTTCTCCTAAAGAGGAAGTCGGAGTCCCATTAGTGGAAACATTGAAAGGCTGATAGAAAAAAAAAAAACTATTCTCTGAAGGATATCTCACTTCGACGTGTTGTTCGGTGGACGGTCCTGCTGACCCCTAGTCACACAGCGCGTTGTGTTCATGCCAGAAGCGTGACGTCACACTAATTATCACTGCTCTGTCGCCAGCTTTTGTTTTAGCGCCTCTGTGCGATGTTAGTCAGCCGCCCTGTAAGGTGAACAACGGTAACCTGCGCCGGTATTATTTTACATCTAATAGCTGTACTTCGTCTGTCTGTTTAACAAATACCTTACCTGACTGAAGTTGGGAATTGGAATATTTTTTTAGGGTTCTGTACCCAAAGTGTAAAAACGGGACGCTATTACTAAAGCGGGCACTACATTAGACCGACGCACACGTGGGTTACGCCTGATTTGTACGTAGAGTCGCGTCGCGTGGCATGGATCTAATGTAGCTCTACAAGTCTAGTTGCCATATAAAATGTATGGAGACCGACGCGCCTAGATCGGCGTACGTGGCACACGTGTGCGCAGTGTAGTCCTATCTTTATGAGTATTTTGCGCTAGCAGAGTCACGGAAAAAAGCTAGGCGATTCATAAAAATACGTCATGAAATGTTGTTATGGTGACACTTGGGTTTTTCTCTTTTCTCTCTAGCCTGATTTATTTAATTTGTTTATCGTAAGTGCCGCCTTATTTCCGTGATATTAGAGGCAATGGCAGTGTTCATGTTCGTGGCTTCGCGGCTTCGTCGTGACTATACTACGTGAGTTTGCTGTTCTCATTTTCAAGTTAGCTGTACCTGCTGAAACCTTAAGAAAAGCTATTTTTAGCTGACTCCTGAAAATATCTGTAGTACTACCACCAGGAGCTCTTAACGCGATCCAGTTTACGACCTAAACTGAACTGTTCCATCCATCTTTCTCGCTCGGACGACTGATATTTTAATTTGATTTGAACAAAAGAGGAGTCGTTAATTTTATATCCTTTCTTATCCTTACATATTATAAAACAAAGTCCCCACCACGTCTGTCTGTACGTTCGCGATAAACTCAAAAACTACTGATATATTCTTATTTTAGATTGTGAAGCTGAATAGCTTGTTTATTTGGTTAATCATGCAAATCTCATAAACTCATCATCTTCTTGCCCTTGTCCCGTTTTATTTGGGGTCGGCACAACATGTTCTTTTCTTCCATTCTGTCCTGTCACTCGTCACGCTATCACTAACTCCCCTTTCTTTCATATCACGTCTCACATAATCCATCCATTTTTTCTTTGGTCTCCCTCTCTCTCTCCATCCATCCACATGTCAACTCATAACTCTTTTAGCAACATGCGTTTCCTCCCTTCTCTTCACATGACCATACCAAGACAAACGATTCCCTTTCAACTTTTTAGTCACTGGCGCCACATTCAAACTTTCACTTTACTTCACTTTATCCATTCTCGTCACACCACACATCCATCTTAACATTCTCATCTCCGCTACGTGCAATCTAAAAAAGATTGCACGTAGCGGAGATGTTGTCTTTTTCACAGCCCAACATTCTGATCCATACAGTATGACAGGCCTTATCACGGACTTGTAGATTTAATAATCTCATAAACTACTGGTTCGAATTGAAGAATTCTTTTAGTATTGGATAGATCATTTACCAAAGAAGGCTCGTCTCCCTCGCCTTTTTCCAACAAACTTTGGGTCGGTTTCCAGTCTAACTAGATGCGGTTCAACGCTGCGTTTTCCAGTATGCGGTCAACAATCCAGTTCCTATCGACTATCTGTTTTGAGATCAATGTGCCCTGAAATAAACTACACAATAGCTATTTATTTTACGTATGTTGTTAGCAATCTTTGTCCTTGTTCTACTAAAGGTGCGATTTGCTTCGTGCGGCGTTCGAATCCGCGACACGCAGGGCAGCAGTAAATCACTCTACCATTGCAACAACCAGCGCGGGCTTGCGGACGGCGAGTAATAGGTAGCTAGCCGTCCGACCGTTCGGTGACCGTGCAGACCAAGCCCAAGTCTTCGACGGCGCGTATCGTTCCACGTGCGCCTCAAGGTGATGTCAGCAAACCGTAGGGGCCCAGCAGGGTCGAAGCCTACTGGGGCCATGAGTTAGCTTCTGAAAGGAAAACCCGGCCCTGGAATGCAAGGCAACGAAGGAACTAGGAGTGGGTTTTAGTCAGTAAAAGTCTGACGAAAAAGGCCGGGAGATGTCATTGGATGATTTCCCACCGAAAAAAATAAAAAAAGATGGTATCAACCAATATTTTATTTCTTGTTGGAATACAGTGATACCTTCCTTTTACTAGCCTTAAGAAGATTGTACGGTTGTGACCAGTAGGTACCTATCCACGGTTGTTAAGTGGTGCAGTGCTCCGGTTTTAGAGCAAACACCTTTTTATTTACCTGTCCGGTTAGCACGCGGCGGCGTGATGCTAGAGTGCTAAAAGCCACAATGGCCGCGATGTCTATCACGTCTCCATGTTTTCAATAAGTATTAAATACACATGACGAAGCTTTTATGTGATCCGTAGAGCAAGATTTGTAGAGCGTTTTCTGATGAACCAGCTATTGTGACGTCGACTGACCGATGCCTATGATTGTGTTCGGTTTCACCCGCGTCTTTTTTCGTAGCCTGGGGCCCAAGTTTGCTATTTTTATAAATTCGTCATTCCAACACGATCCCATTGTCATTTTACTAAAAGTTCGTAATCTGATAATTCATAATGGTCGATCATTGATCGGTCAATGATCTTGCGGTAGAATGACAATATCGAGCTGTCTCGAAACAAATTAAAAGCATTGACTGCACAATGACGTTCTAATGGTAGGTCACTGATCAAAGGAACTGTCAAAATGTTGGCAGTTATTCGCATACGTCAAATATTCATTTGTCATTATGTACGAGATTACTGTTCTATGCTATTTCTTTCAATGGAGTGTCAGGGGTTGACCATTGGAAAGTCATAATGACGCCATTATAATAGTAGATTACCAAACTTGGTCAAAATCAACAATTATGAAGTCAATGATAGACATTCTGACACTATTGTAAATGGTGAAGGAGCATTACCTTTCACTTTGATTTTTTCTTCTCCTGGCTCAATTATATATTTAATATTTATTAGTATATTTTTTTTTCTTGTATTTGTGTTATTCTGTCTTATTAGTATTTTTCTGATGTTGTACACTGACAGCCCTAAAAATCCATCTCCTCTCTTTCAGTCCATCCAAAGGTTGTCTGTAAGAAATTGCCCTGTGCGATAAGACCGCCCATTGTACACTTATTTTTAATTATGTTTGTCCTTATTTTTGTTTATGTGGTGTACAATCAATAAAGAATATAATAAATAAATAAATAAATACTAAATTGTAATAGCAGACTTGAGGCCCTGGTGTTATGTAGCCTATAGCCTTCTTCGTAGATCTTTGACAGTCGTAACAGTTAGTCAGACACCAGAAAGTCTGACAATCAGTCTATCCAACGAGTATCGTGTTGCTCAGTGTAATCTAGCTTCTGCAATTCTAATTCTAGCTCAGTGCAAATTAGCTTCACTTTTTTTTTTGACAGACCGACATTTGACATTTCAAAAGTGCCGTAAAGTAAATGGTCTTTTTGAAATAAATACTTTTGATTTGATTGATTGATTTGACAGTAAATGGGTTGTGGAAGTTTGATAGGCAGTCGCTCCATGTATAGGTACACAGGTATTATAGTCGTATCTGGTTAGACTGCAAGCCGACCCCAAGCTAGTTAACAAAAGGCTTATGGGTGAGCGCAGACTGAACTGCAAAATGCTCGCACATGGTCGACCAAAATTTTCGCGCATGTAGAATGCATACTCGAACACGCAGTCGGCTTGCTCGAGCATGGTTGAGCAAAATTTGGGCGTGTATTCAATATCATAAGATATTTTTTTCAATAATCTCAGAAAATGCTCTGCTCTGCTCTGCTCTTGGTGTGCGCTGACCCTAAGCCTTTTCTTAACTGGATTGGGGTCGGCTTAGATGATATGAAGATTTTAAACCAGTAGCTTGGCGTTTCCTTTTTTTTTTAAATTCTTGATAGGTTCGCGTTTGACCGCTATCTCACCTGATGGAAAGCAAGCAACAAAAAGTATGGTCGACGATGGAGCGCGCTTACCTAAAAGTAACCTATTCGATCTTGATTTTTTTTTAGGTGTGGGAAAATCATCTAATGACAAATCACGCTCTTGGGCGGAGCGGGAGATAGTGTCAGACTTTTACTGACTAAAAACCCACTCCTGTTCCTTCGTTGCCTTCGTCCCAGGGCCCCGGGATTCGTTTTCACACTACCGATAGCCCCAGTCGGCTTCGACCCTGCTGGGCCCCTGGTTTGTAGCCTCAGGAAACACAGATTCCGGCAAGGAATTCCACTCCTTAGCTGTACACACAATGAATGTGTTCCCAAAACGTTTTGTGCGTATAGGTGGATAGTCCCTGCGTTCCGAATTGCGTTAAAAGCGATAATATCGCGAATCCGACCAACGCGCAACGTATCAATTATTACTCAATAGCCCTTTTATTTTGTGACTATAAAATTTGGTCGGATTCGCGATATTATCGCTTTTGACGCAATTCGGAACACGGGGAGTGTTTATTTTTTTTACTAGTGGCACGACTTAGTAAGATGTCCACCATGTACCGGCACCGCACCGCTTCCTGAAATTGAAAAAGATTTTTTTCATCCAAGACAATATCACGCAAGACCCCATGATCTCTCAGCTTATTACAATGTGGCTAACTTAAAAATACGATACTTTTAAGGTTGCTCGAAAAATTTTAAAATTAGCCCTTACAACGTTATTAGTAAACTAATATTTTTTGCGAGTCGCAAGTCAGAGGGAAGTGAGGAAAAGTGGAAAATTCCCCCACAGCGCACGCAATTTGGTCGTATATAGCTTACGATAGCTTATTAGCAATAAACAAAAAGTGGGGGCCGACACCAGCGGGTCGCGTCTGGTGGGGCGCAACTCATGCGACGTAGCGGGGAAGAGCGTATGAATAAATTATAGTATGTGCAAGGATTCAGAGGGACGGATGTTCAAAGATATATTCAGAGAAAGAGACATGATAGTTTTTTAAAATGTTCACGACATATGGAAGTAACTCTGAGACCCGGGATTGTACCTGAGAGTCACCGTGGCGTGGTTTTAGTCAGTAAAAACCTGACACTTCCTCTCGCTCTAACCAGATCGGGAGAAGTTGTTTTACGATAAAAATCTGTGCGATATTTGAAAACAATAAATAATGCAGCGCCATCGTTGATATTCTCAGAAAGAGTTCCGGCGGGATCTCATGGCGGAATGGCGACAGCGACTATCGCAACCCAGTGCTGGGCATGCCATAATTATGGCGGTAAGTCCCCTCTTTGAGGAGTGGCTGGAAAGGCAACACGGCGTCCATTAAAACGCCTGGGTGTGACCATTGCGTGGACCGCCCGGAGGACACGGTGGAGCACACGGTGGAGGTGTACCCCGCTTGGGAAGAGCAACGCCGTGTCCTCGTGGGGGCGATCGGCGGCGGTGATCTCTTGCACCGGGCCTTGGTACAGGCCTTGGTCCGGAGCGAGGAGGAGTGGCAGGCGGTCGCCTCCTTCTGCGAAGCAGTAATGGTAGCAAAGGAGGCGGCCGATCACGTGAGGCAACGGTCCTCACGCCCCAATCGCAGCCGGGATTCTGATCCCGATTTCCGAGCAATGGGTAGCTCGCCGTCCGACCGTCCGGTAACCGTCCGGACCGAGCCCAAGTCGTCGACGGCGCGTACTGTTTCACGCGCGCCTCAAGGAGATGTGAGCAACTGTAAGGGCCCATCAGGGTCGAAGCCTACTGGGGCCAAGGGTCTGATCCTGAAAGGAAGACTCGGCCCTGGTACGAAAGGCAATGAAGGAACAGGAGTGAGTTTTTAGTCAGTAAAAGTCTGACACTATCTCCCGCTCCGCCCAAGAGCGGGGGATGTCATAAGATGATTTTCCCACCGAAAAAAAAGCGTTGATATTCTATTAAAGCATTATTATTCTGATTAACACAAGATACATACATACACAAGAGGTTTTTGGCAGGATTTCTTCGAGTGAAGTACTGAACTTGTTAATTATTCGCAAATTGATTCCTAGTGGATATTTTTTGATATTAAATTTGTGTAGTTTTGTATCTCGAGTGTCAGCGCAACTAAACAATATGTGGAATCATTGGTACAAGAAAAATGTATTGTAGTGTTGACTACCTCAGAGAAATTTGCCGAGAAGGTTGACTTGATACATTTGCTGCCAAATACTACAAAAACATTGCATCCTTATTCTAAAGGTAAACTAATTAACTATTAATACGAAGTCACGGGTTAAAGGACTCGGTATCCAAGCCAAAATCATTAACAAAAAAAAAAACAGTCGCTTCCTCTCAAAGTTTGAGCCATCGGCAATAAATCACTAAGGTTAAAACATCATTAATATTAAATCACGGGGTCTGATTTATAAGGCGAGGGGCGGGCGCGATGCGGCGCTAATCTTTGGTTTAACTAGTGACTTACTGCATTGTGTATGGTGGCAACACACCTACGGTTCTTGTGACCCTTGCAGATTATCGATTCTTAAACAAATATGGGCAATGGAGCGCAGCATAATTGGTGTGAAGCGATTAGATCGCGTAGTGTATAGCGGAGAACCAAGGTTGCTGACATAGCCCGAAGAATCGCCAAACTTAAGTGGCAGTTGGCAGGGCATATTAGTCACAGAACAGATGGTCGATGGGACCGAAAGGTTCTAGAGAAGCGACCGAGCGCCGGAAGATGCAGCGTTTGAAGGCCTCCACAAGGTGGACCGATGACCTGGCACATCTTTTACTTGGCGCTTGAAAGAGCCACGCTCGGAGTTTCCTTACGTGATCGCATCGTTAATAAAGATATGGCCGCAGGAACACCAAGGTTACTGAAATATCCTGAAAAATCGCCAAACTTAAGTGGCAGTGGACAGGGCTCATTAGTCACAGAAAAGATGGTCGATGGGACCGAAAGGTTCTGGAGTAGCGACCGAGCACCGGAAGACGCAGCGTTTGAAGGCCTTCCACAAGGTGGACCGATGACCTGGCACATCTTTTACTTGGCGCTTGAAAAAGCCACGCTCGGAGTTTCCTTACGGGATCGCATCGTGAATGAAGATATCCGCAGGAACACCAAGGTTACTGAAATGTCCTGAAGAAACGCTAACTTAAGTGGCAGTGGGCAGGGCACATTAGTCACAGAACAGATGGTCGATGGGACCGAAAGATTCTGGAGTAGCGACCGAGCACCGGAAGACGCAGCGTTTGAAGGCCTCCCACAAGGTGGGCCGATGACCTGGTGAGACTCGCGGGAATTCGATGCATGCGAAACGCACAGGACCGTTCGTTGTGGTGACGCTTGGGGGAGTCCTATGTCCTATGGACGTCTTTCGGCTGATATGATGATGATGATGAATAAATAGATCGCGTTAGAAACACCACCCTGCGTTCCATAACTCAAGTAGCAGATGTCTGGGGAAAAACAGTCAGGCTGAAGTAGGAGTGGGCTGAGAGGAGGAGGAAGAGGTTTGGAAGAAGAAGGGAGAAGCTGTGGGACACAATATTGTGATATCGAAAGGAGATCGCATGAGTTAGGTTTGTTATAGCTAACGAACTGGCTTGTAAAATATACTTTAAAGGATTTTGCTGTTCTAGAATAGGTTTGAAAATTAAGTAGAACAAAGAAATGTCTGTTTTTTTTCAGTTCGGACATAACCATTGTAGCACGATGTGCTGATATCGAATCCTGAAGAAAAGTATAAGTAAAATTTTATAACGTCGCAAGAGTTTCATTCAAGTAGAAGATCCATACCACAGTTCTACCGTCGCAGAGTGCGACAATATAAACGGTATTAAAAACAATTTTTTTTTTTTTTCTGTGACTATACCGCCATGACGTCGCGTTGGAGCTCAATCCGCCATGCTGCGATTTGCCGAAATCGAAGGTGCAAGATCAACCGGAAGTTCTAAACTTTTGAAATCAGAATCGACCCTTCGTAACATCTCTGGTTTCATGTTTGATACTTCGCCTTTGCAGTCACCCCGACCGAGCTCTAAGGGGCAGCACAGACGGGCCTACGTCCGCGGGGGCAGGGGCAGAGGGGGGCGTGTAATATTCCGCGTGACGTGTGAACAGCCGGCCGTGCGCTGCTCATTTGTGTAGATACAGCGTGTTCTCACAACACACCTTTGGCATTTGGTAAAAAAAAGGTTCAGGAATGCGAACAATTTCAAAAGTTCGAAATCACTTCTTTTAAACTTGAAGCAAGTAAAAGTTTCAAGAAGAAACTTTTACTTATTTAGGCCGGTCGATGTGGCGATAAGTAAGCCTTTTTCCACAGGTAGAAGATTTTCGGCTGAAATTACAAAATTAAACAATTTCAGCTAACCTATACAAAAACTGAAATTGGAACGAATGTAAACAACGAAAGCAAACTTAATTCTAATAGCAATAAAGGTTAAATTCAACCCTAAAAAATGACTAAAAAGTCCAGAAACCAGTCACTTCTCCAGCAGCCCCTTTTTTGATACCCTACAGGACTAAGAACCTACGTCGCGAAAAATACGGCTTGACATACCTAGGCTGGTACGTTGACCGCCAAAATATTTCTGTTCCAAAATCCATTTGCGGACGATGAGCAATGGGTAGCTCGCCGTCCGGCCGTCCGGTAACCGTCCGGACCGAGCCGTAGTCGTCGAAGACATGTAGTGTTCCGCGCGCGCCTCAAAGAAATGTCAGCAAAACCGTAGGGGCCCAGCAGGGCCGAAGCCTACTGGGGCCATGGGTTGTCCGAAAGGAAATCCCAGGGTCCTGGGACGCAAGGCAAAGAAGGATCATAGGTAGTGGGTTTTAGCCAATAAAAATTTGACACGCCCTCGCGCTCCGCTCTTGAACATGAGAAGTCATTAGATGATTTCCAACCAAAAACAAAATATAAAATAATCATTGTCAATTTGGCGTCGGAACTAATGATACTTCATTTTTCATTTGTTTAAATCTATCCAGTCATAAAGGTTACAAGAAATAAACGTATAAACATACATACGCTCTTTCAAAAAAACACTTGAGCAGTGAGGTAAAAATGCAAAGCAAACTGAGTAGTCTTTTTATTTAATCATTTAAACTAGTGCTTGACTGCGATCCCACCTGATGGTAAGCAGTGATGCAACAAGAGCCTATATTCACTCTAGCCTTGAAAACACCCAAATTATAATCGGATGGGAAGATCGCAGCAGGCAAATTGTTCCAGTCCTTCGATGTACGCGGTTCTAAACAACGGTTAAAAAAAAAAAATACTGACTAATTGAGAACCTCATCATTCCAGATCCAGGACCTGTACCATGACGCTTAAAGTAAGATTGTTTCATTCTTATTTCCAGTGTGGGTAAGAGATGGCGCTAGACAACCTGTATAGCTCTGTCTCATACCCACACTGAAATAAGAATGAAACAATCTTACTTTAAGCGTCATGGTAACCCCGCTAGGCTGCGTACAAACTCAGAGTGATAATTAGTTCGTGTCATGAAGTTCCTCGTAGAAAATAACTGGTATAAAATTTCCACGGAAAGCGATGACAACACTCTGTATGGGGACGTGCCGCGTAGTTCACATAGAATTTTGACGTTTACTCGCTAATTGCGGCATCAGCTCTCGGCTACCGTGCATGCGCGCGCGCTTCCGGCCGAGCTCGCAGGGCTGGCGCGCACGACGTTACATAGTACACGGTAGTTCTTCAAGAGTACTAGTAGATAATAATAAATTTTATTTTCAGAAATTCATTGGATGATTTTTCACCTAGAGGAGAGTCCCCAAAAAGGCACTTATATTTTTCAAAATATCTAAAAGTACACCGCACTGAATTACACAAAAAAAAAAAATGATAATGAAGAACCTAAATAGATGTGCCAACAGTTTCACCGTGAGATAATATTTTGCAAACCTATCCTTAATTTCGAGAAAAATAAAAAAAAAATGTTCAAAATTTAGTATATCCTGCAAATAGAAAAGGTCGATTTAGCTGTTCTTGAGAGATATGAACAATTTTTTTTCTCGAAATTAAGGATAGGTTTGCAAATATCTCACGCTGAAACTGTTGGCACATCTATTTAGGTTCTTCATAATTTTTTTTTGTTTAATTCAGTGCGGTGTATTTTTAGAAATTATGTTTCTTATGGACTCTCCCCTTAAAAAAAAGGCCAGTATCAGAATAATTGACTATTTTGAGTAAAGAACGTGTTAATCCATACTTTAATGCATACTTTTTTTCATTTTTTATCTACATTGTGGTCACATAATAGAAGCGACAAGAAATATGCAACCAAGATTTATGTAACTCATAACATGACTTAAAAAAGTGCCCATGGAGTTACTTGCACGTTCTTCTCCATATAGATTTACGCTTTGGAACGTGCAATGTAGCTTCATTTTGTTTTTGTTGACTGACCGACATTTTTACAATTCGAAAGTGCCTGTAAATGGTCTATTTGAAATAAATGTTTCTGATTTCTGAATGCCAAATTTTCACGTAGTGGTTGTTGGTTCACATGACAGCAACAAGAAAAATGTAACAGAGATATTTGTAATTACAAAACATGATTGAAAAGAGTGACCATGGAGTTTCTTGCACATTCTTCTACATAGATATCTACGCTTTGGAATGTGCAATTAGCATCATTTTTTCTGACTGGCTGACTTCTTGACATTTCAAAAGTGTCTGTAAATGATTGTTTGAAATAAAATGCTTTGAATCTTGAATCTTTGAAGTAGAGTTTTTTGTCAAAATTGCCGAGTTTGCCAAATACTCTACTTCAAATACTAATCAGTAATCAAGGGTAAGTGGTTTCCTAAAGTGAGCCAACTTTCCTACAGATACATTAAATGCCCTACCACGAGCTCTTAACGTGATTCATTTTACGACCTAAATTGAACTGTTAAAGGGATGGAGCTATACACCTCTATTTTTAAATTAGTACAAAAAAAAAATGGCGCACTATCCATACCCGCTACTGATCATATTTTTGTAGTCAAAAGTAAAAAAAACAAAATCACAAAATTGTCCACGAAAATTAGTCACAATTGGTAAATTCATAATAAAATCAATCATTCATAACAATTGCTACTAGAAAATACTGCGCGCAGTGTTTTTCCATTTTGATCGTCATTTATTCATTCATAATCAATAGCCTGTACAATATCTCCATAAATTGAGTGACATTTTGGGATAAAAACAAACGCTAATAACTTTGCTGTTTATGAATATTATTTATTGAGACTTTACTTGAATAATAACAAGACCTTTTCTAATAAGCCCTTTAGGTATTTGTACTAATTAAAAATTAGTGGTGTATAAAGAGCGGTGGTGGCCGAGTGGTAACGGCACCGACTTACGAGTTATATATAGGTCGCGGGTTCAAACCTAGCCAGGCGCATTACTTTGTGTAATTTATTTCATCACCACTGCTCTCAAAACGGTGAAGGAAAACATCGTGAGGAAACCGGCATGTCCTAGAACCAAAAATTCGAAGACATGTGACAACCACCAACCCGCACTTTTCCGCTCCACGCCAGATATTTTAACTAGTCATGATGAGGCCCCAGGTAAAAGTTGAAAACGCTAGATTGAGTCATGTGTTAAGTGCTTAGAGAGCACTATACCTCTGTATTTGCTTATTTGTCGAGTGATGATTCTTAGAAATGCGCCGCTCTTTTATAAGCAATGACACCTACCGTAGTGAAAACGGCCGACTCTTTTGATGTTTAGTTTATTTATTTTTATTCTATAGCTTCTGCCAACGGTTTCGCCTGCGTGAAAGTAGGTTTATCCATACAAACTTTGGACCCCCGTTTATCCCCTTAGGGAGTGAATTTTAAAAAATTCTCTCTTAGTGCTCGCCTACGTCATAAAAGGAAACCCTGTGCAAAATTTGACGCTCCCTGTCCTAGTAACTACTCGAAACTTCGGCAGTGCGTTGATATGTCATTCAGTTAGTTTCTCCTTTCATATATTTAGACTAGCTTCGGTCAGCGGCTTTGCCTATGTGTCACTCAGTCTGGTGAAAGAATATTTAAAATTGGTTCAGTAGCTTTCGAGTTTATTCCTTACAAACAAAAATACAAAGATATAATCTTTTCCTCTAAATATTAATATAGACTAGCAAAACAAATAATCTATATAGGGTGACTGGCAATTAGTGTACGATACTTAAACACGTGATTGTGCTCAGATAACAAACAATTTTTATTATGGGAGCAAAGCCGAAATCGCGAAAAAAATATCAGCTGTTCAGTACATTAGGCAAACATAAATGTACTGAACAGCTGATTTTTTTTCGCGGTTTCAGGTTTGTTCCCATAGTAAAAGTTGTTGGTTATCATGTGCACAATCACGTGTTTAAGTATCGTACACTAATTACCAGTCACCCTATATAAATAAAAGCGAAATACCACTCACTGATTAATCACGAAATGTCAGAAACTATAACACCTACAAACTTAAAATTTGGCAGGTAGGTTCCTAATAGGGTGTAGACATCCGCTATGAAGAAGATTTTTACGAAACTCCACCCCTAAGGGGTAAAACGGGGGTTGGAAGTTTGAATAGAGAAACCTACTTTTAAGCCGCTGGCAGAAGCTAGTCTTGTCTAAATTTATGTGCCGACCACGCGACATACCTGTGTGTATTAATGTTGTTATTCAAGATTTATATGATTTAAAAAAGTGTCCATGGAGTTTCTTGCACGTTTTTCTCCATATATATCTACGCTTTTGAACGTGCAATTTAGCTTCACTTGTTTTTTTTTTTTGACTGACCGACATTTTGACAATTCAAAAGTGCCTGTAATTGGTCTATTTTAAAATAAACGTTCCTGATTTCTGATTTCTGTATGTATAGTAAGCTGTCCAGGTACGAAATTGCATCAAAATCCTTTCAGCCATTTGAGCATGAAGGAGTAACGAATAAACTAACTATATACAACGTTATTTTTAGTAATTATGCGAAACCTGAATATAGTTTGTTCAGAATCAGTAACTGAATCGATTCCAATATACCGGATGCGTCTGAATACCTTTTTTTTTAGGTGGGAAGATCATCTAATGACGTCACCCTCTCACGGGAAGGCGAGAGGGCGTGTCAGACTTCTACTGACTAAAAACCCAGTCCTATTCCTTCTTTGCCATTGTTACAGGGCTCCGAGGATCTCTTTCGCATAACCCATGGCCCCAGTAGGCTTCGACCCTGCTAGGCTCCTACGATTGCTGACATCTCCTTGAGGCGCACGTGGAACACTACACGCCGTGTCGGTGGCTTGGGCTCGGTCCGGACGGCTACCGCACGGTCGGACGGCGAGCTACCCATTGCTGAATACCTGTTTTTTACATGGAGCGACTACCTATCAGACCCCACAAACCACTTGGATAACACGATATTCCTTGGATTGACTGATTAGTTAGACTTTCTAGCGTCTGAAATTCTGAATACCTGTAACGACTGACAAAGATCTACGAATGATAACCGGGATACCGGTTTTACGGGCTATCCGAGGCACGGAGTGTCACTAATGCCCTAAATAAACTTAAAACAAAATATGAATGATTAAATTCACATTGGGTTTGAACCCGCAACCTCATGCATGCTATGTCGGTAACCTTGGTTCTCCTGCGGATATCTTCATTTCTGATTCGATCACGCAAGGAAACTCCGAGCATAGCCCTTTCCATTGCCATTTGGGTGACTTTAAGCCTTCTGATGAGGTCTATTGAGAGCGACTACGTTTTGGAGCCATATATGTCATCACTTTTTAATTAATTATTATTATTTATATTTTTTTGTTTTTTTACTACTTATAAATTACATCGGGGTTGGTTAAAATAACGATTTTACACAGCTAAAATTAAAAAAAAAAGAAAAAATTGGAAAAAACCGATGAAAAATTCACCACTGGGGGGTCCAGAATCATGTATTGGATCCATGGTATACATTTGTGCATCGATGTCAAAGACACCCTGTATATAGTTTGCATGAGAAGCGGAGTGCCTTTAGGGGACAAGCAGAGGGATGAGAATGGCTTCACTAAGGTAGAGAAGAAGAAGAGGAAGAAGCCTATTAGTCAGAACCAGTGCGGTACCGCGCTGGCAGGACCCAACAAGCTGCTGCGTCCAGCAGTACCTACGACGCAGCTGTACGTTTCTAGGCTGCATCACACCACGAAGGCTGAGGAGATCGTGGAGTATGTACGCGTCAAGACAAACTGGACTTTGAGAGTCGTGCAGTTGGAGCCGCGCCATAACACTAATTTCAAGTCGTTTGTGGTGCGGGTGCCGACTCACCATTTGGAGACCTTCCTCAAAGGAGAGTTTTGGCCGAAGGGTGTAGTGTATCGACGATGTCGTGGAAGGATACCGACCCCGCAGCGGAACACGACGCTGTCACTTCGTGTGCAATAGTGTTTAATAATTGTTATAGTTTCTTTTATACATATGTATTAGTTTATTATTTTGTAAGATTATTTGTGTATTTTTTCTATGGGCCTTAGTTGCCTGATAATAAAGGATTATTATTATTATTATTAACCGCAAATGCTGATAATATAATTATGAATTTAAATTATGTGTAGATTGACTACAATCAAACTAAATGCAGGTTCTAGCAACCCTAACTGCGCGTGAGTTTTCATCGACTATCCGAAGCGTGGGAGGTCATTCAGACAGTCACCCTTATCACAATGTCATAGAGTCCATATCTCCAGAACAATGGAACGAAGTCTATTTCTTTTTGTTTTATGTAGGTACTTATAAATAGTTTTCGGGTGTTCGTTTATGAGTGTGGTTCTCACGTTTATGGCGTTTGTCCTGGGAGGCTACCGTCAAGAGATTAATGTTTACATTTGTTGTTAATGAAAGTATTTGTATTTATTTAAAACTAGCTTTGTCGGCGATTAAGTAGAAAATTATCCATCATCATCATCATCATCATTTCAGCCGAAAGACGTCCACTGTTGGTCATAGTATTCCCTCGACTTACAACAGGTCATCGGTCCACCTTGTGGGAGGCCTTCCAACGTTGCGTCTTCCGGTACACCACTCCAGGCCCCCTAGCCAGGTCACAACCGTTTCGTTTCGATTCTCTTTTCGTCGATCGCCTCGAGTATGCCACGCCTCCAATTCCTTTATTCTGACGTCATCTCAACGCTCAGTCACGTGGTCAGAACAAAGGAATAGGAGGCGTGTCCGACTCGAGGCAATCAACGAAAAGAGAATCGAAACGAAACGGTTGTAACTTGGCTAGGGGGGCAGAACCTTTCGCCCCATCGACCTATTCTGCCAGTAATGTGCCCTGCCAACTGCCACTTAAGTTTGCAACCTTGCAAACGGCTATATCGGCAACCTTGGTTCTTCGGATATCTTCATTCCATTTTTGTCGAAAATTATCACACGGGAACATACTTCCGGGATAAAAAGTTCTATTCCAGGATGTGGTCTACCAGTGTGCTAAAATTTCATCTAAATCCATTCAGCCGTTTCGGCATGCAGAATTAACAAACGCACACAAACATTTTGCCCTTTGTAATATTAATGTGAGTCAATCTTTTTTCTTAGGGAAGTAAACTGTATATTTGACGGTTCGAAGGATATAGCATAGCATAGTCGGCCTTACAATGTTCCCATTGTTGGGACTCAGGCCTCCTCTCTAGGAGAGGGAATGGGCCATAATCCACCACCAAGTCCAACCATGGGTAGTGTGAAAACGAAACCCGGGGGCCTGGGACGAAAGCAACGACGGAACAGGAGTGGGTTTTTAGTCAGTAAAAGTCTGACACTATCTCCCGCTCCGCCCAAGAGTGTGATTTGTCATAAGATGATTTTCCCACCCAATAAAAAAAAAAACCACCAAGTCCAAGGATATACGTAAAGTAATTATTTTTAAAAGAACAAATTAAGCCAGCGTTTACCTTGATTTGCTTTAATTCTTTGACTGCACTAACCTACACACTTGCCTAAAGAAGAGAAGCCTAAGTTATATGAAAACTCATAGGCACTAAGTTGAGCAATGCACCAGCTGTGCCCACGTATCCAGCCCTCTATGTAGTTGTTGTTGTTGTTATGTTCTACGAAATTCGAAAGTTTTCTATCAGCAAAAGATTTACTTTCTGTCCTGCCAATAGTGACACAAAGGGTACTTTTTAATTCAGCTGAACGGGTTAGTATTAAACTTGATATAGTTACCAGACTATGACCAGACTATGACCAGACTATGACCAGACTATGACCAGACTATGACCAGACTATGACCAGACTATGACCAGACTATGACCAGACTATGACCAGACTATGACCAGACTATGACCAGACTATGACCAGACTATGACCAGACTATGACCAGACTATGACCAGACTATGACCAGACTATGACCAGACTATGACCAGACTATGACCAGACTATGACCAGACTATGACCAGACTATGACCAGACTATGACCAGACTATGACCAGACTATGACCAGACTATGACCAGACTATGACCAGACTATGACCAGACTATGACCAGACTATGACCAGACTATGACCAGACTATGACCAGACTATGACTATGACCAGACTATGACCAGACTATGACCAGACTATGACCAGACTATGACCAGACTATGACCAGACTATGACCAGACTATGACCAGACTATGACCAGACTATGACCAGACTATGACCAGACCAGTAATGTCGTGCCGCGCCGCTTACAATATGTAGGTACATGATTTCATTTTTCATAGGTTTTATAAATAATTCCTGAAGCAGGAATAACACGGAATTCGAACGAAATTAATTCAAAATGCAAAAATAGTTCAGAATGCTGTACTCTTTGGACGCTCGCGAGTGGCGCATCAAATAGGCACAAAACATTAGCTGTCAAACATATGGGACAGCCTGTCCAGTGTGCAGTGTGCTGTGTGTGTGTTTCTTTCTCTATATACGAGTATATATTTTTTAATGTTTAATTTTAGTTTGCAAAGCAATTACTTGTTGATTCATGATTCATGGTGTGCCAAATAAACATATTTTCTTTCTTTCTTTCTTTCTTTCTTTCTTTCTTTCTTTCTTTCTTTCTTTCTTTCTTTCTTTCTTTCTTTTCTTTCTTTCTTTCTTTCCAGTGGTAAATAGTAGAGGTCAGTGATTTGTTTGACTAGCACGAGGACATAGTCGCTGACGAGAACTAGTTTATATTAAATGCGTATCAAAAGCAATAGCAACATGTTATCGAGTCATGTTCGGACATGTTTCATTAACATCCATCACAGTTCGACAGCGGACCTTATTCTGTCGCCAGAAACTAATCTAGAGCAACTGACAAATTACAAGGCGACCGGGTTATGTCGACAAGAATTAGAATGATTCATTAATATTAGGTCCTAACATATGAAATTGACGTTTTTTAAAAAGGTTACTTTGAATCACAATTTTTTAATAAAAAAAATCGTGTTGAAGATTTTTGTTTTTAGGTGGGATATCATCTAATGACTTCTCTCACACGAGGGTGGAACGGGAAGGCGTGTCAAATTTTCAGGACCTCGACAGGTTCAGGACACGATTTATTTTAGAACCGTAGTCCAATATAAACGTGATAAACTTGTCTGTAATTAAATCAGTCCACTCAATTTCATGTAAGGCTATCCAGCGCCACTCATCTCCTGAAGTAGAAGATAACATGTTCCAAATAACATGTCACACAATAATACTGTTTATTTCTAGCCCACTCAAAGTAACCTGTTGTGGAGTACAGTGAGCCGGTGAGTGTGCCCCACTCGGTGATCGTCGGGCAGCCCTCAGACTGATAGATTGTCGCTATGGTTGCGAATGGCTCGAGGGGTTTGTTCAGGTAGAAATACAGGGAAGGAAAGTCGTGGACGTACCCGCTACGGTTCATCTGGTAAGGGCGCAGGAATCAGATGGTTGCGAGACGCACACATCCGGTAGTTGTGGCGACGGTTACGCTTGTGGAGGCCTATGTCTGGCAGTGGACGTCTTTCGGCTAAAATGATGACGACGATGGCCCGCTACTGATGTGAAACCTTTTTTAGGGTTCCGTACCTCAAAAGGAAAAAACGGAACCTTTATAGGATCACTTTGTAGTCCGTCCGTCTGTCTGTCTGTCTGTCCGTCAAGACCCTTTGTCTCGGGAACGTGTGAGGGTCTATAGTTGAAATTAAAACCATATAGGTCTGTAGTCCCTTGAAGCTGTGAAAAAATCAAACTTCTGAGTTTACGAAAAAAAAAGATACGGCCATTTATGTCGCAAAAAACGTATATTTTGACACTCTCAAGGAAATCAAAATTCATAGGGTTACTACCCGGTGACCTAGAATCCTGAAATTTGGCATGAAACAAGGTCTCATAGCACAAGTATAGGAAAAAATCTGAGAACTGTAAATTTGCAGTTACGTCACAAAAAAAATTGCGATTCGGAAAAATTTTCGTAAGTGAATTCAGGAATTGAACTGTTTTCATAGGTAAGTTTCTACGGAACCCTCAGTGCGCGAGTCCGTCTCGCACCTGTCGGGTTTTTTTTGAGCTAGGTATTATCAAAATCACACGCACAGGACCAGTTATTGTGGCGACATTTGGGCGGCCTATGCCTAAAAGTGTACAATCTCTCTCGGCTGAAATGTTGATGATAATTACTAAATTCTGCTACTTTGGGTGGAGTGGGGGACTGTTATGACTATTACTGACTAACCCACCCGTGTTCTTTCAGTTGCCCTTTGCGTTCTAGGGCCGCGCTAGGTCTGTATTACTATTTATTTAATACTTTATTGTACACTTCACAATCTGGACAGGATAAACGTCGTCTAATCATCATCTTGTATCGTTGTTTTTCCTTTTCAAAAACTCAAACAATATTCAATGCGTTCCAAATAAGAATAGGATCGATTGCCATTTTGTGAAGTCACGTCATACTGTCAAATCGAAGAAATTGGGTAGAGTGAGCAAAACAAGAAATTTTTAAAAATTTATTTTATTTACGAATCGTGAACGAAAATAGTTTATTCAGAATCCAGTTCTTCAATTTTGCTCATCTCTGCATCACTGTGTGAAGTGTCTGAGCAGTGGCAAATGGAAGAAAGCGAATTGTTCCTAACAATGATATAGTTTTTTTTAGAAAATAGTTTTTTTTTAAAACTAATTATGATTTAAAACAATATAGTTAGCTAATTTATATTAAACAATATCGTTTTTACTTTACCTAGATTTAACTAAGACAAAGCAAAAAAAAACCCTTTATTGATACGCAAATAAGTTTTTTTGCAAACCGTACTTTTCACTCAACATTTGACAGATCTAGGTTATTTCCTATTTTTATTTGGAACGCATAGTACCTAATGCTTGCCAATAATATCAGGCCGTGTAGCCTGACTCAGTTGCCGGTCACGTGCGTGTTTCCTAGTCGTATGCTATCAGTCCTGTCGGAGGATGAATTAATTTGCGTCGTCTCCGCGGCCATCTTGCGACGTCGGCGTCCCGGCACGCGCTCACTATACCGAGCATTCCACTTCAGATGCTATTGACGTTTCTTTGATTAAATTGTGTCTACCTATCTGATATTACGATTGTGAGAGGAACAAGATGCCTGAAACATTGAGTTATTGACGATTCCGACACAATATATTCGGAAACAGTGTCCGAATCGACACACTTTCTCTTGATATCATCATTTCAGTCGAAAGACGTCCACTGTTGGACATAGGCTTCCCCCAAGTGTCGCCATAACGACCGGTCCGATGCGTCTCGCATCCATCAGATTCCCGCCACCCTCACTAGGATATCGGTCTCTTGATATAAGTTTTTTTATTTTATGTAAATTGATGTAAACCGCAGGTTCCAGGTCTACAGTCAGACAATAGATACACAGAATACAGACGTAAATGTTTCGACTTACTGACGATTCAGACACAATAAATTCGGTCACACACTGTTTAGCAGGGTTGGCATGATTAAAACAATTTCATCACTGCTGATACACTATGATATCAATTATCTGAGTATTGCTTCTATTATGTGAGAATAATGTAAATGAATACATAAAGTAAAAAAAAAAAACAAAATATTTAAATTGAAAGTCTTGTTCATATTATTTTAAAATTATTTATTTAATAAAAATAAAGAAAAAAAATTAAACATATTGTTATTAAAGTCATATCTTACTAATTAAGAAAAACCTCCCATGATGTAATAGGTGTCCCGCCCCTGTATGAAAAGCAACTAAAAATTCATAAAGTCGGGCACAGACGGGCGGTAACACGGGGCGTACGGCGCGGCCCGTCGGCACGTGCCGCCTGCAGCGTTAATCTCCTAATATCTATTTATTATTGTAGCGCATGTTTGCAAGGTCATTATCGCAGCGGGGGGCCCGCGCCGTGTGCAGACACCCTTATTGTTTGTTTAAACTGTAAAGGTGGAAGTTGCAAGTCATAAATAAAAACAATAAATGTAAGTTTAGTGAGAATCAAAGTGATCGACGATGCTTTAATCACACGTAATGTTATAAAGGCGCAAAATTGTGTGTGTGTGTGCCACTTCTTTACGTTCAAACAAAGATTATCAAAGCATTTTATTTGAAACTAGTTTTTACCCGTGGATTCGCCCGCGTCATCATCATCATCATTTCAGCCGAAAGACGTCCACTGTTGGACATAGGCCTCCCCCAAGTGTCGCCATAATGACCGGTCCTGTGCGTCTCGCATCCATCGGATTCCTGCGACCCTCACCAGGTCATCGGTCCACCTTGTGGGAGGCCTTCCAACGCTGCGTCTTCCGGTACGTGGTCGCCATTCCAGAACCTTTCGTCCCCATCGACCATCTGTTCTGCGAGCAATGTGCCCTGCCCACTGCCACTTAAGGTTGGCGATTCTTCGGGCTATATCTGTAATCTTGGTTCTCCTGCGGATATCTTCATTTCTGACTCGATCAGCAAGGAAACTCCGAGCATAAAGCCCTTTCCCTTTCCTTTCCCTTTGAGTGACTTTAAGCTTTCTGATGAGGCCCATTATAAGCGACCACGTTTCGGAGCCATATGTCATCACTGGGAACACGCACTGGTCATAGACTTTCGTCTTGAGACACTGTGGTATATTGGACGAGAAGACACCGCGCAGCTTTCCGAACGCTGCCCAGCCGAGTCGGATTCGACAATTGACCTCTTTCTCGAAGTTAGACCTACCCAACTGGACCGTCTGTCCCAGGTAAACGTAGTCTACCTGGTGACGTCGCCCGCGTACACATATAAAAATAAAAACGCGTAAAAATATAGCCTATGTCACTCAGGAATAAAGCAGCTTTCTATCGGTGAAAAACATTTTTGCGGACCAGTACCTACTTTCAGAGATAACCTCTACAAACAAAAAAAAAAAAACTTTGCCTCTTTATAATATTAGTGTAAACCATTTAAAGGCACTTTTGAAATGTCAAGAAGACAGTCAGTCAGAAAAAAAATGAAGCTAATTGCACATTCCAAAGCCTAGATCTCTATAGAGAAGAATGTGCAAGGAACTTTTAATTATACTCTTTTTATTATTTAATCATGTTATTATGTATTACAGATATCTCGGTTAAATGTTTCTTATACAGCAACATGAACGGCTGAATGGATTTGGATGAAAGATACATGAGACCATGTCCTTTTTTCTGTGGGAAACCGTCCTGACTCCTCCCGCTCAGCGTGAGGCAGAAAGTGTCAGACTTTTGCTGACTAAAACCCACCTGAGTTCCTTCAGTTGCCCTATGCGTATCAGGTCCGCGGCAGTGCCTTAACTAGCCTTTTATACGCCCGGTGCAAGCTTCTATAACTCATCATCATCATTATTTCAGCCTTAAGACGTCCACTGTTGGACATAGGCCTCTTCCAAGTGTCGCCACAATGAACGGTCCTGTGCGTCTCGCATCCATCGGATTCTCGCATCCCTTACCAGGTCATCGGTCCACCTTGTAGGAGTTCTTCCAACGCTACGTCTTCCGGTACGTGGCACCATTCCAGAACCTTTCGGCCCTAACGGCCATCCGTTCTGCGAGCAATGTGCCCTGCCCATTGCCACTTACGTTTGGCGATTCTTCGTGCTATGTCAGTAACCTTGGTTCCTGCGGATATCCTAATGCTTCTATAACTGCGCCCCTAGAAAGAAGTATAATACAAACAAAAAGGCCTAGATGTAAACTTTTTTACGCCCCACTAAGGACTGCGTCTTGTGCCTTGGCACCGCTGGATTTGCTCTACTTACGGCACTGGTCCGCGGTAACACTTTCGAACAACCCAGCAGCAGTTTGCTTACCCAGAAGCTCCGTAGTTAAATTGGCTACAAAATTATCAATTAGGTGCCAAAATATGTGAAAAATAAATACCGAGACAATTACATTGGGTTATTTAAACACTGCAAAGTATTACCTGTTCAAGCGCGCGCTGAGTATCTATTCCTCATTGAACATTTTGATAATAGTCATATTCAAATACCACTAAAATATGACGTAAACACACGGCAGGCTTAATCTAAGCTACTTCAAGTGCCACGCAAAAATAATTTTTATAGGAAGAAAGAAAAGAAGAAAGAAAAACATTTTATTTGGCGGAACAAGGCGCTAGAACTAACAAATTATGAGTATATTATGTGAAAAAATATGCGCCACATCCGCGCAAAACGGCCGAAAGCTCAAAATAATAATAATGATAATAATAATGTCTGTCCTGTAGTAAGTTAAGGTGTGCAATAAAGTAATAAATAAATAAATAGTGCCGTGACCACACGCAAAATGCGATGAGTCTACGGCGCTTATTGGCTTTTATGGCAGGCGTAGAGCTTCTTACTCAATACTCAATCTAATAAACCAGATACCTGTAGACATCAGATGCTCATTTAATAACAAAAACATAAAGCGTAAGTTGAAGGAGTACTATATTCAGTTAATTGGACCTTGACAGTTTATAGCGCGTTGACCATTTGTCAGGTTGTGGCACGCTGAGACAGACCCCAGGGGTCTAATTGTGTGCCTATTTCAAAATTTAAGGAAACCCTTGTTTTAATAAATAAATAAAATAAAAATAAAATAGTGTAATTGTCGCATTGTCACCCACGGCTACGGACGGCGGATGGGCGTCGCCGTCACCGCTCATGTAATAATGACTGTTTCTCGCCTGTCAATACCAACCCGCTATTATCTCGTTAACTGCCTATCAAACTCAAACATTGTGTCTGTGTCCTGTGTTTGTGATTCGCACGCCTTGCCTTGGCATAACAAAATTATTATCACACTATGTATATTGTGCCGGCGACCTCTTGCGCCGGGCCCTGGTTCAGGCCATTATTCAAAGATTCAAAGCATTTTATTTCAACCATTTACCACATACCATTTACCATATTTACCATTTACAGGCACTTTGGCAATGTCAAGAAGTCAGTCGGTCAGAAAAAAAATGTTGATAATTGCAGATTCCAAAGCGTACATCTCTATGGAGAAGAGTTTGCAAGAAACTCCATGGTCACTCTTTTCAATCATGGTTCTCCTGAAAACCTGTCAAAATTAAAACTTGTCAAAAGCGAAAGTAGTTGAAGTCCTCTCAACCTTAGTCTGGCCTTAGTCTTAATTGTTATATTTTGAGTTTTCTTAATTTAATGATTTGATATTTATCATAGTATTTATTCGTTTATAATTTTAGTATATACATGTATTTTATTATTATAAGCAACTTAATATAATGATACTTCATTGCACACCTACAACACTATTGTCTTTTTTAACACAAAGGATGACTGGTAGAGAATGGCCTTGTTGTATTAAAAGTCGGCCTTTGTACCACCTGTAGGTACATTAAATTTAAATAAATAAATACAATATGGTATTAAAGTAGGGTTTCAGAAGTGGTTTTTTTTTTTTTAATTGATATAAACCAGTGCTTGACTGCGATCCCACCTGATAGTAAGCAGTGATGCAGTCATTGATGGTGAGGCGTACTAGTTTATTAAGAGCATATTCACTCTAGCCTTGAATACACCTAAATTATAGTTGGACGGGAAGACCGCAGGAGGCAAATTGTTCCAGTCCTTCGATGTACGAGGTATAAACGACGAAGCGAAACGCTTAGCTAAAGTTTCAACAACGTAAGGGTGGATACTCGCCGTACGTCGGGTTGTCCGATGGTAGAAAGGAGATGGCGGAATCAAGTCATACAATTCCCGCGCACACTCTCCAAAATGCAACCTGTAAAATACCGAAAGGTGGGCTACCCTGCGCCTGTGCTCGAGGCTTATCTTCGAATTTTTGGTTTAGGACATGTCAATTTCCTCTCGATGTTTTCCTTAACCGTTTTGAGAGTTGTGGTGATGAAATAATTTACACAAGGTAAAGCGGCTAGGCGGCTGCCTGGGTTTGTGCTCATGGCCTAGTCCAGTCTAGGATTGGATTCAAGGGGAGTGGTGAGTGCCTTTAACATTTTAATAGTTGCATTTTGGGGAGTGCATTTTGGTTACAGTCTCCCAAAGAGCAACGGAAAGAGCTTTGCTCAGAGTTTTCTTGCGTGATCGCATAAAGAATGAAGATATCCGCAAGAGAACCAAGGTCGCCGACATAGCCCGAAAAATCGCCAAACTAAAGTGGCAGTGGACAGGGCACATTGCTCGTAGAACGGATGGTGGATGGGGCCGAAAGGTTCTATTGTGGCGACTGCGCACCGGAAAACGCAGCGGTGGAAGGCCTACCACAAGGTGGACCGACGACCTGGTGAGAGTCGCGGGAATGCGGTGAATGCGAGACGCACAGGATGGGTCGTTGTGGAGACGCTTGGGGGAGGCCTATGTCCAACAGTGGACGTGTTTCGGCTGAAATGATGATGATGATGAAAAACGACAAAAATGAATAATTTTTTTTTTTTTTTTTGAATTTTTTTTTTTCAGTTTCGCATAATCAGCTTTAAAATCTTCCCACTGCTGGTAGTCATGAGGGAATACGCTGTAATCCATCACACGGATCCAGTGCCGGTGGATGGATGTCACATGTCTTATGTCTTCGAATCCCTTATAATGTTCAGCGTCAAATAAATTACTCAAAGTAAAGAGCCTGCCTAGGTTTGAACTCACGATACACAACTCGTAAGTCGGAGCCGTTACCAATAGGCCACCACTACTTTTAAACATACTCGTTTAACATTTTAATTTATTTTTAAATCCTTACAACTACTTACTAAAGAGATGATATTAAAAATTCCATTCGAATTGGTGCAGCAATTTCGGCGATGAGTGATGACAGGTAGAGAGACAGGCACTTCAATGTGGCTTCAATATGAAACTACAAAGGCTCTCTAATATGTTACGTTTGATATGATGCAGTGCGGAACAGAACGACTGTCAAATAAAATTACGTCAGAAATGCGGACTGATTAAACGTTCTCATGAGAACCTCTAACATCACGCTCAACTGATGACTCCGAACAGGGACGGGCAGAAGTTTAACTCTCTACCGTGTTCCAATTTTGTGTTGCTTAAATGTTAGAAGATTTTGACGCTAATAAATCTTTAAAATTGCTTCTATAGTGGGGAGAAATAGAAAGAAAAGAAAAGAAAGAAAATCTGATGATGAAGCTTGAAGTTAGGCACCGGAACTCTAATAAATTAATGTAATCTAACCGTGTTTGGGATTATTAGAATTGTCATGAGATGCACTCTGGCTATAAGGTATTAAAGTTTGTACTTTTTAGTGGTGGTACCATAACTAAAAAGTGAAAAATAAAAAACTTTTCACAATAAAAATACAACCGACTTCAATGTAAAAAAAATACACTGAAAAGTGCAAAATAACTTTAATTTCGGAAGTCGGTGTTAAATAACGAAGAGACTAAACTATTATAGAAACACCGACTTCCGAAATTAAAGTTATTTTGCACTTTTCAGTGTTATTTTTTTACATTGAAGTCGGTTGTATTTTTTAGTGAAAAGTTTTTTTTTGTATTCTATTATTATATTATTGAATTTATATTGTATTAATAATCTATTTTTGTATTATATTATTATATTAATAATCAACCCTTAAGTCGCCCGGATGGTTCAATAACCATGTATTTCTACGGACAAACAGGTAACATAACAAGCTTATAACTTTGTGATTTTTCATGATACAGTTATGAAATTTTGTACATATATTCTTTACATAAAAATACTAGACAAGTGTTTCGGGTTTCGTATATACTAAAAATAATAATCAATGAAGCTAGTTTCTGTTTTTTTTAAACAAAACAATTTAGAATATCATCTGTAACTACTGCACCTAACTTGCATTACGGCAATGACTACACTAACGCACCTATGAATTAAAACAAGCCACCAAATGCCTATAAAATGACATCAAATTGTTTGAAAATGACGCTTATAACTTGGGATATAAGAGCGAACGTATAATTTTCGCGACCGCTCATGTAAGTGTGCAGTGGGTCAAATTGTAGCAACCCCTCACCAATAAACATCAATCAACGGACTATTAAATGCACCTTTGCCGTATGATATTGTGATATATTCCGCTTTGATCTACTTTCATGTATCTAGGATGATATTGCTTTTTCAATACACTTACTCGAAAATCCGCTTTTAGGCACGCAATTTACTGTTTTCCGCACTAGTGTGGAAAAGTAACCCAGTAAGCCTCAATTGATTGTCTTCATCGTAATAGGCTGGGCATTAAGTGACCCCCACTAATCGCGTATCAACCCTTGTTTATTTGTTTTTTTTAGTAAGTGTATTGAAAAACGTCGTTTGTCATTTTAGAACGCAAAGGACAACTGAGGGACATAGATAGTGTGGTTTTAGTCAGTAAAAGTTTGACACGTTATTGCGCTCCAAGCGAGAGCGCGAGAATTCATTAGATGATATCGCACCTTAAAAAAAAGGAAAATATTTTTACTTTAACAGCCGATGGAATATAGTAACCGAGATGAAAATGCGAACAAAAACTTGGATAGAGATTTTAACGCATGTCTGGCAATTTGAGTATTTTCTGCAGCCTATTCAAATGTTATTTGTTCGTCAAGTCGTTGAGCTCCTTAGTAGTCCTGAGTTGAGTTTTACGAATACTGACAAATGCTTGCACTGACTGGACAGGTCCACTCAAACCTGTGTGGTTCTTTCCTCAAAAGACCCTCTCAGACACAAATCGACATGGTTTTCATGTGATTTGACCGTTACATATTTGCTGCATGGACGCTAAAAGAGACTTTGACACCTGAGTTTGTTTCGGTGTTTTTTCTCAGGGTAGTCAGCTAGGAAACAACGGCATCATTTAGTTTAAACTGACAAAAAATAATATTTGCAAAATAATTATCATTTATTTATACTAACATTTTATAGAGGAAAGATTAGATTTTTTGTTTGTTTGTATGTTATGATTTAACTTAAAAACTACCCGACCAGTTTTCAAAATTCTTTCACCAGTAGAAAGCTACTTTAGCTTAATAGCATAATCAGCCTTTTAATGTTCCCACTGCTGGGACTCAGGCCTCCTCTCTAGAAGAGGGAATGGGCCGTAATCCACCTCGCGGGCCCAGTGCGGGTTGGTGAATGTCATATGTCTTCGAATTTTTTGGTTCTAGGACATGCCGGTTTCCTCACGATGTTTTCCTTTACCGTTTTGAGAGCAGTGGTAATGAAATAAATTACAAAAAGTAATGGGCCAACCTGGGTTTGAACCCGCGAAAGCTACTTTATCACTGCGTAATATAGGCCTATATTTTCTATTTTCACGCAGGCGAAGCTGCTGGCAAAAGCTAGTCATTTATAGAGGCACAAATGTAAGGTACAGAGTGGAACCTCACAGTCGGTTGTAGTAGATGAAATGTGCGCGTACGCCCCACCTGCGCATCACGCGCACGTGGCTGCCACGCGCCCACGGCACTGATTCAATAACCTCCCTTCATGCCTCGCTCGACAGACGCATTCTTTGCGCGTGCTTCATCAATGATGACATAATCAGAGGATGATAAGAAAAAATATCATGAGCTCCGCAAGTTGGAATATTAATTTAAAACCTGTATACGATATGTAACTGGAATAATGCACACTCATAATAATAATAATTTATTATTTAAAGACAACTTTTGGTCCACATTATCTGTTAGTATCACTTATTTCTTTGATAATTCTGAAATTCAATAATATTTTACAATCAAAATTTAGGTATTCTTACAATAAAACAAATTGCATATTATATTAATTTACAATTGTCACTAAATTAAATGTCATTGATTAAGAATTAAAAATGTCAATAAATTAAATGTCATGAAAAAAATTAAAATGTCACTAAATTAAATGTCATGGAATAAAAAATTAAAATGTTACTAAAATGAATATCATGGAATAAACAAATTAACAATATCCACAAACGTAATACACCAGTACACCACACCACCGCAGAGGTCCACTGTGTTAGTAACAAAATCATTTACCCTATGTTAGTACTTTATAACTAATAACGATCTCATCCGATTGACCAGCTCACGCACTATAGTGGGTTATCTACCCGTATGTACACCCTAAATCGTCACCACCCCGGTGACGAGCTGCGAGTGGGGAAATTTGGATTTGGATGTAGGAACCAGCGGGGACACCTACTGGCAAGCTTTATGGAGAAGGAGGGCCTCTACATGATGAACTCCTTCTTCAGAAAGCGTGAGCATAGGAAGTGGCCGAGTGGTAGATTACCACCCATATCTCATAGAGAGGAGGCTGAATTTTATCAGTAAAAGGCTGTTTATGATCATATGGGTATTTTTTTTTATTGTGGATGATTTCTTGTATGGTTTTTTTTATTATTATTATTATAATTTTGATAACTGTCACTGCAAGCAGCAATATTTATCGACATTTCCAACAAGCCAGTAACACGCGTGATGTTCATAAACAGATGTAATTACAAAAAAGTTATGAAGCCAGTAAGCATCGTGACCAGCAGCATGCCTGCTCATCCGCACCATACATCATTCAGTGTAAATCCTTACACCATTACGAGATCATAAAAAGCCCAGCTTGCGAAATACGCAATTTTTTTTCTCCGCCATTTCCGTATAAAGCCATTTTATAAATCAGGCGTTAATACAGTTTGAAATATGTTTGTTTCGAGACTAGTTAGAGGCAGTTTGTATTCCGGGTGGTGTTTACTGGGCGGATCATGAGGCTTATTGCGCGGGGCGTTAGGAAAAATTGTGCCCCGATCTGTGTTATCTGCTGATACTCGGATTTTAGCTTTTTCATCGGTTACGGGTTTTTGAACTGTTATGGTATTTTGTACAGCTTTGTGATTGCTTATTGAGACGTTTCTTTTTTTTTTAACCAACAAACGCTTGTCCTATTTGAAAAATAATCCAGATTGTTCAGTTTGTTAATTCTCTTTTATTTAACATTTTGACCACCACAATCGTGTATCCTTGATAAAGGAAAATGTGTCTTGGGATCCCCTGCCAAAGTCTGTGTTTCCTGATAGCTACAATTTAGGGGTCTTCAAGTCAAGAGTGAATAGGTTACTTCTGCTACATAATCACTTAACATCAGGTGAGATAATAGTCAAACGCGAGCCTATCGATAGCCTACCGTTTTTTATAAAAAAAATAAAAAACGGTCACGACAACATGACAGACTTAAACGCTAATAAATCTATTAATAATAATAATAATAATAACGTCGTACCACTTTCCATTAAAAGCGTCTAAAAGGGCCTCTGCGAATTGGTTTCGGCTCCTCGTACACCTTCCAAAGGTCCAGGGCCTTAGGGTGCTGAGATAAATAAATGTATAAAAATAATAATAATCTAAAAAAACGAAATCCTTATGGGATCACTTTGTTGTCCGTCCGTCTGTCTGTCTGTCAAGACCCTTTATCTCCAAAACGCGTGGAGGTATCGAGTTGAAATTAAAACCACATACTCAAGTCTGCGGTCCCTTGAAGCTGTAAAAAAATAAAACTTCTAAGTAAACGAACAAAAAAGAAACGGCCGTTTATGTCGCATAAAACGTACATTTCGACACTCTCAAAGGAATCAAAATTCATAGGGTACTTCCCGTTGACACAGAATTCTGAAATTTGGCATGAAGCAAGGTCTTATAGTATAGATATAGGAATAAATATGAAAACAGAAAATTTGTTATTACGTTACAAAAAAAAATGTACTTTTTTGCTATTCGAAAAAATCTTCAAGACTCCATTCAAGAATTTAACTATTCACTTATGTAAGTTTGTACGGAACCCTCAGTGCGCGAGTCCGACTCGCACTTGCCCGGAGGATGAAATCGCTGAGTTGCCTGTTGGCGAAGTACCTATGCTTTTGCTTTTTTAACGTGGCGGTCTAAAGATAATAAAATAAAAAAATATACACTAATATCATAAAGTCAAAGGTTTTGTGTTTGTATATTTGTTACTTCTTAACGCTCTAATGGTTGAACGATCACGGGTAGACCATGCCCTGGAATAGCACATAAGATACTTTTATCCCAGGAGTTGGTTCCCTTGGGATAATACCTACCCAGTGAACGACCTACAACCTGAGGGTCACGGGAATCCGATGGATTCGAGACGCAAGGACCTGTCATTGTGGTGACAATTGGGGGAGGACTATGTCCAGTAGTGGACGTCTTTCGGCTAAATGATGATGATATAATGACGCGGGTACAACCGCTGGTAGCTAATTGGATAATATTTTTAGGGTTCCGTAGCTCAAAAGGAAAAAACGGAACCCTTATAGGATCACTTTGTTGTTCGCCCGTCTGTCTGTCTGTCAAGACCCTTTATCTCGGGAACGCGTGGAGGTATCGAGTTGAAATTACAACTATGAATTTAAGTCTGCGGTCCCTTGAAGTTGTGAAAAAATCAAACTTTTAAGTTAACGAATACAAAAGATATGGCCGTTTATGTAGCAAAAAACGTATATTTCGACACTCAAGAAAATCGAAATTCATAGGGTACTTCCCGTTGACCCAGAATCCTGAAATTTGGCATAAAGTTAGGTCTTATAGCACATATATAGGAATAATTCTGAAAACAGTAAATTTGTTGTTACCTACGTCACAAAAAAATTTGCGATTAGGAAAAATCTTCGAGAATTAAACTAAGTACATAAGTGAGTTTGTACGGAACTCTCAGGGCGCGAGTCAGACTCGCACTTGCCCAGTTTTTTTTATTTGTGTGACATAGTGGACGAAATACGCCTCCGTCTCTCTCGTCATATTTTATTGTACTGATTGGTTAAGTGCAAACGAAATCACAGTTTTTTTTTCTTGTAATATTGGTAAAAAGCCTGGCGATTTTACATGACCGTATTAACTATTTCCGAATACTAAACGTATTAAAAAAAAGGAAAGAAAGAAAGAAAAACATTTTATTTGGCGGAACAAGGCGCAAATTCGGAAATAGTTAATACGGTCATGGTTAGGTGTTGTAAAGAACAACAATAATTAAAAAAAAACAACCGATCAGTTCCTTCAAAACATAGTCCACACCAAAACGACAAATATCTAGTGATGTAAGTATCAAATATCGAGCGCTGAGCAAACGGCTCGCAAATAACGGCAAGTAACTCACAGTGGGTATCTCAGTTACAAATAACAATATATTAGTTCCCCGGGGAGCGCGAACAGGGCTTAGCTCTTACGCCGGCATCGACTAGGGTTGTGCTTTTGGGGTACATTGCATCGATTTCGTGACAGAAAATTTTGAAGCTAAAGGATAATCGAAGGTGCTTCTTGCTCGCACCGTTCAATGTTTATTTTTAAGGTAGGAAATCATCCCATGACTTCTTCAGTTTTAGAGCGGAACACCTATGTTCCTTCTATGCTCTCCGGCCCCCCTACGGTTTTATTGAAATCTCTTTAAGGCGCGCGTGGAACATTACGCGTCGGACGGCCGGACGGCGAACTACCCATTGCTCGTCGTCCGCAAGCCTACGGTGGCTGGAAATTGGGGTCAGGGTCCTGGTGGATGGGGCGTGAAGACATCTGTTCCCCTACGCGTGCGGCCGCCTTCTTCGCTAGCATTACTGGTTCACAGGAGAAGGCGACCGCCTGCCATTCCTTCTCGCTCCGGACCATGGCCTGTATCAGGGCCAGGCGCGAGAGGTCGCTGCCGACGTTCGCCCAACACCATTCGCTGTTGCGAGTGTCAAATATGTAAGCAAAATTTTCATTTTAGACATATCGTTTTAGTTGGCTTTTTCCTTAGTCGAATTAACATGGGCTTACGATGATAGTTATTTTAACATCCCGAATCCGTGTTGCAGTTACTTTGAAGTAGTTTTTAGGGTTCCGTAACTCAAAAGGATAAAACGGAACCCTTATTAGTATCACTTTGTTTTCCATCTGTATGTCCAGACCTTTTATCTCGGGAATGCGTGGAGGTATCGAGTTGAAATTATAAACCTTATACTCACGTCTGCGGTCCCTTGAAGCTGTAAAAGAATCAAACTTTTAATTTAACGAAAAAAAAAAGATACGGCCGTTTATGTCGCAAAAAACGTATATTTTGATACTTTCAATGGAATCAAAATTCATAGGGTACTTCCCGTTGACCCAGAATCCTGAAATTTAGCATAAAGTCTTACATTTAAAAACAGTCACAAAAAAAAACTTTTTTAAGATTCGGAAAAATTTTCGAGACTCCATTCGGAAATTGAACTATTTACATAAATAAGTTTTTATGGACCCCTCAGTGTACGACGACTCGCACTTGCCCAGTTTTTGATAATAGAGCAGGGGCTTTACCTTACCATAACGTGCTAAAATTTCAAGCGTGCGAGTGAGAAAGAGGGATGTAGCTTTACACCCTATAGAGCTCCATCTCTTTAACAGTTCATTTTCGATCGTCAAATGGTTTACGTTAAAGGGTCTATTACACTACGCGTTATTCAGACATTCTAAAAGGGTGACTGCAGACGGTTGCAAACTAACGTTCCAACCAAAGTGACCTTAGTTTATGTGTTTGGTTTGTGTTGCGGCTACATGGATGTAAACAACGCGCCAACACGTTCGGTGTTTGGGAAAACGCGCCTCCCAACCAAGGGCGTTGAAGGTCATGAATTACAACTGCTGTCTACACTAACTGCTGTCTAGGATTGAAACTAGCAAGATCGCCTTGGTTGGGACGTTGATTTGCAACCATCTAGTCACCCTTTTAGTCTATGTAGTGTCACACAAGAGAAAGAGCAACTTACGCCAATGTCGTGTAAAGGAATGAAACAGAACGATGAGATACATAGACTAAGAGTGTCTGAATAACGCGTAGTGTAATAGACCCTTAAGAGCTCGTGGAATAGCCTCTGGTACAACACTACCGGGTACCTAAACTTTATGCGGGACAGCGATTTAGACGGACGCCGGAAGAACTATTCATTCCGAAATGAATTATTCTCTCGTCTGCCCACCTGCACTTACTACGTACTTAGGTTTACCTGTATTTTAATTTCACCCTCCATTAAACGTTCCTTCAGTTGTATTTTATTTCAAATCCGTTTTTAAAGAGATTTGATTTTTTTTGGCTAGCGTTTGGAACACACCAGAGTACCTAGTGCGAATCTATCGACACGTTTTTGACGTTCAGTGCTCCGATGGGCTCGCTCAAGCTCTTAAGGGCATGCAACTCGACATACATTTGCACTGTTTTTCATACAACCGCTCTTACGCGATTATGACGTTATTACAAATTTTTCATTAGATATTTTGGAAACACAGTATCTTGTGAATATTATCTATGCTTCTATTGAAATGAATTTATAAATTTGTGTAAAACTAATCCAGTAAAGACCTCTGAAAATTTGCTATTTTGCATGAACTTTGACACTTCATAATTTACTCAAAAATTAAAAAGTATAACAATAGAACCCTTGCAAATTTAATCAAGATTTTGAATGACGACAATTTTTTTCAAAAACTTTCATGGGTTTAAAAAAAAACACGTATTTCCTGGAACAAGTTCTGTAAAATATTCGAGTAAATCACGAAATTACCGAATTCTAACAAAGTTTTCAGGCGTTATCTCTCTTTTCTCACGTTGCCTTTTCGTCAAACATCGCGTTGGATTGCGTTAGATGAAGTAACAAGCTTTTAAACCATGCTCGATATTGACGATAGGCAAGTGAAAGAGGACCCTCTTAACCAATCAGAAAGCCGAACGCGGCAAACGTTTCGATCGTGTTAAGGTAAATACAATTCGAATTCAGCTCGCAGATCACGCTTGCCTAAAAGGTAGTTATTCACTCTTGACTTAAATATAAGTAATAATAATAATTATAATATTCCACAACTATCACGACCACACACACCACACCGCCGTCTAGTCTTAAGCTAAACAGAGCTTGTGTTATGAGTACTAGACAACCGATAAATATACTTATATATTTCTAAATACATACATATTATAGATAAATTACACCCAGACACAGAACAAATGATCGTGCTCATCACACAAACATTTGTCCTGGGTGGGAATCGAACCCTCGACCTCCGGCATAGCAGTCAGGGCCACTAACCACTAGACCAGCAGGCCAGTTAAATACGCCCAGGTTGTAGCTATCAAGAAACACAGACTTCCTGCTGGTCATATAAATATTTGTTCCATGTGGGAATCGAATCCGCAACACACAGCTCAGCAGCCGCAATCTCTTAGCCACTGTGCCAGCCGTGCCGTTAAACCGAGTCGTCTTCGGGACTCGCGGAGCTTAATTGACTTTGAGCTTTTCTGGTGGTCACCACTTTTGATTAAACGCTTTCAGCAATAACAGTTTTTGGGAATAGACGAAAAGGTTCAAAAAAACCGGGCAAGTGCGAGTCGGACTCGCGCACTGAGGGTTCCGTACAAACTTACCTATGAAAACAGTACAATTTCCGAATAGAGTTACGAAGATTTTACCGAATCGCAATTTTTTTTTTATTGTGACAAGAAATTCACAGTTTTCAGAATTTTTCCTATACTTGTGCTACGAGACCTTGCTTCATGCCAAATTTCAGAATTATAGGTCAACGGGAAGTACCCTATGAATTTTGATTCCCTTAAAAATGTCGAAATACACGTTTTTTGCGACTTAAACGGCCGTATCATTTTTTTTTCGGTAAATTTGAAGTTTGATTTTTTCACAGCTTCAAGGGATCGTAGACCTGAGTATATGATTTTAATTTCAACTCAATACTTCCACGCGTTCCCAAGATAAAGGGTCTTGACAGACAGACAGACAGGCGGACGGACGGACAACAAAGTGATCCTATAAGGGTTCCGTTTTTTCTTTTAGAGGTACCGAAACTTAAAAATAAAATAAAAATATTTTATACTTCCTCTCGTTTCGCCCGGTGCAGGATTTAATGATTTTCCAGCGAAAACCAGTCTTATATACTTAAATACACATACATATATTAGTGCCTACTGTTTTTTTTTTCAACATGAGAGTTGAATAAAAGCAGAAAGAGTTTTAGATTTTTTAAATGTTTACCGATTTTTCGAGTCTTCCTTCTTTTCTATTTGTTTTATGTGTGCACATTAATTTTTAGGGTTCCGTACCTCAAAAGGAAAAAACGGAACCCTTATAGGATCATTTTGTTGTCCGTCCGTTTGTCTGTCTGTCTGTCTGTCAAGACCCTTTATCTCGGGAACGCGTAGAGGTATAGAGTTAAAATTAAAACCAAATACAGGTCTGCGGATTCTTGAAGTTGTAAAAAAATCAAACTTGTAAGTTAACGAGAAAAAAAGATACTTCGGTTTATGTGGCAAAATATACGTTCATTTCGACACTCTCGAGGAAATTCAAAATTCATAGGGTACTTCCCGTTGACCTAGAATCCTGAAATTTGACATAAACCAAGGTTTTATAGCACCAGTATATGAATAACTCTGAAAACTGTAAATTTGTTATTACGTTATATTTTTTTTTTCGGTTCGGAAAAATTTGAATTGAATTATTTATATAGGTAAGTTTGTACGGAACCCTCAAGGTGCGAGTCCGAATCGCACTTGTCCAGTTTTTAAATAAAAAAATAAGGATACTTTCATGTAGAAAAAATAAAAAACAAGCGTTTATTGTATTTTTTTTGTTCGGTGGGAAAATCATCCAATGACATCCCGCGCCTTGGTCGGTGCGAAAGGGTGTGTCAGACTTTTACTTACGAAAAACTTACTCCTGTTCGTTCATTGCCTTGCATACCAGGGCCGAGTCTTCCTTTCAGAAGCAGACCCTGACCCTGCTGGGCCCCTACGGTTTGCTGACACCAAGCGGACAGTCGGTTACCCATTACTCGCCGTCCGCAAGCCCGCGCCTACGGTGCTGTTGGATACTTGTTTATATTTCCCGACAAAAACTTTTAATATGCTCATAATAAGAATCAATTGTTATCCAAATCCAAGACAACGAAGCAGTAATGGTGTGCCCTCCTAAAAACAACTGACATGCATTACTGATGAGTCTTCTTTAGAAAACGGGACATCTGCCGCAGAGTGCGTGGGGAGCACGGCATGGTTCAGTAACATTGAGCTAGCGGCAAGTGTCATGCCCGCGGAGTTAAAAACCGTGTAACTGTATTACAATGAAAACGCTAAAATGGGGAGCGAGCGAGTACACTGTCGTGCATGAGAAACGGGTGACATTTTTTGAGGCATTCGTAATTTAACTTTTCAATCCACAAAAAGCGTTAGGTATAAATAAATAAAAATAAATCATATTCCACAACTATCACACAACGCCGTCTAGTCCCAAGCTAAGCAGAGCTTGTGTTATGGGTACTAAACAACTGATAAACATACTTATATATTTCTAAATACATATGATCGTGCTCATGCTCATCACACAAACTTTTGTCCTGGGTGGGAATCGAACCCACGACCTCCGGCATAGCAGTCAGGGTCACTAACCACTAGACCAACAGGCCAGTCAAAATACATAGGGTATAACGGAAAGGTTTGCTTATTTTCGATATTTACACACTACTTTATGAAGAACTTCTTAATTACGTTCTTGGATAAATACCCTATAAATAAAACGCTCATAGCATAGCATAGTCGGCCCTATAATGTTCCCACTGCTGGGACTCAGGCCTCCTCTCTACAAGAGGGAATGGGCCGCAATCCACCACGCGGGCCCAGTGTGGGTTGGTGGATGTCACATGTCTTCGAATTTTTGGTTCTAGGACATGCCGGTTTCCTCACGATGTTTTCCTTCACCGTTTTGAGAGCAGTAGTGATGAAATAAATTACACAAAGTAATGCGCCTGGCTGGGTTTGAACCCGCAACCTACAACTCGTAAGTCGGGGCCGTTACCACTCGGCCACCACTGCTCTAATCTAAATAAAACGCTCAATATTTTGTAATCTATGTGTATAACCGAATGGCGCGAAATCACGCGCCAACGCCGGCGTTCGTTTGGAGTTTGAATGGTGATATTTTATATTGCTTACTTTTATGATGTGAGAAATCGTCCAAAGACCTCTCCCGCTCTAGAGTGGAGCAAAATCACGTGTCAAACTTACTAATTAAAAACCACACCTAAATGTCCTTTAGTTGCCATCTGCATTCTAGGACACTGGTATTCCTTTTCAGAATCATTCATTCTACTGTTCCCGGCTCTGAGTTACTTGCTAATTCCTAAATTTCTTTTACAAACACGTAAGTTAATAAAAATTGACATATTTTTTTCATAATTAACCCCCAGTGGGGGTTAAGGGATGTTACAGTTTGTATGAAAGAATCTTGAAGTGTTGTTCAAGGCATTGGGAAATTGATAAAAAAAAATTATAATAATTATGTTTTGTATTTGTGATTATTTTTTAAGAGATTTTACTGCTTTTTTTTTCTTGATAGGTTCGCGCTTGGCTGCTATCTCACCTGATGGAAAGCGACGATGCGGTCGATGTTAGAGCACGCTTCAGAGAACTCCACTCCTTAGCTGTACGCACAATGAATAAACTTGAATGTTTACGGTATTTAAATAATGAGAAAACATCAAACAATTAAATAAAATTAACCCTTATCAGAAGCTTATATGATTTACATGCACTTAGCTTATCAGTAATGTTAATATATGTGAATCAATGTTTAATGAGCAGTGATGTTAAAAAGAGCACTGGTGGCCGAGTGGTAACGGCCCTGACTTACTCAAACCCAGCCAGGCGTATTACTTTGTGTAATTTATTTCATCACCACTGCTCTCAAAACAGTGAAGGAAAACATCGTGAGGAAACCGGCATGTCCTAGAACCAAAAATTCGAAGACATGTGATATCCACCAACCCGCACTGGGCCCGCGTGGTGGATTACGGCCCATACCCTCTCCTAGAGAGGAGGCCTGAGTCCCAACAGTGGGAACATTATAAGGCCGACTATGCTATATGCAATGTTTAATGTAAGTACGTACGTACGAAATATTTCTTTCTTGACAACTTCTTCTGTAGGTATCTAGCACTGTAACTGATTTTTGAATGACCAAATATCCATAGCATTTCGAAGTAAAAACCAACTCCAAAAATCGAGAAAAATGATGGCAGAAATACTGTATAGTACATATTATGTCTTAAATTCTGTAGTCTGCTCAATTTTGCGTGAAATAATATTCTGCGCACATAATTTTGGCTCGAAGTGTATCATAAGCTATGCGGCGAGTTAAGGCGGGTGCGTATTAACTTATAATAAACTACGCGCGGTTTCGGTATGGCCATGCGTTACCCCACACGATTGTCTGCCAACCATCTCCCATGCAAAATTAAACTTTATTCAATTTAGTTTAGGTTGAATTTTATTTGATACTGTAAGCGAAACACTGAGATTAGCTAGGAGTTAAGCGTGAATTTGAATTTAGACTACACGACAGTATAATTAAGTAAGCTTTTTGAATGACGGTGAGTTGGTAGTTGTTGCTTTTTCGGTAGACTTTTCACAGATACTGTGGCACATCCGATATAAAGCCGAGGGTATATTTTTATTAAAAATCATCGCTTAGCGCCCACCGGCCCCACTCCCCTGTAATGGCGTTTTGGTTGCTTTATTGTTTGTTTGCATAAGTTCGTTATAATGTTTTGTTTTGTTACAGATTTCACGCTCTGATCTGTTTGATCTCAGACCGAATATGTTTGGATTTTTTTTTGTTTGACAATCATGGCATACGTTTTGAGAATAGTAGGTAAATTTTGATATAAGTGGGCAAACATTGTCATTAAAGCCAAGGTGGAGTATATGCCCGAGCCTAAAGGCAGTCTTTCGGCTTCATAACGACCTCCTTATCGAGCCGAGAGACTGCATGACTACGTGTAGAGCAGTGGTGACCGAGTGGTAACCGCCCCGCTTTACGAGTTGTAGGTCGCGGGTTCAAACCCAGCCAGCCGCATTACATTGGACTGGCCTGTTGGTCTAGTAGTTAGTGGCCCTGACTGCTATGCTGGAGGTGTGGGTTCGATTCCCACCCAGGACAAATGTTTGTGTGATGAGCACAATTATTTGTTCTGTGTCTGGGTGTATTTATCTATAATATGTATGTACGAGTATTTAGAAATATTTGAGTATGTTTATCAATTGTCTAGTACTCATAACACAAGCTCTGCTTAGCTTGGGGCTAGACGACGTTGTGTGAATATTATATTATATTATTATTACATTGTGTAATTTATTTCACCACCATTGAAGGAAACCATTGTGAGGAAACTGGCATAACCTAGAACCAAAAAATTCGAAGACATGTGACATTCACCAACCCGCCCGGCTCATTCCCTCTCCTAGAGAGGAGGCCTGAGTCCCAGCAGTGGGAACATTAAAAGATTTATTATGCTATGCTATGCATGATATGCATAAGCTAATAAATTAACAAATAGTAATAAATTATTGTAAAGATTCATCCGTGTTCTTTCAGTTGCCTTTTGATTATTTACGACAATCCCACAGCCCTTCCTGGAGCTGATGCAATTTCAGGACCCTAGGGTTCTGGACCTTTAAATCTCTCCGTACGAGCGGCCGAAGCCAACTCGCAGAGGTCCCTTAGACACTTTTCATGGAACATGGTGCCATCCGACGATTATCCCTGAACGCACTGTGCTAGTGCACTCAAGGGCAACCCCCGGTTGGTGGGAAACTATTGCGACATATGGAAAACAAAGATATAGGGGCTATGATTATGAAAGGTTTAAGAAAACTGGTTACCAAGAACTATGTTAAGACTTGAACCTTGCCTGAACAATGTTATTAACATACATCGATAAAAAGGGGGTGACTTCCACAGTTAATAACAGGGTACCTAAAAAGAGTCGCTAGCTCAAAGTGTCGTAGCAACAAGAGAGCAAAAAAACCTGAGGTATTTGAGGAGTGGAGAGGTATACCATGGTTATCAGGTCAATCCTGGAAGTACGGTCAAGATCGGTCATCACCTTACTGGATGGACCTTTATGAATCTCCTGCACTCAAGCCAGCCAATAAAGGCAATAGAGAGGTTGGAATTGTTCCTCATCTATCTAAATCTGAGTTGTTGTTGTTGGAGGTTCGATTCCGACTTCGAAAGTTTGGAATTTTCGATTGATTTTGCACCTCCGCTTTCGGTTCCGTTATTTTTTTATCGGAACTTATATCGGAGATAGTCAAACAATAAAGCTTAGGTATATTGGTTGCGGGAGGAATATCCGTCCCCATGCCTTCTGTCGATTACGCTTTTACTTGTTGTTTTGTTTCGTATTTGTAATGTTGTGAATTCGCTCTTTATTTATATTTATCCAAGTTTTAATCCGCAGGAGAACCAAGGTTACCGACATAGCACGAAGAATCACCAAACTTAATGGCAGTGGGCAGGGCACATTGCTCGCAGAATAGATGGCCGTTGGAACCGAAGGTTCTGCAGTGGCGACCACGTACCGGAAGACGCAGCGTTGGAAGGCCTCCTACAAGGTAGACTGATGACCTGGTAAAGGTTGCGGAAATCCGATGGATGCGAGACGCACAGGACTGTTTGTAGCGACACTGGGGAGGCCTATATGTCCAACAGTAGACGGCTTTCGGTTGAAATAATGATCCAAGTTTTTGTTAAGTTTTAGTAGTGTTTCATTTGATGATGATTTGCCTCCGCCTTCGCCTCCGATTTCGATTCCGACTAATCAAATTTAAAAACTCCGGTTCCGAATTCGAATCCGTTACATCCTTAGTCTAAACCTTTATATTTGATACTACTATCCCAGCCCGTATCTAGACAATTGGTCCCAAATGAAGATAGACAAAACTGCAATATAATTAAATCACACATCACTTGGGCAACAAGTTTAGCCACTTCTAGCGATCTCAGATCAAACGGCATCAAACGGCTACACGCTGTATGTCATCTCTATCCTTTTCTCTCGTATAACGTCATCTCGCTCTGGCCCTGTAATTGCATTAGTTTTAAGTAAAGACACATTACTGTTAATCTGGTGGGGCAGCGCTAAGTGGCGCTAAGTGAAACCTCAAGTGTTTACTTAATCCATCACGATTAGCTCGCTGCGTTTGTTTGCAAGGATCTTGTAATAATTCATGAAATTCCTAACTTTATAGCCAATTTTCTCGTTGTGGCAGAAATTTTTAATGTTCTGCAAAGCCAAAAGGAAGAGTATTTTATCAGTCTATGTATTCACATAACTCGCTGCTGTCATCGGTTCCGCCTGCATGAAAGTAGGTACTACATATATACAATATAAATACATACAATTAGTTTGTAACGAGAGTTAGTAAGTAAGTAATGATAATGATAAATGCAGTTTTTATCTCGCAAAACATTTAATTATTACTTCTAATTAGGAAAAGGTACAACGTTACGAAAACGGCGCGCAATTCCCTGTGTCCCGGTTGTCAAAGATGCTAGTGCGGGGCGATGGGACGCGGTGACGTAGGGATGCGCTCACTCATCGACTTTTAGTCTAACAGTAAGTAAGTAAGTAATAATTTATCTATACATATAATAACACAGTAAAATTATTTTGCGATGGTATTAATTGGCGCAAAAACTACTGAACCGATCCTGTTAAAATTTTGCATACATAATCCTTACAGGTCAGGGCAACTTATAGGCTATAAATTATCACGCTATTTGCTATGGGGGGTGAGCAATTGTGCAATAAAGTTATAAGCTTATAAATAACATCCGGTGATGAAACACTAATAATGAGATTGGATATTTCACATAAATAAGATCACTGTCCTTCAAATTAGGAAACAATCCTGCATCTTGAAGAACAGTAGGTACATTTTCACATACATTGATACAGTTTCATAGATTATATAAGTGAACGCAGACAAGTATACATGTCATCCCATACAACTGCGATTTTGGGAAAACGCGTTTCAGATTATTCAATTTCATGGTTCATAGAAAATTGACGGCAAAAGAATAAAAAAAAACGTACCTACACCCTATTCCAGGACGGATTACCATCATACCATCGAGATATAAGTACTAACGTACTAGAGAAGACACCGTAAATTCCTACTTTGTCTCGTTCAACTGCGGCGATCGCGCCGCACTTTGTCGAAGAAAACGCGTAAGTGCCGTGATTTACATGGCGCTTAAAACCTTTTTGCCGAGAATAAATACACTTCCGCAGCAAATCTAGCGCTGTGGTAAATTAGTTACGGTTTAGACGAATTGTTATTATTTTAGCGCTGCAGCGAACTAAAGATTCAAATTACGAAAATAGGACAATTCAGTTATTTGACGTAGCTTCTCTAGTACGTTAGTACTTATATCTCGATGCATCATACCATTTTATTAGATAGTGTACGCGTGCACTCTCTCAGCTCTGTACAACACTTGAGCTAGTAGCTCGCGTTGCATCAAAGCGAACGTTACAACCTCTCGTCATAATGCTCCACACTGACCGGCACTACTCGGCAAGCGCCATTTTATTGCACCCTGGGACCTATGTGCTAGTTGGCACACGAATTGTGGCATAAAAGAATATTATTGATTTTTTTTTTTGTGGAAAATCATCAAATATCATGTTACAGTGGTCAATGGCCTTGACTGCTATGCCGTGGGTTCGATTCCCACTCAGAAAAAAAGTTTGTGTGATGAGCACGATCGTTTGCTCTGTTTCTGGATGTAATTTATCTATATTATGTATTCAGAGATATCTGTATTGTTTATCAGTTGTCTAGTACTTCTACCACAAGCTCTGCTTAGTTTGGGACTAGATGGCGTTGTGTGAACGTTGTGGAATATTATTTTTATATTATATTATCTTCTCCTGGTCTAGGTTGAGAGAGATGGAGTGTCAGACTATTCACTAAAACCCACTTGTGTTCCTTCACAAGGAGATGTCAGCAAAACCGTAGGGGCCGAGCAGAGTCGAAGTCTATTGGGGCAATGGGTGCTGCGAAAGAGAACCCCGGGGCCTTGGAACGAAGGCAAAGAAGGAACAGGAGTGGGTTTTAGTCTGTAAAAGTCTGACTCAAAAAGGGAGGGTTCCAGGGCCGCGATACCTCTTCCTTCCACTTCGAAAAATTCTACAGTCCTGGCAGGGATTGGCACTAACAGGTCCCCAACATCTATGCTGACATCTCTTTGAGGCGAGCGTGGAACACGACGCACCGACAACACCATCGGACAGTGCACTATCCATTGCTCACCGTCTGCAAACCCGCGCCGTGGCCGCACAGTGGCCAAGAGTCGCCATGCGACTTCCGATGACGCCCGGGTGTCTCCTAAGGGAAAGGCTGCTTCCTACAGGATTGGAAGGCAACCCCTACAACAGTTGGAAAGGTGAAGTAGATAGTGATATAGACTTGTGTTAGCATAAATAAACTGTGGGTCCATTACATTGCACATGTATAGTTAAATAATTATTACAGAGCCTACAAGACTGTGTTTAAGAATGCTTCTATGTAAATAACGTTTATTTATTTATTTATTTAAAGATTTATTTACACACACAAAATAAAAGATTAGAAGAAGGAAACAGAAAAATAGGTACAGAGGTGATGCTTCTTTCTAAAGAAATCTCTTCCACCACACCTGCGAAAGGAGAGTAGGAAGAAAATAGATATGTAGACACCGTGTGTAACAGTAATAGGAAAATAAGTATATACAAAATAGTTATCAATAAAATAATATAAGTAACAAGCAAAAAAAAGATATACTATTATAATTATATACATACACATAGTAAAATAAATATCACAAAAATACATACTACATAATATAATAAAACTAATACATACAAACTAATATGCAACTATGATTAAATGGAGACATAGTGTTCTTTCACTCTACTTTTAAAAACTGCAAGAGTTGTGTTGTTTATTTCGGAAGTTGGTGTTTTTTTTTGGTTTTGTTTCTTTGCACACATTTAGTGTTTTTATTGGAAATTTGTGGGTTATTAGGGTTCCGTACCTCAAAAGGAAAAAAAACGGAACCCTTATAGGATCACTTTATTGTCCGTCCGTCTTTCTGTCTGTCTGTCAAGACCCTTTATCTCGGGAACGCGTAGAGGTATCGAGTTGAAATTAAAACCACATACTCAAGTCTTTGGTCCCTTAAAGCTGTAAAAAAATCAAACTTCTGAGTTAACGAAAAAAAAGATACGGCCGTTTATGTCGCAAAAACGTGTATTTCGACACTCTCAAGGAAATCGGTACTTCCCGTTGACCTAGAATCCTGAAATTTGGCATGAAGCAAGGTCTCATAACACAAGTATAGCAAAAAATCTGAAAACTAATTTTCTAGTTACGTTGCAAAAAAAAAAATTGCAAGTCGGAAAAATCTTCGTTCGGGAATTGAACTGTTTTCATAGGTAAGTTTGTACGGAACCCTCAGTGCGCGAGTCCGACTCGCACTTGCCCGGTTTTTCAAATTATTTTTACACTGATACCGACTATGCTGAGGAACCTTCAAAAAGGGTGTATTTAAGACATCATTGGTTCAGCTGATGATTAGGGACTGACAGTTTGGTCAAGATGGATTAGTAGTTAATATTGAGATGATACTTCGAGATTATTTTGGAAGTATTGCCGCTGGAGCACCTATGTTCACTCTTTAGCTATTTTATATGAAAGTGACTCAGTTTTATCTTTTTCTTCTCAGACACAATGAGCTAGCAGTGGACTTCTTTCGATTGAAATAATGACAATAAAAGATAAACTCAATAAAAAATATTTTAGAGTCCTGTCGTCTTTCAGTTTTGTTCAATAGGCCCCAGAAATGTGACTAAACCAAGACACACCTACAAGTTTTTTTTTTTTTTAAATTGTTATAAACTAGTGCTTGACTGCGATCCCACCTGATGGTAAGCAGTGATGCAATTCGTTGATGGTGAGGCGCACTAGTTTATTAAGAGCCTATTCACTCTAGCTTTGAAGGCAATTAAATTATAACCGGACGGGAAGACCGCTGCAGACATATTGTTGCCAATCTTTTGATGTCCACTTTATAAACGACGAGGCGAAACGCTGAGTCCGGACCGTAGAGGTGTTAACAACGTAAGGGTGGACACTCGCCGTACATCGGGTTATCCGATGGTAGAAAGGTGATGACGGAATCAAGTCATGTAATTCAAACTTACACTCTCCAAAATGTACCTTGTTAAATACCGAAAGGCTTTGTACCTACAAGTTTTATCTAAGTACAATAATATTATCAATAGGTAAAAATTGTGCGTTCGTATAACTCATTTAAAGATTCAAAGCATTTTATTTCAAATAAACCATTTACAGGCACTTTTGAAATGTCAAGAAGTCAGTCAGTCAGAAAAAATGATGCTAATTGCACATTCCAAAGCGTAGATCTCTATGGAGAAGAATATGCAAGAAACTCCATGGACACTCTTTTCAATCATGTTTTGTAATTACAAATATCTCTGTTACATGTTTCTTGTCGCTATCATTAGAGAACAATGTCAATAAAATAAAAATAAAAACTAAATATAGATATTAAAATAGCAACTGGCAGCTAAGAGATGACCAGTCTCAACTGACAGCGCCCGTTCACGGACATGACGCGAATATTAGCACCACTCAGCTCAACCATTTTGAAGGGAACCGAATGATCCAACACACGCGCCACCATCAGTGAGACATTTGAGTGAGCATGACAAACTCTCAACTGCCATGCTCCTTTATGTCAAACAAGTCCAATAGCTAGCAATAACTCCATGGTACTCACATTTACAAACTTTGAAAAAAATGCTTCTACATTATACAATATAACTAACTACAATATTTTACAATATAAAAAAAAAACATTAAAAAATTAATAATTTCAAAACTAATCAATTTGTACACCGCGGTGGTAGTGGAGCTGGTCCATTCTTTCATTGATAGATCTACATAATAATGTTTCGAAATTTTATGAAATTCTTCTGCTTGCCTCTGAACCAGGAATTTAATTAAACAGAAAAAATCAAAGGTTCTAAGGTGGATCTACTTTTCGTACTTCTATTTACTATATGAACTTCGAAAGAAAGTCACGTAAAAGAAGTATGGAATTTCATTCATCTCTGGAGCCTATTATATACAATACCTATTTCATGTACCATAAACTTGAAATAAATTATATACTATTCTAATATGTCTGAATATATATTTACTAGCTTCGGCCAGAGGCTTTAAACGAAGTACAGACTACACAAAGTAGGTTTCTCAATACAAAATTTGGATACACATGGATAGCGGTCAAGCGCGAACCTACCAAGAATAAAAAAAAAAAAAAAACATAGTGCTCGCCTACGTCATAAAAGGAAACCTTGTGCAAAATTTCACACTCCTAGTCCGCGTAGTTTCGGCTGTGCGTTGATATGTCAGTCAGTTTCTCCTTTTATACGAGTACTAACCTGTGCCAGCGGCTCCGCTCGCGTAAAATTAGGTTTGTCTATACAAACTTTGGACCCCCATTTCATCCCCTTAGGGGGTAAATTTTTGAAAACCCTCTCTTAGTGCTCGCCTACGTCATGAAAGGGACCTCGTGCTAAATTTTACGCTCCAACTCCCAGTACTTTCGGCTGTGCGTTTATATGTCAGTCAGTCAGTTTGTCCTTTTATACGAGTAAATAGATAAACTTTTTTTCAATTCTGGCCTCATCTGATTTAAATTGACGTTTAAAAGTGATATTTATGTAGGTATATCCAATTTGTAAAATAAATATCATTTGTCGTTTCTGTTTCTTATTTCTAAAAAATTTCTACCTCCCTAAAGACAATTTCCTAAAATAATTTGTTACGAAAAACGCTGTTGTGAGAAATATTGGAACCTGTATGAGTCGTCAGAAATGTGAAGAATTTTTCTCTCGAGCCGGCCGCTTTCATGTTTCGAAATTTTATGAAATTCTTCAGCTTGCCTCTGAACAAGGAATTTCATCAAAGTTAATGTGGAAAGGAAGACTATGTATTTGTCTGTGTATGTGTGTAGTGTATGTAATCTTTATTACCTAGGTACGGGAAGTAGGTAGAACTCCCGGAAAGGATAAACCATTTGTCTAAATTTTTTCGTTACTCTTCCAAGCATAAAGTAACCAAAAATGGAATAAAATTTTATTTTTGTGTCATAACATAATAAACTAGTGTGATTCACCATCAACCAAAAAGTGGGAAATCATCAAATAGCTTCTCTCGCTCTGGGTGGAGCGACGGGGAGTGTCAGACTTGTACTGACTAAAATCCATACATCTCAAAAAGTAAGGATAATAGAGTAAACGAATACTAAAGAAACATCCTATTTTACACAATCAATCCCGTGTTGGTAATATATACCAACATAGGATATGATATGAAAGAAAAAGAAGTTAGTGATAGCATGACGAGTGACAGGGCAGAATGGAAGAAAAAAACGTATTGCGCCGACCCCAAAATAACACGGGACGAGGGCAGGAAGATGATGATGATGATAGGCTAGTCAAAACCTTTTTTTTTGAGATGGGATCTGTATATATATATCTTTTTCCGCTCTGGGTGGTGTGAGAGGGACTCAGACTTTTCCTGACAAAAACCCATCCGTGTTCCTTCAGTTGCCTTTTGCGATTGATTGATTGATTTAAGACAAACAGACAGGCCGGGACAGGTGAAACTAAATCCAATCAATTAATCAATCAATAAGCCCTTCAACCTGAAATTTGAGATTGCTGTCTAAAATAAAATAATGTTTTACAGAATAACTCTCAGTTCAGTGTGCCATAGGCCTCCTCTAAAATCTTCCATTGTCTTCTATTTCAATGAACTTAAAATCTTGTTAAGAACAATAACTAAATTATTTCATTGAAACAGATACAGATCGAGGAAAGTATTTCATTACTCTAGGCAAGAAACAAAATTTAAAATTGGAAGAGAAAATTTGTCCCGTACACATAGGTATTCCAAAAGTATCTAACTATAGGTACTAGAACAAAAAAAAATTCTTGCATTTGGATTGAGCTATTTATTTTAGTATGAGAATTTTTCTGAATATTATTTGGGTCAAAAATACAATATAGTAGTAGAAGATAGTAATTTAAATTTAAGGAATTTTCTTTAAATTTTAAATTTGCTTCAATATATCTATACAAATTATTGTAGCTAAAAAGCTTTACTGGTCTAAAGTCAAACAAATAATTTTGAATAAGTACCTATGGGTAAAGAGATTTAGGTAGGACTTGTTTAAATTAAGGAATTTTTCCTTAAATTTTAAATTTGCTTCAAAATATATCTATACAAATTATTGTAGCTAATATGTCTAACTGGCCTAAAGTCAAACAAGTAAGTAATTTCAAATAAATAAGTACCTAGAGATTTAGGAATTGTAACCATAACCAAAAAACCATAAATATTTCTAACCTACACCAAAATCATGAGATGAATGAAAACAGAAATCAAAATATCTATCTCTCGTATGAAATAAAATAAACGCTTCGATGAATCTACAACAAAAAAGCTAGCATAAAAAATAGCCCGTATCCATTTCGTCAAGTGTCCATTCCCCCGCATTCCTTATTCAACAACGTCCGAAAATTAAAGGCGCTTTTACAAGAAATCGCACTCAGATTGCGACGTTTTCGAACGCAACCCAGCTGAAATATTTCCAACGGATCTCATTCGAGTACTCTTATTTACCTCCGACAACACAACTATAGCGACTTATATCACGAACACACTGCCTGTATTTGTTTTTTCCATTACAAAAGAACGGAACGCCCTGCGTTGGCTGTAGCAATAATATTTCAATATCGCGACGTGGGTGCCAGCCCTAGACGCTTTCCAAGTGATTTCTCTGCGCTCCGATTGGTCGGCGTGTGGCGACAAGGAATGCGTTCAATATCCCAAGCCAACGAGAGATAGAGACAAAACTACAAGCTTACCGTATCGAACGCTGCAGTTAAAACGAGACAAACGCAGTTATGTCGGTATATGAATATTGTATGAATGGGAAAGGTCCGTATCAATAATACGTGCACGAATGAAATAATAGATTATTCGTTTGTTCAAATCGAACGTAAACAAAATGTAAGCATCCATTACTGATGCACGCGTGCAAAACGAGCGAGACACTGACGATGTTATGCTGGTGTTAGACAAGGACGGGTATATTTCTTCGCGTAGAGCTTTCCGTGGCGCAGGGTCGGCAACAATGTGAGCACTATCTGTTTTTGTACCAGTCGACGGTCGGTTTCCACATTAAACGATCATTTTAAGGGCGAACCAATCAAACTGCAAATTTATACAAATTGATACTAAACGGGTTATATTAATTTTATAACAAAAATTAAGTGTGTAAATAAGTTTGAACGGAGTCGTAATTAAAACTAATTGAGTTTAATATAGCGCTAATTATTTTGTATTAAGGCGGGTTTTCGCTGGAATTTCGTCCTTTTTGACGTTTTGAGTGAGTGTCTTTAGATTCTTTTGTGTCACTAGAAAGTGGACTTGTGATCTGATTGAGGAATGTTGCCCGTCGCTCGGCTGTGGCGGGCGCGCCGGTAGTTCGGGAGTGTTCAGGAGTGGACTGTGCCAGCAGTAGCCATTGGTTTGTGCGGCTGTGTTGAGAACGATGTCGACATAGGGGGCGGCCAGGGTTGGCCCCTAGAGGCCATGCTCAACAACCTCACCGCGACAGCTTTGGGAGGTAAGCTATACCTAGCCATAAGGCTGCAGGATTGGTCGAAAGAGTTACCGCTGCTCTGGAACGCAAAAAATGACTGAAGGAACACGGAGTTATAGTTAGTAAAACTCTAACACTCTCCTTTCACTCCACCCAGAGCGGGAAGAAATATATACAATCCCAAAAAATAAAATGTTATAGCTAGCCATAAATACATATAGATAATACTATTTTACACAATCCGCCACATGTTTCTTTGGTATTCATTTACTCTAATAGCCTTACTGCTTTCAAAACGGTGAAGGAAAACATCGTAAGGAAACCGGCATGTCCTACAACCAAAAATTTGAAGAAATGTGACATTCACCAATCAGCACTAGGCCCGCGTGGTGGATTACGGCCCATTCCCTCTCCTAGAGAGAGGAGGCCTGAGTCCCAGCAGTGGGAACATTAAAAGGCTGATTATGTTATGCTTATAGGTACTAATAGCCTTGCTTAATTCGTAGAAATCGTTGCGATTATCAATAAATTTGTAATCCAAATCCGGATGTAGGTATTCTCAGTGATTGGTTCGTGAATATACAAGTATCTAGAAATCGGAATCAGAAACATTTATTTCAAATAGACCATTTAGGCATTTTTGAGTTGTCAAAATTTCGGTCAGCCAAAAAAAGTGAAACTAAAATTAGATATAATTCAGATATTAGATAGATATTTGACACAATAAGAGAGACCTAGATATTTCACACAATAAGCCGAACTCAACTGAAAAAGCTGACACGCATCTTGCCAACACAATAGGTAGACAAAGTGCAGTAGATATATATGGAATACCATTTGCTATTCGGGCATACTTGAGATGAAACGGGTATACCTATTATAATGCTATACAATATTGTAAAATCAATAAACTTTAATCATACAAATATGAAATATCCTGAAAATTAGGAACCCTCTTAAAATTTCAATTAATCGGAAAAAGTCCTAAAATTTAGGACTTTTTAATTTACCACTTCCAAATTTCGGATGCACATTATTTGGAATACTATATTCAAGGCCTTTTATATTTCTAATTTTTAGATATTTAAGAATCTTTGAACCTTTGCTATGTGGGTTAAAATTACTTAAATCATCAAAGAGACTGCAGATACCATTTTTACCCTCTTCCATTTTTTTCTGTTTTTATATTTAATTGTGGAATACGTGAAACATTTGTAAAAATAAAAATAATAAGTTATTATTCTTATTCTAGAAATATAAAAAAAAAACATAAAATATAGTTATATATATGTAATTCAATATTTTGACCTGTTTAGATGATCGTGTGCTCATCTCAATCAAGTTTCTTTTTCATGTAATTATTAACAGAAAAGATATTGCATTTTTAGTATTTATCAAAATCAATAATTTATTGTGTACGTGTACTTGATATTTATAGAGATATCCAAGTGTTCCAAATTACCTAGAGTATCTTAAATATGCTGTCGTTCCACTACATACCCCACCACCTATCATGTTCTCCTGTAGAGTTGTCAGATAGGCTGTCGATCCGTGGGAAATATTGATATTCAGCTGTTCCTAGTCAGACTCGATGCCGACCATAACATACTGGTAGTTGGTGAAAGGCTGAAGATGAAACCCACATGAAAATCATACCTCTATCTGTCAGTGCCCGGTATTTCTATAATACAAACGCTTATTTTGGCGGCTCGAGCTTTAAGCGGACTCCAGAAATAAAGAACGAACAATCTTCCCAACCGAATTCCTATCATAGTGGCTAAACCCCACGAAGGTTAACCAGGTACACCGGAGATATTACAGTGCTCAAGTGTGTGTGCAAACAAAGGTGCAATCCCTATTCCTTTTCACTTATAGTCCGATGGGATCGTAACCCGACACACTGGAGAGAGGCGCAGAACCAACGGTTTTATTGCTTTCCGAGGCACGGCGGTGTCACACAACCAGCTTACAAATTCTGGGTAATTACAGAAAATAAAGAATGACATTTATTCGACACACAATGAGATGCAAAACACAAAAGCAAAACAAATACAACTACTTAAAAATATAATATCTAAAAGACGCCATCAAAAAAGTCAATCTCATCCGTAATAGGACAAGATAGACGCTGGTCTGAGAGCTACATTTTGGATTGAGGAGTCAGTGGTTATACTCGTAAGTCGTGGAAGAGTTACAGACCGTACTCCACTCAGAACACATCCTCGACTGGAAAGCGGTACAGAAGACGATGTCGTCAAAGAAGATATACAAAATTAACATCAACCAAATTTAGGGAGTATCAGAAAAAAATGCAGCCAGTTTATTGGTGTGCAGAATATAAGAGATTTGAAGAAAAATTGGTATGGAACTGTGAAACCTTATCCTAGATTCCTGAAGAGGCATTGGGTTATGAATGAACTTTAGGGTAACATGTCAAGAAAAATAACTCAAGAGCAAAAAAAAAAAGAAAAGATCCTTTAGATAAACCCTTTCCTTCTTAATGAGAAAATACTCCTATTAGTTTTGGAACGGAATTCAGATATAGTTTTTATGAGAAATTACAAAGTACGAAACAAAGAATTGCATTATTTAAGGAAACAGATAATAATGGTCATCAATAATCGCGCTACAATCGTAGCGGTGCTGGTTAGCTACGGGTACGAAATGCTGGTCTAGCATTCAAAGATGCATGAGATATAAAAGAAGATGTCCTTATAGAGTTGTCTAATCTGAGACGATACAATCTTCATAAAATTAATGATATTCAGACAAGTTAACGTAGTATACGCTGAAAGTGGATGAATCCCTAAAGTTCCACGATCTGAATGGTAGACACCATTTATTTCCTGAAGATTGTGTTTGTTTGCTTTAATTGATTATTTCTATTATTTTAATTATTTGATATTTCGATTACTTAATGTTAATTGTTTTGTTGCTTTATTCTTTTTCAATTGCAATGTATGATTTTGATCTTGTTCTTGTATTAGTATTGATAGTTTGATTTGTTTTTGTTCTATTGCAATTTTAATTTATTTATATCACTCCTCATTTTGTGAATGCTGGTTGATCTGTAACTGGCGACTGTGTAAGACTTGGGCCAATTGTTCCCCTTACCTGTAAAATGCTTTACACAGAAGCAGAATAAATAAATAAAATAAAAATGTTTCCTACAGTAAAGCGATCATCAATGTGTATGTGCTGAAAGTAGACGTTTCCTTATAGAGATCACTGATGTGGATTGTGGACATCATTTATTTTTATAAAGATTGCATATTTCGTACGGAAAAGCTATCATCATACATGTTCTAAAAGGGGACGTTTTCTCATAGAGTTTCCTGATCTGAATGTTGGACACCATTTATTTTCTGAAGATGTTTTTCTGTTTCTTACAAATTATCTTTATAGAGTTCCTTGATCTGAATGATGGTTACCATTTATGTTTTGAAAACTGTATGTTTCCTACAGAAAAGCTATCGTCAATATGTGTATGCTCAAAATGAGCATATCTTTATAGAGTTCCCTGATCTGAATAGGGCATAACTTTATCTTTTTTGAATGATATATTTCGTCTACATGTCTAATGAGCATCTGCAGTTAAGAGAGCCTTATGGGTTGGCTTTCGATCAAAATTTTAAGATTTAATCAAATTCTAAGTACATTTTAATTGATAATTGATGTTAATCAAAGTCCGAAACAGGTCACAATTGATTTCAAGAGTACCTATATAATACTGGAGACAAAACCTGGTTTTTCTTCCAATAACAATAGTATACTCAAGTCTTCTTTGAGAAAAGCGAGAGTACAATAAAACAGTTTGCTCACAATACCGGGGGTTGCCGCCGAACCGTTCTGTTTTACGAGATTCAATTCCATTAAGTCGTGTTTATGAGCCGGCCGTAATCCCGGTGAGCCGGGATCGAGGCGCTAAGACTCAGCGCGCCTCGACTTTTGCTCCCGACTTGGGGTGAATGTAATTAAATGTTGATGTCAAGAAAAAATACTATGCATGTATATCAGTTGGCTGGCAAAGAAAGCATGAAAGCTCGTGCTAAATAATTACAGACGTACGGGCAATCTTGGCTTAGCACCACTTGCTGGTCCGCATCCTATACCTACATACCAAAGCTCCTCTGTGCTTCGGAAAGTACATCAAGCCGTTTCTCTCAGCTGCCATTTGTAAAAAAAAATAACAGTAGGTTAAAGATAGCCACAGGGTAGACAGAATCACATCAGGAATGAAGATATCCGCAGGAGAACCCAGGTTCTGGAGTGACCATCGCTTACCAGAAGAGGCAGCGTTGGAAGGTCTCTCCGATGGATGCGAGACGCAAAGGGCTGGTTATTATGGGGATACTTGGGGGAGGCCCATGTTGGATATAGGCCTTAGTGCACGTCTATCGGCTGAAATTATGATGATGATGATGACTAGACAGAAAACCTGACACCAACACATTGGCATCTTGCCAAGGGGTTGCCAAGGCTGTGTCATGGAGATCAAATAGGCAGTCGCTCTATGAAAAATACTGGTATTCAGTTGTATCTGGTTAGACTAAAAGTCCTATATGCGTTTCGCATCCATTGGATTGCCGCGACCGTCACCAGGTCATCGGTCCACCTTGTGGAAGGCCTCCCACGCTGCGTCTTCCGGTACGAGGACCCACATCATAATCTTTCCGCCCCATCGACCATCTATGTACCAAAAGTTTTATTGAAAAAATCATACCAAAGTGGAATACCACGGTGGTCTTTGCAAATTTTTCGTTGCTACACTTTTGATGTAGTTTTGAAATTAATATAATTGAAGACTAGTTCTCACATGTTGTCCTGTTCTTTCCAAATTCAGCGTGCAATTTCATAAGCGTTCAGGTTCAGTTTTTTTTTTAATTTATTGATGCATTTCAAAGTTCAAAATTTTGTTCCTAAGAACTTCACACAGTAGGATTATGTGAAATTCTTTGAGTAATTTTGAAGTTTATTTTTCATGCGAATTAGGTATAAAACGGTTTCTTCATCAATAATTTTCCTTAGGGTCTCCGCACACGGGCCACCGGCTACAATCACAAAACCCTGCCACCATATTCCCTGTAGGTTTCATACATTTTATAAATGATTTCGCCACACGCTACAAATTGCCGCTGCTTGCTTCTTGTGGCCCGAAACGGCCACTAAATGCCGATACAATACACCGTCACACGCCACTCGCGCATTTAAACCTTCTTCGTCAGAGTCCAATATGATACTGCGCGGGTCAAAAAAAGTAGCAGCTACCGGCCACAAGTGCCAATCACGCGTTTCGGCTTCTGTTGTGGCCGCTTCTAGCTTCTTGTGGCTGCGTTTGTGGCTGTGGCAGGTGCGGCGACACTAACAATTGCACGTATTGACAACGATCAAGAAATCGAGTCAAATTACTGTTATGAGTAGGTATGTTGTATTATAAAGAAGTATACGGTAACAGACTAATCATCGTGGTGTGTATGTTGAAAAATCAGTGTTCTGGTTTTGAATGTATATGTAGATATATGTGTTGTTTTGTTTTTATTTAGTTTCGCTGCTGAGGTGGAATTTACAAACATATGTATGTAAATAGACTGCTCGAACCCATTCTTTGGGCTTTACTTTACTTTGGTAAAAAGGCAAAAAATATACTCAGATAATTAAACTTTAATTAGATGCAAAGGTTACGTTTGTGGTCTCCAAACTCTCGTGTGGTCCCTTTATGTTCACATCAAGAACTGTGTTTACCTCAAAAGCAACACTTTGGCGGGTTATTTAAATTTTTATTTATTATATTCTTTATTGTACACCAAATAAAAAAAATACAGGACAAACATTTACAAAAATAAGTGTACAATGAGCGATCTTATCGCTTGTATGTTTATTTGTTGAACTGAGATCAATGCCGCGTGGAAAGTGGAACAAAATGGAACTGATATATCAGCCCTATCTGCTATTTCAACTTTTACCTATCCAAATGATGTCCCAAACAACAACAGCATTTTGAGCTAAAAACAAGCAGCTAAGGAGCGGAAATCCCTGCCGGAATCTGTTACCTGGTAGCTACAACCTGGGGGTATTTAAATCAGGGTTACTTGTAAGCGAGCATGCTCCATCATCGACCACATCATCATTTACTATTAGGGCATTTTTTTTTTTTAATTGTTATAAATAGTTCTTGACTGCGATCCCACCTGATGGTAAGTAGTGATGCAATCGTTGATGGTCAGGCGCACTAGTTTATTAAGAGCCTATTCACTCTAGCCTTGAAGACACCTAAATTATAATCGGACGGGAAGACCGCAGCAGGCAAGTTGTTCCAGTCCCTCGATGTAAGTGGTATAAACGACGAGGCGAAATGCTTGGTCCGGACCGTAGAGGTTTCAACAACGTAAAGGTGGATACTCGCCGTTCATCGGGTTGTCCAATGGTAGAAATGAGATGGTGGAATCAAGTCATGCAATTCCCGTTCACACTCTCCAAATTCATCCTGTAAAATGGATGAATGATGGAATGGGAATGCAGTCAAGTGAGAACCTATCAATATTATATTAAAATAAGCTTGTAAAATTATACAAAACTTCATTTAACTTTTGGAGTAGCGTAATTAGAGACACAATAGTAAGACAATGGCGCACGAACGCCGGCGTTCGTGCGGGGATCAACAGCTTAAATGTGGAACGACAAACAAAATCACGCAACATTGCTACGGTACATATTTTGCATATCTGTCGACCCCCATGCTAGCTATCAGGACACGCTAATTATTAATTCACTGCCGGGTGAAGTGACAATGTCAATGTCAGATGCCTGATGCCTGATCTCTACCTTTCAATCTGTCTATTCTACCGGATTATTTTTATATTCCAACTATTTTTAGGAAGAAAGACCCAGTTTTAGAACCCAAAATTTGTCTAAGATCACATCACCATTTTCTGACGATTCGCTCTATAGTGCTTATAAGAAACCAGGCTCTTAGTTGAAACGTTTGCCTGTGACCAATCACCCGACTGAGACGGAATAATCAGATTGCTGAAGTCTTTAGACACCCTTCATCAACAATATTAGCCAAGGGATTTAAACTTCCTGGGCTGCAGGATTGTTCGTAACAGTTACGACAGACTAATGAAGAACACAGTAGGGTTTTAGTCAGTAAAAGTCTGACACTCACTCACGCTTCACTGTCGTCTTTTAGATCTAGTAGCTTACATAAGCTACTCACTATTTTGACGATGTATATCAGGAATCGAATTTCATTAAAAAACTAGCTCACATCGGATGCCAAACCTACCTGTGTCGTGTGATCGAGGCTTATTTGACGGTTAGGCCCGTCATCTACCTGGGTTAACGAGAAGAGTGGAACCAGCTAGAAATATCGTGCGGTGTTTCACAGGGATTGATTCTGGGGCCGCTCTTGTGAGACTTCGTTTAGGACTGGGTACCGCGCGGCAGCGTTTGCAAAAAGGGTAACTGAAGGAATACTATAGATTTTAGTCAGTAAAAGCTTGATAATCCTTTCCGCTCCATACAGAGCAGGAGAAGGATTGAAAGAAGAGTTTCTCTTCGATCAACAAAAAAACCTCTGAACCCTTAGGACATCACTATTCGAGCTTTATTTGGCAGGATTGCAATCACAGGCTCTGCCGATTTAAAGTTTGTATTTTTTTCTCCTGAACCTCAAGCGGCTGGTGACTTACTAGAATGATTCGGACTTATAGCACATAATACATACGGCTATACCATGCACGCCCCTCCTCCGTGATAGCTGCTCAAAGGTTTATGAAGGATATCTGCAAATCAACCGAATACAATGAGGATCCGCTGTGGCGATTATTGTACGTTGACGTTCCAGCTTATGATGTAGACAAAACTGTAGCTAACTAATTTGTGTTAGGGATATCGGGACGGTGCATTGCACTGATGGGTGACAGGGCAGAATGGAAGAAAGAAATGTGTTGCGCCGACCCCAAGTCATATGGAACAAGAGCAGGAAGATATCGCGACGCTCTACGCTTGCACGCTCATAAGCTCTTACCGTATACCTAACAACAGAACGGAGTTACCATCGATGGATTTCAAAATACTAACACAAACAATGAGCAGGATTCCTGGCACGGCGTGTTGGTAATAGGTGGAGAAAGGCGGTGATCGAGTAGGGTCAAAGGACTGGAACTTCCTATATGGCACAAGAAAAAAAATGAGGCCTGTATCCAGCAATGGGTGAAGTCGGGCTGTGACTAAGAAATGCTATCCTTATCTTTTTTTAATGATTTTTTTTCTCAACAATGAGTGCGAGGGCTGGACACTGTTTTCTATTTTCAATGTTAGTTTAGGTTAAAACCAATTTTAAATTAATCATAAAGATTTAGATCTTAGCGTATGTTAGACAATAAATAGTACATAACAAAGTCGCATCAGTATATCTGTTTATCTGCTATCCCATGCAACGGATTTGAATGCAGTTTCACTAAAAAAAGAACAGTCACCGAGAAAGGGTTATGTAGGTATATGTCACCGAAAAATTGAAAACTCCGTATTATTGTAGTAAATCTTAGATTATAATTTCTCGATATATTATGAAATAATCGTTTTTTATACTATAAATCACAACTAAATACATTAATTTTCAACATCTGTATCTTATTTAGAAAAATAGTTTACGATTTCTTGCGATATTTGACAATCTTACGGCGATTAGAATTTTCCGGTGACATATAATACTCGTGCAAAACCGGTGTGGATAATTATTATTTAGGTTTAAAAGTTTATTCTCATAAAGACAAAAGAGCCACTTTCATGAGAATACAAGATAATGTAATAAACTTATTCTAAGGTCACCGATACAAAACAGTTTAAATTTATTTAGTATTACATATATTGGTCACGTATTCTATTCTCAACTAGCAGGATAGTAATATAGTTAGTGAGGAGTTCCTAAAATGTAATTTGACAGTTCAGATTTAAAACCGCTGAAAGAGCGTCATCATCATCATCATCATCATTTCAGCCGAAAGACGTCCACTGCTGGACATAGGCCTCCCCCAAGCGTCGCCACAGCGAACGGTCCTGTGCGTCTCGCATCCATCGTACTCCCGCAACCGTTATCAAGTCATCTTCCGGTACGTGGTCACCATTCCAGAACCTTTCGGCCCCAACGGCCATCTGTTCTGCGAGCAATGTGCCCTGCCCATTGCCACTTTAGTTTGGCGATTCTTCGTGCTATGTCGGCAACCTTGGTTCTCCTGCGGATATCCTCATTCCTGATTCGATCACGCAAGGAAACTCCGAGCATAGCCCTCTCCATTGCCCTTTGGGTGACTTTAAGCCTTCTAATGAGGCCCATTGTAAGCGACCACGTTTCGGAGCCATATGTCATCACTGGCAACACGCACTGTGAAAGAGCGTACATTTGTTTTATAAGATGGCAAACTATTATAAAATTGTACTCCTTCATAGGTAATATTATTTTTAGCATAGTTTGTTTGTGTCCTTGGTAGGACAAGTAAGGTAAACGAAGACTGCGTTTAGAAATTTGAAACTTTTTGGTAAATGTTATGGTAGTGTGAATGGTCCCATCTATAATTTTTCTAATCAAAATTCAAGTGTTATACATGTAGAGTTGTTTTATATTCATCAACTTTGTCTTAAAATTTTGCAAGTTGGTATGGATAGCGAAACAGTTTCTTTATGATCTTGTTTTGCTAACCTACAGGAACTACAAAGAATTTGCAGTTCATGTAGCCTAGTTTTACCGGCGCTGCCCCAGATTTCTATAAGATCAAATAAATGTGATTTATTAAGTGAATTGTAAATATTGAAACGTAGTTTCTTGGGTCATTGGCTTATATTGCGGAGTGATCCAATAAGTGAGGAAATTTTATTTTTAACATAATCAATTTGTTTGTTCCATGTTAAGGAATTTTCGATTCTAAGGCCTAGGTATTTTTCCTAAGTTTTTTGTTCTAATGAAATGTTATCTATGGTTAACGGGTTATGCTGCGGAATAACTTTATTTTGGCTTTAAAAATAATGTAACATGTCTTTAAAATGTTTACAGTTAGCAAATTATGTTGGAACCACTCAAACAGAATATTGAAATCTTCTTGGGCTCGTGAAATAGCCTCATGAACATTAGTTCCGAAATAAAACAAGCATGTGTCATCTGCATATAGAGTTAAATTACCATGCAGCCCTAGTTCTGTTATACTATTAATATACTCGTATATTAAAAATAATAATGGTCCTAATATGGATCCTTGTGGGACTCCGTATGTAATGGGTAAATTACTACTTTGACCATTATCTATCTTGACTATTTGGAATCTATTCGTTAGGTAAGATTTGATCATTTTATCGATAGCGCATTCCCTTTAATTCCAGCGTTTTCTATTTTTTCTAATAGCAGTTCGAAATCTAAAGCTTTTTCAAATCAATAAACACACCTAAAACAATATTTTTCTTATCTATATTATCTCTGATTTTTGATAATAGATCAATAGTAGCTGCAGTGATATTGTTTTTAGCTCTAAAACCATTCATTCATTCATTTATTAATTTGTAAACATAGGTAACATTAAGGGTCTTATATAACAATTTTTTAACGCTATGTTAGCTAATAATCTCTCACAAATTTATATTATAATTAGACATTGGATAATTTTGATTACTTAATTAATTATTATTACTAAATGTCAATAAAATTATTAATTATTACGGCACTTAAAATTATAATTTGAATGTCACAATATTAAATAAATACAATGTCGAAATCCACTACATAATTATATTTTGTCCTCTAAGTATTCAATGACACTGTAATAGGCTTTAGAAATTAAAAGCTTTTTTACCGTACTTTTAAAAACATTTAAAGATTGTATCTGTAGCAATTCCTTTGGCAAATGGTTATACAATCTTGGAGCCATGACTACTGTTTAAAAAATGCGTTCTATTACTAGGGAAACATATGTGATTTTTATAGCGTTCACTTTTCATTTTTTCAAACAGATTAATATTATTCTTCACAAATACTAACATTTCATATATATAGGTAGATACATGGCAAAGTCAAAATATTTAATTCAATAAAGTACGGCTTACAACTGTCAGTCTTAACAATATTGGTGCTCCGATATAAAATTTTGATACTCCAAGTTGTGTAACAGACGACTATGTATTATTTTCTCTAAGATTTTTGATATTTATCTGAGATCGAGCGATATTTTCCGGGATCGGTTTTAAGCCCCGCTTTATAGATCGGTGTTAATATCTAGTAATACTGTAATATGGAAATATTGTAACATCAACCATTTTTTTTAAAAGAGTAGCTATGGAATTTCTTGCCGGTTCTTCTCCATAGGAAACGACCAATTTGGAACTGTGCACTAGCTTCTGACGTTTTATAATGCACATGATTTCTTGGGGTTTTTAGTACAATTTGTAAAAAGTTTGTAGTAGTGTGAATTTGTAGTATTTTGTATTAATTTAGCAATTTCGTAATTTATGCGTACTTTGGGGAGAGGTTTCATCTTAGTTATTTGCAAGTTTATTGGTTTATGATCTGACATGGACGAATCCTAAAAAATCTTTTAAATTTGTACAGACATGGTCTATGATAGATTTTTTTGTTAGAGAATCTCTTGTACAGTAGGTTTTATGGATTTTGTTTAATATTTTGTATCCTGATTCATTTATTGTCTGTTTATACTTTCACATTAGTTTGTTTTTCGTCAGAAGGGCAATATTAAAATATCCAAACACTATTGCTCTTTTCCGTTGTTGTCAAGTGTGTATCTTAGCAAGTCACGTCTGTCAATTTGCTTATCCGCTATCTCCTCCTGAACCAAGCAACGGATTTTGATACAGATTTGGCCAGCTCAAAGCGCGATATGTGTATATAATTTGCATCCAAGCAAAACTGGAGTGGAATACTAGTAGTCAATATAATAAAGAGGTACCTAAGTACAATTTCACTTCTTTATTATATTGACTACTAGCGTTTGTAAATGGAAACATCATTTTGGGAACACATTCATTGTACGTACAGCAAAGGAGTGGAATACCGTGCTGGAGTCTGTTTCCTAATAGCTATGACCTCTTCAATTCAAGAGTGAATAGGTTACGTAAGCAAGCATGCTCTATCGGCAATCACATCGTCGCCAATCATGTGAGATAGTGGTCAATCAAGGCCTACTTATTACACTGGAAAATTATATGATTTCCACGGGACATGCCAAGGAGGAAGCTAGTAATTAACATCTGCATTCATGGTGTTTCATGAAGAAGCTGATTCCATGTAGATAATCAAATGCTTCGTTCTACGTACTACCACAGTTTTACAGAAACGCACAATTACATCGATCCCACTAAGTATGATATTTTACGCTAACGTTAGTAGTAAATTTTTATATCCGCATCGTGAGTGTGATCACAACACATGTAAACTCACAACCACAAGACACCCAGACCCGGAAAAACCATCTGTAAGCCATGCAAATATTTATTTCGTGTGGGAATTGAAACCGTGACACGTAACGCAGCAGCAGATCGATCAACCACTGCATTAACTGTGCAATTACGTGTACTCTACATAAATACGAAAACCTTTTTTCCGACAGTCACAAATACGAATTTCAAAATACCGATTTTCATGATTCCGAATGGTTTAAAATTTCTAATATAACTACTCCGATTTATAATTCATCCTATTTTGTAAATCCATGATTTCAACATTACTAACGTTTATTACTATTCTCATAATTCCGAGTCTGAATAGATCGAATAACAAAAAGTCCGACTTAATGATAATTCGAAACATTTAAAAATACGAATTCCAATTATTAAAGTACTTACCAATTATGTAAAACTGAAGAGCAAGACGGATAAACACATTATTGCTCGTAGAAAAGAAGTATAATAACATTATGTTTAGTACACGATCCGGACTAAGCGTTTCGCCTCATCGTTTATACCGCATACATCGAAGGACTTCATCAATTTGCCTGCTGCAGTCTTCCCGTCCGATTATAATTTAGGTGTCATCAAGGTTAGAGTGATTAGGCTCCTAATAAAGTAGTGCGCCTCACCATCAACAATTGCATTACTTCTTACTATCAGGTGGGATCGCAGTCAAGCACTAGTTTATATTATTAAAAAAAAGTATGAGGAGGCAGAATTAAAAAAATAATCACAGATGCATTTTCCTACTCATAATTGTATAGATTTACATCATTTGTATTTCTTTATTTTATTTAGATTGATAACCACAGAGGGGTTCTGATGCTACGCGGCTAATCAAACTTAACACAACGGATTTCATAACAGTAGATGGTATCTGACGGAGAGGTATATTATAGATATGGAAGAGAAGGAGACACAAAAAAATATATTGATAACAGAGTGGACGTTTCTTAATTACAAACATGTAAATATTTGTCATGTATTTTTTTTCTTATGCGGATTACAATATAGAATATAATAAAAAAAAAATAGATAAACAATACTTATAGATTTTCAATGTAAACTGAAACTGTTAAAATTAGGATTAGTAGTTCAGATTCCTAATTCAATTAATATTTATTCACTTTGTAATTTACACACACATATACGATACATTAAAAAAGATACAACATTATAAAAATTTGTTCAAATGTACTGCTTATTTCAAAAAGAAATTTCTTCCAGCAGAACTGTGAAAGGAAAGATCTGAAGAAATGTAGACGTGATGTGAATGTGATGTAGAGGTGTTTCTGGTATTGTTTGCTTGTTATTTAACACCGACTTCCAAAATTAAAGTTATTTTGTTCGTTTTAGAATTTTGTTTTTTGTAGTGAAGTCGGTTATTTTTTTTTTGAAAATGTTTTTTATTTCACACTTTTTAGTTGTGATACACTTACAGCCAGAGTGTACACACATAGTGCTAGGATACATTATAAGTTCCCATCCACCTCCCGGCTCATAGCCAAAGTGCATTTCATGACAATTCTAATAAGCTCAAACACGGCTAGGTTACATTGATTAATTACGGAGTTCCAGCTCCTTCATCATCATCTCATCTAGCTCCATCATCATCATCAGATCACTTCGATGATACCATTTTCAACATAACTATTCAGAACCATTTATTTATTTTTATTGTCATAGTTATTTAACTATCTTCATTGTGATATCTATGTGAGGGTGAAGTTCCGTTGGTCATTTTTGGTCTTTTTCATCAGTTCCACTTTATCAAATGTTACTTTTTGATTGTAAATGCTTATGTTCTCGATGGAAATACCAAAATCATTATATAGTTGCCTAGAATATTTGAGGAATTCCCTCGATTCCTCATGGATCCCATTATCAGAAATATATTTTGAAAAAATGGGACCAATCTGAAAGCACGTACTTTTAGGAAAAAAAAAATTGTAAATCGGTCCATAAACGACGGAGGATCTTATCATATTTTTTTTTATGTTTGTTACCTCAGAATAACAAACATAAAAAAAAATATGATAAGAAAAATACAACCGAATTGAGAACCTCCTCCTTTTTTTGAAGTTACAATAGAATAGAATAGATGTATTTATTTGTCAGAATAATAGTCAAAATTAATAGTTAAGAATACTGTTAAAAATACTCAGCTGGTTACTCGGCTGGTTAGACTTGACCAGAAAGCCGACCTTAGTATTTTTGATCTATTCAATGATAATTGTAATATTAATGATAATTATTATAAATTGATCTGGATTTTTAAATGTTTTTTCCTCTTAATTCATATATTTATTTAATTAAATTGATGAAACATTTGATAAGTTGATCTGACATTTTTTTTTTTAATGAAACAACATTGATTGCCAAGTTGAGAGTTTGTAATGCTCACTCAAATGTCTCAATGATGGTGGCACGTGTGTTGGATCATTCGGTTTCATTCAAAATGGTTCAGCTGAGTGGTGCTAATATTCGCGTCATGTCCGTGAACGGGCGTTGTCAGTCGAGACTGGTCATCTCTTAGCTGCCGGTTGCTATTTTAATATCCATATTTACTTAGTTTTTATTTTTACTTTATTTACATTGTTCTCACATGATAGCGACAAGAAACATGTAACAGAGATATTTGTAATTACAATAATTATTGAAAAAAGAGATCTACCCTTTGGAATGTGCAATTAGCATCATTTTTTCTGACTGACTTCTTGACATATCAAAAGTGCCTGTAAATGGTTTATTTGAAATAAAATGCTTTGAATCTTGAATCTTTAAATGTGAAATTCTATTCTATTCTGTTCTATAGGTAGATTAATCCTTTTTTGGTAAATCATGAAACAACTTCTCTCGCTCTTTCCTTTAGCGAATATCGGACTTTTACTAGCTAAAGCCCACCTGTGTTCCTACAAATGCCCTTTGCGTTCACGGGAAAAGTAACTCTTTCGAACAATTCCGCTGCATTGACAGCTGATTAATCCTCAAACTTACAAACTTGTGCCTTGTGGGGATTGTGTCCATCTATATTGTTTCGCAAAGAGCAACTGGGGTTTTGCATTTTGGTAAATTTTATTGTATATGTGTAGACTATGTGGATTGGTTCTTATTTTGCAGTAATTTTAACGTATGCCTAGCAGTTTCAGTATTTTATGCAGCCTACCCAAATGTCCTTTCTTTGGTATTGTTCGTCAAGTTGTTGAGATCTCCAGTAGTTCTGAGTTGAGCTATACAAACACTTATAAATGCTGGCACTGACTGGACTGGTCCACGCAAATCTTTGCGGTTAGTTCTTCAAAAAATCATCTCAGACACTAAGCTGCATGGTTCTTATGTGATTTAACTACTATATTATATTTACTATACGGACTTTAAAAGACATTTCGACTTTTGAGTTAGTTTCGGTGTTTCGTCTCAAAGTAATCAGCTAGGAAACAGCCCCCTTAAATTGGCCAAAAAAATCACATGTAAAAGTGTTTTTAAAAAACATAAGTTTTTAAAAAACAGTTTGCCTATTAAATATCCTTTACCTTTATATTATTACTAGCTGAGCCGGCAAACGTTGTTCTGCCATATAAATAAAAAAAAAAAAAAATAGATGTTGGCCGATTCTCAGACCTACTCAATATGCTCACAAAATTTCATGAGAATCGGTCGAGCCGTTTCGGAGGAGTTCAAGTTCGAACACCGTGACACGAGAATTTTATATATTAGATTAAATACGTACTTACGTTGTTGAAACTTCAACGGTCCGGACTAAGCGTTTCGCTTCGTCGTTTATACCGCGTACATCGAAGGACTGGAACAATTTGCCTGCTGCGATCTTCCCGTCCAACTATAATTTAGGTGTCTTCAAGGCTAGAGTGAATAGGCTCTTGATAAACTAGTGCGCCTCACCATCAATGATTGCATCACTGCTTACCATCAGGTGGGATCGCAGTCAAGCGCTGGTTTATATCAATTAAAAAAAAAAAAAATATCATTTTATAATTTATTTGCAGTAAGTAATTTTAATGTGTGCCTATTAGTTTCAGTATTTTATTAAGCCTACCCAAATTTCCTTTCTTTGGTATTATTTGTCTAATCGTTGAGTTCTTTATTAGTCTTAAGTTGAGCTATAGGAATATTGACAAATGCTAGCACTAACTGGACAGGTTCACTCGAATTTGTGTGGTCATTTCCTCAAAAGACCATCTTAGATACAAATCTGCAAGGTTCTCATATGATTTGACCATTACGTGTTTCCAGGAATTTAAAAAACACTTTGACCACTGAGTTTCTTTCCGTGTTTCTTCTCAGAGTAATCAGTAGGTAATATGCACCGATTTCATCTAGTTTAACTTGATGTGCATCTAAAGGTGATTTTTAATTTAACCTATTTGCAAAATAAACATTTATCAGTTGCCGCTTCGTTGAAAACACGTTTCAAATATCGCTTGTAAAAGCTAGTAAGCACATATCATAGGTCCATATTACCTAATTATAATAATATCCCAAAACCCATCTTGTAAAACGTCGCAGTCTGCCGTTGCGACTATAAACGATACCATTTCATATCCTATTACAACTTGAGACGCAAGTTTTATGCTTGAAAATTCGCAATTTCTTGGCAAATAGAAAATGCCGAGTATCGCCAAGTCGTTGGAAAGAGCCGTAGACCGAACTTTGCCAATTTCTCGCATTAACACTTTGTTCTTTGCCTAAATTGGATTTATTAAACGGCGTAGTTTCATTTTTAACCGACTTCTTTTGTTTCTTTGGAGGATTTTTAAATAGTTTGCCGACGAGAACGGATTATATTGTTTGTTTCATAGTGGATATGATAACATTTTTTATAATAAGAAACGCTAAGAAATGGTGAAGCTTAGTTTTTCTGATTATTTAGTTCTCTAAGTTTTTTTTAAATTGTAATAATAATATTTAATTGTATTAAAATTATAATAAATAGGGAGGAGGACGCTGTCGACTGTGTCACAGTTCATACTAGTACAGTCGTCAACATCTCTTAAGCAGTTTGCTATCTATTGTCTGTGAAAAATTTTAGATTAAAAGAAACATGAGAAATTGAAAATGTTGAATAAATTAATATAATTATTATTTAAAAGAATTTAACTCAACTTAAATTGTAGACGTCAAACGAAATTTTTAGTTCACAGTATTTATACTTCGGACTCAAATACTTTCCGTTCCAATAAGACAACAAATGGTAATGTTGCCAATTTAGTTTAACTATACAACAAGGTATCTTCTGGTAGGTACTTAGCAAAATTCCTTTAATTTATTTCTTATTCTTTTGCAAAACGTAGAAATTTAATTGTTTTTAATAAAAAACAATATTCTACATCATAACCATGTGTAAAGCCGGGTGTTCATTAGGCAACATTTGTTAATAAACACTGTTTTTAAACAGTTTATAAACAGTGTTTCAGAATGTTTCATCATCTCTGGAAAAAGTTTATAAATAAAGGTGATGAAACATTGTTTAAAAAACATGTTGCTATGTTCCCCACTTCGAATGGAGAGTAAGAAAAAACATCTAGTAAACATGGAAGTAGTGTGGTCCAACAACCAGGTTTCGATGGTCATAGAGCTTTATCAACAGCATCATGTACTATGAGATTCTTCAAATAAAGATTATAACGATAAAATAAAAAAAAAATGATGTTTGGGCCGACATTGCTGCAGAATTGAATATGTTATGTGTGGTGTAACTTCTATTTAAGCAGCTTTTATTTAACTTTTATTTATTTATTTTTCTTTTCTTTACTTTTATTTAATCCACCATCTTTTCGTCTTTTTTTTTCTAGTAGCACTCTTATGAATTATTATGTAAGCAGCACAAAGCATCACTACCTCCTCGGGCGAAATCCTAGCAACAACTGACAAGTGTGGACGGCCAAGTTTCAGAAACAGTGTTTACGGTAAACTTGGTGATAAACACGCCGTAAACAGTTTATCGACAAATGTTGCCTAATGAATACCCGGCTTTACTGAGCATTGGTTAAAGAATTTAGGAATGCTAATTAATTATGAGATTTATAATATGGACTGGATTTAATTGAAAATCAATGTCCCTTCCAGATTCTCAGGTAGGTTCACTAATTCGATTTAAAAGTGGTATTAAATTTAAATCACCCTAGAACAAAATGTTGAACTATCTTGTGTTAAGCTGGACAAGCTTTCCGCAAGCCTGCCGTCCGCACCATGCGTGTGATTTTGCGTGTGGCGTCAGCTGTCTTGTGTGCGTTTACAGACCTCCTAATTAAAAACAAACTGTTCTACATTTGAATCAGTGATGAAAAATGTTAGGTATGGTAAAACTTGCAACTGATAATAAATGGTCAAATTTGTTCATAGAACCAACCCGAACTACTACATCAGCTACTGCATACACAAAAAACAGAATCAGTACGATTCTGTTTTTTGTTCCTATAACCACTCAGATAAAGCCATTGTAAATTATCTCCCTTCTGATTACAGCGGTCGCACAAACAAATAAATAAGTAAATATAAATAAATTACTTATTATTTATTTGTTTGTTTATTTATCAATACAAAAAGTGCAGATACAATCCAGACCAATCACATCCGGTAAACTAAATAAATTTAACAGTTAAGTACTTTATATATCAGCAAGTTTGATGATCAGGATCTTCTTGGTGGTAATATTTAGTAATAGATACTTTACTTTGGAAATAAAATTAAAACTGCACTAAGTTTTTATTTAGTGACCAGTCACTAAATACAAACTCGCCCAGGCGATTAAAGGAATCAGAAAAAGTAAGGAGACTTTTGGAGTTGTGTGGTCTTAAGCCTTAATTTAACACTGATAGGTACTTTTAATAAGTATGTTACTACCTACCCAAAAATGTTACAAAAATATTTTTAAGGCAGTTGCAGCCTTATATATTAGAAAAGGCACAAGATGCTATAGACATATTTTGTGTTCTGTGTGATCTAAGGCGTTTGATGTCGTAAATCATGAAAGATTACTCTTGAAACTTGAGCGTTAAGGACTAGGCAAAACAGCGTTAAGATTAGTAACATCTTATTTAAATCATAGACAGCAATTAGAAAATAAAGGTTGTCAATTCATCGGGGTTAAATGTGAAAATGGGGGTACACCAAGGCTCAATTTTAGGCCTTTTTTTAGTTTATATGTAAAAATTATTTACCCCTTTTATTACAAAACAAACTTATTATGGTGATCTTTGTTGACGATACTTCTTTAATGTTTGATTTAGTTTTAAGAAACGGACTAACAACCTCGATGACGAAAATAACACCCTACTGCAGGTCTAAAATTTATTCACTTGGTTAATTAAGTTCTAAATGGGGAAAAAAGACTAAGTACATAAGATTTTCCTTACTAAATACTAGTAATGATAGTGACAAAATATAAAAAAAGAGAAGCTAGAATTCGTCGATAAAATTGTTTTCTGGGGATTACGCTTGACTCGAGGTTACAATGGGGTCCTTATTTAACATCTCTTGGAAGACAGCAAGTTCTGCAGCATATGCTGTAAGAAAAAATTGCCAATAAACAAATGTCTTACGGTATCTTACTATGGGGACAGATTGCAGATATCACACCTATTTTTCTTCGATTCCCGATTCTCTAAGGGAACTGTTTAAGGATATTCATGACGTACCTTGTCAATATAACAAATAATACAAAAATCATATTTGTTAAAAATAGTGTTAATTTCTCTTTAAAGTGGTGATAGACATAATTATGTTACTAGAAACCGGAACCATGGTTGAATTGATTCAATCAGATTTCAGACTGTCTAAAGCAACCTCTTCCTTCATGGGGTACTGTTTGAAATGTTATAATAAAATACTTCCTCACACGTTAGAGTTCAATGAGACGCATCAACGTTTCTTTTATTTATTTTTAGGTTCCGTACCTCAAAAGGAAAAAATAGAACCCTTATAGGATCACTTTGTTGTCCATTTGTCTGTCTGTCAAGACCCTTTATCTCGTAAACGCGTGATGGTATCGATTTGAAATTAAAACTATATACTCAAGTCTGCGGTCCCTTGATACTGTGAAAAATCAAACTTCTGAGTTAACGAAAAAAAAAGAATACGGTCGTTAGAGTCTCAAAAAACGTATATTTCGACACTCTCAAGGGAATCAATAGGGTAGTTCCCGTTGACCCAGAATCCTGAAATTTGGCATAAAGCAAGGTCTTATAGGACAGATATGTTTGTATATATTTATTACAGTAGATATATTTGTATACAGTAAACTTGTTGTTAACTCACAAAATAAATTGCTATTCGGAAAAATCTTAGAAACTCCATTCAGGATTTGTTTATTAATCATTTAATCATTTGTTTAACAAAGGTAAATAGCGGTTCTTAAAATAGGTACTCGTAATAAGCTCACTATGTAATGCCCGAGGGCGTACAAATATAATTTACACAAGTAAGTTTGTACGAAACCCTCAGTGCACGAGTCCGAGTCGCACTTGTCTAGTTTTTTTTTTTTTTTGTATTTATTTAGTGTGTAATAAAGAATAAGAATAAGTTTTCCAAAAGTTTTTAAAATTGGTTATTTTAAAGATGTCGATGTGCTCTTTCTGAATTTTATTTTTGCATCGTGTCTTTGCCGCTCGCGCCACCATATTGCATTAATAGAGCCTCACAGGCGTTCTACGATCTCATTTGCGGCGCATTTTCCAATGATAAATAGTTATGAAATAAAACAAAATAGAAAAAATCTTAATTTATGTTGTACCTAAACTTTTTCTCTTCTTTAATAAAATTTATGGCATACGAGACCTCCAAAATCTACTCCAACACGTTTTGGTCAAAAAGCGGCACGTTTTAGAGTTCTGCACCTCAGTTGCCAAAAGCGGAACTTTTATAGGATCACTTTGTTGTCCGTCTGTCAAAACCATTTTTCTCAGGAACGAGTGGCAGTATTAAGCTGAAATTAGCACCAAATACTCAAGTCTGCTAATCCTTGAAGCACTGAAAAAAACTTAACGCAATCTAAATAAGACCGTTTAGGCTCCTATTATGACACTTGCGAAGAAATCTAAACTTATAGGGTACTTCCCGTCGATTTACAATTCTGAAATTTGTGAAGAATTAATCTCATGGAACCAATTATAGAGGAGAAATCTTCGAGACTCGATGTAGCAATCACAATATTTACATAGGCAATTTTGTACGGAACCCTTCGTGCGCGAGTCTGACTTGCAGCTGACCGGTTTTTTGTGTTATCTTTAGTAGGCATACCATCTAAACCACTTGTAATTCAATATATCAATGTTTTGTGTATTCTGCGCATCCATCAAACCGCCTTAATGAACCAGGTTTTGCGAGATCATCGTCATAAGTACCAAGCGAAACGTCACGATAGAAATCCATGTCATCCACGATGAGATTACAGTTGAGCTACTTCTGGCCGTACTAAAGCTCACTTTTTTATGTTTCTGTTCTGTTCTGTCTCTTCTTCTTCTTCGTTTAGATGTCGATGGACTTAATTTATTTTTCTGACTAACTTCCCTAGCAAAGTTACAACCGTTTCATTTCGATTCTCTTTCGTCGATCGCCTCGAGTCGGTCACGCCTCCGATTCCTTTGTTCAGACGTCATCTCAACGCTCAGTCACGTGGTCTGAACAAAGGAATAGGAGGCTTGGCCGACTCGAGGCGTGAACTTGGCTAGGCCTGTTGTATTTTGCAACTTGTACAGCTCTGTTATTGGTCTATTATAAATCCTGAAAGTGCAGGTGGTTGTGCAGGACGGGCAGCAGTGCCGGTGACGCATGTCTTGTGCAGTGGCTCCACACTAGCACTGAGTTTGAGAAGGGTCGAGGAAGCTTTATTAGGCCAGATTGTTTGTGCAGCAGCCAATCTGGGTCTGCAATTGGTAAAGAGATAGGTCACTGTCTGTTCACGATGAAGGGGGAGATGTCACTTAGAACTGTTATTTACTAAGGTGAGAAAGAGAGCGGGAGTGCGATCGCACGTAGTGGAATCGACATGGTGATCGACATCACTAAAAACATAGAAAAATGCGATTCAGTGCGACACGATGTAGCGCTGTAGAGTTTCCTTGCGTAATCGCATCAGGAACAAGGATATCCGTAGAAGTACCAAGATCGCCGACATAGCCCGAAGAATCGTAAAACCTAAGTGACAGTGGGTAGGGCACATTGCTCGTAGAACATATGGTCGATGAGGCCGAAATGGCCGGAATGGTGAATGCAGTGGATGCGTGACGCAAAGGACCATTCCTTGTGGTCACACTTGGGTTAGGCCTACGAGTATGTCTAACAGTGGACATCTTTCGGCTGAAATGATGATGATGAGATGTAGTTCAATCCTTAGCTGCCACCGTAGGCGCGGGCTTGCGGACGGCGAGCAATGGGTAGCCCGCCGTCCAACCGTCCGGTAACCGTCCGGACCGAGCCCAAGTCGTCGACGGCGCGTATTGTTCCACGCGCGCCTCAGGGAGATGTCAGCAAATCGTAGGGGCCCAGCAGGGTCGAAGCCTACTGGGGCCATGGGTAGTGTGAAAACGAAACCCAAGGCCCTGGGACGAAGGCAACGAAGGAACAGGAGTGGATTTTTAGTCAGTAAAAGTCTGACACTATCTCCCGCCTCGCCCAAGAGCGGGGGATGTCATAAGATGATTTTCCCAACGAAAAAAAAAAAAAAAAATCTGTCAGATTCATTGTATCCTAATCCTCTGGTTCCTCAATTAAGTCACATATTTGCTTGTGTAAATCTTGCAAATTAGCACAGATATAGCTATCATTGTAATTCGTGCATACAACGGAGCCTACAGGAGATACCGAAAAAATACGCGGGCCTTATCAGAATAAGCGGTGCGTATTTTTTCGCTTTGTTTCAAAACAAAACGAAACGTTTTGGCCAAAATGTGTTGGATTAGACTTTTTGCCGCTCGTAGACTATCTATTAATTTAAAAAAAAAAGTTACAACCATTAATTAGGAACTCACCTCTAGTTTATTTTCTCCTGCCCAACCTAGGAGGTCCAGGCGCCTCCTGCCGAAGGCTCTACGCGGGTATTGTGCGGTCCATGGCCCTTTATGGGGCACCAGGATGGGCGCTGTCGCTACGAAATCGACCAGTCAAGCTGAGCAAATCTCAGCATCCCGAGCTCAGAACGAGTAATTTTGCATTTACATTATACTCGTAAAAGTGAGGTCATGAAACAGCGGAAAATCTTAACACCGCGATTTAGCGGGAGGTCAAAAATGTACAACACCATCTATCGTGATAATAAATAAAGTGTTAAGGGTTAGTGTGTTAGTAGTAGGTATAATAAAAAGAATTATAGTTGTTCGTGTTGTGTGTTAGTATCTTCGTCTTCGTTGCTCTCGGGTTCAATATAAGGACCACCTGTGGCGGTAAAAGCCTCCTCCAAATGTTTCCATCGCTCACGTAGTCTGGCTGTTCTGGTCCAGATTTTACCAGCTACTTTGACTATGTCATCTATCTACCTTTTAAATGGCCTGCCTCTTTTCCTTTTAACGTTTCTAGGCGTCCTATGACCTGCCCATTACCATTTGAGTTTGAGCGTTTGCCTTATCACATCTTTTGATTTTGTAAATTTTTTGATCAACGTAGTTTTCACTCTGTCTCTCAAGTTTTATGTTCATGAAACTTCGTTCCATTTCCCTTTGACACGTTCTAATTTTATTTTGTTGTCTTATTGTTAGTGACCATGTTTGACACGCATAAGTGAGGCATGGTATCAAGCATGTAATTAAAGTTTTAGCTTTCAGGCGAAGTGGAAATGATCTTTTAGAATTTTTTTTTCATGGCCCAGTATTTGTTCCATGTGTATCTATCGTGATGGTGTGAACTAAATAAAAAAAAAATGTCGCTTCGAGTTTTGAATCTTAACAGAGTACATGTCCGCAGGTCACAAAGAGTCGTGCTCCGAGGATAGCAAGCCGCACGAGATCAAACCGAACCTCGACCGGTCGCACCATGCGCTCGGGCCGCGTCTGCACATCGCGCACAATATACGCACCGAACACTTACAAGGTATAAACAGACTGTCATGACCGTATCAGGGGTCAAAAGTGCAGTAGCACTCACCCACTTTACACGATTAATTGTATACCCAAGATCAATGCTAATGGAGCCCAGGCCGGCGGGCCAAGAAGTTGACCCGCCAACGAATTTGGGTTTGTCCGCTGTCAACAGTCAAAAACTAGCGATAGTTTTTTGGAAAGGACTGATTTTAGTATATTATAATCTGCTGTTTTTTATGAACATATTATTATGAAACTGATTCTCGAGGTTACTTACACTAAATCAAATGTCATTGGATTGAATTACAGAATCTTTAAAATGTTAATTGTATTTCAGTTCATTACCTTGACGCGTCAAAATCTGGAATAGCTGTAAGCCCGAAACATTAATTGTGCTTATTTCAGGATCTCAAAACATCATTTCTCAAAAGAACTTTTCCTCGAATTTACAGAATCGTTTCATTTTTATGATTGCAAAGACACGAGTATCACGCTAGGACTACTCTACTTCTTGCTTTCTCTCTTTGTTAAACTTTTTATACAAATGTTAACCGAAGAAGCCAATCCCGCTTCGACTACAACAACGCTCATGTGTGCCAAATGATGTTATAAAAATATTAATTCAAATTACATTATTATGGCTCGCTGGATTCGATTTTTGTATAGTTTCGTTTCTGATATTCAAACACATTGATGTTGAACTGATATGAAGTTATACCTGTGTGTAGCCATAGAGCACAAGTGCAAATATGAAAAGTAAATATACTTGTGTGAAATACATACGTTTGACGCACTGTATTGTGAATCTAAAAGTAGACAGCTAAAGAGCCAGTTATCGAGAAGTGTGTTGAAAAACCTTTTAATTCGAAAGCAAGTACGAGTACATTGTCAGTTACTAATAAGTTTTTCTGTACAGGTGGCATTCACCAACAGCACAGCGGAGGGCACATGGCCACCGTGCCAGTCAGCATGTCTTCATCAGCCTCCGATAGCGATAAGCCTGCCAAGCAAAAGAGACATCGAACGAGGTAAGAAAACCAACCGGCCAAGGGCCAGTCGTTCGTACAATTAAAATTCCGTTCCCCAAAATACACAAGCAGAAGTTAATAATTTAATTACTAACAGAAATACGTAAACTGTAAAGCTGCTACCAACTTAAAGGATTGTCAGTAGACAAATTATTCGACACTAATTGAAAAAAGAAACTCCTATATTTTGGTCATACTTGCATTATCATATTGCATTCCACTTACTGTTAAAGATATTACAGGACGTCTTATGGGTAAAAACAATTATAGAGCCATAACTGGTTTAGTAGAAGCTATTCATGTTTATTAATTCCACAATACAAAGTGGATACGGCAAACTAGCGATCGTTTTATTGGTAGCATTTGCTTAGTTTTGTTCGGAATGTTAATTCTGCGAGCGAGACTCTTTGTCGGTTTAATTTAGCATTGTCATAAAACGTGTCAATGCTGCTTGCCTTTGAAATAGTAACAGATACATTAATATGAGATCGTCTTTCTTAATTTACTTTGTAAGCCATAATCTAATTTCATCGATCTCATTAATGTCAATTTTTGTTTCGTTTATATTCAGGTTCACACCGGCACAACTGAATGAATTGGAGAGATGTTTCTCTAAGACACACTACCCTGACATCTTTATGCGCGAGGAAATCGCCATGAGGATCGGCCTCACTGAGAGTAGAGTACAGGTTAGTGATCATCCTATAACGCTGTACTAAAATGAAAAGATTTAATTTATGACACAGGTTACAAGTACGTCTTCAATTTCACTTTGACAATATATTTCTCACTTTACTACGAGGATTAGGTCATTGAAATAGCAATCGTATTGCTATGACGTCAATAACTGTTGACAGGTGATTATAATCGACAAACAAATCTAATCTCTCACACCGTTATACCTTTATCAACATCCGCGGAAAACACACAATATAAAAAGAATTGGACCCAAGCGTTCACCTTGTGAGACTCACTCTTCGCACGTCCAGTTCAAAAGTTGCACTACACTGATACATTTCACGGTACCTTCTACCTGATTGCACCTTCGCGCTGCACGAATAAAAAATTAAGTTTTAAGTTATGCTCTTTTAAAAGCTATGTGAATGGGTGGTCGAGGCTGTTAAACGCTTTGTAAAAACTTCATAGGCGAATAAACCTACGTATTGAAGTTTTATGGATGTCAAGTTCCGTATCTAAACTTTTTATGAAGAAATGCCTACGGCTTTGCGGTAGCTGTGTTTTTTAAACATTTATTTAATTATTATGACATGGTAACGACACCTTTGGTCTTTTTTCAACGGCTCGTATTAGTTAGACCAGATTTATGTTTTTGTAAAACAATTAGAACCCATATTTTACCCAATATGAATATTAAGTATTCAATACAATGGCTTTGTACCGGTGGTCAGCTCGAGGCTAATTTGAAGCAAACAATCAATAACTTTAAAACTAAATTTCAATAATCTGTAAATATTTTAAGCAAACTACTCAAAACAAAATAAGGGCCGCCCGTATAATTGTACAATAAACAAACGTTACTCTTGTGTTGTGTTTGTAATAAACTGTAAATGTTAAATTATGGTGTCATTAGAAGGATTAGTGGCCCTTTACCACTAATCCTTCGAGTGACAAATTAATCAAATGGATACTATTATTTATCTTATCGCTAATTTTGAGAAATTATTATTATCAAAATTGTCTTTTTGTGATATTAAATTTTATAATTTCTCATTGGAGTTTCTTCGACTTACAGTGCAACAGTTCTTTATTTTATAATTACTTGTGATGATTCCTCGCGTTAGGTGTCATATGGACGCACTTACAGTCACTAGGTTCATATGTTATAGCACTTACAGTAACCTTAACTAAAACTGGATTTGCTTTGCAACAACACAACAAACTTAAAGGGTATCAAACAGCTGTAGGTACTCCTATCCTAAGAACAGTCACAGATAACGCGTATGAAATGTGAAATTTCATTTGGGATGTAACCTACACAAGATTGTCAATTTATGTGTCAGATATTTCACGACTACTTAGAGCTAAAAAATAGCTAACTTACCATCCATCGAAAGATACCATTGAACGATGATACCATTGAACGATATAGGAAGTTGCATTCATGATAAGGCTGAGGCTGCCGGACAAGAAGTCGCTACATAATTATGTACGGTGTATTCACCGTTCCTTTAGTAAGATACATGGGATACATAGGGCTAGGCTCATTTCACCTTTGGTCAACTCTAACACCACATCTACCATGGCTACTTATAACATCAAATACAAGCATCAAAAGTATGTTTAGGTAGCAATTTGCATAAAATTTAGCTCACAAAAGTTCTTGAGCATGATTAGACTAATCTTAGAAAATAACTGCAGGTAATCAGCCACTGTCACTTTGTTTAAGCACTTAGTTTCAAGTTAAACTATGCTTTACATTAGACATTAGTCTTAATTTGTGTCGTGTGTTGACTAATATTTGTATTTCGTTAACACCGGTGACACACGGTCTGTTGGGGCCTCGAGCTTTTGTTAAACTTTTGCTGCAGTTGGAACAAATGTGGCATTGCATATGTGTTCGCTGTTCGCTCTATGTTTAACTGAGTTTTAAGATAGTATGTTTTTAGTTTTATGTTTGTTTCATATTGCTATTAGAAACTATCAAGATAGTTCTTATAACATTTATACGCCATCGAATTCACGAATTTTACATTTTCATACACAATTGAGTCAACAATTTGTTTTAAAAAATATGAATAAAAAAAATTTGAAATTTTGAAATCGATTTTTGCTATTTGGTGAAAAATTACTATGTCGATATAATAATAATAATAATTTTATTTAAGTACTTTTACAAAGAAATACATAAAACAAACTTAAGAATACTTAGTAGTACTAATTTCTAAAAAGATTGGCAGAATATATACAGAATCTTTTGTTAAATTTTCTTGATTATCAAATAAAAACTAGAGAGGTAGGAAATATTAACTCGGTAAGGTAGGAATTATTACTTAAAAAGGCGAACCAATATTGGAAATATTCATATATTTTAACATGCTCGTTATTATTCTCGACCGTGTGTTCGTCACCAAGAAGCCAGTAGTAATCCGTGAAAATTGCCTGTTTATCGTCACTGTTATCAAGTTTAGTGTTACGTTATTCATTTTAACTGTTATCGACTATATGTTGAGCTGCTACTGAATGAAGCCCCCATTCATTGATTGGATCCTTTCATAAATATTGATGATGGTCTACATTTGATGGCACATTTGTTTTCGTCTGATTTGTAATTGATGTTGAAAGTTGCAACAATTAGTAAGTGAATCTCAAAGAAAGCACTACAAATGATGTTGGATCGTGTACGATATGTATGATAGATCTATCAACTGTAGTCAATACTTTGTGCTGTCTGTCGTTCTTTTTCTATTATGTGGTTAGGACTCAAGATAATGTGGTGCCTCTAGTCTCCTAATGTTATTAACCCCGCAAAGGTGGACTAAGAGCTTCTTGCACTGATACTGACTGACAATTACAAAGCCCATAACTACTCATGAACAAGTCTTTATAGGTAGACATACTGAGGGCAGTTATTGTAGGTCATGTAGCAAGTGCGGAGCAGAAGGGTTGTAAACTAATTGGAAAAATACTGTCTCTTGTAGTTATTTCAATATTACCCTATACAGCCTGTATAAAGTGGAAACCACCTACTCTACTGCAAAATCTGTTAAGGATCTAAACCTCAATAGTCCAGATACCTACTTAGACACTTAAGAATATCAGCTTTAAAAAAGGACTTTTTTCCAGATTATTCTATTCCAAATCCTGCCCTCCCAATGGCAAGAATTACTGGAAACAGTTGGTACTCATATTGAGGACACTATGCACTTGAACAAACAAATTAGAATTGTTATAAATTCCTTCAGGTAACTTTGATTACTCTGCAGAGCAAACGAAATCATTGGTTCGATTGGTTGATCAGTTCGATCTAACATTAACACAACATCTTCAATGTATCTTATGTTGATTGAGAAGTTCAATTCAAAAGTTTGTTTAAACAAATGTACCTGAAAATGATTGATCCGGCTCGAAGAACCAAAAATGTAGGCGATATAAATAGGTGTATTTTTTTTTCTGTGCAACAAGCATTTCGTAACCTGAGAATGATAATTGGTAAAATACTGAGAATTGGTAATTCATCTAGGTAACACATTTCAACAAAAATATCGTGATGACTGTATGAATATAGCCGTCGAACAAAACAAACATCACTAACCTTTACACCTCGGAGTTTTTAAAAAAAGTAGCGTCGACAAAAAAAGTCGATGCTTTGCTACGCACAATAAATAAATAATAAAACGCGTACGAAGAATGTCGCAGTGTGGCGCGAAGTGGTCCCGGAGAAACACACAAAACGAACACAAATGTGTTTGTCCGTCCGTCGCGTTGCGCTGCGCTGCGTCCGTGTGGCCGAGCGATACCAATCCGGCTACTGTGCATGAACTTCCATTGTTTCGAGCTCTTTGTCTATTCACACAAGGAATTTAATCACAAAATGTTCGATACCGAGAAAACTGGTTAATTCTTTCTCATGACTTATTTCGTTAATTCCGTTCAGTTTATTTGCAATATCTAATGGCTGGCTATCAGCCACATGTCGAAAACAATAGCATTAGAGGACTTCAGAAACTGGGCGTGAATGCATTGAATTTCGACATCAGAGGTAGGTACTACAAGTTGCATAACACTAATTGGTATGGTAGTAATTATGAGATACATACCACTAAAAAGACGAAATAAATTAGATAGTTGCCAAAGCAGGATGCTAAAGTTAAAAATATACGACAGTTGATTGGTCAAAAAGAAAAGTGGGCGTGGTTGGCAAACTAAAGACGATCTTCAAAGAATTAGTAATATATCTCAGTATTTCATAAATTTGAAGAACTATTTGAAGACAGCTCACCGTACAACGGATAACATACAGTAGACACACATGAACTATTTACAATGCCAGCCGGTCAATTGCAAACACGCGTTGAGGTTCCTGACTACGAGTATTTGCTCGACTTCAGCCGCGCTCGGCACTGTATTATATAAATATGCAGTGGAGCGACCGAATAAACAACACTATTTATGGGCATATACAAGAATTCAGTCTGTTACGAAGATGCGATGAAACTTCAAAATATCAATATCGCTATAATTGCATTAGTTAGAAATGTTGGTTACAATCAGAATAAAAATACATGGAGGAAAATATGCTGGGATAAATTTATGTCATCGAGTTATATCGAGAGAGATAGGGAAAGATGACAGCTGACTGCAGAGACTGAATGCTAATGCAGGGAATTTATTAGACGGGACTTGCGTATGGGTAAGTACTAGCGAGCTATATTATAAATCTGTCTTGCATTTGACCGTCGCAGATAGGAATTATACAGTGTTAGGTATTGGTAGATCGATGCTCGATGTACTCCGGTAGTTTGTTACAGTGTGATCTGTTTGTCGTAATATTTTTGAATTTGAAATGAGATCTAACTTCGCTGAAAAAACAAACCAGAAATAAAATAGTTACTCAACACGACGAATGCACGGCTCAATACCGCGTCACTGTTGGGCAGAGGCTCGACAATTCTAACAGAAACAGTTGGGTAAGGAAAGGTGAACGCGTACCATGGACTGCAAGAAGCCTAGATCTAATAACGCCGCTGTATTTGCGAGCGAGGTTCGATGGCTGTACGCATCCCCCATCTAGTGGATGTTCCGCTTTACTTGTCAAGAACATTGTGAAGTCTTGCACCTTCGACCTATTGTTTGTGTTGACTGGATCTGCCAGTGATGGACCAAACCTTAAAATTGTTGACTGGATCTGCCAGTGATGGACCAAACCTTAAAATTATGTTAGGTCTCAATATTTACAATCGCGCACACATACAATTGTAGAAGAACTATGTAGTATATCGCAAAATTGAGCTGTTGTGTCGCGTAATTGGAAAATGACTTGAACAGTGTGGGCAGTAATCTCTGATAATTACAGACAAACTAGTGCTAGTGTTTTTGTATTTCGTTTGACACGTACACACAGCAGCCAAATGCACCGTGCTGATAGTTAAACACCATTAATAAGAATATTTTGTAAGAGATTGTCCTAAAATACATCAAGTTAGAATAGCAATGTATGGAAAACAAGTTTTCAATGAAAATATTTTTTTCATAGCAAGCTTTTATAGCACGGTTTATACCTATATAATCAATACATATATACAAAAAGCTCAAACACAGCTTGGGTTATCTGAGTTCCTATGGCCACCTTCCGGTTCCATCATCAGATCAGCTTCATGTTATAATAATTTTACATTGTCATCTGATTTACACATGCATGCAAAATTTCAGCTTGGTAACTCAAATTGGTAACCGGGAAGTGGATCAAATTAAATTCTCAAAATTTGATTACAGACAAACAAACATCGGGTCAGGTAAAACTAAATAAAAGCTTGTAAAAACATTCTGGGATGAATAATATAGCTCTTTATGTTTACACAAAGTACTTAATTATTCGGGAAGTGTCGACTCAGCTTCTAAATGCAGAAGTGTATCACTATCTTACACTATTAACTTTACGATGCCCGAACAAAGAGAGGTCGGAAATCCTCCGGTCAAACATTTTAGCACTACCATAAAAATATTATACTACACATGTAGCGGTAGGCGAACCATGTTAGACTGTTTTAGAGGCATGCGGATTTTAGATAAACTCGTAAATCAAATCAAGAATCAATGCATTTATTTCAAAAAAGTAAATTTATGAAAATAAAATAACCCGATTGCATAAAAAATAACTTTAACTAAAAACTGAAAAGAAAATAACAAGTTCAGTCCAGTAGCGTAGAAACAAATTGATTGCATTAATTTACACACACGAATTAAAAGAAATAATAAATTCTAATACGGAACATACAGACTGCAACAGTCGCAACCCTAGAATAATTTTAGTCTAGATTCTTGACTTAAAGGTCCAAGTGACCAGGTCATTAAAACCCAAAAAAAAAGTTCCGACAATTGTTGCAGTCAATAGTTCCTATGCGGCGTAATAGATGTCCCTATACCATTTTTATTTGACATGGCGATCTCGTATTGTACAATACAGTACATAATGGTGTTCATATTCAAAGATCGTATGGTCGCCCTACACGTTTGATGTGCCGTGGTTTGTATTTCGATCGCTTTTGTTTGGCACGTCTCTTTACAATAATGAACATGGTTGAGGCGTTGAGACCGACTTATTTAGCTATAAAGCCACGTAACACAATATTGGAAAATAATGATACTTTTGCTGTTTAGTCAACTGCATAATTATTTCATATTTATTTTTTACCACAACATAATAATTATGTTACCTATGGTTTATTTTGAGCATTAAAAAATGATTAGGTATTGATATGTGCGCGTTAGTACACGATGTGGTCGACAATGGAGCAGGCTGACCTAGAAGTAACCTATTCACCCTTGACTTAAAGATCCATAAGTTGTAGATCAGTAAAAGTGGACAATGTTGTTACCAAATTACTAGAAATTTAAATTCCACATTCGCAGAATTTATATCTACAGCACACATTACAAGTTTACAGAATTTAAAATATAAAATCAAGTGATTCATTTAAAAAAATGAACACTGCACATCGCTCTTCCACCAAATCAAATAAAAATAAATAAAAAATGTTGGAATAAATAATAAACGCTGAGCAGACTGTGTCGCACTTTGTTTACCAAATCCCTTCATTATTAAAAAGATGCATAGCCCTAGTGCTGTGACACTATACCGGGTACCGACATCGATAAAAATAAATGGCGCGCGTGCCCCTCATTCGATATTCTGGCCGATTAGACAGTTAAATGGTCGCCGGGTACGTTACATGGGAAATCTTTTTCTATCATTAATTATTCCATACCTTTTTTGTATTAAACTTTTTTAGTTTCAGTAAGCGATTTTACAGTACCTAATTGTATAATGGATACATGTAACGGATAGACAAGCCAAAAACATTTGATATATTTTTATATTAAAACTACACTAGTAATTACGTTGTCATTCGTAGATCATTGACAGTTACAGGTCGAGAGACGAGACGCCAGAAAGTTTGACTATCAGTCTATCTAAGGGGTATCGTGTTGTCCATAACTGGGTTTGGAGGTCTGGGGCCCAAGTCTGCTATTTTTATAAATTCGTCATTCCAACACGATCCCGTTGTCATTTTGCTAAAAGGTCGTAAGCAGCTAATTCATAATAATCGATCATTGATCGATCAATGGTCTCGTAATAGAGTTGTGGTAGAATGACAATATCGAGCTTATTAAAAGCGATGACTGCACAATGACATTCTAATGGTAGGTCACTGATCAAAGGAACTGTCAAAATTTTAGCAGGTTACCGTTTAAGTTAGACATTAATTTGACAATATTTACCATTCTATGCCATTTCTTTCAATAGAGTGTGAGTGGTTGGCCAAAGAAATCATAATGACACCATTTTAGTAGTAGATTACTAAACTTGTCAAAATCAACAATTATGAAGTCAATGGTAGACCATTCTGACATTATTGTAATAGCAGACTTGAGCTCCGATAGGCAGTCAATCCATATAAAACACACGTATTCAGCCGAATTTGGAAAAACTGGAAACCGAACCCAAGCTAGTGTGGAAAAGTCTAGGGAGATGATGACTAGTAGTTAGCACTTACGTTCAATTTTATTTTCCTATCTCCTAGTTGCTGACAGCGGCTTTGCTCATGAGAAAGTGGATTACTAAAATTTTCTTAATATTCCTTTCGGTAAAACCTTCCACAAAATAATAAAATGAATTTTTTTTTTTTTGACAAAACAGAGAGATTTCTTTATTACCTATATCTAAGACTAGAGCAGTGGTGGCCGAGTGGTAACGGCCCCGACTTACGTGTTGTAGGTCGCGGGTTCAAACCCAGCCAGGCGCATTACTTTGTGTAATTTATTTCATCACCACTGCTCTCAAAACGGTGACGGAAAACATCGTGAGGAAACCGGCATGTCCTAGAACCAGAAATTCGAAGACATGTGACATCCACCAACCCGCACTGGGCCCGCGTAGTGGATTACGGACCATTCCCTCTCTTATAGAGGAGGCCTGAGTCCCAGCAGTGGGAACATTATAAGGCCGACTATGCTATATATCTAAGACTAGCTTTCGTCCGCGGCTTCGCCCGCGTACATAAAATATAGCCTATGTCACTCAGGAATAAGCAGCTTTCTATCGGTGAAAAAAATTTTGGAATTGGACCAGTACTTTTAGAGATTACCTAATATAAACAAAAAAAAAACATAAAAACGAAAAACAAACTACCTCTTTAAAATATTTGTGTAAATTTGTTACATTTTATTTTATTTATTTTTTTATTTGGACTTGATGGTTTATTTACATTTAAAAATACTAACTATAATTACAATAAAATAAAATAAATAATAATAAAAACCCTAATCTAATTACAACTAACTAAAATATAAATTTGTGTACTTAAATGAATACAAATGGACAGCCTACTTACTATAAAAAATACCAGGATATGATAAAAATCGGAATTAAACCCATTGCATAGTAAACAAAGTAACTCGGCGACAGACCCGAAATGCGGTTTAATTGAAATCAGCATCTATTTAGTTACTTGTATTTATGATATGTTGATGCCAATTTTGATACCAATTTAGTTTCTGTTTTGAATAGATTAACCTACGATTTTTATATATTCATAAAGAACTGACTGTGAATATATTTGCACGCCATGTTATGGCAGGATTTGCTGAAACAAATTTACTGTAACACCTTATGTGCTATATTCTAGTAAATAAATATTTTGATTGATTGATTGATTGATTGATAAATAACATTAAATTTAAAAAATAACAGGCGGGTATAATTATTTATTGAAATGCATCAACAACAGTGGTTTTAAACATTAGTTGCCCATTATGACACTAGTTTTTATAAATGATTGCCCTGAGCTTTCATGAGGAGTAAAATAAAGAATATAATAACAACAGAGTACTGATTTGGCCTGTGTGCACATTTTACCCCTTACAAAATACATGTAATGATATTGGGCAAATGTGGGCACCCCTGCAACATTAGCGGGCATTAGCATGCCCGCCGCGGCGCCGTATATTAAGATTTATTAACCCAATAACTTAGGGTCCAAGTCCGGCGCTTAGCAGTACGTGTAAAGTTTGATTATTTCGCATTTTCACACTTCTTATTTAGGTACGTCACATTTAATTTTTTTTTAATCAATTCTTTCTATGGATTTTGCAAAAAATAAACTTTTATATAAACCACCTCCTTCATTGATCTTTCACTCCATCAGTCCACTGTTGGACATAGGTCTCCTGCAAGTGTAGCTACGACGAACATTCCTGTGTATCTCGTAACCATCGGATTCCCGCGACTCTCACCAGGTCATCGGTATACCTTGTGGAAAGCCTTCCAACGCTGCGTCTTCTGGTACGCAGTCGCGACTCTAGAACCTTTTGGCCCCATCGAAAATCTGTTCTGCGCACAATGTGTCCTGCCCACTACCACTTAAGTTAGGCGATTCATCGAGCTATATCAGTAACCTTAGTTCTTCTGCGGATATCTTCATTTTTGATGCGATCACGCAAGGAAACTTCGAGCTTAGCCCTTTCCATTAGTTTGAGTGACTTTAAGGGCTATATTTCACCGGAACACCATGGCGGCGCAACCAGTCACCGCTACCAACAAAATGTATACAGCTATACAGAGTGTTACTCACCTGGTGTCCATTTGGTTGCGCAACCAATTTGGTGGCGGGACCAGCTCAGACGCCAGTCCGGCCGCCAGTGACGCCCCCACCAAAGAGTATGTTAGGGCTATATTTCACCGGGACACCATGGCGGCGCAACTGGTCGCGCCGCCATTGTGTCCCGGTGTAATATAGCCCTAAGCCTTCTTTGCTTATTTTTTCGCATTACCTACCTATATCATAACAACCGATTTCAACTCTAATTTCCATATCCACCTTTCTCCAAAACAGTTTAGCTTTATGTTATGAATGAATCACAACGAATGAGGGGGTGTTACCGCGTTAACAACAATGTAATCATATTAAACGATATTATCACCTGGATACTCGTATCGATTGCCAGGTGCCGGTTATCCACACATCGATAATATTATAATAGTAATGACTGGATTAATTCGATCTCTAATTTACATTTTATTGACATGATTGGCTTCTGCTAGCTGTTTCACCCGTGTGTATGTACATTTTTAGGGTTCCGTACCTCAGAAGGAAAAAACGGAACCTTTATAGGATCATTTTATTGTCCGTCTGTCTGTTTGTCTGTCTGTCTGTCTGTCTGTCTGTCTGTCTGTCAAGACCCTTTATCTCAGAAACGCGTGGAGAACTGTATACTTAAGTCTGCGGTCCCTTGAAGCTGTGATAAAATGATATTTCTAAGTTAACGGGAAAAAAGATACGGCCGTTTATGTCGCAAAAAACGTACGTTTCAACACTCTCAAAGGAATCAAAATTCACAGGGTACTTCCCGTTAACCAAGAATCACGAAATTTGACACAAAGCAAGGTCTTATAGTATAGATATAGGAATAAATCTGAAAATTGTAAAATTTGTAGTTACATCACAAAAAAAAAACTTTTTTTTACAATTCGGAAAAATTTTCGTAACTCAATTTGGGAATCGAACTGTTTTCATAGGTAAGTTTGTGCAGAACCCTCGGTGTGCGAGTCCGACTCGCACTTGCCCTGTTTTTTTTTAAATAATTGTTGTTAAGCTCACGCTTGACCACTATCTCACCTGATGGAAAGCGATGATGTGGTCGACGATAGAGCACGCATGCCTAGAAGTAACCTCTTCACTCTTGAATTTAAGATCTCCAGGTCAATGGAACATACTCAAGTATCCTACGAGTATATACTATTCCAGGAGACATTGGTCTACCGACCAATTAGTGTGGAGTTACTGTTATGAAAGCCGTTTGTTCTTTGGCAATATAAAAAAAAACTATTTCTGATTTAGATATGTTGTTACTGTGTAATGTGTATCCTTTGTTGGAAATCCAATTAAATAAATAAATAAATCTCTTTGATGTCGGTTTCTTTGTCATCGGATTCCATTCCAAGAACCAAATCTTGAAAGCCTATGTCAACTGTTTTAGGAATTTTTGATATTTTTAGGGTTCCGTACCTCAAAAGTAAAAAAACGGAACGCTTATTGGATCAATTTGTTGTCCGTCCGTCTGTCAGTCTGTTTGTCTCCCAGTCAAGACCCTTTATCTCGGGAACGCGTGGTGTGCGGTCTCTTGAAGCTGTAAAAAATCAGATTTCTAAGTTAACTGAAAAAAGATACGGCCGTTTATGTCGCAAAAAACGTATATTTCGACTGTCTCGAGGGAATCAAAATTCATAGAGAATTTCCCGTTGACCCAGAATACTGAAATTTGGCATAAAGCAAGGTCTTATTATATAGCATAGATATAGGAATAAATATGAAAACAGTAAATTTGTTGTTAAGTCCCCAAAAAAAGTTTTGTTTGCGATTTGGAAAAATTTTCAAAACTTTATTCGGGAATTGAACTGTTTATTTTTGTAAGTTTGTACGGAACCCTCAGGGCGCGAGTCCGACTCACACTTGCCCTGTTGTTTTCTTAATCTATCTGCTGATTGGTCTCAATAATATCTGGAACACGAAAAGTTATGTTAATGTGTGGTGGAGATAGTAGATAAGCAAGTCAGTTCTGATAGAGAAGTCAAAGTCAAAGCTCATATTGTAAGTTGTTTCAGTAAAACTTGCTCTACCCTGTTCTTCGTCTGCTAGAGCTGCTATTTTTATAAATTCATCATTCCAACACGATCCCATTGTAATTTTGCTAAAAGTTCGTAATCTGCTTATTCATAATGATCGGTCAATGGTCTCGTAATAGAGCTGTGATAGAATGAAAATATCGAGGTTATTAAAAGCAATGACTGCACAATGACGTTCTAATGGTAGGTCACTGATCAAAGGAACTGTGAAAATTTTAGCTGATTACCGCATACGTCAGACATTCATTTGTCAATATGTACGAGATTACCATTCTATGCCACTTCTTTTAATGGAGTGTCAGTGGTTGGCCATTGGAAATTCATAATGACGCCATACATTAGTAGATTACCAAACTTGTCAAAATCAACAATTAAGAAATCAACGATAGACCATTCTGACACTATTGTATTAGCAGACTTGAGGCCCGGAAGACAGCCAAAGAAGCGTCAGATAACCTACTCAAGGGCCTAACCATGACGTGTAAAAATGTCAAGTTTGCGAGCGATATAGAGAGATGGAGCTATACTATCTTTAAAGAAAGCTCCATCCCTTTAACAGTTGAGTTTAGGTCGTAAAATGAATCGTGTTAAGAGATTGTGGTAAGGTTTCTGAGCATTTCTTAATTTTTATTGTACTTACTGTAACTTATACTACTTGTAACTTAACAAAAAAAAATAGGTAAGTACTACATTTAACTTTAGAAAAAAAATACTACTTGTAACTTCATAAAAAAAAAATACTACTTGTAACTTTGAGTAAAAAAAAATACTACTTGTAGCTTCAGAAATCAAAATACTACTTGTAACTTTAGAAAAAAATATACTACTTTAGATTTAGAAAAAACAAATACTACTTGTAACTTTAGAAAAAAAAAAAATACTACTTGTAACTTTGAGTAAAAAAAAATACTACTTGTAGCTTCAGAAATCAAAATACTACTTGTAACTTTAGAAAAAAAATATACTACTTTAGATTTAGAAAAAACAAATACTACTTGTAACTTTAGAAAAAAAAAAAATACTACTTGTAACTTTGAGTAAAAAAAAATACTACTTGTAGCTTCAGAAATCAAAATACTACTTGTAACTTTAGAAAAAAAATATACTACTTTAGATTTAGAAAAAACAAATACTACTTGTAACTTTAGAAAAAAAAAAAATACTACTTGTAACTTCAGAAAAAAAAAATACTACTTGTAACTTTGAGTAAAAAAAAATACTACTTGTAGCTTCAGAAATCAAAATACTACTTGTAACTTTAGAAAAAAAATTGCTGCGGTACACCAGCGAGCTTAACCCACAATTGGGTTTTCTTATAACAAACCTTAATGCAAAAGAAATTTCCACATGAGGAGAGAGAAATCTTACTGTTTGGGCGCCATTTTGTAGCGAAAACAAAAAAAAACAAATTTTACCAGAATACGTGTAATTTTTTGTTAGTTTGAAAACACCAAAATGGCTAAATGCGATTGAAACACGTTAAAACAAATTACACAGTTATGTTCTGGTGCCCGGAGGACACGGTGGAGCACACGGTGGAGGTGTGCCCCGCTTGGGCAGAGCAACGCCGTGTCCTCGTGGGGGCGATCGGCGGCGGCGATCTCTCGCGCCGGGCCTTGGTACAGGCCATGGTCCGGAGCGAGGAGGAGTGGCAGGCGGTCGCCTCCTTCTGCGAAGCAGTAATGCTAGCAAAGGAGGCGGCCGATCGCGTGAGGCAACGGTCCTCACGCCCCAACCGCCGCCGGGATTCCGATCCCGATTTCCGGCCACCGTAGGCGAGGGCTTGCGGACGGCGAGCAATGGGTGGCTCGCCGTCCGATCGTCCGGTAACCGTCCGGACCGAGCCCAAGTCGTCGACGGCGCGTATTGTTCCACGCGCGCCTCAGGGAGATGTCAGCAAATCGTAGGGGCCCAACAGGGTCGAAGCCTACTGGGGCCACGGGTAGTGTGAAAGTGAAACCCGGGGCCCTGGGACGAAGGCAAAGAAGGAACAGGAGTGGGTTTTTAGTCAGTAAAAGTCTGACACTATTTTTCGCTCCGCCCAAGAGCGGGATTTGTCATAAGATGATTTTCCCACCTAAAAAAAAAAAAAAAAAAGTTATGTTCTGGTGTACAATTAAATTAAACTAAACAAATATGTGTATATGCTAAGTACATGGTTTGGCTTGGAGAAAAGGATTTCAATAATGTAATGTAATACACAAATAAGCATTTAAAATAAGGTATCTTATACACCGGTGTATGAGATACCTTATTTTAAAAGGGGACTTTAAATTCAAAACTTATTATCCCTATAAAATAATTCATAACGCGTGTACACAAAAAAAACAAAAATTGCATCACATAAACACTTATCACAATAAAAGATAATGTTGCCAGACAAAAAAATAGACCCCGAAATCGGGCCTACCCCATATTATGGGGATTTAGCTGTGATTTAGCATTATTTGGGGCCATTTGCAATAAAATTGTATTGCGGATCAACGGGCGAGTTAATTTTGCTGGCAACACCGGGGCTTGTTAAGTAAGGGTCAGTGCAGTCGGTTCATTCCCAGGTGAGTTCAGAAGTAATAAGAAATGAGTGATCATTTGTTTCTTTGGCTACTAATGGCTTATAAGGAAGGGGGATAGGTAGGTACTATTAACAAAAACTGAGAAAATAATAAATATAAATAGTGGACTATTCCATACTTCTATATCCCCCTTTATTTTTTTTTACTAGGATTCCGTACGTCCGAATGAAAATACGAAACCCTTACAGTATTCATACATATCTCTGTTAGACCGTCCCGCACAGACAATTTACTTCTAATCTACAATACAGATTCTGATGTTTGGTACATATATATTATGAAGTTCTGTGACCCAAACACGGGTTGAATACACATAATTATTAGAAAATAAATCAAGTTTTAGCATGCATACAAATGTTGGTAAACCATATGTTTTGACATTTCAACATTTCCTGGCTTTAAGGGGTCACGAGCGATAATATACAATATCGCAATTTAAATATATTTTAAATTTAGCTATTCAACAAATAAGTACCTATACTACAAATGGTTCTTTATTACCTAATCATCAAATAGGTAATTGAGAACAGAACCAATTGTCGTACACATGTTTCTTGAATGGCAGAAGTTAAGATAGACAGAAAATGTGATAATCTATATAAAAGAAGCTGACTGACATATCAATGCACAACTGAAACTACTGGGACTTCTTCTTCTTCTTCCTGCCCTTATTCCATATTACTTGGGGTCGGCGCATCACGTTTTTTTCTTCCATTCTGTCCTGTTACCCGTCACACTATCACTAGCTCCCTTCACCGAAACTACTGGAACTAAGAGTTTTTTTTTTTTTTTTTAGGTGGGAAAATCATCTTATGACAAATCCCGCTCTTAGGCGGAGCGAGAGATAGTGTCAGACTTTTACTGACTAAAAACCCACTCCTGTTCCTTCGTTGCCTTCGTCCCAGGGCCCCGGTTTCGTTTTCACACTACACATGGCCCCAGTAGGCTTCGACCCTGCTGGGCCCCTACGATTTGCTGACATCTCCCTGAGGCGCACGCGGAACAATACTCGCCGTCGACGACTTGGGCTCGGTCCGGATGGTTACCGGACGGTCGGACGGCGGGCCACCCATTGCCCGCCGTCCGCAAGCCCGCGCCTACGGTGGCCAGAAATCGGGATCGGAATCCCGGCGGCGGTTGGGGCGTGAGGACCGTTGCCGTTGCCTCACGCGATCGGCCGCCTCCTTTGCTAGCATTACTGCTTCGCAGAAGGAGGCGACCGCTTGCCATTCCTCCTCGCTCCGGACCATGGCCTGTACCAAGGCCCGGCGCGAGAGATCGCCGCCGCCGATCGCCCCCACGAGGACACGGCGTTGCTCTTCCCAAGCGGGGCACACCTCCACCGTGTCCTCCGGGCGGTCCACACAGTGGCGACACCCGGGCGTCGCTTCCGCACGAATCCGGTGCAGGAACTTCCCGAACTTTCCGTGTTCGGTGAGAACCTGCGTCATGCGGAAGTTGAGGACGCCGTGAGGTCTTTCCAACCACGCCTCAAAGAGGGGACTTACCGCCATAATTGTGGCGTGCCCAGCACTGGGTCGCGACAGTCGCTGTCGCCATTTCTCCATGAGAACCCGCCGGAGCTCTGTCCGCCATTCTGCGACTTTGTCGCGGCAGCGGAGTTTCGCCCCGGACTGGAACTAAGAGTGTGAAATTTGGCAAATGGTTTCCTTTTATGACGTAGGCGAGCACTAAGAAAGGATTTTCCAAAATTCATCCTGTAAGGGGATGAAATGGGGTCTAGAGTTTGTATGGAGAAACCTATTTAAAACTTAAAAACTGGGAACACAAACTTTAAAAACTATTGATTGACAATAAAAAATAATAATGTCAAAAAGATTTGAATTATAACTAACATAAAAAAAAAACTGGTCAAGTGCGAGTCGGACTCGCGCACTGAGGGTTTCGTACAAACTTGAAAGGTAAATTGCGATTTACGATTTATAACGCATTAAAAAAAAACTACTTACTAGATCTCGTTCAAACCAATTTTCGGTGGAAGTTTGCATGGTAATGAAAAAATCAAAATCATCATCATTTTTTTTAGTTTTATAATTCTCTTATTTTAGAAGTTACGGGACACACACACACACATTTTACCACTTTGGAAGTGTCTCTCGCGCCAACTATTCAGTTTAAAAAAAATGATATTAGAAACCTCAATATCATTTTTGAAGACCTATAACATAGATACCCCACAGCCCACACGTATGGGTTTATGAGAAAAACTTTTTTGAGTTTCAGTTCTAAGTATGGGGAACCCCCAAAATTTATTGTTTTTTTTTTCTAATTTTGTGTGAAAATCTTAATGCGGTTCACAGAATACACCTACTTACCAAGTTTAACAGTATAGTTCTTATAGTTTCGGTAAAAAGTGGCTGTGACATACGGACGGACAGACAGACAGACATAACGAATCCATAAGGGTTCCGTTTTTTGCCATTTGGCTCCGGAACCCTAAAAATAAAATAAACAATGTCAAAAATATTAGAATTATCAATTTATCATTAATAATGTCAATAAGTAATAACAGTGTCAATATTTTTTTTTAAATGAATACAGTGCGTCAAAAATATTCCAAAAATAGCTCTATAACACAATAATTTGTTAAATGAATCTAGTTAAACGAATCCTCACACTATGGCCGACACCTAATTTATTCCTTCCCCTGTTTCTCTGCCTGGCGTAATCCCTGCCAGGATATTGACTTTTAAATCTGTAGTATCACGCCAGGGGTCGCCAGCTGGTCTATTATTATTAATACGGATTACCGTGCTCAATTAAATACGTGTTTCGGTTTATGCATCGCTAATATTAAGTTTTGAATGCAGATTATATGTTATTTATCTGTGGTGGTTCCGTTCCGAGTGTTATAGGTAGGTATGTTTTAGGTACTATTATTTTTGATATTTGCAATATTTGTTCAGAGTTTTTGGCGGGATTTCTTCGAGTGAAAGGGGGGCTGTTTTAATTATTCGCAAATTGATTCCTAGTGGATATTGTGTTGTAAAATTAGTGTAGTTTTGTATCTCAATTTTCTGCGCAACTGGACAATATGTGGAATCATTGAAACAGGCGCGATCTCGGTAAAATGAAGCTGAGAATTTTATTGTAGTTTTGGCTACCTCAGCGAAGTTTGACGAGAAGGCTGACTCGATACATTTGCTGCCAAATATTACAAATACTACAAAAACTGTACTTTTTAAACTGTGAAAAATCGTTATTCTAAACAACTCGATGATATTTTTAGTAAATATATATATTTTTTTGAATAAAAAAAACAATTAATTAAAAAGTCATCGGGGTAGATACAATCGTTATTCTAATCAACCGCGATAATATTTTTAATTTTAAAAGTAATTCATTCATTTTTTTTTTCACTAAAAATGTTAAAAATACGATTTTATACAGTTTAAATTAAAAAAAACGTAAAGATAAAAAAAAAAAATAGGAAAATACCGAAATCCAGAGGTAAGTTCCAAGACAGTAACCAGTCTTAATTTTATAGGTATTGTATGGGTGGGCTCGACAAGTCATGGGAAAAAGTAGGTCAGAGCGAATCGTCCTTAAAAAGGAACCTTTGCACAATACCTGGTCCTCATCACAGCTCGGCACGCACGATGACATAGTTTTCAAGACACAAACACGAAATTTCATTCAATTCGAACTTTGTTTAAACGGCGCGACATACACCGAGCAGTCATTAGACGGCCATTTAATTTTACGGGGTTCTCATTGAAAAGTCATTCCTTTTTATTTACGTAGGTTGCTCAGTCCCTCTCGCTCACACAGGGGTGATAGGAATGAGCAGGGGGATAGAAATAGGAAATGTAACAACCAGCCGAAACAATCAGGCAACCGCAACACAGCCAAATCTAATGAATCTGTCGCGGATAGAATCAGCATAACCAGTATTTGTGTACCAGTTTCTTTAAGATAGATAAATAGACAGATATAACATTTATTTGATGCACACAAAAAAAAAAACAAAATAAATAAATAAAAAAAACGAAAAAATACTAATAAAAACAATAATAATAAAGCAAACAACAACAACAATAATAATAGTAATAAATACTTACAATTATAATCTATGGAGAACGTAGTAGGTAGCATAATTGTTTTAAACTTTTTATTTTTTATTTTGGACAGTCTCACCTTTGACCACTATCTCACCTAATGGTAAGCTATTATGTATCCGACGATGGAGCACGCTTGCTTAGAAGTAATCTATTTATTTTTTTATTTTACTATTTATGTACACACAAAAAACAGAAAAAGACAATACAAAATAGACAATAGTACAAAGGTACTGCTTATTTTCAAGGAAATTTCTTCCAGCAGACCTGCGAAAGGAGAAATTAAAAGAAATGTAGACAAGCAAGAAAAGAAAAAGCAAGGAAAGAAAGGAAGGAAAGGAAGCAAGAGAAGAAGAATGTGTGAAATCTTAATCTAAACTATGAGAGGAGAGATAGTGCTCTTTCTCTTCACTCTATTTACTCTATTCTCTTCAATCTATTCACTTTTGTCATTTTTTTTTTGTTTTTCCACATATAAAATAAAAATAAAATATATAGAAATTGCCATTTTGTACAATTTGAGAAAGTGCATCTCCCAGTAGTCGATGCATCTAGTTCTGTGTTGTCAACGTTGGGGGCGCCACCACCGCGCGCTTCTCGCGACACAGAAACTAAAATAAACCTCCCGAGGGATCTTCATCATTATGATTCCCTGGTACCCTGCAGCTGTTTTTGTTTAGTAGATACGGTGAAAAATATGCGCTGCGAGTATTTTTTTTTACATAAACTAAGAAAAATATTAAAAAAAAGACATGAAATAACAATTAACTAGCTTCTGCCAGCGGCTTCGCCCGCGTGAAACTAGAAAATTTATCGCAAAGCAATATACTCCCAGAATAAAAGTATCCTATGTTTAATTCCGGAAAATGGTCTACCTGTATGCCAAATTACATCCGAACCCGTTCCACAGTTTGAGCGTGAATCAAACACACATATTCGACGGATCCCAAGAACAAAATCGTACCTATATGAAAAATAAGACGCAATGTATTTTATGACTTATTCACAGAACATTAAAATTTAATACCGTAAATCGATAATTTGTCATAATTATACGATTTTGTTCTTGAGACCCGTCGACATAAGCTTTTGCATTTATAAAATACTGCCGGGTCAGGCAAACGTTGTTCTGATATATAAATTAACAAAAAAAAAATGTGGAGTGGGGGTAGGAGGTTAAAAAATAGCCTACGATCCTTTCTCAGGCCTACCAAATATACACAATAAAATTCATAAAAATCGGTTTAGCCATTTCGGAGTTCGAAAAGATAACTAACACTGATTTTTTAACGGATTTCCGACCTTTTAACCGAATTTTTAACCGACCAATTCGGTTGTATATATTTTTTGTTTGTTACCTCAGAACTCCCTCGTTTATAGACTGATTTGCAATTTTTTTCCCCCTTAAAGGATATGCTTCCAGATTGGTCTCATTTTTTTTTCAAAATTCAGTTCTGATGATGGGATCCACGAGGAATCGAGGAAACTCCTTAATTATTATTAGATTTGTGTGATAAACTAAGAAAAGCAAAATGCAAAATGTTTGCAATAATTATGTTATTTTTCAAGTTTGCACTTTTCCTGCAAATAAAAAGTTTACCTTTCTTTCTTTCTTTCTAAAAGTAGTTAAAAATGAAACACGTAAATTTTCTCACCACCAAAATAGCAAAGTTTCCACAAACGTCGCCATCTGTCTAAAGAACGGCTAACATTAATAAAAGCAGCGCGACTCATAATGAAACGCTTCTGAGCAACTCCATTCAATTTACGCACAGCTCGCAATCCGACGGATTACGAACCGTCGACTTTCACGTCACGACGAATTATTAACTTTTCATAAATGTTAACGAAATGCGCTCAACTTTGTTCAAGTTATAATTATTTGTTAAGTACTAAAACGGAAGAGTTGTTTCGTAGATATTAATATAAAAGAGTGAGTGAAGTAAATTAATTGAGTTGACTATTTAAATGTCCAGGGGCATAGCGTAGACTAATTTAAACGTGGGAGAAGGCGCATCAGCAAGGCCTTTTTCTTTCACAAATTCGAAAACAAGACAGCGACTGTCGCAACTCAGTGTTCGAACACATCGTCGCTTACCATCTGGTGAAATGGTGGTCAAACGCGAGCCTATAAATTATAAAACAAAACCCTCGTTGTTAAAGAGCCCTCGCACGCGAGGCCCCTTTGGGTGCGAGGCAGTGGGCGAGGGCCCACTTCGACCATACCTAGTTACGCTACTTTAAATATCTCAAAGCTATTTCTGTTATTTTTATTTAGTTTAGGTAGCTTACAGCTAACATAACAAAATAAAACCGGGTAAGTGCGAGTCGGACTCGCGCACTGAGGGTTCCGTACAAACTTACCTATGAAAACTATTCAATTCCCGAATTAAGTTACGAAGATTTTTCCGAATAGCAAAAAATGTTTTTTTTTTGTGACGTAACTACAAATTTACAGTTTACAGATTTAGATCAAGATTCTAGGTCAACGGAAAGTACCGTATGAATTTTGTTTCCCTTGAGAGTGTCGAAATACACGTTTCTTGCGACATAAACGGCTATATCTTTTTTTTTTCGATCACTTAGTGGTTAAATTTTTTCACAGCTTCAAGGTTCCGCAGACCTGAGTATATTGTTTTAAGTTCAACTCGATACCTACACGCATTCCCGAGATAAAGGGTCTTGACAGACAGACAAGAAAGTGATCCTATAAGGGTTCCGTTTTTTCCTTTTGAGGTACGGAACCCTAATAACAGCAGGGTGCCATTGCAAGCCTCCATATAGAATATGGGAGTATTGTGGAAACAGTTTAAAAAAATAATTGAAGTACACGAAGTTTAATTGGAAAACAAAAATATCACAACGTTTTCGTTGTGAATTAAATCCTATTCAGTCAGTGGTATCTATTGGTATGATAAAAGCACGGACAAATAGTATAAAGCTTAGTAAATAATAAGTATGAGTTATTTTCAAGACATCACTAGAAATAATCACCAATATGATATATAACATGTTACTGGGATATTGCACTCTTAAACTTATATTATACAATTCCAACACAAGTATTATATAATACTCGTAAGTTACTGGGGCTGTTTCATTCACGTTTGTAATGTAACCGTTTGAGACCGAATAAACAATTTTTTTATTATTTTATACCTACACCTAGGGTTGCCAACTTTTATTAAAAGAAATAGAGTATATCTCATTTCAAAGGAGGTAAATAAAGAGTGCGGACTTATAAAAAAAGAGTATCATTTATTTAAAATTTTAAAAAGGTATTTTTAGATACTTTTTGTAGCACATCAAAATTTTTCATCGATTTTAAAAGAATTGTATGACTCCAAATATTCTAACTCTAAGTTTACATAGATCAGAAGCTCATTTTAAATCAATTTCAATGAAACCCTGTTCCTCTCTTCCCGACACTTCACATTCATGAAAATAGTTGACTTTATTTGGTTACGATTATAGGTATGCTTTATATGCGAGTATGTGTGACTGGCACTAGTATAAAAATCTCTATGTACTATATGTACGTATACTGTGTAAGAAGAAGTGTATTTTAACGTGCTCTATTAGTGTTATAGATTATACAGTACACCTACATGATATAGAGTGCAATACTCTATTTTAGAGTATAGTTGGCAACCCTACCTACACCCCAATTAGAAAATTAAGTTACGATCATAATTCAAGTACTAAAAGACCTATAGATATCGTATCCTACGTCCAAAAAATCTGGCTGGCGGAGCTGTCTTTCATTTATTTAGACATAGAATTAAAGTTTGTAAAGTATAAAAATAAGTATTTGTATAATTATAACAAAGGCAACGGTTCGTCTGTTTGTAGGTACATAGTGCGAGGAAGAGGGTGGGGCTAGAGACTAGAGATTACAAAACCTTACCACGATATTATATCGATAATCCACATTTCCACCTGAAAAATTTATAAAATTCGAACCTTTTTGTAAATTGTTTTCTTTTTGTTGTTGTTTTAGGGTTCTGTATCTAAAAAGGAAAAAACGGATCCCTTATAAGATCACTTTGTTGTCCGTCTGTCTGTCAAGACCCTTTATCTTGGGAACGCGTAGAAATATCGAGCTGAAATTAAAACCATATATAGTCAAGTCTGCAGTTCCTTGAAGCTGTGAAAAAATCAAACGTCTGAGTTAACGAAAAAAAAAGATACGGTCGTTTATTTAGCAAAAAATATGTATTTCGACACTCTCAAGGAAATCAAAATTCATAGGGTACTTCCCGTTAACCTAGAATCCTGAAATTTGTCATGAAGCAAGGTCTCATAGCACAAGTATAGGAAAAATATCTGAAAACTGAAAATTTGTAGTTATGTCACAAAATAAAATCCGTTTTTTTTTTTGCGATTCGTATAAATCGTCGTAACTGAATTCGGGAATTGAACTGTTTTCATAGGTAAGTTTTTACGGAACCCTCAGTGTCACATTTTTCTCTCTTTTTTCTTTCAGTAAGAACATTGTAAGCGAGTAGGTATATGCGTTTTTTGCAGAAATGGGTTTTTCTCCCAAAATTAAATAGTACTTATGAAAATATGTAACTAATAACTATTCTATTAGATCAGTAGATAAATGAAAAATAAATTCCATTTTAAATTATATCATCAAGATCAATGATATATTGTTATTGATTTATCATTTTTTTATTGTGGAAGAGAAAACCCATTCCTACAAAAAACGTAAACTGTCGTTTACAATATTCTTCCCAAAAAGGGTCGAATTTTTCTTAGTCGGTGACTTTTGAAGAATATATAATAATATAGTAGAAGGACAGTACACAGTAATAAATAGCAGAAGGACAGATCTCGGCACTAGGCGAGAAATCATCAGAAATAAATCACCCTCAACATCAAATCCCTTCACAATAATGGTGTTTTAACGTGTCCGCATCTTCATAGCAAATTAGGCTATATTAGCTGTATTTGAGCATAAGTTCGTAACCCATAGTCGCACAGAAATCAGTCACTATAGCTGAAATAGACAAGGAAATATAAAGTATATATCTCGCATAATAATAATAAGCATAATCAGCCATTTTTAATGTTCCCACTGCTGGGACTCAGGCCTCCTCTCTCTAGGAGAGGGAATGGGCCGTAATCCACCACGCGGGCCCAGTGCAAATTGGTAAATGTCACATGTCTTCGAATTTGTGGTTCTAGGACATGTCGGTTTCCTCACTATGTTTTCCTTCACCGTTTTGAGGGCAGTAGTGATGAAATAAATTACACAAAGTAATGCGCTTCACTGGGTTTGAACCCGCGACCTACATCTCGTAAGTCGGGACGGTTACCACTCGGCCACTACTGCTCTGCACATTACTTACTGAGTTGGTGATCTTTTTATGCGTCTTTTACACATTTTATTTCCCAAACAACGATTTTTTTTAAATTTTAAATATGCCTCAATAAATTTTATTTATTCAATGCGATAGAACGTTTTTGGCATGGGCAAATACTATCTGAACGGATAAAATTCATTTATTTATTAATTTATGAGCACCCAAACGAAAATAACCGATACAGACAGAACATCTAAGATCTAATTAATTTAAACAAAACAAGAATAATGCACTTTCGTCAAAGATGTGAAAAACCTCCAGTCCATGTTACATATGACAAGTGCCAAATAGAAGATACAGATAAGGCCAAATTTTTAGGTATAATGATTGATAGTAAATTAACATGGAAACCCCATATAGAAGAAATTTGTCTTAAATTGAATAGATCTGCATATGCACTGTTTCAGCTGTCGAAAAAAGTCAATACACAAACACTTTTAATAGCATATCATGGATTGGTTGCATCAGTTCTGAGGTTTGGAATTATTTTTTGGGGGCAATCTACTGAAAGAGAGACGGTTTTTAAAGCCCAAAAACTTGTAAACCTCATTTTAAATCATTAAAATTATTAACTATGCCAGCTATATACATTTACGAAACTGCTTTGTTTGTTAAAATAAATTTACATCTGTTTAAAAAATTATCCTCTGTTAAAAAAACTCCAATGCGTTCTCAATATATGAACAGACTGTGCGACAGAAAATGCAGAACCGCTTTAATGAAAAAGAGTTTTTTTGGCATGGCTCCGAAAATATATAATAAAATACCCAATAGTATAAAAAATTTGCCTTTATTAAAATTTAAGAAAAGTCTTTACTCACTATTACTAGAAAAATGTTACTACACTGTAGAAGATTTTATAAATGATACGTTTTAATATTTCATGTGTAATTTTAAAGACTGTTATGAGATTTTTAAGACTGTTATTTTTTTAATTAATTTCTTTTTAATTATAAATTCTGTAAGATATTTAACTTAATTTAAAATAGTTCCTTATTTATCACTTGTAAGACTTTTAATTTTGTTTTTAATTTTATTTTTTCTCTGTTAGTTCTTTATTTATTATTTTTTTAATGATTTTATTATCAATATTTGTACGCCGTCACGGCAAAACATAGCGCCCATGTACAATAAAACTAAGACCTTTATGTAAATACCTATGTTTCACAAATAAACATTCTGATTCTGATTCTGATTCTGATTCTGATTCTGATTCTAAGGTGCTACCTATTTATTTGAAATGAATTTTTTTCAAATAGACTTACGTCTACGTACGTACTAGAGTTGCCAACCGTACTCTAAAATAGAGTATTGTACTCTATATCATGCAGGTGTACTCTATAATATATAACACTAATAGAGGACGCTAAAATAATCTTTTATACAGTGTTTAGGTACTATACTAGTGCCAGTCACCAAAAAAATCAACTATTTTCATGAATGTAAAGTGGCGGAAAGAGAGGAACAGGGCTTCATTGAAATTGATTAAAAATGAGCTTCTGATCTTTGTAAACTTAGAGTTAAGATGTTTGATATAATTCTTTTAAAAACAATGAAAAATTGTTGTGCTGCAAAAAGTACCTTTTTAAACATTTAAAATAAATGATACTCTTTTTTATAAGTCTGTACTCTTTTTTTATCTCCTTTGAAATGAAAATGAGATATACTCTATTTCTTCTAATATAAGTTGGCAACCCTACTTATGACAGGAGAGCCGGAAAATGCATTATTTGCGATGACTGCATTATTTAGGTTCCATATCTTAATTGACACTTAACATATTACTTTTCTAAGCTTAGTGTGTTTCTGTAGATAAGACTAGGTGGGTTACCATGACATTTAAGTAAGATTGTTTTATTCTTATTCCAGTGTAGGTAAGAGATGGCGCTAGACAACCTGTATAGCTCTGTCTCTTATCCACACTGAAATAAGAATGAAACAATCTTACTTTGAACGTCATGGTAACCCACTTGGTAATATTTAAAGGCAAAAGTTTTTATATATAGGGTGACTGGCAATTAGTAAGCGCTAACGCGTTCGGCGTTCGTAGCGGTTTATTTGGGAAAGTTGTTTGTAATCGTGAGTACAATTATGTGTTTAAGTATCGGTCACTAATTACCAGTCACCTTATATATGTCTGTGCGTTTATATTTGTTATTACTTCACGCTCAAAAAGCTAAATTGATTTGAACAAAACTTCACTCAGGGGTATACTATGACTTGGAATAGTAAATAGGGTACTTTTTATCCGGGAATATGTTACCTTGGAATAACTTTCTACTTTCAAGCAGATGAGGTCGCTGGCTGAAGCCAGATATGAAAAGTAAAACACAGTTATCATTAGACTGCTTGTTAACCTGCTTAAATGGAAATTTAAACCATCCATCTCCATTGAAGCAATCGGTATCGATAAAACTACGTTTTAAAAACAAAAACCTAGCGTGTATCGATACCGGCAGCGCCTCACTGGGCGGGCGTGTACGCGTGCGCGCGTATGTATCGAGCGGCGGCTATATACCCCGCTATGTACCCGCTCCGTACTTCACGCTCAAGACTCCAATACAATGTTTGCCGTACATTACTATTATGAATCAAAACAAGGATTTTAGTTTTAGAAAATATATAATAATCTTGAGAAACAGCTGCGTGCTAGTGATCGTTTTTGGGCGCCCATTTATTTAGTGTGTAAGTCACCCCCCACCTTTTTATCGATGTATATTAATAACATTGTTCAGGTATGGGCCATAGTCTTTACATAATTCTTGGTAACCAGTACACTTAAGTCTTAAGCATCCCGAAACCATAACCCTATCTATATCTTTGTTTTCCAATAGTTTCCTACTAACCGGAAATTGTCCTTGTGTTCACTTGCATAGCGCTTACAGCAATAATCGTTGGTTGGTACCATCTTCCATGAAAAATGTCTAAAGGGTCTCTGCGAGTTGGTTTCGGCCTCACGTACGCTTTCCAAAGGTCCGGGGCCCCAGGGATCGAGGATATACAAACACACAAAATTAAATGTGTGTTTATTTTTCTCCACATAATAAATCTGTAGAAGTTTTTAGTTGTGCACGCATCACGTAAAATGTACAAAATCGATGTAGATAGTTTTTATACAATAAAATTTTGTGTAACTTGATATATTACCTATGCTTTGTTTCATCGCAATCGGTCGACTATATCGAAAGATATACTACATTCATTGAATGTTAGGCGGTACGAAGTTCTTCGGGTCAGTTAGTACTTATTGTAATAATGAATACAGTACATACTTACAATATTATTTTAACATTGATGTTGTGAAGACGAGCCTGACCATTTAGCCAAGTCACGACCGTTTCGTTTCGATTCTCTTGCGTCGAACGCTTCGAGTAGGCCATGCCTCCGATTCCTTTGTTCTGACCAAGAGACTGAGCGTTAAGATAACGTCAGAACAAAAGAATCGGAGGCGTGGCCTACTCGAGGCGTTCGACGCAAGAGAATCGAAACGGAACGCTCATAACTTGGCTACCCCTAGCCAAGTTATGAGCGTTTCGTTTCGATTCCAAGTACAGCTCCCCGGCTGTACTTGGAATATCTGTGTTACAGGGCTCCAGTCTTCCAAACATCCTGGATAAGTTAAGAACTAAAATGCATAATAACGGAAATGTGCTATTTTGATAACTACTCTTGGGCCGAGCGGGAGGACGTGTCAGACTTTTACTGACTAAAACCACACTTATGTTCCTTCTTTGCCCTTTGCGTCCCAGAACCACGGGTTTCCCTTTCGGAAGTCAATCCATGGTCCCAGTAGGCTCCGACCCTGCTGGCCCCCCTCTGTTTTGCTGACATCATAGAACACTACATGCCATCGACGACTCAGGCTCGGTCCGGACGGTTACCGGACGCCCGGATGGCGAGCAACTCATTGCTCGTCGTCCGCAAGCCTCAGCCTACTGTGGCTGGAAGTCGGGGTCGGAGTCCCAGTGGTTGGGGCATGCGTACTACCCTAGAACATTCACCTTAATTGGAAATTGATCTTTCAAAATACTGTCTGGTAGCAACAACACCTTGGCTACCGTGACTCCGTGTTTGTTCTTCGCGTTAGAACTCACACCGCTGGCCCAACTGATAGGCGCCACGGCTCGCGTGCTGCGTTCATTATAGCCTTGCCGAGGTGACTCACCATCTCTATAGGAAGTTGGTACTGCTAGAGTGGTTTGTATGTTCGCATATACATATGTACACTAACGGCCAGCGTCGACGATTCTGTATCCATACTTTACACTAACATTATAAAGCCGAAACTTTATGTTGGTATGTTTGATAATCCTTTACGCTTGAACAGCTGAACGGATTGCAATGAAACTTAGTACACGGTTAGACCATGCTTTGGAACAGCACAAATGATTATTTTTTCGTCGTGGCTGTTTGTTTTCTTGAGATAATTGCCGAATTTTACGCGAGAAAAGAAATTGGCCCGGCAAGTTACGTATATAGACATATTATTATATTCTTAAAGATTGCTTCGAAAAGGACAACCAATACCATCCCAACTGAACATTTTCGTAGTCTAAATAATGAAGTACAATTTCTGGGAAACTTATTATATAAATTTACTAAAGACCTGAATGATCATTTCCTTTTTTCACAATATATCTGTTGTGTACCTAGCGGCTAAGTGAAGACGACTAAATGAGTACACAATCACTATTGTATAAATATAACAAGTATTTTATGCTCAGATTTTTTGGCACAAAAAACCAAGCTTGTTTTTGGCGTATAGATACTAAATATTAATATTATAAAGCTGAAGATTTTGTTGGTTTGATTGAAAGCGCTAGTCTCAGAAACTCTGGTTCAAATTGAAAATATATTTTAGTGTTGGATAGTTCATTTATTGAGGAAGGCTATATATAGGCTATATATTATAACCTCACGGTATGACTAACAGGAGCGGAGCAGTCACCAAAGATGTGGGCAAAACAGTGAGGGACAGCTATCGTACACTATTTATTTATTTATTTATTTAAGGATCACCAACGAGTGTTACAAAATAAAAAAACTTAGAAATTAAAATTGGTACACGTAACCTTGTTCTATAATGCACACTCAATTATAGGTAACCACAGCTTATGCATAAACGAGTGAACATGGCTCTAAATACTTATGAAAATATTAAACAAAAGTATTAAGCATGATATGACGCATAGAAAAAAAAAAATTAAACAATATTAGAGGTTAAATAATAAAATAAAAGTAATGTCAAAATTAAATTTTGATAGGAATGCGCATGTCAAACAAATTACGAATAAATTAAATTAAAATAAAATGTCCTGAATTAAATTACATTATATAAATTCTAAATTAAAATCCTAGATTAAATTAGATAACTTAGATTTCACAAAACAAAATACGGTTACATGCATATAATATATATATATATATATATATATATATATTAACTATATTAAAAAAAATTTCAATGATTAATTTTATGTTGAAGTGATAAATTAAAGGTATTCCGCCTGAAAGATACACTATACGTCATTATCATCATCATTTCAGCCGAAAGATGTCCACTGCTGGACATAGGCCTCCCCCAAGCGTAGCCACAACAGCCGGTCCTTTGCGTCTCCATCCATCGGATTTCAATATCCCTGACCAGGTCATCGGTCTACCTTGTCGAAGGTCGTCCAACGCTGCGTCTGCCGATACGCGGTCGCCACTCTAAAACCTTTTGGACCTATCGAGCATCTGATCTGCGAGCAATGTGCCCTACCCGCTGCCACTTAACGTTGGCGATTCTTTGGGCTATGTTGGCAACCTTGGTTCTCCAGCGGATATTTTCATTCCTGATTAGCTCACGCAAGGGAACTCCAAACATAGCCCTCTCAATTTCATTTTGGGTGACTTTAAGCCTTCTGATGAGGTCTATTGTGAGTGACCACATTTCAGAGCCATGTCATCACTGGCAACACTCACTGGTCATAGACTTTCGTCTTGAGACAATATGATACATGTCGGGGGACTAAATCTCTCAAAGATAGACCTGCGTAATATAACCGTCTGTCCCGGGTAAACGTAGTCGTCCGCAACTTCGATTGTAGATCTCCGAGTGAGTGCTAGGGTGCTAGGAGTGGTCCATGTTCATCTTAAGACCCACTCTGTCGGAAGTAAGTATAGTTACAAAAAAAAATACAGTCGAGACTGGTAGGCGTATTGCACAATGACTTGGGCAATGTAGGGAGGTCATTACTAAGTTGTAATCGCCGCATGGACCAATATCCAAAGTAAAGTAATATTTACCGAGGTCGGTTTATGGATGGGTGTTTATTTTAACATATCAAATGCCTGGGTAACTCTTCCATATACCTGGATGTCAGTTATCACATCCAGGTATATTGTGACATATTAGCTACTCCTCATACAACTCAGAGATCTTTTTTCCTTTGTATATAGGGTGACTGGTAATTAGTGTACGATACTTAAACACGTGATTGTGCTCATGATAACCAACAACTTTTACTATAGGAACAAACCTGAAATCGCGAAAAAAATCAGCTGTTCAGTACATTTATGTTTGCCTAATGTACTGGACAGCTGATATTTTTTTCGCGATTTCGGCTTTGCTCCCATAATAAAAATTGTTTGTTATCATGAGCACAATCACGTGTTTAAGTATCGTACACTAATTACCAGTCACCCTATATTTAACCAGCTTATGCCAGCGGCATCGCTCTCGTGGTTACTAATCTACACTAATATTATAAAGAGGTAAAGTTTATTTTTTTGTTTGTAGAAGGTAATCTCTGAAAGTCTGATCCAATTGCGAAAATTTTTTCACCGGTAGAATGCTGCTTTATTCCTGAGTGACATAGGCTATATTTTATGTATACGGGCGAAGCCACGGGCAAAAGGTAGTTAACAAACAAACATACAAATTCGCTTAACATATGTGGTAGAAATTTTTGGCTTTTCTCATTATATATCTAAATCTTCCTCAAGAACCTCTTAGTCTATTGGTGAAGTTACATGAAAATCCGTTCAATAGTTTTTGAGTTTATCGCTAACAGACAGACATAGTAGGGGAGTTTATTTTGTAGTTCATTTCTTTTATTTTATCAGTTATCGACTGGTCTGTTGGTCTAGTGGTCCCATCCAAGACAAATGTTTGAGTGATGAGCACGATCATTTGTTCTGTATCTGGGTGTCTATAATATACATATTATAGTATTTTAAAATATGTAAGTATATTTATCAGTTATCTAGCACTCATAGTACAAGCTTTGTTTGGGCTACTAGATGGCGTAGTGTGAAAGTTGTGGAATATTATATCTATAATATAAAAGAAAGTCGTGTTAGTTACACTATTTATAACTCAAGAACGGCTGAACCGATTTGGCTGAAAGTTGGTGGGGAGATAGCTTAGAACCAGGAGACGGACATAGGATACTTACTATACTAGGGTAGAGTAGGGTAGAGTAGGGTAGAGTAGGGTAGAGTAGGGTAGAGTAGGGTAGAGTAGGGTAGAGTAGGGTAGAGTAGGGTAGAGTAGGGTAGAGTTGGGTAGAGTAGGATATAGTAGTCAGTTGACGGGGGCGAAGCCGCGGGCAAAAGCTAGAATGTAAATATTTATAGTTATCCGCTATCGCTTGCTGCTACAGCTTGTAACTGTCACATCCTTAAAGCTGCAAGACTCGACCGCTAGTCACCACTGGGCGCTAGCCACGACGCACAAACATGGTCCTCTAAGTGCAAGCTCACGACTAGAGCTCACGCTTGAGAAACCATACCGTACGCCCAATTAGAAGCTAGGCCCGTTTTATGAAACTCTTTGTATTGTACTAACATTCGAACAAGTACAGGGTCGAGGGAGTTGCGTTACTTTGAAGTGTGATATTCATACATGTAGAATTTTATGATGGAGCTATTTATATTTGTGTTTTGTGGGTTCCGTACCACAAAAGGAAAAAACGGAACCCTTATACGATCACTTCGTTGTCCGTCTGTCTGACAAGACCCCTTATCTCAGGAACTCGTGGAGGCATCAAGTTGAAATTAAAACCATATACTCCAGTCTTCAGTCCCTTGAAGCTGTGAAAAAATCAAACTACAAAGTTGACGAAAAAAAAAGTTACGGTCGTTTATGTCGCAAATAACGTATATTTCGACGCAAAATACATAGGGTACTTCCCGTTGATCCAGAATCCTGAAATTTAGCATAAAGGAAGATCTTATGGCACTGATATACGAGTAGGCTTTTTTTTTTTAGGTCCATGCGAGTAGGAATAAATCTGAAAACAGTTTTATTGTTACGTCACTAAATAAAAACTTTTTTGTGATTCGGAAAAATCTTCAAGACTCCATTCGAGAATTGAACTATTTACTTAAGTAAGTTTGTACGGAACCCTCAGTGCGCGAGTCCGACTCGCACTTGCCCAGTTTTTTGCAATAAGATGGTTTTGATGGGAATTCAGAGGTCGAGACTTGTCTGATACTTTGTACTAAAACTCACCTTTTTTTGAGGTGGAAATTCATCAAATAGACTTCTCCCGCTCTGGGTTGGAACGGGAGAAAGGGGTCAAGAAGAGGGTGTTAGACATAATGTATATTGGTTAAAACCACCGTATGCTCCACCGTGTCCACCTGGCGGCCTGAACAATAGGTAGTGACACACGGGCGTTTCTTCCACCTGAATTCAAAACAAGAACCTCCCGAACCAATGTCCGATGAAGACCTGCGTCACTCAAACTAAAAGCGTGCTCATACTAAAAGCTTTTAGTATGCCACAATCGCAATGGTAAGTTCCCTCTTGAAGGAGTGTTGCAGGTCTTCATCGAACACATTCTGGTTTTGTAAGGACAAAATTTAAATGGCTATGCGATTTAAAAAAGCTCGTCCGTCTGTCACAAGCAGTGACTATAATTTCTAGATTCAAAGAACACGAAAACCTTTCATCTTACCATCAGGTGGGATCACAGTCAAGCACTGGATTGGAATGGAAGCAATTTGAAAAAAAAAACATAATTTTGACTTCGATTTCGAACCAAAACGACTGCCATATTGTAGTATAGGGGACTTACTGACGTGCGAGCGAGAAAAAGAGAGCTTTACATCCTATATAATATAGCTCCATCCCTTTAACAGTTCAGTATAGGTCGTCAATTAGATCGCGTTAAGGGCTTGCAGTAGGGCCTCAGGGATCTTACCATAGCGTGTTAAAATGTACACAGTGTCGCAGAACAAATGGACGTTGGGGCCGAAAGGTTCTGGACTGGCGACCGCGTACCGGAAGACGCAGTGTTGGAAGGCCCCCTACAAGGTCGACCGATGACCAGGGGCCCTAGTCTGCTATTTTTATAAAGTCGTCATTCCAACACGATCCCATTGTCATTTTGCTAAAAGTCCGTAATCTGTTAATTCATAATGGCCGATCATTGATCGATCAGTGGTCTCGTAATAGATTTGTGGTACGAGCTGTCTCGTAACGAATTAAAAGCAATGACTGCACAGTGACGTTCTAATGCGGGGTCACTGATCAAAGGAACTGTCAAAATTTTAGCAGATTACCGCATACGTCAGACATTAATTTGTCATTATATACGAGATTACCATTCTGTGCCAATGCCTTTCAATGGAGTGTCAGTGGTTGATCATTGTAAAGTCATAATGACGCCCTTATTATATTAGTAGAATAACAAACTTGTCAAAATTAACAATTATGAAATCAATGTTTGACCATTCTGACACTATTGTAATAGCAGACTTGAGGCCCTGGTGAAGGATGCGACGCACAGGACCGTTCATTGTGGCGACATTTGGGGGAGGCCTATATCCAGCAGTGGCCGTCTATCGGCTGAAATGATGATGATGATGATGTTTTAAAATGTTAGTCGTGCGAGCGAGAAAGAGAGATAGAGCTATACACTCAATATGCTCCATCCCTTTAATAGTTCAGTTTAGGTTGTAAAATTGATCGTGCTAAGGGTTCCTGTTAGCACTGCTGAACGATATTCTGATTACCTTCCAATTGTCGCTTACAACTAGTGTGGGTCACCGTCATCAATATTGTCGCTTACAAATAGTGTGGGTCACCGTCATCAAAATTGGGACGGGCGACCGAGATCAGCAGTCCCATGGGCTGTACCCGTGGGAGTAGTGATCCCGGTCGCTTCACTGTATTCCAAGATAAATGGTTCATTACTACCGTTTCGTTACCATTCTACAATTTTATCATTTTAATTTGTTTCTCAGAAAAATTAACATGTTAATGTTTGTCAAAAAAACTGCATCAAAATCGGTCCATTCGTTTAAGAGCTACGATGCCACGAACAAACACACAGATACACAGACACACAGATACGTCAAACTTATAATACCCCTCTTTTCTGTCAGGGGTTAAAAATATACAATCAAATTAATAATTAGTTGAGCTACACGAATTGCATCCAAATCGGTTCACCCGTTCAAGAGCTACAATACCACAGATAAACAGACATACACACATTGCGGTGAAACTTATAAAACCCGTCTTTTTGCGTGGGGGTTGAAAATTGTTACAATATGAATACAAATGCCCTACCGAGCTATATATATTTGACTCACTATTGTTAACAATTTCCCATACATGACATTTTACTAAAACTCAATCTTTACCTGAAAGACTTCACTGCTAGCACACAATATCAGCCGATGTGCCGGGTACCCATGTCAACCTCAGGATCAGATCGCTCATCAACTGTTCCGCTTTTATAGTGTTGCTTTTTTTAGCAGCACAGTTTTTGAATTGTCCACCTTAAACAAACACAGATTGTTAAGGCAGTGTATTTGTATTGTCCGGGACTATTCATTCGGGATATGGAAGAGATGAGCTTGGTATTTAATTTTTCTTCTCTCTCTCTGATGTAATTTAGTCCACTTATTGACATTAGCATCTGCCCCCCTAGCCAAGTTACAACCGTTTCGTTTCGATTCTCTTTTCGTCGATCGCCTCGAGTCGCCCGCGCTTTCGATTCCTTTGTTCTGACGTCATCTCATCGCACAGTCATGTGATCAGAACAAAGAAAAGGAGGCGTGGCCGACTCGAGGCGATCAACGAAAAGAGAATCGAAACGACACGGTTGTAACTTTGCTAGGGGGGCTGTTGTGTTCAAATATCAAAACATCATGTTTCATATTTTCATGCTTGGTATGTGCCCATTGGTGCACCGACATCAATCCGTTTTATGACATTTTGCTGTCATAGTATTAAGTCTTGTTGTTTTAAGCCTTGCTTGGTTAAAACATTCTTTAAAACACGTCATGATCAGGGCATGGTAAGGCCTCAGGTCTGTATTGTCCAGTTATTTTATTTATTTAGTAAATATCTCAAAACTTTTTCACCAATTCTACTTGAAAGACATTCTTTCAGCAAGTAAGAAACACTTCTTTTCCACCCAAGGTACATTACATTTGTTTACAGCAAAGTTGAAAAGAAATAAAAAGGTAGGAAAACCTGAATGTTTGCGAAGCTACCATCCCAACCGCTGACACCATAAATAATAGTCCTGCCGGTGACAGTTGCCAAATGAGTATGTTTGTCTCTTTCTATCGTTTTCTATCTCGCTCGAACGCAATATAAGGCTGCGACCCTTCTTTAGCGGAAGCGCATTAGGTTAGGAGACTATTTTTAGAAATGAACTGAATTGAATTCAATAGATTTTAGGAATTTGTTTATTTTATTTTAATTGATAGGCTCGTGCTTCATCTGCTATCTTTCCTGCTGGTTAGCGACGATGTGGTCGACGATGGAGCACGCTTGCCTAGAAGCAGCCTATTTACTTAAAGATCCCCAGGTTGTAGCTATCAGGAAACACAGACTCCTGCAGGGAATTCCACTCCTTAGCTTTGCGTATAATGAATGCAAAGTTACACTGTACCAGATATTTAAGTAGGACCACAAGTGAAACGTTGGCACAGATGAGGTAAATTTGTATGCAAACATAAAAAAAAACCGGGCAATTGCGAGTCGGACTCGTGCACTGAGGGTTCCGCACAAACTTACCATACAATTCCCGAAATGAGTTACGAAAATTTTTCCGAATCGCAAAAAAACTTTTTTTTTTGTTAAGTTCCAACAAATTTACAGTTTTCAGATTCTGGGTCAACAGAGTGTTCCCTATGAATTTTGATTCCTTTGAGAGTATCAAAATATACGTTTTTTTGCGACATAAACGGCCGTATCTTTTTTATTCGTTAACTTAGAAGTTTGTTTTTTCACAGCTTCAAGAAGCCGCAGATCTGAATTTTGATGAGGTTTTAATTTCAACTCGATACCTCTACGCGTTCCTGATATAAAGTGTCTTGGCAGACAGACAGACAGACAGACAGAAGGACAACAAAGTGATCCTACAAGGATTCCGTTTTTTTTCCTTTTGACGTACGGAACCCTAATAACACTACAGGTGTAGAGTTTCGTTATAAGATATCGAGCCGGATTTTCTCTGCTGCCCGTCGTGCACTGCTACTTACATCCTCGTAAACATAAATAAGACAAAGCAAACGATAGAGCTGTTTAAAACGATACGTATAATTATACTGCGAAAGAAAAGAACAATTGCTACGAAACTTTTTGATGACTTAACAAAGCGAATAACAAGAGTATAGTCTTGTTATTTTTCCTCTAAGTGTCACTCTCTTCTTCTATTGGAATTGATGGTAAACTCGTTAAATTGTTTGAACCCAGTAGGTGGCTGCGTCACCTGCAGCATCGGTGGCACTCATTAAGTCCTCCAAAGTGCAGTTGTATGGGAGCTTGGGGCACTCCAACGTGTGACTCATGTTCTGAACTGGGGCTCCATTTCGACAAGTTGTGTTTGCAGCGGTCTACTTGTCACTGGCACGAAAATAATTAATACTAGCTTTTGCCCGCGGCTTCACCCGCGTACATACCATATAGTCTATGTCACTCAGGTTTAAAGCGTAAAGTAAAAAAAAAGAAGTAGAAAGTAAAAGGAGGATTCGGGGAGGAGGGTTTCTATCGGTGAAAAAATTTAACCAATCGGACTAGTACTTTCAGAGATTACCTCCTACAAACAAAAAAAAAACAAACTTTACCTCTTTGTAGATTTTCCCGCCTAATTCTGCCATTGCGTCACACTACAGCATCATCGCTGGCTGTGCTGGAATCACTTATGCTACATATTTTGGAGCATAAAAAGCAGGACAGTAAGTGCTGCATTAAGCATAGTTTATAACTCCAGCTCCACTTTCACTGCTGCCGTTCGGTCAAGGTAGTCCCAATTTGCGAAGTTGGAGTTACACCTTCCTACTTGGATACTTAGGCGGTTCAGAGTCTTTCAAGAGGACCACGGAAGGTTTAAACCATGCGGGAAGATGCTTTCATGGTGTTAAATAGTTAGTGGGTGGGGAAAAGGTGTACTGCCACAGTTTACAATGGGCGTTGAATGGGGTTCTGGCTAGGTGAGTGGTTAGAAGTATCTGAGCTGAAGCTACCCAGGTGGTCGAAGTTAGGCGGTTGAGTAAGTTGTTGCAGGATAAGATTTGTTTTTGTTTTTTATTTTTAAACAGTATAGTACCTAATGTTGCCAGATTTTAACTGATCGTGATTTATTTAAACTTCATGTACTGTGGTGGTAGATAGGCGGACTTAATGCCACAATGCATTCTCTACCAGTCAATCATTGGGTTAAAAAATAACACTGTGGTAGGTGTGCACAAGGAACATTTATAAGGAACACCTACTAAATATTTACAAGAGATTTTATATTTAGGTAATTGTATAGTAGTTTAGTTCTGTGCAAATATATCAATTACAAATGTATACAGTTTGTACAATTTGCCATTAACCTTTTGAGTGCATAATTAGAGACACAATAGTAAGACAATGGCGCGTGAACCGGCGCGTTAATGCGGGGATCAACATCTTAATTCATATTGGCTAGAAATTAAATTAGATAAAAAAATATAAATTTGATTCTAGAAATACAATAATTGAATTAAAAATAATATAGTTTAAATTATAAGATTATGTTAAATTGATTAGTACAATCGTGATGTAAGTTTATTGTGCTCGCTTCCGCTCATCACCAAGCAACCGGCTTAATTTTAATTTTTAATGCAGTCGGCGATTCCACATGGCGAGGGTTCTTTTGTTTTGTTGTTAAATTTTGTAATGCTGGTGCATAATGTTTTTTATCAAACATACATACTAAGTTTTTAGCACTTATTGCTGGTTGTTTGGTAGTCAGTAGTCACAATTAGCTTATATAAAGGGGATGCAACTCGACTTAAATTTTCACTGTTTTTTATACAACCGCTCTTACGCAATTATGACGTTATTACACATTTTTCATTAGACATTTTGGAAACACAGTATCTTGTAAATATAATCTAAGCTTCTATAGGATAAATTTATAAAATTGAGTAAAACTAATCCACTGAAAATCTGCTATTTCGCATGAACTTTGACACTTCATAATTTATTCAAAAATTAAAAAAAGTCAAAAAAATATAACAATAGAAGCCTTGCAAATTTAATTAAGATTCTGAACGAGGACAATTTTTTTCAAAAACTTTTAAGAGTAAAAAAAAACACATACCTAGGTACCTATTTCCTGGAACAAGTTTTGTAAAATATTCGAGTACATCACGGAATCACCGAATGCTAACAGAGTTTTCAGGCGATATCTTTCTTTTTTTGCATTGCCTCTTCATCAAACATCGAGTTGAATTCCGTTAGATGAAGCAACAAGATTTTAAACCATGCTCAATGTTGACGATAGGCGAGTGGAAAAGGACCCTTAAGTAAATAATCAAGGTGGAATGAGTAAAAATGATTGCAAAGCAAATGTTATCAACGCCAAGAATCTGACAGAAATAATGAGGATGTGTGATATTTTTTAATATACTTATAATTTGTTAGTTCTAAATTTGCGCCTTGTTCCATCAAATAAAATGATTTACTTTCTTTTCTTTCTTTTCTTTCTTTTCTTTCTTTTCTTTCTTTTCTTTCTTTTCTTTCTCTTCTTTCTTTTCTTTCTTTTCTTTCTTTCTTTCTTTTCTTTCTTTTCTTTCTTTTCTTTCTTTTCTTTCTTTTCCTTCTTTTCTTTCTTATCTTTCTTTCTTTCTTTCAAATATTATTTTGTGCATTTTAATTTAACCTAGTCATATAAGCATGCTGTGGTCTCCTGTAACTGAGGAGCACCCTTTTTAGAACCCTTCATATAATTGTGCTTCATATAAATTGTAACTGTGTAATTATACTTTTATCTATACATATCTACATAAAAATAAAATTGAAGTATCTTCTTCATTGTAATTAATGCATTTGAAAGTATATTCGATACCTATACTTACATACAAATTAAATTGAAGTGTCTGTTTGGAATATCAAATTATTATTTTTTTTGTAACAATGATGCAATCTTTTATCACTGTCTCTTTATTCCGGCTAATCTCCTAAACGGCTGGATCCATTTTAACGGGACTTTCACTGGTTGATGCTGCAGCTAAATAAATTAACATCCAATGCATGATTTAGAAAAAGCATCGATCAGGGCCGTAGCTAGGGGGTGACATTAAAAGAAAGAAGATAGAAAAACTTTTATGGAATATATTATGTTTAATTGTAAACTATGATCTGATCTGATCTGATGAATCGAGAACGATTTACCAGATCAGATCATGTTAAATTTATACTTGCATACTTTTATACAAAGAGGGCTCTGTATTACCACTGCCCTACGTTAAGAGCGACCAACCCGAGATACATTCCATACAACCGCTCTTACTTGATTATGACTTCATTACTTACACATCTTTCTCTAGATATTTTGAAGACACAGATAATTATCTAGGTTTCTATTGATATTATAAAACTCATCCATTATAAACCTCTGAAAATCTGCTATTTCACGTGAACTTTGGCCCTTCAAAATGTACCTCATAAATAAAAAAATATAACTATAAGAACCTTAATCAAGGTGCAGAATAACGAAATTATTAAGGTTTTTTAAAAAATCACGCATTTTCTGGAACAAGATTTATGAAATATTCGAGCAAGTGACGGAATTACCGAATGCCAACAGCGTTCAGATATTATCCGCCTATTTATCAAAGATCGCGTTGGATGAAGCAACAAGCTTTTAAACCATGCTCACGTTGACGATAGGCTACTCGGGAATTTAAGAGGACCCCTCTTAAATTCAACTCTGGCTACGGCCCTAGCATCAACTCATCCGTGTACTATCGGAATCAATAAGTTTGTGGGCCGCCGACAAATGACGTGCGATTAAAGGCAAGCCCCACGTGGACGCGAAGATTTTAGGGCTTTCTGAGTGATAGATGATAATCGACGAAGGGTGGTGTTACTTATGGGAAATCTTACTGAATTTGATGGCATGAATTATTATCAGGTGGTCAGATGATGGCATTGTCTGTTTTGCGAAATAAACGATTCTACTGGCCACAACAAATATAGACGTCAGCATTTCTCTAGCCTTTTTCCAACTAGCTTGGGATCAGCTTCCTGTCTAACTAGATGCGGCTAAATACCCGTGTTTTGGAAAGGGCTGGATGGAAAGGGCTATGCTCGGAGTTTCCTTGCGTGATCGAATCAGGAATGAGGATATCCGCAGGAGAACCAAGGTTACCAACATAGCACGAAGAATCGCCAAACTAAAGTGGCAATGGGCAGGGCACATTGCTCGCAGAACAGATGGCCGTTGGGGCCGAAAGGTTCTGGAATGGCGACCACGTACCGGAAGACGTAGCGTTTGAAGGCCTCCTACAAGGTGGACCGATGACTTGGTAACGTTTGCGGGAGTCCGATGGATGCGAGACGCACAGGACTGTTCATTGTTGCGACACTTGGGGGAGGCCTATGTCCAGCAGTGGACGTCTTTCGGCTGAAATGATGATGATGATGATGACCCGTGTTTTACATGGAGCAGCTGCCTACCAGACCACCACTACCCGGTTACTGGGCAACACGAGATTCCTTGGATAGACTTATGGTCAGACATTCTGGCGTCTAACTACCTATAATGACTGTCAAAGATCTAGAAATTACCACCAGGACCAAAGGCTTTACATGCTTTCTGAGGCACGGGGTGTCAGTAACCAGATTTTTATATTTTAGAGATTATAAATATCTCGCTTACAGATTTATTATTATATTTTAGAGATTACAAATATCTCTCTTACATATTTATTTTTATATTTTTGAGATTACAAATATCTCGCTCACAGATTAAATTTTATATTTTTGAGATTACAAATATATCACTTACATATTTATTTATATATTTTTGAGATTATAACTATCTCACTTACAGATTTATTTTATATTTTAGAGATTACAAATATCTCACTTACAGATTTTTTTTATATTTTTGAGATTACAAATATCTCGCTTACAGATTTATTTTTATATTTTTGAGATTACAAATATCTCGCTTACAGATTATTTTTTATATTTTTGAGATTATAAATATCTCGCTTACAGATTTATTATTATATTTTAGAGATTACAAATATCTCTCTTACATATTTATTTTTATATTTTTGAGATTACAAATATCTCGCTCACAGATTATTTTTTATATTTTTGAGATTACAAATATCTCACTTACATATTTATTTATATATTTTTGAGATTATAACTATCTCACTTACAGATTTATTTTATATTTTAGAGATTACAAATATCTCACTTACAGATTTATTTTTATATTTTAGAGATTACAAATATCTCGCTTACAGATTTATTTCAGAAAAGCGTCGTTGTTCTCGGTCAAAAAATTGTCTCACCAGAACAAATTGTACTTTTCTTTGCAGGTGTGGTTCCAGAACCGTAGAGCGAAGTGGAAGAAACGTAAGAAGAGCACCAACGTGTTCCGTTCTCCTGGTGCACTGCTGCCGTCGCATGGCCTGCCGCCCTTCGGCGCGGGTGACGTCTGCAGCCCCGGCGTGTTCGCTGACAGACCCTGGTCGATGCCAGCCGGTGAGTCTAACGAGAATAGTACATTTTGATACAAGTGGAGAAAGTTTATCATTGTGACCGAGGCGAGCCGCAGGTGAGGGTTTTATGGAGCCGAATGCAGCAGTGACAAATTTCCACGTGTATCAAACGACGATTTTCAATATGCTTACGAAGATATAAATAAACGGGGTTTGACCAGATACACACGTATGTTATAGTTTTACCTTTAAGCTAGAACTACACTGCGGACACGTGTGCCACACACGCCGATCTGGACGCGTCGGTCTCCATACATTTTATATGGAAACTATACTTGTAGAGCTACACTCGATCAACGCCACGCGACGCCACGTGACGTCGTTCTACGTACAAATCTGGCGTGTTACACGTGTGCGTCGGTCTAATGTAGTTCTAGCTTAATAATTGCAGTACACCGCATACAACTATCCTGTTTAGTTTAAGTTCTTATAGTCCATCTTAAGGTTGTCTGATAGATATCGCTGTCAGCGATAAGATTGCCATTGTACCCATAAATTTGAGTTTCTGTAAAATTGTTAAGTACTATTTTGGTTTGCAGGGTTAGGTCAGCTATCACAGGGCGGCGTGTCAATGGGCGGCTTCGGCGCTGGTGGCCTGCCACAGCTGGCCGCAGACCTCAACCCCTCGCTGCCCATCAGCTCCGTCGCGTCCGGGCAACCTTACCAGGGACATTACCCACTCAACTCACTCGGTAAGTAAACTCTAGATGCAGGAAGATAGTACCCAAACTATATTATTCCAGTGTGAGAGAGACGGAAAAATATTTTAAATTAAGGTCTTTTTTAGTTAGCATGGACACAGTATAGATATATGGAACAGTACGGAAATTACCTACAAATGTTCGAAACGGCTCACTCACACAAACATACGCAACGACGAGACTCCTAAGCGGCATTCGCTACTGACAGGACCGCGAGAAACGCTTAGGAGTCTCGTCGATGCGTATGTTTGTGTGAGTGTGCGGTTTCGAATATTTGTAGGTAGTTTCCGTACTGTTCCATATATCTATACTGTGGCATGGATGACAGCAGGACGAAAATATGCATTTTTAAGATGAGATAAAAGGATAGGTAGCTACATTGTATGAATGTGACAGCTGTCACCCGCACCATCCTATAGCAATAATAGCCTTTGACTGGCTTGTTGGTCTAGTGGTTAGTGACCCTGACTGCTATGCTGGAGATCGTGGGTTCGATTCCCACCGAGGACAAATGTTTGTGTTATGAACACCATCATTTGTTCTGTGTCTGGGTGTAATTTATCTATAGTATGTATGTATTTAGAAATATATAAGTATGTTTATCAGTTGTCTCGTACTCATAACACAAGCTCAGCTTAGCTTGGGACTAGACAGCGTTGTGTGATAGTTGTGTAATATTAATTTTATTATAATTTTTTTTTGGCCCAGTGGTTAAACCCACCTCTCATGCATGAGGGTTCGAAACCAGGCAAATACCAATGTGATTTTTTCAGTTTATATGTACTTTTTTAAGTTTATCAAAGACATTACTGACAACCTGTACCTCGGATAGCATGTGAAGCCTTTGGTCCCAGTTGTTATTCGCAGACCTTTGACAGATGTTAAGGGTAGTCAGATGCCAGAAGTCTGACCATCAGTCCTAGAAGTATCGTGTTGCCCAATAATTGGGTTGTCGAAGTCTAATAAAAAGTCGCTCCATGTAAAACACGGGTGTTCAACCGCATCTAGTTAGACTGAAAGGCGACCCTATGCTAGTTGAGGAAAAGGCTAGAGAGATGATAACATGGATTTAAAAAGTCTTATTTTCAACGAAGTTTCATTATTCATTTTTTCTCATTATTACACACTAGTTTTAGTTTGATCGAGAATAGTTAATTCTTTAAGTTTTCTTGAGCACTATCATTAGTAATATGTACTTTGTTGGTTCTTAAATGTACATTGTTGTGGTTTATAGGAGACACAATGATGTCGTACTGCAACAACATAAGCCAGCAGCAGCAGGGCGCGCTGGAAGGCTCGCCCACGCCGCCGCACATGGCACACTGTGGCAACAACAACGCTTCGCCTACCGCCTCCGGTCAGTACTCTACTATGCTTTATGAGAGACTATGATGTACTGCAACGACATCAGGCAGCAGCACAGGCGCAGGGTAGCCAGCCTATCGGTATTTTACAGGTTGCATTTTGGAGAGTGTGCGCGGGAATTGCATGACTTGATTCCGCCCTCTCCATTCTACCATCGGACAACCCGACGTACGGCGAGTATCCACCCTTACGTTGTTGAAACTTCAACGGTCCGGACTAAGCATTTCGCTTCGTCGTTTATACCGCGTACATCGAAGAACAATTTGCCTGCTGCGGTCTTCCCGTCCAACTATAATTTAGGTGTCTTCAAGGCTAGAGTGAATAGGCTCTTAATAAACTAGTGCGCCTCACCATCAATGATTGCATCACTGCTTACCATCAGGTGGGATCGCAGTCAAGCACTGGTTTATATCAATAAAAAAAAAGCAGGGCGCGGTGGAGGACTCATCCACCTACCAACAAGACCTCGCCTGCCACCTCCGGTCACTTGTTATATCGACAAATGCGTATGGAGTACTGCTCTTGTCTTTAGGACGGATCTGCCAGATAAGTGCGCTTGGATAACGAGAAACGAGTCAAGAAGATAATTGGTAATGATGCACTCATCGAGTCAAATTTCAAATTCTTGAACATTGACGCCGAGTTGCTAGCTTGTCGGTTTTCTACCGCTGGCATTTCGGGGACTGCGCGTCGGATTAACGTAACTTAATTCCACCAAGCCCGTTCCACCATCGGTACGGCGTCGTGCCACTTGCACTGGTAGAAAAAATGTATTTGTTTATTGTTTTATGATATTCTTCTTGTTTTTTTTTCTTTTTGTGTAATTGATGTTATCATCAATTTTAACTACTTATTGTCATATCTATCCGTCTTAACACGAAAATTTGGTGCATGTTATACAGGTAACGGCGGTGAGCCAGCAGAAGAGGAGGTGTGGCGCGGGCACAGCATCGCGGCGCTGCGGCGGCGCGCGTCTGAGCTATCCGCGGCCATCCCGCCCTACCTGCAGCTCAACTACGACGCACACAGCCCTGTCTACTGACCGCGCAGCCCTTTCTGACCGCGTAACTCCTACTGACCGTCAACCCTTTCTGATCGCGCAGCCCTTTTTGACCGCGCAACTCTTTCTGACCTCTTTCTGAACTCTTTCTGACCTGAATCCATTGTATTGCTAGCATTTCGCACCTCATAAGACGTCTATATCTCAATCTAAATAACTATTATGATTTTAGAGTCCATCTTAAAGCGTTCTTATTTTAATTTCTTTCTCAGTCTAGTTCTGGGGCGGTTAAACTAAGCTTTAGCGTTGTTCATGACTTGCAGTGCATATTGATTTCAACGTCTTTGAAACATATTAAAGGTAGAACTCCATTGGGCCTACGTGGGCCACTTACGCCTATCTGGGCGTCGCTTTCCATACATTTTATATGGCAACTAGACTTGTAGAGCTACATTAGACTTACGCCGGGCGACGCCACACGACGCGACTTTACGTGCAACTCAGGCGTCGCCCACATGTGCGTCAGTCTAATGTAGTTAGTTCCCGCTTTAGACCTCTGTCATGAATTCATGCTTTAAAATTAGTACAGTTCTCTTTGTCCACTGAACCTACCAAAGGTTCGTCTAAATATTTGTAAACAATGTATACGAGCGGTAAATATTGCCAAATATAGGATTCTTTTTCTATTTTAAAGGGCTGTGTACCCTGTGATTCATAGATACGAAACGGAAGAAAATTTAGGTAGGTCATGGCGCGTCAGGGATTCACTAATTACAATAACCTATTATGAACAAATGTAAAACAACTTTCGAACGATTATCTTCGGGTATACGTACTTATATATTCTCCACCGCTAGGTTGACATTGATTGCGATTTTTCAGAGACATTCTTACCAACTTACGATAAAATTGTGAGCTGTATTCGAGAAAATACATGTATACGCATTCGTACAATAATAAATTATAGTTTAATATTAAGCTATTTATTGTATAAGTAATGAGTATGAAGTATTAAATAGCGTTAAAATAGCAGGTAAGGTTAATGTATTTACGCAAGTTTGTCGTAATCGAGGTCATAGAGTTTAGGTACAGATTCCGAACATTCCAAATTCAAATGTAGAATAGTAAACCGTTATAGAATTTAGAGAAAAATTTGTTTATCCGGGCTTCGTCGTCGAAAATTGTTTATTGATCTTGTGAAAATATGTCATCAGCAGTTTTAACTACATTTCTTAGAGCCTTTGCATTTCACGGTATTTCATACAAACTGTCAAGTCCTTATTCTTAGAAATAAATAACCCGTTTTAAATGAAACTTGGTACTTAAACGCGAGGTACCTGGTTCTAAAAAGTTAGTAATGAACTTTTCAGAAAAATATTTATTTTTATTATTAATAGGCTCGCGTTTGACCCCTATCTCATCTGATGGTAACCGGCAGGGATTTCCACTCCTTACCTGTGCGCACAATGAATGTTTTCCCAAGAAAATTTATGAATCCAGAGAAAAAAAAACCAGAAATTTTGAACTTCCTAAAGAAAACTTAAAACTACTCTCACCGTTTCTCTACAAGCTTGATCAAATATGTTCGTTACCAACTATTTCAATCTAGGTTCCTTCCATCTACCAAGGTTCATTTAAGTCGGTTCATTCATTTCTATGAATGAGGACTTTGCCAGTTTTTATGAAACAACGTAAGCATTAATCGCTCTTAATGTAAACTTAAGATTAAGACTGAGCCCGGTATCTTAGACGAATTCACCACATACCTAGTGCAGCCAAATACAATATTTTATGCAACAGGGAATGTGATAGTAATATTAAATGTGTTCCAATTGTAAAGCTCTTTGCGATGAGACAAATTCAATCAGTGTTTTTTCCCAGAAATTCTATTCTAGACTACAGATAAATAGTTATACGACAAAAGAGGGTAATTTAGAACAGTTTTACGAAAAATTCTGAGTAGATCTATGTGATTCGGTGTATCTCAGAATTACAAATATATAATCCAGACCTTATGCCGTATACGGGGTTTCGATCCAAATTAAGTTTTGTGTGTAAATGTATAGCTAGGTATATTCAATATAGATAAACAAAATCGGAAACTCACGGCCACTGTATTTTTAACATTTCTGTATTAGTTGAAAGTGGTTGATAGTTCCTATTGAGTTTTTGGCTCCGAAGAGGCAGATCCTGTGTTGAGAGTGTATCTTTTATTTTTGTTTTAATATGTTTAATTCGAAAGTTATTTCCGTCCGTTGTTTTGTGTGTAAGTAATGCTTTTGTTTACATTTTATAATTATTCGGAGCCGTCATTATTTTATTTAGAATCTCTTAGTTTTAAGTATGATACCTGTATAATAGTTGTTTTAAAATAATATTTACAGACACCAAAGGGGCATCCTAACAAATTTTGGATTGGCAATACAGGATGAAACAATAATAGGTGGACACGTTTTAAATATCGCTTCTACCCATAGAAATGTACAGCTTTCTTTCTTCAAGAATGTCAATTGCACACTGGATTCTATCCCCTGTTGTTATCTCTCTCAATCACTGTAGTTTGCTGGAATAAAACTCAACTTTGAGTTAAGCTCAGGTATATACTTACTTGCGTACCAGAAGACGCAGCGTTGGAAGGCCTCCCACAAAGTGGACCGATGACTTGGTGAGGGCCGCGGGAATCCGATGGATGCGAGATGCTAAGAACCGTTCATTATGGTGATACTTGGGGGAGGCCTATGGCCAACAGTGGACGTCTTTCGGCTGAAATGATTATGATGATTGTAATGTACTTACATGAACTCTAACTGTAGGTATGTTATAACTGGTTTTGGTGTACAATATAGAATTAAAGTAATCAATTCCGAAAAAGAAATTAGTAGACCAAGATAAAGAAAGAAAGAGAAGATAGAGAGAAAAGACCTGCCTTATTAATTTTGATCAGCTGATGAAAACTTTATATGAAAAGTACATTTTTTTTTTTTAATAAAATTGTGATTTAAATTGTCGAAAATCGTAATTTTCTTGCATAAAGTTGTTCGTTTCCATGGGCAGAAACAGTGTCTAAAATATGACCACATATTTTCGAAACACTCTGTATTACAAAGACTTGCTTCAAAAATGTCCTGTATTTTTTTTCAACTAATGTTGTCACAGTACTTACTTCTTTGTTTGTTTACTAATTTATAATTTTTGTACAAGTAAAGGACTGAGTGATTCTTAAAATTTAAAGGAAATAATATTTTAACTGAATATGATAAACTCACTCGCTCCGTGTATGTATGTATAGCCTACATTTTAGAATTACAGTACTAGTTGATAAGTATTATTATACATACATACAATAAAATAGACAATGTTCACTGAAGCGTTTCATTTTAACATTAATTAAAAGTATGCGTAACGGGATGTAGGGGTCCTCGCCCACGGCGACTTTTTGTTGCGATGCTGTAGCGCGATGGCATCTTTTCTATAGCGCTTGCAAATGCGACTAACGCGCGTTAGTAGCGATGCTGTCGCGCGCTACAGCATCGCTACAAAAAGTCACCGTGGGCGAGGGGCCTTGAGTCCCGTAAATCTCTGCTGAAAAGAGAGGATCATTTGAGTAGTCGGGTGTCGAGTCTGGTCCGGACAACTGCCAGGTAGTTGATTTCAGACTTTTATATATATTTAACGTTAATTAAAACTTAAAAACTTGCTACAATTTACCAACTATATTTATTATCCAGTGAATTAACGAATCTGTGATCGTCGAGTCAGTGTAACCTTTTTAGGGTTCCGTACCTCAAAAGGAAAAAACGGAACCCTTATGGGATCACTTTGTTGTCTGTCGGTCTGTCTCAGAAATCAGAAATCAGAAATCAGAAACGTTTATTTCAAATAGACCAATTACAGGCACTTTTGAATTGTCAAAATGTCGGTCAGTCAAAAAAAAAAAAAATACAAGTGAAGCTAAATTGCACGTTCCAAAGCGTAGATCTCTGTGGAGAAGAACGTGCAAGAAACTCCATGGACACTCTTTTAAATCATATTATGAGTTACATAAATCTTGGTTACATATTTCTTGTCGCTTCTAATATGTGAGCACAATGTAGATAAGTAATAATAATTAAAAGAATAAAATAAAAACTAATAAAAAAAAAATAGAAATTGAATTAAGTCACTGGCAGCTAAGAGATGACCAGTCTCAACTGACGGCACCCGTTCACGAGCATGACGCGTGCATCAGCCCCACTCAGTTCAACCATTTTGAAGGGAACCGAATGACCCAATAACACGTGCCACCATCAGCGAGACATTTGAGTGAGCATGACAAACTCTCAACTGCCATGCTCGTAATGACAAACAAGTTGTAACCTAATAAAAATGCTCCATGGTACTTCACATTCACAAAACTTGAAAAACAAAGTGCTTCTACATTAAACAATGCTATTGTTTCCAAATACAAAAGGTAATAAATTATCATAAGCTCTATTGAAATAAACCAATAAAATAAAATAAAAAAAAACATTTCGAAAACAACAATACAAAAAGGGGAACAGTATCTCTTCCAAAATTATAAAAAAAACTAATTTGAAGGTAAAAGTGGCTGTGGCTGCGGAGCAGGACCGGCATTTAGCCAAGCGCTTTTATCAAGGATATAATCTTCCAGTTTATAATACGCTTGTCTACATAGTGTGCGTTTAATGCATGCTTTAAATTTGGACTCATTTAGTTTTAGAATCTCAACTGGTATTTTATTATAAAATTTTACACAGTACCCCATGAAAGAACTATGTACTTTAGCCAATCTGAACCGAGGTTGATCTAATTTGTTCCTGTTCCTAGTATTAAAATTGTGCCTGTCACTTATCTTAGTAAAAAGATGAATATTTTTCCGAACATACATAATGTTTTCATAAATGTATTGACAAGGGACCGTCAGGATGTTTATTTCCTTAAATAGTTCCCTAAGAGAATCGCGTCTGCGAAGATTATATATGGCTCTGATAGCTCTTTTCTGCAGAATAAAAATAGACTCTATATCTGCAGCCCGTCCCCATAGCAAAATACCGTAAGATACTATGAAAGTAACTAAAATAAACTAGTCGCGCAGTATCCACATCAGTAAATTGACGGATTTTTCTGACAGCATATGCTGCTGAACTAAGCCGACCTGCCAGAGATGTTAAATGAGGACCCCATTGTAGCCTCGAGTCAAGCGTGATCCCTGGGAAAACCGTATTCTCGACGAATTCAAGTTTCTCCTTGTTCAATACTATGTCGGAGTAATTACTTTTAACATTCGGTAACGCAAATCTTATGCACTTAGTTTTTTTTCCATTTAACACTAAATTATTAACAGTAAACCAGTTTTGGACTTGCTGTAAAGCATCGTTTACGTCATCAAGATTAGTGGAACGTCTATTGATCTTAAAAATTAACGACGTATCGTCAGCAAACAATACAATATGTGGTTGTTTTTTTAATTGATGCGGTAGATCATTTATATATACTAAAAAGAGGAAAGGACCTAATATTGAGCCTTGTGGTACACCCATTTTGACTTTCAAACCCGGAGAATTGACACCGTTTATCTGAACTTGCTGTTGCCTGTCAATTAAATAAGATTTCACCAAGCTGAGTGCAAGTTTACCTAGTCCATAATGTTCTAGCTTTAAAAGCAAGGTTTCGTGATTAACACAATCAAAAGCCTTTGAGAGGTCACAAAAAATTCCTATCGCATCTTGGGCTTCTTCCCATGCTGCAAATATATGTTTCAATAAAGTGACTCCAGCGTCAGTCGTACAACGTCCTTTGGTGAAACTATACTGCTGATCATGAAAGATTTTATTGCTGTTAAAATGGTAAAGCATTTGATTAAGCATAACTTTTTCAAACACCTTACTGAAAACTGGCAATACTGATACAGGTCTGTAATTATTAGTGTCATTATGGTCACCAGATTTAAAAAGTGGTTTAACTTTACTGTACTTCATTATATCTGGAAAGACTCCTTGGTCCACACACAAATTAAATATTAAAGCTAAGTACGGTGCTATGGTCTCTATTATAGATGCGCATACTTTAACAGACATTCCCCATAGGTCTTCGGTTAATTTGACTTTTATTTGCCGGAAAGCCTTTATGACTGTCATATAATAATAATAATAATAATAATATTCCACAACTATCACACAACGCCGTCTAGTCCCAAGCTAAGCAGAGCTTGTGTTATGGGTACTAGACAACTGATAAACATACTTATATATTTCTAAATACATACATATATAGATAAATTACACCCAGACAGAACAAATGATCGTGCTCATCACACAAACATTTGTCCTGGGTGGGAATCGAACCCACGACCTCCGGCATAGCAGCATATGTTTATGTTGCAGCGGCATATGTTTGAATTGAAATTCAACCGGACAGCCTGGCAAGTTTGCTTTCAATAAAGCAACTGAAGCTTCAGGGGAGGAATTTAGAGCTTCCGTAGTCCTAAGAGGTATATCGGTGAAATAATTCACAAACTCTTGGGCTACTTCTATGTTAGAGCTTTTGGGACCATGTGAAGTCTCCAATAAAAAATCCGTATTGCGTACTTTATTCCTACCAGTTTCACTATTAATAACTTTCCACACAGTCTTTATTTTATTGTCTGCCGATTTGATCTTATTGCTAATGTACAGGGCTTTCTGTCTGTCTGTCAAGACCATTTACCTCGGGAACATGTGAAGGTATCGAGTTGAAATTAAAACCATATAATCATGTCTGCGGTCCCTTGAAGTTGTGAAAAAATCAAACTTCTGAGTTAACGAAAAAAAAAAGATACGACCGTTTATGTAGCAAAAAACGTATACATATAATATTCTCAAGGAAATCAAAATTCAGAGGGTACTTCCCGTTGACCTAGAATCCTGAAATTTGGCATAAAGCAAGGTCATTATAGCACAAGTATAGGGATAAATCTGAAAACAGTAAATTTGTTGTTACCTACGCCATAAAAAAAAATACTGTTTTGCAATTCGGAAAAATCTTCGAGACTCCATTCGGGAATTGTAGTTTGTACGGAACCCTCAGTGTGCGGGTCCGACTCGCACTTGCCCAGTTTTTTTATCTGGATAATCATCAAATATCCCAGGAGTGTTAGATTTCTAATGACTAACACCCACCGGTGTTCCTTCAGTTTCCATTTGCGAGGGCTGCGGTAGGTAACCTTTCAACTCGACAAAAATTGCACCACTGCTTACAATTTGCAATATAATATGTGAGTGATTGAAACCAAAATAGACATCTCATTCATTAGCAGTTTTAAGTCCGTATACATCATCAATATTGCATATCACTTGAGTCCCATTGTTTCCACGGTAGAACTCATATTATAAAATAATGCGAGTTTTCTTAGATTTCATACAAAAATGGTTATAAGTACTGCTATATTACAGAAAATATAAAACACAAAGAAACCAATAAATACCTAATTTCAAAAGAAGAATAACATACCTAAAATATATTTATAAAATTTATTTGAACTTATGATTCCAAGTCAATCCAATGATATAACACTTCAAAGCAACCCGTTTTAAAAATCTCCAATTTTATAGGTAAAGACCTATTATTATGTACATGTATACTCACTAGAGCAGTGGTGGCCGAGTGGTAACGGCCCCGACTTACAAGTTGTAGGTCGCGGGTTCAAGCCCAGCCAGGCGCATTACTTTGTGTAATTTATTTCTTCACCACTGCTCTCAAAACGGTGAAGGAAAACATCGTGAAGAAACCGGCATGTCCTAGAACCAAAAATTCGATGATATGTGACATTCACCAATCCGCACTAGGCCCGCGTGGTAGATTATGGCCCATTCACTCTTCTAGAGAGGAGGCCTGAGTCCCAGCAGTGGGAACATTAAAAAGGCTGATTATGCTATGACCTACTTTCTATTGTACGCCCTAAGGGTAGGACATAGCTGTTTGTAAAATATTTAATTAATACCTATGATCCACAATAAAGATGATTTGATTTGATTACCATCAGGAGGGATCGCAGTCAAGCACTAGTTTATATCATTTAAAAAAAAATCCTGCGGCTCTATCTGGAGCCAGTGTAACCTGTGACGGTATTCTTAATGGCATAACACGCCTTTCAACGAGGAACGCCTGATAAAAAAATTACCGCAAATACATCTTCACCACTTATCAACCGTCTCATTGGTATTTTTACTTCCACCGACAATTTTTGATTCTCTTTTTATTCTGATTCTATCATTACATTGAGTTACGGAACCAACTATTTTTTCATTTAATACCTACTTCTAAATTTCCCAAAGCATGCGTTTACACGCTAACTTACACTTTGGATCATCGGCAATTTTACGCACTTGATATTTTATAGCAGTTTCAGATCCAGAAGTATATTTCTACAGCTTGCTGGTAGGCCACTCTATAGACCGCAAGATCAGTTACGGGGGAAATAAAAAACCACCGAAGATGCGTTTGTGACTAATCGCTTATGAAGCGGTCGATGGACGGTAGTCCTGTCTCCCTAGCCAAGTTATGACCGTTTCGTTTCGATTATCTTGCGTCGAACGCCTCGAGTAGGCCACGCCTCCGATTCCTTTGTCCTTCTGACTTCATTTCAACGCTCAGTCACGTGGTCAGAACAAAGGAATCCGAGGCGTGGCCTACTCGAGGCGTTCGACGCTAGAGAATCAAAACAAAACGGTTGTAACTTGGCTAAGGGGGCTGAAAACGTAGCGGCAATTTGACAAAAATCCTGGGAGAAATTTATAGTCTTGAATACATGACTAGAAGCAGGTCATCTGGAGTTGTCAAACTTATTTAAAAAACTCGCTAACCATATATCTTGAAATTAAATAGGTACTGATTAGCGGGTTCTAAATTCAAATTCTCCACAGACAATTTTTAAAATTCAGAACTTGCAAACTAATCACATGGTTAATGAATTTATTTGAACATAGAACAAAGTGTAATGTTTTCAAAAACTTATGAAATGCTCATTAGTACTGTATAAATACTCGTATACTCGTAAATTAGATATTCATTTACGTCACGGACATATGCGTCTTTGTCATGGAGCGTGCAGACAGTGAGAGCGAATAGTTTTAGGTACCTACACAAATAGGTAACTTGTAGTAGAAATTGGTACCTATAGGTACCTACCTACCCAGACTTTCTGGTAGCCATCACTACGAATAGTTCGCGATTCCAAGCGCGACCTTTGTACTTTTCGATAGTGAAATGCCGCCCAGTACCCTACTCGACATACATTTTCACTGTTTTTCGTACAACCGCTCTTACGCGATTATGACGTTATTGCACATTTTTCATTAGATATTATGGAAACACAGTATCTTGTGGATATTATCTAGGCTTCTATTGATATCAATTTATAAATTTGTGTAAATCTAATCCAGTAAAGATCTCAGAAAATCTGTTATTTTGCATTGCAATTTTGACACTTCATAATTTACTCAAAAATTTAAAAAGTCAAAAAAGTATAACAATAAAAGCCTTGCAAATTTCATCAAGATTCTGAATGACGATAATTATTTTCAAAAAATTTTAAGGGTTTAAAAAAAAACCAATTTCCTGGAACAAGTTTTGTAAAATATTCGAGTAAATCACGGAGTTACAGAGTTTTCAGGCGTTATCTCTCTTTTTTCGCGTTGCCTTTTCTTCAAAAATCGCATTAAATTGCGTTAGATGAAGTAACAAGCTTTTAAACCATGCTCGATGTTGACGATAGGCGAGTGAAAAAGGACCCTCTTAGTATCTTTACACTAGATTCAGAATAAGTATCAAGAACTCAGCTGTATAACATCAGTTGACTCTATTGTCATCCTCAATGACCAATAGATGGCGCTAAAACCAACCTGGTTCGTAGCCACCACGTTATTGATAAAACAATAGGTAGGTAACAATTAACAAAACACACAACAAAATATGGAAGTTAATGTTATTTCTACATTATAATGTCTATAAAATCGGAAAAGTCACTGCTCGACGAGTGTTCAGAGATAATAGAGAGAAGCTACTCAGTGAGAAGTGCGTCGGATGAAAGTTTATCATGGTAAGTAGATTCTTGTTAGAATATAGCAATCTTCAGCAGTGATTCACTTGTTTTTAAAATAAATAATGAAGTATGTTGTTAGTAATTTGTTGGTTTTAATTTCCAATTGTAAGTAAGTCGCGGTAATCAGATAGATGATGCGCTAGCTTCTGACGTTTTATAAGTGCCCAGGCTTATGTGAAATAAATCATTTTGAGTGAGTAAGTGAGTGATGCGAGATGCACAGGACCTATGTCCAACGGTGGACGAGGCCTATGTGAAATAAATAACTTTGAGTGAGCGAGTGATACGAGATGCACAGGACCTATGTCTAACAGTGGACGACGCGTATGTGAAATAAATAATTGTGACTGAGTGAGTGACGCGAGATGCACAGGACCATGTCCAACAGTGGACGACGCGTATGTGAAATAAATAATTGTGAGTGAGTGAGTGAGTGATGCAAGATGCAAAGGACCTATGAGCAACAGTGGACGTCTTTCGGCTAAAATGATGATGATTGTAATTACTTAATTTTAAGACTTTTATTTTATTGTAATCTATTTTATTATTATTTTAATGTAGTTCAATGTAATTTTATTGTAATTCATTGGCTTTTAAATATAAATCGTTTGTCTTGGTATGGTCATGTAAAGAGGAGAAATGAAAAGCTTGTTACTAAAAGAGTCATGAGTATACATGTGGATGGGTGGAGAGGGAGAGGGAGGCCAAAGAAAAGATGGATGGATTGTGTGAACAGTGATATGCAAGAAAAGGAAGTTAGTGATAGCATGACGGTTGACAGGATAGAATGGAAGAAAAAAAACGTGTTGCGTCGTCCCTAAATAAGACTGTACAATCTGGGTGTAAAAGTGCTTAGATACCTTAACGCCTATTTTCCCTTGCACGTTAGAGTTCAAGTTTTCGAAAATTAAACTAGATGGCGTTGGTTTCTTCACAGCTAAGTGGCGAGCAAAGGCAATCTCACAAAGTATAAACTTGACTTTTAGTTTAACAAATAGATAGACACATGCGTCATCATTGTCGTCAACAACTGATTGTAGTTCATAATTTCATCAGCTTAGCATAAGTCAAGATGGCCTAGTGGTATAGAGCACACAGATTGAAGCGCAAATCAGTGTGCCGCAAGTTCAAATCCCACGCAATTGTTGACTTTTTGTAAGTTCTTACCCGATTGGAAGTTATGGATTAGCATTACATATTATTATATTAAATTATTCTTTAACTTGTTCACACATTTCTTAGAGTTAGAAAGGGATCACAAAAAAACTAAATAAAGAATTAGATTTCTGCGAGGTAGACATAAGTTTTAACTTGACCGAAATGAACTGTCGTTTGGTTGTAGTTGTTGGTTAGTGACGTGTGGTTAACAGTATTGTAATATTCGCAAAATGCAGGCTAATATTAGTATTGAAGTGAGGGCGACTATCATTGGGCTGCATAAAAGCGGTCTTAATAAAACACAAATATCTGAAGAAACCGGACTGAATGTGAGTATAATAGCTATTAATGAATTGTAACTTTATTATAAATTAATCTTCTAATTAAAATGTAAGTATGCCATTTATGAATCCATCCATCGTATCTTTATGAGGCTTAAAAGAAAAATACATAAATCGTTGGGTTTATTGGATTGGTTATTGGATTTATAAATGCAGTTTTATTTTAAAATTATATTCAATAATTATGATTGTTAACATTTTATATAATGAAAATGAAGTCAAGTAGGTATAGCTGCCTAATATTTTTTTTTTTGTTTTAGAAAAATACTGTAAGTCTTTGGATAAAAAGATATGAGGAAGAAGGTAGCCTTGCTAGTCGAAAGAGAAGTGGGAGACCGAAGCTTATTAGCGAGGCGCAGCGACGACATATGGTGGACGTATACGAAACAAATGGTTTCGCACCAACGAGACATTTTGCGGAATTATATGACACCTCGATTGATACTGTTCGCCGTGCACTTCACGCTGAAGGCGTGCATCACAGAAAACCTGCTAAAAAGCCGTACTTGACAGAGAGGCATAAACAGGAACGATTACGTTTCGCACGTGATTATTTAGATTTTGATTGGAATACTGCGGTATTTTCAGATGAAAAAACATTTAAATCCAGTCAAAAGGGCAGGCTTCACTTATGGCGCAAGAATAACACTCGCTGATGTGATAAAAACATTATACCTAACACCGAATCAGGTCGAATCACAATTAATATGTGGGGATGGATGAGTGCAGCAGGACCAGGAGAACTGGCTTTCATTCCTCCACGCGCAAACAGTTCAACTTATGTGGAAGTGTTAGACTCAATTATGCTACCTACTGTGCGCAACATTTACCCAGCTGATGAGTTAGCACAATTTCCGTTTGTCCAGGACAATTGTCCTATTCACCGAGCGAGTACTGTGCGTGAGTGGTTTCACAATCACCCGGAAGTAATTGTTATTCCATGGCCAGCGCGATCACCCGACCTCAACCCCATAGAAAATCTATGGGGTTTGATGGTGCAAAGGTGGGACTCGCGGAATGAGAGGTCTACGGAACAATTAAAAACCCATTGCATGGAGGTATGGGAAAGTTTTAGAGGGAGCGAAATATGCGGTAATATGGTTGGGTCCATGCGCAAACGTCTACTTGACTGTATCGAAAATAATGGGGGTTATACAAAATATTAAGTTTTAGTAAAATCAGTCGGTGTAATTAAATATTTAGTAGGCCATTTTATTTTAACATATTTAAATGATTATTCGTTAACAAACACTGTATTATATTGTGTTTACTTTCGTTTAAAACAGCTATACATTTTAACTTGTGCCATCGCCTTATCTTAAGAATGCAGTGAACTCGCTATCAATTTTGTTGACAATAATCATGATTCTATTTCGTTTTTTATTCTTCTACCCACACTGTTCTAACATAATAGTTCAATTTATTTTTCTCATCTAATTGACGATTATCTTGTGAGAACTAAAGTTCTTTTAACAGAAATTGAGGTTTAGTTTCAATCTTCTTTTCGTCAAGAAAATGAACAATTAAGCTATGACCTCAATACATTCATTGTGACGTTACATACAAATAAAATGTTTACAAAGTCTAAATCATATATCACTTTTCAATAAATAACTGGATATAAACAATTATATTTTATTTTATTAAAATTTTAATATCCTTTCATTGTTACGTTATTCATATTATGAATGGTCTAAGTGGATATACTTCCAACAAACAATCTTACACGTAACATAGATAACGGTTACAAGATAATTTTGTTGTCTAGGTAACAATTCGCGTCACAATTCTCATATATGTTTAATTTGTAAATATAAAGAATATTTTTTTTTAACACGTCTTTTTATTTCCACCTTACAACATTGAAAAGATGTAACAACTAAATAATTGAAAATTACGAATGTGTTCTTCTTGTGGTTAATAGATCATATTCGTAATTTGCAACTATTTAGTGCAAAAAATGCAATAGTATTTTTCATAGAAATATAAAAAACAACTATATTAATATAGATTGGGAATAAGTAATAAATAACCACAACGGACCGACCATGATTTGAACTCGGGCTACGTTGTTTGCGAATCCAACACTTAGTTCATACGGCTAACAGCACATGACACGTTTGCGTGAATTTTATCAATGCAATGGTAAGAACAAGTCGCCTCTGTGACTGTGTGATGCATATTCAATGGCACAGAAAAATAATAATGATATTTTAAGCTCAGTGCGACGACAGTTCCTTAGTATGTGTTATCTGTGGAATGTGGATACTCATACACGCGCACACATACGCACGGAAGTGTCGTGCGTGCTCGCTCGGTTCGTAGCAATGTAATCTTTAACTTTTGCGGCCTCACTGTAAATCCATATTCAACCTACCCCTCAAGTTTGAAAACTAACACATAGATAATCAAATATTTATAAATTGATATTCAATTTTAATATCTTCATCTCTTTAAAAGAAATTATAAATTATTTCAATGTTTGAAGAAACAAAAAGAAAGTACAAAAATAAGCATTAATTAAGCATTAATCATTTGAAGCACAGCGGCGCCATCTATTAACAGTATAATGTAATGTTGTCGATAGCAACATTTCAATCAGGTTTTACGCTAGATGGCGTCATTTCTCGCTTCACACGATTTTATTTCTGTACTTCCTATGCACTTTTGCAGCAGACTTTACAAGGGCATTAATATGATGATGATTTAGCTTATACTTTCCACTGCTGTGCGAAGGCCATCCTTAACTTCTTCCAGGTATTTTTTTCTTAAGCCACCCCGAACCAGCCCTTGCGGAATACCGCAAGGGCTGGTTCGACAGACAGTAGTCTGTTATAACAAATAAATGAAATTTAAAAATAACACTAATAACAATATTTCGTAATATAATAAATTTAAAAGACTCTGAGAAGATTCGTTTGTTCTACGTTCTAAAAACGTTAACGATTTCTCTGCCAACAGTGACGATGAAGTCGAATCGCTAGCTCGTGTGCTGATGAACAAGATGACTCCGGCAGTGCTCAGCAAACTAAGACGATGTTTCAAGAAAAACAACGAGAGAAGCAAAGCGCAGGATATTGACAAGTGCGTTTATAAAGAAGCTTCCAGCCCCCCTAGCCAAGTTACAACCGTTTCGTTTCGATTCTCGTTACGTTGATCGCCTCGAGTTGGCCACGCCTCCTTTTCCTTTGTTTTGACCACGTGACTGAGCGTTAAGATGACGTCAGAATAAAAGAATCGGAGGCGTGGCCTACTCGAGGCGATCGACGAAGAGAGAATCGAAACGAAACGGTTGTGACTTGGCTAGGGGGGGCTGATGCTAGCCAGCGCGGATCCACCGTTGTGGGCACCAGGGGACTTACCATGATGTGTTGAAAAGTCAGTCGTGTAAGCGAGAAAGAGGGATGGAGCTATACACCCTATATATAGCTCCATCCCTTTAACGGTTCAACCCCCCTAGCCAAGTTACAACCGTTTCGTTTCGATTCTTTTTTCGTTGATCGCCTCGAGTCGGCTACGCCTCCGATTCCTATGTTCTGACGTCATCTCAACGCTCAGTCACATGGTCAGAACAAAGGACTAGGGTCGTCAATTGGATCGCGTTAAGAGCCCGTGGTAGAGCCTCAGGGATGTTATGGATATGAAATTTCGTATCTGAATACGGATACGGATATAGGAATAATATTATACCGGTTTCGGATACGGTTACGGATATGTAATTATTTTGGATTATCAGCTAGATTCGGATAGTTTATACCTTGTTTTGGTTCTTCTTCTTCCTTGTCGATATCACTCTTGACAGAATGGTCGTGGTCATCACTTCAGGTGTTGGTGGCAAGCTTCACAACACGCCGCCACTCCTCTCTAATGGCCGCCTTCCTCGTGCATTCGTGCAGTGATGATGAGCCATTTACTGCCGCCTTAATCTGGTCAGTCCACCTCATAGGCGATCTTCCTCGTGGCCTGGTACCCTCAACCTTTCCCTGGACTACAAGTCGCTCAATAGCCACTTCCCCTCTGCGGCATACCTGACCAAAAAAGGTGAGAATACGAGACTGTACCAAAGATGATAAACGCTGCTTGATGCCGAGTTCCCGAAGTATAGACTTGTTGGTACGAAATTCAGTCGATACTCCGAGCATTCTCCTCCAGCACCACATCACTAGGGCGTCTATCTTATTCTTCTCTATTTCCCGTAAGGTCCACGTTTCTGCGGCGTACAAGAATATGGGGAATACAAGTGCCCGAACTAGCCGGATTTTTGTGGTTCTATATATGTTGCGATTCCTCCATATTTTCCTCAACTTGTCCATCGCAGACCTGGAAATTGCCATACGCCTCTTCCCTTCAGTTTGGTTACAGATATTAAAATTTAAAAACTACAAAAGTAAGTTACAAAAAGCAAGATTAGACTTTATTTTAAGTCTGGATTATTATGTCATTAGTTTTCGGGCAAACCAAAGAAAAATCTGTCGTAAACAAACAATTAGACTCCGCTTTTATGCGAAACTAACCGAAACTTTTATTTCTGTTTTGGTTATAGTAAGGGTTATTGTTTTAAAATCAGATATACAAAATTATTTTAGTATTTTTATGTAAAGTTGGACTAAAGATACTGTTGAATGTTAAAGGCGTGTGGAAGAGGTAATGCGTGCAGCGGCTGCTGAGGAAGGCATCGAGTTCGCGGAAACTGCACCACCGCCACAGGACACACTGTGGCTGGACGAAAATGAATTCGTTACTTCACTGGACAATATATTTGGTAAATCATAGCCGTTTTTAGGGTTCCGTATCTCAAAAGAATTAAACACCCTTATAGGATCACTTTGTTGTTCGTCTGTCTGGTATGTTTTATCGCAAATTTCTAACTTCAGGTCACCATAAATATACGACGCATGCACATAAGCTGTTTCAATTATTGGACCACTTTAGCACTGGTAAGGTGTGGTGGAGGCAGCTCATAAACAGGCTGGTAGCCGTAGGAGCCAAGAAGACCAGCACCAGAGCTGAAGTGTGGACACCGCTGAGCGAGCAAGACGTCAAAAGACTGGAACACTGCAAGGTATGAAACTAGTAATAATGTTGTAGTGTTAATGTTATAGTTCCTAATGTAATTTGTATTTTTGGTGTACAATAAAGAATCTATCTATCTATCTATCTATCTATCTATCTATCTATCTAGTAATGTGGTCCTAAGGAAAATAAGCACATTTTTATATATACAACATAATTTTTAGTTTATGCGAAACCTGTTTGGTCAGAATTAGTAACTGAATGGATTCCAATAGTTTTTACACCATGTTACCTATATTTTTTCCCAAAAATATTTAAAAAGGTCACAAGTTGGATACCGCTGACACTAAGTACCACGGCAGGCCATAGCGGGCATTAGACGCCAGCAAACAGCTGGGTGCAAGTGCAAAACAACCCCTTAGTCGCCTGGATGACTATGTATTTTTGCTGACATAACAAGCTTATAACTTTGTGGTTTTTCATGATACGGTTATGAATTTTTTTACATAGATTCTTTACATAGAAATACTAGACGCGTGTTTCAGGTTTCGCATATACTAAAATTAATATTGTATATATTTTTTAATATGGATAGGCTCGCGGTTGACCACTATCTTACCTGATGGTAAGCGATGATGTGGCCGACGAGGGAGCATGTTTGCCTAGAAGTAACCTATTCACTCTTGAAGTCTTGACTTAAAGAGATCTTAAAGTCGCAGGCAGCATGTTGTAATCCGAAACAAATAAATGTTGCAAAGTTTTAATCTCGAACACAATTAACTCCCGAGCAGTGCGAGGGAGTCAATATAGAAACCTTATTGACATGAGCAATTCAAGCCGCCTAAGACAAAGACAGCTTTATCTCCGTGTTGGATATTCTACTTTTAATACATTCTGTGAGATAAAAGATAATATACTAAAACAAATGATATTATTATATTAGTATTATGTACACGTTAACGTTAAGAAGCACTCGAAATGTTACAAAATTCTCTACTAAATTGAACTATAGTTTTAATTTTCTATCCCGCTCTATCATTTTTAGGGTTCCGTACCTCAAAAAGAAAAAAAACGGAACCCCGCGCCGGGCCTTGGTACAGGCCATGGTCCGGAGCGAGGAAGAGTGGCAGGCGGTCGCCTCCTTCTGCGAAGCAGTAATGCTAGCAAAAGAGGCGGCCGATCGCGTGAGGCAACGGCAACGGTCCTCACGCCCCAACCGCCGCCGGGATTCCGATCCCGATTTCCGGCCACCGTAGGCGAGGGCTTGCGGACGGCGAGCAATGGGTGGCTCGCCGTCCGATCGTCCGGTAACTGTCCGGACCGAGCCCAAGTCGTCGACGGCGCGTATTGTTCCACGCGCGCCTCAGGGAGATGTCAGCAAATCGTAGGGGCCCAACAGGGTCGAAGCCTACTGGGGCCACGGGTAGTGTGAAAGTGAAACCCGGGGCCCTGGGACGAAGGCAAAGAAGGAACAGGAGTGGGTTTTTAGTCAGTAAAAGTCTGACACTATTTTTCGCTCCGCCCAAGAGCGGAATTTGTCATAAGATGATTTTCCCACCTAAAAAAAAAAAAAAAAAAAAAAAAAAACCCTTACAGGATCACTTTGTTGTCCGTCCGTCTGTCTATCTGTCTGTCAAGAGCCTTTATCTCAAGAACGCGTTTAGGTATATACTCAAGTCTGCGGTCCCTTGAAACAGTGAAAAAATCAAACTACTAAGTTAACGAAAAAAAAAATACGGTCGTTTCTGTTTTAATAAACGTGTATTTCGATACTCTCAAGGGAATCAAAATTCATATAATAAAAAATCAAAATTCAAAATTCATTCATAGTTCCCGTTGACCTAGAATCCTGAAATTTGACTTTGACATGAAGCAAGATCTCATAGCAAAAGTATAGGAAAAAAACTGAAAACTGAAAATTTGTACTTACGTCACAAAAAAAAAACATTTTTTGTGATTCGGAAAAATCTTCGTAACTCAATTCGGGATTTGAACTGTTTTCATAGGTATAAAAGGCCATTATCGAGTAAAAATTGTATTATCTGCCAGAGGGAGACATTGGTGAAGCTAGTGAGCGTGGAGCGTGAGCAATCCTTCTGCTACGTGGCTGTGTCCCGCGGCGGCCGCGTCGGCGTCTACAGCGGGGATATGCAACTGTTGTATTCTTACGAGGTAAATATCTTTTACTAGCTGAACCACACCGTGTCCTTCAGTTGCCTTTTTGTGTTCTAAAATCAAAGGTTTCCATTTCAGAAATTCCCCGTGACCCTAGCGGTTATCAGCGTTGCCCCTCTAGCCAAGTTACGACCGTTTCGTTTCGATTCTCTTTTCGTCGATAGCCTCGAGTAGGCCACGCCTTCGATTCCTTTATTCTGACGTCATCTCAACGCTCAGACACGTGGTTAGAACAAAGGAATCGGAGGCGTGGCCTACTCGAGGCGTTCGATGCAAGAGAATCGAAACGAAATGGTCGTAACTTGGCTAGGGGGCTGCTCTGCCTCTACGGTTTTGCAGACATCTCTTTAGGGCGCGCGTGGAACACTACGCGCCGTCGACGAGTCTTAACTACTAAGCTGATTTTCACTAATGAGGCGATTGTGGTAGTTTTCGCGTAAAATTGCCGACCGATCAGTAACCGTCTGGACGGCGAGCTGCATACTGGTCGTCGTCTGCAAACTCACGCCTACGGTGTGGCCGAGGATCGCCTTACGACTTCCGATGTGATAAAGTAACATGCAATTACCTCATTAGTGAAAATCGGCTCAGTAGTCAAGCGCTACAAGCGTAGACCATACGTAATAGTAGATTATGTGCATAAGCATAAGCATAAGCATAATCAGCCTTTTTAATGTTCCCACTGCTGGGACTCAGGCCTCCTCTCTAGGAGAGGGAATGGGCCGTAATCCACCACGCGGGCTCAGTGCGGGTTGGTGGATGTCACAATCGAATTTTTGGTTCTATAATAGGACATGCCGGTTTCCTCACGATGTTTTCCTTCACCGTTTTGAGAGCAGATTATGTGACTAGGGGATAAAGCAGTGTCTTTAAGTGGCGGGCGGCATGTTAAATTCCGAACGAAACGAACGTTGCTAAGTTTTAATTCCGAAGGTCAGTGAGGGATTTCTATAATTAACTCCCGAGCATTGTAGAAACCTGAGTGAAGTGAGGAATTCAAGCCGCCCAAGATAAAGACAGCTTTATCCCCGTGTTGGATACTCTACTTTTTACACCATCTGTGAGATAATTAAAAGACAATTAATCAAATATCACTCATCCACGGAACGCGCTCCTAGCCCGTAACGTTTGCCCTTAGTCATTTAGTTCCAAAAAATATTATCGGGTCTCATACTCTTACTTCTCCGTCACACACAAGTCTGGTGTAGTAAAAATCCACTAATAATTGTTTGTGAACCTCCACAAAGTGTAATTAAAACAATAATAAACATAGCAAAAACATTTTCAAAAGTGCCGTATCATATTGCCTAACTCGGGAGTGCACGGAATCCTCGCGGTTGTGTGAACGTGATAACGGCGATAGTCCTGCGCACGCGCAATATTCACCGCGCTGTCAGTGCTGCCAACATTGCGGCGTTGAAATAAGCGCTGCGTTCCAGGGACGAATATAGTGCGACCAGTATTCATTGGTGGTCATTGTGGTCAACGTGACTGGTGGCGCCACCCCAACCATAACATTATTTGGATACCAAAATAAAATGGCAGTGCAGCGTTCACCTCCTAAATTGGCAAGTCAATTAAATCCACTATATCCTCCAGTCCGGTACAATTCTGACTCAGCTCTTGATATTTCCAATAAAGCAGATCCTGAAGAAAACTTTTATACAAACATAACCAAGCGGTTTAAACGCACATATGGAGATCACACAGTACAGCCTGAATCTTCCGATTCCGATTTTAAATCTCTGCTTGTCGAGTTCCAAGCTCAACAAGACCACAAATTTGATGTTCTGAGCGGTACCTTAAATACTATTGTTGCGCAAAATCAAGAGATTAAAAACTCAATTGGAACCCTCACGTCCCAACATCAAGAACTTCTTACAAAAATTGATAGCCTAGAAAGGGAAAACTGCGAATACAAAAACCGAGTTACTATCCTAGAAAATCGGATTGACTTCCTCGAAAAGAATTCACGATGTGCAACAATAGAGATTCGTAACATACCCAAGCCGGAGATTGAAAGCAAAAAATCCCTCTCCAATATAGTCCTGAGCCTTGGCTCGGCTCTGGGACTCGAGACGCCGATCGAGGGTTCGGAAATAAGAGATATTTACCGCTCGAAGTCCGAAGCAGTGGTGGTTGAATTTACTACTACAATGCGGAAGGAGTCTATTATTTCCAAGTACATTTCGTTCAATAAATCTAGACGTGAACTTAAGAAACCTTGTCTAAACTCGAAGCACTTCAACGTTCCTGGCGAATTGCGGACAGTATTTTTATCAGAGTACTTGACAAGCAAAGCAAGAAAGCTGTTCTATATTGCTCGCCTAAATGTTAAAAATAAAAAGCTTTCTGCGGCCTGGACATCTTACGGGAGGGGGTCTATGTCAAGAAGGAAGAAGCGTCGCCACCAGTGCGTATTGATGATGAGTCCGAGTTAAACAAACTCATTTTATGACTGATTATTATTGCTATTGTTAATTGCCTTCCATTGTTATTACCTGTTTTAAGCATAGTCCCAACTAGGATTATATCATTTGTTTTATATATTTATACTTGCGTTTTATATTGTGTTAAACCATATTGCAGTCTCTTACAAAGTTCAAAACCTCTCACTACTCTTGACTTAATTTCTCCCAAAACACACAAAAGTTACTCAACACACAATGTGAACCAATCGTTGGACAGTCTTGCCATAATCATCATTAGTAACAGTCTGTCTAAGCATCCTGTTCAGCTAATCATTTCACATCATATCATTACTATGCCAATTGCCGCCGAGATACCAGATCTGAGTGTTAACTTAATTCTTTTCCTACTACACAGGTCACGAAATAAACGTGACCTGGATTTTGCAAAAATCTTATATCCACATGTTGCAAGGCATTGAAGCTATAAACTCGGATCTGGATTCCTTGTCGGTGGCCCGTGTTGTTAGGTGTGATGTAGAAACTATAAAAACTCATGTAAGTAATAATCGCAATCTTAACATTCTCTCTCAGAATATACGTAGTATTTCGTGCAATATGTCAAACTTCGACACACTTCTTCATAGGTCCAATGTAGCATGGGACGTGTTGGTTCTTTCTGAATGCTGGCTACGCTCTGCTAAGAATATACCCACCCTTGATAATTATAACTACGCCTCAACCACATCGCATAGGACACAAAATGAAGGCGTCGTAATTTTTTACAAAAAACAACTTAAGGTTTTATTTGAAGAACCACAAATCTGTGACGCAAATTGTCTGTTACTCAAATTAAATTCAGATACCTGTATCCTTGGGATATACCGTCCTCCAGGTCAATATAACACTGGCAATTTTATTAACTCTATTGATGGACTCCTCACTTCCTTAAGTAGCTACAAAAATATAATACTTTGCGGTGACATAAGCATAGATATAGTTATGAATAGCCAAGATAAACGCTCTCATGAATACCTTAATGTCTTGGCTAGTCACGGTATGCTACCAGGTCATATTTACCCAACTCATGGCAAGACGTGTCTGGATCACATCATGGTAAAGACTAGATTGAAGGCTACCTGCTTTGTGATCGAATCATCGATCACTGATCACGAAAGTGTGGCCATTAGCCTTGAGTTTGCACACAAATCTCAACTAGAAAATCCAAACAAAATTACTCACCGTATTGATTATGATAACCTAGACATTGCTCTGCGTAAAATAGACATTCAATCAGTATTGGATTGTTGCGATGTAAATAATGCAACGGACTTGCTAGTTAGCTGTCTCTCAAAGTCTATAAAAGATAACTCGAAGGTAATGAAAATTCCCAGAAGGAAGCTTACTGGTAAGCCTTGGATCACAAAGGGGCTTTTGAAATGCTTGCGCAACAGGGACAATCTTTACAAAAAGTTGAAAGGGGACACAAATAATGAAATTCTCCAAACAACATACAAGCGCTACAGAAACTTCTGTTCTTCACTTCTAAAGAAAGCTAAAAGAAATTATGAAAAGCAAGAGATAGTAAATGCTAGTGGCAACAAGAAGAAATTATGGGACGTAATCAAAAAGATTAGCGGCTCCTGTAGGGCGACAGACCACTCCTCCTGTCTCATCACTAGTGATAATCCGGATAAGAGCATCAATGAGGTTAATAGTTTCTTTGCAAACGTTGGACGCAAACTAGCCGAGAAAATCCCTGCTCACTCTTTACCTCAGAGAAATACTCCTATTAATATCACGAACAGCACTCCTCTTCATTCTTTCGTTATGCTTCCTACGGATGAATCTGAGATCCTTCAACTCATTGACGGATTAAGGGATAATTGCGCTGTCGGTATTGACCAGATTTCGAGCCGGTTGCTAAAGAGATATGCTCAGGTCCTCTGCCCCGCTATCACTCACATCTGTAACCTTGCCATATCTACGGGTCAGTTTCCGCAGGCGTTCAAATCTGCAGTTATAAAACCCATACATAAAGGTGGTGATAGGGACTGTGTCAACAACTTTAGACCCATCTCTATCCTTCCAACGCTCTCGAAGGTACTAGAGCGTCTAATGAATAACCGGTTAATCAGATACCTCGAGGGAAACAACCTTCTTTCACCTTCCCAGTTTGGGTTCCGGCAAGGCAAATCTACCAATGATGCGGTACACGAATTAGTGAGCTCGGTCATAACTAATTTGGATAGGAAAAGGAAATGTCTCACGGTGTTCCTAGACTTGGCAAAGGCATTTGACACAGTTTCTGTCCCACACTTATTGGGTAAACTGGAAAAAATGGGTGTACGAGGTCTTCCCCTGAAATTATTCCAGGACTACCTGGCTAACCGGAGACAGCTAGTAAAAATCGATGATAGGTTAAGTAACGAACTCCCAGTGACTTTCGGTGTACCCCAGGGTAGCATACTTGGCCCGACCCTTTTCCTGATCTACATCAACGACCTCTGCCAACTCGGCCTTAATGATGGTAAGATTTTTACTTTTGCGGATGATACGGCCCTCTTTTTTAGTGATGATAGTTGGTATGACGTCTTTGATGTGGCTCAACAGGGGCTAAATGGGGTTACTGAATGGTTAAACAACAATGTACTGTCTCTCAATGTCACAAAAACCAAATATATAGCATTCTCGCTTCGTTCAAAAACGCTACCCCCACGATCCCTTTCTTTAACGGCCCACCATTTATCTAGGAGTTATATTGGACCAATTTCTTAGCTTTAAACCACATATAAGCGCCCTGGTAGCGAGATTGCGCAAACTCATTTATGTATTTAAGAGTTTAAAATATGTAGCTAGCCATGATACCATCAAGATGGTCTATTATGCCTTGTGCCAGTCGCTCATAGACTACTGCATCATCTCCTGGGGAGGTGCTGCTAAAACGCACTTGATTGAAGCGGAAAGAGCCCAGCGTGCTATCCTTAAGGTTGCTGCGGGCCTTCCTTTCCGCTTTCCTACAGTCGAGCTGTACAAAAGGTGGGATGTCCTGTCCATACGACAAACCTTCGTTTTGCATACAGTCCTCAAAAAACACTCACAGCTGGTCTATGATTCGGATCTATTAAGAGATAAACGAAGAAAGGGTACTGTGTGCAGAACTGATTGTTTTCGTTCACGTCTGGCCCGTAAGTTTTTCCCTTATCTAGGGAATTATCTCTATAACGTTATAAACAACAGCCAAAATATATATCCGGTAGATAAAACAAGTTGTAAACAAAAAGTTACTACGTATTTGAAAATCCTAAGTTATGACGACACAGAGAAGTTGCTCCACACACTTAAATAGGTCTAATCTGCTTCTTATCTGTTGCTAATTTTGATATTAAATGTTCATAGTATGAAACCATTACTATGAACAATTTCAACCTCCAACGTTCACAAGACACTTGACTCTTATAACTACTATTCACATTCACCACAATCCACATGCACATTTCCCACACATCACACTCACAACCATCCACATGCACTTTTTCCGCACATCACATTCACAACCATCCACACGCCCATTTTCCACACATCACATCACAACCTTCCACATGCACATTTCTCAACCATCACCAACACACATCCCACACCACCTCGTTCCATCACACATCCTTTGACTGCTTTGTTTATGGTTTCTTTCTTTTTTTTCTCTCTCTTTTGTTACATTTTATATTTATTTTTTATTTTTTGTTTTAAATTTCTTTATTAATGTTTAATTTTATTTTATTCTTTTTATTTTTTGTTCAGTGGAATTCAAGTTACCTGACAATAAACTTGTATGAGGCCGTAAAGTGGGTCCTGGTGACCTGTAGCACAGGTTTCTCCGAAACCTACAATAGGCACCAGCTCTCACAATGCTAATTCATGTAATTATGTAGTTCTAAACTGTTAAGGTACAACATAACCATTGTGAGAGAAAATAAATTATCTTATTATTATACTAGCTGTTGCCCGCGACTTCGTCTACGTTAAGTTGGTAAAACTGTACAATCATTCTGTGCTTGCAATTCATTCTGAAAGCATCGTAATTATTTATTGTACTTTCACATAAAACTGTTAAAGGTAAAAACGCAAATTACCTTCAGGATACATGTTATGTACTCGTCCAGATCCAGATGTATGAACGTCAATGAATAGAAAGAGTATGTAAGGGTCGTAGCAGTTGGCATTTCTGCCTACTCCAAGGGAAAAGGCACTAGTTTATGTATGTTTCTGGTTTATGTTCCGGTAAAACAACATTGTCACAGTGAGCACATCACAATCGCAGCGGTAATGCCTGTCTTTGAGGACTGGCTACAGAGGCGTCACGGCATCCTCTCTTTGTGCAGGACTCACCGGATGTGGGTGTTTCGGGAGGTATCTAGTAGTAATCTACGCGCGACTCATAATGATGTCAGCAAATGGATAGGGCCCTCTAGGGCCAATGTCTGCTAAGGCTGCAAGATTGTTCGAAAGAGTTACCTCCTGTAAAATTTTCGCCTCAATAATGTTTCACTGAAGAGTTTAAGCCGTCAGACAGCTTTGGTAGAGGTAAACGAAGGAACATAATCGGGACACCGACCTTCAGCTGGATAACGTTTGCACTGATGGTGCAAAGCCAAAAAGCCAGTGAATCCAAAAATTACCATCATCATCAACTATCTTCCTCCACAACAGTACTTGTGAAGAATTTGCGAGAGCATGCTTGAATTGATTGTTGCAGCTTGATCATTTGGGGCGTAAAAATTACTTGTTCATTTATCTAGGATTTTTTTTATGTGTATTTGACTGACGTCCTCGTATATCAGACACATGTTATTCCATAGTGGGAACTACCCTATGAATAGTCTCCAACTTTTGGATGAATTTCGGTGAAATCTTGAACGCGTGTATCCCTGTCCAATCGAACTCGCATATTGATGGCCAAACCGAGAGGTCACTGACGCCGATTGCTTCTATGAAGACACGGCGGTTCACCCAAGCAGGATAGACCTCCACCGCATGCTACAACGGGTCCTCCGGGCGATTTGTAAAATGGTAATATCAGAGTACTTCCAACCGAATCCGGAACAGAAACCGCGTGAAACACCCTCAACAGTCCTGAGCTTGTGTATCCATAAAACAATTAAATTCCAGTAAACAAATGTAGCAGCCGATTAGTGTTATCCCTGAGACTGGCCTCCCTCTGAGGGTGGTTCCAGTGTTGGTCACCACTCACTGCAAGGAGGTAACGTACGGATCTCGACGTAAGGCTGCAAGGAATCTGAGATACATCATACGTTGTCGAACTGTGATCAGGAACGCAAACCTTTCGACCCAGTTTTATATGAAGCAGTGACTGCTAATAATAAAACACACCATTATTAGGCCGCAAGGTGCCATCATCCCGGAGGACACAGTGGAGCACACAGAGGTGTGTGTTGTCCTCGTGGAGGCAATCGGCGTCAGTCACCTCTCGCACCGGGCCTTGTGACTTTGGGCTATGGTCCAGAGCGAGGAGGAATGGCAGGCGGTCGCCTCCTTCTGCAAAGCCGTAATGCTAGTGAAGGAGGAGGACGCGTGAGGGAACGAACGTCCTCACGCCGAGCCGAGATTCTGACCCCGACGACCAGCCACGGTAAACGCGGGCTCGCGGACATCTAGCAATCGGTCGTCCACAGCCGTCCGGCCGTCCGGTAATTGACCGGACCGAGCCCAGTCGTCAACAGCGCGTAGTGATCCACGCGCTCCTCAAAGAGATGTCGCAAAGGGCAACTGAAGGACACAGGTGTGGTTTTAGTCAGTAAAAGTTTGACACGCCTTCCCGCTCCAACCAGAGTGGGAGAAGTCATCCAATGACTTCTCCACCCTTAAAAAAAGAAAAATAAAGGTGCCATCATTATCATTATCATTTCAGCCGAAAGACGTCCACTGTTGGACATAGGCCTCCCCAAGTGTCACCATAATTACCGGTCCTGTGCGTCTCGCATCCATCGGATTCCCGCGACCCTCACCAGGTTTACCTGGGGGCCTTCCAACGCAAGGTGCCATGCTACCCCTTTCGAAAATTTGGCCATGTTATTTTAAAGTCAATAATTAAATACATATAAGTATTTACTGTTATCGCCTTTGGTTGGTATCCCTTGAATAATCACGGTCAATTAGTTTGTTACAACCACGGGGAAAAAAAGCAGTAGGATTAAAAATGTCTCCGTCTAACTCCAGTTTAATCATAACGGTTTTCGCCCAATTTTAAACAATAAAACTGTCTGCAAACTTGGGCGATGGTCATTCTTCCGCCACTCAGAAAATTACGTAAAATACACAATGCCATCTATCAAATATGACGTTCGACTATCATTGTCATCATTATTTCTACTTTCAGTCTTTAGATGGCGTTGTGCCATATTTACATTTTAGTACGTGATTTTACTCGCCGCTTTGATTTTATTATGTGTTTTGATTAGTTTTTACAAAATATTTAGAAGATATCGAATAGAAATGTCAATTTTATTTTGAAAAAATGGTAAAAGTTATTTTATTACAAAAAAGAAGATAAAATAATGACAAAATTTTTAACTGTAGCTGGGGATCGAACGTGACAAATGTCGTTCAATGTCGACATTTTGGATTATTGCTCACCCCCCTTAGCAAATAGCGTGATAATATGTAGCCTAACAGTTGACCCGGCCTATAAGGATTATGTATGCAAAATTTGAACAGGATTGGTTCAGTAGTTTTTTCGCCAACTAATACCAACGCTCCACCATTTTACTGTTTTATTATATGTATAGATTATTAATTAACTAATTATATATTAAAGAAATGTAAGTATTGTTTAAAAGTAAATCTTAATTATCACTCGATATTCAAAAAATTCACTACTCTAAGATTTTATAGTTTTAATTTTTTAAAACACTCTCCCGCTCTTTCATTACTTTTTTTTAGAGGCCAGTTTGAGTTTTGAATAAATTCGTTTGATGCACGTACATTCTAATTCACGTGTTTTTTCAAAAATGATTTTTGACGTTCCAAATTCAAATCTTATTATTCCCTAGAGATCGCCCATACTACATTATCTCCCTAGGGATAGAATAACTTGCTATAAGTGATGGTTGCTTGACATATATAAGGGCATTATCGGGCAGGTGGTGTTTTTTTTTCTGTGTGAAAATCATCTTATGACATCCCCCGCTCTTGTGCGGAGCGGGAGATAGTGTCAGACTTTTACTAACTAAAAACCCACTCCTGTTCCTTCGTTGCCTTTCGTACCAGGGCCGAGTCTTCCTTTCAGAGTCAGACCCTTGGCCCCAGTAGGCTTCGACCCTGATGGGCCCCTACAGTTGCTGACATCTCCTTGAGGCGCGCGTGAAATAGTACGCGCCATTGACGACTTGGGCTTGGTCCGGACGGTTACCGGACGGTCGGACGGCGACCTACCCATTGCTCACCGTCCGCAAGCCCGCGTCTCCGGTGGACAGTAATCGGGATCGGAATCCCGGCGGTGGTTGGGGCGTGAGGACCGTTACCTCACGCGATCGGCCGCCTCCTTTGCTAGCATTACTGCTTCGCAGAAGGAGGCGACCGCCGGGCAGGTGGTGTAAAATAGTACATTTTGATACAAGTGCAGAAAGTTTGTCATTGCGACCGAGGTGGAATTCGCACGAGCCGTAGGCGAATCTGTTATGGAGCCGAGGGATGCAGTGATAAATTTGCACGTGTATCAAACGACATTTTCAATACACTTACGAAATGAATAAACGGGGGTTGACCGGCGACTGGTGGGGGTCGACACATGCCCAACCTGATACAATAAATGTAATAAAATTGTGGCGGCGGAGAGCAAGCGCATTTTTCTGCACTAGTGCGGAAACAGTCTATTGCGTGTCTAAAAGCGGTGGGATAAGAGCGGGTTTTCGAGTAAGTATAAACACTGCTCAACTAATCAACATTGTTATAGATAACTCTAGAGCTATGTATATAGGGTGACTGGTAATTAGTGTACGATACTTAAACACGTGATTGTGCTCATGATAACCAACAACTTTTACTATGGGAACAAACCTGAAATCGATAAAAAATATCAGCTGTTCAGTACATTTATGTTTGCCTAATGTACTGAACAGCTGATATTTTTTTCGCGATTTCGGCTTTGCTCCCATAATAAAAATTGTTTGTTATCATGAGCGCAATCACGTGTTTAAGTATCGTACACTAATTGCCAGTCACCCTATATATTCTATGTTACAGATGTTTTACCACAGATCTGGAGTGCATGGCCGCGTCAAGAACCGCTGGATAACTGATGCGATATATCTTCCCGTGAGTAATTCTGTTATTTATGTGTGCACTCCAACAGACTGCCTCATTAGTCTAGTAGTCACGACTGATGAGCGTGGGATCCCATCCTGCATTCGATTCCCGGGTCGGACAAAAAAATGCTATTGGATTTCCCTATCAGGAATTACTCTGTAGCTGTCCAGGATTCGGAAGTTGATGTGATACACCCGTACGTCCGAAAGCACTTAAGACTGTCTATTAGTCTCGTGGTCGTGGCGTGGGGTCCTGGGTTCGATTCCCAGGAATTACTTTGTAGCTGCTCGGAGTTTTGGGAATTGGTGGTTTGCAAAGCCGTTGATCAAAACACACGGTCGAGTGTTGGAAAACTACATATATGACGCTACATAAGAAGTACAAAGCTTGCATCGCGCAATTACAGTTCTTCGCGCGATTTGAACATATAGCTACAACAGCCCGCAATCATCTATCGGGCAGTTGCCCGGATCAGACATAACACCCGTCTGGTCGGAGGATCCTCCCTTTTCAACGGAGGTATGTTGGACTTTACACCCTGTTCTGGTTCACCAGATTTCTGGTAAATCAGAATCACCAGATCATTCTTCTTCTTCTTTTCGTGTCGATGGACTCGAATTACATTTTTTCTAACCAGTATTTGGAAATCTGGACAGCTCTGTTAATGGTCTAGTATACATAAAAGTGCAGGCGGTTGTGCTGTAGGCAGCAGTGCCGGTGACGCAAGTCCTGTGAAGCGGCTCCGTACTGGCACTGTGTTTGAGATGGGTCCAAGAAGCCCCATTTGGTCAGATTGTTTTTGCAGCGGCCAACCTGGTCCGCAGTCGGTTAAGAGATTTCCAGATTGCACGTCTAAAGAACCGTAAAAGATTTATGCGATTTACGAAAGACAGTGCAGAGGACGAGAGATGCGCGCTGTGGAAGCAGAAACACCCAACTCCTCCACACTTCATCACCCCATCTGAACAATCTCTCTTTGGTCGCGAACTGCAGGGGCCAATCTGGAAATCTCTTAACCAAATTATTATACTATTTTAGAAGTAAGCGGAATAGGGTATGAAGTCCCACATACCTCCTATGAAAAGGGAGGATCCTCCGACCAGACGGGTGTTATGTTTGATCCGGGCAACTGCCCGATAGATGATTTCGAGCTGTATGTACAAATCGCGCGGAGAACTCTAATTGGGCGATGCAGGTTTAATTATTTTTAAATGATATAAACTAGTGCTTGACTGCGATCCCACCAGATGGTAAGCAATGATGCAATCATTGGAGGCGCACTGGTTTATTAAGAGCCTATTCACTCTAGCCTTGAAGACACCCAAATTAAAATCGGATTGGAAGACCTCAGCAGGCAAATTGTTCCACTCCTTCGATGTACGCGGTATAAACGCTTAGTCCGGACCGTAGAGGTCCGTAGATTTCGTAGTTTAGTTCCTATGTGACGCCATAGATGTCGCTACACTATCAAAACTATTATTAATATTTGTTGCAGTCGATCAGTGCTTCATGCATGACTAAATAGCTTAAAGCTTCTTCAGTTAGCAATGATAGAGTCATGAAATTTTTTAAAACGTTCCAATTTGCAGGACGCGCAATTCCTGGTGATGTCAGCATCAGACCGCAGTTTGACAATGTACGACGCGGCCACGTTGTCACACACGCCTATGTACTGCATCACTGGACTGCCCAATATACCCACTGTAAGCACTTCTTTCTTACCTCCAGACTACGTAAATTATGGTTCTATGGTTCTTGATATTTTTGATGAAAGCAGCACGCAAATGCTTTTTCAAATGCTTCTTACAATATTATAATACTAACAATGTGGATTAACAAATGGGCCGGTGTTGTCTTTACAAATTAATAGTTAATAAGCCATCATAATTGCTCTAGAGTACTCCGCTAAAACACAAGAAAAATTCACCGGCATTACGATTTAGATTTCCTATAAAAAACTGAGGGTCGGACTCAAATCTTTATGTTTAAAAGTTATAATAGTAACAAGATTTTTGTTTGAAAGTGTACTATTCTTCAAGATACAGTCCCCCTAGCCAAGTTACAACCGTTTCGTTTCGTTTCTCTTTTCGTTGATCGCCTCGAGTCGGCCACGCCTCCTATTCCTTTGTTCTGACGTCATCTCAATGTTCAGTCACGTGGTCAGAACAAAGGAATAGGAGGCGTGGCCGACTCGAGGCGATCAACGAAAAGAGAATCGAAACGACACGGTTGTAACTTGGCTAGGGGGGCAGGATTGTTTTCTAGTTTAGACTTAGAGGATAGTGATCCTATTTAGATGAAATAGCCACTCTCATTTTTGGTGTTTCATCACTGAAGTTACTTATTTTACTGGGCAGTGTTTGGCGTACTCCCCGTCTTCCCGCATATGTGATACCTCGGAGCTGGCTTTCGGAACGGAGCGGGGTGACATAACCTTCATCCGCTTTCTTCAGCCAAAGGTGCAGCTATTCCATACGAAGACGCCAGATGCCATCAATTATTACTTTTGGATGGTAAGCCACGCTTTGATTGACCTATTTATATCATTCGAAAGAATAAAATGAGGGAAGATGAACGCTTATAGTAATATTTAACGGTTCCAACACAAGGTTTATGGTTCAGTCAGTGTACCAAGGTTACTGAGACAGCCCAAGAATCGTCCAATTTAAGATGCAGTGGGCAGGGTGCATGCTTGCAGAACAGATGATCGATGGGGCCGAAAGGTTCTGCCCTGCGTTCAAAAATGAGGTTAGAGTTAACTCTAATGAAGTCATCAGGGTAGATACTCTACGCTCGCATTTTTGAACGCGAACGTAGAGTTCAACTGTCAATGTCAAGCAAGTGTCATTTATGGCCGCTTACACCAACCTACCCTGCTTGGAGTTAGAGTTAGTTGGGTTAACTCTAGGGTAGCTACTCGAGTTATAAAAGAACGACCCTGGGTTGCAACTCGAAGCATTTTTTAACCGAGAGTAGAGAGTAGAGTAGCGGCTCTACTCTACTCTGGTTACTTTTGAACGCAGGGCAAGAGTGGCGACCGCGTACCGGAAGACGCAGCATTGGAAGGCCTCCCACTGATGGACCGATAAACAGGTGATGGTCGCGGGAAACCGATGGATGGGAGTCTCACGCATCGCAGCATTGTGGTGACATTTTAGGGGGAGCGTCCAGTCGAGTCGTAGACGTCTTTCGGCTGAAATGATGACGATGATGATGTACTAAACTGGTTGTCGTAAAATCAGTTTTGTTAAAGACAAAGTCGGGTTTTATTACAAATTTCGGTTCTAGGAGTTGCCAGTTCCACCTCAGTCGTCGTACTGCAGCATATCACGCTGGCGGCGGGTTCACTCGCGCTCGGTGAAGCGTCTGGCCTTCAGTCGGAACGGCGTCATCCTGGTGTCCTGCTCCCACGACGCTACCGCCAGCATGCGCATCAGACACGTGCCTGGAAAGATGGATGACTACGTCTTCAAAGTTACGAGGGTAGTTATTTTTGTGCAATAGATAGATAGATAGATATACTCTTTATTCTTGTACACCATAAATATAATTACTACAATGACATTTGGTACCTTCAAATGTATTTGAATTAAACAACTGCTAAACAGCTTAGATATTAAAGGCCTTTTTGTTGTTTCAGGGAGTGACGTGTTTTCATGTCATTTCCGCACTACACTTGGTAGCGACGGGCGGCTGCGACGGCGCAGTGCGGCTGTGGCAGCCAAGCGCACGCGCACCCTACGCCACCCTCATCGCGCCCACATCACCCGCTATACTTGATATCGCCATTGTAGCTGCTCATGAGCTCGTCATCGCCTATTGTAATAATTGTGTGAGGCCTATTTCATGGATATTAGCTCGCCAGCAGCTTTGCTTGCGTGAAAATTGAAAATTTTCCCAAGGGAACATTATTTATTTATTAAAACTTCATGCAACACAAAAGTACAAAGGAGGACTTAATGCAAACAAAACACAAACACAAACAACAACAACAAAACACAAACAAACAACAACAACAACAACATATTCCTGGAATAAAAATAATTGTATGTGCTATTCCGGGACATGGTCTATCCGTGTGCCAAATTTCATCCAAATCCATTCAGCTGTTTGAGCGTGAAGGAGTAACAAACATACACACCATTTACAGAATCCTAACTAGGTCACAATTACACACTCCGTCACCACTACCACCACTATCACTAGATGTACAGCGTTGCGCCAGTGGTACACGGTGGACATCCCACTGTAGCGACATCTATGGCGTCATACGCGATTGGAACATATAGATCAGCCCGAAATCATCTATAGGGCAGTTACCCACCAGACATAACACCCGTCTGGTCGGAGGATCCTCCCTTTTCAACGGAGCTTTGCGGGACTTTACTCTCTGTTCCGCCTACCTTCAAACTGGTGACCCTCGACAAAGAACGTCAGCGCAGCCTTCGTGCAGCTACTACTTCGTGACGTCATCATCACTTCCTCAAGCTTTCGAGCAGCGAGCCATACGGCCAGCACCCACGGCTATAAAGGATATCCTGACCACCAGAATGCCTACCAACCCGACATAAAACATACAGACACGTGTAACACGCTTGCCCTCCTAGCCTAGTTACAACCTTTTCGTGTCGAATTCCGTTCTCCAATCGGTAATGCCTCGGTGTCAGCAATTGTAGAAAACGATAAGTTGGTAGCCATGTTGACGCGCCTGAGTCGGCCGCTCGTTCTACAATGTCGTTCTACAATAACAAAGGATGTAGCGTTGAACATTGCAGAAACGATAACAATTCATTCTATCATTTTGAACGATATGAACTTGGCTACGAATTTTCTATTCGTTTGTTCTGACCACGTGACTTAACGTTGAGATGATGATGACGCTAGTCGAAAACTAATCAAATGTATGGGAATGACTCCCATACATTTGATTAGTTTTCGACTAGCGTTAACGATTGCAGATTATGAACTTGGCTAGGGGTGCTGATTTGTACGTAGAACGACGTCGCGTGGCGTGGATCTAATGTAGCTCTGCAAGTCTAGTTGCCATATAATAAAATGTATGGAGACCGACGCGCCCAAATCGGCGTACGCAGCCCACGTGTGCGCAATGTAGTTCTACCTTGCGCGCACGTGGGCTACTAGACCACGTGTGGAAAAATAGACTTGGAGAGCTACACTTGATCACACACAGGTATACAAATCAGGCGTGTTACACGTGTGCGTGTCGGTCTAATGCAGTTCAGCTTTACGCACGTGGATAATTTTAATACACACTACATACTTGCTGGTTCCACTAAAAGATCCTGTTACCTGTGTGTGAAAATGAAAACAACGTACCTACGCCCACAGCAGTGGTGCAGTGGTGGTCCAGTAGTAACAGCCCCAACTTACGGGTAGAAGGTCGCTGGATGAAACCCAACTAGGCGCATTGTTTTGCGTATTATTTCATCACCACTGCTCTCAAGACGGTGAAGGAAAACATCATAAGGAATCTGGCATGTCCTAGAACCAAAAACTCGAAGACATATGACATCCACCAACCCGCACTGGTCCTGCGTTGAATGTCCTAAGGCCTAAGTCCCAGCAGTGGGAACATTATAAGGGTGCTTATGATAAGCCACAGTAGTATCAAACACGACCAAACCTATAAAATTGTATGTTCACTTGTGAAAAGTTAACAGACGGTGCACATCTGGGACTTGTACGAGGAGTGCCTGCTGCAGACCATCAAGATCAAGTTTCCGTTCCTGGGTGTACTCGGCAAGAAGGTCGAGTTTGGCCCCTATTGTATTCATCCCGGTGAGTCCACTAATATTATTTTTCTCTTGGATTTAGGTTTTGGCATTGGCATGAATATTGTGCTATGAGAGCCAGAGTGGCTTATATCACTTTTTCAATACCGACTTTATTTGAAAAAAGAAGTTTGTTATTTCAAATAAAATTTGTGTTAAAAAAATGACTGTTGGGCAACTGTGGCTCTCATGACCCCAGCGCCAGAATGGCCTAACTGCATTTTTTCGATATGGATTTTATTTGAAAAAAAGAGCAGTTTCTTCAAATGGGATCAGTATTGAAAAAAAAAATACTGTTAGGCCACTCAGGCTCTCATGGCTTCGTATATCAGTTATGCTGAAAACCTAGCATTAAAAATTGCTTTTTGCAAAAAAAAAAAAAAAAAAAACAATCAATGAAAGCATTTACTTTAAATAAACCATTTACGGGCACTTTTGAATTGTCAAGAAGTCAGACAGAAAAATGATGCTAATTGCACATTACAAAGCGTAAATCTCTATTGAGAAGAATGTGCAAGAAACTCCATTGACACTCTTTTTATTCATATTATTAATCACAAATATCTCGGCTACATGTTTCTTATCGCTGCTATTATATGAGACCAACATAAATAAAAAAAAATAAAAAAAAAACAATTCAACATATAGAAATTAGGTACATTTATATTTCTAGAAGCACTACACCTTTTTTATAGAGGCTCGACAGCCACCCTAACTCATTTAATTTAGAAACAATACTTTTTTCTTTACTTTTATTTTATTTTATAAACAATAGCTATATTATATCTATGTTTAGTCTAGTATATAATTTTCACCGCAGAATACACACCTTTTTCTATTTCAAGTTCTTACATTCCATCCTAAGGTTGTCTGGTAGATATCGCTGTCAGCGATAAGACCGCCTTTGTACCCATAATTTAAGTTAGTGTAAAAGTTTTGTTACTATTTTGGTGTACAATAAAGTTTATTCTATTCTATTCTACTTTTTTTCTATCAAATTCAGCAAGTTAATAAGAGGAACACTATAGTGCGCATTCCTTCGACATTACCTTTAACTCAATTTTCAAGTCATACAATAAAAAATTTGGACACGACAAAAAATGGCAGCTTATATTTATTGAGACTGAAAAAGAAGAATATTTTATCACCAGGGACTTATCAAAAATATAATTATGTTTTTAGGTCCAGTTCGTAAAGCGGAAGATGAGGAGGAACCGACCTTCGATGAGCCGATAGTCATGTCCCGGCGCGCGTCCAGCGTGTACCAGGGCTCGACCGGCGGCCTGATGCTGCAGTACGAGAATCAAGACGATTGGGACAAGAAAGGACTCGAAGATGAACCGTCAGTATTTCTAACGCAAGCTATGTAGTCAGTTTGGGAGCCAGACATCGGAAATTATCCTCGAAATTCCACCGACTGTTGAGGACGAATCCTAGCATGGGTGCTCCATGAATCCTATACTTCATCGTCGACCCGACTCCGATGTGAATGTTTGAGAGTTACTGTGGACCTATAGAAATCAAAGAGCAAATTGAGAAACAGGTGTTTTGTAGTCAGTAAAAGTCTGATAGGCGCTCGCGCTCCACCCTAGAGCGAGAGAAGTCATAAGATAATTTCTCACCTCAAAAAAAAATAAACAAAAAAAACTATGTAGACAAAACCACATAATGGATTTTAAACGTTGGCAAAATGGCTTTCACTTTAAAGTTTTAAATCTTGAGAGAATTCTCTGATCCAAGAAATCTGTAATAGATTAGAATGAATTAGAGAAGAATGTCTGAAAGGACTTGGAGGAGGCCTTTGCCCAGCAGTGGGACAGTAATGACTAATAAAAAAACAAATTAACAAATCCTAAAAAAACGCAGTTATTACTTTTTTACCTTTAAAAATTTCGATTTCAGAAGTAGCTCTTTTTTTATGCGGGAAATCATCATATTACTTCTCCCACTGTAGGTTGGAACGAGAGGGTATCAGACTGACTAAAACCCACCAGAGGCCCTACCATGATTCATTTTACGACCTAAACTGAACCATTAAAGGGATCCTCCATCCCTCTCTCTCGCTCGCCCGACTGATATTTTAACACTTCATGGTAAGGCCCTTGTCCCTTTGCCTTTTGATTTCTATAGGTCTACAGTGACTCTTTCAAATGCGCTGGTAGCCCTAGCAAGTACTCTGTTCATGTGCAACATTGATAGTCAAATACCACATCAAATACCTCTTTTCTTCAACTAACTCAACCTTCTGAGCGCCACAGTCTCAAGAAGATCAACGTTTTCGTGCCTTCCACGCTGCACGTCTTTATTAGAAGACAATTTATCAAAACCAGTCCGGGTAGCTACAAGCTCAAAAGAATCTATTTTATAAAATTTATTAAAATTAAATCATTACGTGACGATTTTTCTGAGGCACTGTTCAATGAATTTGCCACGAGCCTTAGATGATATAGTTACGCCACTGAGCATCGCGCTGGAGGACACATCGCGTCCGGAACAGGTTTGCGCTTAAAAGGTTAAAAAGTGTTTGTTCGGCAGTGAGTACAGGCGCTACAACCGCTGCGAGCTGTTGCTGTCCTGCTGCGACTTCGTGTGCACGCTGCGGCTGGCGGGGAGCGTGGGTGCGGTGGTGCCGCCGCCCGCAGACACGTTGTGCGCGCGCCGCCCCTCCGCCTGGGACCTGCCCGACTACCCTGCTACCAGCAGTACGTTCCTTTCTTAAGGATTCTCCCCATTTCAGGTAGAATAAACGTGGTGTCACCATTGTGCAGACCGCCTAGAAGACACGGTGGAGGTGTGCCCCGCTTGGGCGGGGTACCGCCATAGTACTTCTATGGGCGATAGACGGCGGCGACCTATCACGCCGGGCCCTAGTTCAGGCCATCCATGGTCCGGAGCGAGAGAAAATGGGATGCGGTTGCGTCTTTCTACGAAGCAGTAATGCTAGCATTAGAATAGTGTTATTTTAAAAAAATATTTTTTTATGTCTGTCAAGACCCTTTATCTCGAGAACGCGTAGAGTTATCGAATTAAAATTAAAACCATATATTCAGTTTTGTGGTCCCTTGAAGCTGTGAAAAAATCAGATTTCTAAATTAACGAAAAAAAAAGATATGGCCGTTTATCTATACATATAATAAAACAGTAAAATGGTGGAGCGTTGGTATTAGTTGGCAAAAAAACTACTGAACCAATCCTGTTCAAATTTTGCATACATAATCCTTATAGGCCGGGTCAACTGTTAGGCTACATATTATCACGCTATTTGCTATGGGGGGTGAGCAATAATCCAAAATGTCGACATTGAACGACATTTGCCACGTTCGATCCCCAGCTACAGTTAAAAATTTTGTCATTATTTTATCTTCTTTTTTGTAATAAAATAACTTTTACCATTTTTTCAAAATAAAATTGACATTTCTATTCGATATCTTCTAAATATTTTGTAAAAACTAATCAAAACACATAATAAAATCAAAGCGGCGAGTAAAATCACGTACTAAAATGTAAATATGGCACAACGCCATCTAAAGACTGAAAGTAGAAATAATGATGACAATGATAGTTGAACGTCATATTTGATAGATGGCATTGTGTATTTTACGTAATTTTCTGAGTGGCGGAAGAATGACCATCGCCCAAGTTTGCAGACAGTTTTATTGTTTAAAATTGGGCGAAAACCGTTATGATTAAACTGGAGTTAGACGGAGACATTTTTAATCCTACTGCTTTTTTTCCCCGTGGTTGTAACAAACTAATTAACCGTGATTATTCAAGGGATACCAACCAAAGGCGATAACAGTAAATACTGGCACCTTTATTTTTCTTTTTTAAGGGTGGAAGTCATCCAATGACTTCTCCCACTCTGGTTGGAGCGGGAAGGCGTGTCAAACTTTTACTGACTAAAACCACACCTGTGTCCTTCAGTTGCCCTTTGCGACATCTCTTTGAGGAGCGCGTGGATCACTACGCGCTGTTGACGACTGGGCTCGGTCCGGTCAATTACCGGACGGCCGGACGGCTGTGGACGACCGATTGCTGGATGTCCGCGAGCCCGCGTTTACCGTGGCTGGTCGTCGGGGTCAGAATCTCGGCTCGGCGTGAGGACGTTCGTTCCCTCACGCGTCCTCCTCCTTCACTAGCATTACGGCTTTGCAGAAGGAGGCGACCGCCTGCCATTCCTCCTCGCTCTGGACCATAGCCCAAAGTCACAATGCCCGGTGCGAGAGGTGACTGACGCCGATTGCCTCCACGAGGACAACACACACCTCTGTGTGCTCCACTGTGTCCTCCGGGATGATGGCACCTTGCGGCCTAATAATGGTGTGTTTTATTATTAGCAGTCACTGCTTCATATAAAACTGGGTCGAAAGGTTTGCGTTCCTGATCACAGTTCGACAACGTATGATGTATCTCAGATTCCTTGCAGCCTTACGTCGACATCCGTACGTTACCTCCTTGCAGTGAGTGGTGACCAACAATGGAACCACCCTCTGAGGGAGGCCAGTCTCAGGGATAACACTAATCGGCTGCTACATTTGTTTACCGGAATTTAATTGTTTTATGGATACACAAGCTCAGGACTGTTGAGGGTGTTTCACGCGGTTTCTGTTCCGGATTCGGTTGGAAGTACTCTGATATTACCATTTTACAAATCGCCCGGAGGACCCGTTGTAGCATGCGGTGGAGGTCTATCCTGCTTGGGTGAACCGCCGTGTCTTCATAGAGGCAATCGGCGTCAGTGACCTCTCGGTTTGGCCATCAATATGCGAGTTCGATTGGACAGGGATATACGCGTTCAAGATTTCACCGAAATTCATCCAAAAGTTGGAGACTCTTCATAGGGTAGTTCCCACTATGGAATAACATTTGTCTGATATACGAGGACGTCAGTCAAATACACATAAAAAAATCCTAGATAAATGAACAAGTATTTACGCCCCAAATGATCAAGCTGCAACAATCAATTCAAGCATGCTCTCGCAAATTCTTTATAAGTACTGTTGTGAAGGAAGATAGTTGATGATGATGGTAATTTTTGGATTCACTGGCTTTTTGGCTTTGCACCATCAGTGCAAACGTTATCCAGCTGAAGGTCGGTGTCCCGATTATGTTCCTTCGTTTACCTCTACCAAAGCTGTCTGACGGCTTAAACTCTTCAGTGAAATATTATTGAGGCGAAAATTTTACAGGAGATAACTCTTTCGAACAATCTCGCAGCCTTAGCAGACATTGGCCCTAGAGGGCCCTATCCATTTGCTGACATCATTATGAGTCGCGCGTAGATTACTACGCGCCGTCGATTCAGGATTGCTTTGACCAGATGACCGGACGGCTCCACCGCAATCGCCCTGCGGCTTTCAACACCTGGAGCATCACTTCCCTCATCATCCCTCATAGTTTCAGCCACCTTCTTCGATCGTAGTGCTTCACTGAAGGAGGCTACTGGTTGGCATTTTTTCCACTAATTGCCTTCATGAGGACACGGCGGCGCCGGCGCTCCTACCAAGCGGGACTGACTTCCACCGTAAGTTCCATCGTATTCTCCGGGCGATCCGCACAATGGTGAGACTCGAGTGTTTCTTTTTGCTGAATTCGATACAGATACCTCCCGAAACACCCACATCCGGTGAGTCCTGCACAAAGAGAGGATGCCGTGACGCCTCTGTAGCCACTCCTCAAAGACAGGCATTACCGCTGCGATTGTGACGTGCTCTCTGTGACAATGTTGTTTTACCGGAACATAAACCAGAAACATACATAAACTAGTGCCTTTTCCCTTGGTGTAGGCAGAAATGCCAACTGCTACGACCCTTACATACTCTTTCTATTCATTGACGTTCATACATCTGGATCTGGACGAGTACATAACATGTATCCTGAAGGTAATTTGCGTTTTTACCTTTAACAGTTTTATGTGAAAGTACAATAAATAATTACGATGCTTTCAGAATGAATTGCAAGCACAGAATGATTGTACAGTTTTACCAACTTAACGTAGACGAAGTCGCGGGCAACAGCTAGTGAAATCATAATTCATAAGGTACTCGTACTTTCCGTTGACCTAGAATCCTGAAATTTGGCATGAAGCAAGGTCTCATAGCTAGGTCACAAATATAACTTGCCATTTGGAAAAATCTTCAAGACTCCATTCGGGAATTAAATTATTTACATGTAAGTTTGTACGGAACCCTCAGTGCGCGAGTCCGACTCGCATACTTGCCCGATTTTTTTAGGTGGAATCGCAGTCAAGCACTAGTTGTAATAACAATTAAAAAAAACATGGTAGTTGCTCCTATGAGGACGAAAAAAGAAACAACTCTCGAATGTACAACTATGCCTACACAGACATACCATAGGCATAGTTGACATATATACAATTCCAAAATATTGTAGTATCGTATCGCGGTGATCGACGCAGCGTCATCTAGTATCGAGTGGCTAAAGTAGGGGTGTGGGTAGTAGTAAATACACGATATTGAAAATTTTAAATATTTAATTTGCAAAAAAGGTTTGTTACAACGCGTAAATATATAAATATATTTGTTAATTTTTTATACATCTACAAAATTATTTTTTTCTGAGACACCCAGTACAAATACATAATTTTCTTTCTTTCTTTCTTTCAATTATTGACAGCGTCATCCAACACGCCTCGTCCGCGACCATCGCCGGTGCCGACTCAGCAATTACTCTCGCCGTCCACCGCAGAGTTCCCGCTCACAGACCTCGATACACTGCTGGAGAACGCTGGTTGGTCTATGTTATTTTTTGATTACATATGAGACCTTTAACCGCCTACATTGGATGATTATATCCGACAAACACTCTAGCGTTTATATCGCCAGAGAAGCAATCCATGACCAAATACTCCATCTCGTCAGCTCTTCTGTCACCAATGAGGATTGAAGAGCTAATCGAGATAGAGTACCCAGTCGCAAATACACGACCCTGGCGAATAGGACACAGAAACACTCTTCCGACCAATCCGACGCAAAGTGTACAAAAAGTTGTTTTACTTCGCAATCCTTGGACCGAAACCTAAAACGTTATTTTCAGAACTCATTCGGAGAAATGAATGTTTTGTAGGCATTATTGTTGGCTATTTTAGAGTCTAAATTTATTTATTTATTTATTTATTTTATTCAGGTTAACCAACAACTGTTTACACCAGTACACTAGCAACTTAATAATTATAGCTGGATACAATTGCGGGCGCAACAATTAATTATAGGTTAACACCGCTAGCACAAAAAACAGTGGTAAAATCATTAAATTATTAGTTTACACAATATTCTTAATGCAAATGTAAATATAATGCGACTATGAAAATTAAATTAAATTAATATTAAAATAAATTAATAAATTATTATACAAGGTAGAAATTAAATAATAATTGATACGGAAATGAGATGACAAACTTCACTTAAATAAAATAAAAATTACACTAACAATTTAAAAAGAAACTAAAAACAACAACTATCTGAAAAATACTGAACTGTGGTAATAAACTTTAAAATATCTAAATCCATTGACAAACACAAGACATAATCATTAAACAAAAAAATATATACATATAACAGAAATAAACAACCGAAGTACAGAATTATTCTACCAAATACAATTAATAATTAACTAATAATAGATTCTAGATTTTACAATAGATTATAAATTTTACTAGATTTTATTATAGAGAAAAAAAAAATAGTGTGTAATAAAAAAAAAAATACAAAAAAGCATCGAAATGTAAACAGCAATATCCCTACAAGTGTGTCGTATGATTGCTCAATAAAATGACTCTATGAACTGCACTTACACTGGCGTGATGTATATCTAATATGTCACTATAGCCATTGATGATCTTGCATAACCTAGGAATTGGAGAGTTTGCACCAAGTACAGACCTTCGATATGGCGGACACAGGGGCGTTATGCTTTTCCTAGGATATCTAGCAGGCGCACGAAATCTAATTAGTCTAAGTAAGTCGGGACAGTCAATTTTGTTACGCAACAGTTTAAATAAAAATAAAAGATCAGCAACATCTCCGCGTGCGGATAAGGGTTGCATTCTGAAATGCTGCAGCCGAGAATTATATGAGGGTAATGATGACTTGTGTTTCCCCTCACAATAAGCAAGATGCCACATAAAGCGCTTTTGTACACGCTCAATCCTCAGAATATGGGTGGCGAAGTGAGGCCTCCATACAACGCTACAGTACTCCAAAATACTTCGCACGAGACTGTTGTACAACATTATTTTCGTGCTAGCTTTGCGAAAATCTTTCGTGTTGCGAATTATGAATCCTACCATTTTGGAAGCTCTCTTAATTATGCTTTCAATTTGGGGTACAAAGCTTACTTTCCTATCAAAGAGTACTCCTAAGTCCCTGATAATTTCTGTTTGTTGGACCTTGTCTTGGTTTATAAAGTACTCAGTTTCGATGGAGTTAATGTTCCGTGTGTATTTTACATGATAACATTTTTTTGAGTTCAACTGCATTTTATTATTTCGACACCATTCAATCACTTGATTAACGTCGCGTTGCAGGAGCTCACTATCTTTTGAAGAATCAATTCTACGTGCCAATTTCAAGTCATCGGCGTACATAAACGAATCAGAAAATCGCAGACATAAAGGAAGATCGTTGATAAATATAATAAAAAGTATTGGGGCTAAGTGCGATCCCTGCGGCGCGCCAGAGGTGATAATTCGTGCTGTGGATTGAAAGCCGTTAACAACGACATAGAACTCGCGCCCAGAAAGATACGACTTGAACCACTTTAATAAAGGTCCAGCTATACCGTATGCTTCAAGCTTTTTTAATAAGATGGAATGGGGCATTTTGTCGAAAGCTTTACTGAAGTCGGTGTAAATAACATCCAATTGTTTGCCATCGTCAATAGTCTGAATTAGGGACTCAGTAAATGCTACTAAGTTCGTAGCCGTAGATCTTGAAGCTACGAACCCGTGCTGACAGTTGCTCACGTACATTTTGAAATGTTGCTGGATATGAGGGCAAATAAAAGATTCAAAGATCTTAGCGAATGTAGATAGAATTGAGATGGGCCTGTAGTTATTGATGGAGTCCTTTTTATCCGACTTGTATACTGGAACTACCTTAGATACCTACCTAAAGATAAATTAAACTCGCTACATTTGCCCTAGTAAGTATTTACGCATTAAAAACTATCTTTTCCGTCACAGGACTACAAGGTATTTTGGAAAAGGACTTTGTGCTAATGCAAGGACTGAAGAACGACTTGAACAGAAAACTAGCCGAAATGGAAGCCAACAAACAAGTGGTAAATTATTGATATTTTAGCAGCTCAATTTATTCTCTTTTTTAGTGTTATTTACGTCGTGATACCATGTTGGTCCCAATCAATGTTAAAAACATGTCAAAATAAAAGAAATTAAAAAACGCAAAATTCTCAGGCGTAAAGCCATCAGAATCTAACTACATGACTCTTAAAACAATAAACAACTACCGCCATCTAGTGTCGAAGATGTAATCTATGAATATTATTAAAAGCGCCATCTATGAACGCGTAGCCGTAGTATGATGTGACTGAGTAACCTATTTAGTTTCCAAATTCAAAGGCAGCATCGTTCATTCAATAAAGTCATTATTGACTGAATTGGTACTTGCCCGGTTTCGACCCCGCCGCCTCATGTATGGGAGAGCCATCACGTTTAGCCCTGCGTTCCGAATTGCGTCAAAAGCGAGAATATCGCGAATCCAACCAACGCGCAACGTCACAATTGTTACTCAATAGCCCTTTTATATTGTGACTATTAGATTTGGTCGGATTCGCGATATAATCGCTTTTGACGCAATTTGGAACACGGGGTAGTTAGTTAGTTAGCCTAATAAGTCCCACTGCTGGGTAAAGGCCTCCCTCTCTCTTTTCCACACGTTGCACGTTTAGATAAAATAATTAAGTATGTTAAACTTAATTTTCTGTGTTTAGATGACGAACGCTGTCTCCGCGGGTGCACCATATTTAGCACTAAAGACGTTCGACCCCAGTCAAGTAGAACCTGTGGACGAGATGATGGACGACTACAAACGAGTCATGAGGTTTATGTATTTTTATGCTCTAAGTTCAAATGCATAAAGTCGAATTTACAATACAACAGTTAATATATGCATGGTAAAATTAATTTGGGCTGAGCGAATGTTCGAAATTACCGTGGGTTTGGAACGCAAAGGGAAACTGAAGAAACACAAGTGGGTTTTAGTTAGGCACGCCATAATCATGGCGGTAAGTCCCTTGAGGAGTGGCTGAAGAGGCGTCACGGCGTCCTCACTTTCCGCACGATGCAGGTCCTCACCGGACTAAGTTCGAGAGATTCCTGCTTCGGATTTAGGCGGAAAAAACGCCCGCGTATCACCATTGTGTGAACCCTGAACCGCTTGGAGGACAAAGTGAAGCATATGTACGGTGGGTTTGTGCCCCGCTTGGGCGGAGCACTGCCGTGTCCTCGTAGAGGCGATTGGTGGCAGCGACCTCTCGCGCTGCCCTTTGTTGCAAAGAAGGCGCCCTCAGACTCCTCTATATTAGCAGCTTTGAAGAATTTTAACCTCAGAGCGGAAGAGGTCATTGGATTATTTTCCACCTAAAAAAAAAAGTATTCTTTTAGTCAGTAAAGTAAACGTCTGACACGCCCTCTGGCCCCACTCAGAGCGGGAGAAACAGCGGATGAATTCACAACTCAAAAACAAAAAGATTAAATTAATTTCACGAAATCAGTGCAACTTGCTTCGTAAAATAATTAGTAGGTAATGTAAAATAGTATCAATCTTCATTATCGCATTGACACTACTAACACATCGCATTGACAGTGAAATAAGTAGCATGATATCGCTTTTATCATAAAATAGCGCTTGGTTCGAAAGTAATCCATCAAGACAATGGACACGTGAGATAGTTATGATAAAACAAACGTCATACATACATAATCAACTTTTTACATCATCTGCTCGATAATGCCCGTTTATATGTCATACAACCATCACTTAGAGCAAGTCATTCTGTCCCTAGGGAGATAATGCAGTATGGGCGATCCCTAGGGAATAATGAGATTTGAATTTGGAACGTCAAAAACCGTCAACATTAAGTGAACTAAAATGTACTTACGTGCATCAAGCAAGTTTATTCAAAATTCAAACTGGCCACTAACAAAAAAAAAAACAGAATAAAACGTGGTCGTGGTTACTGACGAGGTTTGAAAAAAAAAGTAATGAAAAAGCGGGAGCGATAAACAAAATTGAAACTATACAATCTTAGAGTAGTAAATTTTGTTTGTTTCAAATCTCAAAACATGTTGAGTGATAGTGATTAACTTGTACATAATACTTATATTTGTCTAATATTTGATTTGTTTTACTAAATTGTCTTTTAATTATCTCACAGATCGTGTAAAAAGTAGAGTATCCAACACGGGGATAAAGCTGTCTTTATCTTGGGTGGCTTGGATTCCTCACTTCACTCAGGTTTCTTTATTAACTCCCTCGCAATGCTCGGGGGTTAATTATATAAAACCCTCACTATCGTTCGGGATTAAAATTAGAAACCTTCGTTTCGTTCGGAATTCAACATGCCGCCCGCGACTTAAAGATACTGCTTTGTCCCCTAGTCACATAATCTACTATTATAATATACCTACCCACTTATGGGACTCAGGCCTCCTCTCTAGGAGAGGGCATGGGCCGTAATCACCCACCACGCGGGCCCAGTGCAAGTTGGTACCTCACGGCGTCCTCACCTTCCGCATGACGCAGGTTCTCACCGAGCATGGTTAGTTCGGGAGGTTCCTGTACCGGATTCATGCGGAAGTCACGCCCGGGTGTCACCGCTGTGTGGACTGCCCGGAGGATACGGTGTAGCATACGGTAGAGGTGTGACACGCCCTCCTGCACCGCCCAAGAGCGGGGATATTATTGGATGATTTTCCTCACGTAGTGATGAATAATAAATTACACAGTAATGTAAATGTAATGTGAGTAGTAATGCGCCTGGCTGGGTTTAAACCCGCGACTAGTAAGTTCGGACCGTTACCACTGGGCCAAAATAACTTTTTATTCCACTTTTTGAAAATAACATTATTCAAATGTACATTATTCGCGGCTCTGGCACTCTTCGAAGTGATCTCTAACATTCATGACAACGCGCCTCAGAAGTTGAGGAGGAAAAACTTTACACCTTTTTTTCTCTGAAGTTACCTGAAGACTAGGATGTACAACAGTAATCCATCAAGCATATCTTTTTTTAAGGAGAGAAATCAACCTATGACATCTCCCGCTCTTCGCGTCAGACTTTTACTGTCTAAAACCACATCTTCCTTCTTTTCTTCCTCGGTTTCCTTTTCGGAAGTAAATCTATGGCCCCAGTAGGCTTCAGCCCTGCCGGGCTCCTACGGTTTCGCTCACATTACGCGCCGTCCCGTCGTCCGTAAACCCACGCCTACGGTTCCTGGAAATCGGGGTCGGGGTGCCGGTCGCTGGTGCGTGAGGATGTCCATTTTCTCACGTGTGCGGCTGCTTCCTTTACTAGTATTACTGCTTCGCAGAAGGAGTTAGCCACTTGCCATTTCTCCTCGCTTCAGACCATGGCCTGTACCAGGGCCCGGTGCGGTCAAGCATGTCTGGATTGAAGGAAAACATTAGAGAATATTTCTACTACTACAATTTCAATGTTTTTGCACCACCAAGCTCTCTAGCATACTCTACAGAGCGAACATTTTGTTGGTGATGCGACTGGTTGCTCGCCACAGGTATCCTAGTGAGATATAGGCCTTAATAACTTGATTACAGATTGTTCCCGGGATCAAGCATCATTGGCACACCCACTGGGAGCGAAAAATCAACGCCGAGGCATAGCAAGAATAACCGATTATGAAATACTGTTTCTGAGACAATAATAATTATTAACTGGTCTCTCTATTTTTTATTGAAGTAAGTATAAGCATGTACTTGTAATAATAAACAGTTAAATACATTTCTAAAAAATATATTTTATTGTGTTTATTTTAGACATTAATTTTAGAAGGGTCGAATTTTTCCTTTTACCTTTTATAGTTGGTGGCTGTTCTTTCAGTCGTCTTTCGGCTGAATTTATGATGAGATGGCAGCACTGAGTCATCAAGTTCAGGCACCTATCAAAACACTTATGTGCGCAGGAAATGCATGGCTTGATTCCGCCATCTCCTTTCTACCATTGGACAACCTGACGTAAGGCGAGTATTCGCCCTTACGTTGTTGACACATCTACGGTCCGGACTAAGAGTTTCACTTTGTCGTTTATACCGCTTTATATCGAAGGACTGGAACAATTTGCTTGCTGCGGTCTTCCCGTCCGTATATAATTTCAGTGTCTTCAAGGCTTAGAGTGTATAGGCTCTTAATAAATTTGTGCGCCTCACCATAAATGATTGCATTACTGCTTACCATCAAGTGGGATCGCAGTCAAGCACTAGTTCATATAAATTAAAAAATAATGTTAATGAGATTAGTCAGCATCAGACATCATCGTCACCGGTAAACGTTAGACATCAACGTCATGAGAGAGCGGGAGATGTCATTGGATGATTTTCCCACCTAAAAAAAGACATTGACGTCATGTATACGTTTTCAAAAGTAGAATACCTCTTGGTTAAGTGGCGCCAACTGGTGATGTGAATTTTACTGACAACCCTCAATGTTTGCACCCACCAAGCCAGTACACATTTCAGTCTACACAGATAACAGGTGATCTGAAACAACAATATTTTAAATTATGATAAATTGTCTTGCACCACAATATACGTTAACAAACGCTGAATGGCGTCAGAAGATATCAAACAAAGTATTATGACACAATATTTATCACTTTTTAACTTTTAGAAAAAATCAATGTTTCGTTGCATAGTTTTCTTCATGGCAGTAAGTCCTCTCTTACACGAGTAGCTGGAAAGACTTCACGGCGTCCTCACCTTCCACATAATGCAGGTCCTCAGCAGACATGGTACGTTCGGGAGGTTCCTATACCTCATTCGGGCGGAAGAAACGCCCGGGAGCCACCATTGTGCGGACCGCCTGGAGGACACGGTGGAGCATACGTTGGAGGTGTGCCCTTGGGTTCGCTCAAGGACCTCTACCGCACTGTCGTACCCTCGTGGGGGTGATCAGTGGCAGCCAGCGAAGGAGGTGGCCGCACGCTTGAAGGAACCAACGTCCTCACGCCCCACTCGCCGGGACCCCGACCCTGATTTCCAGCTATCGTAGGTGTGGGCTAGCGAAAAGCGAGCAGTGGGTAGCTCGCCGTCCGACAGTCCGGTAACCATCTGAGCCCGAAACGTCGATGGCGCGTAGTGTTCCATCCAGGCATGCCTTAAGAAGATATCAGTAAAACCGTAGGGGCCCGGCAGGGTCGAAGCCTACTGGGGCCATGGGTTGTGTGAAAGAGAACCCCGGGGCCATGAAACGAAGGTAAATAAAGAACATAGGAGTGGGTTTTAGTCAGCAAAAGTCTGACACGCCCTAAAGCGCGAGAAGTCAGGAAAAAAAAACCACCTGAAAACTTGTTCCAGGAAATATTTGATTGGATTTTCTCTTCCATATTTGAAAAGTAGATACCTATTTCGTCATCATCATCATTTCAGCCGAAAGACATCCACTGTTTGACATAGGCCTCTCCCAAATGTCGCCATGTCCTGTGCGTCCCATCGACAGGTTCTGTGCGTCACGTATCTATTGGATTCCCGAGACCCTCACTAGGTAATCGGTCCACCATGTGAGAGACCTTCCAACGCTGCGTCTTCCGGCACGTGGTCGCTACTCCAGAACCTTTCGGCCGGATCGACCATTTGTTCTGCGAGCAATGTGCCCTGCCCACTGCTACTTGAGTTCGGCAATTCTTACACCATGGAAAATGGAATAGCGATCAGCGCCACGCAAACTGCGAAGTGCATGCATTTAGTCAAACAGACCGAAGCCCATATTCTCATCTTGTGATTCAGAGTATTCCTTCTTGGTCTCCTTCTCTTCTTTCTTCTCTACTGAACGGCAGCAGCGGGCGCGGCTCCATATTTAGCGGCACCAGCTGGCATGGACGACAGCTTCTCGCAGCCCTGCTCGATCAGCTCCTCAGAGCTTTTGCCATTGAGTTCGGAGATAATCTTCTTAGCACGCATTTTTTAAATTTCGTCAAACGTTCGTCTTGAATAAAATGTCAAAAAGGACTAAAATTCTAAATTTAAATTGACTCAATTTTTTAAATATGTTAATGATTAGCTTTGTACATTTATAAACAAAAACGTTGTCTGTAGTTGAATGTGTCATTCTAGTTGTCGTAATCGCATTTACCCCACTTGACCCCTCTGTATATTGTATTCATAACGCGTGGTTAGGGTAACCTTCTCTAAAATCTGATAACCAGGACAAAAAGCATAAAATCTCGGATTTTTATGCTCAGAACCCGGACATATTATTATAGTTATTTTTGTTGTAAACGTGCTTATTATTATTAGGGTAAGTCCGGGGGAGATGGCCCTACTAACTTTGATGAAGTATTGTCGGGAAATTAAGGTGATTTAAACAACTATTTTCATTGTAAACAAAACTTTGGTTATATTTCTTATTATAATCTTATCATAATAAGTCTCATAATCAACAAAAATAAACTTATTACGAATTAAAAAAAAATCACGATTGGCCATCTCTCCCCGAGTATCCGGTAGTGATGGCCATAGGGCTCCGGGGGAGATGGCCCTTTGTTTTCTTGCCCTTTCCCTTGCCTTTATAGTCTTTCAGCTCCTTATTTTTCTTTTTGCCGCAGTTCGAACACATGTCTTCGTACTCAGTGCAATTTTCATGAACCCACAGCATACATATTTTACATTGCACCCAGTCTTCAATGAGTTGTGTCTTGTAATAATTTTCACCGCAGCCTCTGCAGTTATCTTCTTCCTTGTCTTCATTTCCACTTTCTGAAGAATCGCAGAAAACCATTGGAATTTCTTCGCAACTACTGTCTGAGATCCTGCGAATGGCTTTACGTTTCGTAACAGTCTTTTCTTTGAAATTTTCAGTCTTTTTTTCTTGTTGTTTTATCATTGGTCTTTTTGGTTTGTTTTCCTTGTCTGCCTTTTCTTTTTCTTTTATTTTTCGTTTTTTGATATGATCTTCAGACGTTAAGAGAATGCTTACTTGTTTTGCACGTTTTCGAACTTCATAAAGTTTTCTAGGCAGTGGCGATATTTGGTTTAGTATTCTTGTTGGCGTAGGTTTGTCAACTGATGGCTCCTGTGTACCGGAAGTACTTGGCTCTGGATCTAAAATTTCCGAAAATGTTGTTGATTGAGTGGTTCCGGTCTCTATTTGTTGATTCTGGTGCCTTTCAACAGATGCCTCTATGTTGTCACTAAACGCGTACTCTGGTATGGCTCCTGGGTTCAGCGGGAAAACTCCTGTGGCTCTAAACCCTGATGTGGCATTAGCACTGGTAGCAGATTTACCCCAACTTTGATTTAACAAGGCTCCAAATTGATATCTTGTTATTCGGCGTCCTGGATTTTGCTTCATCCATAGCCTGCAGGATTCGTAGAAGTAAGTCTTGAGAGACTTAAAAACAGCAACATCTAGGGGCTGCAGGTAATGGGATGTGTGGCTTGGCATCGAAAGCAAAATGATATTATTTTCATTCGCAAACTCCAGCATCTTTACCGAATTGCAGTGTGTAGAGTGACCGTCGAGCAAAAGAAGCACTGTGCCAGCTGGTTTTCGAGGCAAAAAATGAAATTCCATCCATTCCAGAAATATTTCCGAGGTTATATAAGCCGATTTCTGCGACATAAAAACCCGCGAGCCTGGAGGTAATCCATCTTCAAACTCCGGCTTTTTTCTTTGACCTTTCATAATACAAGCTGGTGGCAAAAAAATTCCCTCAGCATTGCAACAAGCAATGACTGTTATCGTTTCTCCCTTCTCTGTCGACGTCGACATAGCTACAGCTTTTGATCCTTTTTCAGCTAAAACATGTCCTGGACGGTTGTTCAGTTGCAATCCAGTCTCATCCATATTAAACAGGTTCCCAGGTTTGTCGAGCAAATCATTTTCACAGAGGGTTCTTTCGAGCATCTCAAAATAAACATTTACCTCTGTTCTGTTCATACCCTGACTTCTAGCGTAAGATACCCCTTCTGACTTTCTCAAAGAAATATCAGGGTTTCTTTTCAAAAACAGTTGCAGCCAATCATAGCCAGCCTTTTCAGAATTTTGATTGAATCTGTGTTTTATATGTAATTGCTCCGCAAAACTGAATGCTATTTTTCTCGTATCATCAATAGTTAAAGGAAACCCTTTAGACTGCATTTCTTTTATATGTTTACAGAGTCTCTTTTCATTGTCAGCACCAAACGTAGAAGCAGGACCCATAGGTCCCTTTATGTCATAATTCAGCTTGACTCTTCTTTCTAACGTTTTTCTGGGTATGCCATATATTAAAGACGCTCTGTATACTGACATTGTTTGTTTTTTCACTTCATCCATGGCATTTTTCAGGTCATCTTCATCCCAGTTACCTCGAGAACCCACCGCCTTCCGCACGTAGTAATTAGGCATCTGTAGAAAACATATTAGTTATAAGATATTCTTGAAATAACACTTACGATTTTATGGCCATCTCTCCCGAAGAAAATACGGCTATCTATCCCGATTGTATGGGTGAGATGGCCATATAAATTTAAAAAAGATTGCGTCATCTACCGTTGCACGTTTTTAGGTTAGAATACGAGAAAAGTCAATTATTTCACAATAAAATGACAAAAGAAGGAAAATTGTCTAAAACTTTTTTGGGACCACATTATATGTCAACCCCTTAACTTACTTCAGACATTGTATTAAAAAAAAAGTGGATTTTACTTACTTTTTGATTTTTTTTCTCAAACAAATTACGCACAGTCTTGTTGCTGGCCGCGAGGCACACCGAACTACATTGAAATGAACGCCATCTGTTAGTAAACAGTCGTATTTTTATCGATTGGTCATCACTCCCGTACGGCCATCTCCCCCGGACTTACCCTATTTGGTAAGACACACTAGCAGCTATTAGCTGATGCATGTGTTTCAAATAGTTTGTCTAATAAAAAATAGTTGAAACTGTCATAAAAGATCTTTTTATTTATTTTCAAACCAATAACGAAAAGCATCTTTCACAATCTTTGTTTTGTTATGTAGGAAATCATCGAATAACTCCTCCATGTAGAGCAAAAGGGAATGTCAGACTTTTAAATTGACAGGCCTGTTTGTCTAGTGGTTAGTGGCCCTGACTGCTATGCCGGAGTACGTGGGTTCGATTCCCACCTAGGACAAATATTTGTGTGATGAGCATGATCATTTGTTCTGTGTCTGGGTCTAATTTATCTATAATATGTATTTATTTAGAAATATATCGGTATGTTTATCAGTTGTCTAGTACTCATAACACAAGCTCTGCTTAGCTTGAGACTAAACGGCGTTGTGTGACAGTTGTGGAATATTATTATATTATATCAATGCCCGGACGACAAATGAGACCACACGGACACTCCCTTGACGCCCTTTAAACTAGGACAAATCCGGGGAAACCTGGATAGATGGCCACCCTACGCGTGGTTAACCTTTTGCAGTTGTTGCTCCTAAAGTAATTTCGTATAGTTCGTAAACAAACCTTATCGTTCAATTTTATGAAGACCTCGAACTTGCTAGCTTGTTTTTTTTGGTATTTTAGCACACAGTACCACCTCATTACAAAATTTCGTCTTTCATTATCACCTTATCACTTAAACGTTCTATCATTTAATTTGACGTAATCACATTTTAATTAAGGAACAGTGATTTCGTTACATTTCGTCGGTATCGTCTTGTCGTACGTACCTGTTTGGACTGCAGCGTGAAACAGAAAAATATAAAGATAAAAAAAATCGTGTAAAATGTTCGTGACAACAAAATTTGGGAAATTAAACAGGGAATTAAAGAAAGGGCTGTTCGAAGCTCGCGCAGTGGCTTTGGTTCTGAAGAAGCAGTTCTCACAGAAAGAAGTGAATGTGGATGAGTTCTTCAAGTTCTACAGTGAGAACGGTTACCATGACGACAGATACAAGCCGTTGAGTGGGCGTGACTACGACAGGTTCCTGAGTACCAGAGCTCTGAGGAGGCAACCTTCGCTCACGAGGGAGATCAGTGAGTATACTTCACTATCCTTACTCACATGCAATCTCAATTAGCCCATTATGTCCCGCTGCTGGGTGAATACCCATCTTATTTCTATCATCGGACAACCCGACATACGGCGAGTATCCACCCTTATGTTGTTGAAACCTCTACGGTCTGGACTAAGCGTTTCGCCTCGTCATTTATACCGCGGACATTGAAGGACTGGAACAATTGGCCTGCTGCGGTCTTCCTGTCCGATTATAATTTAGGTGTCTTCAAGTCTAGAGTAAATAGGCTCTTAATAAACTACTGCGCCTCACCGTCAACGATTGCATCACTGCTTACCATCATCAATTTAAAAAAAAAAAACACCTCCCTCGTTTCCACATACGTCTGTCCTCGGCCCTTGCGGGCCAGTATCCGGTAAGAGTCAAGCTCATCTTTCCATCTTCATCTTAATCTGTTGCGATGTCGCCTTGCGTTTAATGGTTCCAGTAAGTGGCTCTTTCAGACCACAGCTCATATGGCTTGCGGCAAACGTGTCCAGCCTAATCTTACAGCTGAATAGCAGCCTAGCTTTCCCGGTAACATCTGTGATTTTAGTTTTGGCATGCAGTATTGTGTTCCATAAATGACGTCATACGGTCCTGAAATTAAACCCTTAGGATACTGCGCTCCATGGCTCGCACTTACAACATACCTACATATTTATTCTTTTTCCTAGCCTGTACTGCCTACACTCCAGTGTCCATCTAGGAACTCTTCTCCTGTGCTTCCTCAAACCAGTTCTTACGAGTATTAAACGAGTCCGAACTGGTCTTGCTACATCTATCATTGATTTTAAGATCACCTCACTTGACCAATTAATAATAATTAACTAATTTTAATATACTTATCTTATCTTCCGCCATCCAAGACAGAAGTTTACATCAAATGGTTCTTAAATTACTTACCATCTAATAGGTAATTTAAAACCAATTAGTATAGATATATTTCTTGAATGGGAGAAGTTAAGATAGATAGAAAATGTGGCATTGTTTATATCTTAATGGTTGTCACTTGTATGCGTCTGTGAGCCAAATAAACAATACACGACTGTCTATTTATTCGCTAACTCCTCCAAAACAACAAATGTCGATACGGATTTCAGGAAAATAAAAAGTAATAAACAATAATAAAGCATCGACAACCACCTGTCGAAGCGGTCGTTGGCAAGGCAAAGGCATGATACAGACGGCAGTACTCCTTGATACGGTTTGCATTGTGAGGAGGTTCCTGTCTCTGGAACCCTAGCCACCGGTAGCTTGGACCCTGCTTCTGACACTGACCTGTTGTTTATATATTTTTTTTCTAAGAAATATTTAAAAATGTAAACAATATGTAGAGAAGACGAATAAAAGGAATAATAATAATAATTAATATATATCTAATAATTTGTTTATTTGTACTTCACAAATTAAATAAATTAGTACACAGTTACAGATATCATGTTGTACATTAGATAATAACAAATCTAAAATACGAACTGCTGCCTCCTAGGGCCACCGACCACAACCACAAAACGCCGCCACCGGCGGCATATTTCCTGTAGGTTTCATAAATTTTTTAGGGATTCGTCGCACACGGTTGACGCTGGTGGCCATCACATGCTTCAAAACGCCGCTGCTCACTTCTTGTGGCTCGCACTGGCCACTAAACGTCGATACAAAACGCCGTCACACGCCACTCGCGCATCCAACCAACCAACCTTCCATTTACTCACCATGGTTACTTACCATTCATTCATGCCAAATGTAATGTACTGGGGTACCTATTAAATGTGTGTGTTAATAGAGGGTTGAAGATGCACCAATATGTAAATGTATAATTCGGGCGCCAGGTACATCCTCAAAAAAATAAACTCGGATTCACTACAATTGGGAGAGCCTTGGCCTTTAATCTTCAGGCGGTAGGCTTTATAGGAAAAATAAAAGATTAAAAATATAAGGCAAGCTTTAGCCTTTAATTTCTCCCAGCCCGCAGTTCATGACCAGGTTTAGATACCCATGAAATATTTAATAAGTGACATTGTTTAAGATCATTGGATCTAATATGGTACTGTTGCACCTTTGAAGCTAAGTTAAAAAAAAATAATAATTAATCCTCATCCAGGCAATGCAGACCAGTCCAAAGGGTTCCAACATCGACGAATATGAGAAAATGGAAAGTAACCAACCTTCTTCGTCAGAGTCCATTATGATACTGCGCGTATGGGTTAAAAAAGTAGCAGCCACCGGCCACGAGTAGCTTGTGGCTGCTCCTAGCTTGTCGTGGCGGCGTTTGTGGCTGTGACATGTGGCCCACGTGCGGCGACACCTAAACTAGGCCAAAAGTCTGTGTTTTAAGAGCGAATGTTCCTCCAGAAATAATTAAATCATAGCAGACAACATTGCAAAAGAATGATTGAATGAGTTATGATTTATGCACTTACTTAGCAGTACCTGTGCAGAACCGGGGTAGATCACTAGTTCATTTAAAATAATGGCCGACGATAACCATTAAACTGACTGACTGGCCTGTTGGTCTAGTGGTTAGTGGCCCTGACTGCTATGCCGGAGGTTGTGGGTTCGATTCCCACCCAGGACAATGTTTGTGTGATGAGCACGATCATTTGTTCTGTGTCTGGGTGTAATTTATCTATAATATGTATGTATTTAGAAATATATAAGTATGTTTATCAGTTGTATAGTACTCTTAACTAGACGGCGACTAGACGGCGTTGTGTGATAGTTGTGGAATATTATTATTATTTTTTTATATTTTATTTATCTCAGGACCCTGAGGTCCTGGACCTTTGGGAGGCGTACGAGGAGCCGAAGCCAACTCGCAGAGGCCCTTTAGATAATTATAAAGGAACATGATATCAACCGACGATTATCCCTGTACGCGCTATGCTAGTGCACCCAAGGACAACCCCCGGTTATTGAAAAACTGTTGCGACATATGGAGAACAAAGATAATAGGGCTATGGTTTTTGGAGTCTTAAGTGGACTGGTAACATGGAACTATGTCAAGACTATGGCCCCTGCCTGAACAACGTTATTAATATGCATCGAAAAAAGGCAGGGGGTGACTTGCACACTCAATAAATGGGCCCCCAAAAACGGCCGCTAGCACGAAGTGACGTAGCAACAAGAGGGCAACATATCCTGAGGTGCTTGAGGAGTGGAGAGGTATACCACGGCTATCAGGACAATCCCGGAAGTACGGTCAAGATCCCTACCAGCACCTTACTGGATTATACATCCTTCTCCCGAGCACGTTTGCTCTTGCGAATCTCCACTCAAGCCAGCCAATAAAGGCAAGAGAGAGGTGGGAGCTCAGTTCCTCGTCAGTGTTCACTACGGCCGGCCAATAAAGGCAAGCCGGAGATGAAGAACAAGAATTCTCCCGGGAGATCGGGTCCGTGGGGTCGCTAATGCCCAACAGTTCGCCACAAAACTGCACTGCGGATTGTATCTCTCTTAGTCTGGCCCCTCACCCTAGGCATATTACGGCAAAGCAAACTTTACCGATACAGACCTAGGGTATATTGGAGCACGCAAGCCCCACCACGACGTCAACGTAGAGATACGGCGATGGGGTTATTATTATTATTATTATTATTAAACACTAGCCAGCGGCTTCGCCCGCATAATAATAGAATATTATCCCAAGGGAACATACTCCCGAGATAAAAAGTATTCCTTATGCTATTCCAGGACATGATCTACCCGTGTACCAAGTTTCATCGAAGTCCCTTGAACCGTTCGAGCGTAACTGAAGAAGTGACAAACACACACACACCCAAAACCTTTCGCTTTTATAATTATAATTTTACTTTAGAACTGACCTGGCAAACATTATTCTGACATATTTATCAAAGAAATATCACTATTAAAACCGGGCAAGAGCGAGTCGGACTCGCGCTCTGAGGGTTCCGTACTATGAAAACAGTTCAATTCCCAAATTGAGTTACGATTGGAAGATTTTTTTTGGTGATGTAACTTCAAATTAACAGTTTTCTGTTTTTAGTTTTTTCCTATACTTGTTCTATAAGACCTTGCTTCATGCCAAACTTCAGGATTCTGGGTCAACGGGAGGTACCTTATGAATTTTGATTCCCTTGAGAGTGTCGAAATATACGTTTTTTGCGACATTAACGACCGTATCTTTTTTTTGGTTAACTTAGAAGCTTGATTTTTTTCACAGCTTCAAGAGACCGCAGACTTGAGTTATACATGGTTTTAGTTTCAACTCTATACCTCCACGCGTTTCCGAGATAAAGGGTCTTGACAGACAGACAGACGGACAACAAAGCGATCCTATAGGGTTCCGTTTTTTCCTTTTGAGGTGCAGAACCCTAAAAATAGGGGTTGGAGGTGGGAGAGAGAGAAATATTTCAAGACTTATTCTCCAATCTACAAAAGATACACAAAAAAATATCATAAAAATCGGTCTAACCGTTTCGAAGATGTTCGGTAACAAACACTGTGACACATTTTAATGTATTAGAAGATAGTGTGATGGCCGACGATAATTTATGAATCATTGGAATTCATTAATTTTCATGTATTAGACTGATTTATCAGATTCTATTAACGGATTATCTTTATAGAACAGAAAAGGCCGCACTATTGGAAAAACTCTAGTGCAGTTTCTTATCAAGTCATTGATTAAGTAACATTGATACGATATTATTTAAATCTATGATCGTGATTAAGCGATAAACAATATCTAGGTACACATTTTACCCGTTTACGGCAAAGCCAGAAGGAAGGGTTATGTATTAAGCCGTCTATGTACATAATTATTATTAATTATTTAAAATAAACACATAGAATAGAATAGAATAGAATAGAATAGAATAGAATAGAATAGAATAGAATAGAATAGAATAGAATAGAATAGAATAGAATAGAATAGAATAGAATAGAATAGAATAGAATAGAATAGAATAGAATAGAATAGAACAGAATAGAACAGAATAGAATAAACTTTATCGTACACCAAAAAAGTAACACAACTTATACATAAACTTAAATCTATGGGTACAATGGCGGTTTTATCGCTGACAGCGATATCTATCAGACAACCTTAGGATGGATCGTAAGAACTTAAAAATATTAACTTAATTATTCAATCTCTATATATAAAACACACACACTCTACACATTTTAGTGACGTAATGTTCATAATATGGTAGGTGTTCATATGCCTTGGATATAGGCAGAATTAAACTATGTAATTCCGAATCACACTCTTCGATATGTAACCATTAGAAAACCGCCAGGCTAGCAATTATAATAATATTCCACAACTATCACATAACGCCGTCTAGTCCCAAGCTAAGCAGAACTTGTGTTATGAGTACTAGACAATTAATAAACATACTTATATATTACTAGCTGTTGCCCGCGACTTCGTCTACGTTAAGTTGGTAAAACTGTACAATCATTCTGTGCTTGCAATTCATTCTGAAAGCATCGTAATTATTTATTGTACTTTCACATAAAACTGTTAAAGGTAAAAACGCAAATTACCTTCAGGATACATGTTATGTACTCGTCCAGATCCAGATGTATGAACGTCAATGAATAGAAAGAGTATGTAAGGGTCGTAGCAGTTGGCATTTCTGCCTACTCCAAGGGAAAAGGCACTAGTTTATGTATGTTTCTGGTTTATGTTCCGGTAAAACAACATTGTCACAGTGAGCACATCACAATCGCAGCGGTAATGCCTGTCTTTGAGGAGTGGCTACAGAGGCGTCACGGCATCCTCTCTTTGTGCAGGACTCACCGGATGTGGGTGTTTCGGGAGGTATCTAGTAGTAATCTACGCGCGACTCATAATGATGTCAGCAAATGGATAGGGCCCTCTAGGGCCAATGTCTGCTAAGGCTGCGAGATTGTTCGAAAGAGTTACCTCCTGTAAAATTTTCGCCTCAATAATGTTTCACTGAAGAGTTTAAGCCGTCAGACAGCTTTGGTAGAGGTAAACGAAGGAACATAATCGGGACACCGACCTTCAGCTGGATAACGTTTGCACTGATGGTGCAAAGCCAAAAAGCCAGTGAATCCAAAAATTACCATCATCATCAACTATCTTCCTCCACAACAGTACTTGTGAAGAATTTGCGAGAGCATGCTTGAATCGATTGTTGCAGCTTGATCATTTGGGGCGTAAAAATTACTTGTTCATTTATCTAGGATTTTTTTATGTGTATTTGACTGACGTCCTCGTATATCAGACACATGTTATTCCATAGTGGGAACTACCCTATGAATAGTCTCCAACTTTTGGATGAATTTCGGTGAAATCTTGAACGCGTGTATCCCTGTCCAATCGAACTCGCATATTGATGGCCAAACCGAGAGGTCACTGACGCCGATTGCTTCTATGAAGACACGGCGGTTCACCCAAGCAGGATAGACCTCCACCGCATGCTACAACGGGTCCTCCGGGCGATTTGTAAAATGGTAATATCAGAGTACTTCCAACCGAATCCGGAACAGAAACCGCGTGAAACACCCTCAACAGTCCTGAGCTTGTGTATCCATAAAACAATTAAATTCCAGTAAACAAATGTAGCAGCCGATTAGTGTTATCCCTGAGACTGGCCTCCCTCTGAGGGTGGTTCCAGTGTTGGTCACCACTCACTGCAAGGAGGTAACGTACGGATCTCGACGTAAGGCTGCAAGGAATCTGAGATACATCATACGTTGTCGAACTGTGATCAGGAACGCAAACCTTTCGACCCAGTTTTATATGAAGCAGTGACTGCTAATAATAAAACACACCATTATTAGGCCGCAAGGTGCCATCATCCCGGAGGACACAGTGGAGCACACAGAGGTGTGTGTTGTCCTCGTGGAGGCAATCGGCGTCAGTCACCTCTCGCACCGGGCCTTGTGACTTTGGGCTATGGTCCAGAGCGAGGAGGAATGGCAGGCGGTCGCCTCCTTCTGCAAAGCCGTAATGCTAGTGAAGGAGGAGGACGCGTGAGGGAACGAACGTCCTCACGCCGAGCCGAGATTCTGACCCCGACGACCAGCCACGGTAAACGCGGGCTCGCGGACATCTAGCAATCGGTCGTCCACAGCCGTCCGGCCGTCCGGTAATTGACCGGACCGAGCCCAGTCGTCAACAGCGCGTAGTGATCCACGCGCTCCTCAAAGAGATGTCGCAAAGGGCAACTGAAGGACACAGGTGTGGTTTTAGTCAGTAAAAGTTTGACACGCCTTCCCGCTCCAACCAGAGTGGGAGAAGTCATCCAATGACTTCTCCACCCTTAAAAAAAGAAAAATAAAGGTGCCATCATTATCATTATCATTTCAGCCGAAAGACGTCCACTGTTGGACATAGGCCTCCCCAAGTGTCACCATAATTACCGGTCCTGTGCGTCTCGCATCCATCGGATTCCCGCGACCCTCACCAGGTTTACCTGGGGGCCTTCCAACGCAAGGTGCCATGCTACCCCTTTCGAAAATTTGGCCATGTTATTTTAAAGTCAATAATTAAATACATATAAGTATTTACTGTTATCGCCTTTGGTTGGTATCCCTTGAATAATCACGGTCAATTAGTTTGTTACAACCACGGGGAAAAAAAGCAGTAGGATTAAAAATGTCTCCGTCTAACTCCAGTTTAATCATAACGGTTTTCGCCCAATTTTAAACAATAAAACTGTCTGCAAACTTGGGCGATGGTCATTCTTCCGCCACTCAGAAAATTACGTAAAATACACAATGCCATCTATCAAATATGACGTTCGACTATCATTGTCATCATTATTTCTACTTTCAGTCTTTAGATGGCGTTGTGCCATATTTACATTTTAGTACGTGATTTTACTCGCCGCTTTGATTTTATTATGTGTTTTGATTAGTTTTTACAAAATATTTAGAAGATATCGAATAGAAATGTCAATTTTATTTTGAAAAAATGGTAAAAGTTATTTTATTACAAAAAAGAAGATAAAATAATGACAAAATTTTTAACTGTAGCTGGGGATCGAACGTGACAAATGTCGTTCAATGTCGACATTTTGGATTATTGCTCACCCCCCTTAGCAAATAGCGTGATAATATGTAGCCTAACAGTTGACCCGGCCTATAAGGATTATGTATGCAAAATTTGAACAGGATTGGTTCAGTAGTTTTTTTCGCCAACTAATACCAACGCTCCACCATTTTACTGTTTTATTATATGTATAGATAAATACATACATATTATAGATAAATTACACCCAGACACAGAACAAATGATCATGGAATGCACAAACATTTTTCCTGGGTGGGAAATGAAACCGCGACCTCCGGCATAGCAGTCACTAACCACTAGACCAACATGACAGGCCAGTCAAATTCAGCGTTGATTATGAAGACAATGAATGGTTGATCTTCTTGGATCGTTTCTCAATTAACCAAAGCGCATCAAGCTCCTCCTATCTTTGAAATTAATTATCACAATGACCAAAACCGTAGGGGCCCAGCAGGGTCGAAGCCTGCTAGGGCCATGAGTTCGCTTCTGAAAGGAAAACCCCGGGGTCCTGGAACAGGAACATAGGAGTGGGTTTTAGTCAATAAAAGTCTGACACGCCCTTTCGCGCCACCCTAGAGCACGAGAAATCATTGGATGATTTCTTTAAAAAAAAAATATCACGATAATTCTTTTTTTATGGATGGATGTGTGGTGTGACGAGAATGGATAAAGTGAGAAATGAGTATGTTAGGGGAAGTTTGAAAGTGGCGCCAGTGACTGAAAAGTTGAAAGGGAATCCATACCAAGTCAAACTTGGTATGGTCATGTGAAGAGGAGGGATGAAACGCATGTTACTAAAAGAGTTATGAGTTTACATGTGGAGAGGGAAAGAAGACCAAAGAAAATATGGATGGATTGTGTGAAGAGTGATATGAAAGAAAAGGAAGTTAGTGATAGCATGACGAGTGACAGGGCAGAATGAAAAAAAAACGTGTTGCGCCAACTCCAAATAACACGGGACAAGGGCAGGAAGATGATGATGATAATTCTTTTTTTAGTTTTAGTAAGTGATAAAAAATTTGGTGGCATTAACGGACCCTATTTACTTTATTAGACAATTTCGTCAACAATGATAAGCAAGTACATACGTCAGCGATATGCTGATATCGTGCACTAATGCCACGCCTCGCCACTATAATTACCCTAATCAGTCATTTGAAATGCAATTTAGATAATCTAATGACTTGAAACAATTTTTTTACTTAATTATTTTCCTCGTAGTAACAATTGCTTTTCATTCTTTTCCAATTCAGTGGTAGGGTAGGTAGGTTACCGATAAGGTCATCGGTGACTCTCACCATAAGGTCATCGGTGAGAGTCGCGGCAATCCAATAGATGCGAGACGCACAGGATCGATCGTTGTGGCGACACTTGGGGGAGGCCATTATCCATCCAACCTATGGAACACTACGCGCCGTCGACGACTCGGGCTAGGTCCACCGAACGGTTACCAAACGGCCGAACGGCGAGCTACCCATTGGTCGTCGTCTGCAAAACCCGCGCCTACCGTGGCTGATAGAGTCGAGGATCACGGTCGTAGTGACTGAGGCGTTCGTTCCCTCACGCCAGCGGCCGTCATCTTCCCTAACTAGTATAGCATAGCATAGTCGGCCTTATAATGATCCCATGTTGGGACTCAGGCCTCCACTCTAGGAGAGGGAATGGGCCGTAACGTAATCCACCACGCGGGCCCAGTGCGGGTTGGCGAATGTCACATGTCATCGAATTTTTGGTTCTAAGACATGCCGGTTTCTTCACGATGTTTTCCTTCACCGTTTTGAGAGCAGTGGTGATGAAAATAAATTACACAAAGTAATGCGTCTGACTGGGTTTGGATCAGCAACCTACAACTCGTAAGTCGGGGCTGTTACCACTTGGCCACCACTGCTCCTAACATTAATACTTCGCAGGAAAAGGCGACCGCCTCTCATTCCTTCTTGCTCCGGACCATGACCTGAACCAGGGCCTGGATAAAACATGATTGATAACAATTGGGATTAATGACTTCAATCCCGCAGGCTTGCGGGATCGCGACTTTTATGCGGGATTGGATTCCCTAGTCCGTACCCTGAAGGTGTCAACAATGTTAAGGTGGACACTTGCATTACGTTGGGTTGTCCGATGGTAGAAATGTACCGTGATGGCGGAATCAAGTCATTTAATTACCGCGCACATTCTCCAAAATGCATCCAGTAAAAAACCTACGTCTGTGCTCCAAGCTTTGTAGATTGGTCTTAACCAAATCTGGATCACCAGTTAGCCTCTTTACACGCCTCTCCACTGAGCCCATATCATGTGGCTGCAGTACTCAAGACACGGTCAGACCTGTGTTATCAGCTTAGCATAATATTTTTATTTTAAATTATTGTTGTTCAATGAACGACCGTGAAAATAGTCACTTATCTCGTACCGTTTGCCATTCTAGGGGCAATGATAATGTAAATAAGCTGATTTAATCTCAAATATATTCATTTTATTCAATTAGCTGAATTCACTGCTCTATGCATTTACATAAGTCTTGACATTAGTCAATCGTTCCGTAAAAAGTGTGTACTGGTAAAACGGGGTGGCATCGATCGGTTTTAAATTTCAAATGCGGTACATAAGCATGCAATTGCAACGATAAAAATGTAAAAAAAACTGTAGTGTTCATTACGTGAATTCATTTTTAAACGACTTCAAAAAGAAGCTCCTTCTATGTTCGATTGTATGTATTGTTTTTTTTGTGTGTATGTCACCGATTTCTCGGTCAATTGTCAACTCTCTCAATGGTAAACTTGAAGAATTGAACAGTTTTTGAAAAGTTGTACAAAATAATTTCTGAACTAAGTTTGTAATTTAACCGTATATGCAAGCATTTTTTTTAACTTAGTTTACATATTTTATTATCCTGAACGTAACTTCTTTTAAATAAAAAAAGAATTATTAAAATCGGTTTACGCAATCCAAAATTACCAATGAAAACCCAACTTAGATAACCCGTCTAGTTTGTATAAATTAGCAACCCGATTTCCCGAGAGATGGCGCTGTACTTTGGGCTACTTCGTGCTGTTAAGATTTTTCCTGAGTTGATGGGGTCGGGACGCCTAAGAGCTATTATATTGTCGAATTGTTCGGTTGGTCTCTTGTTGGCATTGGTGGTATTTGTTCTTGCTCGTTGTCTGTCGTTCATTAACTCAGTGGGGACACTTATTGTGACGGACGGGAAACTACGGAACCCTACACTGAGCGTGGCCCGACACGCTCTTGGCCGGTTTTTAGTTGTGGTACTGCAACTAAAAAGTGTAAAATAAAAAACTTTTATAGACAGCCACAAAACTATTATAGAAACACCGACTTCCGAAATTAAAGTTATTTTGCACTTTAAATGTGCACCACCGCGTGCGAGGGCAGGATAAGAGGTTATCACAGTAAGTGATCTTAATTGTACATTATCTTCGAAATAACGTAATCTGACAGATACGGGCAAGTTCAGTAACCTTTTATTTTATTGACCTGTATGACACACACCCGCTCCAAATAATAGCAGTACACTTTTCCCTCATTAACTCACTATTTATTACGAAGCGAGCATCTTGTAATGAAGATATTCGCAAGAGAACTAAGGTTACCGACATAGCCCGAAGAATCGCTAAACTTAAATGGCAGTGGGCAGGGCACATTGCTCGCAGAACAGATGGACGATGGGGACGAAAGGTTCTGGAGTAGCGACCATGTACGTTTCTGGAGTAGCGACTAGGTACGTACCGGGAGATGCAGCGTTGGAAGGGCTCCCACAATGTGGAAAGATGACCTGGTGATGGTCGCGGGAATCCGATGGATGTGAGACGCACAAGACCGGTCGTTTTGGCGACGCTTAGGGAAGGCCTATATCCAACAATGGACGTCTTTCGGCTGAAATGATGATGGTGATAATAAGCGTTTTCCCGCAGGGTCAAAGTTTCCGTGGTTCACTTGAAAGTTCTTGAACCACCTCAGAACTCAAGTAGGACGGTATAACTCTAACCTCGTAAGGCAGGACCTTGATGCATTAACAACAGGGTGAGAACGTGGCGCCTTGTTGTAAAATATGCTTCACCTTTTATCCTGCCTGGGTGCACTATGATCATGGCAGTAAGTCTTCTCGTTGAAGAGTGGCTGGAGAAGCGTCACGGTGCCCTCACCTTCCGCATGACGCAGGACCTCACCGGACATGGCAAGTTTGGGAGGTTCCTGCACCGGATTCTGGTGGAAAAAATGCCCCGGTGTCACTACTACTACTACACAATGGAGCATAAACTGCTAAATAATAGCTGCTAAATATATAGGGTGACTGACAATTAGTGTACGATACTTAAACACGTGATTGTGCTCATGATAACCAACAACTTTTACTACGGGAACAAACCTGAAATCGCAAAAAAAAATCAGCTGTTCAGTACATTTATGTTTGCCTAATGTACTGAACAGCTGATATTTTTTTCGCGATTTCGGCTTTGCTCCCATAATAAAAATTGATTGTTATCATGAGCACAATCACGTGTTTAAGTATCGTACACTAATCGCCAGGCACCTTATATAATAGGCAACCCTAACTTTTGACTTTACATTTTCTTCTTTCATGTCGATCTGACTCTTTGGTCCGACCAATATTTAGCCACCAGCCCCCCTAGCCCCACCACGACCACGACCACGACCACGACCACGACCACGACCACGACCACGACCACGTGACTGAGCGTAGAGATGCCGTCAGAACAAAGGAATCGGAGGCGTGGCCTACTCGAGGCGTTCGGCGCGAACGATACGATTGTAACTTGGCTAGGGGGGCTGGACCCCGCATAAGTCGTGGAAGGTGCAGGTATTCGTGCAAGCTGGGCAGAAAAGGATTACGTTAATTGGGCAAACACTGTCGCTTCGAACGCAAACGCAGTGTCTGCTGACAAGTGTACCAAGAGCTCTTTAGCTAATATTGACATACGGTATCTCTTGATGAATGAGTATGCCTTTACTGGCACCCCATCGGCGTAAACAAATCCGAGAGCAAACAATGATGTGCAATCTTGTGCTGATAACATTATGAAGTAAATTGATTAAAAACTACGCATTCTTTTTGTCATGAGTGAGTAAAATGTTTACTTACCTTTTTATTGTTATTAATGGTCCCGCGTTTGACCACTATCTCACCTGCAGGCCTAGCCAAGTTACGACCGTTTCGTTTCTAATCTCTTTCTTCGATCGCCTCGAGTCGGCAACGCCTCCGATTCCTATTGTTCTGACCACGTGACTGAGCGTTGAGATGACGTCATTCCCATACATTTGAAGTTTTCTACTAGTGTTAACGATTTTAGATTATCAACTTGGCTAAGCCCTCTGATGGTAAGGGAGGATGTGGTGGACGATAGAGCACGCTTGCCTAGAAGTAACCTACTTACTCTTGACGTAAAGACTCTCATTGGACTCTTTTACTCAGAAACCCCACATGAGTTCGGTATTAAAATAAAAGAGTTTGAGGAGACGATTCTAAAAATATAAGCAATACTTACCTAAAAACCGGCCGAGTGCGACACGAAGGGTTCCGTATAGTCCGTAACAAAAAACGGAAAAAAAGTGACCACGTTTGTTTGTATTGGAACCCCGCTTAAATATTTATTTTATTCTGTTTTTGGTATTTGTTGTTATATCGGCAACAGAAACACATCATCTGTGAAAATTTCAACTGTCTAGCTATCACGGTTCACGAGGTACAGCCTGGTGATAGACAGACAGCGGAGTCTTACAATTTGCCTGCTGCGGTCTTCCCGTCCACCCGTTTACCATAATTGATTGATTGAATAGACTCTTAATAAACTAGTGCGCCTCACCATCAATGATTGCATCTCTGTTTACCATCAGGTGGGATCGCAGTCAAGCACTGGTACGGAACCCTAAAAAGTACCAAACAAGACTCTTTTCAACTGTCTGATGCATTTAGTGGCATCAAATCTCTAATTAAACTAAAGCTATTTCTACTAAATGCATCAGACTACTCGAAAAGTGACTTCTTTGGAACTTTTCAGGCGTTTTATTGCAATCAGTCACATAAGTTAATTCTTTTATTTGGGACATGCTCTTGTTGGATATTAAAATGAAAAACTTCATTTAATGATACTACATACTTGATATTTATCTGTTATTTATTTATTGTACACACCTACCACAGTGTTGTCTCTTTTAACCCAAAGGTTGACTGGTAGAGAATGCCTTGTTGCATTAAGTCCGCCTATGTACCACTACTGTACATAAAGTTTAAATAAATAAATAAAACTTAAGGTAACAATTCTAAAAATAATTGATGTGAACTTTTTGATTGTCAATTTTCATTAAATCTGCGATTTAATTTAATTTTAGTTCTATTGACAGTAACCAGAATTTTCGTTGCAGCGTCTATGGCTTATAAGGTGGGCAAGCAGATGATCTCGCTGGCTGAGGGCATGCCCAACGAGAAGGTGTTCCCCTTCACGCGGCTGGAGATGCACACGCCGTACGATCGTCTGGTGCTGGAGGGCAAAGACCTCGCCGGCGCGCTGCAGTATGTGCCTTCCCAGGGGTTAGTACTTCTTACTTGTATATAGTTTCTTCTTCTTTGGTCTTATCACGGACTTGTAGATTTAGACAGGTCAGCCAAGTTACAATCGTTTTGTTCGCGCCGAACGCCTCGAGTAGGTCACGCCTCCAATTCCTTTGTTCTGACCATGTGACTGAGCGTTGAGATGACGTCAGAACAAAGGTATCGGAGGCGTGGCCTACTCGAGGCGTTCGGCTCGAACGATACGATTGTAACTTGGCTAGGGGGGTAGATCTTCAACTTGAGGGGGGGGGCATCCATTGGTCACAAGTTGTTCCAGTGATCGGTTGCCATTTCATCCATCCTGAATATTGTAAAAATAATTGAAAACTGTTAAGATACTATGTAACTTATAAATATTGCACATATCAAAAAAAAAAAAAAAATAAGTAAAAAAATTAAAATTTAAGTTTAGAGGAATGTGCAACAGAGTGTAAAGTCACCTCCGTTGAAAAGGGGGTATTCTCCGACCAGACGGGTGTTATATGTGATCCGGGCAATTGCCCGATAGATGATTTCGGGCTGTTGCATATGTTCAAATCGCGTGGAGAACTCTAATTGCGCGATGAAGGATTTGAAGAAAAGAAAGTAAGAAAAAACGTTTATTCGTACCTCACACATACAGTAGAATTAAGTATGAAAAAAAAAACTTTAAAATCTATGCTAGGCCAAAAAGGCGCGCCTAACTTAGCAATTAATTTATATTAATATATTATATTAATTATATCTATTATTATTAATTTTTTGTCTATTTTTTTTTTCTTTTATTTGGAATTTTAGTTCCTATGTGGCTCCATAGATATCGCAACGTTAAAGAAAACTTAAAATATTACTACATGTACTATTGACCACCTTAAACACTTTCCAGTCTCCCAGCCCTGCTGTCAGAGCTACGCTTGTTCCAGTCGGAGGCGCACCGGCCGCCGCCGCTGCCCCGAGATTTGTTGGTCACCAACGGTGGACAGCACGGCATCTACCAGTGCGTCGAGTTGCTGGTAGAACCTGGTGACGCGGTGCTCACCACCGAGTTCGCATACACTGGCATATACAGCGTGGTGAGCATACATTAAGTAAAGAGTTCCCTTCCCGACCCGTGTATCGTCAAACTGAGCATGGTTTAAAAGCGTGTTGGTTTATCCAACGCAATCTAACGCAATGGTTGATAAAGCTTTTTTTAAACTTTAAAAGTTTTTGGAAAGAATCGTCTGTCAGAATTTTGATTGATTGTGCAAGGTAAGGTGAAACTGGCATGTCCTAGAACCAAAAATTCGAAGACATGTGACATTCACCAACCTGCACTGGGCCCGCGTGGTGGATTACTGCCCATTCCCTCTCGTAGAGAGAGGAAGCCTGAGTCCCAGCAGTGAGAACATTAAAAAAGCTGATTATGCTATGCAAGGTATAAATATGCTTTTTTATGTAATGTACGAGTACATTATGAAGGGTTGAAGTTCACGCGAATTGCAGATTTTCAGAGGTCATTACTGGATTATAATTTGATTTCAATAAAAACCTAAATAATATCCACAAGATGTTCAGATCGTAAAATGGGTCGCGATAAGAACTCTTGGTAAAAAGCATTGCATCTTATAGTGATTCGCAAGTAGTTAAATTATAAAAAACTGAACTGACAACCGTCAACAACGAGTACTAACCGGCAGTTGTAAGACCTGTATCTCATTAGGAAACCTATGGCGGAGCTAGCAGCTCTGTGCCGGGTACCTCAATTGGTGTCCTTATATCCCTGGCGACTGGCCGAGCTACCACTGGCGTTTAAGTGAGATATATATATAGGTCTAAGCGCTGGGTAAACGAAACCAGCTAGCAGCTTTCCACTTACTTTTTCTTACCTTATTCCAATCTTTTTTTTAAATTGATATAAACCAGTGCTTGACTGCGATCCCACCTGATGGTAAGCAGTGATGCAATCATTGATGGTGAGGCGCACTAGTTTATTAAGAGCCTATTCACTCTAGCCTTGAAGACACCTAAATTATAGTTGGACGGGAAGACCGCAGTTAAATCTAGTTGATATCTCTGTACTTTTAGGTTTTAACTGAGAAAAAAAAGGAATAAGTCCTTAAAAAACTTTATCTTCACTTTTTCCTGTCCCTTTTTGGTTTACAATAAAGTTTATTCTATTCTATTCTATTCTTTTTCCAGCTCAGACCCTACGCTCCCGAGATCATAGGCATCCCAGAGGACGAAGACGGTATGCTGCCTGAGACTTTAGACACAGTACTCGGAGAGCGGCAGCGGAAGGGTTTGAAGATGCCTAAGATGATGTACATCATACCGACGGGAAGCAACCCCACCGGCACAGTACTGCCAGAAGACAGGCGAAGACAGATCTACGAGCTGGCCTGCAAATACGACTTCCTGATCGTAGAAGATGATCCGTACATGTTCTTGAATTATACAGACGTGAGTATTTATGTTCAATGGCACTGGTAGCTCAGTAGTAACGCCTCCAATTTACGAGATGTACAACATGGGTTCAAACCCAGACGGCGCTTTATTTTTGTTATTGACATTCTTACTTACAAAAACGAAAATAGTAGTAGAATATGACTAGGGAATAACGTAGTATCTTTAAGTCGTAGACGGCATGTTGAATTCCAAACGAAACGAAGGTTGATAGGATTTAATCCAGAACGCAGTGAGGGATTTATAATATTTAACTCCCGATTGCTGCGAAGGATTTAATGTAGAAACCTGAGTGAAGAAAGGATTGTAAGCCGTCCAGTCAAAGACAGTTTTATCCTCGTATTGAATACCTACTCTACTTCTTACACCTCCTGTGAGATAATTAAAATACAATGTACTGAAACAAATTTACAAAAACATTTGACACATTCCTCCATTTATGGAAGGACAAAGTAAAATTTTCGAAACGATCCCGCTCTTTCACTTTCGCTTTTTTCTTTCTTGTATATTTTTGAGACACACAGTAACCATATTTTATTCTTTTTTTGGTCAGTTTGGCTTTTGACTAAACTCGTTTCCTATACGTACATTTCAATTTTTTCGATGTTCCAAATTCAAATCACATTATTATGGAAAACCCATACTACATTAAATCCCTAGGGAACAATAACTTGCTTTAGGTGAGGGTTGTATGAGATATAAGAGGGCATTATCGGCGCAGGTGGTTTAAAAAGACATAAAGCCATCTTGAATCGACATATACCTAATGTGATTCTTTACATTTTCTAGCACTGAAAAACAGTTCATTGTTTATTTTTGTATATACTCAAAGATATTAGGAAAAGGTCAATGTACTTTATTGCAAATTTATCTGGAGCCTACTATAAGTAGTTATTTTTTCACTTACGTGTCCACTTTTCTCTCAAAATGTTGGCAGCGCCTCATCCCGTCATTCCTGTCCCTGGACACATGCGGCCGCGTGCTGCGCCTGGACTCCGTATCCAAGGTGGTGAGCGCAGGGCTGCGCGGCGCCTGGATCACGGCACCCAAGCCGTTGCTGGAGAGGCTGGAGCTTCACACACAGTCTGAGCTGTTACACCCCTGCACTATAGCACAGGTGGGAAGCAATATTTGACGGCATGATTGGAGTAATGGTTGTGCGATTGTCTGCTGTGCTGAGTGTCGGGTTCGATTTCAAGACGAAATAAATATTTGTATGGCCTTAGATTTTTCGGGTCTGGATGTCTTGTGTATCTAAGTTTATATATTTGTCAACGCACCCACGATACGATACACCTAACACTAACAACTAAATAAATAAACTAATTTTCCACCGTACACTCTCAATAAGGTTCAATTGAAACCAGCGTCATCCCACACTTCCCGTACTTATCCCCAAAGTTCGGGCGCCTTTCGAAGGTTTCCCCCCGAAAACAAAAAAAAAGGCAACTATACGTAGTTGACTGGCATTTTTGCTGAACTGGACCTATATGGCGCAGGCGCGAGACACAATGTTAGTTTTCTTTTTTCTTTTTTAATCTTAAGTGTCTACATTTTGTTTCTGCATTATGTGTATCTAGGTATAAATAAAATATTTTTCTTTCTTTCTTTCGAACGAGTAATTCTTAGAGTGGGGCAACGTTTTTAAAAAATATGTAATGTTAACAACAGGCCTGTCATACTGTATGGATCAGAATGTTGGGCTGTGAAAAAGACGGATGAAAAAAGATTGCACGTAGCGGAGATGAGAATGTTAAGATGGATGTGTGGTGTGACAAGAATGGATAAAGTGAGAAATGAGTATATTAAATTAGGGGAAGTTTGAAAGTGGCGCCAGTGACTGAAAAGTTGAATGGGAATCGTTTGTCTTTGTATGGTCATGTGAAGAGGAGAGGGATGAAGCGCATGTTGCTAAAAGAGTAATGAATTTACATGTGGATGGATGGGGAGGGAGAGGGAGGCCAAAGAAAAGATGGATGGATTGTGTAAGAAGTGATATGAAAGAAAAGGGAGTTAGTGATAGCGTGACGAGTGACAGGACAGAATGGAAGAAAAAAACGTGTTGCGCCGACCCCAAATAAAACGGGACAATGGCAGGAAGATGATGATATAATGTTAACAACTTTTGACGAAGTGAAACAACTTTGGAACAATATTTTGAAGGGAGAAATTTTGTGTGTGTGTGTATATTTGTTTCTTCTTCACACTCAAACGGATTTCGATAAAACTTGGTACATAGTTAGATCATGGCCTGGAGTAGCACATAAGATAGATAGATAGATAGATATATTCTTGTACACCAAAAATAAAAATTATATTAGGAACCTAAAATTAATACGGTGTCGCAATGGGCGGTCTTATCGCTAAAAGCGATTTTTTACAGACAACCTTTGGATGGATTTTGCAGAGAAGGAGAAAAAAGATACCCAGATAGTTCGTGGTGTACTTATTAACATACATACAATACATAAACTAATAAATTACATATAATACTAACTTTATTATGAAAGCAAAGAAATTATGTACTTAATGACGACGTTCAAGGTAGTGATCCTTAACCATATTTTTAAGAATTGTGAGCGTTTGAGCTTGCCTTACTGACATGGGCAAAATATTCCACAGCCGCACTGCTTGAACTGCAAACGACTTGTCATAAAAATTGGTGGAGTGGCTTCGTATACTACTTTTTATTCAGGTAGTATGTTCCCAGAGGATAATTTTCTACTATGTATGCGAAGCTAGTAAATAAGATCCCACCTGATGGTAAGCAGCGATGCAATCATTGATGGTGAGGCGCACTAGTTTATTAAGAGCCTATTCACTCTAGCCTTGAAGACACCTAAATTATAGTTGGACGGGAAGACCGCAGCAGGCAAATTGTTCCAGTCCTTCGATGTAATCGAGATAAAACTTTAAACCTTATCTCTCCCAGGTGATCCTGCTACAACTGGTGCAGTGCCGTCAGTCCTTAGCCACCCACCTAAGCGGCGCGCGCGAGTTCTACCGGCGGCGGCGGGACGCGCTCCACACGGCCCTCGCACCCTTGCAACAGCTCGCCCCTTTCTATATGCCCCACGCTGGCCTGTTCTTCTGGCTGCAAATCAGGGGAGTCGATGATGTACACAAAATGGTATTATAAAGAACTTCTTATCCTCCTATGATTAGAATAGAACTCTCATTCGGGACAGATAGACAAAAAGTAAAAAACTGGGCAAGTGCGAGTCGGACGCGCTTACGAAGGGTTTTGTTCCGTCCGTAGCAAAAAGTATTAGGTATTTTATTCTGTTTTTGGTCATTTTTGTTATAGCGGCAACAGATATTATACATCATCTGTGATAGTTTCAATTGTTTAGGTAACTATTAGGGTCCATAAGGTACATACAGCCTGGTGACAGATGGACAGACGGAAGGACATCGGAATTTTAGTAATAGGGTCCCGTTTTACTCTTTGGATACGGAACCCTATAAAGAATAAAGTATAGAATGCGCCGAGCGTGCCCAAACCGAAAGCATGCATCATTATCATGCTATGCATCTCTAAGCTTCACTGTCCGAGGCATACTTTCGTCACTCTCGATGACGCAGTTACCCTGCTCCAAGAGGAAAAGGTCCAGTAAGGAAATCGGCACCCTTAAACACAAACAGAGATCACTATCCTTCCACCCGCGCCGCCGATGCTTAGCGCGTCAATATCCACTCCGTCGCTTGCTCGATCCAGCCCGCGCCGCTGAGCCTGTAGTTTTAATTCTGTCCCTATATAACAATCCTTGTTCGATTCAGCCATCAGAAAATCCTCCCTCTTTTATCATAAAAAAAAACCATTTATACCCGAACTCCGGAGAGGGGTAATGTAGTGACATCTATGATGCAATATAGGAACTAAAATTGTAAATCCTGTTTGATAATAGAGTTCTCCATACGATAAGAACAACTACAGCCTGAAATCAACTACTGGGTTGCCCGGACCAGGTAAAAAACCTGTCTGGTCGAAGGAATAGAAGTTTGCGCACCGTGCATCCGCGCGACACGCCACCTCACCGTTTATCTAGTGTATCAAGGTTTTAAGTTAGATAGAGCGTGTGTCACAATAAATACACTTAGAATCCGTTTTATTTTCAGGTATTCCAAACTGCATTGCAACGTGGCCTCATGTTAGTACCCGGACAAGCATTCCAGTTCGACATTCACGCCCCCTGTCCCTATTTACGGTTAACGTTTAGCAAGATCCGTCTGGAAGATATGGACATCGCGGTGAAAACTTTAGGGGAAATAATCCGCTACGAACAACAACAAACGTTGCAGAATCAGAATAGAATCGCTACTGAAGGATAGATGGCGCTGTTGAATATTTCTCGAGACATTATTTCTAAAATTAGTTACATTAGTATTTAAAAATTAAGTTATTATAATAAATTATAAATGTGATATGATAAGTAATGCGAAATAATAGAATACGAACGAAATAACATCGATAGATTATAACATTATGTATTTAATATTTGTTTACTCTAATTACCCGCTAGATGGCATATGTAACAGTTCTAGTACAAGATAATGTTATATTTTGCAGTAGTTTTATGATAAATGCTAAATGATAAATGAATGCCGTCAATGTAAAAAATATAATGCAATTGTTATCTTACAAACCAAGATTATTTAGTTTTAATAATAATAACATTAAGAAATAATATGTATTGTTTGCATAGAACAGTTGTAAAACTCAGTTGCAGCTATTAGACGCTAGATGTCGCGCCGTAACTTGTTTTACATGATTTCTTTAATAATTATGTATTTTTTTTTCTTACATATATTTTATATTAAAGCGTAATACCATAATAGTGTAATATCTTTGTGTCGTCAATTCAACCAGTTGAAACACACTCAAGTTTTGGATAAAACTTGCCAAGTCGTGTTATTGAGTAGCAGAGTATGACTATTTTAAAAACTGAAAAACATTATGCTAGACGCTATGACTTAATCAAATCCATATGAAGTAAAAGTAGGTATCAATGTTAATTAGATGTATATCGATTTGCCAAGTCTATTATTTTTTATTAAGCAGCAAATAACATATTTTTCTTTTAAACCAACTTTCGATAGTCCACGTGTGACAGGAGTTATGATTTTAGGGAGTTTCCAGAGAACTTTGTATACAGTTAGATGTACAACTTATTTTATGAGTAGAGACGTTATCAACACTAAATTGGCGTTCCTTCATAATTGTTATTACTTTTGCCAAGCATACGTAGTACCTACCTTTTGTTTTTCGGGTCCAGGGCCTGGCTTTCAATCTTGGACAGCGATTCCGAGATTTTTGCTTTGACAACTTGGCTAAAACGCTGCCGTCTGTCTAGCTAGATAATGGTCGTTCTGATACCGATGTTTCAAGATTATAGCTATTTAAGATTTCAATAGGTAGGTACATCGAGCGAGGAACCTGAGCTGTCGCATTCACAATACGTACTTTGATGAGAACATTCGAGCAACCTTTTCATTGAAGTTGTGTTAATCGAGCAAACGATATACTTACCACTCATTTGTGACAGGATGACATCATTCAAAAATTGCGATTTATTACAAAAATATAATTTTGCTGAATCGGATTATATATGTCGGAGAAGTCAATATTACGGAAGCTTGAGAACGAATGTACGAGCTAAGTGAAAAGTGACACATGTCACTTTGACAGAATCCACGCTGACGTTTGCACGTACCGAGCAGATAAAGGTGCCGATCGCAGAGGTATGGTGCTCTTTCCTCAGTCGGCAGCCGTACGAATAAGGTCTAGTCTCGGGGACTGTCTCACGGCTCGTTGTGTGAAGTAAATACCTAAAGCTTGCATCATAATATTTATGTTATTATTTAGGTTATTTCTAGGCAAGCGTGCTCCATCGTCGGCCACATCATCGCTTACCATCAGGTGAGATGGTGGTCAAACGCGAGCCTATCAATAATAATAATAAAAACAAAATCATAATAAATCAGTTGTGTGATCTGGAATAGTTTGATTATTGCTTGACACCCGGCCATCGCCCACAAAACAGAGTACCTGGACAGAGCTTCAATGATGATCGGTATCCTGCGCCGACATATATTTCATTATAAATTACGTCTACCTATCTATCTATCGGAATATGGTTTCCGCACTTAGTCCTATGCACTTACAATATGGATCATTGTGCGTAGGCCATGGCGGCCAACCTTTGGATGAGTTATTCAAACCTGGTTACCTCTTTTAAAAAACCGATTAGGCCTCCTAGGTTTTTCAGGGCGTTTGTAAAATTCATAGATTCTTGGGTTCACATGCGTGTATAAGTGTCACCTGTGCCATCAAGGAGCACATGTGCAATTGTTTTTTCCTTCTCCAATGTTCTGCACAAGGGACATATTGCATTACATTTTTTTTGCATATAAATTTTTAATAAACAAAAAAATATTATTATAAGTAAGAGAGATTTTTAAGTTTGTATAAAATTAAACCGACTGTCATAAGTAAACTCACGAATCTGAAAATTTGAATTTGCGTACTAAAAAAAACGATAATTAACATTGTTTTGGTTTTTTCTCAAAGTGTTTCCTAGGTAATAAATCGGATCTGGTAGTTTAGATATTTTTCTGCGCCGTACTTATTCAAAATAATATCGAAAATGCAGTTTTCGATTGTGTACGTGGAGTTTTAAGTGACGTAAAGTGTCCATTTTGGTAGTTTCGATATGTTTTGGTAATTGTGTTTCCTTGTAAATAACCGAAAGTGCCAGTTTTGATCGAAAATTTGTGCAGTTACGTAGTATATTATAGCAACTCATTTTTCTCAAAAACTGTTCATAATTAATAAAAAATATTATTGAATAATGATTCTCAAACCCAACTTAAATATGACACCAAATTTATATAAAGATACAGTCATTAATGACAAAGTTATCTATAAAATAAACTTTAAATCGCTCTTCCGTAAAGTAAGCCTTTTCATTTCCAATAGTTTACCTAGGGTCAGTCGAAATGTATCCTACATTTAATTTTATGCAAACTTAAAAGTCATATCTTTTGAGTTATGTTATCATAATCGCACATGAGCGTTACGAGTTTTTGTAGGTAAGGAACGTTTGAAATAGTGACCGTAGCCCTCGAAGGCAAGGGGCGTGTGGAGGAACATAGGTGAGTTTTAGTCAGTAAAAGTCTGACACGCCTTCTCGCTCTACACCCTACCGCAAGAGAAGTCTGGAAGCCAACCGAAATATAAAAGTCATTAGCATAATCAGTAATTTTCCCACATCTGGGACTCAGGCCTCCTCTCTAGGACAGGGGATGGGCCGTAATCCACCACGCGGGCCCAATGCGGATCGGTGGATGTTTGATGACTTCGAATTTTTGGTTATAGGACATGCCGCTCACGATGTTTTCCTTCACCGATTTGTAAGCAGTGGTGATAAAATAAATTACTTACAGTAAATAATGTTCGATTTGAACCTGAGGCAACACAACAACAACAGCTCGACTTACAAGTCAACTGTGTGGCCCAGTGGTTACGGCCCACCACTGCTCTCCAAAAGTCTAGACAGTTTGATAGAATTATTTTTAAGAACCTTTACTATTAAGAATCAATTTCTTAATAATTGATTACAACCAAGCCTAAAAGACTAATTTAAAGCAATTAATATTAATAATAATTACATTCCACAACTATCACACAACGTCATCTAGTCCCAAACTTGTGCTATGAGTTCTAGATAACTGGATAAACATACTTAGTCATAATATAGATAAATTACACCCAGACACAGAACAAATGATTGCGCTCATCACACAAAAATTTGTACTGGGTGGGAATCGAACCCACAACCGGCTTAGCAGTCAGGGCCAGTAACCACTAGACCAACAGGCCAGTCAAATTTAACTCTAACTTATTATTAAACGTTATAGTTTTTGTTAAAACTAAGAACAGCGTCCTTTTGCACTTTCATATAAGTCCATAGTACTTTCTAAGAGTCTGGTATTGATAAAAACACTCGGTTCTTGTGTATTATGCGTTTTTCATTTTTGATAGATTCGCGCTTGACCGCTATCTCACCTGATGGAAAGCGACGACGCGGTCGACGATGGAGCGCGCTTACCTTGAATTAACCTATTCACTCTTGACTCAAAGATCCCCAGGCTGTAATAGCCATCAGGAAACACAGAATTCGGCAGAGAATTCCACTCCTTAGCTTCTTAGCATTTGATTGAATGTCACTTTGCTTAGAGCCGAAGGTTTTCGCCAAACGCAAGTAAACAATCAACACATGCACGAATCGGCAGCAAACGAAGTAATCAACCAAGAAAGCAATTCTTGTGCCGAGTGCACATCCCTAATGGGTAATGTTCGACGATTGATTCGGAGCGATCTGTTGCATAGAGCAGATTGGACAGTCAGAGGTTGAAACTGGCTAAGTAGATACCTATTTAAATTTCTCCACTCATCTATAAAAGGAGAAACTGACTGACTGCCATATCAACACATAGCCCAAAGTACTGGGACTAGGAACTTGATATTTTGCCCAAAGCTTCCTGAAATGACTTAGGTGAGCAATAAGAAAGGGTTTTTGAAAATTCAATCTTTAAGGAACTTCGTTTGTATGCAAAATCTCATTCCGTGTGGAACTTGAAAGTTAGCACTTTATTATCAAGAACAAATTTCTTAATAATTGATAACAATCTAGTCTAAATGACTAATAAGTAATTTAACTCTAACTTAATATTGTACGTTGTAGGTTTTGTTAAAACTAAGAATAGCGTCCTTTATCACTTTTGTAGAAGTCCACTTTTTTAGAGTCTGGTATTGATAAAAACACTTAGTTCATGTGTTATATTATATGCATAGCACAGCATTGATCACTATTACACACTAACTTTAAACACTACACTAACTCAAAGAGTTTAGTTCTCTTTAGTCTACGCACTAGGTCCGTCTTGTCTAACAGCTGGATTGCCTCAACATTCACGTGGCGGTGAAGTCTGTGTTCGTGGGCTTTAGCAAATTTTTGAATGATAGTGGTGACAAGTTCCATTTTAAGGTCACGGTGGAGGTCGTCATTTCTGATGTACCAGGGTGCTTTTACAGCATCCCTGAGTACTTTATTTTGGAATTGTTGTTAGCACAAATAATAACCTAAGTAAATAATAAAGTTTATCATCATTTGTTTTCAAAACTACTCGCATTAAAACAATTTAGAAGGATTTAAAGATAATTTGTTTTTTTTTAGATGGAAAAATCATCCAATGACATCCCCTGCTTTTGGGCGGTGCGGGAAGACGTTTCAGACTTTTGCGTCATGCGGAAGGTGAGGACGCCGTGAGGTCTTTCCAGCCACTCCTCAAAGAGGGGACTTACCGCCATGATTATGGCATACCCAAAAGATTATAATATGGTGGCATGGTGGATACATATTTCTTGGGTTGATAAACTTGAAACTTAGTACAAATGTGAGAATAGTTTGAAAAACTCTTGTTTTTATAATTACAAAATGAATATAAAGACAAGAGTTTTTCAAACTATTCTCACAATATGATATAAGTGGTGTTAAACCGCGGTTAAAGTGCTAGTGTTATAAAAAGATCAAAAAATTACCCTTTACAAATATTAGAATTGTTTATTTCTAATATTTGTAAAGGGTAATTTATTTCAGCTAGAGCTAGGAACACGGGTGGATTGTAGTCAGTAAAAGTCTGACAATTGTAGGAACACGGGTGGATTGTAATCAGTAAAAGTCTGACAATTGTAGGAACACGGGTGGATTGTGGTCAGTAAAAGTCTGACAATTGTGAAACACGGGTGGATTGTAGTCAGTAAAAGTATGACAGTTGTGGGAACACGGGTGGATTGTAGTCAGTAAAAGTCTGACAACTGTAGGAACACGGGTGGATTGTAGTCAGTAAAAGTATGACAGTTGTGGGAACACGGGTGGATTGTAGTCAGTAAAAGTTTGACATCTGTAGGAACACGGGTGGATTGCAGTCAGTAAAAGTCTGACAATTGTAGGAACACGGGTGGATTGCAGTCAGTAAAAGTCTGACAATTGTGAAACACGGGTGGATTGTTGTCAGTAAAAGTATGACAGTTGACACGGGTGGATTGTAGACAGTAAAAGTCTGACAACTGTAGGAACACGGGTGGATTATAGTCAGTAAAAGTCTGAAAATTGTAGGAATACGGGTGGATTGTAGTCAGTAAAAGTCTGACAATTGTGAAACACGGGTGGATTGTAGTCAGTAAAAGTATGACAGTTGTGGGAACACGGGTGGATTGTAGTCAGTAAAAGTCTGACAACTGTAGGAACACGGGTGGATTGTAGTCAGTAAAAGTCTGACAATTGTGAAACACGGGTGGATTGTAGTCAGTAAAAGTATGACAGTTGTGGGAACACGGGTGGATTGTAGTAAGTAAAAGTCTGACAGTTGTGGGAACACGGGTGGATTGTAGTCAGTAAAAGTCTGACAACTGTAGGAACACGGGTGGATTGCAGTCAGTAACAGTCTGACAATTGTAGGAACACGGGTGGATTGTAGTCAGTAAAAGTCTGACAATTGTGAAACACGGGTGGATTGTAGTCAGTAAAAGTCTGACAATTGTAGGAACACGGGTGGATTGTAGTCAGTAAAAGTTTGAAAATTGTAGGAACACGGGTGGATTGTAGTCATTTGTCTGACTATTGTAGGAACACGGGTGGATTGTAGTCAGTAAAAGTTTGAAAATTGTAGGAACACGGGTGGATTGTAGTCAGTAAAAGTCTGACAATTGTGAAACACGGGTGGATTGTAGTCAGTAAAAGTCTGACAACTGTAGGAACACGGGTGGATTGTAGTCAGTAAAAGTCAGTTGTAGGAACACAGGTGGATTGTAGTCAGTAAAAGTCTGACAATTGTAGGAACACGGGTGGATTGTAGTCAGTAAAAGTCAGTTGTAGGAACACAGGTGGATTGTAGTCAGTAAAAGTCTGACAATTGTAGGAACACGGGTGGATTGTAGTCAGTAAAAGACTGACACTACCGTCTCACTCTACTCAGAGCGTGAGGAGTTATGTGATGTTTTCCCAGCCTCGATAGCCTCGTTGAATGTTGGACGTAGGTTCTTGGGTTCCATTCACTAGGCAGACCAAAAGTGATATAAATTCATTTTCTCTATAGCTCCATCCCTTTAACACTTCAGCCCCCCCTAGCCAAGTTACGATCGTTTCGTTTGCGTCGAACGCCTTGAGTAGGCCACGCCTCCGATTCCTTTGTTCTGATGAGAAATAACTCAGTAGCAACCTGGAGTTAGGAAATTTATGGTGTGCTACTCCCGTGCCTCTGAAAGCGCGTAAAGCTGCTGGTCCTGCGCCTAATCTTTCCCCGGTTGCGTCGGAAAGCTGTCCCACCAAACTATGAGGCTAAAGGAACGGAGTGCGTAGGTACCTGTGTTAGCGCACATACTTGATGCTCTAATGTTTTTGACTGGCCTGTTGGACCTTTACCACGACGTTTAAAGTAAGATTGTTTTTTTTTGTTTTTTTTTTGTTGTTTTGTTTTGATGGCGCTAGACAACCTGTATAGCTCTGTCTCTTACCCACACTGAAATAAGAATGAAACAATCTTACTTTGAATGTCATGGTAACCCCACAAGTCTAGTGTTTAGTGGCCCTGACTGCTATGCCGGAAATCGTGGGTTCGATTCCCACCCAGGACAAATGTTTGTGTGATGAGCATGATCATTTGTTCTGTGTCAGTTGTACTCATAACACAAGCTCCGCTTAGCTTGGGAAAAGACGGCGTTGTGTGATAGTTGTGGAATATTATTATTATTAATGTCCGTTGAAATTGGCTACCATGATCTATATTCGGTCGAGACGATTAAATAAAAATGGCAACAAGCAGGGTCTGTATCAACACTACTCTGTGCATTCTTCCTCATTATTAGCGCAAAGAGTTGTTTTATTCCGACGGCACGGCGAGTTAGCGCACCATTTCCCATTTACGTCGCCTCATCATCGTTTGCTTCACAAGATTTAACCCTAACTCATTCACACAAAGCTTATTTTGCTTCAACAAACAGTTATAGGAAAATCATCTCTTCAGTTTCTAGTAATATGTAATTTAAAGCTGTTCTGTAAGGTTTAAATTCGTGTGGAGAGGTAGAAATGGCTCTTTAAACGTCCGATTGCTCTGAATTAAGGAAATAAGCAGTTTTAATTGCTGAACGATTATTGGAGAGCGATTTCATGTTGTCCTGCTGTCGTGTCGCGAAATTAGTCGTTAATCTTGTTCTGACAGAGGGTAATCTTGTTCCCATTTAGGTGAAGGAAAGTAACCAAATATGGGATAGTATCCCAATATAGAAAACTGACATTTCTTGTAAATTAATACTTCTATTTCTTATAGAAAACAACAATACAAAAAGAGCAATAGCATCTATTCTATTGCCCTTTTTGTATTGTTGTTTTCGTAAAGGTTTATTTGTTATTTTATTTCTCTAATTAAGCCTGTGATCATTTATTACTTTTTGTATTTGGAAACAATAGCATTGTATAATGAAGAAGCACTTTTTTAAAACTTTGTGAATGTGAAGTACCATGGAGCATTTTTAATAGGTTGCAACTTGTTCAAGACATAAACGAGCATGGCAGTTGAGAGTTTGTCATGCTCACTCAAATGTTTCGCTGATGGTGGCACGTGTTATTAGATCATTTAGTTCCCTTCAAAATGGTTGAGCCGACTGGGGCTGATGCACGCGTCATACTCGTGAACGGATGCCGTCTTGCATGTACATGTCTTTTTAACCGACTTCAAAAAAAAGGAGGAGGTTATCAATTCGGTTGTATTTTTTTTATTTATTTTTTTATCATTATTTTTTTTTTTTTTTTATGTTGGTTACCTCAGAACTCCGTCGTTTATGGACCGATTCGCAAAATTTTTTTTTCCCTTTATAGGATATGCTTCCAGATTGGTCCCATTTTTTTCAAAATCCAGTTCTGATGATGGAATCCATGAGAAATCGAGGGAACTCCTCAAAAATTATAGGCAACCCTATGGTAATTTTAGTATTTTCACAGTCAAAAAGTAACATTTGATGAAGTGGAACTGATGAAGAAGACCAGAAATGGTCAACGGAACTTCATACACAAATAGATATCACAATGAAGATATACATAATTAAGCGACTATGACAATACAAATAAATGAATGATTCTGAATAGTTACGTTGAAAATGGTATCATCGAAGTGATCTGATGATGATGATGGAGCCGGAAGGTAGGCACTGGAAGTCCGTAATTAATCAATGTAACCTAGCCGTGTTTGGACTTATTAGAATTGTCGTGAGATGCTCTTTGGCTATAAGGTACTATCGAACTGATCTGATGATGGAGCCGGAAGGTAGGCACAGGAACTCCGTAATTAATCAATGTATCCTAGCCGTGTTTGGGCTTATTAGAATTGTCGTGAGATGGTCTTTGGCTATAAGGTACTATCGAACTGATCTGATGATGGAGCCGGAAGGTAGGCACAGGAACTCCGTAATTAATCAATGTATCCTAGCCGTGTTTGGGCTTATTAGAATTGTCGTGAGATGCTCTTTGGCTATAAGGTACTATCGAACTGATCTGATGATGAAGCCGGAAGGAGGAAGGTAGACACAGGAACTTTATAATAAAACAATGTAACCTAGCAGTATTTGGGTTAATTGGAATTGTCATGAGAAATAGGTACTCTGTTTATAAGTGTATCGCAACTAAAAAGTGTGAAATAAAAACTTTTTAGAAAAAAAAAATAACCGACTTCACTAAAAAAAAACACTAAAAGGATCAAAATAACTTTAATTTCGGAAGTCGGTGTTAAATAACAAACAAACAATTCCGAGAAACACCGACTTCACAAATTAAAGTTATTTTGATCCTTTTAGTGTTTTTTTTTAGTGAAGTCAGTTATTTTTTATTTTTTTTTAAGTTTTTTCTAAATTAATTTTTAAGTTATTTGACTGCAGCCAATACAGTTTGCTTTAGCGTATCATTGATTTCTTGTTCATAATTGTACAACTTATCCTTTTTTATAATTATTGTACAATCATCAGCAAATAATACCGTTGGGTGATTGATACTTTTTGGGAGATCATTTATGTACACTAAAAATAGCGGAGGAGCCAATACGCTCCCCTGGGGTACCCCGTACTTCACCTTTCTAGGCTTCTTCACGTTTCGTTTTTTGTTCATATTGCGTACATCGAAGGTCTGGAACAATTTGCTTGCTGTGGTTTTCCCGTCCGATTCTAATTTAGTTGTCTTCAAGGTTAGGGTGAATAGGCTCTTAATAAACTAGTGCGCCTTACCATTAACGATTGCATCACTGCTTACCATCAGGTGGAATCGTTATATTATTTAAAAAAAAAACTTTTATCACCTATTCGTACCCAATTTTTCGACACTCCTTACGATACATCTAATGCCAAAGCTGCATAATATTTGCCCCTACTTGAAGATAACATACAAACAGATCACCATCAACAACACATGCCGAAAGCATTATTTTGACACAAAAAAATATTAATCCAAACAGCCGACACACGTTCAAACTATCACATAATGCTATCCTCTCGAGATTTGCGCAAAATACTCTAAAAGACGCGAAAAAAAAAACATTTTGTGTCAAAACTAACGCCTTCATACAAAGGCACTGCCAAAACCAGAATAAAATTTGCAGATTTTAAAACTAAATTCTAAAGAGATTCCTTCAAAATGTCCAATTATCAAACGCAAAATGTAAGTTTGTAATGTTATGGCGGTTTGCGCAAATAGATTTGTTGTTGCGGATTAGTAATACTTACAAAAATATAATCTGCGGTGGTGAATATCTTATCTGTTTGACAATAAGGTTGAAAATACAAGTTTACTCATAAACTTGTATTTTTAAATGCGCGGGAGTGTTTCTTGTTCACACAATGGTGTGAAGTGTTTTACAACATTTTGAGCTGATCATGCGCGTGTATGAAGTACAAGGAAACGGATATATTTCACAAAGAGGCTTTTATTAAACCGCATCATTATTAAATAGTAACAATACGTTCGACGATGAAAGGAAATGGTGCTTGGTTTTAATAATACTTACGAGAACCTCGTGAACGCTGAGAAAGAGAAACAAATCTGAAACAATTTGCCTGCTAGCGGTCTTTTCGTCCGATTATTATAATTTAGGTGTGTTCAAGGCTAGAGTGAATATGATGAAAATAAACTAGTGCGCCTCACCACCAACGATTACATTACTACTTACTACAAACGGACAGGAAAGGGCAGGAGATGTCATTAGATGATTTCCCACCTGAAAAAAAAAACTACCAATCTCACGTTTTTAATTCCCTTATACATTTATATATAGTTAAAAGATAATTTTTGATCGGTAAATAGCTGCAGCAGCTAATTGCGATTCAAATGGAAAGGAACTGTCGCTGAAGACGACTGGAAATGGAAAATATAATGCGATTAACGATACTCATTCATTGTAGCGAACTGTGGGACAAGTTGTGAGGGCACGGCGGACTGAAAGTAGACCATTCGACGCGCGTCGCTGATAAACTTGAGCTGGCTTTACTGCGTTCAGGGCGGTATTGGGGCTACCCCGCTTCTGTAGTGCCTCAGGCATGTTTGCGGAAGCATGCACCGATTGTTTTCACACTACCATGCGCAAGAGGTGCGCGTCCTTGTTGCGCAGGGTGCGGGGCAGCTCCAATACAGTTTTGGCGATGATTGCCGGCAGATTTGATTACCCTTATATTGGACATTGCTGTAGCAGACATGTTGCTGGTTATGTCTGATACCGATAGTGTAATGTGTTTCCTTATGTGTTTGTGTTCTGTTTTGTAATTGCTGTATGGGTGCTATTGGTAGCCTGAAATAAATGTTTTTTATTAATTATTTAACACTTTTAGTGCCAAGGAGCTAGAACAATTATTGTACGACCTTTATATGTACATAAAATCTAAATATTATTATTCTAACCATATCTCGGACTCGCTAGTCGGATAATTAGTATATTTATGCTAATTTCTTTTTGTACGTGTGCCGAAAGCTAGAATAAATGGCAGTGCACCTCTTGTATCGCCCTTCAGGTGCTCTTGAAGGTCAATTTATACTAGTTTTATTACCACTGTCGAACGGCCTTCTTTAGTGGACCAGACCAGTGCAGTGGTAGAGCAAGAAGACACTTCGGTGACGGTGGCGCTGGGCACTGTTACAGTAAGTTGCGGCAACTTCTTTCTCTGTGATCTACACCAAAATAAATAAAGTATCTGGACTTTGATTTTAATTAAAAATATTAAGTGAAAAAAAAGATTCTCCACAAAGTCGTATATGTTAATAAAATTAACCTCCGTGAGTGTGACCGTGGCATCACCGCGAGCCCTAACAGAATACCAGCGCTGCGTTATTTATCGTTTTAAACATCGCAGCATATGCTGAGATAGGCGCCTTTTTGGCCTTGCACAGATTTTAAAGTTATTTTTGTCATACTTAATTCTACTGTATGAGCACGAATAAACGTTTTTTCTTTTTTTCTTTCTTTCAACCTGTTTGTAAGGTCTTAGCATAGCATAGTCGGCCTTATAATGTTCCCTCTGTTGGGACTCAGGTCTCCTCTCTAGGAGAGGGAATGGGCCGTAATCCACCACGCGGGCCTAGTGCGGGTTGGTAAGGTCTTAGGTAGGTACTTTTCTTCCTTTATCTTTTTTTTTATTTTCCACACTAGGAATCAGGAATTCCTGACCCAGAACAACTATCTGTAAGCTATACAAATATTTGTTCCGTACGGGTATAGAACCCCGTGACACAGCGCAGCAGCCAATCGCTCAGTTCTTGTCACTTGCACCACAACCCAATTGCATAGGAGTGAATGCATTTTCTTTACAATTTCCGTGTTTATTAGCGCGTCCTATTTTACTTATGTTTAATGTTCTTATACGGAAATTATTTAGACTGAGGAGGTACCACACACTATCACACAAGAACATCCAGTAGCTGAATCCGTAGTATCTATCTAGACACTAGAATGCAATTGTTCAGGAAATTTATAAAATTTGCCTTCATCTCAGGATGTGAAATGAATGTTTTATTTTGGTAGAAACTTGTAGATAATATCTCTTTTAGGGTTCCGTATCTAAAAAGGAAAAAACGGAACCCTTATAAGATCACTTTGTTGTCGGTTTGTCTGTCTGTCTGTGTGTCTGTCTGTCAAGATCCTTTATCTCAAGAAAAAAAAGTAAGGTATCGTGTTGAAATTAAAACCATGTACTCAGATCTGCAATCTCTTGAAGTTATAAAAAAATTAAACTTCTGAGTTAACGAAAAAAAAGATACGGCCGTTTATGTCGCAAAAAATGTGTATTTCGACATTCTCAAGGGGATCAAAATTCATAGGGTACTTCCCGTTGACCTTGAATCCTGAAATTAGGCATATAGCACAAGAATAGGAAAAATCTGAAAACTGAAAATTTGTAGTTACGTCACAAAAAAAAAGAACTTTTTTTGCTATTTGGAAAAATTTTCGTAACTCTATTCGGGAATTGAACTGTTTTCATAGCTAAGTTTGTACGAAACCCTCAGTGCGCGAGTCCGACTCGCACTTGACCGTTTGACCGTTGAGAGTATTTAAATACTCTGGAATCTAAATTAGACTAAATATAAATTGAATGATCGTTGTAGCTTCCTGGTTAAGATTTGTTCCAAGTATTTACAGATACAATTTTTTAAAGAACCTTTTTAACCGACTTCAAAAAAAAGGAGGAGGTTATCAATTCGGTTGTATTTTTTTTTTTTTTTTTTTTTTTTTTTTATCATCATTATTTTTATTTTATTTTTTTTATGTTTGTTACCTCAGAACTCCGTCGTTTATGGACCGATTTGCAAAATTTTTTTTTCCCTTTATAGGATATGCTTCCAGATTGGTCCCATTTTTTTCAAAATCCAGTTCTGATGATGGAATCTATGAGGAATCGAGGGAACTCCTCAAAAATTATAGGCAACCCTATGGTAATTTTAGTATTTTCATCTAGAACTTAAGCATTTACAGTCAAAAAGTAACATTTGATGAAGTGGAACTGATGAAGAAGACCAGAAATGGTCAACGGAACTTCATACTCAAATAGATATCACAATGAAGATATAGTTAAGCGACTATGACAATACAAATAAATGAATGATTCTGAATAGTTACGTTGAAAATGGTATCATCGTAGTGATCTGATGATGATGATGGAGCCGGAAGGTAGGCACTGGAACTCCGTAATTAATCAATGTAACCTAGCCGTGTTTGGACTTATTAGAATTGTCATGGTTAGCACTTTGGCTATAAGGTACTATCGAACTGATCTGATGATGGAGCCGGAAGATAGGCACAGGAACTCCGTAATTAATCAATGTATCCTAGCCGTGTTTGGGCTTATTAGAATTGTCGTGAGATGCTCTTTGGCTATAAGGTACTATCGAACTGATCTGATGATGGAGCCGGAAGGAGGAAGGTAGACACAGGAACTTTATAATAAAATAATGTAACCTAGCAGTATTTGGGTTAATTGGAATTGTTATGAGAAATAGGCACTCTGTTTATAAGTGTATCGCAACTAAAAAGTGTGAAATAAAAACTTTTTAGAAAAAAAAAATAACCGACTTCACTAAAAAAAACACTAAAAGGATCAAAATAACTTTAATTTCGGAAGTCGGTGTTAAATAAGAAACAAACAATACCGAGAAACACCGACTTCCGAAATTAAAGTTATTTTGATCCTTTTAGTGTTTTTTTTAGTGAAGTCGGTTATTTTTTTTTTCTAAAAAGTTTTTTATAAACACTTTTTTACACATTGAAAATTCAAAATATGAATTTGCGGTAGAGAGTAAACGCTCCAGTCAGGATTGTCAGACAATTCTACAAATATGTTTATGTACCATGACATTTAATAAAGCAGATTTGACAAGTTTTTCACCGGTCACCTGTCGAACCCCGGGAATCCCGGGGTCCTGGGACGCAAGGCAAAGAAGGAACGTAAGAGTTAGTCAGTAAAAGTCTGACACGCCCTCCCACTCGACCCTAGAGCGAGAGAAGTCATTAGATAATTTCCCACCTAAAAAAAAAACCTATCGCTCAAATTTTTTTATTGAACAGTAAAACGTCGGAATGTCGCCACAATCTGACATTGCAAATTTTCCATCATGACAATTTTGTCGCCTACAACTTTTCGACAAAAATGTCGGACTTGTCGGATTAACAGCTTTTTTAAACAGGGTCTAGCGAGGAGGGTAGTGAGTAGATATCAGCAAAACCGTAGGGGCCCAGCAGGGCCGAAGCCTACTGGGACCATAGATTGGCTTCCGAGAGGGAAACCTGGGGTCCTGAACCACAAGGCAAAGAAGGAACCTAGGCAGTTGTTCCATGTAAAATACGGGTAGTCAGATGCTTCCGAATAGACTGGAAGCCGACCCCATCAAAGTTGTGAAAACGCTAGACAGATTATATTTGTAAGTCTTCACAAAAGCTGCTCTAAATATTAGAATTGATCCGCAAACCGTATAATCCTAGACCTCCCGCTGTTAGTCGCGCTCAGCGTAAGCGGTAAACCGTAAAATATGTTCAATGAATGAACGAATATGCTCGTGAGTGAATGATTATGAGCCGTGAATGAGCGGATTATATCCGAGATGCATTGTGGCTAATGTTGTAGTTATTATTATGAGAGTGTTCATAGAATTATGAGCGTTAATGGTTCTAATGTCGTATTGGTTGTAAATGATCGTAAGGTGATTCTATTTGATACAGGGTGAGATCTATAAAACGAGTATATAATAAATTTATTTATTGACAAAAAATACAGGTCACAAAGTATTTGATGCCCTGGCTCCTGAGCTAGGTAGCAACCTGTGATACAGTGTCTCACTCATCTATCTGTATACATTTGTATATAAAAGTGAAATACCACTCACTGATTAATCAAGAAATCTCAAAAACTATAACACCTATAAACTTAAAATTTGGCAGGTAGGTTCCTTATTAGGGTGTAGACATCCGCTAAGAACGGATTTTCCGAAGTTTACCCCCTAAGGGGATAAAACGGGGGTCCAAAGTTTGTATGGAGAAACCGACTTTCATGCGGGCGAAACCGCTGACAGAAGCTAGTAAATTATAAATTTATTTATTGACACAATAAAACAGGTAACAAAGTATTTGAAGTCCTGACCCAGCTTAGGAGGCTAGGTAGCAACCTGTGATACGCGCTCTCCAAAATGTATCCCGTAAAATACCGAAAGGCGGGCTACCCTACGTCTGTAATTCAGGCTTTGTTAATTGGACTTTACCAAATCCTGATCACCAATTAGCCTTTCTTCTTTTATGTCAGGTTTAATAACTCCAGAAAAACATTTGTGACGTCAACTCAATAAAAACTTTTTTTTTGTTATTATGCAAAGAAATTGTTAAAAATCGTGCACCATCTATAATTCTCGGCTCAAAGTGACAATGGGGTAGTACATTATGAGTCCGCATCACGGCGTGTAATTGCCGAAACGCTGCGGTTCGCCGCCTCGTGAGAAAGGGGCTTAAGGATTAGTTCACATTAACACCTTTTGTTAAGTAGGATAATTTTCTGTTGCTTGAGATGTCAAGAGTAAATTTAATGTATGTTGGTATTAAATCTTTGTAATTATGTGTTTTATTATATGTTTACCTACTGCTAACATGTTTTTTATTATTTATTTTGATACGATCAGAATGTTGGGCTGTAATAAAGACAGATGATAAAGATTGCGTATAGCCAAGGTGAGAATGTTGAAATGGATTTGTGTGACGAGAATGGATAAAGTGAGAAATGAGTATTTATAGATGAAGTTTCTTCACCTTCCGCGTGACACAGGTCTCTACTGGGCACGGTTGTTTATTGAGGTTCCTATTTAGCGGCCCGGGTGACAGTATTGTGTGGATTGCTCGGAGGACACGGTGCAGGTCTGCTCGTACCGCCATGGCCTGCCACAAGAGGCACCCTGGGTAATGTGAGGCGCGGGCTTACGGACGACGAGTAATAGGTAGCTCGCTGTCCAATAGGTACCAGGCCCAGGTCGGGACGGGGCCTGCTAGAGTCGATGCCTGACACGGCTGCGGGATTGTTCCAAAGAGTAAAGGTAGAACTACATTAGACCGACGCTCAGGCGGACCACGCCTGATTTGTACGTAGAACGACGTCGCGTGGCGTGGATCAAGTGTAGCTCTACAAGTCTAGTTTCCATATAAAATGTATGGAGACCGACGCGCCCAGATCGGCGTACGCGACACACGTATGCGCAATGTAGTTCTAGCATAACTGCGGGCATGAACCGTAAAGGGCAACTGTAGGGACACAGATGGGTTTGAGTAATTAAAAGTCTGATACCTACTTGTTTCATTTGTCATCAAATAGCTTCTTTCGCTTTTAGTGGACGAGAGGGACGTCCACCAAAAGCGAAAGAAGAGAAGCTATTTGATAATTTCTCACCCTCAAAAAATTAAAAGGTTATTAAAAAGGTCCATCCTAAGGTTGTCTGTAAGAGATTGCCCTGTGCGATAAGAATGCCCTTTGTACACTTCGTTTTTGTATATGTTTATCCTGTCCACATTATGAGGTACACAATAAAGAATAATTTTATTTAATTCAATAAAAACACTTAACTTATTAAAATTATATAGGCAAAAACTACTAGCTAAAATGTGGCGTCATAAAACTCCTCCGCATCGCTGTCGAATGGAAGTGTGCCCAAAAGGCTGGCGGCATTGCCACGAAAATATAACAACCTCATCGGCAGTTATATTTTTGAGCTGTTTGGGGTTGAAACTCTTGGGCCGTGGGGTCCGAGTGTTCATACGCTTTTTAAAGAATTATCCAAACGCTTAGTTGACACTTCGCGTGACCCAAGGGCTGGCTTTTACCTTGGTCAGAGATTAAGCATTGCCATACAAAGTGGCAATACCGCCAGCCTTTTGGGTACACTTCCAGTCGACAGCGATGCGGAGGAGTTTTTTTATTTTAGCGCCATATTTTAGCAGGTAATTTTACAATAAAGTATATAATAAATAAATAAAGGTTATTTATTAAAGGGCATTTATTAGTGTTGGACACACCAATAAAGTTTATAATAAATAAAAAATAGGCAGGTTTTTTTTTTTTTTTTTTTTTTATTAATGATAGGCTCGCGTTTGACCACCATCTCACCTGATGGTAAGCGATGATGTGGTCGACGATGGAGCACGCTTGCCTAGAAGTAGCCTATTCACTCTTGACTTAAAGACCCCTAAGTTTGATAAAGGTTTGATAAATATAACTGAAAAAGCAGGTACTCGTCCAATAGCTCTTTACAGCGAAAAATGAGTAGATAATTAAGTGAAGCGAACCAATTTAAAAGAAATCATGAATTTCCGTGAAATAGAAATTTTTTATATTTTTTTAACGAAACTAATTTATTTGGGAGTCCGATAAATAAGAGGGAACTTAGTAATTGCCCTTTAAACGGTTCTCAACAAAACAAATTATAAAGAACGAAAAGAGTTTCCAAAGAAATTACACTTCATTTTACCTGTGAAATAGATTGATGCCGGAGATTTGCGCGTAAAAGTTGGTAGGTCAATTCAATTCATTTTATTTCACATAGGCCTACATGGGCACTTATAAAACGTCAGAAGCTAGTGCACGGTAGTGGGTCCCTACAGTTTGCTGACATCTCCTTGAGGCGTGCGTGGAACACTACGCGCCGTCGACGACTTGGGCTTGGTCCGGACGGTTACCGGACGGTCGGACGCCGAGCTACCCATTGCTCGCCGTCCGCAAGCCCGCGCCTCGCGCGTGCACGTGCGGCCTCGTCCTTTGCTAGCATTACTGCTTCGCAGAAGGAGGCGACCGCCTGCCACTCCTCCTTGCTTCGGACCTTGGCCTGACAAGGCCCGGCGCGAGAGATCGTTGCCGCCGATCACCCCCACTAGGATTCGGCGGTGCTCTGCCCAAGCGGGGTACACCTCTACCGTATGCTTCACCGTGTCCTCCGGGCGCTCCACACAGTGGTGACACCCGGGCGTTACTTCCGCACGAATCCGGTGCAGGAATCTCCCGAACTGACCATGCTCGATGAGAACCTGCGTTATGCGGAAGGTGAGGACGCCGTGAAAGGGACTCCATACTGGCGTAGTGTTTAGGAATGTATTTACCATTTGGTCAAGATTGCACGTAGCGGAGATGAGAATGTTAAGAATGGATGTATGGTGTGACGAGAATGGATAAAGTGAGAAATTAGTATATTAGGGGAAGTTTGAAAGTGGTGCCAGTGACTGAAAAGTTGAAAGGGAATCGTTTGTCTTGGTATGGTCATGTGAAGAGGAGGGATGAAACGCATTTTACTAAAAAAGTTATGAGTTTACATGTACCTACAGTATTGATGAAATAAATTACTCAAAGTAATGTGTGTTTGAATAGTGGTTTTGAACTTAAGACCGTAAGTCGGGTCATTTATGCTCCATAGTTTCTGAATGCTGGTAAAGATGTTCTATGGCTATTGTACGATGTACATACTTACCCATCAAGTACTTATATTGGGCCAGTTACCTAATAAGCGAGTGTCGATGTAAACGGGCCTCAATTGGATTCGGTCGCATAATAACAGAAAAATGATCGCTTGATACGTCCGCGTCTCCGGAGAAATACTTTAATGTTTAAACTGTAGTGATGTGCTCAGCTGACGGTTTATCGATATTTTTATTTGTGCTCTAGATACATGCTGCGGTCTTCCTTTCCGATTATAATTAAGGTGCCTTCCAGGCTAGAGTGAATTGGCTCTTAGTAAACTAGTGCGCCTCACCATCAATGATTGCAATCACTGCTTACCATGCAATTGCAGTCAAGCACTAGTTTATATTATTAAAAAAAAATCTTATTGGTGATGTTCTTCAGACAAATGTCTTGGGTGAGAATCGAGCCCACGACATTCAGGGCCACTAACCACTGGACAAACAGTCTAGTCAAATATTTACAGTGTAAATATTATTTTTGGTTGGTCAACAAAGAAAAAGTAAAATGAATGAATCCTGAATTTTCAGTAACCAAGCAGGCAGTGTATAAGGCAGTGTATGTAACTCATAATATGATTTAAAAGAGTGTCCATGGAGTTTCTTGCATGTTCTTCTCCATAGAGATCTACGCTTTGGAACGTGCAATTTAGCTTCACTTGTTTTTTTTTTTTTGACTGACCGACATTTTGACAATTCAAAAGTGCCTGTAATTGGTCTATTTGAAATAAACGTTTCTGATTTCTGATTTCTGATAAACACGATAAATTTCTTGGTGATGTTCTTCAGAAACATCAGGTGCGTAGTACTTGCGGATTGTCTGTCCTGTCTGTCAAGACTCTTTATCTCGAGAACGTGTAAAGGTATCAAGTTGAAATTTAAACCATATTATATTCAATTCTGCGGTCCCTTGAAGCTGTGAAAAATCAAACTTCCAAAAAAAAAAGATCCTAAAATTTGTCATATAGCAAGGTCTTATAGCACAAGTACAGGAATAAATCTGAAAACAGTACCTAAATTTGTTGTAAAGTCAGATAAAAAAAAATATTGTTTTTGCGATTTTGAAAAATTTTCGAGACTCCATTCGGAAATTGAACTATTTACATAGGTAAGTTGTGCGGAACCCTCAATGCGCGAGTCGTACTCGCACTCGTCCAGTTTTTTTTTATTTGAAGCGATGGTCTAATAGTCGCGCGACGATTGATCAAGTGTAATTCGTAAACTTAGTAATCAATCTCAAGGAAAAGAAAACATAATCAATGATTACCTTTTTTATTTAAAGAGATAATTAATTGTTTAATAACAAACAAAAAAAATCTCTTTATTTATTCTTTCATTTTCTATTATTAATTCTATATCGATAGTTATTATTTGCCTCGATTATCCCAACACTAAAAGGGCGGGGGCGAGAGCGCGAAATTGGAGGAAAACTTTCGTAAGGGGAAATGAAATGGGATTGATAAAAATTGGAACCAAGCCGCCTGCACAGGGTCGTACTCGGTTTACGAAAGTCATTGTTTAAATGAAAAAAAAAAAAACATGAGAATGTTGAAATGAATGTGTGTATTGACGAGAATGGATAAAGTGAGCAGCCCCCCTAGCCAAGTTACAACCGTTTCGTGTCGAATTCCGTTCTTCAATCGGTAACGCCTCAGTGTCAGCAATTGTAGAAAACGATAAGTTGTTAGCCATGTTGTCGCGCCTGAGTTGGCCGCTCGTTCTACAATGTCGTTCTACAATAACAAAGGATGTAGCGTTGAACATTGTAGAAACGATAACAATTCATTCTATCATTTTGAACGATGTGAACTTGGCTACGAATTTTCTATTCGTTTGTTCTGACCACGTGACTTAACGTTGAGATGATGTCATTCACTTACATTTGATTATTTTTCGACTAGCGTTAGCTATTGCAGATTATTAACTTGGCTAGGGGTGCAGGAAGATGATGATTGTTTAAATCAAAAAGATATGCTTAGATGGCTTGGTCCATTCTGAAGATTAATGCAAGAAGGCTAACATCAGGTCACTGTCGTTTACATTTCTTTTAATTTCTTCCTTCGCAGATCTGCAGCTGGAACAATTTTTTATGGATAGAACCATTTTAGTTTAGCAGTAATAAATTAACTTTTACTGTTTTCTTGTATATACTTACAAAAATAATAAAATAAAGTTAAAAAACCCATCAAGTTGGATTGAAATTTGACTTAACCTCACTCCACCGAAGTTTTGACGGTGAGATGTTTACTGAGTAGACCAGCTTTGTGACTGGGGATATATCAAACTGCTACCTGCTCTCCAGCACTCCTATGGCTATGTGTTAAATTTTTAACTAGTTGATATTTGGATTCACTACGCCTTAGTGCAGGAATGTGTAAAAAAAATAAAATATATGTGTGTGAATTTTTTACATCTGGGAATTCTTATAGATGTTCTCCAGCCTAAGGCCAGCGGAGGGATCTGTCAGACTCGTACTGACTAAAATTACAGTATTCTGCAGCTGCCTATGGCCAGGGCGCTGGAATGCTTGCGTATTTGGTCACGCTACTCTAACTAAGTATTGCCCGCATGAATTCAGGCAGACCCCGAGACCTAATAGTCCACTAGAGAGGCTTCTCGGGCGTTCGATTGTTTAGCATAATCAGCCTTTTTTTAATGTTCCCACTGCTGGGACTCAGGCCTCCTCTCTTTAGAAGAGGGAATGGGCTGTAATCCACCACGCGGGCCCAGTGCGGATTGGTGAATGTCACATGTCTTCGAATTTTTGGTTCTAGGACATGCCGGTTTCCTCACGATGTTTTCCTTCACCGTTTTGAGAGCAGTGGTGATGAAATAAATTACACAAAGTAATGCGCCTGGCTGGGTTTGAACCCGCGACCTACAACTCGTAAGTCGGGGCCGTTACCACTCGGCCACCACTGCTCTCAATTGTTGTTCGATTGTTTAGTAGAACAAATAAGATATTTTATTTCTTTATAACCTTTTTTAATTATTGACAGGCTCTCGTTTGACCACTATCTCACCTGATGGTAAGCGATGATGTGGCCGACGATGGAGCACGCTTGCCTAGAAGTAACCTTTTCACTCTTGACATAAAGACCCCTAGGTAGTAGCTATCAGGAAACAGACTCCAGCAGGGAATTCCACTTCTTAGCTGTACACACAATGAATGTATTCCCAAAACCAAGCAAGCTTGTCATCCACAATTCTCGCCAACCGAATCCGACTCTGACTTTTCCGAGGGCTCGAAATTCACTTAGCTTCGTTTGTCGAAGCTTTTCGCCTCTTGAAACTTTTCAATAGCCCGGAATCGAATTCAGGCACCTCCCTGTTCCTCTCCGCCCCTCTCAACCTCCCCCTCTGTGCTCTATACCTTTGAACACCTGGCAGCGGAGTCCATGTATGTACACAATATATCTAAAATTGAGCGCCTGTAAATATTCGTCGAGTTGGTTATTCCAATTTTCTGGTTTGAGATTATCAAAGTGTAAGAAATGTAATGTTATAGATAGTATATACCTGTTAATATTGTGATATTAAAGGAGATCGTATAAAAGATAGCTCTTATTAACTTGGGGGCTGGATTAACGATCACTTTAAGGGTTGTGCTATTTTGGAATTGGTTTTTAAGTTCGATGAAGTCAACATGGCTGTCAAGCCGATAAACGAGTCTTGTGGGCCTATGATACGCACAAGCTTTCATCACAGTTTTGCCTGCGCAGGCCTGTTAATAAACGGAATACCGACGGCTTGACTGGTTTTTTTTTCCGGGTGAGATAATCATCTAATGACATCCCCCGCTCTTGGGCGGAGCGGGAGATAGTGTCAGACTTTTACTGACTAAAAACCCACTCCTGTTCCTTCTTTGTCATTTTTTCCAAGGCCCCGGGGATCTCTTTCGCATCACCCATGGCCTCAGTAGGCTTCGACCCTGCTGAGCCCCTACGATTGCTGACATCTCCTTGAGGCGCGCGTGGAACACTACGTGCCGTCGACAACTTGGGCTCGGTCCGGACGGTTACCGGACGGTCCGCAAGCCAGCGCCTACGGTGGCTGGAAATCGGGATCCCGGCGGCTGGGGCGTGAGGGCCGTTCCCTCGCGCGTGCGGCCGCTTCCTTTGCTAGCATTACTGCTTCGCAAAAGGAGGCGACCGCCTGCCACTCCTCCTCGCTCCGGACCATTAACTTAGGGGCTGGATTAACGAATACACTTTAAGGGTTGTGCTATTTTAGAATTGGTTTTGAATGTGATACGAAAAATATAATCGAATTGGTTTTTAAGTCCTATGAAGTCAACATGGCTATCAATCCGATAAGCGGGTCTTGTGGGCCTACCGCACAAGCTTTACCACAGTTTTGCCTGCGCAGGCCTATTAGTAAACGGAACACCGACGGGTTGACTGGTAGAGAATACCACTACTGTCCATGAAGTTTAAACAAATAAATAAATAAACACCGTGTAAAACTGTGTGAGTTATACCAATCACACGCTCGCTGTTGTGTATACAAACTGGCCTGCGCAGGCAAAACTGTGGTGAAGCTTGTGTGTATGGTAGGCCAATAAAAGATAGCACTTATTAACTGGGATGGATAAACGAATACACGTAGAGGATTATACTATTTTAGAATAGGTTTTGAATTTTATGTATTGGTTTTTAATTCATTAAACCCCAAGCGAACGCCGTTCGCTCTCTCATTGTCTTTCTATTGTGTCTCTAACCTTCAAGCGGGCGCGCGACTATTTGAAACAGTAGCGGTCGCGCGTAACCTAAAAGACCGATGGGAGATTTCAGGAACTTCGAAAACTGAATCATTAATGATAATTTATTTTTATGTTCAGGTATCAGGTACCTATTTTTCAATTAAACAATAATTTGTTTAAATTCTAAACAAAATTTTGAAGTTAAATTGGTTTCTTCGGAGGAATCACTTCTGCCCGACATAACAGGAGTTCTATTGTGAGTCTTGATTATATCTCCAATTAATTTGTATTTTTTTAATATTCTTCAAGAGATCGAATAATTGGCATCAAAGAGTTTTTCATCTACTTAGGTCTAATTTTCTTCAGAATCAGTCTTCTCGTCAATGTAAAAATACAAGGCAAGCGCGAAAAGACTACATCTTTTCGACGCTTGCGCAGCGACCTAAACACAAACATTCTGCGTCTTTCAGGAGGATTGTAGAAAGATTAAATGGAGTTATTTTCGTCAGTAGTGAACTAATGACAAGCTACTAGAGATGATACGTTCTTTTGACGAGAAATTTTGAAATTATGATCGTAAATATATCGAGTGCGGGCGAATCGACGCCGCGCGACCGCTTAATGGCTATTACGGTATTCGAAAGGTTAAGTCAGATGAAGTCAAGACGGCTATCAAGTCGATAGGCGGGTTTATTAACCTTTTGACGTGCGTAATTAGAGACACAATAGTAAGACAATGGCTTGCGGGCGCCGGCTACCGCCTGAGCGTTAATGAATTAATTAACACTATAAAAGTAGTGTTCTAGGAATCAACCTGAGGGTCTGTCAAACAACGCCTTTCATTACTAAAACCACCAAATCATAACTACTTTATTAATGTACATATATTATAATTAAGGGTAAAGCGATCAGCAGGCCGCTTTGCCCGGTCTGCTTTGCCTTAAGACAACCAATTTTTTTAAAACATTATTTTCTCTTGCTTTTTTATCATATTCCGGAATTAATACTACACAGATAAAGCTGAATAAATTCAATAAATAAGTATCCACACCCATATAATAGAAGCATTTAAATATTTAGAAAATTAATCCAAACAGGATGAACTTATCTTGTCTTTTTTTTAATAAAACGTGCAAAAACAATATTTTTGTCGCTACAACCGCCAGCCTTCACCTATCGCCATCGTATTACTGCACGGGGCAGGGCGGGATGCTTACTATGCGCCAGAGTGGTAACATCACTCTACTATTACAAATAACTGAAATATGAATCGTGGCCACTTTACCTTCTATGGCCGCTATGAGCTAACCTATGCGTCTTCTGGCTGACGTCAAACTAGTCATGAAGGGATCCAAGTCATGCTGCTTACATATATTATTGAACTGTCTACTTGCACGTATAATAAAGTTCTTAATAAACTAGTGCGCTTCACCATCAACGACAGCATCACTGCTTACCATCAGGTGGGATCGCAGTCAACCACCAGTTACATTAAAAAAATAAAAGCAAAATGTTATCACAAGCATCAATACAATGTGCTACTTCAAACGCATAATCCGTGCTATGGTCATTTCAGTAGTAAGTTTTTGCTCCCTTCATCACATTGTGCATCACACTTACACAGTAATACGAGCTGGTTGAAATCTTAGACAAAATCGATCTATGTTCATTGTTACTTGTGTCGTCTTTGCCGCACAGTGGTCACTCCTCAATATCCCTGGAAAAAAAGGTTCTTCGAAATTTTGCGGCATTATTAGTGGTATTAGGTTTTTGTTGGACATATAAAAGGATTTCGTTCGTATTATTAGATCGGGCACGGTTCAAAGGTTTGTTTAGAGGTGTTCTTGTTAAGCTTTTATTTTCGAGTATGTTATGGATTAAATATTTATTTGCTTTATTGAATGTTTGGGTGTAGATTTATTTATTTTTATTTTATTTTTATAAAAAGGAACAGCCAACAGCTACAATATAAAACTTAGGTACTTCAGGTATACAAAACATATAAACAATATTGTAGCCCACAACGCTGCTCACAGATTAACTGTAGGATACTTAAATAAAATCACTAGGATGACTAATTGAAACTAACTTCATCAGGTATGATTAAAAACAAACACAAAGAAAAGTAATAAAACAAACTTAAATATGTGGAGTGAGAGAGAGAAAATACAAAATAAAACAAGAACAATATTTATAAAAGCTCCTTAAGAATGAGACTTTGAACTTACACGGTGAACATGCGAAAATATCTATATGTTCAAAAGTCTCATTGTAGGCATCAGATCAACCATTCTGCGAACAGGCGAACGCAAACCAGAATTGGAATTGCAAGGGCCCACTGAAAATAATTTACCAGCACGCACCTTTCGCTTATGGACTAACCTAGGAACCACATAACTTAATTTGTTTTTGTTTTGTACAGTAATGGTTCGTATGCAAGAAGGTTTTGTCTATCACTGATACTCGACTTTGGGTTAAAAAAGACTACACTGTGATGGTGTGTAAAATAAATAAATAATATTTGTATCATTAAATCATATTATACTATAGTTTCTACGAACGGCTTCGCCCGTGTGAAAATAGGATATAAATAATAATAAAAAAATAGGTTTCTCCATACAAACTTCCAACCCCCGTTGTAGCGACATCTATGGCGTCACATAAGAACTAATCCTGCATCGCGCAATTAAAGTTCTCCGCGCGATTGGAACATATAGAACAGCCCAAAATCATCTATCGGGCAGTTGCCCACCAGACATAACACCCGTCTGGTCGGAGGATCGTCCCTTTTCAACGGAGGTTTGCGGGACTTTACTCTCTGTTCCGCCTACCTCCAAACTGGTGACCCCGACGTGATACACCCCCTTAGGGTTGGAGTTTTGTAAAATCCTTTCTTAGCGGATGTCTACCAGAAACCTACCAGGCAAATTTTACGTTAGTAGGTGTTATAGTTTCTGAGATTTCGTGATTAATCAGTGAGTGGTGTTTCGCTTTTATATATTTAGATTAAGTAGGATTAGGTACTTCTACTAATAAAATAAAAAAATATATGATTAACTAATAAATACTTATTGTGCGGGACTGACCGGGATTTGTGTAAAATAAAATAGAAACAAAGAGATTACTTCGCACTGAGTATATTAACGTGATCAGGTCAAAGGTGCTAACGAGAATGACACGACACATTACTTATAATAATTAGCCTACTTAAAAACTAAACAAAACTTGATGCGTCGTCGCTCGTTGCTAGTTACAAAATATCAGGCTCTTGACTTGAAGGGTCTTATTATATTCAACATACCCCCGGACATTGAAAGATTCTCTTTCAACAAGAATCAGCGGAGACGGGTAGTGGGCAAATCCTATTGAAGGCGCGCCGTATAACTCCAGCAGAAGTCCGGATGTCAGCCACTCGTACGATACCGTCTGATCCTGGGTGGACGGCAACAATTCTTCCCAGTTTCCATTTGAGAGGCGGTAAGTTATCCTCCTTTATTACCACCAGTGAATCCAGTTTAAGTGCATCTTTGCAGGAACGCCATTTCGTTCTCTGTTGCAGTTCGGAAACAAACTCCTTACTCCACCGAACCCAGAAATGTTGGCGGAGTTGCTCGATCCGTTGAAATCGAACCAAGTGATGAACAGAGTGTTCCATATAGTCACGTTGTGGTAATGACGTGAGCGGTCGACCCACAAGGAAGTGTCCCGGCGTCAGAGGTGTAAGGTCAGCAGGATCAGCGGATAGCGGCGTCAATGGACGAGAGTTCAGAATCGCTTCGATTTGGATTAGCGTGGTGTTAAGCTCTTCGAACGTGAGATTACAGTTTCCCAACACTCGTTTCAAATGATATTTTGTCGACTTAACACCCGCTTCCCAGAGTCCACCGAAGTGAGGAGTATAGGCGGGAATAAAATGCATTCTAATGCTATCGTTTGCCAAACTTGCACCTAAGGAATCGCAATTAGTTTTTAGAAATTTTGATAAGTCGTTGTACGCGCCAACGAATGAGGTACCGTTATCGGAATAAATGTTTGATGGTTTTCCCCGTCGCGAAATAAACCTATATAAGGCAAGTAAATAGGTATTACTAGTTAGATCGCCTACTAGCTCCAGGTGTATAGCTTTAGTGGTAAAACAAATAAATATCGCTACGTACACCTTCACTAACCTGCAACCGCGACCTTGCCGATTGGCACACATGATAGGGCCAGCATAGTCGACACCAACATTGTCAAACGGATAACCTCCTGGCTGGAGACGCTGCTGCGGCAAATTTCCCATCAATGGGGTATTCACGTTACCCTTCATGCGACAACAGCGCACACAGTTACGATAGCAAGCCCTAGCTAAGTTGCGGCCGCCTATAGGCCAGTATGATTCTCTAATTGACGCTAATAGCAACTGAGGGCCTGCATGCATCAATCTTTTGTGCTCAAAATTAAATAATAATTTTGTGAAAATATGAGTGGACTGTAAAATTATAGGGTGTTTTTTATTATATGAGAAATAAGAATTTTCTAAGCGCCCTCCGACACGCATGATTTTATTTTTATCTAAATAAACATTAAATTTAAAGAGGACACTTTTCGAAGGTATATTTTGTTTAATTAAAAGTAATTTGTACTCTGGAAACGACTCGATTTGACAATTTAAAATAATAACATTTAATGCTTCCTGTAGTTCATCTTCAGATAGAAACTTACTAGCTACGGGAAGTTTCCTACAGGTTCTAACAAATCTTAACGCATATGCTACGGAACGAACAAGTCTTAAATAATTTGAGAAACGGTTAAAATCTAATAAAGTATTGCGAGAATTGTTTTCCACAATAGCGCTCAATGTAACTTGACACCGAGTTTCAGGCAAAGTCTCGACTTCTACACCTTTAAGTTGACATGGCCAGTTGGACTGATCTTCCTTTAAGAAGTCGGGGCCACACCACCACAACTGTTGCCCTTGCAGAACACCAATATCCACACCACGAGATATAGGTCTGCTGGGTTCTTGTCAGTGGGGACATGACGCCAAGTGCAGTTACCCGCCTTATCTAGAACTTCAGCAACGCGATTGCGCACAAATGGCTGAAGTTTAGAAGGCAACATTTGCAACCATCCCAACACAATAGTCGAATCTGTCCAACAGTAAACCCGATCGAACTTTACTCGAAGTGATTTGACCACCTTCTCATACACGCGAGCTCCCACGACGGCACCACACAGTTCCAACCTTGGAATAGTGGTAGGTTTAATTGGCGCCACACGACTTTTACCGATAAGTAAACGAACCATGCATTCACCACTTGCACTAACACTGCGGACATAGGCACACGCACCGTACGCGCGCTCAGATGCATCCGTGAATATATGCAGTTCTAACGTTTGATAAAAGTCGGTCATAACAAAACGTGGGATACGCAAATTATTTAAAAGAGGCAGAGCTTTAACAATAGCATTCCAAGTTGTGCTAAGTTCCAGAGACAACGGTTCGTCCCATGAAAGTTTGTCTAACCACATTTTTTGTAGTAGCATTTTCATGGTGACTACAAAGGGGGATAAAAGACCTAAAGGATCAAAAATACGTGCAATTGCTGAAAGCAAATCACGCTTAGTGCTCCTTATAGAAGGCGTCTTAAAACTAATTAAGAAACCTATTTCATCAGATTCAGCGAACCAGTCAAGCCCTAATAATTTATTGGGATTCTTAGATCCCAGACCTAAATCTAATGATGACTGAGTCCCTGACACTAAAATAGGTTCATTCGACTTCCACTTTCGAAGTGGCATGCAAGCTGATGCCAGTGCATTTGTGACTTCATTGCGAATGAACAACACTTCATCTACATCATTGCCACCGGTAAGCAAGTCATCAACATAAAAATCATGCTTTATTATGGTGGCAATCTTATCATTCGTGCACTCATTACCTAATTGGTTGAGGCAGCGCGTCGCAAGAAATGGCGCACTCGCCGTACCGTAAGTGACAGTGTTTAATTTAAATATCTTGACAGGACTGCATGTGTCTTCACGCCAAACTACCTGTTGCAAGTGCCTATCAGATGGGTGGACTACCACCTGTCTATACATCTTTTCAACATCGGCTGACAAGACATACTTATGCTGTCGAAACCGAAGAAGTATAGACAGAAGGTCGTCTTGAACCGTGGGACCCACCATCTGTAAATCATTCAAGGATACTCCTGATGACGTAGGACAACTGGCATTGAACACTACACGCAGCTTCGTAGTGGTACTACATTCCCTAAGGACCCCGTGATGAGGAATAAAATATGAGTTTAAATCTAGTTCCTTGTTTATTGTCATGTGACCTAATGACTCATATTCCGCCATGAACTCATGATATAATTTACTAAAATCAGATTTAGCCTTAAGTCTGCGTTCCAAGGAATATAAACATTGTGTAGCCCTATGAAATGACTCACCCAAAACAGAAGGATTCTGCTTCATAGGTAAACGCACACAAAAACGACCGTCTTCCAAACGAGTCGTATTTTTACAAAAATGCTCTTCGCACAACTTTTCGTCAGGCAAATAATTAGAGTTTTGCGAGTTAATCTCTTCGAGATTCCAAAATCGCGTAATATCATTACGAAGTAAATCTAAGTCGGCATCATTACAGGAACTAGTTTGAGTAAAATTACATCTTATATTGTTTACTGATTTACTACAATTATAGATAACGGGACCAGAGACGATCCATCCTAACCTGGTTTCACATAACACCGGCTTTCCGACTCCTAACTTAATTCTTTGCGAACCTAACAGGTCCCAGAACAGGTCAGCACCAATTAAAAGATCTACGTCTGAGGGCTTGTAAAAAGTAGGGTCTGCCAAACAAATATCAGTCGGAATGTTCAGGTTAGATAAATCTAATTCACGACATGGCATGTCATTAGTTATCAATGGCAATACAAAACATAACAACTTAGCTTTGTAACTATCGTTAAGTGACGTCATTTTTACTTGACAAATATTGCCTACGCGAGTGGACGCGTTATTTATGCCATAGATAGAACCATCTATCGAACTCGTATTTAATTTAAGTTGTTTACATAGTCGCTCCGTCATGAAACACGAAGTACTACCGCTGTCGAGTGTCGCTCGCACAATATGTTCATGATCGTTGTGATCATATAATTTGATTAGAGCGGTTGACAACAACACGCCGCGCTCCTTACTCTCGCCATGAGTAGGAGAAATGTTCGCTGACAGGGACACGTTATTCGTCGCGTCAGTGCTAGCGGACTGCGCGGGCGCTGCAGACGTTGACGGAGACAAAGTTGCATAATCAGATGTGTTATCGCTACCTTTTGTTTCCGAAGTATGAATCAATGTGTTACATTTACATAACTTACAACCCGGTTTTTTGCAATTGTTAGAAAAGTGACCCGTACGAAAACAGTTATAACATAGTTTAAAACTAGGAATCAATTTACGTCGAGCCTCATTGCTCAATGCAAGGAACTGTGAACAATTAACTAAACTATGGTTACCTTTGCAATTGGGACAAGACTTTGTAGCAGATTCAGTGCTTATCATATTAGAATTTTGTGTCGTTACCATGGATTTGATTTTACTAGTAGAACTTGACTTAGCGGTACCTGACATGTTGTGTTTTGATAATTCTAATGTTTCAATTAGATCAGCGCGTGTGCGAATGAATTGGAGGAAAGAATCGAACGTGATCTTGCTATCCTTGTCAGTATGACCTTTGAACTCTTCCCATTCACGGTAGGACTTCTGATCCAACTTACGCGTAACTAAATAGATCAACAACGTGTCCCATTGCTTGACTGGTTCGCCTAATGATTCTAACGCTCGCAAGTTTTTATTTAATAGGTCTATTAACCCTTTCAAAGCGGTAGAAGACTCCTTCGTGATAAGTTCTATATTAAACAATGCTGACACATGATTTTGCACTAATAAGCGTTTATTATTAAATCGATCGCAAATCAAATTCCAAGCGACATCATAATTAGTCGCTGAAAACTCGATAGATTGGATTACCACAGCAGCAGATCCCTCCAGAGAAGCACGTAAATAGTGAAACTTGTTGATCTCATCGATCTCATCATTATGATGGATGAGGCTAGTGAAGGTGTCACGGAACTCTAACCAATTACTATATGAACCATTAAATTTGGGCAGTTGTATAGTAGGCAACTTAATGGGTTTATAAACACTACCACGACTACCTTTACCACTAACTGAACTATTTTCTTTATTATTCTTACTCACTAACTGTTGAGCCCTCGACAATGCCTTATAATATAATGTCTCGAACTCGGAACGTTCGGACAACTGGGCCTTCGTATCATCCACCATACATTCTAACCGCAACTGTACCTCATCATATTGTTCGTACAACGACTCCAGTTTTCCCATGCGCAGCTGTAATTCCATGACATCACAATCGCTTAATATTACGTCATCCAGTGCGTCCAAGTAATTGACAAATGTAGTTAAGCGACCCTTAAAACTTCCTCGCTTCTTTACTAATTCCCTTTCCTCGGACATGCTGGGAATCGAGTGTTGTCGACCTGGAATGTATATAAGAGCAAAATAAATACCTTATTAAACTTAAACCGAAAACTATATAGGTACAGAGTTGTATATAGAATTTAATGAGGAGTAAAAATGTAAATAGGTAGGTAGTCTTTAATGTAAATAGCTGTATAAAATACTTATAATAAATCTGATTGCAAATGTAACGATACAACTTTTCTTTACATGAATAAATTTCTCAATAACTTATCTAATAAGTTAACACATAAAACACCAATAAACTAAAGTACACTACGGGTAAGTTAACTGAGATTAGCAGTCGGTAATTTGAAATAATATCTAACACTTAACAGAAAAAACTATGACTAATGAGTACCTACACATTAACTATGATACTTAACTGAATAGTTATCGCTCTTAATGCAACAATACAAATTATATAAATGTAGTGCTAATTCCTACTATACTTTTAAAAGTATTATATAATATTAACTGTCGCTAATTGTACATTTAAAATACAAAATAACGAAAACTATTCAAAAAACAACCAGTACTCAATTAACATATTATAGAAAATAAATGCACTAACCTTTTGTAATTTTAAATCTAAGTTAGATACAACCTGTACGAGTGTTGGGTGATGATATTATCCAATAAGTATACTTAACACCGTGAAAATAATGTGTACGCAATCCTTAACCACGCTGTCGGCGTATAACCTCTCAAATCCAGATCAATTTTATCCGTCTTCAATATTCTTCGAATTATCTTGATTAGTATACAACAATCCTGCTCGATAAAGGACCATTTGCGGGACTGACCGGGATTTGTGTAAAATAAAATAGAAACAAAGAGATTACTTCGCACTGAGTATATTAACGTGATCAGGTCAAAGGTGCTAACGAGAATGACACGACACATTACTTATAATAATTAGCCTACTTAAAAACTAAACAAAACTTGATGCGTCGTCGCTCGTTGCTAGTTACAAAATATCAGGCTCTTGACTTGAAGGGTCTTATTATATTCAACACTTATTATGTTGAATGTCTATTATGATCAATATCAAAATGTAATAGGTAAGTAACCAAGATAACTCTAAATATTATATAATATAAGAAATTATGACAAAGATTATGGATAAACTGAGTTTAAGTTGTATTTCTGAAAGTTTTTATTTTTATTTTTTTGTGGGGCGTTCCGTTTCCGAAGTACTTTGACCTGTATTCAGCGGCCAATGGGCAGCTTAGAAGCAGATGAGCTACTGTCTCATCCTCCACCATGCTGGCTCTGCGCAGTGATGATCACGACAACCAGCCAGTAATTTATTTTAGCAAAGGAGGAGGCCACACGAGCACGCGCGGCCCTCACGCCCCTATCGCCGGAATCCCGATCCCAATATCCGATCACCGTAGGCGCGGGCTTGCGGACGGCGAGCAATGGGTAGCTCGCCGTCCGATCGTCCGGTAACCGTCCGGACCGAGCCCAAGTCGTCGACGGCGCGTAGGTACTGTTCCACGCACGCCTCATGGTGATGTCACCCAACCTTAGACACGCAGCAGGGTCGAAGCCTACTGGGACCCTAAAAGGAAGACTCGGCCCTGGTATGAAAGGCAACGAAGGAACAGGAGTAGGGTTTAGTCAGTAAAACTCTGACACACCCTTCCGCTCCGCCCAAGCAAGAGCGGGGTATGTCATTGAATAATTTTCCCACCGACAAAAAAGGCAGTAATTTACTTGTGTTGTTTTAAAAGAAATACTGTCGAAGACCACATTTTAGTAACTTTAAAAATACCATAGAAAATGTATAAAACTTCATGGAGAATAATATCCCCTCGGGCGCCCCGGGGTATCATTATTACGTAATTGCGCGTTTTTACGTAAATCACCAAAAAAAAAATGAAAAAAAAAAACTATTTCTGGATTTTCCTAGGAAAAACAAATATATAGAAACCAAAATTTTCGCCTAAAAAAAAACTTATAAACGTGTGTACAAAACGACAATTAAGCGTTTTTCAAGGTCATTCAAGTTGTACAGACGTAACTATGTACAATCGGCCTTCTAGGGGATAATATATAGGCCTATGATTTCGAAATAAAAAGTTATTCCATTCATCGTGTTTAATTGTGGTAAGATTTGCCACATAATGACTAGTTATGCATCCGTTTCCATTGACACAATGACCGATTGTGCCACAAATATCAATGTTACGTCTCAAACAGATTGGGTTTCACAAAGATGGCCGATCTGTGTAATGTGTAATATTACCATTATAGTTTCTACTTGCCTTTGAATCCGCCGTCGGTTTAATAGAATTACAATCTGCCCGATAAACACTATGGAAAAAAACTGGGCAAGTGCGAGTCGGCCTATAAAAACATTGAGTTACGAAGATTTTTCCGAGTCGTAAAAAGTTTTTTTCCTTTGTGACGTAACTACAAATTTACAGTTTTCAGATTTTTTCCTATACTTGTGCTATGAGACCTTACTTCATGCCAAATTTCAGGATTTTAGGTCAACGGGAAGTACCCAGAGAATTTTGATTTCCTTGAGAGTGTCAAAATATACGTTTTTTGTGACATAAACGGCCGTATCTTTTTTTCCGTTAACTTAGAAGTTTGATTTTTTCACAGCTTCAAGGGACCGCAAACTTGAGTATATGGTTTTAATTTCAACTCGATACCTCCACGCGTTCCCGAGATAAAGGGTCTTGACAGACAGACAGGCAGACGGACGGACAACAAAGTGATCCTATAAGGGTTCAGTTTTTCCTTTTGAGGTACGGAATCCTAAAAACGAAATGTATTTTAAATTAATTTATATACAATTCTTATGTATCATAGAACAAAGTTCCCTAACGCGTCTGTCAGCCTGTTGAACGCGATAAACTCAAAAATTACTGAACAGATTTTCATCAGTTTTCACCAATACGCAGAGTGATTCTTCAGGAAGGTTTAGGTGTATTTAATACTTGCACCACACTATTAGAGAAAAATAATTTTATCACCCATGCGAAGCAGGGCGGATCATATATATACTATGTTTACAAAGCTGAAGAGTTTGTTTCTTTGAATGCGCTAATCTCAAAAACTACTAGTTCGAATTGAAAAATTATTTTAGTGTTAGATTGCTCATTTATCAAGGAAGGCTGGCCACGCTACAATGCACGCGGAGCGGAGCAGTAACCCAAGCTGGGGGACAGCTTGTAACACATATATGTAAGTACAATTTGGCATAGGCGTGGGCAAAGTGAACGTGAGCGATTGAAACATTTGTATCTGAATCACTGAAATGTTCCGAAACAGTGATATGTATCATTTGGAACATTTGGAATGTCGGCTCAAAAGATACAAACGGAACATTTGGAACAACGGCTCAAAAGATACAAACACAGACACTGACTGTTATGAATCGTGATCTGTTACGCTGCGCCATATACACCAACAGTTTTATTTAATTGAATTTAGATTTGAGAATAATTTAAAGCAGATGTTTTTAGTTCAGTTCATTAATATTTACACTATTTACGTTTTAATTTAAAATTTTAAAAGACTGCAGGTCACTCAAAGTATAGAGTGTTTCAGTGTTCCAAATGATGTATATAAAATATTACTGCTGTTCCAATCTTTCGGAACACTAAAATGTTTCGGAACAGTGAGTCGGTTCAGTTAATAGTTACACACGCTTAATTTGGCAGTTCGTAATCATAATCATAATTATCATTAGTCTTTGACCTACTAATATTTTTTTATGAATTTTAATTTTAAACTTACCAGCGGTTTTAACCGCGTAAGAGTAGAGATGTTATATGGTGATGTGGTATACTCATGTCCTATTACACATTTACGGGACATTGTCTACCCGTGTGCCAGATGTAATCCAAGTAACAATCAAACACACCCACATACACATACATAAGTATAACCTTTCGCCTTTAGAATATTACTGTGTTGATTTAATGTAGACGTAAAATTTAACTGTATTCATGAAAATCGTGTCATTATTTTGGTGTAGATAATGTGGTAGAGTATCAAAATTAATGTTTTTATTTTTATTTCAATCAAAACAGTAACAATAAGTTTTCGGTAATTTCATGATCAGAGATCTTCTAGTCGTCTATCCTAAACTGCAGAGTATGTATTTTAACTTGTCCAGATAGATAAAATTTAAGTTAGGTATTTAGGTACGTTTACATATTTTGTTAAACATTAAAAATTAAAAAAATAGCAATTACAAGCAAGTTGAGCTTATACATTTTTTTTTTAAATTATGGTCGAGAAAGCGACGATGTGGTCGACAGTGGAGCACGCTTGCTTAAAAGTTACCTATTCACTCTTGACTTAAAGACCCCTAAGTTGTACCTAGCTGACATGCACGTAACTTAATTGTACATATTTCAAGAAATTAAACATGTACACAAAGCTCTAAGGAGTCTAACAATTGGCCTGAAACAGACGCTCAAAAACCAAAATTCATTATTTATTGTGAGTTTTTCAACTACGTCACAAAGACATCCGTGAGCACATGTACGTATTTTATTGAGCGCAAAATAATAATAAACGCCTCAAAGTATTTAGTTAAAAATAATTTGTTTTCGCATTCACCTCCCTTCATAAACGAAAATTTGCACCAATTAAAAATAGAAAAATACAATTTTATTTCTCTCTGGTACCATATTGGGTGAACGCCTCAAACAAATGTCACTTTTAGTCTGCAAAACAAGCAAAAATTAACATAAAATCACGCTATAACAGACCTTACCGCGTTACAATAAAGCTTTTAAAGCAGCACTATGAAATCTGCAACAAGTATTTTTTTTAAACTATTTTCTGTTTTATTGTATTACGAGGTTTATTCGTCGCTAACGAGTCAGTGGGGAGCCTGTGCGAGCGAAAGGTCCGATGTAGAGGGAGACAGCGACATGTAATATGATTTGTTTTGTTGCATTGTGGTTTCGGGCCGTTCACGATTGTCAAAGTTTTTGTCGCTCTTCTTTTGGTTTCGAACCACTGTGCATAATGTGCATTGACAACCGCATTTGTTTGTGGTTTACAAAGATGTACAAATATTTATAACATTCTATGATATTTGTGTATTTACAATATTGTTGAAAAATGACCGCCATTCCATTTACGAGTATCTCTATAAGAACTGAATCGTAAATCTTATTTTAAGTAGTTATCTATAGGTACAGGAACACTATATCAAAGTTCTCAAATAAGATGGTAATAAAAATCCATATTCCTTATTAGGTGTATAGCGAAATAAACTCTGTTTATTATCTTTTTACATCTCAACAGCTGAACAATTTTGGATGAAAATTAGCACAAGGATAGATGTTTGTGTGATGAGCACAATCATTTGTTCTGTGTCTGGGTGTAATTTATCTATACTAAGTATGTATTTAGAAATATGTAAATATGTTTATCAGTTGTCTAGTACTCATAACACAAGCTCTGCTTAGCTTGCGATTATAGACGGCGTTGTATGATAGCTGTTGTGTGAATATTATTATTATTCTATTTATTTGATCTTAAAACTCATTAAGTACATTTTTAAATATTTCTTAAAAAATAATAATATAAAAACATTTAAAAATATAAAAAATAGTATCCCACTGGTATCGGGAACAGGGTCTAAGTTGGACCAACACCCGTCCCTTAAGGGCCTATTACACTACGCGATATTCAGCACACGATATTCAGACTGTCTTATTTTTTGTTCCGAGTAAGACCGGTCTAACCCTTATTACACTACGCGACATCGACTATGACTGTCTGAATATCGAGTAGTGTAATAGGCCTTTTACACCTTGTATACAAAAATAGGTAATAGTTGTAGAACCGTTGACATCATTAGACAGGGTAAATCCCGCAATTGTTATCCCTACACATTTAAGAGTATTATTTGGGAAGTGATTAGAGCTAATAGCTGTTATGTGGTATTGTTGTTTTGCAAATTGCTATGATGTTTGCTTGACTACATTTTTAGGGTTCCAGTAGGCAAATGGCAAAAAACGGAACCCTTATGGATTCGTCATGTCTGTCTGTCCGTCCGTATTCGTAATTTCGTATGTCACAGCCACATTTTTCAAAATTATAAGAACTATATTGTTGAAACTTGGTAAGTAGATTTATTCTGTAAATCGTATTTGTTTGTTAGCTAGTTTTAAGATACGTCATTTCGCGTGAATAAACAGTTTTTCTTTCTTTCATTAAGATTTTCACACAAAAATAGAAAAAAAAACAATAAATTTTGGGGGTTCCCCATACTTAGACTGCAACTCAAATTTTTTTTTCATCAAACTAATATAGAGGTTTCTAATATCATTTTTTTCTAAACTGCCCCCCTAGCCAAGTCACAAACGATAAACGTAAACTCTCAGTAGTCTTTAATAGATTTTCAACTTTATGTTATTGGATATAAAGTTGAAAATCTATTGAAGATTACATAGTGTTTTCGTTCGTTCCGGTCGCTAACGCTCAGTGGTCTTTAATAGATTTTCAACTTTATGCTCTTAGGTATAAAGTTGAAAATCTATTGGAGATTTTTAAGCGTCCACGTTTATCGTTTGCAACTTGGCTAGGGGGGCTGAATAGATTGCGCGAGAGACACTTTCAAAGTGGTAAAATGTATGTAACTTCTAAAATAATAGAATGAGAATACTAAAAAAAAAATATATGATGTACATTACCATACAAACTTCCACCGAAAATTGGTTTGAACGAGATCTAGTAAGTATTTTTTTTTAATACGTCATAAATCGTAAACCGCAATTTACCTTTCAAGTTTGTACGGAACCCTCAGTGCGCGAGTCCGACTCGTACTGGCCCAGATTTTTTAAATGATACACTGAAATGGTTGACTGGTAGAAAATGCCCAAGGCATTTGTGTGTGTTCAGGGTAATGCGTGCAGGAGATAAATAATATCCAGGAAGATCACTAATATAAAAATAAAGATAGATAAAGTTTATATTTTCCGAGGAATTACAGAGTCACATGTATGACAACAGTGGAGGTCTTACATCGAATATCGTGGCTGGAAACTCGGGCCTACTGTCCACGGACGCATAGCTTCATAAAAGCGTATACGCCATTATATTCTTGGACACCTGCGGTCTGAGACACCTGCGTGAAGCTTAAATACAAAACTATGAAACCCCGTCGACGAAGCGGCAACAATACGACGACAGCACGACGCTGCCGCTGCCCATTTCACAGTAATCTTTCAAAATTATAAGCAGAATTATATTCATAATCATTTCCTTCACTTGAATTAACCAAACATATTAGAATTTATAGCTATTTATTGATATTATTCGAAAGCTTTTTTCCGTTGTCATGACGACTGATTACAATAGATGAAAAGAAAAAAAAATCAAAAGAAGAATATAGGCCTAACTAAACGACCTGTGGAATTGTTCGAAAGAGTGTTTTTTAACCGACTTCAAAAAGGAGGAGGTTCTATGTTCGGCTGAATGTATGTTTTTTTTATAATTATGTTCACCGATTTCTCGGTCAATTGTGGACCGATTTTGAAATATTTTTTTTTATTGAAAGGTTATGCTTCCAAGTTGGTCCCATAGAAATATTGTTATGATCTGATCATGAACTTCGAAGATATGGAATAGAACTCCTCATAGGATCACAGCAGAACTGTCGTAACAAGTAAAATTACTTTATTTATACGTGTAATCGATGACTGACTGAAAGAATAGGGGGGGAATATATCAAACTGATCTGATGATGAAGCCTGAAGCTAGGCACCGGAACTCTGTAATAAAGTTTTATTAGAATTGTCATGAGATGCACTCTGGCTATAAGGTATTTAAGTATGGCTGAGGGGTACTTTTTAGTGGTAGTACCATAACTAAATGGTGTAAAATAAAAAACTTTTTACAAAAAAAACTACTACCGACTTCAATGTAAAAAAACACTGAAAAGTGCAAAATAACTTTAATTTCATAAGTCGGTGTTAAATAACGAAGAGACAAAACTATTATATAGAAACACAGACTTGAACTTTGACTTTACATTGAAGTCGGTTGTATTTTTTTTGTAAAAAGTTTTTTATGTACTTATTTATTTTATTATTTACAATTTAATAATAATATAAATAATCGCCATCATCTCTACGTTGACGTCGTGGTAGGGCTTGCGCGCTCCAACAAACGGTTAGATAGGTCTGTATCGGTAGCGTTTGCTTTGCCGTAACATGCCTAAGGTGAGGGGCCAGAGAGAGATACAATCCGAAGGGCAGTTTTGTGGCGAACTATTTGAGCATTAGCGACCCCACGGACAAGATCTCCCGGGAGAATTCTTGTTCTTCATCTCCGGCTTGCTTTTATTGGCCGGCTGTAGTGAACATTGATGAGGAACAGAACTCCCACCTCTCTCTCGCCTTTATTGGCTGGCTTGAGTGGAGATTCGCAAGAACAAACGTGCTCTGGATGTATAATCCAGTAAGGTGCTGGTAGGCATCTTGACAATACTTCCTGGATTGTCCTGATAGCCATGGTATTCGTCTCCACTCAAGTACCTCAGGATATGTCGCCCTCTTGTTGCTACTTCACTCTGCGCTAGCGACCGTTTATTCCAGGAACCTATTTATTGAGTGTGCAAATCACCCTCTGCCTTTTTATCGATGGATATTAATAACATTGTTCAGGCAGGGGCCATAGTCTTAACGTAGTTCCTGATAACCACTCCACTTGAGACTCCAAAAACCATAGCCTATAACTTAGTTTTCCATAAGTCGCAATAACTAATTTCTCACCAACGCTGCAACGCGCCGGTTGTCTTTGTATGCAATAACATAGCGAGTACCACCTTTTTACTTATAATATCATTGGCGCGTACAGGGATAATCACCGGTTGGTACCACGCACGTTCCATTAAAAGCGTCTAAAAGGGCCTCTGCGAGTTGGTTTCGGCTCCTCGTACGCCTTCCAAAGGTACAGGACCTCAGGATCCTGAGATAAATAAATGTATAAAAATATATACTTAAATAAAAAAGAGTCGCTGCAGCCATGGTACGCAAAAGGCAATTAAAGGAGTACTGGTTTGGTAAAAATCTGACACTCCCTCTCACTCCACTCAAAGCGGGAGAAATTATTTGAACCTAAAAAAAACTGGGCGAGTCGGATTCGCGCCCTGAGAGTTCTGTACAAACTTACCTATGTAAAAAGTTCTTCTATTCCTGATTGGAGTCTCGAAGTTTTTTCCAAATCGCAATTTTTTTTTGTGACGTGACAACATACTTTTTGTTTTCAGATTTATTCCTATTTCTGTGTTATAAGACCTTACTTTATGCAAAATTTCAGGATTCTAGGTCATCGGGAAGTACCTTATGAATTTTGATTTCCTTGAGAGTGGCGAAATACACGTTTTTATGCGACATAAACGGCCATTTCTTTTTTTCCGTTAACTTAGAAGTTTGATTTTATCACAACTTCTAGGGAGACAGAAAGATAGACAGACAGACGGACGGACAACAAAGTGATCCTATAAGGGTTCCGTTTTTTTCCTTTTGAGTCACGGAACCCTAAAAAGTCCTAAATGAAGTTGCACAATTTTATAGGTGGCTTCAACAATCACAAAAACTATCGCCAGCTGTCGCAGGAACGCAAAAAACGAACAATATCTTCTAAATAGGCTCCTATTAAGACGTTATCAAGCAATCGGATTGTTAATACTCGAGCAATTTGGCGCGGACAATCGTTTAGGATTCGGGTCGCGAGTTAATCGTTATGATAACATCTCTACTATTCGTCTTTGTGTGCGTTTAATGCTTCAACTAAGACATCATCATGGAGCTGTTTAGACAATTTTGGGAAATGCTTGGTAACTATGTAAGCATAATTAGTATTGTATACTTCACGAACGAACTAGATCACTAAAGTGTTTTTCCGGTCGGACTACGCAAACTAAAACTCAGATCCGTCACTTTTTAGGGTTCCGTACCTCAATTGGAAAGAACAGGGCAATTGCGAGTCGGACTCGCGCACTAAGGGTTCCTATGAAAACAGTTCGATTCCCGAATTGAGTTACGAAGATTTTTCCGAATTGTAAAAAAGTTTTTTTTTTGTAAAGTAACTACTTTACAGTTTTCAGATTTATTCTTATATCTATACTGTAAGACCTTGCTTTATGACAAATTTCAGGATTCTGGGTCAAAGAAACGTGAAGCGCGCTTGGAACACAACGCGCTGTCGACTCGGGTTTGGTTCTTATCAGACGGCTGGACGGCGAGCAATGGGTAGCCCGCCGTCCAACCGTCGGGTAACCGTCCGAACCGAGCCCAAGTCGTCGACGACGCGTATTGTTCCACGCGCGCCTCAGGTTGATGTCAGCAAATCGTATGGGCCCAGCAGGGTCGAAGCCTACTGGGGCCATGGGTAGTGTGAAAACGAAACCCGAGGCCCTGGGACGAAGGCAACGAAGGAACAGGAGTGGGTTTTTAGTCAGTAAAAGTCTGACACCATCGCCCCACCCAAGAGTGGGATTTGTCATCAGAAGATTTTCCCACCTAAAAAAAAGGCCCTATTGGGTAGACCGCAGCATACACAACTTGGTGAAATGGGGTTTTATGGACCCGCCGCATAAGCAGAGCTCCCACATGCTCTTACACCTACTCTGTGGAGGACTAATGAATGCCAGCAATCAGTGCCGGATTAAGCCAGCGCGGGGCCTGTAGCAAATTCGACCAAAGGGCCCCTGAGTAGACCTTTTTTATTAAGATAGATAAAATAAAATATTTTATGCGAAGTTGGATCACGTTTGATAGCCCTGGTTTAAAGCTGGATTTACATTTGATTTGGACTCAAGATCGTTGAAATCCTCTCGACTAAAGTTCACGGGAACTAATTTGATGAATTTTAGTGTAATGATAGAAATGACACACACCTTGAAGGACATAAAATATTATACTTTTTATGAAGGTCGTACAATTTCTAGGGAGAAATTCCAATTATTACGTGGGTGAAGCCACTGGCTGAAGTTAATTACTTTTAATAGCCTCGGTCAAGCTTATTCTTAATACCCTATAAAGAATAAGCTTGAACAAGGCTTTTAGGACATTAATCGAACTACGTATTTTTTGTATCTATGTGAAAATTACAATAGATACCAATAACCCTGTTGATTTTAAGATCGGTTGTGTGAAAAGTACGGGGGAATTCTGTTGAGATTAATTAAAAACAGCAAAAGTAAATTTAACTCAGCGTAGTTTTATTTAAGAGATTCCACAGAGTACAAAAACTAAGTTATTACTAGTGAAGTACTTATAAGTTAGTGTTGTCACTAAACTCAATATTATAGACAACCGGTAAAGTAGAAATTTATTATTACAACACTCTCGCCAAATTTTAACTTTACTTACATCTTTAAAAAAATATAGAGACTAACAGACAACTTTTAGCTAAAAATAGAAATTAATAACAAAAAGAATTACTTGAGAGATACTTGCTTAACACCAATTTTATTTCTAAGATATTGAAATTGTTCTTTAGGTAAAGCTTTAGTAAATATGTCTGCATATTGCTCTTTGGTATTCACATATTTGAGATCAATTTGTTTCTCTGAATACTTTTCTTTGATAAAATTATACCTTATATCTATATGCTTACATCGCTTGTGATAATCTACATTCTTAATTAAACAAATTGCACTTTGATTATCAATATTTAGACAGATAGAGTTCTGATTAAATTCGTTTATGTCCATTAACAGTCCCTTTAACCATATAGCTTCTTTAGTTGCAGAACAAGCAGCCATGAACTCTGCTTCCGTTGTAGACAAGGCTACACTTTGTTGGCGTTGTGTTGCCCATGTTACTGCAGCTCCATTTTTCATAAATACATAGCCAGTTAAAGACCTGCGTGTGCTTGTGTCTTTGGCATAGTCTGCATCACTATAACCCTCTAGGTTAGCTTTGAAGGTGTATAACATAAACCATAGTCCATTGTTCCTTTCAGATATCTTAATATTTTTTTGACAACATTCCAATGGGTCTGATCATAACAGTTCAAATATCTACTCACCAGACTGACTCCAAACATGATATCTGGACGGCTTACTACAGCCAGGTGCATGAGTGAGCCCACAGCCTCTCTGTAGGGAATAGTTTTGTCTGGGGCTTCAGTTGCTTTCTCTAAAGTAGTGTGAGGATCAACTGGAACACTGTTAAAGTTTGCATTTTGCATATTAAATTTATATAATAACTGTTCAATATATTTTGATTGGTGAATGAAAATACACTTTTCAAATCTTTCTATTTGTAATCCTACAAAGTTCTTTGGATCACACTGTTTAATTTCAAAATTATCTTTTAAATCACTCATCACTTTGTTTAGCGAGTCTTCTGAATTAGATATTAGAAGCCCATCGTCAACATACAACAACAAGTAAATTTTATTTTTGTTTACATTTCCAATATAGACACACTTGTCGCTATGACTATTAGTAAACCCAAATTTCTTTAGTAAATTATCAAATTTCTGATTCCAGCACCTTGGTGCTTGCTTTAAACCATAGAGTGAACGATTAAGTTTACATACCAAATTTGATTGGACCTCCAAACCTTCTGGTGGCTTCATGTAAATAACTTCCTTTACATCTCCATATAAAAATGCAGTCTTTACATCAAATTGGATAATTTTTAACTCATTTTGGACAGCTTTTGACAGTACAACTCTGATTGAATCATATCTCACCGTAGGAGAGTAAACTTCAGTGTAATCAATGCCTTGTTTTTGTCCACATCCTTTAGCACACAGTCTTGATTTAAAGATTGGACCAGATGGATTGTCTTTTATTCTGAATACCCATTTACAATCAATCACTCGCACTCCTTCCGGTTTTTCAATGAGGTTCCAAGTTTTATTTTCTTCGTGTGCTTTTAACTCATCTTGAATTGACTGTTTCCAATGTTTAGCATTCACATTGTGTGAGGATATTGCTGCTGTGTAACTTTCTGGAACATCATACTGTTCTGAAACTTCATTAACACATGAATATGTTTTAGCATCCATTTTACATGTTCTTTGTTTAGATCTTGTTGTTACATTTCGTGTAAGTTCTGTTGGATCAATTGTTTGGTCTGGTTCATAAATTGATCCTTCATCTGACTTAAAAGATTCATCACTGGTTTCAGATTGCAATTCACTATCTTCAGATGTATTTTCTAATTTAGTCTCATTATTGGTAGAACTATCATCATTGGTCTTGGGTTTTGAGACCGACTCTGATAATGGCAGTAATGCATAATTCCTTTTAACTGAACTTTCAATGAATATGACATCTCTGCTAATTAACACTTTCTTTGTCTTTGGATCTAAAAGCCTATATCCCTTTGTCTGTTCATTATAGCCAATAAAAATCATCTTGTTTGCCTTTGAGTCCCATTTTTTCGATTTTTCTTTTGGCACATGCACCATGGCTTCACAACCAAAAACTTTCAAATTAGTGATGTCCGGCCTTCTACCACTCCACTTCTCTTCAGGTGTTGCAAATTCTATCACTCGTGTTGGACATCTATTTGTGATATAGGCAGCAGTTGAAATTGCTTCTGCCCAATACTGTTTTCGTAACTGAGCATTCAGTAGCATGCATCTTGCTCGTTCTAGAAGGGTTCTATTCATACGCTCCGCGAGACCGTTTTGCTGTGGAGTGTAGGGAGTAGTAGTTTGGTGTGAAATTCCAGACCTTTTGAGAAAATTGCGAAATTCATTGCTCAAGTATTCATTGCCATTATCTGTACGGAGAGTCTTTATTTTTAAATCCAGTTGGTTCTCCACCAATGCTTTGAATTCTTTAAATTTTTCAAACACATCAGATTTCTTATTTAATATGTATACAAATACCTTCCTGGTAAAGTCATCAATGAAGGTAACATAGTAGCGAGCTCCTCCAAGCGATGGTACCTCCATAGGCCCACAAACATCAGAGTGAATGACCTCTAGCTTTGCTTGTGCTCGAGATCCTTGAGAGGGAAAAGGTTTTCTTGTTTGTTTTCCTTCTTGACATGAAATACATAAGACCTTTTCTTTATTTTCTAATTTAATTCCTGCAGATTCTGTTAGTTTACTCAAATCTTCAAAATTTAAATGAGCCATTCTTTGATGCCACAGATAACTGTTGTTGTCTTTTGATGCAGATATGTATGCTGGAGTACTGTGAGTATTAAGCCGGTACATATTATTCATCATCTTTGCAGTAGCCACTTGTTCTTTATTTCTGTTTAATATCTTGCAACCTTTCTCATTAAACTGTATATGACATCCATTTTTAATCATCTGAGTAACCGAGAGAAGATTAGTGGCCAGACCAGGAACATAAAGAACATTCTGTACTTGAATTGTATTTATCTTCCCATTGCAATCAGCAACATTTAAATTTATCTTTCCGCAGGCTTCTACCAAAAGTTTCTCATCATTCGCCACCTTTATAGTACTAATCGGAGGTGGGATTTTATCATATAGCCAGTCACTGTGCATGGTCATATGCATTGACGCTCCAGAGTCTATGTACCAACCTTTCTCATTGCATGTACTTGCAGAAAATACAGCAACATAGTTGGTACTTTGTTCTGACTTTTCCTTCGACTTCTTATTTCGACAATTTTTACTTATGTGCCCATATTTATTGCACACGAAACATCTAGGACCTTTGCTGGTACTGGGTTTCTCTGAAGCTTGTTTGGCAGACTGCATCCGATTTCCCTTGTTTTTATTAACATATAAAGCATTTGTTTCAGTGCTTCTTACATCTTGAAGCAGTTTAGTTTTTACAGAATCCGCTGTTATTGCCACACCGGAGCTTTCAAGTGCCATAATCATCGGCTGATAGACCTCGGGTAAGCCAGCCAGTAGCAAGGTTCCCAACCATTCATCATTCACATTAAACCCAATGTTTCGTAGTTTGTGTGCGGTCGACATTATTTTGCTAACATAGTCTTCGATGCCTTGACATGTTTCTAGCGTTGTGGTAATCAGATCTCTTAATAAGCCAACTCTACGTGTCAGCCCTTTGTCATCGAAAGCTTTAGATAGGTTATTCCACACTTCTTTGGCAGTTTTGGCCTCTTGGATGTGTACATAGTTGATGGGATGTACCAATAAAACAATTTTGGACTTAGCTTTCAAATCTTGTTTGACATCGACGCCTTTTTCTGTGACACAATGCCATAAATCCTCGTGTTCAAGATATGGTTGGACAGCAAATCTCCACGTTGGATAGTTTTCCCTTCCGGTCAGCTTTTCAATCAGTGCCATATTATTTGTAGAAGACATTTTGCTGATGAAGAAGATTGTGTCACGTCTCGAAGCACCTCGTGTTGACTTAGGTTATGTTTATACGGAACTACTGTTTGTCACTGAATTTACTTTGTATTTTAATTATTACTTATATTTTCGTTGTATTTAAACCGAAATCAGGTGGCCTGGGCCCATAACCTGTTGAGATTAATTAAAAACAGCAAAAGTAAATTTAACTCAGCGTAGTTTTATTTAAGAGATTCCACAGAGTACAAAAACTAAGTTATTACTAGTGAAGTACTTATAAGTTAGTGTTGTCACTAAACTCAATATTATAGACAACCGGTAAAGTAGAAATTTATTATTACAACAAATTCTGAAGTAAATTGACTATCATATGCAAAGAAATCTTAATATTTAGATTTTGTGTAGTATACATACTATAACAAGTATTTTTTACGTTAAAGTGCGAGTTCCCTGAACGCGCGGGGCCCCCAAATGCGCGGGACCTATAGCATGTCCTACTCTTGCTACATGGCTAATCCGCCACTACCAGCAATGCTGCAATTAACGTATACAGATGTCTACGTGGTAAATACTGAACCCAAAAAAATTAAGGAATTTACCATTGACTTGAAAAGAAGAAGGAGAAGTCTAGTCTTCATCTCTTGATTTTTATACTAAGGGTTCCATTAGGCCGACTGTTCTCTATTAATATCTCTTAAACGAATTTAATGGATCGCTGCTTGAGCTCACGCAGTTCTCATCTCTACCCTCTCATCTCTAACTGATACGATACAGAGTGTGCCTTCAGTTAATTTAAATTTAAAATCTAAGTCCCCTCCAATGTTTCATATTATAGAGTTGTATTGAACAGTTTGCTAGCCCCGGGATATGATCCCGGTAATAGCGTCAAAGCTGGCCCCGCCCTAGGATCGAACCCGGGACCGAGCGCTCGCCACCCGCTGGCGACATCCCGTCTCTAATATCGTTACTTTAAGTTATTTAAATTTGTTTGCAATGGTTCTGTATGAAATTTTCAAAACGAGAAACAAAAAAACTAGGCTGTAAACTGAAAGTTTTAGATCACTTGGCTTTTATCCCTTTTATCAGTGGGAAATCAAAAATTATTAAGAGAACCCTTCCCCACTCGTCTATCGTCAACCTGAGTATGGTTGAAAAGCTTGCCGGTTCATCCGGCGCAATCCAACGCAATGTTTAATAAAAAGGCAATCCGAAAACAGAGAGATAATACCTGAAAGCTCTGCTGGCACTCTGGTAAAACCGTCATTCATTCAAATATTTCACAAAACTTGTTCCAGGAAAAATGTGTTTTTTAAAAACTGTATAGGTTTTTGGAAAAAATTTTGGTCATACAAAATCTTGATTAAATTTGCAAGGATTCTATTGTTATATTTTTAAAACTTTTTAAATTTTTGAGTACATTATGAAGGGTTCATGCAAACTAGCAGATTTTCAGAGGTGTTTACTGAAATAGTTTTACACAAATTTATAAATTGATTTCAATAGCAGCCTAGATAATATCTACAAGATATCTGTTTCCAAAATATCTAATGAAAAATGTGTAATAACGACATCATCGCTTAAGATCGGTTGAATGAAAAATAGTGAAAACGTATGTCTGGTTGGATGCTCTTATATGAGTCTTCCCGCTCTAGGTGGAGCTCGAGGGAGTGTCAAACTTTTACTGACTAAAACCCATCTATGTTTCTTCAGTTGCCTATTGCGTTCCGGGACTACAATAATTCTATCAAATAATTCCACAACCCTTGCTGGTATCGGCCTTAGCGGGCACTGGCATTTGTACTAACAACTCTTTGCGGCATGCGTTAAATACAACGTGCCGTGGACTCGGTCCTGCCCCCCTAGCCAAGCTACAATCGTTTCGTTCGCGCCGAACGCCTCGAGTAGGCCACGCCTCTGATTCCTTTGTTCTGACGTCATCTCAACGCTCAGTCACGTGGTCAGAACAAAGGAATCGGAGGCGTGGCCTACTCGAGGCGTTCGGCGCGAACGAAACGATTGTAACTTGGCTAGGGGGGCTAGCTCTTATTAGACGGTGATATACATTGCTTGCCGTCCGTAAACCCGTATGGCCAGTAGAAGTTAAAGGTTGATTATGAAAGGAAAATCACATTTCGTATATTTTAAGTCATAGCTTGCGTACTTATTTATAAAAACCAGTGTTTTGAAGATATCTATATTCATAGTTTATAGTCAGTAAAGCTCTTGGACCATCAATCTTTAATTACCCATTTTGTAAAAAGTTTTCAAAAACAGTCCTCAAAGTCAACTAATTAGTTATTTTTTGTGTATACTGGGTTATTATTATTACTACTTTCTATATTATTTTATGTTTTCATGTTGTGGGCCTTCAACACGCACAAGCTTCACTACAGTTTTGCTTGCATGCTTGATGTTACTAAAACTCATACAGTTTTACACGGTGTTTCGTGTATAAATCGGCTTGCGCAGGCAAAACTGTGGTGGTGCTTGTCCGTGTGGTAGGCCTCATAAGTATGATAAGGTATGATAATGATAATGACGATGATAATGTATATATGATAATGACAATGACAATGATAATGATAATGATTTTTATTAATTGTGTTATTTTTTTTTTTCTAAATATTATATTGTAATAATGACTCTCTGCATGTGTTGGTTTCGACTGTAAGTGCAGAGAGTACCTGTCATAAATAAATAAATAATAAGTGACAATTATTGTCGTAATAATAATAATAATGAAGTAGACTCGACGATCATTGTCACTCACCGATAATCGTATCAGCCAAATGGCTTAATAGCCAGGAGCCTCGACCTTCATTTTAAGAAGGCTTGATTCTGTAAGCGGTACTTCTGGACACGGCTCGTATTGTTACGAGGTTCCTGACCGCTGGTAGCATGGACCCTGTTCCTGATACCGGTGGGACACTGTTTTTTTTTTTTTTAATTTTTATCGAATATATTTTTAAAGTTATTTAGTGAATAAAGAGATAATAATAATAACATTTATTTCAGACCTCAATGAATCCTTAAAAAAAAAAATAAGAAATAGTAATGAGAATAAAAATATTTAAACCGAGGTCGTGTTCCACGTTCGTAACCAGGAACCCTAATAAAATGGAAACATACAAAAGAATACACCGCGGTGATTGTTGCGCAGTACCCCGCGGTGATAACGACATGTTTGCCCGTAATAACATGTTCAGTGTTCCACTGAGTGCAACATGCCGCGAACTCGCGTGGTTTTACCGACTGGTAGAACTGCTAAAAAGTATCTCGACACAGTGTATCTCGAAGCATAATCAGCCTTTTAATGCTCCCACTGCTTGGACACAGGCCTCCTCTCTAGGAGAGGGAATGGGCTGTGACCTACCACGCGGGCCCGGTGCGAATTACTGGATGTCATATATCTTCGATTTTTTGGTTCTAGGACATGCCGGTTTCCTCACGATGTTTTCCATCACCGTTTCGTTCACTTGAATTATCACTAGCAAATCGGTTTCACCGAAAACTGAAAAACCAGGTTTTCGGCATATTTGCAATTACTAATTACACGGTTATTTTAACCGGATTTTGTTTTCAAGTTTACAAATTCTCAAGTTTTTTTAATACTGTCTTACAAATGGCAACAGCATTCTTTTGCTAACGTTTTGAAACGCTGCTACCCCCCTAGTCAAGTTACAACCGTTTCTTTTCGATTATCTTTTCGTTGATCGCCTCGAGTCGGCCACGCCTCCTATTCCTTAGTCTGACCACGTGACTAAGCGTTGAGATGAGGTCAGAACAAAGGAATCGGAGGCGTGGCCTACTCGAGGCGGTCGACGAAAAGAGAATCAAAACGAAACGGTTGTAACTTGGCTAAGGGGGCTGAAGGTTGGTACCTGTTGTATGTTTGTTTATAGTACAATAGATAAATTCACCAACCCTTATTCTGCAGACGATTATAAAAAATCACTTACCTACTCATTAACTTGCAAACTGGCAAGGTAATGTTACTTTTTAAGGTTTATAGTAAAAAACGCCTTCATATTTAGATGGAAGATTGTTATTAGTTGGCAATGTGGTAAAAAAACTAAGCGTATGAAATATCTTATTACCCGACTACGGCAAAGCTAAAGGAGGGTCTGTATGTATCTGAGTATGTTCATCTGTTCCCATATAGCTCCTAATCTACTTATCGGAACTCGACATATGAGGTATCGTAAGAACCGTCTTAATTGTCCGCTAAACATAGGCTACGTGAGTTGTCACAAAACTCGATATGGCGCCCTCTAGCGGACTAAAAGTAATGTGTTAAAAAATATGGCGCCTTCTGGCAAATAAAACATCGTGCGAAAATCCAAAATTGTTTAAATAAAAAAAAGTAAAAAAACTAATACCCGACTACGACAACATACTTACATACTTTTTCAACGTCGTTTTTTTTTTGTCGTAGTCGGGTTTTAGTTTTTTACTTTTTTTTTAATTAGGGTAAACTGAGGTATAACTGGCCACGTTCAATTATTGGCCACTATTCACTTTAACTGCATAAATTAAGAATTATTCTCATAGAACGCCATCTATTATTTATTTTCGGTATTACCTACTCAACTAGCTTTCATTATAGTAACAGTTTTTTCCAATATGAACACTAGCGCCAAAAATATCGGCCATTTTGTGACAGTACGCAAAGGAGTTCCGACGTGAACGGTAAGTCTTTAAAAAAATTTTAACGTAATGATTGACATCAAAAGTGAATTTTGGGAAATTTCGTGTAGTAAACGTGAGTAGATTGTGTTTGTGGTGTTGTATAGATGGTAAGCGACCATTTCTTAAAGTTTTGTTTTGTCAGTATCTATGTTTTAGCGAGATTAGTTGGGTGGCTAGTTTTTGATTGTAATTTTTGCATATTTTCATTTATTGGCCACCCATGCCAGTTACTGAGTTATACGCTTATATCCGAATTTTACGAAAAATTAAACGTATTTAGTAGGCTTATAAGGTACACTATCGCCTAAAAAAAAATCAAATAAAAATATACATGTTTATCAGTAACTGGCATGGGTGGCCAATTGCATTATAGTTGTATGGCCAGTTACTGACGGAATATTTTTTGTTGCACAGATTTTCTGAAATGTCGTTAAAAAAACGCCAATACTCTAAAGAGGCAATAGAAAATGCTATTAAATTTATTGAAAACGATGAAGGTTCGATTCGTCAAGCAGCAAAAAAATTCGGCGTACCTCGAAGCAGTATCCAGTTCAAAATACGAAATCCGAACACAAAATTTAAGTCTGGACCTGATCCAGTGCTTACCGAAGGTGAAGAAAATGAGTTGTGTAACTTTATTATACAACAAGCTAAAAGAGGATTTCCCAGAAAGAAAGAAGATATACAGGTTTGTGTCCAGGATTTTTTGAAGAAAAATCCAAGACCTAATCCATTCCGGAATAACAAACCTGGAGATGTATGGTTCAAGGCATTCTTGAAACGTCATCCCAACATCTCGATTCGGACATCAGAGGGAGTCACTAACGCAAGTGCCTGTGTTTCGGAATTAGATATTAGGAAATGGTTCCAAGAAATAAAACAATACATTGACGATGAAGGTTTATCTCCTGTCATTCAAGACCCTGCCCGTGTGTTTAATGCTGACGAAAGTGGCTTTAATATTTGTCCAAAAACCGGCAAAGTTTTGGCAGAAAAAGGATGCAGAAATGTGTACGAAATTGAAAAATCATCTGCTAAGGAAAACATAACAGTGTTATTCACATTTTCTGCCGCCGGTCAAGTGTGCAATCCCATGATCATTTATCCCTACAAAAGAATCCCCGACCGAGTTACGTTGAGTGTGCCATCTGGATGGGGAATTGGCCGCAGCGACTCGGGCTGGATGACGGCTGCGGTCTTTTATGATTATATAGCTAACTGCTTCCACCAAGAACTAACGCAAAATAATATTCCTTTTCCAGTAATTTTGTTTGTTGATGGCCACAAAACGCATATAACATTAGAAGTATCTGAACTCTGCAGAACCTTACAAATCCATTTAATTGCACTCTACCCGAATGCAACGCGTATTTTGCAACCAGCAGATGTTGCAGCTTTTCGTCCGATAAAAGCTGGATGGAAAAAGATGTTGCGGGATTGGTACATTGCATGTAATTATCAAGAATCTCTCAACAAAGAATCTTTTGCTCCTTTACTAAAAAAAGTTGTAGATTCATGCGCAAAAAAAGAAACTTTGATAAATGGATTTAGGGTAACTGGCCTATACCCATTTGAAGCCGACAATGTTGACTACAGCAAGTGCTTATCAATTAAAAAACCTGAAAATGATGCACCTACAATTATGAACACAACAGATGCTGAATGTGTACTGACTTACTCCGATTTTTGTGAGATTGTAGGTGAATCAATAATTCTCAAATGTCACACAGTTACATCATTAACGCAAGTAGATGTTGATGACAACTTTACAGCAATTTATAAACTTTGGCAGAAATTTAAAGCTGTTCCCGAAGAATTTATGTTTAGACAGGATTGGAATCAAAGTGTACACACTGATGAAAATGACTTGTTAACCAAAAGTAGCTGTGTAATAGATTTGAAGGAACCAAGCGAAGAAAGCAAAATGATTCTAAATGAATATACCGGTGAACTAACAATAAACAACGAAGATAATAAAAATGAGACACAGAACATACAAGTGGAAGAAAATAAAGGGGGTAGTCACCAGAAAATACTAACACATTTTCCAGATGTCTGTACTCCATTAGCTATAACTACGATACCAACCCAAATAGAGATTCACGAACCAGACAGTTTTACCGACGACACTAGTAGTTTACAGCCTACCACATCAAAAGAAATAGAGATGCTAATATCAAACACTATAATAGAACCGCAACCTAGCACTTCGAAACAGATTAATCCAAATAAAACTGTTTCTGTTGTCTCAAATATACCTTTCTCGGAATATCTGAAACAAAAGTTACCCGATTTTCCCAAACGACAAGGAAAACGCCAAATTAACAGAAATCCATTCGCGTTGACATCTGACCTATATGTTGAAAAGATAAGAGAAAAACAATTAAAAAAGCAAGAAGAAGATGCTGCAAAAGAAGAAAGGAAGAGATTAAGAGAAGAGAAAAAAAGTCAAAAAGAGAATAATGTACCAAATAAGAAACCAAAGAATATAAAAAATAAGACTGCTACTAGCAAAACGATAAATAGTCAAGATGAGTCTAAGAAACTGTTAGTAAATAAGAAAAAACGATGTGTCGCTTGTTGTGACTATTGTTTAAATCCAATAACAAGAAGGGCGATTCTATGTAGTCTCTGTAATAAACAATTTCATGAGAATTGTATACCATTACCTCACAAGATTCATATTCCTGAGGATGAATGTGATTCTTTTTTGTGCCATAATTGTTACAAAGAGAGTAACTCTACATCTGATGATGATGATGATGATGATGTAATTAATTTATTTAAACTTGTCAATAACTACAAATGAAAAGTTCCTCATTACCATATCTATGATTTAAGTACAAACGAACTGTGGTATACTGATCTCTTATAAAATTAAGCTAAAATATAGTTTTTTTTTTACGAATTAAGAAAAACATTGTTAGAATTTGTTTTGTTATGTTTTTGAAGTTTTTAATTTCTAATATAGTTAATATATTCTATATATTTTAATTGCTTTTGATTATTTTTTTTGTATGGCCAATTATTAGTATTATGGTGGTCAATATCTAATTTTTAATGGCCAGTTATTACTAAAAAAGCTACTTTTTCTTTCTAATAAAATATTTCTACATAATTCTATTTTATTTGAATTTTTTACACACCAATAACGATAAACGGATACTTGCTTTATCTAAAATTAACACAAGAATATTAATTTCTTGACACATTTTGTCATGGTACTGAAATTAACAACGCGCTGTTCTTAAGTGGCCAGTTACTGGTGAGTTTACCCCTGCCTATTTTATATATTAACTTAACTACATAGAAGCGTTTGATTTGCCTCTCCGTCAACCTAATGTGGGGACGGGGCTCGAATCAAACGCTTCTGGGTTGGAATCGAATCCACAACCTCTAGCTCAGCAGTCAGGCCACTAACCACTAGACCAGCAGACCAGTCAAATATATTATATTTACTCATGTTTGTTCATCACTCAAACGTTATTGTTTTCGCGGCGTAGAGCGGGGTGAGCGCACCCGTTGTTGTTGGCTCGCACGCACGGTCATTCGATTACTGCGACGAAAAAACACGGGACTGGCGTCTATGGACAGCGGTGGGTAAGGAGACTGCTTTTGAAGAAGTATTTAGCTTCATGTGGGAAGTAATGTTTTATAGAAATGAAGCATTTGCTCCTGGACTGCACCACAGGGCCGATGTCCGCTTGAGCCGCGGGGATTTTCTGAAAAGGGAACCCGTGGTCTTAGAACGCAAAGGATAACTGAAGGACACATGTGTGGTTTTAGTCAATAAAATTCTGACAAGCCCTTCCAGTCCACCCAGAGCGGGAGAAGACATTGGATGATTTTCCACCTTAAAAAAAGGTGTAAGCAGAGCTTATGCTATGAGTACTAGATAACTGATAAACCAACTTATATATTTCTAAATACACACATATTATAGATAAGTAACATATTATAGATAAATTACCCCCAGACACAGAACAAATGATCGTGCTCATCACACAAACATTTATCCAGCAGTCAGGGCCACTAACCACTAGACCAACAGGCCAGTCATCATATTATCCAAAGGTAGTTTTTGGTACAATGATGGTATTTATAGCAATCGTCCATCTCCATAGCTTTTTATAGCCAACACTAAGTGATGTAAAACGGCAAAAATTGCTCGCCAAATCACTGGCGTTTTTTAATAATTGTTTTATGCTCTAACAAATGAGTTTGAAATTGGATCGGGCTCGGAGCGCTTACAAAAATGGATGCTTAATACGATTAGAGTGAGCGAGACACAGATATAGCGAGCGAAAGGGATCGAGGATGCCCGTCGTGTTTGAGAGCTTTTGTTCTCTTTGATAAAATTTTGTTATTTAGATGCATTATTCGGTTTTGTTAGTTGTTACGATTCAATTTCTCATTCATTTTAAAGGCCCCAAATCATTCTGTGACAAATTGCCGTATTATTGTGTTATTCGGTATTTTCTTTATCTAAATGCTTTTTGGATTACAATTTTAGATTAGATTCAAGTAACGATGTATTTTTGTTTTGTAATCGTTGATATGCCTCAGGGTGGGATTTATTTATACATTATTATTTTAGTTTATAGATAAAGTTGTACTAGGTAAATTGATCTTTATTAAAATTTGCTGTGTATTTTTGTCTCCAAAGGCACTTTTGGAGCAATTTTTCAGATGCTGACATTTCTGTCAGTTAGAAAGAAAGAAAAACAAATGAATTTATGAGAAACTAGCTTGTGCCCGCGGCTTCGCTCGCATAAATGTAGATTTCTCCGTACAAACTTTGGACTCCCGCTTCATCCCCTTAGGGAGCGAATTTTGAAAAATCCTTTCTTAGTGCTCGCCTACGTCATAAAAGGAAACCTGGAGCAAAATTTCACGCTCCTAATCCCAGTAGTTTCGGCTGTGCGTTGATATGTCAGTCAGTCAGTTTCCCCTTATAAATATAGATGACGCAATCTTAAGACTGCCTTACAAAATTTTTATTATCAACGTTACATTACAAAAATATTACATTAATATGGAGAGATGGTATACAAATGAAATTGGCAACTGATAAAACAATATTTTATTATGTAGTACACATATTTTGATGTACTTTGAAATTCTACGCATAGTAAAACTAGAACAGGAAGAAATAGGAATGGGTCAATATAGGGACGCCCACGCTTTTAGTTTTAAATCATTATTTCATTCTTCATTCATTTTTAGGGTTCCGTACGTCAAAAGGAAAAAACGGAACCCTTATAGGATCACTTTGTTGTCCGTCCGTCTGTCTGTCTGTCTGTCTGTCTGTCAAGACCCTTTATCTCGGGGACGCGTAAAGGTATCGAGTTGAAATTAAAAAACCACATACTCAAGTCTGCAGTCCCTTGAAGCTGTGAAAAAATCAAACTTCTGAGTTAACGAAAAAAAAAGATACGCTCAAGGAAATCAAAATGTATAGGGTACCTACTTCTCGTTGACCTAGAATCCTGAAATTTGGCATGAAGCAAGGTCTCATAGCACAAATATAGGAAAAAATCTGAAAACTGTAAATTTGTAGTTACGTCACAAAAAAAAACTTTTTTTGCGATTCGGAAAAATCTGCGTAACTCAATTCGGGAATTGAACTGTTTTCATAGGTAAGACGGAACCCTCAGTGCGCGAATCCGACTCGCACTTGCCCGGATTTTTTTATTTTTTATTAGTTGCAGTATAAATATATGTAATCCAAATAACACAAGTTCCTACCATAAAAAAAAACCATAACAATTCATACTAGTTTTATTTAAAGCAACAAATACGTAGACAATAACATAAAAAAGATTTCTTAGAAACAAATTGCAAAGGTGCTAAATAATACTGGTGCCTCCTTACTGCCAAGTCTCAACTCTCAAGGCGTCGGTAATTACCGCCCGCTGGACGGAGTGCTCTGAGAGGTGGACCAGGGGGGGAGACGCGGAGAGGGCAGGGGAGGCCCACGAAGATTATATTGTTCCAACTTAATAGGCTTTTTATTGTTTTATATTGTGCTGGAACAACACGGCGGGTTACTGGTTGGGTAGAAACTGTATTTGGGAGTACTTATAAAGTTATGACTAGTCGTCTATACCTACTCCTAATATTATAAAGAAAAAAGATTTGGATTTTTGTTTGTAATGAATAAACTCGAATACTATTGGCACAGAATATGGATCGATTTAAAAAACATCTTTTACTAGCATAAGCTACTGTGATATCGAAAGGAGATGGTGGACCACATCATCGCTTACCATCAGGTGAGATGGTGGTCAAACGCGAGCCTATCATTAATAAAAATAAAAAAAAAGATCGCATGAGTTAGGTTTGTTATAGCTAACGAACTGGCTTGTAAAATATACTTTCAAGGATTTTTCTGTTCTAGAATAGGTTTGAAAATTGAGCAGAACAAAGAAATATCTAGTTTTTTTCAGTTCGGACATAACCATTGTAGCGCGATGTGCTGATATCGAATCTTGAAGAAAAGTATAAGTAAAATTTTATAACGTTACAAGAATTTCATTCAAGTAGAAGATCTAGTACCGCTGTTCTACCGTCGCAGAGTGCGACACTACTTTAATAATAATATAGTAATAGTTTTTTTTTTTTAGGTTGGAAAATCATCTAATGACAAATCTCGCTCTTGGGTGGAGCAGGAGATAGTGTCAGACTTTTACTGAAAAAAGAAGAAACCCACTCCTGTTCCTTCGTTGCCTTCGTCCCAGGGCCCCGGGTTTCGTTTTCACACTACCCATGGCCCCAGTAGGCTTCGACCCTGCTGGGCCCCTACGATTTGCTGACATCTCCCTGAGGCGTGCGTGGAACAATACGCGCCGTCGACGACTTGGGCTCGGTCCGGACGGTTACCGGACGGTCGGACGGCGGGCTACCCATTGCTCGCCGTCCGCAAGCCCGCGCCTACGGTGAATATAGTAATAGTAATAATCTAAATCTACTTTATCACTGAGTAATATAAACCATATAAAGCTAAGTTGCTGGCTGAAGATAGTAGACGTATTTGCATATTTTTAAAGCATTTTAGAATTGGAAAAAAAAGTAGCACAATATTGTTTAATTTTGTTAAGTTGTAGTATTTATACAAAAAAAAATCCTCAAGTGAAAAACCTAAAAACGGTGACGTTACATTATAAATTCTGCATCTTTTCTCTGTGGATTGACAGTTTCTCTTTCCACACAAATTTGAGCTTACCAAATTTTGAAAGTACTATATTTAATTTTTTTTTTTATTAAAAATGATTTAAAAAAGATGGGTTAAATATCCAATAAATTAGTATTGTATTAAGTATGTTTTTGTGGACCGACGACCTGGTGAGGGTCGCGGGAGTGCGGTGGATGCGTGAAGCACAGGATCGGTCATTGTGGCGGCGCTTGGGGGAGACTATGTCCAACAGTGGACGTTTTTCGGCTGAAATGATGATGTTTTTGTAATTAGTATGTAGTGATAATGGTATAGTGTAAATTACTATCATAATAAGTATGTCCCCAATGAAGAGTGCCGAACTGGCAGCAAGCCTGAAGCTCCTTAACTCTGCAATTGTCTACAAATTAGTCTGTGCTTTTATAAGATTAGAGCGAGATGTTCGTTCTTCGTTATAAACAAGATTATCTCACGTTTCGCTCGCTCTGTTTACACTCAATTTATCTCAGTGAAATCATTTTGATTGAACGCCAACTGCTTAATGAAGGAGCCTCTTAATTATGTTTCTATTACATCAGTCACATTTTAATTTAAGACTTTTTAATACCATTTTTAATGCATTTTTTTTTTAAGTGTGTGGTAGAAACGTAGATTTATATAGGTACGATAATGGAACGTTCTTTATGAACGACATTCGTTTGTTCTCCTCGAAAAATTATGTAAATATTTATGTTTTTTTTTTCTCATGTTTACTATGATTAAGTAATTGATTATTTGACTCTTCTATTTTAAGGTTTTAGTAAAATCTTTATTTTTGATAATTGTATATACTTTGCACAGGGCAATCTCTGGATGGACTGAACGACAGAATATAGATTTGGGGCGGTCAGTGTACAAAAATCATAAATAATATTATAAGACATAATAATAAAAATACATTTAAACAATACCAATTAATATACTAATAAATATAAAATTGAGAGCGGAGAACAAAGAAATATTACAGTGAAAAGTAATGCTCCTTCACCATTCACAATTATTGATCTTCTAACTGTAGCTTCTCAGTAAGGCGACCAATAGTCTGGTGTTGGCGTCAAATACCTCTACTACGAGAGTATAACAATGCTTCTAAACCCACAAGCCAAAAGGTTTATTTCATACTTAATCCGTCCACAATTCAAATAATACAGCCACAAGTATTATTCAGGACTGTTAGTAAATAAACATAATAACACCTACTTTCATTCTATTCAAACGGGATTAGATCTTGTGTCCAAGTGAAATTTGTGAATGAATGACCATTCTGCGAGTCTATCATTGTAATGGCAATCCTTCCCAACGATATTCCACGAACTGATGATAGACTCTATAGATTGCTCACTTTATTATCAATAGGAGCGAGGCCTATGTGATCATGTGAGAATAATAGAATACTCTTTATTGTACAGTCAGGGATCAAAAGTGCAGTTACACTCTACCAATGCTGAAGTGTCTATAATTTCTTTGTTGTAGAAGTTAAATAGTCCACAACTAGTTCAATACTTTAGATTCTATGCTATCTCTGTTTATTCAATACTTTAGATTCTATGTATCTTGTATCTTGATGGAAGCTGCAATAAAAAAAAATCAAAAAGTGGCAATATGCTACCAATTAAATCAGTCATGAACCATTGACCCTCTTCTACAAAGAAATTTTAGACATTTTAGCATTGGTAAGGTGGTACTGCACTTTTGACTCCTGACTGTACATCAAAATAGTAACATAACTTTTACACATTCTTAAAAATATGACTTTATAATATCACACTATAATATTTTAACTTTAAATTTAGCATATCTTTAGAATCATTTAAATTTATCTGCCATGCTATCAACTATTTGTGACTACATCAAATAAAAGTTGACTGGTATAAAATGCTTTGGCCATATTTATATCCACCTCTGGATATTAGTGTGCCTAAATTGTCTTTTTAGGGTTTCGTACCTCAAAAGGAAAAATCGGAATCCTTATAGGATCACTTTGTTGTCCGTCTGTCTGTATGTTTGTCAGTCAAGACCCTTTATCTCGGGAACGCGTAGAGGTATTAAGTCGAAATTAAAACCATATACCTACTAAAGTCTGCGGTCCCTTGAAGCGGTGAAAAAATCAAACTTCTGAGTGGACGTAAAAAAATATACGGCCGTTTATGTCGCAAAAAACGTGTATTTTGAGACTCTCAAGGGAATCAAAATTTATAGGGTACTTCCCATTGACCTAGAATCCTGAAATTTGGCATGAAGCAAGGTTTCATAGCACAGTTATAGGAAAAAATCTGAAAACTGTAAATTTTTAGTTACGTCACAAAAAAAAAAACTTTTGTAGTGATTCGAAAAAATCTTCGTAACTCGATTCGGGAATTGAACTGTTGCGAGTCCGACTCGCACTTGCTCAGCTTTTTATTATTGATAGGCTCATGTTTGACCACTACATCACCTAATGGTAAGCGATGAAGTGATCGACGATTTAGCACGCTTGCCCAGAAGTTACCTATTCACTCTTGACTTAACCTTTCGTATGCCGGCTATTAGAGACACATTAAAAAACATTGTGTCTCGCGTAGATCTACGCTTTCGGCATTCAAAGATTTAAAGACCCCTAGGTTGTAGCTATCAGGAAACAGAGTCCGGTAAGAAATTCCACTCCTTAGCTGTACGTATAATAAATGTGTACCCAAAACGTTTTGTATTTACATACGGGTTTTTTTTAACTGTGGAAATCATCCAATGACTATTGACTAATGACTTCTCCCGCTCTAGGTGGAGTGGGAGGGCGTGTCAGACTTTTTCTGACTAAAACCACACCTGTGTCCTTCAGTTGCCCTTTGCGTTCTAGGACTACGAGTTTCCTTTTCAGAAATTCCCCACGGTCCTGCTGGGCTCCTACGGTTTACTGACATCTTTTTGAGGAGCGCGAGGATCACGTGACGACTGGGCTCGGTTCGGTCAATTACCGGACGGCCGAATGGCGAGCTACCCATTGCTCGACGTCCGCAAGCCCGCGTCTACCGTGGCTGGTAGTCGGGGTCAGAATCTCGGCGGCTGGGGCGTGAGGACATTCGTTTCCTCACGCTGCTTCGCAGAAGGAGGCCACCACCTGCCATTCCTCCTCGCTTCGGACTGTAGCCTGAACCAGGGCCCGTCGCGAGAGATCGCTTCCGCCGATTGCCTCCACGAGGACACGGTGGTGCTCCGCCCAAGCGGAGTATGCTCCACCGTGTCCTCACTTACTTATGGGTGGGATGTCCACCATGTACCGGTGGCGCAACGCCATACGTCTAGTGGCCCGACGGTGGAAAGGGCTTGGCAGAATTAAATTGAGCAATTCCAATGCACACTCCCCGAAATGTAAACGATAGAAAACCGACAGACTAGCAAATCGACGTCGATGCTCACTTGACTTTGAAGCTTCAACGAGTACATCATTGCCAATGACCTTCTTGTAAAATAAACTTGTCAAATAAATAAACAAAATAAGTTATTGTTACCAATTTGTTAACATTTACTACTTATTCTACAAAACAAAAAATAACTATAAGTACTATACATTAAAAGCATCCACTAAACACGTGAAACAGTCAAATAATAAAGTGTCTAGTCTTTTTGTACGCCGCGTAATTGACGGCTGCTAGCGCCGACAACTGGGCGCTTCGCCCTGAGTGCTGTTTGATTCAATTGTGTAACCATTATTGTTTTATTACCTTTGATTTATTTATCGATTTTTTGGCTTTATGTGTCATGTTGTTGTTGAAGAATTTATATTTATAGATTCAATTTTGTTTTAGAATAGAGAAATTGTGGCGACCTACTGGGCCCAAATAGGCGTAGGCATAGTGGGCCCTCGCCCAAGGCCTGCACCCAAAAGGGCCTCGATGGTAAGTGACGATGTGGTCGAACACTGGGTTGCGGTAGTCGCTGTCTCGTTTTCGAATTTATGAAACAAAAAGGCATCGCTGATGTGCCTTCGCCCACATCTAAATTAGTCCACGCTACGCGTCTGTTTACAGGCACTTTAGAAAACCGTATATCTCTACGATGTAGAACGTGCAAGAATCATCATCTTCCTGCACTTGTCCCGTGTTATTTGAGGTCGGCGCAACACGTTTTTTTTTTCCATTCTGCCCTGTCACTCGTCATGCTTCCTTCATCATCACTAACTTCCTTTTCTTTCATATCACTCTTCACACAATCCATCCATCTTTTCTTTGGTCTACCTCTCCCGTGCAAGAATCACCATGGACATTTTTTTAAATTGTAGGCTCTTTCTGGTTATCTTTTAAATACCTAACCGCACACAACTGCCGTTTATGCAGACATGTTTATTAAGACATCCGCGAAAAAATACATAATACTACACAAAATAATGTTAGCAACTTATCAGCTCCCAGAACTACTAATTTAAACGTCAATCTACGCACAAAGTAGCCAAATGATAATAATTTGTACAATAAAACTACTAGTTTGTACGTAAATATATCGATGGCGATTCTAAAAGCACTCTAAATACCATTCGAAACTTTTTTCACGAGAAACAACCCAAAAATTAACATCAGTAATAAGCCCGTATTAAGATATGACCAGTTTTCTAAGACCCGTCACCCTTCTTCTGTGATGAAATTGCTTGAATGAAAAAAGATTGGTGGAATACAACGAGGGGTCTGATTATATTGGTCGTCAATTTTTCAATTCTACTTTTGAGTGGGCAGGTATTAATTTGAGTGAGTGTTATTACGATCCGCAGTGATGGATTGGATGAGTAAGCGAATATTTGATTTTGGAACATTTTAGGCTAATGTTGGTCCAAATGTTTGGAATAAGTATCAGGTTTAATTGACTTGGATTGGTTGGACTTACCAGCTTCTTGATGGTTTGGTCAACACTTTTTGTTTGGTCTTGAAGTAGCATCACTGTTTATTAAACTTTTGGTACTTTCCGATATTATTATAGGTAATTTGTCTAATGTTGGTAACCTTTCACACCGGAATCATGTTGATTTTTAGACATCATATGGAATTATGGTGCAGTTGATTTTCTTGTCGCAATTTTGGTGTATGAAGAGGAGGGGTGAAACGCATGTTACTAAAAGAGTTAAGAGTACATGTGATGGATGGAGAGGTAGAAAGAGGCCAAAGAAAAGATGAATGTATTGTGTGAGGAGTGATATGAAAGAAAAGGGAGTTAAAGATAGCGTGACGGGTGTCAGGACAGAAGGGGAAAAAAAACGTGTTGCACCGACCCCAAATAACAAGGGACAAGAGCAGGAAAATGATGACGATGATGATGACAGGAATGTGTTCCGGATAATGGATTCAATATCCCCCATTGGTTTGTGTGAGGTTCGAAAGATTCACTGCTGCCCTGGAACGCAAAGGGCAACTAAAGGAACACCGGTAAGCTTTTATTAAAGGACTGATACTCTCTCTCAATTATGATGACTTAAAAAAAAAACAAAATCCTTTTCAGGGCCTCAAGTCTGCTAATACAATAATGTCAGAATGGTTTATCATTGACTTCGTAATTGTTGATATTGACAAGTTTGGTAATCTACTAATATAATGGCTTCATTATGACTTTCCAATGGTCAACCACTGATACTCCATTCAAAAAAATGGCATAGAATGGTAATCTCGTGCAAATTAATGTCTGACGTACTTGTGCGGTAATCTGCTAAAATTTTGCCAGTTCCTTTGATCAGTGTCCTACCATTATCTTTGTGCAATCATTGCTTTTAATTTATTACGAGACAGATCGATATTGTCATTCTACCATAATCTTATTCAATTACAAGATCAATGACTGACCAATGATCGACCATTATGAATTTAGCAGACTACGAACTTTTAGCAAAATGACAATGGGATCGTGTTGGAATGACGAATTTATAAAAATAACAGACTTGGGGCCCTGGAATCGTGTTGTTTATGCTACTTAGTTTTTTTTTTAAACAAATTCAAAAAAGTTTCTGTTTTACCATTAGCAACCAATTAGACGCCATCATAAGTGAGAGTGAACTTATCTCAAATCTCAAGGATGAACTCGCAATTTTTTGTCACTTTCGTTAAAATGCAAAAAGTTTGAAGAGGCAGCACGAGCTCATAAAAGCTGAGCTTTATAAAAAATAATCTGTTTGTATTGATCTGTGGACTGTAAGGATCAGGACAGTGTTAATGCAGCTGTATATTCTAGCAAACTAACTAATGAAAGACCGTAATAATTATAATATGTAATTACTAGCTTCTGCCGGCGGCTTCGCCCGCCGAAAGTCGGTTTCTCCACATAAATTTTGGACCCCCGTTTCATTATTAGCGGATGTCTAGAACCTATAAGAAACCTACCTGCCAAATTTTAAGTTTGTAGGTGTTATAGTTTCTGAGATTTCGTGATTAATCAGTGAGTGGTATTTCGCTTTTTAACCGACTTCAAAAAGGAGGAGGTTATATGTTCGGTTGAATGTATGTTTTTTTTTTTATGTGTGTTCACCGATTTCTCGGTCAATTGTGGAACGATTTTGAATTTTTTTTTTTGATTGAAAGGTTATGCTTCCGAGTTGGTCCCATAGAAATATTGTTATGATCTGATCATGAACTTCGAAGATATGGAACAGAACTCCTCATAGGATTACAGCCGAACCGTCGTAACAAGTAAAATTGCTTTGTTTATACGTGTAGTCGATGACTGACTGAAAGTAGAGGGGGAATATATCGAACTGATCTGATGATGAAGCCTGAAGTTAGGCACCGGAACTCTGTAATAAATTAATGTACTTAATCTAACCGTGTTTGGGATTATTAGAATTGTCATGAGATGCACTCTAGCTATAAGGTATTTAAGTTTGGCTGAGGGGTACTTTTTAGTGGTGGTACCATAACTAAAAAGTGTAAAATAAAAACTTTTTACAAAAAAAATACAACCGACTTCAAAGTAAACAAAACACTGAAAAGTGCAAAATAACTTTAATTTCGGAAGTCGGTGTTAAATAACGAAGAGACAAAACTATTATAGAACCACCGACTTCCGAAATTAAAATTATTTTGCACTTTTCAGTGTTTTGTTTACTTTGAAGTCGGTTGTATATTTTTTGTAAAAAGTTTTTTATATCTATATAGATTTTATTATATCTATTCTAATTTCCTATTGGCTCTCTGCTCGCGACTTCACCCGTGTGGTACATACGTTAATAAAAAGTATAATTTATAATATTTTTTTAGGAAGTCTGTTTTATTCTTCACTTTTTAGTTGTCGCTAAAATCTACAAATCCGTGATAAGATCTGTCATACTGTATCCAATGAATCAGAAGTTGGGCTGTGAAAAAGACGGATGAAAAAATATTGCATATCTAGAGGAAGTTTCAAATTAACTGAAAAGTTGAAAGGGGATCGTTTATCTTGATAATTATGTTCATGTGAAGAAATGGAATGAAACGCATTTTACTAAAATAATTATGAGTATACATGTGCTTAGATGGAGAAGAAGAAGGAGACCAAAGAAAAGACGGAAGGATTGTGTGAGAAGTGATATGAAAGAAAAAGGAGTCAGTAATAACATAACTGCTGACAGAATAGAATGGAAGAAAAAAACGTGTTGCGCTGACTCCAAGTAACACGGGATAAGGGCAAGAAGAGGATGATTTTTTAGTTGTGGTTTAGCAGCTGATCTTATTTAGAAACGGCCTCTTCTAACTTCAGAATAAACTTTAATTTATTAACAGGATGGTAACGATACAGCCCCCCTAGCCAAGTTACAACCGTTTCGTTTCGATTCTCTTTTCGTTGATCGCCTCGAGTCGGCCACGCCTCCTATTCCTTTATTCTGACCACGTGACTGAGCGTTGAGATGACGTCAGGGGGGCAGGTCAGTGATAAAGAGACTACTGCCAGTATAGAATGGAAGAAAAAAATGTGTTACGCTGAACCCAAGTAATATGGAACAAGGGCAGGAAGATGATGAATGTAACGAAGCTCGTACCTATGCTTTCGGGGTTCCATGCTGAGAATTCTACGCTGAGGATTGGTCTACCGTCGTCGATCGCTGAGGCTGCCGCGCCTGCGTATCTAGACCACATACTCCGAACGAGGTAGACAGTTGAAATTGTAACAGAATATGCCTTTCTATTGCCGCTACAACAACAAAAATAATAAAATTATTTATTTATTTATTTTTATTTATTTATTTATTTAAATGAAGTACAGCCACATCACATACATTTCACATTAAAAAAAATCTCAAAACAAAATGACTTATGCACATGACAATTAAGGCCTACATAGCGCTCGCTACAATAATTTTGCTGCCTTAAAAACTATAATCTTATATTTAACATAAACTCACTGTATAGTCAGATTAAAACGAAATAACTCAAAAAAAAAAAACTTAAATAAAATCGAACAAGTCAAATTACATTAACATTAAAAAAAATCAAATTACAGGACATTAAAACATTAAGTATTAATTATTTAAATTGAATACAAACAAATTGAAGTCAGATGAAATCATTAAAAATAAATTAAATTAATTAAAATAGAATAAAATTAAAATAAAATTAAAAATTAAAGGGGATTCCCATGCATGAAATTATATTTTGTTGGCGTTTTATGCTCAATTTACCAACCCGCACTGGGCCCGCGTGGTGGATTACGGCCCATTCCCTTTCCTAGAGAGGAGGCCTGAGTCCCAACAGTGGGAAAATTATAAGGCCGACTATACTATACTAAATATGGTTTGTGTAGCTACTTAAAGTGCGTTTGTTTTCTGTATACAAACTACCTTAACCTTTTAATCACCTACGTCGTATATATGCGAAGAAACACTCTAGCATTTATTACGCCAGGGTCGCACATCCACGACCAAATACTCCATGAGATCGAAAAGCTAAACAAGATGGAATACCCAGTCACAAACACACGACCCAGGCGAATAGGACACGGAAACACTCGTCAGACCAATTCGACGTTAGCGGTTAAAGGGTTAACCAGTCTTAGGTTTGCACAGCCTATACAGTGTTATGCATATATATGAATATGCGGCAACTGCAGTATGCAAGAATTAGTGTAACTGGACCAGCAAACTCGGTTAGGTACCTCAGTTGATAGTGTCCGGTCGAACATCATTGCAACGGTCAGTTAGTTACTTGTTCCTCGTCTTGTGATTGCTTGCCGAGGAAGTACAGAGTAATTAACGAAACAGATACTACAAAAGACAGATCCTACAATCTGTCTAGGCTTTTCACAATTATATTATGGTCGGTGTTATGCATATATGATTGTGCAGGTAGAGTATGCAAGAGTTAGTGTAACTGGACCAGCAAACTCGGTTAGGTACCTCAGTTGATAGTGTCCGGCCGAACATCATTGCAACGGTCAGTTAGTTACTTGTTCCTCGTCTTGTGATTGCTTGCCGAGGAAGTACAGAGTAATGAACGAAACAGATACTACAAAAGATAGATCCTACAATCTGTCTAGGCTTTTCACAATTATGTTAGGGTCGGTGTTATGCATATATGAATGTGCAGGTAGAGTATGCAAGAGTTAGTGTAACTGGACCAGGAAACTCGGTTAGGCCTCAGTTGATAGTGTCCTGCCGAACATCATTGCAACGGTCAGTTAGTTACTTGTTCCTCGTCTTGTGATTGCTTGCCGAGGAAGTACAGAGTAATTAACGAAACAGATACTACAAAAGACAGATCCTACAATCTGTCTAGGCTTTTCACAATTATATTATGGTCGGTGTTATGCATATATGATTGTGCAGGTAGAGTATGCAAGAGTTAGTGTAACTGGACCAGCAAACTCGGTTAGGTACCTCAGTTGATAGTGTCCGGCCGAACATCATTGCAACGGTCAGTTAGTTACTTGTTCCTCGTCTTGTGATTGCTTGCCGAGGAAGTACAGAGTAATTAACGAAACAGATACTACAAAAGACAGATCCTACAATCTGTCTAGGCTTTTCACAATTATATTATGGTCGGTGTTATGCATATATGAATGTGCAGGTAGAGTATGCAAGAGTTAGTGTAACTGGACCAGGAAACTCGGTTAGGCCTCAGTTGATAGTGTCCTGCCGAACATCATTGCAACGGTCAGTTAGTTACTTGTTCCTCGTCTTGTGATTGCTTGCCGAGGAAGTACAGATTAATGAACGAAACAGATGTTGCAAGAAGACAGATCCTACAATCTGTCTAGGCTTTTCACAATTATGTTATGGTCGGTGTTATGCATATACGAATGTGCAGGTAGAGTATGCAAGAGTTAGTGTAACTGAACCGGAAGATACGCACTGGAACTTCTTAATTAATCAATATATCCTAGCCGTGTTTGAACTAATTAGAATTGTCTTGAGATGTTCTTTGGCTATAAGGTACTATCGAACTGATGTGATGATAGAGCCGGAAGGTGGAAGGTAGACACGGGAACTTTTTAATAAAACAATGTATCCTAGCAGTGTTTTGGTTAGTTGTAATTGTCATGTGAAATAGGTACTCTGGCTATAAGTGTGTGTCACAACTAAAAAGTAAGAAATAAAAAGAAATACAAAAAAAAATAACCGGCTTCACTACACAAAAAACACTAAAACGATCAAAATAATCTCTAATTTCGGAGTCGGTGTTAAATAACAAAAAAATAAATAAAAAACAATACCAGAAATACCGACTTTAGAGTTATTTTGATCGTTTTAGAGGTTTTTTTTTGTAGTAAAATCATTTTTTTTTTTGTAAATAGTTTTTTTAAAGAATCATTTCAGCAGTCTGTCTTGAGTAAAATGTAACATAAGCTTACAGAAATTCGGCTCTGTGATCATTTTTGAACTCTTGAAGCCCGATCCCTCTTTAATTTAGTTTCAATCTCAAACCTTTATTGCAATCAATAATGTAGTTTTCCTTTAGATTCCTAATCTGAAGGGCAATTCTCGTCTTTTTAAGGCATCTCGATCACAAATAGTTTAAAATACATCTAATTTTTTGATAAGTTCTTGACATTAATTGTGAGATGATTATTGAGATTTGAATTTGAACGTTTTATAGGTAGGTACAAGTTCCTGTCCTTCATTCAACGCTTTTTTAAATTTTTGGTTATAAGCAAAATTATGTAATATGTAATCTATACTCTGCAATTTTGAAACTAGATAAAAAATACCGCGCAAGTGCGAGTGAGTTTTCTTTGTTCCGTACAAACTTACCTATGAAAACCGTTCAATTCCCGAATTGAGTTACGAAGATTTTTCCGAACAGCTAAAAAAGTTTTTTTTGTGACGTAACTACAAATTTACAGTTTTCAGATTTTTTTCCTATACTTGAGCTATGAGATCTTGCTTCATGTCAAATTTCAGGATTCTAGGTCAACGGGAAGTACCCTATAAATTTTGATTCCCTTTAGAGAGTCGAAATACACTTTTTTGCGACATAAACGGCCGTATCTGTTTTTTTTCGTTAACTCAGAAGTTTTATTTTTCACAGCTTCAAGGGACCGCAAACTTGAGTATATGGTTTCAATTTCAACCCGATACCTCCACGCGTTCCCGAGATAAAGGGCCTTGACAGTCAGACAGACAACAGACGGACAACAAAGTGATCCTATAAGGGTTCCGTTTTTTCCTTTTGAATAACAGAATTCCAAAAAAAACATTTCTCTGCCAAGTTTCTGGTAGGTACTCTGTAGCTTCTGTTTCCACAGCTACTCTGTGCATGTGTCCAGGCGACCACGAGGCGCGTAACAGCACGGTAACTCGATTGCCAGCTGAGATGAGTCGCTCTGTGTCTTGTTGCGGATGTAGCAGGTACCTGATTGGACCATTGTATACTATGCATTACTGCTAGGAGGTGACAGGTTATTTTAGCTGAAATGGTCACTGAGGTCCGGACTTAATTGGATCGGTCTTGTCATTCAAGTAAATAGTAGAGTGAATAGGCTCTTAACAAACCAGTACGATTCACCATCAACGATTGCATCACTGCTTACCATCTGGTGGGATCGCAGCCAAGCAATAGCTTCCGGCGGGATCTCATGGTGAAATGGCGACAGCGACTGTCGGGCAGTGCTGGGCACGCCATAATTAGGCGGTAAAGGGGGACCTTTGAAGAGTGGCTGGAAAGACCTCACGGCGTCCTCACCTTCCGCATGACGCAGGTTCTCATCGAACATGGTCAGTTCGGGAAGTTCCTGCACCAATTCGTGCGAAGTAACGCCCGGGTGTCACCACTGGGTGGACCGCCCGAAGGACACGGTAGAGCATACGGTAGAGGAGTGCCCCGCTTGGGCAGAACACCGCCGTGTCCTCGTGGGGTGATCGGCGGCAACTATCTCTCGCGCCAGGCCTTGGTACAGGCCATGGTCTGAAGCGAGGAGAAGTGCCAGTCGGTCGCCACCTTCTGCGAAGCAGTAATGCTAGCAAAGGAGGAGGCCGCACGTGCACGCGCGAGGGAGCGGCCCTCACGCCCCAGGCGCCGGGATCCCGATCCCAATTTCCGGCCACTATAGGTGCGGGCTTGCGGACGGCAAACAATGAGTAGCCCGCCGTCCGACCGTCCGATAACCGTTCGATCGTCCGTTAACCTTCCGCGCCTGGACTCCGTATCCCAGGTGGTAAGCGCCCTAAAGGGCCCTGAAGCCCTCTTATCAACCAATAACAAGCTTGAGAGCATCGCCAAACTTAAGTTTCAGAGGAAAAACATTATACAGACGACAAACTGGGGTCCCCTTTTTACATGGAAAATCGTCAAATAACTTCTCCTACTCCGAGTGGAACAGGAGGGAGTGTCAGTGTGACTTTATTGACTAAAAGGAGTATTCAGCTATTCAATATTTCAGCCCACCGTCCGACCGTCCGGTAACCGTCCGGACCGAGCCCAAGTCGTCGACGCGCGCCTCAGGGAGATATCAGCAAATCGTAGGGGCCCAGCAGGGTCGAAGCCTACTGGGGCCATGGGTAGTGTGAAAACCATTGCTCGCAGAACAAATGGTTCATGGGGCTGAAAGTTTATGGAGTCGCGACCGTGTACCAGAAGACTCATCGTTGGAAGGCCTCTCACATTGCGGACCGACGACCTGGTGAGGGTCGCGGGAATCCAACGGGTGCGAGACAAACAAGACCGATCATTATGGTGACACTTGGGGAGGTCTGACAAGCTTAACTATTAATTTGGTATGCCTCAACCAAATTAATAGTTAAGTGTTAAGTAGTAGCGGAGGCCTTCCAACACTGCGTCTTCCGGTACGTGGTCTCCATTCCAGAACCTTTCGTCCCCATCGACCATATGTTCTGCGAGCAATTTGCCCTACCCACTGCCACTTAAGTTTGGCGATTCTTCGGGCTATGACGCAGCGTTAGAAGGCCTCCCACAAGGTGGACCGATGACCTGGTGAGGGTCGCGGGAATCCGATGGATGCGAGACTGACTGATGAGATGCGAAACTGAGATGCCATAATGACTGGTCCTGTACGGACCAGTCATTATGGCGACATTTGGGGGAGGCCTGTGTCCAACAGTGGACGTCTTTCGGCTGAAATGATGATGATGATGATGAAGTAGAGGAAATGACCCAGATTGTTTGTCAAGTCGTTGAGCTCCTTAGTAGTCCCAAGTTTGAGCTACATGAAAACTGACAAATGCTTGCACTGACTGGACAGGTCCACTCAAATGTTTGTGGTTCTTTCCTCAAGATCATCTGAGACACTAATCTGTATGGTTCTCATATGATTTGACCATTACATTTTTACTGTATGGACTTTAAAAGAGACTATGACCTCTGAGTTTGTTTCGGTGTTTCTTCTCAGGGTAGTCAGGATACACCGGCCTCATCCAGTTTGAACAGACGAAAAAAGTTGACGTGCAAATGTATTTTTTTAGAACCTATTTGCAAAATAAACATCATTTATCAAAATTAGAGTTACTAGAGAAACGTTGAAATTATCATTTTTATGTTAAGTCCAATCTACAAAACCTCGAGCACAGGCGCAGGGTAGTCAGCCTATCGGTATTTTACAGGTTGCATTTTGGAGAGTGTGCGCGGGAATTGCATGACTTGATTCTGCCATCTTCTTTCTACCATCGGACAACCCGACGTACGGCGAGTATCCACCTTTACGTTGTTGAAACTTCAACAGTCCGGACTAAGCGTTTCGCTTCGTCGCTTATACCGCGTACATCGAAGGACTGAAACAATTCGCCTGCTGCGGTCCCCGTCCAACTATAATGTAGGTGTCTTCAAGGCTAGAGTGAATAGGCTCTTAATAAAATGATTGCATCTCTGCTTACCATCAGGTGGGATCGCAGTCAAGCACTGGTTTATATAAATTAAAAAAAAAAACATTACAGAATCTTTGCCATATTTTGTAACAAACTTATTAAAATCACTCATTACATAACATCACCCTTTAAAGGTGAACTGAGACAAACTTAAAGCTTATTATAAAACATTTCAGCGTAACTTGTGAACCCTTTGAGCAATCTAAGTGGTAATTAGGTACAGTAATGAGAACGCCAACAATCACGTCTATACAAGGTGCGCGTAATGAAATGGATTTGTTCTGAGGACAGCGAATAGATAAAGGATAATTCACGAGATCAAAGCGTGACAAAAACAGATGTTGTGCGGTGACCACGAGACCGGTTTGGACGAGGGACTCTGGGAATATCAATGGGTAGCATAGCAAAGCACTGTAGCGACATCTATGGCGTCCCAAAAGGACTGAACTACGAAATGCTGCATCGCACAATAAAACTAGAGTTCTCCGCTCGATTTGAGTATATACAACAGCCCGAAATCATCTATCGGGCATTTGCCCAAACCTGACATAACACCCGTTCGGTCAGAGGATCCTCCCTTTTCAATGGAGGTATTTGGGTCTTTACAGTCTGTTCTACATACCTCTAGAGCGTATTTTAATCAATATACAACTTGACACTGACTTGCAAAATGTCACTATTTAATAAATTTCGCAGGCTACCCTGGCGCTTTTACCTTAATAAGAAATATTGTAGTTGGTATCTTCACCACCGTATATTTCGATATTAATATACGGTTTAGTTATACAGTAAGTACCTGTAGATTGGCGTACGAGATGAACAAAGCGGGTAACAGAATGGATTCCATTATACGGTAAAAGAAAGCAAAGGAGACAAAGAAAAGAGATGGTGAGCTATATTTACCCAACGTTGTGGACCAAACTGGATGCAGAAATCGTGCGAGAGAAAAGCGTAGGGGAGGCCTACGTTGTAGAGGCGACCGCTATGAATAGTGATGATAAACGAGAGTAGAACAAACAAATGAAGAAACGAGATTACGTAATAAGTTTGAAACCCTAATTATGTTTTCTAGAAATTGTAAATAGTGAATTAAAGGACATTTTTACCCGACTACAAGAAGGGTTATGTTTTTCGCGTGTACCTATTTTGTTGTATGTATGTATGTATGTAATATTCTTTATTACCTCATATCTTCCAAACTGCTGAACGGATTTAGATAATTAAATAATAAATTGTAATACAGAACATATTGACTGCAACAGTCGGGACCCATAAAATAATCTAGACTAAAATTCCATCCATCATTCATTCCATCCAATATGGTTCCCGACTGTTGTTCTGTATTACAATTTATTAGTTGTTTTATTTTGTGTTTAAATAAATTCAATCAAGTTGGTTTCTAGGCTACTGGACTGAACTTGTTTTTTTCTTTTCAGTTTTTATTGTATTTGTATTTCGGGCTGGTGTCCGCAACTCCACGAATAAATAATAAATAGTTTGCGTACGGGTGTTATTTTTTAAGCATTCGGGTTTTTTATTTTATTTTGTTTATACAAGACTAGACGACTACATGTTCGTCAATTCGCCACAAAATCTCGGAACTAAATTCGGGACTATCCCAGCTTCGCGGAAGGCGTGGCCGTCTCCCCGCCCGCTGCGTCCACCATTAATAGATCACTACCAGCTCGCTATATTAATTAACTCAAGGGTACCTCTGTGGCTGTGTCCCTTTGCTGGACAGTGGACACTAGGGCTCTGGACACTGGCAGTTTGTGGGATTATTGTCATTTTAAATAATTGCAATTTTTGATTGAATCAAATTGGGAACTGCGTGAGCTTTCAATTTGTATTTTGCTGTCGATATTTTACAAGGGATCTCTTATAAACTGTTTTCCTGAATCATTTAACGCTTTGAATTTTTTTTGAACGAAACTCGTTAGGTCAGTAGAGTCTTCAACATTTTTGAACTACTATATCTCTATAAATAAAAGAAGAAATTGACTGACCGACATATCAACTCATAGCCGAAACTACTAGACATAGGAACGTGAAATTTAGCACAAGGATTCCTTTAATGATGTAGGCAAGCACTAAAAGGGGTTTTTGAAAAATCAACTTTTAAGTGAGTGAAATAAGGAGGGGATTTCGTTTGTTAGCAGAATTTTATTCCTTATGCCCAAATATGTACTTGAAACTTAGCATATATCTATAGTAACACAAGTAAATAAAACCGGGCAAGTACTAGTCGGACTCGCACACTGAGAGTTCCGTACAAACTTACCTATGAAAAAAACTTTTTACAAAAAAAATACAACCGACTTCAAAGTAAAAAAAAACACTGAAAAGTACAAAATAACTTTAATTTCGGAAGTCGGTGTTTCTATAATAGTTTTGTCTCTTCGTTATTTAACACCGACTTCCGAAATTAAAGTTATTTTGCACTTTTCAGTGTTTTTTTTTTACTTTGAAGTCGGTTGTATATTTTTTGTAAAAAGTTTTTTATTTTACACTTTTTAGTTATGGTACCACCACTAAAAAGTACCCCTCAGCCAAACTTAAATACCTTATAGCCAGAGTGCATCTCATGACAATTCTAATAATCCCAAACACGGTTATATTACATTAATTTATTACAGAGTTTCGGTGCCTAACTTCAGGCTTCATCATCAGATCAGTTCGATATATTCCCCCTCTACTTTCAGTCAGTCATCAACTACACGTATAAACAAAGCAATTTTACTTGTTACGACGGTTCTGCTGTGATCCTATGAGGAGTTCTGTTCCATATCTTCGAAGTTCATGATCAGATCATAACACTATTTCTATGGGACCAACTGGGAAGTATAACCTTCCAATCAAAAAAAAAAAATTTCGAAATCGGTCCACAATTAACCGAGAAATCGGTGAACACACATAAAAAAAAAAAAAAAAAACATACATTCAACCGAACATATAACCTCCTCCTTTTTGAAGTCGGTTAAAAACAGTTAAATTCCCGAATTGAGTTACGAAGACTTTTCCAAATCGCAAAAAAATAATAATTTTTGTGTAATTTATTTGTGTATGTGTAATTTGTTTGCGTTTGTGTAATTGTTTGTATGTGCTGATTTGTTTTGCGGACTCTGGTCTGACTTTAGATTTATTATTTCCTTTATTTATTTTTTACACATATTTTCTAAATAATATTTTTAAAAATTTTATAAAATACACATATAAAAAAACTTTTAAAAATATAAAAAAAAATTTAGACAGCCGGTGTCGGGAGCAGGGTCCAAGCTATCGGTGGTTAGGGCTCCATATACAGGAACCTCCTAACAATGCGAGCCGTATCGAGGAGTACTGCCTTCTGTATCAGGCTCTTGATACAACCGCGCAACAGCTTTGACAGATGGTCGTCGAGACTTATTAGTATTATAATCTAATGACAGTGACGTCACATTTCAGTGGGTACATCCTTATTTTGTTATTTGACAGTTTCCACTTCCACCACATTTGAAAGGTTTCTATCTTACTTTTTTCCTATTTTTAATTTTGGATAAAATTACTGTCACTTTTCTGTCACTGTACTGTGTGTGTATCAAAACGAAAGTCTATGACCAGTGCGTGTTGCCAGTGATGACATATTGTTCCGAAATTTGGTCACTTACCATGGGCCTCATCAGAAGACTTAAAGTCACCCAAAGGGCAATGGAAAGGGCCATGCTCAGAGTTTCCTTGTGAGATCGAATCATGAATGAGGATATCCGCAGGAGAACCAAGGTTACCAACATAGCTCGAAGAATCGCCAAACTTAAGTGGCAGTGGGCACATTGCTCGCAGAACAGATGGTTGATGGGGCCGAAAGGTTCTGGAATGGCGTAGTTGGAAGGCTTCACAAGGTGGACCGATAACCTGGTGAGGGTCGCGGGAATCCGATGGATGCGAGACGCACAAGACTGGTCATTATGGTGGCACTTGGGGGAGGCTTATGTTCATCAGTGGACGTCTTTCGGCTGAAATGATGAATGATGATGACTTCTATCTACACAAAATAATTATTCTCGCCTAGCCCGTTCCATCATCGGCATTCGCTACTGACAGGACCGCGAGAAACGCTTAGGAGTCTCGTCGGTGCGTATGTTTGTGTGAGTGTGCCGTTTCGAATATTTGTAGGTAGTTTCCGTACTGTTCCATATATCTATACTGTGACCAGGCGTACGGCAATGCGCCACCGGTACATGGTGGACATCCCACCTATACGAACAAAACGTTTTGGGAACACATTAATTGTGCGTACAGATAAGGAGTGGAATTCCTTGCCGGAATCTGTGTTTCCTGATGGCTACAACCCGGGAATCTTTAAGTCAAGAGTGAATAGGTTACTTCTAGGTAAGCGCGCTCCATCGTCGACCGCATCGTCCCTTTCCATCAGGTGAGATAGCGGTCAAGCGCGAACCTATCAAGAATAAAAAACAACAATATCTCTCTCTAATATGTATCTCTATCTGTCTTGTTTTATTTGTTTATAAGAATTAGTTATAGTACTGTCGCAACTCTCTGTGCGACAGTACCAGGATCTTCAAGTATGTAGTAATGAAAACGCTTATTACATTGAATACTTATATTGCTTCACGATAATGACTTCACTTTACAAGGGTCGCGTCCGAACTGCTTAAACTAGACATTATTTTGTTCTATTCAATTTTCAAACCTATTCTAGAACAACAAAATCCTTAGAAATATATTTTACATGCCAGTTCGCTAACTTACCTCATGCGATCTCCTTTCGATATCACAGTACCTAGTAGCAACAGATAAACGAATTACTAAGACGTTAGTATTTCAAGTGAGTTTTAGTTTATATCTGTGGTAAGTTTAAATAAACCAGACACATAAATTATTTCATTAGGTTTACGGCCTCCGTTCTAAACATGGACAAATTAAATAGCAAACTGGAGTGGACCTAAAACAATGTTAGGCTATTATGTTTTAATTAATTCGTTGTTTATTAGTATAGTAACACTATTACTGTAGTTAATCCCAATTTAGGGTAGTGTTACTAATTGGACCAGGAGTACCCTTTACCCTTTCGCACAACCCATTTCGATATTTTTTTTATTATTGATTGGCTCACGTTTGACCACTATCTCACCTGATAGTAAGCGATCATGCCAACGGTCGTCTATGCTTGCCTAGAAGTAACCTATTCACTCTTGACTTAAGACGCAAATTGACTCCGGCTGGGAATTCCACTCCTTAAGGTACGCACTATGAATGTGTTCCCAAAACATGTTGTGCGTATAGGCTGCTATACGATAAGACCGCCTATTTTATACTTGTTTTCATTTTAATTTTGTCCTATGAGGTGTATAAAAGGAGAAACTGACTGACTGACATATACAGACGAAAATACTGAGACTAGGACCGTGAAATTTTGCATGAGGTCTCTTTTTATGACATGGACGACTACTAAGAGAGGTATTTCCAAAATTCACCCCCTAAAAGGATAAAACGTTTCATCCCTTTAGAGTTTACTAGGTTTGGTAGATTTCTGCCTACTTTTATGCAGGCAATGTCGCTGACAGAAGCTAGTAAAGAATAAAACAAACCACAAATATTTAAACATTGTTCTTAATTTGAAACTTTAAATTTGGCTGTATCCCGGGGACCCACATATCCATGTTAGCCCTTATATCCAGAATGATCCGGGACCACACCGCACAGAGAGATGCGGAGGGTGAAAAGGGGGAGTTCAAAACCAATCAATGTTGGTTAATTGGCGCTTTAATGTTGGCTCATTCAACAATTACAGAGGTCGCTGTCAGCAGCCAGGTACTGTAGAGATGTGACGGTGTCGATAAACGTGCGAAGAATTAAGATGGATCTCTCTCTCTTCGCGATAGCCCTTCTCTAGATGTCTTCAAAAGGAAACTTAAAGAGCACTTCCTTTCATTATTGACATAATATTTGTATATATAGTAGGTACGAGTATGTATAATATAATTAAATATTAGACTTAGTTATGTAGGTTTATATTGTGCACTGGATCCTACCCTCGAATATGTTCTCTCTCTATAATTCAAAGGTTTGCTGGGAGAAAAATCATTGTTGAGTTTCTCTCGCCTTTGTATATGAACTGTCTGTATCTCCATTATATTATGTTATTATTTTTGTGTCGGCCCCGACTTACGAGTTGTAGGTCGCGAGTTCAAACCCAGCCAGGTGCATTACTTTGTGTAATTTATTACATCACCACTGCTCTAAAAACTGTGAAGGAAAACATCGTGAGGAAACCGGCATGTCCTAGAACCAAAAATTCGAAGACATGTGACATCCACCAACCCGCACTGGGCCCGCGTGGTGGATTACGGCCCATTCCCTCTCCTAGAGAGGAGGCCTGAGTCCCAACAGTGGGAACATTATAAGGCCGACTATACTATACTATTATTTTTGTGTACAATAAAGAATTAAAGAATGGATGACTGGAAATGGGTATTGGTAAGGAATATTTCCTACAAATATGTAATGTTTTTACATTGTTTTTTTATTTCCAATATATTTGTTTGGGACAAATCTTGCAAATGGATTTTGAAACAGTTACCCCTAACCGATTGATCTGAAATTTGATGTAACTATGTAACTTGGATGACAATGCATTAATATAGTACCATAAGGCTGATCTGATGATAGAGTCGGATAGTGGCCGAGTCGGTAGTGGGAATCACTGAGGGCAACAAGATAACCCTATCGTGTTTGAGCTCTTTGGAATGGTCTTGATCAGTATGATAAAAGCTGGTTGTTGTTGTTAGCCTATTATGTCCAACTGCTGGGCGAAAGCCTCCCTCTCCCTTTTCCACACACATCTGTCCTCAGCCATTGCGGGTCAGTCCCTCCGGTAGTTGTCAAGCTCATCTCTTCACCTTCGACTTGGTCTGCCGCGATGAAACCCTTAAAGGATCAGTTTGATGTCCGTCCGTCTGTCTGTCTGTCTGTCCATCAAGACCCTTTATCTCAGAAACGCGTAAAGGCATCGAGTTGAAATTAAAACAGTATACTCAAATCTGCGGTCCTTTGAAGCTGTGAATAAATCAAACTTCTAAGTTAACGAAAAAAAATACGGCCATTTATGTCCCAAAAAACGTACATTTCAATACTCTCAACGGGAAGTATCTCGTTGACCCAGAATCCTGAAATTTGGCATAAAACAAGGTCCTAAAGTATAGATGTAGGAATAAATCTGAAAACTATAAATTCGTAGCTACGTCACGAAAAAACTTTTGTTATAAGTCGGAAAAAATTTCGTAACTGAATTCTGTAAAGCTGTAAGTTTGTGCGGAACCCTCAGTGCGCGAGTTCGACTCACACTTACCCTATTTTTACTTGATGCTAGGGATTGACAACTCATATCCAATTCATTTCACAATTTAATGTCTTCACATTGAGGTTTTTGAGACTGATCCCGCTTTGTATCAGATGTAGGGCCCCTCCGTTAACTAAAATTATAGGTGAGTTTTAGTTCCTTCAGTTGCACTTTATTTTCCTGGACCACGGTAACTCTACCAAACAGTCCTACAGCCCATAACTACCTCCCCTAACCCTATGATCTAATTACTCACATCGACATAACCCATCACTGTCAACAAATTGTTATATGGTCGTACTAGATTAGCGCCCCCTGGGCCACATAACTGGCCCCCGCCCGCCCCCCACCCACACTTATCCCAATCAATCTCCAGCGCAAACTCGCTTAATTTAAGCATCAATCCAGCATTAGCGTTTGTTATTATATTTAGCCTCGTTATTGAGCTTTCGATAAGTAAATTTATGTCTGTTTTGTCAGAGAGTTTTAATTGCTTTTTGGTTTACGTGTGTAAAGGTTTGTGGTTACTTTTCTATAGTTGTAATTAGGTGGTTTATTTTTCTCGTCATGTAGGCGATACTAAGGATGGTGATCTGAGATCAATGAATTGAAGAATCGATTTTATAGGACAAGAAAATCAATTTCTTGAATTGATTTAATTCATTGAATCGATTCAATGAATCGATCTCTCATTCGATTTTTTTGTATGCAAAGTGCAACCATATTATTATTTAAAATTGGACAAGTGCAAGTCGGACTCGCGCTCTCAGGGTTCCGTACAAACTCACCTATGAAAATAGTTTAATTCCCGTATCTCTCGAAGATTTTTCCGAATCACAAAACAAGTATTATTTTTTTTTGTGTCATAACAAAAAAAATACTGTTTTCGGATTTATTCCTATACCTATGCTATAAGACCATGCTTTATACCAAATTTCAGGATTCTGGGTCAAAGGGAAGTACCCTATGATTTTTGATTCCCTTGAGAGTGTCGAAATACAAGTTTCTTGTGACATAAACTGCCGTATCTTTTTTTTTCGTTAACTTATAAGTTTGATTATTTCACAACTTTAAGGGACCGCAGACCTGAGTTTATGGTGTTTATTTAAACTCAATACTTCCACGCGTTCTCGAGATAAAGGGTCTTGACAGACAGACAGACAGACAGACGGACGGACGGACAACAAAGTGATTTTTAAGGGTTCCGTTTTTTCCTTTTAAGGTACGGAACCCTAAAAATGTTTAAGTCACGGGTTTACTTTTCAGATATCCATTGTACTATCGAGCATCGGCTCTGCTGAGCCCTACAGTTTAGCTGAGATGTCTTTGAGGTGCGCGTGGAACACTACTTGCCTTCGACGACTGAGGCTTGGTCATTACTGAACGGCCGGACGGCGAGCTCCCCATTGCTTGTCGTCCGCAAGTGCACGCCAACGGTTGATGCCTGCTGGGTTTTGGGTTGCGGGATTGTTCGAAAGAGTTACCGTGTACTTCAAAGGGATACTAAAGGAACACGCGTAGGTTTTAGTCAGCTTGACACTTCTTCTCGTTCCACCCAGAGCGCGAGGAGTCGCAAGGGTTTTTTTTTGTTTTAATTTTAGTAATTACTTTGTTCATCCTACCACTTAAAACTCTTTATATGGTTTTAGGGAATCATCATCATACTGCCCTTGTCCCATATTACTTGGGGTCGGTGCAACACGTTTTTTCTTCCATTTTGTCCTGTCTCCCGTCACGTTATCAGTTACTCCCTTTTCTTTCATATCACTCCTCCATCCTCCTTCTCCTGTATTTTTTGTTTATTTTTTTTATATGGGAAAATCATCCGATGACATCTCGCGCTCTTGGGCGGAGCAGAAGGGTGTGTCAGACTTTTACTGACTAAAAACCCACTCCTGTTCCTTCTTTGCCTTTCATACTAGGACCGGGTTTTCCTTTCAGAAGCGAACCCATGGCCCCAGTAGGCTTCGACCCTACTGGGCCCCTACGGTTTGCTGACATCTTCTTGAGGCGCGCGTGGAACACTAAGCGCCGTCGACGACTTGGGCTTGGTCCGGACGGCTACCGGACGGCGAGCAATGGGTAGCTCGCCGTCCGCAAGCCCGCGCCTACGGTGGTCGGAAATCAGGATCGGGATCCCGGTGGCTGGATCCCGGTTTCGAGTAATAACAAAAATATACATATTAATTTATCCTTATTATTTACACTAATTTATATTTCTAAACAGCCATGCAATTTATTCATAAGTATTTTGCATGGCAATATAATTCCAATCTAATTAAAAAACAAATTGATTGATACCGCGAACTTTATTAGGACAATCCATTAGGCAATATTGCCAGCATAAAAATTGAAAGTCTACGACATAATGATTAGTCTGGCAACATTATGGACGTAAAAACATGGAGTGTGCAATTAAAAGTCATTCATTCAATGCACTGGCGTAGCTACTAAAAGGCTAGGCGGGTCAGTGCTCCTGGGCCCCAAAGCTCGGGGGCCCCCCAAAACTTGATTAATAAACCTCTTATTGTACTAACGAAAAATTTTTGTACTTTCAAAATCTAAATAAAAGAGTTTGTAACAGTCTTTAATTATAGCAACTCCTTTTAGAATAGGAAACTGACTAATTTCCTATTCCACCCAGAGCACGAGGAAAAAAAAACATTAAATTACTAATGATGTTTTTTCACAACTTTTACACAACGCCATCTAGTCCCAAACTAAGCAGAGCTTGTGCTATGAGTACTAGATAACTGATAATCATACTTGCGTAATATATTTCTAAATAGATACATATTATAGATAATTAACACCCGGATACAAAACAAAATTGATTGTGCTCATCACACAAACATTTGTCCTGGATGGAAATCGAACCCATGACCTCCGGCATAGCAGTCAGGGCCACTGACCACTAGACCAACAGGCCTGTCTAATGATTGAGAAATTTCCCATGTAAAGAAGGGGGCCCCAGTTTTTTTTTTGCCCCAGGGTCGTTTGTCATCTAGTTACGCCACTGATTCAATGGCGTGCATTCAATCAAGTGAAGAGTTTGTACATAATTGTAAGCGCGTTAAATATTCAGCTTTAATCACTATAATGTATTGTGTAAAGTGTGCAACATGCATGGACGATGGAGAATGATTGCTTTGATTCTTAGGGTGGCTAAATTAATAATTATGATTGGAGTATGTGATTTGATTAGGTTACATGATTTTATCTAGTTGTCCTCCGCGGTTTTACTCGCGCCTTTGGTTACTGCTCTGATCCCGTAGGTCACAGCGTGATGTTACATAGCCTATAAGCCTTTCTCAATAATAAAAGAGATAAGACAATCTTGTTCCTGAGACAAGTGCGTTCTAACAAACAAAAAGCTCAGCTTGATAATGTTAGTTGGTACTAATTCACCTGGTTTCATTAATATTTTTAGGGTTCCGTACTTCAAAAGGAAATAACGGAACCCTTATGCGATCACTTTGTTGTCCGTCAGTCTGTCTGTCTGTCTGTCAAGACCCTTTATCTCGGGAACGCGTGGAGGTATCGAGTCGAAATTAAAACCACATACTCAAGTCTGCGGTCCCTTGAAGCTGTGAAAAAATCATCTATTGAGTTACAAAAAAAAAAGATATGGCCGTTTATGTAGCAAAAAACGTATATTTCGACACTCTCAAGGAAATAAAAATTCATAGGGTATTTCCCCGTTGACCTAGAATCCTGAAATTTGGCATGAACCAAGGTCTCACAGCACAAGTATAGGAAAAATTTCTGAAAACTGTAAAAGTAAGTACGGAAAAATCTTCGTAACTCAACTCGGGAATTGAACTTTTTTTCTTTTTTTGTACCGAACTCAGTCCGCGAGTCCGACTCGCATTTGCCCAGTTCTTTTTCTCTTTGGAGATAAGTATATTAAAAGAAAAGAAAATAGGTAACTCGCTCATTACAAACAACGAAATAAAATAATTTATTTACAAATCATAAAATAAAATAACGACATAAATAAGAACTGTGCAATGTCAAAAAGATTTCGCTTAATGCAGTATAAATTGCACAAACAGCTGTTGTAGACAACAAATTTTTAATTTAAAAAAAAAGATGATGTTCTTCCACTGAATTGAAAAACAAACAGAAATTGAGTATTTTTCAAACTCAACTTTAACCTGATAACCTGTCAAAATTTGGTAACTCAAGTAAAAAGTACTCATTTCAGAGACCCGTCCACATGTCTTTTAGAATTGTGAATGTGTCACGTGAAGAACTGCACGGCAAACAATCTGCCTAGCCATTTTTGAGGGTGACAAATAACTTTGGAAATTATTAAATAATTTTCTCCGCTCTGGGTGGAGCGAGAGGAAATGTCAGACTTTTACTGACTAGAACCTACCCTTTGCCAAATTGTCTTAACTAAGCCTACGTCAGACGAGGCAAGAGTTCTATATCTGAATAAATCACTGATTAATTACGAAATCTCTCAAACTTAAAATTTGGCAGGTGAGTTCCATACAGGGTATAGACATCCGCTAGATTTTCCGAAATTCACCCCCTAAGGGGATGAAACGGGAGTCAAAAGTTAAAGATTAAAAAAAACAACAATCGGCCCGGCCTATGCTGTTGAATATCAGTATGTACAATTACAATAATTTTAGAGGAGTTATCATCAACTCTGTTACATACTGCCGGGCTTTGGTACAGGCCATGGTCCGGAGCGAAGAGGAGTGGCAGGCGGTCGTTTCCTTCTGAAAAGCAGTAATGTTAGCAAAGGAGGAGGCCGCACGTGCACGAGCGAAGTAATGGCCCTCGCGCCCCAGCCGCCGCCGGGAATTCGATCCCGATTTCCGGCCACCACCGTAGGCGCGGGCTTCCGGACGGCGAGCAATGGGTAGCTCACCGTCCGACCGTTCGGTAACCGTCCGGACCGAGCCCAAGTCAGCGACGGCGCGTACTGTTTCACGCGCGCCACAAGGAGATGTCAGCAATGTCGGGCCCAGCAGGGTCGAAACCTACTGGGGCCAAGGGTCTGATTCTGAAAGGAAGACTCGGCCCTGGTACGAAAGGCAGCGAAGGAACAGGAGTGGGTTTTTAATCAATAAAAGTCTGACACACCCTGCCGGTCCGCCCAAGAGCGCTGTCATTGGATGATTTTACCACCGAAAAAAAAAAACTGCTACATACTTCTTCGAATTATAGGTATACTTTACATATTCTGATCTCTCTGAAGAAAGATAGAAAGAAAGGCTATTTTAATTATGTTACAATACGAATACTTGCTGGTTGCTACCCTATAGTTGGCTTGGTTGTATGCCCGTACACACCAACATAAAACTAATTAGGTACAGTTGAACAAAGTTTGATTTCTAAATTAATTCGTTTCTATTCTTAGTATTTGACAATCTAGTCTAGATTGTTTCAGCTACTTCATTATAAACTATCTTGAATAGTTAAAAGTAGATACTATTTAAATATCTAAATGGAAAATAAATTAATTGTCTCCAAATTGCTTTAATGGGATTCTAATTTTTGAATGTTCGTTAATTTTAAGATGTACAACATTACAAAGGCGACATTTTATTATAAAGGCTTCGGCACCGGTCAAGCACCAATGTATTTTTTTTAATTCATATGTACTTTTCTAAGTTTATCTAAGACATTACTGCCCCCCTAGCCAAGTCACAAACGATAAACGTAAACTCTCAGTAGTCTTTAATAGATTTTCAACTTTATGCTATTGGATATAAAGTTGAAAATCTATTGAAGATTACATAGTGTTTTCGTTCGTTCCGGTCGCTAACGCTCAGTAGTCTTTACAAAGAAAAAACATCAGACTGTCCAAGGAGTATAGTATTACCCTGTAACTAGGTTATTGACGTCTGATAGGTAGTTGCTTCATGTACTTAAAAACAAAACCTCGAGAGAAGTTAGAAAATATAGAACTGAAGGAAATTGCACCCAACTCTACAGAAGATAGTCATTCGAAGAACCCAATGGGAACTAGATTCGAACTATAATAATCTTTAATTAGAAACTTTGTTAGGGTTCCGTACCTCAAAAGGAAAAAACAGAACCCTTATAGGATCACTTTGTTGTCCGTCCGTCTGTCTGTCAAGGCCCTTTATCTCGGGAACGTGTGGAGATATCAAGTTGAAATTAAAACTGTATACTCAGGTCTGTGGCTGCGGTCCCTTAAAGCTGTGAATAAATCAAACATCTGAGTTAACAGAAAAAAAAACAGTTTATGTCGCAAAAAACGTATATTTCGACTATCTCAAGTGAATCAAAATTCATACGGTACTTCCCGGTGACCCGGAATCCTGAAATTTGGCATCAAGCAAGGTCTCATAACACAAGTATAGGAAAAATCTAAAAACTGTAAATTTGTAGTTACGTCACAAAAAAAGCCTTTTTCACGATTCGGAAAAATCTTCGTAACTCAATTCGGGAATTGAACTGTTTTCATAGGTAAGTTTGTACGGAACCCCCAGTGCGCGAGTCCGACTCGCACCTGCCCAGTTATTTTACTTTTAATTTAATAATTTCTAATTTACTTTTTATTTTAATTAACTTGTAACGTAATTTTGGTGATCTGAGTACGTATAAATCTTTCCCTCGGGAGCATGTATGAGCTAATAATGCTCATACAGCATAGTACGTTTTACATAGTAAACGTATAGTTTTAATTAATCGTAACTAATATACACATTTATTATGCGTACAGCTAAGGAGTGGAATTCCCTGCCGGATTCTGTGTTTCCTGATAGCTAAAACCTAGGGGTCTTTTAGGGGTGAATAACTTGTAACCGTCCGGACCGAGCCCAAGTCGTCGACGGCGCGTATTGTTCCACGCACGCCTCAGGGAGATGTAAAAGCAAATCGTAGGGGCCCAGCAGGGTCGAAGCCTACTGGGGCCACGGGTAGTGTGAAAACGAAACCCGGGGCCCTGGGCAACGAAGGAACAGGAGTGGGTTTTTAGTTAGTAAAAGTCTGATACTATCTTCCGCTCCGCCGCGGGATTTGTCATTAGGTGTTTTTCAGACCTAAAAAAAATAACAGAGTGAATAGGTTACTTCTAGGCAAGCGTGCTTCATCGTCCATCGTCGACCACATCATCGCTTACCATCAGGTGAGATCGTGGTCAAACGCGAGCCTATCAATAATAATAAAATTAAAAAAAACACTACAACTCCGTCACGCGGTAATTTGTTAGTTAGCAATAAATAAGTGCGGCTCTATATTTAACATTTTAACGTGTTACTAAGTGGTTTAGTGTTATTTTATTTACAACCTACAACAACTACTGGAGAATTGTCAACGGCGAAATACTCCAACACACTGGTTATTCAACAGCATCCGGTTACACTGGAAGCCAACCCCAAGCTAATTAAAGAAGGGAAAAGGGTAGGGCGATGGTGATTTTATAGGCATTTGTGTGTATACATGTTACCATTTCACGCTCAAATTTTTTGGTAAGTATAAGGGTAGACTGTGTCCTGGAGTAGAACATAGGATCCGGGAATATATTCCCTTGACATAATTTTGTAGATCGTAGGATACTTTCTATCCCGGGAATATGTTCCCTTGGCATGATTTTGTAGAACATAGGATACTTTCTACCCCGGCAATATCTCTTGGCATAATTTTGTAGAACATAGTATACTTTCTATCCCGGGAATATGTTCCCTTGACATAATTTTGTAGAACATAGGATACTTTCTATCACGGGAATATGTTCCCTTTGCATAATTTTGTAGAACATAGGATACTTTCTATCCCGGAAATATGTTCCGTTGGCATAATTTTGTAGAACATAGGATACTTTCTATCCCAGGAATATGTTCCCTTGGCATAATTTTGTAGAACATAGGATACTTTCTATCCCGGGAATATGTTCCCTTTGCATAATTTTGTAGAACATAGGATACTTTCTAACCCGGGAATATGTTCCCTTGGCATAATTTTGTAGAACATAGGATACTTTCTACCCCGGGAATATGTTCCCTTTGCATAATTTTGTAGAACATAGGATACTTTCTACCCCGGGAATATGTTCCCTTGGCATAATTTTGTAGAACATAGGATACTTTCTACCCCGGGAATATGTTCCCTTTGCATAATTTTGTAGAACATAGGATACTTTCTACCCCGGGAATATGTTCTCTTGGCATAATTTTGTAGAACATAGAATACTTTCTATCCCGGGAATATGTTCCCTTGGCATAATTTTGTAGAACATAGGATACTTTCTATCTCGGGAATATGTTCCTTTGGCATAATTTTGTAGAACATATGATACTTTCTATTCCGGCAATATGTGCCCTTGGCATAATTTGGTAGAACATCGGATGCTTTCTATCCCGGGAATAGGTTTCCTAGGCATAATATTCTATTTTTACGCGTGCTAAACCGCTAGGAAAAGCTAGTTAGTTACCTATAAAAGGTACTAAAAACTATTTACCTATTATTTATTAAAATCAAAACACATTTTAATTACTAGCACTTTACTAGCGACTGTGTTCGCGAGAATGTTTTCATAAAAACTTTACTAGCGACTGTGATCACGAGAATGTTTTCATAAAAACTTTACCAGCGACTGTGTTCGCGAGAATGTTGTCATAAAAACTTTACCAGCGACTGTGTTCGCGAGAATGTTGTCATAAAAACTTTACCAGCGACTGTGTTCGCGAGAATGTTGTCATAAAAACTTTACCAGCGACTGTGTTCGCGAGAATGTTTTCATAAAAACTTTACCAGCGACTGTGTTCGCGAGAATGTTGTCATAAAAACTTTACCAGCGACTGTGTTCGCGAGAATGTTGTCATAAAAACTTTACCAGCGACTGTGTTCGCGAGAATGTTGTCATAAAAACTTTACCAGCGACTGTGTTCGCGAGAATGTTGTCATAAAAACTTTACCAGCGACTGTGTTCGCGAGAATGTTGTCATAAAAACTTTACCAGCGACTGTGTTCGCGAGAATGTTGTCATAAAAACTTTACCAGCGACTGTGTTCGCGAGAATGTTTTCATAAAAACTTTACCAGCGACTGTGTTCGCGAGAATGTTTTCATAAAAACTTTACCAGCGACTGTGTTCGTGAGAATGTTTTCATAAAAAATTTAACACCTCTTAAACCGTATTATAAGGTGAGTTTTAAAAAACTAATAATGACGACTTTATTGTTCATTTTGATTAGAATTTATGCCAAGTTTCAAGTTTATTAAGCCAAGGAATAAAATTCGCCCATACAACCTTTAACACCCCCTAAGTCATTATAAAGGTATAATAGCATAATCATTCTTATAATGTTCCCACTGTTGGGACTCAGGCCTCCTCTCTAGGAGAGGGAAAGAGCCGTAATCCACCACTCGGACCCAGTGCGGATTGGTGAATGTCACATGTCTTCGAATTTTTGCTTCTAGGACATGCCGGTTTCCTCACGATGTTTTCCTTCACCGTTTTGAGAGCAGTGGTGATGAAAATAAATTATATACAAAGTAATACGCCTGGCTAGGTTTGAACCCACAACCTACAACTCGTAGGTAAGTCGGGGCCGTTACCACTCGGCCACCACTGTTCAGTTTTAAAGGTAGTTTTGAAAAATGGATAAGTAATGAAAAAACCCTTTTATTTACTTGGGTTACTATTTACTATATGCTAAGTTTCAGGAATATGGGCCCAAGGAATTGAATTTGCTATACCAACGATAGTCCCTATTTTGACTTAAAAATTGATTTTTTAAAAACCTTTTCTTAGTGCAAGCCACATCATAAAAGGAAGCCTCGTGCAAAATTTTACGTTCTTAGGCCCAGTAATTTCGGCTGTGCGTTGATATAACAGTCAGTCAGTTTCTTCTTTCATATAATTATAATGTAGATAAGTATAGATAACAGTAAAAAAATAAAACATACAAAAGTTATACTTAGTACATCAACAAGCAAACACATACAACTTAAACTAAGAATAATGACAAAGTTTTTATCAAAATAAGAACATAATGGAGTCATCTCTATCAGAAAGCCGGTAGCTTGTTATTCCTAAAGTTAACCCTGTAACTGCCGGCGGGCGCCGCGAACAATCACTGAACGCGCTGGACAAAAGAAACGCATCGACGATACAAGAAGCGCTAAGAAAAAAACAAAATCCTACACACGATTGGTCGATCGACGTGTGACGTCACCATGCGCCCCGCCCCCTAACAACCGTCGCTACACCTGAGATGAGAGCGAGCGAGATCTTTGTAAGTGTGAAGAAGACAAAATTATATTGACGGTTCCCGCGGTCGAGCTTTAACGACTCAAGTGACTAAATCAGAGCAACTTATTTTCAGTCTTATATCATTTAAAAATAAGGTTTTGTTTTCTGAGCTAGTTAGAGCTCATAAGACTTATCACATAAATTGCTCTGGTCAGTTGGAAAAGCTGTTATTGTTTGGTTACGGGTTAACCGATTTGGTTAAATTTGTGTGTTAACAGGCAGATGTCCGGCGGTGCTCTCGCTCCCTCACCCCGCGCGCCGCTGAGACAGGTAGCGTCTGATTGGCCCCGTATTGATTAGTGTGATTAATTAGAATTGAGTTCATTAGCATTTGCGTAATTGGAAGTTTAGGCGAACTACTATACCGTGCGCTTAGTTTGTTTTTTGCTGTTTTGTTTGATCGTGGGTAATGTATGCAAAAACGTTATCGTTGAGTAGTTATTTAGCTTCATTTGATTAGTAAAATTGCCTATTTTAAGATGAGCTTTCAATACTTATCTGGTCACGTTAAATTGAGCATTCATGCATTACCCGGCAAGAATTTTTAAGAGAACCCAACTCAGTAGATTTTAAATTATCCTGATCTTATCAACTTTGAACTTCTTCAAAAACATGCAAAGAAGCAACAAGCGGTAATAAACCACGAGAGCGTCGAGAACCCTCAAAGAAATCGCTAACAAACTCCCGGCAACACTCTAACACCTAGCACAATCGACCCAATCAAACAGAAAAAAAAACTATTCAACCATCACCAACTCTCAATACCGTTCAAAGAAACTCCGAGGGGAAAATGCTAATACGCCGCTTCTTGCTTCTTACCAAACAAAATCACTTCGCAACCCCAAATTTCGCACTTTCAATGGGCAATTTCGCTCGCCCCCCTTCCAATAGGCCCCGCCTCTTTCTTCCCCGCCGACTCTAGTTGTAGTTTCGGAGCGCCAGTGACGTACGCGTATCGCTGCGAGATGGACGCGCCCGACGACCGATATTACGGCAACCAGACGCCGGACCGCTCCGACACGAACAGTCCGCGCTCGCAAATGAGTAGTCCGAACTCCAACTCTTCAATCAATGTGACTGATCAATCCATATCACTTTCTCAGCACCAACAGAACTTAGAAACACTTAATAGAATGGGAATGTTTTTTCACGCGCAACAAATGCATCTAAACCAGAGTTTTGATGCGGTGAAATCTAGGTTAGGCTTAACACAAGTGCCCACGAGTGTTAACCCGGGCCCGAGGCATACGATAGACGCTATATTAGGACTGAATGGCCAGAGGCAAGTTACTAGAGTGCAGAGTGAGTTTGAGCAAAGAAGAGAAGAGAGGGAGTGTGAGACTGTGCCGGTATCGCCTGGAGCCGTGGAAAGTGCTGGTAGGTGGAATTTACCTCATAATACATCTTTGATAATTTTTATATAATGATAAGTAATAATATAACAATCTCGTCGGCAGTTATATTTTTGAGCCGTAGGCCATAAGCTTTTCAAAGAATTATCCAAACGCTTAGTTGACACTTCGCGTGACCCAAGGGCTGGCTTTTACCTCGGTCAGAGATTAAGCATTGCCATACAACGTGGCAATGCCGCCAGCCTTTTGGGCACACTTCCAGTCGACAGTAGTGGTTTTTGCCTTTAGTGTATATATAGTTTTAATTAGTAAAATAAATAACGGTTATTGTTATGATAAGTCATTTTGTTTAGATAATATTGACGATATAGCTTTTCAATAGTGCCGATTTTTAAATTGAGTAAGTATTTGGAGTTAAGAACGTGTTAAGCTCTACTTAATTTCCTCCAAAGCCGTTCCAAGTTCCAACATTGTATAATCAGACATAGCATCGTGGTGGATATTCCACCCATTCGCACAAAACGTCTTGGGGACAGTTTCATTGTGCGTATAGCTGAGGATTGAAATTGTACCAATCAAATTAATACCAGAGTTTGTGTTTCCTGTAGTGCAGCTACAATGTGGGGATATTTAAGTCAATATTGAATAGGTTACTTCTAGGCAAGCGTGTTTCATCATCAACCATATCATCGGTAAAGTTAAATATGTCAAACTTTTGCATTTTTTTTTTCAGGCTAAAATTGATTGAACTGAAATTCAATTTCGAAATTGGGAGTTAGATTTAGTCAACAGTATCTAAGTACCAATTAATAATAAAATTGTTATTGCTAATAATTAAGGAAGAGCGTGATTTTTGCGAACCACGTGTACGTACTAACACAACGATGATAATTATCTGAATTGCTTTTTTTAACAAAAAGTACCTAAGTTCTTCTATAAATAAAAACAAATTTTACTAATAAAATATAAACAAATATTTTAAATTTATCCTTCAAAAATGGAAACATAAGCAATGTGTATACTTACATCACAATGCACATTGCGAATAGGCGTTGCATTATAAGCGCCGCCCGGTCCCCGTGCGAAATCACCCGCCCGCCGACCGCGCGCCGCCGACGGGTTAACTATTCTCTTCACTTCGCTCATGAAAATATGTCACTAAAAGTTGAGTAGGTACTTAATACTAGTAGATACTACTAGTAGACTAGTTCATCAGTTGTTTTGATTTTTATAAACTATATAAAAATATCCTTTTTGCGTCGATAAATAAAACATTTGTTTATTAAGCTTGGACATACATTTATTAGGTAATTTAATGTTATCTATAGAAAACTAATAAAATTGTATAATGTCCGTTGGTAGAGTACCAACTTACACTGGGCCCACGTAGTGGATTACGGCCCTCTCCTAGACAGGAGGGCTGAGTCCCAGCAGTGGGAACAGTTTTATTACATTATATTATTATTTTAATTGTAGTATTTTAACATGGGAATAATTTCCTGACAAATAAATGATTTATTTATATCCTTTATTTACTTTATATACATATTTTGTACATTTTTAAATATTTCTTAAAACATAAATAAAAAAAAAACATTTAAAAATATAAAAAATAGTACCCCACCGGTATCGGGAACAGGGTCCAAGCTACCGGCGGTCAGGGCTCCAGAGAAAGGAACCTCCTAACGATACGAGCCGTGTCCAGGAGTACCGCTTTCTGAATCAAGGCCTTGATCCAGCCGCCTAACGCGAGCCTCCTAAGGTGTTGGTCGAGGCTCTTGGCTATTAAGCCATTGGCTGACACGACTATCGGTACAATGATCGCTGAGTCCACATCCCACATGTCGACAACCTCGCGAGCCAAGTCAATATACTTGATTTGTTTATCTTTCTCGGCTTTCACGAGGTTCTCGTCATGCGGAACGGATATGTCAACAATCATTGCACGCCTCTCGCTTCGGTCCACCACCACTATATCAGGCTTATTGGCTACAATAGTCCTGTCAGTGATGATGGACCGATCCCAGTACAAAGTGATATGACCATTATCAAGAACTGGGTCGGGCTCATACCTGTAGTACGGCACTTCCGATTCCACAAGAGAGTATTTCAGAGCAAGTTGCTGATGGATAATCCTGGCTACAAGGTTGTGTCTATGCAAGTACTCTCCGTTAGCTAGACGAGAACAACCAGAGATAATGTGACGAATTGATTCTCCCGGACGGTGACATGCCCGACAGATGTCAACCGTGCCGTCCTTCACAATAAATCTCCGGTAGTTATTCGTCATGATAACTTCGTCCATAATTGCACAGACAAAACCTTCGGTTTCCCCAAAGAGGTCACCGAAACGCAGCCAGGCGACGGACGCCAATTGGTCTACATCGGGCCCGTGAAAGGCCCGGAAAAAGCGTCCGTGAAGTTCCTTGCTCTGCCATACTTCCCTGCGATCGTTAGTGTCAAGCACTACCGGTTTACGCCAGTTCTCGTTAGCCAGAGAGAGCGGGGTGAGTCCCTTGTCCACTGCCACTACATCTCGATGCATACCCACGTCGGTAGCTAGGAAATATTCCCTGAGACTGCATATCTCGCGGTTGTGTAGGGTCTTAGCATTTAAAAAACCTCGACCTCCACACTTCCGCGGGATATACAGTCTCATCACCGACGATCGTGGGTGATGCATTCGGTATGCAGTCAGCAGTGTGCGGACCCTCCTATCCAGGGCGTCAAGTTCCGTTTGAGTCCATTTGAGTACGCCGAAAGAGTACATCAATACCGGCATGACCCAACCGTTGAAGGCACGCACCTTGTTTCCGCCTGAAAGAAGACTATTGAATACCTTCTTCAGGCGTCCAAAGAAACGTTCCTTCAACGATTGCTTCATGTCAGTGATATTGATGCCTAGAGCTTCCGACATACCCAAATACTTATAGGTTTCGGTTGGAGAGAGGGATCTCAGGTTTATGGAATCCGTGAGTTGAGTGCCCACGGATTCCACAACCTCCCCTCGTTTTACATGCATGACCGCACATTTGTCCACACCAAACTCCATCCTGATGGCACTACTGAAGGTTTCAGTTACCTTCAGTAGCTCCATCATCATCATTATTTATATAATTATTATCTCCTTTATTAATTGTAAATACATATAAATTACATTTTTAAATATTTTTTAAACCTAATTACAAAAAAAAAACACTTAAAAATATAAAAAATAGTATCCCACCGGTATCGGGAACAGGGTCCAAGCTACCGGCGGTCAGGGCTCCAGAGAAAGGAACCTCCTAACAATACAAGCCGAGTCCTGGAGTACCGCTTTCTGAATCAAGCCCTTGATCCAGCTGTCTGTAAATGGTTTAATTATGTGGCTGATTTTGGTACGGCATGAGTATCATTTGAGAACTGGTTGGACCGATTTGGTTCATTATTACAACATATTGATTTAAAATGTTATAATAATCCGAATAAGGTTTTTACGTAAATTTTTCTAATGTCTCTTTAGACATTGTAAAAATTGACCGAAAAATATGAACATTCGGTAAAAACTAAAAGTGTTTTTTAAAATGAAGTTTTTGAAACAAAACCTTGAGCAGAAGATTAGGTAATAACAAAAACTTAATTTTTTTTTATAGGTTTTTATGGGGTAGAAAACGGGGTATTTTAACGAATTTTGTTAATTTTTATGAGACGTACACAAGTAGGTACTAAAAATTAATATTATTTTTATATATACGCTTAAAATTTTTAAGTTTCTCAATTTTGTTAATTTTAAGGTTATTATTAAAATAAATACTATTATTCAAGGGCTTTGAATTGGATAATAAAATTGACAATTTTTAATTTTCTTTGCGTGTTGGAGTGGAAGAAATAGAACTCATCCCACCTCACCTCGTCTCATTTTATTGTACTCTGACCGGTTGTCAATAGGAAAAAAATGTTCCGTATAATGTACAAAATTTCTAAAAATTGAAAAGAAATTAAGAGAGAGGGTTTTTTTAGAGAGATTTAAATTTTTGTAAAAGGTTTTGTGTACACAATACAGTTTTATTTTATTTATTCGGGAAAATAAACAGATAAGCAATAAAATCTTAAACTAAGTTCTAAATATATAGTTATAAATGTATAACCTACCAGTCGCCACTCTAGAACCCATGTAATTTATCTATAATATGTATGTATTTAGAAATATATAAGTATGTTTATCAGTTGTCTAGTACTCATAGCACAAGCTCTGCTTAGTTTAAGACTAGATGGCGTTATGTGATAGTTGTGGAATATTATTATTATATTATTAATAGGTTTAGCCGATGGGCGATGTGTCTGTTCATACAGCTAGCTTGCTCAGCACCATACATATTGTATGAACATTGCAGTAACACAAGTCGCGGTAAACACAGCCTACATTCGGAACAAGGTGCAAGTAAATACCGTGGCTTACCTCGTTTACTTTTAAAACTTTAATTACTAAATTGTAGATAGGTTAGTTTTGTTTGTTCTCGTGTAAGTTCCTCGTAAAATGTTTTCGTATAATTTTTTGATGTTGTCTAAGAACTATTAGCCACACAGGCTGATTTTTGGCATTTGCCTAAGAACGAATAGCCACACGGGCTGAATTTTTGCATCGGTCTAAGAACTATTAGCCACCCCGGCTGACTTTTTGCATTTGTCTAAGAACGAATAGCCACACGGGCTGATTTTTTGCATTTTACTAAGAACGATTAGCCACACGGGCTGATTTTTTGCATTTTACTAAGAACGAATAGCCACACGGGCTGATTTTTTGCATCGGTTTGAGAACTATTAGCCACACGGGCTGATTTTTCGCATTTTACTAAGAACGAATAGCCACACGGGCTGATTTTTTGCATCGGTTTGAGAACTATTAGCCATACGGGCTGATTTTTTGCATTTGTCTAAGAACGAATAGTCACACGGGCTGATTTTTTGCATCGGTCTGAGAACTATTAGCCACACAGGCTGATTTTTGGCATTTGCCTAAGAACGAATAGCCACACGGGCTGAATTTTTGCATCGGTCTAAGAACTATTAGCCACCCCGGCTGATTTTTTGCATTTGTCTAAGAACGAATACCCACACGGGCTGATTTTTTGTATCGGTTTGAGAACTATTAGCCATACGGGCTGATTTTTTGCATTTGTCTAAGAATGAATAGTCACACGGGCTGATTTTTTGCATCGGTCTGAGAACTATTAGCCACACGGGCTGAATTTTTGCATTGGTCTAATAACTATTACACACACAGGCTGATTTTTTGCATTTATCTAATAACTTATAGCCACACGGACTGATCTTTATGGTTATCTAAGTAATGTTTTCCGTACCTAAATAATAATATTCCACAACTATCACACAACGCCGTCTAGTCCCAAGCTAAGCAGAGCTTGTATTATGAGTACTAGACAACTGATAGTGGACCCCCGGTAGTCCGACAAACATTTTGCAGGGCAGTGTCGAACTATCGAATTTGTCGGATTATAGAGGACTGCCTAAAACCCCCTATAGTCCGAAATATTTTACAAAAGAGTACCTTGTAATCCGACAAATTACAGATATTGGATCTGTAATTTGTCGGATTACAAGGTACTCTTTTGTAAAAAAAAATCGGACTATAGGGGGTTTTTAAGGACTATAAGATTTTTTATATTATATATACATATGTACTCTGAAGTACAAATCATACTTCATTATGTATGTCAAATTTAGTAAATTAAACAACACAATAGAGAGCTTACGTTTTATTATAAAATTGACGTCATTAATGCTACAGAACTTACAAAAAGTATGCAATAACTTTACATTAGTAAATAATTGTGTACAAACAAATGTACACACATATTATCAAAAAAAATATTCAATAATAAATAATAGACCATGTCGGATTACAGGGGGTGCCGGATTAGACAGGGGCCGGATTACCGGGGGTCCACTGTACATACATAAATATTTCGAAATACATACTTATTATAGATAAATTACACCCAGAAAGATGGGTAACATGGGTTCTAGAGTGGCGACCGTGCACCGGAAAACGCAGCGCGTTGGAAGGCCTCCCACAAGGTGGACCGAAGACCTGGTGATAGTCGCGGGAAGGCGGTGGATGCGAGACGCATAGGATCGGTCGTTGTGGAGACGCTTGGGGGAGGCCTATTTCCAACAGCGGGCGTCTTTCGGCTGATATGATGATGATGATGATGACATGGATGACCATTGTATTATACCTACAACATTATAGGTAACATATGAAACGCACCTTCTGAAGATAGTGTGCTCAAAATCAGCAGCTGAATCGATTTCAGCTATTTTTAAAAAAGGTTATTTAAAAAAAAAACTAAACGGATTTTACATAATTTACACCAATAGACAGAACGATTCATGAGGAAGGTTTAAGTGTATAAATGAATGCATATTATAATAGAGAAAAGTCGAGAATTTCAAATATTGGTAACCCCCATGTGAAGCTGAAGCGAGTCGCTAATAACATGATATAAAAGAGGTTCCAATGTGCAAATAGCGTGACAATTGAATGTAGTAACAAGCAAAACTAAGTGCCTGTAAATTGTTTATTTGAAACTAGATTCTGCCAATGGTTTCGCCCGCAAAACTCATGATGCTGAAATAAATTTATAGCTTATAACCCTCAAGGGTAGTGCAGCTACTTAATAAAGAAAGAATTTTCAGAATCGGTTCAGTGGTTGCAGTGATTACCTGCTACATACAAACTTACACATTTTACCTCTATATAATATTAGCAGGGGTCGGAATTAGGTACAGTTATTCATGTACTTTCAACGAAATGTTGATGTTAATATGGATCTTCCCGGGATTTCTAATGAAAAATACCGTGTGGTCAACAATATTACAAATAAATAATAATAAAAACCTCAGAGATAAATAAGACAAATAAAACAAAGATAATTAACATACAATTTTTATTAGTATTTTTCATTGAAAAAGATCTCTACGTCAACTGAGGTAAAGTTAACAAATTTATACACTTCCTCCTCCTAGTCATTAATGCAGGAAGAATTTTTTTCTGCTATATTTCTGATAGTGTCATAAAAAAATGTGCTCTTTAAAATTAATCTCGGTATAATTATTGAGGCTTATCCACTTTATTCTTTCGCTGTATGAAATCGGTGTAAGTACATGCTTAACTCTACCTAATTTCGACCTCTGAATATTAGTATAGATAAATATTTTTAGTTTGAGTAATAGATATATAAGAAAACATATATATAAGAACGAATATCATATATATATGAGGCATATTCGTAAGAAGTTGGCAGTAGTATCATCACAACGTTGATATTTCTCTGTTTGTCGATTGGGACCATGTTTTGTTTTTTTTTTTGTTTTTGAGTATATATATTTAGTTCATTAAATTATGTATATATTATATTTACCTATATATAATATAATATATATAATATAATATAATATTCCACAACTATCACACAACGCCGTCTAGTCTCAAGCTAAGCAGAGCTTGTGTTATGAGTACTAGACAACTGATAAACATTACTTATATATTTCTAAAAACATACATATTATAGACTAGCTGTTACCCGCGACTTTGTCTGCGTCAAGTTAGTAAAAATGCACAAACGTAATTAATAATTCTGTGCTTGTGATTCGTGCTAAAAACATCGAATTCAAATAACGGAAATTAATTTCAGTAAATATATTATGTAAAATGTATTTCTTATGTCCAGATATATAATTTATTTTATTTATTTGGCTCACCAGTAATAGAATACTCGTTCATGATATACATCAAATAAATTACTTATCATCATCAATAAACAGAAACAGACATGTTGAGGTCGAAGTAGTTGATAGACTGTGGTTCTGCCTACCCCTAAAAGGAAAAGGTGATAGTTTAAGTTTTTTTTTTGGTTTATTCTATGATGAAACAACGCTGTATGATTTTAATATGATTGGTTCATTATAATAGACTAAAAGTGTATTAAACCGTTGTTTTCTTTTAACAACACTAAATAAATGTTATTTAACGTAGGCTTTAAAAAAAGTGGATAAAGTAGTTTTCAAAATGTTAAATGTTGCCAAAATGTATAAAGAGTATGTACGGACCTTGTTCTGAGGTCAATACATAGTGTCTGCACGTTTTACTTTTAGGAAGAAAATCATCAAATACCTACCCCCGCTCTGGGTAAAGCGAGAGTTTGTGTCAGACTTTTACAGACTGAAACTGACCTGTGTTCCTTTAATTGCCCGTAGTGTTCTAGAGCTACGGTAACTTGCACGCGGCAGCAAATCTTCCTTCTTTGAGGAAAAGAGAGGACGCTGTGGTGTCTTTCTAAAGACACCACAGCGTCCTCTCTTTTCGCCTGACGAAGATCTCTAGGGCCTAGATCTGCTAGAGCTATGAGATTTTTCGAAAGAATTACCTCCCATAAGAATTTGCCTCGATGATATTTCTCTGCAGACTTTTAGCCGGGTCCGTTATGCAACTTTGGCGAAGGTGAATTTCGAAGGAGCATAATCGGCTTCAGCCCGTCTTCAGCTGGATAACGTGCACTGATATTCCACTGCTGCTAGCGATTATTAAAATACTACAGAGTAACCTACGATGTCATCTTGCTCCACAACTGTACTTATAAAGAATTTGTGAAAAAATTGTTGCAGTTTGATGTTGACTTACATCACGTCGAATTTGAAACAGAAACCTCTCGAAACACCCTAATACCCCCTCATTACTCCGTGTTTGTGACTCCACAAAACTATAAAATGACAGCGAACAAATCTCGCAACCAATTGGGGCTGTGACTGACTCTGGCATCCGTCAGAATGTTGTCCCAGTGTTGATCACCACTCACTGACCACTCTTAAGGAGGTAACGTCCAGTTGTCGACTTAAGGCTGCAAGTAATGTACATCATACGTAATCAAACTATCTTCAGGAACGCAAACCACGTCGGGGCCTTGTGTGAAATATGTCTTCATGGGTTTTTCATGAAATTCTTAATGATCTTCAATTTTTGGAATCTTTGAAATTAGGTACTTGTTCCAAACAGTAGGTTGTGGTCAAGTCCGAGGGAGAGACTACTTGAAGTACTGATAACCTTCACGAACTGCTCAAGAAGCATTTTTCTGTGATTAAGTACCTACCTATTTGCTGGTTTTTTGGGGGTCCTTCCGAAACATCTACGTTCGATGAAGACCTGCGTCAGGCGGAAAGAGAGAGAGTCAGACTTTTTAGACTTTCCTCAAAGAAGGTATTTGCTCCCGCAATTGTGGCGTGTAAGTTACCATAGCCCTGGAACGCCAAGGGCAACTAAAGGAACACAGGTGGGTTTCAGTCAGTAAAAGTCTGGTACTACCTCTCGCTTTACCCAGAGCGGGGGAAGGTATTTGATGATTTCCTACCTAAAAGCAAAAGGTGCACATACTAAAACTGTGGGTATCGACCTCAGTATCAACTCCGTGACTCAGACTATTTATATATTTTGGCAACTGAAAACTACTTTATCCACTTTTTTTTGATAGCCTACGTTAAATAACATTTATTTAGTGTTGTAAAAAAGATAATTCTACGGTATAATATACTTTTAGTATATCTAATGAACCAATAATTTTAAAATCATACAGCGTTGTTTTATCATAACATAAACCAGAAAGAAACATACATAAAACCCACTCCTGTTCCTTCTTTGCCATTGTTCCAGGGCCCCGGGAATCTCTTTCGTATCACCCATGGCCCCAATAGGCTTCGACCTTGCTGGGCCCCTACGGTTGCTGACACCTCCTTGAGGCGCGCGTGGAACACTACGCGCCGTCAACGACTTGGGCTCGGTCCGGACGGTTACCGGACGGACGGACGGTGAGCTACCCATTGCTCGCCGTCCACAAGCCCGCGCCTACGGTGGCCGGAAATCGGGATCGAAACCCCTCGGTTCGAATCGGCTGGGTCGCGAGGGTTATTGTCTCGCGCGTGCGGCCGCCTCCTTTGCTAGCATTACTGCTTCGCAGAAGGAGGCGACCGCGCCCAAGGCCCACCGCGCTTTACGCTATTACAAATCTAGTTATTATAAAATGACTGGACCTAACTGCGGTTTATTTTGTAAATATTTTTGGCATTTACGAAGCAATTAATTAGAATTCAATAATTTTTATAAATAGACATTTGCTGATTTCGTGATAACGCCATCTATTTCTGAAAAGCTTAACCTTACCTTTATCACACACTGAGGCTCTACCACGAGCTCATTACGTGATCCATTTTACGACCTAAACTGGACTGTTAAAGGGATGGAGCTATATAGGGTGTATAGCTCCATCACTCTTTTTCGCTCGTACGTCTGACATTTTGACATTATCATGGTAAGGCCCCTGGCCACCTACCGAGCGATAGTTAAATAAATAGTTTGACAAATTTAATTCGTGTGTTTGCTATTCAAAGCCAGATGGCGTCACTGAGGCATAGGATGACAGTTTTTCTAAGACATTTTTTCTGATAGCCGCTCTATTGTATCTCTTTAAATCTCTTTGTAGACGTTTGAATGCATAACCGCTGGATTTCTGTCTTGTATAGTGAAGGTCAGTATAATCTGCCAAACTGCTTCGAAAGTGCTGATGTAGACACCAGACTGTCGATAAAAATAATAGTAAGAACGCAAAAACATGTAAAAATTTCTTGTTTACAGTAAAATAAAACAAAACTTCACAAAAAAGAAACTGAGTTTTGAACCACTACCCCCTTGCGTGCAGATCTAATCCAGACACGACTGCACTACGGTGTTCGTTGACTTTTATGTAAAATAGGTGTTCTTATATAAACGTCATCATTGTCTGCTTAACCCTTTGTCGATGATAGCGTGATGATTTTCATCTCAGATATTAAATTTGTAGCTAAATGAAAAAAATAAATATTATTTTCGTTTTTCCACTTAGATTTTATTACATGTTTGATTACTTTTTACAAAAATATGGAGTAAAAATGTCTAAGATGTGTTAAAAATATGCTAAAAGTCCTATTATTATTGTAATCGAAGTACCATCGCATATTATATACAAAAAAGACGACAAAATACTCACAAAAATTATTACTATAACTGGGGATCGAAGTCACGGCAAATCGTTCAATACCGACATTTTGGAATATTGCTCACCCCCCATAGCAAATAGCGTGATAATTTATAGCCTATGTCCTTTCTCAAGCTCTATTCTATCTTTGTACCAAATTTCATTGAAATTGGTTCAGCGGTATAAGCGTGAAAGCGTAACAGACAGACAGACAGACAGAGTTACTTTCGCATTTATAATATTAGTATGGATAAATTACACCCAGACTCAGAACAAATAATCGTACTCATCACACAAACATTTGTCCTGGGTGGGAATCGAACCCACGACCTCCGGCATAGCAGTCAGGGCCACTAACCACTAAACCAACAGGCCAGTCTATATGTGTTGTATATTGTGTTGTATCTATGATTCATTTGTATATCTTTTTTATATTAACCTCTTTTTTTTGTTTCTTTTGTCGCACCTACCACTATTCTTCTCTGCATCACCCAAAGGTTGACTGGTAGAAAATGCCTAAGGCATTATGTCCGCCTCTGTACCTTTATGTGCATGAAGTATTAAATAAATAAATAAATAAATAAATATATTAAAATTATGGTGGCCTAGTAAAAAGTTAATGTGGCTCAGTGGTAACGGCCTCAACTTACGAGTTGAAGGTTGTGGGTTAAAGCCCAGCCAAGCGCATTACTTTGTGTAATTTATTTCATCACCACTGCTCTCAAAACGGTGAAAGAAAACATCGCGAGAAAAATGGCATGACCTAAAATCAAAAATTCGAAGATATGTAACATTCACCAATCCGCACTGGGCTTATGTGGCGGATTACGGCTCATTCCCTCTCCCAGAGAGGAGGCTTGAGTCCCAGCGGTGGAAACATTAAAAGGCTGATTATGCTTATGCTAGAGATATCTATGGAATGACTAAATGTTTCACTGACCTCACATACATAGTAGATGAAGAGAAATGATGGAAATGAAAAAAAAAAGTTAAAAAAGTTGAATCCCGGCAGTGAAAACATTAAAAGGCTAATTATGCTTATGCTAGAGATATCTATGGAATGACTAAATGTTTCGCTGACGTTACATACATAGTAGATGAAAAGAGATGATGGAAAGGATAAAAAATAAAGTAAAAGAAGTTTAATCCCAGCAGTGGAAACATTAAAAGGCTGATTATGCTTATGCTAGAGATATCTATGGAACGACTAGATGTTTCGCTGACCTCACATACATATTAAAGAGAGATGATGGAAAGGAAAAAAATAAGTAAAAGAAGAACCCATCCATCCACCAACCCGCACTGGGCCCGCGTGGTGGATTACGGCCCATTCCCTCTCCTAGAGAGGAGGCCTGAGTCCCAACAGTGGGAACATTATAAGGCCGACTATGCTATGCTATGCTAAAAGAAGAAAAAAGAAAGATGAAGATGATGTAAATGGTTTTTTTTTTTCGGTGGGAAAATCATCCAATGACATCTTCCACTTTTGAGCGGAGCGGGAGATAGTGTCAGACTTTTACTGACTAAAAACCTGCTCCTGTTCCTTCGTTGCCTTTCATACCAGGGCCGAGTCTTCCTTTCAGAATCAGACCCTTGGCCCCAGTAGGCTTCGACCTTGCTGGGTCCCTACGGTTTGCGAGCGTGGAACACTACGCGCCGTCGACGACTTGGGCTCGATCCGGACAGTCGGATGGCGAGCTACCCATTGCTCGCCGTCCGCGAGCCCGCGCCTACGGTGGCCGGAAATCGGGATCGGAATCCCGGCGGCTGGGGCGCGAGGGCCATTGCCTCGTGCGTGCACGTACGGCCTCCTCCTTTGCTAGCAATGATATAAATAGGTAGTTGTAGTGTTTATTATATTCTGATCTATTCTATTCGGATCATGGAAGCATCGATATAGTTCTTTATTCTCTATAAAGAACTATATCGATGTTGTCTACAATAAGATTAAAAAAGAATCGTCCACATGTTACAATTAAACATCGAGTAAGTTATTGCAGAATAAATAGATTTTTAATTCATTTTTAGATTTTTAATCAAATCGAATGGCTACTGTTTAATACATCGATTGAAATATAATTTAATGGACCGTGATGAGATCTGTGCTACTGATTAACTTTTACAAGGTCTGGCACTTCAGGGTTCTGTAGATGGAAAAATTTGATTTAATATCCGTGTGACCAAACTTTCGATTCTGGTTTCGGCGTAGTTATGGCAGAAAACCGATGACCTGGTGAGAGCCGCAGGAATGCAAAGGATGCGAGACGCACAGGACCGTTCGTTGTGGTGACACTTGGGGAGGCTTAACCTTTTGAGTGCGTAATTAGAGACACAATATTAAAACAATGGCGTGTGAACGCCGGCGTTAATGCGGGGATCAACAGCTTAAATCCAACAGTGGATATCTTTCGGCTGAAATGATGATGGCACTAAATAACCTAATTTCGGCTTAGTTTCGGATTCGACTGCAATTCAGTTAAAACTACGACTGAAGCCGAAAATGAATTCCAAAGATTTCGTGCTACAATCAGAAATGTTATTTTACACTTTATTTATTAGGTAAAAGGTATTTTTGTTATGTACCTACCTGAAATATAATGTATTATGAGATAGACTGAATAATTAATAAATATACGTTACATATAATATAATTTATCATAGATAGAATATAAAAATAAATAGAGACTGACTGATTAATATTGACTAGTTTTTCACCCACGAAAACATGGTCTTTGATCTATATAATTCAATTAGGTCTCCACAGTTCTAGATTCAAATTCAAATAGCCTTTATTTTTGATAATACATTTTCTCATTTATGATTTTTTAATACTATCAAGCAAACAATTTAAAATTATTACTTATTATTATAAAAAGTAGTTATAATATTATTTATTTTAAACAATTTTATATTTGCTATTCATTATTTTTCTTTCTGCATTCTACCTTTATTAAGATTTTACAAAGCTATCATGCTACTTTATATTAATATAAAGAAAGAAAGAAAGAAAATATGTTTGTTTGTTTTTTTTTTGTTTGTTTAAGTTTGTGTTTTGTTTTTTTATGTGTTGTTTTATTAATATGTTGATAATATTAATAATTTATGATTCAAATTTTAATTATTAATTTTAAATTTTATGGCAACAATCTCAGATTCGCAGTTCCACATATAGATCTCCAAACGCGCCAATCAACTGCAAAGCCGCAAACAAAAAATATAATAGTCACAATTACTGTAATAACGGCTCTCAATGTGGCAGAGGTTGCTTAAGCGGATGTTGAGCACAACTTATCGTATGATCGATTAAGGTGTATAGTCCCTTGAACATCTGACCGGAGTTAAATGCATACAATCACACATAATGCCTGTGCCCGCATAAAGCCCCGCTGACCTTTAAAACCATTTTCTTTGCGAAATATTGATTGATTTACATATTATTATTATGCTTACATTCTGAAGAACACTTAACCAGCAATTTTAGGGAAAACAAGCGAAAAAAAAAACATGATATTTCATGTTTTTTTTTTGCAAAAGTATTTATACACAAAAAAAGCATATGTTGATAATGTTATGTACAAATCTATAAAACACTTTTTCTTCAAATTTTTTTTTTTTTTAAATTTCATGTACAGTAGTGGTACGGACTTAATACAACAAGGCATTTTCTACCAGTCAACGTTTGGGTTAAAAAAGATAACACTATGGTGTGTGTGGATGTGGTGTAATTTATTTATTTATTAAAAATTCATGCAACACAAAGGTACAAAGGCGGACTTAAAGCTTTAGGCATTCTCTACTAGTCATCCAAGAGTAGTGAAGAGAAAACATGGCAGGTGCATAAAAAAAAGAAAAGATTAATAAGAAAACAAGGGAACAAATGTATATATATATAAAATAAACATACATATATATTTAACACAGTATAAACCTACATATACATAAATATATATTATTTATGTATGGAAAATGAAACTATTCCGCTAATTGTGTAGAAAATAAAACCGCAACTTCCGCTTAAATGCATACTGACTGGTGGCCGTCCTGATGTCCTGTTGTCAATCTATTTACCCAGCCAGTTACTGTGGAATATGCTTCAGAACGTTTTTATGGCACTCAATGGGAGCAAGGGCCTTAATGCGCTGATCGTCAGTTTGTAAACATACATGTCTACGACTATGATCAGGGAGTAGCATAGCGTTGACATACAGCATCCGGTGCATTAGTGAAAGATTAGTGTTTCTTTAGAGTATTAATGAAATTATAGTTACGAAATGTTTTGAGTTATTGAGCAATGAATCATCAAATAAATTTTCTCGCCCTGGGCGGAGCTAGAGCTGGGTCTTTTACGCGGAAGGTAAATCTTTCGGACAATCCTGTTACCTTGGCAGACAAGGCCCTAGTTGGCCCCGTCAATTAGTGCCTTATTTATAATAATTAATAATAATCATTTATTTTTCATGAAATTATTCCCTTAGTAAACATCACAAATTACAATTTTCACAAATACACAAGATTACATTAAAATTAAAATTAATTTTCAATTAAAAATAAGTCAATTCAATTCTTTAAATAAATAAATAAATGAGAACGTAATAAAAATAATTTTATCGTCATTTCATTGACCATTATATATTTATTCTTTTTTTTTTTTTTTTTTGTCACACACTAGGAATTGCTCATATATAGTGGATACGTTCGCAAACATGTAAATATACATACACGAGACACCCAGTTATTATTTATAAAATTAACAAGTAAATAAATTAAAATTAACAAGTAAATAAATCAAAATTAACAAGTGAATAAATTAAAATAATTAATTATTTCTTATTATTTTTTTCAATTTAACTTACTGACAATTCGCTGTAATTTTCAATTTAATTTATTTCAATGTAATCAAATAGTTTTGATGTGATTTAATTTAATTAAGTATATTTATGCAATCACAATATTTTTTATATTATTTACTTTAGGTACAAATACTGTACCTACACGCCTGTAGGTAAGTCTTATGACCATTCATCATCATCATCATTTCAGCCGAAAGTCATCCACTGCTGAACATAGGCCTCCCACAAGTGTTGCCACAATGAACGGTCCTGTGCGTCTCGCATCCATCGGACTCCCGCAACCGTTACCAAGTCATCGGTCCACCTTGTAGGAGACGTAGCGTGACCAATTCTGCAATATTTTTTCTTCATTTGCAAATTAACCATTGAATGAATCGTTAGTGTGTCAATATACATAAATTGTATAAATTTATTCAAAAATCATAAAATAATGTCATAACTATAATTTAATAAAACACTTAACTAGTTAAAACTATATTATACACTAACGGCAAAAACTACTAGCTAAAATATGGCGTCATAAAATTCCTCCGCATCGCTGTCGACTGGAAGTGTGCCCAAAAGGCTGGCGGCATTGGCACTCTTGCGCCATCCCATCTTCCTAGCTCTTCGTGCTGTGCTGGTGCTGCCACTGCGGCTGTGGAGAACCTCAAGCGGCGGAAATATAACAACCTCGTCGGTAGTTATATTTTTGAGCCGTTTGGGGTTGAAACTCTTGGGCCGTGGGGTCCGAGTGCTCATAAGCTTTTATCCAAACGCTTAGTTGACACTTCGCGTGACCCAAGGGCTGGCTTTTACCTCGGTCAGAGATTAAGCATTGCCATAGAACGTGGCAATGCCGCCAGCCTTTTGGGCACACTTCCATACACATAAATAGATTAATATGAATTCACAACAAGCAGGTGCAATAAACAAGCACTAGATATTTTATTGAAGTTATGCAACACATGTCTGGGTCTGTGTTTGTTTCAGTGAAACTAGTTTCAATACTGTGACGTTATCATTATCAGATCTATGCCACACTCTTAATGGATCGCGTACATCATGCAAGGATGTTCTAATTCGAGAGATGATCTCTTTTTTTTAGTTAGGCAATCATCAAATTACTTCTCTCGCTCTAGGGTGAGGCGAGAGGGCGTGTCACACTTTTATTGAGTAGGCTCACCAACAATTGTTAACACGTAAATTATTACAAAACTTCACATAAGAGGGTTCTTTTTCACTCGCCTATCGTCAACATCGAGCATGGTTTAAAAGCTTGTCTAACACAATCCAAAGCGATATTAAATATCGCTTTGGATTGTGTCTCTCTTTTTTCACGTTGCCTTTTCGTCAAATTTTGACGAAAAGGCAACGCGAAAAAAGAGTGATAACGCCTGAAAATTCTGTTAGTATTCGGTAATTCCGTACGTGTTTTTTTTAAACCCTTAAAAGTTTTTGAAAAAAAATGGTCGTCATTTAGAATCTTGATAAAATTTGCAAGGCTGTTGTATACTTTTTTGACTTTTTAAATTTTTGAGTAAATTATGAAGTGTCAAAGTTCACGCAAAATAGCAGATTTTCAGAGGTCTTTACTGGATTAGTTTTACACAAATTTATAATAAATTGATTTCAATAGAAGCCTAGATAATATCCAAAAGATACCGTGTTTCCAAAATACCTAGTGAAAAATGTGTTATAACGTCATAATCGCGCAAAAGCGCTTGTATGAAAAATAGTGAAAATGTATGTCGAATTGCATCCCCTTAAATCTATAGTCTATTGTCACAATTTAATACATCAGGTAAGCATATATGCTAGAGCACCGCCGTGTCCTCGTGGAGGCAATTGGCGGCAGCGACTTTTCGCGTCGGGTTCGAGCCCTGGTTCGAGCTATGGTCCGGAGCGAGGAGGAGTGGCAGGCGGTCGCCTCCTTCTGCGAAGCAGTAATGCTAGCGAAGGAGGACGCTGCCCGCGCGAGGGAACGAAGGTCCTCACGCCCTAGCCGCCGTAATTCCGACCCCGACTACCAGCCACGGTAGACGCGGGCTTGCGGACGTCGAGCAGTGGGTAGCTCGCCGTCCGGCTGTTCGGTAATGAACCGGACCGAGCCCAGTCGTCAACAGCGCGTAGTGATCCTCGCGCTCCTCAAAGAGATGTCAGCAAACCGTAGGGGCCCAGCAGGGCCGATGCCCGCTAGCTAGGACCGCGGAGAATTTCTGAAAGGGAAACCCGTAGTCCTAGAACGCAAAGGGTAATTGAAGGATACAGGTGTGGTTTTAGTCAGTAAAAGTCTGACACACCCTCTCGCTCCACCCAGAGCGCGAGAAGTCATTTGGATGATTTCCCACCTAAAAAAAAAAGCATATATGCTAACTAAACTTTTACAAATACAGTTACTGAGTTGTGGAGTTCTGAAAGGCAGGCGCTTCCTGTAAAACACAGGTATTCAGCCGCATTCGGTTGGACAGGAAGCCGATCCTAAGCTAGTTGGGAAAAGTCTAGGGAGATGATGAACATATATATATAGGGTGACTGGCAATTAGTGTACGATACTTAAACACGTGATTGTGCTCATGATAACAAACAATTTTTATTATGGGAGCAAAGCCGAAATCGCGAAAAAAATATCAGCTGTTCACTACATTAGGCAAACATAAATGTACTGAACAGCTGATATTTTTTCGCGATTTCAGGTTTGTACCCATACTATAAGTTGTTGGTTATCATGAGCACAATCACGTGTTTAAGTATCATACACTAATTACCAGTCACCCTATATATATCTTTATATATACCTAAAATTCTTCTGTACCTACGTGTGTTTGTCACCTCCTAAAAGGCTTGACTGATTTAGATGAAACTTTGTTGGTATATTTGAGTGGGTTCTTGGATGGTTTGAAAATACAGTTGAATCCGACTCCAATTGGGTTGTCTAGATAGATAGATGGATATGTAGCGACATCTATGGCGTCACATAAGAACTAATCCTGCATCGCGCAATAAAAGTTCTCCGCGCGATTGGAACATATAGAACAGCCCGAAATTATCTATCGGGCAGTTGCCCACTAGACATCACACCCGTCTGGTCGGAGGATCTTTTCTTTTCAATGGAGGTATGTGGGATTTTACTCTCTGTTCCACATAGCTCTAAAGATATATTCTTTATTGTACACCAAAAATAAAAATTAGGTACATCAGGAACTTAAAAATGAAAGTGGGTGTGTTCTTGAGGGTGTCACTATGGGCGGTTTTATGGTCTATCTTTTTTAAAGAAAAGCCAGCATTCGAACAGAACAATGTCTGTCTCCCACATGGTGGACCGATAACCTGGTGAGGGTCGCAGAAATCCGATGGGTGCAAGACGCACAGGACCGGTCATTGTGGCGAAGCTTGGGGGAGGCCTATGTCCAACAGTGGACGTCTTTCGGCTGAAATGATGATGATGATGATGATGATGAATATCTATCGTGACTGCTAGTAGTAATATAATTTTTATAAAAATTAATATCGCATCGTTAATTTCTGAATTACAACACTCTATATAAGCGCCCAGCGCCTGCGCCGGCCGCTCGGTAGCAACTCACTAATGCACCCTGTTCCGCGTCTCTGACGCACAAGATCGTATCTGCGTATTAAACACTTTGTAAGCGAAGCTGTTTGCTTTTATACACTGCTATGAGTGTTACACACTTATACCTCATGTACGTTGTCTTTACATTGAAAACTAAAGCTAGGTTCACTTTACTGTGTCGGGCTTTTATTTTAGGTGGGAAAATCATCTAATGGCATCTCGCGCCCTTGGGCGGAGCGTGATGGTGTGTCAGACTTTTACTGATTAAAACCCACTGCTGTTCCTTCTTTGCCTTCGTTCTAGGGCCCTGGGGTTCACTTTCGCACAACCCATGGCCCCAATTACTGCGTTGGGCTGTGATTGTGTATTCCGAGTCACGAGCTCGGATTACACAAATCAAGCGAATCTAGCAAGCCTTTTTTTACGTGGGAAATCATCAAATTTCTTCTCCCGCTCTGGGTGGTGCGAGAGGGACTGTCAGACTTTTACTGACTAAAAATCGCAAAGTTCCTTCAGCTGCTCTTTATTGCGAGGGCTATGGTAACTCCTTCGAACAACCAGCAGCCCTGCCAGGACTCGCGCGTGGAACACAACACGCCGTCGATAAGGGCTTGGTTCTTACCAGACGGCTGGACGATGAGCTACCCATGGCTCGCCATTCGCAATCCCGCGCCTACGGTGGCCAGTAGTTGTTCTGCGACTCCCGACGCTTACGTCATATTACAACAAGTTCAGCCCCCCTAGCCAAGTTACAACCGTTTCGTTTCGATTCTCTTTTCGTTGATCGCCTCGAGTCGGCCACGCCTCCTATTCCTTTGTTCTGACCACGTGACTGAGCGTTGAGATGACGTCAGAATAAAAGAATCGGAGGCGTGGCCTACTCGAGGCGATCGACGAAAAGAGAATCGAAACGAAACTGTTGTAACTTGGCTAGGGAGGCTGTAGTCCACTGTGTCAAAAGGCACCGAGACATGGCTTATCACAATATTGATAATATGGGCCAAGCTTAAAGCCGTGTCACAGTTGATTGGCTATAGACTCATTATGATGGTAGGTAGGTACGGGGTGTGTGTAAGGCGGCTTTGAACTGAGTTTTTGGCCAGAATGGTTGCAGGATTATTCGAAGGAATCTTCGCGACCCTGTTGTAACGCAAAGGGCAACCAAAGGAACACTCCCCGCTCCATCCAGATCGAGAGTAATTAATCGAGAATCTTTTAAGTTCTATGGCCTAGTAACAAACCACCCTCATCAAACATATACACTCACAAATAAACACACACCACTATCACACACACACAAACTCACCGAAATGGAAAGTTTTCTTTATTTTCTTAAGTTTTAATTATCAATTATTATTTTTTACATTATTATCAATTAATTAAATACCTTGCTTTATTATTAATTTATTCAATTCATTATTATTTGTATTACCTACTTAAATCAAATTAATTACAATTATGTCCTGTTTATTAATATTTTAAATTATAAATGCTATTAAATCTAATACCTATAAGAAAATGTAACCCTGTGGGAAATGGAACTGGTATCTTTAACACAGGTTACTATGTAACTTAGCTAAGATGCCAGTTGCACTATATTCTGTGTCGAAAGCAATCTTAAATACACCTAAGATATTTTTGTAATCTCATAACTGATATTACTGAAAGCATTATTTTTTAAAATAAAAAAAATGCCCAGTGATTCTATTGATTGATATTTCCCGCTTCACACAAAACAACAAACTAATGTGCCTGCAGCTTAAGTTTGTAGTTTCTTTATCAGCCAAGAAAGAAATGTTTAATTGTACAACAAATTATGTTTAATTCCTTGATTGATCGAGCGTTGTTTTCATTGAATGAGGGTTTTAAAATGTCATTCGTAATGCCTTTTATTAATTGCAGACCCGATAATGTATTTGGCAGTCGCATTAGGCTTTTGAAGCCGAATCAAAACTTGAAAACGTTAATTGCAATATAATTAATTGCAATCTACGATGAAATATACTGATTTCAGAGATTCAATCAATCGCCTTTCGATTTATTGAAAAGTTATTTGATGTTTTCCAACAACAAAAAAGTTTTCAGTATTCACAAATTTTGGAATACATGTTGATGTTTGTGATGAGTGATTTTAATAAGTTTTTTAATAATACAAAATATGACAAATATTCTGTTAATTTCAACGTTTCTCTAATAACTGTAATATTCTGGGTCCTGGAACTATATTGATAGTTCAGTTTCATCATCATCATTTCAACCGAAATACGTCCACTGTTGGACATAGGCCTCCCCCAAGTGTCGCCGAAATGACCGGTCCTGAGCGTTTCATATCCGTCAGATTCCCACGACCCTCACCAGGTCATCGGTCCATTTTGTGAAAGCCGCTCCAACGCTGCGTCTTCACACAGTCGCCACTTTAGAACCTTTCAGCCATATCCCCATCTGTTCTGCCAGCAATGTGCCCTGCCTTTAGCCACTTAAGAAGGCTTAAAGTCAAAGTCAACTCAAAGAGAAATGAAAAGGACTATGCTCGACGTTTCACTGCGTGATCGAATCAGAAATGAAGATATCCGCAGGAGAATCGATCCGAGCTTACCGATCAACATAGCCCGAAGAATCAGCTAACTTAAGTGGCATTTTATAGCCACAATTCCGCCCTTAATACGAAATAACCAAAAACAAATTCACGATTCGTAATTAGTTAAAAACCATCATTCGAAAACCCACGCACTATAATTCAACAAAGCCTTTACGCCGCACGTTCGCAGTTCGAATACGACGCCTTTGCACCAGTCAGTAAGGTCAAGCGATAATTCAATAGAAAAAATGTTTTGATACTAATAAAATCCGTTGCTCGAAATAAAAGCTAACGAGGTCACGAATACTTGGCTACTATAATTTGTGTGAAATTATTAATTAGCTAATCGAGTTAGTGCGTTATCGTCGTGATCAAGGGTGGCGTGCGCGCTTGCTCAGTTACGAGGGTTTGAGACATACGCTCCTACAAACTTTGTTGTACTTTGTAACGAAGAAATGGTTCGACTAAAATGTGGAACTTGGTGTTGCCCTTTATTTTTGAGTGGGCAATCATCAAATATGTTCTCCCGCTCTGGGTAGAGCGAGAGGGAGTGTCCGTTCTCGATTTCAGACTTTCAAGACCAGATTAGATCAGAGTAACATCAGGGGTTATATGTTAGCATGAATGTATCAATGTTATTGTTTAATAAACGAAAAAAAAGGGTATTGATATTGTAGCGACATCTAGGACGTCACTCTCTGTTCCACGTACCCCCACAATATCATCAAGAGTGTGCGCGGGAATTGCATGACTTGATTCCGCCATCTCCTTTCTACCATCGGACAACCCGACGTACGGCGAGTATCCACCCTTACGTTGTTGAAACTTCAACGGTCCGGACTAAGCGTTTCGCTTCGTCGTTTATACCGCGTACATCGAAGGACTGGAACAATTTGCCTGCTGCGATCTTCCCGTCCAACTATAATTTAGGTGTCTTCAAGGCTAGAGTGAATAGGCTCTTGATAAACTAGTGCGCCTCACCATCAATGATTGCATCACTGCTTACCATCAGGTGGGATCGCAGTCAAGCGCTGGTTTATATCAATTAAAAAAAAAAAAAAAGACCATTCCGGGCTTGCGTACGATGAGCAATGAGTAGCTCGCCATCTGTTCGTCCAGTAACCGTCCGGACCGAGCCCAAGTCATCGACAGCACGTGTTCCACATGCTCTTCAAAGAGATGTCAACAAATCTTAGGAATCCAGCAGGGGGCAACGGCATATTTATCCGTGGGCCGCGGGAATTTTCTGTAAAGAAAACCTGTAATCCTAGAACGCAAAGGGCAACTGAAAGACACAGGTGTGGTTTTAGTCAGTAAAAGTCTGACACATATATATCCTCCTTATCCACCACGGAGCGGGAGAAGTCATGGGGTAATCTTGTTTCCAATTTAGTTGTTTTTAATTCTTGCACAGCACCATGTATTTAGGAAGGAGAAACTGACTCCTGAAATACAGGTATAAAATAATTATTATTATATTATTAAATCTATATACATATGGCTAAAAGCTTCGGATAGTTTTGGATAAAGGCGGAGGCTAAATGACAGGGTACGTTAAGTAATTGTAGGTTTTACCCGGCAAACCAAATGATCTAAACTAAATCTAGAGAAATCTTGTTATTTGTATCTTAGTTTTATAATTTTAAAGTTTTAATATCTGTTGTTGAAACTATCCGAAACTAGAGAACAATCCAAAATAATTTCACATACAATTACGACGTATCCGAAATCGGTATAAAACATCCATAGTACAGCTACATATTATATAGGTATCGATGAACGAGTTATGCCTAGAAGCCATGTTATGTCTGAGTATGGTTTCCGCACTTAGTCCTATACGGACCTTTAACGTGGTCTAGAAGCCATTAATAGTGATCGAATGATTGTTTAGCGTTGCGGCCAGCACCGCAGAGGGACATAATATCGACTAGCATATCTATAGCATATAGCATAATCAGCCTTTTTAATGTTCCCACTGTTGGGACTCAGGCCTTCTCTCTAGGAGAGGGAAATGGCCGTACTCCACCAGGCGGGTCCAGTGCGGGTTGGTGAATGTCACATGTCTTCGAATTTTTGATTCTAGGACATGCCGGTTTCCTCACGATGTTTTCCTTCACCGTTTTGAGAGCAGTGGTGATTAAATAAATTACACAAACTAATGCACCTGGCTGGTTATGAACCCAAGACCTACAACTGCTACCATTGCTTTCTGAAACTAGCGGAAAATCCGAAATAATTTCAAATACGTAACCGAAACCGGCATAAAACATCCCTTAAGTAAACTATAGCTATATATAAGTATCGATAAACGCGAGCTATGCCTAGAAGCCATTAATAGTGATCGAATGATCGTTTAGCGTTGCGGTCAGCACCGCAGGGGGACATAATCGAATATTGGCTCGTAATAGCGATTGCAAATCGATTGTGAGCCGCACAATCAAGTTCCCGTAATCGAGCGGTCGTGATGAAGCTTTCATTGGTCCGTAACTAAGCTCGTTTCGTTGTATCTGTGTGAGTTTAAATATACCTACGATTGTGTTCATTCGTTTTGTGTGTGATTTTGAAATTTTTGGACACAGATTTCTCACGACTAATCGTCAAATAACTTCTCTCGCTTTCTGTGGAACGAGAGGGAATGATAGACTTTCATCTACTGAATAAAACCCACCGGTATTTCTTCCATTGCCATTTGTTTTTCAGGGTCAAAGTGACCCTGTCGAACAATTCCGCAGCATATCAAATCCTAGCTAGCCTTACATGGTACATCAAACTAATATTATAACGACAGTCTCAAAACGAAAGTCTATGACCAGTGCAGTGATGACATATGGCTCTGAAACGTGTTCGCTCACAATGGACCTTATTAGAAGACTTAAAGTCACCCAAAGGGCAGTAGAAAGGGCTATGCCCGGAGTTTCCTTGCGTGATCGCATCAGGAATTTTTGATATTCGTAAGTACTTGGAAGACGCAATGAAACACGGGCATTCGCTAAATCACAGCAGCAGTGACGTAAGTCGCCACGTTTTTGCTCGCTCCTTGTCTCCTTTGACGGAAACGATATCGTTCGGCTAACGAAGATGGCGTCGGCTGTAGGTGTTGACGCATTAAACTAACCGCTTCACTGTATTTTAACTCCGAAGGTTTCTTTGGACTCGTAGGTTGACGAGTAGCTCGTACGCTTCATCTCCGATTGTAAAAATCAAGGTAGGCAACTTCAATTCCTCCATCACTTTATTTACGAGAAAATACATGTCCAATCTATCCACATAATAATAATTATGATTACTGTCCCGTTGCCGCCGGGATTCCGATCGCGATTTTCGGTTACCGTAGGCGCGGGCTTGTGAACAGTCCGACCGTCCAGTAACCGTCCGGACCGAGCCCAAGTCGTCGACAGCGCGTATTGTTCCACGCGCGCCTCAGGGAGATGTCAGCAAATCGTAGGAGCCCAGCAGGGTCGAAGTTTACTGGGGCCACGGGTAGTGTAAAAGCGAAACCTGGGGCCCTGGGACGAAGGCAACGAAGGAACAGGAGTTGATTTTTAGTCAGTAAAAGTCTGACACTATCTCTCGCTCCGCCCAAGAGCGGGATTTGTCATTAGATGATTTTCCCACCTAAAAAAAACCACTGTCCCGTTTTCACCTCAAAGTCACTCAACTTCCCAATCTACATCTCGACTATTGTTCTTATAGATACTGTAGGTACGCACACGATATTCATTAAGGCAATAAACCCTCGTCGCCATTGTGATATTCGTAAGTACATGGAAGACACAATGAAACACGTGATGACGTGATACATGAACAAAATGTTCCAAACCAACCAATTGGTTTTTGTGAATTGCCAAAACACAATGTATATTTCCGTAAATAATTAACACAACACTAATAAATTTGAAACGTCAATTAATCTTAAAAGCTTCAATTAAAACCAGACAATTAAATTACGGCTAACATTTCACTTAAGATTGTCAGAAGTTGTATGTCAGACCGAGCCGATACGAAGGCGAAGCAAAAACGAAATCAAATTAATCAATATCAATTAATGAGCAAGATGAGAAAACGTTGAAGTAAGTGAATGGTAATTATGCTAGCAGTTCCGTAGGTATGAGAATATCCTTCTATATTAAAAAACCGTCATCCTGTTTATCTATATAGGGTGACTGGTAATTAGTGTACGATACTTAAACACGTGATTGTGCTCATGATAACCAACAACTTTTACTACGGGAATAAACCTGAAATCGCGAAAAAAAATCAGCTCTTCAGTACATTTATGTTTGCCTAATGTACTGAACAGCTGATATTTTTTTGCGATTTCGGCTTTGCTCCCATAATAAAAATTGTTTGTTATCATGAGCACAATCACGTGTTTAAGTATCGTATACTAATTGCCAGTCACCCTATATATATAAAAGGAGAAACTGACTGACTGACATATCAACGCAAAGCCAAATCTACTGGGACTAGGAGCGTAAAATTTTGCATAAGGTTTCCTTTTATGACGTAGGTGAGCAGTAAGAGAGGATTCTCCAAAATTCACCCTCTAAGGGAAGGAAACGGGGATTCAAAGTTTGTATGGAGAAACATACTTTCACGCGGGCGAAGCCGCTGGCAGAAGCTAGTCTGTCTATACAATATTATTTTTAGTGCAAAACCTGAATATAGTTAGTTCAGAATCAGTAACTGAAGCGATTCCAATAATTTTTGCACCAGGTTAGGTTATTTCCCAAAAATATTTAAAAAAGGTCACAAGTTAAAAACCACCGACATTAAGTACAACACAGATCACGGCAGGTTATAGTGGGCATTAGGCACCAGCACACAGCTGGGTTCAAGAGCGTAAGTGGCACACGTGTGCCTAATGTAGTTCTATCTTTATAGTACTTATACAAATACATGCATTTTATAGTAGGAAATGTCAAGAAAGAAAAAAAATCTAACATCCGTAAAAATAGGTACAACATCTTCCGGAAGACACAGCAACGTTGGAATGCCACCCACAAGGTGGACTGATGACCTGATGAGAGTCCCGGGTATCCGATAGATGCTATGTGCGCAGGACCGGTCGTTGTGGCGACACTTGGAGAAGGCCTATAATTATCCAACAGTGGACGTCTTTCGGTTGAAATGATGATGATGGTGAGGTAATATCTTTTGTGTTTAATTCGTGAATGAAGAAAGAAAATCTGCTTTTGGGTGATGAAATCACACTACGTAAGTGTTCTGGGCAGATTTTTTTAAAATGATAGTTAAGTAATGAGCTCCATATGTAACTGATTTAGTTAGAAACAGTACCTAGAAGCGGTTTTATTGATTTATAAAGGACCTCCAATCAAGTTTGTACAATTGTATACACTAAAATAGAAGGTGTAATAAAATAAACTTTTGAATTAGTGCACTCCTTTAATTTATTGGAGGTCACAGCATCCTTTTTAGGGTTCCGTAGCCAAATGGCAAAAAACGGAACCCTTATAGATTCGTCATGTGTCTGTCTGTCCGTCCGTATGTCACAGTCACTTTTTTCCGAAACTATAAGAGCTATACTGTTGAAACTTGGTAAGTAGATGTATTCTGTAAACCGCATTAAGATTTTCACAAAAAAATAGAAAAAAAAACAATAAATTTTGGGGGTTCCCCATACTTAGAACTGAAACTCAACATTTTTTTTTTCATCAACCCCATACGTGTGGAGTATCTATGGATAGGTCTTCAAAAATAATATTGAGGTTTCTAATATCATTTTTTTATATACTGAATAGTTTGCGCGAGAGACACTTCCAAAGTGGTAAAATGTGTGTCCCCTCCCCCCATAACTTCTAAAATAAGAGAATAATAAAACTAAAAAAAATATATGATATACATTACCTTTTAAACTTCCACCGAAAATTGGTTTGAACGAGATCTAGTAAGTAGTTTTCTTTTAATACGTCATAAATCGTAAACCGCAATTTGCCTTTCAAGTTTGTACGGAACCCTCAGTGCGCGAGTCCGACTCGCACTTGCCCAGTTTTTTAATATTTAAACTACAGTAAGATACAACTATAAAAATAGTCGTATATTTCTTGCAAACTAAATTAACTTACTATAATAAATCTTAAACTAGGTGTTAGTACTTTTATATCTACCTGTATGTTAGTGTGTCCTAATTCTACCTTAACTGTTAGATTTATCTTAACTCTAAAAAGTACTATGTGTCTGGAAGAACCCCTCTACAGGTGAAGGCCTCCTCCAATCAAGTTATAACTAAAACTAAAAAATAAATTATACTAACTATGCCTAATGCCTACTCAATAAATAAATAATAAAAAAAAACTATGTGTACTACTACCACATATTTAGATACTAACATCTTTTTCCATTAAAATCAATTTAAAAAAACATTGCCAGCATCTTAAAAAATTTGGATTATGAAACTTTAATCATAAACTAATAGGCAACGAGTGACAAAATATAAATGATCTAGTTCTGGCAATGATGTAATTTTTTCATATCACAACTCTCAAATCAATACTGTCAGTTGCTCCCGTTGATTGTATTTCGTCAGAGACAAGATAATTTTAGTCTACGGTTAAATATTAAAAAAAATGGAACAGCCCTAATCCTTCTTTACGTTGGAAATTCAGTTCACTCTTTAATCGTTCGAACATGTCTAGTTTTCGAACAATTAGAGAATGGACTGATTGAATTTGATTTCTTTTCCATTCTGAAGCCTCCCATAAGTAATTCAATAATGAATCCATTTTGAAAAAAATCATTAATGCCGCGAAGAGCTTTAATATATACGAACACGGCAAATCTGACACATGATTAGGGTTACCACATTAAAAAACACAACGAGACAAGCCATTATAGACGATAATGCTCGCGAGTGTTGCCAGATTATCGATAATTATTACAAAAAGGAAAAAAAAATACGGTTCGAGATCGTATCATGATAAGTGTAAAATGTCTTAATGCGTTGCCCACAATATTTTTATTTGTTTTGTATGCCGCTTGTAATCTGCTTCAGTAATCTAAATGTGACACATCGCTCTCTTTCGCTCGACGTTTAAGATCGATGAGAGTGACTGAGACAGCGCGATGTTGTGACTTTTGATCGCTCAATCTACTGCGTCGTGCAGGGATGTTTTGTATGTCTTGTACACTTTTGATTTCATAATCGTTTTTACAACTGACAGATGACGTATCAAATATTTGTGGCGCTATCTGGTTTAAAGAATGAACCCAAGAATTACAGTAGTTCGTGTTAACTAAATACACTTCTGAATCCATTACGAACTTAGTTTAATATAATATTATAATATCCAGTACTTTCACCAAACGTTCTTTATTAGTTCCACTCTTATTTATCGTAACAGCGTGATGCACCTAAAACAGTCTTTTAATACCTATACCTAATTAGACTTTACAAATATTTACAACTTCTACGCGAACGAAGTCTCGGACAAGAGCTATTGATTATAATAAAACAAAGTCGCGGGCAAAAGCTAGTCCTTTAATATTTTGAAAGAATCATAATTTTCATTGACATGAAACTTAATGTACCTCCATGCATTAAACACCCACCCAGTGGGCCACTCAATCACTCACCGCGGACAAAATAATGGAAGTGATAAATGCGGAGTTTCCGCAAACAATTACCCCTCTAGTTTCCCTCGGTGCCGGTGGAACATGATTTTCAGCACGTTATTCTGTATGAATATTTTAGCAACTTTCGACTCCGATAAGGAATGACTTCGGTAAAAATGATTCTACATAGGCACGGAATTTTTGAGTGGTTGTCGACTCGATGAGTTTGTGTTTTGTATGCTCTATTGCGATAGGATTTGTTATAATTGTAATTTTTGAGTCAATTCTACTATCTTACTAATACTAAAGACGTATCCATGTGGATTTGGATACTAATTATCCCGGTAATTTTCGTTTTTTACGAGAGCGAAACCGCTCGCTATTAGAAGTTAGTCTTTAACACATTAGAGACCAAATAAATTGGATATTCAATGATTAAATACTTTTCTAGGGTTCCGTACTTCAAAAGGAAAAAACGGAACCCTTATAAGATCAGTTTGTTGTCCGTCTGTCTGTCTGTCAAGACTTTTTATCTCGAGAACGCGTGGAGGTATCGAGTTGAAATTAAAATTATATACTCAAGTCTTCGACCCCTTGAAACTGTGAAAAATGTCAACAAAATCAAACTTTTAAGTTAACGAAAAAAAATATACGGCCGTTAATGTCGCGAAAAACGTATATTTCAGCACTCTCAAGGAAATCAAAATTCATAAGGTACTTCCGTTGACCTAGAACACTGAAATTTGGCATGAAAAAAAGTCTCATAGCACAAGTATAGGAATAAATCTGAAAACAGAAAACTTGTAGTTACGTCACAAAAAAAAACTTTTTTCTATTCGGAAAAATCTTCGAGACTCGATTAGCGAATTGAACTATTTATATAAATTAGCTTGTGCGGAACCCTCAGTGTGCGAGTCCGACTCCCACTTGCCCAGTTTTTTATGTTTCAGCAATTCTTTGTTTGCGAGACTAAAAATCTTAAAAATTATTCTTAATTATTTATTGTACACAAAAACATACTTGTTCAAATAAGCTACTGATTACATTGAGTTCAACAACTTTGAGCAGTGATTTTTTTTTATATGATATAAACTAATGCTTGTCTGCGATCCCACCTGATGGTAAGCAATGATGCAATCTTTGATGGAGAATGGCACTAGTTTATTCACTGTAGCCTTGAAAATACCTTTTTATAAAAGAGAGATAGTTCAAATACCTAAAAAGATCAAAGTATGAAACGATCATGTTTTCCAAGTCAGAAATAATTGGCGTGTAAAGAAGGCCTTGGTTTGCAGATCATGCGATACGCGATGATATATGATACAAGTTGAGTTCAGATTTATTACCGGCCGAGGATTGCTTTCGGCCCACTGTGCGATAGTATCACTTACTTACAAGCAGTTGGTAGCATTGGAGATTAGATTTTAAATGTTTGTTTAGTTACTGTTGTGATTTACATATCAATATTTTGCTTTCACTTACTAATTTCATTTCTCCTCTTTTAGAAAATATTATTTTGATTCATTTTGTAAGTTTATTTATTTATTTGAAAAAAGAAGTCTAATGGTAGGTCACTGATCAAAGGAACTGTTAAAATTTTAGCAGATTACCGCATGTACGTCAGACATTCATTTATCAATATTTACGAGATTACCGTTCTATGCCATTTCTTTCAATGGAGTGTCAGTGTTTGACCATTGGAAAGTCATAATGACGCCATTATAATATATTAGTAGATTACCAAACTTGTCAAAATCAACAATTATGAAATCAATGATAGATAATTCTGACACTATTGTAATAGCAGACTTGAGGCCCAGCTCTGCTGCATTCACCGCACTGTGCGGCCTATATTTGAATATAATTGCATTATCGGTAAGACACGGCTCGACATTAGCATACGCAGGCTCAAATTGTTTTGTTTGATTTATAACGCTGTTCCTTGCTGGCTCGCTGCTAATTGTGGTGTGGTGTACTGGACTGAATGCGATATTAACAGGAGGGTCTGTTTGTTCAAATAGCACTTTAATAAATAATCTTTAGATATTTAACTGACCTGTCAGTTGTTCTAGTGGTTAGTGACTCTGATTTCTATGCCAGAGGTCGTGGGTTCGATTCCCACCCAAGACAAATGTTAGTGTGATGAGCATGATCATTTTTTCCGTTTCAGGATATAATTTATCTTATTATGTATGTATTTAGAAACATATAATTATACATAAGTAAGCTCGGCTTAGTTTGGGAGTAGGTAGATGGCGTTGTGTAAAAGTTTTGGAATATTAAAATTATGTTATTATAAAAATGAATCCTTATTTTCCTTGGTGATGCCATAAATTGAGAACGACTTGTAAAGGTAAGCTTATGGAAGAAAAAATTAGGAAAATTTCGCAGAAAATTAGAAGATTTCAGAAAATATTACGACTGTACATTTAAACTTCGAGCGTTTGTCAGTTTATAGCTAACGTAGCGTCCTACATGGGAGATTTAACGTAACTGCGGTTGTGAAGCGATCCGATGCGGTTCACGTGAATTCAACGCAACGCGGCGTCTTTATCCTACGTGCGCGTGAAGTCGCCGCCTAAGCCACCATTTATATAAAACAAGTCACCGTACCGTAAGAGTTGGTGCGAAAATGTCAATCCAACTGATCGCGGCCGCTTCGATTCGTTCATCGCCGCACCGCACCCACGTGCGATTGGTCACATAGATCACCGCAATAGATTATCCATTGTTTGTTCCATACGCACTGCTTCGCTTCGCGACTGCGATCTTGTTGAATCGCTTACGTGTCCCTGTGTAATACAGCACAACATTTGTCGGATCATCTATCAATAAAAAAAGACATCTGAGATCATCTAATCTCCTTCTTGGACTGCCGCGACCCTGTCGTGCGATTTTAGGGTACCAACTTTATGCAGAATACACACATAAAAAATAAACTCTATAACATGAAAAAGCCTCACCTCATCTTCTCTAATCATTCACCCAATCATTTCAGGCGAGGGCTCCTGCAACAGCAACGACGGCTACAGCCAACGGACCCCAACCGACGATAAATCTCCTCCCGGCAGTGATGACGAGTCTACCCGGCCTGGCTCTGCGGCCGACAACAAGAAGAAACACCGGCGAAATAGAACCACTTTCACCACATACCAGCTCCACGAGCTGGAGCGCGCCTTCGAGAAGAGCCACTACCCTGACGTGTACTCCAGAGAGGAACTCGCCATGAAGGTTAACCTACCTGAAGTTAGAGTGCAGGTTAGTCCATACATTTACCTTTAGTAGCTTTTGTTGATACTTTTATAGGAAATCATCATATGACTCCTCTCGCTTTGCCGTACGCCCAAGTCGTCGAAGGCGCGTACTCTTCCACGCGCGCCTCAAGGAGATGTCAGCAACTGTAGGGGCCCAGCAAGGTCGAAGCCTACTGGGACCAAGGGTAGTGTGAAAACGAAACCCGGGGCCCTGGGATGAAGGCAACGAAGGAACAGGAGTGGGTTTTTAGTCAGTAAAAGTCTGATACTATCCCCCGTACCGCCCAAGAGTGGGATTTGTCATTAGATGATTTTCCCACCTAAAAAAAATAAAAATATGACTCCTCTCGCTTTGGGTGGAGTGAGAGGAATTGTCAGACTTTCACTAAATGAAACCCACTTGTGTTCCTCCAGTTGCCCTTTGCGAGGACCACGGTAGCTCTTTCGAACAATTTCGCAGCCCTGGTAAGCGTCGGCCCTAACGGACCCCGTCAATCTTACTGACATCTCTGACATCTTTGAGGTGTGCGAAAAATATCAATAATCTAGAAAAAAATACAAGTAGGTATTGTCTTGTAATTATGGCTTTGATTTTTTAATCACTAAATATTGTGGCCAGTCATTCAACGATCACTAAAAGAGGCTGAATGAAATTTTCTCTTATATTAAGTGAAATAAGTACACTTTGCAAACATTGAGTGAAGGGTCCTAAGGGGAAGGGTAAAGGGGCAATAATGAACCCAAGGGGCTTATGCCACTCAATCCCCTTTGGCTTTGCAGGCCGAACATATGTCAGGCGTATTGATGCCCCACCAAATAACATGGCTCTCCCCGCTTCACCTAAACGAACAAAAAGTAATGCATTACAGAAAACGCTTCCAATTTCGGAGATCTTATTAAACTGGTCGTTTCTTAATTGCTTTCTTATGCCAATGCAAAACGTTTATGTTCAAGGTATTGTAGTCCTTACACGGTTGGAACAGAGTCTATTCATTCGCATGAATAAGTTTGTTGAACAGCTATTTGCCGAATAATGCGGTTGTGAACTAATCTGACACTTGGTTTTCAATATAGGATAATCTGATTTTAATAGTGTGTAATAAAAATGTCATGTCCTTTGTGGACTGCAATAACTTCTGATTGTTCGTTTGTGCGAATGTAGCTTTTGCTTTACTTTAATCCCGAGTACATCGCATCGTATAATATAGCATTGTTGCATTCAGCTGCCTACCTGCCCATCATATTTATACTTAAAGTTCCATGGCATACTGAAAGTTCCTGGATTCTGATAAATAAGACTAGATTGAAACTTACGATACATTTACTGTTTTTCAAAGTATATTTCCTCGCAATTAATACATTTTTGCATTCGTTGAAACCACTGTGTAAAGCAGTTGGACCAGTCTTCTTTAGGGACCTCTTCAATGGCTTTATGGAACGCATTCACCGCCAATTCAGAGCTCGTAAAACGTGTCTGTCTAAACTAAGTTTGTCTTTAATTTTTGGAAACAAATAGAAGTCGTAGGGTGTAAGATCTGGGCTGGAAGGCGGATGCGTCACCAGTTCCACATCTGAAACTGTTTACAAGTTAATTTTTTTTGATAGCGACACACAATCTTCGAAAGGACGCCAAAATGAAAAACAAATGACAGTTTCGCAAATTAAAAAGTAACATGCTCGCAAAGAGTTCCATTTTCGAATTCTGTAATTGTTTTTTCATTCTTTTATTGTAAGTGGCCAGAATCAGAAACTTTCAGTATATCCCACGTATGACAAACATACAGAAATAAGGCAGGTGGCAATAGATAATTATGATCACATTTCACCATTGTCGCATTTTAAATTCCATTATGAGGATGTAGTGACATCTATGGAGCCACAGTCATAAGAACTAAAAAAAATAAAAGATCCTGCTTCGCACAATTAGAGTTCTCCGCGCGATTAAAACATAATTATACAACAGCCCGAAATCATCTGTCGGGCAGTTGCATCTGTCTGGTAGTAGCATCGTTCCTTTTCTCTAAAAGTCTGTGAGAATACCGAAAGAGTTACCGTGGTCCTATAAGAATGCAAAAAGCTACTGAAGGAACACCGGTTTTTTTTTAGGTTCGAAATCATAAAATGACTTTATGTTATGCCTGAGTATGGTTTCCGCACTCAGTCCTATGCGGACCATTATACGTGTAAAATGACTTTTCTCACTCTATTGTGGTGCGCGGATGTGTCAGAATTCTTCTGACTAAATCTCATCTGTGACTTTTAGTTGCCTTTTGTGTTCAAAGGCCATGGTAAACTATCTCGAACATTTTCGCAGTATGCATCGGCACTACTAGATATTTTCTGTTTTTTGAGACGTACGTGGAACATTATGCGCCGTCCACTCGGGGAGGAACACTGGTAGGTTAGTCAGTAAAAGCCTGACAATCCCTCACGCCCCACCCAGAGCGAGAGAAGTCATTTGTTGATTTCCCTCCTCCAAAAAAGAAGATATCCGCCTACTTTTACCTTTTACATTGCAATCTGCCCAGTTCTATCTCCAGAGTCTCTTTCAGTTCAAAATCGAAGGTAGTTGTAGTATATTCGCTTAATAGCGTAGTGTCATCAGTTCGTCTGCAACGGAACCGGCCGGTAATTCGCTTAAACTAGCGCCCAGACACCGACACCCGTGCGATGTAGGAGCTACATACAGCACATATATACATTTACAGCTCAAGTTTTATGGTCGATATACATTAATATGTACGGTTTTATCCTCCTCTGCTTCTTTCTCTGATTGAAGATGTTTGACGTTTCTCACGGATTCATACATCCCAAATAATTTATTTAATAAATAAAAATAAAATAAAATAAAAATAAAATGTTTATTTATTTCGTTATTACACGTACAAAGTTATGCAGTTGGTGGCGTCCCCTTTTAAGCATATACATGCCTGTACCAGGAGGCGCCGCTCTTTTATATCATACAAGTGTAATAAGTTACAAGAGTGAAAATGAATATTAATAGTCTAATTCTAGTTTTATCATAATTCTGTTGGTGTGTGTGTGTGAGAGTGTTCGTGCGTGTGTGCTTGTGTGCGGGTCTGTGTGTGTGTGGGTGCAGGGTTGTTTTACATGGACAGAGGTTTATGTAAATTATTTATTTGCAAACATGGGTAAAAATATTCATTGATGTTTTATTTTTTAAGTAGGTAATAAAGTTCTCCATGTTTAACTATCACATGGGCATGCAAATAATGTATAGTAAAATACAAGACAAAAAATTAAATATGTCAGCTTTGTCAGTCATAGTTATGAAATAATTATAATAATATATATGTCAAAATAAAAAAAAAATATAAACAAATATAAATTAGAAACAATTATTTGAACGATAATTGAAAATAATTAAATACTACTACCAACTACACTACTACTACTACTATTATTAATTATTGGTAATTTAATGCATAAAACTAGTATCATCTTTCATATTGTACAGTTTCTATATTGAGATAGATTCATGATAGCACAAGTTCATATGCGTGATTCTTCGCGTGACCAGAGGGCTGGGCTTTTCTTCGGTCAACGAATCAGCATTGCCATCCAGCGTGGCAATGCTGCCAGCGTTCTGGGCACTTTTCCCATTGACATCGATGTGGACGAATTTTTTGATGCCCTATGAGTTTTATTTCTACCCGTTTGTACAATATTATTATTTTCAGTTTGTTTAAATACTTATTAAGTTATAATAGTTATTAGTTAAGATGTACCTATATTTAAATTAATAAAAGATTAATTTCCTATAGCACAAGTTTAAACCTTAGAGGTTTTTGGTTGCTATTTAACTTAGATAATCCTGTATAAATGTTAATTAATTTAAAAAAAATAAATAAATAATCATAAATATGATAGTAGCATTTTGCAACTAAAAATTCGTGTAGTTTTTTTTTATTGATCCATATTTTTTATATCAATTATGTGTTCAGGTAGCTCATTATAGACCATGTGGTCTATAATACCACACACACACACATTTGTGGTGTGGTGGGCGGTTATTAATTAGATTTTGGGTGTCGTCAAGTTTTATTACCTCAGCGCTTTTCTGACAGTTTGCTACAATGGAGAAGTTTTATGAGGTTGATGCAATTAAAATATAGATTAACATTAATAAATCAATGACAACATTTTTAAAATCCATCAATAAATGACTGAGAAATCAATCATTTACGTTTACCTACAACGATTGCTGTTTCTCACTGAAGAGTGACGTCATTCGACCTGGATGAGATCGTCGCACCAGAAATCGCTCAAATGTACAAGAGTTTCTTAATCTCACGTGAGCTCTCACGGTGTTTCTAGTTATTTTACGTACAACATGCAACTGTGTAGTTTGATTAACTAGTAGTACTTTTTTCATTTCATCACAATGGTAAAGTGGTGTGACGTCACAAACTGGAGCGCTGCGTAAAACGAAATTATTCTTGCAAGCACAACTTTAAAGTTCCATAACTTTTTGATTTGTTAAGATATTATGATTCTTTCTTTAGTTCTTTATTAACTAATAGCATAGCATAGCATAAAAAGTCTTTTAATGTTCCCACTGCTGGGACTCAGGCCTCCTCTCTCTAGGAGAGGGAATGAGCCGTATCCACCACGCGGGCCCAGTGCGGATTGGTGAATGTCACATGTCTTGGAATTTTTGGTTCTAGGACATGCCGGTTTCCTCACGATGTTTTCCTTCACCGTTTTGAGAGCTGTGATGATGAAATAAATTACACAAAGTAATGCGCCCGGCTGGGTTAGAAACTTTACTATATAGGTACATAACTTAAAATACACACACATATTATACCCATACACTACACACACTACGAGTACACATCGCATACACTACGTACACGCTACACGCGCGCTACGAGCACGCGTTACACGTACACTACGTACACGGTACGTGCACGCGCTACACGTACTCTACGTACACGCTACGAGCATGCGTTACACGTACACTACGTACACGCTACGAGCACGCGCTACACGTACACTACGCACACGCTACGCGCACGCACTACACGTACACTACGTGCACGCGCTTACGTATAACCATACTTTGTTATATTTTACTTAAATTTTTCATAATCAATTCATTTAAAGAACAGAGTGCATTTATTGATATATCTATATTATCTTCTATTTATGTTCTATCTTAGTCATACATAGGTATCTCTGGTATTGTAATAAAGGTCATCTAGTAACCAGAATACAGCCCCATTTTAGGAACTGCCAATACAAGACCGTTCCCTTTTGACTCAGCTAGAGTTCCAAGAATTAAATCATGATTTACTTCGTTTAAAAATACAAATACATTCGCTTGTGGTTTATATCGAACCTGTATCGATTAACTTAATACAAAGGAAACCTTGAGCACTAGATATATATTTTTATTTTTTATTGAACTAGCACACAACGCCTAGTCTCAAGCTAAGCAGAGCTTGTGTTATGAGTACTAGACAACTGATAAACATCTTATATATTTTTAAATATGTATTATAAAGATAAATATTAAAAAAAAATGTTTAAAAACGAGTAAATCCTGCAAATGGAAAAGGTCGATTTAGCTGTTTTTGAGAGATATGAATATTTTTTTTTTCTCGAAATTAATGATAGATTGAGAGCAGTGGTGGCCGAGTGGTAACGGCCCCGACTTACGAGTTCTAGGTCGCAGGTTCAAACCCAGCCAGGCGCATTACTTTGTGTAATTTATTTCATCTTCACTGCTTTCAAAACGGTGAAGGAAAACATCGTGACGAAACCGGCATGTCCTAGAACCATAAATTCGAAGACATGTGACATTCCCCAATCCGCACTGGGCCCGCGTGGTGGATTACGGCCCATTCCCTCTCCTAGAGAGAGGAGGCCTGAGTCCCAGCAGTGGGAACATTAAAAGGCTGATCATGCATGCAAGGATAGATTTGCAAATATCTGGCGGTGAAACTATTGACATATCTATTTAGGTTCTTCATTATTATTTTTTTGTGTAATTCAGCGCGGTGTATTTTTAGAAATTTTGAAAACTGTTAGTGGTAGGTATTTCTTAAGGACTCTCCTCTTAATTTTCTAATTGTGGTGTATAAGTGTGTGCATTATTCCAGTTACATGTTGCATATACACCACAAAACAAATGACACTACGATACTTCTCCTTGTATTTAACAGTAGAAAGTCCATCAGCGTAGGATCTAACGGAAGGGTTGCTAATTGAAACGTCACGCTGGACGCGTCGGTAATTACACTAATTACTGTGTTTTTGACAAATGCTCCTATTCCACGGTGAGAGGATATACTAAAGGTTTTATAAATTCTACTAAATGTTAACCTGGCAACCATTATATCATTTGTAGTTTCTACGTTACATTGTACAACAAGTAAGGTACGCATATAAACGCACATCTTGAAAGAATTAATGTTCAGCATCGGCTAATGAATCCATTTCAGCTGTACCGAGACCTAATAATAGTCTACCCTCAGAAATAAAAAATAAAAAAAAATGTTACAAACAAAAATATAAAAGAAATTATTACATAAGTATTATTTAAGAATGTTTTTTTTTTACTTATTTAAAGACCAAAAGATTTTATAAATTGTTATCGACATTAACGTACACATATAAAAAACTAATTTTGTACAGTTTCGATATTGAGATAGATTCATGATAGCACAAGTTTAAACCTTTTTGGTTGCTTTTTAACTTAGATAATCCTGTATTCTTTAATGCCTTATAATGTTCCCACTGTTAGGACTCAGGCCTCCTCTCTAGGAGAGGGAATGGGCCGTAATCCACCACGCGGGCCCAGTGCGGGTTGGTGGATGTCACATGTCTTCGAATTTTTGGTTCTAGGACATGCCGGTTTCCTCACGATGTTTTCCTTCACCGTTTTGAGAGCAGTGGTGATGAAATAAATTACACAAAGTAATGCGCCTGGCTGGGTTTGAACCTGCGACCTACAACTCGTAAGTCGGGGTCGTTACCACTCGGCCACCACTGCTCTTTCTTAACGATAAATAAATGAAAAAAAAAAAGATATTTCTTAGGGCAAAAATTTTTGCAAAAATATATACCTAACCGACTAAAACATAAAAAATTCGGGCAATGTGAGTCGGACTCGGGCACTGAATTGAGTTACAAAGATTTTTCCGAATAGCAAAAAAGTTATTTTTCGTGACGTAATTACAAATTCACAGTTTTCAGATTTTTTCCTATACTTGTGCTAAATTTCAGGATTCTAGGTCAACGGGAAGTACTTAACCTATGAATTTTGACATTTTTTGCGACATAAACGGCAGTATCTATTTTTTCCGTTAACTCAGATGTTTGATTTTTTCACAGCTTCAAGGGACTGCAGACTTGAGTATATAGTTTTAATTTCAACTCAATATCTCTACGCATTTCTGAGATAAAGGGTCTTGACAGACAGACTGACAACAAAGTGATCCTATAAGGGTTCCGTTTGTTCCTTTTGAGGAACCCTAAAAACAGTAAAAAATGCAAAATAACTTTAATTTCGGAAGTCGGTGTTTTTATAATAGTTTTGTCACTTCGTTATTTAACAAACTGTTACTGAACAAATACAGGTGGGTTTTAGCCGGTAAAATTATGACATTCCCTCTCGTTCCAACCAGAGCAGAAGGATTGCTTTCCCACCTCTAAAAAGGGTTACGTATTAAAGGTAACATATAATTATTTAAACAAACACAATAAAATCCATCTAATCTTTATAATTTCAGTTACTAGTACACGCATTGACAAATGTGCAGAACCCATTAAAGTAACTCCTAACAATTGCGACCTTATCATAATCTTATCAGATCTCCCTTACAAATTGATTCTACACTATATAAAGTCAGTCACACATAAACACTTCTATTTTGTCACGCACCAATTTGTGCAGACCTCTTGAAATGAAGAACACATTTTAATTTAGGGTCCCATTCCCACTGGCCGTTTTGAATTGACCTATCGAAGCTCCTGACAAACATACGCTGGTCTCTTTTGCAGTTGAAGTAGTTAAGAATGAGGGCTTTGTTGTAATTGGATTGTTAACAAAAGAGGAGTGCATTAAGCGTCAAATAGACAACAATGAGAAAGTGATGGTAATCGAATTCGCAGCGTTGATCGTGGTAGGGTGACTACGATTTAGATTTTTTTTAATTGAAAGCTTCTTTAGGCGCATAACACTCTAGCGGCACGGATAGCGTAATGTTTGAACGATCGGCTGCTGCATGCTGTCACGGGTTCGATTTCCGCACGGAACAAATATTTATTTGGCTTATATAGGGTGACTGGTAATTAGTGTGCGATACTTAAACACGTGATTGTGCTCATGATAACAAACAATTTTTATTATGGGCGCAAAGCCGAAATCACGAAAAAAATATCAGCTGTTCAGTACATTAGGCAAACTGTACTGAACAGCTGATTTTCTTTCGCGATTTCAGGTTTGTTCCCATAGTAAAATTTTAAGGTTATCATGAGCACAATCACGTGTTTAAGTATCGTACACTAATTACCAGTCACCCTATATATATTTATACATATTTGTGAGCGCACTCACGATACAGGAATAATTCCTAGTGTGGTCCCACACCTATCTGTAAGTCATACAAACATTCACTCAACAATTGCGCCAACCGTGCCGTCCGGTAACCGTCCGGACCGAGCCCAAGTCGTCGACGGCGCGTACTGTTCCACGCGCGCCTCAAGGAGATGTCAGCAACCCGTAGAGGCCCAGCAGGGTCGAAGCGTACTGGGGCCACGGGTAGTGTGAAAGTGAAATCCGGGGCCCTGGGACGAAGTCAAAGAAGGAACAGGAGTGCGTTTTTAGTCAGTAAAAGTCTGACACTATCTCCCGCTCCAAGTAATCACTTTCACAACCCTAGGTGGTAGCTATCAGGAAGTACATAATAATAACATTTATTTCAGACCACAATGAATCTATAGAATAGAATTAAAAATATAATAATTATAATTTAATGCCTGCAATCAAACCTCATACTATCCACGCAGTATATAATACATACTCATACATAGATGCATGAAGTCCGATCTGACGCAGCATTGGGCAATCCCACCTACCGCACAACACGCTCAGGATGCCGTGGGAGCTGGCACGCACTCGCTTCAGGATCGAGGCAGACCGCTTTCGGATTAAGGCATGAAAGCCGTCAATCCTCGCCTCAGCAAACATCGCCGACGCGCTACAAAACCGCGGCAGCCCCGCCAGCATCCTGAACGCGTTGTTGTACTGCACACGCAGGGCGTTGAATGCCCTTTGCGTATACCTAACCCACAGACTGCACGTGTAAAATGACTGGCAGTAAGCACTGGCACAGTACAGACTCCAGTTTTTAGCTGTACGCACAATGAAAGTGTTACCAAAACATTCTTCGCATTTCCCAATGTGCAGTCATTAGGTGCTCACTGCGCCCCCCAAACATCTCAATAGCTCGTCACTTATCACCGTCACGCTCCACTTGCGACAAAATGTGCTAATAAACGTTTTTGTACCCCGGTTCTGATACCCCTTAAGTAGCACCCCATACAAAAATACACCTTAGAATGAAGGACGTAGAGTGCCATATTCTGTGGTAATGTGATTTTTTTGTGAGAAGGGTCTTGGAAAATGTGTTTTAAAATGTTTGTTTAGTGTGCAATATTGTTTTGTGCGATTTTGTAAGTGTCGTTTATGTAAAATAGTTCCAACTTTGTTATATTATTCTCTGTGCTTTGAATTTTTATGGTGATTAGCGCGTTGTCCCCTTCACTTTAATTTTCGTTTGCTGCGACAGTTAGTTGATCACATTGTAATGCTTACTTACTATTGTTGTGTTACTGGTAGGTTAATATGCGGATATTGTTTCTTATCCTTGAGAATTTTAGCCTTTACTTTTTCTCTTTCAACAAAGCGAACATCTTCCTCCAGCCTTTATTCCAGTCTACCTAGAGTGTGTTCAACATATCTTCTTCAATATATCTCTTTTAACCGTCATATCAATCGTCACCTCTTTTCTACCTTTATCATCTTGTAAAAACACGTTATTAGCTAATAACACGAAATGAATATACTCTACTACAAATGAGATAAGAAACGATTCTCGAGGTCGGTCTGTAGATGGGCAATTATCTTAACATATTCAAGATTTCTCTCAAAGCATAATAAGCTAAAGTTGTGAACACTGAGGGTTCCGTACAAACTACAATTCCCGATGGTGTCTCGAACATTTTTCCGAATTACTAAAAAGTTATTTTTTTGGGACGTAGGTAACATTGTTCCTATACCTGTGCTATAAAACCTCACTTTATGCCAAATTTTAGTCAACGGGAAGTACCCTATGAATATGAATTTTGATTCCTTTGAGAGTATCGAAATATACGTTTTTGTAACATAAACGGCCGTATTTTTTTTATTCGTTAATTTAGAAGTTTGATTTTTTCACAACTTCAAGTGACCGTAGATCTAAGTGTATGGTTTCAATTTCAACTTTTTACCTCCACGCGTTCCCGAAATAAAGGGTATTGATAGACAGAGAGGCAGACAGACAGACAGACCGTCAGACAGACAAACAGACTGACAATAAACTACTGAATGACTGTTTTTTTCCTTTTGAGGTACGGAACCCCAAAAAAGAAAAAAGAATTCCGATCTCATAATCAGAATTTTCTAGAACTCTACAAGTTTTGCAACATTTTGATTGAATACACTCTACTACAACAAAATATATCGTATCAACCCCCAAAAATATGAAACTCTCTCCGATCCATACCAAAAAAATCACTTAAACTAAAAGAAAATTACAACAGTAGTAAATTGAGCTGTTAATTGCGGCAGTTGTAAAGAAAACCTGTAATTTTCAGCTGCGGAGCAATAATTACCGTTTCGTTTACCAGAAGAAAGGGTTCATGGATAGCTATTAGTTGTAGTTTTTGTTTCGTCACGTCATTAGCACTGTCTAGTTCTAGCTTCCGACGCTAATTATAATTACTTTTGTTGATTCACTAAGTGAATCGTGACGCGATACCGTCGTGGCACTTACTAGGATGTAAATTCATTACTTATTTTATTTTATTTTATTATTTTCGGAAAACTTACAGGTAGGATACAGATAGTTGAAAAATATTGAAAGAAGGCCAATTACAAGTTTTCACAAATAGTATTAGAGCAAGACAAAAGATAGTAGACAGATAAGAAAAAAGAAAGAAGTAAAGACGCTCGGAGCAAGTACATAGATACAATATTGTTTACTTTCGAAAAATCTAGTACACATAATGTTCTTAAGTTTAGTGATGCTGGTAGAGAATAGGTCTAGATCATCAACACTTACACACATTGCGTTGTATGCTTTGCTGGCTCTTATCATGTAAGAGTTTTGCCGGTAAATACACCGCACTGAGGAAACGTATAGAGGTCGATGATTCCTTAAAGCAAAGGATGGAACACGCAGCCCAATTTTGCCAATCAGTTCCGAGCAGTCGGCCGAACCATTAACTATAATAAACAAGAGTGTCATGTCAGCAATTTTTCTCCGCTCAATAAGTGGAAGAATGTGAAACTTCCTGCAGCGACTATGATAGGTACTTAGGCAGGTAAGTTTTTAGATCTAAACTGAATGTACCTTAAAAATTTCTTTTGGATACTTTCGATGCGATTGATGTAACAGTTGGGTTCATGGATAGCTATTAGTTGTAGTTTTTGTTTCGTCACGTCATTAGCACTGTCTAGTTCTAGCTTCCGACGCTAATTATAATTACTTTTGTTGATTCACTAAGTGAATCGTGACGCGATACCGTTGTGGCACTTACTAGGATGTAAATTCATTACTTATTTTATTTTATTTTATTATTTTCGGAAAACTTACAGGTAGGATACAGATAGTTGAAAAATATTGAAAGAAGGCCAATTACAAGTTTTCACAAATAGTATTAGAGCAAGACAAAAGACAGTAGACAGATAAGAAAAAAGAAAGAAGTAAAGACGCTCGGAGCAAGTACATAGATACAATATTATTTACTTTCGAAAAATCTAGTAGGTACACATAATGTTCTTAAGTTTAGTGATGCTGGTAGAGAATAGGTCTAGATCATCAACACTTACACACATTGCGTTGTATGCTTTGCTAGCTCTTATCATGTAAGAGTTTTGCCGGTAAATACACCGCACTGAGGGAATATATTATAGAGGTCGATGATTCCTTAAAGTAAAGGATGGAACACGCAGCCCAATTTTGCCAATCAGTTCCGAGCAGTCGGCCGAACCATTAACTATATTAAACAAGAGTGTCATGTCAGCAATTTTTCTCCGCTCAATAAGTGGAAGAATGTGAAACTTCCTGCAGCGACTATGATAGTTAGGCAGGTAAGTTTTAGATCTAAACTGAATGTACCTTAAAAATTTCTTTTGGATACTTTCGATGCGATTGATGTAACAGTTGGGTTCATGGATAGCTATTAGTTGTAGTTTTTGTTTCGTCACGTCATTAGCACTGTCTAGTTCTAGCTTCCGATGCTAATTATAATTACTTTTGTTGATTCACTAAGTGAATCGTGACGCGATACCGTTGTGGCACTTACTAGGATGTAAATTCATTACGGTTTCTCCAGTTAATTTGTGCTTCAGTTTCTCGTTACGAAGTCTAGATTTGAATCGAATTTTGACTTAACGAGTAGTCGAGATTTGAGTCTCAAATGATGATGACAATCGCTTGTCCCCTAGAAAAATAATGTAAATATCGTATTTACGCTTGAATTTTTTTTAAATAATTTTCTGTTTTATGTTAATGTAGTAAGGTTTTTTTATTAGCCTATATTAAGCCCCACTACTGAGCAAAGGCTTCCCTTTTCTTCTTTCTGATCTCTATGTCTTGAGTGTTTATCTATAATATGTATGTATTTAGAAATATATAAGTATGTTTATTAGTTGTCTAGTACTCATAACACAAGCTCTGCTTAGCTTGAGACTAAACGGCGTTGTGTGATAGTTGTGGAATATTATTATATTATTATGGCCAAGTTTACTCCGCGTACATGATCAGATCGTCACACCTCCTTTGGTGATCTTAATGACGTCGTCCTCCTTGTATGTAATGAGTGACAATCTTTGCTCATAGTATAATTCATACTAGTATTTATTTCCAACCGCCGCCGGGATTCCGATCCCGATTTCCGGCTACCGTAGGCGCGGGCTTGCGGACGGCGAGCAATGGGTGGTTCGCCGATCGTCCGGTAACCGTCCGGACCGAGCCCGAGTCGTCGACGGCGCGTATTGTTCCACGCGCGCCTCAAGGAGATGTCAGCAAATCGTAGGGGCCCAACAGGGTCGAAAGCCTACTGGGGCCAGGGGTAGTGTGAAAGTGAAACCCGGGGCTCTGGGACGAAGGCAAAGAAGGGACAGGAGTGGGTTTTAGTCAATAAAAGTCTGACACTATTTCGCGCCCCGCCCAAGGGCGGGATTTGTAATAAGATGACTTTCCCACCTAAAAAAAAAAACTAGTATTTATTTTATTTTTAATTTGCACGACTGAATGGATAGAAATACGCCTCCGTCTTACTATCTTATACTTATTGATTATCAATATAAAAGAATATTGTCCTAGATAACGATTGATTGATTATAAAAATGTCTATATTTATTAAGATTGCAATTATTATTCACATAAAAAAAAACTATTATAACACATTATTATTTTATAACCATCACAAATCAGCTCAAACAGCCCCAATCATCGTGGTTAAATAAACGCAATTTACACGGTCGTAATCGTGCAACGATAATCCCGTGACCGATCCCGGGAAAGATCGCGGAATGCGGGATTATGGTCGCCCTACACGTCCCGTGTAAACTTATGCAGCTGTGGCGTCGCGAGTCTGAACATACATGCTTGTATTGTTCTATTTACATATGTATATTTTTTTATTATTTTATTGGTAAAATCATCAAATAAATTTTCTCGCTCTGAGTAGAGCAAAAGGGTGTGTCCTTTACTGACTAAAACCCACCTGTGTGCCTTCAGTTGCACTTTGCGTTCCAGTGCCGCGGTGTCTCTTTCGAACAATCCAGTAGATTATTCTATTTACATGGAAGTGTACACTACGCGTAGTGTTCTACGCGCGCCTCAACGAGATGTCAGCAAACCGTAGGGGCCTAGCAGGGTCGAAGCCTACTAGGGCCATGGGTTAAGTGAAAAAAGTAAAAAATCTAAAACCCGACTACGACAAAAAAAAACACGAAACTAAAAGTAAGAAGCAAGATTTCCAGGATGCTGAAATAAACAAGGTAAAAAGAAAAGCCGCAGTTACACGTTATAGGTAACAACCGAAACACTTTAATAACGTGTGACTACGGCTTTTCTTTTTACCTTGTTTATTTCAGCATCCTGGAAATCTTGTTTCATACTTTTAGTTTCGTGTTTTTTTTTGTCGTCGTAATCGGGTTTTAGATTTTTTACTTTTTTTTATTTAAATTATTTTGGTGTTAAATCACTGTGCTTCTATACCATTTGCAAAAGCTAAATTTAAAATTTCTAATTAATAATGGTAAATTAATTTTTGTCCACCAGAGGGCGCCATATTGAATTTTGATGATATATTTTGATAAGTACCAGTGAAGCCCTTTCAAATGATATCAAACACGGTGTATTTATCTTAACATTTTTTTTAACACATGACTTCTTGTCCGCTAGAGGGCGTCACTTTAAATTTGAACAATATTTTGGAAATGTACAAGTAAAGCCCTTTCAAATGATAACAAACACGGCGTATTTATCTCCATTTTTATTTTTTACACATTACTTTTTGTCCGCTAGAGGGCGCCATATCAAGTTTTGTGACACGTCACGTAACCTATGTTCAGCGGACAATTAAGACGGTTCTAACGATACCTCATACGTCGAGTTCCGATAAGTAGATTAGGAGCTATGTGGGAACAGATGAACAAACTCACATACATACATAGCCTGTCAAAATCATAACCCTCCGTAGTCGGGTAATAAAAAAAAGCTGCAGTCAGACTAGAACTGACCCAACAGAGGAAAAAGACTAGCTGATTGATGAATTCCTATCTTCATCTTTGCTTCACCTAGTTTTAAAGTTCTTAACACAAGCTGCCCTAGGTCACTCTGATATTCTCCCGTGTTCCTTCTGTTTGTATGAACTAAGTGCTGATACATCACTTTTGTACGTGGCATGGCGCTGCGTCGCCGTAAGCCAGTCGGTTACCAACTGGGCAGTAGGGAACACGCATACGCAAAGCATATACATAGAATAACTTTGTAGAGAGTTCAATATAACCAGTGTCTGATCAACAGAGAGAGATGAGAGCAGTGATAGCTGAGTGGTAACGGCCCCGACTTACGAGTTGTAGGTCGCGAGTTCAAACCCAACCAGGCGCATTACTTTGTGTAATTTATTTCATCACCACTGCTCTCAAAACGGTGAAGGAAAACATCGTGAGGAAACCGGCATTTCCTAGAACCAAAAATTCGAAGACATGTGACATTCACCAATCCGCACTGGGCCTGCGAGAGAGGAGGCCTGAGTCCCAGCAGTGGGAACATTAACAAGGCTGATTATGCTTTTTATGCTGATCAACAGTTGTTTAATTCATCCGATCCTATACCTTAGTATGAGTACTCTATCAGTGACATTATAGCATCTAACTTTACGCCAGAGGATTCTAGCACGAGCGGAGTACGAGCCGAGCTCAAATTCGTGTAGCGTCGTTCGTGCTCGGCTCCTCTAGAGCCGGTCCACGCTACACGAATTTGAACTCGGCTCGTGTTCGATTCTTCTAGCGTAGACCCACCTTTAAAGTTGCCCCTAGCGTTCCAGAACAGCGGTTACTATTTTAAACAATCCTGCAGCCCTTATCTGAGCCCTCTTGTGCCTTGCCTGGGCAGAGCACCGCCGTGTCCTCGTGGGGGCGATCGGCGGCAGCGATCTCTCGCGCCGGGCCTTGGTACAGGCCATGGTCCGGAGCGAGGAGGAGTGGCAGGCGGTCGCCTCCTTCCGCGAAGCAGTAATGCTAGCAAAGGAGGCGGCCGATCGCGTGAGGCAAAGGTCCTCACGCCCCAACCGCCGCCGGGATTCCGATCCCGATTTCCGGCCACCGTTAGTGTGGGCTTGCGGACGGCGAGCAATTGGTGGCTCGCCGTCCGATCGTCTGGACCGGGCCCAAGTCGTCGACGGCGCGTACTGTTCGACGCGCGCCTTAAGGAGATGTCAGCAACCGTAGGGGCCCAGCAGGGTCGAAGCCTACTGGGGCCATGGGTGATGCGAAAGAGACCCCGGGGTCCTGGGAAAAATGGCAAAGAAGGAACAGGAGTGGGTTTTTAGTCAGTAAAAGTCTGACACTATCTCCCGCTCCGCCCAAGAGCGCGGGAAAAAAATGCCCTTATCTGAGCCCTCTGTAAATGTATAACTATGATAACTATTATTGATTACTAAGAAGTAACAATTAATGATGTCGCGTCTACTCCCAAAAAGCCGCGTAAACACGTTCGTATAAGCTGCACAATAATGAGTTAACAGTGTAGAGTGGTATTCGATTAGCACGGAGCGCCGTCGCCGATCGAGTTAGTGTGCAATTAATAACTATTATAACTTAATCCCACACGTTCCAGACACGTGAAGCTGTGGGCTTAGATGCGACTAGAGGAGTCAAGATTAAAGTAACTGAAAGACTTAGCACAAATCTTCGAAAATGTTTGTTTTTTAACAATTTTGGTGCCAAGCTGTACCCCGCAGTTTTATCCGCGTCCTTGGTTACTATTCCGCTCCCGTAGGTCGTGGCGTGATATTATCTATCCTAAAGCCTTCCTTGATAAGTGGACTATCCAACACTAAAAGATCAAATGGTCGATGAAACTGAAAGGTTCTGTAGTGACGACCGGAAGACGCAGCGTTGGAAGGCCTCCCACAAGGTGGACCGATGACTTGGTGTGACCAAGACTGGTCAATGTGGTGACACTTGGGAGAGGCCTTTGTCCAACAGTTTTCGGCTGAAATGATGATGATGAGATCAATTTATCATAGTTTCTCATATGCATCAAATAATAACATCAACAGTTTTATAATGTTTCTTTTGATTGGACTCAGGTCTCCTCTCTTGGAGAGGGAATGGGTCGTAATCCACCACGCAGGCCCAGTGGACAAGATTTTTATAGAATAGGACTACTGGTTACTACTACGTTTAATGTTTTGGGAACACATTTATTATGCATACAGCTAAGGAGTGGACTTCCCTGCTGGAGTATGTGTTTCCTGATAGCTACAAACTGGTGATCTTTAAGTCAAGAGTGAATAAGTTACTTCTAGGTAAGCGCGCTCCGTCGTCGACCACATTGTCGCAAGCTAGAGCTTGAGCTGATGGAAAGCGACATAACGTTTTTAGGGTTCCGTACCTCAAAAGGAAAACAACGGAACCCGTATAGGATCACTTTGTTGGACGTCCATCTGTCTGTCTGTCTGTCTGTTTGCCAAGACCCTTTATCTCGGAAACGCGTGGAGGTATCAAGTTGAAATTAAAACCATACACTAAGATCTGCGGTCCCTTGGAGCTGTGAAGAAAAGATACGGCCGTTTATGTCGCAAAAAACGTGCTTTTCGACACTCAAAGGAATCAAATTTCATAGGATACTTCCCGTTGACCCAGAATCTTGAAATTTGGAATAAAGCAAGGTCATATAGTATAAATATAAGAATAAATCTGAAAACAGAAAATTTGTTGTTACTTTTTTTGCGATTCGAAAAATCTTCGAGACTCCATTCGGGAATTGGACTATTCACATAATCGTATGTAGGTAAATTTGTACGGAACCTTCAGTGCGCGAGTCCGACTCGCACTTGCCCAGTTTTTTTTTTATTGTTGGTTGGCTCTAGCCTACCAACAATAAAAAAAATTATGTCAAAATATTCTTCAAGGGTTGGGAAAAATCTTGGAATACCGTTTTATTTCTGCCTTCTAGCTTTAAGTCCGTGGAGCAGTTTGATCTATGGGGTTACGATGACGTTCAAAATAAGATTGTTTCATTCTTATTTCAGTGTGGGTAAGAGACAGAGCTATACAGGTTGTCTAGTGCCATCTCTTACCCACACTGAAAATAAGAATGAAACAATCTTACTTTACACGTCATGGTACAGGTCCTATTCGCGGTCGCTCCGTGTTCTGTAAGCTCGTGTAATTCACTTATCGCGTCGACGCGGTGTTAACTTAACTTGAGCTCAACATGGACGAACACTCGATATATTACTCTCTATACTCATAACTATATTATTATTCTCGAACATGTATTGCCAGGTTATAATACCTAATACCTAGATGAGGTCAAGCTGTGTCTGTAACTAAACTGAACCACCTTTGAAATGGCTTGAACGATTTTTATGAAATTTGTGGTGTGTATTCGGTAGGTATAGAATAGGTCGTAGGCAATTTTTTTGCCCTCCTACCCCTAGGGTGTTTCATGTTTTTTTAAATTTTCGATTTTTTACTTTACTCGATTCTTGATACCACTCATGCACAGTGTTCCTAGACCAAAAATCACTATAATCGGTTTATATTTATTTTGTACAGAGGAGGGTAGTAAGTTTTACTAGACACTAGAAACACTTACTACCCTCCTCTATAAAAAATAATAATATTAAAAATGTAATCTTCATTGATGACGTAAGTACTTATTGGCGTTGTGCAACCTCTAAATATTAACCAATTATGGTGATTTTTGGTATATGAACACTGTGCGTAATTGGTATCAAGAATTCGAGCAAAGTCAAATGAAAATCGAAAGTAAAAAAAAAACATTAAACACCCTACCCACCCCTATTTTTTCTTTGATAATTTATATGGCAGAACAATATTTGCAGCTAGTAATTAAAAATTAAATTAAAACAAAGTTGGAGAAGTTAATTAGTTGCGTTCTAATAAACATTCTAATCCATATTTTAAAATATGCAGATCGAAATTAGCGAGTGAATAGGTTACTTCTAGGCAAGCGCGCTCTATTGTCGATCACATCGTCGCTTTCCATCAGGTGAGATAGAAGTCAAGCGCGAACCAAACAACAATAAAAAAGTCAGCTCTCATAATTATGGGTGGTTCGCCGTCCGACCGGCCGGTAACCGTCCGGACCGAGCCCAAGTCGTCGACGCCGCGTACTGTTCCACGCGCGCCTCAGGGAGATGTCAGCAAATCGTAGGGGCCCAGCAGGGTCGAAGCCTACTGGGGCCACGGGTAGTGTGAAAGTGAAACCCGGGGCTCTGGGACGAAGGCAAAGAAGGAACAGGAGTGGGTTTTTAGTCAGTAAAAGTCCACCCAAGAGCGGGATTTGTCATAAGATGATTTTCCCACGTAAATAAAAAGCTCTCATAATTAAAATATTCTAAAACTCTAGAAGATTTGTAGCATTTTGATTGAATACATTCACGCTGGTTTCGGTTTTGGGTACAAATCGTGGTCCGGTCACTACATTGACTAGTACATTGTATTCGGATCCAAGGACCATTCTAGAAATCAAAGTAGCTTTATATTTTTCAATACAGTCTGAGAAGAAGTCAGTCTGAGTTTGTCATCTGAGAAGAAAAGGAGAGCTATTGATGGTATAATCATATGAACTTTCTTCAGGTTTCACACCTAACTCCATAAGCAAATTTAAATGCAATTCCTGAGTACTAGGAACACATAAGTCGCGTGGGAGCGGCGGTGTGCCGGCAATTTGTTCAGCAGCACGGGAAATTGTATTGTATTTATTGCGATCACATCATTTACTCCCGTTTCTTTTCATTTGATCCCTCGCCTTGCCTCACCCCCTGCCTCGCTTGATTCCTTAACGTCGTTTTTGACGATTATTTCTCCGGTGCTATTGTTATTGCAGCCTTCTTCGATAAGAAAGTTGTTGAAAACCGATGGTAGAGCAGCTATTATTTTTTTAACCACTAACAGAACATTCCTGACAGAACAGATGGTTGGTGGGGATGAAAGGTTTTGAAGTGGCGACCACATACCGGAAGACTCAGTGATAGAAGGCCTCCCACAAGATGGACTGATGACCTGGTGAAGGTCGCGGGAATCCGATGGATGCGAGACGCATAAGACCGGTCGTTAAGGTGACACTTGAGGACGGCCTATGTTCAACAGTGGACGTCTTTCAGCTGAAATGATGATCATGATGAATCACTAACATAACCCTCTTATCATAACTTAAAAAAGAGCTAAAATGTGACATTTTAATTTACTCAAAAACTGTCATTTTATCTTGTCTCTAAGGTAAAGAGTTATGATTTTAGTTTTAATGAGTATAGCTGTGTAAATATATACATGTCTTTACACAAATATATTTTTTGCTACCATAGTATCCAGTATTGAGCAGCAAATTGAAAAAAAAAAAAACTTTCGAAAATTTTTTTACATTGTTAACACCTCTAGACTAGAGTCCGGACTAAGTATTTCGCCTCATCGTTTATACCGCTTACATCGAAGGACTGGAACAATTTGCCTTCTGCGATCTTCCCGTCCGTTTATAATTTATGTGCCTTCAAGGCTAGATTGAATAGGCTCTTAATAAACTAGTGCACCTCACCATCAACGATTGCATCACTGCTTACCATCAGGTACATTTTGCGGGCTACCCTGGAGCATTCACTTTCGATAGGTAATTTGATATGAAAGGTGGAGGCATTTGCATCGCCACATGGGTCGTTCATTAGATAGTCACGACTCACGCCTAATCACGATAGCCAAAGTGATGAACAAAGATCTTCAGTTAATCGGATAGACAGGCTATAATTACCACGCAAAGTAATTATACCAACAGGTCTTACCGTTACGAATGATTGGCTTCAGAAGAGATGAAAAAACTTCTAAAGACCTTATTAGTGAATTAATATTGAACGTGTATTATGAACCCCTAATAAAATAGGCATAACCAGTTCAATAGTTGACGACCGTAATCATAACTCTGCACTATTGTCCGCTAATAATTTGATTAAAATTTGACAGCTTTATCCTGTTAAAAAAAATCTATTAAATAACAGGAAATAACTAAATAAGGGTAATTCAATTACAGCTTATAATATATCAGCCATTTTATCTTGAACTCTGAGACGAACTTTTGATTTAAGATCGCTAGATCGAGGTATAGTGGAGAGAGCACAAAGAAGAAATATGAAAGAATAATGCATTGAATGGTTAATAATAGGTTCCGTACGTATCATGTCGGTGTAGATTACGTGAACGACCGGCGGAACTCTAAACTTGATATTTCCGCTCACTTTGCGAGTTTTTATTTGGCCCATATTTGATTCTAGATTTTATTAAATCCTAATTTCATTCGCAGAACACACCTGTAAAAAAACGGAGCCTATATAAAAATGACTTTCTAAAGTATAAATAAAACAAAGTGACTTTCCGCGTGTGTTTGTTTATCGGATAATTCTTCCTAAACCATGCAACGGATTTTGATACGGTTTCTGTTAATAGAAATAACAATATAAGAGGAAGATTTATGTATATAATTTGTACCCATACGAGTCACTAATTGCATCATAAAGAGCTGATAATTATTTGTGACGTTGACTAATTAATTCAAATTTACTTATATACTTACTTACTCATTTTTATTTGCAGAAGAATCAATCAAGTATGAAGATTAGGTCAAGTAAAAAGATCGAATCAAACTTTCCTAATGTCTTAAACCCATCATTAGAAGCCCAATACAAAGGCCCATCAAAAGCCTCCTTGATCCTAATTATAATAGAACACGAAACACAAAAGATTGTCAAACATAATGTTTAGCGTCGCACAAAGCGTGCATCTGCGTCGACGGTAAGAATGCAAGTGTCTCATTTTCGCGCCATTACCGTACCGACGCCATTTTGTTGTCATCAACAATGGCGGCTTGCGCAAGCGCACAAGCGGATTATCCGTCCAATTTGCCAAACAATTCAATACAAATACTACTTTCATTTCAAATGAAAACTTTACAATTCGGCTTCGAGTGGCGGGTCGTTGAAAGATTCATATGCCAACGTTTTATCAACTTTAGGAACGTCGATTATCGCCTCTATTCTTTTAGCAATAAAGTTCTTTTCACGGTTCTGTATAATTTGGCATTGCGAAGTGATATTTGAGACCGTCACTGAGACTAGGGATTTCTTTTCAAACTTAGATGTATTAAGTTCTCGGGACCTTTGTGAGGGATCAGGATTATAGCATTGGCTAATTTCGTGTAAGATGTTCTTGAGACGGTGCTTTTGACTTGCTTTACTGGAAACTTGTAAGCTGTAGGCGTTAAGAATTTAATCTACACTGATAATGAAAGGTGCGGCATGACCGCATCATAGTCATTTTGGTCATGTTTAAGGTGTCAATAAAGACGGATGAAGATATACTGCATGTAGTGGAGATAGCGGAGATGAGAATGTTAAAATGGATGTGTGACGTGCCAAAAATGGATAAAGTGAAAAATGAGTACAGTGCCAATAACTGAAAAGTAGAAAGGGAATTGTTTGTCTTCGTATTATCATGTTACTAAAAGAGTTCTGAGTACACATGTAGATGGATGGAGAGGGTGAGGAATGCCAAAGAAAAGATGGATGGATTGTGTGAGGAGTAATATGAAAGAAAAGGGAGTTAGTGATACTAATTTACAGAAATAATCATCTCTTAGAGTTCTCTTAAAGGTGTGACCAGAAGGTTGCGAACTAACGTTCCAACCTTGGTTTAAGTGTTTGTTTTGTGTTGCGGCTACCTGGATGTAAACCACGCACCAACACGTTCGGTGGTTGGGAAAACGCGCCTCTCAACCAAGGGCGTTGAAGGTCATGGATTACAACTGCTGTCTACATGGATTGAAACAAGCAAGGTCACCTTGGTTGGGACGTTGGTTTGCAACTATCTGGTCACCCCTTACTTCATCATTCATCGGTTGCATTTCACAACCGTTGCGTCGGAATTGCATAGGTTAATTTGGTCAAGACCTACATGGGACCACCAGACCGGGTGTATGGTGCACCCATATGCACAGAACATTTTAGAAGCATATTGTGCGTACAGAGAACTAGAGTTCCGAGCTGGACTCAGTGTTTCCTGATAGCTCCAACCTCGAGGTTTTTAAGTCAATATTGAATAGGTAGGTAACCGACTTCAACGCAAACGTGCTCCATCATTGACCACATTAATTATCAGGTAAGAAAAAAATCAAGCGTGACTCCAATAATATTAAAACCTATCTTTGTCTTTGCCTCAACTTATCTAGATTCCTTCTTCCATATATCACTATTTGCAGTCATCTCAATAGGGTGCTATTTCCTTATAATTTTATCATCTTATAAACAAATTGATTCACCGTTTCTCCCAACGTTTATAAGATCTTTTAATTCTGTGTAATTAAAGTCGTTATTCGTTTATCTGACTTAATTTGAAGCGTGATTAATAATAAATTCTCACCTAATAAAACATCTAAAAGCCGAACAACACTGCGCCTGCGCCTCGCAGCGACTGAACGACACAAATCATCTCTTAATTACATAATTACTTCAATTAAGACAAAGCTCAAGAATTAATTACAATTCGCCACTCAAGCGAGCCCATTAATGGAGCCTTATAATAAGAATAAGTCAACGAGAGATTCTGCAAACTTAACGTGCCCGCCGTCTCTTGGCTTAACGCAATTTAAAATGTTGCTTAAACAGTACGCAACAACCAAAAATCAACCTAATTGTATAGTTATAAAGTCGTTTCTTCCAAACCGTAAACAGAGGCGGTTGTAACGTTTAGAGCGAATGGCCACAGCTGACAAATACGAAATTAACCTTTTAGCACGACAAGCATGGCAGCGGTTCGCGTTAGTGCGAAAATTTAATTAGGGGTTTCAAGTATAAACGTTGGTGTTAGGCGGATTTAAAGGTTTCTTTGGAATCCTATAAAAAGCTTTTGAATTTTAGTAATGGCGGCGATGATTACAATTAATCGAATACAAAGTTATTGAACTTTCTGTTAGGCTGGTAAAATGGGGTTATTGGATTGTGCGATAGAGTAGGTAATCATAATTTCGCACATCAAAAAAGGAGTAGAACATCGACGCTACTTTAAAAGTGCGTCACTGCGGGGTGCCAACTGAAAACCAGCGCTGGTTGTCTAACGCCCAGCAAATGTTGAGGTGGTCACGCTTTCGGTGCGGGCACGGTCGGCGCACTTTGTACTTTTGTTCTTTTTTACTTTGTGTTTATAACCGTTGTGTTGTGTCTGTCCCGAATTAAAATATTTCTATTCTATTCTATTCTAAAAGATCTAACTGAAGCGTTCGACTGAGATAGGTTCTTAAACTGCTCCATCGCTACAGCAACGAACCAACCACATTCATGTCCTATAACCTCCTGCAAGGGCTATAGTATTGTTTGAAAGAGTTACCACAGCTTTGGAGCGCAAAAGGCTGAAAGAACACGGGTGGGTTGTAATCCCTTAAAGTCTGACACTCCCTTTCACTCCACAGAGAGCGGGAGAAGTTATTTGATGATTTCTTACCCTAAATAATTTTTTTTATCAGTTACTAGTCTTTTTACCTCACTTGTAGTTCGATAACACAACCACTGAACATGTGTGTTTATTGTAGGGAAATTTAAATGAGACTGAAGTCTGAAATTGTTTCGGTGTTTCCTCTCAGTGTGAGTTAGGAAACACCGGCTTTATCTTGTTTAAATTCACGTGTGAAACTGTTATTTGTTGTTGTACACACATATATATAAAAAGAAAATAACAATACAGAAAGAAGAGCACCAAAGGTCTGCTTATTTCAAAAGAAATTTCTTCCAGAAAACCTGCAACAACCTGCTTGGGTGACAGATATAGACATAGTGTGTAGAACGACACACAATTAACAACACACAACGAAAACAATTAAAATAAACTATAATAACTATTGCAAAATAAATATCATTGTAACCAAATAAAAAATAATATATAAAATCACATGAAATAAGTGAAGTGCAACAGAAGCCGTCTCCACTCTTTGCAAAGGTCGTCACAATAAATTAATTAACGCGGGCTCGTTGGCGCGAACGATTTGTCCGCTTATGTACCGCCTACATAAACCTATACATAACTTTACAAGCCGACTGTTTACATGAGATATAGGACGGGGATGTTGTTTATTGCTGTAGAAATGGAGCAGCACCCCTAGCCAAGTTGATAATCTGCAATCGTTAACGCTAGTCGAAAACTAATTAAATGTATGGGAATGACATCATCTCAACGTTAAGTCACGTGGTCAGAACAAACGAATAGAAAATTCGTAGCCAAGTTCAAATCGTTCAAAATGATAGAATGAATTGTTATCATTTCTACAATGTTCAACGCTACATCTTTTGTAATTGTAGAACGAGCGGCCGACTCAGGCGCGTCAACATGGCTACCAACTTTTCGTTTTCTACAATTGCTGACACTGAGGCGTTACCGATTGGAGAACGGAATTCGACACGAAACGGTTGTAACTTGGCTAGGGGGGCTGATTCTATAACAAGTTGACTCAGTCAAACGCTTTAGTTAGATCTTTATGGGGGTGATAAATCATCTAATTACTCCTGTTACTTTGAGTAGCTCCAACATACCAGTGTCTCAAGACGAAAGTCTATGACCAGTGCGTGTTGCCAGTGATTATATATGGCTCCGAAACGAGGTCGCTTACAATGGGCCTCATCAAAAGGCTTAAAGTCACTCAAAAGGCAATGGAAAGGTCTATGCTCGGAGTTTGCTTGCGTGATAACATCAGAAATGAAGATATCCGCAGGAGAACCAAGGTTACAGACATAGCCCGAAGAATCGCCAAACTTAAGTGGCAGTGGGCAGGGCACATTGCTCGCAGAACAGATGGTCGATGAGCACGTACCGGAAGACGCAGTGTTGGAAGGCCTCCCACAAGGTGGACCTATGACCTGGTGAGGGTCGCGGGAATCCGATGGATGCGAGACGCACAGGACCGGTCATTATGGCGACACTTGGGGGAGGCCTATGTCCAACAGTGGACGTCTTTCGGCTGTAATGATGATAATGAAATGATGACTTTGAGTAGTGCTAGTATCAGGTCCTTAGTTGCTCTTTGGGTTCCATGGTCGTGGTAACTCTTTTGAACAATGCCGCAGCTCTTGCAGGAGGTATAGGACATGGATGTTAACTCAGTCGAACGCTTCAGTTATACTCTATTTGTTTAGGTAGTTAACTAAGCGTAAACAATCTTGATATCGACGCGAAGTGACAACATTCATTACAGTCGAAGTCAAAAATTTTCTGTCTTAAAAACAATAGGAGGTAATACTATAATTTGACATGTTGGTTTAGGTAGTTAGGAAGTGTTTCCACAATTTCATTTGGTCCAGTTGCAAATAAATTGTACAAACTTTATATTAAGACACCTATCTTCTTTTGTATATTTGTGTGTACATGAATTATAAAATAAATAAATAAATAAATTAATTAATATTCGCTTCATAGATTTCGCAAAAATATGCGGAAACACACATTTGAATTAAAAGCGCTAAAAAGTAATTTTCTCGAAAAATGTCAGCTATAAGGTATTGACACTTCACCGTCGATGTCTTTTTATAAAAAATAAATCGTTTAAAAGACATACAAAGATTATTTAAATTTAATTAATTAATTACCAAAGTTCGGTATAGGTTAATAACAAATTGTAAACATTTTTAGATAAAATTTTTAGACAACTTTTATATAAAAGACATGTCAAGATAGTTTATATTTAGTTAATTACGTAAACAGATGGAGTATAGGTCTTTTCAAATTACGTCGATATTTCTACTCCTTGTTTCTATATTTTTCTGTTGCATGGGATATTATCAAATAATCAGCTCTAAGTCGAGTTAAAGGGAGTATTAGATTGTTCTGACTAAAAACCCACCCGTATTCCTTCAGTTCCTGGCTGGAGGTATAGGATAACAGACATGGATATTGTTTGTTACTGTAGAAATGGAACAGTTTAACAACAACGATTCAGTCGAACGCTTTAGTCAAATCTTCTAAAATTGAGTCGATGTTGTACAACTTTTTTCTTATTTTAGCGTGCAAAATCATCAAATATCTTCTTTCGCTCTTGTTGGAGCTAGAGCTAGTGGCAGATTTTTGCTGACTAAAACCCACTTGTGTTATATTAGTTACCCTTTGCGTTACAAGGGAGCGGTAACTCTTTCAAACAATTTCGCAGCTCAAATCCTGAAACTTGGATTGATTTGTTATCTAAGAATGTATAGAAACCACCTATTAACCTATTAAATTTACTTACCTCTCTACTGGTCTCTTCGCATTATTTAATTGTCTAAATAATGCGAAGAGACCAGTCAAATTTGTAAAAGATCAAATATTTGGTTCTTTAGTATTATACGCTTCTTCTTCAATTGTTGTACGAGTACCGTTGTTGTAGTTGTAAAGTTTAAATTTCTGGTTGAATTTTTTTATTAGTATTGACAGGTTCGCACTTGAACACTAGCTTACCTGACGATGATGTCTACTATGAAGCACTCTAAGCAATTCACTCTTTACTTAAAGACCCCCAGGTTGTAGCTATTAAGAAACCCAGACTCCAAATGCTACTCCTTAGCTGTATGCATAATGAACGTGTTCCCAAAGCGTTTACAAAAATTAATTCCCAGTAAGACCGCTCGCTGGTGTAACCTTACACCGTTGCTTGTAAACATCAGTGTTCCGTCAGATTGGCCGTGGGGTGGGCGGTCATAGGACGCTCCACGTGACGACCATGCGACTGCCACGCGCGCGCCACGCGACCGCCACCGCCACGCTAATGACAACAACGATACTGTATTATTTAACGTCACTCATGTCAACTGCTAAAGAAATTTAAGCATATGCCAAAAGGCAACTGGTATTATCCAAGGGGCTGGTTGTTTTTGCGAGATCGTTCAGTAAAAAATACGGGTGGTTTTAAGCCAGTAAATGTTTGACGCTCCCGCTCACACCACCCAAATCGGGAAAAATTATTTGAAGATTCCGCACTCTTACTCTGTGTTTCCCTATTCATTGTTTTGCTTGTCCATTATTTTCTTGCTGTTGCTATTATTTCGCCGATCCATCTAAAGTTTCGTGTTTCCAGTTTAAGAGCATCCAACCCAACATACATTTTCACTGTTTTTCATACAACCGCTCTTATGCGATTATGACGTTATTACACTTTTTTTATTAGATATTTTGAAACACAGATATGTTGTAAAAATTATCTAGGCTTCTATTGAAATCAATTTACAAATTTGTGTAAAACTAATCCAGTAGACTTCTGAAATCTGCTATTTTGCATGAACTTTTACCCTTCATAATGCAAATTTAATCAAGATTCTGAATGATGATAATTTATTTCAAAAACTTTTACAGTTTAAAAAAAACACGTATTTCCTGGAAAAGTTTTGTGAAATATTCGAGTGAATGACGGTATTACCGAGTGCCAGCAGAGCTTTCAGGTATTATCTATCTGTTTTCGAGTTGTCTTTTTATTAAACATTGCGTTGGATGAACCGGCAAGCTTTTAAACCATGTTCAGGTTGACGATAGATGAGTGGGGAAGGGCAACCTTAAGTCACTACGTTTATCTTTACCTTTTCAGAAGATCAGGTCTAAAGCCAATTTTACTGTCAACTGTATCTGTTTGTCTAGATTTGCGTTATTAAAATTTGTCTAAATTACTTTCGTCATCATCATCTTCCTGCCCTTGTCCCATGTAGTTACATATCGTGTCGGTCAATACGTTTTTTTCTTCAATTCTAATCTGTCGACTGTAACGCTGTCATTGGCTTCCTTTTCTTTCATATCGTTTCTTACACAATCCATCCATCCCACATGACTGGCCTGTTGGTCTAGTAGTTAGTGACCCTGACTGCTATGCCGGAGGTCGTGGGTTTGATTCCCACCCAGGACAAATATTTGTGCGATGAGCACGATCATTTGTTCTGTGTTTGGGTGTAGTTTATCTATAATATGTATGTATTTAGAAATATATAAGTATGTTTATCAGTTGTCTAGTACTCATAACACAAGCTCTGCTTAGCTTGGGACTAGACGGCGTTGTGTAATATTTGTGAATTTTTATTATTATTATCCACATGTTTAATTAAAACTCTGTAAAATGCTTTACATTCCTCCTCTTTACATGACCATACCCTGTCTTTAGCAGCATGTTTGGTCTCATCATCATCATTTCAGCCGAAAGACGTCCACTGCTGGACATAGGCCTCCCCCAAGCGTCGCCACAGCGAACGGTCCTGTGCGTCTCGCATCCATCGGACCCCCGCAACCGTTACCAAGTCATCGGTCCACCTTGTAGGAGGCCTTCCAACGCTACGTCTTCCGGTACGTGGTCGCCATTCCAGAACCTTTCGGCCCCAACGGCCATCTGTTCTGCGAGCAATGTGCCCTGCCCATTGCCACTTTAGTTTGGCGATTCTTCGTGCTATGTCGGCAACCTTGGTTCTCCTGCGGATATCCTCATTCCTGATTCGATCACGCAAGGAAACTCCGAGCATAGCCCTCTCCATTGCCCTTTGGGTGACTTTAAGCCTTCTAATGAGGCCCATTGTAAGCGACCACGTTTCGGAGCCATATGTCATCACTGGCAACACGCACTGGTCATAGACTTTCGTCTTGAGACACTGTGGTATATTGGACGAGAAGACACCGCGCAGCTTCCCGAACGCTGCCCAGCCGAGTCGGATTCGACGATTGATCTCTTTCTCGAAGTTAGACCTTCCCAACTGGACCGTCTGTCCCAGGTAAACGTAGTCGTCTACAACTTCGAGTGTAGAGTCCCCGACCTTGATAGGAGTGGGTGCTATATGGCTGTTTACCATGACTTTGGTTTTGTCCATGTTCATTTTAAGTCCCACTCTTTCGGAAGCTCTACTGAGGTCACCAAGCATTGTACTGAGCTCCTCCGTAGTCTCAGCCATGACTACTATGTCGTCGGCAAACCGAAGGTGAGTGATGTACTCGCCATTGACATTAATGCCTAGCCCTCTCCATTCCAAAACCTTGAAGACATCCTCCATTGCTGCCGTGAACAGTTTCGGAGAAATAACGTCTCCCTGCCTCACACCCCGCTGCAAGAGGATAGGTTTCGAGGTCTGGTCTTGTAGTCGGACTGACATAGTGGCGTTTTTGTACAAACACTTCAGCACTTCGATATACCGATAGTCAATTTGGCACCGTTGGAGAGACTGCAGTACAGCCCAAGTTTCAATCGAATCAAAGGCTTTCTCGTAGTCCACAAACGCTAAGCAGAGAGGCTGGTTATACTCCTCAGTCTTCTGTATAACCTGCCGCAGCGTATGTATGTGGTCCACGGTGCTGAAGCCTTTTCGAAATCCAGCTTGTTCGGGAGGCTGGAAGTCGTCGAACCTGCGCGCGAGACGATTCGTGATGACTCTGGAAAACAGCTTGTAGACATGGCTCAGAAGCGAAATGGGCCTATAATTCTTAAGCAGGGCATTATCGCCCTTCTTAAAGAAGAGTACCACCACGCCTCTGCTCCACGCCTGTGGCGTTTTCCCCTCGAGTATGACGGAATCAAATAGCTTCTGAAGGGCCTTAAGGACCGGTTTTCCACCCGCCTTCAGGAGTTCGGCCGTAATTCCGTCCTCACCCGACGCCTTGTTGTTTTTCAGCTGCTTCAGAGCCATCCTAATCTCGTACAGGCTGACGTCCGGGATATCTTCGGTATAGTGTCGAGTCAATCTAGCTCTTGGGTCGTTTACTAGATTTACAGCGGGTTTAGCGGTAGACGTGTATAACTGTCCATAAAAAGCCTCGATCTCTCCCAGAAGCTCCGATTTGGCGGATATGACTCTGCCATCGTCGGTCTTCAGTTTCGTGAGCTGGCTTTGCCCAATAGACAGATCTCGTGCAAATACTTTAGAGCCCTTATTCCGCTCAATCGCATCCTTAATCCTTACGGTATTAAAGCGGCGAAGGTCACGTTTCAGGGACTTCGAGATTTGTCTATTGAGCTGCCGGTATATGCACGCATCGTCTGAAGACTGCAGAATCATCTCACGCCTCTTCTTCATTAGCTCGAGGGTCGGATCGGAGAGCTTCTTGTTTTTATTTGTACGGTGAGTCTTGAAAAACTTAGACCCGACCGTATGGACAGTTTCCACGAACCCATCGTTATATTCATCCACGGAGCTTCCTAGGCACTCGAAACGATTGTGGAGTTCGAGCTGAAAGCTCTCGGGGTTTTGGATCTGGATCTGTGCTGGACGGAGCGTAGACTTCATCAGTCGAGACCTTTCAAGCTTAATGTTAATATTCAATGTGCCTCTTACGACGCGGTGATCACTTCCAGTTTTCACCGCGTTGATCACAGAGACATCATTGAATATTTGCTTTTTCGTCGACAGGATGAAGTCAATCTCATTTCTAGTTGCACCGTCAGGACTTTGCCAGGTCCACCTTCTATGCTCACGCTTTTTGAAGAAGGAATTCATCATATAGAGGCCCTCCTTCTCCATAAAGCTAGCCAGTAGGTGTCCCCGGTGATTCCGACGTCCAAATCCAAATTGCCCCACTCGCAGCTCGTCACCGTCTCGTTTGCCCAGTTTCGCGTTAAAGTCCCCCATGACCACGGTGAAGTGAGTCTTAGAACCATGCATGGCTCTTGATATATCCTCATACATGGATTCTACTTCGTCGTCGGGATGTGTCGAGGTCGGGGCGTAGACCTGTATGACCTTCAGCGAATATCTTGATGATATTCTGAGTATAAGGTACGCCACCCTGGTCGACACACTCTCGATCCTCACGACATTGTTCACAAGGGACTTGTGGACGAAAAACCCGACACCACCCTGGGACTGCTGGTCACCCTCCCGGAAATAGAGCAGGTTACCGGATTTCAGAATTATCGTATCCTCCCCCTGTCTTCGGACTTCAGACAATCCCACAATACTCCATCGCAACCTGCTCAATTCCTCCTCCAGTTCGGTGATCTTCTCGTCAGTCCTCAGTGTACGCGTGTTGAAAGTTGCCAGGTCGAGTCGTTTAATAGATGGGTAGCCAAATCTCATCCGGAGATTCTTCGCACCCCTTGCCTCGTCGTGGCCTTGACCGCTACCGGAGTCAAGGGTAGACGGGCTGCCGGGCACTAGGGGCCATTTTTTCCTTCTGTTTTTCATGTTGGGGGGGGTTGCCATAATCGCCACGCTTGGCAGACGGGTTGGCGATCGCAGTTTGGTTGTTGTAATGCACAGAGGATGCTGCTGCCCATTCTCTGGTATGTCCCTTAGTCGCCTCTTACGACACCCTCGGGAAGAGATGGGATGGTGTTATTCTTAACGTCCGAACACCATACGGAACTTTGTCCTGTTTGTGTACTGTTTGGTCTAAATAGTTTTAATGGTATTTATTTTATCTAGTTTTAATCATTCCAAAGAATAAATAAAGCTAATACAAAAATAATTAACTCCGAAACTGTTACACTCTTTTCCTCGGATCTCAAGGGTGAAATGAGCGAATTAGGAGCATGTAATTGCAACCCCATTGAAAGTATTGTATTCCTTTGTGTTTTTGCGAGGGACAGCTAATGGGTAGTTGTGAATGCGGTGAGAACTAACTGACACAATGAAGGACACGCTTCAATGGCTGAGCTGTTGTCACGTTTCACGATTTGTATTACATTTTAATTTGATGTTGGAAGTTATAGAATCCTAATTTAATAATCATTAAGTACCTAACCATCAAGACTTTTACACTCTGAATGCCAATAAACACTTAAATGAATATTCCTTCAAGCTATAAGGAAATTTATTGAAGATGAATCCTATGAAACAATTCCTACGTAACCTAGCAGTAACAGCATAGAGCAGGTTCCCGGAAAGTTTTATGTCCTGCCACATTGAACTGCTTTTAAAAAATAAGTATTAGACAGACTTAATGTCTTCAAACTATTAGAAACACACGCATCAGCTAACTAGTAGTGTCTTACCAAATAATAATACAATTCTCCTAAAACTGAATGCAAACCTCCTTTGGTAGAAGCCAGTAAAAAAATAAAACTGGACATATAATTAAATAAAAACCAACAAAAATATTTAATGAAATTTTCGCTGTATCGGTTGTAGATTGTAGGTACTATAACATACACCAATCTCGTTTTACTTACAGCAAATCAAACTACAGCAAAGCAAACGTAATAAAAGCGTGATCCAACAGAACAAAACTGTGCAAACAGACTGACGTCCAATAAACGCGCATACTGAGCAATTAATTAATTTACCTTTAACGACCATAAAGAAAGAAGCAATTTAAAAACATATTGGTCCCGCAATCCACATCACCAACATGCACCCAGCCCGACATTAATTTCCCTCTACAAAGTTGATTCGATTGTGTCTCGTTTATTTTTCACGACTAAGGTACTGGCCACACATATCCACGTGGCAGCGCCATTAACGTAAAATGGTACAGTGCCTGAACGCCGCACGTTGCCGTGTCGTGCAAATGTATGATGCCGTACCGTGTCGTTTCTTTGGTTGGAAACTGAACGCGACATTTTTGACGATATAGCACTTGAAGAACACGGTGTCGTGGAGTAATATACCGTCCGTGTAAATATACTACAAGACAACTTTGCGATACCCTTTGGTTGAAAACTAATCGCGTAATTTTTGAAGACACAGCGCTTGAATATCGCAGTGTCGTGGTATGACACGCCACTATACCTTGTCGTCAACATAAACAACAATATAACGTTGCAAAAACCTTTCATCATCATCATTTCAGCCGAAAGATGTCCATTATTGGACATACGCCTTCCTTATGTCTTGCCATAATGACTGGTCCTTTGCGTCTCACTTTCATCGGATTCCCGCGACCCTCTACAGGGCATCGGTCCACCTTGTGAGAGGCCTTCCAACGCTACGTCTTCCAGTACTGGTTGCCACTCCAGAACTTTACAACCCTATCGACCATCTGCGAAATTTTTGACGATCGCTGGAACAACACGGTGTCGTGGTGGCATGACGCTTCATCGTACCGAGCATCCGCACGATACGGTAACAATACCGACTATGGACATGTGGCCCAGACTCTTATACAATGTTACTAACGACTCAATTTTATTCGGCTCTGTAAGTAATTTGTTTTCGATTGATTTTGCCCTTTTTATTCAACGCCATTGTCGAGCTCCAGCAATTCTGTAAACGTACCGACGAGTCAATTAATCAAGTTCACCTTTAGAACGGAACCTTTTATAATTTACTTAATACACTAATTGCTTTCGAACGGCGCGCAATTTTATTAAAAACCAATTTTGTGTCTGTGGTTGGAATTGATTTACATATTATTGTATGAGTTTCTACAATAGGTTCATAGTTTGTGTCGTTTTCAATTAACAGTGTTTGAATTTATTGATCGTATTGATTGTTATTTTGATTTGTTGGCTTTGATTAATTTGGTCTGATTATTTGATTTATGTCTTTGTCACGATTTTGAATTTTGGTCTTTTGGCTCTGGGAAATTTAGGAATGAATTGTCGTATTTTATATTGCTCGATGGATACGAGACGCACAAAATCGGTCGTTATGGTGACAGTGTTGGGGGAGGCCTATTTCCAACAGTGGACAAAAGACGTCCACTATTGGGCGCTGCTGGATGTAATAAAAAATAACAATATTTATTTCTATTTATGTAATAAAATTCACTCAAGAAATATATTATGACTTTATTCGTTGGAGTATCGGTTTGATGCAAATAAACCCGTTGGACCTCTCTAAAACTACTTGTCCCAAAATCACGAGATATTCAATGAAATCAAAGTTCCAAAACAAATAGAAAACGGTGTTTACTCAAAAACTAACAATCCGTCATCAATGTCCCCGCAAACATTAAGGCGCGTGCACCCAGTTAATAGTTCTCATATTATCGGCCACGCAATTACAAGCTGCGATCCTTTGTGCAAATAAATAAGTCGTTATTAAGTAGTCGGGCGCAGTCCGTATAAACAGAGGGCGCCACCCTCGCGCCTAGCCCGGCCCGTTTACCCTGCGTTTTAGAAGATGCGTTATGCAATAAACTCTGAAACTGTTTGTACGGGACTTTATTGAATTTGCTCGGATATATTGAGCGGAGGGGGCTCGAGGGAGGAGGGGTCGTTTAGAGGATGTAGGTGTTGGAGATAGATGGGACAGTTGTGTTCGCCTCGTCGTTTATACCGCGTACATCGAAGGACTGAAACAATTTGCCTGCTGCGGTCTTCCCGTCCGATTATAATTTAGCTGCCTTTAAGGCTCTTAATAAACTAGTGCGCCTCACCATCAACGATTGCATCACTGCTTACCATCAGGTGGGATCGCAGTCAAGCGTTCGCTTACATCAATAAAAAAAAAACTGTTTGTTTCTTTCTTATTTCGGTTGATCGATTCAGCTGTTGGCTTTCTCAATTGTCTGGAAATTTTAATTCATAGTGGGAAATTAACAAATAACTTCTCCCGCTCTGGGTGGAGTGGGAGGGACAATCAGACTTTTACTGTCTAAAGTCCACCTGTGTACCTTCAGTTGCTTTTTGCGTTACAGGGCCAAGGTGAACTTTTGAACTTTCTTCAGCCCAATTGTCTGGATATAGAATTAATAAAATCTTGGAAAAAAAATACTTGTGGAGCCGTAGCGAGTTGCTAGTTCTACAATAAATCTTCAAGGTAATGCTGAGCTCTATAATGGCATCACTGTAACACTCTATTTAAGATTATCCACATAACATATCGTAACCAGGCATTTTCTCGGAAATGATCCGGAAAAACATCAACCACTACATTGTATCGCACAAAAGAAGTGCTTATTTACGCCTTAATAGCTCTTAAATATCTATCTAATGAATGAAATAAAAACTCAACCCGGCTCGTCCCGCAAAATTCCCAACATAATTATTACAAATCACAACAAACCTTAACCTTTGGTAATAAAGCTCATATTCCATTGTAGCATGTCGGTTAAGCCTTTTAGGAGCGGCATCGAACTAAATGATGTGAAGATAGAACGAAATCAAGAGATAAACGTTGTGTTACATTCGATTCTAAATCTTAATGCTACTGTGATAAAGTTGTAGGTCGTATCAACCGGTGGCTTAGTCGGTCACACGAAATTGGACTTTATCGTTTAAGAATAAAGTGAATTATGTATTGTCAGTTGGTGAGTTAAGGGTGAGTGTGGTCTTGTTTGCCGCGAGTTAATTTAGTTGTGGATTAACTCAGTTTGAGTGATTGATGTTTTTGGGTTCTCTGTTGATGCGTTTGCCGGCGTTTAGAGCTTTTGTGCGCGTGTGCTGTTCCGTGCGGAACCCTGCGACATGATTTTGTTGCTGCCTTATTAGTTTGAACTGTTGTAAGTTTATGACCTATTGACACTGACTCTGTTGTACAAAGACTAAACTTAAGATAGAGAATTGGAACTCTGTTCTCTCCCAATCTTCTCCTAAGAGGGAATGGACCATAATCCACTACGTGCGCCCAGAACAGATTGGTCGATGAAACGATTCGAATTTCTGGTTCTAAGACATGCCTATTTTCTCGTCTTAAGGTTTGGCTGGGTTTGAATCCGTGACCTATAACCGGTAAGTCGAGGCAGTTTGCACCGGGCCACCACTGCTCTCTTATATAATACTAGCTTTTGCCCGAGGTTTCGCCCGAATACATAAAATATAGCCCATGTCACTCAGGAATAAAGCAGCTTTCAATCAGTGAAAAAATTTTTGCAATCGGACCAGTACTTTCAGAGATTACCTCCTACAAACAAAAAGACATAAAAACAAACTTTACCTCTTTATGATATTATTTATAATAAATTTGTAATATTATTTATAATCAAAATAATCCTCCCGACTGAATGTTGTCGCCCACATGATCGTAGAAACATTCTCTCGGGATATAAAAGTATCCTATAAGTTATTCCTGGACGTGGCCATGTCACACACACACACTCATGCCCATGGGTAGACCTACCCATGTGCAAAATTTCATCCAAATCTGTTCAGCCGTTCAGGCATGAAGGAGTAACAAACATACACAAACATTAACAACTTTCGCCTTTATAATTATATATAGGTATTAGTGTAAAAAGTTGTCCCACTGTAAGAATTAAGTACTCCTGTAAATTGTGGGTGCGTTCGCAATCATGTAAACTCACTTGTACAAGCCACCCAGACCCGGAACAACTATTTGTTGGTCATACCAATATTTTTTACATCTGAGAATGAATCTCACAACACTCAGAGCACCAGCCAATCTATATTTTTAGGAACTAGAAGCGGATTGTAAATAAAAAGTTCGCGTTCTAGGATTGCACAATTGCACAATTTAATTCCACCAAGTCCATTCCATCATCGGACCACTAGACGTACGGCGTTGCGCCATCGGTACATGGTGGACATCCCACCCATACGTACAAAGCGTTTTGGGAACACATTCATAATGCGTACAGCTAAGGAGTGGAATTCCCTGCCGGAGTCTGTGTTTCCTGATAGCTACAACCTAGGGGTCTTTAGGTCAAGAGTGAATAGGTTACTTCTAGGCAAGCGTGCTCCATCGTCGGCCACATCATCGCTTACCATCAGGTGAGATAGTGGTCAAACGCGATCCTATCAATAATAAAAATAAAAAAAAACCACGGGTTTCCCTTTCAGAAGTTAACCCAAAAGCCCCAGTAGGCTTCGTCTCAGCTGGGCCCTACGATTTTGCTGACATCTCTTTGAGGCGCGCGTGGAACACTACGCGTCGTCGATGACTCGGGCTCGGTCCGGACGGCGAGCTACCCAATGCTCGTCGTCCACAAGCCCACGCCTGCGGTGGGGACGTCTTTCGGCTGAAATGATGATCTAGCAGTTAGGTTATCACGATTTAGAAATCCGGTTTTATTTATTTGCTCAAGGTTTTGTAGATACAAAGCTGTTATATCTCGTCATTCCTGTATCTTTTCAGTATATTGCAAAAATGTTCCAAGTTTCTTCAACTCGTCAATGTGTCTGACTACAAAAGAAACTCCAGTACATTTCCTGATATATTATTAGCTAGGGATTAAACTTCATAATTGGTTTCCTTCGTAACCCTAGGTAAACAAATTGCGGAACAAAATACAATTTCAAGTTAACTAATAAGCCTTATTATATTAGAGGCCACTTCAGAACCAGACTTCCATCACAATAGGTCCCATCAAACACACGCCATCATTATTTCTCCGCACGTCGCATGAACCCACCCCTTAAGAACTTCCCTAGCCTCCGACAAACGTTATTATTAATTTTACCTCCAACCCTCGCAAACAATGTTGAACTTTAACTTTCTAAGAATACAGTTCAATTTACTTCGGCAATTGTGTTTGAGATAAGCTCCTTTTCGTCGCACAATGCTGGTTATTGGCTAACTTCTGGTCCACGGGCTGCATCTAAGATGGCGATGTGTTTTATCTCTTTCTCTCACACGTGTCAGCCGTATGTGTTGTCTCTGTTGTTTTCTTGCGTAACAGAAAGAAGGCGAAGTACTTTTTGTTCGTGTTTGTGTAAGGCGTTAGAGTGAGAGAGTGCGCTTGAAGTCAATTGCGTTTGTAGTGTAAACAATGAGATATCGGAGACGATCGATGTTGCTCGATACTTGCAACACGCCTATGTAAATTCTTGATTTAACTTGATTGAAAGAGCAACTACTAAATGTTTCTATACGAATAATTCATTGATAACTAAATAAAAAAAGAAAAAGCACATTTTTGTAAGAATACGTCGTACAAATCCTGAAAAGAAGACAAGTAATCGAAGTAACACAATTTAAAGGACAATCAATCCGCAATCCATTTTTTTTAAGTGTGCCTTTTCCTGAATAAAACCCACCTGTATTTTTTTAGCTGCCCTTTGCTTTTCAAGGCTGTAGTAACCCTTTCAGCCAGCAGCCCACAATCTGCAGTCTTAGTTTTAAAGAGCTGTAGAGCAATGCGTAACTAAGTAGAAGCTCGTACTGCAAGCAAGTGCCGCATATGTAGCTCACATAGTTCGCGTAGCCCAGCGTAGACATACAGTCGTAAGCTCTCGTAGCCCAACACAGACATGGCGGCGCGGCGTAGGTTCGCGTAGCCCAGCGTAGACATACAGTCGTAAGCTCTCATAGCCCAACACAGACATGGCGGCGCGGCGTAGGTTCGCGTAGCCCAGCGTAGACATACAGTCGTAAGCTCTCGTAGCCCACCACAGACATGGCGGCGTGGCGTAGGTTCGCGTAGCCCAGCGTAGACATACAGTCGTAAGCTCTCGTAGCCCAACACAGACATGGCGGCGCGGCGTAGGTTCGCGTAGCCCAGCGTAGACATGGTGTCGCGGCGTAGACTCGCGTAGCCCAGTTCAGAAACGACGGTGTAGGCCGTCATCATCATTCTGTCCTTGTCTCATGTCAGTTGGCGTCAGAGCTACACGGTTTCTTCCTATCCAAAACTGCCATTGACTCCCGTTTTTGACACTACATAAGGTGTTGACTGTAGGTATATTTATTTATTACCTATAAAGCTTTTGCACGCTACTTCGTCCCCGTTAATATCTTTAACGAAAATCGGGTCCTAACTGCAATAAGTTCCAAGCTTAGAGTACGTAATATATATGCAAGTAAGATGAACAAATAGTATATATGTACACAGTTAATCCCATTGCGCGGTCGGGCGCGCCGCCATTGGCTCGCTAACTAGACAATTCGATTAGCGCACGCCCGCGCTCCGCACACACATTAACACCAACTTTACCAGACACAACCGAGTGTTTAGTAGTATATACACAGTATATAGGTACCTCTGTTTGTTTCCTTCTCGTACTTTTATCTCTTGACACATTCTTGAGTTTCATTTGATTAAGTTTTCAGAAGAAACTAAAGCCATGATGTCGGAAGTGTTTAAAAGAAATGCTGTATTACTGTTTCAGTACTAAAGGTTGCAGATATGGAAAAGATTATATCCCTTTAGATTAGATATCTTGGTATACCTATGCGCTCAATACACAATACACAGTGTTATTCCCTTCTACACAAGCACTACTCCACTCCACAAGCTCAATAGGTACACAAGCACAATCAATTTATTCTCGCAATCTTTGCTATTTCCTAAACCTTTTATCTCTTTCCCTTTTATTATGTTTAAGATTTAAAAAGCCAATGCAAAATATTGGCATAATTTACTTTTTTTTTTCGCCTGAAATAAAACCTAGGTTATAAATTAGAGGACAATACGAGGAATGAATAGCAAAAAGAACCAGGTTTTTAAACCATGATCGAACAAAGATACCTATAGAAGTATTGCTAGTACCTTTTTGTCAGGTACCTATTATCTATCTTTCTTATATTATAATTAAAACGAATTGATGACTCGAGTTCTTTGCAACACTAGACGCCACCCAACCACGCCCAGCGATATATATGCGGATTTGATTTGATTTGATTTATTTATTTCATAAACAATTTTTACATTGTATCGAAAAATTTATGATAATATAAAGCAAAAAAGCGGAAGCGAAAGACGAGGAATAACTCATTATAAAAACCGTGTAGTATATTTAACAATGTGAAATTTAAAATATCAGACACGGAGTATTTTTATTTAAGAAAAATAACGCCTGATAAAAAAACAATAGCCATCTACTGAATAGTCTCTCTTCGTTCGGTTACGGTTGGTAGACATAATTCTTTTTGTATTGATTTCTCATACAGTCCTTTAAGATATGGCCTAGGATTCACTATTGGCGAAAAGAAAAAAAATATGCTAGCTACGTAAGGCAAAAGTTCCATTCTCCTTTCTTGCAATTTTCACATACTCTAAACCTCTAAACTGTGAAACAATTTGTAGGTTATATCCGGTTTCCTAACCGAGGGAGGAACCTGGTGATCTGCAGTACAGGTTCTTATGGAAACCGAATTCTGGCGCCAGTCTCTCACTTTGTTTAACCCCGAATCGTAAATTGTAAGGTTTTAGCTTAAAGTACCTTTGTGATGAGAAAACAAACGTTTTATATTATTATTATTTTTGTACATAGATAAGATTGTTTATTTTGCAAATATGGATATCTATATGTCATGGTGACATCATCTTCATCCTCATCCTGCCCTTGTCCCGTGTTATTTGAGGTCGGCGCAACACGTTTTTTCTTCCATTCTGCCTTGTCACTCGTCATGCTATCACTAACTTCCTTTTCTTTCATATCACCCAATCCATCCATCTTTTCTTAGGCCTTCCTCTCCCTCTCCATCCATCCACATGTAAACTCATAACTCATTTAGTAACATGAGTTTCATCCCTCCTCTTTACATGACCATACCAAGACAAACGATTCCCCTTCAACTTTTCAGTCACTGGCACCAAATTGGGTGATACCAAATGAATAAATAAAGAGAACAGCCTTATTTTGAGCATGCAAAAGTACAGAGTTTACGCCACACAATGATATAAGTATAAACGTTTTTTTTTACAAATAACCCTAAGCGCCGGATTGTGCCGACGAATATTTTCGTGTCCTATTTGCCAGGGTCGTGTATTTGCGACTGGGTAGTGGGTACTCTATCTCGTTTAGCTCTTCGATGCCCATAGGTAACAGAAGAGATGACGAGATGGAGTATTTGGTCATAGATCTTCGCTGGCGACCCTGGCGAAATAAACGCGAGATTGTTTGTCGTATATATCCGACGTAGGCAGTTAAAAGGTTAATACAAATAAACTATTTTATTAAGTACTAGGTACCTATTTAGTTCAATAAAAAATATTGTACCTATTTCAGAGCTGCAATTTGTACCTATTTCAGAGCTGCAATTTGTACCTATTTCAGAGCTGCAATTTTTACCTATTTCAGAGTTGCAATTTGTACCTATTTCAGAGTTAAAATTTGCAAAAAACGTGAGAAAATTGTGAATTTAGCGATTACCGGGGATACATCACCATTTAAAAGCAACGTTTATTAGGAAAAATTAAAAAAAAAATCACACAATTATTCCAATTATTTACTCAAGAAAGCTTGATGTGAAAAATAGATGTATGTATATAACTTGACTACCTACTTATTGATATATTTATGCTTAAATTCCCCACCAATTAGTGGTATCAACGTTATGATGAATACTGGACATTCTACGATTTGGACGTTCTGCGAACTGGACATTCTGCGCCTAAACGAAAAAAAAACAGTTCATCAGTCAAATAAAATTATAATAAATAAATAAAAATAAAAACTAACTAGTTTAATTAAATAAATAAAAACAACCAAGGTAGACGCGGGTACAAAAAATTTACCCGAGAGACAATATGTCTAGGCTTCCATATTTCCATTTACCACAACTCCGTCGCTTTTTTGCAATTCCTATCCGTTTGGTGCAACGCAGTTCCTTTGCTTGTGTTTCAGTTCAAGTCAATATTGACGGGCAGCTGTCGCGACAAAATAAAACTATATCTGCGATGAGACCTGTCATGGTTGCGGACAAGGACGAATCAAATTGAAACTATTGGAAGACACGCTGACGTATTCATTGAAAAAAAAAAAACGTCAACCAAATTTATGAAAAATAATATTGTTTTTTTTTATGTGGGAAATCAGCCAATGACTTCTTTCTCTCTAGGTGAAGAGAGGGTGTTAGATTTTTACTGACTAAAACCCACAGTGTTCCTTTAGTTACCACGGCCACAGGAACTTTTTCGAATAATCCCGCAACCCTTGCAGGTTACGGCCATAATAGGCGCCGTCATTAGACAGCATCTTTGATGCAGAGCTTAATTGCACTGAAGAAGAACAAGATCGTTTAAGCTGTTGATCCCCGCATTAACGCCGGCGTTCACGCGCCATTGTCTTACTATTGTGTCTCTAATTACGCACTCAAAAGGTTAAATCAAGAATTTCACAGAAAAAGAACAAGCATTTTTTCAATCAACATTATTGGACAGCAGAAGAACCAGCATCGTTTAAATCAACAATCGGACAGTAGTAGAACAAGCACCGTTTAAATCAATAATTGGACCGAAGCAGAACAAGCATCATTCAAAACAATAATTGGACACAATAAGAACCAGCATCGTTTAAATCAAGAATTGCAAAGAAGAAGAATAAGCATACGGCAGTGGTTTCTAAAATGAATTTCAATATTATTTTTTTGAAGGAGACGTGTGATTTTAGTCAGTAAAATCTGACACGCTCTCCGGTTCCACACTAGAGCGGGGAGCAGTCATTGGATTATTTCCCATCTCTTTGGAAATACCAAATTTTTCTTCGAATCGAATAATACCAATTTTTTATTCATTTATTAAAACTTTATGCACTAGTAATGAACACTGTACAAAGACGGATTTAGTGTCTTAGGCATTTTCTACCAGTCGACCTTAGGGTGGTGCAGAAACTTAACATGGTAGGTGCAACTTAATGATAAACAAATAGTAAAGAAAAACAATAATAAATACAAACTTAAACAAATACCTACATATTAACAATGTTATATGAAAAACGAATCTAACAAATCAACGCTGTGATGATTCCACCAACTTCTTGCGGAAGTGTTCACATGCCGGGTGCCGGTCTGATATTCAGCGGGAGCACATTCCAAAGAGAGATCGCCTGGATAAAGAAGGAGGACTAGTTAAACCCAGAGTGATGTAAGAGACAATGTAATAGATAATTATTAGATCGACCGGCATGTCCTAGAACCAAAAATTCGAAAACATTTGACATCCACCAACCCGCACTGGGCCCGCGTGGTGGATTACGGCCCATTCCCTCTCCTAGAGAGGAGGTTTGAGACCCAACAGTGGGAAAATTATAAGGCCGAGCTATGCTATGCTATTAGATCGGAGATTTATACTATGACCAGAGCAAAGGAAATGAATTTCAGAAATCAGATAAGAAAGAGAATAAGGTTTATCCAGAAAAGAAAACAGGGTAGTCTTAGTCAAAGCTATTAGCACTCTGATGAAGAATGGATAACCATTTTAAAAGTGATCGTTGCTCGGATTATACTTACGCAGTAAATTTTTTCCCGTCGAAGTAAACCGTCTGGCATATTACGAGCGTAGTCGACACCGGTGTGTTGGCACACAAATAAGCGAAACGTATCTCGTTACCTCGCGGAAGTGTCAGTGGCTCCCAATTTGACGTCACCCCCCCTTTCCCCCCCACAGCTCCCCGCCTTACTTGCTCGCGTTTCCGATTTAATAAGGCGAAGAGCTTGAGAAGGCATATATTGAGTCGTATCGGACGTTGAGCCACAATTTTGTTTAGATTCGTGACAATGGTGAGCCGATGTTAGCAATGAGATTCTTATGGGGTTAGTCTTGTGTCTTTTACTTTTACTCAATTCAGATTGACACTCTTTCTCAGAGTGTCATACCGAATTAGAACAGTTAATTAGTTCGACATGATCCCGATTTTGAAAAAACAATTGTTTGACTACTTTGTGTTACTCAATGTCTAATAAATAATTAAGAATAGGTATGTCAAAGTATGAAATTGTCGTTTTTTTTTTAAAAAAAAATCTCTTTCTTTCTTTCTTTTCATATTTTCTCCCACCAGATTATATTGCATTCTTCTCACCGTACTTATTCCATGCATGTCGGTAGACAAAGCCAGCCAGCAGTGTCGTGTTCGGTTGAAGCTCCACTGTGTGCCTCTCAAACATAATTTAGGTGATGTATTGCTGCGCGGCTACACCGCCGCCGCACGCTTCTTGCAAAGAATATTAGAACTGTATGGAGACGTTATAACCACGTTTTTATTTTTATGATGTTGGCATACAGTTTTCAGTAGACTTTGGTTTGAATTTCGAATGTCCTGACATTTGAAATTTTTGAAATGATTGTTGTATGGTTTAAGAAACCATTTTTTTTTTATTATTGATAGGCTCGCGTTTGACTACTATCTCACCTGATGGTAAGGAACACGCTTGCCTAGAAGTAACCTATTAACTTAAAGACCACTAGGTTGTAGCTATCAGGAAACAGACTCCGGCAGGGAATTCCACTGCTTGATTGTACGTACAATAAATATGTTACATTATTTAATAGTAAGAGAATCAAACTGTTGTTAAATTTATTATTAATTTATCAAGAATTTAAGAACTTAAGGACCTTTTTTGAGGTGGACAATCATCAAATTACACCGAGCTCTGAGTGAGGCAAGAGGGAGTGTCAGACTTGCTGACTAAAACCCACCTGCGTTTCTTCAGTTGACCTGTGCGTTCTGGGGCACGGTAACTCTCTCGAACAATCCTACAGCCCGAACTTAAGGACCTTGTTCTAAATTCAAAATCTAAACACAGTTTTGCTAGTTTAGACACAGTCACACACAGCGCTAGACTGTATGCGACGCGCGTGTGTCGCGGGACCAATTAGCTGAACAATTCCGAGCACGAACTGTTTAACCGCTTTAATTTCACCCCAATAACACGTTAATTCGTCCGTACCCCCGCCTCACCCCCCCACGACCCTCCAACGCCCGCGATAACACAGTCGTAATAAAAATTAAATTTGTTCAACTGTGAAGCGACCTAAGTGGTCACACGTAGGTCATGAAACCTTATTTGTGAAGAAAATAATGGCAATTACATACCATTAAGTGCAGTTGTTTTAGGTACAACGATAACATAGATACGATACGACGCACGTAATAAAACAGAATGTTATTTCAATTACAAAAATAATCGCACGCAAAGTTAATTTGTCACTCGATTAAAGTCAAAAGACGTTACAAAAGCGCAGAGTAATGTTATTACGAGCAATCCAATGTAACAAACAGCGGGATCGGCTCTCGTCGCAATCGAATAATATTTAAACGAAGTGTTTCCGACCAATCGCGGCGCTCGCTCGGCGCCCGGACGCGCAAATCTGACATCTGTCATATTTGAACCGCATTGTTAGTGTTGTGACGTTCGTTTTTTGAAACGCGACAGTTGGCGCGGCCTCCTCTCGTATATTTTGTTTTGTTCCGACTGATTGAATCTGTCGCAACTAAGTATCATAAAACAACGCGTACGAATACGCGTTGATTTTCTTGTTTATTATTTGACAATGACAGGAATAGAGCACAATGATTTGTTTTGGCGTTTGTTTTCTAAGGGTGTTTGTTTGCTCAATTGCAAAAAATATTCTACTAACAAAATTCACCTCCATACGATTTGTTTACTGACATCAACATCATCATCATCGTCATCATTTCCGCCGAAAGACGTCCACTGCTGGATGTAGACCTCTCCCAAGTGTCGCTAAAACGACCGGTCCTGTGCGTCTCGCATCCATCGGATTCCTGCGACCCTCACCAGGTCATCGGTCTACCTTGTGAGAGGCTTTCCAACGCTACGTCTTCCGGTGCGGTTCATAATGATCGATCATTGATCGGTCAGTGGTCTTGTAATAGAGTTTTGGTAGAATGACAATATCGAGCTTATTAAAAGCAATGACTGCACAATAACGTTCTAGGTCACTGATCAAAGGAACTGTCAAAATATTAGCAGATTACCGCATACGTCAGATTCTATATTCATTTGTCAATTTGTACGAGATTACCATTCTATGCCACTTCTTTCAATGGAGTGTCAGTGGTTAACCATTGGAAAGTCGATAAAGATAATGGCGTCATTATGACGCCATTATATTAATAGATTACCAAACTTGTCAAAATCAACGATTATGAAATCAATGATAGACCATTCTGACCCTATTGTAATAGCAGGCCCTGATCTGCGGGCAATATGCCCTGCCCATTGCAAGTTAAGTTTGGAAATTCTTCGGGCTATGTCGGCAACCTTGTTTGTCGCTATATTAAACCGCAATCGATACGTATTTGTATATATGTATATATTATTACATATTCTGCGTATAATTTTCAACATAAACACGAACTGTTCGACTTAATTAATTACTAAACTTGTATTGTTAAAATTTACAAAGTTTCAGTAAACTTATCTAATATACAAAATTGATTGGCTAACCCAACAAGCTGCTCAGTAAATGAGCAATTTCGTCGTCAAGCAAATACAAAGCAAGTCTTAATTCAATTTCGCAGTGTAAAGTGTAACATGAACAACTTGGAACAAGTTAACGATCGTTTATATAATGTTGATGCACAGTGGGTGACATAGCGCGCGCGCGGACAAAATGTTGCGTGCAGAGCGAACACTCGCAAAAGAATTAGACATTTTATGATTTCTAATGTAGTTTTCGTTTCTGTTAATTAACGAAACAATGCCATGCTGGTTTACAACCCGGCCTAACGAGGTTTTATATCTAAATGGTTATTTTTATTGGAGTTACAAGCGTTTGTTCTTGTTGCCTAAAATAGCTCTTGACTGCGTTATTCGATTACTTGAGTTGGATGTTTGTCTGTGTTTATATGTTTGTTACTGCTTTATTTTTAAACGGCCGAATGGATTTAGATGAATTTGTCACAGTAATATATTTATGTATATCTATTTTATTGCATTTTTAAGTTTTGACGTTTATTATGAACACATTCATTGTGCGTACAGCTAAGGATTGGAATTCCTTGCCGGAATCTGTGTTTCCTGATGGCTACAACCCGGGAATCTTTAAGTCAAGAGTGAATAGGTTACTTCTAGGTAAGCGCGCTCCATCGTCGACCGCATCGTCGCTTTCCATCAGGTGAGATAGCGGTCAAGCGCTAACCTATCAAGAATTAAAAAAAAAAAAATGTTTTTTATTGTATTAGTGTGTGTTATTTGTATTATATTATGTGTAAAATTGACCAAGGCCACCGGTTAAAGGTTAAAGGTTCAGGAGTAGCGACCACGTACCTGAAGACGCAGCATTGGAAGGCCTCCCACAAGGCGGATCGATGACCTGGTGAGGGTCACGGGAATCCTCTAGATGCGAGACGCACAGGACCGGTCGTTGTGGCGACGCTTGGGGGAGGCCTACGTCCAGCAGTGGACGTTTTCAGGGTGAAATGATGATGAAACCATCGAATTCACAAATATTAGATACTAACAATACATACAGACACACTCGTCAGCTGTGTCTATTAGAATCAATATCATAATAAAACGCCGTCAAGCATCGGGTACATCGGTTCTGCCGCTCGTGGCACGACCCGACACCATACTTCATACCGTGGCTAAGGGCACCCTCACACGACTTGTTCATCGAATAACTTTAACGAATATGTCTTATGTCTAGGCCGAGTTCGTGTGTCGGTTATGATAATTAGCTTAAATTATAATTCTGTTGTACCAAGATTGTTTATTGTGTAATAAGGTGATGATTTGCATTTTACAGCGGTTTTGTTAGCGTTTAATGAAGCAATACGAAGAACATAATTTCTTCGACATTTTTTTTTTTTATTCCCAGCAATGTCCTTCGAGATTAAATTGAATTACATTGAAATAAATGAAATAAAAAAAATGAATTAAATGGAACTAAGATAAATTGAATTGAATTAAATGAAATAAAAAATATTGATTTGAATTAAATTATATGGAAATAAATTATTCTGTAATTTATAAAACTATTTTTTAACGATATATAGCACTAGTTGTGCTTGACTGCGATCCCACCTGATGGTAAGCAGTGATGCAATCGTTGATAGTGAAAATTGTCACAGATGATTCTGTATTCTGTAAACTTCTGTTTCGTGTTTACTTCTGTTATTCTTTTGTTAAAACGTGGACATCGAAGTGGGTTACATGTTTGTACTTCTATTTGAAAGATTTCTTGTATTTTATCTAGCATGTGACTGTTTTTTGTCCCCAATTATATAAAAATAATGAAATACTGTTAATTAGTAAAAACAACAGTGATTGGTATCCAGTAAACTAATATTACTAATAATCTGGCATTTATTGACATGTGTGTTAGTTAAAAATTGCGCAATCTACGTTGTGGTGACACTGACATCCGTGGGTGACGCAATCATACACCTTAACTCACGATAATCTATGTCGATTTCGCGGCCCACAACAACGATTTTACGCACGGCAAGTTCAGCGATTTTATTTTTATAAAAAAAAAAACATAGTAACTATTAAAGATTTTTGTTTTTGCCAGACCCTTTTAAAAAACATGCTTTATTATTTTACATAACTTTCAAATATTTTCGTGACGTAATCTCGTAAATATACACGTTTTAAATCGTAAATTAGGGTCTGTGATTCATGATTTTTTTTTTTTATCTAGCCAACTTATTCATATCGTCTTTTGATTTTTACCCAGCAGTTGGTCTCATACAATCAATCTTAATATAATAATTTTTCAAAGTGATTTCTTTTATATTTGTGGATTTTCGTAAACGGGTGCTGTCAGTTGAAACTGGTCATCTCTTAGCTGCCAGTTGCTATTTTAATATCTACCTATATTTAGTTTTTATTTTTATTTTATTTACATTGTTATCACATGATAGTAGCGACAAGGAACATGTAACCGAGATATTTAGAATACATAACATGATTGAAAAGAGTGTCCATGGAGTTTCTTACACATTCTTCTCCATAGAGATCTATGCTTTGGAATGTGCAGTTAGCATCAATTTTTTTCTGACTGACTGACTTCTTGACATTTCCAAAGTGTAAATGGTTTATTTGAAATAAAATGCTTTGATTCTTTGAATCTTTCCAGAGGTACAAAAAAGTACAAAGTTAGTAGAACCTGCCCAAAATAGAACCATCTTTCAAGATTATTATACGATACGTCAGATTCTGGCACTTCTTCTTTCGTGTCGATTTCACTCATATTTTTTTACCAATATGTAGCAGCATTTATGTATTTTAACACGTCAGAATAAGGCCTCAAATCGGGTAATTTTGTCTAGACTGATTGAGATTTCTGTCTACTAACTACTCGTAAAGATGACAACAGACGACACTGTAACGATTTCTGATATTTCACTGTTAAACAAATTTAATACTTTTGACAGATAAGTCATCAAACGTTGCATGTCACTAACCTGCTGTCTCCTACACTGAAATCGAAACGATCACGCGAACCGCGCGTATTTTTACCGTTCAACCGACCCCAACTGAATATATCATTTCACACTACAATTCGACACCACATTCATACCATACATCTTGGCTATGAATAATCTAAAGTAGACTTTATTTTTATTAACATAGAAGTTATATTGCGACGCCGCGAAAGAGTCTCTAGGGTGGATGGCACAATGATGGTACACCATTTATGTGATTGAGTTCGTGTTTCATGCTTTGCCGTATTCAAAGTTAGTTTTGTTATGTCTACCTCCACAAACTGTTTAGAAGTGACGTGTTCGCTCTCTGATTTATTGTCTAAGCGCAAACCTTTTAGGGTTTTATTGCCGTGAATCGTAAAGTTTGATCCTCTAATAGGTGGCGCGTTAATATCGATAAACAAATTTCGTTACCGGCCATAATTTTCACGATAACTACTTTAACACTGTGTAAATTACGATGAACTTGGGGAAATGTTCGTGATCAAGGAACATTATATTTTTGTCAAGCTTAACTAGATGGTTACCACTGTGCGAAGATGATACTTCATGGTTTCTTTAGTAAATTGAAACTTAGTCACAAGGATTTCTATTAAGTTGCGAATTTTCTGTGAGGTCGTTGCAAATCTGGCTTTATTTATTTGTATACCTACTTAATACTTTATTTTACACCAAAATAATAAAAAATAACCATAATCAAAAGTTCGGCTACACTTCCTGTTTCAGCCGTAACCGAAATCGAAACTGACGTGTTAACAGAAAACGGTAAAAAAATAAAAATAATATTTCGATATAATAATAATTTATTAATAAGACAACTTTTGGTCCACAATATTTGTTAGCTTAGCTCTTATTTCTATATTAGTTCATAGTTATAAAAAATATATATAATATAAATACAATGCGTTCCAAATAAGAATAGGATCGATTGCCATGTTGTGAAATCACGTCATACTGTCAAATCGCAAGAAATTGGCTAAAATTGAAGAACTCAGAGATGAGCAAAATTGAAGAATTGGATTCTGATTAAACTATTTTCGTTCACAGATCGTAAATAAATTAAATTTTATTTCTCATTTTGCTCACCATAATAATTCTTCGATTTGACAGTATGAATTGACGTCACTACCAGGCAATCGATCCTATTCTTATTTGGAACGCATTGTACTGAGATTTACTTTTCGTATTCTAATATGAAAATTAAATTCAGCTTATATAATTGTCGATGAAACTTTAAAATGCAAAGAAAACAATAAAGTATACTAAAATAGTAAATAAATTAAAATTTCAAAATTCAAAATGTCAGTGAAATTTAAAATGGTCAATAGAAATAATAAAAAACCTAAACTAAAATGATACACCACAAATTTTTAATTAGTACAAATACTTAGAGGCTTATTAGAAAAAGTCTTGTTATTATTTAAGTAAAGTCTCAATAAATAATATTCATAAACAGCAAAGATACGTTTGTATATATCCCAAAATGTCACTCAATTTATGGAAATATTGTACAGGCTATTAATTATGAATGAATAAATGACGATCAAAATGAAAAAAAAAAAAACACTGCGCGTAGTATTTTCTAGTAGCAATTGTTATGAATGATTGATTCTATTGTGAATTTACCAATTATGAGAAATTTTCGTCGACGAATTTGGGATTTCTTTTTTTTTACTTTTGACTACAAATATATGATCAGTAACGGGTACGGATAGAGCCCCATTTTTTTGTACTAATTAAAACATAGGGGTGTATAGTTATGCTTGATTACATAGTTATTACTTTCATGAAATACTAAATAATCGAATAAATCAACGGTTACAGTAAATGATATTGATTTTGCAAATTACTTTAAAAAACACTTTTACACGTAAATTTTTTAACCAGTTTAAACTAAATGAGGCCGGTGTTTCCTAGCTGACTACCCTGAGCAGAAACACCGAAATAAACTCAGAGGTCAAAGTTTATTTTAAAGTCCATACAGAAAATATGTAACGGTCAAATCACATGAGAACCATGCAGATTAGTGCCTGAGATGGTCTTTTGAGGAAAGAACTATACAATTTTGAATGGACCTGTTCAGTCAGTGCTAGCATTTGTCAGTATTCATAAATTTAAAAAAGTCCTAACATCATAGACGAGTCAGTCAGTTTTTAGGTATATCTATCACAACCGTCAGCTCAAAGACGCTAGTTTCGGTCGAGCCGAATATTCGGCCCCTTTTCAGCCGAAACTGAACCTTCGATCGGTCTCTACTAATTTCGTCACAGGCACAGACTTTAAATCATTATTTCCCTTCTTACAGGTGTGGTTCCAAAACCGCCGCGCGAAGTGGCGTCGCCAGGAGAAGATGGAGGCGGCCCGTCTAGGTCTATCAGAGTACGGCTGCGGTGGAGGTGGAGGTATACCACGGCTAGGAGGCCTGGGGCTTCCAGTCGACCCCTGGTTGGCACCACCTCTGCTTACGGCATTACCAGGTAAACTGACTTCTATGAAGAAGGGCAATTCAATTATTCAATGAATATTTCAAGATAGATGATTTGGTCAGAAAAAGAACTTAACAAAAAGTTTATGTGTAGGTGGATACATCAGGAAGCCATATACGTCGTCCTATGTATGCGATCCAACGTAATTGCGGTTGTGAAGCGATCCGATGCGGTTCACGCGAATTCAACGCGACGCGGTGACTTTGTCCTACGTGCTCGCGAAGTCGCCGCTGCCGTGCTGGTCACCGCACCGCAAAAGTTCGCGCAAAAATATCAAACCACCTAATCGCTACCGCTTCGCTTCGCTCATCTCTGCACCGCACCCACGTGCGTGCATGTAGGCCACCGCAATAGAGTATAAATTGTTTGTACCAATTGCGCCGCATCGCTTCGCGATCGCATAAATCGCCTACGTAGGACTTCGCATGCATAGACCTTATTGGTGATACTTACGGATAAAATGAAGTGTGTGTATGACCAGATGTATAAACATGAACAAAGCAGAAGTTGTATGAAGATGCCTCACACTAAAAAAATTGAATCGTAGATGGAGACATGCTATATAGTTCCTAATCATGAAAATGTATGTGTTTGCCACATTAAAGTTATTGATGAGCGGTTATAGCATACTAAAGAAAGTCCCCATGTTCCTCAGGTTTCCTGAGTCATCCACCGTCTGGCTACCCCAGCTACCTAACGCCACCAGCGCCGGCGAGCAGTGGCGCCCCCCCGGACCCTCGCTCTTCCTCCATCGCGGCGCTGCGGATGAAAGCCAAGGAACACGTCGAGAGTCTCAATAAAGGACTGCAGATGGTCTAAGAATCTAGGATGTAATGTGGTTAGGACTATATCATAGTATAGTTAGGTAAGATGAATAGAGTCAGTGGTTTTAATTTGTGAGTTTATTTGATACAAATCTTTAATACATATCCGACAATCACTTTCGCGTTTATTTCGCCAGGGTCGCACATCCATGACCAAATACTCCATCTCATTAGCTCTTCTGTCACATGTGGGGATTGAAGAGCTAAACGCGATGGATTAGGTACCCAGTCGCAAACACACGACCCTGGCGAATAGGACACGAAAACACTCGTCGGACCAATCCGAAGCGGTTAAAGGGTTAATAACATTTAAACTGTCAGTTTCCGTGTCGGTCTGTTTATCCGTTTACTCCCAATAAAAAAAGCAATAAATGAAGAAGGTTGTTTATGCATATAATATGTACCCGAGCAAAGCCGGGGCGAGTCACTAGAGAGTTAAAAAATCAAAGTCATCACTAATCTCTGCTTGGATGAGAACAGAATTTTGGCTAGCTTTATATTTTTTTAATATCCATCTCCACGGCTGGGCAAAGGCCTTCCCCGGGAGAAGTTTTATTAATCATACTAATATTATAAAGGGGAAAGTTTGTTAGTATGTTTGCTACTCCTTTACGTTGAAACTGTTGAATGGTTTTCGTTGTAACTTGGTACACGGGTAGACTATGTCCTGGATTATAGCTTATACGATATTTTTTATTCCAAGAGTAGGTTCCCTAGGTATTTTTTTTTTGTAGGTGGGAAAATTATCCAATGACATTCCCCGCTCTTGGGCGGACCGGGAGGGCGTGTCAGACTTTTACTCACTAAAAACCTACTCCTGTTCCTCCGTTGCCTTTCATACCGGGCTGAGTCTTCCTTTCAGAAGCAGACCCTTGGCCTCAGTAGGCTTTGACCCTGCTGGGCCCCTAAGGTTGTGTCAGTAACACACCCTTGAGGCGCACGTAGAGCAGTACGTGCCGTCGACGATTTGGGCTCGGTCCGGATGGTTACTGGACAGTCGGACGGTGAGCTACCCATTGCTCGCCGTCCACAAGCCCGTCCTTGGGATAATTTCCTATTCCCACATGAGTAAAACCACTGATAGAAGCATTGTTTAACATGAATCTGATTGCTGATTTGAAATTATGAACATTTTGAAACAATTTTTTTTTTGTCAAGCAGCAAAGTCACTAGTTGATTCAAAAAATTGAACTGGCTTCGGTATATTGTGGGTAGTGGGTACCTACTTGAACAACGAGCATATTTTTTTTAAATTGCGTTACAGGGTCAAATCAAAGTTATACAATATTAAATTAAGAGCAGCTGGGCATGGACTTCTCTGAAAGCTTTGCGCAGATTCCACTACTGAACCAGTAATTTCTTTTAAGCCTTCAGTTGCAATCAACTGCACTTAAATATAGCTTCCAAAACTTATTTGGATTTATATTTTGAAACAAACAGCTATACATGAAACTTAAGTAGTTAAGTGTCATTTAATTTTCCACTTTTCTGTTTGCATATATAGATGATTTTCTTATGATCCGCAACAAATACTGACACAATGTAATCATTCTGTTCAGTTAGATATGTTATTCATATTTTTTATTTATTTACCCCAATGGCTAATATATATATAATTTTACACTATACACTCCAAGTTGTAACATTTAGAAAATTGATTCCATGTATTAACATTCTAATGTGATTAGTGTATCGAAGCAATACGTACCTGTAAATATTCGTAGGTAAGATATATTTAATGCTATAGGAAATATAGATTTTGTTACTATTAAAATACATGATATTCTAAACGTTAACTTGCTTTCAGATTTTCTAAAACATCATTATTATATTTTATCTCTGTATGTATATTGTAGTCGGTGTTTCTTACTACAGTACTAAGTTTTTCTGTAAGATTAATCACATTATATCTATCTACATTAAAATCTATATTTTCTTCTTGTTTTGCGTTGAGTTTATAAATCAATTGTGTGTGTTATATGTAAGTAGGTAATCATAGATTTTGCTATGACGTTTTAAGCGATGTAAATAATGTACTTAAATTGTAAACTACTGCTCCAGTGATAAGTCTCAAATGTATTTACTATTATTATTATTAATATAAACTATAGCATTATGATGCTTCTTGATATTATTGATTTTTGTGAGTTTTCCACAACTTTGCTTCAAAAACATAATTTATGTGTGGATTATTATTATTTGTAATTCCCATAATATGTAAGCGTGTTTTATTTTTGTGTTTTAGTTTCTACGTGAAACTGTTGACAGCGTAACTGTTCAACAATGTGTAAATTAAAATCAGTTTTATAATACTTGCACTACTTAAACTCAGGCCTCCTCTCCAGGAGAGTGAAAGGACCGTAATCCACCTCACTTGCCCGCTGCTGGTTGGATGCCACAACATGTCTTCGACTTTTTTATTGTAAGATATCCTGGTTTGAGAAGTTTTGAGCAACAATGTATGTTGACTATAATTTTGACACTTTTAAAGCTGTTAAACGTAACAGAATTATCAAATGCTAAAAAACAAACTTTACAAAAATAATTTTAAATCAAACAATAACAGACAAAGGATAGATACAAAGGTCCATGATTTAAAATTATAATAAGCTTTGTAAATATTCCTAGACGTAAGGCCAGAGAATCTTAATTTGGAAAGATAGAACATTGTGTTAACATTAAGAGCTAAAGGACGTGATAATCATTTGCGTGTGTTAGATTTGATCAGCGGTGTTACAAAGTACGGAATGTTACGAGAACGAAATTGAAAACATGAATATTGAAATATATATCAATACATGTACCGAAATCAAAATGCCCTGCACACCCAACAATGTTGGGGTTCTCCATCCAGTCTCGACTCTCGACTAATGCAGCTGGATTTTACATAAAGCATTTGACTTATTATAGACTTGACCTCCAAATCTATACCGAAATCAAACTGCCAAGCACTCCAAACACTCCACATAGACCTACATGGGCACTTATAGAACGTCAGAGCTAGTGCACGGTTCCAAATGGTCGTTTTCTATGTAGAAGAACCGGCAAGAAACTCCATGGTTAAGCTTTTAAAAAAATATATTAATTTTACAATATTTCCATATTACAATAGTAGTAGGTATGATAAGACATTGCAGACCAGTAAATATTGTATCCAAAAGTACAATATTAAATTAAAATAGCAAGATCTGTAGTTGAAGAGCTCGTGGCTGAGAACAGATTCTCGAGTCAGTCTCCAAGGTTAAGCTACGCTTTCTGAGGTCGGTCGGTGGAAGGGTGACCATTTTAACACATCGAAATTCTGCCGTGCCAAGGAAAGTACTTTAAGCCGTTGCTCTCGTCTGCTATTTGTAGATCTTTGACAGTCGCCAATCTGACACCAGTCTTGGCAAAGGTGGAGACAGACTCCAACATAGTTGGGCAAAGGTAAAGGCACATTGATTTACAAGGTCTGTAACAGACTTAAATAAAAATGTAGATACTAGTATCACCAATAACAGCATTCCGCATTTTGTGTACTTGTCAATAATAGAATGAATTTCATATTGTACATAGTTATGTAAGTGAATGTACTATTTATATGTTTGTATATACGTGAGTGGTAGCCGTAGTTAAGAGATATATAACTATACATAACGAGAGATTAATAAATGTGTTCTTTCATCGACAGAGTTTTGTTTTCTCGTTCACGAGAATTATAAACCCAACATTATTTACATTGCCTCACTTCTAGGCTTTTCAGTCAACCTTATCATGTTCATTATCATCATTATCTTTATTATATTTATCATCATCACGTCAGCCAAAAGACGTCCACTACTGGCATAGGCCTCCTCCAAGTGTTGCCACAATGACCAGTCACACCAAGTTATAGGTCCACCTTGTGGGAGGCTTTCCAACGCTATTTCTTTCAGTAAGTACTGGTTGCCAATCTAGAACTGTATGGGTGGTTTAGAACGCTAAGTTGTGATAAGTATCATAATCATTAATTTTGACGATGCAAAATATCAAGTTTATATGAAATGCAACACAAAGGATACCATAGAAATGATGGATGGATGTGTGAGGACAAAAGAACAGAGTAATCAAAACTGATAGCATGACAGATGACTGGACGGGATAGAAGAAGAACATGTTGCATCGACCCTGAGTAATATAGATTGCAGGTGATGATGATGAAAATATATGGGCTGGGAGATTCTTCGAGAGAGTCACCGCGGCCCTGGAACACAAAAGGCAACTGAAGGATCAAGGGGTTTCAGTCTGTAAAAGTCTAAAACTCACTCTCGCTCTACCCAGAGCGCTAAAAGTTGTTTCTCCAACCAAGATAACCGGGTAATTGCGAGTCGGACTCGCGCACTGAGGGTTCCGTACAAACTTACTTATGAAAACAGTTCAATTCCCGAATCGAGTTACGAAGATTTTTTCAAATCGCAAAACCAGTTTTTTTTTTGTGACGTAATTACAAATTTACAGTTTTCAGATTTTTTCCTATACATGTGTTATAAGACCTTTCTTTATGTCAAATTTCAGGATACTAGCTAGGTTAATGGAAAGTACCCTATGAATTTAGATTCCCTTGAGAGTGTCGAAATACACATTTTTTGCGACATAAGAGGCCGTTTCTTTTTTTCGATTTCGAAAAGTTCGATTTTTTCTCAGCTTCAAGGGGCCGCAGACCTGAGTACATGGTTTTAATTTCAACTCATTACCTCCACGCGTACCCGAGATAAAGTATCTTGACAGACTGATAGACAAACAGACAGACGGACCACAAAGTGATCCTATAAGGGTTCTGTTTTTCCTTTTGAGGTACGGAACCCTAAAAACCTCTTCAAGGTGAGAAACTTACAATGCTTTGCGTATGTTCCACTGTACGGCATTATTATTGACTTGTCAAACGAAAGAAAATACGATTCCATTTCTATACAGCCTCCTTTCCGAGAACTATGCACTATTGAGGTAGTACATACCAATACCATGACTCTATGGTTCCGGAAATCGATATCACAAAATTCGCAGATATGAAACAGCATTCAAATAAATTCCTTTCCTAATAATTACTTCTCACACGCTAGAAGCGTTAACTTTTCCATTACGATGTCTAAATCGTTGAGAATTATTTTTAATTAATCCAATTAGTCGCCTTCCGCCCCCTACTTGCGTTTCTAATTACTTTCTAATAATCTAATAATTAACGCGGTCAAACCACGATTTAGGCCTACTTTCCACGGACGCGCAGCTTCATAGACGCGTAGACGAAGCGACAACGACACGATGGCACGACGTTGCCGCTCATCGACAGAGTTTCATAGTTTTATAAGTAAGCTGTGAGTAGGCATATACCAAGTGTATAATAATGAATACGCGTCTATAAAGCTACGCGTCCGTGGACAGTAAGCTTAAGTCATACCTCTACGCTTAGTGTCAAAATTAATGACAAGATTTTTTATCCTTACCCATATGTTGCCGTTTGGGCTCGCCACAATCATGGCGGTACGTCCTGTCTTTGAGGAGTGGCTGGACACACGCCACGGTGTCCTCTCCTTCCTCATGACACAGGTCCTCACTAGACATGGTTTTTTTTTTTTTCGTTGGGAAAATCATCTTATAACATCCCTCGCTTTTGGGCGGAGCGGGAGATAGTGTCAGAGTTTTACTGACTAAAAACCCACTACTGTTCCTTGGCTGCCTTTCGTACCCAGGGCCGAGTCTTCCTTTCAGAATCAGACTCTTGGCCCCAGTAGGCTTCGACTCTGCTGGGCCCCCACTGTTGCTGACATCTTCCTGAGGCGCTCACTAGACATGGTAAGTTTCCCATGTCCAGGTTTGAAGATTTCTCACGTTAAAAAAAGACTCCGTGAAAAAGAATACCTATATTGACCCAAAATAAATATAAGGCTTTTACAGACTGACGTTATGAGATTCGGTGCGGCACTGCTCTTACAAGACGACTACGTCTGGTAGCAACGCCTACAAGCTTTTTTTTTTTTTTTTTTTTTTATTAATGATAGGCTCGCGTTTGACCACCATCTCACCTGATGGTAAGCGATGATGTGGTCGACGATGGAGCACGCTTGCCTAGAAGTAGCCTATTCACTCTTGACTTAAAGACCCCTAAGTTGTAGCTATCAGGAAAAACAGATTCCGGCAAGGAATTCCACTCCTTAGCTGTACGCACTATGAATGTGTTCCCAAAACGTTTTGTGCGTATAGGTGGGATGTCCACCATGTACCGGTGGCGCATTGCCGTACGCCTGGTGGTCCGATGATGGAACGGGCTAGGCGGAATTAGATTATGCAATTCCGACGCACACTCCCCGAAATGCAACCGGTAGAAAACCGACAGGCTAGCAACTCTGCGTCGATGCTCAAGACTTTGAAGCCTCGACTCAACGAGTGCATCATTGCCAATGATCCTCTTGGCTCGCCTCTCAATTGCCTCAAGTGCATCAAGCTGGTATCGGGCAGTTCCGTCCCAAAGATGAGAGCAGTACTCCATACACGATCGAACTTGCGCTTGATAAAGTTTTAGCAGCTGTTCCGGCGTGAAGTACCGTCTGACTCTGAGGATTCCCAGCTTTTTTGCTGCCAGTTGAGCCTTTGCTTCGATGTATGGCCCAAAGTTGAGAGTTGACGTCAGCGTAACGCCAAGAAGATCAAGATGGTCGGTTATTGGCACGGTCACACCTCGGAAAGATGGAGCCGGGTGGAATTGACTCCGTTTAGCGGAAAAAAGACACGCTTGGGTTTTAGTTGCATTGAACTTGACCAGATTGGCATCGCCCCAATCGGAGACCGCCTTCAAGGACGAGTTCAAGCGTTCAACCATAGCGTCTCGGGATGACTGGATCTGTGACCCACTAGCGCGTGCGTCAGCCACATATCTCTCGGCAACAGTGCTGTCGTCTGCATACCCAAAGATACCGGGTTTAAGTAAGTCATTTATGTGCAGCAAAAACAGTGTTGCCGAGAGTACCGACCCCTGAGGGACCCCGGCATTAATATCCATTTGACCGGACGAGCAGCCATCAACGACCACTCGGATGGATCGATCCCTCAAGAAGTCTGCGATCCAATCACACAGACCAGTGGGTAGACCGAAGGAAGGAAGCTTAGCAATGAGGCTTTCGTGCCAGACCCTATCGAAAGCCTTCGAGATATCAAGGGAGACGGCAAGCGCTTCCCCATGCTTCTCGATGGCTTCGCTCCAGATGTGAATGGCATACGCTAGAAGGTCCCCAGTGGACCGACTTTGGCGAAAACCGTATTGCCGGTCACTGAGGATGTCGTTAGCTTCTAGGTATGCCAGTATTCTAGTATGTTTAGCACCCGTTCCATACTCTTACAGAGGACGGACGTAACAGAGATGGGTCTGTAGATTGCCGGGTCAGCTCGACTGCCCTTCTTGGGCACAGGCTGCACGTTAGCTTGCTTCCAAGCAATCGGCACTTTTCCAGTCTCATATGAGATGCGAAATAGGCGTGTCATGATCGGTGACAATTCAGGCGCACAAGTTTTAAGCACAATTGCTGGTATCCCGTCGTAGCTGCTACGGTGTAGCGCTACGAGTGTCCAAGTGCATGACTTTTGTGAGGTCTATTCCTGCCGGCATTTGATACTAACTGGCGATTACTTAATGGAAATTAATTAACTTATTTTAAATGATAAATTTTTAATATTAGTACATATAAACACTCTCTTACATAAAATACATAAATATTAACTAAACTATACTAAAACCTAACTATGTACATAAATATAATACAAAAACACAAAATACACTTAGGCGTCGAAATACTCCTCCACATCGCTGTCATCCGGGAATGTGCCCAGAAGACTGGCAGCATTGCCACGTTGAATGGCAATGCTAATTCTTTGGGCAAATAACGAACCAGCCCTCTGGTCACGCAAAGTGTCGATCAGTCGGCGTGAAATTTCGTTAAAGAGGAGACGCGTACTCGGACCCCATGACCCAAGCGTTTCGACCCCAAACGGCTCAAAATTGTAATTACCAATAAGGTTACAGTATATGCGCCGTTTAAGGGTCTCAGCAGCCGCAGTGGCAGCGCCAGCACAGTCCGCCGTACTTGGAACATTGGATGGCGCAAGGGCGTCGACACAGACTGATTTTGATGAATGTTATTTTTAACGACACAGAGAGATGGAAATTTTAATCTATCAAAAGTGAAAAATCATGCCACACTTACTCTTTATTGAATCAGTTCGATGGGGTTTGCGAGTTTGTGAAATACCGAGAAGAAATATATACAACAATAGTTTTAATATATGCGAAACCCGAAACACGTGTCTAGTATTTTTATGTAAAGAATCTATGTACCAAATTTCATAACTGTATCATGAAAAATCACAAAGTTATAAGCTTGTTATGTTGTCTTGTTGTCCGCACAAACACATGGTCACCGAGTCATCCAGGAGACTGAGGAGTTGTTTTGCTCCCGCATTTAGCTGTGCGCTGGCGCCTAATGCCCACTATGACCTGCCGAGACCTGTGTTGTACTTAGTGTCGGTGGTATCCAACTTGTGACATTTTTTAAATATCTTTAGGAAAAAACATAACACGTAAAAATTATTGGAATCGATTCAGTTACTGATTCTGAACAAACTATATTCAGGTTTAGCATAAACTAAAAATAATGTTGTATAAATGGTATATAAATAAGCACTTGTACCATATTGTATTAAAAATACTGGAATTGTACTTTTTTTCGGGTGGGAAATCATCTAATAACATCCCCTGCTCTTGGGCGGAGCGGGAGATAGTGTCAGACTTCTACTGACTAAAAACCCACTCCTGTTCCTTCTTTGCCATTGTTCCAGGGCCCTGGGGATCTCTTTCGCATCACCCATGGCCCCAGTAGGCTTCGACCCTGCTTGGCCCCTACGGTTGCTGACATCTCCTTGAGGCGCGCTTGGAACTATTACGCGCCGTCAACGAGTTGGACTCTCCATTGCTCGCCGTCCGCAAGCCCGCGCCTACGGTGGGGAATTGTACTTTTGGGATTCAAAACGTAGTGTTGCTAAAATAGGGATGAAACTTGATATAAAGCCAGCCTGCTCCACATAGTCATTGTTATTAGTTTTAATCAGTATATTCTGTCAAAATATCACCGTGACAACTTAAGTGTAGTAAGCGCGAAGTGAACTATGGATTGATAGCCAAGCCCAGATTCCTTTCTAATGTTAGTTAATCTTTTGGGTTTGGTTAAGTTAAAAGCCAAGCCAGCCTGCTCCACATAGGCATTGTTATTAGTTTTAGTCAGTATATTTTGTCAAAATATCACCGTGACAACTTAAGTGTAGTAAGCGCGAAGTGAACTATGGATAGATAGCCCAAGCCCAGATCCCTTTCTAATGTTAGTTAATCTTTTGGGATTGGATAAATTAAAAGCCAAGCCAGCCTGCTCCACATAGGCATTGTTATTAGTTTTAGTCAGTATATTCTGTCAAAATATCACCGTGACAACTTAAGTGTAGTAAGCGCGAAGTGAACTATGGATAGATAGCCAAAGCTCAGATCCCTTTCTAATGTTAGTTAATCATTTGGGTTAGGTTAAGTTAAAAGCCATTATGATTTATAAAAAGCTTTTGTTCTTTCTTATTAGAGTAAATAAGTTTTATGTTTTTTGAGTGGTATGTCTAAAGATTTTATAATAAATGTATGTTCTGCTTATAAAAATTAGTTATTTGAAAATATTATTTATTAACTTATCGTTATATCAAATAAAATTATAGATTTAGTTGTTATATCTTGTAAATATTAATGATTTTGTAATTATACCATATATTACTTACCCTCGCTTTACCTAAGCGGTGAGATGTTTACAGTACAGTGAGACGTCTACAGTACAGCGAGATGTCTACAGTACCATAAAATGTCTACAGTACAGAGAGATGTCTACAGTACAGTGAGACATCTACAGTACAGTAAGATGCCCACAGTTCACTGTGATACCTACAGTACAGTGAGATGCCCAGTACAGTAAGATCCCCACAGTACAGTGAGATACCTACAGTACAGTGGGCTGCCACAGTACACTGAGATACCTACAGTACAGTGAGATGCTGCAGTACACTGAGATACCTATAGTACAGTGAGATGCCACAGTACAGTAAGATGTCTACATGCTACAATAACACTGCTGATTAGGTGGCAAACGTAGTGAACTTAATAATTCAATAATGTCTGTCTCACTTTGTGCTAGGTCACAGGGCAGTCAATATTCCTGAATGAAACTTAACGAGCTGATAATGTAGTCAAAACACATTAAAAGTCACAAATGTTGGGTAATTTATAAGGGAAAGTCACAAATATGGGGGCTTGTGCCTGATATGTAAATGAGCAGCAATTAGCCCGCGCAGCACATAGTTGTGTGCGAGACTCACGCCGTGATTTACGTCCCTTGCTGGCGACGCGGGATGGTGTCATGTGCGAGTCAACATAAATAATAATGAATTATAATAATTTGATATTTTGATTTTTTATTAATAATTTGAGTATGCATTGTATTATATATATGGTTTATCTATTCTCGTATTCCTCTTCTCTCTCTCGTTTATTGTACCTACCACTATTTTTCTCTGCATCACCCAAAGGTTGACTAGTAGAAAATGCCTAAGGTATTAAGTCCGCCTCTGTACTTTTGTATGCATAAAGCATTTAATAAATAAATAATATTGTTAAAAGTAAGGCTTACTGACCACGGACGTGTAGCTTCATTTACTTATTTTACTTTAACATAACACGGCCAAAGGCCAATTACATTAGTTAAAGACATGTTTATGAAAATTATAAACTAAATAATAACTACACCACAGTCATACACTCATCTTACAAAACTCCAAACAGACAAACAACACGTTACAATCAGGTTTAGCATCAAAGAGAGATTCATAGACGCATATTCATCATTATAAGCTTGGTTTACGCCTGCGTGAAGATTACATACAAAATTATGAAGCTTTGTCGATGAAGCGGCAACGTTCGTCGTGCCGTTGCAGCTATGTGTGGAGGCTAAGATATCCGCAGGAAAACCAAGGTCCCCGACATAGCCCGAAGAATCGCCAAACTTAAGTGGCAGTGGGTAGACATTGCTTGTGGAACGGATGGTCGAAGGGGCCGGAAGGTTCTAGAGTGGCGACTGCGCACCGGAAAACGCAGCGTTGGAAGGCTTCCCACAAGGTGGACCGACGACCTGGTGAGAGTCGCGGGAATGCGGTGGACGCCATTTATATAAAACAAATCACCACACCGCAAGAGTTCGCGCAAAAATATTAAACCAAATGATTCCATCCGCTTCGCTTCACTCATCGTCGCACCACGCCCATGTGTGGTTGGTCACATGGCCACTGCAGAGGGGTTTTATTTAATATTTTAATGTAATTTAGCAAAATTTTGTGGTATTCCTGTCCAATTATAATTTAGGTGTCTTAAAGGCTAGAATGAATAGGCTCTTAATAAACTAATGCGATTCACCGTCAAATATTGCATCACTGCTTACCATCTGGCTAGATCGCAATCCAGCATAGCATAGTCGGCCTTATATTGTTCCCACTGTTGGGACTCAGGCCTCCTCTCTAGGAGTGGGAATGGGCCGTAATCCACCACGCGGGCCCAGTGCAGGTTGGTGGATGTCAATGTCTTCGAATTTTTGGTTCTAGGACATGCCGGTTTCCTCACGATGTTTTCCTTCACCGTTTTGAGAATCCAGCACTAGTTTTTATCATTAAAAAAATACAATATGTTAAGATTGAGTCTGGGCGTCTGGACGCGGCCAGAGCGCGAGCGTAAGAGAGTGTCGTTTGTTTTCTTGCATCTCTCCTGTGGGGTCGCAGGTGCAGGGCGCGGGCAGTAAGATATTACGATTAGGTTGGTGTCCATGCATCGCCAACCTGACAACGTTATTAGGAACGAGCCATGCTACAAGTATCAATTATTGTTTATCCTATTCGCGCCGCGTCGCTTCACGATCGCGATCGTGATCGTGTTGAATATACTTCGTTCGTAAACTACACAAGACTAGGACAGTCTTTCCTGTACATTGTCTTCCTGAGCCCTTACTCCATGCAGTCGTCCCCGTTGGTCACATCAGTCAAGTTATCTAGCGCGTCATACTCGCCCGCTAACACGTGAATTTATCGCTTCGTAGTCGACAGTTATGGTGAGCTGAGTGCTTTGCTTATTGTTTAGTCCCTTCTTGTACATTACAGCTCACCTTAGGTTTATTTTCGTTAGAGTTCTACAATTGTTCAAAAGAATCACCATGGGCCTGGAATGGAACGGGCAACTGAAGGAACACAGGTGGGTTTAAGTCAGTGGAAGTCTGACACTCTAGGGTCTTTAAGTCAAAAGTGAATAGGTTACTTCTAGGCAAGAGAATTCCATCGTTGGCCACATTATCGCTTCCTATCAGGGGGGAGCAATGGTGGCCGAGTGGTAACGGCCCCGACTTACGAGTTGTAGGTTCTGGGTTCAAACCCAGCCAGGCGCATTACTTTGTGTAATTTATTTCATCACCACTGCTCTCAAAACGGTGAAGGAAAACATCGTGAGGAAACCGGCATGTCCTAGAACCAAAAATTCGAAGACATGTGACATCCACCAACACGTACTGGGCCCGCGTGGTGGATTACGGCCCATTCCCTCTCCTAGAGAGGAGGCCTGAGTCCCAACAGTAGGAACATTATAAGGCCGACTATGCTATGCTATGCTATCAGGTGAGATGGCGGTCAAAAGCGAGTCTATACATTATAAAAAAACTTCCTCTCGCTGCACTCGGGGTGGAAAAAGGTAATTGATGATTTCTTACCTCAAATAAAAAAAAATAACTATACGGATTCTGGTTCCCTGAATGCAGTCTAATTTCGATCTTCCATTACCAGCAAAGAGACGGTTCAGTAACAATTTGTTTTCTCAATATCTAGAAAACTGAGTCAGAAGTCCGTAAATCTTCGTCAACAAGCGCCTGTCGGTGCGTTAGGGGGCGGGAAATCTTCAAACAACTTCTCCCGCTTTAGGTGGATCGAGAGGGAGTTTCAAAATTTTACTGACTTAAACGCACCAGTGTTCCTTCAATTGCCCTTTATTGGGAGGGCTACGGTAACACCTTCACGATAGCCCAGGCAGATGTCAGCTTTAACTGGTCCCTACAATCTTGATGAGATCTCTTCGGGGTGCGCGTGGAACACAGCGCGATGTCGACCCGGGCTTGGTTCTTCTGACGGCCGGACGGCGAGCTACTAATGGCTCACCGTCCACAAAATACCACAGTCCTGGATTCTAGGTCCACGCTCACGATATTATAACAAAGAAAGAAATATGTTTATTCGTACCTCACTCATACAGTAGAATTAAAAAAAAATAACATTAAAATCTGTACAAGGCCAAAAAGGCGCCTAACTCAGCATATGCTGTGATATTAAAAACGATAAATAACATAGCGCTGGTATACTGTTAGGGCCCGCGGTGATGCCACGGTCACACTCAGGGATTTTAAATAAAACTAGATAACGAAACTACATTCTATTTCAAATATCTGTTATTTGTTTATTGTGCACACCTACCACAGTGTTGTCTTTTTTAACCCAATGGTTGACTGGTAGAGAATGCCTTGTGGCATTAAGTCCGCCTATGTACCACTACCACCACTGTAACCACCACTGTACATGAAGTTTAAATAAATAAAACTTAAAATACGTACATGAAGTTTAAATAAATAAAACTTAAAATACGTACATGAAGTTTAAATAAATAAAACTTAAAATACAAACATTGAAAAAATAATAAATAGGTACATACCATTGATAAAAAGCGAATATAAGGAAGCAAAGCTAAATAAAACAAATAAGAAACATGTAAATCTTAAAATAGTTAATGAACTTAAATCAAGGTTGAGCCGACATTAGCCACAATATATCTGCGTCGGTTATTTTAACTGAATCAGAGAATTAACGAGCGTAGTCATAATAATTATGACATTGTAGTCCAGGAGTCAGGGAGAGAAATTAACACGTCATCAAAATTTTAACTATATTTTGCCCGTGGTTTTGTCCAAGTGGTCCGTTCATAAAAAGTATATTATTATGTACTTGTCCAGCAGTTCTATTCTCTAAGAAGACAGCCTTTAGCACAGCGCTGGTCGCAGCGACGAAATCCAAATAGGTACATTGGATTAACAATCTAATGTATAGGGCCATTGGATTGTTAATCCTATGTACGTATTTGGATTTCGTCGCTGCGGCCAGCGCTGCGCTCAAGGGTGTTTTCTTAGAGAATAGCACGCCACGTCCTGAATTTATTTTATTTATTTAAAAAGAAACATTGACCCATATTAGGAAATACCCATGTATCGTGGTTGCGCTCACAAATAATATGTAAACTCACATATAGATAAGACACCAGACCCAGGACTACTATCTGTAGGTCATCATCATCATCATTTCAGCCGGAAGACGTCCACTGTTGGACATAGGCCTCCCCCAAGCGTCGCCACAATGACCAATGGTCCTGAATGGTCCTGTGCGTCTCGCATCTGTCAGATTCCCGCGACCCTCACCAGGTCATCGGTCGACCTTGAGGGAGGCCTTCCAACGCTACGTCTTCCGGTACGTGCCCCCATTCCAGAACCTTGCAGCCCCAACGGTGATCCGTTCTGCGATCAATGTGCCCTGCCCATTGCCACTTAAGTTTGGCGATTCTTCGTGCTATGTCGGTAACCTTGGTTCTCCTGTGGATATCCTCATTCCTGATTCGATCACGCAAGGAAACTCCGAGCATAGCCCTTTCCATTGCCCTTTGGGTGACTTTAAGTCTTTTGATGAGGCCCATTGTAAGCGACCACGTTTCGGAGCTATATGTCATTACTGGCAACACGCACTGGTACGACTTTCGTAGATGTACGTATGTATGTTTAATTGGCTATGGTCTCAGTAGCTACGGGAGAACTTATAAAACACATTTAGATACAATTTACTTATATTATCACTATAATAATATATAATATAGTATCACTTATAATTAAAACAAAATACTAAAATGACTTAGAACTATTTCATTATTGCAACATAATTATTGCCAGTTCACAACATGGCTAAATTCTATACTTAAAGACAAATTTAATAACATAAATAATTTAATCAAGAATACACTTCATCTAAAACTAAGAACGTTAGTGAACATGAACACCTTTACCTTACCTAGATGCAACAACACATATGGTATGAGAACATACACCTACATACTGCCAAAAATAATCAACGAACTTCCTGTGGACATACAAAATAAATACCTCTGCAACCCTAAAAAAATCAAAATGTGAATTAAAAACGCATTTTTTGCAACAGAGTGAATTATTTTAGTTATGCTTATTTAATTAAATCTTTAAATGTAAAACTTACAAGTTAAATGATATTTATTTTGCAAATAGGTTAAAAAAAAACTATATATAAGCCAATAAAGGCTTTTGTGGTTTTTAGTATTAAAAAAAATGTATACTGCGATTTTGAATATTTGTATGTAATTAATAAACTTAAAAAAAAATACTGGGCCGATTTAAAAAATTCTTTCTCCAGTAGAATGCTATATGTTCTAATTTCACGTGAGCAAAGCCACTAGCTAGTTTTAATTAAATAAATAACTAGGTCTTTCAGACGGGAAGTTGATCTCATCAACTTACAACTTTCAGTCTTCTTTATAGTCCTGTAACCGTCCGTACCGAGCCCAAGCAGTCGACGCCGCGTAGTGTTCCACGCGCGCCTCAAAGAGATGTCAACCAAACCGTAGGGCCCAGCAGGACCTACTGGCCTACTGTGCCATGGCTTCGCTTCCGAAAGAAAACTCGGAATCCTGGGATGCAAGGCAAAGAAGGAACATAGGAGTGGGTTTTAATCAGTAAAGTAAAGTCTAAAAAAAAACAGTTCTTTATAATTTTAGTCAAGATCACTTTAAAAGCAGGTCACTAGCTCCCGGTCTAAACGGGTACGCGTAGGGCGGGCAGCAGTCATCGACAATTAGTCGCTGATACGAGCGAACACGGGAAGCGCGCATTAGCGACACGACGCACTACTCCAGCGCGGGCACTCCAATGCATTAGGGACGCCTCCTCTTCATCATTTGTTATTGCTGGACTGTGCAACCAAAAACAGGTTGTGGTTTCGGTCAATATGGCGGGATTTCTTGGTTGTTGATTATAGATACTGTTATTTAGACCAATTCTTGAAATAGTAATAATAATAATAAACATAATTAGGGCGGTTTTGTGGTGAACCGTTAGGCATTAGCGACCCCTGGTGTATCCTGAGGTGCTGAGAGTGGAGAAGTATAACATAGCTATCAGGACAATCCCGAAAGTACCTACGGTCAAGAACCCTATCAGCTTCTCTTGCGGATCTCCACTCGAGCCAGTCAATAAAGGCAAGAGCTACATCTGGGCAAATACTCGAGTCCACGCCATTTTCATCTGGGCCTACTGCGTTACTGATTCCTAATGTTCAGGATCCAGTTAGTGGCTGCCTTCACCCAAGTTTGTTAAGACAAGCGGCAGATATGGCCTGCCCAGTTCCATTTTAGTGTGATACGTCTGCTATTTGTGTTTTGGAACGAAGTATCGTCAGGCCCTATCAGAATACCAGCGCTGCGTATTTACTTTTCGTTTTAAACATCGCACCATATGCTGAGATAAGGGCCTTTTTGACCTCGCACAGTCTCTTTTCATCTTTTTAATATTATATTTTTTATTTAAAATTATTTATAGTTCAGTTTACTTTTTATTTTATTGTTGTTTGTCCTCTGCGGGTCACAAATAAATGTTTTTCTTTCTTCTTTCTAAGTCTGCTTCCTTATGCGGTAGATACATAAACTCCATGGTAAGGTCAACGGAACCCAGAAAAATTACTCGGGCATCCCAATTCCACGTCATAGCAAATGAAATATGTAGTATTTATACGAATTTTATTGTTCTAATTATTCACTTTCTTCGGTAACAATTAGTGTAGTGTATAATTACTTGGTGTCGTGACTGGCGCTCGACTCAACCTTTATTGTATTAAGCACCATTATTAATTACTGCGAGACTTTCCTACACTTTTATTGTTAAAAATCGTCGAAAAAGTATTTCGTGATCGTATCGGAAAAGTTCTGTGTAAATATTTGTTTAATGGGTTCTTAGGCATTAACGTGAGTTAAATAAATCTAATGCTAATGCCTTCTGTAGCCTGTAACCTGTAATTAATGAGGGCGACCCTGAAAATGTTTTGATATTAATTTTAAAGTTTCATGGATTTTGTTAATATGAATATCAAATTAATTGCTCCACCAGGGTAATCCGCCAGGACACGGTAGACACGTGCTCTACTTGGGCACGTCCTCGTGGGGATCGGCGGCGGTGACCTCTCACGCCGGGCTCTGATACAGGCCAAGGTCCGGAACTAATGGAAGGCGGTCGCCTCCTGCGAAGCAGTAATGCTAGCTAAGGAGGCGTCGCGTGAGGGAACCGACATCCTCAGGCTCGACTCCGATTTCCAGCCACCGTGGACTTGCGGACGACGAGTAATAAGTTCAGCCGTCCGGTAACCATCCGGAACGAGCCCGAGATGTCGATGGCGCGTAGTGTGCCACACGCGCCTCAAAGAGATGTTAGCAAAACTGTAGGGGCCAGCAGGGCCGAAGCCTACTGGGGTCAGGGGTTGACTTCTAAAAGGGAATCCCGGGATCCTGGAACGCTCGTCGGAACGTCTTTAGTGCATCAGGTATGTTCGCAGAGGCACACGTCGATGGCTTTCACGCCATCGTCAGACAAAAATCTGTCTCTTTGCTCTGCAGAGTGCGGGCTAGCTCCAACTCCATCCTGAAAACCATAGCGGGGAGGTACGATTCTCCTCTGTTAGGTGATGTTGTTCACAGATGCATCATGAACAACCACCTTGTTTTATAATAAATAGATAGATAGTAAGTTTACTAACATAAGTTTATTTTTTTTCTTAATTGTACAATAACCCATTTGGATGTCACTTATCCGAATTAAAGATTATTTTATTTTATTTATTTATTTTTTAACTTAAATTTGAGACGCCTTTTCGCTCCATCCTAGATCGAGAGAAGTCATTGGAGGATTTCTCGCCTCAAAAAAGGTAATCCGCGAAATTTCTTACGGTTTTTGCAATTTGCAGTTCAGTATCGGAAAGTAAACGGTTTAGTCTTAACAAAGTAAAACGATTAAAATTTGTTAAGACTAAACCGTGTCGGTAAAACTTGTGTCGATGTTGCGATTATCTGCCGTGGCCACGACAAACAGTTGTTATAATGGGAATAGCTAGAGACGAAAGTCGTAATACGACTTTCGTCATACTATGACGATAAATTAACCGTTACGACATAATAAGAACGCGGCCTTATATTCATTAAAACCATTAACATAAAAAAGTGCCATTTTAATTTAAAAAAAATAACATTTATCCTGGTCTCTAATTATGAGAACCTATAGAAAATATTCATATATATCACACATATATAGCGCGGTATCTTCTCGTCCAATATACCACAGTGTCTCAAGACGAAAGTCTATGACCAGTGCGTGTTGCCAGTGATGACATATGGCTCCGAAACGTGGTCGCTTACAATAGGCCTCATTAGAAGGCTTAAAGTCACCCAAAGGGCAATGGAGAGGGCTATGCTCGGAGTTTCCTTGCGTGATCGAATCAGGAATGAAGATATCCGCAGGAGAACCAAGGTTGCCGACATAGCACGAAGAATCGCCAAACTAAAGTGGCAATGGGCAGGGCACATTGCTCGCAGAACAGATGGCCGTTGGGGCCGAAAGGTTCTGGAATGGCGACCACGTACCGGAAGACGTAGCGTTGGAAGGCCTCCTACAAGGTGGACCGATGACTTGGTAACGGTTGCGGGAGTCCGATGGATGCGAGACGCACAGGACCGTTCGCTGTGGCGACGCTTGGGGGAGGCCTATGTCCAGCAGTGGACGTCTTTCGGCTGAAATGATGATGATGATGATGATGATCACACATATCGTTTTCGCCGCAGATATATTTTTGTTACAATACTATCGAATGCTGAGAGCTCGAAATTGCAAAAATCCTATTGGAAATGTGAACTTCGCAACCCTAGAAACATTTACCTTGAAATATTAATCAAAGTTAATAAATCAGTGATATTTAGGGATCCGTAGCTTAAAAGGAAAAAAGGAACCCTTATGATTTAGAGTTTTAATTTCAACTCGATACCTACACGCGTTCTCGAGATAAAGGGTCTTGACCGACAGACAGACGGACGGACCACAAAGTGATCCTATAAGGGTTCCGTTTTTTCCTTTTGAGGTACGGAACCCTAAAAATAGAGAAAAAAAACGAATTCTTTTGAATTCGAATTCTCTTGCATATTATTTTTGGTGGTTAAATTTATAATTAAGCCCAAAAATGTACAAGTATAAACGCTGATAATATCATTAATTTTATTTATATAAATAATCTTTTTAGCGTTAATTTTTATAGCTATTGTTTCAAGAGAGAAAAATAACCTTATCCTCAATTGTAATCTTGCAGCGCCATCTGTTAACAGGTTACTCAACTAAGCCATAGTAATCGCATTTAATATATGAATTGAATACATTTAACTTTCCAAATAGCATAAAAATATTTTATTATTTTGAAGTGTTTTACACGTTTATTTCTACCATATTATTTTCATTAAATTTAAAATAAAAAAGTGTTTTAGTACTGCTACTCACCACAGTGGCGCTAGCGGTGTCTCTGATTTTTAATTACGCGCGCGCCTCAGGCAATGGCGGGCGTTGCGACAATTTGCAAGTCAAAGCCGCTGAAAAAACCCTAAAACACCCGACACACAGCCCTTTGGCACTCCGCGGGGAACACGGAACAGAGATGTATTGAACCCGCTTAATTAATATTTTTTAAATAGCAAGAAAGTACGAGATAAATTTGTTCGAATATTTACATAAATCGTCTGTGTGTTCATTTATTGTTTAGAGACCTAAACTAATTTTCAAGACAAGCAAAATTGTGAAATACCTACAAACAATTTTGCAATTTACAAGTACCTATTCAACTTTTTTTGGGCAAAAATACAGTTGTATATTTTTCAAAAAAAAAAAGTAGATAAGTCTCATACCTTTTTATATAACCAAAGCCCAGCCCGCAAAACCGAGCTAGTATCAAACTCCTTCCATTATCTAGGTACATACTTTCTGTGAAATACACATATTCTAACCTAAAGTGTTTTTCAGTTTATGAATTGAATATTGTCGGCTTGAATTATCGCATACCTAGTTAGGTAAGGGGTTATCCCTTGACTTTTAACTCTAAAGTGTAGCATTAATTTGTTAATTCTATACAGGTTTATCGCTCTATCTTCTTTAATCTACCACAACTCTGTCGGGGCTACAGTTCCACATAACATTTATTTTAGCTCACAGGAGTTTCTGAATAATTTACAAAATCTAAGCTCTGCTGTTCGAAAAACAGATGGTTTTTTTTTAATGATATAATCTATTGCTTGACTGGGATTCCACCTGATGGTAAGCAGTGATGCAATCCTTGACGGTGAATCGCACTAGTTTATTAAGAGCATTTTATTCACTATAGCCTTCGGACGAGAAGACCGCTTTAGGCAAATTGTTCCAATCTATCGATGTACCCGGTATCAATGGAGCCGAAAGGATCTGGATTGGTGACCACGTCCCGAAGACGTAGCGTCAGAAGGCCTCCTACAAGGTGGACCGACGACTTGGTGAGGGTCGTGAGAATCCGATGGATGTAAGACGCAGAAGACTGTTCATTGTATTGTAGCGACACTTGAGGGAGGCCTATATCCAGCAGAAGAAGTCATTTGGCTGAAATGATGATGATGATGAAGCACTGCTGTAGTAAGATAATGACTTCTCAAAAAAACTATTTTTAATTAAAGTTGAAGTAACAAGTCGACTCCACGCCACCCGTGTTCCACGGTCGATCTCTCTCGGAGGTGAATTTCGTTAGCTCTCATTTGTTTTGTCGTAATTGCTGAAGATATGAGAGTTTATTGAGCACCCCCCTCGTCCCGCCACTGCCCCGCCCCGCCCCGGCTGCTTATTGGATTGCTTTATTGGGCTCTTTATAGAGAGAAATTTATGTAACCGCTTCATTAAGGCTCTGCAAGTGCAACTCTACGAAGTTTTTTTTCGGTGCAGTCTTGTATGTAATGGCCTTTGTGCTGAAGCGCTTTAGGTAATTATGTTTTCAGTTTAGTAAGAAAGCGGTGTTTTAATTTTCTTTTAGAGGGTTGTTTTATCATTTAGGGGGTTTATTTTATTACTTTAAAAATGAATACCTGTGCAGAAGATTATAACTGTACCCAAGTGTTTTTTTTTTTGCGAAATCTAGATTATACCTACTGTGACTATTGTCATAAGTGTCACTGGAAGCAAGTAAGGAAATAGATCAGTAGATACGTTTTCATGTTTGCAATAAACATTTCCTGAATATAATAATTTATAAGAAACCTAAGAAAAGTTTTAATAGATATTGTAGAATTTAACCTCTACGGTCCTAAGCCTTTTTCCTCGTCGTTTCGTCTTCCCATCCGATTATAATTTGGGTGTCTTCAAGGCTAGAGTCAATAGGCTCTAATAAACTAGTGCGCCTCACCATCGACGATTGCATCACTGCTTGCCATCAGGTGAGATCGCAATCAAGCACTAGTATATGTCAAATAAAAATAAAATAAAAAAAATGTTTGGTAATCTCGAACTCTCGACAACTAAGTAGTTGTAAATGCGTGACATTAATTTGGTATTGGGTATATGGTATATATATTGTGGTATATTTATTAAAGTGTGTGTTTTCCAATATTAATTTTATTAAAAAAATAAAATAGGGTTTTATTAAATTCTTGGGTGTGTATATTTCTGCCACCTAGTAGGGAGTAGCTATACTACTTAGTTAAGTTAAATTTGTAGTTCGAAAATAGATGGCGTGAAAGCCAATTCTAGTAGTTCCGTTAAATTTTTGATTCCTTTTTTTAGTATTTTTTTTTTAATTCACCAATTACAAAAAAAAATATGTTTACTAAATAAGTTAGAAATCAATCAGTAGTTTAATACCAGTACATAAATAATGTGTACCGAAGTCCAACAGTTACTGCCATCTGTTGGTAAATGTGTGTATCTGCAACTTGCTGAACAGTTATCACTAAAGAACACTAGATGGCGCTGTCATATATTTTCATTCAACTGTTTTACAAAATTAAAGTTTTTTGCTTCGCATTGAAAAATTACAAAACATTAAATCTGACAAAATACGATCTGGCATCGAAAGTTCAAAGTAGCTATTTTCTCTGTCACTAATTTCTGAACCTGTAAGTACATTGATTTCTAATGGTAGGTAGGTATGTAGGTCTATTTTCGTAGAAGCCTTATGACGGTTTTTATACCGAGGTTTGATTCCCAGCACCAAATTATTTTATTTAGTAAAAAATCATGCCCAGCTTTACTCGAAAATACAGGCTATGTATAAAATAATTAATGATCACCTCGAACTTTTTCCAGAGTACCTTGTCCAATTAGAAACTCCTGCATAAGAAATGTACTTGGAAATTGGATGTGTTCCTTTCATCATTTTAGCGTTGGTACGACCAACCAAGATAATACAGTCTTGTGTTGTGAGTAGGCGGTAATCTTATCCAGATTGTATATGCCACCGCAGACGCGGGCTTGCGAACGACGAGCAATGAGTAGCTCGCCGTCCAGCCATCCGGTAAGGACTGAGTCCCGGTCGACGGCGAGTAGTGGTACACGCGTACCTCAAAGAGATGTCAGTAAGCCTTAGATAGCCGCAAGAGTTATGGAGAATTTCTAAAAAAGAAACCCATAGCCCCAAAACAAAAATATAATCTATAGATATGTGTCATTGTTGTCTAGTTTTTATATAATTAGGTAATTAAGCCAATCTTTTCAGAACTTAGTACCTACTACTAAGTATTCATAAATTTGTTTTATGTATTTCTTTGTAAAAGTAGATATATAAGTACCTATACAAATAAATTTATTATTTACTATTGTTATTATTGTTTTTCCATCTAGGTACTCGAATTAACCCTACAAGTGCCACAAGATAACATTAATCAATATTAAGATTTTCAACAAATACATTTATATCGTATATTTAACTACTACCGGACGAGTACCGAATTCGATGGATGTGAGACGCACAGGACCGTTGATTGTAGCTACACTTGGGGGAGACCTATGTCCAACGGTGGACGTCTTTCGGCTGAAATTATGATGATGATGATGAAATGTACTTGTAAATAAAACTTCATGAACCATTTCAATACCTTATCCCTAATTTAAGAGGGTCCTTTTTCACTCGCCTGTCGTCAACATCGAGCATGGTTTAAAAGCTTGTTACTTCATCTAACGTAATCCAACGCGGTGTTTAACGGAAAGGCAACGCAAAAAAGAGAGATAACGCTTGAAAACTCTGTTAGCATTCGGTAATTCCGTGATTTACTCGAATATTTTACAAAACTTGTTCCAGGAAATACGTGTTTTTTTTTAAAACCCTTAAAAGCTTTTGGAGAAAATTGTCGTCATTTAGAATCTTGATTAAATTTGCAAAGCTTTTATTGTCATACTTTTTTGACTTTTTAATTTTTGAGTAAATTATGAAGTGTCAAAGTAGCAGATTTTCAGAGGTCTTTACTGGAGTAGTTTTACACAAATTTTTAATTAATTTCAATAGAAGCCTAGATAATATTCACAAGATACTGTGTTTCCAAAATATCTAATGAAAATGTGTAATAACGTCATAATCGCGTAAGAGCGGTTTTATGAAAAACAGTGAAAATGTATGTCGAGTTGCATCCCCTTATGTCAGTTTATTTTAAACCAATCTGAAGAAATATTTGGGTTAATTATAAAGTTTATCGCTAAACCAGTTTTATATGACATCACTGTTTGGTCATATAAATATTTACGTAGGTTTATGAATGTAAACAATAAAAAACACTGAAAAGTGTAAATTAACTTTAATTTCGGAAGTCGGTGTTTCTATAATAGTTTTGTCTCTTCGTTATTTAACACCGACTTCCGAAATCAAAGTTGTTTTGCACTTTTCAGTGTTTTTACGTTGAAGTCGGTTGTATTTTTTTTTTTGTAAAAGGTTTTTTATTTTACACTTTTTAGTTATGGTACCACCACTAAAAAGTACCCCTCAGCCAATCTTAAATACCTTATAGCCAGAGTGCATCTCATGACAATTCTAATAATCCCAAACAGTTCCGGTGCCTAAGTTCAGGCTTCATCATCAGATCATCAGATGTCAGATTTTAACTGACTAAAACCCATTATGTTCCTTCAGTTGCCCTTTGCGATCCAGGGCTAAGGTCTTTCGGACATTCCCGTAGACCCATTGAGTCCTTAGTTCTGAGAATATTTAAACTGGGGTAAATAAATATAATAATATAATATAATAATATTCACAAAACTATCACACAACGCCGTCTAGTCCCAAGCTAAGCAGAGCTTGTTTTATGAGTACTAGATAACTGATAAACATACTTAAATATTTCTAAATACATACATATTATAGATAAATTACACCCAGACACAGAACAAATGATTGTGCTCATCACACAAACATTTGTCCTGGGTGGCAATCCAACCCACGATCTCCAGTATAGCAGTCAGGGCCACTAACCACTAGACCAACAGGTCAATCAAATAGAAGCATAGTTATTACAAAATTTAGCTCGATCTTTTACCTATATGTAATATCGACAGATGGAGAAATAGACAGACTCATGAGTGATCTTTATAATTTAAGTAGATATGTAAGTATAATATAATTTAAGTATAATGTAAAAGTAACACAGACAGATGTCTCTCCTTTCAAAAAACTATTGGAACGGAGGCAAATGACATAAAATTAATCACCCATAATTAAATCTATTTTTAACCGACTTCAAAAAAAAGAGGAGGTTATCAATTCAGTTGTATTTTTTTTAGTGTTTTTTTACCACAGAACTCCGTCGTTTATGGACCGATTTAGATTTTTTTTTTCCATAATAGGATATACTTCCAGATTGGTCCCATTTTTTTCAAAATCCAGTTGTGATGATGGGATCCATGAGGAATCGAGGGAACTCCTCAAATATGCAACCATATAGTGATTTTGGTATTTTCGTAAGCATTTACAGTCAAAAAGTAACATTTGATGAAGTGGAACTGATGAAGAAGACCAGAAATGGCCATCGAATCGGATCGCATTCTTCATACTCACATAGATATCACAATGTAGATAGTTAAGCGACTACGACAATACAAATAAATAAATGGTTCTGAATAATTAGTAATCGAAGTGATCTGATGATGATGATGATGGAACCGGAAGATAGGCACCAGAACTCGTAATTAATCAATGAATCCTAGCCGTGTTTAGGCTTATTAAAATAATTTTGGAAGTCGATGTTAAATAAGAAACAAACAATACCGAGAAACACCTACTTCCGAAATTAAAGTTATTTTGATTGTTTTAGTGTTTTTTTTTTTTTAGTGAAGACGGTTATTTTTTTTTTGTAAAATGTTTTTTAGTTTACTACTTTTTATTCTCTCACTTGAAGCAATATTGTATCGTACGTTTTTATTATTGAATCTTTTTTTATTAGTCCGTTCGCATGTTATATAATTATCCAAATTATAAAGGAGAACCTATTATTAACCTTTTGACGTGCGTAATTAGAGACACAATAGTAAGACAATGGCTTGCGGGCGCCGGCTACCGCCTGAGCGTTAATGAATTAATCATGAATACTGTTAAACACTCACTATTTAACATATTTTGTGTATCGCTGTTGGTTATCTAAATAAACAATTATAGTAAGTTATTTCTTTTAAATGTTATAAACTAGTGCTTGACTGCGATCCCACCTGATGGTAAGCAGTGATGCAATCGTTGATGGTGAGACGCATTAGTTTATTAAGAGCCTATTTACTCTAGCCTTGAAGACAACTAAATTATAATCGGACGGGAAGACCGCAACAGGCAAATTGTTTCAATTCGTCGGTGTAGGTACGCGGTTTAAACGACGAGGCGAAACGCTTAGTCCGGACCGTAGAAGTTTCAACAACGTAAAGGTGGATACTCACCGGTCGTCGGGTTGTCTGATGATAGAAATGAGATGGCGGAATCAAGTCATGCAATTCCCACGCACTCTCTCTAAAATGCATCCTGTAAAATACCGAAAGGCTGGCTACCCTACACCTGTGCTCAAGGCTACGTTTTCCTTTAGGACGCTGGAAACCCTGATGTCAGCAATAAACTCCTGCCTTCTCAAAGTAGGAAGAAATGGACACACGCCCATAATTACTCACTCAACTTATCGATATAATTATTTACCTTCCGCAAAAAATACTTCATAGAAATAAATACCACCATTTAACCGTTTTAATTACAATTTACTTCGTTTACCGCTTACGATCATAACACCCACAGTATTGTTGCTTTCAATTCATTCGGCTCGCCCGCGGCCGTTTGCCGAGCCGAGGCCGAGAGCTGAAAGCCGAAAGCCGAGCGGCTAATGCGGCGACCCCAAACGACAATTTAATAAAGAAAGCTAAAGCGCACCGCACAGTAATAACGTTTGTAAAAATATCTGCAGACACACGGTTAAGGGGAAGTATATGCGAGTTTAGACATTTCATGTAACATGCTATGAAATCACTCTTGTGTTTTCAGGGTTTGGTAAACACGCCATAAATGACAAATAAATTATAATGTTATTTGTCCTGCAAAGTCGTGTTAGTTACACTAATTAATTAGAGTAGGGTAGAGTAGGGTAGAGTAAGGTAGAGTAGGTTAGAGTAGGGTAGAATAGGGTAGAGTAGGGTAGAGTAGGGTAGAGTAGGATAGAGTAGGGTAGAGTAGAGGAGAGTAGGGTAAGGTAGTGTAAAGTTGGGTAGAGTTGAATATAGTAATCAGTTGACGGGAGCGAAGCCGCGTGCAAAAGCTAGTATATATATAAACTAGCTTCAGCGGCTTCGCCCTCGTGAAAGTGGATTTCTCCATACAAACTTGTCCTCCATACAAATTTGAAAAATCTTCCTTTAGTGCTCGCCTATGTCATAAAAAGAAATTTGGTGCAAAATTTCACGCTCCTAGTCCCAGTAGTTTCGGCTGTACATTGATATGTCAGCCAGTTAGATTTTTTCAAGAAGATATCAGCAACCGTAGGGGCCCAGCAGGGTCGAAGCCGCAGCAGGGTTTTTAGTCAGTAAAAATCTGACACTATCTCCCGCTCCACTCAAGAGCGGGGGATGTCATTGGATGATTTTCCCACCGAAAAAAAAAGTCAGGTTTCTCCTTTTATGTATAGATAGATAAATCCGGAGGGACTCAGTAGGACCGATGCCCGCTCGAGTCACGGGACTTTTAGAAAGAGTTACCGTGGTTCTGGAACGCAGAGGACAACTGAAGGACACAGGTGGGTTTTAGTCAGTATGAGTCTGTCTGGCCCCCTCACTCCCAAGATCTGGAGAACTAATTTACTGACTTCTCTCTTCAAAAAGAAAAGAGTTCAGTCTCTTACGTTCGAATCATGTAGATTAGTGTTTGTGATGGTCTTTTGAGGAAAGAACCATAGAGATTTTGTCATGATAGGACTTTTGTTCTAGAAATACTTTTCTTCTGGGGTATGGTCTCCGAGCTGGATTGATAGTATCGCATTAAGATGCTTCCACCCTAACTCATCGGAGTCGGGTGGAATCGGGTATGCTTTCCAATTCTACCCCGTTAAAAATACATCACTTACCATCAGGTGGGATCGCATTCAAGCACTAGTTTATATCAAATAATAAAAAAAAGTGCAAAAAAAAAAAACCTCAAACGGTGCAATTATAATAACCATATCGGGAGATAAAGCAGCTTTCTACTCGAAAAATAAAGTTTGTTAGTGTATATATATTTGTAACTTCTTCACACTCAAACGGAGAATGGATTTGCATAGTATATGTAAATAATTCTCAGTGATAAAGTAGTTTTTTTTTAATACTATTGATAGAATCGCGTTTGATCACTATCTCACCTGATAGTAAGCAGTGATATGATCGTTGATGGTGAAGCGCACTAGTTTATTAAGAGCCTATCCACTCTTAATTACAGTCGAACAGGAAGACCGCAGTAGGTAAATTGTACCTTTTCTCCCGCCTCCAAAGGAAAAAAAAAATTTTGTAATGTAGCATTGTCTTCTGTGAACGCATGTAATATTAAATTATTTAACAACAATATCGATGACAAAATGCGATACAAGTAAGGTTGATTCTAGTGAAAAACTACGATGTTAAAATCTGGTTTAACACAAATCATAAATTAATTACTTGAAGAGCTCAACCCCTTAACAGCTCGGGGGTGCGGTTTCATAGAGTTTTATTTGCTCGGCGCCTTAACCCGCGCGCGCTGCCAATATTAAATTCTGCACCCCGCACCCCACACCCCTCCACCACCCTGCTATGTTCAAATTACATTATATGTTTGCTGAAGTTTGATTCCATTCGTAAGGGGGATGACTTTTGTCATAAGGTTTGTAAGGGACTACCTAAGTATATAATTTTACACTTGTATGTTAAGGGATTACCGACTTGATGACTCAGTCAGCTGATGGAGATGTCTTCGGAAAGTTATAGACGAGGCAAGTCCTTCCATCTTAACCTGCCAAGACTAAAAATCATGATTATAATGATTGATTTTTATTTACAAGCGCTTACTTACATTTATACCTATATCAAAAACACATAACAATAATTAGACTAACCATCATCACTGACAGGACTATTGTAGCCAATAAGCCTGATATAGTGGTGGTGGACCGAAGCGAGAGGCGTGCAATGATTATTGACATATCCGTTCCGCATGACGAGAACCTCGTGAAAGCCGAGAAAGATAAACAAATCAAGTATATTGACTTGGCTCGCGAGGTTGTCGACATGTGGGATGTGGACTCGGCGATCATTGTACCGATAGTCGTGTCGGGCAATGGCTTAATAGCCAAGAGCCTCGACCAACACCTTAGGAGGCTCGCGTTAGACGGCTGGATCAAGGGCTTGATTCAGAAAGCGGTACTCCTGGACACGGCTCGTATCGTTAGGAGGTTCCTTTCTCTGGAGCCCTGACCGCCGATAGTTCCTGTTCCCGATACCGGTGGGACACTATTTTTTATATTTTTAAATGTTTTTTATTTATTTTTTTAGTGACATATTTATTTTATTTAAAATAGACTAAAACCAAAAAAAGAAACTAAATAATACGAACGCAAGCGAACACATTCGCAAGAAGTTGGTAGAATAATGTGTTGAATCGTTGGATTCGTTTCATAATAATTTTAGTTATTTGTATATATTTATATAAGTGTATTTATTTTTGTCTTAATTTTCTATTTGTTTGTTTGCACCTACCATGTAAATGTTTCTGCACCACCCTAAGGTCGACTGGTACAAAATGTCTAAGGCATTAAGTCCGCCTTTGCACAGTGTTTACTAGTGCATAAAAGGTTTTAATAAATAAATAAAATAATAATAAAAACCTAAATTAATTAAAACTAACTAAAGATAAATTAAAATATGGCATCGCTGAAAACTCCTCCACATCGCTGTCGACTGGTAATGTGCCCAAAAATCTTTACCCTAAACAGCTCGAAAATATAACTACCAACAAAGTTATTATATTTCCGCAGTTTGAGGTTCTCTACAGCCGCTAATGAATAATACGCATAAGCATAATTAAGCATAGTCAGTATTTAACTTATTCAAATTTTAGATCTAGGTTAAGTCTTAGTAAACTATTGATATTGGAACGCTGACGTCTCCTCTCGGAGTTGGGCGCAAATGGCTGCAACATAGTTTTGAACTAAAGTAGTTGTTGTTAATTTCGGCTGGGCAGCGTTCGGAAAGCTGCGCGGTATCTTCTTGTCCAACATACCATAGTGTCTGTCTCAAGACGAAAGGTCACCAGTGAGTGTTACCAATGATGACATAATGGCTCCGAAACGTAGTCAATCACTATGGGCATCAGAAGGCTTATAATCACCCAAAGGGCAATGATTAGGGCTATGCTCGGACTTCCCTAGCGTGATCGCATCAGAAATGAAGATATCCGCAGGAAAACCAGGTTGCCGACATAACCCGAAGAATCACCAAACGTAAGTGGCAGTGGGTAGTGCACATTGCTCGCAGAACCGATGGTCGATAAGGCCGAAAGGTTCTAGAGTGGTGACCACACACCGGAAGACAGCGTTGGAAGACTTCCTAGAAGGTAGACCGACGATCTAATGAAGAAGACAAGACCGTTTGTTGTGGCGACACTTTGGGAAGTTTTCATCCAGTCATCATCATCATCATCATCATCATTTCAGCCGAAAGACGTCCACTGTTGGACATAGGCCTCCCCCTTGTGGGAGGACTATTCCAGAACCTTTCGTCCCCATCGACCATCTGTTCTGCGAGCAATGTGCCCTGCCCCACTGGCACTTAAGTGTGGCGATTCTTCGGGCTATGTCTGTAACCTTGGTTCTCCTGCGGATATCTACATTTCTGAAGCGATCACACAAGGAAACTCCGAGCATAGCCCTTTCCATTGCCATTTGAGTGACTTTAAGCCTTCTGATGAGGCCCATTGTAAGCGACCACGTTTCGGAGCCATATGTCGTCACTGGCAACACGCACTGATCATAGACTTTCGTCTTGAGATACTGTGGTATATTGGACGAGAAGACACCGCGCAGCTTCCCGAACGCTGCCTAGCCGAATCGGATTCGACGATTGACCTCTTTCTCGAAGTTAGACCTACCCAACTGGACCGTTTGTCCCAGGTAAACGTAATCGTCCACAACTTCGAGTGTAGAGTCTCCGATCTTGATAGGAGTGGGTGCTACATAGATGTTAACTATGACTTTGGTTTTGTCCTTATTCATTTTAAGTCACACTCTTTCGGAAGCTTTACTGAGGTCACCGAGAATTGTACTGAGTTCCTCCGTAGTCTCAGCCATGACTACTATGTCGTCGGCAAATTGAAGGTGAGGTTTCGTACAGTAGTGGTGGTCTTTCGGTGGAAATTATGATGATGAGAATTTAACAATTATGCGTAGATTGTTCCCATTAGATGTTCTACAAAAATGTCTACTTTTATTTTTGTGCTATCTCTCTATCGGCTTCAATCTGCTTGCGTCTACTGGCCGCATGCCAACAAACACTGACATAGTTGTCGTCAACAACATATAGAACACAAACGCTGGTCCACTACATTAAGAACTTTAACACCGATTCTAAAATTTTAAACAATGTTACAGAAATTAGTTTGTTTCTATGTTGAAGTCACTCACTGGTGGTGAGTTTTCTCTTTGGGGAGTGGTTGGAAAGACGTCACGGCGTCCTCACCGTGCGCATGACCCAGGTCCTCACTGGACTTGGTAAGTTCGGGAGGTTCCTGCACTAGATTCAGGTGGAATGAAGGTCCGAAGGATACGGTGGTTTATACGGCGGAGGTGTGCCTTGCTTGGGCGGATCACTGCCGTGTTCTCGTGGAGGTAATCGGCGGCGGTGACCTCTCGCGTCGGGCTCTATTTCAGGTCATGGTTAGAGCGAGAGGAACTGGGAGGCGCCTCCTTCTGCGAAGCAGTAATGCTAGCAAAAATGACGGTCGCACGCGTGAGGGAACAGATATCTTCACGCCCCAGCCGCCACGACATCAACTCCGACTTTTGCCTTTCAAGCGAAAGGCAAAAATTACTAAGATCGTCAAGATCGTCGTAAGGTCGTCAAACGTCGATGTTACAACGGTCAGTTTGCCTACGAGTACACACTCATAAGATAGCATGTTTGGATTGTTCGTATGCCCGATTAGGTGTAGAACATTGATAGAAAGATGAGGCTATAAACTAGAAGGTGAACAATTTACCCTTAAAGTGAAACCCGTTCGATTATCGGACAACTAGACGTAGGTACAGCGTTGCGCCACCGGTAAGTCTTGTACATGATGGACATCCGACCCACACGTACAAAACGTTTTAAGACACGTTTACAATGCGTAGAGCTAAGGAGTAGATTTCTCTGCCGGAGTCTGTGTTTCCTGACAGCTACGACCTGGGGGTCTTTGAGACAATGAGCGAATAGGATACTTCTATACTCCATCTATTTAGGTAATTAACTAAAGGTAAACAATCTTGACGTGTCTTTTATCTAAAAGTTGTCTATAATTTTTATCTAAAAATGTTTACAATTTGTTATTTACCTATACCGATGTTTGGTAACTAACTAAATTTAAATAATCTTTGTATGTCTTTTATACGATTTTTTTTTAATAAAAAGACATATTAAGATTGTTTACGTTTAGTTAACTACCTAAACCGATGGAGTATAGGTAGGCGTGCCCCAACGTCGAACACATCATTACTTACAGGAGAGATAGTGGCCAAACGCGACCCTTTTTGACTGTCCTGTTGGTCTAGTGGTTAGTGGCCGTGACTGCTATGCCAGAGGTCGTGGGCTCGATTCCCACCCAGGACAAACGTTTGTGTGATGAGCAGGATCATTTGTTATGAGTCTGGGTGTAATTTATCTATAATATGTATGGATTTAGAAATATATAAGCTGACCGTCATATATTGTCTGACCGTCCGGTAACCGTCCGGAAAGAGCCCAAGTCGTCGACGGCGAGTATTGTTCCACGCGCGCCTCAGGGAGATGTCAGCAAATCGTAGGGGCCCAGCAGGGTCGAAGCCTACTGGGGCCCTGGGACAAAGGCAATGAAGGAACAGGAGTGGGTTTTTATTCAGTAAGTCTGACACTATCTCCCGCTCCGCCCAAGAGCAGGATTTGTCATTAGATGATTTTCCTACCTAAAAAAAAAACACCTACATTGCCATTTGGACAAAAGCTCCTCCCAGACAGACGTGAGTTGTGTGTGTGGTGTTATTTAAGTAGTCGGGTAAAAAGTCTTGGTCTACCTTTAGGAAGATAGAAAGAAAAACATTTCATTTGCGGGATATGACGCAATCTTAGGACTAGCTTACAAGCCGGGATCCCGACCCTGATTTCCAGCCACAGCAGGCGTGAGTTTGCAGACGGTGAGCAATGGGTAGCTCGCCGTCCGGACCGAGCTCGTGTTGTCGACGGCGAGCGCCTAAAAGAGATGTCAGCAAAATCGTAGGGAACCAGCAGGGTTGAAGCCTATACTGGGGCCATGGGCTGTGCGAAAGAGAACCCTCGGGCCCTAGAACGAAGGTAAAGAATGAACATAGGAGTGAGTTTTAGTTATTAAAAGTCTGACACGCCCTCTCGCTCCACCCAAGAGTGGGAGAATAGATTTCTTACTTTAAAAAATGACTAGCTTACAAATTACATTTTATAGGGAAAAATATACGTCACGTTCGCACAAAACGGTCGAAAGCTCAGCATAATGCCGTGGCCACATACATAGGGTGACGAGTCCACAGCGGAATAGTATATTGCAGCATGCCCCTGCAGTTCAATGTCAACTGGAAGTACCTTCTCAATAACTTCTCCCGCCCTGGGCGGAATAGAAGGGAGTGTCAGACTCTTACTGAATAAAACCCACCAGTTTTCCTTCAGTTGCCGTTTACTGCGAGAGCTATGGTAACTCCTCCACGCCGTAGACCCGGGCTTGGTCCTTACCGGAAGGCCGAACGACGAAGTACCTATAGCTCGCCGTCCGCAAACCCGCGCCTTCGGTGGCCGATAGTCGTCCTATGACTCCAGACGCCGTGGACGTCTCAGCGGGACTGAATGTAGCTACACCAGCAAGTGACAGTAAGGCCTCAGTGCTAACCATCATATATGCTTTGCAAAAGAATTCTGAAACAAATTCCTCACAAACACTTGACTTCACATTTTTAATTCAGAAAACGAATTATATACTCAACCAAAGTATACCCAAGGTAAATACTCGTGAGCAATTTACCGAAGTAAATACTTAAAACGAAAATCACGTTAACGATTTTCTAAACCATTACGACAATAATTCCACTCTATAGGAAAACATTCTAAAGAAGATTTTGCCAATTTAGGCCAATCAAAAGCTCCAACAGATCCTCCAATATAACACGAAGCGGCAAAACCAATTACCAGACATTTGAACGCGACAAATCAATAAAATACTAACAAAAAGCACAAGTAACAAAAACGTGTACATCAAACGAATTCTATCGACCCGAGCTATTGTGTCGCTATGAAAAACTTCACAGTCGAATATCATCTGAAAGTTATTAAGTGCAAAATTAATAAAAAGCTGTCGCTCGCTCCGGTTCACCGGCTACGAAAGAGCAACATCACAGTTAAGCGATAATAACCCTTATTGAGCGCGCGTCAATTAAATTCGTCTATCCTTTGACAGATAGATTCCAACAATGGTCTCTTGTTCCGTCGCCCCCCTCTCCGTCGCTCAATCCAGTCGGCCCCCCTCGCCTCCCGGACGTGCCGAGGCAGGTTAATAATGATTATTAATATAGTTTAGTACTCGTTAGGTCTAAATGAGGCGGCCGCGACAACTTGTCTAATATCGCAGCTCGCAAATACTCGTGGTTGGAAGCGAGCCGGGAGCATGGAACTGTAATGGCACGTTTCTACTTTGTATTTTACGAAGAGATCGTTTGTATCATGATGTTTTTTTTTTTAAGTGGAATTTTTACTGTATTATTATTATTACACTAGCTGACTCAGCATTCGTTGTTCTGTCATATAGACTAGACTACTACCACTACTACTACTAGACTTTTACTGACTAAAACCCACTCCTGTTCCTTCTTTGTCTTCGTCCCAGGGCCCCGGGTTTCACTTTCACACTACCCGTGGCCCCAGTAGGCTTCGACACTTGCTGGGCCCCTACGATTTGCTGACATCTCCTTGAGGCGCGCGTGGAACAGTATTAGACGGTCGGACAGCGAGCCACCCATTGCTCGCCGTCCGCAAGCCCGCGCCTACTGTGGCCGGAAATCGGGATCGGAATCCCGGCGGCGGCTGGGGCGTGACGAGGACTGTTGCCTCTCGCGGTCGGCCGCCTCCTTTGTTAGCATTACTGCTTCGCAGAAAGAGGCGAGGAGTTTCGTAAAATCTGTTCTTAGCGGATGTCTACATCCTATAAAGAACGTACCTGCCAAATTTTATGTTTGTAGGTGACATATTTTCTGAGATTTCGTGATTAATCAGTGAGTGGTATTTTGATTTTATACATATAGACTAGCTTCTGCCAGCGGCTTTGCCCGCGTGAAAGTCGGTTTCTCCATACAAACTTTCAATCCCCGTTTTACCCCCTTAAGGGTGGAGCTTCGTAAAATCCGTTCTTAGCGGATGTCTACACGCTATAGGGAACGTACCTGTCAAATTTTATGTTTGTAGGTGTTACTGTTTCTGAGATTTCGTGATTAATCAGATTCGCAAATATACATAGATTAAAGAGAAAAAATAGAAGGTAAAAAATAGTCTACGACTTATTCTCAGGCCTATTAAATGTACACAAAAAAAAATCATAAAAATCGCTCAAGCATTTTCGGAGGAGTTCGATTACAAATCAAAGCGTATAATTATAATAGATATTATTATTATTTATCTAACCCATGCGCGGATGTGGCGCATATTTCTTTCACATAATGTACTTACAATTTGTAAGTTCTAAATTTGCGCCTTGTTCCGCCAAATTAAATGTTTTTCTTTCTTCTTCCTTTCTTTCATACTGCCCCCCTAGCCAAGTTGCAAACGATAAACGTGAACGCTTAGTAATCTCCAATAGATTTTCAACTTTATACCTAAGAGCATAAAGTTGAAAATCTATTAAAGACTACTGAGCGTTAGCGACCGGAACGAACGAAAACACTATGTAATCTTCAATAGATTTTCAACTTTATATCCAATAACATAAAGTTGAAAATCTATTAAAGACTACTGAGAGTTTACGTTTATCGTTTGTGACTTGGCTAGGGGGGCTGGAGAACAGTGGTGGCTGAGTGATAACGGCCCTGACTTACGAATTGGGTCGCGGGTTCAAACCCAGCCAGGCGCATTACTTTGTGTAATTTATTTCATCATCACTGCTCTCAAAACGGTGAAGGAAAATATCGTAAGAAAACCGGCATGTCCTAGAACCAAAAATTCGAAGACATGTGACATTCACCAACTCGCACTGGGCCCGCGTGGTGTATTACGGCCTATTCCCTCTCCTAGAGAGGAGGTCTGAGTCCCAACAGTGGGAACATTATAAGGCCGACTATAGTATATAGGTATAACCCATACTATCCCACTGCTGGGCAAAGGCCTGCCTCCATTTCTTCCACTGCTCAGGAACAGTGAGCCAGGGCTCTGAGACTCTTCCTGCCAATTCCTAAGGAAGACATCTATGTTATCACGCCATCAAAAACTTGACTAATAGTTAAGTTGTTTTGATGATGGGGGGGCCTGGAGTTCTAAGATACAGGCTTTAGGCCTAGTTTAAACTCCACGTCTCCCAAAAATTACAAATTCATCTATTTAAGTGCTTTTTTTTTTCGGTGGGAAAATCATCTAATGACATCCCCCCCTTGGGTGGAGCGGGAGCTAGTGTCAGACTTTTACTGACTAAAAACCCACTCCTGTTCCTTCGTTGCTTTTCTTACCAGGGCCGAGTCTTCCTTTCAGAAGCAGACCCTTAACCCCAGTAGGCTTCGACCCTGCTGGGCCCCTGCGGTTTGCTGACATCTCTTTGAGGCACGCGTGTAACAGTACGCGTTGTCGACGACTTGAGCTTGGTCCGGACGGTTACCGGATGGTCGAACATCGAACTACCCATTGTTCGCCGTCTGCAAGCCCACGCCTACGGTGGCCGGCAATCGGGATCGGAATCCCGGCGGCGGTTGGGGCGTGAGGACCGTTGCCTCACGCATGCGGCCTTCTCCTTTGCTAGCATTACTGCTTCGCAGAAAGAGGCGACCGCCTGCCACTCCTCCTCGCTCCAGACCATGGCCTGTACAAAGGCCCGGTGCGAGAGATCGCCACCGCCGATCGCCCCCAAGAGGACACGGCGTTGCTCTGCCCAGGCGGGGCACACCTCCATCGTGTCCTCCAGGCGGTCCATACAATGGTGACACCCGGGCGTTTCTTCCGCATGAATCCGGTGCAGGAACCTCCGAACTTTCCATGTCCGTTGAGGACTTGCGTCATGTGGAAGGTAAGGACGCCGTGAGGTCTTTCTAGCCACGCCTCAAAGAGGGGACTTACCGCCATAATTATGGCGTGCCTGTTTTGTGTTACCGGTCCACCGCTCGAACGCCATGCGGTAGACATCTCAAGCACAGTCCCATTTAAAGATAGTAAATTATTAAATAACTTCTTCTGCTGTAGGTGGAGCGAGAAGGAGTGTCGGTCTGCCTCTTCCGAACGATCCTGCAGCAGCAGCTGAGTAAGACGATCCAGAATCCCGGAACGGAAAAAAATACTTAGTATTATTATTAAAGTAACAATAATATTCCATCGCCGTATGTCTACGTTAACGTCGTGTTGGGGCTTTCGCACTCCAATTAACCCTAGGTCTGTACCAGTAGAGTTTGCTTTCCCAAACTTTGTAACATGCCTAGAATGAGAGGCCAGACTAACAGAGATACAATCCGAAGGGCAGTTTTGTGGCAAACTGTTGGGTATTAGCGACCCCAACTTTCGAATCCGATCTTCCAGGAGAAATCTTGCTCCTCATCTCCGGTTTACCTTCATTAGCCGGCCGTAGTGAACACTAATAAAGAACAGAGCTCCCAACTCTATCTTGCCTAAATTTACTGCCTTTTATTACTTCTTTAGCACACATTCATCGTACCAACGCCGACATCGTAATATGTCACCTTTTCCCCGTCATTCTTCCTCTCTTTCCCACACATTTACCTATAACACATTTGCGTATAAAATTCCCACATTTACCTCCTCCTTTTTAAACCGTTTTAAACAGTATTAAATTATGAAGACCAGCTCCTGAGCTATGTAACAGAACTAAATATTAAACGCGCAGCTATTTCAATTATCTCGCCCCTACTCGCCACCACTCAGCTATCGACGTCAATCCGATTACCCTGTAACTATTAATGAACTTTCATGTGTTTGTCAAAATATTTGTCACATTGTCAGAACGTTTGGGAAATGTAACAAAAGGGCCAGTTTAATTTGGCCTTTATAGAATGTCGATAATGGCTTTAACATTTCTCGCGAGGATCACAGACAATGGAGCCATACACAAACACAGAGTGCCACAAATTATAATTTTTCATTCGTACAAACCTATCATCATGTTTTTAGCTGAAAGATGTCCACTATTGGACATAGGCCTGCTCCAAGTGTCGCCACAACGAACGATCCTGTGCGATTGTTGTGTATCGGATTCCCGCGACCCTCACCTCTGTACCTTTATGTGCATAATGTATGGCTAAATTATATAAATTATTTCAAGACCCATATTATTTCTGGATCCTACCCTCGAATGTGATTCTTCTGCGAAGCAGTAATGCAAGCAAAGAGGCGGCCGCACGCGCGAGAGAACAGCCCTCACGCACCAGCCGCCAGGATCCCGATCCCGATTTCCGGCCACCGTGGGCGCTGGCTTGCGGATAGCGAGCAAAGGGTAGCTCGCCGTCCGACCGTCCGGTAGCCGTCCGGACCGAGACCGACCAAATTGTCGATGGCGCGTAGTGTTCCACGCGCGCCTCAAGGAGATGTCAGCAAAACCGTAGGGGCCCAGCAGGGTCGAAGCCTACTGGGGACATGTGTGATGCGAAAGAGAACCCCGGGGCCCTGGAACGATGGCAACGAAGGAACAGGATTGGGTTTTTAGTCAGTAAAAGTCTGACACTATCTCCCGCTCCGCCCAAGAGGGGGGATGTCACTAGATGATTTTCCCACCGAAAAAGAAAAAAAACCTTCGAAGGTGATCTCTCTCTCACTCAAAGGTCTGCTGAGAGAAAACTCATTGTTTTAATGTTAAGTTTTGTGTGTTCAATAAAGAATTAAGAAAACAAGACGATACGAGATTAGGGTATATTCAAAGTATCTACAACAAAATACGACTCTGTAATTTAGTCGATCGAATATACTGAAATAAGAGCATACACGCAATGGGAGCGTTGAGTTCATTCATAGTTAAAAGGTGTAAATGTCGAAGAACATGCTTTATTACGCATCGTTTAACTGATCACTCAAACATACGATAAGCAATTAGAATCAAATGTTTAACAATCCAGAGATCAGGCTGATGCGCCTTAACAAGCTTCTAATAAGGGTTATGTTTCAATAGCACACGTTGTAAAAATTTGTTGGCTATTGGATATCAATGAGACTTGGCAAGCTGCTGGCATTTCACGACAGTCCTCTTTGCGATGTGATGAATCTTTGTCATGCATCGATAAAAGGAGTTTTGTTGTGGATGTTTGGGTCGTCAGATCATAGGTTAAGAATAGATGACACACCTGTTCTTGTGGGCAGTAGTAAAATGTTTTGAAGATTGTATTATATGTAGATAAATGCATGTTAAATAATAATAATATTCCACAACTAACACACAACGCCGCCTAGTCCCAAGCTAAGCAGAGCTTGTGTTATGGGTACTAGACAACTGATTAACATACTTATATATTTTTAAATACATACATATATAGATAAATTACACCCAGACACAGAACAAATGATCGTGCTCATCACACAACCATTTGTCCGGGGTGGGAATCGAACCCACGACCTCCGGCATAGCAGTCAGGGCCACTAACCACTAGACCAACAGGCCTGTTCTGGCCTGTAAATATGATAGACGTGGCCTGCAGTAAAAGATAGTACGATACCCTTTGGAAAGGCTGGTGTCAGATTTTCTGTAGTCTGTTGTATCTGTAACTGCTTGACGTGCCTTCCGAAGAAACTGACTTTGATAAGGCTTTCGAAGCAAAAGTATGGCAGACGAAATATCAAATACATACTGTTTCCTGGCTTGATTTATTTGTATGGATAGACTGAGGAAAGTGGCAGTAATATAAAGTATTAAAACTGCTTTAAGAAATTACAAGAAGAATTTTTTACAAGTGGTAAAAATACATAACCATAGTATCTTATAACTACGGTCTATGAACAGTGCGTGTTACCAGTGATAAAATATGGCTCTGAAACGTGGTCAAAATGGGCCTCATCCTGAAGGCTAGTCACCCAAAGGGCAATAAAATGAGCTATGCTCGGAGTTTCCTTACATGGTTGGGTCAGGAATAAAGAATCTGCAGAAGAACCAAAGTTACATAGCCCGAAGAATCGCCAAACTTAAGTGGCAGTGGGTAGGGCACATTGCTCGTAGAACAGATAGTTCATGGAGCCGACAGGTTCCGGAGTAGCAACCACGTACCGGAAGACGCAAGACCTTGCACAAGGTAGACCGATGACCTATTGAGCAATCAGAAATCAGAAACGTTTATTTCAAATAGACCAATTACAGGCACTTTTGAATTGTCGAAATGTAGGTCAGTCAAAAAAAAAGCTGAAGCTAAATTGCACGTTCCAAAGCATAGATCTAATGGAGAAGAACGTGCAAGAAACTTCATGGACACTCTTTTAAATCATATTATGAGTTACATAAATCTTGGTTACATATTTCTTATCGCTTCTAATATGTGAGCACAATGTAGCACGGGAATCCGATGGATGCGAGACGCGCAGGACCGATCGTTTTGATGACACTTGGGGGAGGACTATGTCCAACAGAGAACCTAAACAAACCAAAGTCTTTTGGCTGAAATGATATTGATGATGATGAAAAATACGTCTTTCTTCTTACTTAAAAGAAACCAAAATATATTTATCAATAGACGCAATTATTTGAAACGCTACAAATATTTGGCAGAGCTCACGACTAAAATGTGAGTGACGGAATTTCGTTGATCAATTAATGTATAAAGTGTATGTTGTTAGGTAAAATATAATTACTCTCAAACAACTCCGCTTTGTTAACCGACTTCAAAAAGGAGGAGGTTATATGTTCGGTTGAATGTATGTTTTTTATTTTTTATTTTTATGTATGTTCACCGATTTCTCGGTCAATTGTAGACCGATTTTGAAATTTTTTTTATGATTGAAAGGTTATGCTTCCGAGTTGGTCCCATAGAAATATTGTTATGATCTGATCATGAACTTCAAAGATATGGAACAGAACTCCTCATAGGATCACAGCAGAACCGTCGTTACAAGTAAAATTGCTTTGTTTATACGTGTAGTCGATGACTGACTGAAAGTAGAGGGGGAATATATTGAACTGATCTGATGATGAAGCCTGAAGTTAGGCACCGGAACTCTGTAATAAATTAATGTAATCTAACCGTGTTTGGGATTATTAGAATTGTCATGAGATGCACTCTGGCTATAAGGTATTTAAGTTTGGCTGAGGGGTACTTTTTAGTGGTGGTACCATAACTAAAAAGTGTAAAATAAAAAAACTTTTTACAAAAAAAAATACAACCGACTTCAAAGTAAAAAAAGCACTGAAAAGTGCAAAATAACTTTAATTTCGGAAGTCGGTGTTAAATAACGAAGAGACAAAACTATTAAAGAAACACCGACTTCCGAAATTAAAGTTATTTTGCACTTTTCAGTGCTTTTTTTACTTTGAAGTCGGTTGAATTTTTTTTTGTAAAAAGTTTTTTTTTGGAATTATTTGGTACCTACCTACGTGACCCAGGTTTTTTTTTTAAATTTAGGAAATCATCTATTGCTTTCTCGTGCACTCGGGTGGAATGAGAGGACGTGTCAGACTTTTATTGACTCAAACCACACTGTGTTCCTTAATGCAGCAAAGCAAAGGCAAAGGAGGAGGCCGCACGCGTGAGGCAACGGTCTTCACGCCCCAGCCGCCGCCGGGATTCCGATCCCAATTTCTGGTCACCGTAGGCGCGGGCTTGCGGACAGCGAGCAATGGGTAGCTCGTCGTCCGACCGTCCGGTAACCGTCTGGACCGAACCCAAGTCGTCGACGGCGTGTACTGTTCCATGCGCGCCTCAAGGAGATGTCAGCAAACCGTAGGGGCCCAGCAAGGTCGAAGCCTACTGGGGCCAAGGGTCTGCTTCTTAAAGGAAGACTCGGCCCTGGTACGAAAGGCAACGAAGGTACGGGAGTTTGTTTTTAGTCAGTAAAAGTCTGACACTATCTCTCGCTCCGTCCAAGAGCGGGGAATGTCATTTGATGATTTTCACACCGAAAAAAAAAACTGTGTTCTTTCAGTTGCCCTTTGCGTTCTAGGGCTGCGCCTGAAAGGGCTGTAATGCTTCGTCGTTTTACTGACTTCCCTTTGAGGCGCATTTGGAACAACGCGCCTCCAGTTCGGGCTTAAATACAAGCCCACCTTGTGGGAGGTCTTTCAACACGTAGCGTTGGAAGGCCTCTCACAGTTACGCGGTCACCAATCCAAAACCTTTTAGCTACATCCGATCTCCTGCGAGCATAAGGTGGACTTGGTGAGGATCACGGCGAATGAAAATCCCCTGAGTTTGTTTCGGTGTTTCTTCTCAGGGTAGTCAGCTAGGAAACACTGGCCTCATCTAGTTTAAAATGACGAAAAAAAAAATTGACGTGTAAAAGTATTTTTTTAAACCTATTTGCAAAATAATAGTAGATTATGTGACTAGGGGATAAAGCAGTGTCTTTAAGTCGCGGGTGGCGGATGTTGAATTCTGAACGAAACGAAGGTTGCTAATTTTAATCCCGAACGATAGTGAGGGATTTATATAATTAACTCCCGAGCATTGCGAGGGAGTTAATATAGAAACCTGAGTGAAGTGAGGAATTCAAGCCGCCCAAGACAAAGACAGCTTTATCCCCGTGTTGGATACTCTACTTTTTACACCATCTGTGAGATAATTAAAAGACAATTTAGTAAAAGAAATCATATAATACAGAAATATAAGTATTATTTACGAGTTAATCTTAACTATCACTCAAAATGTTTTGAGATTTGAAACAAATAAAATTCACTACTCAAAGATTCTATAGTTTCAATTTTCTCTATCGCTCCCGCTTGTTCATTACTTTTTTTAGAAACTTTTTTTATTCTGTTTTTTTTTTGTTAGTGGCCAGTTTGAAATTTGAATAAACTTGTTTGATGCACTACATTTTAATTCACTTAATGCTGACGGTTTTTCACGTTCCAAATTCAAATCTCATTATTCCCTAGGGATCGCCCATACTGCATTATCTCCCTAGGGACATAATGACTTGCTTTAAGTGATGGTTGTATGACGTATAAAAGGGCATTATCGAGCAGGTGGTGTAAAAATATCATTTATAATGCGAGATAAACAGGACCGGTCATTGTGGCGGCACTTGGAGGAGGACTATGTCCAGCTGTGGATGTTTTTTGACTAAAATGTGTCAATAACTGAGCTTTTCCAATCTAGAACTCTGACACAGAAACTTTATTTCCTCATAGCAACATTCCTGTCAATGTCCACCTAGCTAATCTGACTGGAAAAATATCTTTGACATATTTACAGACACGCCAATTTTTTCACGTGTAGCGTTTAGACACTTGGCCTAAATCTCCTCTATGAGTCACAGAGACAAACGGTGAATATCTGTGCCTAATGTTTGTGTTGATGAGTTCTGAAGCCCACTGTGTAGTTGGCGAGCCATATACTTTAGTAGAATTTGTGGTGCTGCCAACCTGAACCGATGTCATTGCACACTGATAACAGACCTGAATCATCCAAGTATTTATAGAGTAGAGGAATAACGTGAAGTTTATCGTTGGGGTAACTCTAGACACGGCGCGTAGTGTTCCACACCCGCCTCAAGGAGATGTCAGCAAAACCATAGGGGCCCAGCAGGGCCAAAGTCTACTGGGCCTGGGGAGAACCTGGGGTCCTGGAACGCTAGGCAAAGAAGGAACAAAGGAGTGGGTTTTAGTTAGTAAAAGTCTGACGCCTTCCCGCTCCGCCTTAGGGCGAGAGAAGTAATTGGAAGATAACCCATAAAAAAAAAACAAAGGGGTAACTCTAGACGTGCAATTAAAACAACTAAATTCACGAGCATTTTGTTTTTATATAATGATAAGATGTGAGAATAACTGATAGATGATGATAGCAAATAGGATGTAAAAATAACTAATAGTCTATGATAGCGATGTGATACGTGAGAATAACTGATAGATAATGATAGCCATGTGATGCGAGAATGAACGATTGATGATAACAGCTAACATGACGTATGAATGACTGATATATGAAGGTTGGTGATAGGGATATGATATGAGAATAATAATGATATAAGATGATCGTGAGCGTGATGTGATGTTAGCTGATAGTTAGTATGTCGAAGTGTAGTAAGGGTGTTATGATAGTAGCTCATATATGGTGACAAAATTTGCAATAACAAAAGTGTAATGTGTAATGATAGCTATTAATAAGAGTAATGTGGCGATAGGTACCTAATGGTAGTAAATGAGTAGTGTACTACATGAGAGTATGTCATGGTGATAGCTAATAATAGTGTAGTAGAATGGCAGTTTGAAGCTGTGGTAAAAAAAAGTAGCTTTACACTCTTTTACAGTGTGCTCATAATCTCCACTGAGAGAGTGTTTTAAGAGCTGATGATTCTTGATGACTTGGTGAGTTGATAAGCAAAGGGAGTTTACCTACGGGATTGTTCGAAAAAGACACAACAGCACAAGAACGCAAAGTGCAAATGGAGGATGGGTTTTAATCAGCAAAAGTCTCAGGAACGCAAGGGGAAACGGATGACATTTAGTCAGTAAAAGTCGGTCATTCCTTCTCGTCCTACTCAGAACGGAAAAAGTCATTAGAGGTTGGAATTAGGTAGAGTTATAAATGTACTTGCATTGAAATGTTGATATTAATATGGATCTTCCTGGAATTTTTAATGAAAAATCCTGTGTGGCCAACAGTATTACAAATAAATAATAATAAAAACAGATATAGATAAGACAAATAGAACAAATACAATTAACATACAAATTTTAAAAAGTTCTCTCTATCTCCTCGTCATTAATGCAGGAAGAAATTTTTTCTGCTATATTTCTGATAGAGTAAAAAAAAAATTCTGCTCTTTAAAATTAATCTCAGGATTTGACGCATATCCACTTTATTCTTTCGCTGTATGGAATCAGTATAACGTACTTAAATAACTCTACCTAATTCCGACCTCTGGTCACTAGTCATGATTTCCTACTGGAAACAAAGGTGTAGGAAGAGTTAATAAAAAAAACATAAATCAAGTAACACTACATGATCGATTGGTAACAGCTATAATTGGTTACTAGGTGATAATAGGGAGTTTGTGTGATGATAAAAAACTTGAACATGAGTCAAAGAAACAGCAAAATGACGGCACGTGTCTTAATACCAAAATACTACTCGCCATGCGTCTAAGCTTGTAGGGAGGCGCAGGCGTGTTCAGTGATGTCAAGTTCCCAAAATAGAATCGGATATTAAATACTGATTGAAGAAGATACACAAATATTATCTAACCTCTTGCTTCCGTAATTGATTCTAATTAATCTGCCATTCAATCTCTTAAGTCATGAACTTGAATGAACGGTCTTACGCTATAAGTGTCAGAGCCCTCGACAATACAAAATTCCTTCTACTGAAAAAAAAATCTGAAGCGGGAACGCGATAACAAATTGGATACCTGCCACATTCAGACGGTTTTGAACGAGATCTATTTATAACCCGTTCCTAATCACTTGGTGGTAAACACGAGTGGTCGTCATATCGACGTATTACGCCTAATATTTCTGAGGCCCAACCACGACGACCTGAACTGAACTGTTAAAGAGATGGAGGTATGCTGGTTCTATAGCTCCATCCCTTTTTCTCGCTCGCTCGACTGAAATTTTATCACGTCATCCTAAGGCCCGTGGACCGTGGTACATGTAAACTAAACGCGCTGGGAGTCTGTTGTATTATTAGACATGCCGAACCGATGGCTTCTTTTACTCCAGCAACGGGCCCGCGTGGTATTTACGGAAACATGTGGTTTATGCAAATATTTAGCTTATAGTAAGCTCGTAAGGACCAGTGTCGTGTGGCAGGGTAGCCACCGCCGCCCCAAGATATTACGATAAAATTAGAAAATGCTTTTGGCCGCGGGAGTTGTCTTTACTATTTATGGTAGTGCACGCGCTGGTTATATCTGATGCGTGTGGTAACCTCCGTTTCTAATAATAAATTCGAACCCCGCTCTCTCCAGGGGAAGTGTACCTACTCTTGTTTGCTAGCTACGTTTCCTTGTGTTTCCAATGAATTTGAAAAGTTTCAAGTAGGTGGCGATTGATCGCCGGAATGTTGGCAGTGAGTGTGACCCAGATATAGACAGGTGCGATCCACTGACTCACATAGCTGTCACTTGATACACTACACCGCGGGGGGTATGCGGCTTTTAGGACTCCAAACAAAAACCAAAGTCAACGGTTGTATAAAAGAAATAATGTAATTAAAATAAATAAATTAACCGTTTATTTATTAATTACATTTGGCGTGAGATCCATAACGATCCCGTGTATATAATAAAAATAAAAAAAAGAAAATTAAATTTATATAAATTTTACAATAAATTACATTACAATAGATGGCGTTATCTTAGATGTTCAGTTCTGTCAGGTATCACTACGTACAACGTACAAATGCTAGAGTTCCTTGCGGAACGAGAGCACCACAATACACAGCACTAGGGTCACGCAGCAGCGGCGCAGGAGCCCCGCGCATGCGCGTGGGTCACGTGCACGCTTAGAAGCACTTGCGGTGGACGATGCCGGGGCCGGACTCGTCGTATTCCTCCTTGGAGATCCACATCTGCTGGAAGGTGGACAGGGAAGCCAGGATGGAACCACCGATCCATACGGAGTATTTCCTCTCGGGGGGAGCGATGATCTTGATCTTGATGGTGGAGGGAGCCAGGGCGGTGATCTCCTTCTGCATCCTGTCGGCGATACCAGGGTACATGGTGGTACCACCAGACATGACAGTGTTGGCGTACAGGTCCTTACGGATGTCGACGTCGCACTTCATGATGGAGTTGTACACGGTCTCGTGGATACCGCAAGATTCCATACCCAAGAATGAGGGCTGGAAGAGGGCCTCAGGGCAACGGAACCTCTCGTTACCGATGGTGATGACCTGACCGTCGGGAAGTTCGTAGGACTTCTCGAGGGAGGTGGAGGCAGCAGCGGTGGCCATCTCCTGCTCGAAGTCGAGGGCGACATAGCACAGCTTCTCCTTGATGTCACGCACGATTTCCCTCTCAGCGGTGGTGGTGAAAGAGTAACCCCTCTCGGTGAGGATCTTCATGAGGTAGTCGGTCAAGTCGCGACCAGCCAAGTCCAGACGGAGGATGGCATGGGGCAGGGCGTAACCTTCGTAGATGGGGACGGTGTGGGAGACACCATCACCGGAGTCCAGGACGATACCGGTGGTACGACCGGAGGCGTACAGCGAGAGCACGGCCTGGATAGCGACGTACATAGCGGGGGAGTTGAAGGTCTCAAACATGATCTGGGTCATCTTCTCCCTGTTGGCCTTAGGGTTGAGGGGGGCCTCAGTCAGGAGGACTGGGTGCTCCTCAGGGGCGACGCGCAGCTCGTTGTAGAAGGTGTGGTGCCAGATCTTCTCCATATCGTCCCAGTTGGTGATGATGCCGTGCTCGATGGGGTACTTCAGGGTGAGGATACCTCTCTTGCTCTGGGCCTCATCGCCTACGTAGGAGTCCTTCTGACCCATACCAACCATCACACCCTGGTGACGTGGGCGACCAACGATGGACGGGAAGACGGCGCGGGGCGCGTCGTCGCCGGCGAAACCGGCTTTGCACATGCCGGAGCCATTGTCGACTACAAGCGCAGCAACATCGTCGTCGCACATTTTGGCGTTTGTGTTTGGTTTGGGACGCGGTGGATGTTGACTCTACGGCAGCGAGACTGCGAGTGCGGCGATCAGCGGCGGCGGAATCTTTTATAGGGCCGGCACGCAGACGCCGCGCGCCATACATGGCGAGCGTGCCGGCCCCCGCGCGCTTCCAGCCCCCGCCTTTCTTTACATATTTTACATAAATATACTAACTGTGACCCATCCTAACATCCCTTAGACCCTCTTAAGGGTTATCAGGTGGGTTTTCAGTCAATATTTTCGTATAAAACGCCGCGCGCCGTAACAGGCGCGAGCGCTTGCCCGCCCGCCTTGTGCCATTTCAGGCGTTGCGCGGACGCTGATTTTAACTATTAATTTTAACTGTAAAGCATTTTGATAGTGCAGGTATTAACTGATCATCATTAGGAATCTAATCTCTATTCTTTTCGTACGTTTTTGAATAACAAAAAAAAAAAATATGATATTTCATCATAATATCTTAATGAAACATGTCATTAATGACTGCTCTTTTTTTTTAGTATAGGTAAGCCCTTTGGCTAATAATCTAGGTAACATCTTCAGTCAATATAAGTCACAGCAAAATAACCTTTAAAACGTTTCCTAAAAGCTTATAATAGCATGCAATATTTTGACGATGAAAGTGCTCGCAAATTGCGGAGTTACTGGGTCAATAGATTCTAACGAGAAATGGACGATATGTTGTGTATACGACGCATGTGTTTGTAATATAACAGATTATTGCAATATCATAATATAGATATTATATTAACAGCTATTGATAAGTTCAAGTAGGCATGTGTGTTCGTTTTTGAATTGTCAGCAAATGTGTTAATTAATTAGATTTTTCTGGCGACTTCTCTACCGTAGCCTGTCCTACTATAGTTTTTTTTTTTTTTATTGTACTTTTTTAGTATTATGATGCCTGGTCTAAACAGTCCTCTCATACCTGTTAATATTTTAATATGTAAATAATTATTTATTTTTTACACTACCTGCTCGATAATGCCCTTTTATACGTCATACAACCATCACTTAAAGCAAGTCATTATATCCCTAGGGAGATAATGTAGTATGGGCGATCCCTAGGGAATAATGAGATTTGAATTTAGAACGTGAAAAACCGTCAGCATTATGTGAATTAAAATGTAGTGCATCAAACAAGCTTATTCAAATTTCAAACTGGACACTAACAAAAAAAACAACAAAAAAAGTTTCTAAAAAAAAGAAATGAACTGAAGCGGGAAGCGTTATAGAAAATTTAAATTATAGAATCTTTGAGTAGTGAATTTTGTTTGTTTCAAATCTCAAAATATTTTGAGTGATAGTTAAGATTAACTCGTAAATAATACTTATATTTCTGTATTATATGATTTCTTTTACTAAATTGTCTTTTAATTATCTCACAGATGGTGTAAAAAGTAGAGTATCCAACACGGGGATAAAGCTGTCTTTGTCTTGGGCGGCTTGAATTCCTCACTTCACTTAGGTTTCTTTATTAACTCCCTCGCAATGCTCGGGAGTTAATTATATAAATCCCTCACTATCGTTCGGGATTAAAATTAGCAACCTTCGTTTCGTTCGGAATTCAACATCCGCCACCCGCGACTTAAAGACACTGCTTTATCCCCTAGTCACATAATCTACTATTACATACGTATAACATATTACACAGTCAAAGGTGGAACGATGACCTGGTGAGGGTCGCGGGTATCCGACGGATGCAATATGCACAGAGCCAGTCGTTGTGGCGACACTTGGGAGATTCCTATGTCCAGCAGTGGACATCTTTTGGATACAAAGGCAAGCTTAACTCAGCAATAAGTTTTCTCTCAACACACTATATTTTTCGGGATTACTCTATTATTTCCTTGAAAAAAGTTGATTATTTCCATGGACAGCAGCAGTATTCAAATTATGACCTATAGATATGACCCAGATATTATTTTAGCCAATAGGTTGTACATACAATAACATGACTTTAAAATTAAGATGCTCAGTATAGCATCATTTGCCTATAGTGTTCTCAGTACAAGTCGTGTCCGAAGTGTTTGAACTAGCTATGACGAAATAATAATATTCATTATCAATAGGGAAACCTATGGGGGACCTGAGGGGACCTGGATGGATGTGAGATGCACAGGGCCAGTTGTGGTGCGACTTGGGGGAGGCCTATGTCCAGCAGTGGACGTCTTTCGGCTGAAATGATGATGACTGGTTAGACAACGAGTATTTTTTCTTGCATATTTCCTATCCTCTCACAGTTCAAGGTCCTATGCGCATCCACACTAGGAGCTAACATGATGATACCTATTATTAAAATGTGCCTTGCAGCTGTTGCACTTCACAATACTTTGCAAATATAACGCTAATAGTTTCACAAACAGTATATATATTCATTGAATAGTTCACGATTGTTAAGTTTATCTAGGATATTACTGACATGCCATGCCTGGCGGTCGCCTCCTTCTGCGAAGCTGTAATGCTAGCGAAGGAGGCGGCCGATCGCGTGAGGCAACGGTCCTCACGCTGATCCCGATTTCCGGCCACCGTAGGCGCGGCGAACAACGGGTAGCTCGCCGTCCGATCGCCCGCTAACCGTCCGGACCGAGCCCAAGTCGTCAACGGCGCGTATTGTTCCACGCGCGCCTCAAGGTGATGTCAGGAAACCGTAGGGGCCCAGTATGGTCGAAGCCTACTGGGGCCAAGGGTCTGATTCTGAAAGAAAGACTCGGCCCTGGTACGAAAGGCAACGAAGGAACAGGAGTGGGTTTTTAATCAGTAAAAGTCTGACACTATCTCTCGTTCCGCCCAAGAGCGGGATTTGTCATTAGATGATTTTCCCACCTAAAAAAAAAACATGCTGTACCTCGGAAAACACGTAAAGCCGATGGTCCCGGTTGTCATTCGTAGATCTTTGACAGTTGTTACAGGTAGTCAGATGGCAGAAAGTCTGACCATCAGTCTATCCAAGGGTGTATCTATCAATCTATCTATTTATGTTTGGTTTCCGCACTTAGTCCTACGTGGACCATTGTACGTGGGCCATGGCGGCCATAACCTTAGGTGGGCTTATTCCAACCAGCCCACCTCTCTCCAAAAACAGATAAGACCTCTTAGGTTTTTCAGGACATCAATAAGGGAGTTCGGGATCCTAAGGTTCGTATGCGTATTTCAGTGACACCTGTGCAGTCCAGGAGCACATGTGCAATCGTCTCCTCCCCCTCCAAACATGCTCTGCACAGGGGACTGTCTGTGATGCCTAGGGTGTATCGTGTTGTCCAGTAAGAGGGAAGTGGAGGTCTGATTGGAGGTCACTACATCTACCGCGATTAAAAGCTTAACGCACTTTCCAAGGCTCGGAGAAATTTCGGTTTGTTAAGATGGTCACACTACGACCTCGGTAAGCGTTGCTTAAATTTGGGGGGTTACGACTGTTAATTACTTTAACACACTCATCATCATCATCATCATCATCATTTCAGCCGAAAGACGTCCACTGCTGGACATAGGCCTCCCCCAAGCGTCGCCACAACGAACGGTCCTGTGTGGTCCTGTGGTAACACACTAATCTTTTTTAAAATATCTAGTGCTTTAAAACAATTCCAATAATTTATTGTTCAAGAATATTAATCGAATTCAACCAACAATTGTAGACTAAGGATTTACAAAAAATACCTTTGCCTCGTGAGCATAGTTCTACATAGTTTGAATGCTCGTTGTACGTAATTGGTTTACGAAAACATGGCGGATGGGACGTTGGTCGGGGTTTAATTGATGGCTTGATTAACGACCTAATTAATGCCACAGGTGTGATTAAGACCACTTGTGTCGTGAATGCGGGACTTTAAATACTGATTTTTTTAATTATTTATTTTTATAAGGAGTTTTATCACTTAGTGATTCCGTCCGACCATCCGGTAACCATCCGGACCGAGTTCGAGTTATCGAAGGCGCGTAGTGTTCCACGCATGCCGCGCGTGGTGTGGGTACTCGGGGCCCTGGAACGCAAAGTAAAGAAGGAACATAGGAGTGGGTTTTAGTCAGTAAAAGTCTGACACCCCCTCTCGCACCGCCCAAGAGCGGGAGAAGTCATTGGATGAAACCTAAAAAAAATCACTTACTGATAATGTTACTCCTTATGCCATACTTAAACAAAACCCTAACCAGCAACCTTTTGCGTTTGGAGAGAGGTAGTCTGCGTCTGCAATGGTGGCTGGGACCATCACCGGACACTGCTCACTGAACTAACACTTCTTCGCAATGAATATCACGGATAGTCCTCTGTGCAGAGGATACATGGAGTCAGAGGAAACTCATAAATGCCCTGAGCAAACTGAAAACACTCATCTGCTTCTGGAGTGAGGTGGACTGGTTTGAGTGAAGGCCGTCATGGCTCACGCACAATGGTCCGCCAAGGACTAAGTGCGGAAACCAGACCACAATCGGTAGATAGATAGTCACTCCTTTTATAAAAACACTTCTCTTCACTTCATAATTACAAACTAAATGACTTAATAAACTAGTTTCTGCCGGCGGTTTCACCCGCGAAAAAGTTGGTTTCTCCATACAAACTTCCAACCCCCGTTTTACCCCCTTAGGAGAGGAGTTTCGTAAAATCCGTCCTTAGCGGATGTCTACACCCTATAAGGAACCTACCTGCCGAATTTTAAGTTTGTATGTGTTATAGTTTATGAGATTTCGTCATTAATCAGTGAGCGGTATTTCGCTTTTATGTATATAGATACATCATGTCACTCACTCATCAATAACAATCGACACAATGTCTCAGCCTCCTCCGACAACGGAGAAGCTAAGATGCTTGCTGTTACGTGGCTCGACCTCAGATCCCACACTAAGCAGACCATGTCTTTTCTGTATGTTCCAGTCACATTCCATTAACACATGATAAGCATCCTCACAATTTAGTGAAGCATTTCACCCATCTTTTTTTCTTCGGTGGGAACATCATCCAATGACATTCCTGGCTCTTGGGCGGAGCGCGAGGCTGTGTCAGACTTTTACTGACTAAAAAACTACTCCTGTTCCTTCGTTGCCTTTCATACCAGGGCCGAGTCTTCCTTTAAGAATCAGACCCTTGGCCCCAGTAGGCTTCGATCCTGCTGGGCCCCTACGGTAACTTTTACCCTTAAGGTCAATTTTTAATATATATTGGAGAGAAGGAAAACAACTGGGTTTTAGTCTGTAAAAGTCTCCTTCTCACTTCACCCACAGTGAGAGATGTTACCTACTTGATCATATCCTACCCTCAAAAAAAAAATCAGGCAAGTGCGAGTCGGATTCGCGCACTGAGGGTTCCGTACAAACTTACATATGAAAACAGTTCGATTCCCAAATTGAGTTACGAAGATTTTTCCGAATCGTAAAAAAAATTTTGTGACGTAACTACAAAATTGCAGTTTTCAGATCTTTCCCTATACTTGTGCTATAAGACCTTGCTTCATGCCAAATTTCAGGATTCTAGGTCAACAGGAAATACCCTACGAATTTTGATTCTCTTGAGAGTATTGAAATATCCTTTTTTTGCGGCCGTATCTTTTTTTTCGCTAACTTAGAAGTTTGATTTCTTCACAGCTTCAAAGGACCGTGGACTTAAGTATATTTTAGGTTTTAATTTCAACTTGATACCTTCACGCGTTCCTGAGATAAAGTGTCTTGACAGACAGACAGACGGACAACAAAGTGATCCTATAAGGGTTCCGTTTTTCCATTTGAGGTACGAAACCCTAAAATCAGTTCCCGATAGATAAAAATTGAACGCAAGCCGCGCCAAAGAGCCAGTAGTACATAAATAATCGTAGCAAATACATAGTAGCTACGGCGTAGCACCTCTACCTACAGCCTGCTACGAAGGTTCTACGCCGTAGCATTTACGCCAAACAAGATTTAACTGCGCTCTGATTGGTCGGCGTGACTCACGACCTTTCCGTCTTGGGGAGACAGTTGGGTCAAGAGCTGCCTACACAAATTGATTCAATTACGTTCCGTAGGTACCACATTGTCTTATGTAGAAACTTGATTCAAGTTTCTATTGAACACATTATTCGCGAATTTTGTATGTGATGGTATCTTGAGATGGAATATCAGGCTAATATTATAAAGACCAAATTTTGTACCCATGTGTGTGTATATGTTTTTTACTTATTCACTCTCAAACGGCTGAAAAAATTTGTATGTAATTTGGCGCACTGGTCTACCTATAAGACTTAAAGACCTGGAAAAATTTGTAAAAGGTAATCATTACGGATTCTATTATCCGGTCGTTGTATTGCCTACCTACTTATGTCCAACAGTGGACGCACTGTTGGACATAGGCCTTCCACCAAGTGTCAGCACAAAGACCAGTCCTGTGCGTCTCGCATCCATTGGATTCCTGCGACCCTCACCAGGTCATCGGTCCACCTTGTGGGAGGCCTTCCAAAGCTGCATCTTCCGGTACATAGTCGCCACTCTAGAACCTTTCGTCCCCATCGACCATCTGTTCTGCGAGCAATGTACCCTGTCACTTTTTATCCCGGAAAAAGCACAGTTGCTGCAGTACATTGCGCGGCATAAAGCTAGTGTTAATAATACTTTTTTTTTAGTTTGACTGCGATCCCACCTAATGGTAAGCATGATGCAATCGTTGATAGTGAGGCGCACTAGTTTATTAAGAGCCTATTAATTCTAACCTTGAAGACACCTAAATTTTAATCGGACGGGAAGACCGCAGCAAGCAAATTGTTCCAGTCCATCGATGTACGCGGTATAAACGATGAAGCAAAACGCTTAGTCACTTTGTTAGATATATATACTTGATATTGTTAGTGTTTCAAACAAATGTTATACCCGATGTACTAGCGTTTTATAACGATCTATAACTTTCTCATGAAAAGTCTTCTAAATTCCGGTATTTTAGTACTATGTTGACCTTCCAACGGTTTCGCAAGCGGCCACGGAATTAGATCAAAACAATACTTTTAAATACCGCTGTCGCGACTGTAAATCTTTTACAATAAAGGAATATGTTAGTTGAAAGCTCAATGCTTCTACTACACTACTAGATTTTAATTGTTTGTCAAATCTTAACATTGTATTATAAATAAATTTGATTTTATCTATAGGTATTATATATATAAAAGGAGAAACTGACATATCAACACACAGCTGAAACTGCTGGTTCTAGGATAGTGAAGTTTTGCACAAGGTTTCCTTTCATGATGAAGGTGAGCACTAAAATAAAAAAATAAAATAAATTTATTTTAGACTAATTTCAATGTCCATATTATGTTAGTGACTGGAGCTTAGAACTACGTTAGTGTAATATTCAAATGCATTAAATTAGTCAATTAGTTCACAAGAAATTAAATTAAATTACACACACATTTCAAAAACATAGAAGGATTTTTCTAAAATTCACGTTGGTTCTCCTGCGAACGTCTTCATTTCTGATGCGATCACGCAAAAAAAACTCCGAGTATGGACCTTTCCATTGCCCTTCGGGTGACTTTAGGCCTGCGGGTGACCTTCTGGTGAGGCTCATTGTGACCGAGTAGTTGATCACAATGGGTAATATAGCATAGCATAGTCAGCCTTTTAATGTTCCCACTGCTGGGACTCAGGCCTCCTTTCTAGGAAAGGGAATGTGCCGTAATCCACCACGCGGGCCCAGTGCGGGTTGGTGAATGTTACATGTCTTCGAATTTTTGGTTCTAGGACATGCCGGTTTCCTCACGATGTTTTACTTCACCGTTTTGAGAGCAGCAGTGATGAAATAAATTACACAAAGTAATGCGCCTGGCTGGGTTTCAACCCGCGGCCTACAACTCGTAAGTCGGGACCGTTACCACTGCTCTGGGTAATGAATATAATAAATAATAAATCGATACTAATTGAGACTCCGAGCAAAAACCTCGCCATTGTCCTACTGACAGCAAGTTCATTATTCAAGTTTAATTGTACTACGACAACAAACACAATATATTTGGATCACGGCAGCTAACTGTCACTAACGCCATTCATTGATTCTCTCAATTGCATACCAATACCGCTACTGTTTCATCACTGATCGCTTCTAAATCCTTGTTCATATCTCTAACTTTTGCAACCATTGACGGCTTTTTAACTGCACTCTTCGATGCTTAGCATGTTGCACTGGTAATGTATGTTGTATAAGGAGATATGGCTTCAGTGGTTAGTGTGGAGTGTTGAAGGTATGATGCAAGTGCATCGGGTGCATTGGCCGCGTCTATTTGCGGTAACAGGTGTGAGGAGTGTAATCATCGCCCCGACGCTATGCTCTGTTAGAGTATGCTATCTCCGAGCGAGTTCCAATTGGGACGCAAACCGATTTCGGTGCGGCGCCCGGCGACGTTGAAAATAACTTGTTGAAGCGCAAGTTACGGTAATCTGAAAGATAACTGCTTTTCAGCGAGTCAGCGGTCCATTGTCGAATTCTGTATAGAGCGTGTTGACAGAAAATGTGCGAATCGTTGAGATATTCAGTTCTTAAGCATATCTTCCGCACATTCTAGATTGTCCTCTCATATCTAGTAATATTGTTATATGTAATATGAAAATATTGTGGAATAAATAATTTTTTAGGGTTTCGTACCTCAAAAGGAAAAAACGGAACCCTTGTAGGATCACTTTGTTGTCTGTCCGTCTGTCTGTCAAGACCCTTTATCTCGGGAACGCGTGGAGGTATCGGGTTGAATTTAAAACCATATACTCAGGTCTGTGGACTCTTGAAGCTGTAACAAAATCAAACTTGTAAATTAACGAGAAAAAAAGGTACTTCGGTTTATGTGGCAAAAAAACGTATATTTCGACACTCTCGAGGAAACCAAAATTCATAAGGTATGTTACTTCCCGTTGACCCAGAATCCTGAAATTTGGCACAAAGCAAGGTCTTATAGCACAAGTATAGGAATAAATCTGAAAACTGTAAATTTGTTGTTACGTCACATTATTTTTTTTTGCTATTCGGAATAATCTTCCGAGACTCGATTCCGGATTTGAACTATTTACATAGGTAAGTTTGTACGGAACCTCATCAAATACTTGTCTTCTCCCACTCACGGTCCACCCAGAGCGGGAGAAGATAAGTATTTGCTGATTTCCGACTTCTAAAAAAAAGGATGCTCTCTATGTAATCTCTTTTCTTCTTGTTCGTTTCACTCTTGTCAAAGTAGTCGTAGTTGTCACAAAAGTCTCCGGGAGCTATCAGGATACGTCACACAACTTCCCGCCAGTTTTGCTTGCTGGCAGTCATCCTGGCGCACTCGTTCAATGGGCCGCCAACGGCCACTTTGATCTGGCCTATCCATCGCAGCCCCGATCCATACACCTTTCCTTGTATACGAAGGTGTTCGATAAGGTCACCTCCACATCGACAAATATGGCCAAAGTATTTAAAAATACGACTGCGCGCCAGCGTGCAGCGTAGATAAGCGCTCCTTGATGCTCAATTCCTCGAGAATGGAAGTGTTTGTTCGAAACTCGATCCAAGAGACCCTAAGCATTTTCTTATATGTATTGCGATAAGTTACACCAAACTGACCGTACCGACTCTGATCTTCTTGATCTTTTCGTATGGAGCAGAAACTTGGACGCTGAAAAAAAAATGAATTCATTATTATTAACGTGTTTTTTTTGACATAACTAATTACTCGAATGAATTGATAATACAATGATTAAATAATAATAATGTCTAGCATAGCATAGCATAGTCGGCCTTATAATGTTCCCACTGCTGGGACTCAGGCCTCCTCTCTAGGAGAGGGAATGGGCCGTAATCCACCACGCGGGCCCGGTGCAGGTTGGTGGATGTCACATGTCTTCGAATTTTTGGTTCTAGGACATGCCGGTTTCCTCACGATGTTTTCCTTCACCGTTTTCACTTCATAATAATGTCTATTGTATGTTAATTAGGCTAAATTAAAATTGCAATGCTTGTAAAAGGCTGCTAAGTCAAAAGTACTGACATGATATTATAACAACATTGTAAACACTTAGTTCGCAATAAATACTTTGACTTTGACTTTGAAAGCTGCAGATCGCAAACGCATTGACGCCTTTGAGATGTGGTGCTGGAGAAAAATGGTCCTTATCCCTTGGACAGCATTTCGAACCAACGTATCCACATTGCAAGAACTCAAAATCTCAATAAGTTGGTCCGACCAGATCCGCACCGCTCTTGACTCCACACTTCACATACAATGCCCTTCACACTTCCAGAGACAGGAATAGATGGAGAAACATCATAAAATGAAAGTGATGAAGCAGTGAGGTCACGACACTCACGACCCTCAGCTTTGAGGAACACGGCACAAGGAGGAGATTGCGGTTAGCTAAATCTGATAACTCGTTGAAATGTTAGACTTATGCTCAGGCGCATATCACTGTGCTAATAATATCCTACTGTCTGTAACAACTTGTATCGCCTGGTGAGTACTATCACACGTCATGTACTGTACTTTTCTATTTGTGTTCAAAAGATCAAGCACTCGCTTATTAGGCGCGATTACAAATAGGATTTATTTTTAGAAGTGCATTCTTTGAAGTTTTCGCGGGATTTTTTTGTGTGAAGATCTGAGAGGCTGTTTTAATTTATTTGCGTATTGATTCTTAGTGCATATTGTGTCGTAAAATTTTTATAGTTTCCTATCATAACTATGTGTGTTTAAATGTTTGTCAACGCACCCACGGTAACTCGTAGTGTGGGAAAATATATATATAAAAAAAAAACTAATGACAACTGACATCTATGTGAAATCATTGGACAGGCGATATACTACTATTACTACAATAAAATTTTCAACACCAATACTCGATATATAGATAGTACTAGCTGTTACCCGCGACTTTGTCTGCGTCAAGTTAGTAAAAATGCACACACGTAATTAATAATTCTGTGCTTGTGATTCGTGCTAAAAACATCTAATTCATTTAACGGAAATTAATTTCAGTAAATATATTATGTAAAATGTATTTCTTATGTCCAGATATATAATTTATTTTATTTATTTGGCTCATCAGTAATAGAATACTCGTTCATGATATACATCAAATAAATTACTTATCATCATCAATAAACAGAAACAGACATGTTGAGGTCGAAGTAATAATAATAATAATAATAATAATAACCTCATCGCCGTATCTCTACGTTGACGTCGTGGTGGGGCTTGCGTGCTCCAATATACCCTAGGTCTGTATCGGTAAAGTTTGCTTTGCCGTAATATGCCTAGGGTGAGGGGCCAGACTAAGAGAGATACAATCCGCAGCGCAGTTTTGTGGCGAACTGTTGGGCATTAGCGACCCCACGGACCCGATCTCCCGGGAGAATTCTTGTTCTTCATCTCCGGCTTGCCTTTATTGGCCGGCCGTAGTGAACACTGACGAGGAACTGAGCTCCCACCTCTCTCTTGCCTTTATTGGCTGGCTTGAGTGGAGATTCGCAAGAGCAAACGTGCTCGGGAGAAGGATGTATAATCCAGTAAGGTGCTGGTAGGGATCTTGACCGTACTTCCGGGATTGTCCTGATAGCCGTGGTATACCTCTCCACTCCTCAAGCACCTCAGGATATGTTGCCCTCTTGTTGCTACGTCACTTCGTGCTAGCGGCCGTTTTTGGGGGCCCATTTATTGAGTGTGCAAGTCACCCCCTGCCTTTTTTCGGTGCATATTAATAACGTTGTTCAGGCAGGGGCCATAGTCTTGACATATTTCCATGTTACCAGTCCACTTAAGATTCCAAAAACCATAGCCCTATTATCTTTGTTCTCCATATGTCGCAACAGTTTTTCAATAACCGGGGGTTGTCCTTGGGTGCACTAGCATAGCGCGTACAGGGATAATCGTCGGTTGGTATCATGTTCCATTATAATTATCTAAAGGGCCTCTGCGAGTTGGCTTCGGCTCCTTGTACGCCTCCCAAAGGTCCAGGACCTCAGGGTCCTGAGATAAATAAAATATATAAAAAAAAAAAATAATAATAATAATATATTTATTCAGACTTAAAATTTGGTAAAATAGTTACATAAAATCTTAGGAATAATTACAAAGGTATCGCTATGTTAAGTGCCTGTACTAGGATAAACCTGTATCACAGGCGGTAGAAGCTCTTACACTATGGTATTTAGGACAATAAAATTCATAACAATATTTAATATCCAAAGTCTCTAAATAGGGAAAAATTTAATAAAATTATTTATAATATTATAAACCTACAGTTATAGTTTACTTAAACACTAAAAGTCACAATTATGTTATTTCTTATTATAAAACTGTTTCTTGCACTTTATTCTATACACACAAATGATTTTGCGTCAGCAGAATTATTAATTGGGTTAAAGTCGAGGTTGCGTTAATACTAAATAGTTATGTTTACATTGGACAAATATGTTTAAATATATTGAAAAACGATGGTTTGTAGGTCAGCACTTGGAATTTTGAGTCAGCAGTAAGCGTTACACGGAAGTCTGGCCTTGAGTATGACGCTCTAGGCGCCCTCATAATCGATAGAGTTAATATATCGATATTCCGCTATTTTCCTAGCAGGACACTCAGCGTCTCCCGTTTTATGGTTGGAGGGCTTTTTGAAGCGAGAGCAAGTTGCACATTTCGGTGAGTCCGCTTTTTTTGAGCACTCGGACATCGGGTGTCCTGTCTCACCGCAGTGGCCACACGTTGAATTGACCTCTCTACAGGTTTTTGCTGCATGTCCATACTGCTGGCATTTGTAGCATCTCGTAACCAGGGTGAAGTCCCTGACTGGGCAGGACGTCCAATTTATGAAAATCCTTGACTGGGAAATTAGAGCTCTTCGTATGTTGGCTGGAACTTCAACCACGTAGTTACAAGTCTGCGAATCTTTTTTCCCCGATTTGTGACTTAATTTAACCATGGTCAAAAAGGACTCCATGGGAATCGTTGGAAACTTTTCGGCTACATTCTGTTCGTAAATGCACCTGAAGACTTCAGTTTCAGTCAAAGAGGATGGTACTCCTACAACCACGATCCGGGGTTTGCGCTTGGTGGGTTCGTCGGCGGTAAGGCCGGATGCAGATTGCTGGACTGCGTACTTAATTTTATCCGCGTCATCCTTTGTCTCTGTACTGATAATAACGCCTCCGTTTTTAGTCTTACGGACACCACGTATATGCAGCTTGACTTGATCTGGTCGTATCATCTTTTGCACAAGGACTTTTGTTTCGTCACTGGACTTTAATTTGTTGTTGGGATATATGGCCACGGAGTTCAAATTGGTTGGTCGAACGAAATCATTTGACCCCTTCTTCACCATGTCGGCAAACGAAACAGTACCAGAGTCCTTTATCGTCTTCGTGAGGTCCAAGATGTGGTCCGTCAAGTTGCATTTTTCCATTAGATCTTCATTGAGGATGCGCGCTTGGACTGCTTTCTGCTTTAGCGATTGATATAGGACTGCCATCTGTGAGGTGCCAGATCCTATTTTACGGCACAAGGTTGAAATTTTCAATTTCTGTTCCGAGTTGAGTTTGCCATCCGAGGCAATACAACAAACCTCGTTTAGATGCTGCTCAATAGTCGACATCCATCTTTGTATCTCGGGTGTTGAAACAGCTTCGATTGAAAGATCAGATTGGGCTGGATTTTGCGTCATCGTCTTCGCTGGAGATGCGGAGAGATTCACTCGATCTCTTGAGAAGGGGCTGTTGTCCATTTTATTTATAACTAGATCACTTATTCTAAGTTTTCATTGTGTTTATTAAACTACACACTAGGCAGAAATTACTGCAAAAAGAAGGTCACTGATATTATTTTATGAAATTAAATATTGCTACTGAGCACGTCTGTATGCTACGAGTGCAGACGAATCAATCCAAGAAGTAGTTGATAAACTGTGGTTCTGCCTACTCCTAAAAGGAAAAGGTGATATTTTAAGTTTGTTTTTGGTTTATTCTATGATGAAACAACGCTGTATGATTTTAATATGATTGTTTCATTATAATAGACTAAAAGTGTATTAAACCGTTGTTTTCTTTTAACAACACTAAATAAATGTTATTTAACGTAGGCGAAATTCACCTCCGACAAAGTTGCATAACGGACCCGGCTAAAACTCTGCAGAGAAATATCATCGAGGCAAATTCTTATGGGAGGTAAATCTTTCGAAAAATCTCATAGCTCTAGCAGGAATTGACCCTAGAGATCTTCGTCAGGCGAAAAGAGAGGACGCTGTGGTGTCTTTCTAACCTTTCCTCAAAGAAGAAAGATTTGCTGCCGCGTACAAGTTACCGTAGCTCTAGAACACTAAGGGCAATTAAAGGAACACAGGTCGGTTTCAGTCTATAAAAGTCTGACACAAACTCTCGCTTTACCCAGAGCGGGGGAAGGTATTTGATGATTTTCTTCCTAAAAGTAAAACGTGCAGACACTAAAAACTGTGGGTATTGACCTCAGAACAAGATCCGTACAGACTCTTTATACATTTTGGCAACATTTAACATTTTGAAAACTACTTTATCCACTTTTTTTTGATAGCCTACGTTATATAACATTTATTTAGTGTTGTTAAAAGATAACTACGGTATAATATACTTTTAGTATATCTAATGAACTAATAATTTTAAAATCATACAGCGTTGTTTTATCATAACATAAACCAGAAAGAAACATACATAAAACCCACTCCTGTTCCTTCTTTGCCATTGTTCCAGGGCACCGGGAATCTCTTTCGTATCACCCATGGCCCCAGTAGGCTTCGACCTTGCTGGGCCCCTACGGTTGCTGACACCTCCTTGAGGCACGCGTAGAACACTACGCGCCGTCAACGACTTGGGCTCGGTCCGGACGGTTACCGGACGGTCGGACGATGAGCTACCCATTGCTCGCCGTCCACAAGCCCGCGCCTACGGTGGCCGAAAATCGGGATCGGAACCCCTCGGTTCGGATCGGCTGGGGCGCGAGGGTTATTGTCTCGCGCGTGCGGGAGCCTCCTTTGCTAGCATTACTGCTTCGCAGAAGGAGGCGACCGCCTGCCACTCCTCCTCGCTCCGGACCATGGCCTGTACCAAGGCCCAGCGCGCTTTACGCTATTACAAATCTTGTTATGATAAAATGACTGGACCTAACTGCGGTTTATTTTCGTAAATATTTTTGGCATTTACGAAGCAATTAATTAGAATTCAATATTTTTTATAAATAGGTCTAGAAACATTTTCTGATTTCGTGATAACGCCATCTATTGCTGAAAAGCTTAACCTTACCTTTATCACACACTGAGGCTCTACCACGAGCTCATAACGTGATCCATTTTACCACCTAAACCGGACTGTTAAAGGAATGGAGCTATATAGGGTGTATAGCTCCATCACTCTTTTTTGCTCGTACGACTGACATTTTGACATTATCATGGTAAGGCCCCTGGCCACCTACCGAGCGATAGTTAAATATAATTATATATTTTGACAAATTTAATTCGTGTGTTTGCTATTCAAAGCCAGATGGCGTCACTGAGGCATAGGATGACAGTTTTTCTAAGACATTTTTTCTGATAGCCGCTCTATTGTATCTCTTTAGATCTCTTTGTAGACGTTTGAATGCATAACCACTGGATTTCTGTCATGTATAGTGAAGGTCAGTATAATCTGCCAAACTGCTTCGAAAGTGCTGATGTAGAAACCAGACTGTCGATAAAAATAATAGTAAGAACGCAAAAATATGTAAAAATTTCTTGTTTACAGTAAAATAAAACAAAACTATCACAAAAAGAAACTGAGTTTTGAACCACTATCCCTTTACGTGCCGATCTAATCCAGACACGACTGCACTACGGTGTTCGTTGGCTTTTGTGTAAAATATGTGTTCTTATATAAACGTCATCATTGTCTGCTTAACCCTTTGTCGATGATAGCGTGATGATTTTCATCTCAGATATTAAATTTGTAGCTAAATGAAAAAAAGAAATATTATTTTCGTTTTTCCACTTAGATTTTATTACATGTTTGATTACTTTTTACAAAAATATGGAGTAAAAATTTTTATGATGTGTTAAAAATATGCTAAAAGTCCTATTATTATTGTAACCGAAGTACCATCGCATATTATATACTAAAAAGACGACAAAATACTCACAAAAATTATTACTGTAACTGGGGATCGAAGTCACGGCAAATCGTTCAATATCGACATTTTGGAATATTGCTCACCCCCCATAGCAAATAGCGTGATAATTTATAGCCTATGTCCTTTCTCAAGCTCTATTCTATCTTTGTACCAAATTTCATCAAAATTGGTTCAGCGGTATAAGCGTGAAAGCGTAACAGACAGACAGACAGACAGACAGACAGACAGAGTTACTTTCGCATTTATAATATTAGTATGGATTAATTGCTTCAGCGATGTTTCCCGAGATGGCTGACTCGACATGTACGGCCAGATACTGCAAAATATTAGAATGTCTTTTATCCGTATTGTAATGAAAAACCAAGTGACTTCCACGCACCTACGTAGTTAGGGTAATTTTTGATACAAGTGGAGAAAGTTTGTCAATACGACCGAGGCGGAAACCACCCGAGCCGCAAGCGACGGTGTTTTGGAGTCAAGTGCTACAATGAAAAATTTCCACGTGAATCAAACGACGTTTTTCAATACACTTACGAAGAAATAAGTAAACGGGGTTGACCTGCGAGTCGTGAAGATCGCTCAGCGCCCAGCCTGATACAATCAATTGTGGTGGGGGTAAACTCATGTACTTTTCCGCACTAGTGTGAAATACAGTAAATTGCGTGCCTAAAAGCGGTAGGGATAAGAGCGGAAAAAAGTATTAAAAAATATTTCCTAAACTTGAAACTGGTTAAATGTACAAACTTTTTTTTTAATAGCCTATACTGTCGCACTGCTGGGCAAAGGCCTCCCCCAACTTTTTCCAGGTATTCTGTTCTCGAGCCACCTCAAACCAGTTCTTGCGGCAGGCATCCTGGTCGTTTCGCCACCTCTTCCCAGGTATTGTACAATCTACAAACTGTACAAAGAAAAAAATAAATAAAAAAGAGTGCATTCTTTGACATGTATAATGCCATCTAACTCTTTTTTTTCGCCTTGGTCGTATGGTTGAGTAAAACTTGGACATAGGCCAAACATTACGAACCGTAGACGTCAACTAAATATTGTACTATAACATTTTGAAAATGATTTCGTAGTTCTAGTGTTAAGAGTGTGTGTGAGAGTCTTGTTCCGAGAGGAAGGCCTTGTCGCTCATCATCCTCTCTTCTCCTTCGTTTTCCTCCCCATTCCTCTAGTCGGTACAGTGGATCATTCACTGTTTAAGCTGTGCGCCTTTGGAATTTTCTTCCGCACACATTAAGGGCTAGCCCCTCGTTGGAGTTCTTCAGGGGAAGAATTAGGGAACATTTCATGTCAACATGACCAATAAATATCCCCTCGAAGGCCGATTGTACAACTTGAATGACCTTGAAAAACGCTTAATTGTCGTTTTGTACACACGTTTGTACAAATTTTTTTTAGCCGCAAATTTTGGTTTCTATATCTTTGTTTTTCCTAGAAAAATCCAGAAAAAGTTTTTTTTTTTGGTGATTTACGTAAAAACGCGCAATTACGAAGGGGATATATATGTGTAGGTTTTATTAATTGTACATAGTATTTTTTTACGTATTTTGTGCTGTGCACGTATTTGTGTAGTTTATTTTAGTCATAAGTGTGATCTGATTTTTGTTAACTTAGATTTTTGTTGTGCATTTGTTTTAGTTATCCTCTTGTATAAAATTTCTTACAAATATTTATGTTTAGGTTTGCTGTAAGAAAACCCAATTGTGGGTTAAGCTCGCCTTTGTAAATCAGCTGACCAATTTTTTAATTTATTTTAAAATTATGTACATCTATATTACATATAATAAAACAGTAAAATGGTGGAGCGTTGGTATTAGTTGGCGAAAAAACTACTGAACCAATCCTGTTCAAATTTTGCATACATAATCCTTATAGGCCGGGTCAACTGTTAGGCTACATATTATCACGCTATTTGCTATGGGGGGTGAGCAATAATCCAAAATGTCGACATTGAACGACATTTGCCACGTTCGATCCCCAGCTACAGTTAAAAATTTTGTCATTATTTTATCTTCTTTTTTGTAATAAAATAACTTTTACCATTTTTTCAAAATAAAATTAACATTTCTATTCGATATCTTCTAAATATTTTGTAAAAACTAATCAAAACACATAATAAAATCAAAGCGGCGAGTAAAATCACGTACTAAAATGTAAATATGGCACAACGCCATCTAAAGACTGAAAGTAGAAATAATGATGACAATGATAGTTGAACGTCATATTTGATAGATGGCATTGTGTATTTTACGTAATTTTCTGAGTGGCAGAAGAATGACCATCGCCCAAGTTTGCAGACAGTTTTATTGTTTAAAATTGGGCGAAAACCGTTATGATTAAACTGGAGTTAGACGGAGACATTTTTAATCCTACTGCTTTTTTTCCCCGTGGTTGTAACAAACTAATTGACCGTGATTATTCAAGGGATACCAACCAAAGGCGATAACAGTAAATACTTATATGTATTTAATTATTGACTTTAAAATAACATGGCCAAATTTTCGGAAGGGGTAGCATGGCACCTTGCGTTGGAAGGCCCCCAGGTAAACCTGGTGAGGGTCGCGGGAATCCGATGGATGCGAGACGCACAGGACCGGTAATTATGGTGACACTTGGGGAGGCCTATGTCCAACAGTGGACGTCTTTCGGCTGAAATGATAATGATAATGATGGCACCTTTATTTTTCTTTTTTTAAGGGTGGAAGTCATCCAATGACTTCTCCCACTCTGGTTGGAGCGGGAAGGCGTGTCAAACTTTTACTGACTAAAACCACACCTGTGTCCTTCAGTTGCCCATTGCGACATCTCTTTGAGGAGCGCGTGGATCACTACGCGCTGTTGACGACTGGGCTCGGTCCGGTCAATTACCGGACGGCCGGACGGCTGTGGACGACCGATTGCTGGATGTCCGCGAGCCCGCGTTTACCGTGGCTGGTCGTCGGGGTCAGAATCTCGGCTCGGCGTGAGGACGTTCGTTCCCTCACGCGTCCTCCTCCTTCACTAGCATTACGGCTTTGCAGAAGGAGGCGACCGCCTGCCATTCCTCCTCGCTCTGGACCATAGCCCAAAGTCACAAGGCCCGGTGCGAGAGGTGACTGACGCCGATTGCCTCCACGAGGACAACACACACCTCTGTGTGCTCCACTGTGTCCTCCGGGATGATGGCACCTTGCGGCCTAATAATGGTGTGTTTTATTATTAGCAGTCACTGCTTCATATAAAACTGGGTCGAAAGGTTTGCGTTCCTGATCACAGTTTGACAACGTATGATGTATCTCAGATTCCTTGCAGCCTTACGTCGACATCCGTACGTTACCTCCTTGCAGTGAGTGGTGACCAACACTGGAACAAGATAACACTAATCGGCTGCTACATTTGTTTACCGGAATTTAATTGTTTTATGGATACACAAGCTCAGGACTGTTGACTGTTTCACGCGGTTTCTGTTCCGGATTCGGTTGGAAGTACTCTGATATTAGCATTTTACAAATCGCCCGGAGGACCCGTTGTAGCATGCGGTGGAGGTCTATCCTGCTTGGGTGAACCGCCGTGTCTTCATAGAGGCAATCGGCGTCAGTGACCTCTCGGTTTGGCCATCAATATGCGAGTTCGATTAGACAGGGATACACGCGTTCAAGATTTCACCGAAATTCATCCAAAAGTTGGAGACTCTTCATAGGGTAGTTCCCACTATGGAATAACATTTGTCTGATATACGAGGACGTCAGTCAAATACACATAAAAAAATCCTAGATAAATGAACAAGTAATTTTTACGCCCCAAATGATCCAGCTGCAACAATCAATTCAAGTATGCTCTCGCAAATTCTTCATAAGTACTGTTGTGGAGGAAGATAGTTGATGATGATGGTAATTTTTGGATTCACTGGCTTTTTGGCTTTGCACCATCAGTGCAAACGTTATCCAGCTGAAGGTCGGTGTCCCGATTATGTTCCTTCGTTTACCTCTACCAAAGCTGTCTGACGGCTTAAACTCTTCAGTGAAACATTATTGAGGCGAAAATTTTACAGGAGGTAACTCTTTCGAACAATCTCGCAGCCTTAGCAGACATTGGCCCTAGAGGGCCCTATCCATTTGCTGACATCATTATGAGTCGCGCGTAGATTACTACGAGCCGTCGATTCAGGATTGCTTTGACCAGATGACCGGACGGTTCCACCGCAATCGCCCTGCGGCTTTCAACACCTGGAGCATCACTTCCCTCATCATCCCTCATAGTTTCAGCCACCTTCTTCGATCGTAGTGCTTCACTGAAGGAGGCTACTGGTTGGCATTTTTTCCACTAATTGCCTCCATGAGGACACGGCGGCGCCGGCGCTCCTACCAAGCGGGACTGACTTCCACCGTAAGTTCCATCGTATTCTCCGGGCGATCCGCACAATGGTGAGACTCGAGTGTTTCTTTTTGCTGAATTCGATACAGATACCTCCCGAAACACCCACATCCGGTGAGTCCTGCACAAAGAGAGGATGCCGTGACGCCTCTGTAGCCACTCCTCAAAGACAGGCATTACCGCTGCGATTGTGACGTGCTCACTGTGACAATGTTGTTTTACCGGAACATAAACCAGAAACATACATAAACTAGTGCCTTTTCCCTTGGGCTAGGCAGAAATGCCAACTGCTACGACCCTTACATACTCTTTCTATTCATTGACGTTCATACATCTGGATCTGGACGAGTACATAACATGTATCCTGAAGGTAATTTGCGTTTTTACCTTTAACAGTTTTATGTGAAAGTACAATAAATAATTACGATGCTTTCAGAATGAATTGCAAGCACAGAATGATTGTACAGTTTTACCAACTTAACGTAGACGAAGTCGCGGGCAACAGCTAGTTATAGATAAATTACACCCAGACACAGAACAAATGATCGTGCTCATCACACAAACATTTGTCTTGACTCACGACCTCTGGAATAAATATAATAAACAGTCAGGGCTACTATCCTCTTGACCAACAGGTCAGTCTACTTAAAAATTTATACTCAATTCGAGGGGCAAAACCGGCCTATATATGTTCCTACTACTGGGACTTAGCCCTCCGTTGAGTACAAATACCTAAAGATAAGTATCGTCCGACCGTCCGGTAACCGTCCGGACCGAGCCCAAGTCGTCGACGGCGCGTACTGTTCCACGCGCGCTTCCAGATGTCAGCAAACCGTAGGGGCCCAGTAGGGTCGAAGCCTTCTGGGGCCAAGGGTCTGCTTCTGAAAGGAAGACTCGGCCCTGGTATGAAAGGCAACGAAGGTATTAGTCAGTAAAAGTCTGACACACCCAACCGATGTCATTGGATGACCCACCGAAAAAAAAGTGTATAAAGTTATATTTTTATAACTTAAATATTCTTCAGCCGTCGTCAATGAAAGTCATGCTGAAAATATTGTAAACACACGTCATGATGTGGTACAAAAACTTTGTTTTGACACCGGCGCATTTGTCTGCTCGCTTTATTGGCAATGCTCGCTCGTACTACAGAGCTACAACGGGGGAGGTGAATCATCACGCACTCTCGGTCTTATCACGTTGGCCGTAAAAGGAGAGAGTGTTGAGACGGCCCACCTGGGTGTAGAATCAACCTCACAGAATCTATTTCAATTAATCGTTTAGCCACTTTTTAATTGTTAACTATCGGAGTGGTGTGTTTCCTGATCTACTAAAGCTACAACCTGAGGGTCTTTAAATCAAGAGTGGATAGATTCTTTCTAGGCACATTTGCTCCTGGAATCAAGGGCGCTTAGGATGGGAACTCTGGTCGCCCATCCCATTCCAGGGAAGATCACGTGCTGCCGTGTAAAGGCTCAGACCCTTGTGCAGTCTCCTCAGGGATGTGTCGTAACAGGCGTTGCACAGAGGGGGTTCGGGAGTGGTCTTTTAAGAGGTAACGGGGCCTCTCAATGCACTGATGATGATCACCGGGGTGGTTTTAGTGAGATAAAAATCCAATAACGCATCAGGAATGCAGATATCCGCAGGAGGTCGACCAAGGTCGCCGACATAGCCCGAAGAATCGCCAAACTTAAGTGGCAGTGGGCAGGGCACATTGCTCGTAGAACAGATGGTCGATGGGGCCGAAAGGTTCTAGAGTGGCGACCACGCACCGGAAAACGCAGCGTTGGAAGGCCTCCCACAAGGTGGACCGATGACCTGGTGAGAGTCGCGAGAATGCCGTGGATTTGAGACGCACAGAACCGTTGTGGTTGTGGCGGCACTTGGGCCTCCTCCAATTGCCGCCTTTATCCAACAGTGGACCTTTGTCCTTCGGCTGAAATAATGATTATGATGATGATGGAATATCCCACACTCACCGGACTGTACACTCATGCTGGAGAAAGTACAAAAAGCTTTTCTCAGGTACCTATATAAGCGATTATTTGGATACTATCCATATATATGTATCCTACTATGTTTATTTTAGGATGGGAATTGCAATTCATTAGATATAGGTTAGGCGGGCTGTTGACCAAATCACAAAAGCCTGTAAAATTATTAATGGTTACACTGATGCGTCCGACTTACATGCAGAGTTGTGTCACTTATTTGTTCCGAATAACTACAATCGCTCTTGAATGCATAAATTATTTAATATCCCATTTTGTCGCACTGTAGCTCGATCCACCTCCCCTATACCACGTATGCCAACGATGCTCAACGCGCTCGTGGAGACCAACTCTGGATTGGATTTGTTTGCTGATGAATGGAAGACAATATTATTAGAAAGTTTGCGATTCTGTGAGACTACAGAGTGAAAGGATTTAGTATTAATGGCTAAAAATAAATAAATAAATGTAATGAATGTACTCTGACTGATTTATTTATTATTTGTTTTTAAATTTTAATTTACTCTTGTTATTTCTATTTAAATGTAATTGATCTCTATGTATTGTATTTTAATTTAACTCACTAACACCTCAATGTAATTTTTAATTTATTTCAGTTCAATTTTTAATTTATTTCAATTAAATTTTTATTTGTTTCAATATAATTTAACTTAATTCTTTTTATGTGATCACGAACTTAATTTTTTTATACTTAACCTTTCGTATTACAGACACAATTAAAAAACCATTGTGTCCCGCGTACATCTGCGTTCTGGCATATAACAGGTTAATTAACTATAATTCTTTTTTTTTATAGTGTATTGAACTAATGAATAAGTCGTTTGTGCGTCAATAAACCAATCTACATAGATGCCAACGTTACCATAAACAATGATCCTACAATTATCCGCAGTAGCTTATAAAGCTGAAGTTTATGAATTAATGATGCAACAATGTAACATCACACAGAGCTATTGAACATTCGGGTCGGCTGCCCGATCAGTATCGACGTTGTAACGTATTTATTTCAAGCGCTATAGGGAGAATTATAAATAGGAGCGCAAGTTCACTGCCGATCTGTACGTATTGTGTAGCCAGGGAGGCAGCGATCGGAGACTGAATCGTGAATCGCATCCGTCTGCAGCGGTCTTCCCGTCCGATTATAATTTAGGTGTCTTCAAGGTTAGAGTGAATAGGCTCTTAATAAACTAGTGCGATTCACCATCAACGAAGCACTAGTTTGTATGGTATGTTCCTTCTTTGAGGAGTGGCTGGAAAGACAACACGGTGTCCTTACCTTCCACATGACGCAGGTTCTCTCCGGACATGGTCAGTTAGCATACGGTAGAGGTGTGCCTCGCATGGGCAGAGCACCGCTGTGCCCTCAAGGGGGTGTACGGCGGCAGCGATCTCTCTCTGATCTCTCTCTCTGATGCTAGTAAAGGAGGTGGCGGCACGCGTGAGGCAATGGCCCTCGCGCTCCAGCCGCCGGGATTCCGATCCCGATTTCCGGCCACCGTAGGCGCGAGCTTGCGGACGGCGAGCAATGGGTAGCTCGCCGTCCGACCGTGCCCTGGAATGAGGGCAAAGAAGAAACAGAAGTGGGTTTAAATCAGTATAAGTCTGACATCGCTGGTAGAGGTCTGCGCCGCCGTCCAAGATCGGGAGATGGCATTGGATGATATCCCACTTTAAAAAATAATGCACTAGTTTATATCATTTAAAAATTAAATAATCCTGAAGAGGCTTCTTCAATAATTTTTTCATACATTTATACCTGTTTCCTTTTATGACATAGGCGAGCACTAAGGGTCGCCTAACACGGGCCACCACCGGCCACAACCACAAAATACCGGCAAGCCTATTTCTTGTAGGTTTCATACATTTTATATGGATTCGCCGCACACGGTTAACGCTGGTGGCCGCCACACGCTTCAAATCGTCGCTGCTCGCTTCTTGTGGCTCGCACTGGCCACTAAACGCCGATACAAAACACCGTCACACACCACTCGCGCATTTAAACCTTCTTCGTCAGAGACCATTATGATAATATGCGCATGAGTTTAAAAAAGTAGCAGCCACAGGCCACAAGTGGCTTGTGGCCGTTTCTAGCTTCTTGTGGCGACGTTTGTGGCTGTGGCATGTGGGCCATGTGCGGCGACACTAAGAGAGGATTTTTCAAAATTCACCCTCTAAGGGGATGAAATAGGGGTTCAAAGTTTGTGCGGAGAAACTTACTTAGATGCGGGCGAAGCCGCTGGCAAACGCTAGTTTAGAAATATTGTATAAGTATGTTTATCAGTTGTCTAATACTCATAGCACAAGTTCTGCTCTCTCCCTATTTTGGGACTAGATGGCGTTGTGTTGTTGTGGGATATTATTATTAGTTTCTGGGCACCAATTTTGATGCTAATAATATTCCAAAAAAAATCATCTAGGTACTGTAATATCGGTATTTTCGTGGCTCTACGCGAGCTCTAGAGCCAGTCGCACATAGTCTGCGCACTCCATATCTATAGGTACAAGCCAACGCGAAGAACATCTGTTACTAACAACTATGAACAAGTGAATTGTTTGTTTTAATGTCGCTTATTACTTAATCATCACACACATGAAATGAAACGTCACATCAGCCTTTTTAAGGTGGGATATTATGATCCAGCCTTATTTTACTGACTAAAATCATACCATGGGTTTTCCTTTCGGAAGTGAACCCATGGCCCCAGTCTCATCTCTTTGAGGCGCGCGTGGAACACGGGCTCGATCTGGATGGTTAACGCATGGCTGGACGGCGAGGTGCCCATTGCTCGTCATCCGCAAGCCGCAACGGTTGCTGGAAATTGGGGTCGGAGTCCCGGCAGCTGGGGCGTGAGGACGTCCGTTCCCTCACGCGTGCGGCCGCCTCCTTCGCTAGCATTACTGCTTCGCGGACGCAGGTAACCTCCTGCTATTCCTCCTCGTTGCAGACCATGGCCTGCACCAGGGCCTGGCATAGTGTGTAGGGTTGGCTTCCAGTTGTGCAGAGCAGTTGTGTTAACAGGGAGTGACAGCCAACCTGCCCCCCTAGCCAAGTTACGACCGTTTCGTTTCGATTCTCTTGGGTCGGATGCCTCGAGTAGGACACGCCTCCGATTCCTTTGTTCTGATCGCGTGACTGAGCGTTGAGATGACGTCGAAACAAAGGAATCGGAGGCGTGGCCGACTTGAGGCGATCGACGAAAAGAGAATCGAAACGAAACGGTTGTAACTTGGCTAGGGGGGCTATGGTAGTCTTGAGGTAACGACCCCGACTAACGAGTTGTACGTCGTGGGTTTAAACCCAGCCAGACGCTTTACTTTGTGTATTTTATTTCATCACTACTGCTCTCAAAATGGTGAAAGAAAACATCGTGAGGAAACTGGCATGATCTAGGAAGTTCAAAACGATTTTTAATTTCAAGAAATGGTAGACTATTACAGAAGTGAATCAGCGGGTGTAAATATTTACTCTCTGAGCTACATTCAAGGATAGAATGAAATAGAAAATATTTATTGAACACAGACACAGCATAACAGTTAAAGTAAAGAGAAAAATAGCACAGAATGATATAATAAAATTGCACTGTGCGTATCCGTACTAAAGGAGTTTTTTCATTATTGTATTGAAAACATAAACAAAATATAAATTCTGTGTGTATGATAAGCATCGCATAAGCATAATCAGCCTTATAATGTTCCCACTGCTGGGACGCAGGCCTCCTCTCTAGGAGGGAATGGGCTGTAATCCACCACGCGGGCCCAGTGCGAGTTGGTGGATGACCATGTCTTCGATTTTTTGGTTCTAGGACATGCCGGTTTCCTCACGATGTTTTCCTTCACCGTTTTGAGAGCAGTGATGATGATATATATTACACAAAGTAATGCACCTGGCTGGGTTTGAACCCGCGACCCACGACTCGTATGTTAAGCAAGACTGAGGATCTTCTGATGGGAAACTATGCCAACCTTAACACTTAAATTCCTTATGGACAAATAAAGAAATAAAAAAATGAAAGAACTAAAATTATTAAATATTTCGCTCACACTCATTCCTACATACAAATACAAACAGAATTACACTTAACCCACACATACTCTCACATTTTTACCATCAATCACACACACCTATCCCACATAACTTAATTAGTTATATATTACACCTTTGTTTTTTCTCTCCCTTTATTATGTTTTCGCTATCAAATATCTTTTCCCCTGGATAATAATTTTGCAATAATATTTATATATATAGTTTTTTGTATAACTGTGTCCTATCCAGGTTATAATTGTATAGTCTTATCCGCACATAATTTCGAAGGTACACTGACTTCTAAGAAACAGGTTATTCCTAGTTTAGAAGTCAGGGTCTTTTTGCTCTGGCTCACTTAGCTATGCACCAACAATGTAACATTTGTGTATGTTTTGGAATAATATAGGTTTTTTATTTATTATTTAAGTCGGAGCCGTTACCACTCGACTACCACTGCTCATCTGCTTGCGTGTAATTGTGAGTGTGTAATTCCCGCTGCCACACGGACGGACGGACAGACAGACAGACAGATGGACTGCAGAGGCTTTGTAATAGGGTCCACTTGGCACTTGGCTAGTTTAGTGAGCAATTTTGAATCTTCTGGGTTTGTTTACACACAGCATTAAGAAAGAAATAATAATCCCTCTCTAAGCAAATTATTCTGATTCGCAAAGGCATTAATTTTTTTTACAAATCTTCAAAAGCATACAGAAATAAGCTCGAAATACTATTAGCCTTATATTAAAGCAGTAAATGCTCACATCGCTGATCCATGTACCTGATTGTTTAAACGAAAACGTGCACATCATCCCCCTAATTGGCGTACAAATTGATTCGCAAAAAAGTTTAATCTGTGATATTTGCCGGTCGAGTGGTCTGCGCACCCCATCCGACGATCTTTTTCACTGATATTGCGAATCAATTTATCAATTATGCTGCAGTTCCCCATCAATGCATTACCAACCCTATTTCTTTTAGTACAAAGTCGATATTTAAATAACTCTTCATGTTGGTTACGACAGTGTGGTTCGGACTGTTTCTCAGATGCATCTCATCCATAGAAAGTTATTAGTTTTATCTACGCGTGTTATTTGATAGTCGCGAGCCGTTGGGAGTGTTTTGTTTGTTATCACAGTGGTGGTACAACGCAATGATGGGAGACGCATGCTGATGCCATGATAATTACTTTGACTATAATGTGGGATAAAAGGATAGTAAGGAAATTGATTTGAATAGCCCTTTGTGAAGAAGGTTTCGATCTAGATAATAAAGTAAGGATTCGAATTCATTGTAGCTAGTAATAAAAAAATAAATAAATAAGTGATAATATTAATGTTTTTTTTTTAATATGTATTTTAAGAAATATTTAAAAATGTATAAAATATGTATAGAAAATAAATAAAGGATAATAATAACAACCTCCGGCATAGCAGTCAGGGCCACTAACCACTAGACCAACAGGTCAGTCGAAGAAGAGATCCCGGATATCTTCGGTTTCCTCACGATGTTTTCCTTCACCGTTTTGAGAGCAGTGGTGATGAAATAAATTACACAAAGTATATACACCTACAGGCCTAGCCAAGTTAAAACCGTTTCGTTTCGAATCTCTTTCTACAGTCGGTAACGGCTCCGATTCCTTTGTTCTGACCACGTCTCCTTTTTGAGGAAATTTCACGCCGACTGATCAACACTATGCGTGACCAGAGGGCTAGCTCATTCTTCGCCCAAAGAATTAGCATTGCCATTCAACGTGGCAAAGCTACCAGTCTTCTGAGCACATTTCCGGATGACAGCGATGTGGAGGAGTATTTCGACATCTGACTGTACTTTGTATTTTTGTATTATAATTAAGTATTAAATTAAATTATAATAATAAACAACCAATGAATCATTGTACGAGCAGTAGTTTATTTGGATAAGAGTATCAATCCACACTGTCCCTGTTATTTTCATTACACAAATGAAATTAAAAATGAAACAAAAGGAAATGAAGAACTGTCAATTTTTATATTTTTATACACGTCTTTCGATAAAATACTTTATTACGTGATCTCTTTGAGTCTTCGCACTTCTTGATTCGTGCCGTTTCAATATGAAGATATAAAGTACTGTAGCGAAATTAATAAAATCTGATTTGTGTAGAGAGACGGATCAAATAAGTGAGCGTATTAAATCATAAGTCGAGTCACACGCACTGGCTGCCACAGATCATTGACTCTCCTGATTATTTTGACAGAGGCGACAGTTTTTTAAAGATATCGAAGGAGATTGCACGAGTTATTTTTCTTATTAGCTAACGGACTGGCTAGATACTTTTAAGGATTTTGCATATATAAAATACGAGTAGATTTGAAAATTGTTAGATAAAAAGAATTGTCTCTTGTTTTAGTACCTAATGAAGTGATTTTTGGTTGTAATGTGATTTTTTGGAGCTGAAAGAAATATAAGTTATTACTACGCCCCGTATGGTTTGATTTCTTCAAATACCCATCCCGGGAACCAAGGCCTACCTACCAAAGTTAGGTTCCCACAATACCATACCTCAATCGGTAGTCAGCAACCGTAGGGGCCCAGCAGGGTCGAAGCCTACTGGGGTCATGGGTGATGCGAAAGAGATCCCCGGGGCCCTGGAACAATGGCAAAGAATGAAACCCACTACGGGTTTTTAGTCAGTAAAAGCCTGACATGCCCTTTCGCTCCGCCCAAGAGCGCGGGAAGTCATAAGATGATTTTCCACCCAAAAAAACCTCAAACGATACCTTTATATGATAGAGAATCAGCGGCCTGTTCTAATTGAACAGCCTCTGAAACTTTCTGCCAAATCCATCCAAAGGTTGTATGTAAAAATCGCTTTTAGCGATAAGACCGCCCATTGTTACACCCTATCAATTTTAAGCTTCTGTAATTTTTTATAGTATAAAATAAAGAGTATATTATTATCTATTTAATATCTCGAAAAACACCTTTTAATTTATTTTAATCCATCGATTTTCTTGCTTATTCTTCTACATAACATCTACGCTTTGGAATCTACAATTAGCTTCATTTTCTGACTGATTGACTTTTTGATAATTCAAAAGTGCCTTCTCTAGTGACTTATCCATTGCCATGGCCCTAACATGTATCGGTCCTGGCGACCCCTATGGTTTACTAACATCTCCTTGAAGCGTGCGTGGTACACTACGCGCCGTCGAAGACTCGGGCTGATCCTTATAGGACGAGCGGTCGCGTGCGGGTGGCAAGCTATAATTCAAAAGTGCCTGTAAATGGTTTATGAATTAATTGCAAAAAACAAACTGGGCAAGTGCGAGTCGGACTCGCGCCCTGACGGGTCCATACAAACTTACCTATGTAAATAGTTCAATTCCGGAAATGAGTCTCGGAAGATTTGTCCAAACCCCAAAAAAAAAAATTGTGACGTAACAACAAATTTACAGTTTTCAGATTTATTCCTATACTTGTACTATAAGACCTTGCTTTATGCCAAATTTCAGGATTCTGGGTCAACGGGAAGTACCCTATGAATTTTGATTTCCTCGAGAGTGTCGAAATGTACGTTTTTTGCCACATAAACTGAAGTATTTTTTTTTCTCGTTAACTTACAAGTTTGATTTTCTTACAGCTTCAAGAATCTACAAACTTGAGTAAGTATATAGTTTTAATTTCAACTTGATACCTCCATGCTTTCCTGATATAAAACGTCTTGACAGACAGACAGACAGATGGACGGACAACAAAGTGATCCTATAAGGGTTCCATTTTTTCCTTTTGAGGTACGAAACCCTAAAAACTGTAGAAATTTTGGTCAACCTTCAGTTGCTAGTTGTGTCTCCTCTGCTCTGACTTACTCTCTGACTTCGCATGTATCCCACAAGGGGCGTCACAAAGTGCACATCGCCGGTCGCGTGGCGCGCTGCAATCATAGCACTAATTGACGATTTGCTGCCCAGTACACTGCGGGACGGAAGAACGGGCACAATGGAATACTATTGGCTGAAGCGAGTAATTACTCAATGTACAGCTGGCTATCACTGCTAGGTAAATACCTAGCAGTATTAAAATCTAGTACCTACGAGTATTTTTCAATGGTAACGCCCCGACTGACGTGTCATGTGCATTTTACAGAAAGTAAAATGCACATGACACAGCTTTCAATATGGTGAAAGAAAACATCGTAAGGAAACTAGTATGTCCTAGAACCAAAAATTCTATGACATGTGTCATCCACCACCCCTCATTGGGCCCGAGTTGTGGATTACGGCCCATTCCCTCTCCTTTCCTTTTTCCTCTTCCTAACATTTGGGTGATATTTGAATTTAAATAAATGTGTAGAATTAAATTGGATTAGAATAAATTGTAAGTACTGAATTGAGAAGAGAGTGAAATTTCACAGAACCCCTGTATTTTTTTCTGTGACAATGGCATCGTCACATAAAAAAATCGGATGTATTTCCGTCACAAAAAAAAAAATACATTTTTTGTATTCGGAAAAATCTTCGAGACTCGATTCGGGATTTGAACAATTTCTATATTTAACTGTTTTTTGTCCTCAATAAAAAAAAAATAAAAAAAAATATGCTTATGCTTATTTTTAAACAGTAAGGTGATAACTAGCTATTTTACTAGAATAGAGAAGATGTTAGAGTCAAGTAACGAAACGCATAGTCTATTGTATGAAACCAAACCACACCTTTTTTGTAGGTTACTGTATTATTAACGACCATTTCTAAATTAGAATTAGAACCAATCAAAATCACAGGTCATAATTACCCAAATAAAACTCGCACACAACATCCCTGAGTGCCCAGTTTCCGTGTCCCGACGTGTACAGTGCGCACACGTCATTAATCCCTCGCGATGATCGTCGGACGGGGGCTGTGTACTTAATTTGTCCTTTATTATGTTGATTCTATCCCCGTATAATAAGCGGTCGTTCGCGCCTCGTTTGCGCAATTAATTGGCAATATTTCCTTTGGGACTTCACTAATGTAGATTTACATGTGACAGATTTATCGTAACATGCTTACTGAAGTGACATTATTGGTTGATTGTTTAGTTAGGTTATTGTTACGGAATATCGAGCTACTTCAGTCGTTTCAGATTCAGATTCATTTATTCATTGTAAAACATAGGTAGGTACATTAAAAGTTCTTATTTAATACATTGAGGGCGCTATGTTTTGCCTCTAGGGCGTACAAAGTAGTAATACATGCAATATAATTAGAACAAGAAATTAATATAGATTTATGAACTACAAATAAAGAATTAAATAATTTAGTTCATTTAAATAAAAAAATAAAATGTAAATAAAATAAAATTCAACAATGGAAATAAAAAATATTGTATGGCTGAAGTTTTTATTTTTAGGGTGCCTCAGTCTGCAAAAACGGAACCCTTATAGGATTACATTGTTGTCCGTCTGTCCATTTGTTCATCTGTCCACTGTCTGGTCTAGACCCTTTGTGTTTGGAAGTATCAAGTTGAAATTACCGCATAGGTACATCGAAGGACTCAACAATTTGCCTGTTGCGGTTTTCCCGTCCGATTATAATGTAGGTGTCTTCGAAGTTATAGTGAATAGACTCTTAATAAACTAGTGCGCCTCACCATCAACGATTGCATCACTGCTTATCATCAGGTGGGATCGCAGTCAAGCACTAGTCTATATCGTTAAAAAAAAAATCAAGTCTGCAACCCCTTAAAGCAGTGAAAAAATCTAACTAAGGTAATCAAAACCTATATGGGACTTCCCATTGACCTAGAATCTTGAAATTTGAAAAATCTTAAGTATATATGACTGACTCGCTTACGACTGGTTTATTTTTTTAAATTAAATCAACAGTGACAATTTATTTGGACACAATATTTTTTGGTGAATAATCAAAATTCACCAATTAATATTATTCAAATATCTTGTTGGCAAGTATCGCGGAAACCATTTGGTATATTTCCTGCTCCCAATTTTCAGAACAAAAGTAATTTCATTAACAAAATACATGTAAATATATACAATCAATTACATCGTCACATTCCCACAAAATTGTAATTAACGTAAAGAAAATAGCTTCGTTAATGAATTTATTTCCAAATATTTCTCACTTGATAAACGCGTATAAAAGGAATGACCGAATTGGGTGCGACAAATAATTTGGCAGCCAGTGTACGTTCCCACACGTCGGTACACATCGTGCAAATAAACTGCCCAGCTAATGTTATTGTTGTCATTGTTCGAATGGGGAGCGCTGATTCAAATTCTTTTGTTTAATTTTCCTTTTTATTTTTATTTTATTTTTAGTTCGAATCCGTTACTGTTCTATTTTGGTGGATTTTCGAGTTGTATAGTTTAACTAATTTTGAGTTAATTTAGATGAATAATTGAAGAAGAAGTGAATAATTAAAGTTTTCGTCGTTTGGATTTAAACGTGACTTATTATTATGAAAATACTAATTTATATCCGAGGATTTTCCCGCGTTTTTTATGTTTTTTAGGGTTCCGTACTTCAAAAGGAAGTTACGGAACCCTTATAGGATCACTTTGTTGCCCGTCTGACTGTCTGTCTGTCAAGACCTTTACTCAAAAACCGTATACTCAAGTCTGCAGTCCTTTGAAGCTGTGATAAAATCAAACTTCTGATTTAACGAGAAAAAAAGATACAGCCGTTTAAGTCGCAAAAAACGTATATTTAGACACTCAAGGGAATCAAAATTCATAGTGTACTTCCCGTTGACCTAGAATCCTGAAATTTGGCATGAAGCAAGGTCTCATAGCACGAGTATAGGAAAAATCTTCGTAATTCAATTCGGGAATTGAACTGTTTTAATAGGTAAGTTTGTATGGAACCCTAGGTGCGCGAGTCCGACTCGCACATGCCCGGTTTTTTTTTTTACTACAATGTTTGCATATTAGTTTTTTATTAATTATCTTACAAGTTGAGTTAGAACCACTTCCTTTTATCTTGTGAAGTTGAATGTTTACAATCATGTTGATTCAGTTTCGATAACAGAATATGCATTGACGGTTTTTTTTAGCTGAAAAATTATCCAATGAGTTTTACTGACTATCTATCGCTAGGGTCTTATAGGTGCCCTTGTAGGCCTATTCACACTGGAACAGCTTCTTTTCTTATTTATTATCTTTTATACATTTAGGGACTTTTGGTCACAGTAAGACCTAATTCAAGTAAAAACAATTTTCCGACTATTAGGGCTCTAAAACTTTAGTAACTAATTTGTAAAGAGCGATAGCTGCGTTAGAGAGGGGTTCGGACAGTGTACTCTGAATAAAACCAACATCAATCAAGTTAATTTTGAAAGTATTCATCAGAACTTCTCTAGCAGCTCGTGTCCTGACGCATTCCACCAACAAGTGCTGGAACAGCTTTTAATGTTATACAAAGCACAGGTCCATTCGTGTGTGGAGTAATGCAGCCACATATAGGCTGGTGCTGCAAAATGCCACCTAGCAACTTTGGGGTAGGTGGAAAGGCGTGCGAAGAGGATAATTGGTGATCCAGATCTGGTTAAGACCAATCTACAAAGCCTTGAGCACAGGCGTAGGGTAGCCAGCTTTTCGGTGTTTTACAGGATGCATTTTGGAGAGTGTGCGCTGGAATTGCATGACTTGATTCCACCATCTCATTTCCTACTATCGGACAACCCGACGAACGGCGAATATCCACCCTTGCGTTGTTGAAACCTCCACGATCCGTACCAAGCGTTTCGCCTCGTCGTTTATACTGCGTACATTGAGGGACTGGAACATTTTGCCTGCTGCGGTCTTCTCGTCCGATTATAATTTAGGTGTCTGCAAATCTAGAGTGAATGAAAGACTCTTAATAAACTAGTGCACCTCACCATCAACGATTGCATCACTGCTTACCATCAGGTGGATCGCAGTCAAGCACTAATTTATAACATCATCATCATCATCTTCCTGCCCTTGTCCCGTTTTATTTGGGGTCGGCGCAATACGTTTTTTTTCTTCCATTCTGCCCTGTCACTCGTCATACTATCACTAACTCCCTTTTCTTTCCTATCACTCTTCACACAATCCATCCATCTTTTCTTTGGCCTCCCTCTCCCTCTCCATCTATCCACATGTAAACTCATAACTCTTTTAGTAACATGCGTTTCATCCCTCCTCTTCACATGACCATACACTTTATCAATAAAAAAAAGTAAAATAAAATGATTTTCAGTTTGAGTTTGGTGGTAAGTGATGATGTGGTCGATAATGGAGCACGCTTGCCTGGAAGTAACCCATTCACTCTTGACTTAAAGACACCTAGATACAGAACGAACGCGATACGGAATATTGAGCTGCTTCAGTTTTATATGGTTGAATTAGATTTTGTGTTTTTTTTTATTTATTAAATCAACAGAGTAATACATTGTTGTCGCAACAACCAATATTGTTGCTACAAAGGTGAACGTACCAGTGCCATGGCCATGGTCCATAGCGAGGGGGAATGGGCGGCAGCCGCCTCCTTCTGCGAAGCAGTAATGCTAGCAAAGGAGACAGCCCCGCCGCACGCGTGCTTGAACGGACATCCTTACTCCCCAGCCATCGGGACCCCAACCCTAACTACCAGCTACCGTAGGCGTGAGCTTTCAGACGACGATCAATGTATATAATGTTTACCCTAGTCCGTGCGTCACTGCGGGGTGCCAACTGAAAACCAGCGCTGGGTGTCTAACGCCCAGCATTTGCTGTGGTGGTCACCCTTTCGGTGCGGGCACGCGCGTCGCACTTTGTACTTTTGTTCTTTTTTACTTTGTGTTTATAACCGGTGCCGAATAAAAGTATTTCTATTCTCTTCTATTCTTCAATGGGTAACTTGCCGTCCGACCGTCTGGTAACCGTTCAGACCGAGCCCGAATCATCGACGGCGGTTAGTGTTCCATGCACGCCTCAAAAAGATGTCACCAAAACCGTAGAGGTCCAGCAAGGCTAAAGCCTACTAACTGGGGCCATGAGTAGACTTCTGAAAGGGAAACCTGTGGTCCTAGAACGCAAAAGCGACTGTAGGAACATAGGTGTGGTTTTAGTCAGTCAGAGTCTGACATACCCTACCACTCCGCCCTAGTCATTAGATGTAAAGCCACCTCAAAAAAAAAACTGGGCAAGTGCGAGTCGGACTCGCGCCCTAAGGGTTCCGTACAAACTTACTTAGGTAAATAGTTCAATTCCTGTTTGGAGTCTCGAAGTTTTTTCCAAATCGCAAAACAAAAAAATTATGTAACAACAAATTTTCTGTTTTCAGATTTATTCCTATACTTGTGTTATAAGAACTTGCTTTATGCAAAATTTCAGGATTCTGGGTCAACGGCAAGTACGCTATGAATTTCGATTTCCTCAAGAGTGTCGAAATAACGTACATTTTACCACATTACAAGTTTGATTTTTTTACAGCTTCAAGAGTCCGCAGACTTGAGTATATGGTTTTAATTTCAACTCGACACATCTACGCGTTCCCGAGGTCTTGATAGACAGACAGACAGACAGACAGACAGACAGACGGACGGACAACAAAGTGATCCTATAAGGGTGCCGTTTTTTCCTTTTGAGAAACGGAACCCTTAAATACCAGTGTTACGGTAACTCTTTCAAATGTTCTCGCAGCCAGAGATGTACATCGCTAACATCCAAAAGCCCCCCTGCTAATAGCTGATGGTTCTAAATCTCCCCTTGCTTCTAACTCGTATTGAATATCACGTAGTTCTGCGTCTCTATATATAATGCGGTACGATTTACATTTTCCCACGCTCCCGGCGTAGGCGGTGCCATACTGACACACTGAGCTCGAAACATTTCTTCATAAATATCTCCAACTGATGCAAAATCACATTAACGTCTTGATTTTAATCCTCAACGGCATACTTTACCCTTTGATATTATGACAGCATTCTGTCGCAATAAAATAAGGGGAACCTGCATGGTAAAACCATTTTCGGAAACGGAGCCTAACAAAAAATTGTGTGAAAATCACTGCCGAAGTCATGCGGGGATCGCGGATGCAAGTGAGAGTCGAAATATGAACTCGCTTATGATGGATATAGTAAAAAAAGAAAAAGAGTTCATTTGCGTGACACATGGCGCATACCTTAAAAAAATTACAATAACAACTCTATATATTAGGAAGATATGCGTCACATCCGCGCAAAACGGCCAGCGCTTGGGCTTGAGTACAAGACAGAGCCAGCGCTGATTTTCAGCGCCAGTCGTCGCATAGTGCATTCTACAATGCGTTGTTTACAAAATTTATAACGCTTTGACCAAGAATTTGTATAGCGTGAGCAAAGCCGTGGAGCGAGCACTATTAAATTAATACACCTGTAAAATTTAAGTTTGTTCACTCACGAAATTACAAAAGCAGCATCATCAGTAGTATAACCGTGAAAAGTGTGACGTCATAAGACTAAGTATTAGGGTTTATTTAGGTTTTTTTTTTGGTGGGAAAATCATCTTATGACAAATCCCGCTGTGTTAGACTTTTACTGACTAAAAACCCACTCCTGTTCCTTCTTTGCCTTCGTCCCAGGGCCCCGGGTTTCACCTTCACACTACCCGTGGCCCCAGTAGGCTTCGGCCCTGCTGGGCCCCTACTGTTGCTGACATCTCCTTGAGGCGCGCGTGGAACACTAAAGCCGTTAAGGGTTCGTAAAGGGTTGTGGGTATTCTCATCGTCGTGCCCCCAACGGAAGATCCGCACTTGGCCGAAATGAATACGGCGGTATCTTAAACGGTTAGGTGTAATCTGGATTGGCGTTTAAGTTACTAGTAATATTCAAAGTGAATTCATCGCTTACCATCAGGTGAGATAGTGGTCAAACGCGAGCCTAACAATAATTTAAAAAAAAATTCAAACTGTCTAGAGAGTCTCTTTATAATAATTTGAGGAGACTGTTTTTTTATTTATTTTATTTACCTACTTTTATTTTTTTTATTTTTATCACCGGTCTTGTGCGTCCGTCGGATTCCCGCGACCCTCACCTGGTCATTGGTCCATTTTGTGGTAGGCCTTCCTACGCTGCGTCTTCCGGTACGCGGTTACCAGCTCCAGAATCTTTTGGGGCTGCCAGGTTAAAAGGGGATTCGGCGGGTAACGTCAACCGTATGCAGATTGACCCCTGGACAAGAGTTTCCACAAAGTAGATGCCTGAGGATGGTGGCCGGGGTTGACCTAGGAAGAAGTGGTGCTGGTTCGAGGTGACTCGAGGAAAGAATACCTAGAAGATGTTGGGAGAGGTCTTTGCCCAGCAGCAGTAAAGCATACGCTAAATAGAAAAAACTAGGTAAGTGCTCGCGCTCTGAGCTGTTGCTCGCGTTCCGTACAAACTTACCTATGTTCAATTCCCGAATGGAGTCTCGAAGATATTTCCGAACCAAAAAAAAAGTTTGTGCTTGTGACGTAACTACAAATTTACAGTTTTCAGATTGTTTCCTATAAATGTGCTATGAGAACTTGCTTCATGCTAAATTTCAGGATTCTAGGTGAACGGGAAGTACCCTATGAATTTTGATTCCTTTGAGAGTGTCGAAATATACGCTTCTTGCGATATAAACGACCGTATCTTTTTTTTATCGTAAACTTAGAAGTTTGATTTTTTCACAGTTCCAAAAGACCGCAGACCTAAGTATATGGTTTTAATTTCAACTCGATACCTCCACGCGTTCCCGAGATAAAGGGTCTTGACAAACAGACAGACGGACAACAAAGTGATCCTATAGGGGTTCCGTTTATTCGTTTTGAGGTACGGAACCCTAAAAAAGGTGAATTGTTTAAGTGTTTTCTAAAGAAAGAAAAGAAGGATCTGATTTTGAAAGTTCTTCATTAATACAAAGTTACTGTTATCGAGGCAATACATTAGGTACCTACTTCTTATCTCGAAAATTGTAAAAATTAAAATCGTCAGTTTCTATAGGATATAACAGCAGAGCCACGGGATGAAGCTAGTCAACTAATGAAGTAGAATTAGGAACATTAAAACAGAAAATAAATTTTCAAAAGAATTCAGGTAATTAAAACCAGGTGAGAGAGTATTGACTCAATGTTTTTAAATAGCAATTTAGGAGACAACAATATCGGTCACAGGTAAACGACAGACGTTTGGACTTAATATATTAAAAAATAAAATATTCCTTCAAAAATATTTTTCAATCACGTACCGGAAGACGCAGCGTTGTAAGCCTCCCACAAGGTGGTCCGTTGATCTGTTGAGGGTCGCGAGAATCCAATGGACGCGAGACGACCACATGTAACTGTTTCTAAAAGACCCTACCCTAGGCTGATAAAAACTTCGTTTTTCCTGAATTTGCCTACATGAAGGTATGAAGGTCGGCTTCCCACTAAGTGGGAGGGATGGGGCCCCTCCGCCGCCCCATTCTGTGGTCCCCATCCTGATGGCTTGGACAGCGGTCGTTGTAGCGACATTTAGGAAGCCTATCTCCAACAGTGGACGTCTTTGGGCTAAAATTATGAAGAAATAAGAAAATGCACAAGTAACACCAAATGGAAATATAGGTTTTCTTGCCGAAACGATTTCGATGATTTTATTTAGATTATCTATTGAACCAAATTATCAACATGCTAAAGAATGAGAGCAGTGGTGGCCGAGTGGTAACGGCCCTGACTTACGAATTGTAGGTCGCGGGTTCGAACCCAGCCAGGCGCATTACTTTGTGTAATTTATTTCATCACCACTGCTCTCAAAACGGTGAAGGAAAACATCGTGAGGAAACCGGCATGTCCTAGAACCAAAAATTCGAAGACATGTGACATTCACCAACCCGCACTGGGCCCGCGTGGTGGATTACGGCCCATTCCCTCTCCTGGAGAGAGGAGGCCTGAGTCCCAGCAGTGGGAACATTAAAAGGCTGATTATGCTTATGCTAAAGAATGAGGTATTTACAATTGGGTGTGAGCAGTACGCTATTAAACACGTTGCATTGCGGGTACATTGCTCGCAGAACTGATGGTCGATGGGGCCGAAAGGTTCTGGAGTAGCGACCACGTACCGGAAGCTTTGGAATGCCTCCCACAAATTAGACCGATGACCTGGTGAGGGTCGCGGGCATCCGATGAATGCGAGACGACCAAGAGGAACACTTGGGGAGGCCTATGTCCAACGTGGACATATTCTGGCTGTGATGAAAAAAGAACTTCGCAACATTTTCCATTTAGGGCTTCTTGCCGAAACGATTTTGATGATTTTAACCAAATTATAAACACAACAACATAACCAATAATGTTCCCACTGCTGGGACTCAGGCCTCCTCTCTAAGACCGGGAATGAGCCACAATCAGCCACCACGCGGGCCCAGTGCGAGTCGGTGGATGTCGTATGTTTTCGAATTTTTGTTTCTAGAACATGCCGATTTCCTCACGACGTTTTAAGAGCAGTGGTGATGAAATAAATTATATAAAGTAATGCGCCTGGCGGTGTTTGACCCCGTGACCTGCTACTCGTAAGTCGGGTCCATTACCACTGCTCCTCCAAATTATAAACATGCTAAACGAATGAGGTATTTACAAATGGGTGTGTATAGCGAGCAATAGAACACGTTGCCAGCCAACTGTCTCGACGGGGACGTCATGGCCGTGGGATGTTGTCGCGTTGTGAACTTTTGACGATAGTGTTTTATTTTTATTATTGACTAGTAACGGACCCCGGCTTCGAACGGAAGCAGTATCAGTAGTATCGGCTGTGCGTTGATATGTCAGTCAGTCAGTTTATCATTTTATATATATAGATAACGTGTTCAAATTAAATTTGTTTCGGTGCATGTATTCACAATCAGTCATATCAAATCATCTAACTTACAAATTACAGTTTCTATTTCCTCATTTAAACCCATGTGTTTCTTCAGTTGCTCTTTGTGTTCCAGGGCCATCGTCCACCCTGTATGACACTAAAATATAAAGTTTTTTATGATATAAAACAGCGCTTGACTGCGATCCCACATGATGATAAGCAGTGATGCAATCGTTGATGGTGAGGCGCGCTAGTTTATTAAGAGCCTATTCACTCTAGCCTTGAAGACACCTAAGTCATAATCGGACGGGAAGACCACAGCAGGCAAATTGTTCTAGTCCTTCGATGTACGCGGTATAAACGACGAAGCTTAGTTCGGACCGTAGACGTTTCGACCACGTAAGGATGGATACTCACCGTACGATGGGTTGTCCGATGGTAGAAAAGAGATGGCAGAATCAACGGTACTTCACACCGGGACAGCTTCTAATGTTATACAAAGCACAGGTCCGATCGTGTGTGGAGTACTGCAGTCACATAGGGGCTGGTGCTGCAAAATGCCATCTAGCAGCTTTGGCCTCAGTGGAAAGGCGTGCGAAGAGGCTAATTGGGGATCCAGATTTGGTTAAGTCCAATCTACAAAGCCTCGAGCACAGGCGCAGGATAGCCAGCCTATCGGTATTTTACAGGTTGCATTTTGGAGAGTGTGCGCGGGAATTGCATGACTTGATTTCGCCATCTCCTTTCTACCATCGGACAACCCGACGTACGGCGAGTATCCACCCTTACGTTGGTGAAACTTCAACGGTCCGGACTAAGCGTTTCGCTTCGTCGTTTATATCGCGTACATCGAAGGACTGGAACAATTTGCCTGCTGCGGTCTTCCCGTCCAACTATAATTTAGGTGTCTTCAAGGCTAGAGTCAATAGGCTCTTAATAAACTAGTGCGCCTCGCCATCAATGATTGCATCGCTGCTTACCATCAGGTGGGATCGCAGTCAAGCACTCGTTTATATGAATTAACCTTTTGACGTGCGTAATTAGAGACACAATAGTAAGACAATGGCTTCCGGGCGCCGGCTACCGCCTGAGCGTTAATGAATTAAAAAAAAAAAAATGCGACCTGTAAAATACCGAAAGGCTGGCTACTCTACGCCTGTGCTCCAGGCCTTGTAGATTAAATTAAAGAATTTGAATCCATCAGTAGATAGATATTGTTCTACTGATCGTAAAGGTATCACCACTCTATGAACAATTAATAATACTATCACTCATTATGACTCTAATTGTTGCTGGGAAAGGTCACAGCCGCATTTACTAAGTATTACTGGCCAGTATACCTTGACACCTCGTGGTGGCACGGCTTGCAAAGGTATACGTCAAATGTGAACCCAATTCAGTACATTTTAAAATAGTTCCTAACACGTGTCAGACTTTTTCTGACTAAAACTAGTGAGTTTTAGTCAGAAAAAGTCTGACACGTCTTCAAATCATCCTATGACTTCTCCCGCTCTATGGCAGAACGGTCAAAAAACGTGTTAGGAACTATTTTAAAATGTACTGAATTGGGTTCACATTTGACGTATACCTTTGCAAGCCGTGGCACCATGAGGTGTCAGGGTATACTGGCCAGTAATACTTAGTAAATGCGGCTGTGGCCTTTCCCAGTGGCAATTAAAGTCATAATGAGTGATAGTATTATTAATTGTTCATAGAGTGGTGAGACCAGAAGGCATAGGAGTGCCTATGCCTTCCGTTCCAAGACCGAGTTTTCCTTCCAGAAGCGAACCTAAACCCAGCAGACTTCGACCCTGCTGGGCCCTTACAGTTTTGCTGACATCTCCTTGAGGCGCGCGTAGAACACTAAGCACCGTAGACGACTCGTCAAGATAGTCAGAGCAATGGTGGTAACAGTCCCTTACGAGTTGTATGTCGTAGGTTCGAACCCAGCCAGGTGCATTACTTTGTGTATAGCATAGCATAGCATAATCAGCCTTATAATGTTCCCACTGTTGGGACTCAGGCCTCCTCTCTAGGAGAGGGAATGGGCCATAATCCACCATGCGGGCCCAGTGCGGGTTGGTGGATGTCACATGTCTTTGAATTTTTGGTTCTAGGACATGCCGGTTTCCTCACGATGTTTTCCTTCACCGTTTTGAGAGCATTGGTGATGAAATAAATTACACAAAGTAATGCGCCTGGCTGGGTTTGAACCCGCGACCTACAACTCGTAAGTCGGGGCCGTTACCACTCGGCCACCACTGCTCTCTTACTTTGTGTAATTTATTTAATCACCACTGCTCTCAAAACGGTGAAAGAAATCATCGATCGGGAGAAAACCTTGTTCTAGAATTAAAAATTTGAATGCATATGACATCCACCAATCCGAACCAGGCCCACGTGGTGGATTCCCTTCCATTCCCTCTCCTAGAGAGGAGACCTGAGTCCCAGCAGTGGGAACATTACAGAGGTAATAATGTTTATGCGGATCAAGATAAACTGGACACACAAACAAATGACAAACAGATTAACAGGTGTTGCGATTTTGGCAAACGAAGTGCGATTTGTCGTTAGACTTTGTTGTTACATTTAATTGCGACAAATTAATCGTATCAGCGCTAATCTAATGGAGATTAGAATTGATAGTGCTTAGGATCAAAGGACTGCTTTCATTGATTCAATGTAAATACATTAATTGGAAATTAAATGCCAGGTTTATTAATCATAATCTAATTGTATCGTAGACTTACTGACGATTCAGATACAGTGTCCGAATTGTCACATTTTTATTTCAATATTGTCAGTATAAGAAGATAGATAGAGAAACTCTTCTTTTCTTATTTCTACACACTATTGTCTACATTTATATTTATCTCTCCTTTCGCAAGTCTGCTGGAAGAAATTTCTTTTAGGAATAAGCAGTATCTTTGTACAATTTTTTATTTTTATATAATACTGTATCTTTTTACAATATGTGTGTACAAAAATTATAAAATATATATATATATATATTAAAATAATAAAATATAAATAAAATTGTTTCAAGCTTCCGGGATAAAAAGTATCCTTTGCGCTATTTCAGGACATGCTCTGCCCGTGTACAAATTTTCATTGAAATCCGTTCAGATGTTCGAGGGTGAAGAAGTAACAAATATAAGAACACACTCGCCTTTAAATAATACTATTAATACAAATATAGAAAGAGGAAGTGGAGAAATATCTCTAAAAAAAATCAGAAAGAAATTAGAAAAATCTAGTCAAAGATCATTTCCTTTCACTCTAATTGCTGTCCTGCCTCTACCTAAATTCAGTTCTTCCGTCACTAACCCACCTTATTGTTCTTTTCTTTTTCCATCTCTTTGTATGAAATTGTGTAACTCATAATATTTACATATATATATATATATATATATATATATATATATACATATAATATTTATAATTATGTTTATATATTGTCTTTTATATAATTAGTATATAATTTTAATATAATATGTACGTTATTAATTTGCAGTACACCGCAGACTACCCCCCTTTTTCTATTTCAAGTTCTTCCATTCCATCCTAAGGTTGTCTGGTAGATATCGCTCTCAGCGATAAGACCGCCTTTGTACACGTAGATTTAAGTTAGTGTAAAAGTTTTTGTTACTAATTTGGTGTACAATAAAGTTTATTCTATTCTATTCTATTCTATTCTATCTATAACAGCAATATAAAAAAAAAAATGACTTCTGACGACCTGTCTGTTTGTTCCGGCTAATCTCCGTTTGGATCGATTTTGGCTGGACTCACACGTATAGATATAGCTGATGTTGTAAGGAATAACTTATTGGGGAAAACAAACAATAACACAAATAGAGAATTACGAGTACATAAAAAAGGCTTAGAAATATCAACAACGTTCTCCACATATAAAAACGCGAGACATTTGGTTTGACAAGCGCTGAAATTTTTTTTTTTTAAGTAATGCGAAAAGTTTTTTTTTTTAATTACAATTGTGGTTCACAATAGAGCTGGCCTATTATTAATTATATTGATTTTTTAACAAGTTGAGTAAAGATATTTTGAATTTCCTCTTAGGTTCAGAAAACAGATCTAGATCGCATAATTTTTTATTAGAATTGGCCGTGTTGTCGTGGCTTAGGTTATAGTTAAAAAAAAAAAACTTTAAATTATGACCAAAATGGCATTCGGTACGATTGCCATACGTGGACGAAGCTACTGGCAGCAACTAGTATAGCATAAGCATAATCAGCCTTATAATGTTCCCACTGCTGGGACTCAGGCCTCCTGTCTAGGAGAGGGAATGGGCCGTAATCCACCACGCGGGCCCAGTGCGGATTAGTGAATGTCACATGTCTTCGAATTTTTGGTTGTAAGACATGCCGGTTTCCTCACGATGTTTTTCTTCACCGTTTTGAGAGCAGTGGTGATGAAAATAAATTACACAAAGTAATGCGCCTGGCTGGGTTTGAACCCGCAACCTACAACTCGTAAGTCGGAGCCATTACCATTCGGCCACCACTGCTCTCAGCGACTAGTATTAAATATTTTTTGCAAGACGGATATTGTGGTTACACGCACACACACACATACACACACACAAATATATTGAGTACTCAATCCTTTGATATAACCTTTTAGCCTTTTAACCACGCTTAAAATCCCTGCTTGACAGATTGAGCTGTGTTAAAACCGTTAAAGGCATGCCTTTTGTCTTACCACTCGAGGTATCGAAGTCCAATGCGACAACCAATCCTATAGCGCTCTACTAATGGCCTTATGGTACGCAGTAGGGTTGCCAAACGTACTCTAATATAGAGTATTGTACTCTATTTTGCGAATAAGTGTTTGTATTTATTTATTTATTTATTATATTCTTTATTGTACACCACATAAACAAAAATACAGGACAAACATAATTAAAAATAAACCCAGCCAAAAAAAAAATCCCTAAAAAAACCTAACCCCAACCCAACCCCCCCCCCCCTAACCTAATCTCTTCTTCTTCTTCCTACCCTTACCTCATATTACTTGGGGTCGGCGCAACGCGCTTTTTTCTTCCATTCTGTCCGGTCACCCGTTACACTATCACTAACTCCCTTTTTTTCCATGTCACTCCTCACACAATCCATCCATCTTTTCTTTGGACTCCCTCTCCCTCTCCATCAGGCGGATGTATTCTCAGAACTTTTTTAGTAACATGCGTTTCATCCCTTCTCTTCACATTACATTTTTTATAATCTACTTATTATTATTATTATTATTATTATTAGTGATTACTCCTGTATAATGGGTACCTTCACATACAAGTAAGACACCCAAACCCGGCAAAACTGTAGGGTCCCAGCAGGGCCAAAGCATACTGGGGCCATGGGTTGGCTTCAGAAAAGGAAACCCGGGGTCCTGGAAGGCAAGGCGAAAAGTAACATAGGAATGGGGTTTAGTATGTAAAAGTATAGCACTCCCTCCACCCCTCGCTCCACCCAAAGGCGAGAAACGTGGGGGAAATGAACAAAAAGACCTGGAACACCTAATTGTAGTAGGCCATACAAATATTTATTCCGTGTAGAAATAAAATCCGCGACAGGGTTGTATTGATTATTTGAATTACTTATATAATTCCTTAAATAAAACCGTGTTATTGACGCTATCATATTTTAATCAACATACAATGAATGACCTGCAAAAAGCAACATAACTTAAGAAGATTTGGATTTCGCGGATTAGCTTGGAGTATCGATCTCCCTTAATTTCTTCCTTCATAAATCAAATATACTTGATCAGATGTACTCCAATTCATTTTTTTTAAATTTAGCAACCCTAGGTCGCAGATTCACGAGTTAAAGTGCACCATTACCTACTCAATACTCGTAATGCGGTTCCGGTTTGTATGTGTAGGTAGTCAACGAAATAAAAGCAATTCTCTGAGTGTTAGGGACGCATTAGGGATCTCAGTCTGAGCCGTCAACAGTACTTGGATACTTTGCAGATTTTATGAAAAAAATTGCGATTATTTAAAAAATGGGTACTGGTGATCGATTGCCATTAGCTTTAGGACGTCTCATAAACAAGTTTCTTGTCCGTATTATTTCTAAAAATAATATATACTCGCGCACTGAGGGTTCCGTACAAACTTACCTATGAAAACAGTTCAATTCCCGAATTGAGTTACGAAGATTTTACCGAATCACAAAAAAAGATTTTTTTTTCTGACGTAACTACAAATTTACAGTTTTCAGATTTTTTCCTATACGTTTGATACGAGACCTTGCCTCATGCCAAATTTCAGGATTCTAGTTCATCAGGAAGTACCTTATTAATTTTGATTCCTTTGAGAGTGTCAAAATATACGTTTCTGCGACATAAACCGTATTTTTTTTTCATTAATTAAAAAGTTTGATTTTTTGACAGCTTCAAGGGACCGCTGACTTGAGTATATGATTTTAATTTCTTCGATACCTTCATGTTTTCAGACAGACAGACAGACAGACAGAGCGACAGACAGACAGACAGGCAGGCAAACAGATAGACAGACAAACATACAGACAGACGGACGGACGGAAAGAGGGACGGACGGACGGACAACAAAGTGATCCTATAAGGGTTCCGTTTTTCTTTCTGAGGTACGAAACCCTAAAAATGATTTTTTTTTAAATGAAGTTCCTGCCTTTCTCAACTAAAGTTACTCTTGCTTTCTTTCTTCTTTTACTTACTATATTCTGCCAGACTACGCTGATGTCTGCTTCCTTGATGCGACTGAGGAACTTCTTTATAAGCTGGAACGTCTGCAGAATTTGTGTAACCGCTTCATTTTTGGCCTTTGAAAGTATGAACATGTATCGGAATTTCGAAAGCAATTGTAGTGACTGCCTGTTCAGCAGCATCGGGATTGTCACACTCTTTCTTTTCTCTTCTTTGTTCTTCATAATCCCCACTCCCTCTTGTATCTTCGTGAACGCTTTAGGTACCTTGTTCCGAGAGGATAGCCTTGTCACTCATTATTCTCTCTTCTCCTTCGTTTTCCTCCCCATATTCTAGTAATTACAGTGGATATTTCACTATACGAGCTGTGCTCCTATGGTATTCTCTTCCACACACATTAAGGGCTAGCCCCTCGTTGGAGGTTTTCAGGGCTTCCCTTGAAAAACTCCAACTAAACTCCGAATTAGGGAACATTTACTGTCAAAATGACCCATAAATATGTATAAATAGGTTTTTTTTTAATTGATATAAACCAGTGCTTGACTGCGATCCCACCTGATCGTAAGCAGTGATGCAATCATTGATGGTGAGGCGCACTCTTGTATACAGTATGTTTATGTATTGTGTGCTGTGCACATATTTGAGTAGTTTATTGTTAGCTTAAGTTTTGTTGTAGGTGTAAGTGGATAACTCATTAATTATACAGTTTCTTTATACCTAAAGTTCCAATTTTAGGTTAAGCTCGCCTGTGTCACATCACCTGTCCTATTTTTTTTTTATTATCTGTAAAAGTTGTATACGATAAAGAAAATAAGAATATATAAGAAATATCCTCGTAACACGATCTCAGTTAATAGTCTCCGTGAAACCGGCCAGTGTTGCCATTACCAACACGTGTATTAATAGTTCTCATTTAATGAACAACTCCAAAACGTAAACACAAACTTATCCGCGGTACGCACTCTCAAAATATTCTATTGACTAAAACGAACACGTGCCCACCAACCAATTTAGCCAGACAAAGACAGATATAATTCTAGATGTAACTACGTATACGTCAGACAAAGACAGAACTGCTGCAGCGCGACACCATTTCAGGCGAAACTCAGAGCGAGTCGATTCTAAATACGGCTTAAGTTCGTAAAACTTATGTAATTAAAATTCAACTGTAACGTAAAGCTGTAAGGCGGGAATTGGTGTGAGCAGTTTTAGTCGAGTTATTTCTGGATTTACACAGCACCGTTGAACAAATTTCATTTCAACCGCCGAAAGTTTAAAGTGCAATATAAATATTGCAGCGGTGGAAGTAGGGGCCCGCTGTATTCACAATATTTAAGGCGGCTTCCACGCTGACGACACAGACGGCGCCCACGACACAGTGTGTGTCATATCCTACGAGAACCCTGCACACAAAGTGTTGCTGGAAAACGCACTTATGCCCATGAGATACAATTTATAATAACGCGACAGGTAAAAAGAAGATTTGGACGTGTCGTGTAAGCTGAAATAGCTTCTATATACTGTTGTTAAGATTGTTTATGGGGTGTTGGGACAGGTGGAGGGAGACATTAATAGAATGTTGCAAAATGCGCGAGGACCGTCTTATTTGGTGAGAGAGTCTAAATGGACTCGCGGTGTCGTAAAGGAGCAATCGGACATTTTAATTTATTATAGAATATACATGAAAATATATATTTGAAACTAGCTAGTTTATCAATAAATATACAAAAAAAGAATAATAATTGTGAAAACAATATTTAAAATTGGTAGAAAAGCAAACGAAATATTATAACAATTCATCATCTTCCTGCCCTTGTCCCGTGTTATTTGGGGTCGGCGCAACACGTTTTTTTCTTCCATTCTGCCCTGTCACTCGTCATACTATCACTAACTTCCTTTTCTTTCATATCACTCTTCACACAATCCATCCATCTTTTCTTTGGTCTCCCTCTCCCTCTCCATCCATCCACATGTAAACTCATAACTCTATTAGTAACATGCGTTTCATCAATATTATAACAATTCTGAACAAATATATATATATCTCTCTGGCCAAGACGCCGTTTTCTATTCGGTATTTTATATTTTTTCGTACTTCTTTTTCTTATTAGCAGCTTTGCAGCTTTATAACTTCGTTGTTGATGAAGATATTTAAAAAAAAAAACATATTTCTTTATTAAATCTAAAAATTATTTAATTTAGCAAATAAAAGAATTGCATGCATTTTTCTCTATTATGGAATATCGACGCAACATCGCATGGTATTTCTTACAATGTAACATTAAAAAAAGTTAGGGGTAATAAAATAAAATAACCTTTATTGGGAAAGCAAGATTTTTTTGACTATGTTGATCACGGGAATCCGATGGATGCGAGACGCACAGGACCGGTCATTGTGGCGACATTTGAGGGAGGCCTATGTCCAACAGTGGATGTCTTTCGGCTGAAATGATCATGATGATGATGGATCGTGGAGCACTTTGGACCGGGACCGCGGTCCTAACTTCCACTTATAAATTTTTATGAGTAGTATTTTGGGACCACAAATAAAATAAATACAGTTTTTTTGTAACTGTACTTTAAAGCCTTTTTCCCTGGTCCTAAAATACTACAAAAAATAAATTATAGGTGGACCGCCCAAAGACCTCCACGACCCAAAATGTCAGTGAAGTTAAATATTAATACTTTGTGACAAGTTTGTTCTGAAAGATCTCTCTTTTTGATGCTAAAACGCACTATCGAAGAATCGTATCTCTCAGCTAGGATCTTCAGGATGGAGTTGGAGCTGGAGCTGGTGGATAGCTGTAATTAATTGTTATATATGAGTATTTTTAGTAATGTCGATGTCATGAAATCGTTAAAATTAAAGTAATTACAAGTACTTTTGAAATGCCATCAGCTTATTACACAATACAGTTTGTACATTAATTGGTACTGTTATCTCACTGACTCAGCTTTGCAGCGTTCGGGAAGCTGCGCGGTATTTTCTCATCCAATATACCACAGTTTCTCAAGACGAAAGTCTATGACCAGTGTGTGTATCCAGTGATGACATATGGTACTGAAATAATTATGGTCGCTTACAATGGGCCTCATCAGAAGGCTTAAAGTCACCCAAAGGGCAATGGAAAGGGCTATGCTCGGAGTATCCTTGCGTGATCGCATCAGGAATGAAAATATCCGCGGGAGAACCAAGGTCGCCGACATAGCCCGAAGAATCGCCAAACTTAATTGGCAGTGGGTAGGTAGGGCACATTGCTCGTGGAACGGATGGTCCGATGGGGCTGAAAGGTTCTAGAGTGGCGACCGCGCACTGGAAAAACACAGCGCTGGAAGACCTGAACAAGGTGGACCGATGACCTGGTGAGAGTCGTGGGAATGCGGTGGACGCGAGTCGCACAGGACCGTTCGTTATGGCGACACTTGGGGGAGGCCTAACAGCGGCATCATCATTTCAATGAAATGAAATGATGATGATGATGTTATCTCACAAATCTTAGCTAAAAAAACATCTTCGAGTGCAAGAAGTGAATTTACAGCATCGGCAACCCAGGGTTAATTTATCTATCTATATATTAACTGAAGGAACGCTATGGGTTAGGTAGTAAAAGTCTAATAATTTCCTACCTCGAAAAAAAAGTCTCACTGTTTATAGATCAAATTCTTCAACATGCGATTGGTCTGCTTGCTAAGAGCTTACATACAAAACGTTCAGCATTACCTTGGAATTGATAAAAAAAAAATGAAAAATTACATTGTCTTCACAGTCAAATTTTTTTTATTCTGTAATTTTGGTTTACTCCCATTCCCTTCTTAGGTCAAAGTTTGACCTATATGATGATAATTTGTTTCCCTAGCTTAATTCTTATTTTGAAAAAAAAAATACTGCTGTTGTAATTATCATCATCATCATCATTTCAGCCGAAAGACGTCCACTGCTGGACATAGGCCTCCCCGAAGCGTCGCCACAACGACCGGTCCTATGCGTCTCGCATCCATCGGATTCCAGGCCAGGTCATCGGTCCATCTTCCCACCCAGGTCACCCAGAGGGCAATAGAAAGAGCTATGCTCGGAGTTTCCTTGCGTGATCGAATCAGAGATGAAGATATCCACAGGAGAACCAAATTGCCGACATAGTACGAAGAATCGCCAAACTTGAGTGTTATAATTATGCCTAGTAATAATTGTCGGTACAGTTGACTGCTGTGATGCTTGTCGCGGGTCGATTGCCGCACTAAACAAATAGTAATTGCATGGCCTACAGATAATTGTTTAAAACAATGATCAATTATCTGAAAGAACGAATTATCTGAAGACGCTTACAAATTGTTTCGAATTTATAGTATCAATAAATTCGAAACAATTTGTAAGGCACGTCTTTTATCTTTTCAAGCTGTGACAAAATAATAGTATTGTAAACTGACTGACTGCGAAAAATTAATAAAAAGAAATATGTTTTTTAAGGTTCCGTAACTCAAAAGGAAAAAACGGAACCCTTATAGGATCACTTTTTTGTCCGTCCCTCTGTCTGTCTGTCAAGACCCTTTATCTCGGGAATGCGTGGAGGTATCGAGTTGAAATTAAAACTATATACTCAGATCTCCGGTCCCTTGAAACTGTAAAAAAATCAAACTTCTGAGTTAACAAAAAAAAAGATACGGCCGTTTATGTTGCAAAAACAAATATTTCGACACTCTCAAGGAAATCAAAATTCATAGGGTACTTCCCGTTGAAATTTGGCATAAAGTCAGGTCTTATAGCACAGATATAGGAATAAATCTGAAAATTGTAAGTTTGTTGTTACGTCACAACAAAAAAAAAAACAGTTCGGAAAAATCAAGACTCCATTCGGGAATTGTACTGTTTACTTATGTAAGTTTGTACATAACCCTCAGGGCGCGAGTCCGACTCGCACTTGCCCAGTTTTTTTTATTACTTAATTTTATAATCGACTCCTCTACTCCACCACGAGCCTCTGAAAGTTTTCTCGCGACCACTAAATAAGGTGCGTACGCGTCTTACTACAGCGGCGCCGAAGCCAACACTACGACCACTTGAACAAGACCTCCGATACCTTCAACATCTTCCCTGCACTCGTTCAAATAAAGAACTAAGAGAGGGGGGCGATAGGTCTGCTCTATCTGGTCTATCGGCAGCTGTGTTTGGTAACATGCGCGTGGGCAATCCCCACGTGTGATGTGTGACATTTACATGTGTGGGTGGAGCGAGTATGTGTGTGTGAGTAATCAGTTCCACTGTTATCGGATACTGAGTTTAATCCACGGTTAACCGAAAGTTAAAGTTATGGCTTTGTGACCTATTTATAATAATTTAATGCATTCGTCAAAGATGACAATAATTTCAATTACGGCGGTGGCCAATTATAGTTATTGTCTCTGATACAATGTAATGTTACAGTAATATCATCTTCCTAATCTTTTCCCAACTAGCTCGGGATCGACTTGCAGTAAAGTGACTGCGTATCAGACCTCCACAACCTAGCAGTTAGTTCTAAATAATTATTATTAATGTACCAATTTAATAGTCGGCTAAATACCACTTATTTTAAGTTCCTAATGTAATTTTTATTGTTGGTGTACAATAAAGAATATATCTATCTATTTATACTGACGATTCGGACACAATATATTCGGAATCATTGTCCGAATCGACACTCATCATCATTCATCTCATCGTCATTTTATCTATCTCTACAACCCAGTTATTGTGTCGCATGATACTCATTGTATAGACTGATGGTCAAACTAAAGAAAGTGGATTACTGAAATGAAATTGCAAGGAGGGTCAGGGTTGCGACAGACTACAAAGGAGATGGTAGGACCCTTATTATATTTATATGTCTTTCTTAGAACCTTAGTGCGCGAGTCCGAGACCGGTTTTTTAAAATGAGTTTGGTCGGTGCCATCTTACAACGTTATATATACTTTCTTTAGTTTGAATCATCGTGGTGAAAGGTTTAGTCAGCTAGACTCTGTGTTATCGAATGCTAGCTGTACAGGGTGCGTGTTTGGAATAGCTTAAAGATTTAAACGAAGTTAACGCCAGAGCTATCTAGGTGGCTACATATTGGTCAGATAAAATTTGAGTCAAATCGACACGAAAAAAGATAGTTTTTTTTCACTTTTTGTACTTTTTGTAGTGGTGGCATTTAAGCAACAATGCATTCTCTACCAGAATTTTATACTAAATGCAGTGATTGCTTGTCTTTCAAAAATAAGCCGTAGCAAACCAAAATAATCCAGGTAAATTACCCGATACCACATAAATGTAATTTATCAGGTGAGTTACTTATAGTTTTGCAAGTCTACGATTCATTGTATTCCAAAAACCAATTCTTAAACCATCGTTAACGTATTGGTGCAATCAACCATTCTCGCCGTCATCCACCATCTCCCGCACATGTTTCAGAATTCAGTAGTTTCAGTATCACTCCCCCACTGGAGCTAAGCGCACGTTCATTTTTCTTCAAATATTTTTGTTGTATTTACAACGATTCTGATGTCTACGTCGCATCGAGTCTAAATTAGATGACCAGCGAACCCTGGACTGCGTTAGAAAACATTACTGCGGATTATTTTGGGGACGTTCAAGCGTTTTCTGATTATTATCTCGTTTGTGTATTTCTGGTTGTGCTAGAAACTTGACCTGCAGATGCCGATTTGTAGCTAAAACTGTGCTAGTCCACGTGTTGTGTTTATGGAGCTCGATACTAGCTGCGATATTGGAAGGATCTGCGCCGGCTGTTGTGTTCATTACAGTTTCTCAAACAACATTGATAAATTCTCCATGGTTGATAGTGAGCGTCATAGTGTTGTCAAATATATTTTCTATAGGATGGATGTAAACACGTCAATGGCCTGAACTTGCGATGACAGTGTGGTGTCTGTTTACGTTCCATCGTCCATTGTCATCGTTAATATGCCAAGAGCTTTACCTCATCTTTCCCTATCAAAATCATCATCATCATTTCCACCGCAAGACGTTCATTGCTAGACACAGGCCTCCACCAAGTGCTGCTACAATGTCCAGTCCTGTGCCTCTTGCATCTATCGGGTTCCTGTGACCCTCATCAGATCATCGGACCTGTAAAAATAGAATATTAGTTCCAACCCGCCTCCTTCATGGACTATGAAGGGAGTAGCTATGATTTAGTTCTGTTTCATTGACAATAACATTGCATGTTCGTGTTTTAAATTACTTTCATCGTTTGACGATTGTTGTAGCAACAAAATTAGATGACTCATCAGTTAGAAATTATCTTCTAATGTGTCGATATCCCTTTTAGGTCAAGAGACTTTTGTTAGTACTGTTTCTTTTAGATCAGACAGGCCTAAAATATTCCTGAGCCAGGTTATTAGTTATTGTATCAGGACCGTCTAGACACAGGAAGTTAATTGTTTAGCTAGTCTTCAGTTTAAATTTATTTTTAACTGGATTCTGTCATTGGTTTCGACTGTGTGAAAGTAGAAAACTGTCTCAAGGGAATATGCTCACGTGATGAAAAATATTTTATGTGCTATCCCAGGATATGGTCTATCTACCCATGAATCAAAGTTTGAGCGTGAACAAGTGTCACTTTTGCCTTTATAGGCCCCTCGGGCGCACCGGGGTATTAATTGCGCGTTTATACGTAAAAAAAAAATAAGAAATAAATAATCTGACTTTTTCTGGATTTTCCTAGGAGAAACAAAGAATATAGAAATAAAAATTTTCGGCCAAAAAAATTTCGTACAAACGTATGTACAAAACGACAATTAGGCGTTTTTCAAGGTCATTCAAGTTGTACAGACGTATGTACAATCGGCGCTCGAGGGGATGTGATATACGTAGTGTGATTGATTCTTATTAAAATTTGTTGTGTTGTTTTTAAAGAGTTCTTAAATGCATGTAGTGCATCATAATTCAACTAAAATATGATCATCTTTGGACTCTCATCGCCGTTAACCACGCCACTGCAGTAGTTTACAATAACATTGAGTCGATGAAGTGTATGAGTGAGTATCACGTTTCGTATTTAAATAGCAGCGCAGCGGTCAGCGTCCGTGAAACAAAAGCGTGATTTAGTGTCGCAATAGACAAATAGTGTTGAAAGGTTAATTATGAACGAGTTTTTGTCTGTTTTTTATTATTATTGATAGGCTCGCGCTTGACCACTATATCACCAGAGGGCTTAGCCAAGTTGATAATCTACAATTGTTAACGCCAGTAGAAAACTTCAACTGTATGGGAATGACGTCATCTCAACGCTCAGTCACGTGGTCAGAACAAAGGAATCTGAGGCGTTGCCGACTCGAGGTGATCGACGAAATAGAATCGAAACGAAACGGTCGTAACTTGGCTAGGCCTGCTGATGGTAAGCGGTAGTGTGGTCGACGATGGAGCCCGCTTGCCTAGAAGTATCTATTCACTCTTGACTTTACCTTTTCACCACCACGGAGTGCATGGCTGTGCGACAAATTTGCTGTAAATATTCTACAAACAAACATATAAAGACATGTGACATCCACCGACCCGTAGGTACTGTAGGGAGGGAAGGCGCAAATGAAAGGCTTTATGTTATTCTTGAGAGTATTATTATTATATAGCCTTTAGCTCTTTCATTATATTTTTACATATATAATATATATGTACGTTCCTTGACGTCTCTCTTTCTTCTACCTTCGAACGTCAGTCTTAACTAAACTTTTTTATTACGTAAACCTTAAAAGTCTAACATGCCAGTTTTGCAAGTTAGTAATTAGTAGTGGAACCTATACACGGTTGCCACAGTACTGAGCTCACGTGGTAGATTACTGCCCATTCCATTTCTTACAAAAGAAAGACATTACATTTCTTTCGTTGTAGTAATGAGGTCAAAATTAATATATTTAAATATTTTTGCAAAACGGGCGGTCTGTGGGTTAACTATACGCGGAAGGCTCTAGATTTCCTAAGGATCCAATATAATAAAGGTTTCAGGGTGCTGTTGGGGCTGCCTAGATACTGCAGTGCATCGGGCATGTTCGCTTTAGCGCGTGTGGATAATTTCCACGTTATAGTGAGAAAGAAGGCCGCCTCGTTGCTAAACAGATCTAGGACTAGCTCCAATGGCATTCTTCGAATCTTAGCCGATAAGCATGATGCGCCAGTGATCAAGCACTGGTTGCAATTGCTAGTGCGGCATTAGTTTAAGTTTTTTACTAACCCTTTAGTTGATAAGTTTTTTTATTAACCATTGGACCCATGTAGTCTTAAAAATAAAATTATTATTATTATTAAAAGAGAAGTGAGTCACAACAGTTAGAACATCATAGGCATAACAATATTTAGAAATATTTTTAGTCAGTTCATAAGTGGTTAGGTTTAATGGTAATATTGCACCTACCGCAATTTGTCTCTGCATCACCCAAAGATTGACTGGTAGAAAATGCCTTATGCCTTCCGCCTCTGTACTTTTTTGTGCATTAAGTATAAGTGAATAAATAAATTAGCAGATATCTTAACCTTTTGAGTGCGTAATTAGAGACACAATGGTAAGACAATGGCGCGTGAACGCCGGCGTTAATGCGGGGATCAACAGCTTAATAGGTAGACCTAAATTTCGTGGAAGTAACATAGATAGGTACCTCCTTCAAAATCCCGGAATCATAAACATGACGAAGACGATTAAATCCGCTTGATTCAGAAAGCAGTACTTCTGAGCCTCAAATCTGCTATTACAATAGTGCCAGAATGGTCTATCATTGACTTCATAATTATTGATTTTGACAAGTTTGGTAATCTACTAATATAATGGCGTCATTATTTAAGTACCTAGGGCATGTTTTGACTGGCGACCTCAGGGATCATGCTGACATGGAACGGGAGCGGAGGGCATTATCGGTGAGGGCGAATATGATAGCTCGCAGATTTGCACGATGCTCTAATGAGGTAAAGGTTACGCTATTTAGGGCGTACTGCACATCGCTCTACTCGTGCAGTCTGTGGGCTGACTATTCGGCTAGAAGCTATAATGCCATCCGCGTCCAGTATAATAATGCGTTCAGGGCGGTGATGGGGCTGCCCCGTTACTGTAGTGCCTCGGGTATGTTTGCGGAGGCGCGCACTGATTGTTTTAATACAACTATGCGCAAGCGCGCAACATCCTTGGTGAGCAGAGTGCGGGCTAGCTCCAACATCGTTGTAGCGATGATTTCTAATAGACTGGATTGTCCTTTCATCCGGCATTGTTCAAGTAGACACATTCCGTTACCAATGCCGGAGAGAAAATATTAATGTTAATTTATTTTTCAATTGTTATTTTATCCGTTTTTATATAATTGGTTTGTATGTTTTTTGGACTTTAATTTAACTTGATTTAATTTGATCTTAATTTATTTAATTTGATTTTAATGCATTTAATTTGATTTTAATTTATTTTATTTTATTGTAATTCATTGACAGTGTCTTATTAATTTTAATTTTAATGTATTTAATTTTATTATTTTAATTAATGTATTGATGAGTTTTGATTCTGTAAATGGGTATATTTGACCTGAATAAAAAATTATTATTATTATTATTATTATTATTATGATTTTCCAATGGTCAACCACTGACACTCAATTGAAAGAATGGTAATGTCGTACATAATGACAAATTAATGTTTGACGTATGTGGGAATCTGCAAAAATTTTGACAGTTCCTTTGATCATTGAACTACCATTAGAACGTCATTGTGCAGTCATTGCTTTTAATTTGTTACGAGACAGCTCGATATTGTCATTCTACCACAAGACCATTGACCGATCAATGGTCGACCATTATGAATTAGCAGATTACGAACTTTTTGCATAATGACAATGGGATCGTGTTGGAATGACAAATTTATAAAAATAGCAGACTTCGGCCCCTGGACACGGCTCGTGTAGTTAGGAGGTTCCTTTCGCTAGAGCCCTGACCGCCGTCGCCGCGCCGCGCCGGTAGTTTGGACCCTGGCCCCGATACCGGTGGGACACTGTTTTTTTGTATATTTTTAAATGTTTTTATTTTAATTTCAATATTATTGAAAAATATAATTTATACGTGATTAAAATGAGTACAGAAATAGCTACAAACCGACTTAGTCGATTTTCATAAAATTCAAATTTTCTGAATTCAAATATTTTTCTTTCACATAGGCCTACATGGGCACTTATAAAACGTCAGAAGATATAAGGGCATGGTTCTAAATTCGTCGTTTCCTATGGAGAAGAACCGGCAAGAAACTCCATGGTTACTCTCACAGATATGTGAAACAGTATGACATATCTGTGGTTACTCTTTTAAAAAAAGTGGTTGATGTTACAATACTTCATTCATTCTGGATCAACGGGAAGTACCCTATGAATCAAAATTCATAGGGTCCTTCCCGTTGATCCAGAATCCTGAAATTTGGCATGGAGCAAGGTCTCATAGCACATATATGTATAGGGAAAAAACTAAATTTGAAGTTACGTCATAAAAAAAAAATGCAATTTGGAAAAATCTTCGCGAGTCCACCTCGCACTTGCCTGGTTTTTTTTTTTTATATAGCGTCATTTTATAATGTAAATGTGAGAGCACTGTAGCCTCCGCGAATTCTTAGATTATTTCTTATTACCTACGACTCACTTTTTTATTGTGATTATTTTTATTCTGCTTTTGGGTACAATATTGACTGGTCTACACTTTTCTTACATAATATCTATTAATACTGTAATATAGAAATATTGTAAGAACAACCATTTAACCATGGAGTTTCTTGACGGTTCTTCTCCGTAGGAAACGACCTATTTGGAACCGTGCACTAGCTTCTGACGTTTTATAAGTGCCCATGTAGGCCTATGTGAAATAAAAATATTTTAGTTTTTTTTTCCTTTTGAGGTAGGTACGGAACCCTAAAAAAACAAGAAAAAATAAATAATTACATCTATCCATAAATGAGATGTAGATGATAGTTCCTTCTCGGTTATAAGGCAATGTTCCCTTACCCACAAGAGCCTTTATAAGGCCGTGTTCAGACTCGCAACAAAGCGTTTCCGCCGCCCATTTACAGTAAATTAAACTCTGCTTAACGCTTTTTTGTAAATAGTAGGTAAACCTTTGTAGCAAAAAGAAACTTAATAATAATGTCAACTAGCAATTGAGCAGTCTTCACAAAAGGTTTAAAAAAACTCCGGTCAAGTGCGAGTCGGACTCGTGAACTGAGGGTTTTGTACAAACTTACCTATGTAAATATGTATATTGATTCCCAAATCTAGATAGATAGATAAATTATTTATAGTACACCAAAAATAAAAATTATATTAGGAACTTAAAATTAATAGGATGTCACAATGGGCAGTCTTATCGCTAAAAGCGTTTTTTTACAGACAACCTTTAGATGGATTTGACAGAGGAGAAAAAAGATACGCAGGTAGTTCGTGGTATACTATTTACATGCGCTGTGGGCTACAATATTGTTTATATGTTTTGTATACCTGTAGTACCTACCTAAGTTTTATATTGTAGCTGTTTGCTGTTCCTTTTTATAAAAATAAAATAAAATAAAATACATATTTACAATAGGTACATAAACTAATAAATTGCATAATATAATACAAACAATATATAATAAAAGTGACAGTGAGTTTCTAAGATTTTTCCGAATTGCAAAAAGTAATCATTTTGTGACATAACGGTTTTCGCTTCACTTTATACCTTGCTTCTTGCTAAATTTCAAGATTCTATGTAAACGGAAAATACCTTCCTTTGATTTTGATTTCTTTGCGAGTGTCAAAATATGAGCCATAAACGAAGCATAAAAGGCATAATCTTTAGATTGCGTTAACTTAAGGCGGAATTAACCAATAAAACTAATCGCGTTTTAACGTTTGGCTCGCATAATCGCGTTTAGCCCCTGTCACTAGTGTCACTTGTAAAAATACAACAAAAGAAAAATACAGACAAGTGACACTAGTGACAGCGGCTAAACGCCATTATGCAAGCCAAACATTAAAACGCGATTAGTTTTATTGGTGAATTCCGCCCTTAGAAGTTTGATCTTTTCACTGCTCAAAGGTGTAGCAGACTTGAATGAAATGACATTAATCACGTTCTTGAGAAAAAGAGTCTAACAGACAGATGACAAGGTGATCCTATAGGTAATCTTTTAGATGTTTTATTTAAATTTTGACAATTTTCATTTGCTGATATTGTTTTTTTTATTAGATTTTGTACATTTTTACAGTTAATTTGATTTTGATTGTATACATTGACACTTGCATCAATATTTTTTATGCCTTTCGGTGCATCACAGGTTGGACGTAACATTTTATGTAAGATCATTGTACCCTGTGTTCACAAAATTAATAAATTAATTTTAATTTGAAGGGATCTTTTTTTCCCGATTTTGGTAAAAACGGAACCCTAAAAATCGCAAAATTCGATACGGTAGAGTAAACTAACACTAGGATATTGTCAAGCGTGTTGTGGGTGATATACCCGACAGTTCCTTTATCGATTTGTCGCAGCACAGCAGGCGACATCGATACGAATTTTTTGTCGTTTGTCGGTCCGTGTGAATGCGGTTTCTGGGTTATTTGGGCGTACACTTACGAGCATTAATATAGGGACAAAAATACAATGTTAAATATTTGGGGTTGGTTCAAATATTTTGACACTTCTACGCGTAATTTGTGGCATAGGCTCCTAGAATATGTTGTTTATGAAGATAAACTTGGAGTTTACTGTTTTAATCATCATCATCATTTCAGCCGAAAGACGTCCAATGTATCCTTCAATTACCCTTTGCGTTCTAGGACTACGGGTTTCCCTTCCAGAAATTCTCCGCGGTCCTAGCTAGCGGGCATCGGCCTTGCTGGGGCCCTACGGTTTGCTGACATCTCTTTGAGGAGCGCGAGGATCACTACGCGCTGTTGACGACTGGGCTCGGTCCGGTTAATTACCGTACAGCCGGACGGCGAGCTACCCAGTGCTCGACGTCCGCAAACCCGCGTCTACCGTGGCTGGTAGTCGGGATCGGAATTACGGCGGCTAGGGCGTGAGGATCTTCGTTCCCTCACACGTGCAGCCTCCTCCTTCGCTAGCATTACTGCTTCGCAGAAGGAGGCGACCACCTGCCATTCCTCCTCGCACCGGACCATAGCCTGTACCAGGGCCCGACGCGAAAGGTCGCTGCCGCCAATTGCCTCCACGAGGACACAGCGGTGCTCCGCCCAAGCGGGGCACACCTCCACCGTATGCTCCACCGTGAAAGACGTCCACGTGAATTTATAATAAACATATATTTTTTTCAATCCTATTGACTTAGCCGTTACCGTGGAGTAGGCTTCATAAAGTCACTGTTTTATAGCACTGCTCGGGAGGTAGAGCCTTAACTTGAATGCTCATCTCAGTTTACCTGGGATCTAAGTAATTAGAGACATATAAAATAGCCAACAGCCCTATAGGGCTTGTCAATTGTCAGAACATGATAACTATATCAATTACTGTCCATTCCAGGTTGCTGGCATTCTGGAAGAGATTGCGAAATGCGATCCGCCCATCGTATTGTTGATATAAGGTTTCCTTACTTATATTTCTTGTTGTATGTTCAAAAAAGATATTGTGATATCGAAAGGAGATCGCATGAGTTAGGTTTGTTATAGCTAACGAATTGGCTTGTAAAATATGGGTTGACTGGCAATTAGTGTACGATACTTAAACACGTGATTGTGCTCATGATAACAAACAATTTTTATTATGGGAGCAAAGACAAAATCGCGAAAAAAATATCAGCTGTTCAGTACATTAGGCAAACATAAATGTACTGAACAGCTGATTTTTTTCGCGATTTCAGGTTTGTTCCCATAGTAAAAGTTGTTGGTTATCATGAGCACAATCACGTGTTTAAGTATCGTACACTAATTACCATTCACCCTATATACTTTTAAAGATCTTGCAGTTCTAGAATAGGTTTAAAAATTGAGTAGAACAAAGAAATGTCTAGTTTTTTCAGTTCGGACATAACCATTGTAGCGCGATGAGCTGATATCGAATCCTGAAGAAAAGTGTAAGTAAAACATTATAGCATCTCAAGAGTTTTATTCAAGTAGAAGATTCCATACCGCAGCTCTACGGTCGCAGAGTGCGACAATATATAAAAAACGGGTTACTAAAAGATAGATGAATAAACGAAATCTTCTTTTTTGTACACCATACAACATTACAATTTTGAATTTTTCATGTAATATCGAAGGACTCTAGAAAACCTCGGTCAAATAATTTTGCAAGCAAGTGTAAGCGGTGTTTTTTTTTGCAGGATTTACCAAATCGTCTATCAAAGACTTAATAATGTATTGCAAACAGACGAAGCGTGCTATCATGAACATCAGTGCTTTTATAACATTTGAATGCATCAAAAATATCAATTGTAATATTGATATCACGTTATTCAATGAAACGTCTTGAGTAGTTGTTTTATTTTTGAGATGTGCGTTCCTGGTGCGCAGGGTGCGAGCCAGTTCCAGCGGGATCCTGGGCATGATTGCTGACAGGCTGGACTGCCATTTTGTGAATCGGGGATTTGTGAAGGATGATTTACTATAAAAAAAGTATCTCAGCTGGAGTGCTGAAGCAACAATGATTATTTCGTTGTGTGTGTTGATGTCATTTCACAGAGCAGTGGTGGCCGATTGGTAACGGCCCCGACTTACGAGTTGCAGGTCGAGGGTTCAAACCCAGCTAGGCGCATCACTTTTTTTAATTTATTTCAACACCGCTGCTCTCAAAACGGTGAAGGAAAACATCGTGAGGAAACCGGCATGTCCTAGAACCAAAAAATTCAAAGACATGTGACATTCACCAACCCACACTGGGCCCGCGTGGTGGATTACGGCCCATTCCCTCTCCTAGAGAGGAGGCCTGAGTCCCAACAGCGGGAACATTAAAAGGCTGATTAGGCTATGTGTCTTGATGTCATTTGTGGTTGTATTAGTGTGACTAACATCAAGTTTGTTTATTGTTACTAACACTATACGAGTCTCATTGTTACTCGAAATCAAGATTATTATTATTATTATTATTATTTACCCGACTGCCACAGAAAGAGGGTAATGTTTTCCGAGTGTTTGTATTTTTTTTAAATATTATTATTATTGACGCTACTGTCAGTGGCTTTGTTTGCTTTAATGTAGAAAATATATGCCTGAATAGAAGCTCTTGAACACAAAGGGCAACTGAAAAACACAGGTTAATTTTAGTTGGTAGAGTCTGACACGTCTAATGACATCTCTCGCCCTTGGGCTGAGCGAGAGGGCCGTTCAGGGCGTGTCAGACTTTCACTGACGTTCCAAGGCCCCGGGGTTCACTTTCGCATAACACATGGCCCCAGTAGGCTTCGACCCTGCTGGGCCCCTTCCTTGCTGACATCTCATCTACGCGCCGCCGTCGACGACTTGGGTTCGGTCCGGACGGTTACCGGAAGGTCGGACGGTGAGCTACCCATTGCTCGCCGTCCGCAAGCCCGCGTCTTCGGTGGCTGGAAATCGGGATCGGAAGGCTGGGGCGAGAGGGGCGTTCCCTCACGCATGCGGCCGCCTCCTTTCCTGTATCGTGGTTGCGTTCACAAACAAACACCCAGACCCGAATCACCTATCTGTAGGTCATACATTTTTTTTTCCGTGCAGTAATCGAACCCGCGACCCAGAGTACAGTAGCCAATCGTTCAACCACTGCTCCAACGGTTTTTTTTTCGGTTGGAAAATCATTTTATGACACCCCCGCTCTTGGGCGGGGCGGGAGATAGTGTCAGACTTTTACTGACTAAAAACCCACTCCTGTTTCTTCGTTGCCTTTCGTACCACGGCCGAGTCTTCCTTTCAGAATCAGATTCTTGGCCCCAGTAGGCTTCGACCCTGCTGGGCCCCTACGGTTTGCTGACATCTCCCTAAGGCGCGCGTGGAACAGTACGCGCCATCGACGACCTGGGCTGGGTCCGGACGGTTACCGGACGGTCCCGACGCCGATGTGAACTCCTCCTACCGTTAATTGGAGCCCTGAAAACAACTGCTCCAACGGTAGCGTCGATTTATTTACCTTTTAAAACACAATTACCACCGTAATATCAACAACCCCACTACAAATCCTCAACTCTACCAAAATAATTACAGCTCAAAATCTCATAAGCAACATTTTACACAAAAAAAAAAACATAACCCGTTTACTCAAGCCCCTAAATATTGATATTTATTTATTTAGCCACATGTATTATAATAACCATCATAACCGCACTAATGACGGCTGATGGGTTTACAAGCGGTTTTTGTGCGCATACGCACAATGCGACACGGCGGGCGGTCCTTGTGTGCACACAATGAGCACGCCAATTTGTGCGCTGAAGAGAGCTTGGGGTGACGTACTGGATACGACATGTGCGGATATTGATTTTATATGAGGCTTAAAGTGACCTCTCATGATGAAAGCATGCTGTGATGAGAGCGGTACCTAACTATTTGTAGCGACATCTATGGCGCAAGAACTACAAAAAATGCACCTCTCAGTGCACCACTCCACCTAGCAGCTTTGGACTCAGTGGAAAGGCAGGCGAAGAGGCTGGTAATCCAGATTTGGTTAAGTCTAATCTACAAAGCCTTGAGCACAGGCGTAGGGTAGCCTTTCGGTGTTTTTTTGTGGAGAGTCTGCGCGGGAATTGCATGATTTGTTTCGCCATCTCGGACAACCCGACGTACGGTTGAAACCTCTAAAGTACGGACCAAGCGTTTCGCCTCGTCGTTTATACCGAGTACGTCGAAGGACTGGAACAATTTACCTGCTGCGGTCTTCCTGTTCGATTATAATATAGATGTCTTGAAGACTAGAGTGAATAGGCTCTTAATAAATTAGTGCGCCTCATCATCAACGATTTCAGCACTGCTTACCATCAGGTGAGATCGCAGTCAAGCACTAGTTTGTATCAATAAAAAAAAATTAAAAAGAATTAAAGTTTGTTTTAAGTATATTTTTTTGTTTGTAGGAGGTAATTTTTGAAAGTACTGGTCCGATTGCTAAAATTTTTTTCACCGATAGAAAGCTGCTTTATTCTTGAGTGACATAGGCTATATTTTATGTACGCAGGAGAAGCCGTGGGCAAAAAATAGTAAATAATAAATATCTGGAAGGACTTGACGGAGGTCTTTGCTCAACAGTGGGACAGTAATGGATAGAAAATAAAAGAGAGTTTTCACCAAATCTTTAAGACGCTTTCTCTTCAGGGTACGCACAGCACAGATGTTTCAAATGCAGTCGTATCCATTCTCACTAAATCCGTACTCAACGAACTTAAAGGAAACATTATTGTCGAAACTGTTGCATATTGTGGTAGTTTCCGGTCTCATACACGTTCATACAATGTCGTACATTCATCCATGGTAATGTGAGACACGCAGTCATTTTGTGGATAATGGGCGACAGTTTCCAATTTTATTGTTGTATGAATTGTGGGCACGTAATTGATATTGCAGGTAAGTTACCTTTTAAGAGTACCTATTTTAATAATAATCATACCTAGGGTGAGGGGCCAGACTAAGAGAGATACAATCCGCAGGGCAGTTTTGTGCCGAACTGTTGGGCCTTAGCGACCCCACGAACCCGATCTCCTTCGAGCTTGCTTTTATTGGCCGGCCGTAGTGAACACTTACGAGGAACAGAGCTCCCACTTCTCTCTTGCCTTAATTGGCTGGCTAGATTGGAGATTCGCAAGAGCAAACGTGCTCGGGAGAAGGATGTATAATCCAATAAGGTGCGGGATTGTCCTGATAGCCGTGGTATACCTCTCCACTCCTCAAGCACCTCAGGATATGTTGCCCTCTTGTTGCTACGCCACTTCGTGCTAGCGTCCGTTTTTGGGAGCCCATTTATTGAGTGTGCAAGTCAACCCCTGCCTTTTATCGATGGATATTAATAAAATTGTTCAGGCAGGGGCTATAGTCTTAACATAGTTCTTGGCAACCAGTCAACTTAAGCCTCCTAAAACCATAGCCTTATATCTTTATTTTTTTTCATATGTCGCAATAGTTTCCCACCAACTGAAGGTTGTCCTTGGGTGCTCTAGCATACCGCGTCCAAGGATAATCGTCGGTTGGTATCACGTTCCATGAAAATTGTCTAAAAGGCTTCCAAAGGTCCGGGTCTAAATTCGAGCAAAACTTATAAAGTGTTAGTAACAATAATCTTAAACTAAATGTTAGTTACTAAAATTATAGCACGGCACATGAAAACTACATAAAAGTAAAAAAATTCAAAATATGTTTGTCAATTTTTAAAATATATGAGGATAAGTTTCTTAAAAAAATTAAGCTGTTTAAATTCCCCCTATTTGATGGTGGGCAATGATTTAATTAATTAAACGTAAGTAAGTAACAAATAAAATAAATGTTTATTTTTGGTAAAGATATTTTAATGCTTTTTTTCCTTATGGTCCCAAAATACTACTAAAAAAAATATTATTTTTATAGGTGGAGGTTTGAACCGCGGTCTCGGTCAAAAGAGCCCCACGACCCAATACGACGTTTAATTAATTAAATAATTTCCCACATTTGGCTTGCGGACGACAAACTATAGCTACCTCGCCGTCCGGCCATCTGGACCGAGCCCGAGTCATCGACGGCTCAGTGTTCCAGATTTCAGTAAAACCGTAGCAGGGCCGATACCTCTGAAAAGGAAAGTCGCGGTCCCAGAACGTAAGGGCAACTGAACAGGTGTGGTTTTAGTCAGTAAACCTCTCGTTGCGCCCTAATGCGAGAAGAGTCATTGAATGATTTCCCACTTTTAAAAAAACCCACATTGGACAGGCTTAACTCCTCACAACAGTCTCTCTACTTCTTACGTCTATACAATACAAACCACAATAAATAAAAAACTTTTTACAAAAAAAAAATTCAACCGTCTTCAAAGTAAAAAAAAAAAACACTGAAAAGTGCAAAATAACTTTAATTTCGGAAGTCGGTGTTTCTATAATAGTTTTTTCTCTTCGTTAATTAACACCTACTTCCGAAATTAAAGTTATTTTGCATTTTCAGCGTTTTTTTTTTACTTTGAAGTCGGTTGTATATTTTTTTTTAAGTTTTTTATTTTACACTTTTTAGCTATGGTACCAGCACTAACAAGTATCCCTCAGCCAAACTTAAATACCTTATAGTCAGAGTGCAACACATGACAATTCTAATAATCCCAAACACGGTTAGATTACATTAATTTATTATAGAGTTCCGATGCCTAACTTCAGGCTTCATCATCAGATCAGTTCGATATATTCCCCCTCTACTTTCAGTCAGTCAACGACTACACGTATAAACAAAGCAATTTTACTTGTTACGACGGTTCTGCTGTGATCCTATGAGGAGTTCTGTTCCATATCTACAAAGTTCATGATCAGATCATAACAATATTAGTATGGGAGTTGGTCCCATACTAATATTGTTATGATCTGAAGCATAACCTATCAAACAAAAAAAAAATGTCAAAATCGGTCCACAATTGACCGAGAAAGCGGTGAACATACATAAAAAAAAACATACACGGTTGAATACCGAACATAGAACCTCCTCCTTTTTGAAGTCGGTAAAAAATTGAAAGACTCCACCGAACCGTAATCTTTCTATTTTAAAATCTAATCAATATCCTACCGGAAATCCTTCCTTAAAATATAATAAACTTACTCTCCCTTTAATATTCACCGACTTACTGGAGTCATTCATAAAATACTTCGTGATTGAAAACATTTTAATTATTAACAACAACACTACAGATGTTGCCGCCATTGCTGAATACCCACACCACATTGAATAGTTGCTAATTGACACAAATATTTACTTCCATTCAAATTATTCGGCCATCCGTCCGTATTAGGGATGGCGATCTGAATCGAAGAATCGATTTTATAGGTTAGGAAAATTGTTTTCTTTTTAAATCGATCTTAAATAATGGATTGATTCTATGAATCGATCTCAGACACTAGAAATTGAACTTCGATTTTTTTTCCTACGGAATGCAATCATATTATAAAGTATTTTCATCAAGCTAATTATTATGTGAATGTTATACACCCGATTACTCACCAGTCATGAAACATATTATGAACTATTTTTTTTTGCGAGTGGCCTCTCGCAGGTCAATCTATGAGGTTGTCGGCTGCTTAACCGGACTTGCCTGTGGCGGCCTTAATTCTAGAATCAAAGCCAGAGCAAACACACATGCACTATTGGATCATCAGTATCGTGCTTTATAGGACTCCCACCGAACCACCAACCAACGGATTGGTTTATTACGGAATCGATTCTTTAGACGTCGGTCGTTTCGAATCGATACAAAAATCGATCTATTTTTGGGAAAAATCGCCATCCCTAGTCCGTATATCCGATAGACTAAAATTTCCATTAGCTTAATTCATACAAATAAGGCTCATTTTCCTTTGAAAGGATTAACCATACCAATGTGGGTGGTCAAAAAAGGATTATGGGAAGTAATTATATAGCTACCGTGAGAATGTTCGAACTAAGCCTCAAAAAGTTTGGATAACACTTTTGAATATTATTTTTGCAATTAAAGTGAAGTTCCTTGTTTGTTATTCTTTGGAAATAGTTTTTAAAATATGTTTCTTTTTGAGGCTCATATAATACAGTAGTTAAGTACCTAGTGTTTGTTAAATATTTAAGATAAGGTTGGGTTATGCTCGCCTTTGTACATCAGCTGTCCAATTTTTTAATTTATTTTAAAATTATGTATAATAAAGAATATAAGAGTGGTTTGGGCTACTGGATTTTTCTAATAAGTTACAGTGACTTCGAAATACAAAGGGCGACTGAAGAAACAAGAGTAGATTTTAGTAAAAGTCTGATACTCTCTCTTGCTCCACTCACAGTGGGGATAAGATAAGTGACAGGCACAATTTTAATACTAGGAATAGGAACAAATTAGATCAACCTCGATTCAGATTGGCTAAAGTACATTTTTTTAGGTGGGAAAATCATCTAATGACATCCCCCGCTCTTGAGCGGAGCGCGAAATAGTGTCAGACTTTTACAGACTAAAAACCCACTCCTGTTCCTTCTTTGCCTTCGTCAAAGCCCGGGGCCCTGGCCCCAGGTTTCACTTTCACACTACCCGTGGCCCCAGTAGACTTCGACCCTGCTGGGCCCCTACGATTCGCTGACATCTCCATGAGGCACCAACCCGCGCGGGTGGAACAATACGTGCCGTTGACGACTTGGGCTCGGTCCGGTCGGTTACCGGACGGTCGGACGACGGGCTACCCATTGCTCGCCGACCGCAAGCCCGCGCCTACGATGGTCGGAAATCGGGATCGGAATCCCAGCGGCGGTTGGGGCGTGAGGACCGTTGCCTCACGCGATCGGCCACCTCCTTTGCTAGCATTACTGCTTCGCAGAAGGAGGCGACCGCCTGCCTCTCCTCCTCGCTCCGGACCATGGCCTGTACCAAGGCCCGGAGCGAGAGATCGCCGCCACCGATCGCCCGCACGAGGACATGGCGTTGCTCTGCCCAAGCGGGGCACACCTCCACCGTGTGCTCCACCGTATCCTCCGGGCGGTCCACACAGTAGCGACACCCGGGCGTCGCTTCCGCATGAATCCGGTGCAGAAACTTCCCGAACTTGCCAAGTTCGGTGAGAACCTGCTTCTTGCGGAAGGTGAGGACGCCGTGAGAAATACTTAAGATAAGGTTGGATTCATAAGTGTGAGAGCTGACTAAAGGTTTGTGTGATGAGCACGATCATTTATTCTGTATCTGGGTGTAATTTATCTACAATATGTGTGTATCCATGCTAATATTATAAATGTGAAAGTGTGTGTTTGTTTGTCCGTCTTTCACGGCAAAACGGAGCGACGAATTGACGTGATTTTTTAAGTGGGGATAGTTGAAGGGATGGAGAGTGACGTAGGCTTCTTTTTGTCTCTTTTTAACCCCCCACTCCCCTAAAATAGAGGGTGGAAGTTTGTATGGAGTATTGCGCAATTTTCAAGGTAGAAAGCTAAAAATTGGTATGCGGACTATTTGTGACTAACAATAAAATCGTGCATAATTTTTAGTGCTTACAGCACCAGCTCTGCTTAGTTTGGGACTAGATGGCGTTGTGTGAAAGTAGTGGAATATTATATTATTATTATATTAATTCGCAAGGGGCTGTGAGATTTTTCGAAAGAGTTACCGTGATCCTCGCACGCAAATATGACGCTCCCTCTCGTTCCACTTAGAGCGGTAGAAGTATTTGATGATTTACCACGCATGAAAAAAATAAAAATGTATTTTTACCTCTATTTGTACTGTACCTAAGCCCGAAACGAAAAATAATGAACATGTGCATCCTTCTTATGATTGGTAGCCGAGTGGTAACGGCCACGACTTTCGAGTTGTAGATTTCGGGTTCAAACCCAGCCAGGCGCATTACTTTGTGTAATTTATTTCATCACCACTACTCTCAAAACGGTGGAGGAAAACATTGTGAGGAAACCGGCATGTCCTAGAACCAAAAATTCGAAGACATGTGACATCCACCAACCCGCACTGAGCCCGCGTGGTGGATTACGGCCCATTCCCTCTACTAGAGGGGAGGCCTGAGTCCCAACAGTGGGAACATTGCAAGGCCGACTATATGCATTTTTCTTATACTCACGTACGGAGCACAAACCAGATACCACGAACTCTTAACACAATCCAATTGACGACCTAAACTGGACTGTTAAAAGGATGGAGCTATATAGTATGTATACCTCCATTCCTCTTTCTAGCTTGATATTTTAACACGTCATAGTAAGTCCCCTGGGCTTCAAGTCTGCTAATACAATAGTGTCAGAATGGTCTATCATTGATTTCATAATTGTTGATTTTGACAAGTTTGGTAATCTACTAATATAATGGCGTCATTAAAGGGGTGACCAAACGGTTGCAAACCAACGTCCCAACCAAGGTGACCTTGCTAGTTTCAATCCGTGTAGACAGCAGTTGTAATCCATGACCTTCAACGCCCTTGGTTGGGATGCGCGTTTTCCCAACCATCGAACGTGTTGGCGCGTGGTTTACATCCATGTAGCCACAACACAAACCAAACACATAAACCAAGGTCACCTTGGTTAGAACGCTAGTTTGCAACCGTCTGGTCACCCCTTAAGCCTTTCCAATGGTCAACTACTGACACTTCATTGAAAGAAGTAGCATAGAATGTAATCTCGTATATACTGACAAATGAATGTCTGACATATGCGGTAATCTGCTAAAATATTGACAGTTCCTTTGATCAGTGACCTACCATCAGAACGTCATTGTACAGTCATTGCTTTTAATAAGCTCGTTATTGTCATTTTTTCACAACTCTATTACGAAATTGTCGACATTGTCCGATCAACCTCAGTCACTTTGGCACCGAGTGCAGTGCTGCTACAGATCGACCATTATGAATTAGCAGATTACGAACTTTTACCAAAATGACAATGGGATCGTGTTGGAATGACGAATTTATAAAAATAGCAGACTTGGGCCCCTGGTCTTTGAAACTTAGCATAGGTTCAGGCTCGAGGTTTGCCAGCGAGCCATGGAACGCAGCATCCTGTGAGTTCAAATTTCGGACCGTATAACGAACACAATACTACGCGAAAACTAAGATTACAGATGTTACCCGGAAAGCCGCTATTCTGAAGTAGGATTTGGCTGGACATGTCTGCTGTATGTCAGATGAGCTGTGGGCTAAAAGCCCCCCCCCCCCCCTGATTGAGTCCCATTAAACCCAAGGCGACATCGCAGCAGACCAAGACGAAGGTGGAGAGATGAGCTTTACTCTTACCAGAGGGATGCATGATCTTATTACAATTGGTGACCTTTCGATCTGAGATTGCCTGAGGACCTACCACGAGCTGAACTGAACTGTTAAAGGAATAGAGCTAACTATAAAAGCTTCAACCCTCTTTCTCGCTCGCTCACCTGATATTTTAACAAGTCATGGTAAGGACCCTTGACATGAAATGAGACTGTCATTGGTGTGACAATACTAATAGACGAGATCTCGGGCTGTTGTATGTATATGTTCTAATCCCGCGGGGAACTCTAATACCGCGATGCTGAATTACGTATTTTAGTTCCTATGCGGCATCATAGATGTCGCTATACGCTAATATAGTTTATTCTTGCAATCTGCTTCAGGGCATTTAGCTAGAGTTATGTTTTGTGTTTTATTTAGGTATATAATCATTTTATATACATTATAGTATATTAGTTTTGATTAAATTGTTAGCTGTACACCGCAGACTATCCCCTGTATTATTTTAAGTAGGTACATATAGTCCATCCTAAGGTTGTCTGGTAGATATCGCTGTTAGCGATAAGACCGCCATTGTATCCAGTAGATTTAAGTTTGTGTATAAGTTGTGTTACTTTTTTGGTGTACAATAAAGTTTATTCTATTCTATTCTATAGGTCACTTGGTCTTGAATGAACTTAGCCCAGTGGCCATTCCATCAGCTTATGCCAAAAGGTCATATGAGGTCTTGGGGTAATTTTCTTTTTATTCGCAATATATCATGAAGTATTTGAGTTGAGTAGGTACCTATTGAAGCTGAGTATAGTAGTTGAGTTAGGTATATGAATAAAAAGCGTAAGCTAAACTCGGATTTATTAACATTTGTCTTACATCTAATTGGATCGAAAACACCTATGATGGCTATCAGGAGATCTGACGATTATCTCGGTATAATTGGGTAAATACTTTACTCTTTTTTTATTATTTGAATAAAGAAATACCAATATTAAAAATCGAAGGGGAAACTGTAATTTAAAAGGAAAAGGATCGACAAACTACAATATGATGTCACCGCCATTAGATAAAAAAAAAGAAAAAAAAGGAAAAAATAAAGAAGAATTTTTCGCTAGTTCAAAAGGATTTGCTAATCAGATTTAGGGCCCTGCCCCACCTAGCCTTTCGGTAGTCTCGCCAATGGTTCTCAGTAGAACTCCCCATCGCTGAGTTTCATGGCGTAGAGGTAGAGGGACCGGAATTCGCAGTACTGGTTGGTGCACCAGCCTCCATGACCGTCGGTGCAGCGGCAGGAGTCACACTCGTCCATGTACTTCTCACCAGGGATGCATTTGAAGAACGGGTTCTTGATCACTGGAAGGGAAAGTAAGATTGTGAAAGTGAGGTTATTTTAATTTTATTTTATATATTTATAATTTATTGAAACGGTACATGCCAACATAAAAAAAAAACAATTATACATAATGTTGGCAATTGTTATGGTATTACGAACTGCGTGAGCAGTGCCTTCTTTATGAGTGTATCTTTAGTCTGTGGTTCGATCATGTCGTGTCGCCCCGGTAACATATAACATGGTTGTTGTCTCATTATTAAAAATGTTTATTGTTAATTAGTTCGTATGATTACCCCATACCCCATCAGGTTATGGGCCCAGAGACTATTAGTGCGTTAAATATGAACAATTGCAATGATTTGAACTAAAACAGTTCGTCGTATTAAAAGTACGAAACGCGTCTACGCACGTTAAGGTTTTGCGAAGAAGACTCGCAAGTTACGTTCGTGGTTTGTTACGAAGATTTTTTTGTATTCATTGCTATTGTTTTGGAGTTGAAGAAACTTCGATATGGCTACATCTATTAAGATTGATCGACTTACTGGCAATAACTATGATACATGGAAGATACATATGCGAGCAATTTTGATTAAAAATGATCTATGGGAATATGTATCGGGAGCGTTACCAAAACCTCAGTTAAGTGATCCGAAATACGCCGATTGGATAAAAATGGATAGAAAAGCCGAGTCTGACATATTGTTAGCGGTGAGTCCAAGTGAGTTGGCTGCATTGGATGGTTTGGAAAGTTCCGACGCTATCTGGAATAAACTGAAATCTATGTATCAGTCGAGCGGGCCAGCCAGAAAAGCTTCTTTATTGAAAAAGCTTGTACTGACTCGTATGCAAGAAGATGATGATTTGAAGAAGCACATCGCGGATTTCTTTGACGCAGTTAAAAAATTGAAAGAAATCGGTTTGATAGTTATTGACGAACTATTAGCCATATTATTGTTGTACAGTTTGCAGGATTCATTCGCCATGTTTAGAACGGCAATGGAATCGCGTGATGATTTGCCATCAACGGAAACGTTAAAGGTCAAGATTATCGAGGATTACGAAGCTCGTAAGTCAAAAATGACTGACCAGGGAGCTATGTTCGTCAAACGTATCAATAAAAATAAAAATGCCGATCTGAAGAAGAATAATGACAACCACGCTCATAAAAACAATTTCGAATGTTATCGTTGTGGACGTCGTGGGCATTTGGCGAGAGAGTGCAGAACTAAGCATGTCAGCAAGTATAAACAAAGCGCACAGAACTTGGAAAATAGTGACAACAACGAGCAAAAGACAACAATTTTACTGAGTACTGCCGAAGAGGTTATGTTAGGTGAGAAAGTAAATCCTATTTGGTGCATTGACAGTGGATGCACGGGTCATATGTGCAATGAGAAGCAAATGATCGAGGATTTTAAGCAAGTAAAATCTGAATTAAGTTTAGCTAATAGCGACAGGACACAAATTACTGGCACTGGTAAAGTGAGGATTTCAGTAGACACGGGCAGTGAAGAACGCCAGATTGATATAGAAAAAGTGTTCTACGTATCTGATTTACGAACGAATTTATTGTCAGTGGCCAAGATGACAGATCGCGGGTTCGAGGTTCGCTTCAAGAAGAATGATGCGATTGTAATTGATAACAATGACAAAGTTCATATGCGTGCAGATAGAGTTGGTAATCTATACCACGTTCGGATGAGTCAGAACTCTGTCAATAATGTTGAATCTGTGAAGAATTCACTAGATATGTGGCACCAACGTCTCGGACATCTTAACGAACGCGACTTGAAAGCTATGGCGAAGAGTGGTTTAGTACACGGGCTAACATTTAAGGATGACGAAAAGTTGTCAGAATGTGAGATTTGTATAAGTGAAAAGCAGACTTGCACCCCTTTTCCAAGGATAAGGGAAGATCGTACCAGCGAATTACTAGAAATAGTGCATAGCGATGTTTGTGGCCCCATGAATCATCAGTCTTATGGTGGCAAAAAATATTTTGTTACATTCATCGACGATAAATCTAGATGGTGCGAAGTCTACTTCATAGCAAGTAAAAGTGATGTCTTAAATGTATTTAAAACCTACAAAGCTTATGCAGAGAATTTAACTGGGAAGAAGATAAAGAATCTTCAGTCTGATAACCGACGAGAATATGTGAACAATGAGTTTGATAATTTTTTGAGTAAAGCAGGAATCAGAAGGAGATTGACAGCGCCGTATACACCTCAGCAAAACGGGGTTGCTGAGAGAAAGAATAGGACATTAGTCGAGATGGCACGCTGTATGATGCGACAAGCAGGAAGTCCTCCTGCATTTTGGGCAGAAGCTGTTAATACTGCAAATTACATAAGAAACCGATGCCCAACTACAGCACTAAATGGTCAAATACCATTTACACTATGGAAAGGAAAGAAACCTACAGTAATATATATGCAAGTGTTTGGCTCAAAAGCTTATTATAAAGACAAGGGAAAACCGAAAGGAAAATTTGAGTCACGTTCGCAGTTAGGAATATTGGTGGGCTATGATATTCAATCGAAGGCATATAGAATACATGATTCTACGACTAGAAAAATCATTGTGACTCGTGACGTGAAGTTTATGAATGAAACAGCGTTTAGACATGAATATAAGGAGATATTTGATGAAGAAGAAGACAATAATGAGGAACAAATAAGAGTAGAATTAAATGTGTCAAATGTGGACAATGAAAGAAAGAAAGATAATCGAGAGATAGTCAGGAGAGGTGATAGTACATCAAGGAGATCTCTTGAACGAGTTAATGGACCAGATGAATATAGAAATAGAGGACAATTACATGGGAAAAGGAACTCTACTGTTTCGTGGGAAAATTTATTAGCACCTTCTAAAAGAGGAAGAGGAAGACCTCGCTTAATTCGTACTGGTCAGGCGGGTAGACCGCGCAAAGAATATAATACAGTGAATGAGACTGAAAATGAATCAGATGATAAACCGAATGAACAGATGAGTACAGGTATAGCAATAATAGAACCAATGATGTGGAAAGATATAGAGAAGAGAAACGACGTGAATTTGTGGAAATCTGCCTTAGAAAATGAGTACTTGTCACAGATAAGAAACAAAACCTGGGAAATTGTGCCAAGACCAAAAGAAAGGAAAGTTATTGGAAGCAGATTCGTATACTGTCAAAAGTACTGGCAACAAAGTACGTCTCGTTGCAAAAGGATGTTCACAACGGCCAGGGGAGGATTTTCATGAGACCTCATCTCCTATTGTGCGATCGTCTTCTATAAGACTTATAGCCGCATTGTCGGCAGAACTAAGATTAGAAATCCATCAAATGGACGTAGTAACAGCTTACCTGAATGGTTCACTCGATGAAGATGTTTATATGGAAATTCCAGATCAGTTAAGCGATGTTCTACAGAGAGTACTCGCGAAAGAAAAGATTGGATCGCAGAAGAAAATAATAACGGAGAAGAGCATACTTCAGACAACTAGACGCTGGAATAAGGCTCTTGATGAATGCGAGAATAGTGTGTGTTTATTGAAAAAATCTTTGTATGGCTTGCGTCAATCAGGATTGCAGTGGTATAAAAGGTTAGTGAGAATGTTGAATGATATTGGCTTTGAGGCAATTCCTCAGGATCCTTGTGTGTTTCTTTCGCAAAAGGGTGAGCGAATTATGTTAATAGGTATATATGTCGATGACATGATTTTAGCGACTAATGATAACGCATGGATGGAACATGTAAAGAAACAATTAGGAAGTGCGTTTGAAATGAAAGATATGGGAAAAATTTCTACTTGTTTAGGAATTGAATTTAGTCGTGATGATGAAAATAGAGTGTACTTAAATCAAAAATCATATATAGATAAAATATTAGAACGCTTTAGTATGAGTGAGTGCAAACCTGCTGTAACACCTATAGATGTGAATATAGAGAAACCTGAACGTGTTAGATATGATGTAATGGAACAGTATCCGTATCAGAGTCTGATTGGTGCGTTGATGCATTTGGCCGTATCAACAAGAGCTGATATCACGTATGCGGTTAACTATTTAAGCCAATTCAATACAAAATATGATATTCAACATTGGCAGGCTGCTAAACGTGTATTGAGATATTTGAAAGGTACATCAGATTACGGACTTGTGTATGAAAGGACAGGTTTGCCTCTTTTTGGTGTGGTCGATGCAGATTGGGGTGGGAATGCGATAGATCGTAGATCTTACTCTGGTTTTGCACTTATTTTGGCAGGCGCCCCAATCAGTTGGGAGGCGCGAAAGCAACGGACAATTGCTTTATCGTCCACCGAAGCCGAATACATGGCTATTTCTGAAGCTACTAAAGAAGCTATTTATTTACGTGATGTTCTAAATAGTGTTGGAAGCAAGTGTGAGTGTGTGATATTATTCAACGACAACCAGGGTGCGATTAAACTTGCTCAAAGTAGAAACTATCATGCTCGAACGAAACACATAGATGTACGGCACCACTTTATTCGAGATAAGTGCGAACAAGGTGTAATTGATCTTAGATATTTATGTACAGACCGAATGCCTGCTGATGTTTTGACCAAAGGCTTGAGTGGGACAAAGCATCATGAGTGTCTGCGTAATTTAGGTATGATGGACGAATAATAATAATAATAATAATAATAGCCGTCTAGTCCCAAGCTAAGCAGAGCTTGTGTTATGGGTACTAGACAACTGATAAACATACTTATATATTTCTAAATACATACATATATAGATAAATTACACCCAGACACAGAACAAATGATCGTGCTCATCACACAAACATTTGTCCTGGGTGGGAATCGAACCCACGACCTCCGGCATAGCAGTCAGGGCCACTAACCACTAGACCAACAGGCCTGTCAAATAATGTATGTAAACTTCGAAGACATGCTCACTACTTCGAGGGGAGGTGTTATGGTATTACGAACTGCGTGAGCAGTGCCTTCTTTATGAGTGTATCTTTAGTCTGTGGTTCGAACATATAACATGGTTGTTGTCTCATTATTAAAAATGTTTATTGTTAAATTAGTTCGTATGATTACCCCATAACCCATCAGCAATTGTGTGGAATTTTAGAAAATAATTGATTTTAATCATTATAATAGAATTATATCAATAACACTTAATTTTACATTAATATTTACGATTAAATACAATAATACACATAAACATGTAACAGTGGACACCCTTGCATACTGTCTCTCACAGAACACCAGACAAACACGTCTTATTTTATTGCATTCGTCGCCGTTATGTTTCACACAGGAGTTTTTTTTTATGGGTAATCTTGCTGAGCTGAATGGAGAATCAAATGGAATTCTTCCCAGTCGAGAATCGAAAATTAATTCGAGTAATCTCACAAACAATTTAACATAATCAGAAACAATATACATAATCGGATTCAAACCAATCTAGATTTCTCTGAAAAGATTATTACCATTACTTATATGTAGTTGGCGTCGCGTTGTTGAGCGGATAAATTAAACACTGTTCCAGGCCTTTCAATTAAAATTATGCTTATAAATTAACTTGATTTTATCTTTTTAAGAAAAGGACCCCTTTTTCACTCGCTTATCGTCAACATCGAGCATGGTTTAAAAGCTTGTGACTTCATCTAACGCAAACCAACGCGATGTTTGACGAAAACGAAAAGGCAACGCGAAAAAAGAGGGATAATGCCTGAAAACTCACTTAGCATTCGTTAATTCCGTGATTTACTCGAATATTTTACAAAACTCGTTCTGAGAAATACGTGTTTTTTAAACCCTTTAAAGAGTTATTGGAAAAAAATTTTTGTTATTTAGTTTCTTGATTAAATTTGCAAGGCTTCTATTGTTATACTTTTATTGACTTTTTAGTGTCAAGTTCATGCAAAATGGCAGATTATCAGGAAGTTTTTTTTGACACGAAGTCTTTACTGGATTTGTTTTATACTTTATAAATTGATTTCAATAGAAGCCTAGATCCACTGTGTTTCCAAAATATCTAATGAAAAATGTTTAATAACGTCATAATCTAAATTCTAGAAAAAATATTCATTGATTTGAGATTATTGTTAACGCCTGATAAAAAAGTTTTAGCTAGAAAACACAAATGTACCGTTATTGCTGGAAACTCTCGTATGGTGTATTTTAGGTTTTGAGGTATTTGGGTTGAAAAAGCATTTTAAGTAGATTAGGCGTAATATATTCCAATGCTAGATGAAGTATGAGCATCAGTCTGTAAAGCATGTAATCATGACGAACAATGGGTAGCTCGCGCCGTACGACTGTGCTGTAGGACCAAGCCTGAGTCGACGTAGTGTTCCACGCGCGCCTCTAATAGATGTTTATTTATTTATTTATTAAAACTTCATGCAACACAAAAGTACAAAGGCGGACTTAATGCCGTAGGCAACAAAACAACACGCGGGGCGCGGGGCGCGGCGTGTGTTAACAAAACTGAAGGAATGCTGATATATGCTAGAGCTGCGGAAACGTTTGAAAGAGTTACTGTGATAAGGAAAGAGGCAAAGTACAGCTACCTGCCGAAGAAACTGTATTTATTTTATTTGTGGTCTCAAAATACTACTCAAAAAAATAGGTGGAAATTGGGACCACGGTCCCAGTCCAAAGAGCCCCACGACCGAATAAAATGAGTTTTTCCATTAACTAGGATACGGAACCATCAAAAGAATTATAAATAGGCGAGTCTCTGACCCGTACAAGTACATAAAAGGCGGTGGTGGTAGGTTCAGGCATCAAGGCCCAGAGTGTGTTACTTCTATGGGCACCAAGGCCTAATAAAACCATTTTTAGGGTTCCGTACCTCAAAAGAAAAATAACGGAACCCTTAAAGGATCACTTTGTTGTCCGTTCGTCTGTCGGTCTGTCTGTCTGTCTGTCTGTCTGTCTGTCTGTCGAGAGCTTGTATATTAGGAACGCATGGAGGTATCGAGTTGAAATTAAAACCACATACTCAGGTCTGTGGTCCCTTGAAGCTGTGAAAAAATCAAACTTCTAAGTTAACAAAAAATAAATACGGCCGTTTATTTCGCAAAAAACGTGTATTCGACACTTTCAATGGAATCAAAATTCATAAGGTCTTCCGTTGATCTAGAATTCTGAAATTTGGCATGAAGCAAGATCTCATAGCACAAGTATAGGAAAAATCTGAAAACTGTAAATTTGTTGGTACGTCACAAAAAAAACTTTTTTGCCATTCGGAAATATCTTCGTAACTCAATTCGGGAATAGAACTGTTTTCAAAGGTAATTTTGTACGGATCCCTCAGATCGCGAGTCCGATTCGCACTTGCCCGGTTTTTTTTTTATAATCCTTCGTGTATAGGACCACAAAACGAAGTGCGAGTCTCTTACCGGTACATCGCAGACACGGCGTGCTCCTCTCACATAAGGCGGTGACAGTGGGCTCGCAGTACACACACGACGGCATGGCACGACAGGCGCCAGTGTCCTGTGCCTCACACAACAGGCAGTTCTTGTTCTCTGGGATGATAGTCAGCGAGGTTTCCTCCTCCCAGTACTGGTGAGGAGGCTTCGGCTTCACGAATTGGGAGACTACGTAGCTGTGTGGATAATAGAGGTGAATTGTTATTGTGAGTCCTAAAAATTCTTCTTTTCGTGTCGTAAAACTCAAATTATATTTTTTCGTAATTTGACCGTTTTTACAGGCAGAGTGAATATTTTTACTACCATATTTTATAGTTCCAGTAGATTTTTTATTGTATTACCATGATTAAAGACGTTTTAATTCTTTATTAAATATCTAAAGACCCCACCAGTAAATCCTTCCTGTAATATGCTAATGTGTTCTTACCTTGTGCTTATTAAAGGATTAATCATTTCCTGTACCAAAAATAAAAATATGTATAGACAAAAAGAGCCTTGACGTGTCTTGGGGCAACAGCGAAGCTAATCAATTCTTTGTGCCCCCTTCCCCATTTCATTTGATTCTGAAAATCATATATGTGTTGCCGGCCAAACCTGATTTTAGGATAAACTAGTTTCTTCTAAACCAAACCCACGATATTAGTCCAAAATCAAGCGAAGCTAGCTCGAAATTTTAGAACGCTTTGACACGGACAGGTTTTAAGTTAGAAGGCTAAGGCGGGAACGAAGCGGAGCGGAGCTCCCACCTTAACCTTTGTAGTTATTTTTTTTATAACCACCCAGAAATAGGGAGTAGAGAGCGCGCGTGTAACGAGTGCTAGTTTGGCCTAGGCGAAACTGGTTCATCCTAAAATCGAGTTTGGGCGGTAAGATATGCATACCGCCGTAGAGTAGGGGACACGATATAAGTATGGTATTTGTACAGGCGTCTGATGACGATAGAGCATCTAAAACCAAAGCGTCCCACCAGCTAACTCTCACCGAAGAGCGTCACTAAAGGAACCTCACTCTAATACTCACGCCTGACTGCCAGGCCTGTAGATCGGGGGCGACTCCTCGCCACCTCCACCGACGGAGCTCAGCGAGCCCGGGAGCGGCGTGCCCCGCTGCCGACCCACTCGAGGATCTGGGCCAAAAGGACATAATCCCCAAAAAAATCTAAAGTTATTTGAAAATTTTTGTAATGTCAGGTTAGCATTTAAACTATTTCTTGCATAGGAGCTTAAATTTAATAGTGTATAACAATGGGCGGTCTTATCGCTAAAAGTGATTTTTTACAGACAACCTTTAGATGGACATACTTCGAAAAAAACTACGATCTCAAAAAGTCAGTGATATTTACTTGCCTGAATTTTAAACCACGATCTCAAGCAGATTTAAAAACTGAATCATCGTAACATTAGAGCCAGCCACATTACGATGAATATACCTAAACTAAATTGTTTTTTTAGGCATTTTTGTTCTTACCTTCACCATACCCCATAACAGTCGCCACCACACCGGCCAAAGACAGCAGACGTCGAATCATTGTGTGTTTCGCTCAAATCAGTATTTTTTCCTTTGCCGATTGACCGGGTCCTTCGAGCCGGATCGCTTCAAAGGGCCGCTACTATGTGACACAGTGAGGACGTGGTGCACAAACCGGCTAATTGATCGTTACACGCCAATTAGTTCGATTGGCTTAGTAAAGCTCCATATACAGGCTGATGCTTGTGCATGCACTTTGATTTTAGTTTTGGTTTGTACTTTGATTCAATAGACCGAATTGTTTGAAAAGAGAGGCTTCCCTTTGTCCAGCAGTGGGATAATATAGGCTAGACAGAATAGAATTGTTACAAAATGATTTGCATCATTGTCATGATTTACTTGTCACTGGATAGTTATAAATACCCTTTTTTCTTTTGATTATATCTCCTTGTAGATGTCGTGGTCAGATCATAGAATTGATCACTTCATGATATAGCCAACTAAAACTGGCCAGATCATTTAAATGCTAACATTTGATGATGTGTCAATCCTCGTTTCGCCATATCATTGATGTAGGTTTTCAATGACAATTAGAGGTCTAAAGATAGTTTTCCTACTTTCGATGATTGAAATATCATCAAACTTTAACGTTTAAAACGATCTGGCCAGTTTTATTTGGCCATTTCATGAAATGATCAATTTCTAAGATCTGCCCCCCTAGCCAAGTGACAATCGTTTCGCTCGCGCCGAACGCCTCGAGTAGGCCACGCCTCCGATTCCTTTGTTCTGACCACGTGACTGAGCGTTGAGATGACGTCAGAACAAAGGAATCGGAGGCGTGGCCTACTCGAGGCGTTCGCCGCGAGCGAAACGATTGTAACTTGGCTAGGAGGGCTGGCCACGATATAGATATCTCTTAGCATTTTTTCTTCTTTAGCTCAAGTAATTAACTGGTGATTACCTTTATAGGTATTTAGATCGTTGTGAACATACATTGATACCGTTGCTATCATTCGATCGTAATCAAACTAGTACCTATACCTTCTAGCTAGGTTAATAGTTATAAATATTAACCTAGCTAGGAGTACAGCACCTCGTCCACCAATTTGTTGTAGTCTTTGTACACTGTAAACGTTCCTGTAAATTGTCATCATCTAATACAACCATCATCATCATCATTTCAGCCGAAAGACGTCCACTGTTGGACATAGGCCTCCCCCAAGTGTCGCCACAATGAACGGTCCTGTGTGTCTCGCATCCATCGGACTCCCGCAACCGTTACCAAGTCATCGGTCCACCTTGTGGGAGGCCCTCCAACGCTGCGTCTTCCGGTACGTGGTCACCATTTCAGAACCTTTCGGCCTCAACGGCCATCCGTTCTGTAAGCAATGTGCCCTGCCCATTGCCACTTAAGTTTGGCGATTCTTCGTGCTATGTCGGTAACCTTGGTTTTCCTGCGGATATCCTCATTCCTGATTCAATCACGCAAGGAAACTCCGAGCATAGCCCTTTCCACTGCCCTGTACTACAATGGTTTTGATGAATAAAGATATTATTATTAACATTATCGTTCAGCTTAACGAGGTTCGACATGACAACTACCTGCAAATTACTCCCAAAAAATATCAACTGCAAGCTGGACGGCTTGCTGACACAAAAAAAGTATCTACTTAAAAAAATAATTCCGCAGTAAAATCACCCTGTATATCATTCGGTGTATCTGTCCAATTACGCGCTGTGTACCTCTCGTTAACGTTGCAGATTAACCTGCAGTGGCTTCCTGGTTTAACCGACTGTATTGAGAGGCCAGATATTGGTACATAATACAACTTGTAAGTAACTATAATAGTGCACATACGGTGGGGTGGGTTTACGCTAGAGGACCCGAGCACGATCGGAGCACGAGCCGAGCACAAAGTGTACAATTCGATCCAAATAAGAATAGGACCGATTGCCATGTTGTGACGTCACGTCATACTGTCAAATCACAAGAAATTGGGCAAAATTTAAGAACTCAGAAATGAGCAAAATTGAAGAACTGGATTCTGTTTAAACTATTTTCGTTCACAGTTCGTACATAAATTATTTTTTTTTTTTAAATCTTGTTTTGCTCACCATAATAATTCTTCGATTTGACAGTATGACGTAACGTCACAACATGGCAATCGAACGCAATGTAGTCTGGACCGACTTTCAAGCCTCGAACGAGCGCGCTTCGAACGTTTGGTTCGTTCTCGACTGTGCTCTGCCTATTATCGGTTTTTTGATGAACACAATGGACAGTGATTTTTGAAGGCTCGTTGTACATCGACGCTTGACACCGCGAGTAGAGCGGCTCGGCTTGAGCTCAGCTCGTGCTCGGCTCTTCTACCGTAGACCCACCTTAAGAGTACGTTTCCACTGGACGTGGACCTGAGCGGAGTGGAGAGGAAGCAGACCGTAAATTCACCAATCACAGTGCTCGCAATCTCCACTCCGCATCAGTGGAAACAATCTAAGTGGACCGGAGTGGAGCTGAGCGGACTTTCAAATAAAACAAATGAACACGCGGCCCCGAGCCGGGCAGAGCGGTGCAAAGTTTCTCTGGTGAAGGGCACGAAGCGGAAGCTGAACACCACTCTGCCCCACTCGGCTTCAATAGAATACATGCCAATTTTCACTGCTTTTCTCAGCTCTACTCCACCCAGTTTCGCGTCGTCGGTTGAAACATTCATTTTTGTATCCCTATTAGAAAATTAAGTTATTATCATAATTCCGGTACTGAAATTTCGCTTAAATGCACTTAGTGTTTTTTTGAAAAATATTTATCTCGATAAAATGGGAATCAACGCACTATATTGGTAACGCATCACTATCGGTATCTACGCACGTACATACAAACACGCTATTAACGCAATCAAGATTTATGAAAATACCTATGTACTGTATCTTTGTGATTTATCCTAAACAAAAATAAGGCTACAAAGTACTTTGTCTTTGTTTTTCTTTTGTTTAGGATAAATCTACTGAAATCAATTTAGTAGTAGATTCTGAACATACTACTTTCAGGATGGAAACCCGATTATTGGAGCTTCGGGTATCTTATTAATCAATCTCAAACCAAAATCAATTCTCAATCTTTCAATTTTTTTTTATCACCAATTAATCGAGGGTTACAGGCCAGAGACAGAAACAGATGGAGAAATATCGTACGAATGAAAGTGATGAAACATGGAGGTCATGATTCCTCAGCATTGAGATTGAAGAGTACGACGCAAGGAGGACGGCGAGCAATGGGTAGCTCGCCATCCGACCGTCCGGTAACCCTCCGGACCGAGCCCAAGTCGTCGACGACGTGTACTGTTCCACGCGCGCCTCAAGGAGATGTCAGCAAACTGTGGCGGCCCAGCAGGGTCGAAGCCTACTGGGGCAAAGGGTCTGCTTCTGAAAGGAAGACTCGGCCCTGGTATTGTAACGAAGGAACAGGAGTGGGTTTTTAGTCAGTAAAAGTCTGACACAACCTCAAGCTCCGCCCAAGAGCGGTAGATATCATTGGATGATTTTCCCACCGAAAAAAAAATCCTTTAACAGATCAGTTTAGATCGACAAGTGGATCGCGCTGTGTAGGCTATATAAATATTTGTTGCGTTTGGGAATTGAATCAGCGACATAGGTACAATGCGTTCCAAATAAGAATAGGATCGATTGCCATGTTGTGACGTTACGTCATACTGTCAAATCGATGAATAAATGAAAGAATAAAAAAATTTACTTTATTTACGAACTGTGAGCGAAAAATGTTCAATCAGAATCCAATTCTTTAATTTTGCTCATCTCTGAGTTCTTCAAATTTGCCCAATTTCTAGCGATTTGACAGTATGACGTGACGTCACAACATGGCAATCAATCCTATTCTTATTTGGACCGCATTGTACAACATATCAGTCGATCTTTAATTTTAACTCTGACTACGGCCCTGATGGAGACCAATATACATAATATCGACCTAAAACAATAAACGTAATATTAAGGACCAATTACACTCGTATCGCGAACGTTATCACTGGAGTGTAATGAAGCTCATTTTCTGATAATTTGTGACGTCAGCGTGGTGTAAATTTAATATAGTGATAATAACGTTATTACACCATCGATCATGCGACGGGAAACGACAGGTGAAGCGTATCTGTGGTGTACACACAGTCGTAAAATATATGTGAATATGCTTACAGTTTTTTATTATGGTATAAAAAATAATGGCGTTGATAAATAATAATTTTACCTAAAAGTAATTTAAGCGATACCGGCATTACAGCATTCTTTTCGATGGTCGGTTTTTACTTTTAGGGTTCCGTACTCTAAGACTCTACTGCCCGTCTATCTGTCTGTCACCAGTATGTACTTCATGGGCCGTTATATATTTTTTTTAATTGATATAAACCAGTGCTTGACTGCGATTCCACCTGATGGTAAGCAGTGATGCAATCATTGATGGTGAGGCGCACTAGTTTATTAAGAGCCTATTCACTCTAGCCTTGAAGGCACCTAAATTATATGTAGTTGGACGGGAAGACCGCAGCAGGCAAATTGTTCCAGTCCTTCGATGTACGCGGTATAAACGACGAAGCGAAACGCTTAGTCCGGACCGTTGAAGTTTCAACAACGTAAGGGTGGATACTCACCGTACGTCGGGTTGTCTGATGGTAGAAATGAGATGGCGGAATCAAGTCATGCAATTCCCGCGCACACTCTCCAAAATGCAACCTGTAGAATACCGATAGGCTGGCTACCCTGCGCCTGTGCTCGAGGCTTTGTTGATTGGACTTAACCAAATCTGGATCCCCAATTAGCCTCTTCGCACGTTATAGCTAGATAGTTGAAATTTTCACAAATGATGTATTTCTGTTGCCGCTATAACAACAAATACCAAAAACTAAAAAAAAAGGTTATAATATTATAGTGTCTAATGTTGAATAGATAATGGTATGGAACCCTTGGTGCTCGACTTGGCTGGTTTTTTGTTTTGGCGAGGAAAATCAGTAGATAACTCCTCCCACTTTGAGTGGAGCGAGGGGGAGCGTGCTACGGGTGCGTCGTGGTGTTGCCACTTTATATAACTGTATTTGTCACCTTATTTCATTTTTTAATTTAATTTTTTTTTTTTAATTTTGTAATTCATATGTATTTTTATTTCCTTTTTCTACACTGCACCGTTCTTCCGTCTTTATGTCGACACCGCCACCGGCCCACGCTGAAAACCAGCGCTGTGAGCTCATTGCATTATGCGTGAGGCCGCAGCTTTATGCTGAGCGTTCGGCCGTTTTGCGCGGATGTGACGCATATCTTCCCTATCTATTGATTATGTTTGTTAGCTAGTTTTAAGATTGCGTCATTTCGCGTAAATAAACTGTTTTTCTTTCTTTTCTTATACTTTTAACGACTGAAATCTAACCGTCCGGACCGAGCCCGGGTCGACGACTGCGCGTAGTCTTCCACGCGCGCCTCAAAAAGATGTCAGTAAAACCGTAGGGTGCCATGGCTGCAAGACCGATGCCTACTGGGGCCATGGGTCAGCTTCTGAAAGGGAAACCCGGAATTCTATTATAGAATGCAAGGCAACTGAAGGAACATATTTGACATGATTTTCCATATTTTAGTAGGTTGTTCTGATTGATACGTAAAATAATTTTGCTGAGTAGTTCGGGACCTTGTCTTGGTATGGTCATGTGAACAGGAGGTATGAGACGCATGTTGCTAAAAGAGTTATGAGTTTACATGTAAATGGATGAAGAGGGAGAGGGAGGCCAAAGAAAAGATTGATGGATTGTGTGAGAAGTGATATGAAAGAAAGGGGAGTTAGTATTATCGTGACGAGTGACAGGACAGAATGGAAGAAAAAAACGTGTTGCACTGACCCCAAATTAAACGGGACAATCAATCGATCATTTGAGAACTTAATTTAGAAATTTCTTCGATATTGCTACTTCAAACAAAAAGCTAATTACGTACTAGACTAAAGGATCGGCTTTAATATCACAAACACCAAATAAAAGGGTATCAAAACAAATATGATCAGAAGCCCTGGGTCACTCCTCAGGTGTATAAACAGACAATCAGCATTATTATCACCACGTGGCGAATCTCATGGGTCGAGTGCCCACGTGCTGGGCGATAGCATTGTGTATCGATAATATGGTGCTGCATCGATAGTGGACTCGATTAGCTCTGTCGGTAATCAATTATTTTATTGTTTGTTTAAAAAAAGCGGAAAGTGTCCACCCTTACATTGTTAACACCTCTACGGTCCCCGGAGACTATCCCCCGATTTCTGATTTAAGCATTTGAAGTTGAGTATTTCTCAAACTCTACTTTAGCCTGCAAACCTGTCAAAATTAGGCATTTAAGTACGGTTTGAGACATACTTAACTCAAAATACTCAATTCAGAAACCCGCCCTTAGAGCGCTTGTATACGCTAAGAAATTTCACCGTGTCTGCGGCAGATAGGACTATTTATTATTATTATTATAAGTTGGTAAGACACACTAGCAGCTATTAGCTGATGCGTGTGTTTCATATAGTTTGGAGATGTTTAGTCTGTCCAACCGATTTTTAAAGCAGTTCAATGTGGTGTGGTGGGAGCTTTCACAACACTTTCCGAGAGCCTGTTCCATGCCGCTGCACTGGAACAACGTAGACAAAGGGGCAGGCTTATTGAGACTTATAAAATACTCACAGAATACTAAGATGTGCCCAGCCTTCAATACCTAAAGGTATGTCATATATCACTCTGAATGCCAATAAAATAATATTTACGAGGACATTCCTTCAAGTTATAGGGAAATGCATCCAAAAAGAAGCCTTTGAAGCAAGGGCGGATCCAGCTTTGGCGCCAGGGGGGGGTCACATAGTCATGGTCAAGTCATAAGAAGTTTGATTTAATTTAAATAACAAAAACAACTTTTCTTTTACGTCTTCTCCCGAAACGCGTTATCACTCCATCTACTTCAATGGTAACGAGAAAAGCAAGTGGCGAACTCAAAAAAATGGACTGCCACAAGGTAGTGTTTTAGTACCCTTGCTGTTTAACGTTTACAACTTTACACCAATGACCAACCGGTGAGCCCTAACACAACCCGCTTTCTGTATGCAGACGACCTGGCATTAACTTTCCAAGCCACTGATTTTGAGGAAATTGAGGCCAACCTTACCACCGCTCTCTCAGATCGTAGCCAGTATTATACTGCTAATGCGTTTAAAGCAAATCCCTCAAAAACGCAGACGTGCGTCTTTCACCTTTGTAACAGACAAGCGGTTCGAATGCTCAATATCTCGTGGCAGGAGGTGCTAATCATTCATAGCCCCCATCCAAGATATCTCGGCATCACTCTGGATAGGTCTCTCAACTACAGAAAGAATTGTGAACGTTAAGCGGAAGGTGCATACGAGAAACAACCTACTACGTCGCCTAACATCCACTAGAAGGGGGGCGTCTCCCCAAGTTCAGCGAACAACTGGAATGGCGCTCCGCTTCTTCGCTTGTGAATATGCCTGTCCAGTATGGAGCCGCTCCGCCCACTCTAACATAGTGGATACAGCACTTAATGAGACGTGCCGAATTGCCACTGGTTGCCTTATGCCGACTCCGGTACGAATGCTGTATCCACTAATCGACATTGCACCTCCAGAAATTCGCAGGACTGTGGCTAGCCGCATAGAAAGGACGAAAAAAAAATGGGCATGTGCGAGTCGGACTCGCGCACTGAGGGTTCTGTACAAAATTACCTATGAAAACAGTTCAATTCCCGAATTGAGTAACGACTTTTTTTTTCGAACCGCAAAAAAAAAAATTGTGACGTTATTTACTACAAATTTACAGTTTTCAGATTTTTTCCTATAATTGTTCAAGACCTTGCTTCATGCCAAATTTCAGGATTCTAATTCAACGGGAAATACCCTATGAATTTTGAATCCCTTGAGAGTTTCGAAATGCACGTTTTTTGCGACATAAAATATCTTTTTTTTTCGTTAACTTAGAAGTTTGATTTTTTTACAGCTTCAAAGGACCGCAGTCTTGAGTATAATTATGGTTTTAATTTCAACTCGATATCTCTACACGTTCTTGAGATAAAGGGTGTTGACAGACAGACCGACAGACGGACGGACAACAAAGTGATCCTATAAGGGTTCCGTTTTTTCCTTTTGAGGTACGGAACCCCAAAAAAAGGATCCTCGCCATCCAATACACTCTTACACCTTGGTACCCCTAAGACTTAAAAGTCGTAAAAGTTTTTTTGTAAGCGTGAGCCCAACTCAAAGTAAAGCCATATCGGCGTGATGCTCTCTCCTGGACACGAGTTGCCATGGTCAATCTGGAATGGTCTAAACAGACTCCGCACGCAGGTTGGGTGCAGCAAAGACAATCTCCACAGATGGGGGAACCTGAATGATTTCGACCTTCAGTGTTTGTGCAGTGTCTCTCCGCAGATCATATCTCACCTTCCATCCTGCATGACGTGCCCTGTTACCTGTTCATGTAGGGATCTTATGACAGCATCAGTGGACGGCATTACCGTGGCCGAATAATGGGCCAGGCAAGGAATTTAATTAGTTTTACCATTGCCACACTAAGAACGTATGACACGCTACGTTTTTATGGACATGGAGAAGTGCCAGTCCGGTTAGACATTAGACCATTGAAGCTCTTAGCCATAATTTGGTTTTTCGTAACGAGAAAGATCTTCCCGCTGTCGCTGTCGCTAGTGTAGCCATAATACATTAAAAAAAATGTTATATTAGGATACGTCTCAAAATCACAATTTAAAATAAGGTCAGAAATCGACTGTGGTATATCCTGACTCCGCTGCCACTTCACCATCCACAGCCGATAATCGTTTACAACGACAGAAACTGGAGTAGGTACTTAATTAACTACTAGCTTTTTTCCGCAGCTTTATCCTGCGTACATTAAATATAGTCTATGTCACTCAGGAATAAAGCACCTTTCTATCGGAGAAAATCCTTGAAAGTTTTTGAGAAAAATTGACGTCATTCACAATCTCGATTAAATAATCGAGATTCTGAATGACGTCAATTTCAAGCAAGGCTTCTATAGATGTACTTTTTTATATTTTTAGTATATGAGTACGTCATGGAGGGCCAAAGTTCACGTAAAATAGCAGATTTTCAGAGGTATTTACTATTTACTAGATTAGTTTTACACAAGTTTATGTTTTGATTTTTATAGAAGCCTAGATAATATCCACAAGATATCAGTGTATCCAAAATATCTGGAGAAAGAAAATGTGCCTCGGATTTGCCGCTCTTAAATTAATTAAATATTGAAGGTGCTTACCTACATAAAATCTATATTGTGACAAAAAATTACATAAGAACATTATGTTTAACAATTTTAATCAGTGGTCCACCTAGGTCCTGGACCCAGCCCAGGGGGGGGTCATGACCCCCATGACCCCCCCCCCTGGATCCGCCCTTGCTTTGAAGCCTTTTTTACCTAACCGAGTTGTAACGGCAGTGTGATAAGGTCAAGTTCTTTAAGGCGTTCTTCGTAAGATAGATTGCGAATGGTACGGATCATTTTTGCCATTTCATCATCTACACGATAAGAATTTGGTCGGATGACACGAAAATTTATCGTGCCACCGCTCACCTACCGTTGTGCCTAGCGCAGACAAGATTTTTTTCTTGGTCAGCGCCAAAGCAGAGTGTAGAAACGACACGAATTCTTGCATAGGCTCGGCGACTTTTCTTAGCGTGTACTATCGCGGTCATTTCTGCCTGATCACTTAAAAAATTTAAAGTTTCTCTGGTATAAATGTATAGTTAGATATAGGTGAATAGATAAAATACTTCTTATGGAGATACACAATAGCAAGCATTCTTTTCTTTAACTTCTTGGAAATCCACTAAAATCTAGAATAAAAATCGCTAGCGTGCCGTGCTATGCGGCCTGCGCTCCTGCAGCAGGACCGGCCATGGTGTTCGAGGCTGTCGACTGCTCCGCCACAGTGGCACCGATGTGGATCAACACAAGGTGTGCCTAAGCGTAAATATACTATAGATAAATGTATTGTAGATAAAAAACACACCAGACACAGAATATATTTGATCCTACCAGTCAAGTCCACTGACCAGTACACCAATAGGCCAGTCAAAATTAAAAAGATTATATCAACTTCATAAAATTAAAATGCACAGAAATGTTAAAAATATATAATTTAAGTCCTCTCATCCTTAGTTCGGTCTTCGTCAGAATTATTATTAGGTTTTCTTAATGATTTGATATTTTTCATAGTATTTATTAGTTTATAATTTTAGCATATTTATATGTATTTTATTTATTATTATAAATAACATATTTTTTTTCTGATTGAAGTATCTGTTATTTGTTTATTGTGCACACCTTCCACAGTGTTGTCTTTTTGACCCAAAGGTTGACTGGTAGAGAATGCCTTGTTGCATTAAGTCCGCTTATGTACCACTACTGTACATTTGTTTTTTTTATTTATGATAGGCTCGCGTTTGACCAGCATTTCACCTGATGGTAAGCGATGATGTGGTCAACGACGAAGCACGCTTGCCTAGAAGTAACCTATTCACTCTTGACTTAAAGACCCCTAAGTTGTAGCTATCAGGAAACACAGAATCCGGCAGGGAATTCCACTCCTTGGCTGTACGCACAATAAATGTGTTCTCAAAACGCTTTATGCGTATGGGTGGGATATCTACCATGTACCGATGCCGCAACATGAAGTTTAAATAAATAAATAATTTACATCTGAATTTAAACACTCAATTATCAATATCCTTTCAAAATCATTCAGTAAAATTATCACCAATCACAGTACCATTGATATTCAAATAAATTAACTATTTACTACAATACAATTGCAGTGGTACACAATGCCACCCTTTTCCCACGCCAAACTATTGGCACAACACCATCATTAACCCCTGTTCGTATTAGCCGGTTAAGGCCCTTGCTCCCATTTAGTGCCATAAAACAGTGACTTTCTGAAGCCTACTCTTCGATAAAGGCTGGGTTAATAGATTTAAAAAAAAAATTATAGATTCATACATAACATATTTAAATGACAGGCCTGTTGGTCTAGTGGTTAGTGGCTCTGACTGCTATGCTGGAGGTCGTGGGTTCGATTCCCACCCAGGACAAATGTTTGTGTGATGAGCACGATAATTTTTTCTGTGTCTGGGTGTAATTTATCTAAAATATATATGTATTTAGAAATATACAAGTATGTTTATCAGTTGTCTAGTACTCATAACACAAGCTCTGCTAAGCTTGGGGCTAGACGGCGTTGTGTTACAGTTGTGGAATATAAAAAAAAAAAAATCGCATGACTTTTGCCAAAAAAAAGTAATATAACAATGATATTTTTTCGCTTGTTTTCCCTACTCCTTTCAAACGGCTTTGATCTTTAGAAATATATTTACACAAAAAAAAATACTGGTTAAGTCAAATTGCACATACGAGTAGCATATGTAAATCAATCAATATTTCGCAAAGAAAATGGTTTTAAAGGTTAGCGGGGGCTCTATGCGGGTACAGGCGGCAGTACGAGTATGTGTGCATTTTACTCCGGCCAGATGTTCAAGGGACTATACGCCTTAACCCCTGTTCGCATTACCCAGTTAATTCGCGAACAGTCCGGACAAAGAGATCGGTCAGCTGAACGAGCGCATATTTGCACACATTAACTACAATTCAGTGAATATTGACTTTCGTGAGAAATCATTGTTGATTCAATTTATTGGTCCTTGGGGACAGAAGAAAAATTTGTAGGGAACGATTACGAAACGAAAAAGTGGTTTAAAAGTAAGACTTGTCTTAATTCCGGTTCTATATACCTGTATTATATGGAAGGTACAAGACAATCGCTAGTCTGATAAAAAAGTTTTTCTAAAAAAAATTGCACAATAAATTTAATTTCGGAAGTTGGTGTGAAAAACGAAGACACAAAAGCCGAAACACCGAAATTCATCCGAAATTTTGTATTAAAAAAAATCTTTTTAACTGTGGCACCCGACCTTTCCACAACTAATTGTGAAATAAAATTAAATGGGACCATCCGAGAGAAACACTCTTCTAAACATGTTTTCTTTCTTTCTTTTAAACAACATACAAGAAAAAACAAATCTGTCAACTTGAGAACCTTCTCCCTTTTTAGAAATCAGTTGAAAATAATAAAAATCTACGAAATTACACATACATATCATAAACATAAGTAGCCTTATAATATTCCTAATGCTGGGACTCAGGCCTCTTCTTCAGGATGATGAAATACATTACAGAAAGTAATGCGCCTGGTAGGGTTTGAACCCGCGATCTACAACTCGTAAGTCGAGGTCATTTTTCAATTGGGCCATCACTGCTCTCCGAATCGGAGGAGGCACAAAAACTAGGCAAGTCTCCATGGAGTTTTTTTTTTAATTGATATAAACCAGTGCTTGACTGCGATCCCACCTGATGGTAAGCAGTGATGCAATCATTGATGGTGAGGCGCACTAGTTTATTAAGGCACTCTAGCTTTGAAGACACCTAAATTATAGTTGGACGGGAAGACCGCAGCAGGCAAATTGTTCCAGTCCTTCGATGTACGCGGTATAAACGACGAAGCGAAACACTTAGTCCGGACCGTTGAAGTTTCAACGACGTCGGGCTGTCCGATGGTAGAAAGGAGATAGCGGAATAAATTCATGCAATTCCTGCGCACACTCTCCAAAATGCAACCTGTAAAATACCGAAAGGCTGGCTACCCTGCGCCTGTGCTCGAGGCTTTGTAGATTGACCAAACCAAAACCAAATCTGGATCACCAATCAGCCTCTTCGCACGCGTTTCTTGCACGTTCTTCTCCATAGAGATCTACGCTTTGGAACGTGCAATTTAGTTTCACTTTTTTGACCGACCGACATTTTGACAATTCAAAAGTGCCTGTTATTGGTCTATTTGAAATAAACGTTTCTGATTTCTGAAGTCATTGGATGATTTTACACCTTAACAAAAAACCCCAGAGAGGGTTAAATGTTTTCCCATCTTAAAAAAAGTACGGTTAATTAAAGTGTCTTTCTACAATCTTCAAAAAAACTTCTTGGAAAACATCGTGAGGAAACCGGCGTGCCCTAGAACCATAAATTCGAAGACATGTGACATCCACCAACCCGCACTGGGCCCGCCTGGTGGATTACGGCCCATTCCCTCTCCTAGAGAGAAGGCCTGAGTCCCCAACAGTGGGGAACATTATAAGGCCGACTATGCTATGCTACAGTCTTCCAAGAATATATCCATATCAGAATATCCTTCCACCTGCCAAACGTAATCCAGTAATTTTGAAAACCCGTGTTTACCAGTCAACTTCATCAAGTACTGGTTGAATTGAAAAGCAGAAAAATCATAGCATTCATAGCCATCATATAAAAATTCAATCAATCGTTAATCCACCGCTGAATACATAAAAGTATATTGAATATAATACTGTAATAATGAATATAAGGTGAGTTTGGCCGATCAGCCGCAGGCGTGGAACTAATATCGCCAGGGGAGGGGCAATTGACCCAATAATAACGTTCACCAACTCAGGCTTAGGGAGTAGCGGACACTGCGCAAGAACCTGTCCTCTAGATTAAAGTCGTTTATTCAAATAAAGACATCTTACCGACGTGTGACCTTGCTGAAAATCGACCATCTTGAGCTTCTTGAGATAACATTGTCATTTACTTTCAATTTTGTCTCATCATCATCATCATCATCATTTCAGCCGAAAGACGTCCACTGTTGGACATAAGCCTCCCCCAAATGTCACCATAATGACCGGTCCTGTGCGTCTCGCATCCATCGGATTCCCGCGACCCTCACCAGGTCATCGGTCCACCTTGTGGGAGGCCTTCCAACCCTGCGTCTTCCGGTACATGGTCGCCATTCCAGAACCTTTCGTCCCCATCGACCATCTGTTCTACGAGCAATGTGCCCTGCCCACTGCCACTTAAGTTTGGCGATTCTTTGGGCTATGTCTGTAACCTTGGTTCTCCTGCGGATATCTTCATTTCTGACGCGGTCACGCAAAGAAACTCCGAGCATAGCTCTTTCCATTGCCCTTTGAGTGACTTTAAGTCTTCTGATGAGGCTCATTGTAAGCGACCACCATTTTGTCTCGTACATCAAGGCAAAAGCCCAATTGGCTGGCAGAAAATTTAAGATGTTAGCAAAGGTGAGACGGAACAGTTGCCTTTATCAAGCGCAAGTTCGATCGTGTGTGAAGATACTGCTCTCATTTTTGGGATGGATCTGCCAAGTTATACTAGGTTGATGCATTACAGTCGATTGAAAAGCGAGCCAAGAAAATCATCGGTAATGATGCAATCGTCAAGTGAAAAATCCAAAGTCTTGAGCATCAACGCCAAGTTTCTAATCTATTGTTGGTTCTCTATCGTTTAACGACCAGGGAGGAATGAGGTATATAGCAAACGGCTCTAACTGCTTTCCAAGGCCTGTGGCTCATAGTACTGACTGCTGCACCACCTTCCAAATGCTTCTGAAAAATCCCTACTGAATTTAGATAGACCCAAACTTACCAGAAAAAAGACTTAAGTAATGACGACATTTCTGCTGAGGGATTATTCGAAACAGTTACCCCGACTCTGGAATGAATGGTGAATGGCAACTGGAGGAAAACCGGTGGGTTTTATTCAATAAAAATCTGACACGCTCTCGCACTCCACCTAGAGTGGAGGTAGACCTCCACCTAGATGTTATACGAAGATTAACCAGCTCAAAAAAAATGTGATTTAAACCTTCCTCATAAATCACTCTGTCTATCGGTGAACACCGTATAAAAGTTCATTATTTGAGGTTATCGCGAATAGAAGACTGACGCAGTGGATGTTTAGGATTCTGTACCTCAAAAGGAAAAAACGGATCACTTTGTTCTCCGTCCGTCTGTCTGTCTGTCTGTCTGTCAAGACCCTTTATCTCGGGAACGCGTAAAGGTATCGAGTCGAAATTAAAACCATATACTCAGGTTTGCGGTCCCTTGAAGCTGTGAAACAATCAAACTTCTGAGTTAACGAAAAAAAAAATGGCCGTTAATGTCGCAAAAAACGTATATTTTTACACTCTCAAGGAAATCAAAATTCATAGGGTAATTCCCGTTGACCTAGAATCCTGAAATTTAGCATGAGACCTTCATAGCACAAGTATAGGAAAAAATCAGAAAACTGTAAATTTGTAGCTACGTCACAAAAAAAAACTAAATTTTTGCGATTCGGAAAAATCTTCGTAACTCAATTCGGGAATTGAACTGTTTTCATAGGTAATTTTGTACGGAGCGGGTTTTTTTTTGTGGCTCTTACTTCACCCAGAACGAGAGAAATTATTTGATGATGATTTCTCTCATGAAAAAAAAAATGAAAGCGTTTCCAGATCCCAGTGTCCGCTGCTCCGAAACCTAGGCCGGTGTAAAGAAGGGTACAAATCGCTGTATAAACTTAATATCGGCTAAATTGCCGGGCGCCGCGGGGCGGGGCGAGGGTGACGAGCTCGAGGGGAGGGAGGGGTTCACAGCAAACATCTAGCTTTTATTGCCATCATCGCGTATTGATTCCGGTCATAAGCCGCTGTTACAACGATAATTTCATCTTGGATCCGTGGTTTGCTGAACGTTTGAATGCAGCCGTCTTGGAGTCCGTTAGCTTGGCTTAGCAGTTTCATTCTGTTTCTAGATGGCATTTTATTGCGGCCTATCTCTGACTGATTGAAATTTATAAATAGACAGAAAATTGCATTTATTGGCATTATAAAAACGGAAACACCTTTATATTAAAGAAAAAGTAAACTGAATAAAAACGGCCTCAGCTCAGCTTAAACAATGGTAACACGAAGCCCCCACCTGAAGCTGATTTCACAGGTATAAAAAAACAATATTCATTTTAATGACACACAATAAATAATAATAATAAAGTTGCTGTAATGCAGTTGTTGTGTGTTGCTGTTGTTTAGTTGGTGTTGTTGTAGTTGTTGTGTAGTTAGTTGTTGTTTTTGTTGCAGCTTTTAATAATAAGTATAGTTACATTTATGCAACTATATTATTTTTGTAGGCTATGGACGGAAGTAAAAAATGTTTTTATTTTATTTTTCGTAGCAAGTCACAATGTTCTGAGACATAGAGGTCTTTGTTTTGTCTGCCTTTCAATACCTCTGCTCTGTATTTATGAATGTCGGTGGCTAAAATAAAGGAAGGAATATTTGTGGGTCCTCAATATTATACGATAAAAATTCGAGAGCCTTTTAACCGAGGTAGAAAAAGCAGCCTGGAACTTTCAAAAGTGTCATTAAAAAAATATATATATATAAAAAGGTGATAATTACAAAGAGATTGTTGAAAATCTATTGCAAAATTATGAGCGTATGGGAGTCACAAAAATTCATTTTTTGCATTCCCATTTACATTTTTTTCCAGAAAATCTTGGTAGTAAGGGCATCTTTAGCAGCAAAGGGCACGGCGGCAGTGCGATTGCAGCACTACCACCGCGCTGCCACCGTACGGCACTTTGCGGTTAATTTGAAGGCGCCCTATGAGTGATGAACACGGTGAGCGATTTCATTTGAGCAAAATTATCAAGGTGTTTGGGACCAAAATATGCTAAGTAACTATTGTTGGTCTGTTGTGAGAGATACAGATGAAATCATTTATAAAAAAGAGAAAAATATACCCATTTTTAACTCTCTATCGTTTATTTTGATGTAGTTTATTATAAAAAAAAATCTTTAAAAAAACTGATGTGCTGGATTTTTTAAATTATTTTTTTCAGAGATTTAGATACCCAAAGTAACGTATACATATATGTATATTCCATTTCATGAACAAAACTCATGTTAATTTCAACTGCAGCCCACAAGTGCCATATGCTTGAAAACAGAAAGTATACATAAAAAGTCTAAAATTCGATTGCGATTCTTATTCATAAAACAATGCACAAAAAATATTTATATGTGACCATTTTGAACAAATAATAAAACTTAGATATAATTTAACAATGTCAAAAACAGTAAAAACTGTAACCAATATTAATAACATAGGTAAAAAAAAAAACAAAAGCGCATAAAATTAATAAGAAAATAAAAATTTGTAAAAATTGATAACAATGCTAAAATTGATATAGTAAAATAGTTGATAAGAATAATAAAATGTTGCAGTTTAAGTAGGCATATTACTCTTTTACATTCTATTCTATCTTTTACTACTGGTGAAAGAACTTTTAAAATAGATCCAGTAGGTAGGTATTCAGTTTTATTCAGTACAATCAAAAATACAAATCTTTCCTATTTATAAAATAATTATAACTATAGCGATATTATAGTAAGTATAGATATTAAGATAAGATAATTATTATCTCATCTTTCTCGAACATTATTTAAGATTCGTTCCCAAAGATCACTGATTCATAGACATTTAAATATTAAAACCCAAATACAAATAGCAAACTCAACCCTTCACAGTAATTCTCTTCAACAAAATCCTAAAAATAATCACTGCTCCCAACATTTTGTTTAACCTTACCAAGAATTATTCGGAAATTCTGTGAGCTCGCTTTAATAAAATTCTACAACATTATTTGCAATGGGGTGGCATTCAAAATGTAATTAGTACGGGGACATGGATTACCCGTGTGTTTGCCAAAGAGAATAAACGATATAAAACTAATAATGAGGCGACGATCGACTCCACTGCGAGTCAACTCTAAAGAGATGTACTTTGGCTGTGATTTTGGGTAGAGGTGTTCGGTTCCGATTCTGAAAGTTCGGAGCTTCCGATTGATTTTGCGTCTCCGATTCCGATTTCGGTTCCGTAAAATTTTAAGGAGGATGCTCTAAGGTAGCCCACGAAATTTTTTTTTTTTGCATTTTGCAGGTAATAGGCATAAAGTTGTATGTTGGAATATGATTAGCTTAAAATATGATTGATTAGCTTTTCTTCAAATAAACATTCAATAAAGAAAAACGGACTGAGAGGGTTGTATTGTTATTTTTAATTATTATAATTCCCTAAAAAAAATCGAGTTCCGGCCGCCAATTATATTTTAATCAAATACAACTTGATACATTATTAAGTTTTAATTTACTGTACAATTTATCTTTTACACTATCTTACATAAAAAAAAAACTTATATATTAACTAAACTATACTAAAACCTAACTATGTAGTACCTAAATATAATACAAAAACACAAAGTACACTTAGGCGTCGAAGTACTCCTCCACATCGCTGTCATCCGGAAATGTGCCCAGAAGACTGGCAGCAGGCGAAGAATGAGCCAACCCTCTGGTCACGCAGTGTCGATCAGTCGGCGTGAAATTTCCTTAAAATGAAGACGCGCACTCGGACTCCATGATCCAAGCGTTTCGACCCCAAACGGCTCAATACTGTAAACTGTAACTTGATACAAACCTGAAAAATGCAAAAAACTTAAAAAAAGTAATCCGCGGGTTACTTTAGAGTATCCCCCTTATTCGGAAGTATTATCGGAGGTTAAGGCACAACGGCTGCGGCCGCCTTGGTTGTGTGCAGTTCGCACAAATAAGTTTACCTATACTTGTCACACAGGGAACCTCTCTCCCCCATTGTCTTCTGTTGATTACTCTTTTACTCGTTGTTTTGTTTCATATTTAGCATCTTGTGAGTTCGTGCTTCATTTATACCTACTTATTCGTGTTTATGATTACTTAAACACCGCAGTTCGGATATTTTCATAAACAAGTCCAGTTCGTCCGTCCCTGCGCCAACGACCCAATCCCAAAATGGAAGCGTTCACGTGTCGCACTCATGAACGCAACAATTAGGCGTTTTTTGATGTTTATGCCATAAGCTTTATACCCATAATGCCACGGTACAGTACAATTTTAAGTACTTACATATAGTTTAAGTTTTATTTTTTTTTAAATTAATAAATTTAATTTAAGTGCAAGAAATAAAATTAGATAGACAAAAAAATAACGTTTATAAATTTTTTCTTTGATTTTGATAATTCGAGTATGGGTTTCTTCCATTTCACACCTGTCTTTGGCTAGTGCCCTAGCGGTAAAAGGAAAAGAGCAGACCCCTCCCCCTCTTGAAAGATTGGTAGGTAAAATCAAAAGGACGGCAGGTGAAAACTGGATATCAAAAGTTTACATAATTGTGTAGTAAACATTATATGATAGCTTAACTAGAGCGTTTCATTTGACGCTTCTGCCCCGCCTCCGATTCCGACAAACTGTTCGGGCGGCCTCGGCCACTCGGTATTCTTCGGTTACTGTCGTTAGATATCGGAGGCGGCGAGTGGCGCCGGTGGCGACATGAGAGTATGAGATGCGGCGTGCGGGACTTCACTTCGCTACAGCCCCCCTAGCCAAGTTACAACCGTTTCGTTTTGATTGTCTTTTCGTCGATCGCCTCGAGTAGGCCACGCCTCCGATTCCTTTATTCTGACGTCATCTCAACGCTCAGTCACGTGGTCAGAACAAAGGAATAGGAGGCGTGTCCGACTTTAGGCGATCAACAAAAGAGAATCGAAACGAAACGGTTGTAACTTGGCTACAGGGGCAGATCCCCTAAGACGACGCTCGCGCACTCCAAGCGCTTACCAACGTAAATATTATACTTATTCTGGAATTATAATCTTTTAAATTACAGCCCATTTGCCTTTCAATAACAGTCCTTAAATAGGTCTCTAACACAAACCACTTTAAAAAAACTCTGCTTCCGAATTCGGTTCCGATACAACCACTTCTGTATCATCCCTAATTTTGGGTACTTAACAACATTTAATTTGAATTCGTTACTCCTCTTGAATAATGAGCACGAGTGTGCTCTTGCGGTAGAAAATATTAAGTGGCCTTGGTAAATTCTTTTCAAATTAGCTTTGTCATGCCACAAGAGAGTTTTGGCTAAACCATTTGAATTTAGGATCAGATAAACCATATATCAGGTTTTTTTTGTGGAAAGTCATCTAATTTTTCGCGCTTTCGCACTCTAGGGCGATCGTGGCATGTTAGACTTTTACCGACTAAAACCATAACTACGAGTATGGTCCTTCAGTTACCTTTTGCGTCCCAGGACCACAGGTTCCTCTTTCAGATGTCGAACCATGGCCCTAGATCATATTATCCTGGTGATTTCATCCTAAGGATCAGTCCTTGTTCATCAAAAGGACTATTTTCATCAGTGAATCTACAGTGACCGATTGTGAATTTATGATAATAATAATTATAACATTTATTTCAGACCTTATGATCCATACGATTACATTAAAAAGAAAAATCCATAAATTACGTTAAAAACACACATTTGATTTAAAAAAAATATCATGATACATTAGATTGATTATAAAAAACAAACAGTCAAAAAGTATAAATTTAGAATGAAAAAGTCAATAACCTCCCTAGCCAAGTTACAATCGTATCGTTCGGCGCGAACGCCTCGGGCAGACCACGCCTCCGATTCCTTTGTTCTGACGTCATCTCAACGCTCAGTCACGTGGTCAGAACAAAGAATTCGGAGGCGTGGCCTACTCGAGGCGTTCGCGCCGAACGAAACGATTGTAACTTGGCTAGGGGGGCTATCGTTAACGCTAGTCGAAAACTAATCAAATGTATGGGAATGACATCATCTCAACGTTAAGTCACGTGGTCAGAACAAACGAATAGAAAATTGGTAGCCAAGTTCACATCGTTCAAAATGATAGAATGAATTGTTATCGTTTCTACAATGTTCAACGCTACCTCCTTTGTTATTGTAGAACGACATTGTAGAATGAGCGGCCGACTCAAGCGCGTCAACATGGCTACCAACTTATCGTTTTCTACAATTGCTGACACCGAGGCGTTACCGATTGGAGAACGGAATTCGACATGAAACGGTTGTAACTTGGCTCTTTCTACACGTAAGTACCACGAAAAACGTGGTCTAGACGTGTTGCTGAACCATCATACCGCCTGCTAAAAAACTATATGGAAACAAGTACAGCAAATAATATAAATTCAACAAACAATCTTCCTTACGATAAACCATAACACCAAGGACCCGATGGAAACACAGAGTTCTTTAAAAAGGTATTTATTGTTTTCCAGTAAGTAATTAAAACAAGAGACAATGGACGCGTGTCTGCGACAGGCTCAGCGGTGAACGAGCATTGTTTCTGCGACCCGGAGAGCAGACACAGCACAGGGGTATGGCAGTAAATCAAAACGTTGAACCTGACGAAAAGGGTGCAATGAATGCGATATGATGCAACTAAGGAAGCGGTAAATGAAAACTTTTTTACAAAACAAGTAACAACCGACTTCACTAAAAAAAATACACTAAAACGATCAAAATAACTTTGATTTCGAAAGCCGGTGTTTCTCGGTATTGTTTGTTTCTTATTTAACACCGACTTCCGAAATTAAAGTTACTTTGATCGTTTTACTGTATTTTTTTAGTGAAGTCGGTTATTTATTTTTTTTGTAATAAGTTTTTTATTTTACACTTTTTAGTTGCAATACACATATAACCAGAGTGCCTATTTCACCTGACAATTCCAATTAACCCAAACACTGCTAGGATACATTGTTTTATTATGAAGTTCCAGTGTCCACCTTTCACCTTTCGGCTCCATCATCAGATCAGTTCGAATGTACCTTATAGCCAAAGTGCATCTCATGACAATTCTAATAAGCCCAAACACGGCTAGAAGTAGGACACGTTGATTAATTACAGAGTTCCGGTGCCTATCTTCCGGCTCCATCATCATCATCATCAGGTCACTTCGATGATACAATTTTCAACATAACTATTCAGAACGATTTATTTATTTGTATTGTCATCTAGTCGCTTAACTATCTTCATTGTGATAACTACGTGAGTATGAAGTTCCATTGGCCATTTCTGGTCTTCTATGAAGAAGTCAAAAAGTAACATTTGATGAAATGGAACTGATGACAGTTCCACTTCATCAAATGTTACTTTTTGACTGTAAATGCTTAAGTTCTCGATGAAAATACCAAAATCATTATAAGGTTACCTATAATATTTGAGAAGTTCCCTCGATACCTCATGGATCCCATCATCAGAATTGGATTTTGATAAAAATAGGGCCAATCCTTTAAGGGGAAAAATAATATTTGCAAATCGCTCCATAAACGACGGAGTTCAGAGGTAACAAACAAAAAAAAAATACAAGCGAATTGATAACTTCCTTTTTTTTTTTGAAATCCGTTAAAAAAGGAGAACTGTCATGTGTGTTGATAAATTATAACATAAATTGAAATTAATTTCAGGATTTGAAAAAATTAACGGCCAAATGTGAGGGTTCCTTACAAACTTAGCTATATAAATAGTTTGATTAGAAAATCGAATCTCGAATATTTTTTCGAATCGCAAAAAATACAACAAATTTTACAGTTTCGAACTTTTTCTTATAAATGTGGTTCTTGTCAAATTTCAGGACTCTAGGTCACCTTATCTTTAGATTACGTTGACTTAAAAGTTTTATTTTTTCACTGCTCCAAGGGGTAGCAGACCTGGGTATTTGGTATCTTTACTTTGAAAAAGGTATCGACAAACGGACAGACACTAAACCAAATGATCTTACCCATAAGAGTTCCGTTTTTGTCAACTGAGACACAAAACTCTAAAAACACTGAAAAAAATGTAGAGGTATTTTATCTTGAAGGTAAATATCCGAGGTGGTCTTATGAGGAAAACAAGAAACAGATTTGAGTGGACGTATTCAGACAGCGCATTTGTACTTACATCGTCATCATCATCATTCATCATTCATTTATTGCATTTCATGTTGTTTACAGGTTGTTACATTATGATAGTTCCAAACAATGAACCCTGCTAGGGCACAGCAATGTATAGGCGATAGGTTTTAATTAATTTAACATGCTATCATTATTCAAATAATTTGTTAATATAGATAAATTTAAAATTAATATTATACATAATGTCATTCTTATAAACTAAATAAAATAAATAAATTATCATTTTCACATTATAATCTTATACTTACTACAATTTATGTCATTTGCAATGAGCCTAAATGTCATTATTATCTCAGTTAATTTAATGTCAATAGATTAGTTTTACATTATAATATGTCACATTTTCAGATAAAATAAAATAGAAAGTAATCAGTAAAAAATACAGGAATGAGGTAGTAGCGGACTAGTGTTGTATAGAGTACCTAGTTATGTATGTGTAATGTGTTCAAGTCAATATTAATTTATTTATTTCTCGTCAAGAGGAGCACGCGTGCTCTTCGTCGACCACGTCTTCGCATTTCATCAGCCCCCTAGCCAAGTTACAACCGTTTCGTTTCGATTCTCTTTTCGTTGATCACCTCGAGTTGGCCACGCCTCCTATTCCTTTGTTCTGACCACGTGACTGAGCGTTGAGATGACGTTAGAACAAAGAAATCGGAGGCGTGGCCGACTCGAGGCGGTCGATGAAAAGAGAATAGAAACGAAACAGTTGTAACTTGGCTAGGGGGGCAGGTGAGATACAACAAAGCGTTCTGGGCACTTTACGGACAGCGGTGTAGATGAATTTTTCGATGCCCAATGAATTCCTTTTACACGCGTTTGTGTATATTCCTATAAAGTTATTTATTAGTTCAGACCTTTCAAGTACCTATATTTTTATTTGAAACTTCTGTAGTTTGTCTTCCTACTGCTCGACTCCCGACATCTCGCGAAGCATTGTGCGTCAGTTGATATTGTCAATTACAACTGATGTTTCTGAAGCCCCACCGTCAGCAGCTTCTATTCACTTTGAAATTATGACTCAGTCTGAGCATAATTTTTAATGGGCTTACGGGGAAGTATAGGCACCAAATCCATAATGCTGTTATACTTTTATTAGGATCTTTTTTCGCAACAAACTATATTTATACACTCATGGCAAAAACTCCTAACTAAAATATGGCGTCAAGAAATTCCTCCACATCGCTGTCGACTGAAAGTGTGCCTAAAAGACTGGTGGTATTGCCACGTTGTATGGCAATGTTTAACCTCTGACCGAGGTGAAAGCCAGCCTTTGGGTTACGTGAAGTGTCAACTGGGTGTTTGGATATAATCTTTAAATCGGCTCGGCTCGAAATTATAACTGCCTGTTAGTTGAAGAACTTTAGTCAGTTTCTCCTTTTATAAATTAAGATACTTTAGTAAATTATGATCCTTTTATAAATAAAGATAAGTCTTTATATAAAAGGAGAAACTGACTGACATATCAACGCAAAACCAAAACATTTTGCGCAAGGTTTCCTTTTAAGACGTAGGCGAGCTCTAGAAAAAGATTTTTAAAATTTAGCCCCAGGGGCTTTAAGGGCTTTAGGGGATGAAAGGGGGTCTAAAATTTGTATGGATAAAACTACTTTCACGCGGGCGAAGCCGCTGGCAGAAGCTAGTCTTATACATATCCATAATCATTTTTAAATTGCCGTAATCTCATAAAGTTCGAACAATGATTAACAACAAATTGAAGTTATCAGAAATCAAGACAATTGGTACTCTGCTCTCATCTCATCATCATCACATATCCTGTCTCAGTAGTTTACGAGTGATGTACAAAGCAAAATAGAGCAGAATGCAATGGAGACACAGACTTATGAGTTAATTACTTTAAGTAATTTGCTTTATCACCACTGCTCTCAAAATGGTGAAGGAAAATATTGCGAGGAAACCGACATATCTAGAATCTAAAATTCTAAGACATGTGATATCCATCAATCAACCTGCACTGGGCCTGCGTGGAAGATTACGGCCTATTTCTGCTCCTATAGAGAGGAGATCTGAGTCCGAGAAATGGGAACATTATAAGGTGGACTATGCAATGCTATGTGTAAACCGTATCCTCGTGGAGGTAATGGACTATAGTGATCTTTCCCGTCGAACTTAATGCGGTGTTCACTAGAATCACTAGTTAGGGATTCGGGCTTTTAATAAAACAACCAAATTGTCGGTAAGCAGACACAACTCAAAAGTAACGTCTAGTCGTTCCCTGGAATCGATTGCAACTGTTAGCGACGAAACCTTTTGAGTTGTTCTACATTTAATGTAACATACATGCGCAAAGCATGCATGCATGTATGTGTTGTGTTCTGTGCATGTGTGTGTGTTTAATGTTTTTTACTGGTTCAGGGTATGGTCCAGAGCAAGAATGAATGGGAGACGGTATCTCGGTCGCCTTCTTCTGTGAAGCAGTAAAGCGAGCGAAGAAGATGACCGCCACCGTGAGGGAATGGATATCCTCACACCGCAGCCACCCTCGAGGGAAACGCAGGGCGATATCCGGCCACGGTAGGCGCGGGCTTGCGGATGACGAACAATGGCTAGCTTACCGTCCAGCCGCGCATCCACGGGCCCAGTAGGGCATTGGCCCTAGCAGACAGCGGCCTGCTAGGGTTGCGGAAACGTCTAACAAAGTGATCATGGCCCCATAACGCAAACGGCAACTGAAGGACACCGGTGAATTGTACTCAGTAAAAGTTTAACACGCCCTCTTTAGAGTGGGAGAGATCATATTTTGATTTACCACCTCAAAAAAAAATCTGTCTTTCACACCAAAGTTATAGGTCTAAAGTGTGGGTGTGTGTGTGTTTGTGTGTATGTTTGTTTGTTGCTTCTTCACGCTTGAACAGCTGTGCAGTTTTGATTACAATAAAATCACTAGCTGCCATCTTCGCCTGTGTGATAATAGAAAATTATCCCAAGGGAACATACTCTCAGGATAATAAGTATCCTATATGCTATTCCAGGATACGGTCTACCCGTGTGACTGTGCGAGGAGGAGTGGCAGGCGGTTGCCTCCTGCGAAGCAGTAATGCTAGCAAAGGAGGCGGCCGATCGCGTGAGGCAACAGTCCTCACGCCCCAACCGCCGCGCCGCCGGGTTTCCGATCCCGATTTCCGGCCACCGTAGGCGCGGGCGTCCGATCGTCCGGTAACCGTCCGGACCGAGCCCAAGTCGTCGACGGCGCGTAGTGTTCCACGCGCGCCTCAAGGAGATGTCAACAACCGTAGGGGCCCAGCAGGGTCGAAGCCTACTGGGACCATGGGTGATGCGAAAGAGATCCCCGGGGCCCTGGAAAAATGGCAGGGAGGGAACAGGAGTGGGTTTTTAGTCAGTAAAAGTCTGACACTATCTCCCGGTCCGCCCAAGATGATGGGGGATGTCATTAGATGATTTTGCACCCGAAAAAAAAAAGTCTACCCGTGTACCAAATTTCATTAAAATCCGTTCAGCCGTTCGAGCGTGAATAAAAAAAAAAGTAAAAACTAAAAACCGACTACGACAAAAAAAAAATGACGCTGAAAAAGTATGAAACAAGATTTTCAAGATGCTGAAATAGACAAGGTAACTGGAACAACAAGAATAGAACAAAAAGAAAAGCCGTAGTCACACGTTATAGGTAGGTAATAATCGAAACACTTTAATAACGTGTGACTACGGCTTTTCTTTAGCCTATGTTCAGCGGACAATTAAGACGGTTCTAACGATACGTCATATCTACGTCAAGTTCCGATAAGTAGATTAGGAGCTATGACGGAACAGATGAACAAACTCACATACATACATAGCCTGTCAAAATCATAACCCTCCGTAGTCAGGTAAAAAGTAACAAACATACTCACGCACAAAACTTTCGTCTCTAGTATTAGTGTGATGTCACCAACCTCTTTACTCCATGAATAACAATACGATGTTACTATTAATATCCTAAAACAGGCTTACAAGAGCAAGCTGAAAACGGAAGGATACTTAAGCTTTTTACAGTAGCCTCCTTTATTAATCCGCTGGGCACACGCTGTTGTTATGCAAGTCTATCATGAAGTTAACAGAGTTAGAAGCGGTCGGACGTGATACACGGACGAATATAAACGAGATCTTGTTGGGATGTTGATCTTTCGATTTAGTTTAAGTATAAACGATGATAGTATAACGTAAACGGCCTCTGCTACAAACTCCATGCACATCGACAAAGTACAGGCGTAACGCTTTCTCCATACGCAGTGAAACAGCTTTAATAATTTCCAATCGCACCTGGGAATCGATCTGTTTTGCACCAGCGCACAAAATATAAAGAGCAGTGGTGGCCGAGTGGTAACGGCCCCGACTTACGGGTGATAGGTTGCGGGTTCAAACCCAGCCAGGCGCATTACTTTGTGTAATTTATTTCATCACCAATGCTCTCAAAACGGTGAAGGAAAACATCGAGAGGAAACCGGCATGGCCTAGAACCAAAAATTCGAAGACATGTGACATCCACCAACCCGCACTGGGCCCGCGTGATGGATTACGGCCCCATTCCCTCTCCTAGAGAGGAGGCCTGAGTCCCAACAGTGGGAACATTATAAGGCCGACTATGCACAAAATATAAGAAAGATCTTAACCAAGGAATATTATGGTGAAAACCACGGTGAAAACCATAGCTAACTAATTAATATTTGTTCTCATGATTAGGCACACTTAGGTATTCTTCGTCCTTGGTATTAAAATACTAGATATAATTCTCTAGAGTTGTTAATTTTTAATCTTATTTTATATACTATCCTAGTAAACGCAAAATGTATGTAGTTGTATATATGTGGAAGCTTGTCATTAGCGATTTTCCCTAAATATTTAAAAAATTATATATTTATTAGCCTGTAAGCTTTCTTAAAAATAAATAACGCAGCGTTGGAAGGCCTCCCACAAGGAAGACCGATGATCGGTGAGAGTCGCGGGTGTGCAATTGATGCGAGATGCACAGGACCGTTCTTTATGGCGACACTAGGCTCTCCCAAGTGTGTCGGGAAGCTGCGCAGTATCTTCTCGTCCAATATACCACAGTGTCTTAAGAGGAAAGTCTATGACCAGTGCGTTTTGCCAGTGATGACTTAAGGCTCCGAAACGTGGTCGCTTACAGTGGGCCTCATCAGAAAACTTAAAGTCACCCATAGGGGAATTAGAAGATCTATGCTTGGAGTTTCCTTGCGTGATCATATCAGAAATGACATAGCTCGAAGAATCGCCAAACTTAAGTGGCAGTGGGCACATTGCTCGTAGACCAGATGGTCGATGGGGACGAAAGGTTCTGAAGTGGCGACCACGTACTGGAAGACGCAGTCTGGAAAGGTCTCCCACAAGGTGGACTGATGACCTGGTGAGAGTCACGGGATTGCAATTGATGCGAGACGCACAAGACCGTTCGCTAAAGCGACACTTGGGGGAGGCCTATGTGCAACAGTGAACGTCTCCGGGCTGCATTACTGCTTCGCAAAAGAAGCCGCCCATTTCCCCTCGCTCCAGACCATGGCCTGAACCAGGGCCCGGCGCGAAAGGTCACCACTGCCTACAATTCCAAACCTTGGATTGAGGATAAGCATTGCCATACAGCGTGGCAATGCCGTCAGTGCTCTGGGCACATTGCCAGTCGATAGCGATGGTGGCGAGTTTTCCGATGCTATATTTTAGTTTTTTTTTTACTTAGATAAGTGGTTATACATCGAGTCTCAGAAATCGACACACAAAACCTATAAGTACCGTGGATTCACTACATGATTCTGGACCCCCAGTGGTAAAGTTTTAAGTTGGCATTTTTATAATTAAAAAAAAAAAACTTATTTTATAAAGTGTAAAATCATTATCCTCATCAACCCCATTATCAGCATTTTTAATTAAAAAAATCATAACCCACTTTATCATTAAAAAAACAAAATATCACATAAACTCGCATAATATACATTATGTAAACCGATCGTAGGTATAAAAGTCTTATACAATTTCTCTCTCATAATTACAATTCTACCAAACTCATTTCACATCAGCATCTTTGAAAGTGTGAAAATAAATGTGTCAGATGTTCACCAATTACAGGCTCGTCGAAGACATTTGCGGAGTGGGCGTGATCCTCCCTTTTGCCCCCTCTTTCCCCCCTCGTCGTCGCGAACAATAAGTAACAGTTTAAGGAGATTACGGGCGGGCTGAGCGGCGCTAAGCAGATCCACGCAACGCCAGCCGTCGCGCCCGTTCTCGGCCGAGTTAAGAACTTCGTAACTATTGAATACTTAGTACGAAGGTGTGTGATGTAATTCATAGAGACCGTTTGAAGATTCGGTTTCGGTTTCGGCTTATTTTGGCCGAAAAAAAACTAGTTTCGGCTAAAACTAGCTTTTTTCAGGTGACGGTTGTGATGGATACCTAAAAACTGGCTGACTCGTTCATATATTCATTCGCTCGTTATATTTTTTATGTAATCGACGGTTTATTTGATTATTTAGTAGTAACTGTTGCCAGACAACAGACAGACAAACAGACTGTTGTCCGATGGATGCGAGACGCACAGGACCGGTCATTGTGGCGACATTTGGGGGAGGCCTATGTCCAACAGTGGACGTCTTTCGGCTGAAATGACGATGATGATGATGAACTGTTGCCAGTGGGTTTTCCCGCGTGAATGTAGAAGATTGTTTCAAAGGAATATACTCCTAGAATAAAAAATATCCACTCGTATGTGCTATTCCGGGACATAGTCTACCCATGTGCCAAATGTCATCTAAATCCGTTCAGATATTCGAACGTGAAGAAATAACACACACACACTCACAAACTTTTGTATCTACATACGTAGATTAGATAAATAAAAGCGAAATACCACTCACTGATTAATCACGAAATCTCAGAAACTATAACACCTGCAAACTTAAAATTTGGCAGGTAGGTTCCTTATAGGGTGTAGACATCCGCTAAGAACGGATTTTACGAAACTCCACCCCTAAGGGGGTAAAACGGGGGTTGGAAGTTTGTATAGAAAAACCTACTTTCACTCGGGCGAAGCCGCTGACAGAAGCTAGTTTATAATATTAGTGTAATTAGGTGATTTTATGAAAATAATAAATATACAATTAATCATAACTAGTTAGGAATAACTGTATCGAAATATAGGTAGGAATAACCGTATCGAAAGATTATTTTAATTTTTTGACAGTTTGTTTTGTTACCACGTCAGTTTCGGATAAGGCCGAAACTAGAATAGAAACCGAAAATTCGGCAACGATATCGGTTTCGGCTGCAAATCATGTTATTGAAACATGACAGTCACTATCCTAAACTATTGAATACCTATGTGCGTAGGTGAGTGATGTAATTCGGTTTCGTATACTGAATTTAATTATGAAGTTTGTAACGTTTTGGCTTTGGATTTAAATTCAGGTTTCATAGTTAGAGGTGTTGAGTTTAGATTTGCGCATTTTTAATAGCCCGCAAAATTCAGATATCCAAAAGATTTTTTGCAATTAAATTTTTTATGTACTAGATGACATCATCATGATGATTAACTTGGTAACGGTTGCGGGAGTCCGATGGATGCGAGACTCACAGGACCGTTCATTGTGGTGACACTTGGGGAAGGCTTATGTCCAGTAGTGGACGTCTTTCGGCTGAAATTATGATGATGATGATCTACTAGATGGCGTTGTGTGAAAGTTGTGGAATATTATTATTATTATTTGTAGGACAGTATCAAATAGTATAGTAACAAAAATTATATTTGCGATTAACCTTTTGAGTGCGTAATAAGAGACACACTAGTAAAACAATGGCGCGTGAACGCCGGCGTTAATGCGGGGATCAACAGCTTAGAACAAGTATTTAACTCGTATTTACTCAACTATACTCACTAAAACTATCATCTCTCTCTCTAACTTAGAGACAAGGTAAATAGTTAAGTTATTTTTTATTAAAATGGCACATTTTAGAGCTCTTCTCTGAGTTAGAGTTGTTTTATCTTTGTTTAAGGGGACTCGGAAGTTAGAGAGTTATGTTAATGGTTTTAATGAGTATAATTGTGTAAATAAATATTATTACCTACCGCAAAATTTTTTTTTACCTTTCTACTGAATCGTCATCATGATTTCAGCCGAAAAAGTCCACTGTTGGACGTAGGCCTCCCGCAAGCGTCTCCACAACGACCGATCCTGTGCGTCTTGCATCCACCGCACACCCGCGACTCTCACCAGGTCGTCGGTCCACCTTGTGGGAGGCCTTCCAACGCTACGTTTTGCGGTGCGCGGTCGCCACTCTAGAACCTTTCGGCCCCATCGACCATCCGTTCTACGAGCAATGTTGCCCTGCCCTATCAATGTGCTCTGCTTCTATCGAATACTTAACTGTAAATTGAAAAAAACGTACGAAAATTTTAACCTTAAAAATCCTTTTACTAATAGTGTCATTTTTTATTATTGATCGCGCTGATTGGCTCGCGCTTGGCCAGTATCTCACCTAATGGTTAGTGATGATCTGGCTGATGGAGCTAGAGCACGCTTACCTAGAAGTGGCCTATTCACTCTTGACTTCTAGGCAAGCGTGATCTATCATAGGCCACATCTTCGCTTACCATCAAGTGTGATAGTAGTCTAACGTGAGCCTATCAATGATAAAAAAAACTTATATACCCCCTATTTAGCTGTGGTGGCCGAGTGGTAACGGCCCCGACTTACGACTTGTAGGTCGCGGGTTCAAACCCAGCCAGGCGCATTACTTTGTGTAATTTATTTCATCACCACTGCTCTCAAAACGGTGAGGAAACCGGCATGTCCTAGAACAAAAAATTCGAAGACATGTGACATTCACCAATCCGCACTGGGCCTGCGTGTTGGATTACGGCCCATTCCCTCTCCTAGAGAGGAGGCCTGAGTCCCAGCAGTGGGAAGATTAAAAAGCTGATTATGCTATGCTTTATGCTATATATCCCCAGGTTGCAGCTGTCAGGAAACGCAGATGCCGGCAGAGAATTCCGTTCCTCAGAGTGAGCTAAGCGTGCTAGCTGTGCGTACAGACGCACAAGGAATATGTTCCCAATACGTTTTGTGCATATGGATGAGATATTGTCCATATATATACCGGCGACGCATCGCCGTACACCTGGTGGCACGATGATAAAATAGGCTCCGATGCACACTCCCTGAATTGTAGTCGATAGAAAACCGATAGACTAGCAACTTGGTGCCGAAGATCAAGACTTTGGAGCTTCGGCTCGACCAGTGTATCATTGCCGAAGATCCTCTCCAGTATAACATTATTCCTATATCTGTATCTGAATCCATAACACCCCTAGTTTAAACAGAACCCTTTTCAACTTGCTACAACGAACGTTTACGTAGGTATTAAAATGTCTCAAATTTTATAAAATTAAAAACCTGTGTACCATCATCCAGTCAAAATCTCTGCTCGTACTCTCGTAGCTACATCGACATATGTGGCCTAGCTTAATACGCTCCGCAGTACCCCCGAAATTTTTACCAAATTAATCTTTCTCCAAACACTTAAGTTCTTTGTGAACAATCGACGGAGAAGTTGATTCGCGCATGTCTCGCTCACCCTAACGTAAGGGGCTGAACGAAACGTTTCGTCAAGAGTTTTATACTGGTTATGAGCGATTTAGTGATGGGTAAATACTTAGTAAGGTGGTGTGAAGTACTCTGATATTTAATTTTCGCCCGTTTGAAAGAAGAAAATTATCCCAAGAGAACATATAAAATATAAAGGATAAATGTGTATACTACGTGCTATTTTCCAGGACATGGTTTGACTGTCATCGTAGGCGTGGGCTTAAAATTGTGGACGGCGAGCAATGGGTAGCTCGCCATCCAGCCGTCCGGACCGAGCCCGAGTCGTCGACAGCGCGTAGTGTTCCACGCGCGCTTGAGGAGATGTCAGCCAAACCGTAGGGGCCCAGCAGGGTCGAAGTCTACTGGGGCCATGGGTTCGCTTTTGAAAGGAAAACCCGGGTTCCTGGAACGCAAGGCAAAGGGATATAGGAGTAGGTTTTAATTCAGTAAAAGTCTGCTCCACCCTATAACGAGAGAAGGACCGTGTACCAAATTTCATCCCGATCCGTTCAGCATTTCAAAGCAACCCGTTTAAAAAAACGGCAATTTCATAGATAAAAGACATTCTGTAGTATATTTAGTATTAGCATAGCACCCGTGCGAAGCCGGGGCGGATCGCTAGTTACTTATAAATCGTAGATGCATTCATAAACATGGTACCTCGCATACACAAGATACCCAGATACGAAGAATAGGATATGAGGAAAGAGGAGAGAGAAATATCTTAATCGTACGTAATCATAAAGCATATTTGACGGGGCCTGCCAGTTCTATGAGATGGTTCGAAAGAGTTACCATGGCACACTATGGAGTATTAGTTAGTAAAAGTCTGACACTCCCTCTCTTCACTCAGGGCGGGAGCTATGTAATGATTTTCTAGCTCTAAAACAAAAAAGGACAATAATAAAAAAAAACTGTGTAAGTTATAATTTGTATTTATTAACACAACTACGCTGACACATTATTGCAAACTGTCTACTTCTAATCGTTCCAATAAATATAATATTAATACATCATTACATAACGCGTGTAAGTGCACTACTAACTATTCGTATTACATTACACCATTAAACGCAACCATTTACACTATTTACAGTGAGCTGCGTTGAGAAAAAGGTAGAGCTTTAGTGCCAGCGGGTGTCAACACGGAAAATAACAGTCAATGCAAAAATCAAGTTTCTCGGGTGAAAGATAAGTAGGTACCAAGCTAAATCGCGTCCTATTCTTTATTTTTCCAACGGTCAGGAACAATTCTACATCGTACAAGCACTCCACTTTTAACTAACAAAAGATGGGGCTTTACTGCCAGCGGGTGTCAGCACGAAAAATAACAGTCAATGCAAAAATCAAGTTTCGCGGGTGAAAGACGAGTAGGTGCTAAGCTAAATCGCTTCCTATTCTTTATTTTTCCAGCGCTCATGGGCCTTACCATGACGTCTTAAAATATCAGGCGTACGAGCGAGAAAGAGAGATGGAAGTTCTGTGGAACTATACACCCTACACAGCTCCTTTCCTCTAACAATTCAGTTTAGGTAGGGCCTCAGGAACAATTCTTCATCTTATAAGCACTCCACTTTTAACTATATTTAAATAAAGAATTCGAGAGAATTGTCAAAATTTTTACTCTAACGAACTCTATGTCTTACACAAAAAGCTTAAATTCCATTTAACCCGTACTTTTTGTTGGACCTTTTCAATAAAAATTAATTTACATACCTAAAGTCGATAAAGGTTGTGGCAATGGATTGAAATTATCCCGAATTGCTCACATTTGAAAGAAGTGAACAAAATAACAGTGAACAGAGTAAGAAGAAAATGGAGTGCTTAATACGAATATTACATGAAATATTTCCCTCATTAATTTTATTCACACCATTCGTCAGCTAAGCGAACATTAAAGATTTTGTGTTATTTTATGATCATTGGCTATAGAGGCAATTATTTTGATAGCACTTGATTATTATTCAATTTTGTGCTGGAAACACACTACCACTGACAGCTTGTCTCTACCTATTGCCAAACGCATATTTAATTACTTAATTAATATTTACACTTCAAACACATATCCATTTTTGTAGTGAAACTGCACATATTAACAAAAAGTTTCATGATTACTAGTATTATCGCAGAACTGTGTTCTTAGAATCAAATAAATTATTTCAGTATTACATCTACACAAGTACTTGATATATTTATAAAATTAATTGGCGGGTTAAATCAGTCAAATAAACACACACAGTATTAAAGGAACCCGACCTTATAAAAAACTATCTTAAATAATAAGTGTTTGTCTATTTACAACAATAATTATTTTACTTCTAATCTACGTGACTACAATACATGTTGAGATCTAAAGGAATGTAAAGAAAACGACAGTTTCGTATAATATATGTATAACGTCGAACGTTAAGGCACACGTCTTAATAATAGCAAGGTCCTTTACACAATGGCATAATAAATATGATAGATTAAGTTAATATTCAAATACAAAGAAACGAAATTAAAATCTTAGGCCACAACCACTTGGGCTGTGGAAATGTCGAAAAAGTTAACATCTGTCTGGAACACAAAGGGCCACTAAAGGAATATAAGTGGGTCAGTTAGTAAACGACTGACACTCCCCTTCGCTCCATCTAGAGCGAGAGAAGTTAAAAAAAAACGATAATCATTAAATAGGAGTCGACTAGTGTCACTCAACGAAAAATAACAATCTTTGGTATTTCATTTCGACATTACTCGGTGTTTTTTTTTATAGAAAGAAAAAACGTTTATTCGTACCTCGCACATACAGTAGAATTAAAATACAGTAGAAATAGGAGGAATTAGGAGTAGAATTATGTATGAAAAAAAAATACTTTAAAATCTGTGCAAGGGCAAAAAGTCACCTAACTCAGCATATGCTGCGATATTTAAAACGATAAATAACGCAGCGCTGGTATTCTGTTAGGGCCCGCGGTGTTGCCACCATGGTCACACTCAATGAGGTTAAATAAAACGTATTATTTATAATATAGACGTACAATTATATTTCTTGTAACTAATATTTAAATAATAATAAATATAATAATTAATTTATTATTATTAATTATTCCGACAAACTGTGGGCCAAAGTAGCACCAATTTGGTGCCCCGGAACAGTGCGACGGGGTCGCGGCAGACCACGGATATAATTTTCCTTCGATTAAAAAAAAAATATTATTGATGGGGTCGCGTTTGACCACTATCTCACCTGATGGTAAGCGATGGTGTGGTCGACGATGTAGCACGCTTAACTAGGTGACCTATTCAGTCTTGACTTAAAGACCCTTAGGTTGTAGCTGTCTGGAAATACAGATATGGAATTCCACTTCTTAGCAGTACTTTGACGTACAAATATGTTCCCAAAATGATAAAATTGTGAGCCATTGCTTAAAGGACCCATTGGAAATACATAGCACCTCCAGTAAATCACATGAAGGTATGTATATGAAAGGACAGTTAGTACAAATAGTTTCCAAAGTAAATACATTAGTATCTACAGGCTTGATTTTAGAAGATGGTCGTCTAATTAAGTAGAACGGACACTTCGCTTACACGGTGTTCTAAGTAAGCGATTAATCGCAAACGCAACCCCGAAGCAATCCGATGCGGGCTTTGCACTACGTGCGCACGAATTGGTTCAATTTATTTGAAACAAAACACAGCACTGCAACAGTTCGCGCGGAAATATCAAACCAACTGTACAGGTCCGCTTCGCTTTACTCATCGCTGCTCCACACCCACGTGTGCAATAAGGTGTTAATTGTTTGTTCCGTCATGCCACGTCGCTTTGCAATCGGGTTCGCGTTGGATTGACTATATAGGACACTGTGTTACACGGCGTGGCGTGACGATTCAAATGCGATATCGGTTGCGAAGCAATCGGGTGCGGCTTACGCGAATTTAGCGTGACGCGGCGGCTCTTTGGAATTTGCCGCTTTAGCTGCTATTTATATAAAACAAGTCAAATACGCAAGAGTTCGTGCAAAAATATTAAGCCGTTCGCGGATCGCGTCCGATTCGCTTCACTCATCGCTACTCCACACCCACGTTTGGTCAATCGCGTAAGCCACTGCATATTAATCGTTTATTCCATCCGCACCGCATCGCTTCGCGATCGTGTTCACATCAAATCGCCTACACCACTTTAGTTAGGAAAGTCAGAGAGTGTTACAAAATCCTTAAACTATGATAATCTACAATAATAATAATGTGCAATATACAATTTATGGTTTTCGTATACCCATATACACTTCACTGTAACGAAACTGTGCAGTCACTAATTTAATATGAACTATGAACCATTTATTACTGCTATCTAATGGTTAATGTCGGTGCGTTCGATATATCTTGACAATTTTAACTTTTCAAGGAAGAATGTCGTAAACGACAAGTTGCAGTTTTCGGAAAAAATATGTTAATTACAACTCTTCTGTTAACATCAGTAGTTATATGAATAATAAGTTATTTTTTTTTTAGAATGATTTTATCATAAATACTTTTTTTAACACAAATAGTTGAGCTCGATGGGGCTGATGCACACGTCATGCTCGTGAACGGGCGTCGTCAGTTGAGACTGGTATTTTTTTAACTGCCAGTGGCTTATGTTTAAATTTATATTTTTTAATTACTTGTAAACATGATTTAAAACAGTTTCCATGGAGTTTCTTGCACATTCTTCAGAGGTCTACGCTTTGGAATGTGCAATCAGCTTCAGTTTTTTTTGACTAACCGACATTTTGTACATGGTTTATTTGAAATGAATGTTTTTTATTTGATTTGATTGTCGCTTACGACATTCTTCCTGAAACGGCTCGATATACATACACCAGAGTTTCTATTAGGACCGAGTTCTATAATCGCAGCATTGAACTCCATGATCAAATTCAAACAGAGAATTTGCATTGACCGATTTAGGCCTACTGTCATCTACGGACGTGTAGCTTCATAAACGCGTATTTGTCGTTATACGCTTGGTATACACTTACGTGCAAAACTATAAAACTCTGTCGACAAAGCGGTAGATGATGACGAATATGCGTCTATGAAGCTATGCGTCCGTGAACAGTAAGCCTTAACAAAAACCAATCAACATACACAAACGCACCACCACGAACCGTTACAGCAACGCGTTCACGAATGTCCAGGGGCGTAAACACGGGTCACACAGGGGTCGAGCTGCCACGCGCCCGCTGCAGGCTACGTGTGCACCTTGTTGTTATGCTGGAGCACCACACGGTCCTGCAGTAGAGCGTCATGGGCTCGAAGACGCAGGGCTTCGGCACTGGCTAGCCGCGCCAGTGAGGGGGACGGGGATGGTGGTGATGGAGGGGATGATGGCGACGGTTCAGGCTCGGGGGGACGCAGTGCTGGCGGTGGAAGAGCCAGGACGTACCTGTGTGAAAGAATCATGATCAGTGGAGGCTCTTCGTCTGACGAGTGTTTTCATGGTAAAAAAACGCGAAAGTGTTTGTCGAATATGTTGGACGTAGGCGGTTACAAGGTCAATATACCATAACTTTAACACAACGCCATCTAGTGTCAAACTAAGCAGGGCTTGTGCTATAAGTACTAGACAACTGATAAACATACTTATATATTTCTAATTAATTACATATTATGATTATGAATAAATTCAACCCAGACACAGAACAAATGATCGTGCTCATCACACAGACATTGGTCTTGGGTGGGAATCGAACCCACGACCTCCGGCATAACAGTCAGTGCCAACCATGAAATGAGCTGTCAATCTCTAAAATCGATCGCAATTCTCTTCAAGCTTACTTTAAGTTAATTTCGAATGTCAGGAACGGTTATAGATACCTGTGCAGTAGCGCCCTGAAGGCGGCAGCGGGCTCAGCGTCATGCCACAGTGGTGCCGGAACGCCTAGCGCCCCCAGGCCAGCGCCTAGTCCCAGCGCCCACCACTCGCCCCCGGGCGGACCACCGCCCCACTCGCCTACCACTGAAACAATACTGATTGTTAGCAATACACCTAAACCAAGTAATGTATGTATGCCTAAATGACACAATGTACGAGAACTCTTCTTAATTGTGTTAATATATTTTATACTAATACTAGCGGTCATGGCAGACCAGACCAGACCAGAGTTGTTCAGCTCGAAAGCTGACATTTTGTCAGAAAAAAAAACATTAAGAACCCAATTGCAAACCAACCTGGGACCCAATCAAATATATTATATACAAAATTACATCGAAATCGGTCAAGCCGGTATGGAGGAGTAAGGTGACAAACACATGTACAGAATAATTATATTTATAAAGAGGAATCATTTTTATGACTATGAAAAAACAAAAAAAAAATATAAAATTAAAATGCCGACTGCGTAAAAAAATATTTTAAATAAAAACTGATAAGAAAAAAACAATGTCAGTCCAGTGTAGCTTGCTACAAAGCAATTGAATAATTTCATAATCGATACACAGATAAAACAATAAATTCTAACACCGAACATATTGACTGCAACAGTCGGGACCCATAATGATTTTAGTCTAGATTATTTAATGGACGATTATTTTAAACTTTTTCACTTAGGTTACTTTTCATATTTCCCGTGAATCTCTGAATGCGTGAATTCCTGAGAGTTAATTTACATTTAACACTATACTCCATAATTCGAAATAAGATGAGACAAACAAACCTTTTTTTTACTGCCTGTTCAATCGATTTTGACTTCTATTTCGTTGGCATAATGATGACATTAAAACCAAAAAAGTGGTTACAATATCACAATACCAACTATTTACTGCAGCCACCATTTATCATGTGTGTAGCAGTGGTGGCCGAGTGGTAACGGCCCCGACTTACGAGTTGTAGGTCGCGGGTTCAACCCAGCCAGGCGCATTACTTTGCGTAATTTATTTCATCACCACAGCTCTCAAAACGGTGAAGGAGCGGGCTTGTGGACGGCGAGCAATGGGTAGCCCGCCGTCCGACTGTCCGGTAACCGTCCGGACTGAGCCCAAGTCGTCGATGGCGCGTATTGTTCCACGCGTGCTTTAGGGAGATGTCAGTAAATCGTAGGGGCCCAGCAAGGTCGAAGCCTACTGGGGCTATAGGTATTGTAAAAACGAAACCCGGGGCCCTGGGACGAAGGCAACGAAGGAACAGGAGTAGGTTTATAGTCAGTAAAAGTCTGACACTATCTCCCGCTCCGCCTAAGAGCGCGAATTGTCATTAGATGATTTTACCACCTATAAAAAAAAAACGGTGAAGGTTAAAAGGCAAAAATTCGAAGACATGTCACACATTCACCAACCCGCACTGGGCCCGAGTGGTGGATTACGGCCCATTCCCTCTCCTAGAGAGGAGGCCTGCGTCCCAGCAGTGGGAACATTAATAGGCTGATCATGCCATGTCATGTCACCAGCGCAATAAAAGTCAAAATCGATTGAACGGACAGTAAACATGTCTGTCATGGTTTGTCTAATCTTACTTCGAATGGAGTATAGCTATGTTAAATGATGGTTTAACCAGACTTGTAAATATTTACCAGAACTTATCAGTTTGATACCAAAGTGTGTCCAAGGGACCCCCTTTTCACTTCGCATGGTCAAGTAACAGCACCCTTTGACGAAATCACGATAATTTGATGTTTGTTTAATATAATGTAGTTAGGCAGGTGATAGTGCTGCTCCGCCGATATCGCCACAATAAGCTCTTTATAGTGAGTTATTGGTGCACCTGCCTTAGCTATTCCTATCATAATAAGATAATATTATGTGTGCAGAAGTCTTAGTGCGACTTGAAAAGCAGTAAGGATTGGAGCGGGTTATACTGGAAGTGTGTTGAAATAGTACATTTTGATACAAGTGGAGAAAGTTTCTCATTGCGACCAATGCGGAATTCGCCCGAGCAGCAGGCGAGTGTGTTATGGAGCCGAGTGCTGCAGTGACAAATTTCCACGTCTATCAAACGGCGTTTTTTAATACACTTACGAAGAAATAAATAAACGGGGGTCGCTTAGCTCACAGCCTAATACGATAAATTGTGGCGGGGCACTTTTCTCATGCACTTTTTCGCACTAGTACGGAAAACAGTAAATTGCGTGCCTAACAGCAGTTTTTTTTTTATTCTTGATAGGTTCGTGCTTGACTGCTATTTCACCTGATGGAAAGCGACGATGCGGTTGACGATGGAGCGCGCTTATCTAGAAGTAACCTATTCACTATTGACTTAAAGATTCCCGGGTTGTAGCCATCAGGAAACACAGATTCCGGCAAGGAATTCCACTCCTTAGCTGTACGCACAATGAATGTGTTCCCAAAACGTTTTCGAGTAAGTGTATTGAAATAGTACATTTTGATACAAGTGCAGAAAGTTTGTCATTGCGACCGAGGCGGAATTCGCACGAGCAGTAGGCGAGTGTGTTATGGAGCCGAGGGTTTCCTCACGATTTTTTCCTTCACCGTTTCTCCGTGACTCTCCTGTAAAATAGCCAATAATGACCAGAGGTCGGAGTTATTATGCTCTTTAAAATTAATCTCGGGATTTGAGGCATATCCACTATATTCTTTCGCTGTATGAAATCAGCCTAAGTACATGAATAACTGTACCTAATTCCGACCTCCGATAATGACTTACGCTCTGACGAAAAATATTTCAAATAAAAAGCGTACAATCACACACAAAAGTGCTAACGCCTAAAAGGCAATATATCAGCCGGTAAACGGATTGCCAGTAACTATCGTTATCGGGACATCGCGTCATTATACGCGCATTAGTATAATGACGCCCTAATATAGTTCTATCGAGCGATATAAGCAAGTTCCCGTAACAATTACTTTTATCGTATTGTCGCTTTGATTGTGGTTCTGTAGAGTTTTATATATCATGGTAATTGGTACCTATAATAAGAATGTTTATTTCGAGAAAAAAATATATAAATTAATTTTACTAGGAAAAAGTAACATGATAGTAGCGTCAAGAAACATATAACTGAGATATTTGTAATATATAACATGATTGAAAAGAGTGCCCATGGAGTTTCTTGCACATTCTTCTCCATAGAGATGTACGCTTTGGAATGTGCCATTAACATCTTTTTTTTCTGGCTGACTGACTTCTTGCCATTTCAAAAGTGCCTGTAAGTGGTTTATTTGAAATAAAATGCTTTGAATCTTTATTTGAAATAGTCATTCCCAGAAAATCTCTATTTATACGTTACATTATGTCGCCACGTCAAATAATTCGTACTAGTTTCTGCCAAGTAGATATTTGTCCCAAGGGACAAAGGTATCTTTTTTCTGTTCTTTTTGTATAATATGTTTGAAACCGTTGGCTCCTTCACTCGTCACTCAAGATTCATTGAAAGACCAGCATCAGACAAAATCTGTCTGGCAACATTGGTGAAATGAGCCGTTGAGATGCACGCAATGTAATGTTTATTTTCCAATGATTGTTGAGTGCTGGTAAACCTACATAGTGGTTTGATGACCTGGTGAAGGTATCGGGAATCCGATGGATGCGAGAAGCATATGACCGGTCATTGTGGAGAGGTCTATGTCCACAGTAGACGTCTTTCGGCTAAAAATAATGATAATGATGTTGAATGATTGTTACTTTTTTATTTCAGTTGTGTTTACCTGGTGGCTGTCGCCAAATAAATATTTTTTCTTTCTTTCTCTTTTAAGACATGGTCGATTCATGTGCTATTTTTAATCATAATACGTTCAGCCGTTAAGACGTGAAAGCGCAATAAAGCAACTCACATTTGCATTACTAATAATACAAAAAATACAAAACACAAATAAACCAATAAATACCTAATTTTGAAAAAAAAATAATGTACCTTTGATATAAAGTTTATTTGAACTTATAATTCCAAGTCAATCCAAAAATATAACACTTCAAAGCAACCCGTTTTAAAAAACGGCAATTTAATAGATAAATACCTATTATAATATTAAAGTTAGTATTAAACATTATAAAACAGACAGTCTGAATGTGTTGAATGTTTGAATTTCGAAAAGGATCTTTTCAAAATTCGAACACCGTCACAATGATTAAATGTCAAATCAATACGTAATGCGCACACATGTGAAGTTTTAAAAGTAGCGTTTTAAATCAGAGGGCGCGTTGTGTGGGGCGACGGGCAATTACGTCGCAATTGCTACTAATTGTCATGATTTGGGTGCGTGTGACACCCGCTCCACGAGTCCGATGTAATGCTTATTAGGGTTTACACATAATAAAACAGGAGACCCTTCTACTTTGATTTATGATGAACGATGGTGAAGCAACAGTCGGCTGTCAGTGCTTTGCTTTTGTTGCTTTTTATTCAATTCTTACGTCAGATAGGTACTTAGTTTAATACTGATTTAAATGGTTTTATAAATATAAATCTATTTTATTTTGATGTAATATTATAAATATAAAACTAACTCTGTCTGTTGCCTCTTTGCGTCTTTACAGGTGTACGAATTTGGATGAAATTTGGTATACCTACGGGTAGACCAGGAACAAGACATAGGATCCTTCTCCTGGAGCATATTTCATTTTTTCTTTTTTTGGTGGAAAATTGCTAAATATCTTTTCAGGTTTTAGATGGAGCGAGTGGGGGTCGGACACAAGGTGGACCGATAACCTGGTCAGGGTCACGGGAATCCGATGGATGCAAAAAGAGAGATAACGCCTGAAAACTGTGTTAGCATTCGGTAATTCCGTGATTTACTCGAATATTTTTCAAAACGTGTTCCAGGAAATACGGTATTTTTTAAACCCTTAAAAGTTTTTGAAAAAAATTGTCCTCATTCAGAATCTTGATTAAATTTGCAAGGCTTCTATTGTTATACTTTTCTGATTTTTTTTTTTTACATTTTTGAATAAATTATGAAGTGTCAAAGTTCATTCAAAATAGCAGATTTTCAGAGGTTTTTACTGGATTAGTTTTACACAAATTTATAAATTGATTTCAATAGAAGCCTAGATAATATCCACAAGATACTGTGTTTCCAAAATATCTAATGAAAAATGTGTAATAACGTCATAATCGAGTAAGAGCGGTTGTATGAAAAACAGTGAAAATGTATTTCGAGTTGCATCCCCTTAAAGGTTTTTTAACTCCTAATTGGGCAATTATAAAAAGTTCCCTAAACTATCATCAACCCTAGTTTATGTACAGATTGCTTGCTCACACGGCCGATAGCGATCGGTAAATGATCGGTAAACATCGGGTGCAATCGCGTTCGTATTTCATTACCGCCCTGTGGCCGATAAACGGCCACCAATTACGTGAAATATATAACTTGTGAGTTCTGTCGATGACTGTACCTTGTCATTATAGAGGGATGTGTGTCATTTGACAAGGAAAGTATTTTTCCAATGTAATTACGTGTGTTTATTTTAGACTATTAATGTTGTTTTGGAAATATTAGGAAATATTTTTTTGGGTAGTTATACATTTCAGTATTAATATCGTGAATTGTGTGTTCTGTAGAAGGTACCTTTTCAATACACTTACTCGAAAACCCACTCTTATCCCTACCGATTTTAGGCACGCAATTTATTGTTTTTTGCACTAGTGCGGAAAAGTGCACGGGCTCGTCCCGGCCACAATTTATTACATTTATCGTATCAGGCTGGGCGCTAAGCGACCCCCACGAGTCTCACGTCAACCTCCGTTTATTTACATATTTGTATGTTTCGATATTGAAAAACGTCGTTTGATACACATGGTTTGTCCACTTGTATCAAAATATACTACTCGTATTTTCGTTCTGATATTGCCAGTACTGTTTTTCTGATAATGAAACTTTCTCTCTATCTATGCCTAATCCTAAACCTAATCTGGCAAAATTTGCTATTTGACTCCAGAATAGCTTGCTAAATAAAATTTGCTATTTGACTCCACAGTAGCTTGCTAAATAAAATTTGCTATTTGACTCCAGAGTAGCTTGCTAAATAAAATTTGCTATTTGACTCCAGAGTAGCTTGCTAAATAAAATTTGCTATTTGACTCCAGAGTAGCTTGCTAAATAAAATTTGCTATTTGACTCCAGAGTAAAGAAAGAAAGAAAGAAAAAAAGAAAAAACATTTATTTGTACCTCACACATACAGTAAAATTTCTTTCCCTAAATAACAGTAGAATACTAGAATTAAGTACCTACATATAAAAAGAAAACAAAAAATAACTGTATGATCTGTGCAAGGTCAAAAAGGCGCCTAACTCAGCATATGCTGCGATATTTAAAACGATAAATATCGCAGCGCTGGTATTCTGTTAGGGCCCGCGATGATGCCACGGTCACACTCACGGAGGTTAAATAAAACGATATAAGTATCGAAACAAAACAATAAACACAAACATTGATAAAAAAAAAAAAAAAAAACATAGGAAAAAATAACAAATACATAAGTAACATTGGTAAAAAAGCGTGAATTTATGGTAAAATGTGTCATGTGTTAGAAAAATATAAAATAAAATGCAATAAATAATGAACCATAGACAGACGCCTGACGCCGCGCTCCAAAATCATTTGTCAAAACTATAGACAAACGGACGAACGCGGACGCACGGTTCACGGAGAGTGTAATCTATGGATATTAATATTCTGTGGCACGATCTATCGACTGACAGAAGAAAAAGTAGGTCGATCTTCATCAAACAAATTAAAACAAGTTGAGTAAATATTGATACATAAATACGTCTCAAACAAAAGCGATTCGGGTGTTCCAGAAATGTTATTGTGTATGACTGTGAAGTGTAATGTGTGCTATATTGGACGCAAGAAAAAAGATGCCAAACCAGCCGAGCGACAATGTCACCACTGCAAACCGTGCAGAACTCTTGCTAAATTATCTGGTGGTTTCCCTTTGGTTACGTAATAAATGCTGTTTGTATTTGTAACTAAAAGCACCAACCGTCTTTAAAGCACGAATAGGTGGTGGCAAGTTATTCCACACCTTACTAGCAGCGTGTTTGAAGCTTCCACGAAATGCAGCAGTTTTATGGGTCAAGGTCAATAGAAGGTAAGAAGATGCTCTCGTTTTAACTTTGTTTACATCACGTGACCAAGTTAATGTATTATAAAGATAGGTAGGTTTTTTTGTGAGAATTGTGCCAATGTGTGGAGTAGCTTGCTAAATAAAATTTGCTATTTGACTCCAGAGTAGCTTGCTAAATAAAATTTGCTATTTGACTCCAGAGTAGCTTGCTAAATAAAATTTGCTATTTGACTCCAGAGTAGCTTGCTAAATAAAATTTGCTATTTGACTCCAGAGTAGCTTGCTAAATAAAATTTGCTATTTGACTCCAGAGTAGCTTGCTAAATAAAATTTGCTATTTGACTCCAGAGTAGCTTGCTAAATAAAATTTGCTATTTGACTCCAGAGTAGCTTGCTAAATAAAATTTGCTATTTGACTCCACAGTAGCTTGCTAAATAAAATTTGCTATTTGACTCCAGAGTAGCTTGCTAAATAAAATTTGCTATTTGACTGCAGAGTAGCTTGCTAAATAAAATTTGCTATTTGACTCCAGAATAGCATGCTAAATAAAATTTGCTATTTGACTCCAGAGTAGCTTTCTAAATCCAAATTTTCGTACTTTATGTGGTCGACGATGGAACGTGCTTGCCTAGAAGTAACCTATTCACTCTTGACTTAATGATTCCTTGGTTGTAGCTATCAACGCAGACTCCGGCAGGGAGTTCCACTCCTTAGAAGGACGTAAGATGAAAGAGCTGCTCAAACTTTTTTAATACACTTACTCGAAAACCCGCTCTTATCCCACCGCTTTTAGACACTACATAGACCGTTTTCCGCACTAGTGCAGAAAAGAGCGCGTGTTCTCCCCACCACAATGTTATTACATTTATCGCATCAGGCTATGCGCGCGTCGACCCCCACGAGTTGCGTCGGTCAACCACCGTTTATTCATTTCATCATTAGTGTATTGAAAAAAGTCGTTTGATATCGCCCTCGTGCGAATTCCGCCTTGGTCGCAATGAAAAACTTTCTGAACTTGTATCAAAATGTACGTATGCGTGGGATGTCCACTATGTAACCGTGGTGGATACCTGTACATCTAGTGTAAAAATAAGCTCAAAATATAATTTCTTACCATGGTCGTGGTGCATGAAAGGAGCGTGATCTCTGCCGAGGGCCTTCTCTCGCTTACGCCACTTGGCGCGTCTGTTCTGGAACCACACCTGCAAACAATACATACGATTAGAATAGAACAGACATATAATATACTGGCTTCTGCCAGCGACGGGATCGCAGTCAAGCGCTGGTTTATATCAATTAAAAAAAAAAAAAAAAAGACTTCGCCCGCGTGAAAGTCGGTTTCTCCATACAAACTTCCAACCCCCGTTTTACCCCCTTAGGGGTGGAGTTTCGTAAAACCCGTTCTTAGCGGATGTCTACACCCTATAAGTTGGTATTGTGGCAATCGAATAGGTTTCACTACTAATTACTAACTTGCAAAACTGGCATGTTAGACTTTTAAGGTTTACGTAAATAAAAGTTTAGTTAGGACTGACGTTCGAAAGAATAAGAAAAGGGGACGTCAAGGAACGTCCATATATATTTTATATGTAAAATATAGAATGAAAGAGCTATAATCTAAATAATACCTACTCGAAGAACATAAAGCCTTTCATTTGAGCTTTCCACCCCCTACAAATGGTGGAGGCGCCGGGTATAATAGAATAATAATAATAGAATTGTAAATAGATTTTGAATTTTGCTTATCGTTCGTCATGACTTAGGTTCGCTCATAAAGAGACGACCACCACTATGTAAATTACTTTCCTCCATAGGTAGGGACATCTGTGTTAGGTAATAGGCAGGTTATACATAAACCTTAAAAGTTTTTTTGGAATAGAATTGCTTTGCGATCCTCAGCATTTCTATTCGTAGGGGCGTAGCTCATGTGGCAATCGAATAGGTTTCACTACTAATTACTAACTTGCAAAACTGGCATGTTAGACTTTTAAGGTTTACGTAATAAAAAGTTTAGTTAGGACTGACGTTCGAAAGAATAAGAAAAGGGGACGTCAAGGAACGTCCATATATATTTTATATGTAAAATATAGAATGAAAGAGCTATAATCTAAATAATACCTACTCGAAGAACATAAAGCCTTTCATTTGAGCTTTCCACCCCCTACAGTATTGTAGTTTTTGAGATTTCGTGATATGGTGAGCAGTGGTGGCCGAGTGGTAACGGCCCCGACTTACGAATTGTTGGTCGCAGGTTCAAACCCAGCCAGGCGCATTACTTTGTGTAATTTATTTCATCACCGCTGCTCTCAAAACGGTGAAGGAAAACATCGTGAGGAAACCGGCATGTCCTAGAACAAAAAATTCGAAGACATGTGACATCCACCAACCCGCACTGGGCCCGCGTGGTGGATTACGGCCCATTCCCTCTCCTAGAGAGAGGAGGCCTGAGTCCCAGCAGTGGGAACATTAAAAGGCTGAATATGTATGTATGTATGTATGTGGTATTTCGCTTTTATATATATAGATTTTATTCTAAAACATAAGTAATATAAGTATGATACATCAAAACAAAATGTATATGTAATGTATGTGTGTATATATGGTCTTAAAATAACGGGTAGATCTGCATGTATTATTTACCATTATAGCGTATAAAAACAACATAATATTTGGTTTAGAATCTATATATATATAAAAGAAAGTCGTGTTAGTTACACTATTTATAACTCAAGAACGGCTGAACCGATTTGGCTGAAAGTTGGTAGGGAGGTAGCTTAGAACCAGGAGACGGACATAGGATACTTTTTTTTTTTGAGTATGGTAGAGTAGGGTAGAGTTGGGTAGAGTAGGATATAGTAGTCAGTTGACGGGAGCGAAGCCGCGGGCAAAAGCTAGTAAACTATAAAATATAGTCTACACAACAAACAGCGAAAATATTTTATACTAATGCTTATTAAAAAAGGGAGAAAAAAAATAAAAACACTATAGACGTATCATAGTCCATATTATGTACCTATCCGGAAGTTCCTGCACCGGATTCGTGCGGAAGTAACGCCCGGGTGTCACCACTCTGTGGACCGCCCGGAGGACACGGTGGAGCACACGGTAGAGGTGTGCCCCACTTAGGCAGAGCAACGCCGTGTCCTCGTGGGGGAGATCGGCGGCACCGATCTCTCGCGCAGTGCCTTGGTACAGACCATGTTCCGAACAATCTCGTAGCCCAAAAATAGTGACTTAGTAGGACTTTAGTAATCCATTGAACAATAATCAACAATAAAAATATCCGCAGGATAACCAAGGTTAACATAGCCCGAAGAATCGCCAAACTTAAGAGGCAGTGGGCAGGGCACACTGCTCGCAGAACAGATAGTCGATGGCACCGAAAGGTTTACCACATTCCGAAAGACACAGCGTTGGAAAGACTCCCATAAGGTGGACCCACGACCTGGTAAGGGTCCCGGGAATCCGATGGATGCGAGACGCACAGGACCAGTTACTGTAGCGATACTAGGGGAGGCCTATGTCCAGTAGTGGGCGTAATGAATATGATGATGATGAACATAATTATGTTGTTGATAAGCCAGACTATTGATCTGAAAAGTTCAATGCGAGGTGTTTAGTCGTCCATAATTGTCGACTCGACAGCCATTGTAAGAATGCAGCGACTCAGTAAAATGGTCTCATTTGAAAATTATGAAATTACACCAATTTTTCCTTCTACAATGTCTTTTTATTAGCGCAATGTGGCTCGACTAGCTCAATTTGTTTCTATTCTCCATTCGATTACATGCAAAAGTGAACTTTACGGCATTCGTAGAAGGTACATTCTGGTACATGGATGTGGAGGAATGGAAACCACGTATGCGTAATTGCTTTTCATTACGGTTCCATTGTAGTCGAGAGGTGCGGACGAGTAGGGGGTGAGGCAAGCGGGGAGGGCGTCAAATTGCCAACAATTACACAATAAAAAAATTTAAAATCGCCCACAACTCGAATTGGAACCATTATGCGGAAAGAATCCTGTTCTGATTTTTGGCTCGGATGTTGCTTCTCCTGGGGCTGTTGCTGAATGTTCACTGCACCGGGTGATTGATGAGATAGTTTATCATATTGGAATGGTTTCATGAGATTTTTTTTTTGGTAAGAAAATCATCCAATGACATCCCCCGCTCCTGGGCGAGCGCAAGGGTGTGTCAGACTTACTAACTAAAAACCCACTCCTGTTCCTTCGTTGCTTTTCATACCAGGGCCGAGTCTTTCTTTCAGAAGCAGACCCTTGGCCCCAGTAGGCTTCGACCCTGCTGCAGTGCTGAGCCCCTACGTTTTGCTGACATTTCCTTGAGGCGCGCGTGGAACACTACGCGCAGTCGACGACTTGGGATCGGTCTGGACGGTTACCGGAATGATTTCATGAGATACAACTACAAAGTCGTGAGGCAACTCGGCTACTTATGCTCGGTAATGATCTAATTCAAAAAAGGATACTGAAGGAGCACACAAGGGCTACCCTCTCGCTCCACCCAGAGCAGGAGACGTTATATGATGAATTCTCAGCCAAAAAAATAGGAGATTTTTTTTGTCATGGTCTTTTATATTTTCAGCAAGCAAGAAGATTGTTTATGTACATACTCGTAATTTCAACAAATCTAAGTTAGGATCATCATAGGTACCTATGTAAATGTCTATGTAGATATAGTATTCGTATTTTATGCACACATTTTGCAGTAGACTGACGTAGCTTCACGGACTACAACATGTAAACAAAGATATTTCTCACAAACTGATTGTCTAAAATAAGTGCGGAAACATAAGTTTTATGTACGAATTCGATTGTAGAAATGACTTATAGTGTCTTAGGCTCTTAAGCTGTTGATCCCCGCATTAACGCCGGCGTTCACGCGCCATTGTCTTTCTATTGTGTCTCTAATTACGCACTCAAATGGTTAATAAACTAGTGCGCCTCACCATCAATGATTGCATCACTGCTTACTATCAGGTGGGATCACAGTCAAGCACTGGTTTATATCAATATATATATTTATGTCGGCTGAGGATACCGATCATCATTGAAGCTGTCTGGAACTCTGTTTTGTGGGCGATGGCTGGGTATCGAGCAATAAACAAACTATATTTCAGATCACACAACTGATTTATTATGATGCAAGCTTTAGGTATTCACTTCACACAACGAGCCGTTAGGCAGTCGCCTAGACGTTGTTCGCACGGCTGCTGACAGAGGAAACAGCGTCTGACCTCTGCGGTCGGCACTTTTATCTGCTCGGTTCGTGCAAACGTCAGCGCGGATTCTGTCAAAGTGACATGTGTCACTTTTCACTTAGCTCGTTCATTCGTTCTCAAGCTTCCGTACTATTGACTTCGCCGACATATATATGACTATAGGAGGAGTTTTAGGCGGGATTTTTTCATGTGAATTACAGTGGCTGTTTTAATTATTCGCAAATTGATTCCTAGAGGATATTTTGATATAAAATTGGTGTAGTTCTATATCTCAAGTGTCTGCATAACTGGACAATATGTGGAATCTTTGAAACAGGCGCTATCTTGGTAAAATGGAGGTGAGAATTTTATTGTAGTGTATTGAATACTCGATACATTTACTGCCCAATACTACAAAAACATACATGGACAAAACCAGTCATGGTAAACAGCCATGTAGCACCCACTCCTATCAAGATCGGGAACTCTACACTCGAAGTTGTAGACGACTACGTTTACCTGGGACAGACGGTCCAGTTGGGAAGGTCTAACTTCGAGAACGAGATCAATCGTCGAATCCGACTCGGCTGGGCAGCGTTCGGGAAGCTGCGCGGTATCTTCTCGTCCAATATACCACAGTGTCTCAAGACGAAAGTCTATGACCAGTGCGTGTTGCCAGTGATGACATAATTATGGCTCTGAAACGTGGTCGCTTACAATGGGCCTCATCAGAAGACTTAAAGTCACCCAAAGGGCAATGGAAAGGGCTATGCTCGGAGTTTCCTTGCGTGATTGAATCAGGAATGAGGATATCGACAGGAGAACCTAGGTTACCGACATAGCACGAAGAATCGCCAAACTTAAGTGGCAATGGGCAGGGCACATTGCTCGCAGAACGGATGGCCGTTGGGGCCGAAAAGTTCTGAAATGGCGACCACGTACCGGAAGACGTAGCGTCGGAAGGCCTCCTACAAGATGGACCGATGACTTGGTAACGATTGCGGGAGTTCGATGGATGCGAGACGCACAGGACCGTTCATTGTGGCGACACTTGGGGAAGACCTTTGTCCAGCAGTGGACGTCTTTCGGCTGAAATGATGATGATGACTACAAAAATATTATAATGTGTATAAACATTATATACGTATTCTAATAGTAAACAAAGTACAAAATACGGACGTAAGTTTAGGCAATATAATCGAAAGACAAACAATAAAATAAAATTTTAAAAACATAATATTAGGCGTCACCAAAGCACACTAAAATAAAAAAAACACAAAACTGCACTTTTCTCAAAGAGTTGTCTCGGCATGGGTCCAAAGATTTACAATAAACTACCAAAAAATTTAAAAAGCATGACTAACATAAACCATTTTGTAAAATTCTTGATTGAAAAGGCTTATATTCTATCAATGAGTTTTTTTTGTGACGTAAGTACAAATTTACAGTTTTCAGATTTTTCCTATACTTGTGCTATAAGACCTTGCTTCATGCTAAATTTCAGGATTCTGGATCAACGGGAAGTACCCTATGAATTTTGATTCCCTTGAGAGTGTCGAAATATACGTTTTTTGCGACATAAACGGAGGTATCTTGTTTTTTCGTCAACTCAGAAGTTTGATTTTTCACAGCTTCAAGGAACCACAAACTTGAGTATATGGTTTTAATTTCAACTCGATACCTCCACGCGTTCCCTAGATAAAGGGTCTTGACAGATAGACAGACGGACAAGAAAGTGATCCTATAAGGGTTCCGTTTTTTTCCTTTTGAGGTACGGAACCCTAAAAAGTATTGACCATAAACCTCTGAGAAGAGAGTAGGAAGTCCATTACAAAACTTTGACGCTTTTCACAGCTACGCAATACACTAGCATAGAAATATCTAGCCGCATGTTTAACCAAATTGCAAAGCGTTGTCCGTAGAGGTGCGAGGGTAATTAAAATTAGTTCCATTCTCACCGCGCGCGCACAATGAGGGCAAATTGTCGATGGGTCGCGCTCACCGCAACGCGTCACCAACGCTCTACTAAAGCTCGTCGGGCACTAACCGCTCCTTCACTAGCAAGCACGAACAATGCTGATAACCACTTGTGAGGATGACATGTCCCTTATCGGACATTAAGTTTGAAAGAACACTCCCATACTTATACTTTAGAACAACTAACTAAGAATAGAATAGAATAAACTTTATTGTACACCAAAATTGTAACAATTTCACAGAAACTTATGTCTATGGGTACAATGGCAGTCTTATCGCTGACAGCGATATCTACCAGACAACCTTAGGATAGACTATAAGAACTTAAGGTCATCCAACTCGACATACATTTTCACTGTTTTTCATACAACCGCTCTTACGCGATTATGACGTTATTACACATTTTTAATTAGATATTTTGGAAACACAGTATCTTGTGGATATTAACTAGGCTTCTATTGAAATCAATTTGTAAATTTTGTGTAAAACTAATCCAGTAAAGACCACTAAAAATCTGCTACTTTGCATGAACTTTGTCACTTCATAATTTACTCAAAAATTTAAAAAGTCAAAAAAGTGTAACAATAGAAGCCTTGCAAATTTAATCAAGATTTTGAATGACGACCATTTTTTTTGAAGACTTGTAGGGGTTTAAAAAAATATGTATTTCTTGGAACAAGTTTTGTAAAATATTTATTTATTTATTAAGACTTTATGCAATAGTAATAAATACTGTACATAGGTGGACTTAATGTTTAAGGCCAAAATATTCGAGTAAATCACGGAATTACCGAATGCTAACAGAGTTTTTAGGCGTTATCTCTTGCGTTTTGCGATTGCGTTAGATGAAGTAACAAGCTTTTAAACCATGCTCGATGTTGACAATAGGCGAGTGAAAAAAGACCCCCTTAAACTGGCCTGTTGGTCTAGTGGTTAGTGGCCCTGACTGCTATGCCGGAGGTCGTGGGTTCGATTCCCACCCAGGACAAATGTTTGTGTGATGAGCACGATCATTTGTTCTGTGTCTGGGTGTAATTTATCTATATATGTATGTATTTAGAAATATATAAGTATGTTTATCAGTTGTCTAGTACCCATAACACAAGCTCTGTTTAGCTTGGGACTAGACGGCGTTGTGTGATAGTTGTGGAATATTACATTATATTAAAAAAAAAAAAAAAAAAAAAAAAAACTTAAGAAGGGCGTAGTCTGCGGTGTACTGCTAGCAAATATTAATTAACAAAATTTTAAAAATAAGATTATAAGGGCCAAATGAAAGAAAAGAAGAAGAAGAAAAAGGAAGAAGAGATGCTAAGGTCTTTTTTACATGGCATGTGTAGGATGACAGCAGGACGAAAATATGCATCTTTAAGATGAGAGAAAAGGATAGGTAGCTACATTGTATGAATCCGAAAGCTGTCACCCGAATCATCCTATAGAAAATTGTACCTAGTGTAACCCAACAGACGTCATTCTGTCAAAAACGATTGGACTGAATTGAGTAACTGATTCTGTTTTTTTTTAAATTATTTGTAAAAGTAACTTCATTCTAAAGCGTAATATAGAACGAATTTTTCTGTTTCTGTTTAAAATCTTTTTAAAATTAAATAAGTTAGAATCCTTTCAAATCTGGTAGAAGGGGAAACTATCAAATAAAAGAAAAAGGATGCACAAACTATAATGTGACGTCACCGCGATTAGGTTCCGCGCGTAGAAAAGAGACAGCGAGATGTTCCCACCACGCGCCTACCCTTTCTCCTATGAATATATTTTGAAATAATTAATTATGACTGCTTTATTTTATACCCAATTTAATGCGATAAGATTTATTTTAGTTACTGATTTTGCTAAAAAAAAAACCTAAGACGCATTTTCATCATTATCATTTCTGCCGAAAGACGTCCACTGCTGGACATAAGACTCCCCCAAGTGTCGCCACAACGACCGATCCTGTGCGCCTTGCATCTATCAGATTTCCGTGACCCTCACCAGGTCATCGGTCTATGTAGTGGGAGGCCTTCTAACACTGCATCTTCCGGTACGCGGTCGCCTTTCCAGAATCTTTCGGCACTATCGACCATCTGTTCTGCGAGCCTTGCCCTGTCCACTGCCACTTAAGTTTGGTGATTCTTCGAGCTATGTCGGTAACTTTGTTTCTTCTGTGGACATCTTCATTCCTGATTAGATCACGCAAGGAAACTTCGAGAATCAGTCCACTTTGTGGAAGGCCTTCTAACGTTGCGTCTTCCGGTACGCGGTCGCCAGTCCAGAATTTTTGGCGTCAGTGACCATCCGTTCTGCGAGCTATATGCCCGCAGACGCTTCAAAGCTTTATCAATTCTGATGTTACGTTTCTGTAATTATCAAGCTGAAATTACACAAAATAAGTGAACAGTTAATCGTATTAAGTGCAGTCCGCGTTGCGTCACAGTAGCAGCAGTACAAATGCTCACTAATTCGCTCGTCATTACGCTCTCATCGCGAGAGCGCTAATGTTAGCCGCGTCGTCAGCAGCACATTACCGCGACTCCTTCATAATTGTCGCAGATATTGTAATCAGGCCTCTTGGAGACAGCCGCGTTTTGTACAAGAATGAAATTATTAAGTTCCGTTAAAAGATAATAATAGCCAATGTGCATTTATGGCGTCCGTTCTCTCCTACTTTGCGTGACTGCAGTTGTAATTGTTTTCTCTATTGCCAGCTATTATTGCGCCTTGACTGAGTTTCTCGTTGCTGCAACTGTTGTTGTTATTTGTTGGTAGTATTTTGCTACATTGGTAGCATTATGCTCAGCTGCTAGATGTTGATTTTTCTTTATTGAATCGCGGGGCTTCCCACGGTTGCAATGATGATTCTAAATATACTACAGAATGTCTTTATATACAACGTTCACAGCTTTTTTGTCATTAGACAATACAAACATGTTTTCTTTAGATGTTACTCTTGAAAGAGCGACATATAATTGACCATGTGAAAAACACTCAACGCTCAAATCTAAGCCTGCAACGTTGAAAGTTTGGCCCTGCGATTGGTCATGCAATGGTTATTGCAAAAGATATCTTTACCGGAAATTGTAGGCGTTTAAATTGGAACGGTAAATTCGATGGTATCAGAGGAATTCGAGGAATCAATACATCTTTTATCGTCGCAGTTATTATCGGCTTTAGTCAGGAGTAAATTAGAGTCAGCTTTCATTATTTGGTACCCCTATAAGACTTTTAACGTCTTGCTTCTAGAGAAAGTTCAAAAAACATTTCTAACACTTATGTTTAAAAAAATATTTGGATACTATCTATTTTTATATCCCACAAAAGTTTTGCTCGGACCCCTGTGTATCTGCTATCGATTATATAAAACCTATACCTAGTAATTAGTCTAAATCAGTAAGATTCAAAGCATTTTATTTCAAATAAACCATCTGCAGGCATTTTTGAAATTTCAAGAAGTCAGTCAGTCTGAAAAAATGATTCTAATTGCACATTCCAAAGCGTAGATCTCTATGGAGAAGAATGTGCCAGAAACTCCATGGACACTCTTTTCAATCATGTTTTGTAATTACAAATATCTATGTTACATGTTTCTTGTCGCTGTCATGTGAGAACAATGTAAATAAGGTAAATATAAAAACTAAATATAGATATTAACAGCAACTGGCAGCTAAGAGATGACCAGTCTCAACTGACAGCGCCTGTTCACGGACATGACGCGAATATTAGCACCACACAGCTCAACCATTTTGAAGGGAACCGAATGGTCCAACACACGCGCCACCATCAGTGAGACATTTGAGTGAGCAGGAGAAACTGTCAATCTCAACTGCTATGCTCATTTATGTCAAACAAGTCCAATAGTAACCTAAAAACCATAAAATAAGGTGCAATGAACCCTCAACAAACTTAAACTCAAAGCTGATGAAGCTTGAATATTTCAAAGCGTAGATAGAAATCAACACAAGAGTGTCCGTGGAGTCTTTTGCATGATCTTCTTCATTCATCATAATACATAAATTCATCATAAGAATACATAAAATCTGTAGTAGTAAATCAGTAGCTATATTTTTCTGTCCCTTGTTTTGTTCTTAAATTCCGTGTGCTAAGGGATGTCTGGACTGACAATTTGGCATCATCGTGGAGGGCCTAATCCGAGTACCTGCAGTGCAGGCTCCTCGATGACGCGTCGTTATATTTATTCACTGGTTTATTGGCAGACGTATCATTAAAAAAATTACATTTTTATCTTTTTTATTTAATCTTTTTATAAATTTTTAAATTTTATAAATAAATAAAAAGCCTTTTAATTCATGCAATAAGTAATTGTACAATTATTGAATCTTCAAATTTTGCTCGAAATAAATTACAACTATAGTGATTTGGTTAAATAAATCTCTACTTTAAGTTCTATCCTAATTTATTTTGACTATCATTATTTAAATTATCACAATTAATTCAATAGAAAATTCGTACAAAAGTCAAACAATTAAAATTATATAACATAAAAATAATATAAAATTGATAAACAAAAAAGAATTTAATATAGTAGTTAGTGCCACTTATTCACCAAGAGGAGATTTATTTTTTAAATTGAGGATTTATCAGAGTTTGAGTTTGTAGTAAACGTAGGAATATTATTATTATTTTGAGGTGGGATATAATCAAATAACTTCACCCGCTCTGAGTAGAGCAAGAGGCAGTGTCAGACTTTTACTGACTAAACCCCACGTAAGTTCTTTTACTGACTAAACCCCACGTAAGTTCTTTTACTGACTAAACCCCACGTAAGTTCTTCCAGTGGCCTTTTTCGTTCTAGGATCACGAGTTTCCTTTTCAGAAATTCCCCATGGCCTTAGCGGGCCTGCTGGGCCTTTATGGTTTTGCTGGTATCTCTTTGAAGCGCGCGTGGAACACTACGACTGGGCTCGTTCCTTACCGGCCGACAGCCGGACGGCGAGCTACCCTTTGCTCGTCGTCCGCAAACCCACGCCTGTCACACTGCCTGTTAAAGATAGATACTCGTAGATATATTCTTTATCGTACACCAAAAATAAAAATTACATTAGGAACTTAAAATTAATAGGGTGTCACAATGAGTAGTCTTATCGCTAAAAGCGATTTTTAACGACAACCTTTGGATGGATTTGACAGATAGGGAAAAAAAAGACAGTGTTACAATGTTACCGATTTAAACCCACTCGTGTTATTCAGCTGTCCTCTACGTTCTAGAACCGCAGTAACTCTTACGAACAATCCCGGAGATGTTTAGTGAAGCCTACCTAATCTTCCATCTATATCACTTCATTAACAACATTATACCGATTAGCTACCTAATCAAATCCCACTGTTCTATAATTACTCGTAATCTCAAGTAACAATGGTTAAATTAAGCGCGGTTTGGCGCGGAGTGCTCTTTAACTGCAGTTAAAGCGAGCGCCTGCAATTTGGTAATTAGGGACTTCATGCGGTCTGCGAGGGCGAGGGAGGGAGGGAGGGCTGGAGCATAATAGCGAGTATTAGACGCCACACTTGAGGGATTTGTGGGAACTTTCAGATGACTTAGGTGTCTGTGGATACCACGAATGATGATCCTTTAATTTGTCAGAATCTGACGTGAAAGGAAGCTTCGGTGCAATCAACGTTCTCAAATTTGAGAGTTTGAATCTTTAGGTTTTAAATAGCTGTGTTAAAGAGCAGTAATTTGTGAAAATTCATTTTTTTGGGAGTGTTAGTAAATATAGACGATACCTAGCTATATATGTTGTGGCCAGATCGTAGAATTGATCACTTCATGATGTGACCGGCCATATCATGAAATGATTGCATTTCATGATATGGTCAACTAAAACTGGCCAGATATTTCAAACGTCAACGTTTCATGATATTTCAATCAACGTTTGGCTCGTATATATATTCGGCATCGTAATGTAGTATATTATAGGGTTTCCATGACATCTAAGGTTTAATAAAAATAAAGATAACTAAATATAAATAAGACATTTTAAATAGCTTTAATTTTAAAAGAATAACCAATAAATAATACTATTAGAGATTGAAATCTATTAACTTGTAAAATACTTTCTGAATTCCAAGCGTTTTTTTTATGTTACGTAAAATTCAAGTATTTTTTATTGTAATGACATTTCACTATATCATTATTATCAATTGGCACATTATTACTAACAGTTTTATCAGAATAACCACAAGAATAACTGTCGCCACCAAGATTCATAACAAAAAACCAAACAACATCAGCGATTCTTACGGTAGATAATATTGGTGGTGGGTAACTAGCTGCTTACCATCAGGTGGTAAGCAGCTAATCTATAATATTTAAAAAATAAAAAATAAGTTTTTCACAAAACTCTAAATAGTAAATACCATACGAACTCAATACCAAAGACATTTCATAAGAGCATTCGTATTTGCAGTTGTTAAGTACCAACCCTATTGGTAGCTAAGTATCAGGGGTGCCACACAGTTATAATAAACTAGTGTGCCTCACCATCAACGATTGTATCACTGCTTACCATCAGGTGGGATCGCAGTCAATCTAGTCTATATTATTTAAAAAATAAGTTTTTCACAAAACTCTAAATAGTAAATACCATACGAACTCAATACCAAAGACATTTCATAAGAGCATTCGTATTTGCAGTTGTTAAGTACCAACCCTATTGGTAGCTAAGTATCAGGGGTGCCACACAGTTCGTAAATCACACTCAACTCAGTGCAAATTGCTTTTAATCCACTCCATAGATGCCGTTCGCCGACAAAGGACGCAGTACTTATATTCGTCTTCACCATTTTAAAATCAGCCTTATTTTTTAAACAGTAAGATTGGAGTTGCCCTGTGCTGTTTGAAGTTTTAAGTTGAAATTTAGAATGGAATGGAGTGGGTCTCAATAAAAATGTCTAGTGATGGCTCGGTGTAATCGACACGAGGCGTTCTATTCATTGTGAGTGTCCTTGACTAGGCGAACGAATTAAGTCCATGTTTAATTGATGAATTTCACTGCTAGCTTGGGAACCCTATAATTTCATCTTTACTAAAGGTTGAGGTCTAACTAAACCAACCGCAAAATTCTTATAAACTTTATTTTACGAGTATACTAGCTATCCACTGCGATTTCACTTGCATTTTTGTAAGTTACTGCTACACTCTTAATAGTCGTAGCGTGATGTTATATAGCTTATATAAAAAAATATTTATCTATATTTTTATGTGACTTCCCCCCCCCCCTCTTTTTTCTGGTACTAGCTTCACCCAAAACTGGGCTGTCTCCTTTATTTATTAATTTTCTTAACCCCTCGGGCGCCCGGGGTATTATTATTACGTAATTGCGCGTTTTTACGTTAATTACCAAAAAAAAAATATTTAAAAAAAAAATCTGGGTTTTCTAGGAAAAACAAAGATATAAAAAACAAATAAATAAAATAAATAAAAATAAAATAAAATAAAAATACTTTATTTCAGACCGTGGTCCATATTATATTAGTAATCACACAACTTAAAAACTATGGTAAGCTGTTTGATCCCCGCACGAACGCCGGCGGTCGTGCGCTATTGTCTTACTATTGTGTCTCTAATTACGCTACTCAAGAAGTTAATAAAAGATAAAATAACAGAGAGAGAGAGATTTTAATTTAATTTAAATATCTTTTGCGTACACCTGACACACCGGGTACATGTACGTGTACATGCACCCAGTGTGCCAACGTGGCGCAACACGGCTTATCAATATATAAACCAAAATTTTCGGCCAAAAACAAATCGTACAAACGTGTGTACAAAACGACAATTAAGCGTTTTTCAAGGTCATTCAAGTTGTAGACGTATGTACAATCGGCGCTGAGCTAAAAAGTCTCAAGTTCAAAAGTAAGTGTGGAAAAAAAATCAAAAAAATGTGTCTCAGCTATTGAGATATTTCAATTATTATCAGTACAAAGAGTTTATTTGTGTACACAGGTACAATTGAGATGTTATAAAATATTATAAGTGTATCTGTGTTCTGCCCCAGTAAGTGGCATGCAAATATTAATAAAATAGGAATAATTACGTTTAATATTATAGCCTACTGAACAATATCGGGTAGGAGAACACACATTACTAATAAATACTATAATATAATAATAATAATATAATATTTTTCACAAATATCACACGCCGTCTAGTCCCAAGCAAAGCAGAGCTTGTGTTATGAGTACTAGACAACTGATAAACATACTTATATATTTCTAAATACATACATATTATAGATAAAATTACACCCAGACACAGAACAAATGATAATACTTTCATTGTTTTTAAATAATCAACCGTGGTTTCTTAAATATCTGGATATTCCTGTTCCAGGCCTCTCCAGCCCAGACCTGCCTGTTCCAGCTAACAGGCACTTAGTCCAACTCCCATATAAAGATGGTCAATGTCATTTACCGAAATTACTTGTGGCGATAATATTTTGTTAATTATATTATAATAATGAAACAATGACTACTTTATTCTAATTATAAATGCAATTAAATAAATTAGCAACATTAATTCAACCAATTTAGATACAGTTTGCGGTGAAGCAAATATTTCATAATTATTAAACGTGTACTAAATTGCTCATAATATTCATATATGTAAATTAATCACAGTTAATAATATCACTAGTTAGATAATTAATAATTCGTTGAATCTATGATATTCGCGTTAGAATATAACCACAACTTTGCGTTAATTAAAACATTAAAGGTTATTAATAAATGATAATTCTGTACCGTTAGTTGAATAAATATGGGAAGAATTAACTTGAATTTTGTAGATTTTTAATGCTTGTTTTGTGTTTCTCTTTAATTATTGTCTTTCATAAATTACATATCTATACATATGTATATATATGTCGTGGCCAGATCTTAGAATTGATCACTTCATGTCTCATGATATGGCCAACTAAGGCTGGCCAAGGGGGCTATTGGCTAACTTTTCAATAACAGTTGACAACTAGCATTCGTTGCACACTAAACTTAGTTGTCAACTGACAATTTCATAAAATTGGTATTACGTATCACACAAGTGACTAACAAACTACGGTGGAAATGTGGTAAATTATAAAAAATTACGGTGCCTATTGTGACCAATCTAAAATTTTATCGACTATTATACAGCTTCAAAAGCTTACACAATCACAATTTTAAAAGTATCGATACAATAACATCTGTCAAAACGTGTTACGGTGGCTATCAAAGGCACCAGTGGCTAATGACGTCACTGCAGTTGGTCACTGAAGATAGGCAATACGAAACTAGCTGTTTGACAGTTCAATGATGCACATTGTTAACAAGTGATCATCACTTGAACTGTCAACACAGTTACGCAATAGCCCCCCAGATCGTTTTAAACGTTAATGTTTGATGATATTTCAATCTTCGTTTGGTTTACTTTCTTTAGACCTTTTATTATCATTAAAATCCTGAATCAATGATATGGCCAAACGAGGATTGACACATCATCAAATGTTATCGTTTAAACGATCAGCACCCCTAGCCAAGTTGATAATCTGTAATTGTTAACGCTAGTCGAAAACTAATCAAATCTATGGGAATGACATCATCTCAACGTTAAGGCACGTGGTTAGAACAAACGAATAGATAATTCGTAGCCAAGTTCACATCGTTCAAAATGATAGAATGAATTGTTATCTTTTCTACAATGTTCAACGATGTAGCGTCTTTGTTATTGTAGAACGACATTGTAGAACGAGCGGCCGACTCAGGCGCGTCAACATGTCTACCAACTTATCGTTTTCTACAATTGTTGACACCGAGGCGTTACCAATTGGAGAACGGAATTCGACACGAAACGGTTGTAACTTGGTTAGGAGGGCTGCCGACGTCATCTCAACGCTCAGTCACGTGGTCAGAACAAAGGAATCGGAGGCGTGGCCTACTCGAGGCGTTCGACGCAAACAAAACGATAGTAACTTGGCTAGGGAGGCTGGTCAGTTTTAGTTGGCCATATCACGAAGTGATCAATTCTGAGATCTGGCCACGACATACATTTAACGTTATTATGATATAAATAGAATAGAAGTGTCTAATTGGAATATCAAAATAGTATTTTATTTACTAAATGCATATGATAACAGCGATACCTAACAAAAATGTATTTTTATTTTTGAATGAGAATTACCTAGGGTTCCGTACAAAAAAGTATTTTTGATGTTATGACCAAATGACATTATGCTGTTTTTTTTTTTATTTAATTTTTTTGTTTGTTTTCTTATTTATTAGCGGCCCTGGCATACGTTGTTCTGCTTGAAAACAGGTTTATCGTCAGAAAAAACTAAGAACCCAACTATAGCGCCACCTACTGGGTTCAATTATATTTTCAAACCATCATTGAGCTCCTTTGTAGTCCTGAGTTGAGCTACACGAATACTGACAAATGCTTGCACTGACTGGACAGGTCCACTCAAAACCTGTGTGGTTCTTTCTTCAAAAGACCATCTCAGACTCTAATTTGCATAGTTCTCATATGATTTGAACATTACATGTTTACTGTATGGACTTGAAAAGAGACTTTGACCCCTGAGTTTGTTTCGGTGTTTCTTCGCAGGAAGCAGCTTCAGCTAGAAAGCATCGGCCATCTAGTTTAAATTGACGATTTTTGTTCAATATGAGTGGTGTCACCAATCGCTCTTTAACGTGTCCGCGCTGTGCACGCACCTTTATAGCAATGATAGGTATATTAGCCATATTACGACACGTGATCGAAACACTTGGGTGCGCTGAATTCGGCAGCAGTCGAAATCAGCAAGGGAGTGGGTATATAATTGTTACCGTTACAATACGGAATACGTTAATATTGTGAACATTAACTAGGTAATCTGCAAATTACCCGAATTTCTCACTTTAACGGATTATACCGTTAAAGGGTGAAATAACTTAAAATAGCAGATATCTCCACTTTACTTCTGGGTGGTTATAAAAAAGAGGTGCCTAAAATAAATATATATAAATGTCATCAAACTTTAGATTATTATTTGAAATTTAAATTTAATAATTACAATGAATTCGCATATTGTAGTCAAACAAAGAACCTGTTCTATAACTTAACCGTATGCTTGAGCGTTAGTCTGCAGATTATCCAGGAAGTCTGCAGATTATCTAGTTAATATAAGAACTTAAACATTTTTTTCCTCTTTAACGGACTCGATCAGATAATTTGCTAACTGATTTACATACATTAGCGGTAACATATATATATACAATTATACATAATGTACAAGAAGTAAGAAGTACTTGCTCACCTGCACGCGTGCCTCGCTCAGGTCCAACCGCATAGCGAGTTCCTCCCTCGTGAACACGTCAGGGTACTGTGTCTTGTCGAAGGCCCGCTCCAGCTCGTGCAGCTGGTACGTAGTGAACGTCGTGCGGCTGCGACGCACCTGCTTGACAAGCAGGGTACAGGTCGATGGGAGAACTTACTGAAGAATCTCGTAGGCAATAATTGCTCCAGGGTAGCCCGCGAAACTCATTTTTTTTTGCATTTTGCAGGTGTTTTCAGATTCTGTGTTCATTAACATATGATTTGCGACCATAAAGCGGGAACTAAATTAGGGTGACGCACACGTGGGTGACGCCTGAGTTGTACTTAGCAGCGCATCGCGTGGCGTGGGTCTAATGTAGCTCTACAAGTCTAGTTGCCATATAAAATGTACGCGCCTAGATCGGCGTATGTGGCCCACGTGGACCGAATCAACCTTAACACATTTATGTATTTTCTAACGGAATTATAGGGTGCATTTCTTATTGATTATTTTGAGTTAGAACGTGTCCAACCTTACTTTAATGACTTTCGACAGATTTTTAGGTTAAAGTAGATTTTGAAAAACATATTGTATTCAAATACTTAAACGCAATTTAACATAATGTAATTTTTAACATGATGTCTGGCAGTTTTGAGTATTTGATGCGGCCTACCCAAATGTCCTTTCTTTGGTATTGTTCGTCAAGTAGTTGAGCTCCTTAGTAGTCCCAAGATTGAGCTACACGAATACTGTCAAATGCTTGCACTGACTGGACAGGTCCACTCAAATCTGTGTGGTTCTTTCTTCAAAAGACCATCTGAAACACTTATCTGCATTGTTCTCATATGATTTGACCATTACATGTTTGCTGTATAGACTTTAAAAGAGACTTTGACCCCTGAGTTTGTTTCGGTGTTTCTTCTCAGGGTAGTCAGCTAAGAAACACCGATCTCATCTAGTTTAAACTGATGAAAAAACAAACATTGGGAGATAAATCGTAAGTCTATTGAATGACTATTTCATAAAAAAAAATTGTAATAGGGTTAGCTGAACAGCGGCGGTTGTATTGATGACTTTAATGATTATAACTCAGAAAACCACATCGGTTACGGTCACAAGTCATATTGTAATGAACATAGAACCTGACACTGACCTGCAAAGTGCAAAAAACTTAGGGATTTTTTTTTTAATTATTGATAGGCTCGCGTTTGACCACTATCTCACCTGATGGTAAGCGATTATGTGGCCGACGATGGAGCACGCTTGCCTAGAAGTAACCTATTCACTCTTGACTTAAAGACACCTAGGTAGTAGCTATAGGAAACACAGATTCCGGCAGGGAATTCCACTCCTTAGCTGTACGCAAAATTTGAATTTCCTGAGGTTACCTGAGAGCATTCACTTTTAATATTATTTGACCGTCATGAAAATTAATTATAGGGCCCCTATAATTAATTTAATGGTGGCCATTCACCATCATGCCGCTTGATCCAAGCAGTGGCTTGATCAAATAAGTAAAAATGCCATCTAGCAGCTTTGGACTCAGTGGAAAGGCGTGCGAAGAGGCTAATTGGGGATCCAGATTTGGTTAAGTCCAATCTACAAAGCCTCGAGCACAGGCGCAGGGTAGCCAGCCTATCGGTATTTTACAGGTTGCATTTTGGTGAGTGTGCGCGGGAATTGCATGACTTGATTCCGCCATCTCCTTACTACCATCGGACAACCCGACGTACGACGAGTATCCACCCTTACGTTGTTGAAACTTCAACGGTCCGGACTAAGCGTTTCGCTTCGTCGTTTATACCGTTTACATCGAAGGACTGGAACAATTTTCCTGCTGCGGTCTTCCCGTCCAACTATAATTCTCACTATTGGTGAGGCGCACTAGTTTATTAAGAGCCTTCTTAATAAACTAGTGCGCCTCACCATCAATGATTGCATCACTGCTTACCATCGGGTGGGATCGCAGTCAAGCACTGGTTTATATCAATTTAAAAAAAAAATTTTGGCATGTTACTGGATCAAGTGGTGTGGATGGTGAGCGACCACCATAATTGTATCCCAGGAATACGATTCAAATTAGCGGTAGGAACTATATAAAAATACAATATATAACATACGTTACATTAGATATTATATTATTATACGTTACGTTATATATAATCATAACGTAATATAATATTATGGTGAATCAGGCATACATGCAGCAAGCAGCAGCAGGAGCTTTGGAGCAGTGGTGGCCGAGTGGTAACGGCCCCGACTTACGAGTTGTAGGTCGCGAGTTCAAACCCAGCCAGGCGCATTACTTTGTGTAATTTATTTCATCACCACTGCTCTAAAAACGGTGAAGGAAAACATCGTGAGGAAACCGGCATGTCCTAGAACCAAAAATTCGAAGACATGTGACATCCACCAACCCGCACTGGGCCCGCGTGGTAGATTACGGCCCATTCCCTCTCCTAGAGAGGAGGCCTGAGTCCCAACAGTGGGAACATTATAAGGCCGACTATGCTATGCTATGCTAGGCATACATGCCCCAGTCCGTAACGTGCCCACTACACGATGAAGTTGACATTGTGAGAAGTTGACCATAAGCGAAGTTGCCACTGTGCGAAATCGACATTTTGAGAAATTGACATTATGAGAAGTTGACATTCTATGAAGTTGAAATAGTCAGAAGTGGACTTTTTGCGACCGGTTGACATTTTGAGAAGTGGACAAAACGAGACGCAGACACGCATTTATGGTGCTTATATGAGCCGATCTGTTTAGTTTATAAGTATGACGGCGACATAAACTATACAATTCAAGTTTAACTTGCGTTGTACAGTTTAATAAGTAATTTTAAAAGCATGTCTTAGTTTTACAAGCGGGGCACGTTACCGACTGGGGCACGGACGCCTGATTCACTCTATATACACTCCCCAGAAAGAGAGTATTCATTTAGATGTCTCCACATAAGATGTCTTCAAGAAACTAGTCAAAGAACATTACCTACCTCTCTACCATCTCGTAGTTATATTTTAGTTTATGTATTGTATCTATTTATGTGTTTTATTTACTGTTATAGATATATATGTATTATATGATTTAATTTAGATAATATAATATTTTTTTAAATTTCTAATATATTTGTATACACTGTGTCTACATCTCTCATCCAACTCTCCTGTCGCAGGTCTGCTGGAAGAAATTTCGTTTGCAATAAGCAGTACCTTTGTGCTCTTCTATCTGCTTTTGTTCTTTTCATTTTTAAGTGATTGTTTGTACATAAGTAAATAAAAAAGAAACAATAATTATGGGAAGTTAATGTGTTTCGTGATAGCTACAACCTAGGGGGTCTTTAAATCATGGTTAAGTAGTTACTTCAAGGCAAGCATGCACCATTGTCAATCATCGGGAGGGATAGTGGTCAAGAGTGAGCTTATCAATAATAAAAAAAACATGTTTCACAGTAACAAGAATGATACTGACAGACCAGGGTTCATTATGAATCCATCAATTCAGATCAAGTTACCTTGCGCGGTCTGCCGGCGTCTAACGCCTCCAGGTGCTCTCCGTGCTCGCTGTGCTCGCCGTGCCCGTGCTCAACATCGTTGTGCTCGCTCAGTTCGTGCTCATGCTCATGTTCGTGCTCTGAGTCCGAGTGTGCGACGCTCTCGCTTTTTAACTCTATTCGATCTGTGGAAGAAAAACAAATTATTGAATGGATGTGACTCCAATAGGACTATGACCATGTGTGTGAAACCATGTGGTATAAACAGCCCCAAAACCCGAATAAAAGAGAGGTAGAAGCCGCTTGGCGTTAACCTGGTGGTCTAACATCGAAAGAGACCTCAAGAAAACCCAAGTGCCAAAATCGACAACCCAGGACAGACTGTCCTGGCCCAGAATTGCGAGGAGACCCGACCCCAGATAATGGGAGCAGGGACTAACACTTTTTCCGTCGGTTCGAAGGAGTAGAGAAAACAAGCGATAAATAGCATGTTGTTAAATATTTTTCAATACACTTTCTCGAAAACCCACTTTTTGGCACGCAATAGACTGTTTTCCGCACTAGAGCAGAAAAGTGCGCGTGCTCTCCCCCGCCACAATTTTATTACATTTATCGTATCAGGATGGGCGCGCGTCGATCCCCACGAGTCGCTGGTCAACTCCCGTTTATTCATTTAGTAATTGTATTGAAGAAAGTCGTTTGATACACGTGCAAATTTGTAACTGCAGCCCTCGGCTCCATAACACACTTGCCTACGGCTCGTGCGAATTCCGCCTCGGTCACAATGACAAACTTTCTGCATTTGTATCAAAATGTACTATTTCTTTGGCATAAAGTCATACGAAAAATTATAAATGTTGATAATGTTACACATGAATCTATAACAATTTATTCTTCATATCTATTAACTGCTGTTACCGAGGAGCAGGCTTTATACAGTCACTGTTTTGTGGCACTAAATGGAAGCAAGGGTCTTAATTCGTTGTAATCCATGTGTTCATCGCTGAGTCGAACAATTTATTGAGATATTTAAAGTTGCATTAACCGCTCTTTCCCACTGCATCACGTTTGATTGACGTGACATCGATCTGGTAATCCTGCGCTCCTGTTCACTACCAGCCCGACGTAATCCTCATCACCCTCCGCGCACTTTCAACTCACAAATCACTACCAGCTCAAAAGCACACCCTATTCTGCAGAAACAAGGTTTAAACTCCCTTGCCTGACCCTCATGACCCTCGTTCAACAAGCGGGATTTAACAAAACACACGTATTGTTCAGCACTTAACATCTTTCTTTATTCACTATTTATTTATACTAATTCTATTTTTATAAGAGATTTGATACAATTGAATTGAAATATCAAAGTACGAATACAATGCATTGGACCTATGAGAGTGATTACAAAAGCGTTCATCGTGTTATTACTTGTAAAACGTCCGTTTATAATGGTAATACTGATTTTAATATAGGTAGACCCTTACTTGTTTGTAATTTGGATACAAAGTATCTTCTACATTAATTTTTAAATTGATGGCGGTTGAGCGATTGCCTGCTGCGGCCAAAGAAAAGATAAATGTGAGAGGAGTACCTAATATGAAATAAAAACTAGGCAAGTACGAGTCGGACTCGCGCACTGAGGGTTTCGTATAAACTTAACTAGTAAAACAGTTCAATTCCCGAATGAGTTACGAAGATTTTTCCTAGTAGACTTGAGTATTAAAATATGTACTAAGTGATAAAACTCCTAATAATTAATAAAGAATAAAAAAAAGAACCCACATTGCCGTCACGCTATCACTGACTCCTTTTTAGGGTTCCGTACCTCAAAAGGAAAAAACTGAACCCTTATAGGATCATTTTGTTGTCCGTCCGTCTGTCTGTCTGTCTGTCTGTCTGTCAAGACCCTTTATCTCGGGAGGGGCGTGGAGGTATCGAGTTGAAATTAAACCCTGGTTTGCGGTCTCTTGAAGTTGTGAAAAAATCAAACTTCTGAGTTAACGGAAAAAAAATATACGGCCGTTTATGTCGCAAAAAACGCATATTTCGACACTCTCAAGGGAATCAAAATTCATAAGGTATCCCGTTGACCTAGAATCTTGAAATTCAGCATTTAGCAAGATCTCATAGCACAAGTATAGGAAAAAATCTGAAAACTAAATTTGTAGTATTAGTAGTATTATTTTTTTTGCGATTCGGAAAAATCTTCGTAACTCAATTCGGGAATTGAACTGTTTTCATAGGTAAATCGGTACGGAACCCTCAGTGCGCGAGTCCGACTCGCACTTGCTCAGTTTTTTTATTTAGGGAAATTCTCATGGATACTCCGTCTGCGAAGAAGGGAGTAGTGTATATGTCGTAACACTAAGGACTAAAACCCTACAGTTTCACGGCTAGATTTGCACAGTGGTTTAGCGATCGACTACCGCGTTGCGTGGGTTCGATTCCTACACGAAGCAAAGAATTTTAAAGCATACACAAATTGATTTATTCCAAGTCTGGGTGTACGATGTACCTGCGAGACAGGAGTCATTTCCCGATTGGAAGCACGTGTAAAAAAAAATACACAATATTTTTAGCCTATACGAAGTATTTTCAGCACTTTACTAAAGAATAACGTGTATCCCTCGCTGCGTCCACACGCGTTCAATATAATCCTGTCAAATTGGTCCTTCAGGTTCTCAATACATCAATAAAATAGACTTACTACATTTTTTGAGTCTTATGCCGTTGAAATACAGTTTAAAGTCGTGTGTTACATAATTGATAAGCCAATGTGAGTGCATCCTTCACAACAGCTTTGTTTATGCTATTTAATAAACTACGTATGAGTATTCATAATACAATCAAATGTTCATTGCTCGCAGAACAGATGGCCGTTGGGGCCGAAAGGTTCTGGAATGGCGACCACGTACCGGAAGACGTAGCGTTGGAAGGCCTCCTACAAGGTGGACCGATGACTTGGTAACGGTTGCGGGGGTCCGATGGATGCGAGACGCACAGGACCGTTCGCTGTGGCGACGCTTGGGGGAGGCCTATGTCCAGCAGTGGACGTCTTTCGGCTGAGATGATGATGATGATGATGAATCAAATGTTAATAAAATCACAGTAACTGTTTACGTAATTTTATTAATTTTATTTACATATACAGTTGCTCTCAAAACGGTGAAGGAAAATATCGTGAGGAAACCGCCATGTCCTAGAACCATAAATTCGAAGACATGTGACATTCACCAACCCGCACTGGGCCCGCGTTACGTACGTTACAAAAAAAATTTTTTTTTTCGATTTGTAAAAAACTCGGAGACTCCAATCAGGAATTGAACTCTTTACATAGGCAAGTTTGTACGGAACCCTCAGGGCGCGAGTCCGACTCGCACATGTCCAGTTTTTTTTTAAATGATGTAAACTAGTGCTTGACTGTGATCCCACCTGATGGTAAGCAGTGATGCAATCGTTGATGGTGAATCGCACTAGTAATACTAATCTTGAAGACAACTAAATTATAATCATACGGCAAGACGGCTGCAGGCAAATTGTTCCAATCCTTCTATGTACGCGGTATAAACGACGAAGCAAAACGCTAAGTTCGGACCGTAGAGGTGTTAACAACGTAAGGGTGGACGCTTGCGACGTCTGTGTTTCTTTATAGCTACAACCTGGGGGTTTCGTATGCCTTAATTAGAGACATAATTAAAAAAAAAAACATTGTCTTTCATGGATCTGCGTTCCAGTATACGAGTTAAATCAAAAGTGAATGAATAGGTTACTTTTAGGCAAACGCTCCATCGTCGGCCATATCATTGCTTACCATCAGGGCCTCAAGTCTGCTATTACAATAGCGTCAGAATGATCTATTATTGACTTCATAATTGTTGATTTTGACAAGTTTGGTAATCTACTTTCCAATGGTCAACCACTGACACTCCATTGAAAGAAATGGCATAGAATGGTAATCTCGTACATAATGACAAATGAATATTTGACGTATGCGGATAACTGACAAAAATTTTGACAGTTCCTTTGATCAGTGACCTACCGTTAGAACGTCATTGTGCATCGTCCATTTGCGGTTTAAGTTTATTAAGTTACGACATAAAAATCCCTAATACGATCTTTTCTTTTAACAATCAAATTGTTCTATTTGGAGTAGATTATATTGAAAAATGATGAATTGTTATTATTATTATTGTAGATTATTATTATGTAAGGATTATTTTTATAATTTGTTTTGTACGACATATAGGATTAGTATCTAATATAATCAATTGGCATTAATAATTAATTGGCATTCTAATATATAAAATGAATTAAGAAATGATTTCAATTATATTACAATTATTTATATTTCAATTATTTCTAAGTAGAAGCAAAATATGTAATAAATAGATAAATATAATTAATGATCGGATAATTCCAATGTTGTGATTTAACTAGTTTTTAGTTTTTCATAATATGATGTATAATTAATTAATTTAAAATTTGTTTACATTATGTTAGATGTTAGTAGAATAAAAAGGCTATTTTATTTTATTTATTTACTAGCTGTTGCCCGCGACTTCGTCTACGTTAAGTTGGTAAAACTGTACAATCATTCTGTGCTTGCAATTCATTCTGAAAGCATCGTAATTATTTATTGTACTTTCACATAAAACTGTTAAAGGTAAAAACGCAAATTACCTTCAGGATACATGTTATGTACTCGTCCAGATCCAGATGTATGAACGTCAATGAATAGAAAGAGTATGTAAGGGTCGTAGCAGTTGGCATTTCTGCCTACCCCAAGGGAAAGGCACTAGTTTATGTATGTTTCTGGTTTATGTTCCGGTAAAACAACATTGTCACAGTGAGCACGTCACAATCGCAGCGGTAATGCCTGTCTTTGAGGAGTGGCTACAGAGGCGTCACGGCATCCTCTCTTTGTGCAGAACTCACCGGATATGGGTGTTTCGGGAGGTATCTGTATCGAATTCAGCAAAAAGAAACACTCGAGTCTCACCATTGTGGGGATCGCCCGGAGAATACGATGGAACTTACGGTGGAAGTCAGTCCCGCTTGGTAGGAGCGCCGGCGCCGCCGTGTCCTCATGGAGGCGATTAGTGAAAAAAATGCCAACCAGTAGCCTCCTTCAGTGAAGCACTACGATCGAAGAAGGTGGCTGAAACTATGAGGGATGATGAGGGAAGTGATGCTCCAGGTGTTGAAAGCCGCAGGGCGATTGCGGTGGAACCGTCCGGTCATCTGGTCAAAGCAATCCTGAATCGACGGCGCGTAGTAATCTACGCGCGACTCATAATGATGTCAGCAAATGGATAGGGCCCTCTAGGGCCAATGTCTGCTAAGGCTGCGAGATTGTTCGAAAGAGTTACCTCCTGTAAAATTTTCGCCTCAATAATGTTTCACTGAAGAGTTTAAGCCGTCAGACAGCTTTGGTAGAGGTAAACGAAGGAACATAATCGGGACACCGACCTTCAGCTGGATAACGTTTGCACTGATGGTGCAAAGCCAAAAAGCCAGTGAATCCAAAAATTACCATCATCATCAACTATCTTCCTCCACAACAGTACTTATGAAGAATTTGCGAGAGCATGCTTGAATTGATTGTTGCAGCTTGATCATTTGGGGCGTAAAAATTACTTATTCATTTATCTAGGATTTTTTTATGTGTATTTGACTGACGTCCTCGTATATCAGACAAATGTTATTCCATAGTGGGAACTACCCTATGAAGAGTCTCCAACTTTTGGATGAATTTCGGTGAAATCTTGAACGCGTGTATCCCTGTCCAATCGAACTCGCATATTGATGGCCAAACCGAGAGGTCACTGACGCCGATTGCCTCTATGAAGACACGGCGGTTCACCCAAGCAGGATAGACCTCCACCGCATGCTACAACGGGTCCTCCGGGCGATTTGTAAAATGGTAATATCAGAGTACTTCCAACCGAATCCGGAACAGAAACCGCGTGAAACACCCTCAACAGTCCTGAGCTTGTGTATCCATAAAACAGTTAAATTCCGGTAAACAAATGTAGCAGCCGATTAGTGTTATCCCTGAGACTGACCTCCCTCAGAGGGTGGTTCCAGTGTTGGTCACCACTCACTGCAAGGAGGTAACGTACGGATGTCGACGTAAGGCTGGAAGGAATCTGAGATACATCATACGTTGTCGAACTGTGATCAGGAACGCAAACCTTTCGACCCAGTTTTATATGAAGCAGTGACTGCTAATAATAAAACACACCATTATTAGGCCGCAAGGTGCCATCATCCCGGAGGACACAGTGGAGCACACAGAGGTGTGTGTTGTCCTCGTGGAGTCAATCGGCGTCAGTCACCTCTCGCACCGGGCCTTGTGACTTTGGGCTATGGTCCAGAGCGAGGAGGAATGGCAGGCGGTCGCCTCCTTCTGCAAAGCCGTAATGCTAGTGAAGGAGGAGGACGCGTGAGGGAACGAACGTCTTCACGCCGAGCCGAGATTCTGACCCCGACGACCAGCCACGGTATACGCGGGCTCGCGGACATCCAGCAATCGGTCGTCCACAGCCGTCCGGCCGTCCGGTAATTGACCGGACCGAGCCCAGTCGTCAACAGCGCGTAGTGATCCACGCGCTCCTCAAAGAGATGTCGCAAAGGGCAACTGAAGGACACAGGTTTGGTTTTAGTCAGTAAAAGTTTGACACGCCTTCCCGCTCCAACCAGAGTGGGAGAAGTCATTGGATGACTTCCACCCTTAAAAAAAGAAAAATAAAGGTGCCATCATTATCATTTCAGCCGAAAGACGTCCACTGTTGGACATAGGCCTCCCCAAGTGTCACCATAATTACCGGTCCTGTGCGTTTCGCATCCATCGGATTCCCGCGACCCTCACCAGGTTTACCTGGGGGCCTTCCAACGCAAGGTGCCATGCTACCCCTTCCGAAAATTTGGCCATGTTATTTTAAAGTCAATAATTAAATACATATAAGTATTTACTGTTATGACCTTTGGTTGGTATCCCTTGAATAATCACGGTCAATTAGTTTGTTACAACCACGGGGAAAAAAAGCAGTAGGATTAAAAATGTCTCCGTCTAACTCCAGTTTAATCATAACGGTTTTCGCCCAATTTTAAACAATAAAACTGTCTGCAAACTTGGGCGATGGTCATTCTTCCGCCACTCAGAAAATTACGTAAAATACACAATGCCATCTATCAAATATGACGTTCAACTATCATTGTCATCATTATTTCTACTTTCAGTCTTTAGATGGCGTTGTGCCATATTTACATTTTAGTACGTGATTTTACTCGCCGCTTTGATTTTATTATGTGTTTTGATTAGTTTTTACAAAATATTTAGAAGATATCGAGTAGAAATGTCAATTTTATTTTGAAAAAATGGTAAAAGTTATTTTATTACAAAAAAGAAGATAAAATAATGACAAAATTTTTAACTGTAGCTGGGGATCGAACGTGGCAAATGTCGTTCAATGTCGACATTTTGGATTATTGCTCACCCCCCATAGCAAATAGCGTGATAATATGTAGCCTAACAGTTGACCCGGCCTATAAGGATTATGTATGCAAAATTTGAACAGGATTGGTTCAGTAGTTTTTTCGCCAACTAATACCAACGCTCCACCATTTTACTGTTTTATTATATGTATAGAAGATATTGAAAAAAATAATAATATTACTATTAACGGAGTTAATATCTGTGTTAAGTTTTAAATATATAGGCACACAGAGTGAGATTTTGCACACAAACGAAATTGTTGGAATTTCGTTTGAAAGCAGAAAGGAAAGTATTCCAATATGGAATACTGCTATTTCTCGTAAATTAATACTTCTATCCGCTAAAAACAGTGCCTTTAAATCTCTTTAAATTATAATATTCACGTATTGGTTTCTACTTGGCAATTGAGCGAGTGGTGTGCCTATGGTGAGAGAGGTTAGATTTTTCTCTGTGAGAAGAATTTTTTACGTAATTTTTAAGATACTCGAGAAGAAACTTGGATCAGTTATCTTATGTGTGGGCTTTAGGTACATGATAACTGCGCTGTTTCAGAGTTTGAAGTAAAGAGAACTTGGGGTTATGAGCATCGGCCCCCCGGTGAGGCGCCCTTACATTCACAACATTGTTAAAATTAATTTCGAAATATTATGATTTTAACAAAGCCAACACAATATCGCTTTTTGTGTTAGGTCATCATTGCACTTGACTGACCTTTTGAGGATTACATCTATAATGCTATTGTATAATGGTAATTATTGTTCCAGCATGTGGCGGTAGTGAAGCAGTGTTGTAGTTTCAAATCTAAATTATGGTTGGGGATTATAGTTAAGCCGACCCTAAAAATAATTTTAACATAACATCTCGCCTTTTTACCCGACTGCGCGACAGAAAATATAGATAGGTACATGTTTTACACGGGTATCTAGAAATCTATATTATAATAATTGACTGGCCTGCTGGTCTAGTGGTTAGAGGCCCTGACTGCTATGCCGGAGGTCATGGGTTCGATTCCCACCCAGGACAAATGTTTGTGTGATGAGCACGATCATTCGTTCTGTGTCTGGGTGTAATTTATCTATAATATGTATGTATTTAGAAATATATAAGTATGTTTATCAGTTGTCTAGTACTCATAACACAAGCTCTGCTTAACTTGGGGCTAGACGGCGTTGTGTGATAATTGTGGAATATTATTATTATTATATTATAATAATTAACACTTATTTCAGGCAAAACATCCATAGACTGCAGCAATCTATATATTATATAAAAGCGAAATACCACTCACTGATTAATCACGAAATCTCAGAAACTATAACACCTACAAACTTAAAATTTGGCAGGTAGGTTCCTTATAGGGTGTAGACATCCGCTATAATCGGATTTTCAGAAATTCACCCCCTAAGGGGATGAAACGGGGGTCCAAAGTTTGTATGGAGAGACCGACTTTCACGCGGGCGAGGCCGGTGGCAGAAGCTAAAAAAACGCACACACAAAGCACAAACAGAAACATTCTAATGACATTCATTTATTACAATTATAAGTATAATAATTACGAGTTTATAGTTGACATTACTTTAAACAAACAATAGTTCTATGTACGATGACGTCACGGTGGCATCGACGGCTGACGTTAACAGCGTTTCTATAATTTATTTAAATTGACCTTGTACAAGTAGTAGTGCAATAATGAATTTAGTCAGATTTTATCTTTAATTTAATTTTATGAAATTAAAAATCCAACTAAATCTAACTGTCAGTAAATCGTAGGGGCCCAGCAGGGTCGAAGCCTACTGGGGCCACGGGTAATGTGAAAGTGAAACCCGGGGCCCTGGGACGAAGGCAAAGAAGGAACAGGTGTGGGTTTACAGTCAGTAAAAGTCTGACACTATCTCCCGCTCCGCCCAAGAGCGAGATTTGTCATTAGATGATTTTTTCACCTACACAACCCAAAAAACTGAATCTGACTAAATTAAATTAAATCAAATTATATTATCAAATCAAATTATATTATAAATTCAAATTAAATTAAATCAAATTTTATTATCTATCAATTCAAATTAAATTAAATCAATTTATATTATCAATTCAAATTGAATTAGAATAAATAAAATTCAATATTAAATCAATAAAACAATAAAATTTCAACGTAACTAATATTATTAATTAAAATACATTTTAAATCATCATCTCCCCAGCCCTTTCGCAACTGCCACCTCTTTCTGCGAAGCAGTAATGCTAGCAAAGGAGGCGACCGCTCGCGCGAGAGAACGGCCCTCACGCCCCAGCCACCGGGATCCTGATCCCAATTTCCAGTTACCGTGGGCGTAGGCTTGCGGACGGCAAGCAATGGGCAGCACGCCGTCCAGTCGTCCGGTAACCATGTCTCGGCCAAGTCCAAGTCGTCGACAGCGCGTAGTGTTCCACGCGCGCCTCAGGAAGATGTCAGCAAATCGTAGAGGCCCAGCAGGGTCGAAGCCTACTAGGGCATGGGTTAAGTGAAAATGAACCCCGGGGCCCTGGAACGCAATGCAAAGAAGGAACAAACGAGTGGGTTTTAGTCAGTAACAGTCTGAAATGCCCTCTCGCTCCGCCTAAGATCGGGAGAAGTCATTTGAAAAAATCACATTGGTACTTGCCTGGTTTGGAAACCGCAACCTCGTGCATGAAAGGCGGGTGTCTTAACCACAGGGCCAATACGCTAAAATGAAGTCCGTAGTACTACTATAATTCATAATAATGTCACAGAAAAACAGTAAGTTATGCGAGGGCTGTAGCTCTTGCTTGAGGAGTAGGCTCCTGGGCTGGTGTTAATGAAGATAAACTTTTTTTTTAGATGGGTAATCATCCAATGACGTCTCCTGCTCTAGGGTGGGGCGTGAGGGTGTGTCAGACTCTTACTTACTAAAACCTACTCCTATGTTCTTTCTTTGCCTTGCGTCCCAGGACCCCGGGGTTCCCTTTCTGACGACCCATGGATGAAGACAAACTTACACAATATTTTAATATTATATTTACGGCACTGCTATTACATCATTTATCTAAACCAAACTCTCTAAAACAAAATAGTTATATTTGTATGAATCTCAAATCCTTTTCTAAATTTGTACAACCGTTCAAAGAATCTTTACGCGGTTCAGGCGAAAGATTGCTTTTTTTCTTTTGTCCACTTCGTTTACTTCAAGTGACTGAAAACTTGATACTTTCTAAACTTGACATCAGCTAAATGTACAAACCGTGCGAAGCCAATATTAACAAAAAATGCGGCCTAACCAAACGTCCTTTCTTTCATAACAAGAATCGCCACATTCACTACAGAATAATATTCCACAATAATAATAATAATATTCCACAACTATCACACAACGCCGTCTAGTCTCAAGCTAAGCGGAGCTTGTGTTATGAGTACTAGAAAACTGATAAACATACATATATATTTCTAAATACATACATATTATAGATAAATTACACCCAGACACAGAACAAATGATCGTGCTCATCACACAAACATTTGTTCTGCGTGGGAATCGAACCCACGACCTCCGGCATAGCAGTCAGGGCCACTAACCACTAGACCAACAGGCCAGTCAAATAAAAGAATATTTAATTATAGTAATGAAACTTGACAGTACCGAGAAACTCATTAAAAGAACAATTAAATTATCTTCGAGTTACCTCATATTCTCATTAGAAGGGAATCCCATTTCATCCCACTCTTAAAACAACCACATATAACATAAAACTGGGCAGTACAGCAAAATTGCCTACAACACGAACACGATCTGGAAATTATCACCAAATCCTGATTTCTGTTAAAATGTTGAGTCTATGGCTATAACCCTCTGTATCAGTATATATCTTAGACTCTAAGATATATACAGAGGGTCATAGCCATCCGGGTGATGCGGGGATACAGCACGGTCTCACAAAATATTTCTAAAACTTCCCACAATTTTAAATAGATAATGTTTGAAAAAAAAACGGAATAAAGAAAAAAAAACCGGGCAAATGCGAGTTGGACTCGCGCACTGAGGGTTTCGTATAAACTTGCATAGGGAAACAGTTCAATTCCCGAATTGAGTTACGAAGATTTTTCCAAATCGCAAAAAAAGTTTTTTTGTGACATAACTACAAATTTAGAGTTTTCAATTTTTTTCCTATACCTACTTGTGCTATAAGACCTTGCTTCATGCCAAATTTCAGGATTCTAAGTCAATGGAAAGTATCCTATGAATATTGATTCCCTTGAGAGTGTCGAAATAGATATACGTTTTTGCGACATAAACAGCCGTATCTTTTTTTTTCGATAACTCAGAAGTTTGATTTTTTCACAACTTCAAGGGACTGCAGATTTGAGTATATGGTTTTAATTTCAACTGGATACCTCCACCCGTTCTCGAGATAAAGAGTCTTGACAGACAGACAGACAGACAGACAGACGAACAACAAAGTGATCCTATAAGAGTTCCGTTTCTTCCTTTTGAGGTACGGGAATCTAAAAATGAGACAAATTGGATACAAATTAAATTAAATAAAAATACAAAATTCTATAATAATGTAGGCTGAAAATTGTTCCCTTCCCATCACAATTCATGATTTTTTTTAAATGCCATTTTTTTTAAATGCGGTGTTGTTTGCTAAAGATTCAGAAACCAGAAAGGGCCTCGTTTGAAGAAAATATTGTAAACCTTTTAAATATCGGTGGCCTAAAAACTGCACTATTAAGAGCGTCATTTGTATAGAAACATGTATGGAATTATATTAATTAAATTACCAAATAATATTAAAAATTACTTATTTAACCGTTTGAGTACCGTAATTAGAGACACAATAGAAAGACAATGAGCGAGCGAATGTCGGATGACCGGTGGACTAAAAGGGCCACTTATTGGGTCCCAGTAAACGCAATCGTGGCAGACCAAGGCGAAGGTGGAGAGATGAGCTGTTCTACCGGAGGAACTGGCCCGCAATGGCCGAGGACAGACGTGTGTGGAAAAGGGAGCTCGCTCAGCAGTGGTACATAAATGGGCTAACTAACTATTCATAGATTCATCAAAAAAAAAAAAAAAACCTAAAATGTGGCGTCGAAAAACTTCTCCACATCTCTAGCGATAGGTAATTAATGGACCCAAAAGTGACATTGCCACGCTATATTGCAATTCTCTGTCCTATAGAAAATTCAGCCCTCGTGTTACGCAAAGCATTAATAATAAAATTTTTATTTTTTATTAATAAATGTTTTATTTTTGAAATATTTAAAAATGTAACTAATATGTTTATATACTTAAGTGAAATAAAGGAAATAATAATAAGAAAATATTATAAAAAATAATTAAATTTATATAATTAATAAATTTACTAATTGTTTTTAATTATACCGACTATTATGAATTTATTTATTATATTTTTTGAGTTTACTAATTGTATTTGGCCACTTAGACTGCATTAAGTAATTATAATTTAACTATAATTATAATTATTGAAATCAAAGTGGTCAAATAAAATTAGGTTTCTATTGTTACGCTGTTTTGACTATAACAATTTTAAATTGTGATTTTCATTTTGACTAGATTGATTTTAATTAATTGTACTTATTGAACTTTTTCATTTTGCGAGTACCTATCTAATTATTGTAATTCATAAGACTTTTTGATTAAATAATATTATTTCGTCGTATCTTTGGCAGAATTTATTGCCTAATTGTAACATTTCACGATCTTATTATAATTAATACCTACATTCAAGCAAATAGTTAAATTTAATTTAGGGATTAAAATATTAATCATAAATCATTTGTTTTGCCAGAAATGATCCAATGGGTGTTACAAGACAGTAAGTAGTGCTTTACAAATTTAGATATGTAAGCCTAGTCACCTAGGCATGAGAAAATTTACTATTCGGTACAGAAAAAATATTACTTCGGTACAACTAAAGAGTGCCGAAATGAAGATATCCGCAGGGAAACCAAGGTTACCGACATAGCTCGAAGAATCGCCAAACTTAAGTGGCAATGGGCAGGGCACATTGCACGCAGAACAGATTGTAGATGGGGACGAAAAGTTCTGGAATGGCGACCACGTACTGGAAGACGCAGCGTTGGAAGGCCTCCCACAAGGTTGACGGATGATCTGGTGAGGGTAGTGGGAATCAGATGGATGTGAGACGCACAGGACCGGTCGTTGTGTCGACGCTTGGGGGAGGCCTATGTCCAACAGTGGACGTCTTTCAGCTGAAATAATGATGATGAAGGAGTGCCGGAGTCTGTGTTTCCTGATAGCTACAACCTGGGGATATTTAAGTCAAGGGTGAATACATTACATCTAGGTAAGCGCCTTCAATCGTCGACCACAACATCGCTTTCCATCAGGCGATGCGATCGACAATAAAAAAAATACGAAAAGACATAAAATTATCAAAATAACTTTAATTTCGGAAGTCGGTGTTAAATAAAAAACAAATACCATCAGGTGGGTTAGCAGTCAAGCACTGGTTTATATCAATAAAAAATAAATAGTAATAATATTAACGAGAAACACCGACATTTTACCACTTTGGAAGTGTCTCTCGCGCAAACTATTCAGTATATAAAAAAATGATATTAGAAACCTCAATATCATTTTTGAAGACCTATCCATAGATACCCCAGTACCCAGTATCTATCAATAAAACAGTTGGTGTATATGGCGCAACTTATCAGCTAACACGATTCATAACAGTCAGTGTCTGCGTTTGTATCTTTTGAGCCGATGTTCCAAATGTTCCGTTTGTATCTTGTGAGCCGATGTTTCAAATGTTCCGTTTGTATCTTTTGAGCCAATGTTCCAAATGTTCCAAATGATACATATATGACTGTTTCGGAACATTTCAATGATTCAGATGCAAATGTTCCAATCGCAAAGATGACACTCTTTTCCCACGCCTAGTTTTCATAAATCGACATGAGGAAGGTTTAGGTGGTTATAACTAAATGTTTTATTAGATAAAAGCCGAGAATTTCAAAGATTCTTACCCGTTTGAAGCTAAGGCAGGCAGCCATTCACTATACTTTTTGAGATATGAGGTCATAATCTTAAGTGGCTCATTTATAGCAACCTTCCCTATACAAAATTATTTTTAGTTTATTCGAAACCTGTATATACCTAGTTGGTTCAGAATAAATAACTGAATGGATTCCAATAGTTTTTACACCATGTTATATTTTTTCCCAAAAATATTTAAAAAGGTCACAAGTTGGACATTACCGACACTAAGTACAACACAGGTCACGGCAGGTCATAACGGGTATTAGGCGTCAGCAAACAGCTGGGTGCAAGAGTGACTATATATTTTTACTGACATAACAAGCTTATAACTTTGTGATTTTTCATGATACAGTTATGAAATCTTGTACATAGATTCTTTACATAAAAATACTAGACACGTGTTTCGGGTTTCGCATACCCGAAAACTAATGTTGTATAAAGACTGCCTGCTAGTATCAAGAAGTTTTCGAAAAATACCGCATCCCTGGAATGCAAAAGGCAACTGAAGGAGCACGGGTGGGTGTTAGCAAAAATCTGACTTCCTCTAAAACACTTTCATTTGGTTCGTAGTTCGGTTGGGAACCCAAATTACGAATCAATTCGTTATTTTCCAATTTCGCTCTTGATCACTATCCCAGGTGATAAAAACCGACAACGCCTGGTCGTCGATGGAGCACGCTTGCCTAGAAGTAACCTATTCACTCTTGGCGTTGTCTCCTATCAGGAAACAGACTTCGGCAGGTAATTCCTTAAATACATTTTATGTTACTAAGCCTCCGTTGTCCGTCCGTCCATCCATTCGTCTATCTGTCTGTTCGTTTGTCAGCGGGCTGTATCTAATAAACCGTGAGAGTTAGAGAGTTGAAATTTTCAGTGTGCATTTTTATTTCAAATAATAAAATTAAAATAAAGTTCCACTCTTAACTATGTTTGCTAGGTTTTGCCAGCAGCTTTGCCTGCGTGGAAAATTAAAATTATAGAAAGGGAAAAGTAAGTAAACTACGGGTATACCATGCCCAGGAATAGTCCAGGGCATGGTATACCCGTAAGCCAAGTTTCATTAAAGCGTGAAAGCGTAACATACTTACAAATTTACATTCGCATTTTTAATATTATACATATAAGTTTATGTGTCTGCCTGTGTGAATATACCGCACCTTTAGAATTACATATGTGTGAGAGGGAGCAGCAATAATAATAATAATAATAATGAATTCGTTTATTTCGGAAACCAGTCCATATGCTTAAATATATGAAATTTAAATTATAATATTAAATTTAAAAATTATACACATTACAAAACACAAAATTACAATACACACATTACAAATTAATCAATAAAAATTAAATTAAAATACACAAAATTATTAAATAAAACGTAATAAAATAAAATATACACGTGTTTTATCTTAGCCTAAATTTGGGTTTGCAATAGCACCCTGAAGGTCTTTTCAGAAAGGTCTAACGAGTTTACAATGGATAGTTTTATCAAGCTACATGTCAAACATACAGCATTGTGTTTTTTGTTTTGTTTTTGTACTTACTCGTATAAGTGCCTAAGTGTTATCTACTAACATAGTTTTTTAAGTTGTTTTGGTAATACTTACAATGGGCCTATGATGCCTGAGAATAAACGATTTTTATATATTTATTGATTATTATTATATAGACATAATCCAAAATTTTAAGCCGTTTGAAGTTTGCACTCATTCTATGACATAAAGGCTAATATGTAATAAAATTTTGGATTAAGTCTCTATAATTCTAAAAGTCCGTAAGCTATGTCACTCAGTAATAAAGTAACATTCAACTGGAAAAAGAATTATTAAAAATTGGTCCAATATTTTTCGAGTTTATTAAATTCATTACAAAAAAAAAATACAAACAAAAATACAAATCTCTCCTATTTCTAATATCATGGATACATATTATATATAAACTACAAAAACGCATATTAAAAAAAACCTGTTACGGTAATATCACATACCCGTTTGTCTGTCCGTGTGTCCGAGTATGTTGTCAATCGTGTAGGCTGTACCCCGCCGACCGGCTTCCGACATAGCGACCACAACACTTCACTTATTATTTAAAACATTTACTTTTATACCGTCCTTAAAAAAAATAACAAACAATAATTTAAATTAATCAAAATAATAAATTTTTAAACTTTATTAAAGTGTCAACACTATTTATTATCCACTATTTATCACTTAATGAATTTAATTAAAGTGACCGCGTAAATAGTTAACCCGTAAAATGCGACCGCGGGTCTATGACTCAAATTGCAAACTTTGACTGAGGACTTCGTGAAAACGCGTCCATCGCTTCCTTGACGCCCGCTTCTAGTCGCAGCGTTTAAAATATCATGCGTCTCTTTCACACTCGTTACATTGATTGTATAGGTGTCTCACTCTTTAACTCCGCCTCGCCATTGCTATTGGTGGTTGTAATAAGCTAAGGGCGATGAATGGATTGGGTTTATGAGTGTCACCCGGTATTCCAAGAAGTATGGTCCGTTCATTGACGATGCGCTGTAATTGCCGATATGGTTTAAAAACAATTGAGAAGTAGTGTAAATAATAAAAAATAAATATGTTTGGATTCAATTGATTTCGTTATTGGTAAAATATGCAGTTGGGATACTTGCTCCGAATTGATAATATTACCTAATGCTTTTATTTTGATTTAATTAATTAATAAACACCTTTCGGTAGGTACCAAGGACCCAGGATATGGGTCGTGTAATAATTGAAAAATCTATGTTTAGTTATTTATTTATTAAAACTGTACTTAAGGGCGGAATTAATTTGTTAGGCATTTTCTACCAGTCGACCTTATGGTGGTGCAGAGACATAACATAGCAGGTGCAACTTAATAGAAGACAAACTGAAAAGAAAAAGTACAATAATAAATATATACCTACTTAGATACATAGATATACATACCTAAATTTTTTTTTGTGGAAAAAAAAAACAAATCCAACCCAATAGTATGATGATTCTACCAATTTCTTCCGAATGTGATCTCGTGCCTTCACTTGAAAGGAGAACTGACTGGTTGCCTTCCTGATGTTCAGAGGGAGAGCGCATTCCAAAGAGACAAAGAAGGAATAGACAAACCCCGAGTGGTGTGAGGGGCATTGTGGAAGATTATTATTTGTGGATCAAAGATTTTTTAGCAAAGACATTGAATTTCAAAAAGTCAATACAGAGACTCTACGCTGGCCATTTTTAATGTGATTGATGCGTTGTTTATTATTCGAGTTGTACTCGCTAGCAGGCTACTGGGCATAAACACAAGGCAACAATAGCTATGTATAACAACGACTCAGAACACCGGGTTTTGGGCACAAGAACGAGTTATTGTACGTTCTTGAAATCGAAAGTGTTAATGTTAAAAGTATGAAATAACAATGCTTAAAAGATCTTAAGAAAAAAAAAACTCAATCATTCTTTTTTACTCAGTACAATTGGTAGTATTGACTATAAGCCGCTTATAAAGTTGTACAAATCTTTTGAGTTTTAAAAGTCAATGGCCTTTAAAGGGTTAACAATCTTATCACAGTTTAGTCACCAAAGGACAAAGTAGTAATCTGATAATAATCGTTCAAAGAAACGAGCCTTAAACAGGTAGCGGATTTAACTTTCGATGTCGCCGGTCTATTGTGTTCTTTACCCACAAAATTTTGAGTAGGTATTTTTAAATGTTAGGACCTCAGACCCATTTAAAATAAAAAGTCTGTGTTTCCTGATAGGTACGATCTTTAAGTTAAGATGGGGACTGGGGATCTTTAAGTTAAGAGTGAATAAGTTAATTCTAGGCAAGCGTGCTCCATCGTCGACGCTTTCTATCCCACTGATCAAGAGCGAACCAAACAACAGTAAAAAAATCCTATATTTTCTTTCATATTTACCTATCATATGACTTCTCTCGCTTCGGGTATAGCGAGAGGGAGTGTTAAATTTTTACTGACTTAAACCCACCTGTGTTCCTTGAATTGCCCTTTACAGTCCAGGGTCGTAGTATATATATCGTTTACATACACTAATTACTTCCACTGTACGCAAACAACGTTTTAGGAAAACATTTATGGTGCGTACCTACACCTTTTTTTTAGGTGGGTAATCATCTAATGACATCTCCCGCCCTTGGGCGGGGCGGGAGGACGTGTCAGACTTTTACTGACTAAAGCCCACTCCTGTTCCTTCTTTGCCTTCGTTCCAGGGCCCCGGGGTTCTCTTTCACGTCACCCATGGCCCCGTAGGCTTCGACCCTGCTGGTCCCCTACGGTTGCTGACATCCCTTTGAGGCGTGCGTGGAACACTACGCGCCGTCGACGACTTGGGCTCGGTCCGGACGGTCACCGGAAGACCGGGCGGCTAGCTACCAATTGCTCGTCGTCCACATGGTGCGTACACCTAAGGAGTGAAATTTCCTGCCGGATTCCCTTCATCGTCCGTACTATCAGGTGAGATAGTGGTCAATCGCGAGCAAAATTCGGGTCTGACAGACCCACCAAGCATACCGCGAAACTGTTTGCATGTCGAGGGTTTTGTTTTCGGTGCGAAAATCATCCAATGACATCTTTCGCTCTTAGGCGAGGTGTAAGGGTGTGTCAGACTTTACTGCCCAAAAACCACCAATAGGGTGGTTTTTCCTCCTTCTTTGCCTTTCATACCAGGGCCGGGTTTTCCTTTCAGAAGCGTACCCTTGGCCCCAGTAGGTTTCAACCCTGCTGAGACCCTACGGTTTGCTGACATCTTCTTGAGGCGTGCGTGGAACACTACGCACCGTAGATGAATTAGGCTTGGTCCGGACGGTTACCGGACAGTTGGACGGCAAGCTACCCATTGCTCGCTGTCTGCAAGCCCGCGTCTACTGTGGACGGAAATCGGGATTATTGACTAAAATCCCACCGAGTTCCTTCAGTTGCCCTTTGCGTTTTAGAGCCACGGTGACTCTTTCGTACGATTCCGCTCAAACTCAAACTCATCTATTTTACATAGGCCTACATAAGTGGCCATCTTATAAAACGTCAGAAGCTAGCGCACGGTTCCAATTGGTCATTTCCTATGGAGAAGAACCGGCAAGAAACTACATGGTTACTCTAAAAAAATGATTGTTTTTACAATATTTCCATGATTACAATATTAATATATGAGAGGACAATGTAGACCGTTCAGCTTTGTACCCAAAAGCACAATAAAAATTGTAATCCATGAATCCGCGGATTCTACAGTGTTCTCACATTCACTTTATAAAAAAAGAACCTATACAAAAATAAATAAATGATAGATGTATACAATAATAAATTACTAGTGAAATTGAGGTGGCTGTGTTTTAAATAATATAAAAAAAAACATTGCAAAAACAATGTCACAGGAGAGAAAAAAGTATCAGTATAAATAATGAAGTTAAAACAATGACGGAGCAGTTAATAGATAACTATAAGATAAAACAGTAATGAGCTGCCAAGGAAGCCCCATGTACCTACAGAAGTAGTCATTACCAAACAAGCGTGTCTTCAACGTAGTCTTTAACCTTGCAATACGCTTTCTTGGCAAGGACACGCTTAATATGGGTTTTGAACTTTCCCTCGCTAAGTTCGGTAACCGACTGCAACTTGTTATAGAAACGTATGCTGTCAATAAGAAATGACTTGCTAGACCGCTACCCAATAGGGCTGCCCTAAAACAAACATTCACGATACACAAAAATCACTAGATTCACTTTGACAGTGGTTATGCTAAAAGGTAGTACCTACGTACGTATACGTCACAAGTTTAACCAACCGGGTTAAACTTGTGACGTATACGTACGTAGGTTGTTGACTGACGATTGTTCCGTAGCGTCAAGACTACTAATCCGGATTTCATGTATAAAAATGTAAATTAAAATTATTAAAGAATTTATTATTAAATTGTAAATGGAGTTTTTATTGATCCGGTTGATTTGGTCATTTTATACGAAAAAATAAAATATTATAATGTAATATTGTCACGTAGTGCATGACATGTGTCTGTGTATTATAATTATAATACACGATGATGATGATAGGATGAGTTTGATTATTATTTTTCCGTAATTTAATTAAGTGAGATAATATAATGGGTATAATTTATTTTGAATATAAATAGAACAAGAAAAATAAAAACACTTAACTAATTAAAATTACATATACACAATAACTCCTACCTTAAATATGGCGTCAAAAAATTCCTCCGCATCGCTGTCGACTGGAAGTATGCCCAAAAGACTGGCGGCATTGCCACGTTGTATGGCAATGCTTAATCTCTGACCGAAGTAAAAGCCAGCCTTTGGGTCATGCGAAGTGTCAACTAGCCATTTGGATAATTCTTTAAAAAGCGCATAAGCACTCGGACCCCACGGCCCAAGAGTCTCAACCCCAAACGTCTCAAAAATATTACTGCCAATACAACTTTCCGCCTAGCATTTTCCCTACGACTAGGCGCTCTTTGCTGTTCGCCTCATCGCTGCCATTGTGGCGAAATTGTCAACAGCTCGGTCACCACGGCCTGTCATGCAGTCGAAGCCCGGGAAATCATCTATTCCGCGAGCAATGTACCCTGCCCAGTGCCACTTAAGTTTGGCGATTCTTGAGATCTTTTAGATTAAAGAGATTCTTGAGTTTAATTACGGATAGATTGGACTTACTTTCAAGTTCCTTGTATTTCACTACGGAACTTTAAAAATAAGAATATTGAGAAAAAACTGAATTGGAGTGTATGAACTCAATTGGACAGGCTAACTTTTTTCCGATCTGACAGTTATAATTAAAATAATTCAAATACCGGTAAAATCCGCGACCATTCCGCACGAATGCGGATATGAAACAGAAATGCAGTATATTATAAAATAAATATACTTACTTAAATTTTGAACTTAAAATCAGTGCTTTAGCTCCAGTTTTCGAGAAGATGTGTGTTGAAAAAGTAATTTTTGCTTATGATTAAAATAATATGAGAAGCAGAGGAAGCCGCGAACATTTCCGCACGAGGGCGAATAAGAAACAGAAACGCACTAGTATGAAATACACTTCATTTTGAATTTAAAATCGGTCCCATAAGCTCTAGTTTTCAAGCAGGCGTGTGTTGATAAAGTAATTTTTGTTTATGATTAAAATAATGGAGCAGAGGAAGCCGCGAACATTTCCGCATGAGTGCGGATATGAAATAGAAACGCACTAGTATGAAATACACATAATTTTGAACTTAAAATTAGTGCCATTAGCTCTAGGTTTCAAGCAGACGTGTGTTGAAAAAATAATTTTTGCTTATGATTAAAATAATCTGAGAAGCAGAGGAAGCTCCGAACATTTCCGCACTAGTGCAGATAAGGAACAAAAACGCACTAGTATTAAATTTATACACTTAATTTTGAACTTAAAATCAGTGCCATAAGCTCTAGTTTTTAAGTAGACATGTGTTGAAAAAGTAATTTGTGGGAAAGTCTTGTCCGACTTCTAGTCTTATCTCGTCTGTGGCGTTCAAAGAGCTACATAATGGGGACAAACAATGCCGTTCTAGGTTGGGGGAGTGGGATCACTCTGCGGCACTAATTTGGCGGGATCCTTCCTTCCGGCGCGAGAGGGCGCTGCACCACATCGCGTCGCCAGTGATTTAATCGCAGTGTTCCGTTCGTTCTGTACAGGATCATATCTATTATCTGCAAGTCGTAATTATGGATGAAAAGGAATGAGGTTTTTAATGGCGTAGGTAATTATTTTTGAACTTTGTCGCGACTCATAGTATCTAATGTCATCGGAGTACCTACTTACTTGTACACTGATAGTTAAAGCTAAAGGGCCTATTACACTGCGCGTTATTCAGACAGTCTTAGTCTATGCTATGTAGCGTCACACAAGAAAGAGAGCAACTTACGCCAATGTCGTGTAAAGGAATGAAACAGAACGATGAGATACATAGACTAAGACTGTCTGAATAACGCGTAGTGTAATAAGCCCTTAAGGGTAGACTCAGTGCACTGAGTGTGAATTGTTTTTACGTTATCGTGATAGAAACTTTTACCCCGTTTGGCTCTCTGATTGGTTAAGAGGGTCCCTTTCCACTCGCCTATCGTCAACATCGAGCATGGTTTAAAAGCTTATTGCTTCATCTAACGCGATGTTTGATGAAGAGGCAATGCAAAAAAAGAGAGATAACGCCTGAAAACTGTTTGCATTCCGTAATTCCGTGATTTACTCGAATATTTCACAAAACATGTTCCTGGAAATACAAGTTTTTTTTAAACCCTTAAAAGTTTTTCAGAAAAATTGTCGTCATTCAGAATCTCCATATGTGCAAGGCTTCTAGGTTCTATTGATCTATTTTTTTTTTATATTTTTAATATATGAGTACATTATGGAGGGCCAAAGTTCAAGAGAGATCTTTTTCAATGAAAAATACTAATAAAAATTGTATGTTAATTATCTTTGTTTTTATTTGTCTTATCTATCTCTGAGGTTTTTTTTATTATTTATTTGTAATATTGTTGGCCATACGGGATTTTTCATTAGAAATCCCGGGGAGATCCATAATTCCATATTAATATCATCATTTCGATGCAAGTACATGAATCTACCTATTTCCGACCCTATAGGTAGGTATCCAGTGTCCAAGGACTTAAACTAACATCAGAACAAGGACCAAAAGCTAAACTTACTTTCCGAGGCAAGGACGCATAACAATATTTTTGACTAGCCCATTAGTTAGTGGTTAGTGACACTGACTGCTATGGTGGAGGTCGTAATTCGATTCCCACCCAAGACAAATGTTTGTGTGATGAGCACGATCATTTGCTCTTTGTCTGGGTATTATTTATCTATATTATATGTATTTAAAAATATATAAGTATGTTCATCAATTTTCTAGTAGGTACTCTTAGCACAAGCTCTTCTTAGTTTGGAACTAGATAACGCTGTGTGTTAGTTGTGGAATATTAATATAATTTCTTTATTGGTCATTATACGTTATTAGATACTAATTAAATATTTCTCAAAAAACAAAGATTTAAAAATATAAAAAAAACTTATCCCATCGGTATCTGTAACATAACAGGGTCCAAGCTACTAGGTCAGGGCTTTAGAGAAAGGAACCTCCTCCTAACTATACGAGCCATGTCCAGAGGTACCGCTTTCTGAATCAAGCCCTTGATCCAGTCACCTAACGAGAGCCTCTTAAGAGGTTGGTCGAGGCTCGTAGCTATTACGCCGTTGGCTGACCCGACTATCGGTAAAATGATCACCGATTCCACTTCCCACATGTCGATTTGTTTATTTTTCTCGGATTTCATGAGTTTCTCGTCATGTTGAGATGGATATATCGATAAATCATTGCACGCCTCTCGCTTCGGTCCACCATCATTATATCAGGCTTATTGCTACAATAGTCCTGTCAATGATGATGGACCGATCCCAGTACAATGTGATATCGCTATTATCAAGAACTGGGTCGGGTACATATCTGTAGTATGGTACCTCCGATTCCACAAAAGAGGATTTCAAATAAAGTTGCGGATGTATAATCCTGGCTACAAGATTGTGCCTATGCAAGTATTCCCCGTTAGCTAGACGAGAACAACCAGAGATAATGTGGCGGATTGATTCACCCGTACGGTATCATGCCCAACAGATTGATATCTGTTGGGCAGATTTATTGTGAAGGACGGTTGATACCGTGCCGTCCTTCACCATAAATCTCCGCTAGTTATTCGTCTTGACAACTTCGTCCATAATGGCACAGACAAAACCTTATTATTCTTAACCTTGAATGACCCAAGCGTCGTCGTCTCCTTCAAAAAAATGTCAAGTAACACGTAGACATTACTAAGTTGTTTGAAGGCAGTCCACAGCTGCCGTTAAATGATCCGGAATGAGCTCAAAGTGACTCAGAAGATGAACGTCAAATTTATTTCCGACTATTAGCGAATGCCTTTGAGAGCGTCTCTAATGGGAAGCCTATTATTTTATTTTCCGTTCGCGAAATTGCCTTAATTCACTACAAAGAATTTTGTGTTGGAGGGGGAATAATTGTAGTAGGTACTTATACAGACATGAGAAGAGGGAGGAATATTCCAAGCTTAACTATGTTTAACGATTACGTGTACATTTGCATATACAGACCTAATAATAATTAAAAACCTCCCGATCGAATTTCGTTTTTTTTGTGAGGTGGGAAATCATCCAGTAACTTTTCCGGTTCTAGGCTGGAGTGAGAGGGCGTGTAAGAGTGTGATTGACTAAAACCACACCTGTGTCCTACAGTTGCTCTTTGAGTTCTAGGATCAAAAAGTTCGCGAGGCCCTATTGGGCATTGGGCATTGTCAGGAAAATACTGTTCTGATCTTTCCAACACTTTAGGCCGCGTTCCCACTATGTCATAACGGTTAATTTATCGTCGGACGACTATCTGTCCCCATTAGGTTTTGACGGTTTTTTATCGTTTTACGGCAGTCGCTTTGTCGTTTATACGTAAAAAGCAAGCTACACAACACAGGTGATTTTGTTTTAACGATTTACGTCAGTCGTGCTAGCCGTTTCCATGTCATAACAATCTGATGTCACCCCAAATATAGTCGTAGACGACAGTTAGGCATAACGTGCTGTATGTGATAACGTCAATGTTTAATTATATAAGCCTCGACAAAAACTACACGACTGTCTGTCGTCGCGGCTAATTTCCCAATTTGCGGCCTTAGTGCTTTTCTATAATTTTTCATTTTGTGAAATTAAATGAATAGGTATTAACATTTGTATGCCTAATAGCAAAGCATAGAAAACCAACAAAAATGTAAAATCTCACACACTTTTTTGTTTAATTTGTTTTAGTTCTTTTGCGATACGGAACCCTAAAAGTTGCCCAATTCTTAAACAAAATAGTAGAAGTAAAATTTGAGATAACTTGTCAAACCTTTGACATTATACAGGTCAGAAATGTACAAAGTTTCCTACTTAAATACGCTCAAAAAACATAACTTTGAAAAAAAAAAACGTGTAAAAAGACGTTTCGTTTTACAATTAATAAATTGTTCGCATTCGCATAGTAAAAAAAAAATACATTCTGCCGAACATAGAACCTCCTTCTTTTTGAAGTTGGTTAATAATGGACGAGACATCAACTTCCAACAATTTACTACTCTTAACGCCATCTACCGGCGATCATTGGAATCAAACAAAACCATCGTAGAGGACCTTGATTCTCAGTTACGACTCAAGATGCCGCTGTAATCAGAAAAAAATAAAGTCCTTAAAATTATTTTTCAAACCCTCTATGGATGAAAAATGATGACATGTTTTTTATAAGTCCTTTGTTTTTTACTAGCTTTTATTTATTATTACAGTTATTTTAAAATATATAAAATATGTACAATTTTATTCTATATTTTTTGACACTTAAGACATAAGGGGGTGAAATGGGACATTATGAAACTAGTATATATTTAATGTCTTTGTATGAAACTTTATATGGGAAGCTTTTTATTTGAATTTCTTGATGAAAATTAGAAAGACTTTTTAAAACAAAAAACATATATGCCATGCCAAAGAGTTGAAAATGAGGAAGGTTTGTTTTTTTTTTTCGGTGGGAAAATCATCTTATGACATCCCCCGCCCTTGGACGGGGCGGGAGATAGTGTCAGACTTTTACTGACTAAGAACCCACTCCTGTTCCTTCGTTGCCTTTCGTACCAGGGCCGAGTCTTCCTTTCAGAATCAGACCCTTGGCCCCAGTAGGCTTCGAACCTGCTAGGCCCCTACAGTTGCTGACATCTCCTTGAGGCACGCGTAGAACAGCACGCGTCGTCGACGACTTGGGCTCGGTCCGGACGGTTACCAGACGGTCGGACGGCGAGCCACCCATTGCTCGCCGTCCGCAAGCCTGCGCCTACGATGGCCGAAAATCGGGATCGGAATCCCGGCGGCGGTTGGGGCGTGAAGACCGTTGCCTCACGCGATCGGCCGCCTCCTTTGCTAGCATTACTGCTTCGCAGAAGGAGGCGACCGCCTTCTTTGCTAGCATTACTGCTTCGCAGAAGGAGGCGACCGCCTGCCACTCCTCCTCGCTCCAAGGCCTGTACCAAGGCCCGGCGTGAGAGATCGCCGGCGCCGATCGCTCCCACGAGGACACGGCGTTGCTCTGCCCAAGCGGGACACACCTCCACCGTGTGCACCACCGTGTCCTCCGGGTGGTCCACACAATGGTGACACCCGGGCGTTTCTTCCGCACGAATCCGGTGCAGGAACCTCCCGAACTTACCATGTCCGGTGAGGACCTGCGTCATGCGGAAGGTAAGGACGCCGTGTTGCCTTTCCAGCCACTCCTCAAAGAGGGGACTTACCGCCATAATTATGGCGTGCCCACACTTTTTTGTGTTAGGTACAAAAAAAAGAAAAATAGACAGAAGCGACCAAAATATGTAACCAGATTTTTTGCACTTTTTTGTGTTAGGTACAAAAAATCTGGTTACATATTTTGGTCGCTTCTTTCATACGAGAACAATGCAAATAAATAAATTAAAATAACCAATCAATATAAAAAATTTAATAGGCCACTAGCAAATCGCCAAAAAAAATAATTTTTTTTCAGGTTTTTTCCAGGAAAAACGAAGATATGGAGACCAAAAGTTTCGGCCGAATAAATTTCTTACACCCGTGTGTACAATACGACAATTAAGCGTTTTACATGGTCATTCAAGTTGTACAACCTTATATGCACAATCGGCGCTCGAGGGGGAGACGATCAGTCTCAACTGAAGGCATCCGTTCACGAATCAGTTTTTTAAATCGAATCTTATGTCAATAATATAATCGCTTCGCATCGAGTGCGGTTTCAACTCGACGTGTTCCAACTGTTCATTGTGTTACTAATGCAACCTTAATGGACGTTTTATATCGTTCATTGTTTAAATCTACTCCTAAGGGTCGCCGCACCCGGCCACCGGTCACAACCACAAAACGCCGCCATCGACATATCCTATAGTTTTCATATATTTTATATGGATTCGCCGCACACGGCTGACGCCGGCGTTCATTCCCAGTCGCCTCCGCGGGGTTTGCCACCGGAGGCAAATGGGAATAAAAATTCCCAGTCACACCCGGCGGTGACTGGGAAGTCATTGCATTGAAGTCACACTACTCATACTACTTACTGTCTTTAAGAGTCTGATTATCTGTGATACAAAATACCAGTTTAAATGTTTAATTTTAACAAGTTTATTCTTAATACAATTTTGTACCTTTACCTCTAAATTAAGGCAATTGTATAAATATTTAAATAATTGTATAAATATTTATGTAAATCAAACAATTAAATAAACATATAATTCAATAATTCAATTCATCCTTTTATTTTCTACGATGGAGAAAGCAATGTACAGCGAAGTTGAAGTGGGGGCAACGACTTCCCAGTCACCGCCAGTGGCGACTGGGAATTTTTATTCCCATTTGCCTCCGGTGGCAATCCCCGCGGGTGTGACTGGGAATGAACGGACGCCGGCGGTGGCCACCACACGCTACAAATCGCCGCGGCTCGCTTCTTGTAGCCCACACCGGCAACTAAACGCCGAAACACGCCACTCGCGCGTTTTGCTTCATTTTTTCTAGCTTCTCGTGGCGGCGTTTGTGGCTGTAGGATGTAGCCCATGTACGGTGACCCTAAGAGACTCATATTTCAATGTTTTCCACTGAGTGGTTTTGCATTATGCCTCCAATAGGTCTACAGAACAGCTAGAACGATACACACGAGTCAATCGCTTTCACTGAATCGAACTCACGGCGATGATGTTATGTATGTATTACTTATGGATCGCGAAACAAACATCTCAGAAGGTCGACAACTTACAGAGAAGGTAGAAATAAATAAATAATAATCGTGTTGAGGATGTTCGAATGGAAAGACTTGATGATGAAGATATACTTTGTTTTAATTTCGTTTTACAATTAGAACTAAATCGGGTTGGGGTCCACCGCGCGCCCCCCGCGTGCGCTAGTAGCTTCCACGTCGTCGTTGGCCGTCACGCTGTCACCTGAAGTGTCCGCTTGATGGCGCCAGTTGTTCGTAAACAGTGACAGACTGAAACACGGTTTGCAGCAGAAAACCGCAACCAAATTTTCAGCTCCTCTTCCAGTTTCGGCTGTAAATGAAACCGACGCCAATGTGGTAACAGATAGACTGACAAAAAATAATATTTCGAAACAGTTATTTCAAACTATATTTCGATCCAGCGTCACCATTGTGTGGACCGCCGCCCGGTGGATACGGTGGAGCATATACGGTCCGCTGTGTCCTCGTGGAGGCGATCGGCGACAACGAGCTCTTGTGCCGGGGTACAGGCTATAGTCCAGAGCGAGCAGAAATGGCAGGCGCTCGCCTCCTTTTGCGAAGCAGTAATGCTAGCGAAGGAGGCGGCTGCACGCATGAGGTAACTGACTTCCTGACGCCCCAGCTGCCGGAATCTCGACCTCAATTTCCAGCCACCGTAGGCGTGGACTAGGGTGGTAGCTCACCGCCCGGACCGAGCAAGAGTCGTCAACGCGTAATTGAAAACTTTCTGAATGGAAAACCCGGGTCCTGGAATGCAAAGCAAAGAAGGAACAGTAGTCAGTAAAAGTCCCTCTTGCTCCGCCCTAGAGCCGGAAAAGTTGTGGGTTGATGAATGTTAAAAGTCTTCGAACTTCTTAATTCCAGAACATTTTCCTTCACAGTTTTGGCAGCAGTGGTGATGAAATAAATTATACATCGTAATACGCCTGGCTACGTAATGTTCCGTATGGTGATCGGACATAAAGAATGGCACCATCACATCTCTTCCCGTGGGTGTCGTAAGAGGCGACTAAGGGTCACACCAGAGAATGGGCAGCAGCATTCTCTGTGCATTTCAACAACCACACTACGATCGCCAACTCACTTGCCAAACGTGGCCATTATGGCAAACCCAGCACAATAAAAAGATGGCCCTGCCTGGCAGCCCGTCTACCCTTAACACCGTGAGGGTCGCGGGAATCTGATGGATGCGAGATGCACAGGACCGGTCGTTGTGGCCATGCTTGGGGGAGGCCTATGTCCAGCAGAGGACGTCGTTCGGCTGAAATGATGATGATGCTGATGAATGGGCCTGGCTGAGTTTGAACCTTTTTTTTGTTGAGTAGGGAATTCAAAATAACTTCTCTCCCGCTCTGGGTGGGGCGAAAGTAAATGCCAGGTTTTTACTGACTAAAACCCACACGTGATCCTTCAGTTGCCTTTTATGTTCAAGGACCGCAATGACTTTTTCAAGCAATCCCAATAATTGTAAAAAACCCTTCAGATGCAATAAGAACTCGCATTTCAACGATACCGTAAAACTGTGTGAATTAGAAACGCAAGGGTGAATAGAAACAAAACTTTGGTTTGTTTTTTCACTTTAGCATAGCATAGCATAGTCGGTCTTATAATGTTCCCACTGTTGGGACTCAGGCCTCCTCTCTAGGAGAGGGAATGGACCGTAATCCACCACGCGGGCCCAGTGCGGGTTGGTAGATGTCACACGTCTTCGAATTTTTGGTTCTAGGACATGCCGGTTTCCTCACGAAGTTTTCCTTTACCGTTTTTGAGAGTAGTGGTGATGAAATAAATTACACAAAGTAATGCGCCTGGCTGGGTTTGAACCCGAGACCTACTCCTGTTTTCACTTTGACACACACATATTATCATAACAAAGCATCGACTTTTTAAAATTACAATGCATTAATAAATTAATATAGTTAAATGCTGCAAAAAATTTTCAAAAATCGTGAAAATATCTTTTGAAGTTTTGTTTCTATTCACCCCATTTGACTGTATTTTAAACAGACCTTCTGATTTGGGTTGTGATTTCGGTGTTGCACCTACTGTTACTCTACAGCGTGGCGTGAGGCGAGAAGCGGCAACCGCTAATGGAACCGCCATTAACCACTCAATACTTGTACACTTGGGCGATGGGGCTGATCGCTGTGGATGATTTTCGGTCGCTGAAATACGTATTTCTTAAATTGAGATCTTTTTCAAACAAATTATCTCAATCATCATTAAAGCATAGAGCATACAGGTGTAATCTGGCGTCCCAGCAGAGGTAACCTTGCTTGTTGCAATCGGTGTAGACAGCAGATGTAATCCAAAATTTGATTTTTCCTTCAATGTCCTTAGATGGCGAGCGCGTTTTCTTTTTTTTATTTATATAAACCAGTGCTTGACTGATGGTAAACAGTGATGCAATCATTGATGGTGAGGCGCACTAGATTATTAAGAGCCTATTGACACTAGCTTGAAGACACCTAAATTATAGTTGGACGGGAAGACCGCAGCACGCAAATTGTTCCAGGCCTTCTATGTACGCGGTATAAACGACGAAGCGAAACGCTTAGTCCGGACCGTTCAAGTATCAACAACGTAAGGGTGGATACTCGCCGTACGTCGGGTTGTCCGATGGTAGAAAGTAGATGGCGGAATTAAGTCATGCAATTCCCGCGCACACGTTCCAAAATGCAACCTGTAAAATACCGATAGGCTGGCTACCCTGCGCCTGTGCTCGAGGCTTTGTAGATTGGACTTAACCAAATCTGGATCCCCAATTAGCCTCTTCAGTGACTGATTTGCGAACGTGTTGGCGCGTGGATTAGATACGTGTAGCCACAATACAATCCTTGGAAGCAAACCAAGCTCCCAGCAAGTTGACCTCTGTTGGAACGCTGGATTACATCCGTGTGGCCCATGCTTAAAGCTGGCCTTAGCTTTAATAGATTAGTAGACGTTGAACATGTCCAACCAGCCGCGGATCTACCGTTATGGGCACGCGGGGCATGTCCACAACCCACATGTCACACACTTCACGGTGACGTCACATTTTCACGGTCATGCTGATGACCAAACAAACTAACAAATTACAGATTTATTAAGTTACTAGTGTTCAGTATGGCCGTAACCAGAGCGGTGCCCGTGGTGCCTTGGCACAGGGCGCGAAAATGATGACATTGCTGAAAGAAGCTCGGGCCAAAATACTAAAGAAGACTGAGCAAAAGTAGAAAAAATTTGAAAAACAATAAAGGAAAATTTTGACAGAGACGGCAATATTGGTAATAGAATTGAAAATGAAATAATTATATTTACTAGCCGCAACCGGCTCAATTGCCAAAACAAAAAAAAAAAAAATATTTACAGGTGACGCTAGCTCAATTGAAGATTTTGGCTCATCATCCGAAGAAAATGATTGAATGAAGATTCAATCACTTTCGCTTTCTCTTGATTTTTTTTTTGTGATTGAGTGAATGTTTTTGTAACTAAAAATATTAAATTAAAGACCAATTGACCTTTCTTATCATTGTATCGTTTCAAAATACCTACATTATAAAAGTTTAAGTTAAATTTTCTAATCAGAACTTTAATCCAATGCACTTTACAATACATAAAATAATTATGTAAAAAAAAAACTCAAACTTATATGTAACATGTCATGTATTTTCTTTTTTCTTGGGCAATAAATAATTTATTATTATATGGGTTATTATATCTCAGAACCCTGGAGTCCTGGACCTTTGGAAGGCGTACGAGGAGTCGAAACCAACTCACAGAGGCCCCTTTGACGCTTTTAATGAAACATGGTTATAATACAATCGATCAAATACTCATACAAACTTGAATCGATTTATCGTGAGTACCTATCGAGAACCGAGTATGGTTACTTCACTATTTACGTCGCGATGACAAACGTTATAACGGGCCTTTTATTTTTTGACAAAATGAAATTGTAACTACTGTTTTCTTTTTTTTTTCTCTTTATTTCACTCTTACGAGTTTCAGTCATGTACTTAACTTACATAGTCATAGTCTGTGGTCTGATCACAATGTCAGTCTGCGTCTGCGAAAAAATTCTTTTATTTTGAACTTTAATGTTTAGAGATATATATTTATTTTACTGTTAATTCACTCTAAATACTCTCCAGCGTTTGATAGTCTACTAACAGTTTGCACGTGTTATTGGCAAAATTGTGGTGTCTTTTCCGCAAATGCCATAATGAAGAGTTGAAGTTGAACTTTTATACAGGGTGTCTACTGTGTTTAGCTTCATCCTTCTTTCTCGCTCGCACGATTGATATTTTAATGGATGGATCACGTTGAGAGCTCGTGGTAGCACTAGGATTTAAATTCAATTGAAAAATAATTGGATTGTTTAAGTCAGCCCTTATTATGGTAGATTTAGGGCGGGTTTCTGAATTGTGTATTTTGAGTTAAGCACGGAGAAATAGCATAGCATAGTATAGTCGGCCTTATAATGTTTCCACTGCTGGGACTTAGGCCTCCTCTCTAGGTGAGGGAATGGGCCGTAATCCACCACGCGGGTCCAGTACGGGTTGGTGGATGTCACATGTTTTCGAATTTTTGGTTCTAGGACATGCCGGTTTCCTCACGATGTTTTCCTTCGCCGTTTTGAGAGCAGTGGTGATGAAATAAATTACACAAAGTAATGCGCCTGGCTGGGTTTGAACTCACGACCTACTACTACTCGTAAGTCGGGGCAGTTACCACTCAGCCACCACTAGCACGAGAAATACTCAACTTCAAATGCTTAAATCAGAAATCGAGAGTGAATCACAAAACTGCATTCTCCATAATCCTATCATATGTGTAACTGGTGCCGGTTCTCCAGGGCGCTGCTTGAGACTGACCATCGACTATCATGTATGTATGTTGCCTACTACTACACTTGATCTTTGACTGATATTTGATCAGTCTGTGGGTGGCGTCTCTGAGTGCGGCTATTTTGCGACTACATTTGTTATCTTGGGTATGCCTGTTAAAACAATTGTGTGTTAATAAATAAATAAATAAATAAAATAAATAAAATAAATAAAATAAATAAAATAAATAAAATAAATAAAATAAATAAAATAAATAAAATAAATAAAATAAATAAAATAAATAAAATAAATAAAATAAATAAAATAAATAAAATAAATAAAATAAATAAAATAAATAAAATAAATAAAATAAATAAAATAAATAAAATAAATAAAATAAATAAAATAAATAAAATAAATAAAATAAATAAAATAAATAAAATAAATAAAATAAATAAAATAAATAAAATAAATAAAATAAATAAAATAAATAAAATAAATAAAATAAATAAAATAAATAAATAAATAATGTGCACACGTTTCCACGCCACCTGTGAGGTAGTGTACTTGGCGCGTTTTTTTTAACGTGGTGTCCCCTTTAGGCCTATTCCACGATCTATTTTTAAACGACATCCAAAAAAGGAGGAGGTTCTCAATTCTTGTTCAGCGATATCTTCGCCAGGGGCCATGGGTTCTGTTCCGGGGCCGTGAAACGAAGGCAAAGAAGGAACATAGGAGTAGGTTTTAGTCAGTAAAAGTCTGATACGCCCTCCGCCCAAGAACGGGAGACGTCATTGGATGATTTTCTAACCTAAGAAAAATGTAAACAGATTTTAACGATTCTTTTTTTTTGTATGGAAGTTTGTCTGCCAAGTGGTCCCGTTCTTTTTTTTTCACTTTTTAGTAGTGCATAGCTACAATTAATGGAGTAATTAAAGACGCGATTGAGCGAAATACTTAAGGGCTCCAAGGTATTTGCAAGAGATCTCTCTATTGGGCAGAGCCAGCTCACGAAACTGAAGACCGAAGATGGCAGAGTTATATCCGCCAACTCGGAGCCTCTGAGAGAGATCGAGGCATTTTATGGACAGTTGTACACGTCAAATACCAAACCCACTGCGAAACTAGCAAACGACCCAAGAGCTAAATTGACCCGATACTATACCGAAGATATTTCGGACGTCAACCTATCTTATCTTATGGCTCAGGGCCAGCCCCACATTCACAGAGCACTTCGACCCTTCTGGATCTTTTGTGCTATGCCCCTCCTGTTTACTCAACCCCTAGCACTCCGTGCTCCTCCTTCATGAGTCCCAGTATGGCCAAGGTTCCTTTATTGCTTGTACTACCTTTTCGGGGCAATTTCTTGTCCAAACGCTCAGAACCGATTCGAATATTCGCCCCGCCTCAAATTCTACATCGATCGCTGAGTTCAGCTTTCCTTTGTGGTCCCCAAGTTCCGCTTTCAAGTCTCTCGTGTAAGAGTTCCAATCGGTGTGTCTCAGGTTCCTCCTTGCTACCAGTTCCCTTGTCCGTCGGATACTGTACTTGAAGCATATATACCTATGGTCCGAGAGTGAGATCTCGTTTGGTACGTGGCATTCGCTTATGCGGTCACTATCACTAGCCCTATTAGTAGCTACTGTTAGGTCAATCACCTCCGCTCGTCTAGCATTGACGAACTTGGGCCTGTTGCCATTATTTATAATTTGTAAAGGTGAGCTTACCAGGAAATCCAGTAGTTTTTCACTTCTATTGTTACCGGTGCTCCCACAAGTGACGTGGTGTGCGTTGGCGTCGCAGCCTATGATCAGGTCTGGGCCCTCCCGGCTGCAGTATTGCACGAGTTCCCTTAGGTTCGATGAGATGGCGACTTCGGCTTCATAAGGCGGAGACTAGTATCAGCGCCCCGCCTCCCTCCTCCTCTCTTAGAGGGACCTTGATAGTTCTCAGGTCCCTGTAACAGAAATTGTGCAGGGGAATCGCGTCTAGGCCATTTCTGACATAGATGCACGCCCTTGCGTTTAGGTCATGACGTTAGTAGTATACAATACCCCCAGTCCTATCTCTCCCTTGTATACATAAGGTTCTTGTATTAGAGCTATCTCATATTTGAGAACAGGTTTAGCACGCGCGCCAGAAGAGCAGTCGCAGCCTTATTATGTTGCAGATTAATCTGTACAAACCCTATTGCAGCCATATTTTTCTTACTGCCGGTTCGCCCCCGTATCCCCGTCGTCATCAGAGTCCGGGCAGTTGGGATCAAGTTTGAGAACTGCCAGTCCCGCTAGGTCCCCCGCGCACATCTATGGTGACGACGCGCGGTCTAGTTCCATCGCTGGGTGGTGGGCCCCATAATGGTCGACCTCGTCGCTGGTCCGCTCATCTGTGAGGAAGGCATCCTCTTCCGAGCTCAGAACCCCGCCCTCGGTGCAGGCCTCCTTCATCGCCCCACTGGGGGCGTCCGGTTCGGCCGAGGCCGCTGAGGGCTCTTTAGCCGGTTCCTTGGCCTGGTCCTCCCTCTTCTTGTCCGCGTCCTCCAACAGTTTGAACTGGCTAGGCCCCAGTCCTGAGTGGAGTGTATAGCCAGCCTCCCTGATGGCGTCCGCGGATGCATTGTCCATGAGGACGATCCGTCGCGTCGTGGTTGGCTCCACTTCGACTTTCAGCACTTTCCACCCTTCGGTGTGCAGTGCTAGGTTGAAGCGCTTCACCGAACACCTTGAGGTTGATTCATCAACCTCAAGGTGTTCGCGAGGTCGGCGACCTTTAAGGTCTTCGACTTCCACGCCATCTTGATCGGCTCCGGGAGGTCTTTTGCTTCTAACACCCGCAACTTGATGCCATTAACCTCCGGACCATCAACGGTGTGGAGCCACCTAACTGCGTCGGCTCCCTCGCAGCTAACGTGCCGACCATGTTTCCGACGTTCACACGGGGCAGTGGATCCGGGGTCCCCATCAGCATCTTCCACAGAAACTCCTGAATCGGACCTAGGGTCCCCGCCTCCAGCGCTTGGTCGGGGTGGGACGCGTGTACGATCGCCATCTACGTCCCCATGAGAGCGTCCTTATAGGATCCCTGAGTTTTGACCTTTTTCAGGTCATTGCCCGGTTCCTTGACCTCGTCGCTCACCTCCCGTATCCTTTTGACAGGTACTGTGTTTCCCCTGTCGTTGCAGCCTGTCGTTGCAAGTTTTTCAACTTGCGCCTGGCGCTGCCACTCAAGCGCCGGTGGGTGGTGCGGCCCCGGTGCCCGCGTCGCGAGTTCCCCTGCACCCGTCCCTCCACTGGACGTTCCCTGTGCAGGTTCCGTTTGAGGTGGAGGTGTCGACGTGCCCCGCGACCTGGCACCAGCCGTTGTCCCGGAGTGCCCTTGGGAGCCACTCCCTCCTCGCAGACCCCCATACCGGTCTTCCCCCGTCCCATGAAGCCCTTGCGGGCAACGGTGGTCCAGGAGTCGCAGCCCGGTACGGGTACGTCCTACTTGGAGGCAGCGGCCCCCTTCTCTACTGGTGCCTTAGACTTAGTCCCTGTAGATAGGTCCACGGCCATTTGTGACATGCCCTTTACGGTCTTGTCACCGGAAAATCGGTTTAGCGGTTTAAGCCTGAAAGCGTAACAGTTCGCATTTATAATATTAGTATGAAAAGTATGAATTATTACTAAAAAAAAACCTAAAACAATTAAAAAACGAGAAATAAACAAATATAACAATAAAATTAATAAATGGTATCACATTCCATTAAAAGTGTCTTTAGGGCCTCTGCGAGTTGGTTTCGGCTCCTCGTACGCCTTCCAAAGGTCCGGGATCTCAGGGTTCCGAGATATACTGATACATAATTAAAATTAATAAAAAGCGGAAAATGATCAAAAAGTTAAACTAAAACTAATAATATCAAAGCTAAAACTAATAATATCAATGCTAAGAACTAATAATAATAAATAAATAAAAAATAAAATCGCCGAAGAATCGCCAAACTTAAGTGGCAGTGGGCAGGGCACATTGCCCGCAGGACAGATGGTCGATGGGGACGAAAGGTTCTGGAATGGAGACCACGTACCGTAAGACGCAGCGTTGGAAGGCCTCCCACAAGGTGGACCTATGACCTGGTGAGGGTCGCGGGAATCCGATGGATGCGAGACGCACAGGACCGGTCATTGTGGCGACATTTGGGGGAGGCCTATGTCCAACAGTGGACGTCTTTCGGCTGAAATGATGATGATGCTTTGCTTTTTAAAAGTTGAAGTTTTCTACTTAGGTACTGTTGTGGTTGTGACTACGACAGGTCTTATTTTGTCTTTATTTTTCCCTAGTCGGATCGCTGTTTCAATTTCCTATTTTTGGCAAACTATATTCATTTTCTTGTCTATGATATCTAAAATACAGCTAAGTAGGTTTTCGTAATTATTTTCTGATTCTGGAACACCGGCCGACGCCGAATGGCAAGTCCATTCGGCGTCGGCCGGAGATTCTACAGGCGGGGTTGTGGGACGGCTGACTCGACACCGCACCCGTCCCTCCACTGGACGTTCCCTGTGCAGGTTCCGTCCGAGGTGGTGTCGACGTGCTGGTGCCCCCGCGACCCGGCACCGGCCATTGTCCCGGAGTGCCCTTGGGAGCCATTCCTTCCTTGCGGACCGGTCTTCCCCCATCCCATGTAGCCCTTGCGGGCCACGGTGGTCCAGGTTCCGCAGCCCGGTACGGGTACGTCCTGCTTGGAGGCAGCGGCCCCCTTCTCTACTGGTATCTTAGGCTTTGTCCCTGTAAACAGGTCCACGGCCATTTGTGACATGCCCTTTACGATCTTGTCACCCTTTTTCATTTTAACGTCAACGTGTACGAGATTAGGATGGCTCTGGAGCAGCTTAAAAACAACAATTTCGAAAAAAGAATAACGTACCTTTAATAAAACGGTTATTTGAACTTATAATTCCAAGTCAATCCAAAAATATAACACTTCAAAACCACCGTTTTAAAAAACGACAATTCCATAGGTAAAGACCTATTATGATGGTGATGGTTGATCATTAAGAGCATACATCCGTTAAAACCACGCAGAAGACAAAATCAATGATTTCCGACGGAAAATATAACAATAATGTGCACTACAATACAATTAATTATTTAGTATCACTGTAGAATAGAAAGACTAAAAATCTGAAAGACCTCGGCCGGTACAAAGCGCTGACGCGATTTCGCGTCTATTATATAGTGATATTAAATAATTAATTATAGTGTAAACAAATAAGTTATTAAAAAAATTATTGTACCATGTCATAGATCGTAAATGCGTTCAATTAATAAGTCTAAAAAAAAAACAAAAATGCCTCATATATTATCCTAAACTAACACGTTTAATATCTCCAAAAACGGTTAAAAATTACAGTTTTGAGATTACTTTTCTTGAATGAAAACTTACAGCAATCGTGTTTTTTTTTTGGACCATGCACTAGTCAATGTTATCATTTTTTTTTTAAGTAAAATGTTGTAAGTTTACCATACACGGTTTAACTACTATCTCGCATCTGCGTAGACCGTCGACCGCTAGTTTTAAAAACGGCTTGGATAAGAACTGTTCTAATGGGAAAACTATACGATCATTTGAAAATGTTTTTGGATTTTACACTAGATTATGAAATTCCCAATAATATGACGTCAATATCTTCTCTAGAAATTAAACACATTATTGTTATATTGTCCGTCGGAAATCATTGATTTTGGCTTCTGCGTAGTTTTAACGGATGAATGCTCTTAAGTTTGTCCGGAAGGTTCTCTTCTGGCACTTTATTTTGATAACCTGGTCAGGATCGAGAAAGAAGAAAGAAAAGAAAGAAAAACATTTTATTTGGCGGAACAAGGCGCAAATTTAGAACTAACAAATTAAAAGTACGTTAGAGAAAGAAATATGCGCCACATCCGCGCAAAACGGCCGAACGCTCAGCATAATGCCGTAACCACACGCAAAATGCGATGAGTCTACGGCGCTGGTTATCAGCGTGGGCCAGTAACGGTATCGACATAAAGACGTCGGCACGGTATTGTGTGCTAATAGATTTGAATAAAATAGATAAATAAAAATAAATTATAGGGAAAGGAGAAAAAAAAAAGAACAATGATTAAATAAAGTGGAAATACGAAATCATAATATATATAAAGTGGCAACATTACTTTTCGTCTGTGCCAAAGTACGCGGTTCTGTTTTCGTGTACCTATAGTCTATGGACGCGATGACGTGCGTGAAAAGGATATGATGCATGCTATGACCAGCTATGACGCTACGCCATTAATTGTGACGAGTGTTTCTACGGAAATGGTAATTGAAGTTCAAAATTTCAAAAAGATGCGATGCAAAATCGTTGAATATGTTTGTGTTTTATTGCTTTGTACAGTGTTCTAAGAGTCCGCGACGAAATATGAATCACATGGACTCATGAGAAGCCGAAATCGGGGCACACAATATGTTATTTAGTGTTTATAATCCGATTGCTTCATCTTGTGGAAATAATTTCTCAGAAAAGAGGACAAAACAAACAAACTGAAAAAGTGATTAATACAGGTATTGTTGCTAATTAAATTAATAATGAAATGAATTGTAATAAATAGAAAATTAAAAAAATTATAAGCATTGTCAAATGATTGTGATTATTACATATAAGTATGAATAGTATAAATTAAAATTAATATATTTACGTTCTTATATAAAGGTATTCTGTATGACGTGGAAAATTAGTGTGTAAACACGCTGACAGCAGCGAGCCAATACACAGGGACAAGTCTGTAAGCCAAGCCACAACACTGCTGAATAACAAGCCAAAGACTAAGAGTCAAGCAAGCCAATACACAGGGACAGGACTGAATGCCAAGCCACAACGCTGCCGAATACCAAGCCAAGGGAATCCGAGTACGAGATACACAGAACCGTTCGTTGTTGCGACACTTGGTCCCGGCCTAAGTACAACAGTGGACGTCGTTTGGCTAAAATGACAATTATGATGACTTTATGTGGCGATACAAATAAGTGACGTAGTAAGACGGTATATAGTGTAGAAATAAATCAAACTATAAGTTTAGCTTCAGTCTTTAATTTTCCGGCCCGCAGTTCATGACCAGGTTCAGAAACTAAGGAGATATTTAATGTGATAATGTTTAAAGTGACATTGTTGCATCTTTGATGTTTAGTATAAAAAAAGTTAAAGAAACATTTCCGCGAGCAGACTTTCCCTCGTGGAAACTCCAGGCGAGGAACTCCAAAACCAAACTCCAAGATAAAAGATCCAATATTCGGAAAAATAAATAACAAAAATAAAAACGCCAGACGGCTGAAAAAACGACATAAGATTCGGGATCGAAAAACCCACGCCAACGCGTCATGTAGAAATCCAAAATTAATTCTTACCAGAAAATATGTTGCAATCTTCTTACGATATATAGGGTGACTGGTAATTAGTGTACGATACTTAAACACGTGATTGTGCTACCAATAACTTTTACTATGGGAACAAACCTGAAATCGCGAAAAAAAAAAACAGCTGTTCAGTACATTTATGTTTGCCTAATGTACTGAATAGCTGATATTTTTTTCGCGATTTCAGCTTTGCTCCCATAATAAAAATTGTTTGTTATCATGAGCACAATCACGTGTTTAAGTATCGTACACTAATTGCCAGTCACCCTATAGAGGTTGGATTGCTTCTAATCCTTTTAGGCCATTTTAGGGCACAAATTATCGCGATGGGAGCCGATTTTATGAAGTTTAGCAGAAGCAAAAAAAATAGCTGCTCCCTAATATAATGTCGGGTCAGAAAGTGAGTTTGTAGATTGGTGGACTCATCCAAATCTGGATCACAGTGGAAAGGCGTGCGATGAGGCATTAGCCTCTTCGAACGCCTTTTCGCCGTTTTTGGCCATTCAATAAAAGTACGTACCAATTCATGACCGTTGGATTTTGAAGGCCAGTGACTGCCAAACTGTTTCGAAAGTGCTGATCTAGAAACCAGACTCAATAAAAAAAAAAGTAAGAATGCAAAAATACGTAAGAATTTTGTGCTTACATTAAAAAACAAACTATAATAATAATAATATAATAATAATAATCTTTATTGTCATAAATAATATATGCATTTTATGAATCCAGGAGCTAGTGTCCTCCCCTTATATCTAGAATATAATTATATAATTTATGGCACTAAAAAATAAAAATGGAAACAATAAAATAAAAAAATAAAAAAATTAATAAGTATACAAAAATTCAAATACAAAATCAATAATTAAAATACAGAAATTAATGTTAAAAATAAATTAAATTAAAAATTTTAATTAAATTAAAAATTTAAATTTAATTAAAAATCAAAATAAAAACCAAAATTAAAATATAAATCAGAAATAAATTAAAAATCAAAGCAGAAAAAAGAACATATTAAAATCATAATCATAATCAAATTTTAAATTAAAAGTAACCTGCATATTTTTTTAATTTAAAATTGGCTTATTTTCTTCGACATGTTACGAATACGTGGGCGGGCAGTATGTTCTCAGACGTGTAAGTTAGCGTGTGAATGTGTATGGGGTGTAGATAGTGTGTGTGTATGTTAGGAGGGGGAGTGAGTAACTGTGTGTGTGTGTGTGGGGAGTGAGTAACTGTGTGTGTGGGGAGTAAGTAGGCGCGTGTGTGGGGGAGGTGTATTGGGTGGGGGAGTATAGAGGAGTGTAATTGTGAATGTGTCTCTTCATAATAACTTAATTAGGTTTTCTGTGGCATCATAGTCTAAACTTTTAAGCCAAGACAATGTATCTTTTTTAAACTGTGTTATATTTAGTTTCCTAGTTTTATTTTTTTTATTTATTAGGTTATAGATGCGAGGACCTAGTACGATACTGTTAGGTCAATCACCTCCGCTCGTCTAGCATTGACGAACTTGGGCCTGTTGCCATTATTTATAATTTGTAAAGGTGAGCTTACCAGGAAATCCAGTAGTTTTTCACCTCTCCTATTGTTACCGGTACTCCCCCAAATGACGTGGTTTGCGTTGACGCAGCCTATGATCAGGTCTAGGCCCTCCCGGCTGCAGTATACCATAAGTTCCCTTAGGTTCGTTGAGATGGGGCCCTCGGCTTCATAAGGCATGTATGCAGGGGCTAGTATCAGCGCCCCGCCTCGCCTCCCTCCTCCTCTCTTAGCAGGACCTTGATAATTGTCAGGTCCCTGTAACAGAAATTGTGCAGGGGAAACGCGTCTAGGCCATTTCTGACATAGATGCACGCCCTTGCGTTTAGGTCATGACGTTGGTAGTATACAATACCCCCAGTCCTGCCCAGGCCTCTAATCTCGCCATTGTATGCATAAGGTTCTTGAATTAGAGCTATGTCATATTTGAACACCCGTATACCCATATTTGACCCGGCACCGGTGCCACTGTCCCGGAGTGCCCTTGGGAGCCACTCCCTCCTTGCGGATCCCCCATACCGGTTTTCCCCCGTCCCATGTAGCCCTTGCGGGCCACGGTGGTCCAGGAGTCACAGCCCGGTACGGGTACGTCCGACTTAGAGGCAGCGGCCCCCTTTTATGCTGGTGCCTTAGGCTTAGTCCCTGTAGACAGGTCCACGGCCATTTGTGACATGCCCTTTACGGTCTTGTCAGCCTTTTTCATTTTAACGTCAACCTGTACGAGATTATTGCGAGTACATCACTCCTCATCACATCTTCATCACACCTTCGGTTTGCCGACGACATAGTAGTCATGGTTGAGACTACGGTGGAGCTCAGTACAAAGCTCAATGACCTCAGTAGAGCTTCCGAAAGGCAGGCTCTTAAAATAAAAATGAACAAAACTAAAGTCATGATAAACAACCATGTAGCACCAATCAAGATCGGAGACGATCTGTACTCGAAGTTGTGGACGTTTACGTTTACCTCGGACAGACAGTCCAGTGCGTATTGCCAGTGACGACATTTGGCTCCGAAAAAAACGTCGTCGCTTACAATGGGCCTCATCAGAAGGTTTAAAGTCACCCAAAAGGCAATGGAAAGGGCTATACTCGGAGTTTTCTTGCGTGGTCAAATCTTATATATATAAAAGAAAGTCGTGTTAGTTACACTATTTATAACTCAAGAACGGCTGAACCGATTTGGCTGAAAGTTGGTGGGGAGGTAGCTTAGAACCAGGAGACGGACATAGGATACTTTAGAGTAGGGTAGAGTAGGGTAGAGTAGGGTAGAGTAGGGTAGAGTAGGGTAGAGTAGGGTAGAGTAGGGTAGAGTAGGGTAGAGTAGGGTAGAGTAGGGTAGAGTAGGGTAGAGTAGGGTAGAGTAGGATAGAGAAGAATAGAGTTGGGTAGAGTAGGATATAGTAGTCAGTTGACGGGAGCGAAGCCGCGGGCAAAAGCTAGTCAGTAATGAAGATATCCGGAGGAGAGCCAAGGATGCCGACATAGCACGAAGAATCGCAAAATTTAAGTGGCAATGGGCAGCGCACATTGCTCGCAGAACAGATGGCCGTTGGGGCCGAAAGGTTCTAGAGTGGCGACCGCGTACTGGAAGACGCAGCGTTGGAAGGCCTCCTACAAGGTGGACTGATGACCTAGTATTGGTTGCAGGAATCCGATGGATGCGAGACGCACTGGGCCGTTCATTGTGGCGACAATTGGGGAGGCCTATGTCCAGCAATGGACGTCTTTCGGCTGAAATTATGATGACGATAATCCGCTCAATTCTTCCTCAAGTTCGGTGATCTTCTCATCTGACCGAAGTATACGCGTGTTGTACATTGCCAGGTCCAGTCGTCGTTTGTTAACTGGGTAGCCGGAATCCTTCTTGTACGGAGGAGGTCGTTTGACGGTTAATCGATCTCGCCCGGAGATTCTTAGCTCCTCAGACCCCAGGGTTGCACTCACGCCCGTCCACGCCAGCACAATCGCTGGAGTCACCGGGCACTTGGGGCCTGTCTCTTGTCCTTCTTCTATGGAGGGGTTTGGACCATAACCCGCCACGCTGGTCCAGTGCGTGGTGGCAGGTTGCCATAGCCTCGTTCGTTTGTCAGCAGGGTGCACGATGAGCAGGTGAGACTGGTTTGAGTCCCGATAGATGTTGATTGGGACCCCGTATACACCCTTATTAATGGAGGTACCGGGAACACTTTGAATGAATAAGAAAAAAGAAGATTAAGACCTATGAAATTGCCGTTTTTTAAAACGGTTTACTTTGAAGTGTAGCTGCGATATTACATAAAATACAAAACACAAAGAAACCAATAAACACCTAATTTCGAAAAAAGAATAACTAAAGTTTATTTGAACTTTTTAATTCCAAGTCAATCCAAAGAAACAACCCGTTTTAAAAAACGATGTAGCGACATCTATGGCGTCACATAAGAACTAATCCTGCATCGCGCAATCAAAGTTCTCCGCGCGATTGGAACATATAGAACAGCCCGAAATCATCTATCGGGCAGTAGCCCACCAGACTCACATAACATCCCGTCTGGTTGGAGGATCCTCCCTTTTCAACGGAGGTTTGCGGGACTTTACACTCTGTTCCGCATACCTCCACACTGGTGACCCTCGACAAAGAACGTCAGCGCAGCCTTCGTGCAGCTACTACTTCGTGACGTCATCATCACTTCCTCAAGCTTTCGAGCAGCGAGCCATACAGCCAGCACCCACGGCTTTAAAGGGTATCCTGACCACCAGCATGCCTACCTGGTCATACCTGGTCATCACCCTCGGCCTCATCAGCGACCTTGGCTAATCACACCGCACCTTCGGCCAGTCACATGAAGAGCTATGAAGAATCTCTCCTGGTCGACACAAGCAGTCAAGCCACTACATCGCACAGCACCGCTCCGACTCACTGGAGCCAGCAGCACTACTCCGACTCACTGGAGCCTGCAGCATCATCCCGACTCACTGGGACATCATCACCCCGACTCACTGGGGCATCATCCCGACTCACTGGGACATCATCACCCCGACTTACTGGGGCATCATCCCGATTCACTGGGACATCATCACCCCGACTCACTGGGGCATCATCCCGACTCACTGGGACAGCAGCACCCCGACTCACTGGGGCATCACCGCAGACAGTTCCGACTCACCGAGAACTATGCGGCATTCGGTTCCGACCCACTGGAACCAACCTACCACTGGTCTGGCACGCATCAAGAAGCATCAAGAACCATCGATCTCCGATCTCCGGAGGGGAGTGATGTAGCGACATCTATGGCGTCACATAAGAACTAATCCTGCATCGCGCAATCAAAGTTCTCCGCGCGATTGGAACATATAGAACAGCCCGAAATCATCTATCGGGCAGTAGCCCACCAGACTCACATAACATCCCGTCTGGTTGGAGGATCCTCCCTTTTCAACGGAGGTTTGCGGGACTTTACACTCTGTTCCGCATACCTCCACAACGACAATTCCATAGTTACCTAGACCTATTATGATGATGATGGTTGATCATTAAGATTGTCCGGAAAGTTCTCTTCTGGCACTTTATTTTGATAACCTGGTCAGGATCGAGGGAATCCGATAGATACGAGATACACAGAACCGTTCGTTGTGGCGACACTTGGGGGAGGCCTATGTTCAACAATGGACGTCGTTCGGCTGAAATGATAATTATGATGACTTTATGTGGCGATACAAATAAGTGACGTAGTAAGACGGTTGACTGATGATTGACAGGGTTTGTAGATTAGTGGACTCAACCAAATCTGGATCACAATGGAAAGGCGTGCGATGAGGCATTAGCCTCTTCGCACGCCTTTTTGCCGTTTTTGGTCATTCAATAAAAGTACGTCCCATTTCATGACCGTTGGATTTTGAAGGCCAGTGACTGCCAAACTGTTTCGAAAGTGCTGATCTAGAAACCAGACTCAATATAAAACTAGAATATAATTATATAATTTATGGCACTAAAAAATTAAAATGGAAACAATAAAAATTAATAAGTATACAAAAATTAAAATACAGAAATTAATATTAAAAAAATATTAAATTAAAAATCATAATTAAAATATAAATTAGAAATTAAATTAAAAATCAAAGCAGAAAAAAAAAACATAATAATACCATAATCATAATCAAATTTTAAAATAAAAGTAACATGCATATTTTTTAATTTTAAATTTAGCTTATTTTCTTCGACATGTTACGAATACGTGGGCGGGCAGTATATTCTCAGACGTGTAAGTTAGCGTGTGAATGTGTATGGGGTGTAGATAGTGTGTGTGTATGAAAGGGGGGAGTGAGTAACTGTGTGTGTGTGTGTGTGTGTGTGTGTGTGTGTGTGTGTGTGTGTGTGGGGAGTGAGTAGGAGCGTGTGTGGGGGAAGTGTATTGGGTGGGGGAGTATAGAGGAGTGTAATTGTGAATGTGTCTCTTCATAATAACTTAATTAGGTTTTCTGTGGCATCATAGTCTAAACTTTTAAGCCAAGACAATGTATCTTTTTTAAACTGTGTTATATTCAGTTTCCTAGCTAGTATCAGCGCCCCGCCTCCCTCCTTCTCTCTTAGCAGGACCTTGATAATTGTCAGGTCCCTGTAACAGAAATTGAGCAGGGGAAACGCGTCTAGGCCATTTCTGACATAGATGCACGCCCTTGCGTTTAGGTCATGACGTTGGTAGTATACAATACCCCCAGTCCTGCCCAGGCCTCTAATCTCGCCCTTGTATGCATAAGGTTCTTGAATTAGAGCTATGTCATAATTGAACACCCGTATACCCATATTTGACCCGGCACCGGTGCCACTGTCCCGGAGTGCCCTTGGGAGCCACTCCCTCCTTGCGGATCCCCCATACCGGTTTTCCCCCGTCCCATGTAGTCCTTGCGGGCCACGGTGGTCCAGGAGTCGCAGCCCGGTACGGGTACGTCCTGCTTAGAGGCAGCGGCCCCCTTTTTTGCTGGCGCCTTAGGCTTAGTCCCTGTAGACAGGTCCACGGCCATTTGTGACATGCCCTTTATGGTCTTGTCACCCTTTTTCATTTTAACGTCAACCTGTACGAGATTATTGCGAGTACATCACTCCTCATCACATCTTCATCACAACTTCGGTTTGCCGACGACATAGTAGTCATGTTGAGACTACGGTGGAGCTCAGTACAAAGCTCAATGACCTCAGTAGAGCTTCCGAAAGACAGGGTCTTAAAATAAAAATGAACAAAACTAAAGTCATGATAAACAACCATGTAGCACTAATCAAGATCGGAGACGATCTGTACTCGAAGTTGTGGACGTTTACGTTTACCTCGGACAGACAGTCCAGTGCGTATTGCCAGTGACGACATTTGGCTCCGAAAAAAACGTCGTCGCTCACAATGGGCCTCATCAGAAGGTTTAAAGTCACCCAAAAGGCAATGGAAAGGGCTATACTCGCAGTTTTCTTGCGTGATCAAATCTTATATATATGTTACGGCTAATACCCGAAGTGCGGCTACACCTAGTTTTAGCCGGTTAGAACTAGGTGTAGCCACTTACTCTTGGTTAAACCTAGTACGAGCCGATTGTTTTTGGGTAAAACTAGGTCTAGCCTCCATCATGCCGGCTACAACAAGGTCCAGCCATTCCCTGTTGGATAAAACTAGGTCTATCCGATATCATTCCGGCTAGAACTAGGTCCAGACAATCCCTGTTGGATAAAACTTAGATGCGTGTCCCGCCAAGCCTTCCGCCCCGCGTCACACTCATGACTCACAGCATCTGCAGCAGCGGCGCGGGGTGGAGGGCATAGCGAGGCACGCGCCTCTGCAGGTTGTGAGCGCCAGGTGCTGCTGATCTACTGCAGGTCTTCTAGCGAGTGTGACTCACAGCGTCTGCAGCAGCAGCGCGTGTCTTAGTTTTCAGCACGTGTCTTAGTTTTATCTAACAGGGATTGGCTGTACATAGTTGTAGCTGGCATGCTATCGGCCAATGCACAATCGACCTCTGGTGGGCAAGGCTATAAAAGATGCCACTGCAAAACCAAATGTGGCAACAAAAAGTACCTCTGCAAAGCTGCTGGTATTTTGTGCAACTCAAAATATCCCTCGAAATTTAAGTTGTTCTAATAAATAGTTTATGTTACTTTATAAAAGTGTGATTTAAAATTATAATAACATTCTTTAAATTATAATATGCAACTACTTATTGTCTGTTGTTAAAAAAATGTTCCTGATTGTTCCTATTATAAATTGTACTCCTAATAATTTGTGTTAATTATTACAATGTGATTTATAAGAATAAAAAAACTCTACGTTTCTTTTTATTGGATGTTTTTTTTAATATCTAAAAAAGCTCTGCCGATAGCATGCCAGCTACAACTATGTACAGCCAATCCCTGTTAGATAAAACTAAGACACGCGCTGCTGCTGCAGACGCTGTGAGTCACACTCGCTAGTAGATCAGCAGCACCTGGCGCTCACAACCTGCAGAGGCGCGTGCCTCGCTATGCCCTCCACCCTGCGCCGCTGCTGCAGATGCTGTGAGTCATGAGTGTGACGCGGGGTGGAAGGCTTGGCGGGACACGCATCTAAGTTTTATCCAACAGGGATTGTCTGGACCTAGTTCTAGCCGGAATGATATCGGATAGACCTAGTTTTATCCAACAGGGTATGGCTGGACCTAGTTGTAGCCGGCATGATGAAGGCTAGACCTAGTTTTACCCGAAAACAATCGGCTCGTACTAGGTTTTACCAAGAGTAAGTGGCTACACCTAGTTCTAACCGGCTAAAACTAGGTGTAGCCGCACTTCGGGTATTAGCCGTAACATATATAAAAGAAAGTCGTGTTAGTTACAATATATATAACTCAAGAATGGCTGAACCGATTTGGCTGAAAGTTGGTAGGGAGGTAGCTTAGAACCAGGAGACGGACATAGGATACTTTAGAGTAGGGTAGAGTAGGGTAGAGTAGGGTAGAGTAGGGTAGAGTAGGGTAAAGTAGGGTAGAGTAGGGTAGAGTAGGGTATAGTAGGGTAGAGTAGGGTAGAGTAGGGTAGAGTAGGGTAGAGTAGGGTAGAGTAGGGTAGAGTAGGGTAGAGTAGGATAGAGTTGGGTAGAGTAGGATATAGTAGGATATAGTAGTCAGTTGACGGGAGCGAAGCCGCGGGCAAAAGCTAGTCAGTAATGAAGATATCCGGAGGAGAGCCAAGGATGCCGACATAGCACGAAGAATCGCAAAATTTAAATGGCAATGGGCAGCGCACATTGCTCGCAGAACAGATGGCCGTTGGGGCCGAAAGGTTCTAGAGTGGCAACCGCGTACTAGAAGACGAAGCATTGGAAGGCCTCCTACAAGGTGGACTGATGACCTAGTATTGGTTGCAGGAATCCGATGGATGCGAGACGCACTGGGTCGTTCATTGTGGCGACAATTGGGGAGGCCTATGTCCAGCAGTGGACGTCTTTCGGCTGAAATTATGATGATGACAATCCGCTCAATTCTTCCTCAAGTTCGGTGATCTTCTCATCCGACCGAAGTATACGCGTGTTGTACATTGCCAGGTCCAGTCGTCGTTTGTTAACTGGGTAGCCGGAATCCTTTTTGTACGGAGGAGGTCGTTTGACGGTTAATCGATCTCGCCCGGAGATTCTTAGCTCCTCAGACCCCAGAGTTACGCCCACGCCCGTCCACGCCAGCACAACCACTGGAGTCACCGGGCACTTGGGGCCTGTCTCTTGTCCTTCTTCTATCCATTGGAGGGGTTTGGACCATAACCCGCCACGCTGGTCCAGTGCGTGGTAGCAGGTTGCCATAGCCTCGTTCGTTTGTCAGCAGGGTGCACGATGAGCAGGTGAGACTGGTTTGAGTCCCGATAGATGTTGATTGGGACCCCGTATACACCCTTATTAATGGAGGTACCAGGAACACATTGAATGAATAAGAAAAAAGAATATTAAGATCATCACGAAAAATCATCAAGATCTTCAAATATGATAGGTCTTGACCTATGAAATTGCTGTTTTTTAAAACGGTTTGCTTTGAAGTGTAGCTGCGATATTACATATAATACAAAACACAAAGAAACCAATAAACACCTAATTTCGAAAAAAAAATAATTAAAGTTTATTTGAACTTTAATTCCAAGTCACTTCAAAACCTATTATGATGATGATGGTTGATCATTAAGATTGTCCGGAAAGTTCTCGTCTGGCACTTTATTTTGATAACCTGGTCAGGATCGAGGGAATCCGATAGATACGAGATACACAGAACCGTTCGTTGTGGCGACACTTGGGGGAGGCCTATGTACAATCTGGGTGTAAAAGTGCTTAGATACCTTAACGCCTATTTTCCCTTGCACGTTAGAGTTCAAGTTTTCGAAAATTAAACTAGATGGCGTTGGTTTCTTCACAGCTAAGTGGCGAGCAAAGGCAATCTCACAAAGTATAAACTTGACTTTTAGTTTAACAAATAGATAGACACATGTGTCATCATTGTCGTCAACAACTGATTGTAGTTCATAATTTCATCAACTTAGCATAAGTCAAGATGGCCTAGTGGTATAGAGCACACAGATTGAAGCGCAAATCAGTGTGCCGCAAGTTCAAATCCCACGCAATTGTTGACTTTTTGTAAGTTCTTACCCGATTGGAAGTTATGGATTAGCATTACATATTATTATATTAAATTATTCTTTAACTTGTTCACACATTTCTTAGAGTTAGAAAGGGATCACAAAAAAACTAAATAAAGAATTAGATTTCTGCGAGGTAGACATAAGTTTTAACTTGACCGAAATGAACTGTCGTTTGGTTGTAGTTGTTGGTTAGTGACGTGTGGTTAACAGTATTGTAATATTCGCAAAATGCAGGCTAATATTAGTATTGAAGTGAGGGCGACTATCATTGGGCTGCATAAAAGCGGTCTTAATAAAACACAAATATCTGAAGAAACCGGACTGAATGTGAGTATAATAGCTATTAATGAATTGTAACTTTATTATAAATTAATCTTCTAATTAAAATGTAAGTATGCCATTTATGAATCCATCCATCGTATCTTTATGAGGCTTAAAAGAAAAATACATAAATCGTTGGGTTTATTGGATTGGTTATTGGATTTATAAATGCAGTTTTATTTTAAAATTATATTCAATAATTATGATTGTTAACATTTTATATAATGAAAATGAAGTCAAGTAGGTATAGCTGCCTAATATATTTTTTTTTGTTTTAGAAAAATACTGTAAGTCTTTGGATAAAAAGATATGAGGAAGAAGGTAGCCTTGCTAGTCGAAAGAGAAGTGGGAGACCGAAGCTTATTAGCGAGGCGCAGCGACGACATATGGTGGACGTATACGAAACAAATGGTTTCGCACCAACGAGACATTTTGCGGAATTATATGACACCTCGATTGATACTGTTCGCCGTGCACTTCACGCTGAAGGCGTGCATCACAGAAAACCTGCTAAAAAGCCGTACTTGACAGAGAGGCATAAACAGGAACGATTACGTTTCGCACGTGATTATTTAGATTTTGATTGGAATACTGCGGTATTTTCAGATGAAAAAACATTTAAATCCAGTCAAAAGGGCAGGCTTCACTTATGGCGCAAGAATAACACTCGCTGGTGTGATAAAAACATTATACCTAACACCGAATCAGGTCGAATCACAATTAATATGTGGGGATGGATGAGTGCAGCAGGACCAGGAGAACTGGCTTTCATTCCTCCACGCGCAAACAGTTCAACTTATGTGGAAGTGTTAGACTCAATTATGCTACCTACTGTGCGCAACATTTACCCAGCTGATGAGTTAGCACAATTTCCGTTTGTCCAGGACAATTGTCCTATTCACCGAGCGAGTACTGTGCGTGAGTGGTTTCACAATCACCCGGAAGTAATTGTTATTCCATGGCCAGCGCGATCACCCGACCTCAACCCCATAGAAAATCTATGGGGTTTGATGGTGCAAAGGTGGGACTCGCGGAATGAGAGGTCTACGGAACAATTAAAAACCCATTGCATGGAGGTATGGGAAAGTTTTAGAGGGAGCGAAATATGCGGTAATATGGTTGGGTCCATGCGCAAACGTCTACTTGACTGTATCGAAAATAATGGGGGTTATACAAAATATTAAGTTCTAGTAAAATCAGTCGGTGTAATTAAATATTTAGTAGGCCATTTTATTTTAACATATTTAAATGATTATTCGTTAACAAACACTGTATTATATTGTGTTTACTTTCGTTTAAAACAGCTATACATTTTAACTTGTGCCATCGCCTTATCTTAAGAATGCAGTGAACTCGCTATCAATTTTGTTGACAATAATCATGATTCTATTTCGTTTTTTATTCTTCTACCCACACTGTTCTAACATAATAGTTCAATTTATTTTTCTCATCTAATTGACGATTATCTTGTGAGAACTAAAGTTCTTTTAACAGAAATTGAGGTTTAGTTTCAATCTTCTTTTCGTCAAGAAAATGAACAATTAAGCTATGACCTCAGTACATTCATTGTGACGTTACATACAAATAAAATGTTTACAAAGTCTAAATCATATATCACTTTTCAATAAATAACTGGATATAAACAATTATATTTTATTTTATTAAAATTTTAATATCCTTTCATTGTTACGTTATTCATATTATGAATGGTCTAAGTGGATATACTTCCAACAAACAATCTTACACGTAACATAGATAACGGTTACAAGATAATTTTGTTGTCTAGGTAACAATTCGCGTCACAATTCTCATATATGTTTAATTTGTAAATATAAAGAATATTTTTTTTTATTAAACACGTCTTTTTATTTCCACCTTACAACATTGAAAAGATGTAACAACTAAATAATTGAAAATTACGAATGTGTTCTTCTTGTGGTTAATAGATCATATTCGTAATTTGCAACTATTTAGTGCAAAAAATGCAATAGTATTTTTCATAGAAATATAAAAAACAACTATATTAATATAGATTGGGAATAAGTAATAAATAACCACAACGGACCGACCATGATTTGAACTCGGGCTACGTTGTTTGCGAATCCAACACTTAGTTCATACGGCTAACAGCACATGACACGTTTGCGTGAATTTTATCAATGCAATGGTAAGAACAAGTCGCCTCTGTGACTGTGTGATGCATATTCAATGGCACAGAAAAATAATAATGATATTTTAAGCTCAGTGCGACGACAGTTCCTTAGTATGTGTTATCTGTGGAATGTGGATACTCATACACGCGCACACATACGCACGGAAGTGTCGTGCGTGCTCGCTCGGTTCGTAGCAATGTAATCTTTAACTTTTGCGGCCTCACTGTAAATCCATATTCAACCTACCCCTCAAGTTTGAAAACTAACACATAGATAATCAAATATTTATAAATTGATATTCAATTTTAATATCTTCATCTCTTTAAAAGAAATTATAAATTATTTCAATGTTTGAAGAAACAAAAAGAAAGTACAAAAATAAGCATTAATTAAGCATTAATCATTTGAAGCACAGCGGCGCCATCTATTAACAGTATAATGTAATGTTGTCGATAGCAACATTTCAATCAGGTTTTACGCTAGATGGCGTCATTTCTCGCTTCACACGATTTTATTTCTGTACTTCCTATGCACTTTTGCAGCAGACTTTACAACAGTGGACGTCGTTCGGCTGAAATGATAATTATGATGACTTTATGTGGCGATACAAATAAGTGACGTAGTAAGACGGTATATAGATTGACTGATGATTGACAGGGTTTGTAGATTAGTGGACTCAACCAAATATGGATCACAGTGGAAAGGCGTGCGATGAGGCATTAGCCTCTTCGAACGCCATTTCGCCGTTTTTGGTCATTCAATAAAAGTACGTCCCAATTCATGACCGTTGGATTTTGAAGGCCAGTGACTGCCAAACTGTTTCGAAAGTGCTGATCTAGAAACCAGACTCAATATAAAACTAGAATATAATTATATAATTTATGGCACTAAAGAATTAAAATGGAAACAATAAAAATGGAAAGAATAAAAATTAATAAGTATACAAAAATTAAAATACAGAAATTAATAAAAAAAAAATTAAATTAAAAATCAAAATTAAAGTGTGTGTGTGGGGAGTGAGTAACTGTGTGTGTGGGGAGTGAGTAGGTGCGTGTGTGGGGGAGGTGTATTGGGTGGGGGAGTATAGAGGAGTGTAATTGTGAATGTGTCTCTTCATAATAACTTAATTAGGTTTTCTGTGGCATCATAGTCTAAACTTTTAAGCCAAGACAATGTATCTTTTTTAAACTGTGTTATATTTATTTTCCTAGTTTTATTTTTTTTATTTATTAGATAGATAGATATATTAGGTTATACAGGGTGTCCAAGAACCTGGCGTCCAACTGGATTCCCACGATGCCCCAAGTTCTAACAGTACTCAGAAAAATATTTTAAAAAATCCACCCCATGTACTTACAGAATTATACTGATTTCAAAAAAAAAGGGGGAAATGAGCACCCTGTGACATACTTTTGAATGCTGTGACTGCTAATGCTGATAATTTCGATATTTCTTGGAGGTTTTGTAATCTAGGGTATTGCTGTGTCTAAATAGAATGTAAAAATAAAGTACTTATTGTACCATTTTAAAATAAAATATTATTTTAACTAAAGGTGATATGGAAAACTATTGAATTTCGCAACTTTGACCGACTGTAGTGTAAAAAAAATGTACCAAAATAGTATGGCAAGTGACGTCAAATTTTGACGCGTTTATTCCTCTTTTTAAAAAGGTATAATACTTACACATTAATTTGAAAAAAAAAATTTTGATAATATTTTTACTCAACAACCCAATTTTTACGAAGTGCCTACCTACTAACGGTAACTGTCGGACCCTTTCTTATCTTAGAAACTGTTATGTTACTACTATTATTTACTTCGGTTCCAAGAGTGAGCAAGAAGGAAATACACACAGGTAGATGGGTTCCCAGTAGAATAAAAGCAAAGAATGTTAGTTTAAAGATATTTTATTACAATAAATGTTCAAAATGTTGACCACCCGCGGCAATACAAGCTCTCACTCTCCTTAAAAAGGACCGCTTTATGTTTCGCGAGTAACTTTTTTGACGTATCACCTGCACTGCTTGTGTTATCTTCTCACGAAGGTCAGCGATGTCATTAATGGGCTTCGCATAAACGAGCTCCTTCATAGTTCCCCAGAAAAAAAAATCCAGCGGATTTAAGTCAGGTGAGCGGGCTGGCCACGGGATTGTTCCTGATCGCCCAATCCACCTGTTCGGGTATTGCTCGTCCAAAAACTCTCTAACGGATACGCGAAAATGTGCTGGACAGCCGTCGTGTTGGAACCACATATCTGGTGGGGTCTCTTCTAGTAAGTTTGGCAAATCATTTTGAAGAAAATTTAAATATGATTCGCCAGTCAAATTCTCGGGCATCTCAAATGGACCAATAATATTCCCACAGAGAATACCGGTCCACATGTTCACTTTGAACCGGTACTGGGATCTATCTTCTCGCATCAAGTGCGGATTTTCCACATGCCACTCGTGCAAGTTGTGTAGGTTCATGTAGCCATCCTTCTTAAATGTTGATTCATCTGACCACAAAATTTTTTTTATTTATTAGATAGATAGATATATTAGGTTATATGTAGATGATGATTGTGGTGTGGTATCGTGTTGTGTGGTGGTGATTTATTAGGTTATAGACGCGAGGACCTAGTACGATACTGTTAGGTCAATCACCTCCGCTCCGACATGACAATAGAACCGTTCGTTGTGGCGACACTTGGGGGAGGCCTATGTACAACAATGGACGTCGTTCGGCAGAAATGATAATTATGATGACTTTATGTGGCGATACAAATAAGTGACGTAGTAAGACGGTATATAGATTGACTGATGATTGACAGGGTTTGTAGATTAGTGGACTCAACCAAATCTGGATCACAGTGGAAAGGCGTGCAATGAGTTGAGTTGAGATGCAGAAAAAAAAAACATAATAATACCATAATCATAATCAAATTTTAAATTAAAAGTAACATACATATTTTTTAATTTCAAAATTGGCTTATTTTCTTCGACATGTTACGAATACGTGGGCGGGCTGCATATTCTCAGACGTGTAAGTTAGCGTGTGAATGTGTATGGGGTGTAGATAGTGTGTGTGTATGAAAGGGGGGGAGTGAGTAACTGTGTGTGTGTGTGTGGGTGGGGAGTGAGTAGGTGCGTGTGTGGGGGAGGTGTATTGGGCGGGGGAGTATAGAGGAGTGTAATTGTGAATGTGTCTCTTCATAATAACTTAATTAGGTATTCTGTGGCATCATAGTCTAAACTTTTAAGCCAAGACAATGTAACTGTTTTAAACTGTGTTATATTTAGTTTCCTAGTTTTATTTTTTTTTATTTATTAGGTTATAGATGCGATCGAGACCTAGCACGGAAGAGCTCAGTACAATGCTTGGTGACCTCAGTAGAGCTTCCGAAAGAGTGGGACTTAAAATGAACATGGACAAAACCAAAGTCATGGTAAACAGCCATGTAGCACCCACTCCTATAAAGATCGGGGACTCTACACTCGAAGTTGTAGACGACTACGTTTACCTGGGACAGACGGTCCATTTGGGAAGGTCTAACTTCGAGAAAGAGATCAATCGTCGAATCCGACTCGGCTGGGCAGCGTTCGGGAAGCTGAGCGGTATCTTCTCGTCCAATATACCACAGTGTCTCAAGACGAAAGTCTATGACCAGTGCGTGTTGCCAGTGATGACATATGGCTCCGAAACGTGGTCGCTTACAATGGGCCTCATCAGAAGACTTAAAGTCACGCAAAGGGCAATGGAAAGGGCTATACTCGGAGTTTTCTTGCGTGATCAAATCAGTAATGAAGATATCCGCAGGAGAGCCAAGGATGCCGACATAGCACGAAGAATCGCAAAATTTAAGTGACAATGGGCAGCGCACATTGCTCGCAGAACAGATGGCCGTTGGGGCCGAAAGGTTTTAGAGTGGCGACCGCGTACCGGAAGACGCAGCGTTGGAAGACCTCCTACAAGGTGGACTGATGACCTAGTATTGGTTGCAGGAATCCGATGGATGCGAGACGCACAGGGCCGTTCATTATGGCGACAATTGGGGAGGCCTACGTCCAGCAGTGGACGTCTTTCGGCTGAAATGATGATGATGACATTCCGCTCAATTCTTCCTCAAGTTCGGTGATCTTCTCATCTGACCGAAGTATACGCGTGTTGTACATTGCCAGGTCCAGCTAGTTTATCTTTGTACCAAATTTCATCAAAATCGGTTTAGCGGTTTAAGCCTGAAAGCGTAACAGACAAACAGATAGACGAATTAGTTTCGCATTTATAATATTAGTATGAAAAGTATGAATTGATACTAAAAAAACCTAAAACAATTAAAAAATGAGAAATAAAGAAATATTAAACTAAAACTAATAAAAGCGGAAAATGATCAAAAAGTTAAACTAAAACTAATAATATCAAAGCTAAAACTAAAAACCAATGCTAAATATCAATATCAATGCTAAAAACTAACAATATCAATGCTAAAAACTAATAACATCAATGCTAAAAAGAATAAAGTTAAAACTCGATTTAATCTTTGCTGGATTTAATCTCAATGGCAGGCGTTAAAGTCTATCCTGGGGACGCGTGTAGGGTGGTGAGAACTCAAGTAGATCCTACGGACGCAAGCAGTTCATCCCCCTAAAGCATTATTAGGTATAATTTGGTTTCTTTAAAGTTCCGAACTCCTGGAGGGTCACCGCCTGCTTCGCCTCGGAAAAGACGTCTCAGTAGAAAGCAGCTGCGGTTATCACTACAGCTGGGGATTTTGGGGCGCAAAACCTGGCAGCGACGGAACTTTGTTTCTGCAATTGCCGCCAATCACGTTTTTTGGCCGCCCTGGCCAACTTGCCTACTTTTTTTTTTCTCCTACCACTTGCCATTCGGCGTCGGCCGGAGATTCTGCAGGCGGGAAGTATGGGGACGGCTGACTCGCCACCGTGGAGGAGTTCTCGCCGCCATCGCTGCCGTCGCTTTGCCTTTTTCATATTCACTCTTTTTTTCAGCTTTTAAACTAGCGTTTCCAGGCTCTACACGCTGCCATTCCTTGAATTTTCTCTTCTTTTTTTTCAATACACTCTGAACTTCTGTCGACCACCACCATGTATCCCTATCTATTATGCCCTTTCCTCTCGTCTCTCCCAAAATATCTTTCGCTGCTTGCCTGATACACTCAGCCATCTCATTCCAGCTTTCATTTATACTTCGATCATTCATATCTCCCATCTCTATCATTCTGTCCACCACTCGCTCCCTGAACTTCTTCGCACAGTCATACCTCTCTAACATATGCCATTTTATTTTAGGGGGAGGATGCTCTTTGTATTTGGGCGGGGAAGTTATCCGTAGCTGCTGCTTCGCCACTGGACCCGACCTCGCGTTGGTCGATGATAAGTCATGAGTACCTCGCTTGGTCTAACGACATGCCCGGCTTAGGCGCAGCAGCCGGGGTTGCGGCGGAAGTGACACTATTACGCCACCTATCTTGGGGGATAATGATATCCGCGTCCACAGGAGCTACCTTCAACAACCCTGCACGTGTCCCCTGGGTGGTGCCAAATGGATAGAAACGCCGAGTCTCGGGCGGCGGTTAAATAACCTGACCCTGCCAGCCTAACCAGCTTGGCTCTTTGTGTCGGTAGGAAATGACCCTCACAAATCGTAACCCTGCAGCGTTGTAGGACCGGTGGTCTTGGCTTAATTGTCCGGACCATGAGGTAGAAAGCCTCTATAAAAATTCACTCCAAGTCTACGGTGGGATACGCGCCAAGAGACTGCATGGCTGGTGGGTGACCAGTCACTAGCGACCAACCTCGGCGGACCTGGCAAACGCCGTTGAAGAAGCCTTCTAGGGAGAATAGGCGTCACCTTCCTAGTGACTTGAATATATCGACCTTGCTCGTGGGAACACATATGGATGAATCAGAAAATAATATTATTAAAAAAAGTGAAACTCAAAATAGGATACTAACGCAACAAATTTTCCATAAAAGCCTTTTCATAAATAGGCCGCGGTCTCATTCAGTTAGTGATGATCGTTTAATGAAGAACACAAACAGTAATGTTAACCAAACTACACCGGATACAAACAATACAATAGAACAGAGACCTGGCAGATCTGACTCACTTTACCTCACAGATTCAGATATTAATACTGACCAAACCTCCAAGCCATGGACCGAAGTTAAAGGCGGAAAGAGACACAGAGAAAGTCCTGATCACAAAAATGGACAAGCGCAAAAGCAAACCAAACTTAGCACATATTGGCTTAGTCAACCAGTAAGTACATCAAATAGCTTCGAAGAACTGGACATTGAAGAAGTCACAGAAACTGATCATGTAAACAAAGAAAAAACTACTAAACCCCCTCCCATTTTCGTAGATAAAGTTGAGAACATACGACCACTAAAACAGTTACTCGATGTACACGCACCCGGAAATTATGAAATAAAAGTACTGAACGACAACAGAGTCAAAATACAAGCTAAGGCACCCGAATTCTACAAAGAAATTGTGAAACAGTTAGAGGGAAAACTGACAGAGTTTTATTCTTACCGACCCAAACAGGAACGCTCTTTTAAAGTAATACTGAAATATATACATCCATCTACAGATACAGAAGATATTCACTTGGCTCTAAAAGAAATGGGACATGATACTGTTAACATATGGAACATAAAACAGAGGGTCACAAAAAAACCTCTTCATATGTTCATTGTGGAATTGTAGCCAAAAAGCAATAACAAGACAATATACGACATAAAAGGTCTTGAATTACCGCATAAAATTTGAACCGCCAAGGCCAGTACGCAATATACCACAGTGCGCAAACTGCCAGCAATATGGCCATACAAAATCTTACTGCCATCGCAATCCGAAGTGTATTAAATGTGCTGGAAATCACGCATCTGCCAACTGTCTCCGTAAAGAACGCTCAGATTCCGTAAAATGCGTCCTTTGCAATGGAAATCACCCGGCGAATTATAAAGGATGTTCTGTCTATAAAGAGCTGCAAAAACAGAAGTACTCGCCTCTTAGGAACAAAAAACCTTACGAATCGCACGAACAGGCAACCTTTATGACCACAAAAGTAATCACCGAGCCTATGTATAAAACTAACTCCACAGAAATACACAAACAGAGTACCAAAAGAACCTATGCAGACACCCTAAAAATAACCCCACAAAACAATCTGACCCCAAAAAATGGTGAACATAACCAAAGTCAAACCAATGAAATGAAACAGCTGTTGGAAATGTTCAATCAAATAATGAACCAGATGTGTGTAATGACAAACCTCTTAACAAACTTAATGACTATTATGAGTAAAAATTCAACCAGCTCAAAATAGTCCTTTGGAACGCCAATGGCTTACCACAACACTACCTAGAAGTCAAAATGTTTATTCAGACCCACGAAGTTGACATACTCCTAGTATCAGAAACGCACTTCACAAAGAAAACTTTTTTTAACATCCCAAAATACAAGATGTACCACACTATGCACCCGGATGGTACTGCCCATGGTGGTTCGGCTATATTCATCAAGGAAAAAATACGTCACTATGCTACAAATTCTTACCAAACAGAACAAATACAAGCCACAAACATAATAGTCGAAACTGATAAAGGCCCGCTGCTTTTATCAGCACTGTATATCCCTCCCAAGCATAATATGAAGTATGAGGATTACTCTGCCTTCTTCGTCACTTTAGGACACCGGTTTATAGCCGGCGGAGACTTCAATGCAAAACATAAAGACTGGGGCGCTCGAGTTATTACGCCTAAAGGTAGACAACTCCTAAAATCAGTGCAATCTCTTGGACTAATTGTTACCACTACTGGAGAACCAACGTATTGGCCAACTGACACAAAAAAGAAACCTGACCTTGTGGACTTCTTCATTAGCAAAGGCCTGCCCTCCTCTTCAATCAAATGCAGCTCTTGCTTTGAGCTTTCATCTGATCATTCGCCGGTAATGGCTCAAGTCAACTCTTCGGTAGAAAACAGAGAAAAGACATGTTAGACTGCATAATAACAAAACCAACTGGCCATATTTTCGTGAACTTGTTAACAATACTCTAAATGATAGAATACCGCTAAAATCAGACGACGACGTGATTGATGCTGTGGAACATCTCAACAAAACGATCCAGGAAGCTGCATGGGCAGCCACTCCCGTCCAAAGGGAGTCAAGTCAAAATGCCAAAAATTATCCCAAAGCCACGTTCGATTTGGTGAAAAAGAAACGTGAGGCTAGAAAACTCTGGCAGACCACAAAATATCCTGAACATAAAACAAAATTTAACGAACTTGTTAAAAAGCTGAAAAAATCACTTGCAGAGCAGAAACAAATTGGTACAGAAAACTATCTCAGAAGTCTCGACGCCACATCAGCCACTGATTACTCGCTTTGGAAAGCAACAAAAAAATTAAAAAGGCCCACTATTCACCAGTCAGCTATTAAAAAACAAAATGGTACCTGGGCAAAAAGTGACAAAGATAAAGCCGAATTATTTGCGCAACATCTATCTGAAGTATTTACTCCAAATGATGACTGCGGATCCTCGAAGCTAAAAGAAGTTTCAAATGTACTTACCCAAACTCATCAAATGGATCTACCCATTAAGAGGATCTCTAAAAGGGAAGTAATTCAAGCTATCAAGAAACTCGATGTCCATAAAGCTCCAGGATATGACCTGATTACAGCTAAAATCTTAAAAGAGTTGCCAGACACAGGATACAAATATCTTACTCAATTGTTCAATGCCTGCCTTTGGAGAAATTTTATTCCACCTCAGTGGAAGGTAGCTGAAATTATTATGATTCCTAAACCTGGCAAAGACAATACTGATGTTAAATCTTACCGGCCAATCAGTCTCCTCCCCACAACGTCCAAACTACTAGAAATCCTGTTTTTGAATCGCCTGGCCCCGATTATTGCGAAAGCCAAATTAATCCCAGAACACCAGTTTGGCTTCAGACCCTCCCACAGCACCATAGAACAGGTGCACAGAATTGTAGAAAAAATCAACCACACGTTTGAAAATAAGTGGTGGTGCTCTGCAGCCTTCCTGGACATCTCACAAGCCTTTGATCGGGTCTGGCACGACGGACTTCTGTTTAAAATCCTGAAGAACCTACCATTAAATTATTACCTCTTTATAAAATCTTACCTCCATGACCGACATTTCTACGTCAAACATGGTGACAGCGTTACAAAACTATATGAAATAAAGGCCGGGGTCCCTCAGGGCAGTGTGATGGGTCCAATACTCTATCTGATCTACACATCCGATCTACCGAATACAGAACACGTTCTGACTGGGACATATGCCGACGATACTGCGGTGTTAGCAGTCGACAAAATAGCTGCTGAAGCGTCTGCCAAGCTACAGAGAAACCTAGACGAAATATCTTGCTGGCTAAAAGATTGGAGAATAAAAGCCAACGAAATAAAATCTGTGCATGTTACATTTAGTTTGCGGCGCGATACTTGTCCAGAAGTCGAGCTCAATGAGGTCAAAATACCACAATCTGATGAAGTACGATACTTGGGCGTATACCTTGACCGAAGACTGACGTGGAGAAAGCATATCCAAACAAAAAGAAAAGCACTTGATCTGAAACTCCATAATCTGCAATGGCTAATGGGTCGAAAGTCACAACTAAATCTTGAAAACAAGCTTCTTCTCTATAAAAGTATAATAAAGCCTATTTGGACCTATGGCATTCAGCTGTGGGGAACAGCATCCTTATCTAACATAGAAATTTTGCAGCGATTCCAATCAAAGACCCTGCGAATGATAACTAGAGCACCCTGGTTCATAACAAACAAGCGTCTTCACAAAGACCTGAAAGTCGACTCTATCAAGGAGGAAATAAAAAACAGTCTCCAAACATATTCAAAAAGACTAAATCACCACCCAAACTTCCTGGCTAGGGAGCTGATGAGTATAGAGCCAAACTCCACCTTCAAAAGGCTGAAAAGACGTGCTCCTCAAGACCTGATTGCATGAGGAGCTAGCACCAATTTTGGACGTATCGCTGGATACTGTGCCATACACGCCCATTACTTCAATTATTTTAAAACCAGCTCAATGTCGAAGAGACAGATTGCAGGACTAAATACAACAAAAAAAAAAACAAAACCTATCTCTGGATGGAGGACCGAGCGGGCGCGCAGCACTATGCCATTCAGTACCACTTTCAGCTGTCTGCCTAGAGATCTAGCGGACTTACACTACCGCCATAATTGAGGCCTTGGCCGCGGATATGGCCTTACCCTTAGAGGACTTTTCTCTCTTCGAGGCCACATCCTTCACTGCGGCTGCCATGACATCGGTTAGCCTTTCCGGCAACTGTAGGTTGGAGCCGACCCCGTTATCTGGCTCACCACCAGACTTGACAGAAGCCAGTCTCACGGCTGTATAAACTAAACTAAGTATTTAGTTTAGTTAATATTTTTATTAAGTTTCTTATGTCATCATCATCATCATCATTTCAGCCGAAAGACGTCCACTGCTGGACATAGGCCTCCCCCAAGTGTCGCCACAATGAACGGTCCTGTGCGTCTCGCATCCATCGGACTCCCGCAACCGTTACCAAGTCATCGGTCCACCTTGTAGGAGGCCTTCCAACGCTACGTCTTCCGGTACGTGGTCGCCATTCCAGAACCTTTCGGCCCCAACGGCCATCTGTTCTGCGAGTAATGTGCCCTGCCCATTGCCACTTTAGTTTGGCGATTCTTCGTGCTATGTCGGTAACCTTGGTTCTCCTGCGGATATCCTCATTCCTGATTCGATCACGCAAGGAAACTCCGAGCATAGCCCTTTCCATTGCCCTTTGGGTGACTTTAAGTCTTCTGATGAGGCCCATTGTAAGCGACCACGTTTCGGAGCCATATGTCATCACTGGCAACACGCACTGGTCATAGACTTTCGTCTTGAGACACTGTGGTATATTGGACGAGAAGATACCGCTCAGCTTCCCGAACGCTGCCCAGCCGAGTCGGATTCGACGATTGATCTCTTTCTCGAAGTTAGACCTTCCCAAATGGACCGTCTGTCCCAGGTAAACGTAGTCGTCTACAACTTCGAGTGTAGAGTCCCCGATCTTTATAGGAGTGGGTGCTACATGGCTGTTTACCATGACTTTGGTTTTGTCCATGTTCATTTTAAGTCCCACTCTTTCGGAAGCTCTACTGAGGTCACCAAGCATTGTACTGAGCTCTTCCGTAGTCTCAGCCATGACTACTATGTCGTCAGCAAACCGAAGGTGAGTGATGTACTCGCCATTGACATTAATGCCTAGCCCTCTCCATTCCAAAACCTTGAAGACATCCTCCATTGCCGCCGTGAACAGTTTCGGAGAAATAACGTCTCCCTGCCTCACGCCCCGCTGCAAGAGGATAGGTTTCGAGGTCTGGTCTTGTAGTCGGACTGACATAGTGGCGTTTTTGTACAAACACTTCAGCACTTCGATATACCGATAGTCAATTTGGCACCGTTGGAGAGACTGCAGTACAGCCCAAGTTTCAATCGAATCAAAGGCTTTCTCGTAGTCCACAAACGCTAAGCAGAGAGGCTGATTATACTCCTCAGTCTTCTGTATAACCTGCCGCAGCGTATGTATGTGGTCCACGGTGCTGAAGCCTTTTCGAAATCCGGTTTGTTCGGGAGGCTGGAAGTCGTCGAACCTGCGCGCGAGACGATTCGTGATGACTCTGGAAAACAACTTGTAGACATGGCTCAGAAGCGAGATGGGCCTGTAATTCTTAAGCAGGGCATTATCGCCCTTCTTAAAGAAGAGTACCACCGCGCCTCTGACGGAATCAAATAGCTTCTGAAGGGCCTTAAGGACCGGTTTTCCACCCGCCTTCATGAGTTCGGCCGTAATTCCGTCCTCACCCGACGCCTTGTTGTTTTTCAGCTGCTTCAGAGCCATCCTAATCTCGTACAGGCTGACGTCCGGGATATCTTCGGTATAGTGTCGAGTCAATCTAGCTCTTGGGTCGTTTACTAGATTTGCAGCGGGTTTAGCGATAGACGTGTATAACTGTCCATAAAAAGCCTCGATCTCTCCCAGAAGCTCCGATTTGGCGGATATGACTCTGCCATCGTCGGTCTTCAGTTTCGTGAGCTGGCTTTGCCCAATAGACAGATCTCGTGCAAATACTTTAGAGCCCTTATTTCACTCAATCGCACCCTTAATCCTTGCGGTATTAAAGCGGCGAAGGTCGCGTTTCAGGGACTTTGAGATTTGTCTATTGAGCTGGCGGTATATGCACGCATCGTCTGAAGACTGCAGAATCATCTCACGCCTCTTCTTCATTAGGTCGAGGGTCGGATCAGAGAGCCCCTTGTTCTTATTTGTACGGTGAGTCTTGAAAAACTTAGACCCGACCGTATGGACAGTTTCCACGAACCCATCGTTATATTCATCCACGGAGCTTCCTAGGCACTCGAAACGATTGTGGAGTTCGAGCTGAAAGCTCTCGGGGTTTTGGATCTGGATCTGTGCTGGACGGAGCGTAGACTTCATCAGTCGAGACCTTTCAAGCTTAATGTTAATATTCAATGTGCCTCTTACCACGCGGTGATCACTTCCAGTTTTCACCGCGTTGATCACAGAGACATCATCGAATATTTGCTTTTTCGTCGACAGGATGAAGTCAATCTCATTTCTAGTTGCACCGTCAGGACTTTGCCAGGTCCACCTTCTATGCTCACGCTTTTTGAAGAAGGAATTCATCATATAGAGGCCCTCCTTCTCCATAAAGCTAGCCAGTAGGTGTCCCCGGTGATTCCGACGTCCAAATCCAAATTGCCCCACTCGCAGCTCGTCACCGTCTCGTTTGCCCAGTTTCGCGTTAAAGTCCCCCATGACCACGGTGAAGTGAGTCTTAGAATCATGCATGGCTCTTGATATATCCTCATACATGGATTCTACTTCGTCGTCGGGATGTGTCGAGGTCGGGGCGTAAACCTGTATGACCTTCAGCGAATATCTTGATGATATTCTGAGTATAAGGTACGCCACCCTGGTCGACACACTCTCGATCTTCACCATATTGTTCACAAGGGACTTGTGGACGATAAACCCGACACCAACCTGGGACTGCTGGTCACCCTCCCGGAAATAGGTTACCGGATTTGAGAATTATCGTATCCGTTTATCTGTCTTCGGACTTCAGACAATCCCACAATACTCCATCGCAACCTGCTCAATTCCTCCTCAAGTTCGGTGATCCTCTCGTCAGTCCTCAGTGTACGCGTGTTAAAAGTTGCCAGGTTCAGTCGTTTTATAGATGGGTAGCCAGATCTCATCCGGAGATTCTTCGCACCCCTTGCCTCGTCGTGGCCTTGACCGCTACCGGAGTCAAGGGTAGACGGGCTGCCGGGCACTAGGGGTCATTTTTTCATTTTGTTTTTCATTTTGGGGGGGGGGTTGCCATAATCACCACGCTTGGCAGACGGGTTGGCGATCGCAGTTTGGTTCTTGTAATGCACAGAGGATGCTGCTGCCCATTCTCTGGTATGTCCCTTAGTCGCCTCTTACGACACCCTGTTTCTTATGTACATAAATAATAATATATTAATTGTTGCAAATCTTTGAAATCTGAAATATAATCATTATTACAAAAAAAAAACATAAAACAGTTAAAAAACGAGAAAGAAACAAAAATTAAACTAAAACAAATAATAAGCGAAAAATGATTAAAAAATTAAACTTAAACGATTAAAAAGCGAAAAACGATCAAAAAGTTAAACTAAAACTAATAAAAAGTGAAAAAAAAAATTCAACTAAAACTAATAATATCAATAAATGATAATTATTTTGCAAATAGGTTTTTTAAAAATACTTTTACATGTCAATTTTTTTCGTCAGTTAAACTAGACGAGGCCGGTGTCCTAGCGGACAACCCTGAGACGAAACACCGATACAAACTCAGAGGTCGAAGACTCTTTATAAATCCATACAGCAAACACATATTATAATGGTCAAATAATATGAGAACCATGCAGATTAGTGTCTGAGATGGTCTTTTGAGGAAAGAACCACACAGATTTGAGTGGGGCTGGCCAGTCAGTGCAAGAATTTATCAGTATTCGTATAGCTCAATTTAGGATTATTAAGGAGCTCAAAATTATGACGAGCAACTAATACCAAGGAACGGACATTTGGGTAGGCCGCAGAAATACTCAAATTGCCAGACATACGTCAAAATAACTGAAAAGAAAAAAAAATGGATCCACATCAATTATTAGAACGAAAATATATAAAATAAATGAGGAAGAGGGCGCTGGCATGGTAATATTATCTATACAGTATTATAACTCGGCCGTATCTTTGAAATAAATGCCTACAGCCGCGCGGTACGTAAACATGCGATAGGGCTGCCCGCACTATGGCTGCCCGCCTCCAGCATTTTAATTACATTTGCCTACTTTGTGTTTCCATTTAGTATTGTGATTGTAAATATACTTTTTTTATATAAACAAATAAAATACTTTGTGAATTGAATAGGAAGTGTTCAATATTTGCGACCGAAAAATATTTGCGCCTCGACTGAGACGTATCTACGAAATGCTTTATTATTAAATTTTAAAGTACAAAAATCCGCATTCTAAAGCTTAATTAAAAATTGTTTTGGGAAACATGGACAAGGTGGAGAAAAAGGAATATCTTTTACTTGGTTATAGATCCCTGCAGCTACTTTACAATTTATATGTTTGGTTTTAAATGAAGAATTCATGCAACCAAAAACAGCACAATATATCCTACTCGTCATATTAAATATATAAATATATACTTGAACTTATTTTTATTGAAAAAATTGCGCGGCACAGACGCGACTGTCTGCATCCCGAGCGCACCTCGAGATCGAGGCGCGTAGGTATAGCTCGCGTTTCGTCCGTTTGTATGAAGTTGGAATACTGTACCTAGTACCTATAGATAATATTACCGTGGCGCTCATAAAAAGGTACTCTGTGGTGGCGCTGGTATGCCACTGTTTACATCGTCTCTGTGTAAATTTGTTAATAAAATTATAAATTTAATTTGTTGTACATCTTAAGTTGTGTAGTTTTGGTCAAGTATTGTGCAAAACATCGAGTGGATTGTTATAGAACTCAAATTCTACGAATTTAAAATAAAAACTTGAGAAATAGCACCGAAGGATCGACACAATAAAAAACCGAATTACATACATCGTGTCAAATTAAATCAAACAACGGTGGAGTCAGAAGGTCAGTCCAAGTTTTACAGCAAGTGCAAAAATCAGCAAAACCAGTATTTGGGAATTTGTCATAAACATAACCTATATCAAACCTAAAAATGCAAAATCTTTCAGCGCATAAATTAATAACAGCGCCATCTGTGAACGAATAGCTAAACTTCGTGATTCTAATCAAACCTAACGTCGTTTTACTGCTAATAAGGTTATCTAGCGCTAGAGGGCGCTAATAGTAAATAAAAATTGAAGAGGTATTGAATGCTCAGTCTACTCAATATACAAAAAGATTTAGCACAACAGAAGCAAGGTATGAAAGATAATTATGGAAAAAATATTAAGGAAGCTATAAATAAAAACATCGATGAAAATTTGACCGTATTGAGATAAAAACAAAGCAGCTAGAGGAAAAAATAGAAGAACAACCAAAAACTTGATTTTTTTTGAACAAGCAAATGAGAAGAAAAAATATAGTTTCCTTTGGTGTTCCAAAATTAGAAAAAAACTACGAAAACCTACTACCTGTATTCTAGATAATATAAACAAGAAAATTAATATAGTTTGCCCAAAATGGGTAATTGAAGCAGCGATCTGACTAGGGAAAAATAAAGACAAAATAAGACCTGTCGTAGTCACAACCGCAAAGAAAGAAAAGAAAGTCCAGTAAGTAGAAAACTACAACTTTTAAAAAAGCAAGAAATCTTTAGAAAATACTGGCATTTATATAAAAGAAGATTATTCACCAGCTGTTCTACAAAAACGTACGAGCTCCAAAGAAAACGTTTAAAAAACGTAACGTCGTCGTCGTCGTCGTAACGTTTAACGTTTAAAATAGCCAAGATAAAATCTAAAGTACATCAAAACGATGTTCCCAGGGAAACCTCACCAAGTAAGATATTTCAATTGAAGTCTCCCGAAACTATAAACCATCAAACAATGAGCATCAAACTGATGTACCCAGAGGTCTCTCTGGGTCTAGCAAAAGATTTCTATCGGAGTCTCCCGAAACCCGGAGTAATGAAAACCCTTCACATAATGTATAACAGACGAAGGAAGTACCCAAGAGAAATAAATCGCAAAATATAACGAGTTTCTTACGTCTTTCACAGCTGACTCTCGCGCCTAAAGCTTCTACAAGTCAAGACTACGAAGAAAATCCAAAAAACTAAGCTACACCCCTCTCTCCATCTCTCCCAACACGGCCGGTCCCCGTGGGAGACGTAGACCGAAACCCTCTAGAGAAAATAATTATAGACAGCAGTTACGAGAAAAACCACCTATATGTAACAACATATAGGGTGACTGGCAATTAGTGTACGATACTTAACTTTTGGAGTAGCGTAATTAGAGACACAATAGTAAGACAATGGCGCACGAACGCCGGCGTTCGTGCGGGGATCAACAGCTTAAACACGTGATTGTGCTCATGATAACAAACAATTTTTATTATGGGAGCAAAGCCGAAATCGCGAAAAAAATATCAGCTGTTCAGTACATTAGGCAAACATAAATGTTAAAAATGTTAAAAACATAAAACAGCTGATTTTTTTTCGCGATTTCAGGTTTGTTCCCATAGTAAAAGTTGTTGGTTATCATGAGCACAATCACGTATTTATGTATCGGTCACTAATTACCAGTCACCCTATTATAATGTTAAAATACTATCATCTTACTCTCACCTTCTAGAACCGAAGGAAGACCTGAAAAATGACTACTATGACGTCATAGGTTTAGCAGAAACTAGACGACTTGGTAACTCTATAGAAGAACACGATAACTTCATGTTGTATTACATGGGACAAACACCGGGATTATATGGAATAGGATTCATTGTGAATAAGCGCCTTAGGAAGAACATTATATCTTTTAAAAAAATACCCCATAATATATTCTCTAGACGTGGCCTTATACTTCGAGAACGAGGGGTTCTTACAAACATAGTAAAATTGTAATATATATAATTATAAGGAATAGATTTAAATATTGCGGATAAAATTAGAAATAAGTTTATTTTTGTAATCTTTTGTAAGAAATACATATAAGGCTTTTTTTAATTATTTTTTTTAATATAAAATGAAGTGTAAAAAAATGTAATATTTAACAAAGTAAATATTTAGGTACTTATGTCAAAAATTAATTTAAAAATAAATAAAATTCATATTGTAAAATAAAACAAAATATCAATGTCAAATTGTAAAAGAAATATAAAAAAAAACACAATTGAAATATTAAAAAAAACTCAAATGGCTCTAGCTACCAGGCTCAAAAAAAAAATAGGGGACTCAATCCCTATTTTTTTGAGCCTGGTAGCTAGAGCTACAAATTTATGTTTGTTCCTATTATTAAAATATTAAATATCACTGTAAACATGTTTTTATTTTTATGGGCATACAAAATATTCTCTTAAATATACAGAAAGGGTACAGTCATTATACTAATATCTTTAAATTTATCTCTGAGTATCCTTTTTTTTTCGGTGGGAAAATCTTCCAATGACATCCCTCGCTCTTGGGCGGAGCGTGAGATAGACTTTTACTGACTAAAAACCCACTCCTGTTCCTTCTTTGCCTTCGTTCCAGGGCCCCGGGGTTCTCTATCGCATCACCCATGGCCCCAGTAGGCTTGCTGTGCCCCTACCCTGCTGTGCCCCTACTGTTTTGCTGACATCTCCTTGAGGCATGCGTGGAACAGTACGCGCCGTCGACAACTTGGGCTCGGTCCGGACGGTTACCGGACGGTCGGACGGCGAGCTACCCATTGCATCTCTGAGTATCTGGAACTTAATTTATAAATAGTACGAATAGCCCTTTTCTGCAAAACAAAAATTTACTGAATATCAGCGGCATTTCTTTAAAGTGATTCCTAGCTGAGAGGTTCACCGCCAGCTTCACCTTGCTTGCTTTTTTGCTTGCTTTTCTTGTTTGTTTTGCCTTGCTTGTTGCTTCGCTTTACGTCTCAGTAGATGACGCCCTTCTATTCTGCAGCCGGCTGTAGCACTACAGTTATCACTACAGCTGCGGACTTCAGGGCGCAAAACCTTGCAGCGATGGAACTTTGTTTCTGCCGTTGCCGCCACTCACGTTTTTTGGCCGCCCTGGCCGGTCACCTTGCTTACCAATTTTTTCCTACCACTTGCCATTCGGTGTCGGCCAAAGATCCCGAAGGCAGGGGTGTGAGGACATCTGACTCACCGCCGCCGCCGTGGCATGAGTTCTTACCGCCTGGGCAGCCGTCGTTCTGGCTTTTTTGGCGGGGAAGTTATCCTTTGTTGCTGCTTCGCCACTGGGGCAGACCTCGCGTTGATGATGAGTCATGAGTAGTCGGATGGAGGCCCGAGCGTAGGGCGCAGTTCATGCCATCCAGTACGGAAAACCGCTGCTGGAACTGCTGCTGCTGCTTGCTGGAAGGTAGCCAACTCTGGCCACAACACTATCAGCTGTCTGCCTGGAGAGAGAGGCTTCGTGACGGCCATCTGGCGGACCTACGCTGCTGTCATATTATTGAGACCGTGGCCGTGGATATAACCCTACCCTTAGAGAGTTTTCCCTTTTCAAGGCCACATCCTGCATTGAAAGAAAGAAGAAAAGAAAAATAGTTTACTCACGTCTAACATGGTGCATACCTTATAATAAAAACAAGTAATAACAACGACTTATATTATAAGTGGTAGGATATGCGGCCGTCACGACATCGGTAAGCCTTTCCGGTAACTCCTGGTTTGAGCCGCCCCCAGTATCTGGCTCACCGCCAGAAGACCTTGAGAAGCCATGGCCTCGTGGTAGTGTAAACTAAGTAGTTTAGGTTAATATTTAAGTTTCTTATGTACATAAATAGATTTAATCGTTGTTGCACATCTGCAATAATAATAAATTATTTCTTATCAAAAATAAACCTGAAACATTTAAAAAACGAGAAATAAACAAAAATCAAAGTAAAACTATTATAAAGCGGAAAATGATAAAAAAATAAATTAAAACTAATAAAAAGTGGAAACTGGTCAAAAAATTATACTAAAACTAATAAGAAGTGGAAAATGGTCAAAAAATTATACTAAAACTAATAAAAAGTGGAAAATGATGAAATAATTGAACTAAAACTAACACTCAACCACCCGCCTTCAGGAGTTCGGCCGTAATTCCGTCCTCACCCGACGCCTTGTTGTTTTTCAGCTGCTTCAGAGCCATCCCAATCTCGTACAGGCGGACGACCGGTCCTTAAGGCCCTTCAGAAGCTATTTGATTCCGTCATACTCGAGGGGAAAACGCCACAGGCGTGGAGCAGAGGCGTGGTGGTACTGTTCTTTAAGAAGGGCGATAATGCCCTGCTTAAGAATTATAGGCCCATCTCGCTTCTGAGCCATGTCTACAAGCTGTTTTCCAGAGTCATCATGAATCGTCTCGCGCGCAGGTTCGACGACTTCCAGCCTCCCGAACAAGCCGGATTTCGAAAAGGCTTCAGCACCGTGGACCACATACATACGCTGCGGCAGGTTATACAGAAGACTGAGGAGTATAACCAGCCTCTCTGCTTAGCGTTTGTGGACTACGAGAAAGCCTTTGATTCGATTGAAACTTGGGCTGTACTGCAGTCTCTCCAACGGTGCCAAATTGACTATCGGTATATCGAAGTGCTGAAGTGTTTGTACAAAAACGCCACTATGTCAGTCCGACTACAAGACCAGACCTCGAAACCTATCCTCTTGCAGCGGGGTGTGAGGCAGGGAGACGTTATTTCTCCGAAACTGTTCACGGCAGCAATGGAGGATGTCTTCAAGGTTTTGGAATGGAGAGGGCTAGGCATTAATGTCAATGGCGAGTACATCACTCACCTTCGGTTTGCCGACGACATAGTAGTCATGGCTGAGACTACGGAGGAGCTCAGTACAATGCTTGGTGACCTCAGTAGAGCTTCCGAAAGAGTGGGACTTAAAATGAACATGGACAAAACCAAAGTCATGGTAAACAGCCATGTAGCACCCACTCCTATCAAGGTCGGGGACTCTACACTCGAAGTTGTAGACGACTACGTTTACCTGGGACAGACGGTCCAGTTGGGAAGGTCTAACTTCGAGAAAGAGATCAATCGTCGAATCCGACTCGGCTGGGCAGCGTTCGGGAAGCTGCGCGGTATCTTCTCGTCCAATATACCACAGTGTCTCAAGACGAAAGTCTATGACCAGTGCGTGTTGCCAGTGATGACATATGGCTCCGAAACGTGGTCGCTTACAATGGGCCTCATTAGAAGGCTTAAAGTCACCCAAAGGGCAATGGAGAGGGCTATGCTCGGAGTTTCCTTGCGTGATCGAATCAGGAATGAGGATATCCGCAGGAGAACCAAGGTTGCCGACATAGCACGAAGAATCGCCAAACTAAAGTGGCAATGGGCAGGGCACATTGCTCGCAGAACAGATGGCCGTTGGGGCCGAAAGGTTCTGGAATGGCGACCACGTACCGGAAGACGTAGCGTTGGAAGGCCTCCTACAAGGTGGACCGATGACTTGGTAACGGTTGCGGGGGTCCGATGGATGCGAGACGCACAGGACCGTTCGCTGTGGCGACGCTTGGGGGAGGCCTATGTCCAGCAGTGGACGTCTTTCGGCTGAAATGATAACACTCAATACTCAATACTCAATACTCAATACTCAATACTCAATACTCAATACTTTATTGCATTCCATATTATGTAGGTACATAGGTGGTATAAAATATTGTCAAGATCAATATGGACCCTGTCGGGCACAGGAAAGTTAGAAGAGAGGATGGCGGCAAAGTAACAATTAATGGAATTAATTATTGTAGGTAGATCAAATAGATGTATGTGTATAATAAGTATTGGTAGATTGTGTCCGATTATTTAATTTTTGTTTTTGTCATCTTTATTATTAAATTATGTATGTATATATTTAAATTAGATTGTGTATGCATATTATTATTATTATGTCTATTGTATAAGTAATTGTAAATTATGTCAAATATTTTATTTATTTTTATCCTCATTATTAGTAAATTGTTATTATTAAAATTAATTTATTTATGTACATTTTTTTTTTATATTTTATTTATCTCAGGACCCTGAGGTCCTGGACCTTTGGGAGGCGTACGAGGAGCCGAAGCCAACTCGCAGAGGCCCTTTAGATAATTATAAAGGAACATGATATCAACCGACGATTATCCCTGTACGCGCTATGCTAGTGCACCCAAGGACAACCCCCGGTTATTGAAAAACTGTTGCGACATATGGAGAACAAAGATAATAGGGCTATGGTTTTTGGAGTCTTAAGTGGACTGGTAACATGGAACTATGTCAAGACTATGGCCCCTGCCTGAACAACGTTATTAATATGCATCGAAAAAAGGCAGGGGGTGACTTGCACACTCAATAAATGGGCCCCCAAAAACGGCCGCTAGCACGAAGTGACGTAGCAACAAGAGGGCAACATATCCTGAGGTGCTTGAGGAGTGGAGAGGTATACCACGGCTATCAGGACAATCCCGGAAGTACGGTCAAGATCCCTACCAGCACCTTACTGGATTATACATCCTTCTCCCGAGCACGTTTGCTCTTGCGAATCTCCACTCAAGCCAGCCAATAAAGGCAAGAGAGAGGTGGGAGCTCAGTTCCTCGTCAGTGTTCACTACGGCCGGCCAATAAAGGCAAGCCGGAGATGAAGAACAAGAATTCTCCCGGGAGATCGGGTCCGTGGGGTCGCTAATGCCCAACAGTTCGCCACAAAACTGCACTGCGGATTGTATCTCTCTTAGTCTGGCCCCTCACCCTAGGCATATTACGGCAAAGCAAACTTTACCGATACAGACCTAGGGTATATTGGAGCACGCAAGCCCCACCACGACGTCAACGTAGAGATACGGCGATGGGGTTATGTACATTATTATTATGTTTTGTATAAGTAGGTTAGGTAAATTTTGTCAGGTATTTAGTCAATTATGTATATTTATTATTATTATGTCCGTGTGTAAGAATTGATAAATTATGTCAGGTACTTTTATTTATTTTTCATCGTCATTATTATTAAATTATTTTATTATTTAAGTATCTGGGAATTTATATTTCATTAAATTTTCTATTTTTCATACTATATTATATTAACTATATTTAATAAATGTCATTACAGAATCTTTGGTGAATAATAATATAGAAAAAAATTAAAAATAAATTATTTTCCGATCGACTTATCCTCTAAAAATTCCTTTACTGAGTAGTATGACTTAGCTTCTAGAAATTCTTTCGATTTATTGATAAATATATTTGTTTTTCTTACTTCTCTAATTTCATTTGGCAGTTTGTTATAAATTTTAGCGGACATTACTAAAGGACTGGTTGAGTGCATTTTTAATCGGGATCGAGGTATGTTTACTTTGTTTCTATTGTGTCGAGAAGTGTATCTTTTTTGTGTTTCTTCACAATTTGTGTAAAAATCTGGGTGTTTTCTGACAAATTTACATAACTCTAAGATGTATAAACAGGGAAGTGTGAGTATTTTGTGTTTTAGGAAGTGTGGTTGGCAACTTTCTGTTTGTTCTATATTGGTTATTATTCGAATTAACTTTTTTTGCAAAATAAATATGGTCTGCGAATCAGTACTGTTACCCCACATCATGACCCCATAGCTAAGCCATGCTTGGGCATATGCATAGTAAGTAGTAAGTGCAGTTTGCAGGTTGGTAGTTTTTTTTATTTCGCGAAGGGCGTATGAAAATTTTGATAGTTTTGCTCTTATTTTCTGTATATGGGATTTCCAGTTTACATGGGTATCTATAGACAAACCAAGGAGAGTAAACTCGTTTACTTGTTCTAATTTTATATTATTATATATAAAATTTAATTTTAATGGTGGTTTTTGATGGGGATGAAAAGTAATTAATTTTGTTTTTGTGAAGTTGATGTCTAGGTTATGGTTATTCATCCAGTTTACAGTTGTAGAGAGAAGGGAATTTAATTTGGCGTTTATATTGTCATCATTTTGGCATGATGTGAGTAGAGATATATCGTCCGCGAATAAAACACATGGGCTTTTTATAATTTTAGGAAGGTAATTAATATAAATAAGGAATAATAAACAGCCTATAACACTTCCTTGGGGGATTGATGCATTAACTGCTTTTCTGTCAGACCTTATTTTTATTATTTCATTTGTGTTTTTGTCGAAATATTCTATTTCTACTAACTGTATCCTATCCTTTAGGTATGATGCAAACCACTCATGAGCTTTTCCTCGTATTCCTATCCCATATAGCTTATCTAATAATATTTTAAATTGTACTTTATCATAGGCTTTAGACATATCAAGTAGCATACCTACGGCATATTTTTTGTTATTAATAACAGATAGAGCCTCTTGTACGTATTTGTAGACTGCTAACGTTGTAGATCTATTTTTACGGAAACCGTTCTGGCAGTCGTCAAATATTTTATTTTTTTTCACAGAAAGAGTATACGCGGTTGCACATAGCCTTTTCAAAGATTTTAGACGCAGTTGGTAACAACGCGATTGGGCGATAGTTACTAGGGTCAGTTTTAGAATTTTTCTTGTGTACGGATTTTATGAGTGCGTTTTTAAGTTGATTTGGAAAACTTCCCTCATCAAACGATTGGTTAATTAGTTTATAAAATGGTAGGGTTAGTTCATCTGCACATTGCTTTAGTAAAAATGGGGGAAGTTCGTCTACTCCAAAGCTCTTTTTATTTTTTAAATTTTTTATTATTCGATTTACTTCATGAGGATCAACAGGGCTGAGAAATATGGAGTTTTCTGTGGGGTACATCACAGGGGCTCCTTTTGCTGGTGAGATATTTTCCCCGATAGAAGCAAAAAAGTCATTAAAAATATTAGCTATTTGCTTAGGTTCTGTTATCAAGTTATCATTTTTATGTAATTTTATATTATTTTTTTCCCTTTCCATTGGTTTATTTGTTCTTTCGTTTATTAAATTCCACATAGTTTTTACTCTATTTGTTGACTTTTTCATTCTATTTATATATTGTAGTCTTTTTGCTGTCGTTACAGATTGCTTTAGGGTTTTTTCGTATTTTTTATAATATTTTAATAATATGGGATTTTTTGTTTTAGTGGTAAGTATTTTAAGTAGTCTTGTTTTTGCAAGATAATTTGATACCCTTTGTAAGCCAATACTTTTTAAATGTTGTTTTTATTTTTATCTTCTGTAGCGGGATACATAAATTTAAAATTTTATTTAAGGTATCAGCAAATGCAATGTAGTTTTCATTTATATTTTTATTTGGTTGTATTATTTCATTCCAATTTTGTTTTTTTTTAATTCTGATTTAAATTTTTCAACATTTTGTGTATTATATAATCTTTTTTTCACGAACCAGTGTTGTTTTTTATTGCTGTTGCTAGGTAATTTCGTGTGAAAGATGGTTGCACAGTGGTCTGAAAACCCTAATTCTTCTACGGTGGTATTATTATATCCATTATTAAAATTTGTAAAAATTAGGTCTAAACATGTCGAGGTAGTTTGTGAGATACGTGTGGGGACTTTGATATGTTGTATGAATTTATGTTCCAACATTAGATCCAAGAACAAGTTAGTTTTTAAACAGCTATCTAAGATATTTATATTTAAATCTCCTCCCAGTATTACATTATGTTTTGAATATTTTTTATTAATATAATACAACATTTCTTTTAATTGGCGAGTAAATACTTCCTCCTCTCTTCTATTCCAATAAATTGTAACTATATCTTACAGACAGCCTTAAGATGGACTGAACGAAAGTTGATAGATTCGGGGCTGTGTAAAAAAATCATAAATAGTACTGTAGAGCAAGTTCACAGAGTAGTAGATAAGATAAGAAAAACATTAGAGGAGAAACAGTATTGCTCTTCAGCCTTCTTGGACGTGCAACAGGCTTTTGATAGAGTCTGGCACAAGGGCCTGCTTTGCAAAATCAAGAAGAGCTTACCTCATAGCTACTATTTACTATTTGAGTCCTACCTCTCTGAAAGAATATTCCAAGTGAAAGAAACTGAGTCCACCTCTAAGTTCTACCAAATACAAGCAGGTGTGCCACAGGGTTCAGTACTCGGACCTGTGCTATATGTAATATATACGTCTGACCTACCAGAGGAGGAGGATGTAACTACCGCCACATTCGCCGACGATACCGCCATCTTAGCTAGCGACAAGGACACTAAAACAGCAACACAAAAACTACAAAAAAGTCTTGACAACATCACTAAGTGGCTTAAGCAATGGAGAATAAAGGCCAGCGCATCAAAATCTGTACATGTAACCTTCACACTGCGCAAAGGAAATTGTTCTGCTGTACAAATGGAAAACTACACGCTTCCTCACCATGACAACATACGTTATCTTGGCCTCCACTTAGATCGACGTTTAACATGGAGTCACCATATCAAAACTAAAAGGCAAGAACTCAAAATTCGATACAACCATCTGTCATGGCTACTGGGTCGAAACAGTAAGCTATCTGTGGATAACAAATTACTCATATAAAAGAGTATATTAAAACCTGTCTGGATGTATGGCTTACAGCTCTGGGGCAGTGCTAGCGACTCCAACATTCTAATAATGCAACGAATGCAGAACATGATATCCTTAGAAACCTTTGCAATGTCTCATGGTTCATCACCAATACGGAAATTCACCAACATCTCAAGATGAGCACTGTGAAGGAAGAAATTCACAGAGCTAAAGAAATATACCTCGGGAGGCTTGAAAGACATCCCAATGCATTAGCTGTAAGGCTGACAACTCGAAGCTACTAAAAAGGCTAAAGAGGAAAGACATTTTGACCGTATAGATTAATATGGCCCACTGAAGAGGAGATACCTTTACTGAAAGACACACTCAAAGCGACAACATCTCACAACACATCTGCTTATAGCAACAGCTGATTGCAGATAAAAGAGAAAAAAAAAATAGTATTAATTAGTAATAAAAATAAAATACGTATAGTACATTACCAGTACTAATTATTTTGCCAAAGCAAGCAATTCTTCGGATAGCATATTGTATATTACGCTACTATACATGTTGCTCATGACAGAACATAACTGCAGGCTTGTCGCTAATAAATAAATCGATTTAAACGAGTTTCAGGTGTTTCGTTTTATAAGCATCATCCAAGATGCTTATAAAACTGAGGCGGTGCGCTCGCAGCTCCTATGTCTCATTAGAAAGGCGATCGTGGATCAAACTGAGACGATGGGTACGCCTATAAGTTAGACAAAAAGGAGAAATAAATAAAAAATTAAAACTATTATTGAAAACGAGATAAATAATAAAAAAAATCTGAAAAGCGAGAAATAAACTAGATTTAGGTTATTTCTCGCTTTAATTTAATTACAATTTAATTATAATGAAAAACTTAAAAGCTAAAAAAAAAATTACGAGAAATTCAGAAAAAAAAATTATACTTAAAATGTTACAAAATCGATATAAAAATATTTTTTTATTGATGAATAAATTGTTATAAATTCTAGCGCAAAATTTAGAATCAAAATTATTTACAACGAAGGAATGTAAAAAGAAGGTCTAGTTAAATTAAATTTTCTTTATTTCAAGTGACATGATTCATATTATAAAAACATAACAATCACAATTACACAATAACGTACACAGAAACAGCAACATAAACAGACACGACAACACATAACTACCCGACAAGGCTGGATCCAGGGGGGTGGTCATGACACCCCTGGGTTGGGTCCAGGACCTAGGTGGACCACTGATTAAAATTTTAAACAATGTTTTTATGTATTTTTTTTGTCACAATACAGATTTTCTGTAAGTACCATCAATATTCAATTAATTTATATGTTGGCACACGCATTATTGATTGTTTAAAAGCTTTTATTACTGTTATGGGGTTTATATGTTTAAAGTTAAATTCAGTCGAGCAGGCTGCAACGTTCGCCCGTAATAAACCAAAAGCATGCGATGGCGACGAATTTAGGGCTTCAGTAGTTTTAATTGGTATACTAGCAAAGAAATTTACAAATTCTTCTGCAACTAGTTTGTTATCGCTAATAACACCATGATGAGTCTCAATCATTGTTATGTATTTTGTTCCTCTTGCTTTCATTATTTATGATTTTCCAAACCGTTTTTATTTTATTATCTGCTGATTTAACTTTGTTGCTAATGTATAAGGCCTTAGCCGCCTTACAAGTGTTTTTAAACATTTTTGAATAGGAAGCAACATACTTATTAAAAGTTTCAGTGTTAATAATAGGCTTAGGGCCATACAGCTCAAAAAGTCTTTCCCTACTTATTCCTTTAGTTGCCCAGTCACTAAATCTAAACTTAGGGCAGATACTTTTGGTACTTTTCTCAAAAGTCTTATTAAACTCGGTTTGAACTATTGTAAAAAAAAAAAAATATTGTTATAATGTTGTCGTGGCAAGTTAACTGCAGTTTAGTATTCCATCGAGACATAATATTTTACAAAAAGTCTACGATTTTTTTTTTTTTTTTAATTGATTTAAACCAGCGCTTGACTGCGATCCCACCTGATGGTAAGCAGTGATGCAATCATTGATGGTGAGGCGCACTAGTTTATCAAGAGCCTATTCACTCTAGCCTTGAAGACACCTAAATTATAGTTGGACGGGAAGATCGCAGCAGGCAAATTGTTCCAGTCCTTCGATGTACGCGGTATAAACGACGAAGCGAAACGCTTAGTCCGGACCGTTGAAGTTTCAACAACGTAAGGGTGGATACTCGCCGTACGTCGGGTTGTCCGATGGTAGAAAGGAGATGGCGGAATCAAGTCATGCAATTCCCGCGCACACTCTCCAAAATGCAACCTGTAAAATACCGATAGGCTGGCTACCCTGCGCCTGTGCTCGAGGCTTTGTAGATTGGACTTAACCAAATCTGGATCCCCAATTAGCCTCTTCGCACGCCTTTCCACTGAGTCCAAAGCTGCTAGATGGCATTTTGCAGCACCAGCCCATATGTGACTGCAGTACTCCACACACGATCGGACCTGTGCTTTGTATAACATTAGAAGCTGTCCCGGTGTGAAGTACCGTCGGACCTTTGCAAGAACGCCTAGTTTTCTAGCAGCTACCTTGGCTTTGGACTCAATGAACCACCCAAAATTGAGGTCTGAGGAAATTTCAACTCCCAAGAGCTGAAGGCGGTCGGTGCACTCCAGGGATACATTCCGAAAAGCAGGAGCCAAGGTGAACGGGCTCCTTTTGGCGGTGAACAGACACGCTTGTGTTTTGGCGGCGTTGAATTCAACTAGATTGGTTTCGCCCCACTTGGAGACTGCCTGAAGTGAGACATTCGTACGCTCTACCATAGCCTCTCGTTCGGACCGGATTAGTTCCTTACTAGCCCGAGCACCTGGAAGGTATCTCTCTACAACTGTGCTATCATCTGCATACCCATAGATACCGGGCATCAGCAGATCGTTAATATGCAGCAGGAAAAGAGTTGCAGAGAGAACTGACCCCTGAGGAACTCCGGCATTAGTGGACATGGGTTCTGATGAGCATCCATCGACAACAACTCGGAGAGACCGTTCACTCAGGAAGTCTTTTACCCATTTAATCAGACCAGGGGAAATGGCGTACGCTGGAAGCTTACTCAGAAGGCTGGCATGCCATACCCTGTCGAAGGCCTTCGAGACGTCTAAGGAGACAGCAATCGCTTCTCCATTCTTCTCGAGGGCCTCGCCCCACATGTGAGTGGTATACACTAGTAGGTCCCCAGTAGACCGATTGTGGCGAAACCCGTACTGTCGGTCACTGAGGAGATCGTTACCTTCCAGGTATGCCATGAGGCGCGAGTTCAATACACGCTCCATAATCTTGCAGAGTATGGAGGTTATTGAAATCGGCCGATAGTTGGCAGGATCGGCACGACTGCCCTTTTTGGACACGGGTTGCACGTTGGCAAGCTTCCAGGACTTGGGCACTATACCATTCCTAAATGAGAGGCGGTACAAGCGCGTCAACACAGGAGACAACTCGGGCGCACATGCCTTGAGAACTATTGCTGGTACACCATCTGGTCCACTAGCTTTATTCACGTCTAGGCGACACAGTGCTCTCAACACTTCTTTATTTCTTATGCGAACCTCAGGCATCGAGGTGTTGCAGTGAGGTAGAGCCGGTGGAGTAGCACTGCTAGTATCAAGACGAGAATTATGGGCGAAGAGAGATGCAAAGAGACGTGCTTTCTCTCTCGCCGAGTGAGCCAGTGTTCCATCAGGCTTAACCAGCGGAGGCAATGTGGGCCTACAGAAGTTCGCTTCGACCGATTTGGCAAGGGACCAGAACGCTCTGCTACCGGACGGCTGTGCAGAGAGCTTTGTGCCAATATGAGTAATGCGGTCGAACCGAGCCTTCTTTAGTGCCTTTTTGTAGGACTTGGCAGCATGGTTGAAAGCTCTCTTCTTTGAGCTATTCTCGCAACCCTTACCAGGTCATCGGTCCACCTTGTAGGAGGCCTTCCGACGCTACGTCTTCCGGTACGTGGTTGCCATTCCAGAACCTTTCGGCCCCAATGTCCATCCGTTATCCGGAGCTTTGCGGTCACGAGCGTCAACCCAGGCGAGAAACGCCGAATGCTTACGCTCTTCAGCTTGAACGCAATCGGCGTTGAACCATGGGTGAGCTGAGCTTCCAACTTCTCTATAAGGGATGAAAAAAATTATTTTGTATATCTGTAATATTTGGATCAACCAGGAATGTGGAAAACTATCAAAAGCTTTTTTGTAATCTATGTAGGTGCAGTGTAAATTTTTATTTTTTGTGTGTGCATGTTTGTGTATTACTGAATCTATAACTAGTTGTTCCTTGCACTCCATGTGACCCTGTCTGCACTATTTTTGCTCTTCCGCTATTATGTTGTGTTGTTCTATGTGTTTATTTATTTTTGTTGTAATGGCTGACGTTAAGATCTTGTAAATTGTGGGTAGGCATGTAATTGGTCTGTATTGAGAAGACTGTGGTGAGTAATTGGTTTTCGGCAACATATATGTTATTCCTGTAGCAATAAACTCAGGTATATTTTGTTTACCTAGAACAATGTCAGTTAAATTTTTTGCCAATATTTTGTGTAGTGATTCTAATTTTTTAAACCAATAATTATGCATTTTATCTATACCTGGGAATTTCCAGTTGTGTAACCTTGCTGTAATACCAATTATGTCAGACTCAGTAAACTCGACGAACTCCATTTCCTCTAATGAACTCCATCTAGTATTTGCGTCTGTTATCCAATTTGATTTATCATTATGTTGTACTCGCTCTTCCCATATACCAGATCAAAATGTTTCAAGTTGTTCTACTGTGGGTAATTCTACAGTATCCTCAAGTATTGTGCCAGTTTGTGGCTTAGCCTGTAAATTTCTATAAAAGTTCTTTTCGTTCATAGCAAATAAGGAGTTGTCATTTTTACGCTCCTGTGCTTTCTTATATCTTCTTAACCTGTGAACTTTAAGTGCTAATTTCTGTTTCAAAGTATATAAAAATTCTTCCGATTTCCTATTCTCATCTTCGTGTCTAGTATGAACAGTCATGTTCTTAAATATTGCTTCTACTCTCTTAACTACCTTGTTTGACCTATTGTTATTAATATACTGGGTTATTCTACTACAATCTGCTCTAAGCTTTTCTACATCTTTTTCAAGTATCTGCTGCCAAGCTGGTTTATTATTATTTTTTGGCCTTATATTTACTGTATGTTCTGTGATCTTATAAAGCTGTTGATCCCCGCATTAACGCCGGCGTTCACGCGCCATTGTCTTACTATTGCGTCTCTAATTACGCACTCAAAAGGTTAAGTTCTTCGGAAATAACTAATGTTGTACAATATACTAGAGTGTGAACGTCTATTAGTTGAGGTTCTTCGCTAATATATTGGTTGAGAATACTTTGATTAAATAAACAAACAAGCCGGTTTAGTTTCGGTGTGTACCTAAGCTTGGGCAGCTTTGGTCGAGCTGCCGGATCCATTCCGGAAAATTTAGTAAGAGCTGTTTTAAATTTATCGTTTATTTCTTGTATATGCGAATCTGTGAAATGATTTTGATCGGTATTTTCAAGGATCTCAATGTCATTTTCTAACGTTAAAGCAATACTTTCGGTCTGCGTAGATGTACTCGTATGTATGGTTTGTGAATATGCTTGTGATTGATAGAATATTTGAGATTGTGTGTTAGAATCTAAGTGAGCGTGCAATTATAAATCTGGTTGAATATTTTCCGTTGTGTTTTGTGTTACGTCGAAATCAATAGTGCTTTCATTACTTTCTGCCTCTACTTGTAATCGCTTTCGAACTTCTTCTCTTAATTGATCTATTATGTCTTGTGACAGAAGTTTATTCCTAAATTTTTCTGCGTTGGTCTGAAATCCTTTGTTCTGTAACAGTAACTTCTGGGTATTAGCGTGTGAAAAGTTCATGCAGTTGTTTCCTGTAGGTTGTCATATCGATCTCTAATTTAGTGATATATAGGTAATTTCGCATGATATATAGGTTTACTTCTTTGCTCCATCTCATGCGAACTCGAACTTAAAATTAGTACTGGGGGGTGGTGACGTCCAGAAGGTGCGTACGATACTGTATTAAGACTGACAGGTACAAATCCTAAAAAAATAATAATAAAAGAAGAAAAAAAAAAGAAGAAAAAAAAAATAAAAAGAAAAAGAAATATAAGAAAAATAAATAAAAATAGTAATTAATTTGCAATATAATATAGAGAAAAATCAAATCATCATCATAGTTGAGAGACCTATACAGAGCAATGCCAAGATATCTTGGATGAGGGCTATCAATGATTGGCACCCCATGCCACGAGGTAATGAGCATTCGACCCGCTTGTCTGTTACAAAGGTGAAAGTGTGTTGTGGATTTTTTTTACAAACTTTGGCACTTGTACTATCACTTATTCTATGCTTTGGCGAAAACATTGATGGCCGTTTGAAAAGATTGTTAATTTGTGATGTCCCTACGAACATGACAGGCGTGTTGCATTGTATTGAGTCGATTTTAAGGAGCTTTAGGTGTTTCATTCGATTAACGGTTTTGGATCAAGCCGAAGCTGTTGGGCACGTTGCTTCTGTCTCATTGGATAAGCGATCACGAACAATCTGAGATGCAACGTGTCCATTTGCTCCTCCAACTCAATGAAACGACGATCCTGAATCAAACCGAAACGGATTTTTTTTTTAGGACGGGATGTCAGCATATTGCGTTACTCGCTCTAGAATGGAGCAAGAGGGCATGTCAGACTATTACCGACTAAAATTTACGTGTGTCTTTCCGTTGCCCTTTGCATTGCAGGGCTATGATAACTTAATCTAATAATAATAATAATATATTAAAAACCTAGATACAAATAAAATACAGAAAAAAAAAACGAAGAATAAGCAAAAAATTAACTAAAACTAATAAAAAGTGGGAAATAAAGTAAAAAATAACTTAACATAATAACGAGAAATTAAGAAAATATTAACTGACAACTGCAGATTCAACTCACGCCTTTCTTTCATAAGAAATCTAGCTCATAAGGAATCTGCAGCTTATGCTCGAGAGTTGTATCAGAGAGCCTCTCGTTTATTTATTTATTTATTTTATAATTTATGTACACACATATATACGAGAGAAGAAACATAATTGTAAAAATTGTACAAAGGTACTGCTTATTTCTAAAAGAAATTTCTTCCAGCAGACCTGCGAAAGGAGAAATAGGAAGAAATGTAAACAATAGTGTGTAGAAGTAATAAAAGAAGAGAATGTGAAATCTTAAGTTAAAATAATAAATACTTAGATACATATATATATTATACTAAAAATAAATACATAATGTAAATACATAAATAATTATCACACTAGAGAGGAAAGATAGTGCTCTTTTACTCTAGATTTGAAGACTCGTTCTTAGTTATAAGAATTTATATAAATATATTTTTTAAGTTATTACGAGTATTTTTCATTCTTAAAATGCATTTGAAACCGAAAAGGTCTGCCATACACAAAAACAAGATATCTTGAGATTGTGTGTACCCCCTGTCTATATTTACCCCCTCGAGCACCAATTGTACATACGTCTGCTACAACTTGAATGACCTTGAAAAACGCTTCCGATTTCTTTGTTCTGACCACGTGACAGCGTTGAGATGACGTCAGAACAAAGGAATCGGAGGCTTAGCCTACTCGAGACGTTCGACGCAAAAGAATCGAATCGCAATTAATTTGATGAACGAATTATATTAGTCTGAGAATTATATAGTCACACCGAGGTGACACAAGAGTCAAGTTTGTTAATTCGCTTTGTTATTTTGTTTGCTATTGACGTTGTTATGATCAGTTGAGTAACTAGAAACAGTAAAGTTTCCAGGTATGATCAGTATAATATCGCAAAAGGCAATCTTTTCCAAACAATTTTTGAACAGGCAGAAATAAAAAAATAGAAGAGATACTTATATTGATACAAAACCTTATAAAAAAAAGAATTCAAAAAAAGAATTTCAAAAAAATATTAAACTAATCCAAGGGCTAATTACGATAGAAGTCATAAAAAGTAATAAAATCAATGAAAAAAATAACATGGATGTGACAAAACGATGGAACACAATCAAAAAAGAAAATACAAATAATATTCTAGTAGTTTATGATACTGTCAATTATAACAAACTAGCTTTTGCCCGCCGCTTCGTTCCCGTCATCTGACTATTCTATTCTGCTCTACCCAACTCTACCCTACTCCACCCTACTCCACCTTACTCCACCCTACTCAACCCTACTCCACCCTACTCAACCCTACTCCACCCTACTCTACCCTACTCCACCCTACTCCACCGTACTCCACCGTACTCTACCCTACTCTATACTATACAAAAACAAACACAACAAAAAAAAATTGTCACCCTATATTCGTGTGATACAATTTTTTTTTTAAATCTTTATTTAAAGATTTTTTTCGCTAGTGCGAATATGTCACAATAAAACAGGTATACAAATATAACAGTAAAAAAAAACAGTTAGGGTTTGGGTCGGTTTTTCAGAGCGAACTAAATCATATTAATTGCCACACCAGTCATTGGGAGGGGAGGGCCACGCTTAGAAAGCGGGTTGGTGACCGCAGTGTAGTTGCACAGAGCATAAGATAGCCCCCTCTCTCTCTGCTCTCTGATATACACCCCCCACCCGCCTCTTATGACACCCACGAGAAGTGAAGGGATGGTAAGCGTCAGGACCCCTGGACCACTAGCGATATTTGATGTTTAGAGAATACCAAAATTAACTACCTTTTTGCTACTATTTGGTACCTACCTTCAAATATTTGGTACCTCTATTGACAACGAGAAAACGCCAGAAGAAAGTGGCCAGACATTCTGACGTCAGGATGTCTGGACCATTTTTTTTTTCATAGTTCTAGACAACACAGCTAATTTATCTTTTTGTAAATATTTACTACCTTTTTAGTACCTCACCATATATTTTTTTCAAAATTTTTTAGCATACTTGAAAAAAGTTAGATGTGAAATATTTTTTTCAAAATAGATATTTATTTTGCCACATATGCCATGAGATATCTGATGTTTAGAAAATACCAAAATATACTACCTTTATGCTACTACTTGGTCCCTAACGTCAAATACTTAGTACCTCTATTAACAGCGAGAAAACGCATGAAGAAAGTGTCATCAGGTTGTCTGGACAATTTTTTTATTTTTATGGTTCGAGCCAACACAGCTAATTTATCTTTTGAAAAGTATTTACTACCTTTTTAGTACCTCAACAAATATTTTTTTCAGCTTTTTTTGGCATACCTGAAAGATGTTACGTGTATTTTTTTTTTCTAATTGGATATTTAATTTGCCACATTATGACATGAGATATCTGATGTTTGAAAAATACCTAAATACACTACCTTTATGCTACTGCTTGGTACCTAACATCACATACTTAGTACCTCAATTAACAGCGAGAAAACGTATGAAGAAAGTGTCATCAGGTTGTCTGGACCATTTTTTTTTCATGGTTCGAGACAACACAGCTAATTTGTCTTTTTGTAAATATTTACTACCTTTGTAGTGCCTCAACATACATTTTTTTCAACTTTTTTTTTAGCATAGGTACTTGGAAAAAGTTAGATGTGAAATATTTTTTTTAAAATGGATATTTATTTTGCCACATTTGGCATGAGCTATCTGATGTTTAGAAAATACCAAAATATACTACCTTTATGCTACTACTTGGTCCCTAACGTCAAATACTTAATACCTCTATTAACAGCGAGAAAACGCATGAAAAAAGTGTCATCAGGTTGTCTGGACCATTTTTTTTTTCATGGTTCTAGACAACACGGCTAATTTATCTTTTGAAAAGTATTTACTACCTTTTTAGTACCGCAAAAAATATTTTTTTCAGCTTTTTTGGCATACCTGAAAGATGTTACGTGTATTTTTTTTTTCAAATTGGATATTTAATTTGCCACATTATGACATGAGATATCTGATGTTTGAAAAATACCTAAATACACTACCTTTATGCTACTGCTTGGTACCTAACATCAAATACTTAGTACCTCAATGAACAGCGAGAAAACGTATGAAGAAAGTGTCATCAGGTTGTCTGGACCATTTTTTTTTCATGGTCAAGACAAAACAGCTAATTTATCTTTTTGTAAGTATTTGCTACCTTTTTAGTACACATATAATTCAATTTTTTTCGTCGTTCTATAAAAATGTAACGCATTAAAAAAAACATGATGGATATGTAATTAGCTACATATATAGCATGAGATATTTGATGTTTAGAAAATACCAACATTTACTACTTTTTGCTCAGTCAATAAAAGCGTAAAAATAACGGTAAGACATCCTGACATCGGTATGGCTACACATCTTTTTTTTTTCATAGGTCGAAATAATGCAGCTACTTAATTTATCTTTTTATAAATATTTACTATCTTCTCAGCACCTCAATATATTATATATATTTTTTTAGCATACTATAACAATATTTGTACAAATATTGTTGGAAATAAAAAGTATAGATCAGATTAGTCTTTAGAATGTTAAGGGTAATAAGTTTGTTGCAGTATGGGTGACCAAATAAACTATAGTGATAACCAGTTTTGCGGAAGTGCGGAAAAATATATGTGCGTACCGTTGAAGTTTCATTTTTAAAGCTATTGAATAGTAAAAAAATAATAATATATTTTGGTATTTTCTAAACATCATATATCTCATGCTGTCTATGTAGCTAATTAGATATCCATCATGTATTTTTTTTAATGCGTATCATTTTTCAGGTACGACAAAAAAGATCTGAATTATATGTTGAGGTACTATAAAGGCAGCAAATACTTACAAAAAGATGAATAAGCTGTGTTGTCTCGAACCATGAAAAAAAAATGGTCCAGACATCCTGATGTCAGAATGTCTGACCACATTCTTCACGCGTTTTCTCACTGTCAATAGAGGTACTAAGTATTTGACGTTAGGTACCAAATAGTAGCATAAAAGTAGTATATTTTGGTATTTTCTAAACATCAGATAGCTCATGCCATATGTGGCAATATAAATATTCATTTTTAAGCTGTTGATCCCCGCATTAACGCCAGCGTTCACGCGCCATAGTCTTTCTATTCTGTCTCTAATTACGCACTCAAAAGGTTAAAAAAAATATTTCACATCTAACTATTTCCAAGTATGCTAAAAAAAAGTTGAAAAAAATGTATGTTGAGGCACTAAAAACGTAGTAAATATTTACAAAAAGACAAATTAGCTGTGTTGGCTCGAACCATGAAAATAAAAAAAATGGTCCAGACAACCTGATGACACTTTCTTCATGCGTTTTCTCGCTGTTAATAGAGGTACTAAGTATTTGACGTTAGGGACCAAGTAGTAGCATAAAGGTAGTATATTTTGGTATTTTCTAAACATCAGATATCTCATGGCATATGTGGCAAAATAAATATCTATTTTGAAAAAAATATTTCACATCTAACTTTTTTCAAGTATGCTAAAAAATTTTGAAAAAAATATATGGTGAGGTACTAAAAAGGTAGTAAATATTTACCAAAAGATAAATTAGCTGTGTTGTCTAGAACTATGAAAAAAATAATGGTCCAGACATCCTGACGTCAGAATGTCTGGCCACTTTCTTCTGGCGTTTTCTCGCTGTCAATAGAGGTACCAAATATTTGAAGGTAGGTACCAAATAGTAGCAAAAAGGTAGTTAATTTTGGTATTCTCTAAACATCAAATATCGCTAGTGGTCCAGGGGTCCTGACGCTTACAAGGGATGGCGCTATTCTTTACGCCCGACACCATACTACTAGTCTTAAATTACATAGCAAAAATTACAACAAACGTGTCCAGTACGCCACGGTCACAAAAACATGACAGAGTTTTAAAAGTTAATAAATTTTGGAAAATAATGATAATTATGTTTATACGAATACGTCGAATATCGCACTGCCTCTTTTAGAACAATAATATCATTAAGTTGAGCTAAATCAATGACGTCACTATCTGTAGTCTTATTACCTAGTTTAAATCAACTGCACCAGCGACCGGAACATTAGTTCTACTAATAACTGTGGTGCTAATAATATGGTACTTCGACATACTAATTATGTCTGAGTTAGTATTAAAAGCTAATAGCCTTTTTTTAGGTGGGAAAACAACCAATTACTTTGGGAGGGCGTGTCAGACTTTTACTGAACTTTTTTTTTTTGTCGGTGGGAAAATCATCTTATGACATCCCCCGCCCTTGGGCGGGGCGGGAGATAGTGTCAGACTTTTACTGACTAAAAACCCACTCCTGTTCCTTCATTGCCTTTCGTACCAGGGCAGAGTCTTCCTTTCAGAATCAGACCCTTGGCCCCAGTAGGCTTCGACCCTGCTAGGCCCCTACAGTTGCTGACATCTCCTTGAGGCGCGCGTGGAACAGCACGCGCCGTCGACGACTTGGGCTCGGTCCGGACGGTTACCGGACGGTCGGAAGGCGAGCCACCCATTGCTCGCCGTCCGCAAGCCCGCGCCTACGATGGCCGGAAATCGGGATCAGAATCCCGGCGGCGATTGGGGCGTGAGGACCGTTGCCTCACGCGATCGGCCGCCTCCTTTGCTAGCATTACTGCTTCGCAGAAGGAGGCGACCGCCTGCCACTCCTCCTCGCTCCAGACCATGGCCTGTACCAAGGCCCGGCGCGAGAGATCGCCGCCACCGATTGACTTTTACTGACTAAAACCCACCCCTATGTTCCTCCTTTGCCTTGCGTTCCAGGGCTCCGGGTTATCCTAAGTGAACCCATGGCCCCAGTAGGCTTCAAGCTAACAGCTTTTTGACATCTGAAACTAATGGATAGATACACAATCTAACTAGTCGACATAAGGCTATCAACAAAACTGTTGATTTCAAAAAATGAAAACTTATAAGTATAAACCTGGTAAAACCAGGTCTCATTTCCCATTCACAAAACAGAGGAACATCTAGCAATAGCTTACATTCTCTGATATCAAAGCAGATATTAACAACACTTACCAAAAACGGCTTTGGAGTTGAAAAAATAATAATAAATTACTAATTTTTTATTCGCGAAAGTTGAAACTTCGTATTTATGAGCACCTCCTCGCTAAAAGCAAGTTCCTGATAGCCGACGAATGTTCTGCATGATTAGTCCTATATAGATACCCTGAGGGACAACCGTCAAGTCAATCATAGACACAGATAATGTGCCGACTAACAAGGCGGCGTAAAATTTCAGAGAAGCACGAACTTCACACGTCTTGCGACAAGCATTGCCACCATACAGTCCCGGCGGATCAACAAAGCACGTAGGTAGCTAATAAGGAAAACGAATTAATTAGCAGAAGTGACAACCAACAGAAATCGCCCGTACATTCAAACCACACAGATGTATGAAGAGAAAATAACACGGCTAATTTACGTAGAGTACTATCTATCTGCTTAACAATGCAGAGTTCCATAATAGAACCTCACGGCGACGTCCCGAAACATTCACAGCTAGTAGCCGGTAAAACACACACGTGACATGTAGGAGCTAGCATTGTCTGAACTTGAAGTGTAACGATGACGACTGAAGCAACGTTTGCTGAGAAATATGAGCATAAGAACGGCAATGTTACAGAAACAAAAAATGAATGCACTGTAGCTTGAATCGAAGATTCAATCGTATTCTTTATATCACCTATCAACGCTCGAACAGTTAAGGAGTAGGATGTCGTCATGCAGGAGATTCGAACAGCCTTGGAACTTGTTCAAAATACTACTGGAATATACGAATCGAGATACTCAGAACTTGAAGTATTGAGATTAATAATCGGAATTTCTCTTTCGAGATTTAAAATGTACATACGTTCTTCAGTATACACAAATTAGAAAATTGTCAGCTTTATTAAGAGTGTTGCAGTATTTTATGTCGAACAAAGTACACAGATACCATTTTCCTCTTTATGGGTCTGATGGAAACTATCGACCGTTTAATGAAAGTTAATTTGAATGTAAAGTCTGAGTCATTAGAGGGCTGCAGGATTTTTGGGAAGAGTTATCGCAGGCCTGGATGGTAAGGACAACTGAAGGAACACAGGTGGGTTTTAGTCATCATTTTTGGACATCCCACCCATACGCACAAAACGTTTTAAGAACACATTTATTATGCGTACAGCCAAGGAGTGGAATTCCTTGCCGGAGTCTGTGTTTCCTGATAGCTACAACTTAGGGGTCTTTAAGTCAAGAGTGAATAGGCTACTTCTAGGCAAGCGTGCTCCATCGTCGACCACATCATCGCTTACCATCAGGTGAGATGGTGGTCAAACGCGAGCCTATCATTAATAAAAAAAAAAAAAAAAAAAGTCAGTAAAAGTCTGACACCCCTTCTTGCTCCACCCAGAGAAAGAGACAGAGAGAGAGAGGAGTTATTTGGGGAAGGCCCGCAAAAATAAAAATCCAGCATATTAATACTTTTGAGATATTCGTGAATATAGTTTTTAAGCTACAAAAATATACTTATTTCAATTAATAATTTCTATTTACCAAAGATTAGTTAATTAATCAGAGATCCAAGATTCAAAGCATTTATTTCAAATAAACCATTTACAGGCACTTTTAATTGTCAAGAAGTCTTTCAGTCAGAAAAAATGATGCTAGTTGCACATTCCAAAGCGTAGATCTCTAGAATGAAGAAGAATGTGGAAGAAACTCCATGGAGCCTCTTTTCAATCATGATAACATGCCTATTTACCCGTAATTTTGTCGATCAATGGCGAATCACCGAATAAAGATATCATTTAATAAAGAAGCTTTTATTAGCAATTTTCATTACCTATGTAAAAAAAATATAATTGTAATTAGCCTGTAAGCTTTCTTTAAAAATAAATAAATAAATTGAATCTCGAATTTAACACTATGCATGACTTTTAGCAAAGACATCGCGCTACACATTTTACCAAACAGTATCGTCAACAAAAATATCAGTTACTCTTTCCAAGGGAAATCCAAAGCCAATACGACACTTCAGACGTGGGCTTGCAGACGGCGAGCAATGCGTATCTCGCCGTCCGACCGTCCGGACCGAGCCCAAGTCGTTGACGGCGCGTAGGAGATGTCAGCAAAACCGTAGGGGCCCAGCAGTGTTGAAGATTTTGCTTCTGAAAAGAGAACCCGAGGTCCTAGAATGCAAAGCAAAGAAGGAACATTTTTTCAAGGTTTTAGTCAGTAAAAGTCTGATACGCCCTCCCGCCCTTGAGCAGGAGAAGTCAGTGTATGATTTCCCACCTAAAAAAGCCTGTTATGACCATCAGGTAACAACATCATCCTACTGTCTCCTACTAAGAACGTCTCTACTGTTCGTGGACTTCATGCCTTTTGTTATTGGCTTCCGGCAATGTTCTAACACTATTTATATGACTGCCTCACCCTGAAGGAAATTGGTGGGTCTGTTGAGGCAATAATCCCTTGGTTTCGTTGGCACCGTAAGGTTTCCCACCAAGATCACAAAACTGCGGTAGTTCCCTGAAGGGGCAAAAGGTTTTAGACAATTTTTTTACGGAAGTGCTATCGTCCGCTGTACTACCTACTACTCTACTTCACGGATGAATCAAGGCGAAATGTGTGACGAATCGCACGACACGAGAGCAGACGCGGAGTACGGGATGACACAACCTTACCGTGCGGACGTTGAGCGGAGAATGAAAATGAGAACCGTAGATCATAATGTTCTGACACACTGCCACGATTGTTATTGACGATGATTATCATAATAAGGGATATAAGTACACTGTATAGACTCAACGAGGTGATGATACACATTGAGCTTTGGAAAGCTGTCACCACATAGCCAAGGGTGATAGGTCCAAGACGCAAGTGCACTTCCTAAGTCAAGTTTGAAGTTGGTTTTGTTTTGTTTGATCACTTATACTTATTACTTAGTCATAATATGAAACAGGAAATATTTCTAGAAATGATCAGTATCTTAACGCAAAAGGCAATCTTTTCTAAACAATCTTTGAGTAGACAGAAGTAAAAAATATGGACCGGACCATGGCCTGTAAGGCCCCGCGCGAGAGATCACCGCCGCCGATCACCTCCACGAGGACACGGCGTTGCTCTGCCCAAGCGGGGCACACCTCCACCGTGTACTCCACCGTGTCCTCCGGGCGGTCCACACAGTGGCGACACCCGGGCGTCGCTTCCGCACGAATCCGGTGCAGGAACTTCCCGAACTTCTGCGTCATGCGGAAGGTGAGGACGCCGTGTGGTCTTTCCAGCCACGCCTCAAAAAGGGGACTTACCGCCATAATTGTGGCGTGCCCAGCACTGGGTCGCGACAGTCGCTGTCGCCATTTCACCATGAAAACCCACCGGAGCTCTGTCCGCAATGCTGCGACTTGTCGCGGCAGCGGAGTTTCGCCCCGGCGGGCGTTGCATATCGATGCGCAAATCGTGTATGAATGCAAGGACTGTTGCCTCCAGATTCCATGGTGGCAGGCCAGTATGGAGGCTTGCCGCAACACACTGACGGTTACTGTGTTTAGATTTATTTTATGTTTTTAGTTTTTGCTGGTGGCCCGCCATAGTTTGTGCATCCCTGCACTAACCTAACACACCATTACACACAACCAACCAACACAACACACCACACAACACAACACACATAACTAACCTAAGGTGCATAGCATAAACAATAAAAGTAATATAAAAGTAATAGTCTAAAAACATGAGTTTGTCAAAACGATAGAACGCAATTAAAAAAGTATATACGAAATCAGACATAGTCCACAAGTAGTATCCTATCGGAACTACCTAATAGTGAAGATGTCAACACTGAGTAGGTCTGGATCGGTTTTCAGCAGAAGGTCCAAGCAATTGACTTGATTGAATTGTGTGTTACTTATGAATTTGGTAACGTTTATTTTTGTAGTCTCAGTATCTTCTTATTACGTACCCTAACAGCTAACACATATGAACTAAATTAGAGGTAATATTATCGATATTATTATATCATCAGTGTCTTATCACAAAAGGCAATTAAAAGAAGCGATCTCAACACGATCTTTTCCAAAAAATTTTTGTATAGACAGAAGTCAAAATTATAAGAAGAAAAGATAAAAATTAAACAAAACCTTACAAACAAATATTTCAGAAAAAAAAATACAAAAAGCTAATATAAAATTAAATTATTTTTTTTATATATATGACTAGGCAGCGGCTTCGCCCGCGTAATATAGTCTGTTTCTCCAAACAAACTTAATTTGGACGCCCGTTTCATCCCTTTCAAAATTATAAGAAAAAAGATACTAACATAAAATTAAACAAATCCGTACAAACTAATGTTTCAGAACAAAAAATACAAAATGCTTAAATAAAAAAAATCTTAACACAAACTAAACCTAACGTGCATAACTAACAATAATAAAAATTCAGAGAAAAATAAAAAAACGAAAAACACGAATGTTACAAAACAAAAGTACGCAATAAATAAATAAAAATATGTATTATAGTATACTACCAAAGACTACTATAGTATACTGGCTATATACTACTCTGTCAAGAAGGCGCATTATCGTGGTGTGCAAAATCCAAGAATTTTTCTTTTTTTGCATCGGGACTTGAAAATAAAAAGCGTAAAAGAAGAAATTACAAGCAGACCAACAACAAACCCTACAAGAATAGGATCACAACCCATCCAAATAAACTGGCGTCAAACTTGATGAGGACCAAAACTTTCAGGAGGCTTAGCCCACAAGATTTGACACTGTGACAAAAATATAAAACGGATTGATATGGGTGCACCAGTGGGCGCATACCAAACATGATAACATTACATTTGAACACAACAGATGCTGAATGTCCATGAGTGGAAGATACAATAAACGGTCACTAACAACGGTCGGACAAGATATGCATCAAGTTGTTTAGGCTAAAAATGTAATCATTTTCATGATCACGTAAACTGTTCGAATAAGGCAATGCACATAATATTAATTTACCAAATTTCAATTTAAGCAGGGTTTTGATACCAATAACTATGTCCCTTTTAGTTAAACTAAGACTATTTCCAATCAAAAGTACCACTGTGGTCTGCTCATAAGCGTAAGAGTCTGACACGCCCTCTCGGCCCGCCCAAGAGCGGGGGATGTCATTTTAGATTTTCCCACCTAAAGGCCGACGAAGTAGTAAGCGCACGGAACAAGTCAAGTTTGTAGGTTAAATTATTTATGAAAATTCTTTAATTTTAAGGTCTTATTTAAAACATCCTTACAAATATTTAATTAATTATACTACACAAACAACTAAACTAATAAACAAACAAAAAAAAATACAAACTAAAGATAAAAGTACGTATACACGTTTCCACGTTGACACTATTCCTATACACGTAGGTACAACGTACATACGTACGTGTGTAGGAACAGTGTCAAGAAAGCTGGCAGTATTGCCTCGTTGAATAGCAATGCTGGTTCGTTGGCCAGTTTGTAGTTTAATTTGTTAGCTTTGTTTGTTAATATTTTTATGATCTAATGAGAAATAAGACGTGAATCTTGGTATAATCTGTATTCAGGTTTAATCGCAAAAGGCACTCTTTTCCAAACAATTTTTGAATAGACAGAAGTCAAAATTATAAGAAGAAATAATTAAGTACATAAAATTAAACAAATTCTTACAAATTAATATTTCAGAAAACAAAAAAAAATATACAAATCATATACTATATTTCTCGATATATACTTCTGGTCCTGCTACTCTCTATGTATATATCTGCCAACGGCTCCACCCGCAAAAGAGTAGATTTTTCCAGATAAACTTTGGAAGCCCGTTTCGTCCCTTTAGGGGGTGAACTTAGGAAAATCCTCTCTTAGTGCTCACCTGCGTCATAAAAGGGAGCCTTGTGCTAAAATTTCAGGTTTCTAGTTCCAGTGTTTCGACTGTGCGTTGACATATCAGACAGTCAGTTTCTAGTTTTTTATACACCGTGTGTCAGACATCAACGCACAAACTAATACCATATTATATCCAGTACATGATTCTGAACCCCCCCAGTGGTGGAATTTTTCGTCGGCTTTTTACTAATTAAAAAGTAATATCCGTTCTTTTTTAATTTAATCTGTATAAAATCCTTATTCTAACATTTTTATGGAAAAAAAAAAAATTACTTTTTAATCAATTACTTTTAATTTAAAAGTAATTATTTTTATTTTTTTTACTAAACACTGTCATCGGGATTGATTAGTATAACAATTTTATGCAATTTAAATTAAAAAAGTACAATTTTTTTAGAAAAAAGCCAACGGAAAATTCCACCACTGGGATTACTGCAGAATTATGTACAGGGCCTCAAATCAGCTATTACAATAGTATCAGAATGGTCTATCATAGATTTCATCATTGTTGATTTTGACAAGTTTGGTAATCTACTAATATAATGGCTTCATTATGATTTTCCAATGGTCAACCGCTAACACTCCATTGAAAGAAATTGTATAGAATGGTAATCTCGTACATAATGACAAATGAATGTCTGACCTGCGGTAATCTGCTAAAATTGTCAGTTCCTTTGATCAGTGTCCTACCATTAGAACGTCGTTGTGCAGTAATTGCTTTTAATGTGTTACGAGAAAGCTCAATATAGTCATTCTACCACAATTCTATTACGATACCAATGACTGCCCAATGATCGACCGTTATGAATTTAACAGACTACGAACTTTTAGCAAAATGAAATAAGTTGGAATGACGAATTTATAAAAATAACATAATCCAGGGCCCCAGGATTCGTGGTATTCGTTTGTGCGCTGATGTTTGACACACGGTGTATATTGATTACTGATCAATCTTATCTCAAAAAAACAATTGAAAGAACCGGTCTCAACACATCAAAATTATAATAAAAAAAGATACTAACATAAAATTACACAAATCCTTACGCTTTATTCTTTATTCTTCTTTATTCTTTATTGTACACACAAAAAAAAACTTAACCTTAATACTTACATTGATTTGATAATTTATGTACAAAGGCTTACTAACTAATGATTCAGAATAAAATAATAATAATAATAAAACGCCCTTTTAAACGCTTTCCATTAAAAGCGTCTAAAATGGGCCTCTGCGAGTTGGTTTCGGCTCCTCGTACGCCTTGTAAAGGTCCAGGACCTTAGGGTGCTGAGATAAATAAATGTATAAAAATAATAATAATAATAATTTATTTTCCTTCCACAAATTACAGAAAAATTAATTAATTCAACAATATACCAAAAACAATTTGTGGAAGACTGGTGCCTGAACTAAGTTTTTTTACCTGTGTGGCAGGTCACCAGGCCCCCAAAAAAGCTTAATATTAAAAAAAAAAAAACTTAACACAAACTAACCTCACGTACATAGCTAATTAAAATAAATAATATAAAAGTCAAAAAAATAAATAATAAAATCAAAAACATTAATGTGACAAAACAAAAGTATGCAATAAAAAAAGGTACCCTTTAATATATAAACACTATTTTTATTGCATACTTTTGTTTTGTCATACTTACTTTTATTCAAACAAAAAACTATAATAATAATAAAAAAAATAAACCAAAAACAAACAAACAAATTAAATCAAACGACAAAGTAGAAATATACGAATACCATTAGTGTGCCTAGCACAGCCTACCTGGGCCGGGCTAACCACAGCGCAAGTTCTAAAAAATTTGCAATTTGGAACGTTTTTTACTGTCGGGTGTTAAATTTCCCTGTGAAGGGTTCGTTATTAGAGGTACACACGCGCAGCGGGCACGGCGTCCTGTATGATAAAGCAAACCCAGTCCGGATCAGACGTCGGGAAAACTTATAAAAATGGTAAGTTTTGAAAAAAATTTGAAAATTTTACTAGAGAATGTGTCGGCAAGCAAATGCGCGTCCGTTGGCGTACAATCGTATCGTTCGGCGCGAACGCCTCGAGTAGGCCACGCCTCCGATTCCTTTGTTCTGACGTCATCTCAACGCTCAGTCACGTGGTCAGAACAAAGGATTCGGAGGCGTGGCTTACTCGAGGCGTTCGCGCCGAACGAAACGATTGTAACTTGGCTAGGGGGGCAGACTTGAGTCAATTATGGAGACTGCTATAAAATTTTAAATTTTTGAATAAATTGACCTTTATATATGTTTGGGTGGTGCAGGTTTCACCTGCTTCGTCAAGACCGGTTACGCAGGGTCTGGCATGGCCTTCGGCTGGCCTGCCCCAACCTGCTTTGGTTGAACCAGATGCAGTTGCGCCAAGCGAGGCCGCCTTCTGTAGGGTGCAGGACTATGCCTTCCTTTAGAGAAAACCGTTCCTTGCGCATTTTTTCAACGAAACACAAACTCAGTTATCTTCTCGTCGGTTCGAAGTGTTCACGTGTTACTCCTTATCGTCATTCCCAGATCTAAACGATTCGGATAAATAACCAGAACGAATTCGAAGATTCTATATCCCTTTCGTCGCCGTAACCTTGACAGGTACCGCAGTCAAGGACAAACAGGCCGCCGAGCACTATTGGCCATTGTTTTTGTGCTTATCTTTGGGGAAGCCGCCTTCTGCGGGGCGCAGGACTATAGTTTCCTGTAGAAAAATCCGTTCGTTTTGCATTTTTGCAACATCACACATAAACTCAGTGGTCTTCTCGTCGGTTCAGAGTGTTAAATGATCCAGGAATAATGATAAGGAGTAACCGGATCTAATCCCAAGATTCTTCATCTCTATCGTAGCCGTAACCTTGACCGCTACCGTAGTCAAGGGTAGACCGGCTGCTGGGCACTGTGGGCCGTTATTTTGGGGAGGTTTGCCAAAATCACTGGTCAAGTGCACAGCCCATGATGATTAATTAGAGCCAAGCTCTTATTGAGTTTCTATGGTGAGGAAGTGGCGGCAGGAACTCGCGGTCCACTGCCTTTTAGCTGCAGCATCAGAAGCGGTGAAGATGTGGCGGCAGGAACGCGGGCTTTATTGCCTTCAAGCTGCAGCATCAGAAGCGGTGAAGATGTGGCGACAGGCAGAAATGCGTGCTTTACCGCCTTCAAACTGCAGCATCAACAGCGGTGAAGAGGTGGCGACTGGAGCGCGTGCTTCACCACCTTCAAGCTGCAGCATCAGCAGTGGTGAAGAGGTGGTGGTAAGAGCGCTCTCTCCGCTGTCTTTATTTATACTGCAGCTGCAGCGGTAGCGACAGCGAAGAGGTGACGGCACACGCTCTGCAATTAACTAGATCTAAAACATTTTTTCATCGGAAAAAAATGCGTAAAATAATCAAAATCTTGATAACCTCGCACGAAACGAACTCTGACCTCTTTATGGGATTGGCGCAGAATAATTTTTCAAAAAGAAAAAAGAGAGAAAGGTTCTGGATTGGCGACCACGTACCGGAAGACCCAGCGTTGGTAGGCTTCCGACAAGATGGACCGATAACCTGGTGAGGGTGGACATCTTTCGGCTGAAATGATAATGATGTATTTTTCTGGTGGACTTTCTACTATGATCTCCCGCCTGGTCCACTATGCGTCACGAAACGTTTGCAAGTTTTTTTTTAGGTGGGAAATCATTTAATGACTTCTCTCACTCTAGGGCAGAGCGTGAGGAAGCATCAAAATTTTACTAACTAAAATGTTCCTTCAGTTGCCCTTTATTTATTTATTTAATCTTCACGCAACACAAAGTAAAAAGGAAGATGTATATACAGAAGACTGTATATAGAAGGAATAATGAACAAAATCAGAAGTATGAGAAGGACAGAGCAGTAGGAGATTATAGAAATAGAAAAAGTGTAGGCAGAGCGCGTAAAGATCTTCTCTGGCGAATAGGCAACCATTTGAGCTCAGACCTGAAGTTCGACACATGATCATATTTCCTCAGTTTAAATATGAACCGGATGCAGTTGCTTAGGAGTCTATCAACACTACGCTAATCGAAAACTAATCAAATGTATGGAAATGACATCATCTCAACTCACGTGGTCAGAACAAACGAATAGAAAATTCGTAGCAAGTTCACATCGTTCAAAATGATAAAATGAAATGTTATCGTTTCTACAATGTTCAACGCTACATCCTTTGTTATTGTAGAACGAGCGGCCGACTCAGGCGCGTCAACATGGCTACCAACTTATCGTTTTCTGCAATTGCTGACACCGAGGCGTTATCGATTGGAGAACGGAATTCGACACGAAACGGTTGTAACTTGGCTAAGGGGGCAGGTCAAAATAACATACGTCACTATAGTCTATAATAGGGAAAATCAAAGTCTGCACAAGCATTGTCTTCGTCTTTGCAGGTAAAAAGTTGCCCAAATGGCCCACGGTCTTAATAAGTCTGAACATTCCAAACTAAGTTTATTTGATACTCCTCATTTGCTAAAGGGAGTTCGCAACAATATATTAATAAACTAGCTTTTGTCCGCAGCTTCGCTTGCGTACATAAAATATAGCCTATGTCACTCAGTAATAAAGCAGCTTTCTATCGGTGAAAAGATGTTCGCAATCGGACCAGTACTTTAAGAGATTACCTCCTACAAACAAAAAAACAAAGACAAACTTTGCCTCTTTATAATATTTTTTATTTAAGTAATTTAATTTTTTATTTGATTTATACTAGTGCTTGACTACGATCCCACCTGATTGTAAGCAGTGATGCAATCGTTGATGGTGAGGCGCACTAGTTTATTAAGAGCTTATTCACTCTAGCCTTGAAGACACCCAAATTATAATCGGATGGGAAGACGTAGGCAAATTGTTCCAGTCCTTCGATGTACGCGGTATAAACGACGAGGCGAAACGCTTAGTCCGAATATTAGTGTAGAAGACGCATAGTTTGTACAAAATGGGTTAAATAGTAACATATAAAGAAGAAGGAGATGATGAAATAAGCCTAGTAAAAAAATTATCTGCAATGTACATACGTTTTTACAGATCAAATACCGAAGATGAAGGGCTGCGCAAGATAATACGCTCTCAAATGCGATGAGATATGTAGCATGTAGGTACGTGCGACGGTCGTTTTTGTTTTCTTTTACCTACTATATTAGCCCAAAGAATATCTGGGTGATTGAATCACCAGATGTCCGGATGATCGCAACACAAAATAAAAAGTAAAACATTGCCCTTTCGTAATTTTTGTTCCACTATTATTGGTTGAAGCAAAAAGAGCGGAAATCAGATGACCAAGTCTTTTAATAACAATAAATAATAATATTTTATGTTTATAAGACAACATTGGTTCAATGGTTAGTAATAACCTATCAACTAAAGGGTTAGTAACACTTAAAAAACCTAACCTACTGCCACACCAGCAATCGCAACCAGTGATTGATCAAAGGCGCATCATTCGCATGCGCTTTTGTGCAAGGAATTTTGTTAAAGTTAAGAACTAAGAAAAAATAAGAACTTTGCTGATAAACAGCTTTGAGAGGGTCCTTTTTCACTCGCCTATCGTCAACATCGAGCATGGTTTAAAAGCGTGTTACTTCATCTAACGCAATCTAACAAAACGACGATAGAAAAAAGAGGGATAACGCCTGAAAACTCTGTTAGCATTCGGTAATTCCGTGATTTACTCGAATATTTTACAAAACTTGTTCTAGGAAATACGTGTTTTTTTTAAACTCTTAAAAGTAAAAAAAAAAATTGTCGTCATTCAGAATTTTGATTAATTTTGCAAGGATTTTCTATTGTTATACTTTTTTAACCTTTTAAATAAATTATGACGTGTTCATGCAAAATAGCATATTTCCGAGGTCTTTACTGGATTAGTTTTACACAAATTAATAAATTGATTTCAATAGAAGCCTAGATAACATCCACAAGATACCGTGTTTCAAAAATATCTAATGAAAAATTTGTAATAACGTCATAATCGCTTAAGAGGGGGGTATGAAAAATAGTGAAAATTTATGTCGAGTTGCATCCCCTTATCTTTAGATTACGTTGACTTAGAAGTTTCATTTTTTTACTGCTGGTTGGGGTGGCACTCCTAAATATTAGATATTAATTTCAGCTTCATACCTCCATGCGTTCCTGAGAAAAGGGGTCTTGACAGACGGCCAGAAAATGATCCCATAAGGGTTCCGTTTTAGCCGACCGGAACCCTAAAAAACTGTAAAGAACCCCGAGAACCCCCTTAAAAGGCTTACTTAATACTATATAGATATACCCCAAATACCTGTGACCTAAACACAGAGTCCTTCTCAATGTGCCTAGTAGATAAGTAGTAGTCAAGCTCTGCTACCAACGCCTCGCTGGTGTGAAGTAGTTCTTAGTAAATCGCCTGGCTAATGGGGAGTGGCCTTACGGTCAATCTTCTAGATGTCCATCCTCTTGGTAGTGCCGGATCTGTAAACGAACGATACATCTCTGTAAATAAAAGACAATATAAATTATATACTATTATTGAGTCGTCACGCCATCTCCTCAGCCGTGACGAGTTGGACTCCTGTCTAAAGGATTGGCCAGACGTAGATAAGGACAGCTAAGAGTGGAAAAATGGAAGGGAGGCTTTCTCTGCAGTGGGACACAACAACAAGGCTCAAAAATAATGTGTATAAATATAGCCGATCCCAGCGAAGCTAGGAACAAAGGACACGGTGGAGATGTGCCTCGGTTGGCCGAGCACCGCCGTATCCTCGTGGGGGCGATCTGCGGAGGTGACCTCTCCCACCAGGCCTTGGTTCAGGCCAGGGTCCGTAGAGAGAATGGGAGGCGATAACCTCCTTCTGCGAAGCAGTAATGCTAGCGAAGGCGGTCATCTCCTTGCTAGCATTGACGCGTGTGGTAATGGACATCCTCACGGCTCAGTCGCCGTGACCCAATACCAGACGCGGTGGGCGCGGAATTGTGGACGATGAGCAATAGGTAGCTCGGCGTCCGGTCGTCCGGACCGAGCCCAAGTCGTCAACGGCACGTAGTATTCTTTTTTTTTCTTCTTGTATGAGCAATCATCAAATGACTCCTCCCGCCCTAAGCGACGCGAGAGGAAGTGTGAGACTTAGGTACTGAATAAAACGACCCGTGTTCCTTCAGTTGCCCTTTTGCGGTCCGGGAGGTAAATCTATAAAACAATCCCGCAGCAACGGCAGGCATAGAACCTAGCGGACCTTATCTATCATGGCAAGATCTTTTTGAGGTGTTCATGGAGCACAACGCGCTATCGACCCGGGATGGTCTTTAACGGACGCCGAGCTACCCGTTGCTCGCCGTCCGCAATAGCTAAAAGCGAGGCTAACATGCATGTAGGTATAACCTTGGGCTCAGGCCTCCTCTCTGCGACATGGAATTGTGACACTTCCTCAAGGGCCTAGTGTCGCTCAAACTAAACACGAGTTACCAGGGGCGCCGACTCCGTGGGTGCTCGGGGGCTCGAGCACTTAAGAGAAATAAACAGTGGGTGCCGAGCACCCCTGAGAATAGATATCAAGAAACAGATCAGTAATCGCCTTTTAGGTTACGTATAAATTATAATACTTCTTGATAATAAAAACTATGGTTTCATTTTATATTTTTATCAAACAGTAACAGTAATTAAGTACGCAGTATGTACCTAAGTAGGACATTTATTTATTTGTCGGTCGATCAGTGTGCATTTCTCTTCTCACACTTCGCCACTTTTTCGAGTCATCAAATGTGTATGAGCAACCATGAGGTTTTCTAAAATCCGGCGCCCCTGCGAGTTACCATACATAAACCCAACCGAATCATTTGAAAATATTAAAAAAAACCGGCCAGGTGGGTACGAGTCGGACTCGAGCACGAAAGGTTCCGTACTGTTCAAAAAATCATGTTTGACTTATGGAACCCCCACTTAAATATTTATTTTATTCCGCTTTTTTTAGTATTTGTTGATAAAGCGGCAACAAAATACATCATCTGTGAAAATTTTAACTGTCTAGCGAGCGTGATAGCGGTTCACGAGATACAACCTGGTGATAGACAGACAGATAACGGAGTCCTAGCAATAGGGAACCGTTTTTACGATTTTGGTACGTAACCCTAAAAAAACACATATACAATAGGTACCTATATGGTACCGATCTGATTCCAATACATAACGTAGGTAGGTAGGTACATCACATCTCTGCCTAAAGGGGTGACCAAACGGTTGCAAACTAGCGTTCCAACCAAGGTGACCTTGGCTTACGTGTTTGGTTTGTGTTGCGGCTACATGGATGTAAACCACGCGCCAACACGTTCGGTGGTTGGGAAAACGCGCCTCCCAACCAAGGACGTTGAAGGTCATGGTTTACGAGTGTGTTACATAATTCGGAAAAGTGTAACCTCGAATAACACGTTCCCGTAAGTTTACTAATCCGAAACACTTAACAACGAATGCACGTTACCACGAAAAACTTAACGCCGTAGCCACGCGATCTCGAATTACATGATTCAGAAACACTGTAATATCGAATAACACGACCCCGTATGTTTACTAATAAGAAACTCTTCACAACGAATGCACGCTGCTACGAAAAACCTAACGCCACAGTCATGAAATCTCGAATAACTAAGTCTCTAATTCAACAATTTCAAAAATATTTCGACGCATTACTTTAGATTGTTTTTAGTTAGTTTGGCTCATTTTAGTTTAATTCATTAACGCTCAGGCGGTAGCCGGCGTCCGCAAGCCATTGTCTTACTATTGTGTCTCTAATTACGCACGTCAAAAGGTTAAATACTAATATAGTTTAACAAAAAAAAATACCCAATCTTAAAAAAAAAATTGTAACACGCGGTATGACCTACATGACCTTCATAAAAAGACAATGACGACACTACATACCTAAATCTTCCACATGCTTTTATATCAAAGGAATTACCTTATTTTTCAGCATCACAGGTTCACTTATTGTACTGAAGACCTCGCCAACAGCTAAATGCAGAAATGATGGCCAGTTAAAAATTTATTACATTAACAGTTGGTTCTACTCAAACTGGTGACGGCAAAATGGAGGAATGAAACTATGAATTTATCGAGCAGCATACGATATAATCCGACCTAACTAAGAATCATGCAAAGTCTGCTACAGGTTGTGTTATCCAATGGCCTACTTCAAATGTTCGTATTATACTTGAAATGTCACTAATTTTTCGATGTACCCTCATATATTACCTAATATTTTCGATAAGGAATATTGCTCAATGTACCTAAGGATATGAGTACACTTAATGATAATCTTTTTTTGTTAATGTTTTTAGCTTGGATACTAAGTGCTTTAAGCTATGTCTTCGTATGAATAGTTATTTTGTTGACCATTAGAACATGGATGTACTTATTCTAATATTTTTGTAGTATTTGGCAGCAAATGTATCAAGTCAACCTTCTCGGCAAACTTCGCTAAAGTCAACACTAGAGATCGCGCCTGTTTTAATGATTCCACATCACAACACAAGTGACCAGGGCAGGAAGACGATGATGAGCAGAGATATAGAGAGAGAAAGCTAACGTGCTTGGGATAAGGATGTATAATCCAGTGATATAGAGATCTTGACCGTACCTGCAGGATTGTCCTGAAAGCTGCGGTATACCTCTCCACTCCTTAAAAAACTCAGGATATGTTGCTCCCTCATTATTGCTGCGACCGTTTTTGGCGCCCATTTATTGAGTGTGCAAGTCATCCTATATATTAATAACACTGTTCAGGCAGGGGCCACAGTCTTAACATAGTTCTTGGTAACCAGTCCACTTAGGGACGCTGCGTTAAGCGGGCGCCCACGCGGTCCCATACAAAAGTGCTACGTCGCGGCTCGCCGCGCGGGCAGCCGCGCACCGCGCCCGTTTTGCTACGTAATAATACATTAAAGTTCTCCATCGACACGACTACATGCACACCGTTAAAGTTGAACTAGCGACACTGCGCAGGTAATAATCCGGTTTCAGCTACGGGGACCGCCGCACATGACACACGCGCGAAGTCACGCGACGTGTGTCCTGGCCCTTAAGCCTCCCAAAACCTATATCTTTGTGTTCCATATGTCGCAATAGTTTCCTTGATTATCTTTGTGAGCACTTGCATGACACGTACAGGGAATAGGAATAATCATCGGTTAATAAAACGTTCCATGAAGTGTCTAAGGATGCAAGATGACTTCTGACCCTCATGCATCTTCCAAAGGTTCAGGGTCTTGATATTAATATATACATATTAGATGTCATCATTATTAAACTTATCAATAATAATCATTTTTTAAATCTATTTTTTTCAACTTTTATAATTAAATTTGTTTTTATATTTTAATACATATCAGTATTATTACTTTAACATTATAAATACATCCACATTTTGCTTTCGCTATGATGAACCTTCCACACCGAGATTTTAAGTCGTAAGTACATAACGGATTTTCACCAGCAAGTGAACACACACCTTTACAAAATAAAAATCGAAATTTGAGGATACTTTGTTTACCAAGGTTGCGGGATTGTTCGAAACGAGTAACCGAGGGCCTAGAACGCAAAGGGCAAGTGAAGGAACACAGGTGGGCTTTAATCAGCAAAAAAAAAAAAAAAAAACTGACTTTCGCCCAGAGCGGGAGAAGTTACTTGATGATTTCACAACCTCAAAAAACCGGCCATGAGCGAGTCGTCGCAAAAAACGACAAAAATAAAATCACGTTTGTTGTATCCGAGCCCCACATAAATATTTATTTCATTCTGTTTTTAACCGACTTCAAAAAAAAGGAGGAGGTTATCAATTCGGTTGTATTTTTTTTTTTTTTTTGTCATCATTATTTTTTTTTTTTTTTTAAGTATGTTTGTTACCTCAGAACTCCGTCGTTTATGGACCGATTTGCAAATTTTTTTTTTCCCTTTATAGGATATGCTTCCAGATTGGTCCCATTTTTTTCAAAATCCAGTTCTGATGATGGAATCCATGAGGAATCGAGGGAACTCCTCAAAAATTATAGGCAACCCTATAGTAATTTTAGTATTTTCATCAAGAACTTAAGCATTTACAGTCAAAAAGTAACATTTGATGAAGTGGAACTGATGAAGAAGACCAGAAATGGTCAACGGAACTTCATACTCAAATAGATATCACATTGAAGATATAGTTAAGCGACTATGACAATACAAATAAATGAATGATTCTGAATAGTTACGTTGAAAATGGTATCATCGAAGTGATCTGATGATGATGATGGAGCCGGAAGGTAGGCACTGGAACTCCGTAATTAATCAATGTAACCTAGCCGTGTTTGGACTCATTAGAATTGTCATGAGATGCACTTTGGCTATAAGGTACTATCGAACTGATCTGATGATGGAGCCGGAAGGTAGGCACAGGAACTCCGTAATTAATCAATGTATCCTAGCCGTGTTTGGGCTTATTAGAATTGTCGTGAGATGCTCTTTGGCTATAAGGTACTATCGAACTGATCTGATGATGGAGCCAGAAGGAGGAAGGTAGGCACAGCAACTTTATAATAAAACAATGTAACCTAGCAGTATTGCAGTATTTGGGTTAATTGGAATTGTCATTAGAAATAGGCACTCTGTTTATAAGTGTATCGCAACTAAAAAGTGTGAAATAAAAACTTTTTAGAAAAAAAAAATAACCGTTTAGTGTTTTTTTTTAGTGAAGTACTAAAAAAAACACTTAAAGGATCAAAATAACTTTAATTTCGGAAGTCGGTGTTAAATAAGAAACAAACAATACCGAGAAACACCGACATCCGAAATTAAAGTTATTTTGATCCTTTTAGTGTTTTTTTTAGTGAAGTCGGTTATTTTTTTTTTTCTAAAAAGTTTTTTTAAGCTATTGCATAGCTTCTATCGAGGGCCTTGAGCACGGGGACCGAATCCAGAAATTCCGTAACGAAAAAAACCTCACGCTCCCCACTCCGACGGGCACGGAGGTGTGGCTTGAAGGCCGACAGAGACCGAACACCTATTTTAGAAAAGTCGTTAACGACCTGTGTGGCGCATTGGTACAGCGTTCTACCTATGTTATCATCGTGCCTCGAGTTCAAATCTCGGTCAAACAAAATAGTCTTTTTGTATTATAATAGATTATAGTAATGTTCTATGATAACAACTGAACATACTTGTAGCAATTTATGAAGTAAACAAGAAATAAAAAAAATTGTTTTCTTATCGGTCACCACGCTCAAAAAGTGTAACTTGAATTAATATCAAAGAAAAAGAAATACTGCATAAATAAAATAAATAAATAATTATAATTGCATAAGTTGATACAAAATGCTATGCAATAGCTTTACCGCGGCAGTCCCCGAGTGCCACACTTTTTTTAGTATTTGTTGTTATAGCGGCAACAGAAATACATCATCTGTGAAAATTTCAACTGTCTAGCTATCACGGTTCATGAGATACAGCCTGGTGACAGACAAACAGACAAACGGACGGACAGCGGAGTTTTAGTAATAGGGTCCCGTTTTACTCTTTGTGAACGAAACCCTAAAAAAAGAGAAGCGTAATATAGTGCTTATATAGTACCTAGTACGTACTAAGCTCAAGCTTATTATTGATTTCATCATCGTCATATCAGCCAAAAGACATCCACTGTTGGACATAGGCCTCCCCCAAGCGTTGCCACAACGACCGGCCCTTTGCGTCTCGCATCCATCGGATCCCCACGGCCCTCACCAGGTCACCTTGTGGGACCTTCCAACACTGCGTCTCCCGGTACGTGGTCGCCACTCTAGAACCTTTCGTACCCATCGACCATCTGTCAGTATCAGTATTGATGTGACACTACAATAATATGAAAAGTTGTATCTACTAAAATAAAATACTTTCCAGGAGAAAGGTGTGCCTGGGAAGTATGTGCTGTTGGTACAAGCGATGTACCTACAGTCGATACAGAACCCAAGTCCGACCTACAGTGGGCACCACTGGCAGCTTCAATGTGGATGTCGATTTACATCAAGGGTCGGCTCTCAGCCCTTACCTCTTCCTGATGATAATGGACGCTCTGACGTCGGACATTCAGGAAGAAACTTCCTGGTGTATGCTGTTTGCCCGATGACATTGTGCTGGTTGCCAAGAAGGGCCTAGAGGTCCAGAGCAGATTGGAGGTGTGGTGGTACAAACTCGACAGTTTTGGCCTGAAACTGAGCAGAACCAAAACGGAGTACTTGTTCTGCGATTTCGCCGGAACCCGAATCATAGCGATCTGTTCCGGCTTTAAATACCTCGGTTTGCATATCAAGGGGATGGTGAGGTAGACCGAAACGTAACATGTCATTTCGGATCAACGCAGGATGGATGAAATGGCAACAGGTCAGTGATGCTCCTCAAGTTGAAGGTCCGTGATAAGACTTGTTATACTGTATGGATCAGAATGTTGGACTGTGAAAAAGATGAATGAAAAAAGATTGCATGCAGCAGAGATGCAAATGTTATGGTGTGGTGTGACGAGAATGGATAAAGTGAAAAATGAGTATATTAGAGGTTCGTGTCGCCAGTGACTGAAAATTTGAAAGGGAATCGTTTTTCTTGCTATGGTCATGTGAAGAGAAGGGGTGAAACGCTTGTTACTAAAAGAGTTACAAGTATACATGTAGATGGAGAGGGAGACCAAAGAAAAGCCAGATGGATTGTGTGAGGAGTAATATGAAAGAAAAGGCAGTTAGTGATAGCGTGACGGGTGACAGGACAGAATGGAAGAAAAAAACGTGTTGCACCGACCCTAAGTAACATGGGACAAGGGCAGAAAGATGATGATTAATCTATTAAAATAAAATACCATAATGATCTTAAAGATATAATTATCATTTATTTCATCATATTATTACAAACTATCAAATATCTACAATTTTTTGTACCTAACTGGAATATACAATACGTCCAAGAATATATCTACTTGGGCCAAGTAGTCTCTTTCCGGGCGAAGCAAGACAAAGAAATAACGCGCCGAACAGAAGATGCCTGGAAGGGCTACTGGTCCATGAAGAAATATTTAAGGGCACTTTGCCCTTGTCACTGAAGCGTAAGCTGATGGACATTTGTGTATTCTCCCCATTCTCACCTATGATGCACAGACTTGGTCTTTGACTAACATCCAAAAGCCCAACCTCAAGGTTTGCCAGCATACTATGGTTAAGTTTTTTGTGTAGTGTTAGGTTTGTTTCCTTAATTCATAAGTTATTTTTGTAGCTTTCTGTCTCAGTGTTTTAATATTTATTTTATTTGTACTTGGTCCCTGTATTAGTAAATTTTTATTCGTATTTTGGCTTAAAAAAATTAATAATAATAATAAGAACTTTATTTCAAACTTAGATCTAAACGATACAGGTCCATATTAATGTTAGTAAGTACTTAAGAACTATGTTAGTAAATACACACAGGAAATAAAAATTACAAATTAAAAACAACATTTTGACACGTGGAGCGCAACCCAATGTCTCAGAAACGGACCGTCTAGTCGGTCCGCTATTACTTATAGGATGCTGTTGGAGCTTGCTCGTACACGATCCAACAATGAGGCCGCTCTCTTTCTAACAGAAAAACAATAACAATATCAATAACAATAACAGTAAGTCACACACACACACACAGTACAGTACAGTAGTCTAACGTCAATAACAGTTTTTTTACGAGTATACGTGCGCTAAAGTTCGCAGAGCCTTTGGCCTATTCAGGCTAGCCAAGTTACTTCGGCGTTACTGTAAAATACTATAAAATGTACATTTTGGCATGCAGCTAGTCCATGTTACAGAAGTATTTACAACTTATATAATAAAAAAGACAATTAACTATCGTGTATTCCGATACTCTTTATTGCATAGGGCCAATTTGGACATTTACCTTTCTAGTTTATTAACCCATAAAAATACACAATCTTTAAAATATTCTAGTCCCAAAATATTCCTAATAATAATATTAATATTATTATTAATAAATATTCTATATCCCTAAATTGTTCTATTGAGGATAGTTCTGAAAAAATAATAATAACTCCTTTTATTATTTACTTAATTTACTATTTATGCTAAGTTTCAAGTATATTGGCACAACGAGTACAATTTGTCATACAATCTTCAGTCTTGTGTAAAATTTTACATTACTAGATCCAGTAGTTTCGGCTGTGCGTTGATATATAAGTCAGGCAGTTTCTCCTAAATTTATACATATAAAAATGAATGCCTGTTTGTTAGTCTCGCTAAAACATGAGAACGGCTGGACCTCTTTGGCTAAGTTTAGTCTTGGTTTAAACGGTGAGAAAAAATGGAAAAATTCACTAAAAACAAAATCCAAATACAACGCCATCTCTAATTAAAATGGCATTTTAAAATTAATTATGTTGGTTCTGGTAATACCAGTAGATGGCGTTATATATTGACAGTTCAGCTAAAAGGTATAGCAACATTCATTGATTATTAGGCGGTACGAAGCTCGCCGGGTCAGCTAGTATAGATACAGATTTCTTTTATGAAACTATATAGTGATGGCACTGTGGTAACGGCCAGCCATTACTTTATGCTGGGTCCCCGGATGGCTTCAGGCTGCCCTACGTGGTTCGTAGACTGCAGTGTTCCCGGAGGGGGTGCAGCCCCGCAGCAGCGGCGACGCGCGCGCGTGCGGCGCGCAGGCCGCGGTTGATGTGCGCGTTGTGCAGCTCCGACACCTGCGTCGAGCATGCCGCTGCAGGGTCACCGGATGACTTCAGGCTGCCCTACGTGGTTCGTAGACTGCAGTGTTCCCGGAGGGGGTGCAGCCCCGCAGCAGCGGCGACGCGCGCGCGTGCGGCGCGCAGGCCGCGGTTGATGTGCGCGTTGTGCAGCTCCGACACCTGCGTCGAGCATGCCGCTGCAGGGTCTTCGGATGACTTCAGGCTGCCCTACGTGGTTCGTAGACTGCAGTGTTCCCGGAGGGGGTGCAGCCCCGCAGCAGCGGCGACGCGCGCGCGTGCGGCGCGCAGGCCGCGGTTGATGTGCGCGTTGTGCAGCTCCGACACCTGCGTCGAGCATGCCGCTGCAGGGTCTTCGGATGACTTCAGGCTGCCCTACGTGGTTCGTAGACTGCAGTGTTCCCGGAGGGGGTGCAGCCCCGCAGCAGCGGCGACGCGCGCGCGTGCGGCGCGCAGGCCGCGGTTGATGTGCGCGTTGTGCAGCTCCGACACCTGCGTCGAGCATGCCGCTGCAGGGTCTTCGGATGACTTCAGGCTGCCCTACGTGGTTCGTAGACTGCAGTGTTCCCGGAGGGGGTGCAGCCCCGCAGCAGCGGCGACGCGCGCGCGTGCGGCGCGCAGGCCGCGGTTGATGTGCGCGTTGTGCAGCTCCGACACCTGCGTCGAGCATGCCGCTGCAGGGTCTTCGGATGACTTCAGGCTGCCCTACGTGGTTCGTAGACTGCAGTGTTCCCGGAGGGGGTGCAGCCCCGCAGCAGCGGCGACGCGCGCGCGTGCGGCGCGCAGGCCGCGGTTGATGTGCGCGTTGTGCAGCTCCGACACCTGCGTCGAGCATGCCGCTGCAGGGTCTTCGGATGACTTCAGGCTGCCCTACGTGGTTCGTAGACTGCAGTGTTCCCGGAGGGGGTGCAGCCCCGCAGCAGCGGCGACGCGCGCGCGTGCGGCGCGCAGGCCGCGGTTGATGTGCGCGTTGTGCAGCTCCGACACCTGCGTCGAGCATGCCGCTGCAGGGTCTTCGGATGACTTCAGGCTGCCCTACGTGGTTCGTAGACTGCAGTGTTCCCGGAGGGGGTGCAGCCCCGCAGCAGCGGCGACGCGCGCGCGTGCGGCGCGCAGGCCGCGGTTGATGTGCGCGTTGTGCAGCTCCGACACCTGCGTCGAGCATGCCGCTGCAGGGTCTTCGGATGACTTCAGGCTGCCCTACGTGGTTCGTAGACTGCAGTGTTCCCGGAGGGGGTGCAGCCCCGCAGCAGCGGCGACGCGCGCGCGTGCGGCGCGCAGGCCGCGGTTGATGTGCGCGTTGTGCAGCTCCGACACCTGCGTCGAGCATGCCGCTGCAGGGTCTTCGGATGACTTCAGGCTGCCCTACGTGGTTCGTAGACTGCAGTGTTCCCGGAGGGGGTGCAGCCCCGCAGCAGCGGCGACGCGCGCGCGTGCGGCGCGCAGGCCGCGGTTGATGTGCGCGTTGTGCAGCTCCGACACCTGCGTCGAGCATGCCGCTGCAGGGTCTTCGGATGACTTCAGGCTGCCCTACGTGGTTCGTAGACTGCAGTGTTCCCGGAGGGGGTGCAGCCCCGCAGCAGCGGCGACGCGCGCGCGTGCGGCGCGCAGGCCGCGGTTGATGTGCGCGTTGTGCAGCTCCGACACCTGCGTCGAGCATGCCGCTGCAGGGTCTTCGGATGACTTCAGGCTGCCCTACGTGGTTCGTAGACTGCAGTGTTCCCGGAGGGGGTGCAGCCCCGCAGCAGCGGCGACGCGCGCGCGTGCGGCGCGCAGGCCGCGGTTGATGTGCGCGTTGTGCAGCTCCGACACCTGCGTCGAGCATGCCGCTGCAGGGTCTCCGGAGCCGCAGAGAGTGCCCAGCCTGCCCACACTCAATACAATTATCATCATCATCAAGGCATCCTCCCCTGGACATAGGCCTCCTACAGTAAGGTATTTTACTGTGTATGAGAAAAAATCTAAAAGTATACAATTGAGATAGCTTTGGCAATAAGCAATCGGTAAATGATAACGAAATTCATTTTAAGGTGTATAGTCCTTTGAAATGGAGAAACTCCATTCTCCATTTCAAAGGAGCACACATAATCGCACTGCGCATCGCCTGCGCCCGCAGAGAGCCCTGTTGACCTTTAAAAACCTTTTTCTTTGCAAAATATTGATTGATTTACATATGCTATGTATATTCTGAAGAACACTTAACCAGCAATTTCTTTTGTGTCAACATAATAATATTTCTAAAGATCAAATCCGTTTGAAAGGAGTAATTGAAACACTTCAAAAATAAGTATAATACCCTATTGTCCCTACATCGACCAGTCCTGTACAGTGTACGTGTCACATCCCACAAACTCCAGGTGCACGCTCCAGCATATGGGTGGCCTACCAACGCTGCGTGTTCCAGTACGCGGTCGCCACTCCAGAACCATTCGGCCCCATTAACCATCTGTTCTGCGAGCAATATGCCCTGCCCACTGCCACCCATACATGTGGGGTTTTTTTTTCACCAAACCCATACATGTGGGGTATCTATGGATAGGTCTTCAAAAATGATATTAAGGTTTCTAGTATCATTTTTTTCTAAACTGAATAGTTTGCGCGAGAGACACTACCAAAGTGGTAAAATGTGTCCCCCCCCCCTGTAACTTCTAAAATAAGAGCATAAAACTAAAAAAAAAATTATGATGTACATTACCATACAAACTTCCACTGAAAATTGGTTTGAACGAGATCTAGTAAGTAGTTTTTTATAATACATCATAAATCGTAAACCGCAATTTAACTTTCAAGTTTGTACGGAACCCTCAGTGCGCGAGTCCGACTCGCACTTGCCCAGTTTTTTTTTTAATACAAACGCTCGCTTAATGCCTATATATAATTTGAACAGTTCCCTCGATTTCTCCTGGATCCCATGATCAGACCCTAACCTGATGACCATGGGAAGGGTTGGGTTCCCTAATTTTTATTTGTCCTCTTTTGTAATATGAAAACAAAGAAAGAATTTTCCAAACCGGTCCAGGCGGTCTTCGACTAATAGGGAAACAATAATAAATAAAAAATTAAAGATCCTGACGAATCCGAAATTATTATTATTTATGGGTACTATATCTCCTGGACCTTTAGAAGGCAGACGAGGGGCCGAAACGAAACCAACTCACAGAGGCCTCTTAGACAATTTTCGTGGAACGTTGTACCAACCGAAGATTATCCCTGTACGCGCTATGCTAGTGCACCCCAGGAAAAACCATTATTATTATTAACAATGACATAAGAGCGGTACTGACCAGAACTCGTTCCCGGGATGCGCGTTCCCGTCCCAAGGGTACGTCATGACGAGCAGCTTGCCTTCGTCCTCACCCGTTAGCTTCGCTGATGGCTCGCGCTTCTGTATCTGGACCTTGATACCTCCTGCAAATAAACATTGATGATGGCTTTGAGAGTTTAAAGATTTCTACTCAATTCTAATCTTCATTTTGGTTTCGCTCAATAACAATCTATAGTCCACACTCCACATCGACTATTAAGAACTGCTCAAACTTAATAGAGACAATAAATTAATCCAGAAAGCAGTGCTCCTGGACACGGCTTGTATAGTTAGGAGGTTCGTTTCTCTGGAGTCCTGATCGCTGGTAACTTGAACTCTGTTCGCAATACCGGTAGGATATTTTTTTTTTTGTTGATATATTTAAAAATATAATTTATAGAATGATAATAATAACATTTATTTATAAACAATTAGGGGCCATAACCCCCTAAACAAACATCTATTCAACATAGGCGCCATAGACATCCCACTCTGTAGAGGCTGCTATGACACTGAAGAATTATGCTTAAAGGCGTCACACGCACAAGTCCTGGGAACAGTGAGATCGCTCAGCGAAGTCTGTATGGCTTACTAAGAAAGCTACTGTGCTTTTGGGCGGAGCTCGGCTTACTATGTGAACCAAGCCCCTACGCACAGCAGACCAAATAAGGGTCCAGAAAATGGAGTCCATATCAAAAGTCAGCAATCCCTGTCAGTCAGTCGAACCCCAATTTCTAAGGAATTCCCGGGGACCCATTTTATCCATCGCCCGGATTGCCCTCTTTTGTAATACGAAAATTGAATCTGAGAAATTTGATTGGTATTTGGTTTCTTAATGTGTAGACCCTCACAGTAAAATATTATAAAACACTAGCACCCGCGGTTTCACTCGCGTAAAAGTTGGTTTCTCTGTACAGACTTTGGACCCCCGTTTCATCCCTTTAGGGGGTGAATTTTGGAAAATCCTCTCTTAGTGTTCGCCTACATTATGAAAGGAGACTTTTTGCCAAATTTCACGCTCCTAGTCCAAGTAGTTCCGGCTGTGCGTTGATATGTCAATCAGTCAGTTTCTTCTTTTATATATATAGATAATACTGTTAAATTAAATACGTATGGGTGGGATATTCACCATGTACCGATGGCGCAACGCCGTACGTCAAGTGGTCCGATGATGAAACGGAGTTGGCGGAATCAAATTGTGCATTTTTTTTATTGCATATGCAGCTGAGCTTAATCTACCTGAGAGAGATCCAATGTAATAAGCGCTATAGATGACCACTCACCTTCCGGGTGTCGTTTGTGTTCGAAGAATGTTGTGTGAACCGCTTTCGATCCCGAACCGGACGAATTCGAGAACATAGCTGAAAATATTACCAACAAGAAGAGTTTAAGACATTGTTGCATTTGTTTACGACACCGCTAAATATTGGGTAAGCATAGCATAAGCATAATCAGCCTTTGGGACTCAGGCCTCCTCTCTAGGAGAGGGAATGGGCCGTAATCCACCACACGGGCCCAGTGCGGATTGTTAGATGTCACATATCTTCGAATTTTTAGTTCTACGACATGTCGGTTTCCTCACGATGTTTTCCTTCACCGTTTTGAGAACAGTGGTGATGAAATAAATGCACAAAGTAATGCGCCCGGCTGGGTTTGAACCCACGACCACAATCAATTCGTAAGTGGGGGCAATTCATATTGGGTTGTTGAGGAAAAATTCTCTTGGTCGAAGCTTAGAGTAAGCATGTTTTTAATATCATGCGGTTTTGATCACGCATGCGGGATTGCTCCGCACGCATAACCCCCGCAAATGTCCATTTCATACAAGTATTTATTGTTATGCGTGGAATAAGCACGCGGGACGCGTTTTATTGCATTTTGAAACTTTCTGCATGCGGGGCAATCCCGCCGAGATACACCCTATATTAGGGTGACTGGCAATTAGTGTACGATACTTAAACACGTGATTGTGCTCATGTTAACAAACAATTTTTATTTCCCATAATAAAAATTGTTTGATAACATGAGCACAATCACAAGAGCAAAGCCGAAATTGCGAAAAAAATATCAGCTGTTCAGTACATTAGGCAAACATAAATGTACTGAACAGCTGATTTCTTTACGAAACTGAACCTAGCAGCTAGCAGCTAGCGGCCGCCAGGGACGGATCTTGTGAAAAGGGCCCTAGGCAACAAAATATTTATAAAGTAAAAGTCATCTAAAATTGATAAATTTACGAAGATGAGAAGAAAGATTACACAGATTACACTTTAATAAAATTCTACCTTAAAAATTTTGAACTGGAATTTTAAATCGAATATTTTAACTTCGATTCTAAATACTCGAATCGATCCAAACTCGGTCCAACGTCTACTTAGAGTGTTATTGAGCTCTGATATTGTTTTCAAGAGGGATACTCAACCCCTTCTATTTTTTTATAATTTATTATTTTACGAATTTTGACTTTTATCATAACTCTTCTGTAACTTTAGTTCTGAACACTCGAATCTGTTCAAACTAAGTTCAACGTCTACTTGGAGTGTCCTTGAGGTCTGATATTATTTTCAAGAGGGATACTCAATTCCTTCTATTTTTTTTTAATATATTAATTTATGAATTTGTATTTTTATGATAACTCTTCTGTAACTTAAGTCCTGAACAATCGAATCGATCCAAACTCGGTCCAACGTCTACTTAGAGTGTTATTGAGCTCTGATATTGTTTTCAAGAGGGATACTCAACCCCTTCTATTTTTTTATAATTTATTATTTTACGAATTTTGACTTTTATCATAACTCTTCTGTAACTTTAGTTCTGAACACTCGAATCGGTTCAAACTAAGTTCAACGTCTACTTGGAGTGTTCTTAAAGTCTGATATTATTTTCAAGAGGGATACTCAACCCCTTCTATTTTTTTATAATTTATTATGTTAAGAATTTTGACTTTTATCATAACTCTTCTGTAACTTAAGTTCTGAACACTCGAATCGGTTCAAAATTAGTTCAACGTCTATTTGGAGTGTCATTGAGCTCTGATATTTTTTTCAAGAGGGATACTCAATCCCTTCTATTTTTTTATAATTTATTATGTTAAGAATTTTGACTTTTATCATAACTCTTCTGTAACTTTAGTTCTGAACACTCGAATCGGTTCAAACTTAGTTCAACGTCTACTTGGAGTGTCTTTAAGGTCTGATATTATTTTCAAGAGGTATACTCAATTCCTTCTATTTTTTTTAAATTTATTAATCTAAGAAATTGGATTTTTATAATAATTCTTCTGTAACTTTAGTTCTGAACACTCGAATCTGTTCAAACTTAGTTCAACGTCTATTTGGAGTGTCATTGAGCTCTGATATTATTTTCAAGAGGGATACTCAATCCCTTCTATTTTTTTATAATTTATTATGTTAAGAATTTTGACTTTTATCATAACTCTTCTGTAACTTTAGTTCTGAACACTCGAATCGGTTCAAACTTAGTTCAACGTCTACTTGGAGTGTTCTTAAAGTCTGATATTATTTTCAAGAGGGATACTCAACCCCTTCTATTTTTTTATAATTTATTATTTTACGAATTTTGACTTTTATCATAACTCTTCTGTAACTTTAGTTCTGAATACTCGAATCGGTTCAAACTTCGTTCAACGTCTACTTGGAGTGTCCTTAAGGTCTGATATTATTTGCAAGAGGGATACTCAATTTCTTCTATTTTTTTTAAATTTATTAATTTATTTTTGTATTTTTATGATAACTCTTCTGTAACTTTAGTCCTGAACACTCGAATCGATCTAAACTCGGTTCAGCGTCTACTTAGAGTGTTATTAAGCTCTGATATTGTTTTCAAGAGGGATACTCAACCCCTTCTATTATTTAATAATTTATTATTTTACGAATTTTGACTTTTATCATAACTCTTCTGTAACTTTAGTTCTGAACACTTGAATCGGTTCAAACTAAGTTCAACGTCTACTTGGAGTGTTCTTAAAGTCTGATATTATTTTCAAGAGGGATACTCAACCCCTTCTATTTTTTTATAATTAATTATGTTAAGAATTTTGACTTTTATCATAACTCTTCTGTAACTTTAGTTCTGAACACTCGAATCGGTTCAAAATTAGTTCGACGTCTACTTGGAGTGTCATTGAGCTCTGATATTGTTTTCAAGAGGGATACTCAACCCCTTCTATTTTTTTATAATTTATTATTTTACGAATTTTGACTTTTATCATAACTCTTCTGTAACTTTAGTTCTGAACACTTGAATCGGTTCAAACTAAGTTCAACGTCTACTTGGAGTGTTCTTAAAGTCTGATATTATTTTCAAGAGGGATACTCAACCCCTTCTATTTTTTTATAATTAATTATGTTAAGAATTTTGACTTTTATCATAACTCTTCTGTAACTTTAGTTCTGAACACTCGAATCGGTTCAAAATTAGTTCGACGTCTACTTGGAGTGTCATTGAGCTCTGATATTGTTTTCAAGAGGGATACTCAACCCCTTCTATTTTTTTATAATTTATTATTTTACGAATTTTGACTTTTATCATAACTCTTCTGTAACTTTAGTTCTGAACACTCGAATCGGTTCAAACTAAGTTCAACGTCTACTTGGAGTATTCTTAAAGTCTGATATTATTTTCAAGAGGGATACTCAACCCCTTCTATTTTTTTATAATTTATTATGTTAAGAATTTTGACTTTTATCATAACTCTTCTGTAACTTTAGTTCTGAACACTCGAATCGGTTCAAAATTAGTTCAACGTCTAATTGGAGTGTCCTTAAGCTCTGATATTATTTTGAAGAGGGATACTCAATCCCTTCTATTTTTTTATAATTTATTATGTTAAGAATTTTGACTTTTATCATAACTCTTCTGTAACTTTAGTTCTGAACACTCGAATCGGTTCAAAGTTAGTTCAACGTCTACTTGGAGTGTCTTTAAGGTCTGATATTATTTTCAAGAGGGATACTCAATTCCTTCTATTTTTTTTAAATTTATTAATCTAAGAAATTGGATTTTTATAATAGTTCTTCTGTAACTTTAGTTCTGAACACTCGAATCTGTTCAAACTTAGTTCAACGTCTACTTTGAGTGTTTTTGAGGTCTGATATTATTTTCAAGAGGGATACTCAATCCCTTCTATTTTTTTATAGTTTATTATTTTACGAATTTTGACTTTTATCATAACTCTTCTGTAACTTTAGTTCTGAACACTCGAATCAGTTCAAACTTAGTTCAACGTCTACTTGGAGTGTCTTTAAGGTCTGATATTATTTTCAAGAGGGATACTCAATTCCTTCTATTTTTTTTTAAATTATTAATCTAAGAAATTGGATTTTTATAATAATTCTTCTGTAACTTTAGTTCTGAACACTCGAATCTGTTCAAACTTAGTTTAACGTCTACTTTGAGTGTTTTTGAGGTCTGATATTATTTTCAAGAGGGATACTCAAGCCCTTCTTTTTTTTTATAATTTATTATTTTACGAATTTTGACTTTTATCATAACTCTTCTGTAACTTTAGTTTTGAACACTCGAATCGGTTCAAACTTAGTTCAACGTCTACTTGGAGTGTCCTTAAAGTCTGATATTATTTTTAAGAGGGATACTCAACCCCTTCTACTTTTTTATAATTTATTATTTTACGAATTTTGACTTTTATCATAACTCTTCTGTAACTTTAGTTCTGAACACTCGAATCTATTAAAACTTAGTTCAACGTCTACTTAGAATGTCATTGAGATTTGATATTATTTTCAAGAGGGATACTCAATCCCTTCTATTTTTTTATAATTACAGTTACAGAAGAGTTATGATAAAAGTCAAAATTCATGAATTAATAAATTTTAAAAAAAATAGAAGGGATTGAGTATCCCTCTTGAAAATAATATCAGACCTCAATGACATTCTTAGTGGACGTTGAACTAAGTTTGAACAGATTCGAGTGTTCAGAACTAAAGTTACAGAAGAGTTATGATAAAAGTCAAAATTCGTAATATAATAAATTATAAAAAAATAGAAGGGATTGAGTATCCCTCTTGAAAATAATATCAGACCTCAAGGACACTCCAAGTAGACGTTGAACTACATTTGAACAGATTCGAGTGTTCAGAACTAAAGTTACAAAAGAGTTATCATAAAATTCCAAATTCATAAATTATAAATTTTTAAAAAATAGAAGGAATTGAGTATCCCTCTTGCAAATAATATCAGACCTCAAGGATACTCCAAGTAGACGTTGAACTAAGTTTGAACAGATTCGAGTGTTCAGAACTAAGGTTACAGAAGAGTTATCATAAAATTCCAAATACATAAATTAATAAATTTAAAAAAATATAAGGGATTGAGTATCCCTCTTGAAAATAATATCAGACCTCAAAGACACTCCAAGTAGACGTTGGACCGAGTTTTGATCGATTCGAGTGTTCAGGATAAAAGTAACAGAAGAGTTATCATAAAATTCCAAATACATAAATTTAAAAAAATAGAAGGGATTGAGTATCCCTCTTGAAAATAATATCAGACCTCAATGACATTATTAGTAGACGTTGAACTAAGTTTGAACAGATTCGAGTGTTCAGAACTAAAGTTACAGAAGAGTTATGATAAAAGTCAAAATTCGTAATATAATAAATTATAAAAAAATAGAAGGGATTAAGTATCCCTCTTGAAAATAATATCAGACCTCAAGGACACTCCAAGTAGACGTTGAACTAAGTTTGAACAGATTCGAGTGTTCAGAACTAAAGTTACAGAAGAGTTATGATAAATGTCAAAGTTCGTAATATAATAAATTATAAAAAAATAGAAGGGATTAAGTATCCCTCTTGAAAATAATATCAGACCTCAAGGACACTCCAAGTAGACGTTGAACTAAGTTTGAACAGATTCGAGTGTTCAGAACTAAAGTTACAGAAGAGTTATCATAAAAATCCAAATTTATGAATTAATAAATTTAAAAAAAATAGAAGGGATAGAGTATCCCTCTTGAAAATAATATCAGACCTCAAGGACACTCCAAGTAGACGTTGGACCGAGTTTGGATCGATTCGAGTGTTCAGGATAAAAGTAACAGAAGAGGTATCATAAAATTCCAAATACATAAATTAATAAATTTAAAAAAATATAAGGGATTGAGTATCCCTCTTGAAAATAATATCAGATCTCAATGACATTCTAAGTAGACGTTTAACTAAGTTTGAACAGATTCGAGTGTTCAGAACTAAAGTTACAGAAGAGTTATGATAAAAGTCAAAATTCGCAATATAATAAATTATGTAAAAATAGAAGGGATTGAGTATCCCTCTTGAAAATAATATCAGACCTCAAGGACACTCCAAGTAGACGTTGAACTAAGTTTGAACAGATTCGAGTGTTCAGAATTAAAGTTACAGAAGAGTTATCATAAAATTCCAAATTCATGAATTAATAAATTTAAAAAAGAAATAGAAGGAATTGAGTATCCCTCTTGCAAATAATATCAGAGCTCAATTACCCTTTAAGTAGACGTTGAACTATGTTTGAACCGATTCGAGTGTTCAGAACTAAAGTTACAGAAGAGTTACGATAAAAGTCAAAATTCGTAAAATAATAAATTATAAAAAAATAGAAGGGGTTGTGTATCCCTCTTGAAAGTAATGTCAGACTTTAAGGACACTCCAAGTAGACGTTGAACTAAGTTTGAACAGATTCGAGTGTTTGTAACTACAGTTACAGAAGAGTTATCATAAAAATCCAAATTCATGAATTAATAAATTTAAAAAAAAATAAAAGGAATTGAGTATCCCTCTTGCAAATAATATCAGACCTCAAGGACACTCCAAGTAGACGTTGAACTAAGTTTGAACAGATTTGAGTGTTCAGAACTAAAGTTAAAGAAGAGTTATCATAAAAATCCAAATTCATGAATTAATAAATTTAACAAAAAATAGAAGGAATTGAGTATCCCTCTTGCAAATAATATCAGACCTCAAGGACACTCCAAGTATACGTTGAACTAAGTTTGAACAGATTCGAGTGTTCAGAACTAAAGTTACAGAAGAGTTATCATAAAAATCCAAATACATAAATTAATAAATTTAAAAAAAATAGAAGGGATGGAGTATCCCTCTTGAAAATAATATCAGACCTAAAGGACACTCCAAGTAGACGTTGGACCGAGTTTGGATCGATTCGAGTGTTCAGGATAAAAGTAACAGAAGAGTTATCATAAAATTCCAAATACATAAATTAATAAATTTAAAAAAAATAGAAGGAATTGAGTATCCCTCTTGAAAATAATATCAGACCTCAATGACATTCTTAGTAGACGTTGAATTAAGTTTGACCCGATTCGAGTGTTCAGGACTAAAGTTACAGAAGACTTATGATAAAAGCCAAAATTCGTAACATAATAAATTATAAAAAAATAGAAGGGATAGAGTATCCCTCTTGAAAATTATATCAGACCTTAATGACCCTGTAAGTAGACGTTGGACCGAGTTTGGATCGATTCGAGTGTTCAGGATAAAAGTAACAGAAGAGTTATCATAAAAATCCAAATTCATAAATTGATAAATTAAAAAAAAAATAGAAGGGATTGAGTATCCCTCTTGAAAATAATATCAGACCTCAATGACATTCTTAGTAGACGTTGAATTAAGTTTGAACCGATTCGAGTGTTCAGGACTAAAGTTACAGAAGACTTATGATAAAAGCCAAAATTCGTAACATAATAAATTATAAAAATTATATTAATTTTAATAGTAGATAGAGTAGATTAATAGAGTAGATGATTAGTAGAGTAGATTAATTAATTAATAGAGTATCCCTCTTGAAAATTATATCAGACCTTAATGACCCTGTAAGTAGACGTTGGACTGAGTTTGGATCGATTCGAGTGTTCAGGATAAAAGTAACAGAAGAGTTAGCATAAAAATCCAAATTCATAAATTGATAAATTAAAAAAAAAATAGAAGGGATTGAGTATCCCTCTTGAAAATAATATCAGACCTCAATGACACTCTAAGTAGACGTTGGATCAAATTTAAACCGATTCGAGTGTTTAGAACCAAAGTTACGGGGGATTAGTTTTAAAAATATTATTTAATTTGCAATTAAAATGTTTGGACTTATTACAGGAATCTTACCATCTGCGTAAATTTATTGTTTTAGCTGTTGAAACAGTACCATACAGCTCTATTTAACTTTACATTGACAATTTGGTTCTGGGCCTAGGGACCCACACTAGATCCACCCGGACTTGTTTGGCTGCTAGCTTCAGTTTCATGATTTCTTTCGCGATTTCAGGTTTGTTCCTATAGTAAAAGTTGTTGGTTATCATGAGTACAATCGCGTGTTTAAGTATCGTACACTAATTACCAGTCACCCTATATAGCTCCATCTCTTTATTAGTTCAGTTTAGGTCGTAAAATAAATCGCGTAAAGAGCTCATACTGCATTTCTTACCAAGCACAGAGTCGCTAGGCGTGATGTAGGCGAAGTTGACCTTGCTGACATGTAGCAACAAGTCCTGACGCAGAAGATGCCGCACGCGCTCCGCTACAGTCAGCACGTACACGTCCTCCTGGTGACGCGAGACCCTCCACACGCCCAGACCTAAGGATCAGGAATTGTTTTATAGACAACTTTTTTTCCGACGAGTGTTTTCACGACTATCACACAACGCAATCTAGTCCCAAACTAAGCAGAGCTTGTGGTATGAGTACTAAACAACTGATTAAACACAGTTACACATTTCTTAGATAAATTGCACCCAGACACAGAACAAATGATCGTGCTCATCGCACAAACATTTGTCCTGAGTGGGAATCGAACCCCTGATCTCCGGCATAGCAGTAAGGGCCACTGACCACCAGACCAACAGGCCAGTCAATCCCCATAAGTGACAGAAGAGCTGACGAGATGGAGTATTTGGTCGTGGATGTGCGACCCTGACGGAATAAACGCGAGTGTTTGTCGGATATATCCGACGTAAGCGATTAAAGTTCCATATGGTGTCCGGACGTTAAGAATAACACCATCCCATCTCTTCCCGAGGGTGTCGTAAGAGGCGACTAAGGGACATATCAGAGAATGGGCAGCAGCATCCTCTATGCATTACAACAATCAAACTGCGATCGCCAACCCGTCTGCCAAGCGTGGCAATTATGGCAACCCCCCGCAAAATGAAAAGCAGAATGAAAAAATGGCCCCTAGTGCCCAGCAGCCCGTCTACCCTTGACTCCGGTAGCGGTTAAGGCCACGACGAGGCAAGGGGTGCGAAGAATCTCCGGATGAGATCTGGCTACCCATCTATAAAACGACTCGACCTGGCAACTTTTAACACGCGTACACTGAGGACTGACGAGAAGATCACCGAACTTGAGGAGGAATTGAGCAGGTTGCGATGGAGTATTGTGGGATTGTCTGAAGTCCGAAGACAGGGGGAGGATACGATAATTCCCAAATCCGGTAACCTGCTTTATTTCCGGGAGGGTGACCAGCAGTCCCAGGGTGGTGTCGGGTTTATCGTCCACAAGTCCCTTGTGAACAATGTGGTTAAGATCGAGAGTGTGTCGACCAGGGTGGCGTACCTTATACTCAGAATATCATCAAGATATTCGCTGAAGGTCATACAGGTCTACGCCCCGACCTCGACACATCCCGACGACGAAGTAGAATCCATGTATGAGGATATATCAAGAGCCATGCATGGTTCTAAGACTCACTTCACCGTGGTCATGGGGGACTTTAACGCGAAACTGGGCAAACGAGACGGTGACGAGCTGCGAGTGGGGCAATTTGGATTTGGACGTCGGAATCACCGGGGACACCTACTGGCTAGCTTTATGGAGAAGGAGGGCCTCTATATGATGAATTCCTTCTTCAAAAAGCGTGAGCATAGAAGGTGGACCTGGCAAAGTCCTGACGATGCAACTAGAAATGAGATTGACTTCATCCTGTCGACGAAAAAGCAAATATTCAATGATGTCTCTGTGATCAACGCGGTGAAAACTGGAAGTGATCACCGCGTCGTAAGAGGCACATTGAATATTAACATTAAGCTTGAAAGGTCTCGACGGATGAAGTCTACGCTCCGTCCAGCACAGATCCAGATCCAAAACCCCGAGAGCTTTCAGCTCGAACTCCACAATCGTTTCGAGTGCCTAGGAAGCTCCGTGGATGAATATAACGATGGGTTCGTGGAAACTGTCCATACGGTCGGGTCTAAGTTTTTCAAGACTCACCGTACAAATAAGAACAAGAAGCTCTCTGATCCGACCCTCGAGCTAATGAAGAAGAGGCGTGAGATGATTCTGCAGTCTTCAGACGATGCGTGCATATACCGGCAGCTCAATAGACGAATCTCGAAGTCCCTGAAACGCGACCTTCGCCGCTTTAATACCGCAAGGATTAAGGATGCGATTGAGCGGAATAAGGGCTCTAAAGTATTTGCACGAGATCTGTCTATTGGGCAAAGCCAGCTCACGAAACTGAAGACCGACGATGGCAGAGTCATATCCGCCAAATCGGAGCTTCTGGGAGAGATCGAGGCTTTTTATGGACAGTTATACACGTCTATCGCTAAACCCGCTGTAAATCTAGTAAACGACCCAAGAGCTAGATTGACTCGACACTATACCGAAGATATCCCGGACGTCAGCCTGTACGAGATTAGGATGGCTCTGAAGCAGCTAAAAAATAACAAGGCGTCGGGTGAGGACGGAATTACGGCCGAACTCCTGAAGGCGGGTGGAAAACCGGTCCTTAAGGCCCTTCAGAAGCTATTTGATTCCGTCATACTCGAGGGAAAAACGCCACAGGCGTGGAGCAGAGGCGTGGTGGTACTCTTCTTTAAGAAGGGCGATAATGCCCTGCTTAAGAATTATAGGCCCATCTCGCTTCTGAGCCATGTTTACAAGCTGTTTTCCAGAGTCATCACGAATCGTCTCGCGCGCAGGTTCGACGACTTCCAGCTGAACAAGCCGGATTTCGAAAAGGCTTCAGCACCGTGGACCACATACATACGCTGCGGCAGGTTATACAGAAGACTGAGGAGTATAATCAGCCTCTCTGCTTAGCGTTTGTGGACTACGAGAAAGCCTTTGATTCGATTGAAACTTGGGCTGTACTGTCTCTCCAACGGTGCCAAATTGACTATCGGTATATCGAAGTGCTGAAGTGTTTGTACAAAAACGCCACTATGTCAGTCCGACTACAAGACCAGACCTCGAAACCTATCCTCTTGCAGCGGGGCGTGAGGCAGGGAGACGTTATTTCTCCGAAACTGTTCACGGCAGCAATGGAGGATGTCTTCAAGGTTTTGGAATGGAGAGGGCTAGGCATTAATGTCAATGGCGAGTACATCACTCACCTTCGGTTTACCGACGACATAGTAGTCATGGCTGAGACTACGGAGGAGCTCAGTACAATGCTTGGTGACCTCAGTAGAGCTTCCGAAAGAGTGGGACTTAAAATGAACATGGACAAAACCAAAGTCATGGTAAACAGCCATGTAGCACCCACTTCTATCAAGGTCGGGGACTCTACACTCGAAGTTGTAGACGACTACGTTTACCTGGGACAGACGGTCCAGTTGGGAAGGTCTAACTTCGAGAAAGAGATCAATCGTCGAATCCGACTCGGCTGGGCAGCGTTCGGTAAGCTGCGCGGTATCTTCTCGTCCAATATACCACAGTGTCTCAAGACGAAAGTCTATGACCAGTGCGTGTTGCCAGTGATGACATATGGCTCCGAAACGTGGTCGCTTACAATGGGCCTCATCAGAAGGCTTAAAGTCACCCAAAGGGCAATGGAGAGGGCTATGCTCGGAGTTTTCTTGCGTGATCGAATCAGGAATGAGGATATCCGCAGGAGAACCAAGGTTGCCGACATAGCACGAAGAATCGCCAAACTAAAGTGGCAATGGACAGGGCACATTGCTCGCAGAACAGTTGGCCGTTGGGGCCGAAAGGTTCTGGAATGGCGACCACGTACCGGAAGACGTAGCGTTGGAAGGCCTCCTACAAGGTGTACCGATGACTTGGTAACGGTTGCGGGAGTCCGATGGATGCGAGACGCACAGGACCGTTCGTTGTGGCGACGCTTGGGGGAGGCCTATGTCCAGCAGTGGACGTCTTTCGGCTGAAATGATGATGATGATGATGAAGCGATTAAAGGTGAGCTACTCATCGGTTGCCGTATCGGCAAGCCCACGCCTACGGTGGCTGGAAGTCGTGGTCGGGGTCCTGGTGACTGGAGCGTGAGGATATCCGTCCCCTTACGCGTACTTTTTCGCAGAAGGAGGCGTCTATCAGTTCTCCCTCCTCACTCCGGACCATGGCCTTTACCAGGGCCCAGACAGGTTACCCCTTAATGCTCAAACTTACCGCAACCGATGACATTGACATAGGCCAGCTTGCCGGCTTGTCGCGCACGCGCGTCTGCTTCGATGAGCACGGTTTCGGCGAGCACGCTAATACGCTTGTAGTACACCTCGTTGTCGAACACGTGACCTGGTTTAGACATCTTCACGAAGCGGTCAGTGTATTTGCTCGCAGGGTCGTTTTTGTCATCGATCGTCACCTCTGATGTGAGCTTCTTATACGTGTAGCTAGGGACCTGGAGTAAAGTAAAATCCCCGTTTTAAATTGTTATACAAATATCAACTTTACTACATCGTACATTAAGTTGATTTCAAAATGAAAAGGTCTATAGTAAAATTACAAAGTTGTAGCTGAAAATTTCAAAGTTGTTCTGTAGCGCGTCAGCCCCCCTAGCCAAGTTACGACCGTTTCGAGTCTCTTGCGTCGAACGCCTCGAGTAGGCCACGCCTCCTTTGTTCTGACCATGTGACTGAGCCTTGAGATGACATCAGAACAAAGGAATCGGAGGCGTGGCCTACACGAGGTGTACGACGCAAGAGAATCGAAACGAAACAGTCGTAACTTGGCTAGGGGGGCATGTATATTCGCAATAGCGCGTACAGATGACTTCTTTTCGATCATACGAAAAAGATCCGCTTCACTGTTGCGTCGGATGCGCGGCAGCGACAACATTCGCATTGTTGCTAGTAAGACTGAAGGCCACCTAATGGGGCAACAGCGTGCAGTGCAAGTACTTTTGCCATTGTCAGGTGTGTTCGGAAGGTGGCGAAATTAATTAAGCATTATATTTAAGTTTGTTGTCGATTATACTAACATAGGTAACTAACGATTTTATGGGTTATCTGCCTGAATTAAAGATAAATAAATAAAATGAAACGAAAGATATACGGTCAGGTCTTCTTGTATCAGTATGTCTGAATAATAACCGCCCTGCTGGTCGATATGTTTGCCGAAGTCGGTACGTGGATTCAGATTGTTTCGCACGTGGTGACAGTTTCCCATTCCTCCTCGCTCCGTACCATGGATTGGCCGATGGCCGGACAACAGAGGTCGCCATTGCCGATCGCCCCACGAGAACACGTTGGTGCTCCACCGAGTCCTTTGGGCGATCCGCACAATGGTTCCGGTGTCCCTGGTCGTTTCTATTCGAAACAGGTACTTCCCGAAACACTCGTGTCTGGTAAGGACCTGCGTCAGGCAGAAAGTGAAGACGCCTTGGCATCTCTGTAGTCACGCTATACCGCTGGCGGATTGTAGCGTGCCTAATGACCCTAACAACTAGTTCAGGGTAGTACCTGGTAGAAGTCAGCCCACATCTGCCGCCACGCTTGCTGCGCGGTGCTTGTGCGCCGCTTGCCGTAGCCGCGCTCCGGCACGTTCTGCTGCGCGATCACCAGGATGTCCTCGCAGTCCATGCGGAGGGGGCGCTCGAACCGCGGACCTATGGCACCTGGGACCAAACGAACCAAGCTTAACATCTCTGCTGTGGTTTGAAGCAAACTATGTTCCACCTCCTAATAAAATTCGACTTTCATGCGGTCGAAGCCGTTAGAAAAGAAAAAAATAAAAAAATTACAATCGCAAAAATGTATAATGTGTCTCAAATAAAAATAGGATCGATTTTGTGCCTTGTTGTCGTAGATACCATAGCTGTCAAATTGATATAATACACGTTCACGTTCACAGTGCACGGGACGATACATCACAGTTTATTTTTCCGTATAGCATAGACGCGCACAGTGAACTAAAATAAATTAGTACTCGCATAACAGTTTTTAACCATATTCATTTTGAGTCTCAATGATACCTCATTGAGACTCAAAATGAATATGGTTCATGGAGCGCTTGTTTCAGGAATAATAACTTAAATTGAAAAAAATACAAGGTATAAGGGATTTTATTTTGAGGGAAAATCATTAAATGACATCCCGCGCTCTTGGGCGGAGCATGAGGGTGTGTCTGACTTTTACTGATTAAAAACCAACTCCTGTTCCTTCGTTGACTTTCGTACCAGGGCCGAGTCTTCCTTTCAGAATCAAACCCTTGAAGTAGGCTTCGACCCTGCTTGGGCCCCTATGGTTGCAAGGTGTTTGGGTAAAAATTACTTTTACTTACTATATTATTTATCACGTAAATACTAAATAAAAAAATATATATCTTTAACTACACAAATGCATTTAAAAAGTCGGAAATAGAAACTTATATTTTTTGAGTGTGAAAAATGCCTCTTATTTACCCTCCTCCTTTCAGCGGTTTATGTGTGAAATGAAAAGAGTGACAAAGCTAGTTTCGCATTTTAATCATCATCATCATCATTTCAGCCGAAAGACGTCAACTGTTGGACATAGGCCTCCCCCCCAAGTGTCATCACAATGAACGGTTCTGTGCGTCTCGCATCCATCGGATTCCCGCAACCCTTACCAGGTCGTCGGTCTACCTTGTAGAAGGCCATCCAACGCTACGTCTTCCGGTACGTGGTCGCCATTCCAGAACCTTTCGGCCCCAACGGCCATCCCTTCTGCGAGCAATGTGCCCTGCCCATTGCCACATAAGTTTGGCGATTCTTCGTGCTCGCATTTTAATATCAGTATTCATTCAGCACTCAATCCTTACCAATAATGACGGCGTGTGTCTCGACGTCCGTCTCCTTAACGCAGCCGCTGTTGAACCGGTTTCCGTCGTTGATGCACTCGGTGTGACCGCTCACGCACAGCAGCGCCGACAGCTTCAGCTCGTCGTAGCTCAGGCAGCTCTCCATCAGCAGGGGGGTGCGCTGCTCCTCTGTGCCCACACTCTCCCATCCCCCACAGCTGTGAGGCAGGCAGAACTAAAGTTACAGGCTTTTAGAGGTATGCGGAACAGACTGTAAATAAAATAGAAAAGAATTTATTTTATATCGTACACAACATAGTAGATTATGTGACTAGGGGATAAAGCAGTGTCTTTAAGTCGCGGGCGGCATGTTGAATTCCGAACGAAACGAAGGTTGCTAATTTTAATCCCGAGCGTTAGTGAGGGATTTATATAATTAACTCCCGAGCACTGCGAGGGAGTTAATAAAGAAACCTGAGTGAAGTGAGGAATTCAAGCCGCCCAAATATATAAAGACAGCTTTATCCCCGTGTTGGATACTCTACTTTTTACACCATCTGTGAGATAATTAAAAGACAATTTATTTAGTAAAACAAATCATATAATAGAGAAATATTATTATTATTTACGAGTTAATCTTAACTATCACTCATGTTTTGAGATTTGAAACAAACAAAATTCACTACTCAAAGATTGTATAATTTAAATTTTCTATAGCGCTCCCGCTTGTTCATTACTTTTTTTAGAAACTTTTTTTTTGTTAGTGGCCAGTTTGAAATTTGAATAAACTTGTTTGATGCACTACATCAAATATAATAGTTAAACAATAAAATTAAAAAAAAAAAAAAAAATACAATTAGGTTTTGGGTCGGTTTTTCAAAGCGAACTTAACCATATTAATGACAGGGATTATAAATAACTATTCTAGTGTTAGTACCAATTTACCGTTTGCATAAGAAATTTTATAATCGGAGAGCTATAACTCGCCGCTACAGTTCTCAGGATGCTGTTAAAGTGGCAAGCACTTTTTTGCGAACAATCGCGTGAAACTCGTCAGCACGAGCCTACGCAAACATCTCTGCTCTGCAATAGCGAGGCAGTCCCAACAATTTAGCTTCACTTTTTTTTGACTGACCGACATTTTGACAATTCAAAAGTGCCTGTAATTGGTCTATTTGAAATAAACGTTTCTGATTTCTGACAACATCCTGTAAAATCCCGCAATCCTCCGTTAAAAAGGGAGGATCATACGACCAGACTGGCGTTTTTTTTTTTTAAGTTAGGTAATCATCCAATGACTTCTCCTGATCCAGGGCGGAGCGATAGAACTTGTCAGACTTTTACTACCACACCAATGTTCCTTCTTTGTCTTGTTTTCTAGGAACCCATGGCCCCAGTAGGCTTCGGCCCTGCTGGGCCCCTACGGTTTTGCTGACCTCTTTTTGAGGCGCGCGTGAAACACTACGTGCTGTCGTCGACTCGGGCTCGTTCTGAACGGTAACCGGACGGCCGGACGGCGACCTACCCATTGCTTGTCGTCCACAAGCCCACGCCTACGGTGGTTCACGCGACGATGATTCTTTTGGTCAAGTTCTTGCATTTTCACTTACCCTACTTCTCCAGACAGCAACACGTACGAGTCCTGCGCGTTCAGAAACACGACGGCTCTCTTCGTGAGGATGCGGTCGATGAGCTGTAGCACGTTCATGTCTCGGTACAGCTCCTTCTCTATACTGCTGCCGAACTCTCTGCAATATTCCGATGTTTTCCATACGTTAATAATAATTGATACCTCGAAAACTTTGATGGAAATAAACTGCAATTTCTGACCGTCGTGTCAGCAGGTTTAGGCTAACGGTGGCTAACGGCTAGACGCGTGGTGGCCACCACGCGTCTACGGCGTTTACGGACGTATACGTTCATAGACGCGTATTCGTCATAATACGCTTGGTGTACGCCTGCGTGAAGCTTTCATACAAAACTATGAAACACTGTCGACAAAGTGGCAACAACACGACCGCAGGACGTTGCCGCTGCCTCGACAGAGTTTCATCGTTTTATATGTAAGGCCTACTGTCCACGGACGCATAGCTTCATAGACGCGTATTCGTCAGTATACGCTTGGTGTACGCCTGCGTGAAGCTTACATACAAAACTATGAAACACTGTCGACAAAGTGGCAACAACACGACGGCACGACGCTGCCGCTGCCTCGACAGAGTTTCATCGTTTTATATGTAAGGCCTACTGTCCACGAACGCGTAGCTTCATAGACGCGTATTCGTCAGTATACGCTTGGTGTACGCCTGCGTGAAGCTTACATACAAAACTATGAAACACTGTCGACAAAGTGGCAACAACACGACGGCACGACGCTGCCGCTGCCTCGACAGAGTTTCATCGTTTTATATGTAAGGCCTACTGTCCACGGACGCGTAGCTTCATAGACGCGTATTCGTCAGTATACGCTTGGTGTACGCCTGCGTGAAGCTTACATACAAAACTATGAAACACTGTCGACAAAGTGGCAACAACACGACGGCACGACGCTGCCGCTGCCTCGACAGAGTTTCATCGTTTTATATGTAAGGCCTACTGTCCACGAACGCGTAGCTTCATAGACGCGTATTCGTCAGTATACGCTTGGTGTACGCCTGCGTGAAGCTTACATACAAAACTATGAAACACTGTCGACAAAGTGGCAACAACACGACGGCACGACGCTGCCGCTGCCTCGACAGAGTTTCATCGTTTTATATGTAAGGCCTACTGTCCACGGACGCGTAGCTTCATAGACGCGTATTCGTCAGTATACGCTTGGTGTACGCCTGCGTGAAGCTTACATACAAAACTATGAAACACTGTCGACAAAGTGGCAACAACACGACGGCAGGACGCTGCCGCTGCCTCGACAGAGTTTCATCGTTTTATATGTAAGGCCTACTGTCCACGGACGCGTAGCTTCATAGACGCGTATTCGTCAGTATACGCTTGGTGTACGCCTGCGTGAAGCTTACATACAAAACTATGAAACACTGTCGACAAAGTGGCAACAACACGACGGCACGACGCTGCCGCTGCCTCGACAGAGTTTCATCGTTTTATATGTAAGGCCTACTGTCCACGGACGCGTAGCTTCATAGACGCGTATTCGTCAGTATACGCTTGGTGTACGCCTGCGTGAAGCTTACATACAAAACTATGAAACACTGTCGACAAAGTGGCAACAACACGACGGCAGGACGCTGCCGCTGCCTCGACAGAGTTTCATCGTTTTATATGTAAGGCCTACTGTCCACGGACGCGTAGCTTCATAGACGCGTATTCGTCAGTATACGCTTGGTGTACGCCTGCGTGAAGCTTACATACAAAACTATGAAACACTGTCGACAAAGTGGCAACAACACGACGGCACGACGCTGCCGCTGCCTCGACAGAGTTTCATCGTTTTATATGTAAGGCCTACTGTCCACGGACGCGTAGCTTCATAGACGCGTATTCGTCAGTATACGCTTGGTGTACGCCTGCGTGAAGCTTACATACAAAACTATGAAACACTGTCGACAAAGTGGCAACAACACGACGGCAGGACGCTGCCGCTGCCTCGACAGAGTTTCATCGTTTTATATGTAAGGCCTACTGTCCACGGACGCGTAGCTTCATAGACGCGTATTCGTCAGTATACGCTTGGTGTACGCCTGCGTGAAGCTTACATACAAAACTATGAAACACTGTCGACAAAGTGGCAACAACACGACGGCACGACGCTGCCGCTGCCTCGACAGAGTTTCATCGTTTTATATGTAAGGCCTACTGTCCACGGACGCGTAGCTTCATAGACGCGTATTCGTCAGTATACGCTTGGTGTACGCCTGCGTGAAGCTTACATACAAAACTATGAAACACTGTCGACAAAGTGGCAACAACACGACGGCAGGACGCTGCCGCTGCCTCGACAGAGTTTCATCGTTTTATATGTAAGGCCTACTGTCCACGGACGCGTAGCTTCATAGACGCGTATTCGTCATAATACGCTTGGTGTACGCCTGCGTGAAGCTTACATACAAAACTATGAAACACTGTTGACGAAGTGGCAACAACACGACGGCAGGACGCTGCCGCTGCCTCGACAGAGTTTCATCGTTTTATATGTAAGGCCTACTGTCCACGGACGCGTAGCTTCATAGACGCGTATTCGTCAGTATACGCTTGGTGTACGCCTGCGTGAAGCTTACATACTAAACTATGAAACACTGTCGACAAAGTGGCAACAACACGACGGCACGACGCTGGCGCTGCCTCGACAGAGTGTCATCGTTTTATATGTAAGGCCTACTGTCCACGGACGCGTAGCTTCATAGACGCGTATTCATCATTATACGCTTGGTGTACGCCTGCGTGAAGCTTACATACAAAACTATGAAACACTGTCGACGAAGTGGCAGTGACACGACGGCACGACGCTGGCGCTTCGTCGGTCATGAGAGGGAAAAAGAAAAGATGGATGGATTGTGTGAGCAGTGATATGAAGGAGAAGGGAGTCAGTGATAGCATGACGGCCGACAGGATAGAATGGAAGTAAAAAACGTGTTGCGGCGACCCCGAGTAAAATGAGACAAGGGAAGGAAGGTAATGATGATGATGAGATAACCTAAGAAAAAAAATCGTACCTCTTGTATATGAGGAAGTGTGTCATAAGGTGCAGTACTCGCTCGTGTATGAGCGGGTACGTAGACACCATGTTCTGCTTCAGCTGTTCAAGCGGACGACGCTCTTTTAACTTCTCTAACCTGCAATAAAATCGTTAAAAAAGATATAATCAGCGCTCCAAAACACAGATCATTGACGCAGCTCAAAAGGCTGTCCGGTTTAAGTGGGACTGGGCTGGACATGTCTGCCGCATGCCGATCGAGCGGGAGGCCAGTAAAACACAAAGTTGGTGCCCTGAAATCGCATAACGAGGTCGAGGCAGACCAAGGAGATGGAGAGACGATTTAGATAATTATGTCTTCCTTAGGTATTGGCAAGAAGTGGCTCAGAGCTGGCACAATGGTAGGAATGGAGGGAGGCCTTTGCCCAGCAGTGGGACAGTATAGGCTAGATATAATAATATACAGGGTGTTTGGTGCATCGTGTGCCAAATTGAAAAGGTCAACGGGGGGGTCATCTGATATCCTTTCAGACCCCTAAACGCTTCTCATACCCTGTGGATTTTTTTCATCGACTTTTTATTGCTGCTGTAACAATCATCAATCAAAATGTTTATCGGAGGTACCTAGAGACTGGCGGCTTTGTTCGTCGCCAAGGAAGGCCACGATCTCGGGTCACAACTGAAAGGCAGGATCGATTCATCGTGACGACCAGCTTGAGAAATCGTCACCTTACCTCCATTGAGATACAAAACCAACTTCGCGAATTCCACGGAGTATCTGTGAGCGCTCGAACTGTTCGGAGAAGGTTAAAAGAACGCGATATGGTACCATACAAGCCAGCTAATGGGCCCAAACTAACGCGAGCCCACCGAACAGCGCGCCTTCATTTCGCACGCAGTCATTTAAATTGGACACAGCAAGATTGGAGCCGTGTACTCTTTTCTGATGAGTCTAAAATTGTGTTACATGGCAATGATGGAAGGAAGAAGGTCTACCGACGTAAGGGAGAGCGTTTCGCACAATGCTGCTTTGAAGAGAGGGTTGCTTATGGCGGTGGCTCATGGACTGTCTGACATGTCTGCCGCATGCCGATCGAGCAGTAAGCCAGTTAAACACAAAGTTGGTGCCCTGAAATCGCACGATGGGGTCGAAACTGACCAAGGAGATGGAGAGACGATTTAGATAATTATGTCTTCCTTAGGTATTGGCAAGAAGTGGCTCAGAGCTGGCACAATGGTAGGAATGGAGGGAGGCCTTTGCCCAGCAGTGGGACAGTATAGGCTAGATATAGTATAATAATATACAGGTTGTTTGGTGCATCGTGTGCCAAATTGAAAAGGTCAACGGGGGGGTCATCTGATATCCTTTCAGACCCCTAAACGCTTCTCATACCCTGTGGATTTTTTTCATCGACATCGAACGACGTTCGGAGAAGGTTAAAAGAACGCGATATGGTACCACACAAGCCAGCTAATGGGCCCAACCTAACGCGAGCCCACCGAACAGCGCGCCTTCATTTCGCACGCAGTCATTTAAATTGGACACAGCAAGATTGGAGCCGTGTACTCTTTTCTGATGAGTCTAAAATTGTGTTACATGGCAATGATGGAAGGAAGAAGGTCTACCGACGTAAGGGAGAGCGTTTCGCACAATGCTGCTTTGAAGAGAGGGTTGCTTATGGCGGTGGCTCATGGACTGTCTGGGGCGGTATATCCGCGAGCGGCAAAACTCAACTTGAGGTTGTTACAGGACCACGGCTGCCAACATTAAATGCTGAAAGGTACATTCGTGAGTGCTTAGAACCTCACGTGATACCATACGCGGACTATGTGGGCCCAAATTTCCTTTTTATGCATGATAATGCAAGAGCCCATGCGGCCGGCATCGTCAGGGAATATCTTCGGGATGTTAACATCACAGTTACGGACTGGCCAGCCAGAAGCCCAGACATGAACCCCATTGAGCACATGTGGGACGAGCTAAAAAGACGTGTTAGGGCTCGTCAGCCAGTTGCCCAGACGATGCAGGAGTTGAAAACTGCCATAGAAGAAGAATGGGAGATGATCCCTCAAAATTTCATAGAGCGGTTGATAAACTCTATGCCTAATCGTATGAGAGCTGTGGTAGATGCCCATGGAGGCAACACGCGTTATTAAATTAAACCTTTATTTGATAAAACATGTTTTTTATTCAAAAATCAATTGCCTTTAACAAGGCGCATATCCGACTTGTTAGGCGTAGCTCCATGTCGTATGGTATTCTGAATTCAAATTTAAAACAATACGATCGAAAAAGATGGTAAAATGTATCAGGTTTAAAACTGCATCAACAGTTTTTGTTCAATCTAGCAATCATATTTCGGTAGGGGCCATCGAAACCTAAACTCTAAGGTGGGCCAATAGATGTGTCCAGAAGTGTATTTTTTTTTTAATTTGTATTTGTATGAAAAATTTGGGCCTTATTTTCATAAAACAATAAAAAGTCGATGAAAAAAAAAATCCACAGGGCATGAGAAGTGTTTAGGGGTCTGAAAGGATAGCAAATGACCCCTCTCGTCGACCATTTCAATTTGGCACACGATGCACCAAATACCCTGTATATAAATATATTATATAGCCTTATAATGTTCTCACTGCTGGGACTCAAGCCATCTCTCAAGAAATGGGCCGTAATCCACCACGCAGGCCCAATGCGGATCGGTGAAATTCATATGTCTGGCCTGTTTGACTGGCCTGTTAGTCTAGTGGTTAGTGGACCTGACTGCTGCCCGAGGTTGTGGGTTCGATTCCCACCATATTCCCACCCAGGACAAATGTTTGTATGATGAGCATGATGATTTGTTCTGTGTTTGGGTGTAATTTATCTACAATATGTATATATTTAAAAGTATATAAGCATGTTTATCAGTTATCTAGTACTCGTACCACAAGCTCTGTTTAGTTTTGAACTAGATGGCGTTGTGTGAAAGTATCAGTCATTATAATTTAATTGGTTGTGGGATAACAATTATTACCTGATGGTCTGGATAGGGAAAGGTATGGGGAAGGCCTTGCTCCTCGCAATGAACTCGTCCACGTCGTCGGACGCCTCCTCCTCGGGCAAGTCCACGCACTGTCGCAGCAGCTCGTTGGTCTCCTTGCTCATGCTCGGGAAGCACCAGTCCGGTTTGCACCTGGACAAGGAACATAAAACATCACGCCGGACTGACTTTTTGGAAAATTTAAAGTAAAAACCGTAACAAGCATTGATAGTACAAAATTACAAAAATTTATGAAGAAAAGTCTTGTCACTACAATTAGTCTGACTACTGAAATATAACTTTGTAAATTGTAATAGTAGTTACCTCAATAACATATTTCAAAATCGGACATGTAAAAATAAGTACTTTTTTTGAGCTTTAAAGTGTCTGACAGAAGTTTTGGTCCATGGAAAGTAACTGACACTTATGATACTACTTTAGAATAATATTCTACAAAACATCTATAAAAATCAGCCATAAAAATTTAAGTTAAGTTACTCTTATTTTTAGTTCCTTTTCTAACCTGGTACTTGCCCTGGGCACGCCACAATTATGGCGGTAAGTCCCATCTTTGAGGCGTGGTTGGAAAGACCTCACGGCGTCCTCACCTTCCGCATGACATGCGGAAGCGACGCCCGGGTGTGACCACTGTGTGGACCGCCCGGAGGACACGGTGGAGCACACGGTGTAGGTGTGCCCCGCTTGGGAAGAGCAACGCCGTGTCCTCGTGGGGGCGATCGGCGGCGCCGATCTCTCGCGCCGGGCCTTGGTACAGGCCATGGTCCGGAGCGAGGAGGAGTGGCAGGCGGTCGCCTCCTTCTGCGAAGCAGTAATGCTAGCAAAGGAGGCGGCCGATCGCGTGAGGCAACGGCAACGGTCCTCACGCCCTAACCGCCGCCGGGATTCCGATCCCGATTTCCGGCCACCGTAGGCGCGGGCTTGCGGACGGCGGGCAATGGGTGGCCCGCCGTCCGACCGTCCGGTAACCGTCCGGAACGAGCCCAAGTCGTCGACGGCGCGTATTGTTCCACGCGCGCCTCAGGGAGATGTCAGCAAATAGTAGGGGCCCAGCAGGGTCAAAGCCTACTGGGGCCATGGGTAGTGTGAAAACGAAACCCGGGCCCTAGGACGAAGGCAACGAAGGAACAGGAGTGGGTTTTTAGTCAGTAAAAGTCTGACACTATCTCCCGCTCCGCCCAAGACCGGGATTTGTCATAAGATGATTTTCCCACCTATAAAAAAAAAACCTGGTACTTGCCCAGGGTCTCCAAGGAGGAGCTCCACAAGTACACAGGTATTTAAAGCACATGATATGCTACTGAGAACTTATGGTTTCATCCATGTGAAAATAAGTTATGTCAGACAGCTCTGGGATCTTGGCCTATTGGTTCTAACGTGTTTATGTTCATACTTACCAAGCGAAGCTTTGGAAATCCATCATAGGTTGAAGTGTTGCTCTGTAAAGCAATGTTTATGTTATTACTAGCTAACCCGTCAAACGTTGTCCTGCCATATAAATGATCAAATAAAACAATTGGGGCTGGGGGTAGGAGGGTAAAAAATAACCTACTATATATAACTTTGCCAAAAGGCTTTTTACACTATAAAGGATTATGTTGAGGACGAAAAGGCTTGGGATTGACCTGCTCCAGTACGCAATACAACTGTTGTCTTATTTTTTATTTCTTTTTCTTTTGTTTCTATTTTCAATTGTGTTTTTAATATTATATTTTTTTTTTATTTTGCAATTTGACATTGTAGATTATTTCTATTTTGCAATTTGACATTTTTTTTTCAATTAATTTTTGACATAAATATTTACATTCTGTAAACTACATATTTCCTTTTATTATTGTGAACGTGAGGACTATGTTGATTGCCTTTTTTCCTTTTCAGTAATTTTAACGTATGTCTGGCAATTTGAGTATTTTCTGCTGCCTACCCAAATGTCCTTCTTTCTTTTGTATTGTTCGTCAAGTCGTTGAGCTCCTTAGTGGTCTTGAGTTGAGCTTTGCGAATACTGACAAATGCTTGCACTGAATGGACAGGTCGACTCAAATCTGTATGGTTCTTTCTTCAAAATACCATCTCAGACAAATCTGCATGGTTCTCATGTGATTTGACCATTACATTTTTACTGTATGGACTTTAAAAGAGACTTTGACCCCTGAGTTGTTTCGGTGTTTCTTCTCAGGGTAGTCAGTTAGGAAACACCGACCACATCTAGATCATTTACTACGTACGAGCTATTCGCCGACCTTAAAAATTTACATAAAAATAGGTAAAAAAACGCGCCGTCAACCCGGCCCTGATTCTTATCGGACGGCGATATACTAATTGCTCGCCGTCCGAAAGGCCTACGGTTAGGGTTGCCAACTATTTTTTTTATTGTTTTTTTTTTATGAAATATAACGAATCACATTTTTATAGTAGGGAAAAACAAGGATTTGAGAGAAAAAATGTAGCAATATTATTTTTTGTTATTGCTCTTGGAAACATATTTTTGTCTGCTATACTATGCTGTTCTAGCGCATACCTACCAATCATGCATACCTATTAGTGTTTCATTTTAGGTATCACAGTAAAGATTGAAAAATATAGTATATTTTTATGCAAAAGCAAAAATATATTTACCAAAAATAATCTCAGATACGCTATTATAAAGTAAGATTAGCAACCCTACCTAATGACATCATACCTACACTTTTTAGGTGAGAAATCATCCAATGACTTCTCTCGCTCTTTGGCGGAGTGGGAGGGCGTGTCAGACTTTTACTGACTAAAACTCACTCGACCTCAAAAAATTACATAAAAATCGGTAAAAAACGCGCCGTCAACCCGGCCCTGATTCTTATCGGACGGCGATATACTAATTGCTCGTCGTCCGAAAGACCTACGGTTAGGGTTGCCAACTATTTTTTAATTGTTTTTTTTTTATGAAATATAACGAATCACATTTTTATAGTAGGGAAAAACAAGGATTTGAGAGAAAAAATGTAGCAATATTATTTTTTTGTTATTGCTCTTGGAAACATATTTTTGTCTGCTATACTATGCTATTCTAGCGCATACCTACTAATTATGCATACCTATACCACCTACCTACCAGGACCCACCACCGGTGTCCTACCTATTAGTGTTTCATTTTAGGTATCACAGTAAAGATTGAAAAATATAGTATATTTTTATGCAAAAGCAAAAAATATATTTACCAAAAATAATCTCAGATACTTTATTATAAAGTAAGATTAGCAACCCTACCTAATGACATCATACCTACACTTTTTAGGTGAGAAATCATCCAATGACCTCTCGCTCTTTGGCGGAGTGGGAGGGCGAGTCAGACTTTTACTGACTAAAACCCACTCCTGCCCCCCTAGCCAAGTTGCAAACGATAAACGTGAACGCTTAGTAATCTCCAATAGATTTTCAACTTTATACCTAAGAGCATAAAGTTGAAAATCTATTAAAGACTACTGAGCGTTAGCGACCGGAACGAATGAAAACACTATGTAATCTTCAATAGATTTTCAACTTTATATCCAATAACATAAAGTTGAAAATCTATTAAAGACTACTGAGAAATTACGTTTATCGTTTGTGACTTGGCTAGGGGGGCTGTGTTCCTTCTTTGCTTTGCGTTCCAGGACCTCGAGTTTTATTTTCAGAAGCAAACCCACGACCTCAGTTGGCTTCGCCTCTGCTGGGCCCCTACGGTTTTGCTGACATCTCCTTGAGGCGCGCGTGAAACACTTCGCGCCGTCGACGACTGGGACTCGGTCCGGACAGTTACCGGACGGCCAGACGGCGAGCTACCCATTGCTCGCCGTCCGCAAGCCCACGCGACATCATACACTTACGAATGAAAAGTGAAATACTATCAACGTGATTTGTTCTAAAAAACAAGAACACTGCACTATAAATACTACATCAAGTAGGCAACTTCACACTTACCTATAGATAAGGTCACGGTACCATAAATAAATAGGTAACGATGAAAGCACTATGACAATAATAATAATAATAATGTTTATGTGCAAAAAAAAAAACACGGTATTAAAAGGTGTTACAATATAAAATGAGTCCAAACATGTTTTGCTTAATATTAAAGCATGCAAAATTATAATATCAACATTACAGTTTATGTTCAATAACTATCAAGTGTTTTTATTTAGCAAAATAAACCTATCGATACTGATATAAGAACGCGATTAACTATCTTATCAAAGCATGTGGCTAAGCGAACACGCTACCAAACAGGTTTCTTGTGCAATCAAAACCACGAAATTAAAAAACGCGCGAAATTAACAACTCCACGCACTGTTGCCGCCGTGTGTGTCGTACGGCGGACCATTCACGACTGAATGACAATGTTTTCCTCACGGAACTTGACGGAATCTGTTCCTCGGATTTTTCCCGCTAAAAGGAAAACAACCATAGACTACACTTTAAACAGAGAAAACAAAAAAAAATTGACGTCACGGTTGGAGCAGTGATTGAGCGATTGGCTATGGCGCTACGGGTCGCAGGTTCGATTCCCGCACGGAACAAATATCTGGGGTCCGACCATAAAGTGTTATAAAGTAATCTTATTGCAGGAGAGTTTTGTTTCCATCTTGAAAGTAATATTACTTCACTTTGTACCATGAGCTTAATCGCTCTGTATGATTGTATTCCAGAGTATTCCTGCTAAAGGCTGAGAAAGAATGAACGATTTTAAAGATTTTGTATATTCCCTGCTAAAACAAATAAGATACGCGCTATATTGATCTATAAAGCGTTGTCTCTGTCACATGTTTGTTGTTCGAATCGCTATATTGAAGTTCGTCGTGAACCAATAGAATACATTTTACTCAAAAGATGCGTTGCTAAAATATATTTTTAAAAGGATCTAAGTAACTTTCATAAAAAGGGCGTAATAATTTTCAAGATTTTACATTAATTTTATGTGTACCTACTGTTAAAATTGATAGATAGGTACTCAACCATCTATAACGCAAGAATTGAAAACTTCAGTAACTTGTTATATCTAGACATAATGACTTATCTTCATGCTTATCTACTAGACTCCAATCTAAACCTTACCTATGACAGTACAATGTTTGACAAACGAAAAGGAAGAATAAATAACTACGGAATAAGCACAATATTTAGAGATTTAAAATCAATCATAGAAGAACTAACTGACATCGAAGACTATGAAGACGCTAGTAGATCTAATTTTGTATTACCTAACAATAATATGAAACCCTCCAATGAAGATAACTTTTTTCTTGACTAATTTAAACATATTAAATCAAAATGTTTGTGGAATAAATAACAAAATAAATGAATTAGAAGTCTATTTAAACACTCTAGGTAAGAAATTGGACTATTTATGTATAAGTGAACACTTCCTGAATGAAAACACTGCAGAAATGTTTACTCTAAATAACTATACACTAGTTTCGTACAATACTAGGAAAAATAAAATAAGAGGAGGTAGTTTAATCTTGGGGCATGTAGATAGGCAAACAGAAAACATTGCTGCAATAAATAAATTGTATAAAGTAGAATGTTTCGAAATATGTGCTGTTAAAGATATTGATACTGGTTTATATATCTGCTGTTGTTACCGTAATCCTGTAAACAAAAATTTCGATATTTTTTTAGAAAAACTAGAGAAATTACTAGACTATTTGTTCAATAGAAAATCTGTTATCTGTGGTGATTTCAATATTGACCTGTTAATGGACAACAAAAAGCACACGGATTTTCTTAGTCTATTAAAGTGTTACAACTTTAGGTATCTCATACATTCTGCTACTTTTATTCGCAATAGTAGTCATTCGTGTATTGATAATATCATAACCAACCTGCCTACTTTGAGTATTTTGGGTTGTGAAATAGATGTGCCCTTCCCCTCGGACAGCCATTGCGCATGGACGTGTTTACCCAAATAATCTATTTAATTAAATCAATATTTAAATCTAATATATGAGAAATGAGTATATTAGGGGAAGTTTGAAAGTGGCGCCAGTGACTGAAAAGTTGAAAGGGAATCGTTTGTCTTGGTATGGTCATGTGAAGAGGAGGGATGAAACGCATGTTACTAAAAGAGTTATGAGTTTACATGTGGATGGATGGAGAGGGAGAGGGAGACCAAAGAAAAGATGGATGGATTGTGTGAAGAGTGATATGAAAGAAAAGGAAGTTAGTGATAGTATGACGAGTGACAGGGCAGAATGGAAGAAAAAAACATGTTGCGCCGACCCCAAATAACACGGGAAAAGGGCAGGAAGATGATGATGATGATTTAAATCTAATATATAAAATTCTCGTGTCACGGTGTTCGAACTTGAACTCCTCCGAAACGGCTCGACCGATTCTCATGAAATTTTGTGAGCATATTGAGTAGGTCTGAGAATCGGCCAACATCTATTTTTTTTTTTTTTTTTTTAAAGTGCAAAACAACGTTTGCCGGCTCAGCTAGTCTAATATATAAAATTCTCGTGTCACGGTGTTCGAACTTGAACTCCTCCGAAACGGCTCGACCGATTCTCATGAAATTTTGTGAGCATATTGAGTAGGTCTGAGAATCGGCCAACATCTATTTTTTTTTTTTTTTTTAAAGTGCAAAACAACGTTTGCCGGCTCAGCTAGTCTAATATATAAAATTCTCGTGTCACGGTGTTCGAACTTGAACTCCTCCGAAACGGCTCGACCGATTCTCATGAAATTTTGTGAGCATATTGAGTAGGTCTGAGAATCGGCCAACATCTATTTTTTTTATTTTTTTATTTATATGGCAGAACAACGTTTGCCGGCTCAGCCAGTTTTAATATAAAAATTAAAATAAATCGTCAAGTTTAATTCTCGAAAAGTACCAGGCGCGCAAAGTGTTACAAGAGATCGAGTCCTGCGGCGAGCGAGGCGAGAAAGCAAGTTGGTGTCCACGCTACCCATCTCTGTCGACTGCGCGTGAGTCATTACCACCTGACTCCGCCCTCTACACTGACCATTAGCAATTGCAAACGCCTAACAAATTACACCAAGCAACGTGTGTCAACACGTCAATCACTTGTCAACTCCAGACGTAAGGTGCATATTTTTATTTTTTTTTCTAAATGATGAAGCGGACGCCGCCTAAACCTAGCAATGAACCTCTTCTTCATCACAGTTCTGAGCCCGATTTGACAACATCAGATTCGGAACAAACATTGGCCAGAATCACTTTACGACAAAGACGTAAACATGATTCTGAACAATCAATTGAGATGAAATCTCTCCGGGAAGACATTATGTCATCACTTGATACCTTGAGAAAGGAGCAACAAGAGAAATTTAGTGTTATGAAATGTAATTTAGATCAAATAAAGGTTCAAAATACGGAATTGAAGGGAACGATTGAGTTCTTGAGCGCTAAATATGACGATCTCATGACTAAATTAGCCCATTTAGAAGATGAAAAGAAGAGCACATTAGAGTATGTAGTATTTTTAGAGGATAAAGTCGAGATCATGGAGCGAAATTCAAAATCATCAAGCCTGGAAATTCGCAATGTACCTAAAAAACCTAATGAGTCAAAGGATGACCTTATAGACATTGTAAAAAATCTGGGAAACGCTGTGAGCACCGAAATACAAACAGTTGAGATCAGAGATGTTTATCGGCTTACCAGTAATAGAAAACCCCAAACTGTTGGGCCTATTACCGTCGAATTTACGTCAACCATAATGAAGGATAAACTTCTAACTAGCATTAAAAACTACAATCGCGACCACAAGACCAACCGACTTAACACCTCACACATTAAAATGCCGGGAAATAGTCCCGTATTCATTTCTGAGAGCCTTACCACTAAAGCCAGGAAGCTGTTGTATCAAGCAAGAGAGTTTGCAAAGCTAAATGCCTATGCGTATTACTGGACATCACATGGCAAAGTTTACATAAAAAAGAAAGAGGGAGCGCCGGCGAAGAGAATAACACAGGAATCCGACTTTGAAGGTCTGAAACAACAAGACAAATGACTGGATACACTTATTAACACCCATCAACCTGACCTACCTAGAACATTAATTGCATGCCATTTTAACTTTCCTGTATTTAATATAGTTTTAAGTATTTTTCTTCTGTTTTTTATATTTTTGTACGTGTATGTCAACACACTAAAACCAAAGTACATTAGAACCTTATCTACACTATACAACCAATCACTACACACAACAACAATCAACAAACACAACACATTTTATGCATTTTATCAGTTTTTACTATACACATTCACAGTTAACTCACTGTATTTTCTACATCACACTCACATATTCATCACTAGCTTTTACCCGGGGTTTCACTCACTTGGAACTGAGATAAACGGTAGCCCATGTGTTGTTCCAAGTTGTAGACTGTCTGTGTGCCAATTTTCTTTTAAATCCGTCCAGCCATGTTTGCGTGAAAGAGTAGCAACCATGCATCCATCCATTCATCCACTCATCCTTATAAGCTCTCTTACTTGTAGTATTAAAAAGATTGCTACACGGTACCTTATACGCTTGTTTACTTTGTGTTTGTTTGAACATTTACTCGTTATCGATATTGTAGATCTATTATATACAGAATACCTAATGACGCCCCAGTCTGGTTCACCTATAAAAAAACAATTTAATAGTGGATAGCGTGACAGAAATTATTAGCAATATAGATCAGCTCTCAGTCTCTACCACACTTAATTGTGACCCTGAAGAATGCACTAGCTATGTCACTAACCCTTCCAAGCAATTAAAAATAATTACTCAGAACATTCGTTCTATTCATGCAAACTTTGACTCTTTCTTAACCCTCCTCCACAGAATAAACCTTGACTGCGAAATATTAGTGCTGACTGAGTGCTGGCTGAAACGTTATGATGATTCAATCCCAATTATCGATAACTACTCTTATTATCAAACAAAAAAACACTTAAACCAGAACGATGGTGTTGTCCTTTATGTTAAAAATATAGTAAACTACACAGTCGAAGAACCTGACTTCTCAGATGCTAGTTGTCTAGTGCTAAAAATTGGCACCGATAAGGCAATAATATGTATCTATAGATCTCCGTCTTTTAGAGACGTAAGTAACTTCCTACAATCCCTAAATGCTCTTTTAAGAAGCCTGATTTCATATAAAAATATAGTTTTAGTTGGTGACATTAACCTTGACATCGCATGTACTATATCCTCAAACCAAACCTCGGACTATCTCGATCTCATAGCTTCCCATGGCCTGCTACCTGCTCACTCACTTCCCACTCGAGAGAGTGCCTGTCTTGACCACATCATGCTTAAATCTAACTTGACTGCACTAACCATAGTATTACATGCCTCCGTCACCGACCATAACCCTGTAATGCTGTGCCTTAATCTGGAACGATGTGTCAATTCACGCTCATGCAACATCTTGAAGACTAATTACGTAACTCTTGATAGTGAGATGAAGGCTACCAATTTCCAAGCAGTTTATGAACATATCGATGCGAATGAAGCGACCAAAAGTTTAGTTACCACTCTAGCTAGACTCATAAATACTCACACTTCTATAATCAAGATCCCAAATAAAAAACGCTTGCTCAAACCGTGGATGACAGTTGGTATGCTCCGCTGTATGCGTAATAAAGATGCAATGCACAAAAAGCTCAAGCTATCTCCAAACAATGTTATATTAAGTATTACATATAAAAGATATAGGAACTTCTGCACTAAAATCATAAAGAAACTAAAGAGAGATTTTGACAAGAGAGAATTGAGTGAGGCTTCTGGGGACAATAAAAAGATTTGGAAGGTGATAAAGAGAGTTACTAATACAGACAAGCAAAACATACCCAACACTGATTTATTGGCTTCTTCTACTTCACCTCAGCTCTCGGTGGACAAAATAAACAAGTTCTTTGCCAACATCGGGAAGGAACTTGCTGATAAATTTTCTTGTCCACCTGGTAAATATAATATCCCACCAAACATTCCTTCCACATCTTCACCTATACAGTCATTCGTCATGTTAGACACCGATGAGTCGGAGGTTGGAGAAGTACTAATGTCACTGAAATCAGATTCTGCTATTGGCTGGGACAATATTTCAACAAAGTTTTTAAAACGATATTCATCGACAGTAGTCCCCTTACTCACACATATTTTTAATATCTGTTTCCGTACCGGCACTTTCCCCCTGTACTTCAAGAAGGCCATCATACACCCTATTTACAAAACTGGGAGTAAAAAACTTGTCAATAATTATCGACCTATTGCAGTGTTACCTTCCATTTCTAAAGTTCTAGAACGCCTAATCAACAAAAGACTTGTTACTTATATGGAGGATAAAAAGCTTTTTTCTCCCAACCAATTTGGCTTTAGACGCAATAAATCTACAAGCAGTGCTGTGATTAACCCAATCGACCATGTAACAAAAAATATTGACAATAAAAAGAAAGTATTGTCAATATTTTTGGACCTAAAAAAGGCATTCGATACGGTTTCGATTTCTGACTTCATAAATAAGCTGGAGGAACTCGGGATCCGAGGCCAATCACTCAACATCTTTAGGGACTACCTTCAAAATCGAACACAGTGTGTAAAAATACAAAATTACCTCAGTAGAGAGGAACCTGTGACATTCGGCGTTCCCCAAGGTAGTGTCCTTGGCCCCACCCTATTTCTAATTTACGTCAACCAACTATGTAATCTGAGTCTGGAAAGTGGAAGAATCGTGGCGTTTGCTGATGACACCGTCCTTACTTTCTCTGGCGACACTTGGGATGACACCTTCGATTCCGCACAAAAAGGACTAAATAGTGCTTTACAGTGGCTCAAAAGACACCTTCTCACAATCAATACCGACAAAACTAAAATTCTTACATACAGCTTACCCACTTGAGCGTCCAACTCCCGCATTTGACAATTGATTACACAGTCCCACTTGACACCTGACACTTTCTTTTTTATGACAGCGCGAAAGCCTTTCGAAAAATAATTACTACTCCAAAACGCCTACAGCTATATTAGGTTAAAAAACACTTACGAAAAGCTTAAAGAATCCAGAATGTAATTAAGCTATAACTAAATTGTCCAAATAACTAATAAATAGTGAAAATAAGGCTTAAAGTCGAGAAAATGCAAAAAAAACTCGTAACTATTTTCTAATTGGAATCTTATAAGAAAAGTCTGGTTCAAAAGTCTTATAAGAAAATTATGGTGTGTTATGGCATTGTATACCCCTTCGTTTCATAATATAATCTTATAAGAAACGAATAAGATTCTAATAAGAAATTAATTGCAAAACTCACCCTTTCACTCGAACTTTCTCCTTTTCTCCGGGTCACCGCTCACTATTGCATCATTTGTAGACACGTGTTGTTGTATTTTCATTGTAATGGCTATTAAACGAGGTTAATAGTAAACACGTCTACACATTTATACCATGTTTTATCAAAAACAAACAGTTTAAATACATTAATTACGAAAAACAACTGCACAACAACCGTCACAAGGTCACGAAGTGATGACGTAACTTTTCGAGTGTTATTGTTCAATGAAAACATTCAACTAATACACATTTCTTATCTTCACAATGAACTCGACACACCACTAAGTCTCAAATAACGCACAAACACTTCAAACTTAGAATGTTATCGTTGAGAGAGTAACATAAACATCCACTTGACATCTATTCTATTCTATTTTTAAATAATGGCAAGTAGAGCCGATGTCGACTATTCTGCCAATGTCTAAAGTAAATTGGAAAAGCAAGCGTGTATATTATTATTATTTCAGAAAATGGAAAGGGACTGTAACTGTAGACCCAAATTCTTCGGTTGATAAAGTTGAACTTGATGGGTTAGTATTGGACTGAAACAAACAAAAAATAAAAATACATAAATATTATAATTGTTAAAACATTAAAAGCGTAAACCACAACTATAGAGACAGAATATTTGGGGCTATGATTCATAATTTTATATTATTGTGGCGGATGAAGATCATCATCGCCACAAGCAATTCTGGAGAGGGGTATGTTAAGAGGGCAGGGACATTGATTGGGAGAGGGATCTTAAATTTCGGGAGGCGGCTGTATAAGTCTAAGTGTGGGACGTTGTTTGAGCATTCAAAAAATATGTGCTCCAGTGTGCCTTCCTCCAAACCGCACTCGCATAAAGAGGAGTCGCGAACACGGATTTTTCCCAAAAAAACAGGTGAGCAACAGAAACCTAAGCGTATTCTGCAGAGGACGGAAATAACAGTTTTGGACACTTTTTTGTACGTGAAGAACCAAGGTTTTGATTTTATGGTTGGTTGAACTGCGTAGAAGAATTTACCTTTCTTTTTACCAGTGGTATTCCACTGCTCCTGCCATGCACACTGAAGACTTGCTTTTGGCAGGTTCAGTAAGTCATACCCCTGGATAGAATTATGTGAGAGGTCAGCTGCAGTTGACGAACAAGCATCTTTGGCCAAAGCATCAGCATGTTCATTGCCCTTGATGCCACAATGACTAGGTATCCAAACTAACTGAACTTCCCTTTGACTGTTAGCACATGACAATAGAGATTTTTTAATTTTTAAGAGAATTGAGCTGTGCAATTTACTTTTGAAGGGATTCTGGACTAAGGCTTGTAGACAGCTAAGAGAGTCTGTGAAGATTACGGCTTTGTCAATATTATGGTGTGACTCTATAAAAAGACAAGCTTCTAATATAGCCACACACTCGCCTGTGAACACAGAGGACTCCTTGGGACATTTAAATTGAAGAATGATACTGGAGCTTTGGTAATATACTGCCGCTCCAGTATGACTGGGGTCAGTGGATTTGGAAGCATCGGTGAAAAACATTTGAAACCCGTTCCAACGCTCGTCCACCACCGCATTGAAAGTCGAGTTCGCCGAGGGGGAATTTTTAGATATACCGATATTAAACACAATTTTTGGGGTGAAACATAGGGCTTCATATTCTAAGTTAAAGTGGGGTAATTTGGGATACTGGACGATCGGGCATTCTAAATTTTGTGTTGTACGAAAATATTTTAAGATTAGAGGAATTTCTTTATGTTTCCAATAATTTGAAGTTCTGCATATGATATCCAGCTCGTTCAATTTTGCAATGAGAGGATGTGAAGATCTACATATTGCCCTGGACAGAAAACGGGAGGCTAAATATTGTCGTCTCAGGGCTAGAGGAGGTTCGGCGCACTCGACCTGCAAAGCGTTGACAGGAGAGGATTTCATACACCCAGAGATGATCCGAAGACACTTGGACTGAAGCTTATCCATTCTAGCCAAGGCACCTCTATTACATGGAATCAGATGGAACATACCATAATCTAGTATACTCCGGACTAAGGCATTATAAACCAATTTCATGGTGTAGGGGTGGGCTCCCCACCAGACACCCGTCAAAACTTTTAAAATGGAAATAACTCTTTCGCATTTTTGTATAAGGAAATTTATGTGATACTTACCTGTTAGCTTTGAGTCTAGAATAACGCCTAGAAATTTCGCTTTTCTTGCTAACGGAATATTTTCCCCTGAGATGTCCACTGTGATGGGAGGGATTATTCTTTTGCGAGAAAAGATTACTGCCGAACTTTTTGGTGCAGATAGAGACAAACCATGGTTTAACAGCCAATGGTTCAAAGAGTCCAGAGAGAGGCGTAGAGATGATGCAGCGTCAGCGATGGAGGAATCTGACACATAAAGTACTAAGTCATCAGCGTACTGTAGGATGTGACAATTATTGTTTAGGCAGGAGCCAATATCGATTGTATACAGATTGTAAAGTAGCGGACTGAGGACAAAGCCCTGAGGGAGTCCTTTCCAGGTCTGCCTTTTATCAAAATCCTCACCCTGGACTCTCAGAACCAATGAGCGACAACAAAGTAATCCACATATACAGTCGATCATCTTGACCGGGATGCTCAGCTGTTGCAATTTCTGCCTGAGGACGGGAAGAAGGACGTTGTCGTATGCGGAGGAGATGTCTAAGAAGGAAGCAACCACGGACTCGTTTTTAGAAAAGGCTAAGCGGATATCCGTAACTAAAACCCCAACACTGTCCATTGTGCTGAGCCCTTTCCTGAAGCCAAATTGGTAGTTCGGCAGTAAACCTCTCGACTCAACTATCCACTCTAGACGATTTTTAATGAGATGTTCCATTAATTTGGTTAAAACTGAGGACAGAGCAATAGGCCTGAGACCGTTCGGATCATCCACATGTTTGCCGGGTTTTAACAGTGGGATTACAATTTGTAGTTTCCATTGATCTGGGGCCCAACCATGGGTATAGCAGAAGTTAATTAAGTTTAAAAAATACTGTTTGGTTTTATCTCCAGAATGGGTTATAAAGGAGTAGGGCACTCCGTCAATACCAGGTGCTGAGTCCCGGACATGACTGAGCACCAAGTTCAATTCTCTCAAAGAAAATGGCGCATCAAAAGGGTCATTAGATACACTATTTGAAGAAGTACTATTTGGGATACATTCAGAAGGAAGTGGGACATAAGGAGGAGCTATTTTATCAAAGAAAAGTTCAGCAGTTTCCCTGGTGATTGGTGAAGATAATGATGGAGAGCAACCACGTCTAAACCTGTTGATATTCTTCCATACAACTGAGATTGGGGTGGAGGGGGAAAGAGAGGTGCAGAACTTAACCCAACCTGCACGTTTCTTCCTGCGGAGAAGACGTTTTGATTGTGCAGTAACTTGCAAATAGGCCAACAAATTCTGAGTGGTCATGTCCCTATTATAGTGCATCTCGGCTTGGTTCCTCAACTTGATAACTGAAGTGCATTCTTGGTCCCACCATGGAGGAGAGGGAATTTTGTTCCGGGCACTGTTTTTTAAAGGGAAACAGGAGTCTGCACTTGAGGTAACAGCTTCAACAAAGCCCTCATAGCAGCTCTTGGCATGGCGGTGATCAGAAGGGTCAGATAAAGTTGAGTTTAAATTTGGAAGAGCATCAATTTTCTGATCCAGTAATGAAGCAAACTTTGACCAATCTGGTTTGGATAAGTTGTACTTCAAAAGTGGAGGAGAAGTTTTTTCTAAATAGGTTCTGTTAATCAAAGAAATAACAATTGGGTAATGATCACTACCATGCGACAAGGATGTGCATTCCCAGTGAGTTGAAGAAGCTAATTCAGCAGAGCAAAACGTTAAATCAACACAACTCTTCTGTTGACCGGGAGGTGACCTGCGTGTTGGGCAACCATTATTTAGTATGCAGAGGTCCATGTCATCCAAAATCTCAACCAGAGCTACACCAAACGCATCACAACGCTCAGACCCCCATCTGTAATGGTGACAGTTAAAGTCGCCCATGACCAGTATGGGACCCCGAACATTGGAGAGAATGTTTCTTAAAATTCCTAGAAAATTATGATTAGGGTGAGCAATATATATAGAAAATACAGTGATGCCTTCTATCCTACCGGATACAATGCTCATGTCACCTGTAAGAGGAGGCAAAGATAAAGGCGAAAGTGGGACTCGGTTGTTGACGAGGAGAGCCGACCCTCCATAGCCGTCAGATCTGTCACAACGGAGAATGTTATAGTGTGGAATACGGAAACTAAGACTTGGGGTGAGCCAAGTCTCAGCTATTGAGCAAGCTAGAGGTTTGTATTTGTTGAGGAGGAATATGAGGTCGTGCTTTTTATGCCACACGCTCCTCACATTCCACTGTAAGAATGTTTGGCTGGACGCCATTTTTAATTTCTAAAAGGGTTTGTATAAGTTTATCGGCAACGTTGGACGGTAACTGGGAATTTGAAGGAAGAGTAGGGATAATAGTAGGTAGAAGTTGGATAAGAAAATCAATTATGGAAACTGTGTTTTTAGGAGAGACATTATTATAATTAAGAGCACAACCATTAGGTTGTGTGGGTTGAGGGGAGCTAACTATTTCCTGATGAGCAGTTTTGTTATAGGATGGGGAGAGAGGGGCATGGGTCTTGGGCTTTAGTGCAACAGTTTTACGGTAAGATTGCGTTTTGGCAGCATTGGCATAATTACGGGAAGGTATAGGTACAAGTTTGCTGGCCTCTACATAAGGGATGGATTTTTCGGCCATAACTGTCTTGATGGCCTTCTGTCTACCATGCTCGGGGCATGACCTGCTGTTGGCAAAGTGATTCCCCGAGCAGAGCACACAAAAAGCCTCGCCTTCAGCAATGCTGCAACCATCACCGGGGTGATCGTGGCCGCACTTACTGCAGCGTGGCTTAGATCTGCACAGGTTAGCCACATGTCCAAACCTACAACACTTACGACATTGTATAGTAGGGTAGATATACTGTTCTACGGGAAGGGATGTGTAACAGCAAAAGACCCGTTGTGGTAGCACTTGGCCATCAAAGGTGATGACACAAGTTTCCGTGGGTTTCCACTCATTTGCACCGTCTCTTTGTACTTTCCTGTTAATGCGGCGGACTTTAAGAATTTGCCCACATCCAGAAGGCACTGACAAAAAGGTAAGGGCTTCTTCTTCCGAAATATCAGTTGGTACACCTGTGATCACACCCATCCTTGTGATATTGAAAGTGGGAATTGAGGCTGTATAGCTATATTTCGCAAGAAGGTTATTAACTAGAAACGCATTAGCGTCCTGAGGGGAAGTGAACTCTACGGATACACGATTACGGCCAACTCTTTTAACACCATCCCGTAGGACATTTGCAATGTTGTTGGAAATTAAAAATTTACCGAAGTTTACAGGGTGTAGTGTGGTGCCTGCATTTGGTGTAGCTTCGATTCTAGCAACATGAACGATATAGGGGCCCTTATCTAAAGCTGAATATTTTACCCGGCCGATTTGGCTCTTGGGTTGTTTATTTGGTGGGGTGGGTGCAAGCGTTTCTTCGCCACTGGGGCGTTTACGTGAGCTTTGGGTCACATCCATTTCCGATACGCTACAAACAACGTCGGCAAATTGAGAAAGTGGGTTTTGGGACAGAAGGTTTGGGGAAGCTGGGATGTCGGGGGGATCTGGGGGTTTATTTTTATCCATCTTTGACGTTTAGTCTAGCTACTTGAGACAATCACAGTACAAACCTGTACACAAACACAAGGACAACACAATTTATAAAACAATTCACAAAAGATACAACAATCACTCGAGAACGATCAAAACTCTCAAAACACACGTGCTATCAGGGTTGACAATCTTAGTACTGGCAAACAAGTAACCGTACAAATATTAGTATGCAAAATTAAGTTGGACACAAAAAGTTTGACTCATCGATACAGATAACTAGCTTTTAAATTTAGTGCTATTATATCACAGAATGTCTCTAAAACCTTGCTGAAGATGGCGGTATTTTCAATGCGTAATTACATAGTTTTATTATCTGACGTAAGATGGCGGGAGGGCTGTATTAGGACTTTAGGGTGGCCTACTCTTGATCGATTTGTAAGTTTTAGAATTTTTCTGTAAACGTAATTTTTTAAATATTATTTATTGTAAAGAAAACAAATGGAATCCAATCGATAATTGATTGAACAAAATAATTTACTTTAGTCAACATTTTTCAAACCTAAAATCACAAGGTACTTGTGATTTTAGGTTTGAAATTTTGGCTGGCAGAGACCGAACACCTATTTTAGTATAGTCGTTGACGACCTGTGTGGCCCATTGGTACAGCGTTCTACCTACGTTAACGTCGTGCCTCGAGTTCGAATCTCGGTCAAACAAAATAGTCTTTTTGTATTTTATGTTAGGATTGTTGATTGATTATTGATGTATATGTTAGGATTAGTTCCAAAACCAGCAATCAGATGGCGCTAATCGTGTTACTCCATTTTATCCCTGAGATAGACCTCTATTTCAGCTATAAAATAGTACTCTGTGCGTGCTATCCAAGAAACTCGTGGCGAGAAAAAAAAAAACATCCACTTGACATCGTAATGGCCGACCATAAACTAATTTCGGTGAACTGTCATTTGTTATTTTTTTCTTAGATATTTGCTTAGATTATATACCACTAGATGTAGCTACCTCGTGGCCGCACATGAGACAGCACTATAAAATTTCAATGTTGCTATTACGGAAACTTTTCCCTAAATATGACCAAAAACGTGAGGGTGTTTCGTTGTAACAAATGTCATTCATATGAAGAGGCCAAAATTATTTGTATTATTTACCATTTAAAATTACCAAAAGGATTCTAATAATATTAAAAGTAATATTTTAGTAAAACAACCTTGAAACATGATACTTTTTAAAATACTTACGTAACTATTGTTACAAAGCAGAATTAAGTTTGATGTTTCGTTTGATTGAACAAACTAATCGCAGAAACTCGAGAGGTATATTTTATGAAATATTTTTGCTTCGTTGTTTGCACATTGAAGATAAAGGCTAAAACATATTTCAGTTTGAAGGAGATGAAATGGTTTAGGTAGGTAACTAATATATATACTCATTTTTATATTTCCAACCAGCCAATTGTGCATAACTAGGAAACGATCTCAATTCTGCGCATCTCTGCCACAAGATGTATTTTCCGCTACCTGCTGAGTACCTAGTACCTCATACAATCAGGTGAGGTCTCTCAGAGTTGATAGTCATAATTATGAAATATATTTATTTATTGAAAATAAAACGCACAAAAAGTTTATGAAGTTTTATTGATCATTATCATTAAAATATAAAATTACTATTGCCCCTTAAACAACACCAATTTGTTGTGAAAATTTCTGATTTTTTCATTTTGGTTGCTTACGCATTTATTTACAAAATGAATTCTGACCTCAAAATATCTATATGCAATTGCCTTTAACAATAAAATCAAATGATTATCAAAGGGACTTTGTTCGGATATGTGTTCTCTTAAACTGGGAAATAAAGGTTTGCCTACAAATTTTTTTAGCACGATCAATATCATTTTGGGCATCACTTTTTCTTTGCCTAGAAACGATGGACCGTGTTCGGCCAAAAAAGATCTTAGAATCTTTTCTGCAAATAAACAGATGTTTACAACATCCTCAGATGGATAGTGAAGGCCTCCAACATCTTTAAGTGATATAAGTCCACTATATTTTTCAAATGATATTAAAGAGGCAAGGCATTCTTCACATTTTATTATTCTAAACATTTTCGATACAATGAAACCAGCAATATATTTAGTGACTTCAGTCGAAAATTCTGTTAAATTATTGTTCACCAAATAATCGTGTGTAGCTGGAACGTCAATATCTTCTTGAAAACAAAAATCTACCATCTCATCATCTACATCATTAATTGATATTAATCTATTTCTGGTGTTATTAATTTTTCTATTTATAGCTGATTTATTACAATTTAAAATATTTATTGAATCAAGGGGTATGCAATTTCCAGTTGATATGTTTTTTAGCTCACCGTGAATCAGTAACCGTTTGTACGCAGATTGAAATTGTTTCGCTGTTGGGTTATTATTAAAACCACCTTTTGATCGGATGGCACTAAAAAAAAGTTCTAAATGGTCTTGACTAAGTTTATATGTTGGCAAATATTTAAGATAATCTGATACTATTAGATCTTCGTAAATAATCTGCAATGCTTTAATACAAATCAACAGCCCTATAAAACCAGTCTTTCGCCCGGATATGAGTACTAACTCACCATTCTTAAAATGCAACTTTTTAAGATATGTTTCAAATTGTTGAAAATATGAATTGATGGTATGAAAGTTCTCTTTACAGATAGGTTTTTTAAACTTATAAGAATACAATTTGCGACTGTTCAGTATGTCAAAAACATTGTTTAATTGAGTGACAAAATTGATTGTTGCACTGGCATCAACGAATTCTTCTAACTTTAATACATCTTTTAAAAAAGAAAGAGAATCAGCAACAGACTTACTGAATGTTTGCGTAGCTAATCGAACTTTCATTATTTGTTTTTTAAATTCTATGTGACTTTTCCTTAATTTATTTCCTAAATGAAGTCCTTCAGACTCTTGCAAACTATGCAATTTTTCAATATATTGCCAAGATATAACACCATTTCCATCTAAAATTATATTTTTTTCCGCTAAGCAATTCCTCACCAATTTAATCATATGGCAAGGATCAGGAAAAATTACAATACTTTGACCTTCCACTGTAATTCTAGGGTCTAAATTATTTAAGCTATCTAATTTAGCTCCTAAGTATTTTGCCATTGCAAAATTTGCAGGACAACCATCAAACGTCACAGAAGATACTATAATACTGCAATCACTTAACAGGCTAATACAATTTTTTAAAAGAGCGCTTCTTTGCTCCCCATTCACACCATTTGTGAAAAAATATCCAATCGGTAATTTCCATCGACCATTTATAGCTGTAACCATAAAAACAAGCGCATCTTTAGCTAACGGCCTATGTATTTCTAAATTGTTGCCAATGTTCACATAGCCAACTGATTTTTTTCCATCCCATTGAACATGTTGCCTTATTGACATTTCATCTAAACTAACAGCACAAATAATTTTTTCGGTGGATTTTTTGGTTAATAATTTGAGTGCTTTAAATGCCTCTGTGGTAAAACCTGGTTCACAATCTATACAACAATACCATCTGTACAATGTTTTCGGATGCGGTAAACATGTGTCAAATTGATTTCTAACAAAATTGTAGGCTTTTGGGCTTATAAAATGCAAACATAGTGCAAATTTTCGCAATGAGTTGCAATATTTTCGGGGACAATTATTTTTATCCATCATTCTTTTTAAAAAATCCGCATTTGTATTATCTATATTAGCTAGAAGATCTAGATCTTCACTGTTCATTTTCATTTTACACTGCAGCTCTGTTAGTATAGTCTGTAGATGGGCGTTTTTCTTCATCAATCGACGTTTGGCTTCTCGCATGGCTCGTAATTTAAGCAACCTTTTTGTAGATAGTTGCTTCGATTTTTGCAATTTTAGTTTTAACAACTTTTCTTTGCGTGGAGTTGATGGTGCAGTCTGAAAAGCAATTGAAAAATTTATATAAATTTTTTAGTAAACTATAAAGTTGTAAAATATAAAGTACTATAATAATATCGTTAGAGGGTTTTGAACAGGGCATCTTATTTAGAATGATCTTGCCGTTTGGTTTTTTATTTTTACTTTTTGTTGATTTTAATTCTTAATAATAAATTATGCATACGTACCATGCACAGCTTCTTTCGTGGGTTTCTTGGCGATATTGTTTTATGTTTCCTTTTTCTAGTAGGTGTGGTTACTGGTTCGCTTATTGGCTGAATTTGGTCTCTCATGGAATCTTGTCTAGAATGCGCTACTCCGGATGAGGTGGATGGTACTACACTTATTGTTTCCATCTGGTCTGATGAAACAACAGGAGCCTGTAAAGAAATTTATAATACCTATTATAAACTTGGAGTTGATGGTACAATCTGAAATGCAATTGAAAAATTATATTAAAAATATATTTTAGTAAAGTAGAAAGTTGTAACATATAAAGTACTACAATAATATCGTTAGAGGGTTTTGAACAAGGCATCTTATTTAGGATGATCTTGCCGTTTGGTTTTTTATTTTTACTTTTTGTTGATTTGAATTCTTAATAATAAATTATGCATACGTACCATGCACAGCTTCTTTCGTGGGTTTCTTGGCGATATTGTTTTATGTTTCCTTTTTCTAGTAGGTGTGGTTACTGGTTCGCTTATTGGCTGAATTTGGTCTCTCATGGAATCTTGTCTAGAATGCGCTACTCCGGATGAGGTGGATGGTACTACACTTATTGTTTCCATCTGGTCTGATGAAACAACAGGAGCCTGTAAAGAAATTTATAATATTATAAACTTATACCATTATTGTTTCTTGCTATGTGTTTTTTGATACATATAATAGGCAAAATACATTTTTTTCCATTTCATTTTCTTTTATTGTTTAAGCTGTTGATCCCCGCATTAATGCCGGCGTTCACGCGCCATTGTCTTTCTATTGTGTCTCTAATTACGCACTCAAAAGGTTAAAATAAACTTTACAAAAATTAATTTCAATATTATGTTTATTGTGTAAAAGAAACTAGTTAAAACAACAATAATAATTGAGCATTTATTTACTTACATGAACATGTTTTACAGGGATGGCTTCAGGGTTTATTCTTTTCACTTTATTTACAATACCAATTGCATCATTATTGAAATGAATGGAGCAAATTTTTGAAGATTTGTTCGGCTGCCAATTCTGCCTACCGGTAGCTTTAATCCAAACTTTTCTTAAATTGATATCCTTAGGAAACCTAAAATCATATTTTACAAAGAAAGTCAAACTTATCAGAGGTATTGATAAAAAGTAACCTCAGAAAAAGTGAAATTGTAGTAATCAACTCATAAGCAACAGGAGGAGCAGTCTCAAAATCGGGACTAAGAAATATACGACTACATTTTGTCGCACTTGATTTTAGTATGCTAATGAGAAGGGTTATTTTATAGTAAACTAGCTGACTCAGCAAACATAGTTCTATCATAATTTTTTTATCAAAGAACAAATGTTGGGTGGGAGTGTAAAAAATAGTTATCTATTCTCAGACCTACTGAATATACGGAAAAAATTTCATAAGAATCGGTCAAGCTGTTTCGGAGAAGTTTTGTTTCAAACACTGTGACACGAGAATTTTATATATTAGATTAATATGAAGTTTTTTAAAATACAAAGTAATCTGGTGAGCAAAATATTTATTTTATTCAATTTGATTTATTTAACTACTTGCAGTTTTTATTACAGAGTTAAGGGAAAAATAGACGACAAGGTATGGAAACACAACGAATAACAAGTTATAGGTTATGTGGAAAGAAAAATAAACGATATCGCTAGAATTACGTCTAATTTTCATCGAAAGCCATGTCATTACATAAACACAAATGTATTTCTTCAATCAGTGCACAATAACTATTAACATTTGCATACTTACGAGTGAAAAGTAACATTCTCATCTTCCTTACTTTCTGTGCGGCTTTTGCAGCCTAAAATACTGCACCCTCCCATTGTATAGCGCACTAAACACTTAACTATTGGAGTCTATTTCTCATACATACACTAAAACTTACTTTAATTGCCGAAATTGTTCTAAAAACATAAAAACTGACTCGAGTCGACCTCTCAGTGACAGTGACAGGCCTTTGTTTGGCTAACTTTTCAAAGTTCGCCAAGCAAAAAACCGGCACGCCGTATGAGACAGAGCATGTTATGTTTTGTCTCAATTTTCAAACTTATTTCGTATATATGCTTCTCACTTCCACACTTCCCTACAGTCTCATGGCTATATCTAGTGGTATTTAATCTAAGGATATTTGGTTACGATTCTACAGATAAAATATATTTTTAACCGATGATAGATTTCATATAGAGCCATCTAGTAATATGTCCTTAAACTATTATCAACTGGATTTAATGTTCTACACGTTTAAAGTGAACGATACCCAAAAGATGTCGCCGGGTGAGTATTCTCACCCGGACTGGTGACGTAATAATCTCTTGGGTGACATATGTTACCGTGAACCGTTCAATGGTTACGAAATTCCACTCAACCTCCAAATTCATACACTTTAGTTGCGCACTCATGTTTACTCTCTGGCAGTGCTACATGTACATGTCCAGAATTAGAACGTTGTCGAACCATCAAATATCTCGGTGTGACTCTTGATGATGGCCTAAGCTTTGCACCTCATATAGAGTTACTGACAAAAAGAATCAGAAAACTGATTTTTGTCTTTAGTAGTCTTCGTCACATCGCAGAACCTCAAATTATTAGGTGTACATATTTTGCTCACTGTCAGTCTCTCTTAACGTACTGTATATGCGCTTGGGGTGGTGCACCCAAAACGGTACTTTTGAAACTAGAACGAGCTCAGAGAGCCGTGCTGAAAGTTAGTACCTTTCGGTCCATCCTGTTCCCAACTGAAGAATTATATAGGAACTGTAAAGTCCTTACAGTCAGACAATTATTTGTATTACACATACTACTATATCAGCATCAAAGAACCTCCTATGAAATAATCACCACAAGACGCAAAGACAAGGTATGCCAACCCTTCCGTTGTAAATACTTTTTTACAAGAAGATTTCCCTGTTTCCAAGGTCCTCATCTCTACAATAGTCTTAATAAAATATTAAACTTTTACTCACTCCCTATAATGTCATTGAAAAAGAAAGTAAACAATTGGCTACAAACACTTAATTACAGCAACACTGAAAGCTTATTGTTGACTCAATACAGCTCCCGTTAAACCCCATACTATCATCATTTGATCATCACTCGCTACCATTACTCACAAATATAGTAAAAATACATACACACACACCCTCACAAACACACCTTCACACACCCCTACACACACACTACACTACTCCACTCATCAATTTTTTGTTTTATTTTATTTCCTTTATAAATAGTTTATTTGTCCGTTTAACTATGTCATATAACGAACCAGTCATAAATACAAAATAGCATCTCATGTATGTACTTACCTAAATGCAGATAAGAAACATTCAATAAAGGGTTGGGCCCAGCATCTTTAACACAAGTTGTCTTGGCAACTTAGTAAGGGTGCTGATGTCACCACATCATTGTATATTAATTTAAGCTGTATGTACTACCATGTATTTAATGTAAATTGAAAAACTTGATGCAAAATAAACTATTATTATTATTATTATTATCGTTTATTCATTATTGTAACTTATAAATTATATTTTTAAATATTTCAATAAAAAAAATAAAAAAACATTTAAAAATATAAAAAATAGTGTCCCACCGGTATCGGGAACAGGGTCCAAGCTACCGGCGGTCAGGGCTCCAGAGAAAGGAACCTCCTAACAATACGAGCCGTGTCCAGGAGTACCGCTTTCTGGATCAAGCCCTTGATCCAGCCGCCTAACGCGAGCCTCCTAAGGTGTTGGTCGAGGCTCTTGGCTATTAAGCCATTGGCTGACACGACTATCGGTACAATGATCGCCGAGTCTACATCCCACATGTCGACAACCTCGCGAGCCAAATCAATATACTTGATTTGTTTGTCTTTCTCGACTTTCACGAGGTTCTCGTCATGCGGAACGGATATGTCAACAATCATTGTACGCCTCTCACCACGATTCACCCGGTCGGTGACATGCCCGACAAATGTCAACCGTGCCGTCCTTCACAATAAATCTCCGGTAGTTATTCGTCATGATAACTTCGTCCATAATTGCACAGACAAAACCTTCGGTTTCCCCAAAGAGGTCACCGACGCGCAGCCAAGCTACGGACGCTAGTTGATCTACATCGGGCCCATGAAGGGCCCGGAAAAAGCGAATTATTATTATTATCACAATGGCTTGGCAGATGGTCATGGTGATATTTTTGCGGATATTCGTCTAAGTAATGTATCAACGTCTTTAAAGATGAATATATATAAATTTATCATAAATAAAAGAATATTTAAAAATAGTGCATTATTCGAACAGGGTATTCGTGAAAAAGATTGGAGTAGTATGGGCATAAATACATTTCTCAGAACATTCAACAAAGTATTTCGAGATAGCTATCGAAAAAGAGAATATAAATTAAACTTACGCAAGAACAATTCTCAATCAAAGTGGATCACTAAGGGAATCCGGACTTCTAGTAAAATGAAACGTTTCTTATGTTCATGTAATGGAAATAATCTTGAATCTAGTGTTCTAAAGTATAAGAATAACTATGTTAGGTTATTTAGACGGATTATAGCCAAGGAAAAAAACGTGAAATAATGGAGCAAATAAATAGTTCAAAAAAACTTATGTAAAGAAGTTTGGAAAATAGTAAGTAAATGTACAAATAAGGAGAAAGTGACTAAACCAGAATTACGGATCAAAGTTGACGATAGAATTATAATTGATCCTGAAAATATATCTGACATTCTCGTAAAACAATTTGACTACAAATGTAGCTCTAGTGTAGGTGAAGTTGATCAGTCAAAAATATTTTTACATAAATATAGTGGCAAAATTAGCAGTGGTATGGAAATTTCTCCTACCACTCCTAACGAGTTACTAACTATAGTAAAAAAAAATGTAAAACAAATATTCATGCGGATATGATGAGATTTCTATAACCATAATTAAAGAACACATTAGAATATTAGCAGGGCCTCTAAGTGATTTTTTCAATAAATGTATTGAGGAATCTATCTTTCCAGATCAATTAAAAATTGCTAAGGTTATACCTGTCTATAAAAAAGGTAGCAGGACTGAAGCAAAAAATTACAGGCCTATCTCCTTATTACCTGTCCTGTCAAAAATATTTGAAAACATTATTAAAAAGCGACTTCTAGCTCACATACGTGTTAATAAAATTTTGAACAAAAGACAATTTGGTTATCAAAAAGGTTTTGGCACTTCAGATGCCATATACACTTTAATGGATGTTGTGACAAGAAAAATTAATCTTAAAATGAAAGTTACAGGGATTTTTCTAGACCTAAGCTCTGCATTTGACACTATAGATCAAAAATTGCTTCTCACAAAAATGAGTCATTATGGTATAAGAGGTAAGGCCTTGCAACTGTTCAGTTCGTATTTAAAAAATAGAAAAATGTTCGTAGAAATTGACAAAATTCAAAATGGCTGCAAAAAGTCTCATAGATCACGAATCGTAAACTTGACCTCGGGTGTCCCACAGGGATCTATACTTGGACCTATTCTATTTATTATATTTATAAATGATTTGATTAATTATATAAATTCAATTTTACCTTGAAATAGTAATTTTTGCTGATGACACAAATGCTGTAGCAGATAATGACGTAACTAAACTGATTAATTTAATTAACGTTGCATTACAAGCCTTCCATATGTGGTTTACTATAAATAAATTATTAATCAATACTTCAAAGACCAAGATTATGTTATTTAGAACCACTGCCCGAAATAAGGACAATTTAGATATAACTTTGAACAATGAGAAAATTGAACTCGTAAATGAAGTAAAATTTTTAGGTATTCATAGAGACGAACGACTGAATTGGAAACCAGAATTGAAGGCAATTGATGCGTCGATATCATCTGCATGTTATGCTCTGAGAGCCTGAAGAAGTCAAATCAGTATAGAACAACTGAAAATGGTTTATTTTGCGTTAGTAGAATCTAAAATTAGATATACTGTAATTCTTTGGGGTAATAGCTACGACTATAATAGTAAAAGAGCCTTCGTATTACAAAAACGCGCAATCCGGACCATGGTACGAATACCACAAATTGAGAGTTGCCGTGAGGATTAAAGAAATCTAGGTATCCTTACAGTGCCGAGCATTTATGTCTGTGTGCGTACGCGCAGCGGAATGTTGTTGAATTTAAAGATTTTAACTATGCAGATATTTAGTGTATGACGTCGTATAATTGTGTATGGTAAAAAAAAAATTGTGCACGCAACCATTGTGGAGAAATTCACCAAAAACTGATTCCGCTGGGCGAACGTTATCCTGGCGGAACTTTTTTTAATCCATAGACTTTAGAAGAAAAGAGATGTGTCCAAAAATTAGTGTGTATTTGTGTGTAATTGTGTATGTATGAATAAAACTAGTGCATGCATAAACTTCGGAGAAATTCAAGTTTCCGCTACGCTAAGGTTTGGCCATTAGCTAGTTTTCATATAAAGCGCTTACATAGAGAGCTGTAGATTTTTACATACGTTGTTTTGAATTTGTTTATATTTGTTTAAAAAACGGATTTAGAAAAAATCGTAGGGCTTAAAAGATAAAAATATAAACGTAAAATACGCTTATTAGGTCTTAGTTCTTAAAGTATGCACTTTGGGGTCTAGATTTTCACGTTTATACAAACCTTGTAAGTGTCTGCAACATGTTGTCAAGTATCAATGATGTTCCGTTAGTAACTAAAGAGTTATAGGACAAATTTACCATGAACAGATCACTGTTTACAAAGCAGTCAAATATCACGACGTTCTGAAGGAATTGCATGGTAATATGTATGTCAATAATTAGTGTATTCATTCAACTATTCTTATGCAAAATTTCATGTCATTAAATTCAGTAATTAAAGAAAAACAATTATAATACTGACGAAGCATCGAAAACCTACATAACCCGACCAAGTTCGGATGGCTACCAAAAAGCGGCCGTGCCATATATCTAAGAAACGTTCTTAACCTTCCAATATAGTATTTATTAATATGGTACAGTTGCGTACACAAGCGTTAGGAAAAAATAAAACAATTGCATTTCTTGAATGAAAAATATTTTTTTAATAATAACGCCACTATCTACGATAAAAACAAATCTTCAATTAACAAGTACTTCTCTATTTAAATATCCGCGTACAAAAATATTTTTAATTACATATAATACTTAATTATGTAATTATAATAACGTTAACAAACGCTTGCAATGACTGCAATAGACTTAAATGTGTTTTAACTAAAATAGATTATGAACTAGCTTTTGCCCGCGACTTCGTTCGCGTGGATGACGAAACTTAGGGTAAGTATAATATTTCGAGCTTCAATAAAAATTAAAATCACATCACATAACTAACCTATTATAATTCTGCATATTTTGGTGGGGTGCGGGGGAACACGCTCACATACATAAGAAAAAAAAATGGATTCAAGAAGTACTTTTTTAAGTTATTAGATTGTTTGATCCACTAAAGTTGCAAAGGGGGACGCTCGTGCATGCCTAGTCTATTGGTTAAATAGTGTAATAAGCTACAATATGATAAATATTTACCTAAACAGTAGTACATACTTACATGTGGTAAATATTTAATTTCCCTAAGGGGTCTATAGTTAGAATCCTGATCCGTGAAATCTTCAATAGAAATTAGCTGTATGAATTTTATTTGTCTTAAATAATATATTTAGATTATATCTCAAGTCTCAAGCGCATACTTAAATAAAGTACCTACGTAAATAGTACCTACTTTCTGTCATAGTCAAATACATTTAAAAAAGTAGGTGTACAAAAATAAATGACCTATAAATTATATCGAAACAACAATTGTGTTATCCTTATCACCTATACCAATTCAATACCGGTATTATACTGTAAATTTTGGAATATTACCTAAATATATTGCACGGCCGCTTTTTGGTAGCCATCCGAACTTGGTCGGGTTATGTAGGTTTTCGATGCTTCGTCAGTATTATAATTGTTTTTCTTTAATTACTGAATTTAATGACATGAAATTTTGCATAAGAATAGTTGAATGAATACACTAATTATTGACATACATATTACCATGCAATTCCTTCAGAACGTCGTGATATTTGACTGCTTTGTAAACAGTGATCTGTTCATGGTAAATTTGTCCTATAACTCTTTAGTTACTAACGGAACATCATTGATACTTGGCAACATGTTGCAGACACTTACAAGGTTTGTATAAACGTGAAAATCTAGACCCCAAAGTGCATACTTTAAGAACTAAGACCTAATAAGCGTATTAGCGCGTTTATATTTTTATCTTTTAAGCCCTACGATTTTTTCTAAATCTGTTTTTTAAACAAATATAAACAAATTCAAAACAACGTATGTAAAAATCTACAATTCTCTATGTAAGCGCTTTATATGAAAACTAGCTAATGGCCAAACGTTCGCGTAGCGGAAACTTGAATTTCTCCGAAGTTTATGCATGCACTAGTTTTATTCATACATACACAATTACACACAAATACACACTAATTTTTGGACACATCTCTTTTCTTCTAAAGTCTATGGATTAAAAAAAGTTCCGCCAGGACAACGTTCGCCCAGCGGAATCAGTTTTTGGTGAATTTCTCCACAATGGTTGCGTGCACAAATTTTTTTTTACCATACACAATTATACGACGTCATACACTAAATATCTGCATAATTAAAATCTTTAAATTCAACAACATTCCGCTGCGCGTACGCACACTTTATGTCTCCGTTCTTTTGAGTAACATGGTCAAGTAGGTATATTCATGAATATGAGACTACAGAACAACGACAAATTAGGGAAGGTACACGTAGAATAGATATTAAATATAACAAAATACAACCAAATTTCAATATTGTGGAACACAGTCCACAATATCAATCAGTCAAGTTATTTAATAAGTTGCCTTTAGATTTAAAAAGCACTATCTACACTAGTACTTTTAAAACCCAGCTTAAGGATTTCCTGTTGAATAGGTGTCTATATTCTGTTGATGAATTATAAATTTCTCTTAATTATTATTAGTATTTATATTATTAGTATTGTAATTTCGTTTATTCATTCGTATATACATATAAATTATATTTTTAAATATTTCACTAAAAAATAAAAAATAAAAACATTTAAAAATATAAAAAATAGTGTCCCACCGGTATCGGGAACAGGGTCCAAGCTACCGGCGGTCAGGGCTCCAGAGAAAGGAACCTCCTAACGATACGAGCCGTGTCCAGGAGTACCGCTTTCTGAATCAAGCCCTTGATCCAGCCGCCTAACGCGAGCCTCCTAAGGTGTTGGTCGAGGCTCTTGGCTATTAAGCCATTGGCTGACACGACTATCGGTACAATGATCGCTGAGTCCACATCCCACATGTCGACAACCTCGCGAGCCAAGTCAATATACTTGATTTGTTTATCTTTCTCGGCTTTCACGAGGTTCTCGTCATGCGGAACGGATATGTCAACAATCATTGCACGCCTCTCGCTTCGGTCCACCACCACTATATCAGGCTTATTGGCTACGTAATGTAATTATTATTATTGAATTTGTTTGGTTGACTTATTATTATGGAATTGAAAATGTTTAATTTATAAATTAATTATTGTAATTCAGATACAAGCTTCTTGTTATTGAATAAATGACTATGACTATGACTTACCTGGAAGATTTCATTGACTTGCCAATATTCCTATATCTCTTCTCCTCTGTTTCAGTTAATAATTCAGGAAATTCTTCTACTGGATCAGTTTTTATGGCTATGTCCGAGACGCCTGGTTTCCATCTGTGCTTGTCTAAATATAGGCTAACTTTATTTTACCCGTGTTCAACGTTGCCAAATACGTTTGTTTTCAGTAACTTTTCTATAGGTACCAGCCAAATTTTTGGTTTCGGGATCGTCTTTTTCTCAGCTTCCATAATTTCGGCATCACTTCTCAAAGGCTGCAATTGTAAATTCTCTACTTTAGGTGTCCTACTCAGGACTACAGCTTCATCTCTTTTACTGTTAGCCTCAGCCTTTTGTGTCTCAGTCAGCATCAGAAGTTTCTTAATAGCAACTTCGGTTGGTTCGAAAAGTTATAGTTCGTTGTCGAAAGGGTTAAGTAAACCTTTTAGAGAAGTTTGTATTATTGGACATTTAGCCACTTCGCCAGATGAACAAATAGGCATGTCTTGAAATATCTCTTCTGACCTCACTGTCACAGAACTGCTCTTTGAACAAACACCTCTTTCTCTTTCTTTAGGGATTGTTCAATATATTTTTTAGCATCTAGCGTACCCTTATTCTTCAATGTTATTCTTTTTATACTTTTTTTTTTTGTAATTCTACTGTATGTGTGAGGTACGAATAAAAGTTTTTTCTTTCTTCTTTCTTTCTTTCTTTATTCAGTTTAATCGTCAAATGGCCTCTTTTCCGATTTTAGGGAAGGGTGCACTAGTTGTGCGACTCCATGTCTGTGGAAGATGGCGATAAGAGTTGAGTATTTCGGTAAAAAAAAACATACTTTCTACTTAAATTATCCAATCACTAGCTTCTACTAGCGGCTTCGCCCGCGTACTTTCAATACTTAGAGACTACTTTTGTATGAACAAGATTGATTATTTACGTTCTTGGATAAATTGAACGCAACAATATTTTATAGTCTATGCTCTGCTTTTTTTTTCGGTTTGACCTCACAAAAAGTATATTTCCGCCGCCATTTTATTTATGGCGGCGCCCCTGCAATCATTTCCGAATGGCGCGCGGGGAAAGTTTCGAAAGGCTACAGTAGTATTCTAGTGATGAAAGAATTTTTAAAATTAGTCGAAGGAGTTTTTGAATTTTTTAATCATTACAAACAAAAGCAATTTTTTTTTTCTATTTTATAATTAGTTTAGATGTGTCCATTGCTAGTACGATCCACTTATATTCCCCTATATTTACTATACTCTTTGGTGTCGTACGGCGGACAATTCACGACTGATTGACAATGTTTTCCTCATGGAACTTGACGGAATCTGTTCCGCGGATTTTCCCAATAAAAGGAAAACAACCATAGACTACGCTATAAATAGAGAAAACAATGATTTTTTGACCTATAGTGTGATCGGTGTCAGGTAAAGTTATACAAAGCCTTCAATTTCCTGAAATCCTTTAATTACTTGATAGTACTATTTCTACTTTTACATAAATATCACAACTGTTAGGCCTAACGTTCCAATTCACAATGGTCGCCGTCTCTATCCATCTACCTTCGAATATTTGTCAGAATCAACAATAATAATATGGACTTAAAATTATTTATGAAATGTAGGTATCGCTAACAGACGGCCATTCTTCAATAGGAATGTCCCCATTTCTAAATTAATCTCGGCTATTCATTAACACAGGGTATGGCCTCATACCAAACAAAACAAAGAGATAGAACCTAGAACCCTACGACTCTGTCGCGCTGTGGTCTATCCGCGCCGCCTCAACACACGCGACTGCGCTCGCGCCCTCTGCTAGCGACTCCCAGGGTTCGGACTCGTACCGCACAGTATGCGGCAACAAATCAGGCGGTGTCATTGCTCAACACACTGACTGCTCAGCATCCGGATGTAGACTTGTTCCACTCTAGTGTGCGATTGTTTTTGGAGAGGTGCAGAGAATGTTTTGGCGGTTGATTCGATTTTCATCAATGTTAAATTGCAAATATTAATTACTAATTTTATACCTAATGATAATTGATTTGTATATAAATGGACTTTAATTTTAATTTATTTTATTTTATTTGTTTTTTTTTTATTATTTCTATGTTTTTAATTTGATTTTAATTTATTTAATTTAATTGTAATTTATTAAATGATAATGATGATAATGATAATGATGATAATGATAATGATTTTTATTAAGTAATTGTGTTATTTTATGTTTTTTTTTTCTTTCTAAATATTCTATTGTAATATAATAATGACTCTCTGCACGTGTTGGTTTCGACTGTAAGTGCAGAAAGTACCTGTCATAAATAAATAAATAAATAGAAAAGAAAAAAAAATACATCAGTACCACTTAGTTAATACATAATCAGTCTGATCTACATCTTTTCACTTAATAACTAGTAAATCTTTATTTCAGTTATCAACATAACAGAAAACAGTAATTCATTCCGTAGGTATGGTCTACATTAATTTATCACTCACAATGAGTTTTTAACTTCATGTACTGGTTATCCGACAGCCCGTCAACCGGTAACAATAGAATCACTTAGGTAGTTTCAAATTGGCATGAAGCTCCCGTTTGGGCATCCGAACACCACCGTCTGATCGTCTCCTTGGATCATCTGAATTATAAGGCCACCCGAGAGACAGATTGCAAGCATATATCTGCCAAACATGAATCAAACATCTGCTGTTTAGCAGGGGTGTCGTGCGGGGGATAGTAGTTGCTTTGGATCAATGAAATTATTGTTTGCGTGTTTGTGTGTGTGAAAGCGCGGTTATAAGACGAGTATCAGATTGGCCGCGTTTTAAAAAAGGTAGTTCACACTTACCGATTTTTTAAAAATAAAAAAAGTTACCCACTCATTTTATTATTGATTCGGGTCGAGAATCACTAACATAATTACCTCCTGAAATTTTTGTAGCTTCAAAACTGCACCGTGTATATCATTTTAAGCATTATAAAAATATCAACAAATTATTATAGGTAGGTACGTAAACAATAACACAACATATTGCTACGTACCACAATATTCTAAAAGTCAATAAACATATAATATTGCTTATGTACTTTCGTAAGAACGTTGATTGATCAATTATTCTTTTTTATTTTATTTTTAACGGGAGATTACCTCTATTAGTTAGTTTATATTCCATTCACCATGACTATAAACAGTCCGGGCGAACGAACTAACATAGAAGTCACTCGAGCGTGACCAACATTTATTCCCGCCAACAAATCTACCCGCGCCTCGTACTTTATGAAACGTCGGTAGTATTATAATTAACTTTTTACGTGTAAACAAATCACAAAGGAACATGTAATTTGAGTTGTCTTTTTTTAATATCCCGAATATTTCGTTATAACCATAATAAAATGTGAGCGTTTCAACCGCGCGGCCATAACGATAATTAATAAAAAAAACTGCCAAGATTATGTAAAAATTTGTAAAAGTTGATTCCCAAAACCATAAATTTTACAAGTTATGGTTAAAAAGTTATAAGGGTTTGAATGTGGCCGTGCCATTGAAACGCGGAGAACCGCGCGGCCACGGAGATCTTTAAAACTACGCGTTGCAGAGACCTGAAATTTAAGTAAATAATAGATTGAATTTGTAAAAAATTTGTAAAAATATAGAAAAAAATCCAAGGTTTATATTTTAGGAGCTTTAAAGCAAAAACCCCATGGCCGCGCCATCGAAAGGGTGACAAACATATTATTACCGTTGATATCTCGCTGAAAAAGCATCACAGAGGTCTGAAGTTTTTTGTAAAACATAGATTCGAATTTGTCGAAACTTCTAAAAATACAACAAAAAGTCCTAGGTTTATATTTCAGGAGCTGTAAGACTAAAACCCTATGGCCGCGCCATTGAAACGGTGACAAACATATTATCGGTGATATCTCGCTGAAAAAGCATCGCAGAGGTCTGAAGTTTTTTGTAAAACATAGATTTGAATTTGTCGAAACTTCTAAAAATAGACCAAAAAATCCTAGGTTTATATTTTAGGAGCTGTAGTACAATATAGCGTAGGAATAAGACAAATTCAATCTATTATTTACCAAAATTTCAGGTCTCTGCAGCGCGTAGTTTTAAATATCTCCGTGGCCGCGCGGTTCTCCGCGTTTCAATGGCGCGGCCACATTAAAACCCTTATAACTTCTTAACCATAACTTTGACAAATTTATGGTTTTGGGAATCAAATTTTACAAATTTTTACATCTAATCTTGCCAGTTTTTTTTTATTTATCGTTATTTCCGCACGGTTGAAACGCTCACTAATAAAATAGGTGTTACACACTACCGGTAAAATATATCAAATAACATACCTGACAATTTTCTCGAACACTTTTAGTTCTTACCACTTCTGACTGTGATCGGTGTCAGGTAAAGTTATACAAAGCCTTCAATTTCCTGAAATCCTTTAATTACTTGATAGTACTATTTCTATTCTTAAATAAATATCGCAACTGTTAGGCCTAACGTTCCAATTCACAATGGTCGCCGTCTCTATCCATCTACCTTCGAATATCTGTCAGAATCAACAATAATAATATGGACTTAAAATTATTTATGAAATGTAGGTATCGCTAACAATTTATAGATAGGTGTTCCGGGTCTGGGTGTCTTGCGTATGTGAGTTTACATGATTGTGAACGCTTCCACGTTACAGGAGTTGTTCCTAGTGTGGGCCCGGGCAAGGTTTAAAAAACAAAAAAAAACATATACAGAATTTAACCATTTCTCGATCGCAAACAATCTGTCATCGTTGTAGGCCCTTATATGTTTCAAGAAAAGTACTCAATCGTGGGTCAATTAGGCGTGTCTAAGGCCCGTGCCTCACTGGGACGCCATGGCGGCGCTGCCAGTTCGCGCAACCAAGAACATGCGTGCAGTTCTATGGTGTGTACCTCACCTGGCGACTGTTGGTCACGCAGCCAATCCCGCCATGCCGCCACGGCGTCCCAGTGTGGCACAGCTCTAACTCTTTTCTGAACCGACTCACTGTTCCGAAACATTTTAGTGTTCGGAAAGATTTTAACAGCAGTAATGTTTTAAATGCATAATTTGGAACAATTAGAACACTGAAACACTCTTTACTTTTAAGTAACCTGCAGTCTTTTTTAAATTCAAATTAAAACGTAAATAGTGTAAATTTTAATGAACTAAACTAAAAACATCTGCTTTAAATTTTTATCAAATAAAAATTTAATTAAATAGAACAGTTGGTGTATATGGCGCAATGTAACAGATCACGATTCATAACAGTCAGTGTCTGTGTTTGTATCTTTTGAGCCGTTGTTCCTAATGTTCCGTTTGTATCTTGTGAACCGATGTTTCAAATGTTCCGTTTGTATCTTTTGAGTCGATTTTCCAAATGATACATATCACTGTTTCGGAACATTTCAGTGATTCAGATGCAAATGTTCCAATCGCAAAGATGACACACTTTGCCCACGCCTATCTACAATCATATAGTAAACTACTGATTAATAAATTAGTAAATAGTAATGGCTTTATTGATTTAATTTTAAATATTAGATAAGTTTATGCGTAAGTCAATTAATGACTCACTTTGTTTATGAATTTGTAAAATAGCTAAACATCCAAACATCTAATTATACTCCATCGGTTTAGGTAGTTAACTAAACGTAAACAATCATAATATGTCTTTTTATTTTAAAAAAATCGTATAAAAGACATACAAAGATTATTTAAATTTAGTTAGTTACCAAACATCGGTATAGGTAAATAACAAATTGTAAACATTTTTAGATAAAAATTATAGACAACTTTTAGATGAAAGACATGTCAAGATTGTTTACCTATAATTAATTAAGTACCTAAACAGATGGAGTATAGGTACGCATCCATAGATATCCGTGTACGCATCCGATAGCTTAGGATCAGGATCAGCGTATTATTAACATAAAGGGCCTATTACACTACGCGATATTCAGCACACGATATTCAGACTTATTTTTTGTTCCGAGTCAGACCGGTCTAACCCTTATTACACTACGCGACATCGACAAAGACTGTCTGAATATCGAGTAGTGTAATATGCCCTAAAGCCGATACATTTTGAATTTCACACGTTTTTGTAAATGCGGCATAATTTACCTACGGTCGGAGAATCCCTGCGTTTTATCACTTAATTGTAGTTTAATTTTCACTGGCAGACAAATTCATATGCATAGATTTCACATTATGTTTGTTTGCAAAGTTGATTCAAGCTAGTAACTATCTCTCCACACAACCTTAAATTCTCTTACTGGTATGAGGCCAGTGCTGAATGAATAATAACTATATAGGGTGACTGGCAATTAGTGTACGATACTTAAACACGTGATTGTGCTCATGATAACAAACAATTTTTATTATGGGAGCAAAGCCAAAATCGCGAAAAAAATATCAGCTGTTCAGTACATTAGACAAACATAAATGTACTGAACAGCTGATTTTTTTTTCGCGATTTCAGGCTTGTTCCCATAGTAAAAGTTGTTGATTATCATGAGCACAATCACGTGTTTAAGTATCGTACACTAATTGCCAGTCACCCTATATAATTGGATTTTTTTATAGCCCGCTCTGCCCCTCCTAACATTCTCTACATAAGGTCATAATAAAAACTTAACCTATCCTGGTCCAGAATGCTCCAATAAATGAGCTGATTTTCAGTCAAGACCTGTCATATCTCAGCCAGGGTAATCCCATTTTCGAGCTCAAAACAACTTCTTCCACCTTTTGCTAGGCCCGTACATTTTTTAGTCGCCATGGACGTAACCTCAGTTAGATTATCCTTCGAGGCATAGGTTTTTTTTTAGGTGGGAAAATCATCTAATGACAAATCCCGCTCTTGGCCTACTACTACTCAGTAGGTTGTATGTAGCTATCAGGAAACATAGACTCCCGCAGGGAATTCCACTCTAGCTGTAAGTACAATAAAAAATATGTTCCCAAAACGTTTTGTACGAGTACGTATGAGTGGCATATATACCATTTACCGGTGGCGCAACGCCGTACGGTTAGAAGTCCGAAGATGAAACTGATCTGATGATGATAAAGCTGATGAATTGAACTGGTACCCAACCTAGGCCTCGAATTGTCCTCGTGGGGGCGATCGGCGGTGACGATCTCTCGCGCCGGGCCTTGGTACATGCCATGGTCCGGAGCGAGGAGGAGTGGCAAGCGGTCGCCTTCTTCTGCGAAGCAGTAATGCTAGCAAAGGAGGCGGCCGATAGCGTGAGGTAACGGGCCTCACGCCCCAACAGCCACCGGGATTTCGATTCCGATTTCCGGCCACCGTAGGCGCGGACTGTGGACGGCGAGCCATGGGTAGCTTGCCGTCCGACCGTCCGGTAACCGTTCGGACCGAGCCCAAGTCGTCGACGGCGCGTATTGTTCCACGCGCGCCTCAGGGAGATGTCAGCAAATCGTAGGGGCCTAGCAGGGCCACGGGTAGTGTGAAAGTGAAACCCGGGGCCCTGGGATGAAGACAAAGAAGGAACAGGAGTGGGTTTTTAGTCAGTAAAAGTCTAACACTATCTCCCGCCCCGCCCAAGAGCGGGGGATGTCATTGGATGATTTTCCCACCCGAAAAAAAAAAACCTCAAAATTACGTAGCCTAAAATAATGAATTGTTTTGCCTATTGTGAGTCTACTAAAATAAAACCATATTTATATAAAACCTGTATCATTTATTTCATTATATGAACCATATTATTATTAAGAGTACATACGTACATAAGCTTACAAAATATATAGATAACTGTATATAATAGAATTCACTACAATTTCACATAACAACAAAATTTTTAACAAATGCTTTTATATAATACAATACATTTCATTGGCTGTAATAAGACAGTGTATATAGGGTGACTGGCAATTAGTGACCGATACTTAAACACGTGATTGTACTCATTATTACAAACAATTTTCCCAAAGAAACTTTTTTTTATTCTAATTAGTTTCGCGCGCGCGCCTTCACCCGATCAGCTAGTCCAAAGCCTAGATAAGTGTTATTGTGATTAAACTAATTAGTATAAAAAAAATGTTTCTTTGGGAAAGTTGTTTGTAATCATGAGTACAATCACGTGTTTCAGTATCGGTAACTAATTACCAGTCACCCTATACTCCATTCGACATAAGATGATCCATTTAAGCAAATCTTTTATACTGTCCATTCAACCGATATTAACTACTATTCCGTAGGCATAAGGACGGCATTAAAAGCAAAACAGTGGTTCCAACACGAACTATTTACTGCAGCCGCCATTTACCATGCCACCAACGCAATAAAACTCAAAATCGGTTGAACGGACAGTAAAAAGTTTGTTCAAGCGTCTAATGATATTTCGAATAGAGTATAGCATGAATATTATCAATATTGAATGTAGATATTACTTATAAATTGGAAGTCCTAAGCATACAAATCGGTATGTCATGTCAATTGTGACTGTACAGACAGAGACAACCGCATATCTGTGGTTATACTTGCACTACGAAATTCACCCTTACTGCTTCGAGTTAGAGGCGAAATTGTTACAGATAGCGGCACGAATCTTGAGCGCTCGGCGAAAGAGCGGGGATCGCTTTGCGCATCGTACAAAATCGGCGAGCCAATCACTGTACAAGGATTGCACTCCCCGCCCCCGCATCTCTTTTCATACCACTAAAGAGACCCGATATTTCACTTCTGCGTGCTTCTGCGCAAGTAGAACTGTAGAAGTCAGCGCTCAAGATCCGTGCCGGTATCTGTACCACAGATGCGCGTATGAACCTTTAACATACAGTATGTAATGTCTATAAAGTTAGGTATATAATATTCTGTATAAATATACAACAAAATACATTGATGCAGCTTACATACTATAAATACGTCCTTACAAAGATTAGTGTATTCATAGTATGTAATCTACGACATACATAGACATAGTTATAACGTATTAGCTACATATACAACGCTACTATAGCTACCCGTACATATATATTTACATATATAGCAAGTTACGGCACAGACTTTGGATATAAATAGTACATTTTCAAATAGTATCCGGTCCAAGGCACTCGGCAAACTTCGGCTATTTCCGTAAACCTCGATGAGGATGCGTACGATTTCAAAGTTTTAACAGTACCCACATTTTGTGACATTCATGTTTCTTACAGAGTTAAATCCAAAGATATTTGATTTTGGAATTCTATATAATTAACAAATTTTAGTGAAAAAAATTCTGTAATTTATAAATAGTTGATTCATTTAATATAGGTATTTTTAAAACTAATGGTCAATTAATTAAAAATGAACTTAAAATAAAATACACAATGCTGATGTCGATACTTGAGATTGTATGAAATAACGTCGAATTAAGCATCAAGAGACGAAGGACGACTGAGACAAGTTAGATAATTTCAGCACCTTACCTCGGATACGCTAGGAATAATAATCTGCGAGGCATTTATAATTTTTTAAATATTACATTGAAAGCCTGAGAGAGAGAGGGTATAGGTGCACCCCCCTCGCGGTACTCATAATCATTAGATATTAACACTCATCATTCTGCGGAGTTTTCGCAGTTAATTAAAGCCTCTGCAGTAAAGCTTAGAACCTTAGATTGGAAACTAAATGAAACAAACTACGATTCACTAAATGCACATTCATCTACGTACAAATAAAACTAGGCACAACATTTCCAGTCTAATATTGTCTTATTTTACTGATAAATATCTACAATAAGAATAACATACTCATATATAATTATTATAGGAATAAACAACAGAACGAAACGTAAATATTCTCTTGAAATAAAGTAACTTTTACGGAAATCGTGGTACAGTTTGGATCGTATATTTTGTTCAGTTCAAAGCTGGTCGATGTTTGGTCAGCTAAGTAAATGCCTGCCACAATATATGTTAGATATACTGTGTTATATTATACTATTTTTTTCTTTTCAACACATATATCCTATACATATACCTCTTATGCTTTATATACTTGGAAAATCTATGAAAAATTTGTTCATCGTAATCAGGATTTCAACCGAAAGTCGTCGGCTGTTGGACACAGGCCTCCCCTGAAGTGTCGCCAGATTGAACGGCCCTATGCGTCTCGCATCTATCGGATTCCCGCGACCCTCACCAGCACCCCTAGCCAAGTTGATAATCTGCAATCGTTAACGCTAGTCGAAAACTAATCAAATGTATGGGAATAACATCATCTCAACGTTAAGTCACGTGGTCAGAACAAACGAATAGAAAAATCGTAGCCAAGTTCACATCGTTCAAAATGATAGAACGAATTGTTATCGTTTCTACAATGTTCAACGCCACATCCTTTGTTATTGTGGAACGAGCGGCCGACTCCGGCGCGTCAACATGGCTACTAACTTATCGTTTTCTACAATTGCTGACACCGAGGCGTTACCGATTGGAGAACGGAATTCAACACGAAACGGTTGTAACTTGGCTTTGGGCAGGTGCTCGCTCCACCTTAAGGGCGACCTACCAATGCTGCATGTTCCGGTACGGGTCGCCACTTCAAAACCTTTCGGCCTCATCGACCATCTGTTCAGCCACTGCTATTTGAACAATATGTTATTATCAACTTATTCTTTAAAAGTCACTCCAATTCAATAATAACTATGGGACATCCTTCTCTTTGACCGACAAACGCTTGTCCTTCTTAAAAAATAATATTAATATCGTAAAGATTACTCAAGGGCTTATTGTTCAAGAGCTTTAAATTGGTTGAAAATGTTCCCAATATTTTTTCTTTATGTTGTTTGACTGAGTGTACTATATGCGCCTCCTTTACTCTTTATTGTAGTGATCGGTTGTCGATAGAAAAGAAGGACATCCCGTATAAACCTATAAGAAACACATACGCGGCGTCTTAAGTGGGACGGCGAAGCGATCCGATGTGGTTCACGCGAATTTAACGCGACACGGCAGGCCTACGAGCCACAAGAGTTCATGCAAAAATATCAAACCAACTAAAAGCATCCGCTTCGCTCGTCGCCGCACCGCACCCACGTGCGGTCGGTCACGTAGGCCACCGTAATAGAGTATTAATTGTTTGTTCTATTCGCGCCGCTTTGCTTCGCGTTCGCGTTGAATCACTTACATAAGACGCGTTAGGTACGCTAAACTGGCTATTCTATGGCATCATTCACACTAAACGTATTGTCCGCCGCCGACTGTAAGTATGCTCACTGTCAAAGCCAGTATGAACGTGGACTCAGTACAATACGCGAGTGAATTGTGCCCACGGTGCGGCGGCGCTACAATCTAATCCGCTGTTACATTCGGCAACGTAGCAAATCCGCGTCTGCCATGCATAGACGCGTAGTACAATAATCGGCCACCGAGAGTCAGCGACAACGCACTACGTAATAGCGTACAGTCGGTTCGCGAACGAGAAGTTAATATACGTGGAAAAGCGATACAACTGCGTAACGCGCGCTTACAGTCAGTGGCCGACAATTCGTTTGGTCTGAACAATGCCTCTATCTCGTGGCAAACAATTGACGCCTTACATCTTATATTAAGGGAATATATTATTACGAATATTATAGAAGAAGAGTTGTAATTGACAAGGCAGCGTTATACTTTGGCTGCGAGATCGTTCGGAAGAGTTACTGTGGTCATGTATCGCAAAGGACAACTGAAGGGACACGGGTGGGATTTAGTCAGTAAGTCTGATACTCCCTCGCGCTCTACTTGGGGGCGGAAGGAGTAATTTGATGATTTGTCACCCTCAAATAAAGCGTTAGACACAAATGTATTTTTAAATAGGATCATAACAGGCGTCTGTAGTTTCTGCCTAAACACATGGAAAAAGAGCGTGAGTATATTAATGTATGTACTTTTAATTTTAAATATAAGCGGATTAATGAGTGCATATTTTGCTGGTCAGTTATTGAACCTAGCGTATTTAATAAATTATTTTTTCAGGACATACATGTCCAGAAATCAATCAAGAGAGGTTCGGAAGAAGGGCGGGGAGGCATAATTATGCGCAACAGTGGGACACAATGTACGCCAACAAGAATTTTTTTTTTCTTTAAGATGAATCTGCTGCTAAATGCTTTCGTGAGTAAATGTTTTACTGTTATACAATGTTGAAACTAGAGATGGACTTTCCTTTAAAGGGGTCAATGTACTTATCAATATGAACATACATTTACTAAAAAAAAAAATAATTGCTCCATAACCTTTAAGGGGAGTGAAAAGGGGAATTTCTTTTGTATGCAAAATCTAATTCCAAATACCAATATTCTTGACAGTTAGCACAAATAGTAACATAAGCAAATAATAAAGATTGTCATTATTTGTTTTTAGAACTACCCCCAATAGAACAATTTAGGGAGTTCTAAGATTGTATGGAGAATTTTTACTTCTTTGGATCACTCAAACGCCAAGCGAACGGCGTTCGCGCGTGATTTCACGCCATTCGGTTAAACACCACACGAACGCATATAATTATTATAAAATATTGAGCGTTTTATTTATAGTGTATTTATCCAAGAACGTAAATAAGAAGTTCTTCATAAAGTAGTCTATAAATATCGAAAATACGCAAACCTTTCCGTAATTCCCTAAGCACAACAAACTTGAAATTTGGCACAATTTCTGATCAAAATGGATTTTAAAGATTGTCATTATTAGTTTTTCTAAACTACCCTCAATATACGGTTTAAGGGGTGTTAAGTTCTTTATTAAAACATTCTTACGAACGACTTTGCTAGCAAAGTGCTACTGGGAACATAAATGTATGGAGCAGCAAACAATTTTTTTTTTATTTCTTGGTTGGTCGCATAGTAACAGTTGTTCAAATTGACGTGGACAATGACCCCTTTCAAGGAAAACTCATCTGTCGTTTCAACTTTGTATATAAATAAATAATAAATATATTATTTTGACTAAAGTTAATCAACTGGAAGAGTACACTTATATTAATTTCATCTATTAAACTAAAATGCCTTATAGGTACAATCTACAAGATAAATAAAAAATGGGTATAAAAATTATCTGCCAAGTAAATCATTTCAGATTTACCCAGAAGTAAAGAAGCCCATAAAAATGTGGCGAGAATTTGGCGAAAAAATAGAGCCATCATAAAAACGGACTTAGGAAGATAAAACGGTTCAGGAAGTACGACGCTTGCATCTGAAGATGCTTCAAGCTAAACAACATGATTAGTTTAATTACAACAAGTATTGCGTATGAAAACTATCCCTAAGGGCTGAAACTGCGTAATGCGGATGCTCACGACGGTCACCCGTCGCGTAACAAAGCGCATGTGTTCACGCGGATGGTCCCCGCCGCGGAAACCAGAAACCTACGCAGTGTCGCTAGTTCAACTTTAACGGTGTGCATGTACTCATGTCGATGAAGAGCTTACTATATTATTACTTAAAGCCTGCGCCCCTCCCCGCGACGGATGCCCTGCAGTATGGGACCGCACGGACGTCCGCTTTACGCAATTTCGGCCCTAAAAGTGTGACAGACCAAACTCCGCTGCGGTATTTTTCATTAAACACACAGGGAAATATAAGCATCGCGAACTCTTAGGCTGGTATCAGACGGCATTCAACTGCATGCTTCAATATATATCTGCATACAGACGCGGTCGGCTACAGTCGTGTAGTGTCGACGCACGCTGTCCATCGCTAACTGCATACAGTTAATGTGCAGTTTATCAAGGAGAGAAGGTCGCTAACGGCAGAATAAATTTTGAAGATAAATATCTAACATTGGTATACAGTGGCGGGGCATATACCAAGTATTTACAATAAAATATTGGCCATGTGAACATAAGGCTTAGCCATACACGTAGCCAGTATAAAGACCTTGCAGCAGTCCCTACGTGGTTCGTAGACTGCAGTGTTCCCGGAGGGGGTGCAGCCCCGCAGCAGCGGCGACGCGCGCGCGTGCGGCGCGCAGGCCGCGGTTGATGTGCGCGTTGTGCAGCTCCGACACCTGCGTCGAGCATGCCGCTGCAGGGTCACCCGATGTCTTCAGACTGCCTAACCTGCAACCGTAACGTAGCATGACACCGACATCCATGAAAAGAATGCATGAGAAATGGGCCTGTATTCTGAAGAAGTTTGAACGCCAATGTGATATACCTTACAAGAAAGGTTATTTATGACTCTACTCGATTATAACAAAATAAAAATAAAAATACGTGTGGCACTCGGGGACTGCCGCGGTAAAGCTATTGCATAGCATGTACGGAATTTCTGGATTCGGTCCCCGCGCTCAAGGCCCTCGATAGAAGCTATGCAATAGCTTAAAAAAAAGCAAAAGCAAAAAAAAAAATTTTTCTTGTTTACTTCATAAATTGCTACAAGTATGTTCAGTTGTTATCATAGAACATTACTATAATCTATTATAATACAAAAAGACTATTTTGTTTGACCGAGATTTGAACTCGAGGCACGATGATAACATAGGTAGAACGCTGTACCAATGCGCCACACAGGTCGTTAACGACTTTTCTAAAATAGGTGTTCGGTCTCTGTCGGCCTTCAAGCCACACCTCCGTGCCCGTCGGAGTGGGGAGCGTGAGGTTTTTTTCGTTACGGAATTTCTGGATTCGGTCCCCGCGCTCAAGGCCCGCGATAGAAGCTATGCAATAGCTTAAAAAACAGGCCCCAGTTTTTGGGAAAAACTGAAAAATGATTTTTTATTCCATGCATCAACAAATCACTGATGACTATGAATGATAAGTTGCCTGGAAGAAATCGTCGAGTGCGATAAGGCCGCCGCGCCGATTGTATGTTATTAACCGACTTCAAAAAGGAGGAGGTTCTATGTTCGGCTGAATGTATTTTTTTTTAATGTGTGTTCACCGATTTCTCGGTCAATTGTGGACCGATTTTGATTTTTTTTTTTATTATAAGGTTTTCTTTTATTAATTGTAATCTGTTGAAAGGGAATTGTTTGTCTTGGTATGGTCATGTGAAGAGGAGGGATGAAACGCATGTTACTAAATGAGTCATGAGTTTACATGTGGATGAATGGAGAAGGAGAGGGAGACTAAAGAAAAGATGGATGGATTGTGTGAAAAGTGATATGAAAGAAAAGGGTGTTGGTGATAGCGTGACGAGTGACAGGACAGAATGGAAGAAAAAAACGTGTTACGCCGACCCCAAATAAAAGGGCAAGAAGATGATGAATCTTGGTGTACAATAAAATTTATATAAATAAATAAATGACAATTGGGACCCACGGCGTTACGTGCTTTCCGACTCACAGGGTGTCCTAATGTCCTAGATAAACTTAAAAAAGTACATGATATGAATTTTACACACACAAACTAACAAGAAGTATATAAATACTAAATATTTTACTTCAAGAACGTACTATCAGACATTCCAATCCTTAAAACCATGACATAAGAGCAATACTGACCAGAACTCGTTCCCGGGATGCGCGTTCCCGTCCCAGGGGTACGTCATGACGAGCAGCTTGCCTTCGTCCTCACCCGTTAGCTTCGCCGATGGCTCGCGCTTCTGTATCTGTACGTTTATGCCACCTAATAATGCCGTAAAAACATATCAGAATCAAAGAATCAAGAATTAAAGCAGATTAGTAAAAAACTCATAAAAATCAAAACGGTGATACAGTGACTATGCTATTAATCTTTTGACCAGCAGTCATGCATATGACAAAGCAAAATGTGTCCAGGACGCCACAGTCACGACTACATGACAGACTCAAACGCTAATAAATCTTATAAAAACCTGTTGTTTTTCTTATGTGTTGTTAAAGGATGAATGGTTGCGTACGACAACAGCTGCATTATTTAGCAACGGTGTCGCAGTTATTAATGCACCACATCCAAGAGGAAGACGCAGCGTTCCATTTTCAAAAATTACGTACTAAAGATTATAAAATTTTAAATTAAAACTAGAATTTATATTATCAAAATGAATAGCTGTTCATTAGTCTCGCTAAAATTCGAGAACAACTGGACCGATTTGGCTTTGGTCTTGAAATATTTGTGATAGTCCAGGGAAGGTTTAAACGGTGAGAAAAATGGACAAATTCGCGACAAAAAAAAAACCGAATACAAAGCCATCTGTAATTAAAATGTCATTTTAAAATGAATTATGCTGGTTCTGGTAATGCGAGTAGATGGCGTTATCCTTTGTCAGTTCAACTAAAAGGTATCACAACATTCATTGGCTATTAGGCGGCGAGAAGTTTGCCGGGTCAGCTATTTACATATAAAAAAATTACAAATGACTTAATGATGGTTAAGATTCTATCCCTACTTAGTTCGCACACTCACCTTTCGGATGTCGTTTGTTCTCTAAGAACAGTCTGTGTACCGCATTCGGGTCCTCACCGGACGAATTCGGGAACATCGCTGAAAGTGTAAATACAATTAAGAATTATATACTTTTTTAATGCACCTGTCATATGTCTCTCCACCACCCTTGGTTGACTGGTAGAATGCCTAAGGCATTAAGTCCGCCTTTGTACCTTTGTCTTGCATGAAGATTAAATAAATAAAGCACGTTAAGCTGTTGATTCATAATCATAATCATTTATTCTGCAAACATGGGTATAGCTAGTACATAGGTGTTTTTTTTATAACAGAGTCCGCCATATTTTGCCATCACATTGGCATGCAAATTTTACAATTTTTTGAATCCGGTGGCATTTTTAAAAGAATGTATATAAATATATGTTAAAAATTTCGGCATAATAAAGGTCATAGTAATAAAAGTTAAAATAATATTATATAATGTCAAATGGTAATAAAAAGTAAGTTAACCAGGATCAAAATAATAATGTCAAACGGAAATAAAAAGTAAGTCAAACAGGATCAAAATAATAATGTCAAACAGAGTAGCAGTATGGTCAATCAATTAGTGAACCGTCATTAAGAAAATCGTCAATCGTATAATAAGTTTTCATAATTAAAAATTCATTTAGCGCCCTTTTAAATTCTGTTCTTGTCATATATTTTATAAAGTTAGGAACTTTATTATATATGCGTGGGGCAATACCAAAAAAACTTTTTAGCATTAGTGCGGTTTTACATTTAACCTGACATATTGATTAATGTATTGACTCCGCATTGGATTTTTCTTGACCTCCGAAATTCTCTTAAATAGATGAAGGTTACTTTTCACAAACAAAGATTGATTCCGGCTGTCATTTGTAGATCTTTGACAGTCGTTATGGATAGTCAGGAATAGAATAGCCAGGCAATCTGACAGCAATCTCACCAAGGGTTATCGTGTACCCAATTAATGGGTTGTGGAGTTTAGGTAGGTAGTCTCTCCATGTAAAATACTACTATTCAGCTACAGCCGATTTGACTGGAAGTCGATTGCAACACAGTTGGGAAAAAGCTTAGCAGATTGAACTTAATAATCGATTTCATTCCGATGTAATGTTAAAAAAAACTGGGCAAGTGCGAGCCGGACTCGCACACTGAGGGTTCCGTACAAACTTACCTACGAGTACGTAAATAGTTCAATTCCAGAATGAATTCTCGAAAAATTTTCCGACTCGCATTTTTTTTTTGTGACGTAACAACAAAGGAGATTGACCAAAAGCAGTCTAGCAAAGATGCGTGAACGAAAATCAAATTAATATAGAAATTATTTGCTTATTTTTTTACAGCTTTTCACTTCAGGAATTCTGTTTTCGTATCCGGAATTATGATTTTAAGATAAACAGTAAATTAACGATTGCTAGGTACATTACCAGTTATGATTGACGTTTCGTTCTCTTTATTTGTACGAGTTACGTAAGCTATATATTACTATACTCTTTGTACGTAAGTATGAACCTTTAGACAAAAACATCACAAAAATGATATCAATATCTTAAATAGCTAAGTAATTAGTAATACCATAACGTACTGTATATGTATTTTATCGTTCCGATAATATAATATTTATTTTGTGCTTCGTCTCACGCAGATGCAGCTGTCAAGCCAGATGACAGACGGATGATAACTAACAATGTTGTTTTGTACCTACATGAGTGATCTGTGGTCATTTTACAAGTTGCGAGTTGGTTAGACATAATTTGTAGGTTATTTCCGTTTTTGTTTAATTACTTTAAAACTCGGGTGTTTGTGTGAAAATGAACACTTTTATTTAATAGTATATAAAGCGTAGTCTATATTAAATAAACATTTATTGTGCTTCAACTTAAGACGGATTTCCATACATCGTTGGTAAATGATAAATGATAAATGATATTTATTTTGTAAATAGGTTTAAAAAAACACTTTTACACGTCAATTTTTTTTTTCGTCATTTTTAAACTAGATGAGGCCGGTGTTTCCTAGCTGACTACCCTGAGAAGAAACACCGAAACAAACTCAGGGGTCAAAGTCTCTTTTAAAGTCCATACAGTAAATATGTAATGGTCAAATCACATGAGAACCATGCAGATTTGTCTGAAATGGTCTTTTGAAGAAAGAACCTTACAGATTTGAGTGGACCTGTCCAGTCAGTGCAAGCATTTGTCAGTATTCGTAAAGCTCAACTCAGGACTACTAAGGAGCTCAACTACTTGACGAACAATACCAAGGAAAGGACATTTGGGTAGGCCGCAGAAAATACTCAAATTGCCAGACATACGTTAAAATTACTGAAAAGGAAAAAAAAAGCAATCAACATAGTCCTCACGTTCACAATAATAAAAATAAAAATATTGTTTACAATACTAAGTAAACATTGATGTCAAAAATTAATAGAGAAAGAGAAAAAAAAAAGACAAATTGCAAAATAAAAATAACCTACAATATCAAATTGTAATAAATAATAATAATAAAAAGCAAAATTGAAATTAAAAACAAAAAAGAAAAAAAATAATAATAAGACAACAGTTGCAGTGCGTACTGGAGCAGGTCAATCCCAAGCCTTTTGGTCCTCAACATAGTCCTTTATAGTGTAAAAGGCCTTTTGGCAAAGTTTTCGCTTTACAAATAATTTGAATTTATTAAGGCTTAGTTGTTGAATATGACTAGAAAGTTTATTATAGAAGTGTATGCATTGGCATCTAAATGAGCCCCCTATTTTTTTCAGCCTGGTTGTAGGAACCACAAATTTGTGTTTGTTCCTAGTATTAAAATTATGAACATCACTGTATTTTTTAAACATGTTTATATTTTTATGTACATACAAAATATTCTCGTAAATATACTGTGAAGGTACAGTCATTATATTAATTTCTTTAAATTTATCTCTGAGGGAGTATCTGGGACTTAATTTATAAATCGAACGAATAGCCCTTTTTTGCAAAACAAAAATTGACTGTATTTCGGCGGCATTTCCCCACAGTAGAATACCGTACGACATGACACTATGGAAATAGCTAAAGTAAACTAAACGGGCAGTCTCTACATCAGTTAAATTTCGAATTTGTCTAACAGCGTATGCTGCAGAGCTAAGTTTTTTTGATAATTTGTCTATATGTGGGCCCCACTGAAGCTTAGCATCTAGAGTTATGCCCAAGAACACTGTATTATCTTCAGGACTCAACTCTTTACCTTTTATTAGCACACTAGTTTCTACTTGCCTAACATGAGGCATGGTAAACTTTATACATTTAGTTTTTTTTTCATTAAGTAGAAGGTTATTTACATCAAACCAGTGTACTATTTTTGAAAGTGTTATATTTATATCGTCAGTAACCGGCTGCTGACGTTTAAGTTTAAACAAAAGTGAAGTGTCGTCTGCAAACAACACTATGTTATGGTTATCGTCTATGAGGTAAGGTAAATCGTTTATATAAATAAGAAACAAAAATGGGCCAAGAATTGAGCCCTGGGGGACACCCATTTTTACTACAGATCCAGGAGATCTTTTTCCGTTTACATCAACTCTCTGAATCCTTTCACTCAGATATGATGTAAGAAGATCCAGGGAGGAGTTCCGGATTCCGTAATGGTGTAGTTTCCTGATTAATGTTTCATGGAGAACGCAATCGAAGGCCTTTGACAAATCGCAAAAAATGCCCAGGGCATCGCATTTGTCTTCCCATGCATTATAAATATGTCCTAAAAGTTCAACACCGGCATCGGTTGTTGAACGACCCCTTGTAAAACCAAATTGTTTGGTATGTAATAATTTATGTCTGTTAAAAAATCTTTGTAGTTGCTCTAAAATAAGTTTCTCAAATATTTTACTAAAAGTGGGTAGCACTGAAATGGGTCTGTAATTCGTGGGGTCAGATGTACTACCCGTTTTGAACAATGGAATTATTTTACTATTCTTCATTAGATCAGGAAACTCACCGCGATCAATACAATTATTAAAAATAAAAGCTAAAGAAGGAGCTATAATGTGGATTATAGACTTAACAACTTCCACAGAATTACCCCATAAATCTGCAGTCTTTTTTATATTCAGGGAGTTAAACGTCTTAATAATATCTACATAAGTCACATGTTCGAAATTAAAATCAGAATCGCAAACTTTAACATTTTCTTTAAGCAGAGACTCTGCAGCAGTGGGTGACGAGTTCAGAGATTTTGTTGTTGATATGGGGATCTCTGAAAAGAAGTTCTCAAAAGCCGCGGCAACCTGTGAGTCCGATGTGATCACATTGTCATTAATTACAAGTTTATAGTCACTAGATGGTCTTGTAGACCTTCCAGTTTCACTATTTATAACATTCCAAGTAGTTTTAATTATATTATTACTGTTTTTAATTTTGGAACTTAAATAACGCGATTTCGCTACAGAACAAATTTTTTTAAATAATTTTGAATAATTTCGCACATATGAACTAAATTCAGCAGTATTAACAAGAACTCTTTCATCATACAATTCGTAAAGCCGAGTTCTACTTTTATGAATACCAGTGGTAGCCCATTCACAGAACGAAACGTTACTATTAACCGAAATAGTCTTAGGTATAAAAGTAGAATTAAATTGATTACAGTACATGTTAAAGAAACCTTCATATTGGTTATTGAGATCATCATATGTAGACAAGTCTGGTAAATTATTAATGAGTTTAGTTTTAAAAGTTTCTAAACGACTTGCAGTTTTAGGGTTAACAGTGATATTCTTTTTAGCCACTATGTTTTTTTGGTTTTGAAAAGTAATTAACTGTCCACAATGATCAGAATCTAATAAATTTATAATTTCTTTGTGAGTTGGTACAACATCCGTATAAATATTATCTATGCATGTGGCACTAGTAGGAGTTAATCTTGTGGGCTCCAAAAATAAGTTAACAAGATTGTAGGACTGAAATAGACTTAAAATTTTACTACGTAAACCTGAGTTTTCTAATAAATTAACATTAAAATCACCACAAGTGATTATGTACTTGTTTGAATTACAAATCTTGTGGAATACTTCATCCATTACCTTTTCAAAGCAGTCATACAATCCAGAAGGGGGTTTGTACACACTTAATATAATAAACTGCTCCAATTCAATACAGGCTATTTCAACTGACCGCTCAACAGATAGGCTCACAATATCCTTTCGTTCTTTGAACTTAAGGCTGTTGCTTACAAAAATTAATGAGCCACCACGTATGGCATCAATTCTACTAAACGAACTACCAACCTGGTGATTACTAAAATTGAAAATGAACTGATGGCTCTTAAGCCAATGTTCCGTTAAGCATAGAATATCAATATTATTGCAATTAAGGAATAAGTCTACTTCTAAATCCTTGTTCATAAGTCCTTGAATATTTTGATGTACCAGGTTGATACTATTTAATGATTTTAAAACTTGATTGGAAATATTTTTGTTCGTTAGTACATTCATGCTAGAGATTGTCTCTGTTGTCTTAATTTCTAATTTAAATGAGTATCTATGTCAACATTTGGTGCCAATTTATTGGCAAAATCATAGAACATGTCATTGCATTGCTCAACAGGAGCAATTTGTTTAGCCAAGTTCTTGGCTGAAATAAAAAAATAATATGATAGCGACACAGCTATCTGTCTCCTATAAAAGTTTGAAAGATAGTATCTATCTACAAGATACCTATCTTTTGTCATGATCCTTTACTATTTTCAGATTTATTCCTATATTTGTGCTATAAGACCTTGCTTTATGCTAAATTTCAAGATTCTGGGTCAACGGGAAGTACCCTATGAATTTTGATTTCTTTGAGAGAGTCGAAATATACGTTTTTTGCAACATAAACGACCGTATCTTTTTTTTTCGTTAACTTCGAAGTTTGATTATTTCACAGCTTCAAGGGACTGCAGACTTGAGTATATTGTTTCAATTTCAACTCGATACCTACACGCGTTCCCGAGGAAAGAATCTTGACAGACAGACAGCCAGACATACGGACGGACAACAAAGTGATCCCGTATGGGTTCCATTTTTTCCTTTTGAGGTACGGAACCCAAAAAATAAGTTCTGAAATGGTATCTCAAGTAACAATAAATTAAAAACACAGTTGACGTTTTAGGGAATGGAAAAATTCAGAACCATGGAAATGACCATCGTGATTGCTGAACAAACGTTAAAGCAACTCGTATTTTTAAGGCTGGGAAATAAGTAGGTGGAGCGAAAGGAAGTGCCAGACTTTACTGACTAAAACTCACCCATGTTCCTTCAGTTACCTATTGCCTTCCAAAGCCGTGGTGACTTAATACAACTTGTATGGTAACTGTGTGAAGTGCTGGTTGAAACGTGGCCAAAGAGTTCTCACCTATAATGGAGTCACTGGGTTGTATCCATGCGAAGTTGACATCGCTGACATGTTGCAATAAGTCTTTTCGCAGCAGATGTTTCACGCGCTCCGTGACCGACAGCACGTAAACGTCGATCTGATGCTTCGAGATCTTCCATACGCCTAGGCCTAAAGCAAACACACGAATATAAGGCTTAAATTAGGGTCTTTGTGGATTACAACTTAGGCTTTATTCAGGATCTAGTCTTTAGGTTTCTCGAACGCATCAATCTTAATATAAACCAGCTGTCACATCTTTTAGAGAATAACGTAACACTAGCATAGGTAATTCACACACAACATCAAAGAATATGGAAGTAAAGTAAAGTAAAGTAGATCTATATCAAGAACAAAGTTGGGCCAAGTATGCTGCCCTGAGGCACGCCCAAATCAACATAAACCACATCGTTAAGCCTTTGTTCTTTTCAAACCCTTTTCTTTCTTTCGGTAAGTAATTTCTCATAAGTTTCAAAAGAACACCTCGTACACTAGATCCTACTCGTTATTTCAGCAACTGCGGTATAGAGACTGTGTCAAAAGCTATTGCAAGAGCAAAACAGACAGTAAAGAATATTGGTTCCTTTGGTAGGTTGGTAATGATAGTGTAACTGTTCCTGTACCGCATCTTTGGTTTACTTATTACGTCGAAAACTAAAAATACGAGTTATAACACGATTTTGTCTTGATAAAACTCAACACTACGTAAATAATGAACAGTGAACTTACCGCAACCGATGACATTGACATAGGCCAGCTTGCCGGCTTGTCGCGCGCGCGCGTCTGCTTCGATGAGCACGGTTTCGGCGAGCACGCTAATACGCTTGTAGTACACCTCGTTGTCGAAAACGTGACCTGGCTTGGACAGCTTTACATAGCGCTCAGTGTATTTGCTCTCTGCGGTTTTGTTGCTGCCCAATGTGATATAGGAAGTCAGCTCTTCGTATGTATAGCTGTGAACCTGAACAAAAACGAATTTGTTTGCGTAAACTCAACGGCGATAGTACCAGAGTAATACAGATTTCAATTGGAAGGTGATAGTTCCTATTGAATTATGCATGTATTTTACTGCAAAAAATATCTGTGGTGGGGATGGTTTTTAGTAAACTTTCGCCACTAATGTTTAATCAGGGAAATGGTAAGCAAATACTCATTATTAACAAAAGAATTTAACCGTTAGTCACTTTCAGTTTTCGCTCAAAGCATTTTTTACGATAAAACACTTTTTCCTGAACGAAAAATATGTCTATCACACTAAACGAAATTTAATTAAAAAAAAATATCCTGCATCATTTAACAGTAATTTAAGACATCAATTAAAATTTGTTTAAATACCGGACACAGAAATATTAATACTGTAAAAATACCCACAGTGAAAACTAAATTGAAGTAAGTTTATTTCTCCTATGTTTTCATGGTGAGATTTTTACGATATAGAACCTCAAGTTTTCAAAATCCAACAATACCTGGTAGAACTCGGACCACATCTGTCGCCACATATGCTTGGCGGACGTATTGTTCCTAACATACGTGTTCTTGAGCACGTTGAGGCAGGTGGTGGGCGTGACCTCCTCGCCGTAACCGTGCTCCGGCACGTTCTGCTCCTCCGTGATAAGGATATCCTCGTAGTCCATGCGGAAGTGGCGCTGGAAACGAGGACCGATCGTGCCTGGCGCCGAAAGATAGAAAGAATAAGAGTATACCGCACAAACCACCAAAGTGATGTAAAATATTATTTACATACTATAAAATCCTTTGTTTATCCGATATCATATCCTAACCCACGCAACGGATTTTGATGCTTTTTTTACCAATAAAAAGAGCTATAAATGAGGCATCCGTGCGATGCTGGGGCAGGTCATGGGTGATACAATGAAATAGATCAGACATCTTAAAATATGGCGTCCAATGCTTAAATCTCTGGCCGGGGTAAAATCCACACCTTCGGTCACGCGAATTGTCAACTAGGCGTTTGGATAAATCTTTAAACAACCAATAGTTTATACTATTTTTGAGGTGGGAACTCAACAAATTACTCCTCCGGGCTCAGGGTGGAGCGAGAGGCAGTGTCAGACTTTAACTGACTAACCCCACCAGTGTTCCTTCAGTTCAAACATCCCCAATCTATATAAGACTTATATCGACATCTATGGCGCAACATAGGAACTAAAAACTACGAAATCGTGCATAATGCAATTAGAGTTCTCCATGCGATTAGAACGATGCCTCGATCAGACAAAGACATCCGCCTGATCGAAAAATCCTCCCTTTTCAATGGAGGTATGGACTTTACACTTTATTGCGCATACCTCTATGGACTCACCGATAATAACCGCATCTGTCTCAGCATTCTCCTCTTTGACCACGCCCGAATTCTTCCTCTCTCCGTCATTAATGCACTCGGTGTGTCCACTCACGTACACCAATGCTGACAGCTTCATCTCATCGTAGCTCAGGCAGCTCTCCAGCAGTAGTGGAGGTTTCTGGTTCACTGTGCCCACGGCTTCCCATCCTTCTGTGCTATAATGTAGAAGGGAAGAATAATGTGTTGAAAGTTGATGTTGGCTCTCATGTTTGGAACTCTACTTTGGGTTATGCTCACTTTCTTCAGGGTCAAAAGTGCAGTAGCACTGTGGGAGACAAGAGGCCTAACCAGGAGCTTTTAACGCGGTCTATTTTGTTACCTAAACTGAACTGTTAAAGGGATGGAACTATATAGAGTGTATAGCTCCATCCCTCTTTTTCGCTCATACGCCTGACATTATTTTAACATGGCATTGTTAGGTCCAAGTACTGAATTTCTAAGTGCCTAGTGCGAGTTTATGACGTTCGACCCTACGATTGGTCCGCTTCAAGCTTTTTACCTATCAGACAGCCGGTAAACGTTCAGGTGGGATAGCGATCAAACGCGAGCCTATCAATAATAAAAACCCAGGCAAGTGCGAGTTGAACCCGCGCACTGAGGGTTCCGTACAAACTTACCTATGAAAACAGTTCAATTAAATTTTTCCGAATCGCGAAAAAAGTTTTTTTTTGTGACGTAACTACAAATTTATAATAATATATCGACGGGTCCTACGTATACTAGTTTAGGTGCAAAAACACAACTGTTCAGGAGAGCGGTTTAAAGGTTCTAAAGCTTGTAATTTTGTCATAAATCAATGGAAATACTTGAAATTTTGATATGTTATATTTGAATATCTAAGGAAAAAGATAGCATTATTGGTTTTTCTTATTTTTTTTATACTTTGGAAAATAGCATCACTTGCATTGATGTAGCTTGTTTTCTTAACTATGGTAGAACCTATAAACTGATACAAGTGGCCACTTATACCAGTATATAGTGTACTTGCATACACTTATAATAAAGGAAAATTGAAGGATTTTACTCTTTTAACATGCTATTTCCAATCTATTGATGAATATGAGGTTATAACATTAACAATAACATCTTCTTTTATCGACTTTTAAACACTTACAACAGTTTACTCAGTTCTAGAAAACTACTTGCAACAGTTTTCTGCATTGTTATTAACCTTAAATATTTGAATAGGTGTGGCAGGAAATAGAATAAAAACATTAAAAATACAAACTAAAAGTTTATTTCAATTATATGACTTTTCCAGACCTATGCTTAATAGGTGTTATTATTTTGATGTTAATATATTATGGCGCTCTTAATGAAAAATAAAATCAATGGCTTTGCCATCTTAAAAATAATAAAACTAAAAAATTTAATCTTCTTAACTTAAGTAGGAACTTTCGTTAATTATATTAATTGTTTATTTATATTTTCATTAGTACTTCCTCTTACGTACTACTTAATCAGTTTTTCAGACATTGGCAATATGTCACATTGTTATTTATCGTAACAACAATCACAGTAGATAATGGTATAGAAAACCCAATAAAAATAGAAACAACATGTTGGAAAAGACAACTAGGCTTTTTAAAAATATAACCTAGTCGGAGACATCTTCAGTGTTATCGGTCCGTATCTTCAAATTATTGTAAAATGATTAGTACCGCTCAGGAATCACATAGGACTTGCAAATATCTTGAAGATCTTTAAATTGTTTCTTGTCAATTGGTAACAAACTCTTGTAAGCTACATCTAATCTGTAAAGTTTTTTGAAACATTTTGTATACTGGCACGTGTTAGAAGTAATCTTCTCAAACATTGAATAGTTTTTTAAGCCCCTTCTTCGACTGGACCTGGCAACATAAATATAACACGCGTACACTCCGGTCCGACGAGAAGATCACCGAACTTGAAGAAGAATTGAGCAGGTTACGATGGAGTATTGTGGGATTATCTGAAGTCCGAAGACAGGGGGAGGACACGATAATTCGAGTCGAGTGTAATTTCCTATTTCTCAAAAGTTTCTAAATATTGTGCATCTTGCAGTTTCTTCAATTTTTTCAAAACATTTTTTGGGACATTTACAAGCGCTTTTTATTTTTTTTCTACTGGTGTAGCTTCCCCGTTCGACTCATGTATTCTAATCCCCTGTTTAAATTGAACTTGCGTCTTTCATCAAACCACATATTTTTAACCTCTCTCGCAATCTGGCCTTATCTTTCTTTTTTTGGGTTTTTCTTTGCTCACTTGCGGGATTACTTAAAGGTGTATCAGTGTAGTCTGAATTTAATAGTAATACTTAAATTGTCAAATTCATCATAAGTTTGTTGGCGAATAGGTGACAAAGAAAGTAATGGCGAAGGCATTGGTGTTAAGCTATCAATTTCATCATCAGGAATGTCATTTTGTTTTATTTTGGTTCATCTTCTTTATAGTTGTTATGCACAATCACACTCACCGCCTGGACGGTATAACAGTCAGAGGACTTGGTAGAATCTGACGAAATGTTTAATAAATTTCGGTATAAATTTTCTACTGTAGGGGTTTCCTCGAACATGTCTTCTTGATCACTTAAGCTTACAACCTTATTGATGAATGACATCTCTTCAGCAAAAAAAACCGCACTTGGAGGTAAGGGGGAATCTAAAATTATATAATAAAATAATTATGCAGTGAATTGCTGCTAAAATGTATTAAAAATAGTTTTTCGATTGATTTTATTAGTAAATAGATATTATTATTAAAATAATGTAACTTATATCAGTTAACAAAATAACAAAAACAAAATAAAAGTCAGATGTGACTTTGTATACTGATACAAGTGCAAAATTTATTGAAAAAAAAAAACATGAATTATAAAATCACATTTCATTAATTTAGTTTATTATGTTTACCTGACTTTTCTATTAGACTTTCATTTGTGAAACTATTTTTTTCATTAAAATCGGTCGGTTCCGTGGTCCCGTTGCATATTTTTAAAGTTTGGTCTAATTCTTCACGTATTTCGCGTGATGGTACTGTTGGCCGATCTAAAATAAATCAAAATTAAGGTGTTAATTCATTTTTAAATATATTTACAAATAATCTTTAAAATTTACTGAAACCACTATACAAAGTACGCGAGTAACCACTATGAACCTTGTATACTGGTACAAGTGAAAATACAAATAAACAACACGTAATTTAATATATTTTTTTAATTTTTCTCGATCGAACAATACAAAGTATATCATTATAATATTTAAAATGTCAATTAATACTTACCTTCGTAATTTTCTGGAGTGTTTATTTTTCTATACTTATTTTCTAATAAATCTATCATTAATTGACCTCGTGAGCGCTTCATTGTTGTGACTTCTTACCACTCAAGACAAATAAAATCTGAATAGTTTTTAACAAATGAATACGTAAACTAAAACGCATCGCAGATTCGCAGTTATACCAGTGTTTAGCGTGCTCCCGAGTCCGTCGCCGCACGCATACCAGAGCGAATGACACTTGTGCTGACGTGTCGCGTCGCACGCAACTACCTACACTGGTGCAAGTGACTTACATCAGTGTAGATGGTCGTGTGGCTGAAAATGATGTCACTTATATTAGTTTGCAAGTTTGTATCTTTGAAATTACATGATAATTTAATATAACTTTTACAGGATATAAAGTTAAGGTAATTTTAAGGCTATTGGTGCAAAAAAAGTATTTCGCTGTTTTGCATGTTACACCAGTATACGTAGGACCCGTCGATATAATATATTCAGCCTTTTAATGTTCCCACTGCTGGGACTCAGGCCTCCTCTCTCTAGGAGAGGGAATGGGCCGTAATCCACCACGCGGGCCCAGTGCGGGTTGGTGGATGTCACATGTCTTCGAATTTTTGGTTCTAGGACATGCCGGTTTCCTCACGATGTTTTCCTTCACCGTTTTGAGAGCAGTGGTGATGAAATAAATTACACAAAGTAATGCGCCTGGCTGGGTTTGAACCCGCGACCTACAATTCGTAAGTCGGGGCCGTTACCACTCGGCCACCACTGCTCAATACTTGTGCTATGAGACCTTGCTTCAGCCTAATTTCAGGATTCTAGGTCAACGGGAAGTACCCTATGAATTTTTATTCCCTTGAGTGTCGAAATACGTTTTTTACGACATAAACGGCCGTTTTTTTTTTTTCGTTAACTCAGAAGTTTGATTTTTTCACAGCTTCAAGAGACCGCAGATTTGAGTATATGGTTTTAACTTCAACTCGATACCTCCTCGCGTTCCCGAGATAAAGGATCTTAACAGACAGACAGACTGACAGACGGACCACAAAGCGATCCTATAAGGGTTCCGTTATTTTCCTTTTGAGGTACGGAACCCTAAAAATAATCAAGGAGCTGGATTCATAAGTAGCTTGACGGACTAAATCAATTAGTTAGTAATAATCATTTGATATATCTGACAAATTTAAAAACTCCAAAAAAGTCGACGTCTCTCGGAGATTTACAAAAAAAAAAAGCAACCAAAAATTCATGCACGCATGCAATACAAACTTAGCTACCAAATTACACTATGAATACTTACCAAAGCTGTTTGCAAATTTTAATAATAAAAGCTTAATAATTTTACCAGGGTAATAATTTAATGAATTCTTTCGCCTAGGGCGGAGCGAGAGGCCAGGCTTTTACTGATTAAAAGCATACCTATGTTCCTTCAGTTGCCTTTGCGTTCTAGGACTACAGGTTTTTCAGAAGTTGACCCATAGCCAAAATAGGCTTCGACCCTACTGGGCCCCTACGGTTTTGCTGACTCTTTGAGGCGCGCGTGGAACACTACGCGCCGTCGACGACTGAAGCTCGGTCCGACGGTTACCAGACGGCCGGAGGACAGCCCATTCCTACGGTGGCTGGGGCGTGAGAATGTCCGTTTCCTCATACTTGCGGCTGCCTCCTTCGCTAGCATTTTTGCTTCGCACAATGAGGCGACCGCCCCGCCCCCCATTCCCCCTCGCTATCCACAGAGGTGTGACTCATGTTTGGGTCAGTATGATGTTGTAATAGTTAATAAATACGCTTACCTCCGAAAACTCCTCCCTCGCATCTGCTGTTTTTCCCCAGGTGTCAGTCCTTCCAACAGATTTCTGTACAGAAGATACTACATGCTACTAAGGGGGTCTAATACAAATACTACAGTACAGTCGTGGAATGAAAACGTGTACTATTACGTATGTATTTTGATACAAGTGGAGAAAGTTTGTCATTGTGACCAAGGCGGAATTCGCCCAAGCCGCAGGCGAGGGTGTTATGGAGCCGAAAGCTGCAGTAAAAAAAATCCACGTGTATCAAACGACGTTTTTCAATACACTTACTAAGAAATAAATAAACGGATTCTGCCCGGCGTCTCGTGGGGGCTGCTTGGGGTCCAGTCTGATACGATAAATACAACAAATTTCGGCGGGGTAAGCTCGCGGACTTTTCCGCACTAGTTTAGAAAACAGTAAATTGCGTGTCTAAAAGCGATAGGGATAAGAGTGGGGTTTTCGAGTAGGTGTATTGAGAAACAATTTTTGGACTACTTCAACGTGCGAGGAATCAAGTGTATTTGAAATCGCTTTACGTTTTCGTACCACCACTGCAGGCCTAGCCAAGTTACAATCGTTTCGTTTTCGAATTTCTTTCTACAATCAGTAACGCCTCCGATCCCTTTATTCTGACCACGCGATTATCGTTGAGATGATGTCATTCCCATACATTTGAAGTTTTCTACTAGAGCTAACGATTGTAGATTGTCAACTTGGCTAAGCCCTCTGTACTTTGCTAACCACTAAGTAAAAAGTTAGGGCCTGTGCACACCACGTTTTTTAAACGCGCCGTTGACGCACGTTCTAGAATCGTGCGTCGACGGCGCGTTTAAAAAACGTGGCGTGCACAGGCCCTTAGGAAAATAATTGTTTTGCTGTTGCGATAACCGTTTTACAAGACTCAAATATTTTTTATGAAGGCGAATTTAATTAGCACAACAAACACTATGGTAAACACCAGAAAAAATTGCAATAAAGTGTTAAAAGGTTAAGAATGTCAATAACCGTTATTGCAAATTTATATGGCGCCTACTATACCTACTACAAAAACTTTCAACACACAATCACACACTACATACTAAAAATAATTGTTATCTAACCAGTTTATAAATAAATAGAATAAACAATATAAAAACTGGTAGAAAAGCAAACGAGATATTACAATTGTAAATAAATATATCTGATCCCCACGTCAAAACGCCATTTTAATGGCGGCCGCATAGCATAGCATAGTCGGCCTTATAATGTTCCCACTGTTGGGACTCAGGCCTCCTCTCTAGGAGAGGGAATGGGCCGTAATCCACCGCGCGGGCCCAGTGCGGGTTGGTATATGTCACAAGTCTTCGAATTTTTGGTTCTAGGACATGCCGGTTTCCTCACGATGTTTTCCTTCTCCGTTTTGAGAGCAGTGGTGATGAAATAAATTACACAAAGTAATGCGCCTGGCTGGGTTTGAACCCGAGACCTACAACTCGTAAGCCGGGGCCGTTCCCACTCGGCCACCACTGCTCTCTCTCTGGCGGCCGCACGCACACACAAATACGCTAGTGACGCAATCAAGATTTCATCATTTCATCCGAAAGACGTCCACTGCTGCACATAGGCCTCCCCCATGCGTTACCACAACGACCGATCCTGTGTGTCTTGCATCCATCGGATTCCAGCGACCCTGACCAGGTCATCGGTCCATCTTGTGGGAGGCCTTCCAACGCTGCGTCTTCCGGTACGCGGTCGCCACTCCAGAACCGTTCGGCCCCAACGGCCACCACTTAAGTTTGGCGATTCTTCGTGCTATGTCGGCGACCTTGGTTCTCCTGCGGATATCTTCATTTCTGATTCGATCACGCAAGGGAATTCCGAGCATAGCTATTTCCATTGCCCAATCAAGATTTATCAAGAATTTATAAAAAAAAAATTACTTATTTTGAAAATAGCTGAAATAGATTCAATAGCCGATTCTGAACATATTACTTTTAGAATACAACCTTTATTAAGTAACATGTTGTATATAAGACGACTTCAGGCAGCTGTACTGAATGAACGCGGGTTCAATGGAAATAATAATAATAATCCACAACTTTTACTTACAACGCCATCTAATCACAAACTAAGCAGAGCTTGTGCTATGAGTACTATACAACTAATAAACATACTTATATATTTCTATATACATACATATTATAGATAAATTACACCCAGACTCATAACAAATGATCATGCTCATCATCAAACATATGTCTTGGGTGGGAATCGAACCCACGACCTCCGGTAAAGCAGTCGGGGCCACTAACACTAAAGGGTCTTTGTATAAAAGATCGAGAAATTAACTTATTTCAACTTATACTCGTATGAACGCTATAGTACACTTACCCTTCTTCTCCAGTCAACAGTAAGTATTTGTCAGCCTGCCCCATGAAGGTGACGGCTCTCTTTGTGAGGATGCGGTCTATGAGCTGTGGCACGCCCATATCTTTGTAGAGTTCCTTCTCTATAGTGCTGCCGAACTCTCTAGAACGTAGGAGAATTTAATTTAGTTGGGTCCACTGGTGAATTGGCTTTCAAGACTTGCGGACTTCCAAGAAAGCCACGGAGAAAAGATGGTGTCACGTTAGTCGTAGCATGAATGAAGCTAGAACTACATTAGACCGACGCACACGTGTAACACGACTGATTTGTACGTAGAACGATGTCGCGTGGCAACGCGTGGCGTGGATCAAGTGTAGCTCTACAAGTCTAGTATCCATATAAAATGTATGGAGACCGACACGCCCAGATCGGCGTGTGTGGCACCGCAACCAACCAAACATAAAATACTAATATTGAATGTATTAGAGATAAAACGGGTAGTGATTTGGCCGGATACCGGATATTCACCAACCTACGAGGCCAGAGCCCCGGATATCCGGCTACCGGATGTTCAACCCTCCATCAGTTTAATTTTCTAGAATTTATTTTTTAAACGGCTGAATGATATTGGATAAAGATAGCTTATATTCTGCATTATCATATGGCTTCTAATTTATAACGGAGGGAAGGTCTAATTTTACTCGGACGGAGCTTTGGGCGGCAGGTAGTTATGATATATACTTATATATAAAAAAGCGAAATACAACTCACTGATTAATCACGAAATCTCAGAAACTATAACACTTACAAACTTAAAATTTGGCAGGTAGGTTCCTTATAGGGTGTAGACATCCGCTAAGAATTTACGAAACTCCACCTCTAAGGGGGTAAAACGGGCGTTGGAAGTTTGTATAAAGAAACCTACTTTAACGCGGGTGAAACCGCTGACAAAAGCTAGACTTTAATATATTTCTTCTGTACGTGTGTTTGTTACGTAACTTCTTGACCGATTTGGAAGTGTATATATATCTGAGTGGGACCCTGGGTGGTTAGAAAATACAATTGGACCCGGTAGATGGCGCTGCAATCGGGTTCTTACAACGTGCCAGCTTTCGGACAGGACATCGTCTACCGGGACTGCCAGTAAGATCTATATAATGCGAACAAATTCGTACCTTTTGTATATGAGGAAGTGCGTCATAAGCAGCAGTACTCGCTCGTGTATGAGCGGGTAAGTGGAAACGATGTTTTTCTTCAGTTTCTCTATAGAACGCCGCTCTTTCAGCTTCTCTAGTCTGTACAAACAAACATTATAGTGTTAACACACCCTCGAACTTCATTATCATCATCATCATTTCAGCCGAAAGACGTCCAGTGTTGGACATAGGCCTCCCCCAAGCATCGCCACAACGACCGGTCCTTATGATTAAATTATCCCACACCCGACAAGTGGGAATGAGCTCTTAGGGCAGAAACTGCGTATTGGCACCCGTCGCGTGTGTTCAAGTGGACTGTTCCACTTTAACGGTGTGCATGTAGTCGTGTCAATGGAGAACTTTTATAACATAGCAAAACGGGCGCAGGGCCCGGCTCCTCGCACGAGTCCCCGCTGCGGAGCATTTTTGTATGGGACCGCGCAGGCGTCCGCTTTATGCAGTTTCAGCAATTACTCGGTTACTCGTTAGCAGTTCTGCAGTATGCATAAAATGCATGGAGGGGTAACATGGAATTTACTTTACCTGACTGTCTCAATAGGGAAGGGTATGGGGAAGGCCTTGCTCCTCGCGATGAGCTCATCCACGTCGTCGGACGCCTCCTCCTCGGGCAAGTCCGCGCACTGTCGCAGCAGCTCGTTGGTCTCCTTGCTCATGCTCGGGAAGCACCAGTCGGGCTTGCACCTGAATGAAGAAAAGCGTACTTATAAATAGGTTACATAATTTTTGAGAAGAGTTTTAGCGCATATTTACCACAAATATCTACGAGGACATAGTGATGGTCATTGGCGACTTAGTCATGGTCATTGGCGGCCTAGTGATAGTTTTTTTATTTTTTATTAAATATGCAAACAAAAGTACAGAGGCGGAATTAATGCCTTAGGCATTTTCTACCAGTCAACTTTTGGATAATAAAGAGAAAAATATAATAATAGTTATTGGCAACTTAGTGATGGTTATTGGCGGCCTAGTAATGGTTATTGGCGGCCTAGTGATGGTTATTTGCGATCTAGTGATGGTCATTGGCGACCTAGTAATGGTTATTGGCGGCCTAGTGATGGTTATTTGCGATCTAGTGATGGTCATTGGCGACCTAGAGATGTGATTGGTGACCTAGAGGTGATCATTGGTGACGTAGAGATGGTCATTGGTGACCTAGAAATGGTCATTGGCGACCTAGTCATGATCATTGGCGACCCAGTGATGATTATTGACAACTTAGTGACGGTTATTGGCGGCCTGGTGGTGGTTATTTGCGACCTAGTGATGATCATTGGCAATCTAGTGATGATCATTAACGACCTAGAGATGTTCATTGGCGACCTAGTGTCAGCCCGTCAATGACCTAGTGTTAGTTATATTGTCGACTTAGTGACCACCGTAAATGAAGAAAAGTTTGCTTATAGACTAAAACATTTTTGAGTAGTTCTATCGCATACAAAAAAACCCTGGCTAATATCATCGTAGACCTAGAGATGGTCATTGGTGACCTAGTGATGGTCATTGGTGACCTAGTTATAGTCATTGGCGACCTAGTGATGGTCTAAAGTGCAGTTACGCGTCATAACGTACAGACAAGAGTAAATTAAATATGTAATTTAATCAAACCAAATGTTGATATTTGTGCAATTAGATAATATATAGGGTGACTGGTAATTAGTGACCGATACTTAAACACATGATTTTACTCTTGATTACAAACAACTTTCCCAAAGAAACTTTTTTATATTCTCATTAGTTTTATCACAATAATAAAACAGCTGTTTAAATACGCGTGCGCGCCTGCGATCGGCGACCGCTCAGCTGTTAGCCGCGTGGCGCCGTCGCGCGTCGTACCTACAATAGTGATAGAACACCCGCGCAGCTTGCAAACCCATAGGTGTACGTACCTAATCAGTAAATGATAATGATAATGATAAATGATAAATGATATTTATTTTGTAAATAGGTTTAAAAAAACACTTTTACACGTCAATTTTTTTTTTCGTCATTTTTAAACTAGATGAGGCCGGTGTTTCCTAGCTGACTACCCTGAGAAGAAACACTGAAACAAACTCAGGGGTCAAAGTCTCTTTTAAAGTCCATACAGTAAATATGTAATGGTCAAATCACATGAGAACCATGCAGATTTGTCTGAAATGGTCTTTTGAAGAAAGAACCTTACAGATTTGAGTGGACCTGTCCAGTCAGTGCAAGCATTTGTCAGTATTCGTAAAGCTCAACTCAGGACTACTAAGGAGCTCAATTACTTGACGAACAATACCAAGGAAAGGACATTTGGGTAGGCCGCAGAAAATACTCAAATTGCCAGACATACGTTAAAATTACTGAAAAGGAAAAAAAAAGCAATCAACATAGTCCTCACGTTCACAATAATAAAAAGAAAAATATTGTTTACAATACTAAGTAAACATTGATGTCAAAAATTAATAGAGAAAGAGAAAAAAAAAAGTCAAATTGCAAATTAAAAATTATCTACAATATCAAATTGTAATAAATAATAATAATAAAAAGCAAAAATTGAAATTAAAAACAAAAGAAAAAAAATAATAATAATATGACAACAGTTGCAGTGCGTACTGGAGCAGGTCAATCCCAAGCCTTTTGGTCCTCAACATAGTCCTTTATAGTATAAAAAGCCTTTTGGCAAAGTTTTCGCTTTACAAATAATTTGAATTTATTAAGGCTTAGTTGTTGAATATGACTAGGAAGTTTATTATAGAAGTGTATGCATTGGCATCTAAATGAGCCCCCTATTTTTTTCAGCCTGGTTGTAGGAACCACAAATTTGTGTTTGTTCCTAGTATTAAAATTATGAACATCACTGCATTTTTTAAACATGTTTATATTTTTATGTACATACAAAATATTCTCGTAAATATACTGTGAAGGTACAGTCATTATATTAATTTCTTTAAATTTATCTCTGAGGGAGTATCTGGGACTTAATTTATAAATCGAACGAATAGCCCTTTTTTGCAAAACAAAAATTGACTGTATTTCGGCGGCATTTCCCCACAGTAGAATACCGTAAAGAAAGAAAGAAAGAAAGAAAGAAAAACTGTTTATTCGCGCGAAATGACGCAATCTTAAAACTAGCAAACAAACATTGTAAAATGATAGGGAAGATATGCGTCACATCCGCGCAAAACGGCCTAACGCTCAGCATAAAGCTGTGGCCTCACGCATTATGCGTTAAGCTCACAGCGCTGGTTTTCAGCGTGGGCCGGTGGCGGCGTCGACATAAAGACGCCCGAACGGTGCAGTGTACAACAAGATTTGGATAGAAAAAGGAAATACATATGAATTATAAATTAAAAAGAAAAGAAAAATAAACAAAATAAAAAATAAATAAATAATTAAATAACGTGACAAATACATTAATATAAAGTGGCAACACCACGACGCGCCCGAGCAACTCGTTAATATAATCTGTGGCATAGACCACAGACGCTACTACGTGATTGGACGCGATCGCGATGCTTTTCGACAAAAGGATATGACCGAATGTGACGAAAGCTATGATGATTTAGGAAATTCAAATAATTCTTGTAAAGTACTATGATGGTTCAAGTTTGTGCAATGACAATGTTTTAAAGTATTTGTGACGGGATGTGAAATTGGATGAACTCAAGAGAAGCGAACACGGGGACAGGTAAGATTGATCAAATTGTTCACTCACATTCACATTGCTTTGTGGAAAATTCCAGGAACAGATTATTATGAAACATGGGACGAAATGAATAAATATAATTAGTTTGTCTGTAATTAGGTTAATAATGGATTACCAAGTCAACAAATAAGAATAGTAGTAAAAATAAAGTTATATGCATTGTATTAAATGTGATCTAAATGTAAAAAGTGTAATGAAGATAATTTAAAAACGTATAATTAATATTTGTTTTGTTTGTAGGTTCTTAGCATTATATTTAAAATAAAAATAGTATGGCAATGCAAACCGACAGCAGCGAATTGCACGACAGGGAAAAGACATTGAATACCAAGCCACAGCACCGCTGAAGATCCAAACCAAGTAATGCAGGTCATGACCCATAAGGTGACAAAAAGTTCATTGTTGTGAAAGTTGTGCTAGCAAGAGTAACTTTTTATGGTTATATTTAAATGATTGTATTGATTTCAGGCCTCGCATCGGTGGAGGAATATTATTCCAGATCTTCGTACCTGCATACTTGAAGGAGCCCCTAAATGCCGCGGTTTTGTGTCGCGGCGCTGATAATGGAGCAACCACAGACCGAAGACCATACTTGTAGTGTGTTTGTCGCCAAGTAAGTTTGTCAAATAGATAGCGTGGCTTTTGGGTTGTTACAACGCCAAACAGTAAGCTAGCCAAATGCATCCTTCGCCTAGCAGCCATTTTCAAGATCCTCAGTTGATTTAAGTATGGAGTCACATGACTCCTACGTGGGACATGTACACAAAAGCGAACACATGCGTTCTGGATGCGCTGAATCAGTCTGTCTGTCCTAGCAAGCAAACATGGCCCATAAACAGTGTCACAGTAGTTGAGTTTTGATAAGATTAGGCTGTCAACAAGCAGCTTACGGAGTGGGGTGCTAAGATATTTTCGTATCCCATACAAAAACTTTAGCCTGTAAAAACAGTGTCTTAGTGCACTTTTTATATGGGCCTCAAAGCGCAGCTCTGGCTCCAGAATCAGCCCCAGGTTGCATGTCTTCTCTACACGCTCAATTTTCTCTCCCCCAATCATGACCTCAGGCTTGGCTAACAGTATTGCAGCAACTTGTTTCTTTGTGCCCAGCACCATGAATTTCGACTTAAGCGGATTCAGGACCAAAGAGTTCTCCTCAGACCAGGCCACAACCCGAGCCAAGTCCTCATTCACCCTCTGCACAGCCAATGACGTGTCTTCTCCTTTAAAGGATATGTACAGCTGGATATCATCGGCATACATATGATACTTGCAGTTTATGAACGATCCAGTTACATCAGCGCTATAGAGGATGTACAGAAGAGGACCCAAAATTGATCCCTGTGGGACTCCTCTCGTCACAGGAAGCGGGGGGGAAGATATAGTTGATCCATCTTCCCTATGAACTTGCACGAACTGAGACCTATCAGTTAGGTAGCTATTAAACCAATCCACAGCGTCTCCGTTGAAGCCATAGTATGCTAATTTAGACAGCAGCAGATTGGTATTAATTGCGTCGAAAGCCCGTGAGTAATCCAACAGGACCAGGATTGATCCCTCCCCCTGATCACGTGCCTCCAGGATATTGCCCACAACATCAGCCAGAGCTGTTGCAGTACCTCTGCCCTTCCGAAAACCGGACTGGAGGTCTGGAAGAATGTTATTTGTTTCCAGATACTCAATAACTTGTGAGTACACAACACGCTCCAGGATCTTCGAAAGGCAGGGCAGGATGCTAATTGGCCTAAGATCCTTCATGTTGGCTGGGTCATTGGTTTTCGGGATAGGGCGCACCATTGCACGTCTCCACAGTTTAGGGAAGGTGCGCGTCTCAATGGATCTGTTGATGATGTCAGTGATGGCTTGCAAGGTAGTTGGCAATGTGAGAGATAACATCTCCAGACTGATACCATCAATACCCTGAGCATTTGAAGCCAGACTCCTAATTATCTTCAGAACAGTATCCTGACTGGTTGTAGTGAGCGAAAACTCAGCCGGACCGTGTCTGCAAGATTTGAAGTAGCCAATTTTTGAGGCATTATCGCAGCAGTTTCCAGGGACGTCCAGAAATGCTGCATTGATATTTTCCGGGTTATCAAAATGACTTGGCAGTAGTTTCTGGCTGTGATCTGGAAGCACATCTGATTTCAGATTTTTCCATAGCAGTTTAGGATCCTTCTTTTGCTCGTTGATGTTTTTGGAAAAGTATGCTGTTTTCTCCCTCACTAACGCGGCGGCCGCTTCATGTTTAAGATCCAGATAGTACTGCCTATGAATCGGTTCTCTAGTCATATGATATCTGGCTCTAGCTTCATCTCGCAATTTAAACATCAGACGTATATTGTCAGTTATCCATGGTGTAGGCGGTCTCCTGAAGGTCCTGCGCTTAAGTGGAGCATGAAGATCAAATAGCTGGATAATGTATGAATTAAAAGTGTGCACCATAGTGTCAACATCACTTATATCCCCAATAGTTGACCAAGGAATCATATTTAAATCAGCATTGAACTGATCTTGCAAGATATCGGAAAAAGAGCGGTATTCGACCAACCTAGGTTTAACCTTAGGCTTTCTGAAAACAGCCTCGCACGTGACAAATGAGTGATGGCTGAGCTCACTGATGTGATTCACCATAACATTTCGCGTTGAGGCATCAGTGCATATGATGTCAATGAGCGAACTGCTATCTCCCACGAAGTGTGTTGCGGTTTGAACAAGCTGAACGAGGCCTGAGTAGTCCAAAAAAGCTGTCAGCTGTTTAGCTTTTGAGCTGTTTGCATCTAATAAATTGACATTCAGGTCACCCAACAAAATCAGATTATCATACGGGGCCAAGGCACTAATACTGGCAGTAATAGCGTCTAAAAATACCGCCAAATCCTGCCAAGGCGGACGATATGCGGTACCAATGAGAAGCTTTTTTCTATTTACGGTTAAACCCAACCAAAACTGCTCCACATTAGGGTCTTCAGGATGAGCTTTTACCCTCGCGTTTATTCCATCTTTGATGTAAAAAGCGACCCCTCCGCCACGTCCTCCACGTATAGACACTGGTCGCGGTATGTGTCTTAGTTTGTACCCTGGTACACTAGGAGCTCGATCCTGTTCGCCTTTGCGCAACCAAGTCTCATTAATAGCCATAATGTCCACAAAATGGTTTCTCATGGCTATCAGAAACTCATCTTGGTTTGTGCATAGCGAGCCTGCATTCAGTAGACCAAACTTGATATATTTGCTAGGAGCCATGAGTGTAAATAGTTGTAGATATTAGGTATGTAAGTGTATGAACAAAGAACCAATAAGTGTATATAATATTTGTACATATATTGTAAGTAAAAATAATTAAATAGAAGTGTGATATGTGTAAGTATTGGGCACTGTTTGTATGTGTATTTTTATAAGTATATGGTATATGTGTTGGTGTATGAACAGAAGTGGGCTGGGGTGAGCTTATTTGGTTAGAAGAACTCAACCTGACTATGTGATAGGCACAGGCAAAGATAGTCATATAAACTAATAACATGAAATTAGCTCTTGCCGGCAAAGTAAATTGTAATTTTAATTTTTTTTGTAATATAATATGTAAAATATAAGTATATATAAATAGAATTAAAAATTGATCAAAGAAACCTGCAGAGTTGAAATAGAGCAACATGCAAAAACAGAAGCAACGCACATCTTCACCTATGACAACTATGAACAACAATAGAATAACACAAAAAACTACAGAAACTAAATAATATGTTAAGTAATTAAGACTAAACTGTAACGACAGGTCCAAAAACACGGGAGATGTCTGTTTCAGATCGAATTCTATGGGTGGCGTCTCCTGGCTTCCTTCTGGCGAGAATGCGGCCTCGCTTGATCCACACAAACTTCCAATCAGCGAGACCAGCAGCGTCACGCGCTCTGCGAAACAGCTGGCGGTTGGTCCTGGTGAGCCGCTCGTTGAGAAAGAACCGCCGAGCGGGCCCCGGCATGTCGAGGTCGGCTGTGGTCGCGCCGCGCCGCACGCGTGCGCTCGCTAGCAGCTTGTCGCGCAGGTCCCGTCGAGCCAGGCGCACGACAATGGCGCGCGGCCGAGATTCCATCGCCCCGGCTGCGCCTGTCGCGTTGAGCTGCCTACCACCGACCCGCTCGGCGCTAACAACGTCGCGCTCGTCGAGTGTGACGCCCAGCTTCAGGCTGATGACCTGTATTATATGAGCTGGGTTGTCAGCCGTGGCCTCCGGGATATTTGATACCTCAATATCATTCGCCAGAAGTTCCTGGTCCCTATCATTGAGCTCCCGCTTTAATTCTTCAATAATCCCATCGACCGCTGGCTTAGACGGGTCGGAGGCCCGCTGTTCCAGAGCATCCAGTCGCGCCTCTAATTGGTCGATACGCGCGCCGCAGGTGCTCATGGAAGCTCTGAGTCCCGCCATTTCGAGCTCCATCTCCCTCCTGAACACCTGAATATCTGCTCGCATCGCTCGCAATTCCTCCATAATCGAGCCTGCGTCAGGGGCGGTGAATAGGGGAATGTTTTGGCAACCAAGTTCAGTAGAGGAGGTATCTCGCGGCGAAGTGTCATACCTGACTGGGCTGTCAGGTTTGGAGCCGACCGCAGTGATGACTGGAGTACAGACTTGCTCCACCGATTTTTTCACTGTACTCTCCGATGCGCCTCTGACGGGGGTATCCGCTCTGTTGTCTCGCACGACACCCTTTGTACATTCAGGGCAGCGCCAGCCAGTAGATAACGTCGCCTTAGATGGAACGCCGACACAAGCTCGGTGATAGTGAGCTTGACATTTACCGCATTTAACGCCCTCTTGCGTCGAAGTAAAGCGGCCGCATCCTCCGCATTTGAGTCCAGGCATAGTGATGGTGTTGAGACTACTTGTTGACAATGTGATACTAGGTCAACGCTCTAGATGGCGCCAGTGGGGTCCCAATATAGATCGGAGGATCAAGGATCCAACAATTAACCTAGATGGCTCTGGAGCAAATTTAGGCTGCTCACTCTATTAATTACAATAGAGGGTACCAAATTCTTTGGCCAAAAAAATCAACTACGCTTTTCGATGGTTTTATATATTTTAAACTCACTATTTATAGTTCACTTCAACAGATGTCACGCAACTTTATACTGTGTTCATTATTAAAAACTTTTTATTCCGCAAAACGTGTTATTTTATTTATTAACACTGAAATAAGCAAGACGAGGCTACACCGTCACAGACGTCAAACGTCGACCGTACGACATGACACTATGGAAATAGCTAAAGTAAACTAAACGGGCAGTCTCTACATCAGTGAATGCACCTACAAACTAGTGAGTATATAAAAAAAGGTTCTTTGGGAAAGTCGTTTGTAATCATGAGTACAATCACGTGTTTAAGTATCGGTCACTAATTACCAGTCACCCTATACATATATAATATGTAGGTAGATGAACTGAGGCCCTACCACAAGCGCTTAATGCGATCCATTTGACGACCATAACTGAACTGTTAAAAGGATGGAGCTATATAGGGTGTATAACTCCATCCCTCTTTCTCGCTCACACAACTGTCATTTTTACACATCATTGTTAGTCCCCTGTTCTATTCTATCACACTAAACATACAGTAAAACGGATGTAGCTTTGGAGGTAAGCGGAACAGAGAGTAAAGTCCCGCAAACCTCCTTTGAAAAGGGAGGATCCTCCGACCAGATGGGATGTTATGTCTGGTAGGCAACTGCCCGATAGATGATTTCGGGCTGTCGTATATATTCAAATCGCACGGAGAACTTTGATTGCGCGATGCAGGAATGGTTCTTATGTGACGCCATAGATGTCGCTACAATCCCTCTTTCTCGCTCACACAACTGTCATTTTTACACATCATTATTAATCCCCTGTTCTATTCTATCACACTAAACATACAGTAAAACGGATGTAGCTTTGGAGGTAAGCGGAACAGAGAGTAGTTCCGCAAACCTCCTTCGAAAAGGGAGGATCCTCCGACCAGACGGGATGTTATGTCTGGTAGGCAACTGCCCGATAGATGATTTCGGGCTGTCGTATATATTCAAATCGCACGGAGAACTTTGATTGCGCGATGCAGGAATGGTTCTTATGTGACGCCATAGATGTCGCTACAATTCCTCTTTCTCGCTCACACAACTGTCATTTATACACATCATTGTTAGTCCCCTGTTCTATTCTATCACACTAAACATACAATAAAACGGATGTAGCTTTATCGCAAATGACTATATTAACTTATTGTTCATCTATTACACAATACAACTGCGTGGATGAGCGACTATAAATGATTCATCTCATAGTATGTTTTACATTTATGTAAAACAGTTTTTTGCGGAGCAATACTGTTACAATGGAAGCTTTTAGAAAGTGATTAGTTAATTTGCACTTATAAGTTATACTACAGGGTACACGGGGTACCCCAAACACGACGGGACACACGCGACAGGGTATACTAAAGGGTTGACCAGACGGTTGCAAACTAGCGTTCCAACCAAGGTTAGGCTACATGGATATAAACCACGCGCCAACACGGTTGGTGGTTGGGAAAACGCACCACCCAACCAAGGGTGTTGAAGGTCATGGTTTACAACTGCTGTCTACATGGATTGAAACTAGCAAGGTCACCTTGGTTGGGACGTTAGTTTGCAACCATCTGGTCACCTCTTTAGGTAGGCGCCAGATAAACTTGAAATAACAGTCATAGACCCTCCTACATTTGTTGACATTCTTAATTTCAAAAAGGAAATAAAGACATAAAGCTGTCTTCAATTGACATCTATCATCTTTTTAATAATGAAAAACAGTTCAATGTTTGTTTTTCTGATACCTATGAAATATTAGGAAAAGGTCAATGTACTTTATTCCAAGTTTATCTGGTGCCTTGTATAGCTTTTTCTGTGGGTTTGTTTTCTTTGCCGATATCGCAGGAACCTGTATTTTTCTGGGATAAAAAGATACTCCTTCCTTCCTTTTTTTTACAACTATCACACAACATCGTCTAGTCCTAAGCAAAGCAGAGCTTGTGTCATGAGTACTAGACAACTGATAAACATATCTACTTATATATTTCTAAATATATACATATCCATACTAATATTATAAATGCGAAAGTAACTCTGTCTGTCTGTCTGTCTGTCTGTCTGTCTGTCTGTTACGCTTTCACGCTTATACCGCTGAACCAATTTTGATGAAATTTGGTACAAAGATAGAATAGAGCTTGAGAAAGGACATAGGCTATAAATTATCACGCTATTTGCTATGAGGGGTGAGCAATATTCCAAAATGTCGGTATGGAACGATTTGTCGTGACTTCGATCCCCAGTTATAGTAATAATTTTTGTGAGTATTTTGTCGTCTTTTTTGTATATAATATGCGATGGTACTTTGATTACAATAATAATAGGACTTTTAGCATATTTTTAACACATCTTAGACATTTTTACTCCATATTTTTGTAAAAAGTAATCAAACATGTAATAAAATCTAAGTGGAAAAACGAAAATAATATTTCTTTTTTTCATTTAGCTACAAATTTAATATCTGAGATAAAAATCATCACGCTATCATCGACAAAGGGTTAAGCAGACAATGATGACGTTTATATAAGAACACCTATTTTACACAAAAGTCAACGAACACTGTAGTGCAGTCGTGTCTGGATTAGATCGGCACGTAAGGGGGTAGAGGTTCAAAACTCAGTTTCTTTTTTGTGATAGTTTTGTTTTATTTTACTGTAAACAATAAATTTTTACATATTTTTGCGTTCTTACTATTATTTTTATCGACAGTCTGGTTTCTACATCAGCACTTTCGAAGCAGTTTGGCAGATTATACTGACCTTCACTATACAAGACAGAAATCCAGCGGTTATGCATTCAAACGTCTACAAAGAGATCTAAAGAGATACAATAGAGCGGCTATCAGAAAAAATGTCTTAAAAAAACTGTCATCCTATGCCTCAGTGACGCCATCTGGCTTTGAATAGCAAACACACGAATTAAATTTGTCAAACTATTTATTTAACTATCGCTCGGTAGGTGGCCAGGGGCCTTACCATGATAATGTCAAAATGTCAGACGTACGAGCGAAAAAGAGTGATGGAGCTATACACCCTATATAGCTCCATCCCTTTAACAGTCCGGTTTAGGTCGTAAAATGGATCACGTTATGAGCTCGTGGTAGAGCCTCAGTGTGTGATAAAGGTAAGGTTAAGCTTTTCAGCAATAGATGGCGTTATCATGAAATCAGCAAATGTTTCTAGACTTCCTATTTATAAAAATGATTGAATTCTAATTAATTGCTTCATAAATGCCAAAAATATTTACGAAAATAAACCGCAGTTAGGTCCAGTCATTTTAACATAACAAGATTTGTAATAGCGTAAAGCGCGGTGGGCCTTGGGCGCGGTCGCCTCCTTCTGCGAAGCAGTAATGCTAGCAAAGGAGGCGGCCGCACGCGCGACACAATAACCCTCGCGACCCAGCCGATTCGAACCGAGGGGTTCCGATCCCGATTTCCGGCCACCGTAGGCGCGGGCTTGTGGACGGCGAGCAATGGGTAGCTCACCGTCCGTCCGTCCGGTAACCGTCCGAGCCCAAGTCCTTGACGGCGCGTAGTGTTCCACGCGCGCCTCAAGGAGATGTCAGCAACCATAGGGGCCCAGCAAGGTCGAAACCTATTGGGGCCATGGGTGATACGAAAGAGATTCCCGGGGCCCTGGAACAATGGCAAAGAAGGAACAGGAGTGGGTTTTATGTATGTTTCTTTCTGGTTTATGTTATGATAAAACAACGCTGTGTGATTTTAAAATTATTGGTTCATTAGATATACTAAAAGTATATTATACCGTAGAATTATCTTTTTTACAACACTAAATAAATGTTATTTAACGTAGGCTATCAAAAAAAAAGTGGATAAAGTAGTTTTCAGCTGCCAAAATGTATAAATAGTCTGAGTCACGGAGTTGATACTGAGGTCTATACCCACAGTTTTTAGTGTGTGCACCTTTTGCTTTTAGGTAGGAAATCATCAAATACCTTCCCCCGCTCTGGGTAAAGCGAGAGGTAGTACCAGACTTTTACTGACTGAAACCCACCTGTGTTCCTTTAGTTGCCCTTAGCGTTCCATGGCTATGGTAACTTGCACGCCACAATTGCGGCAGCAAATACCTCCCTTGAGGAAAGTCTAAAAAGGCTCTCTTTCCGCCTGACGCAGGTCTTCCTCGAACGTAGATGTTTCGGAAGGACCCCCAAAAAACCAGCAAATATCGGTAGGTACTTAATCACAGAAAGATGCTTCTTGAGCAGATCGTGAAGGTTACCAATACTTCAAGTAGTCTCCCCCTCGGACTTGACCACAACCTACTGTTTGGAACAAGTACCTAATTTCAAAGATTCCAAAAATTGAAGATCATTAAGAATTTCATGAAAAACCCATGAAGACATATTTCACACAAGGCCCCGACGTGGTTTGCGTTCCTGAAGATAGTTTGATTACGTATGATGTATCCTACATTACTTGCAGCCTTAAGTCGACAACTGGACGTTACCTCCTTAAGAGTGGTCAGTGAGTGGTGATCAACACTGGGACAACATTCTGACGGATGCCAGAGTCAGTCACAGCCCCAATTGGTTGCGACATTTGTTCGCTGTCATTTTATAGTTTTGTGAAATCACAAACACGGAGTAATGAGGGGGTATTAGGGTGTTTCGAGAGGTTTCTGTTTCAAATTCGACGTGATGTAAGTCAAAATCAAACTGCAACAATTTTTTCACAAATTCTTTATAAGTACAGTTGTGGAGCAAGATGACATCGTAGGTTACTCTGTAGTATTTTAATAATCGCTAGCAGCATTGGATTATCAGTGCACGTTATCCAGCTGAAGATGCGCTGAAGCCGATTATGCTCCTTCGAAATTCACCTCCGCCAAAGTTGCATAACGGACCCGGCTAAAAGTCTGCAGAGAAATATCATCGAGGCAAATTCTTATAGGAGGTAATTCTTTCGATAAAATCTCATAGCTCTAGCAGGCATTGGCCCTAGAGATCTTCGTCAGGCGAAAAGAGAGGACGCTGTGGTGTCTTTAGAAAGACACCACAGCGTCCTCTCTTTTCCTCAAAGAAGGAAGATTTGCTGCCGCGTGCAAGTTACCGTAGTTCTAGAACACTAAGGGCAATTAAAGGAACACAGGTCGGTTTCAGTCTGTAAAAGTCTGACACAAACTCTAGCTTTACCCAGAGCGGGGGAAGGTATTTGATGATTTTCTTCCTAAAAGTAAAACGTGCAGACACTAAAAACTGTGGGTATTGACCTCAAAACAAGATCCGTACAGACTCTTTATACATTTTGGCAACATTTAATATTTTGAAAACTACTTTATCCACTTTTTTATAGCCTACGTTAAATAACATTTATTTAGTGTTGTTAAAAGAAAACAACGGTTTAATACACTTTTAGTCTATTATAATGAACCAATCATATTAAAATCATACAGCGTTGTTTCATCATAGAATAAATCAAAAACAAACTTAAACTATCACCTTTTCCTTTTAGGGGTAGGCAGAACCACAGTTTATCAACTACTTCGACCTCAACATGTCTGTTTCTGTTTATTGATGATGATAAGTAATTTATTTGATGTATATCATGAACGAGTATTCGATTACTGGTGAGCCAAATAAATAAAATAAATTATATAACTGGACATAAGAAATACATTTTACATAATATATTTACTGAAATTAATTTCCGTTATTTGAATTAGATGTTTTTAGTACGAATCACAAGCACAGAATTATTGATTACGTTTGTGCATTTTTACTAACTTGACGCAGACAAAGTCGCGGGTAACAGCTAGTTATAGATAAATGACACCTAGGCACAGAACAAATAATCGTGCTCATCACACAAACATTTGTCCTGGATGGGAATCGAACCCACAACCTTCGGTATAGCAGTCAGGGTCAAGGGTCAAAGATAATGTAGCTTTCTATCTTTGGAAGAATTATCATAATTGGATCCTCAGCCATACATTGTTCCTACTGCAGGGACACGTGTCTCCTCTCTAGAAGAGGGAATGGGTTGTAATCTGTTGGGGACCAGTGCAGATTTGAGTAGGTTACATGGCTTAATTTAGTTTTCTTGACTGAATCAGTACTTCTTTTACAAACATAAACAAACAATTTTACCTCCTCACATTAGCAAGATAAGGAAAATTAAATATTTTAATCTGTGGTGAAATCTATGGTATATCAGCTTGGGAGAATACAGTAATGATGGTGCAATAAGTAACCTGACTTAAGATAATTAGTGGGTTTTCACAGATTTCATTTATAAGTAACTGTGTGTTGAGAATAACTACATTTTACCTCATTAAGTTATACCTTACAGAATGTGTCATGGGAAAAGATAAAAGTGTGTTTAGGTAATTAAAAATCACTCGAGATTTTGTTTGCTTTAACAACTGGTTAATTAAGAATGGGAAAGGGAACACCGTTATACATTTTTATTCTACCTATTTGAATTGTATTTTTTTTTTAATCCTGATAATAATAAAGAATATAATCTAGGGACATTAGGAGATTCAGGTAAATTAATGTATGGGCTTAAAGCTATATTTATTTACTTACCAAGCAAAACTTTGAAAGTTTTTAGATAAATCCATTATTGGTATATGTGTGGTCTTTTGGCGCTTTCTCTGAAAAAAAAAAATTGTCTTACTTAGATTGGTTTCATTTATAGCATAAGAATTTCATTTACATTAGAAAATACATCGCACTTATTTACATATAACCACTTACAGGCATCTTAAATGATTCACTAATACAAATCTAATAAGAAACTAAAACCGTTTGTGTATGTATGTTTCAAGATGATGTTTATTTGTGATGTTTACAAGTTTACAGGTAAAAAACCTAGGTATTCTTCACTTAAGAAATAATAACTATAACGGTACTCTGTTTCAAAGATTTATTTAACAATTTGATTAAAAGACAAACACTTAGCACTGCTATTCCATTCTGACTAAAGAAAATTAGCACTCACAGTGGTTTGGCAGCAGTAATCAGCAACAGGATCGAACAAGTTCGTACTTGCAACTACGGTGAAAATACTACGCTTAGATAGAATGTGATTGACTTTTCTGAAATTACGGTGAATCACCAAAACCGACCGACACAGACATTCCAATTTCACCACGGACATTTGTTTTGACACTTTACATACTTTGACAGCTAACCAGATACTACCACAGAAAACTACTAAGGCACGTTTAGTTATCAATCAAGGTTGGACATGAATCATCACTTACAGTTTGACTCATCGTCCACTGAATACAATTCTCATAAAGGTTTACACCAAGGATCACACGTAATTATTTTCATTTTGATCCATTAAGCTTCTTTAAGAAAAAAAACTCGTACAACAGTTTCTAACATCGCTCCAGTTCTTTATTGAGACGCAAAAATATAACGTTTTATTTTTGGGCGTTTACAAAGCTTGTTTGACTCCTAACGCCATTTATTTAAAAAAGGTGTTCGTTGAAATAAATAAGAAAAATCTCTTTAAAAGTAAATAGAACTCCAATTCTGACCAACATATCTATTACTTCATATGTAGGTGCCCAATTCGACAATACTATTTTTATGTGTAAATAAAAGTATTTCTTTGCTTAGTATTTGTAAATGCAACTTTGTACCTGTTTGACAGATTCTGCATAGGGAGGCGATTCATCCGAAAAAGAATCGATTTTTGAATCGAATTGAATTTAAATCTAAAGAATCAATTCAATACTCAATCGAGTTCTAAACGGACGATTTCCTAAAGATCGATCCGTTGGTTGAGGGTTTGGTTTGGTACTGAGTGTACTCTACTGCTTATCATGGCAATCAGCTTCGGGAGCAATAATACAATGTGCTGGCCGAAATATTTTTTTTGGCGTGATCAGTAGACTTGTCCAGCGACACATCTCTCAATTTTATCTTGCGAATCTTTCCACTAGCCCCTGGACACTCTATCTTTTCAATTGGGAGAAAGTGAAACTCCCAGACCCTAGCAGTTGTGAAGCCAATTCGTTTCTGTGTTTACACAATCGGATGTCTTCTTCTTGTAGCCTTCTGAGTATAGTTTCCGTACTTAGTTCTATGCGGACCATTGTACGTGGGGGCCATGGTGGTCATAAACCTATGTGGGCTTATTCCACCCAGGCCACCTCTCTCCAAAAACAGATTAGGTCTCTCAGGTTATTTAGGGCATCAATAAGGGAGTTCGGGGATCCTAAGGTTCGTGTGCGTTCAGTGACACCTATATAGTCCAGGAGCACATGCGCAATTGTCTCCCCCCCCTCCAAGCATACTCTGCTCAGCGGACTGTCTTGTGGAGGCTTATTCATTGTGTAGTGTTCGGTGATGGACCCCGTCACCAGGCACAGGCTGCCTCTATCCAGTCTCATGAGTTTTTGGTGAGGGCTTAATTGAGGAATGGCATGGCCTCCTTGGCCTGCCTGCATCCTGGTGTCGAGGACCACTACACTATCGGATTTGATAGCTTTTCAGAAACAGCCTGATTTCTTTTGTGACGGTTTTTTTTTGTATGAGCTGGTTGCTATTGCACTGCAGGAGATTTAGAACTTTTCGAATCATTTTGCTTTGGAATCTCTCCGTATTGTAATATTGCTGTTGTTTTCTGAGCCCAGAACTGGATGCCGTACGTCAAAATGGGCTTGATGATGGATTTTTAGATAAGCATTTTGCCCTTATGAGTGAGTTGGGATTTTGGTCCGATCAGCCAGTATAGGTTTCGGATTTTGGTATGCAGCTGTTTGCGTTTGATGACATGCTTTTGCCATATCAGTCACCAGTCAACGGGCATTCCCCCAGGTATTTTTTATTATTAGCTTGTGAACCATGTTCATTATCAATAGATAATAGGTAAGTTTCACGTCTGAGAGTGTAGGTAACGTAGACAGATTTGTCTTTATTGGCTTTGATGCGCCATTCTTAAACCATTCTTCGACTAAGCTGAGATGTCTTTGGAGGTTTTTTGATGCCATTTCCAGGTTCTTGTTAATTAGCTTCACATAATAATTAGCTTGAGGAAAATAGTCATAGTCATAGTCATAGTCATAGTAGTCATAGTAATTTATTGGTAAGGGATTCTTACAATTCATTTATATAATGTTACATAAAATATGAAAACAAATGATTATGTACATAACAATGTCAAATAATAAAAAAAAAAAAATGTCAAACAAATAAAATAAAAAACAAGAAATAAAAATAATAATAATCGAAGTCAAATTACAAATTAAAATAAAAGTCAAAATAATTTAATAGAAAGTTTTTAAACAAAAATATGGTTGTATTCCATAAATCCGTAGAAAAAAAAACGCAACTTAATTTGTAGTGTCAAGATCGATTCATAAAATCGATTAATTGCTTAAAATTGATTTAAAATATAGTTTTTTTTAACTATAAAATTCATTTCACCATCCCTAATTTCAGCAGTCTTTGCTGTGTTGACATTTTTTTTGGCGCGACTTAGACTTATACTGTTAAGTTTTGCAAACTGTGATAATATTTTACTGTAAAACATGGGAGATGTACAAAAAATACGTGGAGAAATTACTGCAACATTCAAACTTTGTGGATTTACTTTACGAAAGGATGCAGGCACATTTCTCGCTGAGCAACTCTTACTATTATCTCCGGAGGATCGCTCTGTAATGCTTGAGAAGCTCACCAGCCATTTACTCCACCAGTGTTTATCTCAACCTATTTTAGAGAAAACTCACATAGAAATAGCTTACAAAGAGTGTTCTACAGCTGGGCTTGAAGAGAACGAGACTGTTTTGAACGTTATAGACGCATTCAGTGTACCGAAGCTGTGTTACAACCAAGGACTCAAGAAATTCGTAAAAGATGTCAATAACGAGAAATGTTTACTGCCTGATCCTAAATGGAAGTCTCGCTTCATTATAGACAGGTACACTGTTATCTGGCAGAGGACTCTTAGGAACAAACTCTTCACATTAGACTCGGTGCATACTTCAGAAACAGAGAAACGTTTTCAACTGCGCAAAGTAGAATTCTTGCTAAGTTGCTCTAGTCGAGTTGATGATGTCGTGGTTTTAGGCCTGCTCACACAGGTTGTTGAGAGGAAATACCATTTAGAAGACCCTACAGGCTCAATAGAACTAGATCTGTCAAATGTAAGGTATCATTCAGGCTTGTTCACAGAAGGCAGCTATGTCCTTGCTGAAGGTTACTATGATGATAAAACTTTATATGTCACTGGTTTAGTGCAACCTCCTGTGGAGACCAGAGAAGCTTCTGCACCTTATTTTGGTAACCTCAACACATTTGGTGGAAAATCAAAGACATTATTAAAGAATTCTAAACCTCTTTTAAAAATAGAAAACGAAAACAGAGATGGTGTATTCGTATTTGTTTCTGATGTATGGTTGGATAGCCCAAAAGTAATGGATAATCTGAAGAAATTATTCACTGGCTTTGACGATTTTCCACCAATAGCCATTGTGCTCCTCGGTGAATTTCTATCATGTCCGTACACCCATAAGTTTCATATGCATCTAAAGAATGGATTGAATAGTTTAGCAGACATGATTTGTCAGTTCAAGAAGTTACGTGAAAAGTGTAAGTTTATTTTTGTGCCCGGAAAGACAGATCCCGCTGCAGCAAATGTGTTACCAAGGCCACCGTTGCCTAATTATTTAACAGACACTATACAAAACAAACTTGGTGACAACGCAATATTCACAACAAATCCATGCCGTATACAATACTGTACACAAGAGATAGTTGTTTTTAGACAAGACTTGGTCATGAAGTTGTGTAGGAATACATTGCATTTCCCAGACAGTGGTGATATACCGGATCACTTAACAAAGACTTTACTCGGTCAATGCTGTTTAACCCCTCTGTCCATCGGTGTACAACCCGTATTTTGGAGGCATGCTAGCGGTTTAGATCTGTACCCATTACCTGATTTAGTAATTATAGCAGATCATTTCCAGCCATTTGTTAGGAATTATAAAGATTGTCAGGTCATCAATCCTGGTTCATTTCCTCGGACTGAGTTCACGTTTAATGTGTATGTGCCGGCCACACGGACTGTTGAAGAGTCACAGATACCTAATGATGATGATGTGTGATAAATGATTTTTGTATACTATAACTTTTTAGAAATGTTAATCCTGGTAAAATTTTGAGTTCTAATAATATAATTAATAATTATTGAAATTATAATTTATATTTTTTGTAATTTTTAATTATGTAATAAATTCAAAATTACGGTCAATATTTGCCAATGCCTTAATGTACTCATTTAATGTAATCACTTTTTTTTTGGTGGGAAAATCATCTAATGACAAATTCCGCTCTTGGGCGGCGCGGGAGATATTGTCAGACTTTTACTGACTAAAAACCCACTCCTGTTCCTTCTTTGCTTTCGTCCCAGGGCCCCGGGTTTCTCTTTCACACTACCCGTGGCCCCAGTAGGCTTCGACCCTGCTGTTTGCGGAGCCCCTACGATTTGCTGACATCTCCCCGGCGCGCGTGGAACAGTACGCGCCGTCGACGACTTGGGCTCGGTCCGGACGGTTACCGGACGGTCGGATGGCGAGTCACCCATTGCTCGCCGTCCGCAAGCCTGCGCCTACGGTGGCCGGAAATCGAACTGACAGTTTACGCTTTTTGCAGAAAGGAATATTTTCTCTCCTAATTTAAAAATACATAGTTCTAAAAGTGTTAAGACTTGTTATTCACAAAACTACTGATCTATTAGAATAGGCACTATTGGCTTATTATCGTAAATTTTTGATTCGGGAAAAAAATACCTGTTCCTGCAAAAATAGTGCACTGACGCTTACAATGTCCTTCCTGAAAAGGCTTGTGGTTAAGGCGGGTACAGATTGCTATAACGCAACATGCAATGTAACACGCAATGAAAGAATTTACCGTCCACATTTTCGCAATGTGACATGCAATGTAACAGCTAGAATTCCCATAGCGTGGACGCCTTGCGCGCGCGAACCGTGCACACTACGCGCGCGAACAGAGCATTTCAACTCGTATGCGCCGCGATCAATCACAAAGTGTGTATTGAGCGCCGGTGTGGACGGGTTGTGTTGTGTCTGTCTGTACAGCGGAACGATGGAGGAAGAAGACACAGCGTCATCGTCCAACGACGAAGTCTTCGGCGTTTTTTTACCACATTGTGCTTCATTACCGACAATCATCGTAGCCAGTAATTGGTCGTCATGATCTATTCTCTTCGCGTGTTCTCGGCAGACAGCTATGTTCGCGCGCCTGCCAGGAACGTATGCAAGTAGGTACCTACATGCTCGGTTCGTGCACGCGCTGCGTCCACATAAGGCGTCCAGTACACGGTCATGCAGGCGTCAATCAATTCCATCAATCATGATTTACTGTTTTCGTCAGTCAGTACCATGCAAACGTCAATCATCGCATTAAATAATCTAGACTAAAATCATCCCATCTAATATGGGTCCCGACTGTTGCAGTCAATATGTTCCGTATTAGAATTTATTATTTAGTTTTATTTTATGTGTTTAAATTAATGCAATTATATTGATTTTTACGCTACTGTACTGAACTTGTTTTTTCTTTTGGTTTTTGTTTAAAGTTATTTTTTACGCAGTCGGGTTTTTTTTTTTTTTTAAATCTATCTCTTCATAGTTTGCACTATACCAACATAACATTGTAGAGTCAAACAGGTATAAAAGAAAAAGGGCTTAGCACCTAAATAGATAAAAAATAAAACAAATTAGTCTTACATAAAGGTTTTAATTTTCAAACTATATTTACATTATTTCTTAGATTGATTAAATTAATTAAATATACATACAACAAACACTCTTTCATCAGTTTGTTCTTACAGTAGCCTAATCTTAACATGGACGAAGTTCTGACTCTACTCAGAAAAAATACTTACAAACATTAACTACAAATATTTTATTTTTGAAAACTTACGCAATTTGCTTAAGGTAATCGCGCACTTGGACACGATCAAGTTTACCGTCAAGTTTGCAGGTGAACTTGATATCAGTATGAACGTGGCTATCAGTATGCAGGTTCCTCAACATCTGGCAAATGCACCGCTTGCAACCCGCTCGCGAGCTGCTCGTGCACTGCACGCGAGCAGTTACTGCAATTCTTAAGCGCAATTCTAACAGCGGCGTATTTGCCACAAGTGGTCACACTCTAACAAATCTACTTCTCTGTAAACTGGATAGTGAGTGGCGTTCATAAGCATTTGCAAATCAGAATCTTAAAGCTGAGGAGAATACAAAAACAAGAAACAGATGTCTTATGCAAACGAAAGTAAAATATGCTCTTCATTATTGAAACAGAAGTGGAGATGGGCCGGTCATTTGGTGGGGTACAAAAATAAACTCCAATTAACAAAATGGCGTGGCCCAGCAGGAAAAACTGTCTTCTTTCAGGGTTAATGCCATTATAAAGTTTTTTTTATTGTTAATAGCCTGCGTGCTTGATCACTAAGTATTACACCTGATGGAAAGCGACGATGGAGCACGCTTGCCTAGAAATAATTTCTTCACTCTAAACTTAAAAATCCCTGAATGTAGCTATCAGGAAACACAGATTCCGGCAGGGATTTCCACTCAGCTGTACGCACAATGAATGTGTCCCCAAAACGTTTTGTGCGTAGGTATAGGTGGGATGACCACCATGTACCGGTGGCGCATCGCCGTACGCCTGGCACGGGGTCCGATGATGGAACGGGCGCGGTCGGAATTAGACTATGCAATTCCGACGCACACTCCCCGAAATGCAACCGGTAGAAAACCGACAGACTAGCAACTCGGCGTCGAAGCTCAAGACTTTCGGTTGCAGGCAAGGACTGGATTAGTGAATGGAAAAGTTTTAAAGAGGAGGCTTACACCCTTGGGAACCTAATGGAGAATAAGCTATAATAATAATAATATGCAAAATGATATTAAATAGATGAAAGATTGCACCGATTTCTCCGTTCACAGATTGGCGATTATTAACCGCAACAATTAAATTCGTAGTGCGCGCTTACCCTAATAAGTATCCATGACGACTGGATATGGTTGGTAGAAAACAAAGAGCGGTTTCTCTCAATCATATCTTCTAAATTCAAGTATCTATTTGTGCAAACAATTAAACATTATTTTTAAAGCCACATCCATTTACGAAATATTGTGTTAGGACATAATTTGGTAGTTACACTCAAGCACCTAAGATACTGTCGTAAGTTTCTGTGATTGGCGCCAGCGCGACGAGACAGACCATAGCGATGGTGAACAGTAGCACGATTGGTGTGTAGACACCGAGGAGTAGGCGTCTGAAGCTCGAAAACTGAAAGTAAAAGATCGATTAGAACATTTGAACAAAATTAACAAATACATCATTATCATTTCAGGCGAAAGACGTCCACTGTTGGACATAGGCCTCTCCCAAGTGGCGTCATAAAGAACAGTCCTGTGCGTCTCGCATCCGTCAGATTCCCGCGACTCTCACCAGGTCATCGGTTCACCTTGTGGGAGGCCGTAATTACATAGTTTAGGTAGGGCCCACTAGCTGGAATGTGCACCTGGTGAGGGGGGCTGGAGTCCGATGGATTCGAGATGCACAGGACTGGTCGTAGTAGAGACACGCGCGGGGAAGCTTATGTTTAAGAGTGGACATCTTTCGGCGTTTTATGCGTCGAAATTAGGCGTGGGTAAAGTGTGTCATTTTTACGATTGGAACATTTGCATCTGAATCACTTAAATGTTCCGAAACAGTTATATGTATAATTTGGAACATCCGCTCAAATTAATCGTGATCTGTTACGTCGCGTCTTATACCTACACTAACAAGTTTATTTAATTGTATTTTGATTTTAAGCAGATGTTTTTAGTTCAGGTCAATAATTATATTTCCACTATTTACGTTTTAATTTTAAAAAATCTGCAGGTCACTTAACGTAATAAAAATCTTTTTACAAAAAAAATACAACCGATTTCAAAGTAGGTAAACAAAAAAACACTGAAAAGTGCAAAATAACTTTAATTTGGGAAGTCGGTGTTTCTATAATAGTTTTGTCCCATCGTTATTTAACACCGACTTCCGAAATTAAAGTTATTTTGCACTTTTCAGTGTTTTTTTTTACTTTGAAGTCGGTTGTATTTTTTTTTTGTAAAAAGATTTTTATTTTACACTTTTTAGTTATGGTACCACCACTAAAAAGTACCCCTCAGCCAAACTTAAATACCTTATAGCCAGAGTGCATCTCATGACAATTCTAATAATCCCAAACACGGTTAGATTACATTAATCTATTACAGAGTTCCGGTGCCTAACTTCAGGCTTCATCATCAGATCAGTTCGATATATTCCCCCTCTAATTTCAGTCAGTCATCGACTACACGTATAAACAAAGCAATTTTACTTGTTACGATGGTTCTGCTGTGATCATATGAGGAGTTCTGTTCCATATCTTCGAAGTTCATGATCAGATCATAACAATATTTCTATGGGACCAACTCGGAAGTATAACCTTACAATAAAAAATAAATAAATTTCAAAATCGGTCCACAATTGACCGAGAAATCGGTGAACATACATAAAAAAATAAATAAAAAACATACATTCAACCGAACATATAACCTCCTCCTTTTTGAAGTAGGTTAAAAAGTGTTTTAGTGTTCCAATCGTTCCAAATGATGCATTTAAAACATTACTAACGTTCCAATCTTTCTCACACTAAAATGTTTCGGAACAGTGAGTCGGTTCAGTAAAGAGTTACACACGCCTAGTCGAAATTATGTTTTTTTTTTAATAATAGAAACTAGTGCTTGACTGTGTACCCACTGATGGTAAGCAGTGATGCAATTGTTGATGGTGAAGCGCACTAGGTTATTAAAAGCCTATTCACTCTAGCTGTAAAGTTAACTAAATTATAATAGGACGGGAAGAACCAAGTAGGCAAATTGTTCCAGTCCTTCGAAGGGTGGAACAATTCGCCGTACGTCGGGTTTTGTGATGGTAGAAAGGTGATGGCGGAATCTGCAAGTCATGATGATGATGATGTCTGTAGGTAACTCACCGGCGCGTCAGTGCTGCGGTCGACCTGCGTGGGCTGGCGAGTCTGCCCGAGCATGTCCTTCATGGGGAACGCGTTGATGCGGCCGTTGCTGATGCGGCCGTCAGACACGCACACCGTCAACTGTGGACACAAGAGGAGAATATTAGTAAGGTAGGGACCAAACGCACGTGCGTGCGGTACGGCGATGAGTGCAGCGAAGCATTCGTCTTTAGTTGGTTCGATATTTATGTGACTTGTTTTATATAAATGGCGGCAAATTCGCGAGCGCGAAGGACAGAGCCGCCATATCATGGTCGTTGAATTCCTTTGAACAGCATCAGATCGCTTCGCAACGCGATTGCGGTCGATCTGATCCGCCCATCCGTAGGACGCCACGTAAGAGCGACTGGCAAGATATTCGTGTACCTGAAACAAGCGTCATGTTATGAACGTGGTACTCACAGACAGCACGAGATGCATGATGACGTGGAAGGCGACGAAGGCGGCGAGGATGAACACACTCCACGACGGAAGCTCTGCCTTCTGCAGGTACACCGCCAGGAAGATCGTCACGACTGGAACAGAAGAGTTACACGTTAGGTATGTACAAATGATACGTAGGTAGGCCAAAAAAGAGATCAAGGCGGTCAAACCTTATAATGTTCACATTGCTGGGAAACAGGGCTCTTCTCTGTGACAGTAAGTAGGCTGTGTAAAATAACCCAGTTACTGGGTAATACTTACCTCTTGACAAGACTGGTGTCAGATCTTCTGACTACTTGAAACGACTATCAAAGATATAAAATGACAACCGGTACCAGACGTTTCGGTCAATTATCGCCATCCACTTAGTGTGGAGCGAGAGCGAGTTTAACTTACTACCTACTAAAACCCATCTGTGTTCCTCCAGTTGCACTTTGCGTGCCAGGGCCACGGTAACTCTATCGTACCAATGTGTCAATAAACTGTGACATGGTCCGTTCCATTCGCAATCTATCCTACGAAGAGAGCCTTTTACTCATAAGTATTATTCGTGAATACGGGTGTAAATACGGCAAAGAGAATTAGATGACGGCTTGAGCAAATTGTCAACTTTTTTGCCGATAGATGGCGTTATTAGGTGAATGCCAAATCCTGAATTTTCCGCCGACTAACTAGGTTAGGTTAGGTTAGTTTTATTATGCAGAAATGAGGTAAATTCGCTGTTGTAACATCAATTATCAAGTCATTTCCTTATATGTATATTCACCCTTGCTAACGAATCGAGTGCTGCAGTAGGTACTCTATATGTGAAAAAAATTGTGACACTTAGTATCGAGTTCTTCATCGACCGTATCATACTGAAACAACGTAGACAAAGGGGTAGGCTTATTGATACTTATAAAATACTCCCTGAATACTACGATGTGCCCAGCCTTCAAGACCTTTACACACTGAATGCCAACAAACATTTACAGGGACTTTCCCTCAAGCTATACCTAATAGTAATAAAATTTATTTTCTCGCCACAATACACAATAATGACTGTTTCTAGGGGAAATGCATCCAGAAAGAAGCCTTTGAAGCAATTCCTAACTAACCCAGTCGTAACAGATTGAAACAAGCTCCCAGAAAGTGTTGTGAAAGCTCCCACACTCAACTTCTTTAAAAATCGGTTGGACAGACTATGTTTCCAAACTATTCGAAACACCAATCAGCTAGCAGCTATTAGCAGTATATCATCATCATCTTCCTGCCCTTGTCCCGTGTTATTTGGGGTCGGCGCAACACGTTTTTTTCTTCCATTCTGCCCTGTCACTCGTCATACTATCACTAACTTCCTTTTCTTTCATATCACTCTTCACACAATCCATCCATCTTTTCTTTGGTCTCCCTCTCCCTCTCCATCCATCCACATGTAAACTCATAACTCTTTTAGTAACATGCGTTTCATCTCTCCTCTTCACATGACCATACCAAGACAAACGATTCCCTTTCAACTTTTCAGTCACTGGCGCCACTTTCAAACTTCCCCTAATATACTCATTTCTCACTTTATCCATTCTCGTCACACCACACATCCATCTTAACATTCTCATCTCCGCTACGTGCAATCTTTTTTCATCCGTCTTTTTCACAGCCCAACATTCTGATCCATACAGTATGACAGGCCTTATCACGGACTTGTAGATTTTACCCTTCAACTTGAGGGGCATCCGTGGGTCACAAGTTGTTCCCGTGACCTGTCGCCATTTCATCCATCCTGCGTTGATCCGATGTGTTACGTCCCGGTCTACCTCACCATCCCCTTGGACGAGTGACCCGAGGTACCGAAAGTCGGAGCAGATCGGTATGGGTGTTCCAGCGAGAGATAAGGGCATTGGATTGGAGAGACCGCCGAAATCGCAGAACAAGTATTCCGTTTTGGTTCTACTCAATTTCAGGCCAACACTCTCCAGTCTGTGCCACCACACCTCCAATCTGTTCTGGACCTCTAGGCCACTCTCGGCAACCAACACAATGTCATCGGCAAACAGCATACACCAGGGAGCCTCTTCCTGGATGTCCGATGTCAGAGCATCCATTATCATCAGGAAGAGGTAAGGGCTGAGAGCCGACCCTTGATGTAAGCCGACAGCCACATTGAATATGCCAGTGGTGCCCACTGTAGACCGGACTTGGGTACTGCATCGACTGTACATCGCTCGGATCAACTGCACATACTTCCCAGGCACACCTTTCTCCTTAAGGGCCCACCACAGAACCTCACGAGGTACCCGGTCGTATGCCTTTTCGAGGTCAATGAATACCATGTGCAAGTTTTTATGCGCACCTCTGTATTTCTCTATTAGCAGTATATGTCTTATCAATAATAATAATGTACTCACTTCCAAGAATATGCGCAGCATTCCCAGCCCCCCAGTGAGCCCAGTTGAAGATGGGCCTCTTGCTAGTGTCGGGGTGCGGCCTGAAGTATGCACCTGTAAGAAAATGCAGATGTCATTAACCTTTCGACGCTACAGTCCCGAAGACAAAGAAAAAGGTGTCCAGCCACGCCACGGTCACGACTACATGCCAGATTTAAATGCTAATAAATCTTATAGGAAAGTATTGCTTTTCTTATTTGTGTTGTTAACAGACGAAATCGTTGAGTTAGGTACTTGTTGGCGCCGAGAGCACGCTTTTGTTTCTTTACTAGTTTTTGGCGGGATTTCTTCGAGTGAAGTTCAGTGGCTGTTTTAATTATTCGCAAATTGATTCCTAGAGGATATTGTGATGTAAAATTGGTGCAGTTTTGTATCTCAAGTGTCTGCGCAACTGTATACTATGTGAAATCATTGAAACAGGCGCAATTTCAGTAAAATGGAGCTGAGAATTTAATTGTAGTGTTGTAGTCAACAAAACTTCACTGAATTTACCGATAAGGTTGACTTGATACATTTGCTGCCGAATACTACAAAAACTTTGTAGAATGTGTACATCCATATTCTAATGGTAAACCAATTAACTATTCAAACGAAGACATAGCTTAAAGGACTTAGTATCCAAGCCAAAAACATTAACAGAAAAAAAAACCAAATGTGTTTTTGACGTGTCTTGTGACCACCAGAGAACCGATTGATCCAGATTCAAGAAGTCTTCGTAAGAATTTTCGTTCTCTTTCAACTATACTCACCAATAGGTTGTAAGAAGCACAAGATGACAGTAACGAGGCCAGTGATAGCATGAGGGTTATCTCCAGTGGTGGCGTAGCCGCCCACCTCGATGAGGATCAGGATGAACCCGACCACCGTCAGCACCCACGTCGCTACCATAAAGATGCGATGGTACTGTGACAAACATGGAGAGATTAAGAAACAAAAAGTGCTGGCAAGGGAGATTTGTTTTTTTTTTCGTTCGTTGACTGCTTGAAGTGACTTGTTTCGAACTTTTTGCGGTCCGGATTTTTTGACACTGACTGCTATTTTTATTTCCTACATTTTACCGAGATTTTGAAATCGTCTCTTGGAGTCCTTTATGTTCATCGATATATATGTACTATGTTGATACCCCTACATGACTTTGTAACAAAGAAAACATAATAAACCATAGTTTGGCGCCAAAAATCCGCCATTTTAATTTTTAATATATTTTATGCGACTCTTACAACTAAGACATATATTGACACCTCTCAAGCTAAAGTGCAACAAGCAGCTTAGATTCTAGGCCGTACCCTTCTTCTGGCGTAGTCATAATTTATAATAATGAATACAGTAGGTACATATTATTCAGGAAGAAACAAATTCAACCAATCGAAGATGGCTCTAACAATAAACTTGCTTCGAATTTGTAACTCTAAAATTTCTTAAAGAACAAAAACATTTGATTACACTCACCGCAAACCAAATATCCTTTCCACCCAAGGTTTTGCCGACCCAAGTCTGCCTGAAGTACCTGTAAACACATACAAATAAATTAGTTCTAAGTTCACACTAGTGACGTCATCATAGGGTAGTTTAGCTTTTAACCTTTTGACGTGCGTAATTAGAGACACAATAGTAAGACAATGGCTTGCGGACGCCGGCTACCGCCTGAGCGTTAATGAATTAAAATAAAATTTAAAAAAAAATGAAATTTTTAAGATTTATATTGTTAAGTAATTTTTTAAAATTTATTATAAACTAGCTGTTACCCGCGACTTTGTCTGCGTCAAGTTAGTAAAAATGCACAAACGTAATCAATAATTCTGTGCTTGTGATTCGTACTAAAAACATCTAATTCAAATAACGGAAAATAATTTCAGTAAATATATTATGTAAAATGTATTTCTTATGTCCAGTTATATAATTTATTTTATTTATTTGGCTCACCAGTAATCGAATACTCGTTCATGATATACATCAAATAAATTACTTATCATCATCAATAAACAGAAACAGACATGTTGAGGTCGAAGTAGTTGATAAACTGTGGTTCTGCCTACCCCTAAAAGGAAAAGGTGATAGTTTAAGTTTGTTTTTGATTTATTCTATGATGAAACAACGCTGTATGATTTTAATATGATTGGTTCATTATAATAGACTAAAAGTGTATTAAACCGTTGTTTTCTTTTAACAACACTAAATAAATGTTATTTAACGTAGGCTATAAAAAAAGTGGATAAAGTAGTTTTCAAAATATTAAATGTTGCCAAAATGTATAAAGAGTCTGTACGGATCTTGTTTTGAGGTCAATACCCACAGTTTTTAGTGTCTGCACGTTTTACTTTTAGGAAGAAAATCATCAAATACCTTCCCCCGCTCTGGGTACAGCTAGAGTTTGTGTCAGACTTTTACAGACTGAAACCGACCTGTGTTCCTTTAATTGCCCTTAGTGTTCTAGAACTACGGTAACTTGCACGCGGCAGCAAATCTTCCTTCTTTGAGGAAAAGAGAGGACGCTGTGGTGTCTTTCTAAAGACACCACAGCGTCCTCTCTTTTCGCCTGACGAAGATCTCTAGGGCCAATGCCTGCTAGAGCTATGAGATTTTATCGAAAGAATTACCTCCTATAAGAATTTGCCTCGATGATATTTCTCTGCAGACTTTTAGCCGGGTCCGTTATGCAACTTTGGCGGAGGTGAATTTCGAAGGAGCATAATCGGCTTCAGCGCATCTTCAGCTGGATAACGTGCACTGATAGTCCACTGCTGCTAGCGATTATTAAAATACTACAGAGTAACCTACGATGTCATCTTGCTCCACAACTGTACTTATAAAGAATTTGTGAAAAAATTGTTGCAGTTTGATTTTGACTTACATCACGTCGAATTTGAAACAGAAACCTCTCGAAACACCCTAATACCCCCTCATTACTCCGTGTTTGTGATTTCACAAAACTATAAAATGACAGCGAACAAATGTCGCAACCAATTGGGGCTGTGACTGACTCTGGCATCCGTCAGAATGTTGTCCCAGTGTTGATCACCACTCACTGACCACTCTTAAGGAGGTAACGTCCAGTTGTCGACTTAAGGCTGCAAGTAATGTAGGATACATCATACGTAATCAAACTATCTTCAGGAACGCAAACCACGTCGGGGCCTTGTGTGAAATATGTCTTCATGGGTTTTTCATGAAATTCTTAATGATCTTCAATTTTTGGAATCTTTGAAATTAGGTACTTGTTCCAAACAGTAGGTTGTGGTCAAGTCCGAGGGGGAGACTACTTGAAGTATTGGTAACCTTCACGATCTGCTCAAGAAGCATCTTTCTGTGATTAAGTACCTACCGATATTTGCTGGTTTTTTGGGGGTCCTTCCGAAACATCTACGTTCGAGGAAGACCTGCGTCAGGCGGAAAGAGAGCCTTTTTAGACTTTCCTCAAGGGAGGTATTTGCTGCCGCAATTGTGGCGTGCAAGTTACCATAGCCATGGAACGCTAAGGGCAACTAAAGGAACACAGGTGGGTTTCAGTCAGTAAAAGTCTGGTACTACCTCTCGCTTTACCCAGAGCGGGGGAAGGTATTTGATGATTTCCTACCTAAAAGCAAAAGGTGCACACACTAAAAACTGTGGGTATAGACCTCAGTATCAACTCCGTGACTCAGACTATTTATACATTTTGGCAACTGAAAACTACTTTATCCACTTTTTTTTTGATAGCCTACGTTAAATAACATTTATTTAGTGTTGTAAAAAAGATAATTCTACGGTATAATATACTTTTAGTATATCTAATGAACCAATAATTTTAAAATCACACAGCGTTGTTTTATCATAACATAAACCAGAAAGAAACATACATAAAACCCACTCCTGTTCCTTCTTTGCCATTGTTCCAGGGCCCCGGGAATCTCTTTCGTATCACCCATGGCCCCAATAGGTTTCGACCTTGCTGGGCCCCTATGGTTGCTGACATCTCCTTGAGGCGCGCGTGGAACACTACGCGCCGTCAAGGACTTGGGCTCGGACGGTTACCGGACGGACGGACGGTGAGCTACCCATTGCTCGCCGTCCACAAGCCCGCGCCTACGGTGGCCGGAAATCGGGATCGGAACCCCTCGGTTCGAATCGGCTGGGTCGCGAGGGTTATTGTGTCGCGCGTGCGGCCGCCTCCTTTGCTAGCATTACTGCTTCGCAGAAGGAGGCGACCGCGCCCAAGGCCCACCGCGCTTTACGCTATTACAAATCTTGTTATGTTAAAATGACTGGACCTAACTGCGGTTTATTTTCGTAAATATTTTTGGCATTTATGAAGCAATTAATTAGAATTCAATCATTTTTATAAATAGGAAGTCTAGAAACATTTGCTGATTTCATGATAACGCCATCTATTGCTGAAAAGCTTAACCTTACCTTTATCACACACTGAGGCTCTACCACGAGCTCATAACGTGATCCATTTTACGACCTAAACCGGACTGTTAAAGGGATGGAGCTATATAGGGTGTATAGCTCCATCACTCTTTTTCGCTCGTACGTCTGACATTTTGACATTATCATGGTAAGGCCCCTGGCCACCTACCGAGCGATAGTTAAATAAATAGTTTGACAAATTTAATTCGTGTGTTTGCTATTCAAAGCCAGATGGCGTCACTGAGGCATAGGATGACAGTTTTTTTAAGACATTTTTTCTGATAGCCGCTCTATTGTATCTCTTTAGATCTCTTTGTAGACGTTTGAATGCATAACCGCTGGATTTCTGTCTTGTATAGTGAAGGTCAGTATAATCTGCCAAACTGCTTCGAAAGTGCTGATGTAGAAACCAGACTGTCGATAAAAATAATAGTAAGAACGCAAAAATATGTAAAAATTTATTGTTTACAGTAAAATAAAACAAAACTATCACAAAAAGGAAACTGAGTTTAGAACCTCTACCCCCTTACGTGCCGATCTAATCCAGACACGACTGCACTACAGTGTTCGTTGACTTTTGTGTAAAATAGGTGTTCTTATATAAACGTCATCATTGTCTGCTTAACCCTTTGTCGATGATAGCGTGATGATTTTTATCTCAGATATTAAATTTGTAGCTAAATGAAAAAAAGAAATATTATTTTCGTTTTTCCACTTAGATTTTATTACATGTTTGATTACTTTTTACAAAAATATGGAGTAAAAATGTCTAAGATGTGTTAAAAATATGCTAAAAGTCCTATTATTATTGTAATCAAAGTACCATCGCATATTATATACAAAAAAGACGACAAAATACTCACAAAAATTATTACTATAACTGGGGATCGAAGTCACGACAAATCGTTCCATACCGACATTTTGGAATATTGCTCACCCCTCATAGCAAATAGCGTGATAATTTATAGCCTATGTCCTTTCTCAAGCTCTATTCTATCTTTGTACCAAATTTCATCAAAATTGGTTCAGCGGTATAAGCGTGAAAGCGTAACAGACAGACAGACAGACAGACAGACAGACAGACAGAGTTACTTTCGCATTTATAATATTAGTATGGATAATTTCACTTAAAATATTTTTTTTTTTTTAAATATTAAAAAAAAAATTAAGGTTTAGTTCATCGTCATACTACAGGTAAATCTTTTTTTAGTTGGGAAATCATCCAATTACATCTCCCGCCCTTGGGTGGTGCGCGAGAGCTTGTCAGACTTTTACTGACTAAAATCCACTCCTGTTCCTTCTTTGCCTTCGCGTGAGGGCCCCGGGGTTCACTTTCGCACAACCCATGGCCCCAGTAGGCTTCGACCCTGCTGGGCCCCTACGGTTTTGCTGACATCTCCTTGAGGCGCGCGTGGAACACTACGCGCCGTTAACGCCTTGGGCTCGGTCCGGATGGTTACCGGACGGTCGGACGGCTAGCTACACATTGCTCGCCGTCTGCAAGCCAACGCCTACTGTGGCTGGAAATTAGGATCGGGATCCCGGCGGATGGGGCGTGAGGGCCGTTCCGTGCGGCCGCCTCCTTTGCTATTACTGCTTCGCACGCGGAGGCGACCGCCTGCCACTTCTCCTCGCTCCGGACCATGGCCTGTACCAACCTGTGGCCTGGTTGACTGGTAGAAAATGCCTAAGACATTAAGTCCGCTTTCGTACCTTTATGTGCTTGAAGTATGTAATAAATAAATAATAATAAAGTCCGGCGTGAGAGATTTCTGCCACCGATTGCCCCCACGAGGACACGGCGGTGCTCTGCCCAGACGGGGCATACCTTTACGGTATGCTTCACCGTGTCCTCTGGGATGACAGAGACATCCTGAGACTGGGTCCACTTTTTAAGACCACGGACGCGTAGCTTCATAGATAGACGCGTATTCGTAATTATACGCTTGGTGTACCGTGTATGAAGCGACAACGACACGACGGCATGACGTTGCCACTTCGTCGACAGTGTTTCATAGTTTTGTATGTAAGCCTCACGCAGGCGTACACCAAGCGTATACTGACGAATATGCGTCTATGAAGCTACGCGCCCGTGGACAGTAGGCTTAAGACTAGCATTTGCCATTGTGTCATAAACTTACCTCGCAAGCAAGATACCGATGGAGGAGGTTCCAAGCCAAGCTATCAACATAAAGCAGCCGTGCAGCTTGAGCAGCACCTTGGAGCTGCCAGCTGCTGTACCAACTGAAGCCAGAGACATTGGCACACCTGTCGCCTCGTATGCTATGTCGTGGAAACCGACTCGGTTCGTATCTGGAATAATAAAAAAAATACTTAGTAAAATATATTTAACCTTTTGACGTGCGTAATTAGAGACACAATAGTAAGACAATGGCTTGCGGGCGCCGGCTACCGCCTGAGCGTTAATGAATTAAATGCGTACACAAAATGTCGTGTCTGTGCTGTTGACCGCTGAAGAGTTCCATTATCTAAACCTAATCCTGGATACAGATTCGCAAATCACATTTTAATGAACTTAGAACTTGACACTGAGCTGCAAAATGCAAAAAACGTAAGTTTTGAATTTTTTGGGCTACGCTGGCGTTTTCACCTTACTTTAAAGAATAGCGGGCACTAACTGCTGTGGCTGAAGACTACAGCAGATACGGATAGGTGGGACAGCCCCAAAATGGAGCCTTGTACACGCCTACATGCTATTGTGTTTAATAACAAAGGAAAAAGTCTTTTTTCTGGTAGATAGTTATAAATACTGACACTAGTTTTGAGGTTGTGTATACTAACCAACTATAGATCTTTATCTGAACATTAAGACTCAGAAATCAGAAACGTTTATTTCAAATAGACTAATTACAGGCACTTTTGAATGGTCAAAATGTCGGTCAGACAAAAAAAAAAACAAGTGAAGCTAAATTGCACATTCCAAAGCGTAGAGAAGAACGTGCAAGAAACTCCATGGACACTCTTTTAAATCATATTATGAGTTACATAAATCTTGGTTACATATTTTTTGTCGCTTTTAATATGTGAGCACAATGTATATATGTCGGACAACCCGACGTACGGCGAGTATCCACCTTTAGGTTGTTGAAACTTCAACGGTCCGGACTAAGCGTTTCGCTTCGTCGTTTATACCGCGTACATCGAAGGACTGGAACAATTTGCCTGCTGCGGTCTTCCCGTCCAACTATAATTTAGGTGTCTTCAAGGCTAGAGTGAATAGGCTCTTTATAAACTAGTGCGCATCACCATCAATGATTGCATCACTGCTTACCATCAGGTGAGATCGCAGTCAAGCACTTGACTGGTTTATAACAATTTAAAAAAAAAGTAATAATAATTTAAAAAAAAAAACTAATTAAAAAATTGAAATTGAATTAAGCCTGGCAACTAAGAGATGACCAGTCTCAACTGCACCCGTTCACGAGCATGACGCGTGCATCAGTCCCACTCAGCTCAATCATTTTGAAGGGAACTGAATGACCCAATAACACGCGTCACCATCAGCGAGACATTTGAGTGTGCATGACAAACTCTCAACTGCCATGCTCGTAATGTCAAACAAGACTGTCATAGGGTTTATACGTTTGAATTGAAATTCAACCGGACAGCCTGGCAAGTTTGTTTTCAATAAAGCAATTGAGGCTTCAGGGTAGGAATTTAAAGCTTCCGTTGTCGGTGAAATAATTCACTTGGGCTACTTATAAGTTAGAGCTTATGGGACCATCTGAAGTCTCCAAATCCGTGTTCAGAACTATAAGATTTTTATTTTATTTAGTTTTAATTTGAAGAATAATGAACATCATAATATTTACCTTTCATAGAACTTCCAGCAACAACCATCAAATTGTACATAGTGTTCGCCAAATCGTAAGTCCGTCCTTGGACAATGGACACAACATCCCTCCTAAATTTGCAGTAGAGCTTGCCATCGATGATCGAAGACTCCTGCAGCTGTACAATCTCTTGCGGCGAGTCTGTCCGTCTCACGTACGGCTCAGCTTTAGGGTATGTCCAAGAAGTGAAGAGATTTACTCTTCCGTTATCATTTCTTACACACTCCATAGCACTGTCATCTCCCATCTTAGTGTCCATGCTCAAGCCAGCTGCAACGTACTTCGGGTTACCAGTACCCTGCAGTTCGAAAGTGTATTTGTCTCCGGAGACGAAGATGGCTACAATGGCCTTGCAGTCGCCTTTGGAGATGCAGTTTTCGGGCACGCCGAAGCACAGCTTGTTGTCCGCACAGCCCTCATAAATAACGTCGAGAGGAGCGGCTTCTTGTTTTGGCTGAAAGAAAATAAGTAATTTTGGATTACTGAAAACATGTCAGGCGTAAGACTGGCTTAGCGTACTCTCCGAGGCACTGGAGGTTTCGTACCGCCGACTCCTAAACTCAATAGGGAATGTGCAAGCATTTTTTAAAAAATTAATTTATTTATTACAACTTTGAGGACTTACAGCTTATAAAGAAACAACCGGGCAAGTGCGAGTCGGACTTGCGCACCGAGGGTTCCGTACAAACTTACCTATGAAAACAGTTCAATTCCCAAATTGAGTTCGGAAGATTTTTCCGAATCGCAAAAAAAGTTTTTTTTTTGTGACGTAACTACAAATTTATAGTTTTCAGATTTTTTCCTATAATTGTGCTATGACACCTTGCTTCCCATATTTCAGGATTCTAGGTCAACGGGAAGTACCCTATAAATTTTAAATCCCTTGAGAGTGTCGAAATACACGTTTGTTGCGAAATAAATGGCCGTATCTTTTTTTCCCAATAACTCAGAAGTTTGATTTTTTCACAGCTTCAAGGGACCGCAGACTTGAGTATATGGTTTTAATTTCAACTCGATACCTCTACGCGTTCCCGAGATAAAGGGTCTTGACAGGCAGACAGACAGACGGATGGACAACAAAGTGATCCTAAAAGGGTTTTTTTTCCGTTTGAGGTACGAAACCCTAAAAATTAGATAAATATGTTATTTATTACTTTACTTCGAGATTCCATTCGGGAATTGGATTATTTACATAGGTAAGTTAGTACGGAACCCTCAGTGCGCGAGTCTGACTCGCACTGGCTCAGTTTTTTTTTTCATGCATATTCTCTACAGGACCTCACATTCAGCAGTTGCACTTGCCACCTGCCTTAGAACCTACCTTAGACTCCATAATGACAGGTGGTGCTGGCGTTGCGCTGGTAGATCTGGGTGCGGCGGCAGCTGGTGTGCTGACGATTGTGTCAGGAGTCACCACCTCCACAAGAGGAGACTCCACGTTCTTCCAGAAAGTCGCGTAGCTTTGGGCAACTGTTGCTCTGGGGGTTAAACAAGACGTGTTAATAGTTAGACATAATTTTGTTTTAATGTCAAGTTTGGTTGATTTTATCTATAATAATAGGGGTTAAAGTATGAAATTGCCGTTTTTTAAAACAGGTTGCTTTGAAGTGTTATATCTTTGGATTGACTTGGAATTATAAGTTCAAATAAACTTAATATTAAAGGTACGTTATTCTTTTTCCGAAATTAGGTATTTTTTGTTTTCTTTGTGTTTTGTATTTTCTGTAATATCGCAGTTCTTATAACCATGAAAGCTAATAAAAAAAACGTTTTTTCATATTAAGAGTTCCAACGTAGAAACTATGCATTTCAAAGGGCAAGCAATATCAATAACGTATACCTACGACTTTCTTCTAACTTTGTTTTGTAAATTTTGTCTTGTAGCCGCCCTGAGAAGAAAATTTATGCGTGAGATAAAATTTCCCACGTGAAAGTTATTGAAACAAAAATAGACATCCCATTCATTAACAGTTTTGAGTCCGTATACATCAGCGATATTGCATACCGCTTGAGACACGTTGTTTCCACGGTAGAACTCTTATTACAAAATAATGCGAGTTTTCATACAAAAATGGTTGATATCTAATTATTTACCAGACAACCTTTGGATGGACTACAAAAACTTAAATGAACTAATCTCACCTGAACTCGATACCTCCGAGGAAGTCACTCGGCGCCTGCCACGTGAAGGTCATGGCGGGCTTGTCCTCAGGTGAGGAGTGCGTCACGGTGTCGTTGGGGTTACTGCATGTCGTGACGTGGGTGAGAGACGTGTCTGGAACACTCACGAACTTGCCCACAATTATGTCTGGGTTCTGGAATGAAGGAAGCAAAATAAGAATGTCTCATAGTCTAGACGTAAGTTCTTGGAAGCCTCCACTACTACCACGGACCGCCGGTTCTATAAGTTACTAATTGTTTGGCATTATTCATAACGGTCGTTTTATTAACTATTTATAAATAAACAAATAACAGCTTTGACTCAGAGCTGGATCAAACCAGTGTAAGAGCCTGTAGCAAATTATACCAAGAGGCTCCGAAATCTTTAAAAAACTGGCCAAGTGCGAGTCGGACACGAAAGGTCTCGTATTATAATATTTAATCGAGAAAAAAATGCCGACATAAAAACATCTCGTAATAGAAGAATACACTTTCTGTGAAAATTTCAACTCACTACCTCGTACGGTCTATGAGATACAGCCCGCTGACAGACGGACAGACAGACGGACGGACAGCGTAGGCTTAGTAATAGGGTCCCATTGACGCCCTTCGGATACGGATACCTAAAAATTCCAACTACTTAAAACTCTTTTAACTTATTTTCAAAACCGGTCGCAGGACAAATATTGTCTTTATGGAATCTGGAATTGTTTCGGTATAGGTGGGAACCTATACGCACAAAACGTTTTGGGAACACATTCATTGTGCGTACATAAAGGAGTGGAATTCCCTGTCGGAGTCTGTTTCCTGATGGCTACAACCCGGGAATCTTTAAGTCAAGAATAAAGGTAGTTCTAGGTAAGCGCGCTCCATTGTCGACCGCATTGTCGCTTTCCATCAGCGCCCCTAGCCAAGTTTCAACCGTTTCGTTTCGGATCTTTTTTCGTTGATCGCCTCGAGTTGGCCACACCCCCTATTCCTTTGTTCTGGCCATGTGACTGAGCATTGAGATGACGTCAGAATAAAGGAATCGGAGGCGTGGCGATCAACGAAAAGAGAATCGAGAATCGAAACGGTTATAACTTGGCTAGGGAGGCAGGTTAGATAGCGGTCAAACCTATCAAAATAATAATAATAATAAGATAAAACTAACAAAACAGTATATCTGATAGACATAGCAATACCTAACTCACACAATGTTCAAACCACAATATCCGAAAAGCTCAGTAAGTACCAAGATCTCGCCATAGAGATTAAAACCCAATGGAAAGCTCAAACAGTTCATATTGTCCCGATTGTTCTTTCGTCTACAGGCATAATACCAAAATCTCTCGCACAAAGCCTCAACACTCTACAGATGCCATCTCAAACATTGTATATGCTCCAAAAAGCCACTATCCTTAACACCTGTCGTATCACTAGAAAGTTCCTGACTTCTTCAACACTGACATCTACCTTTTCCATTTAAATCCCGCCTTACATACTTGGCCTCGGCCCGTTTGTAAGGTTTATTAATCTCTCTTATACGGGAAAAACTATAAAGAACTAAACAAATAAAAATAATAATACTAGCTGCTGTCACATGAGATCTACTCATGTGCTGCTGTCTTTGATACCCCCTCTTGCTCCACCGTCAGAACTGGGAGCAATTATTTGATGATTTCATTATAATCTGACTTGCGGGTGACATCATGAATTTTATTATAAGTCATTTAATAAGGCCATCTCAATACTCGTAAAACGCAGACAGATTCATTCTTATGCCAATAACATGCAATTTGAGGAGAGAAACGTAATCATTACAACAATATTCGTTATTTATCACCTCTCAGATCTTAAAAGACGCAATTAACAGCAGCATGTGATTTGATGACTCATCAAGCGAGGTTGTAAGCAGGGGCGCCGGCTTTTAGAAAACCTCATGGGTGCTCATGCTCATTTGATGACTCGAAAAAGTGGCGAAGTGTGAGAAGAGAAATGCACATTGATCAACCGACAAATAAATAAATGTCCTACTTACATATTGCGTACTTAATTACTAATTATGTTTGATAAAAATGTAAAATGAAACCATTATATAAAAATGAAACTAGCTTTTATTCACAAGAAATATTATAATTTATACGTAACCTAAAAGGTGATTACTGATGTGTTTCGTGATGTCTATTCTCAGGGGTGCTCGGCACCCACTGTTTATTTCTCATGGGTGCTCGAGCCCCCGAGCACCCACGCAGTCGGCACCCCTGGTTGTAAGTGTGGCCTGAATGATTTGTGGGTCCAACAGACCATATACAATTCGACACTGAATCCTATAAACAAATGCCCAGTAGTACAGGAGTCAGGGCCTTTCGACTCATAGGTGTCCATTACACGATAGGTTTTGCTGTCAGTTTTGCCACAGTCAAATATTTTGACTGACGAAAAACCTACCGTCTAATGCGATGACTGAACGTTTGCATGACGAAAAACGTATGGCGATAAAATTCCGTCATTCAAACATCATTCATGATTAATGGTTTTGATTGACGCTTGCATGACCGTGTAATAGACGCCTATGCTTTGCCAATAATTTAAAAAAAAAACCGTCGAACTCGCGTACGAAGTTTTCCGTGCCGTCTGTAGCAAAAAACGGCAAAACAACATCACGTTTGTTATGTGGGAGCACCACTTAAATATTAATTTTATTCTGTTTATATTAAGTTGTTATAGCGGCAACAGCCTATTATCAACATTTTAATATAAGTGCAGAAAGTTTGTCATTGCGACCGAGGCGGAATTCGCACGGACCCGAGGGCTACAGTGACAAATTTTCACGTGTATCAAACGACTTTTTTCAATACACATAAAAAATGAATAAACGGGGGTTGACCGGCGACTCGTGAGGGTCGACGCGCGCCCAGCCCGATATGATAAATGTAATAAAATTGTGGCGTCAAGCACGCGCACTTTTCTGCACTAGTGCGGAAAACGGTCTATAGCGTGCCTAAAAGCGGTGGGACAAGAGCGGGTTTTCGAGTAAGTGTATTGAAAAATACATTATCTGTGAAAATTGCAACTGTCTAGCCGATCACGGTTTATGAGATACAGCCTGGTCACAGACAAAACTTTGACTGACCTGTTGGTCTAGTGGTTAGTGGCCCTGACTGCTATGCCGGGGGTCGTGGGTTCGATTCCCACCCAGGACAAATGTTTGTGTGATGAGCACAATCATTTGTTCTGTGTCTGGGTGTAATTTATCTATAATATGTATGTATTTAGAAATATATAAGTAGGTTTATCAGTTATCTAGTACTCATAACACAAGGTCTGCTTAGCTTGAGACTAGACGGCGTTGTGTGATAGTTGTGGAAAAAAAAAAAAGAACATCGGAGTCTTAGCAGAGATAGAGAGATGAGTCTTAGTTTTTACTTTTTGGATACGGAACCCAAAAAATGGCAAAAAAAAATGATTGTTCAGACGTTTGAGTGTGAAGGAGTAACAAATACACACACGAACTTACTCGTTCATATAAAATTTCGCCTATAAAATACCTATTAGTGTGATTACAACAGGCAAGTGTTTTAGGCACAGAGTAATACACTGTTGTTCTGTGGTTTAAAGTCTCAAGAACAACTACTTAGGGCGGGTTCCTGAATAGAGTATTTTAATTTATAAGAACGTGTTGTTGAAAAAGTTGAAGGGTAAAATCTAAAAGTCCGTGATAAGGCCTGTCATACTGTATGGATCAGAATGTTGGGCTGTGAAAAAGACGGATGAAAAAAGATTGCACGTAGCGGAGATGAGAATGTTAAGATGGATGTGTGGTGTGACAAGAATGCATAAAGTGAGAAATGAGTATATTAGGGGAAGTTTGAAAGTGGCGCCAGTGACTGAAAAGTTGAAAGGGAATCGTTTATCTTGGTATGGTCATGTGAAGGGGAGGGATGAAGCACATGTTGCTAAAAGAGTTATGAATTTACATGTGGATGGATGATGAGGGAGAGGGAGGCCAAAGAAAAGATGGATGGATTGTGTGAGAAGTGATATGAAAGAAAAGGGAGTTAGTGATAGCGTGACGAGTGACAGGACAGAATGGAAGAAAAAAACGTGTTGTGCCGACCCCAAATAAAACGGGACAAGGGCAGGAAGATGATGATGAAGTTATAAGAACGTGTCAAACCCTTGGGTTCACACGTTCTTATAACTCCTTCAAGATCCTTGGATCTTGTCTACCCTACAGACGTCAAACCCTACTTGAATGCCAAATTTTGACAGATTTTCAAGCTAAAGTAAAGGCTAAGAAATACTCAACTTCAAATGCATATAATCAGAAATCGGGGATTAATATTAATGATCTGTCAAACGAAAATAAAGCACGCTATGGCCTTCATACATCGACATTAATTTCAAGTAGTAATACAAGACGTAATACCTGTAGATAACTTGTGGGCGTAGAATAAGTATTAAGTAATTTGCTGGTGAACTGATTATGTAGAACAAACTGCTTAACATTCGGTTTCTAGGCATCTAGACTATCAGATGCAGGTCAAGTTAGTCAACAAGACGAAAACGTCAAACTGGTTTGACGACTTCTTTGTTAATGTGCAAGGTTTACAATCAGTCCCTTAACACAAATCAATTTATGAAATCAGTTTCTACAAGTACCTACATTGCATGGAGTTGTTCATTGCAACTAGAATGTTACCTCAATTTCACTGTTTTCCGGACAAGAACATGAATAGAGTATCTGTTATTGTTGCTCGCGATCTGGGCCTCAAGTCTGCTATTACAATAGTGTCAGAATGGTCTATCACTGATTTCATAATTGTTGATTTTGACAAGTTTGGTAATCTACTAATATAATGGTGTCATTATGATTCTCCAATGGTCAACCACTGACACTCCATTGAAAGAAATGGCATAGAATGGTAATCTCGTACATATTGACAAATGAATGTCTGACGTATGAGGTAACCTGCTAAAATTTTGACAGTTATTTTGATCAGTAACCTACCATTAGAACGCCATTGTGCAGTCATTGCTTTTAATAAGCTCGATATTATCATTCTACTACAACTCTATTACGAGACCATTGACCGATCAATGATCGATCATTGTGAATTAGCAGATTACGAAGTATTGGCAAAATGACAATGGGATCGTCTTAAAATGACGAATTTATAAAAATAGCAGACTTTTGACTTCGGCCACTTTCGAGGATATAAGCCTCTCTTTTCGCCAAGCCAAGTCGCTTACATTCTTATTCACGCCTTTATAGAAACTAGTGAATATTGCGTATCAGCCAAGAGCCTACTACAAATATGGAGAGCTTTGCGATTACCTAGGCACGATTGTGACTTATGAAAGTATGCGGCCATTGTATCAGAGTGCAGTGAATGGCTCATGGTGCATAAATGCATTGCATTTAGCATTATAAATGCGTTCATAACGAATAAAAAGGAGCCAGGAGACTGTCCTGCTTATCTTTGCACAAGAATTGTCAAGGCATCCAGAGTCTTTCTCAAGTATTTCAGCGTGAATTTTAACCATCAGTCTATCAAAGGAGGAAAGGAAGGAGGAATGAAGGATCATATTGCCCAGTAACTGGGCTCTAGAGATCTGCTAGGCAGTCGCTCCATATAAAACACGAGTATTCAGCCACATCTGGTTAAACTGGAAGCTGATCTCAAGCTAGTTGGCCTAGAGCCTACACAACAATTTCTAGCAAATCAAAAATTTAAGCGTGAATTTTACCTGGATCTGACGAGCCTGCAAGATGAACCCTCCAATTGGCAGGGGCGCGCCTGCAGGGCTGCCCACCGTGACCTGGAGATTGTCCCCTTGCCTCACTTGTGCGGAGGACGTGAGGATGAGGTAGGGCGGCGTGGAGGACTGCGCGGTGATGGACTCGTGACGAGGCGTCTGGTCTATGCAGGCCTGGAACAGAAGAATTAAGAAGTTGGGATTAAGAACCTTTGTTGTTCTTATAATAGTGGCGTTGTCTGGGCTGTAGGAACGTTCGAAAGATTTACTGCGGCCTTGATTCGCAAAGGGCACATGAATGAACACAGGTAGGTTTTAGTCAGTACAGTCTGACACGTCCTCCCGCTCCACTCAGAGCAGGAAAAGTTATTTGATGATTTCAAATAACTTTTCAACTAACTCACCATCAATGATTGCATTACTACTTACCATCAGGTGGGATCGCAGACAAGCACTAGTTTATAGCAATAAAAAAAAATGTTAAAACAAAATGTGGTGTCCGCCTACTTTACTTATTTTGCTGTCACAAGAAATATGTAGGTAACTGAGTTTGTAATAATATTACATGATTCAAAAAGTGACCATGAAGTTTCTTGCACGTTCTTCTCCATACAGATCAACACTTTGGAACGTGCAATTTAGCTTCACTTTTTTGACTGGCTAACATTTTGACAATTCAAAAGTAAATGAAAAAAAAAATGAATGAATGAATGAGTGAATGTGATGTATTTGAAATAAATGTTTCTGATTTCAAGCCGTTTTGGAGGAGATCTATAACAAACACTGTGACACGATATCTATACACTTATAAGCAAGGCTATATAAAAGCGAAATACCACTCACTGATGAATCACGACATCTCAGAAACTATAACACCTACAAACTTAAAATTTGGCAGGTAGGTTCCTAATAGGGTGTAGACTTCCGCTAAGAACGGATTTTATGAAACTCCACCCCTAAGGGGGTAAAACGGGGGTTGGAAGTTTGTATGGAGAAACTTACTTTTACGCGGGCGAAGCCGCTGGCTAAAACTAGTTTTATATATTAGAATATGGGGGTACCATGATGTTTAAAGTAAGATTGTTTTATTCCTATTCCATTGTGTGTAAGAGATGGCGCTAGACAACCTGTATAGCTCTGTCTCTTACCCACACAGAAATAAGAATTAAACAATCTTACTTTGAACGTCATGGTACAGGGGCTGCTCATCAAATTCATCATTTCATTCATTTGCTTTGCCATGATGTCGACAACGATTTAGCTTGTGGGTTGTAATCATAATTAGAAAAACAATATGGTGTTGAGACCCTGACCGCTTCGTGTTGTAATTTGTATAGTCCCACACAAGATTATAGGCTTCTATAATAGGTACTATATTTTCTGATAGGACTAATACCTTCACTAAGAAAAGGTGAAACTTGAATGAATGCAATCATGGTGACAGCGCCAGAAAAGCCCGCGAAATTTAAATGTTCTTAATTTTTTTTTGCATTTTGCAGGTTAGAGTCAATTTATATGTTGATATTGATAGATTGAAATTTAACAGTTTCACTTCGATACATTATAATCTGCCGAAAAATAATGCGTTAAATTGTATGCGCTATGTTACGGTTTAGAATCTTTCGACAGTTTACAATCTCGCGATATAGATTATAATCTTTCAGTATTTACAATTTTACGGTGACATATAAATCATAAAAGGAACCTCTGTGGAAAATTTTAGTGTTCTAGGTCCAAGAGATTGGTCTGGGCGTTGATGAGTCAGAACTAGGCGTGGGCAAAGTGTGCCATCTTTGCGATTGGAACATTTGAATCTGGATCACTGAAATGTTCCGAAACAGTGATATGTATCATTTGGAACATTTGGAACATCGGCTCAAAAGATACAAACGGAACATTTGAAACATCGACTCACAAGATACAAACGGAACATTTGGAACATCGACTCAAAAGATACAAACGGAACATTTGAAACATCGGCTTACAAGATACAAACGGAACATTTGGAACATCGGTTCAAAATATACAAACGGTACATTTGAAACATCGGCTCACAAGACACAAACGGAACATTTGGAACAACGGCTCAAAAGATACAAACACAGACACTGACTACTACTATTACTACTACTACTACTACTACTACTACTGTTACATTGCGCCATAAACACCAACAGTTTTATTTAATTAAATTTTGATTTGAGAATAATTTAAAGCAGATGTTTTCAATTCAGTTCAATAAAATTTACATTATTAGGCGCACAATGCCACATTCGCAAAATGACACATTGGATTTTCGCAAAATGTCATATTCTCAAAATGTCACATTCTCAAAACGCCATATCGCAAAACGTCACATTAGCAAAATGCCATCTTCGCAAAATGCCATTTTCGCAAAATGACTTTTCGCAAAATGTCACTTTCGCATAATGCCAAAATGTCACTTCGAACTCAGTATTTTTTTAAATTTGGACGTTAATATGTTTTTATGAAAAGCCATCTGGCGAAAACTTAATAACTGCTAGATTACAAGTATAACATGTAAGCTACATTGATTTAATTTATTATAGATACATTATTGAATTATTGATACATTGTTTGTATTATATATCATTGAATACTTTAATTAGTTAAAAAAACTTATTAAAAATGTGTGAAGGTGTGTCAGTTTATTCACAAATAAATATCCAAAAACTGGGGAAGTGCGAGTCGGACTCGCGCACTGAGGGTTCCGTACAAACTTGAAAGGTAAATTGCGGTTTGCGATTTATGACGTATTACAAAAAAACTACTTACTAGATCTCGTTCTAAGCAATTTTCGGTGGAAGTTTGCATGGTAATGTACATCATATACTTTTTTTAGTTTTATCATTCTCTTATTTTAGAAGTTACAGGGGGTGGACACATTTTACCAATTTGGAAGTGTCTCTCGCGCAAACTATTCAGTTTAGAAAAAAAATATATTAGAAACAATATAATTTTTGAAGACCTATCCATAGATACCCCACACACATATGGGTTTGAAAAAAAAACATTTTTGAGTTTCACTTAGTATGGGGAGCCCCCAAAATTTATTGTTTTTTTTTTTTCTATTTTTGTGTGAATATCTTAATGCGGTTCACAGAATACATCTAATTACCATGTTTCAATAGTTGTTATAGTATCGAAAAAAAGTGGCTGTGACATACGGACGGACAGACAGACATGACGAATCCATAAGGGTTCCGTTTTTTTCCATTTGGCTACGGAACCCTAAAAATCAGTGTAAAGACAGTATTTATATCGCCTCCTAGCGAAAACTTTGATAACTACTTGATTACAAGCAAATTGTAGAATCAATGCTATTCAATAGTTATTTCATGTGTCATTTTGCTAATGTGGTATTTTGATAATGTGGCATTTTGCTAATGTGGCATTTTGAGAAAAAACATTTTGCGAATGTGTCATTTTGCTAATGTGACATTTTGCTAGTGTGGCCATATTGCGAAATGTCATTTTGCGAATGTGGCATTTTGCGTCAATATGTCATTTTGCGAATGTGGCATTGTGCGCCTAATCCTTTACGTTTTAATTTGAATTTTAAAAGGTCACATAAAGTAAAGAGTGTTTCAGTGTTCCAATTGTTCTAAATGATGCATTTAAAACATTACTGCTGTTCCAATCTTTCGGAACACTAAAATGTTTCGGAACAGTGAGTCGGTTTAGTAAAGAGTTACACACGCCTAGTCAGAACTTTGCTTTTGTAAACAGAAGATTGTATGGAATAAAAAAGTTTTTCCATTACTGCCACCAGACGGCGCTTATTCTGTTTAAGCAAAAATTGACGTTTTCGTTAATGGGGTCGAGTATATGTAAAAACATGCGCTAAGGCCACCGTAATCTCTTCAAGGCAGGTACTAAGGTCATTGAATATTATTCTTACCCCTGAAGGCGCCCCGGAGCCGTACTGCTCAGTCTGATGGATCACCATCACGACTAGTACACAAAACAGCATCGTACTTCTTTTCCTCGGCAACATTGTGTCTGCTTCTGGAAACAAAAGAACATGATATGAACATTTATATTTTTGAACAAGTCTTTCCGACCGATTATAATTTAGGTGTCTTCAAGGCTAGAGTGAATAGGCTCTTAGTAAACTAGTGCACTTCACCATGATAACAGTCAAGTACAGTTTATATCAAATAAAAAAAGAACAAAAAAAAGAAAGAAATTATATATTTAGGTAATACTAGAATTGTTATTCGCGACTTCGTTCGCTTAGAATTGTGTAAAAACATATTTTCTATTTCGGAGATGTCCCGTCCCTATTGAAATGCCCCCCCCCCCCCCCTCCACTGGGAATCAAGTCCTTGCACCAGGGAAAATAAAAAGAAGCTTAAGTTACTGATTATAACAATAGCTATATCCCAATGAAAATCCCCTTGAATTTTGTTCAACCGTTTCGAAGACGTATCCCATAGTTTGAAATCCCGTTGCCGCAGAAAAATAAAAAAGTTATATGTATAGTAGCCTCCTTGTAACTTCAGCTATCTCTCAGTGAGTCTCGCAAAAATCGGTCCAGTCGTGTCAGAGATAAGCCGATACAACAAAAGACAAAAATTAAAAAAAATGCATTTTAAATAGATATCGAATAATCTTGCAAGCGAGAATTGACATATCATAATATGTTAACGTTTAAACGATCTGGCCAGTTTTAGTCGGCCCATATCATGAAGTGGTCAGTTTCTAAGATCCATGGCCACGACATATGCATAGATTAGGATTGTCACACCAATGATATGATTATTACCTACTGTCAATTCCAGGCTGCCTGGAAGAGATAGTGGAAGGCGATAAGGCCGCCTACTGTATGTACGTATGTGTTTTTGTTTCCTTTTTTAACCGACTTCAAAAAGGAGGAGGTTATATGTTCGGTTGAATGTATGTTTTTTTTTTATGTATGTTCACCGATTTCTCGGTCAATTGTGGACCGATTTTGAAATTATTTTTTTTGATTGGAAGGTTATACTTCCGAGTTGGTCCCATAGAAATATTGTTATGATCTGATCATGAACTTCGAAGATATGGAACAGAACTCCTCATAGGATCACAGCAGAACCGTCGTAACAAGTAAAATTGCTTTGTTTATACGTGTAGTCGATGACTGACTGAAAGTAGAAGGGGAATATATCGAACTGATCTGATGATGAAGCCTAAAGTTAGGCACCGGAACTCTGTAATTAATTAATGTAATCTAACCGTGTTTGGGATTATTAGAATTGTCATGAGATGCACTCTGGCTATAAGGTATTTAAGTTTGGCTGAGGGGTACTTTTTAGTGGTGGTACCATAACTAAAAAGTGTAAAATAAAAAACTTTTTACAAAAAAAAAAATACAACCCACTTCAAAGTAAATTAAAACACTGAAAAGTGCAAAATAACTTTAATTTCGGAAGTCGGTGTTAAATAACGAAGAGACAAAACTATTATAGAAACACCGACTTTCGAAATTAAAGTTATTTTGCACTTTTCAGTGTTTTAATTTACTTTGAAGTCGGTTGTATTTTTTTTTTTGTAAAAAGTTTTTTATTATGTTTGTAATGGTGATTGAGAATATTAGAGATATGAGGATTTTAGGAATACCTATAAAATACAAAAATATTTATTTCATTGTGAGCATAAATAAATTGAGGCAGCCCCAACTTACAATAGTATTTGTGTTGGGGCTGTCGACAGTAAAATATACAAAATCGATATTTTGATTTTTGTTTTTCATAGCATACTTTTAAATAGAGGATCCATCATCATCATTTCAGCCGAAAGATGTCCACTGCTGGACATAGGTCACTCTCAAGTGTCGCCATAATGATCTGTCCTGTGCGTCTCGCATCTATCGGTTTCCTGCGACCCTCAGCAGGTCGTTGGTCCACCCCTCCTCCACATTAGGAGGCCTTCCAACACTGTCTTTCGGTACGTAGTTAGTAGGTATAGGATTAACAACATAAAAAAAAATGGTGTGGACTCGTGCACTGATGGTTACGTACAAGCACTTTTGTAAATAATTCAATTCCCGAATTAAGTTTCAAAGATTTTTCCGAATCGTAAAAAGTTTTTTTAAGACACATAGACGGACAACAAAGTGTTTTTATAAGGTTCCGTTTTTTTTTCTTTTCATGTAAGGAAACCCTAAAAATAGATTTAACCTACAAAGTCAATACGAGCGAGACACAGTTTAAATTCCTTTAAAATTAGTCCATAAGAACAAGCTCTAGCCGTGATCAGACCTGACATTACCACAGAAGAAAGAGACGGCCATACGAAATAGGAACAGGTGGGAACGGGACAGAAGACCTTATTTATGTCATGCACGAGGAAGTGAGGTCAGTGAGCGAAGTGAAGGGAATGGTATCACGGTGTTGTGGGGTGACGTCATCAGTTCATGGTCCTAAGGAGATAGACATCAACTTGAAGCAAACGCCGAAGAAACAGCAGTTATTATAGCTGGTGCTAATATTCGTGTCATGTCCGTGAACGGGTGATGTCAGTTGAGACTGGTCATCTCTTAGCTGCCAGTTGCTATTTTAATATGTATATTTAGTTTTTATTTTTACGTTAATTACATTGTTCTCACATGATAGTGGCGACAAGAAACATGTAACCGAGATATTTGTAATATATAACATGATTGAAAAGAGTTTCCATGGAGTTTCTTGCACATTCTTCCCCATAGAGATCTACGCTTTGGAATGTGCAATTAGCATCTTTTTTTTTTTGACTTTTTTTGACTTTGAATCTTTGTAGTAGGGATGTAACGGAAGTGTTGTGAAGGTGTCCGGTCGCCTGGTAACACAAACTGCATGTTGTCATCGAAGGCTCAAGATAAAGACATTATATCTGTGATAACGATTGTCTGTATGGGATTGACAACAGTTAGCTATAGGTACACGATCAATTCGTGACTTACAAACTTGTCGGTTTTTGATCGAAATACCTACATGTACCTGGAAATATGCATCTGAATTGCATAATTTAATTCTGCTAAGCCTGTTCGATATCTCCTAAAAAACCGACAGGTTGGCAACTCGGCGTCGATGTTTGGTATTGGTGTTTAGACTCGACGAGTGCATCATTGTTGATGAACTTCTTGGCGAGAAAACAAGATGAAAACAGTACTCCATACACGATTGGCCTTGCACTTAAAAAAGGTTGATCAGCTATTGGCGTAAATTAACAATAACCTTCGCTAGGGGTCCTAACTTCAACTAATTTGAAAATAAAAGGAATCCTCGATAATAAAAATATCTAAGGAGGACTTTGTTATGAGGAAATGGTGAAGTAGACTGAGAAGTAACACATCGAATTAACTCAGAATAGATGAAACGGTAAGTCATTAGAACAACTTGAGATCCACGATTATCAGTCAAGTATACAAGGAGAAAATATAAGTCCGTGATAAGACCTGCAAGGATCAGAATGTTGGGAGGTGGAAACAACGAATAAAAAAGGTTGCTTGTAAGATGAGAAGAATTTTGAGATCGGTGTGTGGAGTGACGAGAATGGATAAAGTGAGAAATGAGTACCTATACATATATGAGTAATTTTGTAACGCGCGATTTTGAAATTTTCCGCGACGCCGCGGCTGAGAACCCCGCGGTATCGGCTGGCAAGACTGCTTTAAAAACTCGTACTGCAATGGCGAATGCGAGATTGAGACGACTGCCAGCACGTTTTAGAGACAAAAACTTAGTTTTCTTATTGTTTCAATGTGTGAACTGTTTAAAGGGATGTTTTTCTGCTAATACAGTGTACTATCAACTGAAATAAACGTTGTTTTGTAAAATTTTCAAAGCAGCGCTAGTGACTGAAAAGTTAAAACGGAATCTTCGTATAGTAATATAAAGAGGAGGAATGAAACGCATGTTGATGGATGGAGAAGGAGAGGGAGGCCAAAGAAAAGATGCATGGATGTGTCAGCCTGTAAGGAGTGATATAAAAGAAAAGGAAGTCAGTGATAGCGTGACAGTGTACAGGAAGGAATGAATTCTTGATTTAAAAATTACCTATTTTGATAATTTCTTGAGTGTTGGTGTAAGACAAACGAACGCTACCACTGTAGTGCATCAATTTAATAATAAGGCATTATTAGTCATGTAAATGACAATAAAGCACGCAACATGCGCTCGAAAAAAGGAAAAAGAAAAAAAATGTACTAGTATTAGTGTTAATTTTTTTTTTTTAAACATGTAATTTAAAAAACAAAAAACTTTGTTAAGTATATAGAATATATTTGAGTTTTGTAAACAGCCAACGCTAAGGAGAAGCGGAGTCTCCTAATACAGGCATCATCATGCTTAAAAGGAGACCCCAATCATAGACTAATCTAAACTACTTGTTATAGAAATAAAACATTTTGTATTTTGTAATTTCCATATTATTTGCCTACAATTAAGATAACACACTATCTACGAATATGTGCATTTAAGTAAAATTTCAGTTCTTGAATTATGATTTTTACTTAATTTTCTAATTGGTGTATAAAAGGGTGTTAATTGTTCCAGTAACATGCTAGCTTTTACTAGTGGCTTTGCCCTCGTGAAAGCGAGTTTCTCTATACAAACTTTGGACCCCCATTTCACCCTCTTAAAAGTTGAATTTTCGAAAACCCCTTTTTAGTACTCGCCTAAGTCATATAAAAAACTTTTTACAAAAAAAATACAACCGACTCCAAAGTAAAAAGAAACACTGAAAAGTGCAAAATAACTTTAATTTCGGAAGTCGGTTTTTCTATAATAGTTTTGTCTCTTCGTTATTTAACACCGACTTCCGAAATTAAAGTTATTTTGCACTTTTCAGTGTTTCTTTTTACTTTGGAGTCGGTTGTATTTTTTTTTGTAAAAAGTTTTTTATTTTACACTTTTTAGTTATGGCAGCACCACTAAAAAGTGCCCCTCAGCTAAACTTAAATACCTTATAGCCAGAGTGCATCTCATGACAATTCTAATAATCCCAAACACGGTTAGATTGCATTAATTTATTACAGAGTTCCGGTGCCTAACTTCAGGCTTCATCATCAGATCAGTTCGATATATTCCCCCTCTACTTTCAGTCAGTCATCGACTACACGTATAAACAAAGCAATTTTACTTGTTACGACGGTTCTGCTGTGATCCTATGAGGAGTTCTGTTCCATATCTTCGAAGTTCATGATCAGATCATAACAATATTTCTATGGGACCAATTCGGAAGCATAACCTTTCAATAAAAAAAAAAAATCGGTCCACAATTGACCGAGAAATCGGTGAACATACATAAAAAAAAAACATACATTCAACCGAACATATAACCTCCTGCTTTTTGAAGTCGGTTAAAAAGGAAACCTTATGCAAAATTTCACGCTCCTAGCCCCAGTAATTTTGGCTGTGTGTTGATATGTCAATCAGTCAGTTTCTCCTTTTATTTATAAAGACATTTGATCGAATTCCAATAATCGTAACCTTGTCACAACTAGTTGACCTTAGAGGTTTTTGTTTTTAATTCCGCCGCGGTTCAACACCATAATCTTGACAATTTTATTTGCGGAAGCATTCGTTACGCGGCTCCGCATTTTGGCGATTTCCTATAGCGGACTTCTCAAGGCAATTATACGATTTATAGGATGTAGTTTTTAGTATCTGCAGTTTTGCTTGTCATTGAGTTTTTAGCGTTCTTTTGGCATACATCTTGTTCGGTTGTTGGCATTAGGGGCGCCGACTCCGTGGGTGCTCGGGGGCTCGAGCACCCATGAGAAATAAACCGTGGGTGCCGAGCACCCTTGAGAATAGCCAGTCAGTAATCACCTTTTATGTTAGGTACGTATAAATTTTAATATTTTTTGATACTAAAAACTAGTTTCATTTTGTCATGTGTCACTGACACCTTCTTTTAAAGAAGGAAAATTATCAAATAACATCTCCGCTCTGGGTGGAGCGTGTCAGACTTACGGTCTAAAACCCACCCGTGTTCCTTCAGTTACCTTTTGCGTTCCAGGGCCCGTAATCCTGGCAGGAGTGAGAGATAGGCCTAAGGCCTTAATAAAACATTACGCCTTTAATCCCCGACGGGTTTGACAGAGGTGTCCACGTTGAGGTTCCTTAAGTTGCCTCGTTGGTCCCAGTTGTCATACGTAGATCTTTGACAGTCATTAGAGGTAGTCACCACGCACCGGAAAACGCAGCGTTGGAAGGCCTCCCATAAGGTGGACCGACGACCTGGTGAGAGTCGCGGGAGTGCGGTGGATGCGAGACGCGCGGGATCGGTCGTTGTGGAGACGCTTGGGGGAGGCCTATGTCCAACAGTGGACGTCGTCGGACGTTGGAAATGATGATGATGATGAGAGGTAGTCAGATGCCAGAAAGTCTATCGAATGGTCATTCATATCCAAGGAATATCGCGTTGCTTGGGAGGACACTATTACCATCTCGAAAGGCATTTCAAATGATCATAAATTTTCAGATTTCGATTTTTAATCAGGTCGGGTAAAGCATACCAAAAACTTGAATTGATATGGAAAGAACTCATTTTATTACCCATGCAGCGATGGCAGGCGGTCGCCTCCTTCTGCGAAGCAGTAATGCTAGCAAAGGAGGCGGCCGATCGCGTGAGGCAACGGTCCTCAGGCCCCAACCGCCGCCGGGATTCCGATCCCGATTTCCGGCCACCGTAGGCGCGGGCTTGCGGACGGCGAGCAATGGGTAGACCGCCGTCCGACCGTCCAGTAACCGTCCGGACCGAGCCCAAGTCGTCGACGGCGCGTATTGTTCCACGCGCGCCTCAGGGAGATGTCAGCAAATCGTAGGGGCCCAGCAGGGTCGAAGCCTACTGGGGCCATGGGTAGTGTGAAAACGAAACCCGGGGCCCTGGGACGAAGGCAACGAAGGAACAGGAATGGGTTTTTAGTCAGTAAAAGTCTGACACTATCTCCTGCTCCACCCAAGAGCGCGATTTGTCATTAGATGATTTTCCCACCTAAAAAAAAAACCCATGCATTGCAGCGACATCTGTGACACCACATAAAAACTACAAAATCCGGCATTGCGGTTCTCCGTGCAATTAAAACATATGTCGTGGCCAGATCATAGAAATTGATTACATCATGATATGGCCAACTAAAACTGGCCAGATCATACAAACGTTAACATTTGATGATATGTCGATCCTCATTTGTCTTTATTATTGATGTAGGATTTCTATGATAGTAAAAAGTCTAAAGAAAGTAGGCCAAACGAGGATTGAAATATCGTCAAACTTTAACGTTTGATCTGGCCAGTTTTAGTTGGCCATATCATGAAGTGATCAATTTCTATGATTTAGCGGCCACGACACATACACAATAGCTCGAAATCAACTATCGGGCGGTTGCCCGGACCAGATACAACACCTGTATGATCGGAGGATCCTCCCTTTTCAACAGAGTTTTGTGATATGGTCTTCCCGTCTGATTATAATTTAAGTGTCTTCAAGGCTAGAGAGAAGAGGCTTCTAATAAACTAGTGCGCCTAACCATCAAAGATTGCATCACTGCTTACCATCAGGTGGGATCGCAGTCAAGCACTAGTTTATATCATTACAAAAATATATATACTTATGTGAATAATTTTATCAATACTCGAATGGTAGACCATTGGTCCTCAATTGTGCACAAGACCTTTTGTACAATACTAAGGTACAAAAATTCGATTAGCCTCAAAATGTGGCGAGAGTGCGCCAGATATGAATCAAAGAAAAATCGAGGGTATTAACACCTTACCTACCAATTTTTCACCAAAATAATAATCTGAACATTGGGAGGCAATTAAAAGGTACTTTGATAACATAAATTGGTATAATGATGTAGTTTAGCACGCAGTCCAGTTTTTAGAGTTCCGTACCTCAAAAGGAAAAAACGGAACCCTTATAGGATCACTTTGTTGTCCGTCCCCCTGTGTCCTTTTTTTTATTTGATATAAACCAGTGCTTGACTGCGATCCCACCTGATGGTAAGCAGTGATGCAATCATTGATGGTGAGGCGCACTAGTTTATTAAGAGCCTATTCACTCTAGCCTTGAAGGCACCTAAATTATAGTTGGACGGGAAGACCGCAGCAGGCAAATTGTTCCAGTCCTTCGATGTTCGCGGTATAAACGACGAAGCGAAACGCTTAGTCCGGACCGTTGAAGTTTCAACAACGTAAGGGTGGATACTCGCCGTACGTCGGGTTGTCCGATGGTAGAAAGGAGATGGCGGAATCAAGTCATGCAATTCCCGCGCACACTCTCCAAAAGGTCTATCTGCCAAGACCCTTTGAGTTGAAATTAAAACCATACACTAAGATCTGCGGTCCCTTGAAGCTGTGAAACCATCAAACTTCTGAGTTAACGAAAAAAAAGATACGGCCGACATAAAGTCGCAAAAAACGTACATTTCGACACTCTTGAGGAAATCAAAATTCATAGGGTACTTCCCGTTGACCCAGAATCCTGAAATTTGTCATAAAGCAAGGCCTTATAGCACAGGTATAGGAATAAATCTGAAAACAGAAAGTTTGTTGTTACGTCACAAAAAAAATTTTTTTTTGCGATTTGAAAAATCTTCGAGACTCCATTCGGGAATTGAACTATTCACATAGGTATGTAGGTAAGTTTGTACGGAACCCTCAGTGCGCGAGTCCGTCTTGCACTTGCCCAGGTTTTTTTACAACGATGGCGACGGTGACATTGGCACTACGGTCGCAAGGTTACGCGTACGACCTAACACTTAGCTTCTAATTGCACAACTATGAACTGATTTTATAGATATCTCGTGTATTTAATAATTTATATTATGTGACTACTGAATTATTATAGTAGGAATAACTCGAGGTGACGTTAATAAAGGGGAATTACTTCCGGATCCAAAGTTAGACGCAAGTTTTGAAGGTAACAGACGTTATTGACTCCACACTCAAAGTTGTGGATGACTACGTTTACCTGGGACAGTCGTTTCAGTTGGGTAGGTGTAACTTCGAGAAAGCGGTCAGTCGTCGATTCTGACTCGGCTGGGCAGCGTCCGGAAAGCTGCGCGGTATCTTCTCGTCCAATATACCACAGTGTGACCGATGACCTAGTGAGGATTGCGGGAATCTGATGGATGCAAGGCGCACAGGACCGGTCTTTATGGCGACACTTGGGGAAGACCCTAGTCTAACAGTAGACGTCGTTCGGTTGAAATGATGATGATAACGATGATTCAGTCGTTAATTAAGATAGCTCAAAGAAAATGGCGCCGTGTCATCAGGCTTGGTCATTTATTGGTAGGCTGGAACTTCACCACTGTCTCATCTGTTGGTAAACGATATATACTTCCAGGAAACAGACTCGGGCAGGGAGTTCCACTCCTTAGCTGTACGCACAATGAATGAGTTCCCTAAATGTTTTGTGCCGTATAAGTGGGAAATACACCATGTACCTACCTACTGGTGGCGCATCGCTATAGGTCTGGTGGTCCGATAATAGAACGTACTTGACGGAATGTAATTATGCAATTCCGATAATTCAAAATGGTTTTTTTTTATTAATGATAGGCTCACGTTTGACCACCATCTCACCTGATGGTAAGCGATGATGTGATCGACATGGAGCACGCTTGCCTAGAAGTAGCCTATTCACTCTTGACTTAAAGACCCCTAAGTTGTAGCTATCAGGAAACACAGACTCCGGCAAGGAATTCCACTCCTTGGCTGTATGCATAATAAATGTGTTCTCAAAACGTTTTGTGCGTATGGGTGGGATGTCTACCATGTACCGGTGGCGCAACGCCGTACGTCTAGTGGTCCGATGATGGAACGGACTTGGCGGAGGTTGAAACATAGACGTTGGACTCTGCTTGAACTCCTAACTAGATTACATTATCTATGAATTATATAATACTTATATCATATAAATCCAGTAGGTAGCTCTTGAGTTTTAAGTGCACTAATGTAAAGACTTTGTTTTAGAATAGGTTATGAATGATGTGCAGTTGTTAGGGCGTTTGTGCACTACAAGGAATTTTACCGTCCGGCAGTCCGATTTCTTACAATTGTCAATGAATTTCAATGAAAGTAGATGTAAATCTGACTGCCGGACGGTAAAATTCCGTGTAGTGCACAAACGCCCTTACTGTCAAAACTCTAACAAGTTAAGAGTTAGTTTTATCATTTACAAAAATACAAAAACTTTATACTTATCTTAAAGTAGGTACTTAGAATCACATTTTTTTTTTAATGGTTATAAAAAAGATACCAACCTAGGTAATAGGATTTTGAATAAATGTTATTAGTAGGAAACGCATCAATGACTACACGGTGCGTTTCGAGAAATACTTTTGGTGTTCTTAAATTAGTGCGTTTGAAACTTGATGCGTTTCGAGGAATACCCTACTTTAAAACTGTTATAACTGGTCAAAAGTACATTTGATCAATTGCAGTTTAAAAGCAGATTTTATCAATTTTTAAAATGCTTTTTTTAACGTTATCCCACCTTAGGAATTACTGCTGTTTCGTGAGTGCCATGACACATGATGCCATCACAAACATACGAGTACTTATATAAGTACTCGTATGTATCGTTTTGTATATATATAGGGTGACTGGCAATTAGTGTACGATACTTTTAAACACGTGATTGTGCTCATGATAACAAACAATTTTTATTATGGGAGCAAAGCCGAAATTGCGAAAAAAATATCAGCTGTTCAGTACATTAGGCAAACATAAATGTACTGAACAGTTGATTTTTTCCCCGATTTCAGGTTTGTTCCCATAGTAAAAGTTGTTGGTTATCATGAGCACAATCACGTGTTTAAGTATCGTACACTAATTACCAGTCACCCTATATACAACAACACAAGAAATTCAGACCTGCAACGACCATCTGTAGTCCAGACATAATTATGAGTAATATATTTGTTCCGTGCTGAACGTAACCCGATAAAATGAACAGTTTTCGAGCTGTTCTTGTTGCCAACCTATTTAACGATTAGTTAAGACCTAGAATGTAGATATTTTAGGATCATGACCAGGGGCGACGGCTTTTAGAAAACCTCATGGGTGCTCATGCTCATTTGATGACTCGAAAAAGTGGCGAAGTGTGAGAAGAGAAATGCACACTGATCGACCGACAAATAAATCAATGTCCTACTTACAAACTGCGGAACAACGAAGGTACCACAAACACCCAGACCCAACACAAATATCTGTTTCATCAACAAACATAATGAGTAGGTGCGGGAATCTCAAAAAAAGCAGAAACTTTGTTGGCTCATAATTTTGTAAAGGCATCTTTTTTGTTTTTCTGTTTTCGCACAGACAAAATGAACAATAAGATAAAACGATATCATGTTTTATTTTGGATGTACAATATCAAACTGTGGAGTAATACCCCCCCCCCCCCCCCCCCGAAATTTGTATGGAAAAGGTATCGAAAAGTGTAACCTTAATAACATTTATTTGAATTGGAAATCGATGATGATTTCATTGTACAATCAAGGTGTAGTGCAGGAAGGTAAATCGTAATCCGGAAACTTCGTCACCCCGAAAAAGTTTCAATACTGAAGGAATTCTTGTAGTTAATGATGACATCATATTTTTAGCCGAAAGACGTCCACTGTTGGATATATAACTCTCCCCCAAGTATTGTCACAACGCCCGGTCCTGTGGATCTCGCATCACGGGTTCCCGTGAGCCTTATTAGGTCATGTCCACCTTGTAGGAGGCCATCTGACGCTGCGTCTTCCGGTACGCGGTCACCACTCCAGCCCCCAGCCAAGTTACGACCGTTTCGTTTCGATTCTCTTGAGTCGAACGCCTCGAGTAGGTCACGCCTCCGATTCCTTTGTTCTGACGTCATCTCGACGCTCAGTCATTTGGTCAGAACAAAGGAATCGGAGGCGTGGCCTACTCGAGGCGTTCGACGCAGGAGAATCGAAACGAAACGATCATAACTTGGCTAGGGGGGCAGAACTTTTCGACCCCATTGACTATCTGTTCTGGGACCAATGTCCACACTTGCCACCTTGACGATTCGTCAGGCTATGTCGGTAACCTTTTTTTTTAGGTTTGAAATTATCATATGACTTCTCCCTCTCTAGGGGTGAACGGGAGGGACGTTTCAAACTTTTACTGACTAAAACCACACCTGTGTCTTTCAGTTGCCATTTGCATTTCTTCCGCCTGAATCCGGAATAGGAACCTCCCGAGCTTACCTTGTCCGGTGAGGACCTGCGTAATGCGGAAGGTGAGGACGTCGTGGTGCCACCAGCTCCAACTCCTTAAAGAGGAGACTTAACGCAATGATTGTGGCGTGCCCAATACCGGTAACCTTGGTCCAATAATGAGGACAATGAGACCGAATCGATTTATCTGACAATATTTCAAGTAAATGTTAAGTGTTTCCTCAAACACAGACATGTAAAATGAATACAACTTCCTTTATTTACATAGTTTCAAGTGCGCCATTTTTGTCGGACCTGTCATTCAAATCCTTGAAGTAATTTTTTACGTTTAAGAATTTAGGGCTCCTTCAAACTAGGTGAAACGCCGACCTTGATAAGATGGCCGAGTGATAAGCATAGGGAAGTAATATGTATAGGCCGCTTACTTTTTTGAGGTTTAAAATCATCCACCAACTTCTCTCGCACTAGGGTGGAGCGTCCAATGTTAAACTATTACTGACTAAAACCATATCTGTGTTCTTCAGTTGCCCTTGCGTTCTAGGTTACCACGGTTGGTTTCAGGAATTCCTCGTATACTGACATCACTTCGAGGAACACGTACGCGTCCTCGACGACACTAGCTCAGTCCAGACAGTTTCCTGAAGGCCGGACGGCGAGCTACCCATTGCTCATCGTTCGCCAGCTCGCGCCTACGGTGGCAACACCTAAAGGCTTCCTAGTAATATTACGATAAAAAAGATTACTCCTTAGATTACAAAATAACATTTCATCGACTTGTTAGTTCCAGTTAGTAGGCACCATTAATTATAGAACTGTGTCATTCGCGTGACCCGTCAAGAAAGGCTCATTTGAAGAACTATGTAGGGTAAGAAATCGAAAGGACCCATTCTTGTTACCGAAGAATTATTAACTGAATTATTTGGGTCACCATGGTTTCGGGGCTAACACCGTTTAAATTATTCATGATTAGTATCTTGAAGAATTTCGGTAGTTAAATAACCTGGTTTTAATAAGTAAAAGAGCAGAGGCAACGGCCCCGACACAGCTTACGACTTACAACTTACGAGTTGTATGTAATTTATATCATCATAAACAAACTCGACAAAAAGCTGCTCAGTACGCTCCACAATTGTCGTCTTTTTTTTTCTCTTTTTCTCTTTTGAGTTTTTTTTTAATATTTCATTTGTGCTTTTTGTTATAATATTCTTTTTAATAATTTGAATTTATTTCTTTTTGACATCAATTTTTACTTACCTACTTTGTTTTATTTTTCTACACTTTATTTTATATATTTTTTATTATAATTGTGAATGTGAGGACTATGTGAATGTTTTTTTTTTCTTTTCAGTTATTTTGACGTATATCTCGCAATTTGAGTATTTTCCGCGGCCAACTCAAATTAAATGTCCTTTCCTTGTTATTGTTCGTCAAATCGTTGAGCTCCTTAGTAGTCCCTAAGTTGATGCGAATACTGACAAATGCTTGCACTAACTAGACAGATCCACTCAAATATGTGTTGTTCTTTCTTCAAAAGACCATCTCAGGCACCAATCTGCACGGTTCTCGTATGATTTGACCATGTACCTAATGGTCAAATCATACGAGAACCGTGCAGATTGTCTGCTGTATGGACTTTAGTAGAAACTTTGACCCCTGAGTTTGTTTCGATATTTCTTCTCAGGGTAGTCAGCTAGGAAACACCGGCCTCATCAAGTTTAAACTGACGAAAAAATTACGTGTAAAAGTGTTTTTAAAAATCTTTTTGCAAAATAAATATCAGTTATCATTTATGACTTCTCTGCTCTCAAAACTGTGAAGGAAAAAATCGTGAGGAAACCGGCACGTCCTAGAAGACATCTAACATCCATTAACCCGCATTAGGCACGCGTGTTGGAATATGGTCCATTCCCTCTCCTAGAGAGGAGGCTTAGCGTTGTGAACACATTTATGCTAATAGGGAATTTGTAAAGTTCAATGGACGCGTATAATTTCCATGTTGAAAAGCGTAATGATTTTGTTTTATTTCACAAAAGTTATGGCGGTTTTGCATGTTTGTGTTCTTGCATTAAATTCTATGTTAATTGTTGTTAAAGAAATCGATAGGAGGTCACTGAACATTCAATAATAGGTTGACTTTGCGCCATTTGTTGCGTCACAGCACACACACAACAACTGTGGGAACATAAAGAGCCTCATAATGTTCCTACAGCTGGGACTCATCTAACCATCTCTGTCTTGAGTGATTGCTGGTCAAGTTTGCCTTTTGAACATGATTTGATTGTCACACCACATTAGCCGCGGTCGAAAATGTTTTTTATTTCATACTTTATGTCGGAAAAAAAAATTGCCATTTCGATATTTCGACCTTATAATTACAGTTTGATTCGAATAGTATTTTCTAGCTATCCAGGAACTTACTCAAATATTCACACAAAATTTCAGCCAAATCGATCAAACCATTTAGAAGGAGTCAGGTAACAAACATACGGAATAATTATATTTATAAAGATAGGCCTATATGGGCACTTAAACAACGTTCATCTTCAGGCGTCCAGTGAGACGATCTTCGCCTATCTTTCCGGGTGCATTCATGCAACGCCCTTTTCAGCCTGGCTGTATTTTCTTCTTCTTCAATATCTGATTGAAGTCAGAAACATTATTTCAAATAGACGCTTTTGAATTGTCAAAATATCGGTCAGTCAAAAAAAAAAGTGAAGCTAAGTTGCAGATATATACCAAAACTAGCTGGTAAAATGGCAAATTGCCATTTAGTCACAATTTCAAGTTTTTTTTTTGTGCAGATCCCTAATTGTTTTACGTCCTAAAACTGTTTTACGTCCGTTGCGTCACAACCACAGGTTCAGTTGTTTCATGCCAAGCTGGATGTATTTTGGTGCAGCCGTGAGGCACATAACTATATTGCTTCTTTTTTATTTTTGTTTCGTGTTACCTACTTATATATTGTGTTTGTGCCTTGTGCTGTACCAAATAAATTCTTTTTCTTTCTTCATTCTTTTTCTAAAATAAAAGTAGCCTAAGTTGCTCCTTATAACATTAGCTATCTAGTAATGAAAGTTTCGTCAAAATTGGTCCCGACATTTCGGATATTAGCCGGAAAAAACAGTCAACCGTCAGAACAAAATGTTTTATTTTACATTCAGTCAGAAAAGTATCGGGAATGGATGATTTGTTTATGGTTCCAAATTCTAATTTTTGTTTTTTTAGTTATATCATATTATGATATAACTAAAAACAGCACTGTATTTAATATAAATAACATATGCAACTCAAACTCCGCGCCAAAATGGAAAACAGTTGTGCCAATCTACCAACAACAAAAAAAAATCTCGTGTGTACTGCGAATTTCATATGGACAAAAACATCGAACAACAAAGAGTGTGTTTTAAATTTTGCATCGCCAATAGAATTTCGTGTTCGAAGTCACTGAAAATGTTACAGAAGGCTTACGGTGAATCGATTTTATCAAAAACACGTACTTATGAGTTGTACAAAGCGTTCAAAAGTGGTCGAGATTTGATGGAAGATTTGCCTCGCTCTGGTAGGCCATCAACGTCTTCAACTGAAGTTAACATCGCAAAAGTCAAGGAAATACTTAGTGACTGAAAATCCTCATTCAACTTTGAGAGAGATAGCCGCCGAACTTTCTGTATCGCACGAGTCGATCCGTACCATTTTAACTAATCATTTGGGTATGAAACATTTTATCGCTCGGTTAATCCCAAAAGACTTGAATTTTCTCCAAAAACTCAATCGCATGAGACATGACATGCTAGAACGAGTCAATTCCGACCCAACATTCATGAAACGCATTGTGGTGACGAGACGTGGGTTTACGAGTTTGACATGCAAACTAGTCAACAAGCTTCGGAGTGGCGCCTTCCAACTGAACCGAAACCGAAAAAACCACGCCAAAGTCGATCAAAAGTCGAAGTCATGTCGACTGTTTTCTTTGATTATCGCGGTGTTGTGCACTCGGAATTCTTGCCGGAAGGTCAAACGGTAAATAAAGAATATTATTTGAGCGTTATGCGGCATTTAAGAGAGAAAATTCGTCGAAAAAGGCCAGATTTGTGGAAAGAAAATTCTTGGATTTTGCACCACGATAATGCGCCTTCGTACAAGGCTATCATTGTGAACGAATTTTTGACCAAACACTCAACAAATACCATCGAGCAACCACCATATTTACCAGATTTGGCTCCAGCCGACTTCTTTCTTTTTCCTAAACTCAAATTACCACTTCGTGGCACCCGTTTTCAATCGGTAGAAGACATAAAGGAGAATTCGCGGCGAGAACTGAACTCAAAAAAAAAAAAATGTTTTGATGTTTGGATTATTCGTTGGCGTAAGTGTATCGTTTCTGAAGGAGCATACTTTGAAGGTGATAAAATAAATTTGGATGAATAACAAACATTTTGTGTATTATTGATCTTTTCCCGGTACTTTCTTGACAGATACCTAAGTATCTTCAATTTTATTTGTGGGTATGTAGGTGTAGTAGAAATAAAAATCTAAGACGCATATACGATAGCTTAAGCAGGTTATTTTTATATTGTTTGCGTAATTGTCTAGACTAAGTTTGCTCCTAAGTTTTTTTTTTTTTTTGAAAAGCACTAACCATTAAATTGAACCCGTACGAAGCCGCGCGAGACGCTAGACTGTTTGATAATAACAAGTAGGTACTACTACTGAATTAATAATTATAATAGCCCATATCATATACTTGTTTTTATAGTTAATCTACTTCATTAATTTAATGGCTTTCCAATTGTTTTCCGTTTATACCGTGTACATTGGAGGACAGAAACAATTTGCCTGCTGCGGTCTTCCCATCCAATTATAATTTAGGCGTCTTCAAGGCTAGTAAACAGGCTCTTGATAAACTAGTGAGTTTCACCATCAACGATTGCATCACTGCTTACCATCAGGGGGGATTGCAGTCAAGCACTAGCTTATATCATTCTAAAAAACCGGGGCTACCCATTTTTTTTAGTTGGGAAATGGTTTCTCTTGCTCTAGGGCGGAGCGAGAGGGCGTGTCGGACTTTTACTGACTAAAACCCACTCCTATGTTTCTTCTTTACCTTGCTTTCCAGGACTCCGGGCTATTCTGGAGCCTCCCCTTTAGTGTTATTTTAGGGTTCCGTACCACAAAAGGAAAAAACGGAGCCCTTATCACTTTGTTGTCCGTCCGTCTGCCTGTCTGTCAAGACCCTTGATCTCGGGAACGCGGGGAGGTATCGAGTAGAAATTAAAACCATAATTATACTCAAGTCTGCGGTCCCTTGAAGCTGTGAAAAAATCAAACATACGAATTATCGAAAAAAAAAAAAAACAGCTGTTTATGTCGCAAAAAACGTGTATTTCAACACTCTCTAGGGAATCAAAATTCATAGGGTACCAACTTCCCGTTGACTCAGAATCATGAAAATTGGCATGTAGCAAGGTCTCATAGCACAAGTATAGGAAAAAATCTGAAAACTGTACATTTGCTAACTCAATTTGGGAATTGAACTACATTCTTAGGTAAGTTTGTACGGAACCCTCGGTGCGTGAGTCCGACTAAAAGAAAGAAAGAAAGAAAAAACGTTTATTCGTGACTCGCACAATCGTATAAACTAAAGATACACAATAAAAAAAAAAGAAAAGTATAATCAGTGCGAGACCAAAAAGGCGCCTAACTCAGCATATGCTGCGTTATTTTAAAACACTAACTGACTAAGTGGGAGTCGGACTCGCGCACCCGGTTTTTTAATATGTAAATAGTATAATTATAGCGATTGTTCATTATCGACTCGATTATTACCTATTTACCTCTAGATTACACTTTAGATTGAATGCTTGCGTGTGTCTAAGTATGATTTCATTTTAACTAGTAACAGGGCTATTTTCTTGTCTATCATATAACGGTAATATCCCATATATATAGGGTGACTGGCAATTAGTGTACGATACTTAAACACGTGATTGTGCTCATGATAACGAACAATTTTTATTATGGGAGCAAAGCCGAAATTGCGAAAAAAATAACAGCTGTTCAGTACATTAGGCAAAATCGTACACTAATTACCAGTCACCCTATATACAGTCCAAGACCCGCAGACTACCCCCTTTTTATGTTAAGTTTTTACAGTCCATCCTAAGGTTGCCTGGTAGAAGTTAGTTCGGTATAATTTAAAGAATCACGCAAGCATTAATGACATCATCCGTCGAGCTCTTGTCACCGGGGTGCCAGCTGTTCTAGAACCCAATGGCTTGGCACGGGACGATGGAAAGAGGCCAGACGGGATGACCATAATGCCCTGGAAGTTAAGTAGGCCTTTGGTGTGTGATGCAACATGTGTCGACACCCTTGCGCCATCCCATCTTCTGAGTACGGTAGGCTGTGCTGGGGCGGCTGCTGCAAGTGCAGAAAACCTCAAACGGCGTAAATATAATAACCTCATCGGAAGTTATATGTTTGAGCCGTTTGGGGTTGAAACACTAGGGTCATGGGGTCCGAGCGCTCATCGAGTTGTTCGTGATATCAGCAAACAACTGGTCCACTCTTCGCGTGACCAGAGGGCTGGGCTTTTCTTCGGACAAAGAATCAGCATTGCTAACCAACGTGGCAATGCTGCCAGCGTTCTGGGCACTTTTCCTATTGATATCGATGTGGATAAATTTTTTGATGCCCAATAATTTCTTTTTCTACCCGTTTGTAAATATTATTATTTTTAGTTTCTAAGTATATATTTAAGAACCAGATATTCAACACGCAATAATCTTACGTAGGCACAGTTTATTATATCACTTGGTATTTCGTTTCTTCTATTACTTGAATTAATTATGTAGGTATTTCTTTTACGTACGAAGTGTAACTCTTTATAATAGAGCAGATATTATGTACTCTTAAAAATTCATCTGTTATATTATTTAATTATATAACCATTTAAAATTTTGCTATGCCCTTAATAAGAATAAGACCACTAAAATATTTCTCTTTCGTATCTTTATTAAATTATATGTATATAACTAGCTTTAGCCAGCGGTTTCGCCCGCGTGATAATAGAATCTATATATATATAGCCTATGTCAGTTATTGATAAAGTCAGGGGCGCCGACTGCGTGGGTGCTCGGGGGCTCGAGCACCCATGAGAAATAAACAGTGGGTGCTGAGCACCCCTGAGAATAGACATCAAGAAACAGATCAGTAATCGCCTTTTATGTTACGTATAAATTATAATACTTCTTAAAACTAAAAACTAGTTTCATTTTTATATAATGGTTTCATTTTATATTTTTATCAAACATAATTAGTAATTAAGTACGCAGTATGTATGTAGGATATTTATTTATTTGTCGGTCTATCAGTGTGCATTTCTCTTCTCACACTTCGCCACTTTTTCGAGTCCATCGAATGAGCATGAGCACCCATGAGGTTTTCTAAAAGCGGCCCCTGAACATTATAATGCTGACTGATTATGCTACGCTTTATGCTAAACACTATGTTAATTTATAGCTAGCTTTTGCGTAATTATGTAAATTCTTGTTTTTCTTGATCTCTGTCGACATCGGGAAATCTACTTGATAAAGTAGGTACCTAATGTTACCGCACCTTGTTTAAGATGGAAGAGGAAAGATAAGGAATGCAGCTTACATATACACTCCTATTTTTAATTAGTACAAAAACAAAATGGCGCCCTATCCGTCCCCGTTAAGATCACATATGTGTAGAAAAAAGAAATAAGATAGATAAGACAAATAAGATAATGATAATTAACATACAATTTCTATTAGTATTTTTCATTGAAAAAGATCTCTCTACGTCAACTGAGCTGAGGTTAATGAATTGATACACTTCCTTCTCATTAATGCAGGAAGTATTTTTTTCTGCTATATTTTTTAGTGTAAAAAAAATCCTGCTCTTTAAAATTAATCTCGGGATTTGAAGCATCCATTTTATGCTTTCCCTGTGTGAAATCAGTATAAGTAAGTACTTAAATAACTCTACCTAATTCCGACCTCTGATAACAACAATAATAATAAGTCTAGTACTTAATATCTAAAAAAAATCCAGGTACCCACAGCTCATGTAACTTTCACGACACAAGGGTTGCAAGATTGTTCCAAGGAGTTGGTAACTGCGGCCGTAGAAAGCAAAAAGCAAGTGAAAGAAGATGAGTGGATCTTAGTTAGTAAAAGTATGACACACTCGCTCCACCCAGAAAGGAAGAAGTTATTACATGTTAGCACCTTAAAAAAAGGCAATTAAAGTTGTGATGTGATTCGAACCAGCACTTATGAAGCGATCTCACTCAAGCGCAGAGCTGTGGACCATAGAATAGGTGGAAACAGAAGACCAAGTCTCTACATCATTAGCGACCATAGGCTATCCGATACCACAGAATTTTTTGAAAGGGTTACCGCGGCCAAGGAACACGGGTGGGTTTGAAATAGTAAAAGTCTAACTCTCCTTCTCGCTCCACCTAGAACGAGAGGAGTTATTTGATGAATTCCCACCCCAAAAAAAGGGCAGCTGTTATCGTTTAATATTATTTAAAGTTACACACATGCATATATAGATTCTATACATGTTTAAAGTTTTGGCTGAACACACAATGACAATCATCCGGCTCGAAGGACCAAAATAATAAGTTTTAAATGTTTTAAGAAAGTGATAATTGCGTTAGATACGCAAAATTATTACCCACATATCCTACTTAACTGGTTGTAACTTTCGGAAACACGACAACACATGACATGGTCCTTCTACGCCGTGTATAGTAAAACCCAGATCAGGTTTTCCCCACACTTCAACGTAGCTACTTTATATCAAGTAGCGGTATTCTCAATACCGTTTTCCTTATAAGAATAATGTTTCTTTATTACAGCCGTAGAAAAGAAACACGCTTGACTGGTTTTACCTGTTAGGCTGAGATTGATCGATAAGATTGCGATCTCTCTTCGCCACGTTCGATAACGACGATTGTTATTATGGGGAGTTCAGGAAGAGATGGTCGATGGGGTCAAAAGGTTCAGAAGTAGCGACCAGGTACCGGAAGACGCAGGGTTAGAAGGCCTCCCACAAGGTAGACCGATTACCTGGCGAAGGTCACGGGAAATCGATGGATACGAGACGCAAAGGTCCGGTCGTTATGGCGACACTTGAGGAGGCCTATGTCCAATAGCGGACGTCTTTTGGCTGAAATAATGATGATGAGTGAGAGCAGTAGTGGCCGAGTGGTAACGGCCCCGACTAACGAGTTGTAGATCGTGGGTTCAAACCCAGCAAGGTGCATTACTTTGTGTAATTTATTTAATCACCATTGCTCCTAAAACGGTGAAGGAAAACATCGTGAGGAAACCGGCATCTCCTAGAGCCAAAAATTCGAAGACATGTGACATTCACCAACCCGTACTGGGTCCGCGTTGTGGATTACGGCCCATTCCCTCTTCTACAGAGGAGGCCTGAGTCCCAGCAGTGGGAACATTATAAGGCCGACTGCCGGCTGTTATGCTAATGATGATGAGGATGAGGTATGTACTAATAAACACAGACGATTTAAGCATCTGTTGACAGCCAAATAATAAACGGTAATGGTCTTGTCTCGATAGAACCATCGCTTGGTAAATCAAGCTGTAATTAGAGAATAACCGTGTCCCAAGGGCTTGCTTTTACTACGGACAGAGGATAAGCAATGCCAAGTCTTTTGGGCACATTACCAATCGACAGCGATGCTGAGCAGTATTTCGCCGTAATATTTTAGATTGTTTTGGGGTCGTTTTAAATAGTTAAGGGTTTTATTTATATTTTTTTGTTTTAGTCTGAATATAAAATGAGTAAGTAAACAGTATTTAGTAATTTATATATAAAACTCAGGCAATGAGCTCCATCATCATCATTTCAGTCCAAAGACGACTGTTGGATTTAGGCCACCCTCAAGGGTCACCACGATTGGTCCTATGCGTCTCGCATCCATCGGATTCCCTCAATCCCCTTACCACGTTGTGGGAGGCCTTCCAACGGTACGTTTTTCGATGCGCGGTCGCCACTCCAGCCCCCCCATCCAAGTTACAACCGTTTCGTTTCGATTCTTTTTTCGTTGATCGCCTCGAGTCGGCCACGTCTCCGATTCCTTTGTTCTGACGTCATCTCAACGCTCAGTCACGTGGTCAGAACAGAGGAATAAGAGTTTGTAACTTGGCTAGGGGGGCAGAACGTTTCGGTACCATCGACCATGTGTTATGCGAGCAATGAGTTTAAGTATTTTGAACTAATTTGCATTGCGTATCGTACCTATAACCTACAAATAGGTACAACTTGTGTTAATATATTCACAAATTATGCTCAATGACCAAAAAGGATACAAAAATGCGAAAAAACTAGATCAGCTGATCATGGTCATGATACCCGTAATTATATTAACGAGGTCATCTCACACATACATACATATTTAAAGTTTAAAGACCATGTTAAATGTATACATGTATTTTTAAATAAAAAGTTGCCCCTCACTAGGACTACAATACAGGAGGACACTAGGAATACAGGAGTTATTTCCTGTATCGTGGGTTCACAATAGGCGTGTGTAACTCTTTACTGAACCGACTCACTGTTCCGAAACATTTTAGTGTTCCGAAAGATTGGAACAGCAGCAATGTTTTAAATGCGTCATTTGGAACAATTGGAACACTGAAACACTCTTTACTATAGTGTAAATTTTAATGAACTGAACTAAAAACATCTGCTTTAAATTTTTCTCAAATCAAAATTCAATTAAATAAAACTGTTGGAGTATGTGGCGCAACGTAACAGATTACGATTCATAACAGTCAGTGTCTGTGTTTGTATCTTTTGAGCCGTTGTACCAAATGTTCCGTTTGTATCTTGTGAGCCGATGTTTCAAATGATCCGTTTGTATCTTTTGAGTCGATGTTCCAAATGTTCCGTTTGTATCTTGTGAGCCAATGGTTCAAAGGTTCCGTTTGTATCTTTTGAGCTGATGTTCCGAATGTTCCAAATGATACATATCACTGTTTCGGAACATTTCAGTGATTCAGATGCAAATGTTCCAATCGCAAAGATGACACACTTTTCCCATGCCTATTTCACAAACGTAATCCCACGTCATACAAAAGACAGTCAGACCCGGAACATGTCTATAGGCCATACAAATATTTAACACTCAACACGCAGCGCAACAGCCAATCGCTCAACATCATCTACTAAATCACAATATTTAAAATAATTTCCATAGCACAAGCCAGTCTTCATAACAAAATAAACAAAAAATTCAATAAAAACTTTGAGCGTAACAATCCCACGCATTGAGATATACCTAACGTAGCCGTGAGTCACAGTTAGAGGTCGCACCTCGTAGTGCGGGATCTCACGGTAACACCACCACACATTAATGCCTTAATTTTTTTGTTAATTGATATAAACTAGTGCTAGACTGCGATCCCACCTGATGGTAAGCAGTGATGCAATCGTTGATGGTGAGGTGCACTATTTTATTAAGAGCATAGTCACTCTAGCCTTGAAGACACATAAATTATAATCGGACGGGAAGAACGCAGCAGGCAAATTGTTCCAGTCCTTCGATGTATGCGGTATAAATGACGAGGCGAAACGCTTAGTCCAGACCGTAGAAGTTTCAACAACGTAAGGGTGGATACTCGCCGTACACCGGGTTTTCCGATAGTAGAAATGAGATGGCGGAATCAAGTCATGCAATTCCCGCGCACACTCTCCAAAATGAATGCTCTTCATTTCGCTTTTACGATGTAATAATTTGGTTATTAACACTTCCATCTTTGGCACCTTTTGGGAACGTAAGCGGTTCGGTCGGACACTTACTGCAATAATCGTGCCACATATGTCTTATCACAGTCACTGAATAAGTAATAGTACAAGTAGTTAAACATTTAATTTGTTTTGAGAATTGATTGGATTCTATGTAGGTATCTTATCAGTTATCACTCGATTCACTTTTTTACGAAATTCTAAATGTCGTAACAAAGTGAATCGAGTGATAAGTCATAATTTATTTTTTTGGTCATTCGAGCCGAATGACCAAAAGCCAAATATATCTAAGTGTTAGTCAAAATTTTAAACTTTATTTGAGGTGGGAAGTCATCAAATAACTCATCTTGCTCTGGGTGAAGCGAGAGAGAGATACAGACTTTTACTGACAATATTTTTATTTCCAGGTTGCTCGGTCATCGACGAAGTATTTATTTATTTTTATTTATAAAGCGGTTAGAGGGGAGCGGGTTTCTGAGTGTGTTGAAAACAATCATATACCTACTCAAACAATGTGCAAGCCATTGCCAAACGTCGACTTCCAAGATGGTGATAATGTGCTTTGTCAACTAGCTGAATCGCTCTCTTAGTATCCTGCATACTAAACAGGTTGCGTTACGCGTATGGTGGTGATTGCACACCTCTAGACTCATACTTTAGCAAGCATAGATTTCATTACACCCGTTGACCCATACCCATCAAAGACCGGTTAAATGTTGTGATATATGCATCCTATAATCTGCCAATCTTGATCTTATTACATACCTATATTTAATATCTCTATTAATAGCCAAGTGGTAGGCAGGTCTTAGCCGAGTGGTACGATAAGCAAATTTTATATAATGTCAAGTAATCGAAGGTTCCCATACAAACTTTGGACCCCCGTTACATCTCCTTAAGGGATGAATTTCGGAAAATCCGTTCTTAGCGGATTTCTACACCCTATAAGGAACATACCTGCCAAATTTTAAGTTTGTAGGTGTTATAGTTTCTGAGATTTCGTGATTAATCAGTGAGTCGTATTTCGCTTTTATCTATATAGATTTTGGTGTAGTAAAATAGTTACTGTAATAATGTCTAGTGTGTACTTGAAGCTATTATTACTATTAATAATAAGGTGATACTAACACTTGAAAACTTTTAAGGTTAAGGTCAAATGAATAGCAGTTATGTAATAAGCATTGCGTGGGGATTTATTAGAACAGTAATTTTCCACCACCAATGTTGAGCCGAAGGAAATGACCACAATCAGCACGCTCAAACATATATAAGCACGAACGAAATCGTCTTTTATAAAAGAAAGAAAAAAAAAGAGTTTATTTCCACCGAGTATGACGCATACCATAAAATATAAGAAACACATTATAATCAGCCGTATAATATTTCCACTACCGTGACTCAAGCCTCCTCTCTAGGAGAGAGAATGGGCCGTAACCTACAACGCGGGCCCAGTGCAGGTTGGTGGAAGCCATATAATCTACAACTTTATTTTCGGTTTAAGCTACCGTGAAATAAACCCAAAAATTGTTTCTCGCGACGGTTTTCCAGTACCGTTTTGAGAGCAAACTGAAGAAACAAATAACACAAGATAATGGGGCAGGGTTTGAATTTGAACCCACCGCCGACGTACAACTCGTAAGTCGCGGCCGTTGCCACTGGACAACCACTGCTCCAAAACACTACAATATACAAATACAAACACTACAACTAATAGAAAAATATGGTTTACGTTCATATTTGTGCAAAACGTTCACGCTCAGCGTATTGCTGGGATTTGTGTGCTCGAGGTTATAGCTATCAGGAAACACCGACTCCAGCAGAGCTGTAAGCACAATGAATGTGTTCCCAAAACGTTTTGTGCATATGTGTGGGGTGTCCAATATCCATCATGTACCGGTGGCGCATCGCCGTACGTCTGGTGGTCTGGTGAGTGAACAGGCATGGCGGAATCAAATTATGCAATTCTGACGCACCCTCTCCTAAGTAAATATAAGTCTTAACAAAATAACCGACAGTCAACTCACCACCACCAAGCTTTCAACTCTTTAAGCAAACTTTCAAGTCATTACGACATTGAGTACAGAAAGAAAGGCGTATCTAATGTGTTTGTCTATTTATGCCTCCGTAATTTCTAGCATGTAGTCAGGTATTGGAAAGGCCGGCTAACCTTCACGGGCACAAGGTCCGCTATTCTTAGTAATCATTGTGCTCGACCTGTAAGTTCGTTCTCTTCCGCATTCTATTTGTGTGCGGATTTTCAAAGCTATGTTTTGACAATGTGGGTGATACGAGTATACAAGTTGGTAAGGCTAGGTACGGTCTCCTCATGGAAGGAGCCCTGGCGTGCCTTCTTTTCGGAAGTTGGAAGTGACCTGTCGCTGCAGTGTAGAGTCCTGGGACGCGGTGATCTCCTTCTGCGAGGATGTCAGGTCGCAGATGGAGGCTGCGGAAATGGAGACTAAGAGTTCTCTCTCGCCCCGTATTAGACGCACCGGGCGTCGCAGAAGAGCGGGCAATGCCCTCTTCTAACCCCCTCAAGAAGGTTCAGGGACGACGGAAAGTCGTGGAATATTATTATTATAAGATATTAATGACCTCATGCTTAGCATTGCGCCTGGCCACGTGGTACCAAACCAACAATGCAGTCATCGCCAAGGTTTCATTGGTCAATTACTGAATGCATAAATATAATTAATCAACAACTGTCTCTTCCTTGCTATTCTATTGTTATAGGAATCGTCAGTTCATTAACGAGTATAATTAGAAGATTCTTGATACCAATGATAATTTATAATTGATACTTCGACATGCAATATACGAGAGGTAATAAAATTTTGTATGTATTATTGTAGTGAAGTCGGTTATTTTTTTTTTGTAAAACAAAAACACTAAAACTATCAAAATAACTTTTATTTTGGAAGTCGGTGTTTCTTCTCTAGACTTTTCGATGAAAATACCAAAATCACTATATAGTTGCCTATAATATTTGAGGAGTTCCCTCGATTCCTCATGAATCCCATCATCAGAACTGGATTTCGAAACCAGTTCGGGACCAATCTGGAAGCATAACCTTTTAAGGAAAAAAAAATTGCAAATCGGTCCATAAACGACGGAGTTCTGAGGCAACAAACATAAAAAAAAATACAACCGAATTAAGAACCTCCTCCTTTTTTTGAAGTCGGTTAAAACACCATTTATTGCCGTGAGGATTCCCTTTGTCTTTGTTGTTTACATTCACAAACAATTCACGTATCGAATGTTTCGTAAAATAAAATTTTCTGAATGATAACAGTATTGAATTTATGGAGGTGCGAGGAATAAATTTAGGATATTGTGAAGCCCAATTAAAACAGCTAATCAGGAGGGCCCGCATGAAAATGTAAATTTATTAAGCTTAGATGTCAGCGGCTGTAGGGGCCCAGCGGGGTCGAAGCCTACTGGGGCCTGTGATGTTTTAGGACAGACACTATACTTTATATTTATTACGATGTCCGGAGCTAGAGTTTGACACGTCCGACCCGCTCGGTGGCTAGCTCACAACTGAGGCCACTGAGGGCCAACTACCCCCGCCACCTAGCGGCCAGTCTAGTGTTTGTATACTGTACATCACAGGGCCAAGGGTCTGATTCTGAAAGGAAGACTCGGCCCTGGTACGAAAGGCAACAAAGGAACAGGAGTGGGTTTTTAGTCAGTAAAAGTCTGACACTATCTCCCGCTCCGCTCAAGAGCGGGGGATGTCATAAGATGATTTTCCGACTGAAGAAAAAAATCATTAAGCTTTGAATCGTCTACTTTGGATATATCCTATAAACACTCTCGCGTTTATTCCACCAGAGTCGCACATCCACGACCAAATACTCCATCTCGCCAGCTCTTTTGTCACCTACTGGGATTGAAGAGCTAAACGAGATGAGAGTACCCTGTCGCAAACATACGACCCTGGTGAATAGGACGCGAAAACACTCGTCGGGCTAATCTGACGCGGGCAGTTATAGGGTTAGTGTTTGTATTAAGAAGGCTTTATTATTTGTATGTGTTTTTTTATTTGTTAATTATTTTTACACTAGTAAAAACACTGTACAAAAGTTGCCTTAAGAATTTTCTATGTGTGCGTGAATGCGATTTCTATGAATGCGATTGCAAAGCGAAGCGGTTCGTATCTCTATCGCGAACAGTTTTGAGCTTTCTAGCTCCACTTTATTTCGTTGCTCATCGCTTCTGTTAACACGGCGGAACGCCAGGTTTGACGGGGACGTCCACGCTTTCCATTCCCTTGAGGGTTCCAGTTTATTGCTAGCTTCAGGGTATGTGATCGGAATCTCTTCGGAACGTGTGACTATTCATCTCCACTTGCGACGGCTAGAATAGAATTGGACTACAAATATTGTTACTGCTTTGGTGCAGATGAATCGTGTTGCCCAGTAACCGGGTTGTGGGGGTGTGAACACGGGTATTCAGCCGTATCCTGTTATACTGGAAGCCGACCCTAAGATAGTTGGGAAGATCGGCGGCAACGATCTTTCGCGCCAGGCCTTGGTACAGGCCATGGTCCGAAGCGAGGAGGAGTGGCAGGCGGTCGCCTCCTTCTGCGAAGCAATGCTAGCAAAGGAGGAGACCGCACGTGCACGCGCGAGTGCGCTGCCCTCACGCCTCAGCGATCCCGATTCCCGGCCACCGTAGGCGCGGGCTTGCGGACGGCGAGCAATGTGTAGCTCGTTGTCCGATCGTTCGGTAACCGTCCGGACCGAGCCCAAGTCGTCGACGGCGCGTACTGTTCCACGCGCGCCTCAAGGAGATGTCAGCAAACCGTAGGGGCCCAGCAGGGTCGAAGCCTACTGGGGCCAAGGGTTTGTTTCTGAAAAAAAAACTAGAGAAAAGGAACAGGAGTGGATTTTTAGTCAGTAAAAGTCTGACATTATGATCCCGTTCCGCCCAAGAGCGGGGGATATCATTGGATGATCCGCATCTCCCTAGACGATGCTTTAAATGGCACGGATGAAAATACCACTAATTCCGTTAGTAAATGTTTATTACGACTTTGTTTACTGACCTGGTGGCCAGTCTGCGACAAACACCGTTTTCTCCATACGTGCAAAATCTACAGGTGAGTAAATAAATGTGGAATGTTTGCATGCAGTGCGCGGGTGAAAGTAGCGGCACGGCGAATCACTTAGCATTATTGCCCAGCGGCCGGAACGCGGCGACTTGTCGATATGTAAGCATCTTTACACGATGCCCTATGGATGACCAAAGTCGTAATAAAAAAATCATTTAATTCAGGTAAAAACCCATATTAGAAATCATCCATATAAAATAACTAGCTGTTGCCCGCGACTTCGTCTGCGTTAAGTTCGTAAAACTGTACAATCATTCTGTGCTTGCAATTCATTCCGAAAGGATCGCAATTATTTATTATACTTTAACATAAAAGGAAACATGTTATGTAAACGTCCAGATCCAGATGTATGAACGTCAATGAATAGAAAGAGTATGTATGGGTCGTAGCAGTTGGCATTTCTGCCTACCCCAAGGGAAAAGGCATTAGTTTATGTATGTTTCTGGTTTATGTCCTGGTAAAACAATATTGTATGATTTTAATCCCTCGCCACAGTGAGCACGCCACAATCGCAGCGGTAATGCCTGTCTTTGACGTGTCACTACAGAGGCGTCACGGCATCCTCTCTTTGTACAGGACTCACCGGATGTGGATATTTTGGAAGGTATCTGTATCGAATTCAGCGGGAAGAAACACTCGGATCTCACCGTGCGGATCGCCCGGAGAATACGGTGGAAGTCGTTCCCGCTTGGTCGGAGCGCCGCCGTGTCCTCATGGAGGCGATTGGTGGAGAAAATGACAACCAGTAGCCTCCTTCAGCAAATGTATAGGGCCCTCTAGGACCGATGTCTGCTGGGGCTGCGAGATTGTTTGAAAGAGTTACCTCGTGTAATACATTTCGCCTCAATAATATTTCACTGAAGAGTTAAAGCAGTTAGACAGCTTTAGTAGAGGTAAACGAAGGAGCATAATCGGGACACCGACCTTCAGCTGGATAACGTGCACTGACAGTGCAAAGCCTTAAGTGAATCCAAAAACTACCATCATCATCAACTATCTTCCTCCACAACAGTACTTATGAAGAATTTTCGAGAGCATACTTGCATTGATTGTTGCAGCTTGATCCTTTTGGGCGTGGTGGTTCATTTACCTAGGATTTTTGGTGTGTATTTAACTGACGTCCCCGTATATCAGAAAAGTGTTTTTTCCATAGTAGGAACTACCCTATAAAGAGTCTCCAACTTTTGAATGAATTTCGGCGAAATCTTGAGTGCGTGTATCCCCGTCCAATCGAACTCGCATATTGATGACCAAACCGAGAAATTACTGACGCCGATTGCCTCTATGAGGACACGGCGGTTCACCCAAGCTGGATAGACCTCCACCGCATGCTACACCGGGAGCTTCGGGCAATTCGCAAAATGGTAATATCAGGGTAATTCCAACCGAATCCGGAACAGAAACCGTTCGAAATACCAGTACCAATACCATAATCCAGTGTTGGTCACCACTCACTGCAAGGAGGCAATGTCCCGATGTCAACGTAAGGCTGCAAGGAATCTGAGATACATCATACGTTGTCGAACTGTGATCGTTTTATATGAAGCAGTGACTGCAAATAATAAAACACGCTATTATTAGGCCGTAAGGTGCCATCATCCCGAAGGACACAGTGAAGCATACATTGGAGGTGTGCCCCGCAAGAGCGGAGCACCGCTGTGTCCTCGTGGAGGCAATCGGCGTCAGTGGCCTCTCGCGCCGGGCCCTGGTTCGGGCTATGGTCCAAAGCGAGGAGAAATGGCCGGAGTTGCCTCCTTCTGCAAAGCCGTAATGCTAGCGAAGGAGGAGGCCGCTCCACGCCGAGCCGAGATTCCGACCCCGACTACCAGCCACGGTACGCGGGCTTGCGGACGTCGAGCAATGGGTAGCTAGCCGTCCGGCCCTCCGGTAGTTGACCGGACCAAGCCCAGTCGTCAACAGCGCGTAGTGATCCACGCGCTCCTCAAAGAGATGTCGGAAAGGGCAACTGAAGGACACAGGTGTGGTTTCAGTCAGTAAAAGATTGACATGCCCTCCCGCCCCAACCAGAGCGGGAGAAGTCACTGGATAATTTCCACCCTTAAAAAAGAATAAAAAGGTGCCATCGTCATCATTATCATTTCAGCCGAAAGACGTCCACTTTTGGACATAGGCCTCCCCAAGTGTCGCCATAATGACCGGTCCTGTGAGTCTCGCATCCATCGGATTCCCGCGACCCTCACCAGGTTATCGGTAACGTCCACTTGAGGGCCTTCCAACGCAAGGTATCATGTAACCCCTTCCAAAAATTTGGCCGTGTTATTTTAAAGTCAATAATTAAATACATATAGGTCAATTAACTTGTTACAACCACGGGGGAAAAAAAAATAGAACTGTCTGCAAACGTGGGCGATGGTCATTCTTCCGCCACTCAGAAAATTACATAAATGACACAATGCCATCTATCTATCAAATTAAATATGAATTTCAAATGCCATTGTCATCATTATTAATTTTCTACTTTGAGTCTTTAGATGGCGTTGCGAGTATCTGAATTGCGTATGGTGTTACATTTTACTTCTTGAAAACTTTAAATTTATACATATATCTTTTGATATAGTCAACCGATTGCGATGAAACAAAGCCTAAGTAATATTTTAAGTGACACACAATTTTAATGTTTAAAAGTTATCTACATTTTATATTATTAACATTTTGCGTGATACGCACACAACTAAAAACTTCTACAGATATATTGTGTGTAGATATAAAAAAAATGTAAGCATGCAAAAATATATAAAAAAATCTTATTTACGGTGAAAAAATAAAATAAAAATATCTTATATGAGAGTCATATTATGGGGCTCGAACCATCTTTATATTACACGCAAGTCTAGATACGAAACCACTGTGCTGAAGTCAACGTTGATTATGTTTTAAAATAGACGTTCTTATATAAACGTTATAATAGACTGGTTGGCTCCTTATCGATGATAGCGTGATGATTTTCCTTTCAGAAGTTAAATTTTCAGCTAAATAGAATAATGTAACAAATTAATACGTGATTTTACACGCCGCTTTGATTTTATTATGTGTTTTGATTAGTTTTTACAAAATATTTAGAAGATATCGAATAGAAATGTCAATTTTATTAAAAAAAAATGGTAAAAGTTATTTTATTACAAAAAAAATAAGATAAAATAATGACAATTTTTTTAACTGTAGCTGAGAATCGAACTCGCTGCAAAATGTCGTTCAATACTGACATTTTGGATTATTGCTCACCCCCCATAGCAAATAGCGTGATAATTTATAGCCTATGTCCTTTCTCAAGCTCTATTCTATCTTTGTACCAAATTTCATCAAAATCGGTTCAGCGGTATAAGCGTGAAAGCGTAACAGACAGACAGACAGACAGACAGAGTTACTTTCGCATTTATAATATTAGTATGGAGTATGGATAGTATGGATATAGCTTAAAATACAAAATTCAATAAATTAAAACATTGCATATCACTACAAAAAAAAAACATTATATGCATTGAACATGTATTCAATAAATAATAATTAAAAAAATATACAATAAAAATCTAAGGAATAAAATCCAATAAATAAAATTCAATAAATTAAAATACAATAAATTAAATTTCAATAAACTAAAATGCAATAAATTAAAATACAATACAATAAAATCACAAAAATCAAATAATAATAATAACGAAAAATGATAATAGTAATATCGAATGTAATCACGGCTTGTAAGAAATTGTTTGCGGCTAAAAAGACCACCTCTATAAACTTTGAAAGTCAAAGATGTTCAATCACATATGGGATTGTTCGAAAGAGTCACCGCAGCTCTGGAACGTGAAGCGCAACTGAAAGAACACAGGTAGATTTAAGTCAGTAAACGTCTGACACTGCTTCTCGCTCCGCCCAGATAGGAAGGAAACATTTTGAGGACTTCTCACCAAAAATATGCTGTATGCCTTCTACGCCATTCTCTTCACTCGACCCAATCAAATCAAATGTTACAGCTTGTTAAGTATAGGGATTTTCCGTCGTCATGTCGACCGAGTCCAGAGGAGTAGAGGGCGTTTCCTTCGAAAGTACTTACAGTATAGGTGTTACACTCTGCTATGCTACAATGTGATATAGAAAAATCTGCGAGCTCACACGATGCTTCACAAGAACTTGCGAATTGATTCGTATCGTTTATTGTATGGTCACCTAAGCGCTTAGCCAAGTTGATAATAATCTACAATCGTCAATGCTAGTAGAAGACTTCAAATGTATGGGAATTACATCATCTCAACGTTAAGTCACGTGATCAGAACAAAGAAATCAGAGGCATTACCGACCGTAGAAAGAGATTCGAAACGAAATGGTCGTAACTTGGCTAGGCCTGCTGAACCGAATATGCTTTGCCACACGAAATCGCATCGCAGGTTGGTGCGTTTCGGCATCGTATAGCATCGCATCGCAGTTTTGTGTGGGAGCCCTATATCCGAGTTTTACAATGCCGGAAATCGATGAAGAAACAGCAGTTCCGTTTTAAATAAAAATATTGACACTTCCTGCAGTGTTCGATCTAGTTGTTAGTCCTACGTAAGCAATAGATATCTCTCGAAGTTGAAATCCTTGAGTGAGCAAGCTGCGCTCGCGTCACGTTCAATCGTTGTTCTTGTCAACAACAACCGAGGTCACCCGAAGCTAAGTAGCATAAAAACTTTAATGTCCTTCGTGTTCTTATAGTATTCCGATGTTGTGTAAAAAACCCATCAGACTTGACATGGGGACCTGAACATGGGCTTCTTAATGGATTTTACGGATAATGACTGTGAGAAAGTTTAAAAACTTTTAAGTTTGAACGCACAAGATGTTGCGTTTGTTTAGTAACCCAAACATGACCTACATATTTAGGAAGATCGCGCGTTTATCATCAAAATAAACGCCGCATCACGCGTTTAGTTTACACCAATCTACAAAGCCTGGAGCACAGGTGTAGGGTAGCCATCCTTTCAGTATTTTACAGGATACATTTTGGAGAGTGTGCGCAGGAATTACTTACATGGCTTGATTCCGCCATCACCTTTCAACCATCGGACAACCCGACGTACGCCGAGTGTCCTCTCTTACTACGGTCCGGACTAAGCGTTCCGCTTTGTCGTGTCTTTTATACCGCGTATATCGAAGGATTGGAACAATTTGCCTGCAGTGGTCTTCCCGTCCGATTCTAATTTAGATTTTGAATTTGATTTTGAATTTGAACTCCTCCTATTCCTTTGTTCTGACCACGTGACTGAGCGTTGCGATGACGTCAGAATTAAGGAATCGGAGACGTGGCCTACTCGAGGCGATCGGCGAAAACAGAATCGAAACGAAACTGTTTTAACTTGGTTAGGGGGCCTGGTCTCCTGGGGGAGCGCATTCTACAGAGAAATAGCCTGTAAGCTATTTTTTACTCTCCTACCCCAACACGCCATTTTTTTTTATCATTTATTTGGTACAGTACAACGTTTACCGAGTCAGCTAGTTTATCTATAATACTGTACAAAAATCAAAACAGAAAAACACACAATTGTTAAAAAAAAACATCTGAGTAAAAACCTTGCATGGGTTCATTCTTTGTGTGGTAACGCGTCAAGTACTTCAGTAGTGTGATCACACAATGCGTGTCTTTGACTTCCGTATAACACAGCTTCCCACGGCATACAACATATATAATACACAGAAATAGCTATTCGCAGTTAAACGTTGTAAATGCTTCGTTGAAGTGTTCAATGTCTTAAGTCGTTCCGTCGTCGGACCACTAGACGTACCTGCACCCCTAGCCAAGTTGATAATCTGCTTTCGTTAACGCTAGTCGAAAACTAATCAAATGTATGGGAATAACATCATCTCAACGTTAAGTCAGTGGTCAAGTGGTCAGAACAAACGAATAGAAATTTCGTAGCCAAGTTCACATCGTTCAAAATGATAGAATGAATTGTTATCGTTTCTACAATGTTCAACGCTACATCCTTTGTTATTGTAGAACGACATTGTAGAACGAGCGGCCGACTCAGGCGCGTCAACATGGCTACCAACTTATAGTTTTCTACAATTGGTGACACCGAGGCGTTACCGATTGGAGAACGGAATTCGACACGAAACGGTTGTAACTTGGCTAGGGCGGGCCCACACTACGCACAAAACGTTTTGGGAACACATTCATTGTGCATACAGCTAAGGAGTGGATTTCCCTGCCAGAGGATGTTCCTAATAGCTACAATCTAGAATTACCTTAGCCTCTTTGTTAGAGTAGTGTAACCTCGTAAAAATAAAAGTTAATGGCTTTCAATTTTACAAGTTCTAAGTAGAGGTTTAAAGTTTATGAGCTTGCTGTAACTAGGGTTGTTAAGTGTTTTTTAAGAAAAATAAAGCCTTGGGCATCGCCGCCGAGTTGCTAGCCTGTCGGTTTTCTATCGTTTACATTTCGGGGAGTGTGCACTGGAATTGCACAATCTAATTCCGCCAAGTCCGTTCCATCATCGGACCACTAGACGTACGGCGTTGCGCCACCGGTACATGGTAGACATCCCACCAATACGCACAAAATGTTTTGAGAACACATTTATTATGCGTACAGCCAAGGAGTGGAATTCCTTGCCGGAGTCTGTGTTTCCTGATAGCTACAACTTAGGGGTCTTTAAGTCAAGAGTGAATAGGCTACTTCTAGGCAAACGTGCTCCATCGTCAACCACGTCATCGCTTACCATCAGGTGAGATGGTGGTCAAACGCGAGCCTATCATGAATAAAAAAAAAAATCATTTTTTAGTAGAGAAAAAAAAGTATTTCAAAGAAAAAAAAGTAGTTTTTAAAATTTTATGCTATTATTTGTTTCTTCTCTTGAAGTTATATATGTATGTGCTTCTAGCACACACTATAGTTTTTCATTATCCTTAATTTTTTGAAGATATCTTTATACTTACTCCCAATTTAAATAAACAAGCCACACATTGCTAGCATAGCATAGTCGGCCTTATAATGTTCCCACTGTTGGGACTCAGGCCTCCTCTCTAGGAGAGGGAACATTGCTAACTCAACTTTATTCGTTTTGATTTAATTGGAAACGGTACGTATCGCATTTCAACTTCAACGCTGCAGAAGTATCAATAATTGTTCATTCCAGTGTTTCATTTTACGCATCACAGTATGGTCTGGTTGGTCATCTGAGTAGGTATTTTCTTAGAGGAACTTCATTTTTATGCAAAAATATAAAGTATATTTACCAAAAAATAAAGTAAGACATGTTACTACAAGGTATGGTTAGCTACCCTAGCTGTAACACAAGTCTATTAAGAAAACACAAGAACATGCAGAAGTACATCAACCAATACATTATTATGTTATTTATGACGTAAGTGTGTTTACAAAATGAGTATTTGATGAAATAATTGATGACATAATCGATTTGTGGTACTGTCAACAAACACTAACTCACTCACGATTTGCGACGACAGAAGACATGACACACCGCTTTACGTAGAAGATGAATGCTTCTGGGTAACCCTCGAAATTCAAATTTTCGTAAGTTTTGGCAAAATGCAGTTTAGTATCGGATAGTATCCTTATCCCCACCTTTTTTGGTCACGTATGCCGCCGAATGGAGATGGCTATTGAGCGACTTTAAATGGTCCAGGAAAAGGTTGAGGGTACCAGCCTACCAGGCCACGCGGAATATCGCCTATGAGGTGGACTGATCAGATAAAAGCGACAGTAAATAGCTCATCACTACATGAATGCACGAGAAAGGCGGCCGTCAGAAAACAGTGGTGGTGTGTTGTGAAGATTGCCACCAATACCTGAAGTGATGAGATGACCACGGCCACTCTGTCAAGAGTGATACCGACGAAGAAGAAGATCGGATAGTAAGGTAAAAAAAAAAATTGCGGTAGTGACATTTATGTATTTAAACAATTATACTCATTAAAGAGAATAACATACACTCCTTTATTTTTAAAGAAAGAAGTTTATTTTTGAAACAAAATATTTAAAAATATATTCAAGTAACCAATCGCTCATTGAACAGTCACCGTGATGACTGATGCAAATCGTGTCAGTGCACCGGTTGCATGCTGTCTTATACAACGAGTTTCTTAGGTTTTTGTTACAAAATTGTGGGAATTATCAACTGCTTCGAAAGGAGTAAGGTAAGATGGCGGATTTCAAGTTACGATTGATTATTGTCTACTGTTTCCTTTAAATCATCATCACACCAGAATAGTAAGTACATTTTCGCACGAGCCGTAGGCGAGTGTGTTATGGAGCCGAGGGCTACAGTGATAAATTTGCAAGTATATCAAACGACTTTTTTCAATACACTTACACGAGCACACGAGTGTTAGCACATGCTAACACTCGCACGAGTGCAATTGGTTTGTCACTCCGGTATAGCCTATAGACGTAATATAGCTACATATTAGTGAAAAAAATTTCAAAATCAGTTCCAACTGTTTGTTTTAGGAATACATCACCAGCACCATCAGGTGCTTACCATCAGGTGGGATCGCAGTCAAGCACTAGCTTATATAAATTTAAAAAAAAAAAAATTATGCGTACAGCTAAGGACTGGAATTCCCAGCCGTCGTCTGTGTTTCCTGATAGCTATAACCTAAGGGTCTTTAAGTCGAGAGTGAACAGGATACTTCTAAGCAAACGTCCTGCATCCTCGCTTACCATAAAGTGAGATAGTGGTCAAACGTGAACCTATGCATAAAAATCCAGAGTTTCAGAGATAACCCCCTACATACAAATGCATCTTTAGTAGATAAAGGTATATGGCAATTTTTTAGTATAGACAGTATAGATCGGATTTCTACAATGTTGAAAGACCGTCCTATGAATAACATAGGTCGGTCTTTTATAGCAATATCGTCTACATATACCTATGCTAACAGTTAAATCTTCTGTGTATTTGTATAGGACTCCCACACTAAAATGAGATGCAATACGACGCCGCATCGCAGGAAGCTGTGATGCTTATTGCTGTGATGCAATTTCGTCGGGCATAGCATCGGTTCAGGTGACCATGCAATGTGCGACGCGAATCTATTCGCAAATTCTTGCGATGCGTCGTGCGAGCACGCAGATTTTTAAGATGACAGAAGTGCTAGCAAGAAGTGAATAAACATGAAGTTGTTTGAGGAAAAACTAAATTGATATGCAATTGTTTTGGGCTCAGTCATTGGTACAGCGAAAAGTGACGAGGAAATACCAAATAAGTGTTACCCTTTAATGTTGATTCATGGAACAATATTTACGGGAAACTGCAAAACGTAACATCCAATTAATTCAGTCCTTATCTCCCTGTGGTGTGGACTGTGTACCAGTGTTAAGTTTATTCATCATGCTGACTCAATTGTTGAGAAATTAAAACATAGGACTAACATACTTACACTTTTTTTTCTTACACGTGTTGAAAACAAAGAACTAACATGAAGATTATAGAAAAAAGAATAAATGCATTTTTTTTTGAGAACCAGGTTTTTACGAGGTTTATGTATTTCGAGTGTATGTAAATACACCACTAGTTTTTAATTAGTACAAATACCTAAAGGGCTTATTAGAAAAAGTCTTTTTATTATTTAAGGATAGTCTCAATAAATAATATTCATTAAACTCACAACAGCAGAGTTATTAGCATTTGTTTATATCCCAAAACGTCACTCAATTTATGGAAATATTGTACAGGCTATTTATTGATTATGAATGAAAAACAATGGAAAATCACTGCGCTTAGTATTTTCTAGTAGCAATTGGTATGAATAATTCATTCAATTATGAATTTAACAATTATGACAAATTTTTGTGGACAATTTTGGGATTTCGTTTTTTTACTTTTGACTACTTAGAATGATCAGTAACGAGCACGAATAGAGCCAAATTTTTTTTTTGTACTAATTAAGAAATAGGGGTGTATGTACGTACCTATGTATATTTGTTTGGCGCGCCTTAGAGCATAAACGGCTTATTGCATTTTAGCTTAAGTTGTGTCGTCCGATTCGCCTTAGTTGTGAGAGTGACACTGGGTACATCAAAATTATAGAAACATAAAATGGCTGATTTTTGGCGTCAAATTATGTTCTCAAATTTTTTTTTTTTGTAAGAGTCATGATTATCAAAATAAAGGGCTTGAGGAGACGATTTCAAAAGTATCTCACTAAATCGTATGAAATATTAAAGTTGACAGTGTAGTCGTTTCAAATTTGAACATCGAACATTGCTCATTTGCTTTGCATTGCATTGCATTTGCTATTCTCTTTTGAGTTCTGAAAAATATACAAGAGTCTAAACTCAGCCGTAAAGCTGGTTGCATGATAAAGAAACAAGATTGCTATTGATAAGCAACTTAATAAAACAACAGATGAACTCGACAATGAATTGCAGGACAATCATTGATAACAATGCTTTACAGATGATATACACGCAGCTTCTTAAATTCTATAACGACCTATCCGATTACGATAAAGATTTTTTTGGAGTCTTTTTAGAGTGTCGATGGGAAAACTATAAATATAAATAACTTCTCTAGCTCTAAGTGGAGCGAGACTGTCAGATTTTTACTAACTAAAACCCGTCTGAATTCCTTCAATTGTCCATGCTTTCTAGGACCATGGTAACTCTTTCAAACTATCCCGCTAGTGTTAATTGTCGCAAGGATCTTATTTTTTCATTTTTATATTGAGAAAAATGTGGACCTAGATTACCTACTTGTAGAACCCCGGGAAAGGAACATCGTGTTTCTAACGATATTACTAGAAACAAGGTATATGAAACTCATCCAAATGCTTCTGAGTGCGAATTCCTTATTGGGCCGGTTTCTTAAATTTTCTTCCATATGTTCTAAAATAGGTTTGAAAACGTCATCTCATTTTTGAATATGAGACTCTAATTCGAGTCTAAGCCTAACTTCTATACCATCATTTCTATAGGTGTTCTCCAAAATCAATTTGGTTATTTTGGAAATTGAGTGCGTCTTGGAGATATTATTGTTGTTTTTTATGTCACAAGTTGACATCTCTTCCAATATATTCAGTTTATTCGTTTTAAGTATGAATGCTAGTAGATTGGACTGTCTGTACATGAATCGTTGTATTAATGCTCACATGAGTATTGATATCTCGATTCATGGGTCAGATATGGGGCGAGTAGATTAAGGTTGTATTACTAACACTAGTTACAAGTTTTTATACTACTAACAAATTGGACCCTAGTTATCTTAAACGTTTATTATTCTTGAATAATTTATAATTCTGAATATCATATCGCAAAATTTAGAAGTTTTGAATAGATCGATGGGTTTTGGGCATTGGATGTTTAATGCAGCGTAGTATTGTTCCCTCAGATCTGTGTCATTGACACTCAGAATTGGCGGCAACTACCGTGAAAAAGACGACCTTCATACAACGCTTGGTCAAATCCTCACAATAATGCAGTTTTTCTGAAGGCTCGGTAACAAATTATCACCTTACAAATGCGTTTTTGTTGAGGGCGCTGGCGTCAAATTGAATACTATTATCACATTATTACGTTTAAGTTATAGACTAAGTAATTACCTACTCAAAAAGGTTATTGGTAAGTGGTATGTCTAGACGAAGTAATATTCAATCAGCGATAATCTATAAAAATGTATGGGCATGTCATGCGTTTACGTACGTTTTGGAGTTAACGTCACTTATTTTGTCATTGTGTAAATCAATGCAAAACTTACTAACAGCAGGATGAGATTATCTGAGAATCTAATGAAATGGCGTCCGATTTGAGAGGCCTTTTTTCCTGCGCAGAACTGCAGTGAGCTGCTATGCATATACTATAATACTTATAAATAGCAAGAAGCAGTAGCTACGTTTATTCTCGTAAAGATTTTATTTATAAGAATTAAGATTAGCTACTCAGCTAGCAAAATAAATATGATGGTTTGTTTGTTTAACCATCACAAAATGGATCCTATAGCTGAAAGTTACGATCTATGTATTTCTGTGGGATTGTTCGAAAGATCCCGCTCGATCTACTTAAAGCGGCAGTACTTATTTGACTTCACACCTCAAAAAGGTCTATACTACATGATAAAATGGTTGCCCAAAATAACATTATTTACTAGACTATTTAGTGTTTGACGAGAATCTGAAGGTAATAATAGTTTTATGCGCGGTAGCACTGAAATGATTAGAGGGTGGTCGTCAAAATACTCAAAAATATCATGTTCGGAACTCGACGAAGGTCGTCAGACTTAGGCTTATGGATAATGTTCTGTAACTTAGAAACGAGAGTCTGCGGTTTCGACCACTAGTTTGTTAGGCAACTGTTATATTTGGTCATTGTTCTAGTCTAGGTTTAATTTTCGACTGGACATATAAAAGTTGGACTTGTAAAAACTGGACTTGTAAAAATAATTCAAGATAATTTCAATTTCGCCTTTGTACCCATAGATTTAAGTTAGTGTAAAAGATTTGTTACTATTTTGGTGCACAATAAAGTTTATTCTATTCTATTCTATTCATCGTCACCAATTCAAACATGGCATGGGTTTAAAATTTTGAAGTGATTGATAGTTTGTATTAAAAATATTTACCGTGTATAAATATGGGTTTTAATGGAATTTGGTCTGATATTGAGTTTGTTGTGTTTCAAAATTTGAAAATAAATTCTAAAGATTGTTTTTTCTTTCGAATGTTGAGGCTTTTGTTTGTGGTTTTACAAAAATATTTACATTAATACTGATGTATTCGCTCATATCTAAATGCTCAATATACTTGAAAATAATTACTAAGTGATAATAATATTTTGTCGTAAGTGCCTATAACACGTTCTTGTCATGGCCAAAATGCGATAATGTGTGAATCAACCTCTAAGGCTGCATTAGTTGGGCTGTGTAATTGTTTGAAAAGAGTTACACCGCGGCCCTGGAACGCAAAGGGCAACTAAAGGAACACTGGCGGATTTTCGAGTCTGACACTCCTAGAAAGAAAGAAAAGAAAGAAAGAAAAACAGTTTATTTGCACAAACTTGACACATAACTTAAAAAATAATAATAATAACATACATATATAACAAATTATACAAAATAAATTATGCGACACATTCGTGCAAAACGGCTAGCGCCCCATCCGCCGGGGGGGGGGGTGCCGGTGCACTCCTCGCTCCATCTGGAGCGTAATTAGTACATTTTGATACAATTGGAGAAAGTTTGTCATTGCAACCGAGGTGGAATTCTCCCGAGCCCCAGGTGAGGGTATTATGGAGCCGACTGCTGCAATGACTTTTCACGAGTAAATAAACGGGGGTTGCCCAGCGACTCATGGCGTTCGCTTAGCGACCAGCCTGATACGATAAATGTGATAAATGTGGCGGGGACGAGCTTGCGCACTTTTGTCGCACTTGTGTGGAAAATAGTAAGTTGCTTGCCTAAAAGCGGAACGGATTAACGTAGTAATGATTTCCCACCTCAAAAAACAAAACAGGCTGCCATAAAAGGCGTTCGAAGGCATATTACAACTATTTGTTACTTCAGATTGAGCTAGATACTGCGTACCTATCTTATGATGAAATCTTTAACGTGTATCGACGGAAAAAATAAATTACAAAAAATTGCTAATTATTTTTGTAATTTATTCACATCTACCCACATTTTGAATTATAATAACTTTAATATTTTATTAAACTGCGTTGTGTTGGTATGTATTTACCTGTTTGTGGACTTGAGCTTTGAAATTAAAATGTTATGATCAAGAGTCGTTTAGAATAATATTATGCAACGAATATTTCGGTCACGGTCTCGAAAGAATTAAATATTTGCATTAATGATTACTGTGGTGGTGACCATGCTGGCGCGCAGGTAGGTAATTGGAGTACAAAAATAGATTTAGATCATCGTACTAATAATTGAACGAAATCTGTTTTTTTTTTTATGTAGCCTTTACTTTCCCATGGCCGGGAAAAGTGTCTGGGTTGTCTCACCACCTCTTCCCCGGTAGGCTTCAATGGCGTCATCCATATATATATATATAAAAGGAGAAACTGACAGACTGACATATCAACGCACAGCCGAAACTACTGGGCCTAGGAGCGTGAAATTGTGCTCGCCTAAGTCACAAAGCTTTCTTTTATGACTTAAGCGAGCACTAAGAGAGGATTTCCCAAAATTCACCCTCTAAGGTGATGAAACGGGGGTCCAAAGTTTATATGGAGAAACCTATTTCCAAGCGGGCGAAGCCGTTGGCAGGAGCTAGTAGGCATATAGTATAACATAGCATAGTCGGCCTTATAATGTTCCCACTGTTGGGATTCAGGCCTCCTCTCTAGGAAAGGGAATGGGCCGTAATCCACCACGCGGGCCCAGTGCGGGTTGGTGGATGTCACATGTCTTCGAATTTTTGGTTCTAGGACATGCCGGTTTCCTCACCATATAGTATAATCTTAAGTTTAAAAGCTTAAGTTTAATTAAAGACCTATCTTTGCATTTTTCTTTATGCTACTACCTGCGTACCATGGGTGTAGCTACCGCCGTATCAGCCGTATCAATGATACGGGGCCCCCGAAGTACAGGGGCCCCAACATATGCCTAAATTCATAACATGTTATACACAATCTTAAATTTTCATGTTGATAAAAGTCCAGGAGAGAATGAATGATGACTATATGATACTCTGTAAATAGTTTCAGCACGCTCCTTTCGCTTTAGCATTTTCTACATACAAGACAACAATAAAAACTCAACCTATTTTAGTAGGCACCTTCTGAATGATCCACTAAATGAGCTCATTTTCATTTTCGAGACCTCTCAAGGCACTATTTCTATGCTAGTAGAAGCTATTTCATACAAAAAAAAACAAACTTCAAAAATATTTGATATGGGGCCCCCCATCAGGACTAGCTACTCCACTGCTGCGTAAAGTTTTCAATGTATCTATTAGATAAGTAGGTATTATCTAATACATTGAAAACTTTATTATGGAGAAGTAAGCAGTGTTGTCTAAATATGCTTTAAAGGGCCTATTACACTACTCGATATAAAAAACTAAGACTCTGTCTTTGAGTCTTTGAGTCTGAATATCGTGTGCTGAATATCGCGTAGTGTAATAGGCCCATATGTTAGGTCATAGTCTGTGTAATAATTTCAAAGAAGCACGTCTTCACATAACAAATAACTTCTAGTTGGACTTGCAACTAAGTTATGAGCCAATTGACACGATAATTAACAACCGCAGTTTTGTTAGCTAACGTAACCAGGTAGGTTAGCCTCCAATTACAAAAGAACCAACCAACGTTTGAACGTTTCACAAAGTTTACCAAATAAAATGTCAGTTTATATTCACGAACACGAATCAAAATTACACAGGTTTGGTTTCGTGTGTTCCGTGTGTATTTACATTCCGAGTGCGTGCGAAGCAATACTTTTACTTTCGATACTCACAAATAACCGGTCAAGCAAGGTTGCTCCGAGGTATGTGTTGGCTCCAAACAATCTCAACTAAGTTTCTATACACAGATCGTGAACCAAATAATTTATTTCTCACAAAAAACTCACAATGATTTCACACGAGACACTATCGTTTGTTTTTGTCCAGTTAACGGTAAAAAAATGTTTGTAAGTTATTTAAATTGAGCAGAAAAGTCAACTTAAGTTTCAAGGTGCTTATCCTTGAAACTTAGCACTGGTTTAATTTATTTTAGTTCTTGAATTTACTTAATAATTAATTTGTCAAGTTTTATTTCCGCCGTTATTTCGCGGAGCGCGCGCGTGTATTTGCCACCAACAACTTTTCGTAACTGGTCGAATGAATGAATAAAGGTACCAGTTGCCGCGACGCGCGACGGTGACGGTGAGTCTCACTCACCTGAGCAGGTTTTACTAAAGGTGACCGCACACTTATCTGAGCCGAACGCGTCGACGCAAGAAGACACATATCCGCACCGAAAGAAATTCTTCGCGTTTCGTTTAAGCCTGTCGCACTGAAATTACAAGTGATCGATCTTGACGAGGTTTTTGTTGTTAGTGCTTTTTTTTTCTTTTTCTCTTTATTTTTTAGGGTCTTTAATCTCAAAGAGCATGTCAGCCCCATCATAACCTAACCTAAGTTTACAATAACAACTTAACTTAATAATCAACACAATTGATTAAATATTCTATTAACAAGGTTTAACTACCGACACATTGCCATGTCAAATGTGATCTTAGCAGCATCACTTCTAGGATCGGCCAGGTTGTTAGTGCTTTATTAAATTGAATTGCAATATTTTTTTGTTTTTGCTTTATTTGATGTAGAAAGTGAAATACATCAAAGGGATATAATAATGTGGGTTCATAACATTAACTTAAAAAGGCAATGCTTTAGTGCATCTGCATTCGTCTAGGATTTCTGGAGTCCTTCCAGATTCGGACGATTCGACGCGGGTATGTGTGCGGGGTTTTATATGATTTCATTTATAGAATTCTAAAATTCTTTTCTTTCAATTCGTTCGATGCGTTCGGCTCGGATAAGTGTGCGTTCAACTTTACTTCTCGGTACGATATAGGAGTTCGCGTACGAGTGAATGATACTCGATACGACTACTTTTGAAGCAGACTTCCTAAATTGTTGTGGGTTTTTTAATGAAAACCCCAGTGACTCACGCTACGGTAATGTGGTGGCCAGTGGCGGATTAACCCAGCGCGGGGCCTGTAACAAATTCGACCAAGGGGCCCCTGTGTAGAATAGAAGAAGTATTAACTACTTCTCATTCTTATCTCAATCACCAATAACCCCGTGGTTTTTAAAATTGGGTAAGGTACGTGGAAAGTACGTTAATGAGAGAAATCTAAGAGACTGACTATCATATTAGTTTAGTTAGTCCGACGTCTGTTAGTTGATAACGTCACCGGCCCACGCTGAAAACCAGCGCTGTGGACTCGTCGCTTTTTTTGCGTTGTGGACACGGCATTATGCTGAGCGTACGGCCGCGGCCGTTTTGCTCGGACGTGGCGCATATACTCGTATGTTATTTCTGATTAATTATGTTTTTGTCTTGCAAAATGTTTTGCAATATGTTAAGTTATAAGTTTGCGCCTTTTCCGGCAAATAAAATGTTTTTCTTTCTTTCTTTCTTTCTTCTTTCATATTTAATGAAATAATAATCAACTGTATTCGGATTTCGATATATTTATACATATAGTTTGATTAGATTTTTTTTGCGTTCAAGTGCAGGTTCCTCGAACACGCGGGGCCCCCGAATGCGCGGGGCCTGTATCATTTGCTACTCTTGCTATATGGTTAATCCGCCACTGGTGGTGACAAGGTCTCTAGATTAGTCGATGGTCGTTTTGATTATTTTGTTTTGGTTTTCCCATTTTTTAGTAGGCCCATAGTAGTCTGAGCAGTTATTTGTGCACACTTGCACAGTTATAGGTATGTCCCCATTAGACATATGAGACTCTAGTCATTATCATAATTTTAGCCGAAATACGTCCACTGTTGGACATAGGTCTGCCACAAGTGCGCAGTGACCCTCACCAGGTCATCAATCCACCTTGTAGGAGGGCTTCAACGCTGCGTCTCCCGGGACGTGGTCGCTATTCCAGAACCTTTCGGCCCCATCGACCGAAACCATTGCTCTACGAACAATGTGACCTGGACATACTTGCCACTCTGGCGATTCTTTAAGCTATGTCGGTAAACTTTTTTTACCAATGACTATACAGCCACTCTTTGATCTCGTTGATGTTTTGGTGGGGCTTGCGCGCTCCTATAAACCTTTTTGTATCAGTAGCGTTTGCTTTGCCGTAACATGCCTAAGATGAGAGGCCAGACTAAGAGAGATACGAGTACAATCCACAGTGCAGTTTTGTAACGAACTGAGAATTCTAGTTTTTCATTTCCGGCTTGCCTTTATTGACCGGGCGTAGTTAACATTGATGAGGAACATTGCTTCAACCTCTCTTTTGCTTTTATTGGCTGGCTTTAGTGGAGATTCGCAAGAGCTAACGTGATCAGGAGAAGGATTGTATAATCCCATAGATATATAATCCAGTAACGTGCTGATAAGGATTTTGAACGTACTTCTGAGTCTTGATAGCCGCGGCGTACCTCTCCTCAAGCACCTCAGGATAATATGTTACCCTTTTGTTACTACGTCACTTCGTGCTAGCGACCGCTTTTGGGGGCCCGTTTATCGAGTGTACAGCCACCATTTTTATCGATGTTTAGGTAGGGGCCATATTCTTAACATAGTTCCTAGTAACCAGCCCACTTAAGACTCCATAGACCTCACACCTCTGATTCCTTTGCTCTGACCTCACTGAGCGTTGAGATGACGTCAGAACAAAGGAATCGGAGGCGTGGCCTACTCGAGGCGTTGGACGCAAGAGAATCGAAACGAAACGGTCATAACTTGGCTAGGGGGGCTGGTGTGAGTTGAGCCTTAGCATATAAACAGACAGACGCGGAAAGCGATTTTGATTTTTGCTTAGTATGTAAGTAAAGATTACGATTCCGCTATCCGGTCTTTGATTAAATTGAAGTTTTAATGTATTTGCCAATTGTTTCGTGTAGTGAAATTAACAGAAAGAACCACATTTCTGTTAATTTAACTGCCAAAATATGCGTTTAATAATAATTTTATCAGGGTAAATTTCATTGGACATAATTTTAATTGCTTTACTTTTTTTTTTTTTTTTCGGTGGGAAAATCATCTTATGACATCCCCCGCTCTTGGGCGGAGCGTGAGATAGTGTCAGACTTTTACTGACTAAAAACCCACTCCTGTTCCTTCGTTGCCTTTCGTACCAGGGCCGAGTCTTCCTTTCAGAATCAGACCCTTGGCCCCAGTAGGCTTCGACCTTGATGGCCCCTACAATTGCTGACATCTCCTTGAGGCGCGCGTGAAACAGTACGCGCCATCGACGACTTGGGCTCGGTCCGGACGGTTACCGGACGGTCGGACGGCGACCCACCCATTGCTCGCCGTCCACAAGCCCGCGCAATTGCTTTACTTAGGATCGTCTCTTTGTTCTTACAGCTTAAGTGGGTCCTTTTTTACTCGCCTATCGTCAACATTGAGCATGGTTTAAAAGCTTGTTACTTCATCAAACGCAATCCAACGCGATGTTTGACGAAAAGGCAACGCGAAAAAAGAGAGATCACGCATAAAAACTCTGTTAGCATTCGGTAATTCCGTGATATACTCGAATATTTAACAAAACTTGTTTCAGAAAATACGTGGTTTTTATAAACCCTTAAATGTTAAAAAAAAAATATCGTCATTCAGAATCTTGATTATATTTGCAAGGCTTCTTTGTTATATTTTATCAAAGACATTAAATATATAATCTCTTTGTATTTTATTGACTTTTTTAATTTTTGAGTAAATTATGAAGTGTCAAAGTTCATGCAAAATAGCAGATTTTCTGAGGTCTTTACTGGATTAGTCTTACACAAATTTGAATTCAATAATGAAATTAAATTGATTTCAATAGAAGCCTAGATAATATCCACAAGATACTGTGTTTCCAAAATATATAATGAAAAATGTGTAATAACGTCATAATCGCGTAAGAGCGGTTGTATGAAAAAACAATGAAAATGTATGTCGAATTGCATTATTATTTATTTATTATATTCTTTATTGTACACCACATAAACAAAAATACAGAACAAACATAATCAAAAATAAGTGTACAATGGGCGGTCTTATCGCACAGGGCAATTTCTTACAGACAACCTTTGGATATACTGAAAGAAAGGAGATAGATTATTATTAATTAGAGAGCTAGGGTTTAACCATGACGTGGTAAAATGTCAGTCGAGCTGACTAAGAGACATGGAGCTATAATAATATTAATATTCCATCACTCACACACAACGCCGTCTAGTCCCAAATCCAAGCAGAGCTTGTGCTATGAATACTAAACGACTGATAAATATACTCATATATTTCTAAATACATACATATTGTAGATAAATTACACCCAGACACAGAACAAATGATCGTGATCATCATACAAACATTTGTCCTGGATGGGAGTCGAACCCATAGCAGTCAGGGCCACTGACCACCAGACTAACAGGCCAGTTAAAACTATACACCCAACAGTTCAGTTTAGGTCGAAAAATGGTGGTAGAGCATCTGACTTATTCATTGGTTGGACACAGGTATTTGATTTTCAAAAATTAAAATATGCAACTATGCACCTACCTTTACCTTGGACTGCATCGTTAGAGCTATAGCGACACGAGCGACGCCACATAAGACGCACGCAGTCTCTCAGTCACTCACTTAGTGGAAAGGAGTGGGAAGAGACTTATTGGTGATCCAGATTTGTTTAACACCAGTCTACAAAGCCTGGACCACAGGCGTAGGGTAGCCAGACTTTCGGTATTTGGATGTATATAGAGTTGAAATTAAGGTCTGCGGTCCCTTGAAGCTGTGAAAAAATCAAACATCTGAGTTAACGAAAAAAAATAGATACGGCCGTTTATGTCGCAAAAACGTATATTTCGACACTCTCGCGTATCAAAATTCTTAGAGTAGGTACTTCCCGTTGACCTAGAATCCTGAAATTTGGCATGAGGCAAGGTCTCATAGCACAAGTATAGGAAAAATTCTGAAAACTGTAAATTTGTAGTTACGTCACAAAAAAAAAGTTTTTTTGATTCGGAAAAGTCTTCGTAACTCAATTCGGGAATCGAACTGTTTTCATAGGTAACTTTGTACGGAACCCTCAGTGCGCGATTCCGACTCGCACTTGCCCGGTTTTTTGAGGTGGGAAATCATCTAATAATTTCTCCCGTCCTGGGTTGCGCGAGAGGGAGTGTCAGACTGTTACTAACTAAAACCCACCTGCGTTCCATCAGTTGCCCTAGCTTTGCATTTCAGGGTCGCGGTGACGCTTCTGAACAATCCTTGAGACACTGGTTGTGTTGGATTTACGGGTCGAGTGAAGTGTTACTGGGTTTTTCCATCTGGTATTCTCAGTAGCATCCCGAAATCTGGTTTTTTGGCACTTGATAGCCATAGGCTTTATTTCTATTACTGGGACTTCAACACAGAGGTGATGTAATGTGGCTGGTGCTATAAGTACACTGATGCCTAACCCGACTAATAAGTTCTCCCGCTTTGCAGTGGAGCACTCTCCGCATGCCAGACTTTTACTGACTAAAACCACACCTATATTTCTTCAGTTGCCCTTGCGTTCCAGGACTACGAGTTTCCTTTTTAGACGTTTATAAAGCATTATAATTTATTTGTTTATTTTGAAGAAAAAAAAACTAACACATAATTTAAAAAGAAAAAGAAAATAACATAAACGTTACCACTAAAATAATAATTATATCCTACAAAACAAATGAAACAATGTTTACTTATTTTTTATCCATCTTCTCACAAAACCTTAGACATTCACGACACACATTTATTTATTTATTAAAACTTTATGAACTAGTAAGAAACACTGTACAAAGGCGGACTTAATGCCTTAGGCATTTTCTACCAGTCGACCGGTGGTGCAGAAATATAACATGGTAGGTGCAACAAAATGATAAACTAGATTAGAAATAAATTAATAGATATATAGATACTTAGATACATACATACAAACACACACACACTGGGAGATGGATACACATCTATCCATCTCCCAGCAAACAAGTCACACTCCGGTGTTAGAGTCAGAAGGATAATGTTCCTACTGCTGCAGCTGGGACTCAGCCCTCCTCTTTAGGAGAGGGAATAGACCGTAATCGGTGGTGTGGTGATATGGGCAAATGCGTTTTGGTGGTGTATGGTCACAGTCTTCAAAGTTTTGTTTGTAGGACATGCCGTTTTCTCAAGATATTTCCTTCACCGTTTTGAGAGCAGTGTCGACGAAATAATTTACCTACCAAAAGTAAGGCACCTGCCTGGGTTTGAAACGTACAAAGTCAGGACCGTTACCAATGGGTCACCATTGCTCTTATGTCACGAGCAACTTTCTACCAACCCAACCAGTTAGTAGGTCTGCGAAGTATGAAAGTTGTATAAAAAGTTTTGGAAAATACCTACAGTTAAAATTGACGTCAGATCAAAATCACAGATGGTGAATTATAGAGTACGATTCGTTAACGGGAGATTGTGATGGAAACAGGTTTAAGCACTCGTCAAATACGATGGGCCAGTAACCTTTGGGGCTATTTACTATTCCACAAGCATTGTCGGACCAAGATTACCTTTCGGGGCATAGCTTTTTTTAACTTTTAACATGGGACATCATTCAATGACTTCTTTCGCTCTAGGGAGGAGCGAGAGAGCGTGTCAGACTTTTACTGACTAAAACCACACAGGCTGTGTTCTTCAGTTGCCCTTTGCGTTCCAGGACCATGGGTTTCCTTTTCACAAAATCCCCATAGCCTTAGTAGCTATCGGCCCTGCTGCCCCTACGGTTTGCTGACATCTCTTGGAGCCTGATGGTAAGCTACCCATTGCTTGTCGTCTGCAAGCCCACGCTTGCCGTGGCTGGTAGTTGGGGTCGGGGTCCCGTGGCTAGAGCGTGAGGAAGTCCATTCCCTCACGCGTGCGGCCGTCACCTTAGCATGCATTACTGCTTCGCAGAAGAGGGCGACCGCCTGCCATTCAGCTCAGCTACTAAATGAATAAAAACGATAACTTATGAGCTTGTGTGTTTCAAAAGCCACACCGTCTTGAAAGAATGACAAGCCAGAGTCAATCAAATATTGAAATAGGTGAATGAAACAAAGCGGATGTCATTATATTTTTATTGATATAATTTTGTACAAATAACGGCGTATAATACATCGGACAGGTCTCACATACAAAACTAACGCTAGTCAAGCTATGTCACAAGTAGTAACTACGTATGTATCGATACTCTCTCAACACACTCGCGACTCGCGCTTGACTTAACTGGCCACCTAGTGACGTCACGGGAAAGGCGGGAACATACTTGTAACTTTTTGTCGAACAATTTGTAATTTTCTGTTGCCAGTCTGTCATGGGATGAAATGTTAATGACTCTCGGTTTTTTGTAAAGAAATCTATCAACGAACCAAAAATTAAACTCATGTTTTTTTTTATTGTAGTGTTACTACCTCAGCGAAGTTTGCCGAGAAGGTTGACTTGATACATTTGCTGCCAAATACTACAAAAAAACATTAGAATTTGTACATCCATATTCCAATTAACTTTTCATAACATGCCTTAAAGGACTTCGTATCCAAGTCAAAATCATTACCAAAAAAAAACTCATGAACTTTTTTTTTATTATGAAATCATCAAACTTGTCCTGCTCTGAGTGGAGCGAGAAAGCGTGTCAGACTTTTACTGAGTAAAATCCACTGTGTTCTTTCAGTCGACCTTTGTGTTTCAGGGCCAGGATAATTTTTTCAAACATTCCCATAACTCAAATCTCTGGGCTGCAGTTTGTGAGATTTGCTATTACTTATATACTTAATATTTCAGGTAGGTACGCACAGCAGATATTACGCGTTTGGAGGTTTGCGGAACAGGAGGGATCCTCCGGCCAGACGGGTGTTATGTCTGGTGGGCGACTGTGCCAGGCAGATGATTTATATGTTCAAATCGCGCGGAGAACTGCAGGATTAGTTCTTATGTGACGCCATAGATGTCGCTACACGCGTATGAGAATTTAAGTATTCATTCATTTAACATTAATCTGCGATAACTTTCATTACAGAAACTTAGCTTTTGTGAGTATTTCACATTAGTCACAAGTATATCTCTCCACTTTTAACCTTTTACCCGCTTGCGTAGGATTTATCCGACGAGTGTTTTTTCGTGTCCTATTCGCCAGGGTCGTGTGTATGCGACTGGGTACTCCATCTCGTTTAGCTCTTCAATCCCCATAGGTGACAGAAGGGCTGAAGAGATGGAGTATTTGGTTGTGGATATGTGATCCTGAGAGAATAAACGCGACAATGTTCGTCGGATATATTCGACGGAGGCGGGTAACGCACTAGGTATGTGAAGCGTAAAAGGGCGCGAAGTAAGTCTGTTGCGTTCCAACAAGGTGCCCAGCTAAGTCAACAGAGCCAAATGCACTGAAACATGTTTCATTTACAAAAATCTCTTTATCAAAAGCCGGTGGTTAGCTAAGTTAGACAAATGGCGACAAGCGCAGGGATCAGGTGAACAGAATGACGTATAATAATTAATTATTATTGCATATCATTATATTGTTTCGTTATAAAATTTATTTTTTATTTCGTTATTTATTTTTATTAAATAATTTTTAACAATTTGTTGGTTCTGATACGAGTATATAATTCCAAAAGTTCATTTAAAATGAGTTACATTTAACCCCATTAACGCGGTTAAATTAAATGGACTAGCAAAATCGTCGCAAATTAAAACTGTTCAGTCAAATAATGGGGAGACCACAATAAAGATATGTAGATATTTATGTAAATAATTTCCACACCCTGTGAAACACTATAATTGACGAAAATTATTGGTGTAAATGAAATCCCAGTTAAGGGCATTTAGGGATTGTATCGAATTATTTTCTCATCAATTGTTTAATGGTATGAATAAACAAACAGCTGACTACATCATGAAATCATTATTAAAAATATGTTGTAATTAGGAATTTCTGTGATACTTTATTGGATTTGCCCATCAGCGTCATTGTTGCCTAATTGCAGTTCACATTTAATACAAATCATCAGTTAAGTGACTCTTAATTCAAATTAAATGTACACGATATAATAACCCAGTATCTTTGAACCAAAAATTTCATCATCATCATCATCATTTCAGCCGAAAGACGTCCACTGCTGGACATAGGCCTCCCCCAAGTGTCGCCACAATGAACGGTCCTGTGCGACCAAAGATTTACTAGTAGGGAATGCCTACGGAAACTCCTGATCGAATTCCGATCACGGCGGCCATTCTCACCGGAGATTAGCCAAGTACGCAGGAGATATTATAGTGCACAAGAATGTGCGCAAACACACATGCACTTTCTATTCCTTAACCATCATAGCCCGATGGAACGGCAATCCGACACAATCCAAGAGAGATCAGGCGCAAGGCTTTACGTGCAATGCCTTGAGCATTGCACTTAAAACCGTTTCCAAACTCCGAACTGCTACTGAAAAAAATTCTTACGGAAAAAGCCCAATATCACTTTTTGCTCGACCTGGGAATCAAACTCAGCCCCCCTATCCAAGTTACAACCGTTTCGTTTCTCTTTTCGTTGATCGCCTCGAGTCGGCCACGCCTCCGATTCCTTTGTTCTGACGTCATCTCAACGTTACGGAAACTAAACGGTTGTAACTTGGTTAGGGGGGCAGGACTCAACAACAGCAGTTGAAAGTCGATCACGAGACCAATGAAATAGTTAGCGACTGTACATAATGTTTAAATAGGCTTAACTTTATCAATTGAATTATAGCTTCATCTTAAGTTAATCATTTCATATGAAGTCACCTACATTACTCAAATATTAAAAGAGAAAATAAATTGAAACTACTATTAAACAATTGACGAGTTACGATACCTATCGTTTATACATACAAAGCGCGTAACACTACCGATATATATAAATATATGTATCGACTATATTATGACTAATGGTGCTAGGTCCGAAGCAAACCAACTCGCGAAACAAAGCAAGTTAACACACACCCGGGAACATACTATTTGTTTGTATTTGCACAATTATATTACAAATCGGAAGGTCGTGACTAGATATAGGGATTGCGGACAAATACAAGATTTAAGGCCTGTTAAGATTGGTGTGTGAAAATGATGAATAAACAATAAGACTTGATTCTAAGTAGAACCTTCGTGTGGAGGAGTGATAAAAATTATGTAGTTTAATAATACAAAAAATAACACGAAGGTACCAATACTTAGCATTTATTGATAGCTGTAAATGAGTTGTTCAGAATCATAAAAATTTTCATTTAAAAGAATTAAATTTATTTTTTTTGATTGAAAATTAAAGCTTTAATAAAATAAAAAGTATTAGCAAACAAAACCGTTCCCGGGCTTAAATATAAGGGCTCAAGTAATCAATTAATATTACAATATCATCAAACTCTATTGTCCTACTTACAAATGTTCTAAAACCACGTTCATATGAAAATGTTTTTGATATACAAACGCTATGTATGTATACTTAATTAACTATTTTACATGGACACAGCTAGGATAACATTTTGAGAGATACAAAGTCGTCGCACGTAACTTGCATTTTAGTAAGATGTTTCTGTTAAAATCAGCAATTTTTTTTCGAATATTCTAATGTCACTTAGACCGATCTATATATATTTTTAGGTGGCTTAGTGGCTAGGATGATAATAGATTATGATGTTTTAGTTTTATATAAAGCACGAACACTCAGAACCATCCCAGCTATGTCCGTGTGATAATATAAAATACACCCACATCGTAACAAATTGTGATTAGCTATGAAAAAAAAGATTCCTTACAAAATGATACTGCGTGCAAACCACTCGTACGACTAGAATTTTATTTAATTTAACATTACAAATAGTTTTTTTTTTAATATATCTACTAGATAGTAAAGCACTTTGAAAAGTTATTCCATCGTACATGGAAAATAAATTAAATTATAGTTTACTTAATTCATTAAAATAAATAAGAGTAAAAAATAAATAAAAAGGTGACAGATTTAGAAACCCGCAGTTTACTTATTCTAAATTGACTAGAGTATTCATTTAAAAACTAAAAATCAAACCAATAATTATCAGGAAACAATCAGAGATTCATATCAAAAATGTTGAAAAAGTTCGTATTGTTATTAGTTTATTGCCTCCGACATTTAATTTACATTGATATGTAGTCACGGAGCGATTGGTCGTTACATAATCGAAAGCAACTCCTGACGAAACCAAGACAAAAATCTATGAGACACACCTAACACTAACTTTAACACTGTTTCATTTAGCATTTAACGAGTTTAAATGAACTTTTTAAGTGTTAAATGAAGCTGGAAGGTAGTAACAAATGTTTTAATTCACTTAAATGAACTTGGTGGGGTTCATTTAAATGAATGGTGCATGTTTTATGGGGCGCAGCGGCCGACGTTGTTGGTGATGGTGTGCGGGAGCTTGGACAGAGAGAGGGGGATGTCGAAGTCTCCACTCAGCGATATCTGAGACACGCAGCCCACGAGGCCGCTCTTGTACCTGCCTTGCGTGTTCAGTTCTATTGATGGTAGACCACCTGGAAACAAATCAAGTAATTTTTTTTTAAATATTATTTACTAGTAATCGTTGATGGTGAGGCGCACTAGTTTAATAAGACCCTATTCCCTCTAGCCTTGAAGTTTAGCTTGGTGTTTGTTACTGTTTGTTTGTTGTTTTGTGTGTTTATTTATGACTTTGTCTTAAAAATTTATTTATATTTAATTTTATTCAAATGTATTGGTATGTGCACAATACCGTTGCCGACGTCTGTTAGTTGATAACGTCACCGGCCCACGCTGAAAACCAGCGCTGTGGACTCGTCGCATTTTTGCGTTGTGGACACGGCATTATGCTGAGCGTACGGCCGTTTTGCTCGGACGTGGCGCATATTTGTTATTTGTGATTAATTATGTTTTTGTCTTGCAAAATGTTTGCAATATGTTTAGTTATAAGTTTGCGCCTTTTCCGGCAAATAAAATGTTTTTCTTTCTTCTTTAGACAGTGTTAATTACTTACAGATCCACAAACAAGAAAAAATCATAGCAATATGTCTACGCAATATTTATTAGTGTATTGTATGTGCGTACTTTTGGGTAGGCGTTAACTATTGATTATTTTATTTTATTGTTGCTGTAGTTATAAGCGTAGCCAAAATACATTGTTTATTTCTCTAGACAATTGGGTAGTTGAGCCATTATTTTTAGCTATGACCAATGGCTCTGGGGTAAAGAAAATTCCGGGGCCTATTTTTACGTGAGAAATCTTCAAATAACTTCTTCTTCTCAGGCTTGAGTGGATGGAAATGTCAGATTTTTATTATAATAATAATATTTCCACAACTTTCACACAACGCCATCTAGTCCCAAACTAAGCAGAGCTTGTGATATGAGTACTAGACAACTGATAAACATAGTTATATAATTCTAAATACCTCAGCTAAATACATAAATATTATAGATAAATTACACCCAGAGACCGACAAATTATCGTGCTCACAATCATTTTTCCTGGGTGGGAATCGAACCCACGACCTCCGGCATAGCAGTCAGCGCCACTAACCACTAGACCAACAGTCCAGTCAATTATTGCCTAAAACGAGCTTTTTTTTTTTTTTTTTCGGGTGGGAAAATCATCTAATGACATCCCCCGCTCTTGGGCGGAGCGTGAGATAGTGTCAGACTTTTACTGACTAAAAACCCACTCCTGTTCCTTCTTTGCCATTTTTTTCCAGGGCCCCGGGGGTCACTTTCGCATAACCCATGGCCCCAGTAGGCTTCGACCCTGCTGGGCCCCTACGGTTGCTGACATCTCCTTGAGGCGCGCGTGGAACACTACGCGCCGTCGGCTCGGTCCGGACGGTTACCGGACGATCGGACGGCGAGCCACCCATTGCTCACCGTCCACAAGCCCGCGGCCTAAAACGAGCTGCCATGGATATTTTATTTAGATTACGAAGGTGCGAGGATTTTTGTCTAGTTCAATAAGAGGTTTGCTACTCAGGTTTTGGGACCTCCCGAGGATGGGGGCCCCGGGGTACTGCCAGCCGTTCGGTAACTACGCCACTAGTTTTGCGGATGTTTAGGTATCATCTATCAGCCGCGCCGCACCGTTCAGTTACCTCAAGCACCACACCTTATAAGGTCCCCTTTTACATAATATTGTACTCATCTTTACCTATATAGAGTCCGTTCTCAGTGTTGAGCTGTTTGAGCTTCCCGGGCGACACCTTGCCCACCGAGCCCAGCCCGTCCACCTCCAACACGCCTGCTTGTCTGTTCCTGTGAACAAAAGAAGATTTTTAAATCATCTGTAGTCAGAAGATACAAGTGCTTCGACTTTTATAATTATATAATAATAATAATAATCATTTATTTGCAAACAAGTGACACTAATTACATAAATGCTCTGCCTCCTGAACTAGGTAGTGAACCTGTATCTCAGGAGACAGTTCCTTCCCTATACATATCTATTACAATCCGTTTACAAACAAACAATGCTAATTGGTACTTAAATCAAGAGTCCAAAAAAAAAATGTACCTAATGAAATAAGACACGTACTTATAAAAAAAAAAAAAAATGATTCGTGATAAATAGATAACAAAAAAAAAATAGTAGTATAAAAATAACAATAACAGAATGGTTACTCATGTGGGCGTGTGGTGTGGTGTGTTATACATGATGGTGTGTTTTTATCTTACTCTTTTACTTTAAATATTCTTGTGCTAGCTTCTGCACAGCGGCTTCGCCCACGTGAAAGTTGATTTCTCCATGCAAACTTTGGACCCCCATTTCATCCCCTTAGGGGGTGAATTTTGGAAAATCTATTCTCAGTGCTCGCCTACGTCATAAAAGGAACCCTTGTGCAAAATTTCACGTCCCTAGTCCCAGTAGTTTCGGCTGTACGTTGATATGTCAGTCAGTCAGTTTCTCCTTTTATATATATAGATGATATAGGAGTAGTTTGAAGGAAATCTATCTGCATACTCAAATCACAATTTTGATTTGCAGAATTGTGGCTCAGGTATTTTGTTTAAGGCGAAATTGAAGTGTTTGTCCTTAAAATCATACAGGGTGTCTTTGACATCGACGCACAAACGAATACCACGGATCCAGTACATGATTCTGGAACCCACAGAAAAAATTAGTGGAATTTTTTACTTTTTTAAAATTTTAATCTGTGTAAAATCGTTATTTAGAAACAACCACGATGATATTTTTAGTAAAAAAAACAAAAATAATAATCATTTGAATTAAAAAATAATTAATTAAAAAGTCATCGGGGTAGATAAAATCGTTATTATTCTAATCAACCCCGATGACATTTTTCATTTTAAAAGTAATTTATTCATTTTTTTCACTAAAATTGTTAGAGTAACGATTTTAAACAGTTTAAATTAAAAAACGTAAAAAATAAAAATAAGAAAAAACCGACGAAAAATTACATCACTGGGGCGTCCAGTGATGTAATATCATGTACTGGATCCATGGTATTCGTTTGTGCGTCGATGTCAAAGACACCCTGTATAAAACAAAGTTTCCTACTATGCCTGTCTGTCTGTGATAAACTTAAAAACGTAAAGGATTTTCATGCGGTTTTCATCAATACATGCATATTATAGTAAACTAATGCGGTTCACGTTCAACGATTGCATCACTGCTTACCATCAGGTGGGATTACAGTCAAGCACTAGTTTATATAATAATAAAAAAGATAAAACGTCAAGAACTTCATATATTTATTTGTAATATCTGTGAACTGAGGCCAAGAATATAAACTGTATTATACCTGGTAGCCCTCGCTCGGTGCCACAGACCGTCGTCCACCTTGGTGTGGTTGGCGATGATCACCACCTCGCCGCTACCCAGGTCGTACCTGGAACATACATCAGAAATCATTTTCTATAATACGGCTGAGAGTTAGTACTTTTTTAACGCTAAAAAATTTAAAGATAGTCTCACAACATGTAAGCAACAGAGTTAACGGTGAGGTATCCATTGCTCGTCATCTACAAGCCCGCGCCTACGGTGGCTGGGAATCGCCTTGTGATTTCTGACGCCTATGGCGTTTCTTATTACTGCTTCACAGAAGAAGGTGACTTGCTTCCCATTCCCGCACGTCCCTTACCATGGGGGCTACCATGACGTTCAAAGTAAGATTATTTCATTCTTATTTCAGTGTGGGTAAGAGACAGAGCTATACAGGTTGTCTAGCGCCATCTCTTACCCACACTAATAATAAGAATGAAACAATCTTACTTTAAACGTCATGGTACAGGGCCAGGGCTTGGCTGCAATCGGACGCTCAGGTCGGCACCGCCTTACACCTTCACGAAGGCACGACGGCGTTCAGCCCGCATGAGAGGGGCAGACCTCTACCAGAAGCCTAACTGTGTACTCCAGGTGATCCGAAAAATGTTAACAACCGGGCGTTTCTTCCCGTCGTATCAGAAACCAGAACCTCCCGAAACAACCATGTCCGGTGAGGACTTACGTCAGACGGAAAGTGAGGACTCCATGGCGCCTCTAGGAGGACATACCAGAATCACGTCGATAAATTTGCCGCAATTGTGGCATGACCCTCTGGTCATCATGGTATCGGCTCGTGTGGCTTCTATGTAATTGATCTCAACGGTTATTCATGCTTGGTATGTAACACGTTGGAACCAGCAATGTAGTCTAAGCAACAAGTATGAGCTGGGTTGAAGTTACCTGAACACAAGCACGGAGTTCTCGATGGCGAGCGAGAGGAAGTCGGGCGGAGCGCGCGCGCCGCCGCTCCACACGAGCAGCCCGTGCGCCGACACCGAGCGGAAGCGGATGTTGATGTCCAGCGAGTAGCTCACTAGCCTGCAGTAGAACAAGACGTTATCTGTTAAAGTACACTATTCAGTAGACAGCAGTGATCAGGGGTTTAAGACATCGTAGTATGCTATGACGTCTTCAAATATTAATGATTCCAGTGTGAGAGAGGCACTATCCTTTTTTCACAAAACAAAACTCCACGTCGTCATCATTGACATAATATGTGAAGCTATGGTTGAAGTTTTCAGTTAAAAAAATCTCAGGATATTCAAGGCAAATTAGATTTCAAGTGCCATCAAGACAATTACGAAGCTAATTACTGTTGATTAGACGTGTTGCTGCTATGCGATATTAATCAGGCGTTTTAAGAAAAGAGAAATGCCTGTCCAGCAGTGGATTGATGTAGGCTGATAATGATAATACTGATGCTCCAACAGAAGCTAGTAGCCTGTGTTAAATTTGGATATATATACTTCACTTGTATAATATCCGTCTGTCTGTTGCCACATTTTTGTTTCTTTCCAGCCCTTGGAGTAGGTAGTGCTGCTTTTTGCTAATTGTCTACATACAACCATTTTGTGCTAAAGTAGAACAAATATGAACAAAAACTTACCGTTTCATAGTATCATCGTCATCGATATGTATGAAGCTGTCAGCGCCAGTGAAACTCGGATACGTGTTCATATCGCCCCAGTTAACTTCATTATCACTTAGATACTTCACTTGCATGTACGTTTGTCCATCGTACGGCAAGTCCGTTGCCACATCATTGTTCCTCTCCAGCCCTTCAAGGAGGTACTGATGCTTTTTACTGATGAAGTACTTCTTCTTCTTGTACTTGTCTATGTGTGTGTGTTTCTTATGATTACTCTTGTGGGTCTTTTGCTTGAAGCCCTTTTTGGCGACGATTGAGTGGTGCATTTCGGTTTCTGTTATGTTGTGCGGGTATAGTGGTATCGGCTCTAGGACTTCTTTGCAGAGGTTCTTGTTTCTGTAATAGTAAAGTTATGTTTAAAATTATAGGATGTTCATTGATGATGTGATGAAAATGATGATGGTATTGAAATTTGGACAAGAAGCCTCGTGCAGTCTTCCCTGTAACTGATTCGCCTATGATTTATAACGAAAAGAGCGAGTAAAATTTATGTTGTGTCTTGTGGCGGCCGTGATATAACGTACACTTGAAAAAATCAATTGATTGGTGTGTTAAGCGCCACGACACCTCCAGAATATGGTAGAAGACTTAGACTTAGACATAGACTTCTTGTTTCCCTACAAGGCTGTCATCTGCTAAATCGGATTTAGCTTTGACGAGCTTAATTAAATTGAAGCCTCCGGACACGACTTCAAAAATCTAAAACTAAACTAAAACCTAAGTTACCACATGCTGGGAGGACAGCAAGGGACGGGTTGGATCAAACATTGAATAATTTATTTATTTATTAAAACTTCAAGCACCATAATATGAAAGTGAAACACTGTACAAAGGCGGACTTAATGCCTTAGGCTTTTTCTACCAGTCGACGTTAGGAATAATCAGTGCCGAATTTAAAACTACAGCCCCCCTAGCCAAGTTACAACCATTTCTTTTCGATTCTCTTTTCGTCGATCGCCTCAAATAGGCCACGCCTCCGGTTCCTTTATTCTGACGTCATCTCAACGCTCAGTCACGTGGTCAGAACAAAGGAATAGGAGGCGTGGCTGACTCGAGGCGATCAACGAAAAGAGAATCGAAACGAAACGGTTGTAACTTGGTTAGGGGGGCAGGTTCTTTGACGCGTGCTGGCTCAAACAAAGGACGGCGCGGGAATTGATGAGGACAACGTGGGAAGACATGCTGTTACTAGTATCTACTTACATATTTTCTTTATTGTACACAAATTTTATAGTTATTAAAAAATAGGCGCAAACAGGCGAGCTTAACCAACAATTGGGTTTTCTTACAACAAACCTAAGATAACCTATGTGTAGTAAGGGCAGGTATAAGCATGTAACTACTTACGTGCAGTTACTCTCCGGATCGTCACAGTTGTCAACGTTGAGGCCGCCCAGTGCCGCTGATACTACGGACAGCTCCTCGTCGTTTATTATAAGCTGAAAGAGAACAATACACGTTATTCAGAATGTTAAAGGTTTATACCTCACATATACTAATTTTGATTGGCTGATGTTCACTTTGTACGGATAGTTCCATTTTTATTTTAGGTATTGACATGACTAAAGAAATTTATTCATTCTGTAGCGACATCTATGGCGTCGAATATGAAACTAAAAATTGCGAAACCCTGTATCGCGCAATTAGAGTTCTCCGCGCGATTTGAACATATACAACAGCCTGAAATCATCTATCGCTCCAGAACAAATTGTGAGAAGCCAAAAGAAAAGGAACTGTCCATCTAACCTGTGACACACATCCATTGAAGGATGTCGAGAGCGCAAGGCGGGCGGGCAGCGGGTGCGGCGCGCCGCCCAGCAGCAGCGGCTGGCGCAGCGCCAGGCGCCGGCGCGCGCCGCGTGAGCTCACTGAGCGTGCCGCGCCCGCGCCGCGCACGCGCAGCGTGGCACGCCGCCCGGCGCGAGACACTGACACTGAGTGCCATTTGTTCGGTTCTACTGGGTATGCTGATCTGTGGACGCAGAAATTGTTTTGTTTAGATGGCAATAAAAGTACAGTAAACTGTGAGTACGTAATAGGGGCTTATTCCACTCACTAACCACACTCTTTACTAAACTGGTGACCCCGACGTGATTGTAAAATATTATACATAAATAAACTATATTGTCGTTGTATGTGGTACGAAATTCAAGTTTTCTTCAATACCTACTACCAACAGTTTATATTACCTTATTGAAAAACTTACGGAACTTTGAATTTCGGGATAATCTGGCGCTTTTACCTTTAGGTGAAAGCTACGGGCTTGAGCTTGATCATATACTAGATGGCCCTTGACTTAAAATTGTTAGTTTATTTTGTTTTCAGTATATTTAAGTCAAGGAAAACGAGGGAACTCTTCAGAATTGGTTTGCACATATTCTATAGGTACCATATTCTTAGCTGAACCCCAAAACTAAAAAGCGCAAAACTACTTTAATTCCTAAACTCGGTGATAATTAATGAAGTAACTAATTCAGAAACAAACAAAAAAACACCAATAACAAAAAAAGGTATTTTCACTTAATTGTGTTCCCCGCTAATGCAAATCAGTTATTTTCATAGGAGTTGAGCTTGACCCGCCATCTACGCTTCATTCTGCCAGTATCTTCTTGCGTACATAGAAAAACAATAGCTTACCGAACAAGAGCGATGCCAGCTCCTAGGTCGAAGGCGAACTCGACGAAGTAATCCCGGAGGTGCAGCGAGAAGAAATCCCCATCACCATCAGAACGCTCAGAGTTATACAGCACGAGACCTTCACCGCTGCTGGGTTTCAACGTTATCTGTAATACGAAGATAGAAGTGTATCAAAATATATTATTTGTGAGGTGTGTGGAGTAGTAGAAGATATGCATAATTTGTTAATGGAATTTGTTCAATATGAGGCTGATAGGAGTAAGTTGTTCAGGGCTTTGAAGTTGAACAAGAACAATATAGGTACATTCCACCAAATATTAAGTAAGCCGACTTCCGATGATGCGAGAAAGTTACTTACTGACTAGGAGTTATAATAATAATAATAAATGGGGCTCGTATAGTTAGGAAGTTCCTCTCTCTGGAGCCCTGACCACCGGTAGCTTGGACTCTGTTCCCGGTACCGGTGCGCTACTATTTTTTATATTTCTAAATGTTTTTTTATTGAAATATTTAAAAATATAATTTATATGTATATAGGGTGACTGGTAATTAGTGTACGATACTTAAACACGTGATTGTGCTCATGATAACCAACAACTTTTACTATGGGGAAAAACCTGAAATCGCGAAAAAAAATCAGCTGTTCAGTACATTTATGTTTGCCTAATGTACTGAACAGCTGATATTTTTTTTTTCAACTATCACACAACACCGTCTAGTCTCAAGCTACTAACATACACATAAACTAACACCTATCGTCAACATCGAGCATGGTTTAAAAGCTTGTTACTTCATCTAACGCAATCCAACGCGATGTTTAACGAAAAGGCAACGCGAAAAAAGAGAGATAACGCCTGAAAACTCTGTTAGCATTCGGTAATTTATTCGAATGTTTTACAAAACTTGTTCCAGGAAATACGTGCTTTTTTTAAACCCTTAAACGTTATTGAAAAAAATTGTTTTCATTCAGTATCTTGATTAAATTTACAAGGCTTCTATTGTTATACTTATTGACTTTTTTTTTTGAGTAAATTATGAAGTGTCAAAGTTCACGCAAAATAGCAGATTTTCAGAGGTTTTTACTTTGTTTTACAAAAATTTATGAATTGATTTCAATAGAAGCCTAAATAATATCCACAAGACTCTGTGTTTCCAAAATATGTAATGAAAAATGTGTAATAACGTCATAATCGCGTAAGAGCGGTTGTATGAAAAACAGTGAAAATGTATGTCGAGTTGCATCCCCTTAAACTTACTAACGAGTTTCAAACTTCTGAAATGTTCCAATTGCTGGTTATAATAAACAGACGCAGCGAACTAAAACTCATTGCATTGCACATAGTATTAAATATTTTCGCATCGATATCCGCTCGCCGAGAAATGTTTTGTGATACAATACCGCTGGAAGTTTCTGTAAACTTTCAGAACAGAACGCCACTGCGATTCGTTTCAATAAGCGTTTTCTTATTTACGTTTTGAAACTTTAAATTCTTATTGAATTCGTAGTTCTTTCTTGGTAATTAATACGCCGCCAGTTCACACTGTTTACATCATCATCATCATCATTATTTCAGGCGAAAGACGTCCACTGTTGAACATAGGCCTCCCCAAGTGTCGCCATAATGACCGGTCCTTTGCGTCTTGCATCCATCAGATTCCCGCGACGCTCACCAGGTCTTTGGTCCACCTTTCCAACGCTACGTCTTCCGGTACGTGGTCGCCACTCCAGAACCTTTCGTCCCCATCGACCATCTGTTCTGTGATGTGAGCAATGTGCCCTGCCCACTGCCACTTAAGTTTCGCGATTCTTTGTGCTATGTCTGTAACCTTAGTTCTTCTTCGGATATCTTCATTTCTGATGTGATCACGCAAAGAAACTCCGAGCATAGCCCTTTCCATTGACCTTTGAGTGACTTTAAGCCTTTACACCGTTTACATAAACGGTGAAGAAAAATATCGTGAGGAAACGGGAATGTTCTACAACAAAAATTCGAAGACATGTGACATCCATCAACCCGCAATGGAACTGAGTCGTGGATTACAGGCCATTCCTTCTCCTAGAGAGGGGGCCTGAGTCCCAGCAGTGGGAACATTATAAGGTTGATTATGCTAAGCTACATAAGAATAATTGTTATTGGCTGTCTGTCTAACTTACTGTTCCATACCTGTTTTTAGGGTTCCGTGCCTCAAAAGGAAAAAACGGAACCCATATAGGATCACTTTGTTGTCCGTCTGTCTGTCTGTTTGTCAAGACCCTTTATCTCGGGAACGCATTGAGGTACCGAGTTGAAATTAAAACCCTAAACTCAAGTCTGCAGTCCCTTGAAGCTGTGAAAAAAATTAGACTTCTGAGTTAACGAAAAAATAAGATACGGCCATTTATGTCGCACAAAAGGAAAAATTTCGACACTCTCAAGGGAATCAAAATTCATAAGGTACTTCCCGTTAACCTAGAATCCTGAAATTTGGCATGAAGCAAGGTCTCATAGAGTAGTATAGGAAAAAATCTGAAAACTGTAATTTGTAGACATGCCACAAAAAAAAAACTTTTTTGCCATTCGGAAAAATCGTCGTAACTCAATTGCGGAATTGAACTGTTTTCATAGGTAAGTTTGTACGGAACCCTTAGTGCGCGAGCCCGACTCACACTTGCCCGGTTTCCTTTTTTAGCTGTAAGTCCTCCATATCATTTAAATAAATAAATAACGCTACGAACTGTCAAACTGAACTGAACCATTGCACTTAACTTGAAGACACGATTGGCGCAGTGGTTGAACGATTGGCTGCTGCGTTACGTGTGGCGAGTTTGATTCCCGCACGGAACAATTATTTGTATGGCCTACACTGGAATAACGTAGACAAAGGGCCAGGCTTATTGAGACATATAAAATACTCACAGAATACTACGATGTGCCCAGCCTTCAAGACCTTTACACACTGAATGCCAACAAACATATACGAGGACCTTCCTTCAAGTTATGGGAAAATGCATCCAAAAAGAAGCCTTTGAAGCAATTTCTACCTAACCGAGTTGTAACGGCATGGAACAGGCTCCCGGAAAGTGTTGTAAAAGCTCCCAGCTCCCACATTGAACTGATTTAAAAATCGGTTGGACAGACTAAACATCTCTAAACTATATGAAACACACGCATCAGCTAATAGCTGCTAGTGTGTCTTACCAATTAATAATAATATTAATACAGATGTGCCATGATGTAATAAGATGTAGGGTCTGGGTGCCTTGTGTAGGTATGTTCTTCGTTTTTCCAACTGCGCCTAGCCGGAACCCGTTGCTAACTTGTCGAGGTCATTGTTTAGTTTTATTTTCAAGTTGATGCAATAATGTATACTACTGTGTATGTTTTTTTTTATTACTATACCTAAGTAACTCATATCTAACACTACAATAGGTACGTGAAATTGAAGCTGAAAGTCGGTAGCGACATCTAAATATTAATCAAAAATTTCGAAATTACAATGGTATTTCATGTTTCAGTATAACGATATTATAAGGGTTGCGACATAAAAAAATAAAAACTTCAGGATCACCCTAATGTACAGTCAACCGCACATCCACATCACTTTTGAGCTACAAAATCCGTTCTCACTACAACTGAATAAAGGAACTGTCAAAGGCAAAGTATTACCATGGAAGATCGTTTAACTGTACAACTTTAGTGTTGCAGTTATAATTAAAAGTGTTGCCAGCGTAACGAGCGCAGTTCGCGTTTCATCGCCGCGCCCGTAAAGAGCACTCGTAAATTACCATTAGAACAACGCTTATAAAACTCTTGATATTAAGAATAATGCGCCGCAAGACAATGCAGGAGTTCAAGTGAGGTGAAATAAATTATAGGCAGGAGTTCATTGTACTAAAAGGTCATCTTAAAAGTTTTGTTTACCTTTTAAGGGTTCCGTACCCAATGTGTAAAACGGGACCCTATTATTAAGACTCCGCTGTCCGTCCGTCTGTCTGTCTGTCACTAGGCTGTATCTCATGAACCCTGATAATTAGACAGTTGAAATTTTCACAGACCATGTATTTCTAATGCCGCTATAATAACACTAAAAACAGAATAAAATAAATGTTTAAATGGGACTCCCATACAACCAACTATGTTTTTTTCGTTGCATTTTTTTTTGGTACGGAACTCGCGCATGAAGCGCTAGTCCGCACTTGGCCGGTTTTTTTTTAAATAATTTTAACTATGCAATATAAAGAAAGCCTCAGAGATAGATAAGACAAGTAAAACAAAGATAATTACCATACAATTTCTATAAGTATTTTTCATAGAAAAAGATCTCTCTACGTCAACTGAGCTGAGGTTAGCGAATTTAAACACTTCCTCCTGCTAGTCATTAATGCACGAAGAAATTCTGCTATATTTGTGATAACGTCATAAAAAAATTATGCTCTTTAAAATTAATAATTTTGGGATTTGCGGCATATCCACTTTATTCTTTTGCTGTATGAAATCAGTATGAGTACATAAATAACTCCACCTAATTCCGACCTCTGGTTATTACACATCTTTCTCCAGATATTTTGGATACACAGATATCTTGTGGATATTATCTAGGCTTCTAAAGAAATCAAAACATAAATTAGTGTAAAACTGAACCCAGTAAAGACCTCTGAAAATCTGCTATTTTACGTGAACTTTGGCCCTTCATAATTTACTCATATTAAAAATATAAAAAAGTACATCAATAGAAACCTTGTACATTGGGGACTATATTTCTTGTCACCAAAATTTATATTTGTCATCAAGTTGTATCACCTAACAAATAGATCTATCGCCACGAAATATTTTCGTTCTCAGATAAACAAAAAATTATCCCAGGTATGAATGATCAAATTAATGTTAATATATGTGTAAAATAAGAGATGGATTACCAATAAAATTGTAGTGCATTAGATGAATATTAACTTCGTTCTTATAATAATAGTCTTAGTACATAAATAATAGCTTTGTGCTCAGAATGGTAGATCTGTCACCAAATAAATCGTTTATCGATCCCTAACTGCGAATACTTTTTATTTGTTATTTTGTCACCAATACGGTACTTACATTTTATTTCGTTCAGTTATTAAAATAATAGTATTCGTTACCAATTTAATACATCAATTTATAATTTTAATGAAAATATATTCAAAGAGGCGGCGACAAATTGGTTGGACATTACCAACTATGACTCTGAAAGACTGGACAGAAGCCTACCAATGGGCGAAGTTGTCTAAAGAAGTAATACTGACGTATAGTGACGATGCTATATAACACTACAAAGTACCTGCTGGTAAGGTAGACAAAATAAAAAACTTTGAAAATGCATGAACTGATTTTGATGACTACAAAGTCCAATGGTTCAGCAAATGGAGAGTAGATCTACCGCACAATATTGATTGGATGCATGGGAAATGCAACTGCCCTGCGTTTAACAAAAATTATACGTGCAAACATATTACCTATCGGATTAGCCATACGCTTAAAGCTGGCCAACCCTCCACCAGAAGCAATAAATGTGCTTATCGGCCAGAAAAGAAAAAGGGGGCGCCCTTCAAAAGACAAACCAGCGCTGATTATTCAGTGATTGTTATTTTTGACAAAAAATATTGATTATTTTTAATTTAATTAAGTGTGTGTGTGTGATTTATGGACTATTCTACTAGAAAATTTATTTAAATATATTTATACTACCTGTGGAAATTAAGTTCCTTGGGGAAGGCATATGTCCAGTTAAGTAGTAGACTCTTGGTTGAAACGATGATGACGACAACCCTAAATTTTTTTTAGAACTTTATGAAATTTTCTAGTGACATAATATATGATTTATTGGTGATATCTTTAAATTAGTTTGCTTAAATACTTATTAGGACAAACCTACTATAATACATACAAAAACATTTATTTGGTACTAGACCCTATATCTCCATGATTTTAGGTGATTTATTGTGGAATTGATTTTATATTGTTTGGTGACTACATTTTGGTGACAAATCTACTATTTTGCGGGCAAACCCTATTATTTAAGAAACACAAAACTAATTAAATTGGCGATAGCTTAAATGATACCCTTGTACATTTAGGGCGGTATTCACCAATAAAACTAATCGCGTTTTAACGTTTGGCTCGCATAATCGCGTTTAGCCGCTGTCACTAGTGTCACTTGTCTGTATTTTTCTTTTGTTGTATTTTTACAAGTGACACTAGTGACAGCGGCTAAACGCGATTATGCGAGTCAAACGTTAAAACGCGATTAGTTTTATTGATGAATTCCGCCCTAAATCGAGATTCTGAATGACGACAATTTTTCTCAAAAACTTTTAAAAACTGCTGGAACAAGTTTTGTGAAATATTCGAGTAAATTACCGAATGCCAACAGAGTTTTCAGGCGTTCTCTCTCTCTTTTTTTTCGCGTTGCCTCTTCATAAAACATCGCGTTGAATTGCGTTAAATGAAGCAACAAGTTTTTAAACCATGCTCGACGTTGACGATAGGCGGATGGAAAAGGGCCCTCTTAAGTTGATGTCATGAAATAAGTTAACTAAAAATGAATGTATAGAGTGAAATCAAAGATATATCAAATTATAAAAACACCCACTTCACGTATTAAACTCATTGACTCCAACAAGACAAAGTTACAAATAAGAGCTTTATAAATACCAATGTTTGAGCTTAGCACTCCCCGACAACAATAATACTTATCTACTCAACCCAGTCTCTGTGTTTGCCTTGTGTTTTTATTCTGTTGACTTATTTCTCATGTTGGTTTCATCTTTCTTTATTTAATTCTTTATTGTACACAAAAACATAACATAGTACACAGTGATTTGACAATTCATGTACAAAGGCGAGCTTAACTCTACAATGATTTTTCTGCTAGCAAACCTTGTTTATTATTTATCTAACCATAGTGAATATTTATTATCTGTCTAGCAAAATGTCACTTTGACGTCAATGTGACAACTGTCAAACTTATCGGCCATATTGAATTGAACGAGTTACTCGATACTCAGGGTTACGGTCTGCATCTGCAAAGAAATTCTTTTATTTTGAACTTTAATGTTTGTTATGTATATATTTATTTTACTGTTAATTCACGCTAAATACTCTCCAGCGTTTGATAGTCTACTAACAGTTTGCACGTGTTATTGGTAAAATTGTGGTGTCTTTTACACAAATGCCATTAATTAAGAGTTGAAGTACTCAGGGTTACTGCAGCAAAGACATTACCTGTAATGTCTCTTGTCACGTGACTTCTCCGCAGGTACCTAATTTCATTGCCATAAATTTTGCCCTTAGCGTTTGGCGGGAACGCTAATAGAAAAGTCATTTATCTAAGATTGCTATAACGCAAAAGGCAACTGAAGAAACACAGGTGGGTTTTAGTCAGTAAAAGTCTGACATTCCCTCTCTTTCCACCCAGAACGGGAAAAGTTGTTTGATGATTTCCCACCTAATAAAAAGGGGTAGTTGTCCGAAATTAGCTTGTCAATATCCATATTAGCATAGTTGCGGAACCGGTAAGTGACACAAACACAAAAAGTTGGTTGAGCTGAGTGAGGCTGATGCACGCGTCATGCTCGTGAACGGGTACCGTCAGTTGAGACTGGTCATCTCTTAGCTGCCAGTGGCTTAATTCAATTTCTATCTTTTTAATTAGTTTTTATTCTTATTTATCTACATTGTGCTCACATATTAGAAGCGACATGAAATATGTAACCAAGATTTATGTAACTCATAATATGATTTAAAAGAGTGTCCATGGAGTTTCTTGCACGTTCTTCTCCATAGAGATCTACGCTTTGGAACGTGCAATTTAGCTTCACTTCTTTTCTTTTTTTGACTGACTGACATTTTGACAATTCAAAAGTGCCTGTAATTGGTCTATTTGAAATAAACGTTTCTGATTTCTGAAACAACACAAGTTATTCGAGTGAACCTGCGCCAGTCCTTCATCGATGTTAGATTGGAATCACTTCAATAGCTCACCGCGTTCCGATCGGAAAGCTATTTGTTTGTGACTGTCGTTATATAATTTATCTAAGACGTCTCGGAGCAATGGCACCGATTCCGTTCACTGCCGAACGATTTCTGTCTATTGATTGAAGTAGAACGCGGAGCTATTCGAATCATCTGACAGTTCATTCAGTGGGTTTGGGTGATAGGTTACAAATACTGTTGATATACCAACAGTATTTGTCATAGCTGTTTCCTTACTAGTGCGTAATTAGAGACACAATAGTAAGACAATGGCGCGTGAACGCCGGCGTTAATGCGGGGATCAACAGCTTAATAATAATAGTGTAGCATCTCATTTGCTTAACAAATATTCAATTTTTTTTTATTTTTTTTTAATTGATATAAACCAGCGCTTGACTGCGATCCCACCTGATGGTAAGCAGTGATGCAATCATTGATGGTGAGGCGCACTAGTTTATCAAGAGCCTATTCACTCTAGCCATGAAGACACCTAAATTATAGTTGGACGGGAAGATCGCAGCAGGCAAATTGTTCCAGTCCTTCGATGTACGCGGTATAAACGACGAAGCGAAACGCTTAGTCCGGACCGTTGAAGTTTCAACAACGTAAGGGTGGATACTCGCCGTACGTTGATACGCCGTTCAATTGCATCTAATTTGTAACAATTTTTTTTATTAATGTATTATTATTACACAATTACCTAATTATCATTACATTTCACATTGGCATTCAATATCGTAAAAAAAGAAAATGATAATAAAATAAAATGTTTTTGTAGACAGATATTGTCATAGTCATATTACATTAGGAGATTTTATCGTAATCTAATTTCATTAGTAATTTTATTAAGTATATTCAATCAATAAATAAAAAATCGAATACGAATCTTTTTTCCTGAGTTACGAATCTTTTAATGCTTGGTTATTTGGTTCTAATTAGGCTTTTACTAAGACTAAAGACTTTTAATTATTACTTTACCTTTAATTATCTTAACGTTGAAAAAAAAAGAGATCGAATAGGCTAAAAGACTTGCTGGGAAAACTTCTGATTAAGGTAAAAGTTGAGAGCAGTGAAAACTTACGAGTATAGGTCGCGGGTTCAAACCCAGCCAGGCGCATTACTTTGTGTAATTTATTTCATCACCACTGCTCTCAAAATGATGAAGGAAAACATCGTGAGGAAACCAGCATGTCCTAGAACTAAAAATTTGAAGACATGTGACATTCACCAACCCGCACTGGGCCCGCGTGGTGAATTACAGCCCATTCCCTCCTAGAGAGAGGAGGCCTGAGTCCCAGCTGTGGGAACATTAAAAGGCTGATTATGCTTATAAGGTAAAAGTTCAAGAATAGCACGCGAAATTCAAATGTAAGAACATTTGAATTTCGCAAAAAGCAAAAAAAACTTAAGAAAATTGTTTTGCATTTTACAGAGTTAAGTTGTACGAGTTGCACATAGAGGCCACGGTAATATTTAATATTACCGTGTAAAGGCGTTGGTCCCGATTGTCATTCGTAGATCTTTGACAGTCGTTACAGTTAATCAGACGCCAGAAAGTCTGAGCATCAGTCTATTCAAGGAGCATCGTGTTGCCCAGTATTTGGGTTGTGATATGCAGTCGCTGAGTCGCTGTCGCTGCAGTCGTTGAGAATCGCCAAACTAAAGTGGCAATGGGCAGGGCACATTGCTCGCAGAACAGATGGCCGTTGGGGCCGAAAGGTTCTGGAATGGCGACCACGTACCGGAAGACGTAGCGTTGGAAGGCCTCCTACAAGGTGGACCGATGACTTGGTAACGGTTGCGGGAGTCCGATGGAAGCGAGACGCACAGGACCGTTCATTGTGGCGACACTTGGGGGAGGCCTATGTCCAGCAGTAAACGTCTTTCGGCTGAAATGATGATGATGATGATGATGATGCAGTCGCTCCATGTAAAACATGGGTATTCAGCCGCATCTGGTTGGACAGGAAGCCGACACCACCACCAAGCTAGTGGGGACTAGGCGTGGGCAAACTGGCAAAGTGTGTCATCTTTGCGATTGGAACATTTGCATCTGAATCACTGAAATGTTCCGAACAGTGATATGTATAATTTAGAACATTTGGAACATCGGTTCAAATGAATCGTGATCTGTTACGTCGTCACATAGGCACACTGAGACAGAGCAATTTTTTGATGATCATTTGGAAATATGTTTACACGATTATTTCAAAAACACTTAACTAATTAAAACTATATATACACTAAAGGCTACTCCTAACTAAAATATGGCGTCATAAAACTCCTCCGCATTTGGAACATTTGGAGCAACGGCTCAAAAGATACAAACACAGACACTGACTGTTATGAATCGTGATCTGTTACGTCGCGACAACATTGTTATAAATTGAATTTTGATATAAGAATAATTTAAGGAAGATGTTTTTAGTTCAGGTCATTAATAATTACGAGTATATTTACACTATTTATGTTTTAATTTGAATTTTAAAAAGACTGCAGGTCACTTAAAGAGTGTTTCAGTGTTCCAATTGTTCGAAATGATGAATTTAAAACATTACTGCCGTTCCAATCTTTTGGAACACTAAAATGTTTCGGAACAGTGAGTCGGTTCAGTAAAGAGTTACACACGCCTAATGGGGACAATGCTAGGGAGATGATGACGTAGATCTCTTTAAAGTTATAATGACGTTCTATGTAAATCTTAAACACGTGGAGCTAACATGTCCCATTTTCCTTAAACTTATTAAGAGGGCTCTTCCTGGGCCGCATATCGTAAACGTGAGCATGGTTTAAAAACTTTTTGTGTCACCCAACGCAATGTTTGAAAAAAAGGCAACGCGAAGAAAAAAGATAGCACCTGAATGATCGGTTGGTATACGGTAATTCCATCACTCACTCGAATATTTAAAAAAACTTGTTCACTGGAACAAGTTTTCAACAAGTTGTTTTGTGTATTTACTGAAATACGTGTTTTTTTTTTTAACCGTAAAAGTTTTTGGAAAAAATATTCGTTATTAAGAATCTTAAATAAATGTATAAGGTTTCTATAATTATATTTTCTTTAATTTTTTAATGTATATGTTCATTATGAAAGTCCAAACTGCCAAACAAACTATGTTCACGCAAAATAGCAGGTTTTAAAAGGTAAATGCACAAAATTTGAATTCGATAGAAACCTAGATAATATCAATAAGATAAATGTGTCCAAAATATATATAATTATATAGAAGGAGAAACTGACTGATTGCCATATCAACGCACAACCGAAACAACTGGTACTAGGAGCGTGAAATTTTGTACAAGGTTTCCTTTTAAGACGTAGACGAGCACCAAGAGAGGATTTTCCAAAATTTACCCCCTAAGGGGATGAAACGGGGGTTCAAAGCTTGTATGGAGACCTACTTTCACGCGGACAAAGCCGCTGATAGAAGATAGTTTAGAGAAAGTTTTGTAATAACGTCTCAGTTACATAAGAAAGGAAATGTCTCAAGAACTGGCCTGTTGGTCTAATGGCTAGTGGCCCTGACTGCTATGCCGGAGGTCGTGGGTTCGATTCCCACCCAGGACAAATGTTTGTGTAATGAGCACGATCATTTGTTCTGTGTCTGGATGTAATTTATCTATAATATATGTATTTCGAAATATATTAGAATGTTTATCAGTTGTCTAGTTCATAGCACAAGATCTGCTTAGCTTTGGACTAGATGACGTTGTGTGATAAGAAAGAAAAAGAAAGAAAAGAGTTTATTCACGACAAACATGGCGCATACCTTAAAAATAAAACAAATAACCATAACGACTCTTTATAATATGTATTACGATATGTGGTAAAATATGTTTTTTTTTTTTTTAAATTGATATAAACCAGCGCTTGACTGCGATCCCACCTGATGATAAGCAGTGATGCAATCATTGATGGTGAAGCGCAATAGATTATTAAGAGCCTATTCACTTTAGCCTTGAAGACCGCAGCAGGCAAATTGTTCCAGTCCTTCAATGTACGCGGTATTTCGATGATGTATGTGTGTGATATGTGGTAGATCAGATATGAAATATTACATTATTATTATCTCGGGTTGGTCGCTCTTAAAGCATGAACAAGCTCGTACAGGCAATCTTGAGCACCTGAGGCCATTAATTTACGTTCTAACTTTTTAAGTGTCTGCAAACGTTAGTCTAAATTATATTCGGTTTGGAGTTACGTTGAAAGCTTTTAAAAAGAAAAAAGTTTGTTTAGAAAATATTAGACAAATTCCTCGTTTACACTTTGTTTGGAGATCGAGTTGGGCAGGACGCCATATTTTCGAAGTTGGGTTTTTTATGAGCTTACGGGTTTCTACAGAACAGTGAAGGGCAAAGGCCCGCCGCCTTGTTATTGCGACCTTTTTCTTTGGGGTGGGTTGTTGAGGTGCTGCCAAGGCTATTATTAGGCGAGAATAACAGACAGGTAAATACATATTCGCATTTATAATACTAGTTCGGATAATTTTTTTTTGACGTTGAAAATCATCCAACAACTTTTGGAAGTGTAAAATTTTTACTGACTAAAATCCACCTGTGTTTCTTCAGTTTCCTTTTACGTTCCAGGGCTATGGTAACTCGGTCGTACCATTCTGCTAGTTTCTTATCTATCATAAGGATCTTCAATATTTTTTTATATTAAAATAAATCTGGACCTAGATAACCTACTTGGAGACTCCAGGGACAGAAACATCTTGTTCCTAGCGATATTAATAAAAACAAAGTATAATGTAATTCGTTCAAATGCTTCTTAGTGAGAATTCCTTATTGTACCGGTCTTTCGATCAATCTCGCAGCCCATCCTTTGCGACCTCGTGCCAAAGCGACCTTCAGCCAATCTTCAACGAGTCAAACATAACAGCTTAATCTTTCTACTACTAGCAAAATCTTAAATTTCTTTTTTCTACTGTTGTATTCGAAACTTTACGACATCAATCTTCTGTTGGCAGATGTTCATTTGTTTCGAGACGTCGTTAAGCCTTGTCGACATATCAAACATGCTATATTACAAGCAGAACACACATCAATCTTTTATTCTACAGAGGAGAAAAAATCTCCTGTTTTTGGCCATATTGCTTTAAATTACACTAATATTACAAAGCCGAAAGTTTGTATATATGTATGCTTCTTCACGTTCAACGGCTAAACGAATTTTGATGAAACTTGGCAGACAGGCAGATCATGTCTTGGAATAGGATATAAGATCCATTTTTATTCCGGGTGTATGTTCTCTTTGGGATAACTTTCGACTCCAACGCGGGTAAACCGTCTGGAAAATGCTGTTATTCCTATAAAACAAGAAACGCGTAACCACGTGTAACTTACTCTAAAAACAGTTTTAATCTCCATACCTGTATGTCAAGCCAGGACTCTGCGGCGCTCCCCAGCCCAGGTAAGCGCAGGTACGACGATCCATTGAACCGGGGCACCTGAAATAATATCAAGAGTTGAAGTCACATAAACAACCATTGGTCCTGTTGGCAATCGAACACAAATATTGTGCTCAGCTAAAAGGGACAACTTTAAAATAAAATTGGTGAACGATCTGAGTTTAATTTATTCATTGGAAACTGTACTGGGAGCACACATGTCGAGTTTCATTTAAAGTTTTGACTTTAACTCCTGTAACTTTGGGTCGAGATGACACTTTTCTTATCGGAGAAGACACTTTTCTGGAATGTAAATGGGGTTATGTGATATTCGAAAACAGGAGGATTACGACATTACTGTCGTGCATATTAAACTACTCACCTGCAAAATAATGGTACACTTAGCACTAAATACTACCAAAAGATAATGGGAAGACAAAGACCAAAGTGCAAATTGAACTGATGCACTTCTATGCATCAGTTTATCAATTGACATAATTAAGGACATTTGCATGCAAGTCTCAAAGGAAAATGGGTCACTGTGGCACTAGTAGATACAGCTAACTAGAAGCTTGGTACTAAGACAATAGGTATATTTAAGAAAAACAACTTATTCCAAGTAGTTGAGAGAAACTGAGAGGATCCGGAAGTTTACAAAGACTTTATTTCCTTAAATATTCTGAACTAATTTTTGCACAAAACGGACTTATTAAAAAGTTTAAAGAAAGTAAAAAAAAAACTATCAGTTTTTGCACAGTTCCACAAAGTATTCAAACAGCTACCAACCCAGACGAAGTAGAGAAACATTTTTCAAACAAAGTTGTAAAAAGACAAGAACAGTTTCTCCCGGCTCATTTGATTTATGAAAGGAGTAAAATAAAGGGAGAGAAAGTACTCGTTTCTGTGAACACGTTCTTTTAAGACGAAGTATTGAGAAAAGTAATGGTTCCGCTCCAAACTGTTGTTTTGGTAATGAAAGGCAAGTAATAGGACAAGACGCGGTCGTTATTTTTCATGCATTGGCGAAAATATTTTCTGGACGAAAATGTCTTACACAGACAGTTTTCTTTCCAGAATCTTATATTGTATTATAATAGTAATATATAGTTATATACATAATAAGTTAGCTTGACAATCTTGTTCGATATCCAGGATAACTGGATCTATTTTGATCACAATAAGCATTGTACATGATATTCTTTTGGATGCTTTAGTTTGCCGCTAGTCAATAAAAATGACTTCAACTTTGATTTTGTTCAAAAAAAGTTGAGTCTCTTTAATCCCCATAAATATAAATTCTGCTTATATTTAAAAATATGGCAGAAGTATAAATATTATTTTCCTTACCTTTAAATCCAGAGTGATTTCGCACTTGACGCCCGCGTACCCGAGAGGACACAGACACACATTCGCGACACAACCACCTCCATGCTGACACTCACAAGATTTATCCTCCTTTCTATCGTCACTTTTCAAATCATTGTCCACATCGCCTACAACCCCAGCACTTTTGTTATCCTTTCCAAAATGTGTCTTAACGTCATTGTAACTGGAATAAGTTTTGAATGGCACGACAGAGTTGTCCAGTTTATTGTCATCATGTACTTTGCCTCGTTTGGCGTCTCTCATGACGATATCGTTATCTTCAAAGTGTACTATGTCGTTGATGTCGTATATGGCGTGGGATTCTGCATCGCGCTGGTGTTGGGTGGCTTCACTGGTTGTCACTTCAACGGGTGGCTTCCATGGAGCAAGTGTTGGGGCGCACTCCGCTGTAAAGAAAATATCAAATTGTATATTAAGGTAAAATAACCAATTAAATGATCCGTTCATGTACGAGAAATCTACATCATACATTTTATCAGTAATTTTTTGATGACATTTCGATATGCTGTGCTATCATATACGAAGAAAAGATCGAACGATTTTACTTAGAAACTGATCTCTGTATTCTTATGAACGAAGTCACGAATGACAAATTTCAAAGTTTCCGGAAATAAACCAATTAGAAAGAGCTGAAACGCGGAATGCATTTCAGCTCTTCCTCTCTGCGAGCATCTGTGTTCTCTACCACCTAAGATCATTTAAATTAAGATTGACCAGAGGCCCCACGGCGAACTCTTAATGCGACCCATTTGACGACCTGAACTAACTGTTAAAGGGAATGAGCTACACAGGGTGTAAAGCTCCATTCCTTTTTATCGCTCGTACGCTTGACATTTTAACACATCTTTGTAAGGCCCCAGCCTCCCTAGCCAAGTTACAACCGTTTCGTTTCGATTTTCTTTTCGTTGATCGCCTCGAGTCGGCTACGCCTCCTATTTCTTTGTTCTGAGCGTTAAGATGACGTCGGAACAAAGGAATCGGATGCGTGGCCGACTCGAGGCGATCGACGAAAAGAGAATCGAAACGAAACGGTTGTAACTTGGCTAGGGGGGCAGGTATCTACCGAGCTTGCTCGATTTAACGCTTATCCATTGCTTACCATCAGGGAAGATTACAGTCAAACAAACATCAAGTATAACAAAAAGGTGAAATAATAGTGTTTCAGTAGTTTGATAAAATTCACATGACTGAACTAACTAGCACCCACGATCAGATAAAACACGAATAAAACAGACGAAATGCTATTACAAGTGTACGTGACGAATGATTGCGTATTCAATACGCGCAGAGATGGAATTTCATTACTCTAGTGAACGTGGTATTAGCAATAGTCTTAAAATAGGGATGGATGTGCACATAGTTGTGTATGCTAAGGAGGGTTTAAATCTACAAAGCCTGGAGCACAGGTGTAGGGTAGCCATCCTTCCAGTATTCTACAGGATGCATTCTGCCCTTACGTTTTTAACACCTCTGCGATCCGGACTAATCGTTTCGCCTCGTCGTTCATACCGCGTACATCGTAGGACAATTTGTCTGCTGCGGTCTTCTCGTCCTAATATAATTTAGGTGACTTCAAGGCTCTAGCCTTAAAGTCATTTATCACGATATAAATCACCGTGTATAGGCTCTTAATAAACTAGTGCTATTCACCATCAACGATTGCATCACTGCTTACCATCAGGTAGGATTGCAGTCAAGCACTGGTTCATATTATTTAAAAAAAAAGGGTAAGCTTGTTATGATGAGAACGAAAGCTAGCGATGAGACAACTATTTCTATTATTTACATGTTGATCTTACGAGACAAATGTAAGAGATCACATCGAAATTGTTTTCTTTTGAAATTGGCAGACGATCGTGATTTGGACATAGCCAATATGGGCTGAATCCAGGGTGATCAATGATTGGGTGTATTGTCCTAAAGATGTATTTTATTCGCAGCTACCAACTCGCATTTTTTGTCCAAAGCGGAGTAAATTTCACACAATAAGCAGTTTTTGGTAGACAGATAGAAAATTATCAAAGCAAAATTTAAAAAAAATTATTATTATGGCTTAAATAAATAACCTAATATATGCCAAGTTATCTGGGGAAGCTGTACCTAGAAGAAGAAACAAGTACCATTAGATTTAATGGTACTCATAATAACGCTCATCATTCATAATTTCAGCTGAAAGACGTCCACTGCTGGACATAGGCCTCCCCCAAGTGTCACCACAATGAACGGTCCTGTGCGTGTCGCATCCATAGGACTCCCGCAACCTTTACCAAGTCATCGGTCCACCTTGTAGGAGGCCTTCCAACGCTACGTCTTCCGGTACTTACAATAACACTTTACAATAAATTTCAAACTTTTGAAATAATCTGGGTTATAAGACTGATGAGAGAAGTGTTTTTATTATTTTCAGATAAATTGCCTGCAAAAAACACAAACATCTAATCTTGAGTGATGCAAGGACTATGTTTTTTTGAATTGACTAGGTCTTTTTTCGCACTGGGACTTGGAAAATATGAAAGTTGATTAATGGAAAGTGGTCTTGAAGTGTCTTCCGTAAAAACATCGCAAACTAGACGGAAAGTGGTTTTTTTCTTCATCTTTAACATGTAACATACTAAACGCAAATCAATACAAATGAATTTGGTGCGTTATATTTTGATGATAAGCAACTAAATAAAATAAAATAAAACAGTGAAACAGTGTTTCGATCAACCTGCGATTTTTTATCAAAACTTGAATTAAAACAAAAAAAAAACTACAGTTTTAAGTGTAATATTAAATTAAAATGTTTAGGGCTGCTGAATTGTACAGAAGGTTACCGCGGGCCTGGTAACTTAAAGAACACATGTGGGTTTTAGTCATTAAAAGGCTTTGGTACAGGCCATTGCATGGTCCGGAGCGAGGAAGAGTGGCAGGCGGTCGCCTCCTCCTGCGAAGCAGTAATGCTAGCAAAGGAGGAGGCCGCATGTGCACGCGCGGTCCCGATTTCCGGCCACCGTAGGTGCGGGCTTGCGGACGATGAGCAATGGGTAGCTCGCCGTCCGACCATCCGGTAACCGTCCGGACTGAGCCCAAGTCGTCAACGGCGTGTAGTGTTCCACGCTCACCTCAAGAAGATGTCAGCAACCGTAGGGGCCCAGCAGGGTCGAAGCCTACTGGGGCCAAGAGTCTGATTCTAAAAGGAAGACTCGGCCCTGTTACGAAAGGCAACAAAGGAACAGGAGTGGGTTTTTAGTCAGTAAAAGTCTGACACTATGTCCCGCTCCGCCCAAGAGCGAGGGATGTCATTGGATGATTTTCCCAACGAAAAAAAAAGTCATTAAAAGTCTGAAACTTCCTCTTGCTGTGGAGCAAGACCAAAGCACAAGGAGTTATATGATGATTACCCACAAAAAAAAAAAAAACAAAGAAAAGGAAAATAACTATGCAGACACGGAAAACCTACTAGAAATTGTAAAATAAAGTTTCTATATACCTACCTACTCAATATAAGTCTCTTTCTTTACCTAATTAATATAGTATCCACTTTATCGGCTGAATTATTATTCGTTAAGTCTATATTTCAGTTAGAATTACCTTTTTTCTCTCGATTGTACTTAATGTAAATCATAATTTTACTTACCTACTTTATACTTTAATAAAATTTTATTATTATTATTTTTTTTTATTTATCTCAGGACCCTGAGGTCCTGGACCTTTGGAAGGCATACGAGGAGCCGAAGCCAACTCGCAGAGGCCCTTTAGATAATTATAATGGAACATGATACCAACCGACGATTATCCCTGTACGCGCTATGCTAGTGCACCCAAGGACAACCCCGGTTGTTGAAAAACTAATGTGACATGGAGAATTTTATTATTTTTATTATTATTATTAAAGATGTTGATGATAAAAATACGGCGTCAGTCAAAAAGCTACCAGCTAGTCTAATTCAAGGATGGTGATTATTATTATATTACTGTTTACTGGCTAGAGTCTGCGAGATCTACCAATTACAAAATCAACATAATAAAATAAAAATAGAATAAAAAGAGTGAACAAGCTCAAAAATTTGAGCAAACTGCCTCGAATAAGTGCGATTTTCTTTCGACAGTCAAAAAGTTACGGGGTGACAAGGTAATAGAATATTGCGGCAGATAATAGCAAGCTATTTGCCGCATCGCGACATAGCCTCTTGGCCTAAAAGTAAACACGCTTCGCCCAGATCGGATGGATTAACAGCCGATATCGACCGGTCGATCGCGACTCCATGGTCTAGATAATAATAAAAATCTAGTTGACACTTCGCGTGACCCAAGGTCTGGCGTTAACCTCGGACAGAGGATAAGCATTGCCATACAGCGTAGCAATGCCGCCAGTTTTTTGGGCACATTACCAGTCGACAGCGATGTGGAAGAGTTTTTTGACGCCATATTTTAGTTTGATTTTAGTTAGTTGTAATTAGTGTAGGGTTTTTATTATTATATTTTTTATTTTATTGTAATTATAGTTAGTATTTTTAAATGTAAATACCTATGTAAAAATAATAAAAATATAATAAAAGTAGCTGACGAAACGATTGATTGTAACTCACAGATCTTTACTACCGCAACTGTATAAGCACTGTATAGGTCATCTTCATATCCTTCTTTCTGAAGTTTAAAACTTCCCCTAGCATACAGGTACACACACCTAGGTACTGCCACATAAGCGACGACTCCTATAACTCGGAAAGAAATCTCATTTATCACGCCCATACTTAATCTTGAGTTGTCTGTCGGTTTCGATCGGGTGTTGAGAAACAAATGTCTTTCTAGGCTGATGCGTCGCTGAAATCTTCGCTGTGCCATCGATTTGGCGAAGGACTGTCAGTTAAATAAGAACAGGTAATAATTAAAATACTAGGAGGAGGACGAGATAGTAACTGCCCAGTTGTCGCTGGATACAGGGCAAAGTACTTCGGGAACCCAGGTACTCTCCGCGAAATGGTCAGTAACACAAAGGCGCTGCTGGGTTTCCTTGAGGAGCTGGAGTGGATCAATTGACACATTTGTCCCACCGGTACGCAAAATACGCACTTCAGACGTGGAGTTGTGGACACCAGTCTGACATAAAATACAATACTGGCGTCGAGATGCCTCATCTCATAGAGAAACGTGACCGCCGTAACTGAGGTTTCTTGGCAGTTTTTTCCGTGATCTGAGGCCTTAAATATAATTTTCTCATTAGAATTAACAGTAATTCATTTACTGAGAAATTAAACAATACATTATATTATTATTATTTCGTTGTTATGAACGTACAGGGGCCATATCATGACGTGTCAGGCGTGCGAGCAAGAAATAAAGATGGAGCTATACACTCTGTATATCTCTATCTCTTTAACAGTTCAGTTTAGGTCGTCAAGTGGATTGCGTTAAGGCTCATAGTAGGGCCTCAGGAACTAGTTAAAAGTCATTTTATACATAGAAAAATAAGGTAGGTAGGCGATCACTAAATGTGACAAAAGTGTTTGTCATCAACTGACTAAGCACAGATATAAAGAAAAAGTACATACTAGATGTGACATGCGATTCGTGACAGCTTAATACTAACACCTACAATGCGTTCCAAATAAGAGTAGGATCGATTGCGTCACGTCATACTGTCAAATCGAAGAATTATTATGGTGAGCAAAACAAGAAATTTTTAAAATTTAATTTATTTACGAACTATGAAAGAAAAAAGATGTTCCAGTTCTTAAATTTTTCATCTCTGAGTTCTTCAATTTTGCCCAATTTGATTGTGACGTCACAACATGGCAATCGATCCTATTCTTATTTGGAACGCCTTGTATATTGGTTTTTACCACGGATATCTATGGTTTTTACATTTTTTTTTTTATCTAGTGCTTGACTGCGATCCCACCTGATAGTAAGCAGTGATGCAATCGTTGATGGTGAATCAAGAGAGCATAATTACTCTAGCTTTGAAGACACCTAAATTATAATCGGACGGGAAGACCGCTAGAGCCAAATTGTTCCAATCCTTCGATGTACGTGGTATAAACGACGAGACAAAACGCTTAGTCCAGACCGTAGAAGTGTTAACAACGTAGGTAAGGGTGGACAAAAGCCGTACGTCGGGTTGTCCGATGATAGAAAGGCGATTGCGGGCGAAGGGTGTTTTTTTACAGTTAATACACATTTTAGTACCTATTGAAAATTTTCAAAACAATATTGTTTCGCACAAAAAGTTAAAATATTTCGGTCAGGGATTGGCCGATAAAAAGAGTGCTTTAATTTCGGGTGATATTGTTGATTGGGGTCAGCCTTTTAACATTGTAGTGTAATCAACTTTTACAGCAGTGCGGGTAAATGTGTGGAATAGGGGTAATTTACTATTGAACGAACCGCGTGAGTTTTATACGGGTATAGAAATCTCTCGCAAAGGTGAGGGAATCGTGCGGAAGAAACGCCCGGGTGTCACCATAGCGTGGACCGCCCGGAGGACACGGTGAAGCAAGTGGATACGGTAGAGGTGTGCCCCTCTTGAGCAGAGCACCGTCGTGTCCTCGTAGGAGCGATCAGCGGCAACGACCTCTCGCGCCGGGCCTTGGTACAGGCCATGGTCCGGAGCGAGGAGGAGTGGCAAGCAGTCGCCTCCTTCTACGAAGGAGTAACGTTAGCAAAGGAGGGGGCCACACGTGCGAGGGAACGGCATCCTCACGCCATAACCGTCGCCGAAGGAGAGGCCCTGGGTGTCAAGATTCGCATGGCGATTTCAACGAGCAACGGGAAGCACACCGTCCGGTAAGGGTCATGTCCGAGTCGATGGCGCGTAGTGATCCACGCGCACCTCAAAAAGATGTCAGAAAAATCGAAAGGAACCAGTAGGGCCGACGCCTGTTAGGTTCACGGGAACGTTTGAAAGAATTACCGTGGCCCTAGAACGCAAAAAGCAACGTTGTGAAGTTCCTTTTGGAATAGCTTCTAACTGATGGTGTCTCGCCAAGTGACGGTTCTTGGCATCAAGAAGGACATAAGTGGGTTTTAGTCGGTAAAAGTCTGACACCCCTCACGCCCCACCCTAGAGCGAGAGAGAGAAGTAATTTGATGATTTCCTCTCTCAAAAAAAAAGAGAATAGAAATCTTAGTAGGTGAGGTTTCTAAAATCACCAATAAATAATATAAAATAATATTCCACAACTATCACACAACGCCGTCTAGTCTCAAGTTAAGCAGAGCTTGTGTTATGAGTACTAGACAACTGATAAACATACATATATATTTCTAAAAACATACATATTATAGATAAATTACACCCAGACACAGAACCAGTAATCGAACCCATGACCTCCGGCATAGTAGTCAGGGCCACTAACCACTAGACCAACAGGCCAGTAGAACCAATGTACTATCAGTAAAAATATCTGTTTTGGGCTCCCTTTTAGAAATTTTATATTAACAGCCATAGGTATACATAATACCTGTTTTAAAGCGAATAAACTTGAGGAGTCACCCGCATGTAAGGTTACTCGATCTTTCAAATAAACTTTTGACTACCTAACGAGCTCGGAGTTTCAAACAAGATACTTCAACATCATTTTCCGCGAATTAATCTTGGTACTTCATTACAGCGAGTATAAAACAGACATGTCATATTTTACGTAGTAACGTTTCAAAAGCGAAATGAATCTGCTCCATTTGACGTACAATTAATTAGGTAAAGAAAATTCGAGGAAACACGAAGAGGAAATAGCTTTAAAGGAAAATAAATGGAAAATCAAAAGTTTATTACAAAGGTAGCGTGGTTACGCTATTTACATAGCGATAAATTACACTTACTCAAAAACCCGCTTTTAGGCACGCAATTTACTGGTTTTCGCACTAGTGCGGAAAAGTGCGCGTGCTTTCCCCCACCGCAATTTTATTATATTTATTGTATCAGGCTGAGCGCGCTTCGACCCCACGAGTCGTGCGTCAGCCCCCCCTTTTATTTATATCTTCGTAAGTGTATTGTAAAACGTCATTTGATACACGTGGAAATTTGCCCCAGCCCTCGGCTCGTCGCACACGTCTATCGCAATCTTTCCCCCAAACCGCGCAAACAAATAATAAAAAAGCGAATTCAGTTTTGAATGGAGGCAATCTGACGGTAAATTACTAATAAAATGAGTTTGTACCCTTTGTCCAACCAGTGTAAGATATAAGCATATTTCCATATTATACGCCACTTCTTAAGGTACGCCAATCTACCCCAAATCTTTCCGCCAATCTTCACTACATCAATGACCGGCGGTGAACACAACCTTTTTCAATGCTGAATATTGTACACGCGTCGATATACTTGTGAAGTTGTGATAAGTTCCGAGTAACACAATGTTCCGTTCTGGCGGTGAGAGAAATGGAACGTTGAGTATTGAATACTACTTAAAGACGTTCTTGAAGGTTTTTTTTAGGTGGGATATCATCTAATGTCATCTCCCGCCCTTGGGTTGGGCGGGAGATGACTTTGTGAGTCAGACTTTTACTGACTAAAACCCACTCCTGTTCCTTCTTTGCCTTCGTTCCAGGGCCCCGCGGTTCTCCTTCGTATCACCCATGGCCCCAGTAGGCTTCGACCCTGCTGGGTCCCAACGGTTTTGCTGACATATCCTTGAGGTTGACGGTTTTAGGTGAGAGTCACGGGAATCCGATGGAGGCGAGACGCACAGGACCGGTTGTTGTGGTGACACTTGAGGGAGGCCTCAGCTGAAATGATGATAATGATGATCTCAAAGATGATGATTTTGTGAAAAGGAAGTTAAGTGCTTCAGATTCATCAGGGAGGTCACGGTGGAGCATACGGTGGAGGTGTACCCCGCCTGGGCGGAGCACCGCTGTGTCCTCGTGGGGGCGATCGGCGGTGGCGACCTCTCGCATCGGGACCTGGTACAGGCCATGGTCCGGAGCAAGGGGGAACATGCGGCGGTGGCCTCCTTCTGCGAAGTAGTGCTCGCAGAAGAGATGGCCGCACGTGTGAGGGAACGGACATCCTCACGTCCTAGCCACCGGAGCTCCGACTCAGACTACCAGCCACCGTAGGCGTGGGCTTGCGGGCGATGAGCAATGCGTAGCTCGCCGTCCGGCCGTCCGGTAACCGTTCGGACCGAGTTCGAGCGCGTTGTGTTGCACCCGCGCCTCAAAGAGATGTCAGAAAAACAGTAGGGGCCCAGCAGGGCCGAAGCCTACTGACTAAAGGCAAACCCGTGGTCTTAGAACGCAAGGGCAAGTGAAGGAACATAGGTGTAGATTTAGACAGTAAAAGTCTGACTCGCCCAGCTCCACCCTAGAGCGAGAGAAGTCACTAGACGATTTTCCTACCTTAATAAAAAGTGTGAACTTAGAACGGTGTACCAAAATTATTAGATAAGTACTAAGTTGTGCCCGAGGCATGGCCCTCGTGGTAAGTGTTCTAATGTCCCAAAAGAATTTATTACCGGGCTGAAAAGTGTCCCATGTCCTCATCCTGGTGGTCCATCGACACTTGGCACATGCCAAGTGTCATGAAAATATGTTCAGTGGATTAGACGAGATTGACAGACCGGTAGACAAAAAGTCCAGGGAGTTTCTTGCACGTTCTTCTACATAGAGATCTACGACAGACAGACGGACAACAAAGTGATCCTATAAGGGTTCCGTTTTTCCTTTTGAGATACAGAACCCTAAAAATGCACCTCTGTGCAAAATTTCATCCAAGGGTTCAGGCTAGGCGTTGGTGAGTCAGTGAATGATTCAGGATTTTGCCTTGTATAGAGAAGATAAATATTTTAATTGTTTCATTAATTTTGACATCTTTGCTGCGACAGAGTGAAGTACTGTAAGGTTGATAAAAAAAGTCCAGGGAGTTTCTTGCACGTTCTTCTATATAGAGATCTACGACAGACAGACGGACAACAAAGTGATCCTATAAGGGTTCCGTTTTTCCTTTTGAGATACAGAACCCTAAAAATGCACCTCTGTGCAAAATTTCATCCAAGGGTTCAGGCTAGGCGTTGGTGAGTCAGTGAATGATTCAGGATTTTGCCTTGTATAGAGAAGATAAATATTTTAATTGTTTCATTAATTTTGACATCTTTGCTGCGACAGAGTGAAGTACTGTAAGGTTGATAAATTCAAATTCGAGGGCCGTCCCCTAATGTCGGCACCATTCATCACCGGAATTCCGCACACGTTCCTGGCTAACGACTAGGGGAACCCTACGTTTACTCAGCGCAGGAAACAAGTGAAGGCGCCCATATACTTAGGAGTATGTGATGTGCAAACTTCGGTTACGAAGACTTCGGAGTTGACGCTTCTACGGAATTGAATGTGTTCTTATTTATTTTTGTACAGATGCGAGATTTAAAACAAAATCAGGAGCATTTTTTTTATTATGGACTTGCTTTTGCCCGCTACTTCGCCCGCGTGCATAAAATATAGCCTATGTCACTCAGAAATAAAGCAGCTTTCTACCGGTGAAAAAAAATATTGTAAAAGCAATGTTTTAGAAAAAAAAAATGTTAATAATATAACAACTCTTTCGAACAATCCCTCCGCCGATATACGTATATATCGGCGGCCGATATAGTCACTTTATTGCCTTAAGAATCAATTAGACACTACAAACAAAAAATGTAGGTAAAAGCTCCGAATTTATATTGGTAGGTTAACTTAGATATTCATGGAATTTATAGGAGTAATCTAAGTCGCCTTAGAAAACAAAAATACCCTAAGACACAAAGAAAGGCCAAAAACCTATAAATATGTAGCTACACAATTCATATTGAAAACCTTCCAAATAGACGTAATAAGTTATTTCGTGGTACAAATAACAAAGAAACGCCGCATGTTCCGAACGAATCTATAAAATATTTTACTAGCCATTGTTGACTCTCTGAAAAATCAAGTAGGCACCTTATTGCGAGTTACGATGAAAGGGAAAATTTTATATGCATCATCCAAGCTCGGATACGAATTTCTTACCTTAATACGAAAATTATAACAAGGGATCAACCATATAGCAAGTTTTACAACCCGATATTCGAGTTTCTGAACGGGTGAATACACACAATTTATTCGAAATTGACTAAGAACTATACTGGATAAATAAATAAAACCAAAAACAGAATAAATGTTACGATTTATGAGGGTCTCATAACATCTGATCTGAGAAGAATTATTGATTGGTCCCTAAATACATTTCGTTGAAACATTCGATTCGATAAAGGTAACACAAATGTTCAGAGAAAAGACGTCGACAGCATAAAAGGAATAGTCTTATGATACCGTCGTCGTCTCGGCGACAAATCCTCTCTATTTGCTGAATTCGATCTTGAAATCGTTGGCTCGCATCACAATACATTTCGGGCGCAAACATGGCTGCCGGCGGATTCTGTTTGTCGTGTCAAATGGAACGGTTTAAATCCAATCGCGGCACAAACGCTTTCAGATTTACTCCAAAATTGTTTAAACGAGCCAGTCCACGCTTAGTTACGATCAAATCGGAAATTCTAGGTGCATTCGAATAAGGACACGGAGTTATGTTTATTCCTAGTTGTTTCAGAAATGCAAATGGCGATGGCGTTGTGATTTGAATTTGTCAACTATACATTATTGATGATGTGATTGTTTATTTGAACACGCGCGTCTATCACCGATCTGATAGATCTGTTGTCAGAATTAGGTAGTCAATTTGCCTGCTGCGGTCTTCTCGTCCGATTATAATTTAGTTGTCTTCAAGGCTAGAGTGAATAGGCTGTTAATAAACTAGTGCGCCTCACCATCAATGATTGCATCACTGCTCCATCAGGTGGGATCGCAGTTAAGCACTAGTTGACATCAATTAAAAAAAAAATCAGGATGGTGATAGACACGTAAATTACTAAAACAATCATGGATATATACATACATACAGGATGAAAGGAGAGGGAGAGGGCCAAAGAAAAGATGGATGGATAGTGTAAAGAGTGATATGAAAAAAAAATGGAGTCACTGATAGTGTGACTACTGACATGGATAGAATGGAAGAAAAAAAAAAAGTGTTGTGCCAACCCCAAGTAATATAGGACTAGGGCAGTAAGAAGATGATGATGTTGATGATTGGTAATAGATACGAAGTAAATTAAACAAAGCTGATAGATGTCTCCTAATTTAAATATTAAAATAGGTAATTCATCTTACTGGATAGATACTAAAGATAGAACAAAACAAAACCTTCATCTCGTATTGATCCAGTCCAGTGCTACCAGCACTGGACTGGGTGCTGCTAGTGTGACTACTGACATGGATAGAATGGAAGAAAAAAAAAGTGTTGTGCCAACCCCAAGTAATATAGGACTAGGGCAGGAAGAAGATGATGATGTTGATGAATGGTAATAGATACGAAGTAAATTAAACAAAGCTGATAGATGTCTCCTAATTTAAATATTAAAATAGGTAATTCATTTTACTGGATAGATACTAAAGATAGAACAAAACAAAACCTTCATCTCGTATTGATCCAGTCCAGTGCAGTGTACTTATTTTGGTACAATATCATATTACTGTCTCGAAGGAAGCATCTGTTTGATCCGATAGCTCGTGCTGGGATTGAGATTTGATAGTAGCAGCGTTGAAAGGGACGTGACCTGAATGTGGCCGAGAATTTAAATGCCATTTCCCTTACGTATCCCTAATATTCATCGTAATCTCTCTTCTATATCTACACTAATTTTATAAAGGCAGAACAAGAATTTTGTGAATGTGAGTATATGCGAAGTAATTTCCGAAAGCCTTTCACCTATCTGAAAGTTTTAACATTTGATAGTACATTCATGCAGCCATCTGGAATGGTTTTTTTTTAATTCTTGGAAGGCTCACGCTTGACCACTAAAGCGACGATGTGGTCGACGATGGAGCACGCTTGCCTAGAAGTAACTCCGGCAGACTAATCCAGACGAGCTGAGTTTTTCTTTTTTTTGTTTATCAAATAATTTCTCCCGCTCTGGGTGGAGTGAGAAGGAGTGTAGACTTTAACTGACTAAAACGCTTTCCTTGTGCTTTTTCGTGTTCTGCCCCCCTAGCCAAGTTACAATTGTTTCGTTCGCGCCGAACGCCTCGAGTAGGCCACGCCTCCGATTCCTTTGTTCTGACGTCATCTCAACGCTGTCACGTGGTCGTGGTGAACGATACGATTGTAATTTGGCTAGGGGGGCTGGCAAGCATCGGCCCTAGAGGGCTCCGTCATATGGGCCTCTATTCGCAAATGAAGATGAAATAAAGTTTATAGAGCTTTTTGAACAAGTGATTAGATTGAGTCGTCACTATCGATTCCCACTCGATCCCTGAGGATATTAACTTATCCAAATCTTACTACCTTCCCCATGGAAGTTGTAAAAGGTAGCTCAGGGAACGAGCATGATATCCTTGTAGTATTTGAAAATTTATAGGTCCTGAAAAGATAAGTGCTGCTAAAATTAAGTGGCAGTGGGCAAGGCACATTGCTCGCAGAACAGATGGTCGTTGGCGCCTAAAGATTCTGGAGTGGCGACCGCGTACCTGAAGACGCAGCATTGGAAGGTCTCTCACAAGATGGGCCGATGGTTGCAGACCTGGTGAGAGTTGCAGGTATCCGATGGATGCGAGAAGCACAGAACCGTTTGTTGTAGCGACACTTGGGGAGGCCTTTGTCTAGAGGACGTAGAGCCGTAAGACGGCTGAAATTATGATGATGGTGATGTACATAAAATGAATAAAAGGAATAATAATAGAAGTTATCCGCTCCGCACGAAGAGAATCTCGTGAAAGCCGAGAAAAATAAACCAATCAAGTATATTGAATTGGCTCGGGAGGTTATCGACATGTGGGATGTGAACTTGGCGATTATTGTACCGATAATCATGTCAGCCAATGGCTTTTTGGAGGTAAGCGGAACAGAGAGTAAAGTCCCGCAAACCTCCGTTGAAAAATGAGGATCCTCCGGCCAGACGGGTGTTATGTCTGGTGGGCTACTGCCCGATAGATGATTTCGGGCTGTCGTTTAAATTCAAATCGCGCGGAGAACTTTGATTGCGCGATGCAGGATTAGTTCTTATGTGACGCCATAGATGTCGCTACATCACTCCTCTCCGGAGATCGGAGATCGATGGTTCTTGATGCTTCTTGATGCGTGCCAGGTCAGTGGTAGGTTGGTTCCAGTGGGTCGGAACCGAATGCCCCATAGTTCTCGGTGAGTCGGAACTGTCTGCGGTGATGCCCCAGTGAGTCGGGGTGGTGCTGTCCCAGTGAGTCGGGATGATGCCCCAGTGAGTCGGGGTGGTGCTGTCCCAGTGAGTCGAGATGATGCCCCAGTGAGTTGGGATGATGCTGCAGGCTCCAGTGAGTCGGAGTAGTGCTGCTGGCTCCAGTGAGTCGGAGCGGTGCTTTGCGACGTAGGGCTTGACTGCTGGCGTCGACCAGAAGAGATTCTTCGTAGCTCTTCATGTGACTGGCCGAAGGTGCAGTGTGCTTCGCCAAGGTCACCGATGAGGCTGAGGGTGATGACCTGGTATGACCAGGTAGGCATGCTGGTGGTCAGGATACCCTTTAAAGCCGTGGGTGCGGGCTGTATGGCTCGCTGCTCGAAAGCTTGAGGAAGTGATGATGACGTCACGAAGTAGTAGCTGCACGAAGGCTGCTCTGACGTTCTTTGTCGAGGTTCACAAGTTTGGAGGTATGCTGAACAGAGAGTAGTCCCGCATACCTCCGTTGAAAAGGGAGGACCCTACGACCAGACGGGATGTTATGTCTGGTGGGCAAATGCCCAATAGATGATTTCGGGCTGTCGTATATATAATCAAATTGCACGGAGAACTTTGATTGAGCGATGCAGGATTAGTTCTTATGTGACGCCATAGAAGTCGCTACAGCTTAATAGCCAGGAGCCTCGACCAACATCTTAGAAGGCTCTCGTTAGACGACTGGATCAAGGGTTTGATTCAGAAAGTGGTACTCTTGGATAAGGCTTGTATTGTTAGGAGGCTCCTTTCTCTGGAGCCCTGACCGCCGGTAGCTTGGACCTTGTTCCCGATACCGTTATACTACTATTTTTATATTTTTAAATGTTTTTATATTTTATATGTCAACATTAAAAAAAATAACTCATAATTATGTTAATAAGTTAACTAGAGGAAATAATAGTAATATTAGTATGAGGCCGGGTACAGACTGCAGTAACGTAACATGCAATGTAACACGCAGTGAAAGAATTTGCCGTCCGTATTGTCGCAATGTATCATGCAATGTAACAGAATTCCCTTGGACGCCTTGCGCGCGCGAACCATGCACACTACGCGCGAACAGAGCAGCAAGCCTAGCCAAGTTACGACCTTTTAGTTTCTATTCTCTTTCGTCGATCGCCTCGAGTCGGCAACGCCTCCGATTCCTTTGTTCTGACCACGTGACTGTGTGTTGAGATGACATCATTCCCATACATTTGAAGTTTTCTACTAGCGTTAACGATTGTATCGCTCTCATCTTTGGGATGGGTCTGCCAAATACCGGCTTGATACCCTGGATTATCGATTAAGAAGCGAGCCAAGAGGATCATCGGTGATGATGCACTTGTCGAGTCAAAACTCCAAAGCCTTGAGCACCGACGCCGAGTTGCTGGCCTGTTGGTTTTCTATCGATTACATTTTGGGGAGTGTGCGTTGCAATTGCACAATTTAGTTCCACCAAGTCCGTTCTATCATCGGACCATCTATGATCGGACCACTAGACATACGGCGTTGCGCCATCGGTACATGGTGGACATCCCACCCATACGTACAAAGCGTTTTGGGAACACATTCATAATGCGTACAGCTAAGGAGTGGAATTCCCTGCTGGAGTCTGTGTTTCCTGATAGCTACAACCTAGGGGTCTTTAAGTCAAGAGTGAATAGCATTAATTATAAGCAAGCGTGCTCCATCATCGGCCACATCATCGCTTACCATCAGGTGAGATAGTGGTCAAACGCAAGCCTATCAATAATAAAATAAATGATTATCAACTTGGCTAAGCCCTCAGTTCAACTATGTAATTAGGTAGGTACATGCTCGGTTCATGCACGCGCTGCATCCACAATCATGTAATGCTCCTTTTATGTTACTTTACAGCAGTCTGTACCCGGCTTGATAATCCCAGACTGGTTAGCGATCCATCTGCTAAACAAGATGTCAATGCCTCGCCAGTAATAATGAATGATTCGTGAATCGAAACGCAACAAATAAACGATGATGGACGACCAAAAAATATGAATCCTCCTATCCGCATTATTTTTATGACTAAACCGAGCCTAATGTAAACGTATTATTTACATACGAAGAGGAATTTTATCGAATTTATCATGATGGTAATGTTATGTGTTTGATTCGATTTATTTCAACGACGACGGGTGTTGACATTCACGCATGTGAAATGGGAAAATTCCAATGAAATAGATAGATGTATGTGTGTTGTGTCAACATCTATACACGTGCTTGGAAAGACGGCCGGGAACAAAGGTCAACGAACTTACGACCTTAAAAGGGTCTGTGTTCGGGAATTATAACGAAACTTGGAACTCTCTATTTAGGGATGTTATGCAGCTCCGTAACCTTGATCAATCTTGGTTACGGATATTTTTTATTTCGGATATCCAATAGGATTATCCGAAATAAAAAATACCCGTAAGCAAGAATCAAAAGCATTTATTTAAAATAAGCCATTTACAGGCACTTTTAAATTGTCAAGAAGTCAGTCAGTCAGAAAAATGATGCAAATTGCACATTCCAAAGCGTAGATCTCTTCTTCTTCTTCCTGCCCTTATCCCATGTTACTTGGGGTCCGTCACACTATCACTAACTCCCTTTTCTTTCATATCACTCCTCACACAATCCATCCATCTTTTCTTTCCTTAAAGCGTAGATCTCCATGTAGAAGAATATGCAAGAAACTCCATGGACACTCTTTTCAATCATGATCTGTAGTAACCGTAAACCAAATCGATATAAAAGTTTCGGATAGACGTCATCACCATGTCTATCCGAAACTTTTGTATCGATTGATAACCTGTCATCCACCGGATGACAGTTTATGACAGGTTTGTTTTCCCTGGCAAAACAAATGATGACAAATGACTAGAAATAATAATAATAATAATGTTTTTATTGACATAAAGAGACTGATACATGTTCAATTGAAACCCTGACTCCTGAGCTAGGTGGTACCTGTGTTACAGGAGTCAGTGTCTTCACTCGTTTGTGGAACATTAACAATTATTTATGCAACAAAATTAAAATTAAAATGTATACAATTAGTGCAAACTTGCTCTTGTGTGCTATGTGTATGTGTAAATAAAAGCCAAATCTTAATATTTGTATTTTACTTTTATAATTTTGAAATTCTAATATCCGTAACCGTATTCGAAACCAGTACAATATTATTCGTATATCCGTATCTAGAACCGAAATTTCATACCCACAACATCCCTGCTCTCTATTTTATACACATACAGAATAGACGCTAGCTGATCTGAATACACATTTTAGTCTACGAAATCTTATTTTACGTTAAACCAACGTAGAATATTTTTAATCCAAGTTAAAATGAGGGAGCTCATTTAATCTAAAGTTGGCTAATTAACAAAAATAATCCTTGTCGGAACGGAAAAGTTGTCAATCCATCCCTTAACAGCAGGAAAGTCAAACATTAAATCGTGATTAAGGCGTGTAATCCCTTGAACATCTGTTTGAAGTTAAATGCACACATACTCGTACTGCTGCCTGCGCCCGCATAGAGCCCCGTTGACTTTTGAAACCATTTTCTTAGCGAAATAATGATTGATTTATATATGATTTTCATTTTCATTCATGACACATTTAGCTATGTACATTTTGAAGAACACTTAACCAGTAATTTTTTTGTCTAAACATATTTCTTAAGTTCAAAATCATTTGAAAGGAGTAGGGAAAACAAGCGATAAAATTATCATCATCATCATCGTTTCGGCCGATAGACGTCCATTGCTGGACATAGGCCTCCCCCAACTGTCGCCACAATGAATGGTTCTGTGCGTCTCGCATCCATCGGATTCCCGCAACCTTCATCAGGTCATCGGTCCACCTTGTAGGGGGCCTTCCAACACTGCGTCTTCCGGTACGCGGTCGCCACTCCAGAACCTTTCAGCCCCAACGGCCATCTGTTCTGCGAACAATTTGCCCTGCCCATTGCCACTTAAGTTTGGCGATTCTTCGCGCGATAAAATATGATCTAGTTTTTTTTTTTGGCAAATGTATTAGTTATACGAAAAAAATCATACGTTGATAATGTTGTTGAATCTGTAATCTAGATATCTAAAAGCGAAATACCACTCACTGATTAATCACGAAATCTCAGAAACTATAACACCTTCAAACTTAAAATTTGGAAAGTACATTCCATATAGGGTGTAGACATCCGCTAAGAACGGATTTTACGAAACTCCACCCCGGGTTACCCCGTAACGGGGTTTGGAAATTTGTATGGAGAAACCTACTTTCAGGCGGGCGAAGCCGCTGGCAGAAGCTAGTAAATATATATTTTTATCAAACCTATTAACTCAGCCGTTAACGAGGAGTAGGCTTCAGAAAATTACTGTTTTATGGCACTGCCCGGGAGCTAGGGCCTTAACAGCAGGAAAGTCAAACATCAAATCGTTATTAACTGCGACCTTTTGTCATGGAAACTTAAGTTCAGAATTATCTGAGGCTGAAGGCAGCCGGAGATCAAGTTGTCAGAAGAGAGATTATAATGATTAATGTTATGGCATACTTGTGGCATAGGAGGATAGCTCGTGACAGAGATAACTGGAAGGAAATGGGGGAGGCCTATGTCAAAAGACAACCTGACTAAGTTGTTGCAAAAAAAATAAAAAAAATATGTATACCTATTCAAAAGTAGGATTACATTAAGAATTTTGTTTTATATAAGTAGTATAAGTCAAAACTGTAATAAGGTCAGCGAAAAAAGGCTTTTATTATTATTATTATTCCATTTATTTCCTATATACACATATTGTTTACATTTTTAAATATTTCTTATAAAAAAAACAATAAAAAAAACATTTAAAAATATTATTAATATACTTGTTTGAAACATGTGATGTATAAAGGTTTTTTATCAATAATACAGTCTCAGTCCGTCTAACCATTCAATAGAAATAGCTATTTCATGAAAAAGTAATTCAATAGGGTTAACTGGACTGAGAGATTGAAGGTTTTAATAATTATTATAATACCTTAAATAAATACGTAAGTATTTTAATGAATATACAACTTCCAAGTTGCCTGGAAGATATTGCGGAATGCGATAAGGCCGCCCATAGTATGTATGTATTTTAGTTTCCTATTTGTATGAGTAATGGTGTACAATAAAGAATATAATAATAAAAAACTTGGTACCGATCTTAAATTGAATTTTTTCGGGTTACACCCCCCGGCGCTTTCCCTTAAACAATATCACACATATCAACAATAAACGATCTGTTGTGATCTGAAAGAAGGGTTCTAAAAGAGGTTAAATGCTTCCTTGAGGAAATGCATTTAGGGTGTTACTTAACAACCCATCGATCATGGTAGTATGTCGCCATCAATAGCCGTTTTTACATTAGGCGATAACGACACGATATAGTGGGACCGGGTATATCGTGGGCTAAAGTTTGTAATAAAAAAAACCAAGCAAGTGCAAGTTTGCTGTATTTTTACAAGTGACACAGCGGCTAAACGCGATTATGCGAGCCAAACGTTAAAACGCGATTAGTTTTATTGGTGAATTCCGCCCTAAAACATGCAGACTTTGTCCCCTACAAAAACCACTTGTCAGAGACAACTACGATATCTTCCACTCATAATATCCCACTAAATCAGGCTCGAATAAAGATATGAGAGGAAAATGTGACAATGAGGCGGCAGGGAAAGCTATCGTCCATTACTTCACGCCTCCAAAGAGATCTAATCACGTTATTATTCTAGCGACATACGTTAGTCGAGGTTTGGGTCCTGCCTGCCTTAAATATTAATAATAATCTAGCTATGTGTGTATTGAAGGACTAGTTTACACAAAACGTGGTTTAACACAAAACTTGTGGAAATAAAATCTTTTTTCATGGCAATATACTGTGTATAATTTTGCTCTACACGAGAAAAAATTTAAATATATTTTATTACAGTCGGTAAATGTTAGTTTTAGTTCATAAAATAACAAAATATTTTTTAAATTCAATTCAAAATTTTCAGTTTTTTTTTATCTGTTCTTTATCACCATAAAATAGCCACCATGTTATTACGTCATTCGGCTGCGTAAACTAAAGTGACAACTGTCAACTGATCAGCCATACTGAGTGAATATCAGCGCATTTGTTTACACAGCCAACTGACGTCACGACTACAGAGTAAATATGGCGTTCACTACGTTCTGCATTTTTGTCAAATTACGCGTGAAATTTGAAAATGTAAATTAAAAGCATTTTTAGGGTACTTAGCGACAGAATAAAAATATTGTGTTTTTTAGTAGTTTATTAGCATTATGGAATCTAATTGAGACAATTTTTAAAAATGAGTGTAACACCCTATTGAGCCGGTTGCGACTATTCTGCCAGTATCACGTTGGGAAATAGAATGTTATTATATGCGATTTAAATAAGTATAAGATTGACTTAGCGCCATTGTGACGTCATAGCTGTCAAATCGAATCGGTTACATTTTTTAAATTAAATTTATTTACGAATCATGAACGAAAAAAGTTAATTCATTGTACAACCTCTAAATTAACCGATTATGGTGATTTTTGGTATATGAACACTGTGTATGAGTGGTATCAAGAATTCGAGCAAAGTCAAATGAAAATCGAAAATTAAAAGAAACATGAACCACCCTAACGAACATACATACAAGCATTGCAAGTTGAATAAAAGCTTGTTATAACGAAGAAGCAATTTTATCTTCATAATAGCTTCTATATAAGGTGGAACACCAATAAAACTAAACGCGTTTTAAAACGTTTGGCTCGCATAATCGCGTTTAGCCGCTGTCACTAGTGTCACTTGTCTGTATTTTCTTTTGTTGTATTTTTACAAGTGACACTAGTGACAGCGGCTAAACGCGATTATGCGAGCCAAACATTAAAACGCGATTAGTTTTATTGGTGAATTCCACCCTTAACCTTTTGAATTTATTGATTTGTTCTGTTACTTCCAAACTCGGATGTTCAGACGTTCGAGTTTCAATGTAAACGTTTGTCCTGGGGCAGTGTAGTTCGGAGTTTGTCTGCGATATAACTTAGATGTTATCAAAACACTTCGTAATAGGTACCAGCCCCCCTAACCAAGTTACAACTGTTTCGCTTCGATTCTCTTTTCGTTGATCACATCGAGTCGGCCACGCCTCCAAATCCTTTGTTCTGACCACGTGACTGAGCGTTGAGATGACGTCAGAATAAAGGAATCAGAGGCGTGGCCTACTCGAGGCGATCAACGAAAAGAGAATCGAAACGAAACGGTTGTAACTTGGCTAGGGCAGGTTCACAGTAGAAAATAATACTCAATCCAATGTAGTGCCCCAAGTATTTTATTTTATTTTATTTTTAATTGATATAAACTAGTGCTTGACTGCGATCCCACCTGATGGTAAGCAGTAATGCAATCGTAAATGGTGAGGCGCACTAATTTAGAGAGCCTATTCACTCTAGCCTTGAAGAGACCCAAATTATAATCGGACGGGAAAACCGCAGCAGGCAAATTATTCCAGTCCCTCGATGTACGCGGTATAAACGATGAGGCGAAACGCTTGGTCCGGACCGTAGAGGTTTCAACAACGTAAGGGTGGATACTCGCCGTTCGTCGGCTTGTCTGATGATAGAAATAAGATGGTGGAATCAAGTCATGCAATTCCTGCGCACACTCTCCAAAATGCATCCTGTAAAACACCGAAAGGCTGGCTACCCTACGCCTGTGCCTAAGTAGCATAATAAGCTGTTTATGAGCTGCATATGATAGTTAAGTGTTTTTAGAGTCCCGTTCCTCAAAAGGAAAAAACGGAACCCTTAACCTCACTTCGTTGTCCGTCAGTCAAGGCCCTTTATCTCAGGAACGCGTAAATTTTGTATCAAGATTGCAAAGGAATAATAATATTTAAAAATAATTATACTATAAGACATGACTGAAAAGACTCTGTATCCGGGCAACAACACTAATCAAAAGAATAAATGACACTTAAACTGCAACACTACCAAGAAAAAAAAACATTTTTTAAATTAAATCTCTAATCATAAGTAATTAGGATAGTTTGGTAGTTTACTTTTTCTGCATATTCTGGATATCAAACGGGCATGATTATTTTAGAGCAAAAAATATGTTTGCAACTTAATTTCCTAATTCGGGTGTAAAGGGCGTGCGTATTACTGTTACATGTAGTTTATAAGACATACAAAATACTATACCCCATTCATCTGGGCTTGGGACAAAATGTAAACAAAGAAAACAATGTGTACCTTCAACCAATTTTCTTCAAGGTATTTGAATACATTAATAACAATCTCCTTTTCTGTTGAATGCATTGGCGTTTTCTTTGCACGCTCTTTCTTCGGCGAAAAACAAGAACTCAACGAAAATATCTCGTATCAACAAGTTGATCGATAGTGAAAAAGATAGCGGATTATAACCCGCCCGATGACAAAAGGCCACATTTAAATGTAAAATATTTGCAGTATCTGTGGTCTATAATTTAGTATATTATAAATGGTTTGTTTACCTTTTATCTCACGGCTCCCTGAATAGGGTATAAGCTCAAATCATTATCACCTAGCTTGTTTTCTCCCAACTTATTCTCACGCTTCAATCAAAACTTAAATCCCAGATTTTAGATATAACTTAAGGTTACTAAGGTAAGGTTCATAAAGATTTACCAAAAATCTAGACCCTTTTGTAAGTAAGCCTCGTAATATCAAAATTATGAAGGCATTATCGGCGGCGCGCAAAGAATTTTACGAGTATATTTAAGTAAAATAAACGATGTTAGGTATTCGAAGTTAATAATGCATACTCAGGCTTTTAGAAGGGGGTGATGAAATATTTTATATGAAGATGAAGGCATGGAGGTAGAAAATTACTTTACTTTATAGAATTAGATACCTGCTTTGTTTTGAAACTAAAAACTTGGCAAGTGCGAGTCGGACTCGCCCACTGAGGGTTCCGTACAAACTTTTAAGGTAAATTGCAGTTTACGATTTATGACGTATTAAAAAAAAAATTACTCACTAGATCTCGTTCAAACCAATTTTCGGTGGAAGTTTGCATGGTAATGTCTCAGACCAAGATAATGTACATCATATATTTTTTTTAGTTTTATCATTCTCTTATTTTGGAAGTTACAGGGGTGAGGGGGCACACATTTTACGACTTTGGAAGTGTCTGTCGCGCAAACTGTTCAGTTTAGAAAAAAAAAAATATTAGAAACCTCAATAACATTTTTACACGACTGCCCCAAAAAGGAGTGTTATGTTTTCAGGGTTCATGTATGTATGTATGTGAGTTTCTTTATTCCACCATAATTGAAGACCTATCCATAGATACCCCACACGTATGGGTTTGATGAAAAAAATTTTTGAGTTTCAGTTCTAAGTATGGGGAACCCCCAAAATTTATTGTTTTTTTTCTATTTTTGAGTGAAAATCTTAATGCGGTTCACAGAATACATCTTACCAAGTTTCAACAGTATAGTTCTTATAGTTTCGGAAAAAAGTGGCTGTAATATACGGACGGACAGACTGCAGACACACATGACGAATCCATAAGGGTTCCGTTTTTTGCCATTTGGCTACGGAACCCTAAAAAGGCGTTGAAAAGAGTAAAATGAGCATATTGACTCAGGACGATCTTTATTAAAAAACGTCATCTTAAGTTAGAATTCGATTATTTGAATGGGGTTCTCGATTACCCGTGTGTGGTGGCGGTTATTTTGACGTTAGAAATGACTGTTGACTTTTTTCATTAGGTGGCGTTAGTGTTTGTTGTTCAATCATTGATTTTTGTCAAATATTGATTTTACATTTAAATTTCATGTAACTTTAACCGCTTGCGACGGATTCATCCGACGAGTGTTTTCGTGTCCTATTCGCCAGGGTCGTGTGTTTGCGACTGGGTACTCCATCTCGTTTAGCTCTTTAATCCGCATAGGTGACAGAAGAGCAGACGAGATGGAGTGTTTGGTCGTGAATGTGCGATCTAGGCGGAATACTTAAACGCGAGAATGTTTGTCGGATATCCGACGTAGGGGTTAAAATCAAATATTTCATATATTTATATTTTTGTAAGAGTTATTTTGGAGATGTGCTGATTTAATAAATAGTTTACTGTTTCTACCGAGGTGGGGCGCGCTACATCCGGTCCCCATTCTGTTTCTTTCTCGTGTGATGCTTTAGCTCTGCCCCCCCTAGCCAAGTTACGATCGTTTCGTTAGCATCGAACGCCTCGAGTAGGCCACGCCTCCGATTCCTTTGTTCTGACCACGTGACCACAGTATAGATATATTATATGGAACAGTACGGAAACTACCTACAAATATTCGAAACGGCACACTCACACAAACATACGCATCGACGAGACTCCTAAGCGTTTCTCGCGGTCCTGTCAGTAGCGAATGCCGCTTAGGAGTCTCGTCGATGAGTATGTTTGTGTGAGTGAGCCGTTTCGAACATTTGTAGGTAGTTTCCGTACTGTTCCATATATCTATACTGTGACGTGACTGAGCGTTAAGATGATGTCAGAACAAAGGAATTGGAGGCGTGGCCTACTCGAGGCATTCGACGCAAACGAAACGATCGTAACTTGGCTAGGGGGGCTGGGAGTCAGTCGGTTGTTAACCGTGACGAGCGCAAGTCAGAGAAATAAAAAGTGATTTGTGTGAACAAAGTTAATTACGTCGGTGTAGCCTTCTAACACGTATTAATCCCAGAATAATAGGAGTTCGTAAACGACATGGTGCGACTATTCTGGCACGATCTGGTAACAAGAACTAGTCGCAATGCTACCATCGACTCGACGCTGCGCTGGAGTGATAATCAGCAGTCAGTGTCATCCTTCACAATAAGACAAGACGGTTAAACTGCTGAGACGAATCTAGTCAGATCATCAGCTTCATTTCAGCTGAAAGTCGTCCACTATTGAACATAGGCCTCCACCAAATGTCTCCACAACGACCGGTCCTGTGCGTCTCATATCCATCGAATCCCCGCGACCCTCACCAAGTCATCGCTCCACCTTATCGAGTAGGGTAGAGTAGGGGATTGTAGAGTAGGGTAGAGTAGGGTAGAGCAGGCTAGAGTGGGGTAGAGTAGGGTAGAGTGGGGTAAAGTGAGGTAGAGTAGGGTAGAGTAGGGTAGAATAGGGTAGAGTAGGGTAAAGTGGGGTAGAGTAGGGTAGGGTAGAATGTAGTGGTCAGTTGACGGGAGCGAAGCCGCGGGAAAAAGCTAGTGTATATATAAAAGGTAAAGTCCTGAACTCGCTTACTGACTCATCAACTCCCAGCCCAAACTCTTAAACTTAAAATGCTGATATTTTATAAAATGCTGCAATCAGTTTAATTCCATATTCTATACAATACCTAGGCAATGTATAGAATAGGTACCTAAACCTTGTAGGGAATGTATGAAATATTATTTATTTTATACTTTGCCTAGGTATTCTACACACTAACCAATGCACTACCGCTAATGTATGTAAAAGACGAGAGAAGGAAACGACGTAACGTAATTTTAGAGCACACCGACATGGACGGCTTAGGTTAGAAGGCTAAGGCAAGAGCGGAGCAGAGTGGATCGGACCTCCGGCCTTTGCCTTCGAGGTTCATCATCATCATCATTTCAGCCGAAAGAAGTCCATTATTGGACATAGGCCTCCTCCAAGCGTCGTCACAACGACCGGTCCTGTACGTCTCGCATCCATCGAATTCCCGTAACCCTCACCAGGTCATCGGATCACCTTATGGGAGGCCTTCCAACGCTGCTGCCTTCGAGGTTATTTTTTTATAATCACCCAGAAATAGGAGCCTTACTTTAAACTCTGCAAACAGAAATAGGACCTGAGTACATATGCATACTTACATTATAAAATTAACTTGAAACTAATAATTATTTTGGCTATAAGTAACATAATGTAATTTGGTTAACTTATGTTATACAGAAGCCAACCTCAATATATTGTTGGACCAACCTTGTTATCGAATAAAACATTTTTCTTTTTTTTTTCGTACAGTATGACTCAGGTCTTATTTCTGTCTGCGGGGATTAAAATAAGGCTCATATTTCTGGGTGGTTATAAAATAAATAACCACTTACCCTTCTAACCGAACTTGTCCGTGTCGGAGTGCCATAAAATTACGTCACCTCCTTTCCTGCTCTCGTCTTTTACGCACATTAATTTTAAGTAATGGAACATATTTCATTTGCCCGTCATTTTATTTATTTATTTATTTAATTATACTTTATGCACAAAGGAGTACAGAGGCGGACTTAATGCCTTAAGGCATTTTCAACCAGTCAACCTTTGGGTGATGCAGAGACAAATTGTGGTAGGTGCATTATATAGGCAGGTCGGTTAACATTGATAAATGTAGACCAAAATACATTTATTTTACACATTGCCTGTGGAACAGCAGGTATTCTATACAATTCCTAGGAACTGTATACATTACCTAGGTAAAGTATGTAATGGACAATAATATACATAATATTTCATACATTGCCTGGATATTCTATACATAGCCTAGGTATTGTATAGAATTCCTGAATTATACAGATTTCCGGTAACATACACGGTGTCTTTGTCATCGACGCACAAACTAATACCGCGAATCCAATACATGATTCTGGACCCCCCAGTGGTGGAATTTTTCGACGGCTTTTTCCTCATCATCTTCCTGCCCTTGTCCTGTTTTATTTGCGGTCGGCGCAACACGTTTTTTTTTTTCCATTCTGTCCTGTCACTCGTCAAGCTATCACTAACTCCCTTTTCTTTCATATCACTTCTCGTTGGGTTTTTCCTAATTTAAAAAAAATATCTGTACTTTTTTAAATTTAAATTGTGTAAAGTTATTCTAACCAACCCTGATGATACTTATAGTAAAAAAAAATAATTAAAAATTAATTAATTAAAAAGTCATTGGAGTAGATAAAGTCGTTATTCTAATGAACCCCGATCAAATTGTTAATTTTAAAAGTAATTCATTAATTTTTTCACTAAAAATTAACATTTTTGAATAACGATTTTATAAAATTTAAATTAAAAAACGTACCTAAAGATTTAAAAAAAAAATTGGAAAAAACCGACGGAAAGTTCTACCACTGGGGGTCCAAAATCATGTACTGGACCCATGGTATACGTTTGTGCGTCCATGTCAAAGACACCCTGTATATAAAGAATAAGAAGGGATTTTCCAAAATTTACTCGCTAAAGGGATGAAATGGGGGTCCAAAGTTTGTATGGAGAAACCTACTCTCGCGTGGGCGAGAGCGCTAGAAGATGCTAGTCAGTGATTAACTTTTATTAAATGCCTTGGTTTCCGAATCCCTCTGGATCAGATGTCCCAACCTTTCGCCAAAATTTCTTCCGACTGTGAAACCTAATGTCCGAATACATATTCAATTCCGCCGCCGGGATTCCGATTCCGATTTCTGGCCACCGTAGGCGCGGGCTTGCGGACGGCGAGCAATGGGTAGCCCGCCGTCCGACCATCCGGTAACCGTCTGGACCGAGCCCAATTCGTCGACGGCGCATATTGTTCCACGCGCGCTTCAGGGAGATGTCACCAAATCGTAGGGGCCCAGCAGGGTCGAAGCCTACTGGGGCCACGGGTAGTGTGAAAGTGAAACCTGGGGCCCTGGGACGAAGGCAAAGAAGGAACAGGAGTGGGTTTTTAGTCAGTAAAAGTCTGACACTATCTCCCACTCCGCCCAAGAGCGAGATTTGTCATTAGATGATTATCCCACCTAAAAAAAAAATACATATTCAATTCAGGTCCATTTACAGTGTACTCACAAATATCCAGCGTGGCGACAGCGTCCTTCATGAGCTGGTAGGTGTCTCCATTGATCCTGAGGAAGTCGACGCAGCCCAGGAGGCCGTCGGACAGGCCGAGTTTGCTTTGCAGACCTGTCGTGTTGCCCGCACCGCCCACCCAGACTGGCTCACGGAATGTCATGCGGGAGAATAGACCCTGGGGAAGAAAAGTGACTGCATTAGATAGTGGTAGCAGAAGCAAAGGTATATACTTCGTCTTTTCAATTGGCAGGTGAGGTTTATGGAAGAGGCACGTCCGGAGTCGTAAGGCTGTCCCTGGTCATCGTAGATGCGAGCTTGCGGACGACGAGCAATGGTTAGCTCACCGTCCGGCCATTCGGTAAGGACAGTGTTCCAAGCGCGTCTTCAAAAGACACACACACACACACCACAACCACACACCACACCACACACACACACACACACACACACACACCACCCACAGATTCGTAAAGAATTAAGACTGCGCATTGTCAGTTCTTGTTGATCGCTTATCGATCGACAAGAACTGACAACAATCGACTACTTACACAAAGTATTTTATGTTTGTTTTTATTGTTTTATCGTGTAATGCTTTATTATGTTATCTTTAGTTTGTTTATTGTTTTTAGTTCGTAAGATGTTGCTAGCCGTTCAACGACTCGTCGACGACGGCTGGCGCTGAAAATCAGCGCTGTGGCTCTGTCCAGCACATGAGCCCCAGCATTTTGCTGAGCGCTGGCCGTTTTGCATGAATGTGTCGCATAATTTAACTTTTTTATGTAATTGTTATATATGTATGTTATTATTATTATTTTTTAAGTTATGTGTCATGTTTGTGTAAATAAACTGTTTTTCTTTCTTTTCTTTTCTTTCTTTTCAAAAGATGTCAGCAAAACCGTAGGGGCCTAGTGGAGGCGTTGCCTGCTAGGGCCACGGTAATTTTTGAAAGAGACACATACATGCGTTGGTCCTGGAACGCGAAAGTCAACTGAGAACATTAGCTGGGGTTTTAGTCGGTAAAAGTCTGAGACGTCGTCTCGCTCCACCCTAGAACGGGAGAAGTCATTTAAAGATTTCCCACTTAAAAAACTGGGCAAGTGCGAGTCGGACTCGCGCACTGATGGTTCCTTACAAACCTATTAAAACAGTTCGATTCCCGAATTGAGTTACAAAGATTTGTCCGAATCGCAAAAAAAGTTTTTTATTTGTGACGTAACTACAAATTTACAGTTTTCAGATTTTTTCCCATACTTGTGTTATGAGACCTTGCTTCGTGCCAAATTTCAGGATATTAGGTCAACGGGTGATTGTCTTGAGAGTGTCGATATACACATTTTTTGCGACATAACGGCCGTATCTTTTTTTTTCGTTAACTCAGAAGTTTGATTTTTTCACAGCTTCAAGGGACCGCAGACCTTAGTATATGGTTTTAATTTCAACTTGATACCTCCACGCGTTCCCGAGATAAAAGGTTTTGACAGGCAGACAGACGGACAACAAAGTGATCCTATAAGGGTTCCGTTTTTCTTTTGGGGTACGGAACCCTAAAAAAGGTAAGGTTTATGGAAACCAGGAACCGGAACCTAAAAAATGATGTCCTATGTAAAAAAATTCTAGATTAGTATTATCCCGACCTATCTGATCGGTTTATCTACACGCTAATATGCTCGGGTCAATGATGCAATAAAGAACAGAATTGTCTTCTACAAACTTTCTAATGCGTAACCTGTAGCAGCCCTAAACTCGAAACTAAATTAAAAGCATATCCCACGAACATTATCAAAACATCTATTAACAAACTGACGACATTCTTAAAACCTAAATTAATATGAGCGATAAAGTAGAGCCTTCAAGTGCCTAAGTTAATTTACGCGTTGATGAACGTCATTAGACGGAGGCGTGGTTGTAAGAGAAGGGTTAGTACAGCAGCCGTATATTACACCACCGTGTGGGCCAGACATATGGAAATTTAGGGCCCGGAACTCAGTTACGGATTCCGTTTTATGTGACGTCGTAATGTAGAAGGGAAACCGAAATGACAAGTTTCGTAGTCCGGAAACGTTGGCAAAAAATGTTGAAGGAAATCAGACAAAACAGTATAGATAGATAGATAGATAAAAAGTCGTTGCAACACAAAACATATACACCAAAACACAAATAAAATACAGAACTAAGCGCTAACACAAAAACTAACAATAAAAATAGAAAATAAAAATGACCACAAAAAACAAAAAAAAATAGCTTTGGCTAACATAACATTTAGCCACGGCCAAGAAATAAAACACGAATCTACTACGAAAAAAAAGTGTATTTTTGTTTTTAACGAATAAACTCAAAAACCACTGGATCAATTTAAAAATTTTTTTCACTATCTACCTAGGTACTTAGTGAAAATTTTTATTATAGGATGCTACTTTATCACTGAGTGACATAGGCTATATAAATCTTCTGTTTTCACGTGGGCGAGGTTGCTAACAGAAGCTAGTAATATAGAGGCGAAAGTTTGACAGTTTATGTGTGTATGTTTGTTAATTCTTCACGCTCGAACGGCTGAACGGGTTTCGATGAAACTTTGATAGGTGATAGGTACGTGGGTAGACCATGTCCTGGAATAGCATGACAGATTATATTCTCCTGCTACAGACAGCAGCTAATTTTCGATATTTCTAACAAACCACAATTTTCAAAGATCTACGAAATCTAATACGAAAGTCCGAGACCAAAAGACAACTTTGATCACAGCCCCATTGTTTTAATTAATCTCAGCAAAAGTTTTTAATTAATTCAAAATTTTAAGATTTACAACGGCAAAACCTATTCCACGTCTGACCGACCATTATTGAGGGAAGCTCCAACCGGAACGGAATTGGGGTGGCAGTTTTAACAGGAGGAATTCCGTCAATTCTTCTGAGACATTAACCTCGACAGTGTTGAGGCAATTATGTAAAACTGGGGACGGACGCCTCCAAGGTACGCTTAAAGGTATGACAGAGAAATAACGAAATATTACAGGAGATCTAAAGTTTGTTTTTAAAGATTTGCGACAAAGATTTATCCCTCAAAAGTTTCTATAGTCGTAAATTTTCTTGAGCGTGTCTGTATTGTATCTGAAACATTTTGTCGAGTCGATTTTCAGTAGTTTTACTACAGGTAATTTACTTTCAGTAAATTCAAAAGGCAAATTTCGTCAGCCAATTATGTCTACTTCGTTACCTTCACAAATTTCGCCCTTTATAAAATCTCAGATTTTACTAGGCCTTTAAAATTCATAGCCGAAATTTTTTACTGGCGATATTATCCGGCATTGGGGTGGTAATGCCGACGTGCAAATGTAAGCTCGTTTGTTCCAACCCTTTAGACGCGAATGTTCTTAATGAGTGAGATCCGCTCTGCAGGAACGATTTCGACGATGTAGATGTTTTTGTGCCTTATTTTACACCTCGTGTGGCAATTTATGTTTGAGATTAATGGCACATGTGGAGAAATGCGGTCTCGTTATCTGGCAGAATAAGGTACTTTACAAGAATATTATGTCTACTAGGTCATCAATTTTATGCTCCGAAATGAAGCCGCGAGGACTCGTAACAGACTGAATAATGAAGTTGATTTTTATGCAGAGTTTTGACACAAAAGAGAGATAGGTACAGAAATCAATCTACATACAAAGCGCACTCGAGCAACGCACACATTGACATCGCTTACGGGCACGATATCTCGGAACGGTTGAAACCAATGCGAGCGTGAGTTCCATGCGTTTGAGATACTCGTCAGTAAATTTTTTGTGCAAAAATTGAGCAACATAAAAGTTACTTTTACTTTTCAGTGGACGGTTTAGTAATTCAATGGTAGTTGTTTCAGAGGTAAGTTGGTATTTGTTTGTATTTCGATGGTTCATTTTAACGTAACACAGAAGAGTGAGGTAGGTAGCGGTGCCGACATTAGTGTGACCGCCGAGCGTTGGTTTGAAAAGTGAAGTACATACATGAGATTGACTTCTGTACATATTATCTTTTTTGTGGTTTTGAGATGTCTTTCCGCGAAGTAATTTCTCGTCTAAACCAAACGGAATGTTAGACCATTCTGTCAACATTTTATACAAACTACATTATTTCAAGACGTAATAACGTTCGCAATGAAAAGAAAGTACGAGAGACAAAATATTGACTATGTAAGCGAAATAGTTGGGGAGCTCGCGAAAGAAGGCATGTGACGGCGCAGCTGTCGACGAGTTGTCTGCAAACATACATTACCCGCACCCTTGTACGCTCCTGTACTATAACCGGCCACAATATTGATACAATATGAAAGTGTACTTGGTCTAATAACAACATATTGTGGTTTCATTCTTTTGACCTACGGCGAATTTGAAACTGAGCAAGGAATTTGCTGATACATTTTTTGGTGAATTACGCCCTTAGCCATCCTGTATAGGTATAGCATGCCAGTTATTACGATATAATCTTCGAACTATTCAATAATTCAATGTTGAATGTAATACATGTTTGCAAAATTTTTGATCATTTTCGAAGTAGGTCAGGGTTCAAAAGAGTCATACACAGATTAGACGCGTAAGGGCTTTATCACACTAGCGGTTTGCGAGCGGCTGCAGGGCGGGGCGTGCGCGCAGCGAATGCGTCACGAACACGCCGCGCTTGCACAGCGAAGACGTCGTGAATGCGTGAGAAATTAGCAACGTTTTCAAGTTAACGACGTACAATACATCGGTAACAAAATGGATTCCGACGAGGAGACACTGCTGTTGGCTTTGTTACTAACCCGCACCTCGTTGCCGGATCTCGTTGAACGTCCGCAACAAATTCACTGCGCGGCGTGTTCGTTGCGCGCCCGTAACGTATTCATTGCGCACCCGCTCCGCTTTGAGGACGCTCGCAATCCGTTAGTATGATAAAGCCCTAAATTTTTCACGCTTTCGCGATATCTTCGATGTGCGTGACGCATTCGCTGCATCCACGCCCCACCCCGATATCGAGTAGACTGCTTCAAAATACTTGACGAACCAATTTCTATAGAATATTCTAAACGTGAATAACAGCACTTTCATTCACAAATGTTGTTACGCTTTGAATCGACGTCAACAGGTATACGTGTATACCAGTAGGTACGTGTAACATTTACAAACACCCTCAGTTTACGGCGGGGATTGGAGTTGGCCCGATAATTGGCAATACGCGCCCGGTATTGGAACAGTGACCTAATACCGTCATCGACTCGCACCGATGCCCCCGATAGCCGTGATAACATCAGGCTCTGAGTACTAGTTTAGCAACGTGATGTAAATAAATGTAGATGGGTTATTATCGCAAGCTGAACCCAGGTTAAAGACATTGAACCCTTTTGAAATGGGTAGAATTGGTTTACGGATCTTTTTTGATTGGTTAATGGACATGGTGTTCTTCTTCTTCTTAGTGTGGCGATGGTAAAAATAGTAAATTTTTAACCGACTTCAAAAAGAAGGAGGTTCTATGTTCGGCTGAATGTATTTTTTTTTTCCTATGTATGTTCACCGATTTCTCGGTCAATTGTGGACTGATTTTGAAAATTATTTTTTTGATTGAAAGGTTGTGCTTCCAAGTTGGTCCCATAGAAATATTGTTATGATCTGATGATGAACTTCAAAGATATGGAACGGAACTCCTCATAGGATCACAGCAGAACTGTCGTACATAAGTAAATTTTTTATTTTTTTTTTATTCATATAAACCAGTGCTTGACTGCGATCCCACCTGATGGTAAGCAGCGATGCAATCATTGATGGTGAGGCGCACTAGTTTATTAAGAACCTATTCACTCTAGCCTTGAAGACACCTAAATTATAGTTGGACGGGAAGACCGCAGCAGGCAAATTGTTCCAGTCCTTCGATGTACGCGGTATAAACGACGAAGCGAAACGCTTAGTCCGGACCGTTGAAGTTTCAACAACGTAAGGGTGGATACTCGCCGTACGTCGGGTTGTCCGATGGTAGAAAGGAGATGGCGGAATCAAGTCATGCCATTCCCGCGCACACTCTCCAAAATGCAACCTGTAAAATACCGATAGGCTGGCTACCCTGCGCCTGTGCTCTTGCATGCTTTGTAGATTGGACTTAACCAAATCTGGGTCCCCAATTAGCCTCTTCGCACGCCTTTCCACTGAGTCCAAAGCTGCTAGATGGCATTTTGCAGCACCAGCCCATATGTGACTGCAGTACTCCACACACGATCGGACCTGTGCTTTGTATAACATTAGAAGCTGTCCCGGTGTGAAGTACCGTCGGACCTTTGCAAGAACGCCTAGTTTTCTAGCAGCTACCTTGGCTTTGGACTCAATGAACCGCCCAAAATTGAGGTCTGAGGAAATTTCAACTCCCAAGAGCTGAAGGCGGTCGGTGCACTCCAGAGATATATTCTGAAAAGCAGGAGCCAAGGCGAACGGGCTCCTTTTGGCGGTGAATAGACACGCTTGTGTTTTGGCGGCGTTGAATCCTACTAGATTGGTTTCGCCCCACATGGAGACTGCCTGAAGTGAGACATTCGTACGCTCTACCATAGCCTCTCGTTCGGACCGGATTAGCTCCTTACTAGCCCGAGCACCTGGCAGGTATCTCTCTACAACTGTGCTATCATCTGCATACCCATAGATACCGGGCATCAGCAGATCGTTAATATGCAGCAGGAAAAGAGTTGCAGAGAGAACTGACCCCTGAGGAACTCCGGCATTGGTCGTCATAGGCTCTGATGAGCATCCATCGACAACAACTCGGAGAGACCGTTCACTCAGGAAGTCTTTTACACAGTTAATCAGACCAGGGGAAATGCCATACGCTGGAAGCTTACTTAAAAGGCTGGCATGCCATACCCTGTCGAAGGCCTTCGAGACGTCTAAGGAGACAGCAATCGCTTCTCCATTCTTCTCAAGGGCCTCGCCCGACATGTGAGTGGTATACACTAGTAGGTCCCCAGTAGACCGATTGTGGCGAAACCCGTACTGTCGGTCACTGAGGAGATCGTTACCTTCCAGGTATGCCATGAGGCGCGAGTTCAATACACGCTCCATAATCTTGCAGAGTATGGAGGTTATTGAAATCGGCCGATAGTTGGCAGGATCGGCACGACTGCCCTTTTTTTATACGTTTGAAATTTAAAATTGCTTTGTTTATACGTGTAGTCGATGACTGACTGAAAGAAGAGGAGGGGATATAAATATACGATATTAAAAATACCCTTAGTGTATGCTCATTTCTTCTTCACGCTCGAACGGCTGAACAGATTTAGATAAAATTCAGCACGTGGGTAGAACGGATTTTTATATGTCCGGATTTTTATACGGGATTTTTGTCCCGAGAGTATGTTCTCTTGGAATACTTTTATTCATCTACGCGGGATAAGCCACCGGTAAAAGCTAGTCTATTATAATTGATAATTATTTAATCTTGCTCCACTTATCCTTCTGTCAAAGTCAATTCTCTGATCGACACTTTGTGTGACCAGAGGGCTGGCCCGTTCAACTCCCAAAGAATTAGCTTTGCCATTCAACATGGTAATGCTGCCTATCTTCTGGGCACATTTCCTGCGTACGTAGGTGATACCGATGTGTAGGAGTACTTTGACGCCGTTTATGTCGTGTATACTTTTTCAATATATTTCAGGCAAATATAACAAATATTTTACCCCTGTTTTGATGTTTTGGAAAGAAAAATAGACCGAGTTAGGGGAAAAAATGACAGTCAGCATCGTGGTAGCTAGAACCTTACTCAATTTGTGAGATTGTTGTGTGAGAGGGAAAAATTGCTCTTCAAAAAACATGGTGAGTTCTGATTGACAGCGGTTCAGCAATTTCCGGGTTCTATTAATCAGGGCTTTTCCTGTTATCGAGTTGGGAGTTAATGACCAAATTTGCAAAAAATAATACCACTATTTCCGAATTAATCATCATCATCTTCCTGCGCTTGTCCCGTGTTATTTAGGGTCGGCGCAACACGTTTTTTTCTTCCATTCTGCCCTGTCACTCGTCACACTATCACTAACTGCCTTTTCTTTCATATCACTCTTCACACAATCCATCAATATTTTCTTTGGCCTCCCTCTCCCTCTCCATCCATCAACATGCGTTTCATCCCTCCTCTTTACATGACCATACCAAGACAAACGATTCCTTTCAACTTTTCAGTCACTGGCGCCACTTTCAAACTTCCTTTATTATACTCATTTCTCACTTTATCCATTCTCGTCACACCACACATCCATCTAAACATTCACATCTCCGCTACATGCAATCTTTTTTCATCAGTCTTTTTCACATTTCTTCATTTCCGAATTAATGAAGTTGAATATTTGACAAATTCCACTTTAGCCTGGAGACCTAGGCTGCGGGATTCTTCGAAAGAAGTTCTGGAATCAGTAGCTTTTTGTATTCTTGGACCGTACTCAAAAGTTTGAGCAACAATATAAAAAAAAATCCTTTTTTTTATATTTAGGTATATAACGTTCCAAGTTTTTTTATATAACCCTACTATCAGATGGAACAATTGCTACGTACAGTTGTCTAAAGACTAAGCTAAACACTCTCACTAAATTTTAACACACACGACACACATAACACACTTCACACATAATACTCTCTCAAACACTTATTTACACATTTCACACTCATATACATACAACACACTCGCACTTCAACTTCATGAGCACGATATGCAGATTTCATTTATTTACTTAACTATTATTAGAGTAATCGTCTTTGTTTGATAGCCACGATTCAGGCTCTGCCTAGTGTGGTTTCACTGTTATTTTTGTAAATTGTAAATTGAGTTGCTAATAAAGTTATTATTATTATTATTATTTTATAACAAAACCTATGTAGCAATAATCGAGGAAACCTTAAAACAGGCGTTTGTTTAACATTGCTAGAATATATTTTTCAAAACACTTCCTCGAAAACTGACTCTTATCGCACTACGATTAGGTTCAATATGCCATCTATATCACCCTCGTGTTTTTTTTAATTTATCACAACAAGGGCTTTTTTCTTTCCCATTTCGTCACGGTCAACGGTGATTATTTATTTTTTTAAAAGCATAGAGGGCAGATTTTGAGGTTTTAATATATTTAATGAATATTTAAATTGTGTTTATGAACAAAATAACAACAGAACAAACCAAACAGAACAGAGTATCATAAATAAATAAGAATCTTTACACAATAATTTGTTATTAACAACAATTAATGAACAATTATCTGTGTTATAAATTCAAAAATATTTGAATTTCTATTTTTAATATTAAGTAGGATGTATTACGGTTTGATACCTTTGCTTCACCTTCAAACCTGCAAAGGTAAAGCGCGGGAAGAAGAAAGAAGTTTAAATATTATTTTTTATTTGTGTTATTTGTGAAAAAAAAAATTGAATTTAAGATTTAAAGAGAATTCTTTAGATGGTACGCCGCCGCCGCCAGACATTGTGATTAAGGTAAAAAATACTCGCGATAGCCTGCTGTCATCTAAATCAAAACTAAAATTTATTCCAAGTATGGCAACTTTGGAAAATGTTTTCATTGCAAAATGAACAAAAATTTATACCTTATAATTTTCAGAGAAAGTATTTCTTCGTAAGTGTATTGAAAAACGTCGTTTGACACACGTGCAAATTATTTACTGCAGCCCTCGGCTCCATAACACACTCGCCTGCGGCTCGTGCGAATTCCGCCTCGGTCGCAATGACAAACTTTCTGCACTTGTATCAAAATATACTATTTTACCACCTTCCAAAAAAGGAGGAGGTTCTATATTCTTTTTGTATTGGTTAAGTTATAAATCCCGTTACGGAATGGACATGGGTGGGTTTTAGTCAGTACCTGACGTTTCCTCTCGCTCCACCGTCGTGTCCTCGTGGAGGCAATTGGCGGCAGCGACCTCTCGCGTCGGGCCCTGGTTCGGGCCATGGTCCGGAGCGAGGAGAAATGGCGCTCGTCGTCCGGCCGTTAATTGACCGGACCGAGCCCAGTCTACAGATCTACGCGCTTCTCAAAGAGATGTCAGCAAACCGCAGGAACCCAGCAGGGCCGATGCCCGCTAGCTAGGAACGCGGGGAATTTCTGAAAAGGAAACCCGTAGTCCTAGAACGCACAGGGCAACTGAAGGACACAGGTGTGGTTTTAGTCAGTAAAAGTCTGACACGCCCTTTCGCTCAGAGCGCGAGAAGTCATTGGATGATTTCCACCCTTAAAAAAAAGCCACAAAAAAAAGGGAATTGTTACAACCATTTCAGCAGACGACGAAACGTTTCCATTACGCAGATTGTGCATCAATAGAGAAGCGTACAAGATTTATCGTACGTCGGTTATAAAGGTACATTACATGTATCACAGTGCAATCTCGCAATGGAGTCCCGTCTCGGTGTCGCAGTACCTATGAATTGACAATTTGAGGTGAGTTCTAAGTGTGCATCTCTACTCTGGCGGTTAAGTTACGTATGTATCAATGTCGCTTTTGATGTTTGTACCAGGGATGTTAAGGGAATGAAATTTAGTATCTGGATGCGGATACGGGATACAGACATAGGAATAATAATAATAATATTCCACAACTTTTACACAACGCAATCTAGTCCCAAACTAAGCAGTGCTTTTTTTTTCGGTGCGAAAATCATCTAATGACATCCCCCGCTCTAGGGCGGAGCGTGAGATAGTGTCAGACTTTTACTGACTAAAAACCCACTCCTGTTCCTTCTTTGCCATCGTTCCAGGGCCCCGGGGTTCTCTTTCGCATCACCCATGGCCCCAGTAGGCTTCGACCTTGCTGGGCCCCTACGGTTTTGCTGACATCTTCTTGAGGCGCGCGTGGAAGACTACGCGCCGTCGACAACTTGGGCTCGGTCCGGACGGTTACCGGACGGTCAGACGGCGAGCTACCCATTGCTGGCCGTCCGAAAGCCAGCGCCTACGTCATGCGGAAGGTAAGCACGCCGTGTTGTCTTTCCAGCCACTCTTCAAAGAGAGGACTTACCGACATAATTGGGTCGCTGTCGTCATTCCACCATGAGATTCCGCCGGAACAAACTAAGCAGAGCTACGTATCATCACACAAACATTTGTCTTGGGTGGGAATCGAACTAACCCATAATATTATAGAGGTTTCGGATACCGATACGGAAATTAAATTATTTCGGTCTCACGATGAAAGTGTATGACCAGTGCGTGTTGCCAGTGATGGCTCATCAGAAGGCTTAAAGTCAACCGAAGGGCAATGGGCTATGCTCGGAGTACCCTTCGTGATTGCATCAGAAATGAAGATATCCGCAGGAGAACCAAGGGTACCGACATAGCCCGAAGAATCGCCAAACATAAGTCGCAGTGGGCAAGGCACATTGTTCGTAGAACAAAATTGGTCGATGGGGTCAATGGGATCACCACAAGGTGCATCGATGACCGGGTGAGGGTCGCGAGAGTCCAATGGATGCGAGACGCACAGGATCGTTCGTTATGGCGAAACTTAGGGGAGTCCCTTGGACGACTTTCGGCTGAAATGATGAATGATGACGATGAAGTAAACGGGATTTCAGTCTGCCTGTGTACCTTTGTGTTGCATGAAGTTTTAATAAATAAATAAATATATAAAATTCAATTTGAGAGAAGAAGAAACTTTGAGGAGTGTTCTTTAAGCACTTAGAAGCGATCCGTTCCAATTGATAACATTGAACTATTCTTGAATTTGTGTTAAAAAGTTAAAACTTGTAGGTCCCAGAGTCCCAGAGGCGTCTGCTGTGAAACTTCGATCCTCAATATCTCTTTTATCTACTTAAACCCTTGTAGCTATTGCATTTATTGGGAACTCATCCAATGACTTCTCTCGCTCTACGGTTTTATTGACATCTTCTTGAGGTCCACATGGAATACTACGCGCCGTATATTTTACCTTGAAACTTGATTTCTATTTTTTCTTTATTGTCGACAGGGGACTATGGCGTCTCATTATCATCACAATCATCATTTTAGCCGAAAGACGTCGACTGTTGGACATAGCCCTCCCCCAAGCGTCACCATAACGAAAGGTCTTGGGCGTCTCGCATCCATCCAATCATGAAAGTAGGTTTTTCCATACAAACTTTGAACCCCCGTTCCATCCCCTTAGGGGGTGAATTTTGGAAAATCCTCTCTTAGTGCTCGCCTACGTCATAAAAGAAAACCTTGTACCACAATCTTAGTCCCAGTAGTTTCGGCTGTGCGTTGATATGTCAGACTGTCAGTTTCTCCTTTTATGTATATTAAAGTGTTGGGCAATTCTAGATCCCCTATCCTTCGAGCATTCAAAAATTTGCTTCTTCATATTCCTTCTCACAGTGTATTTGAATAATTTTTACATTGTCTCTGCACTAAAAATCTGGAATATGCTTCTCCTTGACATCAAGAAAGCTGAGAGTAGATTTTCCTTCAAGCGTAAAATTCGCAACGACTACTTAAAGTCCTCTCAACCTTAGTTGGGTCTTCAATTATTATATTATTAGGTACATTATTATATTTTGAGTTTTCTTTTTAAAAAGTCGTCGCAACTGTTTCCGTACTGTGTGAAGCGAGTGAGAGTATCAGACTTTTACAGACTATAACTCACCCGTCTTCCTTCAGTTGCCCTTTACGTGCCAGGGTGACTTGAAGCGACATCTATGACGTCACATAAGAACTAAACTACGAAATTCTACATCGCGCAATTAATGTTCTCTGCGCGATATGAACAGATACATCAGCCCGAAATCATCTATCGGGCAGTTGCCCAAACCAGACAGTACACCGGTTTGGTCGGAGGATCCTCCCTTTTCAACGGTAACGCATACCTCTAAAAACTCTTTTGTACATCCCCGCAGCCAGAAGTAGGAACTTCGCAGCGACATTATTGAAACTAATATCTTCACACATTGAAACAAAACAACACAGAGTCTACCTAAAACAGTAATTAAAACACAATTAGGCCACTCAGTACCAAATATTCTCCTAACTGTGGCTTGTTGCAAACAACGCTATGATTTTCCCGCTCCAACATTACCGCCAGAAAGTTGGCAACCCTATTGAATTAAAATTAATAACAAAGAAAATATTTAATTCAACGCGGGCCGTCCGTGTTGGCGGAAAATTCGCGCGGAAATTTAGGAAACGTTGGTTTGGGTTAGACGGATGTAAAATATGTGGAGAGGCGTTTATTAATGGAATGGATGGTTATTTTTGGTTATTTGTTTAGAAGGCAGTGAAATTAAATTAAAACTTCTTTAACTTTTATTAATTAATATCAATTTATGTTCCGAAAATATCTCCCAAGAAGGTTTCAAGCATAAGTTACAACGGATGGCGAGGAAAGAGCAAAGAAAAAAGTTATTTGATAATTGTCATCATCATCATCAACATTTCAGCCGAAAGACGTCCACTGTTGGACATAGGCCTACCCCAAGCGTCGCCACAACGACCGATTCTGTTCGTCTCGCATCCACCGCATTTCCGCGACTCTCACCAGGTCGTCAGACCACCTTGTGGGAGGCCTTCCAACGCTGCGTTTTCCGGTGCGCGGTCGCCACTCTAGAACCTTTCAACCCCATCGACCATCCGTTCTATGAGCAATGTGCCCCGCCCACTGCCACTTTAGTTTGGCGATTCTTCGGGCTATGTCGGCGACCTTGATAATTGTATTGTATTGTATTTCGGGCTGGTGCGGTTTCGAACATGACTGAACATTTCATCCATGAAATGTTCAGTAACACCAAGGCGCTCCCCACGAGGACGGGTTCACGAAGTACTTCGCCCTATATTCAACGACCACTGGGCAGCTTAGAAGCAGATGAGCTGCTGTCTCGCCCTCCTCCAAGCAGTCTCTGCAGAGTGGGCTGTTTGTAAGAAGGGCTTATTAAAGGTCCCGTGGTCAAATGTACTGACCGTAAGTTTGTGCAACTGAGATTTAGTTAGTAGTAAGGCACTGTTTCGAGAAGCGGCCATCAACGGAGGGAAGTGCCTCCTTGGCCTGTCTGCACTCACTATGGCCTACCCATAGTTTGTGGTGTAGATCTATGGTGGGTTTTCTTAACAGATTGAGTAGGTATTCGAAGGGGAGCGGCACAATGGGTTCAGTCCCCATCGCTGCCATACTTGAACCCCTTCTGGTGCGTTCTTCCGCTGCATCGTTGCCTCGGGAATGGTTGTGTCCTATGATCCATATTTGATAATATACTGAGGAAGAAGGCTGCCTCGTTGCTAAACAGATCTAGGACCCGCTCCAATGATATTCTTCGAACCTTAGCCGATAAGAATTATGTGCCAGTGCTCAATCCCTGGTTGCGATTGTTAGTATGCCAGTAGGTTAAGGTTTTCTTAAAACTTTAGTTGATAAGTTGTTACTAAACATTGGACCGCTGTTAACTTTTTAATAAATACTATTATTATTATTGAAAACTAAGCGGGAAAATTCACTGCCTCCTTTCGTCTGTTTGCCATGTCTAACCGATGAAACTGATTAGAATTCTTATGCTTAAAACAAACAAGTTTAAGTAAATTCTGGAGAGATAATTCCAACGGGTCTTTATTTCTTAATAATAGATCTGTCCCGCATGGATAGATTACTCCAACGAGGGGGGGGGATATACCCCAATAGCGGGATCATTACAAGGCTGATTAAACATGTATTTGTCCAATAATTAAGGCAGCACTATCCAACCAAGCATCTTACAAGATCTACGATTTGTGTAACCCTAAATCCTCTTCTTTCATTTGACTTCACAAGCTTTAGGTAGAAATTTTCACTACACTTCGCACACTACTTTCACTACACCACACTCTACCCAAACTACTGAAATTTTGTTATCATTATCATATAGTTTAGTTAACTAAAACTATTGTTCACATCTTGCCTCAGACACCCACTTCAATGTATTATTATTACTTACTAGCTTTTGCCCGCGGCTTCGCTCCCGTCAACTGACTACTATATCCTACTCTACCTTACTCTACCCTACTCTACCCTACTCTACCCTACTCTACCCTACGCTACCCTAGTCTACCTTACTCTACCCTACTCAAAAAAGTACCCTATACAAAAAGTATCCTATGTCCGTCTCCTGGTTCTAAGCTACCTCCCCACCAACTTTCAGCCAAATCGGTTCAGCCGTTCTTGAGTTATAAATAGTGAAACTAACACGACTTTCTTTTATATACATATATATATACTTATAGATTAACTTTTGGTTCATCTAGCCACTGTACATCCGTGCTGTGTACAGCAAAAAAATCCCTAGCCACTAAATTATGAAGGTGTGAGCGAAACAGTCTCTTCCGCTAGGCAACAAGCGAACCACCAATTTGTTTTGTGTGGCCTATGAATAAAGAATGCGGTATTGTGAGCTGTGTATACTTACCAATTAAATTGTTTGGGCGGGTTTTCTGCTAGGAAAACATTATGAAGGTAAAGTTAGAATTTTTATGAAGATGGAAACGAAGACCTGAGACTGAAAGGCCCTGCCATGAGCTCTTACTGCCGATCCATTTGATAACCTAAATTGAACTGTTAAAGGGATGGAGCTATTTAGGGTGTATAACTCCATACTTTTTCTCGCTTACGCCTGACATTTAATCACGTCAGTAGTTAGGCCCCAGCAGGCTTAGACAGATATCTTTTCTGTCAGCATTCCCATCAAACGCTAAGTACAAAATGTACGCCATTGACATTACCTTAATATCCCGCTCTAAAGTAGAAAATTATCACAAGGAACACACACCTTACAGCCACTAGACGCCTCATTCTTTAATTAGCGCACCAAAACAATTCTGTCAACTAGCCGAGGTGCGGGGTACTACATTCTGATTGGTTCGTTTGGTACGGGGGAGCGGGGTACTGCGTTTTGATTGGTCGAGACATCAGATCCATGATCATATGTGTTGACAGACATACGTCGCCTGTTATTAGACGTCTAGTGGCTGTGAGGTCGTTGGCAAGGAACCATGCTCCCGGGATAGAAATCTTATTGTAATGTGCAACATGAGCTACCCGTATATCCCAAATCCGTTCTGCCGTTTAAGCATGAAAGAGTACCTAAAGGTAGGTCTACGCTAGAGGAACTGCGCACGTGCGGAGCACCGTAATTTGAGCTCGGCTCGTACTCGACTTCTCTAGCGTAGACCAACGTCTACTAACATACACACTTACATACAAACTTTCGCCTTTATAAATATTATCGTGAGTTTTATACCAGGGGCCCCTTGTCTACTATTTTTATAAATTCGTCATTCCAACACGATTACATTGTCATTTTGCTAAAAGTTCGTAATCTGTTAATTCATAATGGCCGATCATTGATCGATCAGTGGTCTCGTAGTAGAATTGTGGTACGAGCTGTCTTGTAACGAACTGCACAGTGACGTTCTAATGGTAGGTCACTGATCAAAGGAACTGTCAAAATTTTAGCAGATTACCGCATACGTCAGACATTCATTTGTCATTACGTACCAGATTATCATTCTGTGCAATTTCTTTCAATGGAGTGTCAGTGGTCGATCATTGGAAAGTCATAATGACGCCATTATATTAGTAGATTACCAAACTTGTCAAAATCAACAATTATGAAATCAATGTTAAACTATTCTGACACTATTGATAGCAGACTTGAGGCCCAGGTATACATACGATATTAGACAGTCTTAACTTATGTAGGGGTCTATAAATGTCACGAACTGCGAACTAGAGCTGAAACTTTTGACAAGCCATCTTGACCCTAACTTCGATCCTCGCAACTACTAGGTAAGCATAATTAATGTCTTTGCTTTCACGTCAATTGAGTGATATGAAGTCCGATTCTCGTACTTACTTCAAAGGCGATCAAACATTCTATTCGCACTATCACTTCGGTGATAATCAATATAAAAATGTAAGGATATTATTTAAAGTGACTGCGATCTAAATGACATAGTAGCATAGTCGGTATTATAATGTTCCCACTCCATCATAACATAACAGAACATAACATAACATAACATAACATAACATGTTCAGGCCTCCTCTCTAGGAGAGGGAATGGGCCGTAATCCACCACGTGGGCCCATGCGGATTGGTGGAAGTCACATGTCTTCTGGTTCTAGGACATGCCGGTTTCCTCACGATGTTTTCCTTCACCGTTTTGAGAGCAGTGATGATGAAATTTATTACACAAAGTAATGCGCCTGGCTGGGTTTGAACCCGCGACCTACTTGTAGTACTTGTAAGTCGGGGCCCTTACCACCCGGCCACCACAGCTCTTATTCGGCCACCACTGCTCTTTGATGTAAATGGGCTAGGCTAGAATTGTTCGAAAAAGTCTCCGCGGCCCTAGAACGCAAAGAGCAACTGAACGAATACGAGTAGGTTTCAGTTAGTAAAAGTCTGATACTCGCTCTTGCTGAACCCAGAGCGGGAGAAGTCATTTGATAATTGCCCACCCCATAAAATAAATTTTTTGGCTAAGCCCCGATTTCTAAATAAAGAATTTGTAGATGAGTAATTTGTCAAACTAAAAAAATAACAGCTGCCCTGACCTGTCTCCAAAGAAAATGGAAGTGGGCAGGCCACGTCGCCAGGCGGAAAGACGATAAATGGACGAACCGTAATATAGTCTTTTTTTTAAGGTAGGAAATCATCCTATGACTTCTCGCGCTCTGGGTGGAGCTGGAGAGCATGTCAGACTTTTACTGACTAAAACCACACCTGTGTCCTTCAATTACCCTTTGCATTCTAGGACTACGGGTTTCCTTTTCAGAAATTCTCCGCGGTCCCAGCTAGCGGGCATCGGCCCTGCTGAGCCCCTACGGTTTGCTGACATCTCTTTGAAGAGCGCGAGGATCACTACTCGCTGTTGACGACTGGGCTCGGTCTGGTTAATTACCGAACGGCCGGACGGCGAGCTACCCATTGCTCGACGTCCGCAAGCCCGCGTCTACCGTGGCTGGTAGTCGGGGTCGGAATTACGGCGGCTGGGATGTGAGGACCTTCATTCCCTCACGCGTGCAGCCTCCTTCGCTAGCATTACTGCTTCGCAGATGGAGGCGACCACCTGCCACTCCTCCTCGCTTCGGACCATAGCCCGAACCAGGGCCCCACGTGAAAGGTCGCTGCCGCCGATTGCCTCCACGAGGACACGGCGGTGCTCTGCCCAAGCGGGGCACACCTCCACCGTAAACCGTAATATGGTCTGGACTACAAGGCATTAGAAGGAGAGGCAGCCCAAACGCTAGATGGGCAGACCAGATAGTAGAGATGGCGAGATAAAGCTAGCTAAACATAGCCAGCAATAAAGGTTACTGGCATTTCTTGAAGGTGGCTTTTGCCTGTGGGGGTCCATGAACCTTGGACCTTTGGAAGACATACGAGGGGCCGAAGACAGCTCACATAGGCTCCTTAGATAATTTTCATGGAACGTGGTACCAGCTGACGATTATCCCTGTACGCGCCATACTAGGTAGGTACCAAGGAATCTATTGCGACATATGGAAAGCAAAGTTAGAGGTCTATGGTTTTGGGACGCTAAGTGATCTGGTTACCAGGAACTATGTTATGACAATGGCCTCTGCCCGAACAAAGCACAAGGGACATGCACACTCAAAGAGTTTTATTATAATTATTATTTGTCAAACTTTATTTTTGCCTGAAAACTATATTATCATCATTCTCAGCACAGGTGTAATTAAGAGGGTCCTTTTCCAGTCGCCTATCGTCAACATCGAGCATGGTTAAAAGCTTGTTGCTTCATCTAACGCAATTTTATGCGATGTTTAATGAAGAGGCAATGCAAAAAAAGAGAGATTAACGCCTGAAAACTCTAATGGCATTCGGTTATTCCGTGATTTACTCGAATATTTCACATAACTTGTTCCTGGAAATACGTGTCCTTTTTAAACCCTTAAAACTTTTTCGGATAAATTGTCGTCATTCAGAATCTCGATTATATGTGCAAGGCTTCTATTGATGTACTTTTTTATATTTTTAATATATGAGTATATTATGGAGGGCCAAAGTTCACGTAAAATAGCAGATTTTTTACTAAATTAGTTTTACACAAATTTATGTTTTGAATTCTATAGAAGCCTAGATAATATCCACAAGATAGCTGTGTATCCAAAATATCTAGAGAAAGATGTGTAGTGTAATAACATCATAATCACGTAAGAGCGGTTGTATGAAAATGTACCTCGAAAAGGACGCTCTTCATTTTGCCGATTTCTATAAGACCAATATGGCCGCAACATGTCTTTATCTTTTATACTTCTTCATTATTTTATTGGGTAGTAACTAGCGACCCGCAAAGTGGACCGATTGCCTGGTGAGGGTCGCGGGAATTCAATGGATGCGAGATATGTAAGGATACCAATGTAATATGGTTAGCTGTTAGACTCACTAAGTTTGTTTTCGTATAGCAAAGCATTGCAAAATCAGCTTTATAATATTCCCACTCATGCGTCCTCTCCAGGAGAGGGAATAGGCTATAAACCACCACGCGGGCCCTGTACGTAGTTCGTATACTATCTAGGTAAGCTAATTTCGTCGCCTGTAATGACGATGAAAGCCTTTGTCCCCTTTGTACCCTTTCTACAAAGCAGCGTTTCTTTCAAAGTCAGCAAAGGTCTAAACTAAATGTGCCTAACATTTTGAATTCCCTTGAAACGAAGGCGTGCAATAGCACCCAGATTCCGACTCCCCAAGTAAGACCCGTGCACGGTCAATTGGTCCTGCCGTAACTCTTGCAATGTGAACCCAACGGACTAAGAAAATGGAAAACAATTTGACTTTTCTTTTCATCATTGTAGCTTTAGAAAAGAACGTATATTTTTTGTCACATTTTTCAATCACAATAAATTGGAGGCGCCTCATTGAACAATGGTTACAAGTAAGGTTTGGGACGACTGCTGACGCTATTTCGATTCATTTGATGTACGAAACAGCCTGTAAAGCATTTAATGAAGGGACTCTTAACTCGCAAGAAAAGGTATGATTTACTTTACCTAAACAATATTAAGAACTAAATATGCAATACTAATTTGCAGCTAGGTTACACATACTTGTAAGATTGGCCGTTTTCACATTAGGCGATAAACAAGTTGACCGAGGATCTTTATTCTTTATTGTACACAATTATAAACAGACAATAAAAATAGGACAGTTGATGTACATAGGCGAGCTTAACCCACAACTGGGTTTTTTTACAGCAAACCATATGAGTGCGAAAACAATTTTGCAATTATTTTAGGTACTTTAAGTGTACAACAAAAAATTAAACACATAAATTAAATCTAACTTAAAACTAAAAATATACTAAACAGATATGTGTACAGCACACTATACATAAACATAATATAAACAATAAATAGATACCTGTAAACATACATATTTATGGGTCATGTTGATAAAAAATGTTCCCTAATTCTTCCCCTGAAAACCTCCAACGAAGGGCTAGCTCTCAAAGTAGGTATGTGGAAGAGAATTCCAGAGGCGCACAGCACGAACGGTAAAAGATCCACTGTAGCGACTTGAAGAGTGGGGAGGAAAACGAAGGAGAAGAGAGGATGATGAGCAACAAGGTTTTCCTCTCAGAACAAGACACTCAAAGCGTTCCCGAAGATACAAGGATCTTATTATGTTTCTTAGCATGTCCATGGCAAAAATAGTAAATTTTCGTAATGAAATCCCTTGCCAGGCTAGTATTCGCCACGGCAATTCAGTCTGCTGTCGCTGTCTCTACGTGAACAGGTAACAGGGCACGTATTGCAAGATAGATAGTGGAACATGGTCTGCGAAGAGACACCGCACAAACAAGAGATTCTGACCGTCCGAGCACCCCCATTTGTGGAGATTGTCTTTGCTGCGACCGACATACATAAGGTTCCAAAGTACTATCAATTTCCTCGATGAGTTAATCAGTCTATACCTTCGTTAAGATACTTTCGTGACCGGCTCTAGTCAATTTTACAAGAAAAACCTTTCTTTTGGGACCGGGCTTTTAAAGGCAACCGTTATAATTTTTATTTTTTATGATAGGTTCGCGCTTAACCACTATCTCACCAGATGGTAAGGGATGATGTGGTCAACGGTGGAGCACGCTTACCTAGAAGTAACCAATCAGTCTTGACTCAAAAACCCCTTAGCTTGTAGCTATCAGGAATTACGCTCCTGCAGGCTCCTTAGCTGTACGCACAATGAATGTGTTCCGAAAACGCTTTGTGCGTATAGGTGGGATGTCCACCATGTACCTTTAAGGAATCTTTTATAACTGTGGTAGATCAAAAGAACAGTCAAACACCACATACCTTAGATCGTCCTCGAACTCTCTTCCCATTGTTGAGTCTCAGCCACGCATCCCACCGATGTCTGTACACGGAGATAGTGTTCCAATGGCCCAGTCTGACAGGCTCTGGGGAGCGCAGGACGCCAGCACCACTGCCGCAGTCGAACCTGATGAAATAATGTAATGGTTAGTAGGTACAGGAACCAGGATGCCTTACCATGATGTCTTAAAATGTCAGTCGTGCAAGCGAAAAAGAGAGATGGAGCTTTTCACCCTATATAGCTCCATCCCTATAACAGTTCAGTTAAGGTCGTAAAATACATCGTTTTAAGACCTCGTGGTAGAGCCTCAGCCCCTCCCCCAATTATGACGTATTAACCCTTCATATTGTGCTTCGTCTGTGAGATACGAGCCAGGATTATCAGTAATGATGCTCTTGTCGGAGTCGAAGCTACAGTCTTGAGCATCGACGTCGAGTTGCTAGCCTGTCGGTTTTCTACCGGTTGTAAATGTACTTTGGGAAGTGTGCATCGGAATTGCATAACTCAATTTCGTCAAACCCGTTCCTTATCGGACCACCAGACGTTCGACGATACGCGAAAATTTTGACACTCCCTTTTGCTCCATTTCTTCTTCTTCTTTCGTGTCAATCTGACTCTTCATTGGACTGATCTATCATTGGCCTTACGTAAGTCGTGGAAGGTGCAGCTAGTTGTGCATGCTGAGCAGGAAAGGAGGTGACGCTATCCTGGGATGGGGCTCCATACTGACACTGTATTTGCGATGGATCCAGGATACCACATTTGGCCAGATATCTCTGCAGCGGCCAACCTTACTCCACTCAGACTGGGACAAGTTATATGATGGCTTTTCACCTCCCAAAAAAGGTTTATAAAGGATTTCTTTACACAAAAAAAAGAATTTATAACTACGAGCTGTTCTTCTTCGATATTTCATAGATAAATTAAAAAAATAGCCGCAAAGATACCTCAGTATCTTTTCTGCGAATTAATCAGAGCTGGGTTCGACCATTGTGGGTTTAAGATAATATCTACTCGTTAATTAAAGGAGGGAATGTAATCCGGGATCGATATTAATATCAGACTGCAGTCGCTCTCCGGATAATTATAGCTGTGCTAATTAATACATGAGTATCAGAAGGTCTACTGTTTCAGTGATGGAGATGACACTATTTCAAAACAAGATGAGTTCACTACAATCAGCATGTGCGACGAAGCCTGGGTAGATAGCAGGGCCTCCAGGGAATTTTTGAAAATCGGGCAATTTTTACCAACCAATCTTTACCAAGTTCATGTTAAGTTTACCAACAAAAATAGTATGGAAAATCATCTAATAACACACCTATGTTCCTTCTTTGACTTGCGTTCCAGGACCCCGGAGTTCCCTTTCAGACCACCCATGGTACCATTTTTTTTCAATTTATTGAATTCGGCGTTTTTATCCACATGGATACGCCAACCCCATCGTAACCTCTTAGTTCTAGTTACACAAACTAAATAAATACTTTGAGTGAGAGAGAATCATCAATTAGTTATCTTTACTAAACTACTTAGTCTTTTTGCCAACAGCGATTTCGGACTTACCAAAATAGTATGTAAGTACTAATCCAACATCTAGGAAATTCAGTTTAAACTCTTTGATTAATGATTCTCGTCTTTGTTTCTTACACAATCCATCAGCAAGTGGAGAAAATCTTCAATTTTACTGCATATTGCGCAATTGGGTCACCCATGGTACCTAAAGGGCCTATTACATTACACCCTTAGTAGTCCTGAGTTGAGCTTTACGAATACTGACAAATACTTGCACTGACTGGACAGGTCCACTCAAATCTGTATGTTTCTTTCTTCAAAAGACCATTTCAGACAAATCTGCATGGTTCTCATGTGATTTGACCATTACATATTTACTGTATGGACTTTAAAAGAGACTTTGACCCCTGAGTTTGTTTCGGTGTTTCTTCTCAGGGTAGTCAGCTAGGAAACACCGGCCTCATCTAGTTTAAAAATGACGAAAAAAAAAAAAATTGACGTGTAAAAGTGTTTTTTAAACCTATTTACAAAATAAATATCATTTATCATTTACACTCGTTATTCAGACAGTCTTAGTCTATGTATTTCTATGTATCTCATCGTTCTGTTTCATTCCTTTACACGACATTGGCGTAAGTTGCTCTCTTTCTTGTGGGACGCTACATAGACTAAGACTAAGAAGAGGCCCTTAAGATCCACAGTTGATTTATTTGTGTTGACATGATCCTACGCAAAAATTTACAAAAACCATCGTGTCTTGTTCCAAGTTGGCCTTCTGATTTTCTTATTCTGTGGCTAATACAGGATTTGACTGCAGCTGTACTATAATAATGCATTTAAAATAATGACGATCACGGGGAATTAGTCATCATAGAGATAATTAAGTTTGTATGCCAGCTAAATTACGTGGTTCATTATTGAATAGGATTTGAATGGGTAACAAACAACAAACCTACATGATTTTAAAGACTACATAATAATAACATTCATGATACAATTTCACATAAATGTTTATTGTTTGTTTGCGGTGTTTTAAGCGCGTATAATGTACCTAATATTTATATGGGTACCGTCAGTGGCGTAGATAGGTGACCAACGGCACTGGGGAAAAAATCTGGGGCCCCTTATTTTTACGTGAGAAATCTTCAAATAACTTCTCCTTCTCGGGATGGAGTGGGTGGAAGTGTCAGACTTTCACTGACTAAAACGAGTTGCCATGATTAAAGTTGTGTTACAATCTATTTTATTTTGATTTCAAAGGTGGGAAAAAATTTCGTAGGTTTAATAAGAAGCTAATCAGGTTTTGGGGCACCCTGATTTTGGGGCCCCCAAGCTTGAGGCCCCCGGGGTACTGCCCCGTCCAGCACTTCGGTAGCAATGCCAATGGCTACCGTATGTAAATGAAGCTCTGAAAGTTACTAGAAAAATATATACAGATATTGGGAATCGTCCCATAAGGTGGACCAATGATGAGGGTCGCGGAAATCCGATGGATGCGAGACGCACAGGACCGGTCATTGTGGCGACATTTGGGGTAGGCCTATGTCCAACAGTGGACGTCTTTCGGCTGAAATGATGATGATGATGATGATTGGGAATATGGAAGCAGTGGTGGCCTTATGAACTGCTCTGCCTTATGAGTCGTACGTCGTGAGTTCAAAGCTAAGTAGGCTCTTTACTTAGTAGAACAAAAAACTTCGAAGACATAATGAGACAACCACCAACCCGCACTGAGCTCGCGTTACATTTATTCCATCTCTAGACAGGCCTTTGTTTTGAGGTGGGAAATCATCCACTGACTTCTCCCACTCTAGGGTGAAGCAGGAGGGCGTGTCAGACTTTTACTGACTAAAACCACACCTGTATTATTGCCTTTTGTGTTCTAAAACAACAGGTTTTCTTTTCAGAAATTCGGCCCTGCTGATCACCTAAGGTGTTAAAGAGAAGGCCCGAGTCCCAGCAGTTGGGTTAGGTTATAAGGTCGATCTGACGGCCGGCAGCATCGCAATCCTGCGAAGACCGCAGAGGGCGATGGCCGTCAGGGCTATCAGGGGGTATCGCACGATCTCCTACGAGGCGGGTTGTGCACTGGCCGGATCTCCGCCCTGGGAACTGCAGGCGAGAGTCCTCGCCTCACTGTACCGGTGGCGCGAGGAGATGAGGACGCGGGGTGGTGAACCGATGCAGCGCGAGATCGAGCTGCGTCGGTCTCAGCTCCGCGAGATCATGGTGGCGGAATGGCGGGACAGGCTTCTGCGCCCTACCGCCGGCCTCGCCACCGTCGATGCGATCCGACCAGTGCTCGACGAATGGCTCGGGAGGAAACACGGCTCCCTGTCGTTTAGGGCGACGCAGGTGCTCTCGGGGCATGGCTGCTTCGGGAAGTACTTGTGTCGCATAAACAGGGAGCCGGACGCTCGGTGCCATCACTGCACCGACTGTCGGGAGGACACGGCGCAACACACACTGGCAGAGTGTGCCGCATGGGAGGAGCAGCGCCGTGGCCTTGTATCTGAAGTGGGCCCCGACCTGTCGCTGCCGGCCGTCGTTCGTTCGATGGTCGGAGGCGCCGAGTCGTGGGATGCGGTGATCTCCTTCTGTGAAGCCGTAATTTTGCAGAAGGAGGCTGCGGAGAGGGAGAGAGAGGCCTTGGCCACTCTTCCGTGCCGCAGCAGGCGAACCGGGCGTCGGCGGAGGGCAGACAACGCCCTCTTCCAACCCCCATAAAGAGGTCCGGAGAGACGGCGGACTCGGGGTCGTCCGCCGTCCCCCATCCAGCAAGACCCGAGGCGGCAGCGCGTTGTGTTCCACGCGCGCCCCTATTGGACGTCGCGGGGGGAGGACACCTCACACTCCCCCCGGCTTGAGGTGGCCCGCGTAGGCGGGCCGGCACTAGCCGGGGATCATGGATGGCGCATCAGCTCCCACGATCCCCGGTCCAAGTGTGGGAGGGAACACCGAGGTGGTTTTTAGTCAGTAAGAGTCTGACAGACCCCTTCGCCTGCCCCAGGCGAAGGACATCCATGAGGATTTTCCACCCCGGCAACAAAAAAAAAAAAAAAAAAAAAAAGGTTATAAGGTCGATGATGCTATCAGAAATACAAGTACACCATTAATGTTTCCACTCATGACACTGACTCTGTCCAATCAGAAAAAAACTGATTTAGTGAGAGACTTCCCTGCTGGAGTCTGTGTTTCCTGATAGCTACAACCTAGGGATCTTTAAGTCAAGACTGAATAGGTTACTTCTAGGCAAGCGTGCTCCATCGTCGACCACATTATCGCTTACCATCAGGTGAGATAGTGGTCAAGCGAGCTTATCAATAATAATAGAAATTACACGATAGTTTCTAGAATAGCAAATCGAATGTTTTTTTATTTTATTTTAAAAACATTGACCCACACTAGAAATTACCCCTGTACTGTAACATGGGTTTTTTTGGTGGGAAAATCATCCAATGACATCCCCTGGCTCTTGGGCGGAGCGCCCCTGTTCCTTCTTTGGCTTCGTTCCATGGCCCCAGGGTTCTCTTTCGCATCACCCATGGCCCCAGTAGGCTTCGACCCTGCTGGGCCCCTACGCTAACATCTCCTTGAGGCGCGCGTGGAACACTACGCGCCGTCGACAACTTGGGCTCGGTCCGGACGGTTACCGGACGGTCGGACGGCGAGCTACCCATCGTTCGCCCTCCGCAAGCCAGCGCCTACGGTGGCTGAAAATCGCGATCGGGATCCCAGCGGCTGGGGCGTGAGGGCCGTTCTTTCACGCGTGCGGCCGCCTCCTTTGCTAGCATTACTGCTTCGCAGAAGGAGGCGACCGCCTGCCACTCCTCCTCGCTCCCGACCATGGCCTGTACCAAGCAACGGCGCGAGGACACGGCGACCCCTGTATTATGGGTGCGTTCACAAAAATGTAAACACGCATACAAAAGACACAAAGACCCGGATTTGTCAGTGTAATGCAATGGAAAACAACAGCTTGTACTTTCTCACACTTCTCACACAAAGAAAATCACTAAACTCTTCATAGAGACCGACCAAAGATTCTTTTTCGGTTTCGGCAAAAGCACTGGTTTAAAAAAGTAGCCGAATATTCGGCTGAACCGGAACTAGCGTTTTTAACTGACGGTTGTAATAGAGGCCTAAAAACTGACTGTCTCGTACGTCTATGTGTGTTACAAATTTTCGTGTATTCGTCAATTTATTCATTTATTTAATACCCAGCTACTGACAGTTCGTCTAAAAGTAGATCTATGTTTCAGCGTTGTCGGTTCTAACATACAATTGTTAAACCCGCGATGTTTGTACTGGTATTATTGTATTTAATCTTCATGCAACCGAAGGTACAAAGGCGGGCGTAATGTCTCATGATCATCATCATCATTTCAGCCGAAAGACGTCCACTGTTGGACATAGGCCTCCCCCAAGCGTCGCCACAACGACCAATCCTGTGCGTCTCGCAACCACCGCACTCCCGCGACTCTCACCAGGTCGTCGGTCCACCTTGTAGGAGGCCTTCCAACGCTGCGTTTTCCGGTGCGCGGTCGCCACTCTAGAACCTTTCGGCCCTATCGACCATCCGTTCTACGAGTAATGTGCCCTGCCCACTGCCACTTTAGTTTGGCGATTCTTCGGGCTATGTCGGCAACCTTGGTTCTCCTGCGGATATCTTCTATCTTTGGGTGACTGTAAGCTTTCTGATGAGGCCCATTGTAAGCGACCATGTTTCAGTACCATATGTCATCACATAATAACGTAATGTGTAATGGTATGTCAATACGTTAACTATAGATGATTGTAACAATGTTGTTGTTTAATAAACGTAAAAAAAGTATGTTATGACAGTTATAACTACAAAATTAAGCATTTATAGTGAAACATAATTAAGAATGACAATATCGAAATATTACTTTAAAGTTTTGACAGTCTTTCCGTTACGAAGTCAGTTTTGGGTTTCGGTTTATGGCCGAAACCAGAAAAGATGCCGAACATTCGGTTACGGTTGCAAATCGTCTTTCGGCCGGATACTATACCCCTACATATTACATGTAAGTTCGTGTTTTCTTGTCTCTGTATGTGTGTGTGTCAACTTGTCACCCCCATCCTTATGGGGTGACCACTCCACTATACTAATAAAACATGAAGCACTTACCGGTAAGTGGATAACCGATATCACCCCATGCGGAGGTGACGATGCATTTTGCTGACATGTTACGGGGTCATTGGCCCTTGTTCTAATAATGTACAAGACATTTGAATTAAAGAACTCTTTTTAAAGGTGTGGCAATGGATGAATAATTGCAATAATAATATAAACCACAATCCTAGTCGTCATTGCAACCGAGGCGAAATTCGCCCGAGCCACAGGTGAGGGTTTTATGGAGCCGAGTGCTTAAAATTTCCACGTGCATCAAACAACCTTTTTCAATACGCTACTCGTGGGGGTTGCTTAGCGCCTAGGCTGATACGATAAATGTAATAAATTGTAGCGGAGGGGAGCTTGCGCATTTTTCTGCGCTAGTGCGAAAAACAGTAAATTGTAAATTCGACATCTATCGTGATCCAGTTTAAAGGTATCTTAGGAATGAAAATCAAATCATAATTTATTGTTCGGGTATAAAATGAAGGAGTCAATGAAACTTAAGGAATCCCGGAGAAACCATATCCCCTTAAATGCCCAAATTACTTCCACCGTACACAAACCACTCACATACCTGAGTTCCACATGTCCATTTCTCAGCATGAGCGCGAGATAGTCACCGGACAGGTCATCGTGCTCTCCTGTGAGGAGCAGCACGCCGCGCGCGCGCTCAGGTCGCACGCGCACCCTCACTCGTACACGCTTGTATGCACCGCGCAATGCTCGCAGGGCCAGCCATGACACACCCGAGAAACGTGGCGTTGATACTCGACCATCTGTTGATGAAAAGAAGTAGTTAAAAATTAAAAAAAAAAAAACGTATTCCTTACATCAGATCGTATCATCAAGTCGATAACTATATACAGGTGTAAGAAAAAAAAATCGGCCTCTCCATACAAACTGTCCAATCAAGTTAATAATTTTGTATGGTGAGGCCGAATTATTTTTGTTTCCTAAAAAAAAAATCTTGTAGAAGGTTGTTCAGTTTCGTCTACTGAGCAAGCCTTTAAAGTTTGCGGAGACCTGTCCCTTGCACCCTGTATTTCATGGGGAGTGCTTACGAAATAATTGGTCCGCTATCTTTGGGAGATCACCATATTGGATCTAGAACAATATCCCAAAGCAGCTAACCGTTCATTGTGATCCACACAAAACGTATATGCTAAATTTCAGTTCAAATAATTGGGGAATACAGTTTTAAAATTCAATTGCAAGATATAACCTATCATTATCCGAAAGACGGCCACTACTGGACATAGGCTTCTCTAAGTGTCGCCACAACGAAAGGTCCTGTGCTTCTCGCATCCATCCCGGGACCCTCACCAGGTCATTGGTTCACCTTGTACGAGGACATTGAGACTGGAGACTGGAGATTGGAGACTCTATACTCGAAGTTGTGGACGATTACGTCTACCTTGGACAGACAGTCCAGTTGGGTAGATCTAACTTCGAGAAAGAGGTCAACCGTCGAATCCGACTCGGCTGGGCAGCATTCGGGAAGCTGCGCGGTCTTCTCATCCAATAACCACAGTGTCTCAAGACGAAAGTCTATGACCACTGCGTGTTGCCAGTGATGACATATGGTTCCGAAACGTGGTCGCTCACAATGGGCCTCATCAGAAGGCTCAAAGTCACCCAAAGGGCTATGCTCGGAGTTTCCTTGCGTGATCGAATCAGAAATGAAGAAAGAGAACCAAGGTTGCCGACATAGCACGAAGAATCGCCAAACTTATGTGGCAATTGGCAGGGCACATTGCTCGCAGAACGGATGGCCGTTGGGGCCGAAAGGTTCTGGAGTGGCGACCGCGTACCGGAAGACGCAGTGTTGGAAGGCCCCCTACAAGGTGGACCAATGACCTGGTGAAGGTTGCGGGAATCCGGTGGATGCGAGACGCACAGGACCGTTCGTTGTGGCGACATTTGGGGGAGGCCTATGTCCAGCAGTGGACGTCTATCGGCTGAAATGATGATGATGATGATGATGTTTTAAATTTTAATAAAATAATTTTTCATGGTCTTCTCTTTTATATTTGTGCATTTCCAGAGGTTTGAAAACTTCAAAATGAGTAGAACCTGCCCTTATGGAATATACTTAAAGTTCACCACTTTTTGCTCAAAAATATCCGTGGTAAAGAATGCAGGTCGAAAAGGCCTGGCGAAACAACTCAATGAATTGTGTATTGACGAGCCTAAGGTATCCTGTTACCCAGAGAAGATCTGATAGATAAAACGCTTGTTTGTAAATTACCGATATGCAGTCCATCCGACCCGATAAAGCTGGCCTCAACATATTTAGGAAAAGGTTTGGAAAATGATGATGTACTCCGCAGACCGCAGGTGTCACAGGTTTTCACCGGACACGCTAAGTTTAGGAGGTTCCTGCACCGAATTCGTGCGGAAGAAACGCCCGGGTATCACCATTCAGTGGACCGCCCGGAGGACACGGTGGAGCATACGGTAGAAGTGTGCTCTGCTTGGACAAAACACCGCCGTGTCCTCGTAGGGGCGATCGGCGGCAACGATCTCTGGCTCTGGGCCATAGTACAGACCATGGTCCGAAGCGAGGAGGAGTGGCAGGCGGTCTTTTCGGTCTTCCCGTCCAACTATAATTTAGGTGTCTTCAAGGCTAGAGTGAATAGGCTAGTGAATAAACTAGTGCGCCTCACTATCAATGATTGCATCACTGCTTACCATCAGGTCGGATCGCAGTCAAGCACTAGTTTATATCAATTAAAAAAGGTCTACAATGCTTCTTTGGACCAGTATTCGCGCGTAGGTATTTCCTTGTCAAATGCAGATCAGATCTTTCCATTACCTACATGATATATCTGAGTCGAGTTTCGCTGAGTTTTTCTTTAATTCGGCGGATCTGAAAACTTCCACGGATATGTCCGTTTCTAACCCTATCATTAAGAGTGCGATTTCAATTTCATATGCTAAAGGAAAATACTTCGCACTGCTACATAAAAGGCACTTTATTTTGGTAATGTTTCTTAACAAAACCTTCCACGCAGATTTTATATCGTTGTTAACTTCATAATTTCATAATAAATCCAAAGTCCCCGTGATACGAGTACTAAGTCGTAACCTGAGACTATTCAAGAAATATTTTGCACATTTTTACACGAGTTCCAGTACTTAGGTACGAGGTATCGTCACAAAACAGATAACACAGAAGTCAATCTCATGTATGTAGTTCACTTTTCATACCTACGCTCGGTGGTCGCGCTAGGGCTGCCGTTTTGCTACTCGATTTTTAAACGACTTCAAAAAAAAGGAGGAGGTTATTAAATCGGTTGTATTTGTTTTTTATAACATCATTTTTTTATTTTTGTTACTTCAGAACTCCGTCGTTTATGGACCGTTTTTCGATATTTTTTTCCCCTAAAAGGATATGCTTCAAAATTGGTCCCATTTTTTCAAAATCTAGTTCTGATGATGGCATCCATGAGGAATCAAACTTTAATTTCGGAAGTTGGTGTTTCGCGGTATTGTTTGTTTGTTATTTAACACCGACTACCGAAATTAAAGTTATTTTGATTCTTTTAGTGTTTTTTTTAGTGAAGTCCGTTATTTTTTTTTTGTAAATAGTTTTTTATTGCACAAAAAAAAACACAGACGCGTGTCTCAAGCGTATGACAGTCGCGCTCAGACTGGTCTCAACTAGTCCGAGATATCGTATCCGTGAGCTTAAATGTATGTGCATTGCTCGAGCGCACTTGTGTGTAGATTGACTTCTGTACCTATTTATAGTGTGGTATCGTCAAGACGGCTGATTCCCTGAACGTTAGTACTGCGAACAACAACTGTGCTTAGAAAAGTTCCATTGTTTCACTCTCGTCGACCCTGAAGTTACGGAGAAATTGTACCTTGTGTTGAGCGATAAAAATGGAATTGAAGGTCTTTAGTTACTGACAATACCAAATGAAAAGGTGGCAAGGGAATTGGTACAAGACTCAAACGTACTAGCAAGATGCTGATGGAATAATACTGTTTAAAAACAGATTGAACATTTATTTTAAGATACACTATATAAGCGAAAGTTTGTGAGTGTGTGTGTGTGTGAGTATACAGGGTGTCTTTGACATCGAGGCACAAACGAATACCACGGATCCTGTACATGATTCTGGACCCCCCAGTGGTGGAATTTTTCGTCGGCACTAACCTAATTTAAAAACAAACAGAACTTTTTCTTTTCTGGATAAACCTTCTTCTCCTTCTTATTTGACTTCTCAAATCCAATTTCTTTGCTCTGGTCATAATAAAAATCTCCGTTCTACCAATAATCGTCTTCTACGATGTCCCACACACCGTTCTGGGTTTATCCAGTCCTCCTTCTTTGTCCAGGCGATCTTTCTTTGGAATGCACTCCCGCTGAACATCAGGATGGCGTCCAGTCGGTTCACTTTTAAGGTGATGGCACGTGAGCACATTCGCAGGAAGTTGGTGTAATCATCACAGCGTTGATTTGTTGGATTCGTTTTTCATAATTACATTGTTCATTTGTATGTATGTATCTAAGTATATATTTATTATTGTATTTCTTTACCATTAAGCTGCACCTACCATGTTTTGTTTCTGCACCACCCTAAGGTCGACTGGTAGAAAATGCCTAAGGCATTAAGTCCGCCTTTGTACAGTGTTTATTACTAGTGCATTAAGTTTTAATAAATAAATAAAATAAATTAAAAATAAATAAAAAAACTTTTTTATATTTAAACTGTGTAAAATCGACTATAAATATCATCGGGGTTGGTTAGAATAACGATTTTACACAGTTTAAATTTAAAAAAGTAAAGACTTTTTTTTAAATTAGGCAAGTGCCGACGAAAAATTCTACCATCAGGGGGTCCAGAATCATGTACTGGATCCATGGTATTCGTTTGTGCGTCGCTGTCAAAGACACCCTAGTATATGCGAAACCTAACTAAAGTTGCCTTTTGTATGGGACGCTACTTGTGTCGATACTCTTGCGCCTTCCCATCTTCCTAACTCGTCGTGTTGTGCTGGTGCTGCCGCTGCGGCTGCGGAGAACCTCAAGCGGCAAAAATATAATAACCTTGTTGGAAGTTATATTTTCGAACCGTTTGGGGTTGAAACTCTCGGTTCGTGGGGTCCGAGTGCTCACAAGTTGTATAAAGATCTGTCAACTTTTTACCTCGGACAGAGGATAAGCATTGCCAAACAGCGTGGCAATGCCGCCAGTCTTTTAGGCACATTACCAGTCGACAGCGATGTGGAAGAGTTTTTTGACGCCATATTTTAGTTTTAGTTAGTTGTAATTAGATTAGGGTTTTTATTATTATTTATTTTATTTTATTGTAACTAAAGTTTGTTCAGAATCAGTAACTTAATCGATTCCAATAATTTTTACACCGTGTTATATTTTCTACTAGGATGTAGTGTTGTACTGAACTGGATTTAACTATAGCAGCCGTGACGCACATTCTGTTTTTGTTTCAAGTTTTTGTTTTTACATATTTGTTACTTCGTTGAGTGTGCCTGTGCCATCACCATCTTCCTGACCTTGTTCCGTGTTATTTGAGGTCGGCGCAACACTTGTTTTCTTCCATTCTGTCCTGTGACCCGTCATGTTATCACTAACTCCCTTTACTTTCATATCATTACTCACACAATCTATTCTCTTTGGGCTCCCTCCCTCTCCATCCACATGTATAATTATAATACTTTTAGTAACATTTCAACCCTCCTCTTCAAATGACCATAACAAGACAAACGATTCCCTTTCAACTTTTCAGTCACTGGCGCCACTTTCAAACTTCCTCTATTATACTCATTTCTCACTTTATCGACTCTCGTCACACTACACATCCGTCTTAACATTCTCATCTCCGCTACGTGCAATCTTTTTCACAGCTCAACAATATGATCCATACAGTATGACAGGCCTTATCACGGACTTTTAGATTTTACCCTTCAATTTGAGGGGCATTCGTGGGTCACAAGTTGTTCCCGTGACCAGTCGCCATTTCATCCATCCAGCGTTAATCCCATGTGTTACTTCCTGGTTTACCTCACCATCCCCTTGGACGAGCGACCCGAGGTACCGAAAGTCGGAGCAGATCGTACTGGCGCCACTTTTAAACTTCCTCTAATATCTATACTCATGTCTCACACACCACACATCTATCTTAACATTCTCATCTCTGCTTCATGCGTTTACCTGTGTGTGTTAAAGAAGCATATTTTCTTTTTATCTTTCTTTATATTAACAATTTTATAAAAAAACGTTTAGTTTTGAAGCTTGATGATGTTAGTATACCAGATTAAACCGGGTCGTTAATAATGTTTAAATGTAAGGTACGAGTATTGATTACGTTGCTAGTGAAGTTTCAGTAGCGCGCAACTGTTTGGAGTCGCCAGCCACCCCCACAGACTATGTCAGAGATATGAAAAGCCGCCATTTAAGATATGACAGACTTCCGCAAAAGTTTCTGGATAGTTCTATCTTCAGCATGCCCAGGAGGATTTCCGAGTATGTTCCAGCCAGAAGAGTTATTTTGTATTAATTTGTTAATAAAGTAACTTTTAAATATGAAAGAGTCGGTTTATTTTGATATAATCGTCGTGTTCTAGGGTTCTGTATCCAAAAGGTAAAAACGGGCCCCTATTACTAAGATTCCACTGTCCGTCTGACTCTGTCTGTCTATCATATATACACAACTAGTTTTTAATTAGTAGAAAAACTTAAAGGGCTTATTAGAAAAGGTCTTAGTATTATTTCAGTAAAGTCTAATAAATAATTTTCAGAAACAGCAAAGTTATTAGCGTTTGTTTATATCCCAAACTGTCACTCAATTTATGGAAATATTGTACAGGCTATTGATTATGAATGAAAAACAATGGAAAAACACTGCGCGGAGTACCTATTGTAAAACTGTAATTGTTTCAATTTATTTACCAATCATGACAAATTTTCGCGGACAATTTCGGAATTTCGTTTTTTTTATTACTTTTGACTACATAAATATGATCAGTAACGGGTACAGATAGAACTCATTTTTTTTTGTACTAATTATAAAATAGGGGTGTATACATATATCACGTATTGGCATTAATAATTAATTGGCATTCTAATATCTAAAATATAAAATGAATTAAGAAATGATTTCAATTATATTACAATTACATTTCAATTATTTATAAGTAGAAGCAAAATATGTAATAAATAGATAAATATAATTAATGATCGGATAATTCCAATGTTGTGATTTAACTAGTTTTTAATTTTTCATAAAATGATGTATAATTAAATAATTTAAAATGTTTTTACATATTGTTAGATGTGGTAGTAGAATAAAAAGGCTATTTTATTTATTTTATTTTATTACACATAATTATATCTGTTGATATTTTCACAGATGATGTATTTCTGTTGCTGCTATAACAACAAATACTAAAAACTAAAAAAAGGTTATAATGTAGTGTCTAATGTTGTATAAACAATGGTTCACCCTTCGTGCGTGAGTCCGACTCTCTTTTGGCCGGTTTTTACATCATTGTTTCATAGAATACGAGTAGTTTGACTTAATTTTATTTTATTTTTTATTATTTTTCATTTTATTTTATTATTATTTATTTTTATTTTAAACTTCAATTCTTCAAGTGACATTATTATCAACTTTATTTAGTATGTTTCTTTGTTATTTGCTAATTGCTAGGGTGAAATGAATAAAACTAAATTAAAATATTAATTGTAAATATTTTTTGCAAGAAAATGTATTATAACAATAAAAAAAGCTTGTGATTTATGCAAATTACAAGCTGTTTTATTGTTATAATACATTTTGAGGTATTGTAATATGGTTGGGCTGTTCCATACTTTCAATAACTTTATGTAATTACCCATTTTAGCAGATAAATGATTATGAATTATGAATTATTCATTTCTTTATCTACACATTTGTGTAAATGTAAATCTTGCTTCCGAAGAACCTTTAACTCCCAAAATAATAGCCTGACTTAGTTTAGGAGTTAGTAGATCGTTTACTGAGTGTTGCTGTACAACCAACCAACGAATTTTATGTTCATAGATTAAGACAGTTGTAATTTTGGAGCGAAAATCAAAACAAACAAACAAAAAATCATTATTGTTATAAATTATTATTATTTAAAAATACAAAATATTAATTTATTTTATAGCTTTTTATTATCAAAAAGGATTTTTATATAATATTTTATCATAAAATATCTTAAGTTTTCCCAGCGAACGCAAAATTTTATAATGTGTGTTTTAACAGGCGACATCGATAAATGTTTACATTGTCGTTATAAAAATGAACATGCAACATTTGGCTCCTTCCTATCATTTTGTGGGTACCACAGTAAAGTTACTGTGTTTAATTTCCGTTTGAAACCCTTATGTAGTTTTTCCTTACTATCTGAACTGTGTAATAATACTGTTTGTTCCAGTGCATCGCAATCGATAACATTTTATATTATTATCACTGTCAATGTAGATTGCTTTTCCAACCCGCCGCCTTCCATTGCGATTTTTCTAGTGTATGTCATGTCAATGAAATCCGATTATCCGTCATAGATACTTCTTGAGTGTCGACTGTCTGACATCTAATTGAAATTCGGATAGGAACGGATTCTTGTTCATCAGCTGTTTCCAAATACGACTCCATGTCGTCGCCACTGTCGTCAGTAATTGGTACAATCAAGTTCAACAATGCAAACATCTTCCATAAATAATTAGTTGTGACAGCACATGAAGGGTTCGTCACAGACGTCAGGAGATTAAGTGTCGTACATAAATGTCGCACTTGCGTCGTCGAGTGTACACAGACTGACGGGGATTTACATGATCTGTACAGTCGCGCTCAACCTGGATTAGCTCTGAATAAATTTATATTATATCCGTTCATATTCAAACAGCATTTATTCGACGTTTTGTGTGTTTTGGAAACATGAAACCCAGATTAGGATCCGTTTGTAATGTATGGACGGTTACATCAACATAAAGTTGATCCTAGAGTTTTAAAAAGGTCAGCCGTTAAATCTCTTTTGTTATTGGAAAATGTGACAGCATCTTTGTTTTTTCAGCATCAATTTAATTCTTAAATTTCCACAAGAAAACTCTTTCTACATTTCGTTTGAAGACGAAAGCAAAAACATCCCCTGAGCTTTTCGAACTTAATGGGAATACTCTGAATATAAATATACATCGAGATCGTGTAACTCACCCTCTGAATAAAGTTCAAACATCGGAAGAGAAGAACAAACATTGGTAACAAAGCAATATTACACGAACGCTTAAGGAAACACTGTAAACAAATGTGCCCACATCTGTGAGGGTAGGAAATTGAGTAATTTCACCGACAACCGGCTCCAACGAGATGAAACCTCTTAATTATGACAAAGACACGCCAGCTTCACAATAAAAGCAGTCTGGCGCCGTTTGTCATGGCTTATAGCCTGTACCTACGCCGCTTATAATAAAATGAGGCTGATCTCAAGAGGCAGGTCAAATGTTAATTAGATTCTATACTTGAGCAATATTTGGCACAGCCGTGAGACACATAATGTTAATATTTTTATTTTTTTATTTTATTTTCTGTTGTTTCTTCATTGAGTGTGTCTAAAGGCTAAATAAATGTATTTTCTTTCTTTCTTCTTTATTTCAATATTGTGTGTTAGCTTTGCTTCGTGTGAAGTCAAGTTGTTTAACGCATGGATCATGGCAAAAATAAAGTTAGAAATTCAAAACTGTCTAGTCTCAAGATTGAAGAAACAATTTAAGGGTCTCGAACCGAACTTTTTGTGGACAGTATTGTGAGATCGCATGAAAAATAGCTGTGCCGGTTGTACAAATATTTGTGGAGTAAAATATTTCGCACTTTTTTAATAAGTTGAAGGATTATGAACTCAGAACTAATAGACACAATGTAGTGTGTGAAGTGGGTTGGACGATAGCTTCCATCTCCCATTTATGATAATTTTACCCTGACACAAATGGAAAACCATTTCAACGATATTCCTGATATTAGGGGACTTACCATTACTAGTTCCACCTACCTTCGCCTTACCTACCCTTAGTACCTTTAATTTTTTTAAATATTGATAGGCTCGCGTTTTACCACTATCTCACCTGATAGTAAGCGATAATGCGGTCTACGATGGAGTACGCCTTGCCTGAAGTAACCTATTCACTCTTTACTTAAATACCCTATATATATATAGGTATATATACCCTATATAGGTATATATAGGTTGTAGCTATCAGGAAACACAGACTCCGGCAGGGAATTCCACTCTTTAGAACAATAAATGGGTTCCCAAAACCGTTTTGTACGTATGGGTGGGATGTCCACCATGTACCGGTGGCGTAATGCCGTACGTCTAGTGGTCCGATTATGGAACGGTCTTGGCGAAATCACATTGTGAAATTCCAGTGTACACTCCCCGAAATGTAAAAGATAGAAAACCGACAGGTTAGCAACTTGACGTCGATGCAAGACTTTGATGCTTCGACTAGTGCATTATTGCCGATGATCTTCTTGTCTCACATCTATATGTAATAATAAGCATATATATGTATTTTATTTATTGTTATAAATAACTTATTTTTTATTTTATTTTTTTCTGTCTGAAGTATCTGTTATTTATTTATTGTTTAAACCTACAACAGTGTTGTTTTTTACCCAAAGGTTGACTGGTAGAGAATGCCATGTTGCATTAAGTCCGCCTATGTACCACTATTGTACATGAAGTTTAAATAAATAAACATCTCTTCTATTGATAATTCTAACGCCTAGAGTAATTTTAGCAGTAATACAAGAGAATCAATTTTGTGTCCAGAAAGTTCTAACTGAACAAATATCGAAATGTAACACAATTTTCAACCCGAAGCGAGAAATAAAAAGTCTCTATTTTCATGCAGCCAAAAATAGAATCAAATTGGGATATACGCTACAAAATTTCATCAGTGGAAAATCAAGAGTGTTATTCGGACATAGTGGCGATGGCAGCGGATAATGTAGCTATTTTCGCCTACATTCTCACCCCTTAGATCGTCTAGGAGTGAGTCCAGAGGCCGTAGATCAAGCACCCTCGATATTGCTTAATATAATTCAAGCGCCCTGCATTCTTCAAGAGATGTCGATTAAGGGAGGGGACACACCGGCACCCCACGGGGGTCGCTAATCGAAAAATCGGGGTGACTCAGTTCAGGCAATGCCGATGCGAGACGCTCGGTGACGGAAGTTGTATTTTCAGTAAAGTTTTATAAATACTGCGGGAATTTTACTCTTGAATCTACTTTTAATCGATTGGAGTGATATTTACGGTGAGTTATTTACGGTTGTTTCCGTCAATAAATTATTTTAATTATAATTATTTGTGTTTTATGTAGCACTCGTATACGTATTGTATAAATGAGATTGAGTACTTCAATTCCTTAATTTTTTTCCCACTCTCTATGTGTATGTATAGACAGGGAATGTCAGACTTTTACCAACTAAAACGAACCCGAGTTCCTTCAGTTACCCTTTGCGTTCCAGGGCTATGGTAACTCTTTCAAACAATCCTGCAGCCATTATGTCATTTATGCTAATATTTTATGGAGGTGCACGTGAAACACGTCCTGGTCCTAATCGGACGGCGAGCTACACATAGTTCGCCGTCCGCTACTCCGCGTCGTGCAGTACCGGGAATCCCCCTGCAACTACCGACGGGCCCCGATTTCTGCTATTTTAATAACTGGGCTCTAAATTGCTTAAAAAAGATTACTCAATTATTAACGAGTATGAGTTTAAACCATAATTTATCCAGAGTGGTTTTGTCTTCCCTGTGGCAGTTATTTTTTAAATGGATATAAACTACTGCTTGACTGCGATCCCACCTGGTGGAAAGCAGTGATGCAATCGTGGTGAGCCGCACTAGTTTAATAAGATTCTTGAAGACACCTAAATAATAATCGGACGGGAAGACCGCTGCAGGCAAATTGTTCTAGATCTTCGATGTACGTGGTATAAACGGCGAGGCGAAACGCTTAGAAGAGCAGTGGTGGCCGAGTGGTAACGGCCCCGACTTACGAGTCCTAGGTCGCAGGTTCAAACCCAGCCAGGCGCATTACTTTGTGTAATTTATTTCATCACCACTGCTCTCAAAACGGTGAAGGAAAACATCGTGAGGAAACCGGCATGTCCTAGAACCATAAATTCGAAGACATATAACATCCACCAACCCGCACTGGGCCCGCGTGGTGAATTACGACCCATTCCCTCTCCTAGAGAGGAGGCCTGAGTCCCAGCAGTGGGAACATTAAAAGGCTGATTATGCTATGCTATGAAACGCTTAGTCCGAACCCTAATTATGTATTTTAATAACCGAGTTGAAAACAGCTTAAAAAAAGGTAACTCAATTAATTAACGAGTATGAGTTCAAATCATAATTTATTCAGAGTGGTTTTGTCTTCCCTGTGGCTGTTTAGTACTCTATTTGCCATAACCCATGAGCCCCTTATACCTCTTCCAAAACATTACCATTACAAAGTGTGTCATCACTTTCCATTTTACCCTCAAAAGCATCTAGTTTCATCCGGATGCAGGTAAACACGTTTAATTTTAGAGTGAATTCGACATAATCGGATCACGAAGTGCGAGGAGGCAACTCAATAACAACTGTCGGGGTGGAGTTGGGAAGTTGGGGCGTGTTGCGGAAGTGGTCGCTGGTAATGGCGGCGTGTGCCTTCCGGTGCCCGTTATGTAACCCGCTTGATGGGGGCACTTTGCAGTATTGTTTAGAAGTACCACTCAATACGAAAATTATTAAAAAATTAAAAGTAAAGGCTTCCCAATTACTGTTAAAATTTCTGCTCAAGCTGCTGGCCTGCGTTGACTCTTTCGAACAGTTTTACATCAGTAATAAAGCCTAACACCCTCTCTCGCTCTAGGTGGAGCGACAGGGATCTTGCTCCAACCAGAGTGGGAGAAGTTATTTGATAATTTACTACCCTAAAACCAGCTCTTATTGGAAGGCCTAATACAAGGTGGACCGACGACCTGGTGAGGATCACGGGAATCCAAGAGATGCAAGACGTACAACACCAGTCATTGTAGTGACACTTGGCCTGCCGGCCTTTGTTTATCCTCACATCGAAACGCCTTGCAGCAATTACACCAATGGAGTACAATCAGTTCAGAATCTGCTACTTTCTAACATCATGTGCACAATGGAGTGGTAGTCATCAAAGAAGCGGCACGGCGGTGGGTCACGTACGCTCGCTTACGCAAGACCAGCGCTCTTCCAGGATTCCACGTCTACTAAATCCCATATCGAACACATTTTGAAATTTTAAAGCTCTTTCGATGAGTATTTCAAAGGAAATTGATTTTGGCGTCCCCCAAATTAGGTGTGCGCGTTCCTATGGCGTGTAAGTGACGCTGGCACCCCGTGCGCGCCGCGAGTGCGCTGCGTAAGCGTCGCGTATTGCCGCCGTGTGACGTGTGTGCAGCGAGCGCGCGGCGCGCATGCGGCGCTCGTCTTGGCGTTTAACCCCCTTCAGCCAAGTCAGTCACAACAAACAGTAGCGGGCGGCGGGGATAGCGGGGATAGCGAGCGAATGATAGGATAAGAACGGGACGCGAGCGCCGTGTGCACTCTCTACACGCGCCGTAGGGCAACAAAACGCGACCGTGCCCGAGGAACGCTAACGCCTAATGTGGGGTCAGCCTTTAATTCAGTGGACGTCTTCTGTCTCAAAAATTCACCTTGTATGGGTACTATTTTGATTTACACCATTGCGGTTGTGTTGAAATATAGTCTTTTGATTAGATCGAACCTTCTGCTGCTCCACTGGTATGGTGAATCATTCGACTGCTAAATCAATTTCTCTTCATCTTGTAATTGACAGTAACCAGACCTCGAATTCTTATTGCCGCTAGAAATCGAAGTTGTTACCTCAAATCTTTTCGAGTAATATTTTTGGGATTTTTGCGCCATCCATTTGGACCAAATGACGTGTATGGAAAAGGTAGGTCAATATTTCGCGGTAAAATGTTTTAGCGGTACTTTTCTTTTATTTATTTGTCATATTTTCGAAGCGTAACAACCAGTGTTTGTGTGTATGTTACCGGCAATCGGTCTAATCCGTTACTCTACACAATACCTAGGCAATGTATGGAATACCTAAAACGGGTAGGTAACGTATGAAATAATATTTATTATATACTATGCCTAGATATTCTATACAATACCAAATTCGCAGTCAGTAATGTGTGTAAAAGACGAGAGTAGGGAAGGAGGTGAAGTAATTTTAGGGCATCCCGACACAGACAGGTTAGCCTTTGTGGTTATTTTTTTTTTACAACCACCCGGAAATAGAAGCTTTACTTTAAACCTCGCAGACAGGAATAGGACCTGAGTAATTGTAAGCAAATTACTTTATGATACTTATTATCAGTTTTTTATTTATTACACTTTATTTTTATATTTATAATGTATATGTATTTCTGTCCACGGGGTTTAAAGTTAGACTCCTATTTCCGAGTGGGTATAAAAAAAATAAACCACGATGGCTAAGGTGCAACTTAAGTCTTCTAACCTAACCGTCCCTGTCGGGGTGCCCTAAAATTACGTCAATTCCTTCCCTGCTCTCGTCTTTTACACACATTGATTTTAACTAATAGAACATGTTTCATTTACCCGTCATTCTTTAGGTAGGTCGGTTAACATTGATAAATATAGACCAAAATCTATTTATTTTACACATTACCAGTGTATCAGCAGGTACTCTATAGAATACCTAGAAATTGTATACATTACGGTAAAGTATGTAATGGACAATAATATTCATAATATTTCATACAATGCCTGGACACCCCAGGCATTCTATATATTGCCTAGGTATTGTATAGAATACCAGAATTATACAGATTGCCGGTAACATATACTTATATACTTAATCAACTGAAGTATCAGTTGGGTGTGGGTTTGAACAGTTTACTGCCTATTTTTGCTGTAATGCCAGCTGATCTAAATATATTTTTATCTAGCCAATATTGTCCCACGGCTGGGCAAAGACTTACCCTAGGCCGCTAAGGATGACGCGTCCAGGTGGTCTCACCTCTTCTTTCACTGCAGAGACCTCGAGACTTTTGCCCAGAGGACGTCGTCCATACGGTGGATGTGACCCGCATAATCCTATTTGAGCCTCGCAGTCTTAAGCTTACGTCTACTGTGATTGGCTTGGAACGCAGTGTGACATTCCGTTCTGTCTTTTTTTTTCAACAGAATCTTGTTATTTTTTTGTTAGGTCTTCCTACTCTTCACAATAATTTTGGCGCCCAACTTGGGGCCTCAAGTTGGGCGCCAAATAAAACCTTACAAATAGTAATAATTTTAATATTATCACTAATTATTTCACAACCATTAGGTTATTATTAATGCAATCGAACCTGTTTCATAATGTTAAAGAAACACCTACCTACGTTATGTTATTATTTTGTTCCACGAGTCTCATTTAACGAACACACATTTAAAGGTGGAATCGACAATATTTCTCGCGACTCACAGACACAAGATATTAAAGTTATTTCAGTAGGGTACCGAGTTATCTTTCTACACCATTATGTTCCCTAAAAGGGTCTCAATTAACACCTTTTTCTGATACATGACTCTTGTGAAATGTGTAGTAATGTGGAAGTAATTTTTATTCAGAAACATTGAAGGTTGACTATATGCAATATGTATTTTAGAATACGTAAAGTTAAGTTATAAAAAAAACCAAATCTCCAAGATAGTTCGTAAAAAAGTCTATATTTCTGAAGCTATTGTAGTTCATAGCTGCATAAGGTATACTTTTATTTGAACTAAATTGATTCAGTGGGACGTGTCAGCACCAACATTTATTTATTGTTTATGCGGAAATCTTTAGTGTTTCTTCGAACTCAAAAAAAAAGGATGATGCTGATTGAAATAGACTCCTTATAACATGAAAGAAAAAGAAAGAAAAATATTTTATTTGGCACACGTACACAAATACACACAATGTAGAACAAACGTGTAAAAAACATAAAAAATAACTAACATTGTGTGTCTCTCGCCTGCACCAAATAGGTCCAGTTCAGCAAAAATACCAGACAACTTCGTGGTAGTCGCCTGACGCTGGTTTTCAACTGAAAGATTCAGTTATAGAGAGTGTGTAGAAAAGTTAAATTATTTATTTAAATGGTGACTATCATTTAAATTCACGCGGTATTATTTGGAAGAGTTACCGCGGTTCTTGAACGCAAAGGGCAACTGAAGGGACAGAGGTGGGTTTTAGTCAATAAAAGACTGACACTATCTCTCGCTCCATCTAAACTCGATCTGCTCCTTCTAAGAGCGAAAGAAGTTCTTTGATAATTTCTCACTCAAAACAAGGGGTCTATAGAGATTAAGAAAGTTCATTTGTCAATTGGAATAATAGATATGTCGTGGCCAGGACCTGTACCATGACGTTTAAAGTAAGATTGTTTCATTCTTATTTCCAGTGTGGGTAAGAGATGGCGCTAGACAACCGGTATAGCTCTGTCTCTTACCCACACTGAAATAAGAATGTAACAATCTTACTTTGAACGTCATGGTAACCCCGCAGATCACAGAAATTGATCACTTCATGATATGGCCAAGTAAAACTGGCCAGATCGTTTTTATCGTTCAAGTTTGATAATATTTCAATTCTCGTTTGGCATACTTTCTTTAGGCCTTTTATTATCATAGAAATCCTACATATTATATGGCCAAACGAGGATTGACATATCATCAAATCTTGACGTTTAAACGATCTGGCCAGTTTTACTTGGCCATATCATGAAGTGATCAATTCTAATATCTGGCCATGATAGATAGACCAATTTAAACTAAAGCGTATCTATTTTAGTCTAGTGTCACAGTTCCATAACTCATATTTTGTATTGCTCAAATTATTGGAATGTTAACAACAATTCAATACCAAAACCAGTCGATTAAACACCGACGGCGACGTCTCATTAACAGTTTGTAAGCACTTCAAAAAGCAATAATTCAAAATGGAGGCCAAACTCATTGGCCAATATTCAAACTCTTTGGCAAGCATTATCTTTTGTGGGCTGGTTAATTGCTACCATTGAGTTTCGCTTCGAATTTTGAAGGGTATTGGGGATACTTTCCCCAACAGTCTAACTAGATTGTTAAGTAAATAATTGTACAAGGAAGCTTTTAAAAAAACCGGTCAAGTGCGAGTCGGAATCGCGCACGACTGGTTCCGTACCGTCCGTAGCGAAAAACGACAAAATAATCACGTTTGTTGTGTTTTTTTCTGTTTTTAGTATTTGTCGTTATAGCGGCAACAGAAATACATCATCTGTGAAAATTTCAACTATCTAGCTATTTATTTATTTATTATATACTTTATTGTACACATCATACACATTATGACAGGATAAACATATACAAAAACAAAGTGTACAAAGGCGGTCTTATCGCACAGCACCCCTAGCCAAGTTGATAATCCGCAATCGTTAACGCTAGTCGAAAACTAATCAAATGTATGGGAATGACATCATCTCAACGCTAAGTTACATGGTCAGAACAAACGAATAGAAAATTCGTAGCCAAGTTCACATCGTTCAAAATGATAGAATGAATTGTTATCGTTTCTACAATGTTGAACACTACATCCTTTGTTATTGTGGAACGACATTGTAGAACGAGCGGCCGACTCAAGCGCGTCATCATGGCTACCAACTTATCGTTTTCCACAATTGCTGACACCGAGGCGTTACCGATTGGAGAACGGAATTCGACACGAATCGTTTGTAACTTGGCTAGGGAGGCAGGGCAAACTCTTACAGACAACCTTAGGATGGACTGAACGAAAGGAGATAGATAAAGGCGGTCAGTGCACAAAAAAAAATACATAAATAATATTAATATTAGCTATCACGGTTCATGAAACACAGCCTGGTGACAGACGGATAGACAGGCAGACGAACGGACACCGGAGCCTTAGTAATAGGGTTTTACCCTTTGTATAAGGATCCCTAATAAAATGATTTCACACCCCTTAGCCCTCGGGGTAAAATCCCTCGGTTTATTTTTTACCTGTTCAAAAGTATTTCGACTTCAAATACCGGTGTGCCATTTAAATATTTGTCTTGAGCCGGAATTTCCGAACGCCACCCTAAGCATACCTGGCGGACGCTTCTCCAACACAACATTCGTGGTTGTGAAAATTATGTGCAAAGCTTAGAATAATATTCAAAATCAATCTATAGGTAGACTGTGTAAGTCCAAATAGCATTAAATGGATTGCTGTTTACTTTTTAAAATACCTTTTTTATTATTTTTTTTAGCTTGGTATAGTACCTAATACTATGTCATTTAAGCGATGTCTTAAATGACATAGTCTTTGAATATAAAACTATAGTATATACTCATAGCAATAATATGTAATTAGTTGAAATGAATTAGACGATATAATAAATATACAGATAAGAAACTTAAATAGGTACTATATTAGCGCTCTTCTTCTCTCCTACCTTTTATAATTTTGCTGTGCCCGACAGGGTCCATAATTGTTTCAATTTTTTATTATTTATCACCTGCCTCCCTAGCCAAGTTACAATTGTTTAGTTCGCGCCGAACGCCTCGAGCAGGCCACGCCTCCGATTCCTTTGTTCTGACCACGTGACTGAGCGTTGAGATGACGTCAGAACAAAGGAATCGGAGGCGTGGCCTACTCGAGGCGTTCGGCGCGAACGATACGATTGTAACTTGGCTAGGGGGGCTGACATGTACATTATGGATTGCAATAAAGTTCGTATGGTGTAGTTACTTTAAGTGCTATTAGAATGCGGATGGAACACATTGTAATTTTTTGCAGTATTTGGCAGCAGATGTACCGGCCTTCTCGGCAAGCTTCGCTGAGGTAGTCAATACTACAATAAAATTCTGTTACATTTTGCAGAGATTACGCCTGTTTCAATGACTCCATATATTGTCCAGTTGTGTAGGTACTTGAAATATAAAACTCCACCAATTTTAGATCAAAATATCTACTATGTATCATCATATCACTCTGAGCGGGACAAGTCTTAATTAGGAAGTTATATCAACGGTTTTAATGAATATAATTGTATAATATAAGCACACACATGATAATACCGCAATTTTTTTCGATACTGAACTGCAAAATGCAAAAAACGTACGGAAATTTCACCCTGGAGTATTGACCTTTTTTTTAGGTGGGAAATCTTCTAATGACATCTCCTGCCCTTTCGTGTCAGACTTTTACTGACTAAAACCCACTCCTGTTCCTTCTTTGCCTTCGTTCCAGAGCCTCGGGGTTCTCTTTCGTACAACCCATGGCCCCAGTAGGCTTCGACCCTGCTGGGTCCCTTCGGTTGCATCTCATTGAGGCGCGCGTGGAACACTACGCGCCGTCGACGACTTGGGCTCGATCAGGGGGGCTATTGGCTAACTTGTTCAATAACAGTTGACAACTAGCATTCGTTGCACACTAAACTTAGTGGTCAACTGACAATGTCATAAAATTGGTATTACGTATCACACAAGTGACTAACAAACTACGGTGGAAATGCGGTGAATTATAAAAATTTACGGTGCCTATTGTGACCACTCTAAAATTTTATCGACTATTATACAGCTTCAAAAGCTTACACAATCGCAATTTTAAAAGTATCGATACAATAACATCGGTCAAAACGTGTTGGTCACTGAAGATAGGCAATACGAAACAAGCTGTTTGACAGTTCAATGATGCACATTGTTAACAAGTGATCATCACGTCAACAGTGTTACGCAATAGCCCCGCTGGACGGTTATCGGACGGTCGGACGGCGAGCTACGGTGGCCGGGAGTATTAAAATTAAATCGTTCCGTTACACTTTTTCTCGGTGAACTCTCACCGCACTTCTTCCTTAACCTAACCTTGAGTTATAATACGTTACCTGGTTTACAAGTATTAAGGTTCCCAGCACATGGACACCGCTCACTGCTACAGCTGTCGCAATCGCAAGCTTCGACTGCTGCCGTCCACGGAGGCGATGCCGTCGCCCCTGGTACCTGGTAGAAAGAACAGTAAGTAGTTATAAAGGATGTCTGGAAGACCATGATGATAGATTTGCCTTATATTAAGCCCAAGGTTCAGTGAGCGAGTCTGTGGTGTCACAGCGAGTCCTAGCAGAAAAACAGCGCTGCGTCATTTATTGTTTTTATTTTAAATATATCTATCATATGAATTGGGTGTCTTATTAATGTAATGTTAGTTTTAATTAGAGTCCGACCTATGGTTTGGTTTTGGCCAGTTTCGGCCAAAAAAAAACTGGTTTCGGTTGCAGTTTCGGTTTTAGCCAAAAATGGCCCGTATATTCGGCTCAAACGAAACTCCCGTCTTCGAGCTGACGGTTGTGATAGATACCTAAACATTGATTGACTCATTCGTATATATGTCTGATATATTTTTTATGTAATATAATAATAATAATAAATGTTGCTATCGTTAACAACGATAATGCAAAGATGTACTATAAAATATGTCCACCTATTAATAGTGAAATTAAAATCGAACACTAACCTATTTTCGTCTTAAAATTAAAATACTAATTGAAATACTAAAGTTATAAAAGAAACAAAGGTTCAAACTAAAACTGATGCTAAAGCTTCGATTGAAAACTTAACAAAGCAATTTCTTCTCAGTAAAATACTAGTAACAAGAAGTCACAAGGTCGAGATTCTCTTTGAACAATAAAGCAGCGAATCGTGTGTTAAAATCGATAGCTCCTACGACATTCAGAATTGACCTTTTTAACTGATTTAGGGCGGAATTCACCAATAAAACTAAACGCGTTTTAACGTTTGGATCGCAAATTCGCGTTTAGCCGCTGTCACTAGTGTCAATTGTCTGTATTTTTCTTTTGTTGTATTTTTACAAGTGACACTAATGACAGCGGCTAAACAGCTCTTTGAATTATAAAGCAGCGAATCGTGTGTTAAGATCGATAGCTCCTACGACATTCGGAATTGACCTTTTTAACTGATTTAGGGCGGAATTCACCAATAAAACGAAACGCGTTTTAACGTTTGGATCGCATAATCGCGTTTAGCCGCTGTCACTAGTGTCAATTGTCTGTATTTTTCTTGTTGTATTTTTACAAGTGACACTAGTGACAGTGGGTAAACGCGATTATGCGAGGCAAACGTCAAAACGCGATTAGTTTTATTGGTGAATTCCGCCCTTAGACTTTAGGTAAACTTACTTTTTGTTCTAAACTAGGTCCTTGCGTCGTCACCTTCGCTTCACTCGCTTCCAACAAATTCTCTTTCGTCTCATCAGCAATGATGTTCAGATCAGTTTCACTAACTCCGTCTTCAATAAGACTTTTCAAACCATCCACTTGTTTGAATTTCTCTCCTGTATAAGTATAATTTGGTGTGATTTTTGTGTTATGAACTATTGGCAGCGTTGTTGTAAGTCTTTGCGTTCTGGCGTCGTCGATATGTTTTAAGCTTACAGTAGGTTTACTAATTCTATTGGACGGTGCTATTTCTAGTTCTGCTGAGAAGGACACGTCTTTCTGGTATAGTACGTCTTCTTCTGCGTCGGAGATATCAGTCGCTCTGGTTGCGTTTATTTCTGTGGAAACAAGGTGAATATTAGATAGACTGTTAGACTTCACTCATTAGTAAAACGGGATTTAAAATACACAGGGTGTCTTTGACATCAAAGTACAAACGAAATACCACGGATCCAGTACATGATTCTGGACTCCCCAGTGGTGGAATTTTTCGTCGGTTTTTGCCTAATTAAAAAAAATCTGCATTTTTTAAAATTTATACTGTTTGTAATCGTTATTCTAACCAACTCTTTAATTAATTAAAAAGTCATCGGGGTAGATATAATCGTTATTCTAATAAAAGCGTAAAGACATTTTTTTTTAATTAGGAAAAACCGACCAAAAATTCCACCACTGGGGGCTCTAGAATCATGTACTGTATTCATGCCATGGTAATAGTTTGTGCCTCGATGTCAAAGACACCCTGTATATAGGTGTTCCCAATTAAGGTTCATTATTTTATTAAGTTAGCAGGTTGTGTAAGACTGTTACTAGACTGCGGTCGATTGATGTCGAAAGTCACCTCAAATTATGATACCTCGTTAATCGTAGGTAGATCTCGGCCTCGTTAATCTTTGAATATTTTCAAACGAACTGCGAAAGCCCTTAATAAATTATTATTATTATTTGTTATTTTTTTGCCATTTAAGAGAGATTTAACCTTACACACGGGCCGGAATCAAGTACATAAGGTTTTTTTTTTAGGTGGAAAAATCATCTAATGACAAATCCCGCTCTTGGGCTTTTACTGACTAAAATCCCACTCCTGTTCCTCCTTTGCCTTCATCCCGGGGCCCCGGGTTTCGCTTTCACACTACCCGTGGCCCCAGTAGGCTTCGACCCTGCTGGGGCCACGGGTTGCTGTTGCAGGGGCCCCCCTACAACTCGCTGACATCTCCCTGAGGCGCGCGTGTAACAGCACGCGCCGTCGACGACTTTGGCTCGGTGCGGACGGTTACCGGACGGTTGCACGGCGAGCCACCCATTTCAGAAATCAGAAACGTTTATTTCAAATAGACCAATTCCAGGCACTTTTGAATTGTCAAAATGTCGGTCAGTCAAATAAAATACAAGTGAAGCTAAATTGCACGTTCCAAAGCGTAGATCTCTATGGAGAAGAACGTGCAAGTAACTCCATGGACACTCTTTTAAATCATATTATGAGTTACATTAATCTTGGTTACATATTTCTTGTCGCTTCTAATATGTGAGCACAATGTAGATAAGTAATAATAATTAAAATAAAATAAAAAACTAATTTAAAAAAATTATCTAAACGGCTAGTTGACACTTCGCGTGACCAAAGGGCTGGCTTTTACCTCGGTCAGAGATTAAGCATTGCCATACAACGTATTGCCACGTTGTATGGCAATGCTTAATCTCTGCTGCCAGTCTTTTGGGCACACTTCCAGTCGACAGCGATGTGGAGGAATTTTTTGACGCCATATTTTAGATAGGAGTTATTGTGTACATATTATGTAATTTTAATTAGTTAAGTGTTTTTATTTTTCATGTATAAATAATCATTTTTGGTAAATTTAAAAAAAATAGAAATTGAATTCAGTCACTGGCAGCTAAGAGATGACCAGTCTCAACTGACGGCACCCGTTCACGAGCATGACGCGTGCATCAGCCCCACTCAGCTCAACCATTTTGAAGGGAACTGAATGATCCAATAACACGTGCCACCATCAGCGAGACATTTGAGTGAGCATGACAAACTCTCAACTGCCATGCTCGTAATGTCAAACAAGTTGTAACCTAATAAAAATGCTCCATGGTACTTCACATTCACAAAACTTGAAAAACAAAGTGCTTCTACATTATAAAATGCTATTGTTTCCAAATACAAAAGGTAATAAATTATCATAAGCTCTATTGAAATAAACAAATAAAATAAAAAAAACATTTCGAAAACAACAATACAAAAAGGGGAATAGTATCTCTTCCAATATTTATATATATATATTAAAAAAAAACTAATTTGAAGGTAAAAGTGGCTGTGGCTGCGGAGCAGGACCGGCATTTAGCCAAGCGTTTTTATCAAGGATATAATCTTCCAGTTTATAATACGCTTGTCTACATAGTGTGCGTTTAATGCATGCTTTAAATTTGGACTCATTTAGATGTAGAATCTCAACTGGTATCTTATTATAAAATTTTACACAGTACCCCATGAAAGAACTATGTATTTTAGCCAATCTGAACCGAGGTTGATCTAATTTGTTCCTGTTCCTAGTATTAAAATTGTGCCTGTCACTTATCTTAGTAAAAAGATGAATATTTTTCCGAACATACATAATGTTTTCATAAATGTATTGATTTAATTGCATTACTCGCCGTCCGCAAGCCCGCGCCTACGGTGGCCGGAAATCGGGATCGGAATCCCGGCGGCGATTGGGGCGTGAGGACCGTTGCCTCACGCGATCGGCCGCCTCCTTTGCTAGCATTACTGCTTCGCAGAAGGAGGCAACCGCCTGCCACTCCTCCTCGCTCCGGACCATGGTCTGTACCAATGCCCGGCGCGAGAGATCACTGCCGCCGATCGCCCCCGCGAGGACACGGCGGTGCTCTGCCCACGCGGGGCACACCTCTACCGTATGCTCCACCGTGTCCTCCGGGCGGTCCACACAATGGCGGCACCCAGGCATTTCTTCCGCACGAATTCGGTGCAGGAACCTCCCGAACTTACCATGTCCGGTGAGGATCTGCGTCATGCGGAAGGTAAGGACGCCATGTGGTCTTTCCAGCCACTCCTCAAATAGTCCCACTTACCGCCATAATAATTATTAAGGTGGAGTTTAAATTGAAAAGGTAGATGGGAGTGTTGAAGAAGTTAGGAACCTTCTAGTGATGCGACAGGTGTTGAGGATTGTGGCTTTTTATTTATTTAAACTTCATGTACAGTAGTGGTACATAGGCGGACTTAATGCAACAAGGCATTCTCTATCAGTCAACCTTTGGGTTAAAAGAGACAACACTGTGGTAGATGTGCAAAATAAATAAATAACAGATATATCAAGTGGAATGTAGTGTCATCTTTTTGAAGCATGTAGAGTATTTAAGCTGGCATCTGTAGAGTGTTGAGGCTCTGTGTTAGTGATTTTGGTATTATTATTATTAAAATACATATTTAGTAGAAACAAATACGAAAGTAACTCTGTCGGTTTGTTACTTCTTTATGTCGTAATGGCTGAACTGATTTGGATGAAACTTGGTACACGGGTAGATCATGTCCAGGAAATAGGACATAGAATACTGTTTCCAACCCACTGACAAATGCATAAATTAACATACAAGGAATGTTTAAGCTAAATACATAATTATTGCTAATCGGGAATGTCCTTTGAATCTGCTGAATGTCTCACTGTTACTGTCAAAGTTAAAATACTACGGGTTTGATGACAATGTAATCCAGTGGTTCCAAAGCTACCTCAGTAACAGAAAGCAACGCGTAGAGATACGTTTGGCGGATGGGAGTACCCTGATTTCAGCTCTTTCTTCTATAGAAAGGGGCGTTCCTCAGGGATCAATTTTGGGGCCGATTCTTTTCATTATATACTGTGCTGATATTATAAACTGTCTTCAGAAATGCAAATATCACATATATGCCGACGATATACAGTTGTATTTGTCTTTCAAACCGGAGGATTATGACTCAGCCATTAGAGACCTGAACGATGACCTGGAGAGAATCTCCACCTGGTCAGACGAAAACTGCTTGGCTTTAAACCCATCAAAGACCAAATATATTTTGTTTGGTACGAAGCAGCAGTTGAAGCAGGTACCTCTAGGTCTTAGTTTATCCCTAATGGGTGAACCTATTGAAAGAGTCGATGAGGCCCGAAATCTTGGGTTACGTATGGACAATAGCCTCAGATTTGAGAAGCATGTTGCTGATTCCGTGAAAAATTGTTTCTATCGCCTGAAACTGCTGTATAAAATGAGACCCTACTTGTCTGAAAAGCTCCGCGAGCAGCTAGTCGAAACCCTTGTTCTCTCTAAATTAAATTACGCTGATACGGTTTACGGCCCACGCTTGCTGGCTCGTACTGATAGACTTGTACAAAGAGTTCAAAACGCATGCGCACGTTTTTGTTATTCAGTTCCACCTAGAAGTCATGTCACCCCCTTTCTAAATAAACACTTTATTCTGAAAATGAAGTCAAGGCGTAAGTTACATTTAGCATGTCTTCTTTTTGGCGTCGTCAAAACTAAGAAACCGAGGTATTTATACGACAAGCTCAGCTGGATGGCTAGTAGACGGGAATGTGCGCCCAGGCTTTGTGCGCAGCAACTCTCAACCCAGTCTCATAGGACAGCAGCTTTCAAAGGCAGTTTCCGATACGCTGCTTCTAAGGTGTGGAATAATATTCCGCCACCATTAAGAGTACTGAGCAGTATCCATACCTTCAGAACGCGTTTACGGCAGTACCTGATAGATGCGCAAAGGAAACTAGATTTAGTTACTCTTAATGTCTCATTTATATAAACCGCCTACAGTGAATTTTAACAACGGTAGGTTCTGCTGTATGGAAAATGTTGCACGGAAATATAAAATGGCTTATACATAACCACAATATGTAGATGGTGAAGATTCCCTGGGTACCATTGACTGCTTATTTCATTTAGTTATGTCCACGGCCCGGAGGTGTTAACATGTCATCCGCAACACTTTACGTTCCCACGTGGTTGGAAGACCTGTAGGAAATAAAGCATACGCTACTTACTTAGTAATTTTAATAATAATAATGATATTACTTGTATTTAGTTATTTGTTTTTTATTTTTTTATTTTTGGTTACTTACCCCTACGTGTCTTACATGTACTTGCAGTCTTGTTAAATTTGGTGACATTTTTTGTTTTTATTTTTTTTATTGTTATTTTATTATTTCGTACACATCTGACGCTAAACACCTGTTTACTATTTATCATTTATCACACATTAACATTTATATATATTTAATTACCTTACACATAACACTTACACATTACACATAACACTAATAAGTAAATAACTGCCGTTCACTCTCAATAAGGTTCAGTTGAAAACCAGCGTCAGGCAACTACCACTGACTACCATGTAGTTGTCTGGCATTTTTGCTGAACTGGACCTGTTTGGCGCAGCCGTGAGACACACATTGTTTTTTTTTTTTCTTATTTCTTTTTTTCTTAGTTGTCTTAAATTTTTGTTTTTACAGTGTGTGTATCTATGTGTGCCAAATAAAATATTTTTCTTTCTTTCTTTTCTTTCTTTCTTTCTTTGTACAGCCTGAAGCAGTGCAAAAAATGCTAGCCTAAGAACGGTTAATGGTAAAACGCCCCACAAGCTCATTATAGTAGTTTACATCCATTAGCAGATACAATAGACACCCAAGAGACATTTTATAAGCATTCATTTCTAAAAAATTCAACTAAGTAAGACACTCTGTATTAAACTGCTTAGGTACATATTTGATCATTTATGATCGTTATTTTAGACATAAAACTTAAGAGTACGCATTAAGCCGGCTTTTCACTACGGGATGTAATATATATTAATTACATCTTGAGCTATAAATATTAGATCCCGCGATTGCTGTTCACATTGTAAGATGATTTTGGAACAGTTCAGCTTCGGTCACCACTGTGATATCACGTTCTTTATCAAAACAGTTGAATTCTGAAATGGATAGTATAGAGATTGTTTTGCTTGATTCCTGCGATAGTTCAGATTTACATGTATCATTATTAAGAAATAAATATATTAAACTACGTTTCGGGATATCGAATCATATTAGACTAAGAGAAGATTATGATGAATTTTCACTTTCTAATGACATCCCTCGCTCTTGGGCGGAGCGGGAGATAGAGTGTCAGACTTTTACTGACTAAAAACCCACTCCTGTTCCTTCTTTGCCATTTTTTCCAGGGCCCGGGGGTCACTTTCGCATCACCCATGGCCCCAGTAGGCCTCGACCCTGCTGGGCCCCTACGGTTGCTGAAATCTCCTTGAGGCGCGCGTGGAACACTACGCGCCGTCGACGACTTGGGCTCGGTCCGGACAGTTATCGGACGATCGGACGGCGAGCCACCCATTGCTCGCCGTCTGCAAGCCCGCGCATACGGTGGCCGGAAATCGGGATCGGAATCCCGGCGGCGGTTGGGGCGTGAGGACCGTTGCCTCACGCGATCGGCCGCCTCCTTTGCTAGCATTACTGCTTCGTAAAACGAGGCAACCGCCTGCCACTCCTCCTCGCTCCGGACCATGGCCTGTACCAAGGCCCGGAATTTAATGCGTAGGTAAGGATTGCGTACTTCAAATACCTATAATAGTTAACATCTATGGTCAACATAAAAACAAAAATTCAAAACATGTGATCAGTTGACACGTCTACACACAAACGTCACCATTCATACAAAGGGCGAGGCAGGGGGGGGAGGCGTGGTGTGCGGGGACGTGAGGTAAAATACAACATTAGTTTTAGTATATGCGAAACCCGAAACAGGTGTCTAGTATTTTTATGTAAAGAATCTATGTACAAAATTTCATAACAGTATCTTGAAAAATCACAAAGTTATAAGCTGTGTACGTGTGTGTGTGTGTGTGTGTGTGTGTTGTGTGTGTGTGCTGTGTGTGTGTGTGCTGTGTGTGTGTGTGTGTGTGTGTGTGTGTTACCTGGTTGACCGCACAAATATGTAGTCACCGGGCCATCCAGGTGACTGAGAGGATGTTTTGCTCCTGCATCCAGCTGTGCGCTGACACTTAATGCCTACAATGACTTGCCGTGACCTATGTTGTACTTAGTGTCGGTGGTGTCCAACTTGTGACTTTTTTTACACATTGGGATCGATTAAGTTGCTGATTCTGAACATACTATATTCAGGTTTCGCATATACTATACTAAAATAATGTCGTATACACCTTCAAGTGACCTCTTAATATCGCTCAGTCGATCGAAAACATATTTATAGATTGGGATGTAATTTATATTATAGCACAGTGTGAACGGTCTCGTACAAAATGTATGACGAGCGACAAAATAATATATCTCAAGATGTAATATAATTATATATTATATTATAATCCCATAGTGAAAAGCCGCCTCGAGATAATAGTAGATAGTTTGTGGAGTAATGTTGCTAATACAATTAAAACAAAAACTATCAAGAGCGTACTCTTCGGCAGCACGTACTCATAGTACCTTTAATACATATATTAAACTCCATCCAAAATGAGCAATCGAACGAATAGTGCTTTTAAAGTTTTGTAACATTTTGTAAGCACTTAAGTACTCCTCTTTATATGAATGGATCCATTTGGTGTCCATTCACACAGGATTCTGCATAATGGCACATAGCTAAACGTGTACAACTGGACTCAAAGAACGACACATATGTATACGTACATTCAGACATTGAAAGAGACTTTATTCACTTCATAGTGCAAGTCGGTACACTCGGTACTCAAAACGCAGGAATTCTATCATTCGCTCGCCGACAATCGAGTCGGGCGCGAGTGAAATCGATTTATTCTACAAATCGAGCGCTACGCTTTTATGATATCGCTGCGATCGACATTGTGTATCTCGAATTTATTTTATGTAATCGCACCGTTTGTTACTGGGTCAGGTATAAAATTTCGTTTGTTTTTGTTTGAAACAGGGAATTGGATGTCGAGTAAAATTACAAACTGTGTCTTTGCGTTTCATGATCGCTAAGAGGTCCTAGGTAAATTGATATTCTGTCAGCGATACTAAATGGGCGAAATGTCCAAAATACGTTGGTGAGTGTATGGAATTAAAATACCAAAAATATCGTTTATTTATTTATTTATTGTATAATTTATGTACACATACATACAGATTAAAAAAGATACAACATTATAAAAATTTGTACAAAGGTACTGCTTATTTCAAAAATATTTTTTTTTAGCAGACCCGCCAATGGAAAGATCAGAAGAAATGTAGACAATGAAGAGCGTGTAGAAATATGAAGAGCTTGTGAAATCTTAAATTCAATTAAAAACATAAAAAACAACACATATAATTTAAATATTAATAAATACATATATAACTATATATAATATACCCTATACAAAAAAAAACATAATTATATAATTATCGCACTAGAGAGGAAAGATAGTGCTCTTTTACTTGAGATTTAAAGAGTGAAATAGATTCCATTAGATCGTTATTTAAAGAGACATGGAGAACCTACTAAGCCCAAGGATATTTTGATAATTTGTGTCAAAGGTAGACTTACTTATATTTAAAATGAATGCCTTTAAGAGGGTCCTTCCCGATTCGTCTATCATCAACGTGAGTATGGTTTAAAAACTTGTTGTTTCATGAATCGCCTAAAAAGTAGACATAACGCCTAAACGCTCTACTGGCATTCAGAATTTCAATTAAATGTGCAAGGTTTCTATAGGAAAGTGTACATATATTATTTTGTTTACTTTTTAAACATTTTTATGAATACATTATGAAGAGCCAAAGTTCACTCAAAAAAAGATTTTCAGAGGTATTTACTGGATTAGATAAATAAATAAATAAAATAAAATAACGTCATAATCACGTAAGAGCGGTTGTATGGAAAAGTATCTCGGGTTGGTCGCTCTTAGGGCCTGTGCACACCACGTTTTTTAAACACGCCGTTGACGCGCGTTTTAGAAACGTGCGTTTACGGCGCGCTTTTATCCTGGTCTACAGGCTGAGTCTGACTCGCGTCTAAATCGCTACAAACGCGCGTCAACGGCACGTTTAAAATGTGGTGTGCACAAGCCCTAAACCTATCTGATCCTAAAAAAATATCTGATCTAAGCTTTTAATCTCAAATATAAGCCTCAAAATTTATCATTAAAGTACGGCTTGACAGGTTTTTAGTTCATTCTATGATTATATATATATGGACCAAGTCAAAGTCACCCTGTTCAAGGCGTATTGTCAGGGTCTGTATGCGGGGGGTCTGTGGGTTAGCTACACCAAAAGATCGCTGGATGTCCTACGTATCCAATACAACAATGTTTTTAGGATGCTGTTGAAACTGCCCCGTTTCTGTAGTGCGTCGGAAATGTGTGCTCAGAATCGAACTGACGGCTTCCATGCAGTGATCCGTAAGAAAGTCGCATCACTGATGCACAGAACGCGGGTGAGTGGCAATAGCATCCTGAAAACAGTGGTTGAGAGTCCTTACTTCCCTATTCTGAGGCACTATGTGGAAAGAATGGTCAGATAGTTTGCTTCTTGCCATATCGTTCTCTGCACATCTTGCCTCGGTTTCACACTTCACTGTATGTTTTTATTATTATTATTTTTTTGTTTATGTAATACTAACACTAATTATAAGATATTTTACTAACAAAGTGGACCATATTGTTGTCTTAACTTGAATTAAATTAATTAATAATAATAATTAAAATGTATAGCAGCACATTCAGATGGTGATTTTTTTTGAAACCTTTGGTTTTGATCACTATTATAGATTATAGTTGAAGTGCAAGTTGAGGGTTTACTTAATGAGGATAACACCTGGGGAATGCTTATGTTGATGTTTGACCGCATCTCTAATATTCTAATGGCGGATATCAGCTCATCATAAATTCATCTCTCGCATAAAGTCTATCGATTGGAAGACTTTGAATAGCTTTGTTACCATCATGGGAGTTTGCACTTTTTCTAAAAACTTAACTGACGTTACTTGGCAATGTATTAAAACCGTAGCTATTTATGAATTACTGGGGCTACGGGTAGTGTAAAAGTGAAACCCGGGGCCTTGGGACGAAGGCAAAGAAGGAACAGGAGTGGGTTTTTAGTCAGTAAAAGTCTGACACAATCTCTCGCTCCGCCCAAGAGCGAGATTTGTCATAAGATGATTTTCCCACCCAATAAAAAAAAAGCTATTTATGTATGACTAGCTTCTGCCTGCGGCAAAGTAGGTTTCTCCATACAAACTTTGGACCCCCGTTTCATCCCTTTAGGGGATGAATTTTGGAAAATCATCTCGTAGTGCTCGCTTTCGTAATAAAAGGAAGCCTTGTGTAAAATTTCATATTTTTAGTACCCGTAGTTTCGGCTGTGCGTTGATGTTAGTCAGTTCTCCTTATTTAGTACAAAAAAAAAATGGGGCTCTATCCGTATCCGTTACTGATCATATTTGTGTAATCAAAAGTAAAAAAAAAAAATCCCAAAAATTTCCACGAAAATTTGTCATAATTGGTAAATTATAATTGAATCGATTATTCATAACTATTGTTACTAGAAAATACTACGCGCAGTGTTTTTCCATTGTTTTTCATTCATAATCAAAAGCCTGTATATTTTGTATAAAAGCCTGTATTAATATTTCCATAAATTGGGTGGCATTTTGGGATATAAACAAACTCTAATAACTTTGCTGTTTATGAATATTATTTATTGAGACTTTACTAAAATAATAACAAGACCTTTTCTAATAAGCCCTTTAAGTATTTGTACTAATTAAAAATTAGTTGTGTCTAGATACATTTTTTTTTTTCGGTGGGAAAATCATCCAATGACATCCCCCGCTCTTGGGCGGAGCGTGAGATAGTGTTAGACTTTTACTGACTAAAAACTCACTCCTGTTCCTTCTTTGCCTTCGTTCCAGGGCCCCGGGGTTCTCTTTCGCATCACCCATGGCCCCAGTAGGCTTCGAAAATGCTGGGCCCTTACGGTTATGCTTGAGGCGCGCGTGGAACACTACGCGCCGTCGACAACTTGGGCTCGGGCCGGACGGTTACCGGACGGTCGGACGGCGAGCTACCCATTGCTCGCCGTCCGCAAGCCAGCGCCTACGGTGGTGTATACCTAGATACACGACATTTATTTACCAACTAGATGAGGCCGGTGTTTCCTAGCTGACTACCCTGAGAAGAAAAACCGAAACTAATTCGGGGGTCAGTGTCTTTTAAAGTCCATTGTCCATACAGCAAAGATGTAATGGTCAAATCACATGAGAACCATGCAGGTTAGAGTCTGAGATGATCTTTTGAGAAAAAAGAATCACACGTAAATGTTTTATTTGAAATAAATGCTTTTGAATATGATGAAATCTGTGATTCAAAGAAATCACAGATTTGAGTGGACTTGTCCAGTCAGTGCAAGCATTGGTCAGTATTCATGTAGCTCAACTCAGGACTACTAAGGAGCTCAAACAAGGACAGAGAATAGGTACTTATGAGAACGTTTCTTACAAGCACTTGTACAACGTTACAGAGGATGTCCAAGGCATTGTACAATAGAAACTTACAAAGAAAAAATACATTTGATAAATAGAAATATTCGTACCATTCGTGCTCATTTTAAATAGTAAACATTGAAAATGTACGTTTAGATAGTGCCATACAGTTTTAGTTTTGTTTGGTTAAAATTTGCAAATATGTGGTAACCAATAAACAAGCATGAAATGGCAGATGAAATTTAATTTTATGAATGGTTCAAAATTGTGAGAAATAATTTTGTGAGTTTAAAATACACGGACTAAAATGAAATGCTAGCAACATTTCGACAGGGTTTATTGAATGTTTCATACAAATGACCAGGATATCAGAGAGTAAAGAATGTGTAACCTGAGTAGCTGTAGCTGATAGAACATGGCTCGGCTCGATCAATCGTGACAAGGTACCAGGGTAACAAAAAATCCATGACATACAGCTAGCGTTACCACATCTATCAACTTTTTGGTAGAGCTACCTGTCCACCATCCTAAGCATTTTAGCAATTTTCGTGCTATTTTATTTAGATACTAACTCGCGAAATGATCTTCGTTACCAAGATATAAAATCTAAAAAAAACTATACTTAAATATAATAAATAATTTAATTCAAGACCTGTGCTTTTTTTGTAATATTTTATTTTACAATTTGGGTGGTGGATCTACCACTTTTTCATTTTCCATTCTACCAATTTTTGCCACTTACACTAGTAATTTTCTAAAATTAGGGTTGGCAACACTGCGTGTAGTACATGCTTAGAGTCACAGCCGCATTCAAAGGTGGCCGTCGTTTGACTACTATGTATATTTTCTAATAAATCGGGTACCAGGGTATCCAACAATAAAGGAGGTATTAACTCAGTAACCGTAACCGTACAGCACATACCTGGGTCCGCAGCCGTCGCTGCGTTGTACAGAAAATATCTTATCGAGGATCAAGGAAGTACTAGGGCATCAGAAAATATAGAAGTGGTCACTCACCTGAACAGCCGTAGCCGTCGACGTGCAGCACATAACCAGGGCCGCAGCCGCATTCATAGGTGCCGTCGTGCAGCTCCCGGCACAGCTGCTCGCAAGGACTGCCCTCGCCGCACCGCCCTGCAACCACAACTACACTTGTAACTATTCTATCTTAACGAGTCAATCACTGGTTCATAAATTATCATCATCATCATCATTTCAGCCGAAAGACATCCACTGTTGGACATAGGCATCTCCCAAGTGACGCCACAACAAACGGTCCTGTGCGACTCGCATCCATTGGATTCACACGATCAGGTCCTTGTGGGAGGCCTTCCAAAACTACGTCTTCCGGTACGCGGTCGCCACTCCAGAACCTTTCTACCGCATCGACCATCTGTTCTGTGAGCAATGTGCCCTGGTCACTGCCACTTAAGTTTGGAGATTCTTCGGTTCATAATTATTTATATAAAAAGTAGATGGGTTTGAAATAGAACTTAGTTAATGCCTAAGCAAGTACAAAGCATCTAATTAAAAGAATCCAACTCGTTAACGATTTATAATAGTTAGTAGATAGTTAAAATAATTTGTAACTGATACAAACATAAATATATATAAACGAGATTTTATAAATGCAAACAATAATCATCATCATCATCATCATCATTTCAGCCGATAGACGTCCACTGCTGGACATAGGCCTCCCCCAAATGTCGCCACAACGAACGGTCCTGTGCGTCTCGCATCCATCGAATTCCCGCAACCTTCACCAGGTCATCGGTCCTTCCAAATAATAATAATTATATTTTTTTCAAAAAATAATATTTTCCAAATAGGTTTTTAAAAACACTTTTACACGTCAATTTTTTTGTCAATTTAAACTAGATGAAGCCGGTGAAAAATTGATGCAACAATTTTATAAAGTTCAATTCCTCATAACAGCTCAATCACTATACCAAAAGAAAATTCGAAAACTAAAACTTCAAAGTCCGTGCTTAATATCATTATCACCTTTATTCAAATAACGTAATAAAAAGTCCTCAGAATGTTAAAAATATCTCGAGAGGAAGGTTAGCGGTATTCATTCCATTAGTTAAGAATTGTAAAGTTAATTACAAATCTTATCACGTTCTTTGACATCTCAGATTAAAGCAAGATTACTCAAAGGGCGATCATTATACCGAGGAAATATCTCCCATTTTAATAACATTGTCTTCTTTCTATCAACTTTCGTGGTTTTCGTACGTTTGACGACTCAAGATTACAACAAATACACGATCGAAGGACTGATTCAGGGCAAATTAGAGAACTTTTGTTCAAACAACTCGATTTAGATTTGAAACTCAATCCTTTTGCTGAAATATTTCAAAGAGAGGAACTGACTCTTTGTTAGAATATTTCTGTAGAATATTACACTATTCCAACTTTACATTTCTTGAATAAACACTGGCTCCACAGGTAAGCAAACTCTAGCAAAAATGGAGCGAGAGACGTCCCAAATTGCCATTATAAATGATCCTCTGGCAACGAGAAAAATGAGCCGACCATTACAAAATAAATGTCAAATGAGCGGGATTATATCCCGGGACCGTACCTCCCTCGTGTTACGAGAAAAGAAATAGCTTTGATCAGTAATTTGACGTGAGATTCTTTTGTTAGCCGTCATTCCTTGTTGATCAAATTAGGCCGGTTTAGACTATCTTTTATTTAAGTTTAAGTAGCTGCCTTCCCTAATTTACTTACCGGATGTTTGAAAAAGTAAATGATCTCTTTTACGGAGTCGTTATTTTTACTGTTAATTTTAAGAGTCCCTACGAAAATCTAATCTAAAATCCGGGCTTCGATAGCAAAACTCACAATTTAAGTAAACTTAAGCAAAGTACTTTACCCGCTCCTCTCATAATTCTAATACTGACATTCATGAGCAGTATTTTTCAAGTTGAAAAATCAATTTTGCCGAAAATCAGAAAAAGGAAATACTAGTAGATTATGTCACAAGTGTCTTAAGTCGGGGGCAGCAAGTTGAATTCCGAACGAAACGAGGTTGCTAATTTATAATCTCGAACGCCAGTGAGGGATTTATATAATTGACTCCCGAGCACGCGAGGGGGGAAATACAGAAACCTGAGTGAAGTGAGAAATTCAAGACACCCAAGACAAAGACGGTTTTATCCCGTATTGGATATAGGTGATGGTTGTATGACATATAAAAGGGCATTATCGAGCGTAATCACTTTATGGCCTGTTAAAACAACAAAAGTCAAAAGTCTGCGAAATGATGGCTAACATAAAAATAAAAACCCAAGATTTTACGTTCAAAAGCACTTCACTGCAGAAATCAAATGCTGCTACAAATAGACGACGCTCCCTGTCTTCACTTTGATCGAGTTAAAAGGGGTAACGAAATGGTATGTAATTACTTAACACTTAGTCATTGCGCTCATTATAAGAAAGGCGCGGCGTAAAGCTTTTGATACGCGTCCTAGCGTATCACCCTCATTTTATTATAGCTACTTTTCGACACGCTATATCTTTTACGATTGTTCCGGAAATTACTTTTGGAACACTTTCATTGTACGTACTGCTAAGGAGTGGAATTTCCTGTTCAAACCTGTGTTTTCTGATAGCTACAACCTAGGGGTCTTTAACACTAGAAAGACGGGAAAATCTATCTACCTACAAAGACGGCGACCGGTCAAATGACTGCCCCAATTTATTTAATATATTTTTTTATTTATGTGCTAAAATTGGTAACTATAGTAATAAAACAGGGTATAATATATAATTATTTATTTAATTTACATACAATTTTTACATTTTAACATTTTATTTACGTTACAAGAGCCGCAAAGTGGCTTTTTGCAAGAGTCGCATACTTTATTAGTTTTATTTTTGCACTTCTGTATATAGCATTCTCGCCTTTTCCGAATTTCCGGATTTTGAAGAGAAGATCGAGAAGTAGAAGGCGTGGGTTCTTCGGGCGACAGTTCGGTTTCAGAGGGTCTCGGTTCAATTTTTACTTTGCCGCTAAGTTCACTTGCTAAACTTAGTATGAAATTCCTTCGTTTTATGTTGGTGCCTGACATTTTCTTATACAAAATGAAGGAATTTATCCCTGCTAGGTCCAAAATATTGAAAAATACCTGTACGGGCCACCTTCGAGATGCCGCTTTGACACTATATTTTTTTGCCATCTGGTCAGCTACATCCACGCCGTACTTGGTAGCATTGTAAAAAGTCACAGTTTCTGGCTTTTTCTTAGGATGATTAGAATCTATTTCAACATTGTCATGTAACGTGCTGAGCAATAAAACGTTCTTGTTTCGTTTTCCTTGATAAATTGTAAGAGTACATCTATCAGATTTCAGAATTTTTGTTTCAAACAAAGTCATCTGAAGTGATTTGACGTAAGGTGGAACCTCTCGTCGTGCCCTGTTCAAAGTTCCTACAATTGTAGTGCGTTTTGCGAGCAAGTTATTTGCCAAGCTCAACGATGTAAAGAAGTTGTCAGTGGTTACATTCCGACCAGTATTTGCAAAAGGTTCCACGAGACGCATAACAACGGATTCACTGAGGCTTTGGTTTTGTGGCCTGCTTTCATCTTTTCCTAAGTAAGGAAAGCCGTTGAGTACAAACTTTGAATCTACATCAACACAAAGCCAAAATTTAATTCCAAACTTATCAGGCTTGTTAGCAATGTATTGAAGAAACCTGCATCTAACCTTAGTAGAAAACAGTTGTTCGTCTACTGTAACGTTTTCTCCCGGCTTGTAGCACGATAAGCAGTTCTCAATGAATTTCTTCCAAACGTCTGATATTAGTGCGAATTTGTCTTGTTGAAGTCGTGAACTTCTCTCAGATCTGTGATCAAATCGCAAAAACTTCATTATTTCTTTGAATCTGTCACGTGGCATAACTTTTGAAAAAAAATTTATTCCCCAAGTTTTACTCCACAACTCATTTACTTGAATATTTTTTGCACCGTATGCACCTCGAGCATAACATATAGCGATAAAACTTTCCAGTTGTTCCAAAGTTAGTATCCAGTTATTGTGTCCTATTTGTCTATTAGCTTCTTCTATAGTACATTTCTGAATATGTCTCAATATAGATTCATCAATCAAAAGCCTCCACGAGTCTGACAAATGTCCCTTGAAATTTCTTTTTGCATATGAGGTAGGCCCTGCTTGCTCAGTTATGATATTGTGTCGTGCCCGGCGACCACTTTGAGTAGATTCCATTTGAGGTGTCCATGAGGTACCGTCGATAGAAGTGATAAGACCTTGAAGCTCAGAATCTTCCAAACAATGACTCCTACCACGGCCTCGACCACGAGCACGGCTACGACCGCGGCCACGAGAACTCAAGCTGTCAACGGTTCGTAAAGTTGCTAGAGGTATCTGATCTTCCAGGTCACTTTCATCCGTAGAGGAACTCGAACTGATAAATGGTACATTTTCATCCTCACTACCGTGCTCTTCACTTTCAGAGCCACAATCCGATTCATCTTCACAAATATTTTGCAACATTGAAAGTATTTCTTCATTTTGAAGGCTTCGAGACATTTTTCACGAATCACTTACAATAATTCTGACAAAATTGATAGGCAGTCGTAACTATACTGACTCATTTGACTTGCATACTCCAAACAATGGACAAAGCGCACATTATTTCGTATTCTACCTTCTCATATTACAAATAAATACTTATCCGATATCAACCGTCAAATGACTGCCGCCGTCTTTGTCGGTATATCAAGATTTTAAACAATAAACAAAAGAGACGAGAGTTATTTTCATACCTATTTTCATTTAACTAGTAATATTAATAAAAGTCACAAAGTCTCAGTACATTAAGTCAAATAGATTTTGAGTTATTCCAAATTTAAATTCAAATTGCAGTCAAATGACTGCTTCCGTCTTTCTAGTGTTAAGTCAAGAGGGAATGGGTTACGTAATCTTCATTGGTTAATCGTCTCGCTTACCTTCAGAAATAAACCTTAAGAAATATATAGCAAAATAGAAAAATTAATTTACTTAAATAAAATTACACGTAAACACAAATGTAATTAAGCATAATGTATATGTTGTAGTCATGTCGTAGAATTGACAATTTCATGATGCAGTCGGCCATTTCACATAATGATTGCCCACTTCATGAAGTGGCTATCTCTAAGCTAACTTAACCTCGGCGATATCATGAAATGGACAATTCTACGATACGGTTACGTTACGACATATGTATACCTACTATATAAACTTTTTAATACAGGTTCACAAAAAGTAATACTTTCACAGCCGTTTGGCAAATGCGGTGGATACTCGCCGTACGTCGGGTTGCTTTCGAAAATTCGCTTTAGAAAATTCGAGTTTCAACAAAGAATGAAGTTATCGGTTTGGAATTACAGAAGCCAACTTACAACCATTTCGTTTCGATTCTCTTTTCGTCGATCGCCTCGAGTCGGTCACGCTGCTCCGATTCCTTTGTTCTGACGTCATCTCAACGGTCAGTCACGTGGTCAGAACAAAGGAATAAGAGGCGTGGCCGACTCGAGGCGATCAACGAAAAGAGAATTGAAACGAAATGGTTGTAACTTGGCTAGGGGGGCAGTTAGACCTTAATACTTTTCCTACAAAAAAAAAAGTAAGAACAGTGATGGCCCGTCCGATGGTAGAAAGGAGATGGCCGATCAATGCAATTCCCGCGCACTCTCCAAAATGCATCCTTTAAAATACCGAAAGGTTGGCTACCCTACGACTGTGCTCCAGGTTTTGTAGATTGGACTTAACCAAATCTGGATCACCAATCCTTATGCCTATAAAAGGGTTAAATTTTGCCCTAATGAGGATCTACTGCAATGACCGCCAACATTACCCCATAAAACCACGGCCGTCCACTCTGATATATCATGTTGTGAGTTTAAGCCTAATGTGTGGACAGAGGACTTTGCACTGTGATGATTACTTGATTAGGGTAGCGATCAGAGGTCGCAGTAATCAACTTTGGACTTTATTACAAGCTGTTTATGCAAATTGTGGCATTTTATAGGTATGTAGCGACATCTATGGCGTCACATAAGAACTAATCCTGCATCGCGCAACTAGAACATATAGAACAGCCCGAAATTATCTATCGGGCAGCTGCCCACCAGACATAACACCCGTCTGGCCGGAGGATCCTCCCTTTTCAACGTAGGTTTGCGGGACTTTACACTCTGTTCCGCATACCTCCAAACTGGTGACCCCGACAATGAACGTCAGCGCAGCCTTCGTGCAGCTACTACTTCGTGACGTCGTCATCACTTCCTCAAGCTTTCGAGCAGCGAGCCATACAGCCAGCACCCACGGCTTTAAAGGGTATCCTGACCACCAGCATGCCTAAGACCTGGTCCTGGTCGTGTGTGTAAGAGGTTCTATTGGACAAGTACCAATGTGATTTTTTTAAGTCATATGTACTTTTCTAAGTTGGTCTCGGTTGTCATTCGTAGATCTTTGACAGACGTTACAGATAGTCAGGCTCCAGAAAGTCTGACCGTCAGTCTATCCAAGGAGTGGGTAAGTAAGTGGGTTGTGGAGGTCTGATAGGCAGGCGCTCCATGTAAAATCACAGGTACACAGGTTGACTGGCCTGTTGGTCTAGTGGTTAGTGGCCCTGACTGCTATGCCGGAGGAGTTCGATTCCCATCAAGGACAAATGTTTGTGTGATGAGCACAATCATTTGTTCTGTGTCTGGGTGTAATATATCTATAATATGTATGTATTTAGAAATATTTAAGTATGTTTTTCAGTTGTCTAGTACTCATAACACAAGCTCTGCTTAGCTTGGGACTAGACGGCGTTATGTGATAGTTGTGTGAATATTATATTATTATATTAGGTATCAGCCGCATCCGGTTAAACTGGAAGCCGATCCCAAGTTAGTTGGGAAAAGGCTAGAGAGATGAGCTCGATGGTGTGGATATGATGATAATGATTGGAAGCCCATTTTTTATTTTTGTTTCAAAATTATCACTCATCATTCATCATCATCATTTCAGCCGATAGACGTCCACTGCTGGACATAGGCCTCCCCCAAATGTCGCCACAACGAACGATCCTGTGCGTCTCGCATCCATCGGATTCCCGCAACCTTCACCAGGTCATCGGTCCACCTTGTAGGGGGCCTTCCAACACTGCGTCTTCCGGTACGCGGTCGCCACTCCAGAACCTTTCAGCCCCAACGGCCATCCGTTCTGCGAGCAATGTGCCCTGCCCATTGCCACTTTAGTTTGGCGATTCTTCGTGCTATGTCGGCAACCTTGGTTCTCCTGCGGATGTCTTCATTTCTGATTCGATCACGCAAGGAAACTCCGAGCATAGCCCTTTCCATTGCCCTTTGGGTGACTTTGAGCCTTCTGATGAGGCCAATTGTGAGCGTCCACGTTTCGGAACCATATGTCATCACTGGCAACACGCACTGGTCATAGACTTTCGTCTTGAGACACTGTGGTATATTGGAATTATCACTCACTTAGCCGTTAATTTTGATTTTATTTGAATTACAATTGATTACCTAATAGTTAGGCTTTATCGTATCGTTGCATTTACATATTATCGAACCTAACCATAAACGTATCTGTCGAGAGAGAATGGATCTTGCAACATCGGGTATCTCAGTGTAAATACACTGTCACACCTAAGTATTGTAACAGTTTTTATGAACATAAAATAAAATTAATGGAATTATTTATTTTATGCGACCTGGTATATGACGAGAGCAGTGGTGGCCGAGTGGTAACGACCGCGACTTACGAGCTGTAGGTCGCGGGTTCAAACCCAGCCAGGCGCATTACTTTGTGTAATTTATTTGATCACCACTGCTCTCAAAACGGTGAAGGAAAACATCGTGAGGAAACCGGCATGTCCTAGAACCAAAAATTCGAAGACATGTGACATCCACCAACCCGCACTGGGCCCGCGTGGTGGATTACGGCCCATTCCCTCGCCTAGAGAGGAGACCTGAGTCCCAACAGTGGGAACATTATAAGGCCGACTATGCTATGCTATGCTATGCGACCTGGAAGGGTCGCAAAAAATCTTTGCATGGCTGTTGTAACGGCTGTTGAAATTCTCGGCTTTTCTCTACTATATACGCATGTATTATACACTTAAACCTTCCTCATCAATTACTGTATCTATTGGTTAAAACTGCATGAAAATCTGTTCAGCAGTTTTTGAGTTTATCGCGTTATAGTTTAGTTTGTAGATATATTATTCTTATACGGAATGTAGAGGTATATAAGATACAAGAATAACAACATTCCGTATAAGAGCCACAAGGGAGCTTTTTCACAATACCAATATAAATTTTAATATTACCAGAAATTACCAGCTTATAGTTTCATCCGTGTTTCGCAGAAAAATAGCTCTTTGTTCAACAGACAGCTCAGATTCTTTGTTAAAAAAAAATATAACTCGTACAATAATGATTACGTCGGATGACGAATGGCGCTCCGCGTGAAGCGCTGAACATGAAAGGTACTCGTAACATTGAACAGCAAGGTGCTTAACGCCCTCGTTCGTGTTAATCGATTCATCGAATACGTTGATTTCATTATCGTATGTGTCAGGGACTCACGGGACCGGTAGGCGGAGTACTTTATTGTGTCACTTTTGAACTGGCGTAACGCTTTTGAAAATTCGAGTTTTAATAAAGAATGGAGTTATCGTTTCGTGTATACTAAACATACAAAGAAAACACAGAAATAAGATACAGTATAAATAAAAATTAGCCTACTGGGGCCAAGGGTCTGATTCTGAAAGGAAGACTCGGCCCTGGTACGAAAGGCAACGAAAGAACAGGAGTGGGTTTTTAGTCAGTAAAAGTCTGACACTATCTCAAGAGCGGGGGATGTCATAAGATGATTTTTCCACCGAAAAAAAAAAGACAAGTTTGAAAATTTTAATTTATTAATACTTAATGACTGAAGTGGGATTGGGCCGGTCATGTCTACCGTATGTCGCATGAGCGGTGGGCAAAAAGAGACACTTATTGGGTCCCATTAAACACAAGGCGAAATCGCGGCAGACCAAGGAGAAGGTGGAGAGATGAGCTGGATAACTACAGGAGGGACTGGCACTCAATGGCCGAGGACAGACGTGTGTGGAAAAGGGAGAGGGAGGCCTTCGCTCAGCAGTGGGACATAAATGGGCTAACTAACTAATTAGTTAGTTAGTCCATTTATATACTTAGTAATTTATATTTATTTGGAAAAATATTAATTTAGAAATATCAAAAAATCGCACGACCGCGTCGCGGCAGACCAAGAAGGAGTTGGCGGGACGACTTCGAAGTCTTCGTTAGAAATTGGCAAGAAGTGGTTCAGAGCCGGGAATAATGGAATGAATGGGAAAATGCTTTTGCCCAGCAGTGGGATATAGTAGCATAGGCTAGATATAATAATATTAGATAATAATAATTTGGAAATACATATTCATTTAGGAATTATTATGCAATTTTTATTTATGAATAAATATTTAGAAATTGAAATGTTTGGTATTTTATACTTGCATTTATGGAATAATCTTGATCGTTTATTTAGTCATTCTCTCTGGAAATATAGAGCCTATATTATTATTATTATATTATGTGTCATGGACTCACGGTACGGGTAGGCGTCGGTACTTAATTGTGTCAATTTTGAACTGGAGTAACGCTTTTGAAAATTCGAGTTTCAATAAAGAATGGAGTTATCGGTTTGGAAGTTTTGGAAGTACAGTTATGCCTTAATACTTTTCCAAAAAAAAGCAAGTACGAGCAGTGATGGCCCAATGATCCCAACTTGTTGTAGGTCACGGGTTCAAACCCAGCCAGGCGCATTACTTTGTGTAATTTATTTCATCACCACTGCTCTCAAAACGGTGAAGGAAAACATCGTGAGGAAACCGGCATACCCTAGAACCAAAAATTCGAAGATATGTGACATCTACCAACCTGCAATAGACCCACGTGGTGGATTACGGCTCACTCCCTCTCCTAGAGGGGAGGCCTGAGTCCCAGCAGTGAGAACATTATAAGACTGATTATTCCATGCTTAGGTTTGCTTACTTATCCAAAGGACGACGCCTAATCGTTGATGGAACCCTGGAGACCTGGACCTTCGGAAGGTCTAAGAGGAGCCGAAACCAACTCACAGAGGCTCCTTAAACACTTTAAATGGAACATGGTACTTAACGACGATTATCCCTGTACGCGCTATGCAAATGCACCCAAGGACAACTCAAATTAAGTCTCTGTTATCTACAAGCAACTACAAGTAGTTAGCAAAATTAATTAAAAACAATCTATCAGAATATAATCTCGCACGTTCCGCCGTCACGATATTTGGAAAGGAAATAACCCGTTAATTCGTGCCAGCATGTGGCAGGGACGTGACCGATCGCTGTAATATAAACCTCTTTGATCGTCCGCCCTCCGCTTGGCTGCACTAAATAATATTGATACGAATGAAACAGAATAGTACAGAAGGTAGACTTCATGCAATGAGCGAAAACGCACGTTCTTACGCTTTGTATTAGGAAGGTTTAGGTTGATTCCCACATAAAACTGCGATGTGATGCGATACGACGCCACATCGCAGAAACCTTCGAAGCGATATCGTGCAGCATCGGTTCAGGTGACAAAAAAATGTGCGATGCAAATCAATTCGCAAATTCTTGCGTCATGCGAGCTCGTCGCATCGTAAAATCGTTTTGTGTCCGGGCCCTTATACGAAGTCAGCACTGACTTTTCAGGAGCCTGACATCACTAAATAGTTTGGCAGCCAGTCCTTTTTTTACGTGTCAGACTTTTACAGACTAAATCGCACCCATGTTCTTTCAGTTGCCATTAGCGTTCCAGGAACGCGGTGACTCTTCCAGACGATGCCGCAGCCTTGCACTTTTGACCCCTGACAATACATTGCAGTAGGTATAATCACATAAAAAGGCATAAATCATAAACCTTCCGAATCTCAGGCATTTTGAATTACCTACCTTTACTGAAATAAATTGTCCTTGACATTCATCATCATCATCATCATTTCAGCCGAAAGACGTCCTCTGCTGGACATAGGCCTGTGCGTCCCGCATCAATCGGATTCTCACGACCCTTATCAGGTCTTCGGTCCACCTTGTGTGAAGCCTTCCAATGCTACGCTTTTCGGTACGCGGTCGCCACTCCAGAAGCTTTCCGCACCATTGACCATCTGTTCTGCCAGCAATGTGCCCTGCCCACTGGCACTTAAGTTTAGCGATTCTTCGGGCTATGTCCTCCATGACAATACAGTAATATAATCCTCAAAAACCTTTGAGGATTATTCCAAAGTATTTAATTATATCAACACAGTTGAACATCTTTGATCCTTTTAAGCCTTACAAAAAATAATTGAGTTTTACAAAACCGACGCAAAAATATTGTGTTAATAAAGGGAAAAACATTAAACCTCCGTTCTTTGAACCATTAGGACTGTTACAATTTTTCTTCTAAGAGAATTTTCACTTTGAACAGTGTTAGGGTCTTGTGGCGAACGGAAAGAATTGCTTTGCTTAAACCCTTTTTAAAAAACAATTGTAATCTTATGCTCGCCATGATTTAAAAAAAATGTTTATTGATAGAATCGCGTTTGACCTTGATCTTACCTGCCCCCTTAGCCAAGTTACAACCGTTTCGTTTCGATTCTCTTTTCGTCGATCGCCTCGAGTAGGCCACGCCTCCGGTTCCTTTATTCTGACGTCATCTCAACGCTCAGTCACGTGTTCAGAACAAAGGAATAGGAGGCGTGGCCAACTCGAGGCGATCAACGAAAAGAGTTTCGAAACGGTTGTAACTTGGCTAGGGAGGCTGATGGCAAGCAATGTTGTGATCGACGGTGAAGCACGCTTACCTAGAAGTAACTTATTCTCTCTTGGCTGAACTTGATTTCGACAGGGAATTCCACTCCTTAGTTGTGTTACAATGAATGTGTAAAACGTTTAGTGTGGATGGGAATGAAAGAAAGAAAACAGCGTTTATTTCCATTATAAAAACGGAAACACCTTAAAATTAAACAAAAGTACACTGAATAATGCCAAAAGGGCCTCAGCTCAGCACAATGCCAAATAGTAACACAAAGCCACCACAAAATTAAATGTTGGAATGTCAGAATTCATTCCAAGAAGGCAAACTCTGGGGATAAAAAGTATCCTCTGTCGTATTCCAGGACATGGTCTACTCGTGTGCCAAGTATCATCAAATTCCGTTAAGCCGTTTGAGCGTAAAGGAGACACATACGTACAAATTTTCGCATTTTATAATATTTAGTGGGATCATGTGAAAATACCAAGCTTTCGTAGCGGGTAGATTCGTAGCACTGCTACGAGTACGTAAATCTCGCAAACTATTGCTACGGCGTAGCCTTGTGCTACAGTTAGTGAATTTCATTTGCACTACCGCTGGTGTACGAGTGTTTGTGTTTACTACGAGCGGTCCCTTGTCTCTCGGAGTACGCCTTAGTTTATTATATTCGTTATCATTTGCTTTCTATGTTGTATTGAATGTTTATTTAAACGAGATATCTCTGAGGATTGTTGTAGTGTCTGTTGTCTGTACACTGTGAATTAAATTTGGTGTAGAGTAGGGAAGTTATCGGAACTGAATTCAGAAGCAGAGTATTTAAATTTGGTTTGACAGAATCGGAATCAGAATCGGAGGCAGAATAGTCAAATGAAACACAGCTTAAACCAATAAAAAACTTCGATAAGTATAAACGAATAGCGAACTCACAAGAAGAAAAATACTTATAATATTATGTATGTATTTAGAAATATATAAGTATGTTTACCAGTTGTCTAGTACTCATAACACAAGCTCTGCTTAGCTTGGGCACGGTAATATTATCTATACAGTATTGTAACTCGGCCGTATCTTTAAAATAAATGCCTACAGCCACGCGGTACGTAAACATGCGATAGGGCTGCCCGCACTATGGCTGCCCGCCTCCACCATTTTAATTACATTTGCCTACTTTGTGTTTCCATTTAGTTTTGTGATTGTAAATATACTTTTTTTATATAAACAAATTTTTATTTGTATACTTTGTGAATTGAATAGGAAGTGCTCAATATTTGCGACCGAAAAATATTTGCTCCTCGACTGAGACGTACCTACGAAATACTAAATTATTAAATTTTAAAGTACAAAAATCCGCATTCTAAAGCTTAATTAAAAATTGTTTTGGGAAACATGGACAAGGTGTAGAAAAAGGAATATCTTTTACTTGGTTATAGATACCTGCAGCTACTTTACAATTTATATGTTTGGTTTTAAATGAAGAATTCATGCAACCAAAAACAGCACAATATATCCTACTCGTCATATTAAATATATAAATATGTACTTGAACTTATTTTTAATGAAAAAATCGCGCAGCACAGACGCGACTGTCTGCATCCCGAGCGCACCTCGAGATCGAGGCGCGTAGGTATAGCTCGCGTTTCGACCGTTTGTATGAAGTTGGAATACTGTATAGATAATATTACCGTGGCTTGGGACTAGACGGCATTGCATTATAGTTGTGGAAATTATTATTATTATTATTCCTAGCTTAACTAACAAAACTGCGGTCGTTAATTATTGTGTTAATTGATCAATAACTTAGTAAACAAGCCAAACTAGAAATAGTTTGTTATGTAAACAGTTATTGGTTGCGGGATAATTCGAAAGAGTTACCACGGCCCTTGAATACAAAAGGAAAATAAAGTAACACAGGTGGGTTTTAGTCAGTAAAAGTGTGACACGCCCTCTCGCTCCACACAGAGTAGAATAAGTTAATTTGATTATTGCCACAGCATGGAGTTTCTTGCACATTCTTCTCCATAGAGATCTACACTTTAAAAGGTGCAATTAGCATAATTTTTCTGACTGACCGACTTCTTAACTATTCAAAAGTGCCTGTAAATGGTTTACTATATATAAAATAAACACTTTGATTCTTGATTCTTGTTTATAAATCTCGTGTTGCAGTGTTTGTTATCGAACACGAAGACAACCGAACCGAAACGGCTTGACCGATATGAATGATTTTTTATTTGTGTATTAGGTAGATCTGAGAGACCTACTCTCAGATCTACCGTAGGCCATATTTTACCCTCTTACCTCATCCCCCATTTTTTTCTTTCATCTACACTAATAATATAAAAAGGTAAAGTTAGTTTTTTTTGTTTGTAGGAGGTAATCTCTGAAAGTACTGGTCCAATTGCTAAAATTTTTTCACCGATAGAAAGCTGCTTTATTCCTGAGTGACATAGGCTATATTTTATGTATGCGGGCGAAGCCGCGGGCAAAAGCTAGTAATTTATATGGCAGAAGAACGTTTGCCAGGTTAGCTAGTCATCATCATCTTCCTACCCTTGTCCTATATTACTTGGGGTCGGCGCAACCGTTTTATTCTTCCATTCTGTTCTGTCTCCCGTCACTAACTTTTCTTTAATATCACTTTTCTAGCAATCCACCCATATTTCTGTTGGCTTCCCTCTACCTCTCCGCCCATCCACATGTATACTCATAACTCTTTTAGTAACATACGTTTCCTTCCTCCGATCTTCACATGACCGTAACAAGACAAACGATTCCCTTTCAATTTTTCAGTCACTGCCGCCACTTTCAAACTTCCTTTATTACACTCATTTCTCTTTATTTATTCTCGTCACACCTCACATCCATCTCAACATTCTAATCTCCGGGTCAGCTGGTATAATAATTGGGCACGCCACAATATTATGGCGGTAAGTCCCCTCTTTGAGGAGTGGCTGGAAAGACAACAGAGTGAGGTGTGAGGGACGCCGGTCCTTACTTTCCCCATGATGCAGGTCCTCACCATGTGGAAGAAACGCCCGGGTGTCACTATTGTGTGGATCGCCCGGAGGAAACGGTGGAGCATACGGTAGAGGTGTGCCCCACCTGGGCAGAGCACCGCCGTGTCCTCGTGGGGGCGATCGGCGGTTGCTGTCTCTCGCGCCGGGCCTTGGTACAGGCCATGGTCTGGAGCGAGGAGGAGTGGCAGGCGGTCGCCTCCTTCTGCGAAGCAGTAATGCTAGCAAATGATGCGGCCGCACGTGCAAAGGAACGGCCATCACGCCCCACCGTAGGCGCGGGCTTGCGGACAGCGAGCAATAGGTAGCTCGCCATCCGACCGTCCGGTAACCGTCCGGACCGAGCCCAAGTCGTCGACGGCCCTTAGTGTTCCACGCGCGCCTCAAGGAGATGTCAGCAAACCGTAGGGGCCCAGCAGGGTCGAAGCCTACTGGGGCCATGGGTTGTGCGAAAGTGACCCCCGGGGTCCTGGAACGAAGGCAAAGAAGGAACAGGCCCTCTCGCCCCACCCAAGGGCGGAAGATGTCATTGGATGATTTCTCACCTAAAAAAAAGCTAGTATAATAATCAATTTAACAAAATACGAAACGAATAGATCCGTGACATAGCCGAAAAACCCAGCCTTTTAAAAAGATATTCCAGTCATTATTTTTCAGTCTTTGTTCCTTTAAATTCACATTTACTGGGACCCCATCTCGTTTGCTTATTTAGGCCCTTTCCGGAGTATTATATCGCTAGTAATTAGTCTCTGTCGGCGACTGATGTTTACGTTCTTCTCGCCGTCGTAAAAACGTACTGTTTGCTTCGCGTTTTATTTAATTTGGATAACATTGAGACCTGATTTTGAGGTTTCATTACTGAAGGGTTCTTCGCGAGTGACCTTTACACAAAAAAGGTTAAGTAAACTAGCGAATCTGCTTCAGATTTTGCTGGACTGTATGCTTTCAGAATCACAGGACATTTCGTTATTTTTTGGGCTATTAGTTTGGACAGCTTCAAGAATGATTACTCCAGTCACCGTATGTTTGTAAGCTTGTAATCTTACAGCTGTTTAGGGTATGATTTTTAAGAGATAATAAGACTACTAATAATAATGCTACTTGATCATCGAAGATCTTTTCGCCCTGTTTTGTCCACAAGTCGGGAGTTTGTTTATAGCAATAAAACCATACCACGTACTCAGAACGTAGACATTTATTAATTAATACCAAGGTGTCTTATACAATCCTCGGTAACGAAACCATAGCGCGAATTTAAATCGACCAACGCCATACGCGTACGCATAACGCTATCGAGGCAAGAGGTACTACAAAATTGTTTTGGAGAATAGGTTTGACTTAAATTCAATATTATGACGTGAACACTACTAATGCTAATAATAATGCCCTAGCAGGAAAAAGGGCGTGAAGCCTCGGCCACTGTAAAGCTTTCGGGCGGCTGTAGAAGAAGAATATCTGAAGGGCCCAGTGCTAGGGGGTGCGGGAATGTTTGAAAGATCACTCTTTCACCACGTCACGGTCACCCGTGGCCCTAGAACACAATTTATTGAAGCTAAAACTAAAGCAACTGAAGGATATAGGTGGGTCTTAGGCAATAAAAGTCTGTCATGCCCTCTAATTCTTCTCTAGAGCAGAAGAAGTCATTGGGTAATATCCCACAAAAAAAAAAACATATCATCCTCATTTTTTAAGCTATTAGTTTGAACTTAGACTTGAAAAGTGGTCACTTGGGCAACCGCATGTGTAGGTTTGTAATTCTTGCAAATACCTATTCAAAGTATAAATTTTGGAAATCCACCCTAGCAGAAAACAGAATTGTGTAGAAATAGGGCGTGAGGTCTCGGCTACCGTAAGCGCAGGCTTACGGACGGTAAATAATGGATAGCCAACCGGTAAGGACCAAGCCCGAGATCTCATATATCCCGCACTTTTGAGGGATGTCACCATAGTAAAAAATTCTAACTTTACTAAGATCTTTCGATTGAGATACATTTTAAATCTATTGTTGTTATTTTGTACCAAAAAATTGATTTTCTCGCCAAATCCCGCATTTTTGAGATATGCTGCCTTTGTAAAAAAATCTCACCATCTTTCAATTGAGATACATTTTAAATCTGTTGTTTTTATTTTGTACATAAGCATAATAATATTAAAATATGATTCTCTCGTTAAACCCCGCACTATTGAAATAAGTCACCACAGTAAAAAATTCTCACCTTACAAAAATCTTTCGATTGAGATACATTTCAAATCTGTTGGTCGATGTAAGAGTAGGGAGACATTTTGATGAATCGTCCAAATTTTCGTGGACAATTTTGGGATTTCGTTTTTTTTTTTACTACACAAATATGATCAGTAACGGGTAAGGATAGAGCCCCATTTTTTTTTGTACTAATTAAAAAATAGTGGTGTATAGCTCCAGCTCTTTAACAATTCAGTTTAGTTCGTCAAATGTATCGTGTTAAGAGTTCGTGGTAGGACATCTGCACGCAAAACTGACGATGTACGACCTTCAGAACCACTTAGTCTGTTCGTACTGTTTCTTCCCCAAGTTCTATAGTCGAACTTCACATTGCCCTCCCTAAGGAAAAACTTTAACATTTCTTAGATTTTTTTCCAAAGGGAACAGTTGACCCGAGTAATGTCGTTAGCTTCCGGAATTATTGCTAGTATTGTTGTTTGGTTTCTATTTTAAGTTTCCTCGCTTTACTTGGAAGGGAATCAGAAATGAAGATATCCGCAGGAGAACCAAGGTTGCCGACATAGCACGAAGAATCACCAAACTTAAGTGGCAATGGGCAGGGCACATTGCACGCAGAACTGATGGCCGTTGGGGCCGAAAGGTTCTGGAGTGGCGACCGCGTACCGGAAGACGCAGCATTGGAAGGCCTCCCACAAGATGGACCGATGACCTGGTCAGGGTCGCTGGAATCCGATGGATGCGAGACGCACAGGACCGATCGTTGTGGCGACGCTTGGGGGAGGCCTATGTCCAGCAGAGGACGTCTTTTGGCTGAAATGATGATGACTCGGAAGGGAAAATATTTTTTTACTAACTCTCATTATGAGTCCTTACCCCTGTTTAATTTATACCTAGAGCACAGCTTTCAACACGCCATTTCTGGTATAATATAATATTTTTTTAGTATTTTTAGGGTTCCGTACCTCAAAAGGAAAAAACGGAACCCTTACCTTTCTTACCCACTTTGTTGTCCGTCCGTCTGTCTGTCTGTCCGTCAAGACTGTTTATCTTGAGAACGCGTGGAGGTATTGAGTTGAAATAAAAACCATATACTCAAGTTTGCGGTCCCTTGAAGCTGTGAAAAAATCAAATTTCTAAGTTGACAAAAAAAAGATACCGCCGTTTATGTCTCAAAAAACGTATATTTCGACTCTTTTGAGAAAATCAAAATTCATAGGCTACTTTCCGTTGTCCCAGAATCCTGAAATTTTGCATAAAGCAAGGTCTTATAGCACAGGTATAAGAATAAATCTGAAAACTGTAAATTTGTTGTTACGTCAGAAGTAAGAATAAAAAAAAATTTGCAATTCGTAAAAATCGTCGAGACTCCATTCGGAAATTGAACTGTTTACATAAGTAAATTTGTGCGGAACCCTCAGGGCGCGATTCCGACTCGCACTTGCCCAGTTTTTAAAGAAATATTTAAAAACCTATTCAATACGCTAGCCTAGGCAATAAACTAACCAATAATAAACTTTATTTTCAGACCATAATAATGAGAGATCCATAACAAATAAGTAAATACCTACAGTAGGTACATAGTAGTTCCATGCATTCCTGTCACACCAACTTTGTTCACAGATAACATAATACTTACTGCGTTCTGGTTATAGAATTATATACCCAGACATAAACAAGACTATAAAATTCTTGCGGATTTTATTACTTCTTGCTTTCCTTGGATGCATATAAATGCAACACGCTGTAAACCTGGATTCAAATATTCTGTTTAACATTTCTATCTTTTTAATAAGTAAGAAGAGGTACTTATAATCTCTCTGTCTGGCTGTGGACCTACCAGAGGTAGGTACTATCACGAGCTGAAGCAAGAACTGTTAAAGAGATGGAGGCGTAGTACATATATATCATTGGGTTGGAGCTATACAGGGTCCTCCTTAGTCGTTCACTTTTGACAGAGTGGTCGTGGTTGACAATATTGCATTTTCGTTGGCGAGTGAGGCTCCCGCGATGCGTTTCCACTTGTCACGGTTTACGGCGTCTCGGGAACTCTGGACTATGGAGGTTTGTGTTGCAGCTCTGATGAGGTCTGTCCATCGCGAAGGTGTTCGCTTCCCCTCTACTTGTCCCTGGATAACGAGTCGCTCAATGGAGTGTTCGTTGCAAACAACGTCACCGAAATATTTGAGGATTCGTACTCGCACAGTCTACGATAACCTTTGTTTAATTTTTAGCTCCTCCAGGATCGATACGTTAGTTCTAAGTGCTGTCCAAGGGATCCGCAGCAGTCGCCGCCAGCACCACATCTCAAGTGCATCGATTTTGCGTCGGTCTTTGAGGCGGACCGTCCACGTTACTGCGCCATAAAGAAATCTTGGGAAGACTAAGCTTCTCATGAGGTGGATTTTCGTGGCTTTAGTGATGTTACGGTTGCACCAGATCCTTTTCAGCCTGTCAACAGCAGATCGTGTGATAGCACATCTCCTTCTCGCTATATAGGGAGCTCTACACTCTTTCTCGCTCGCACGCCCGACATTTTAACACGTCATGGTTAGGATCCTACACGTCTCTTTTATTTTACGTGGAAAATCATCAAATAACTTCTCGCGCTCCACCCAGAGGGAGCGAAAGGGAGGAACAGACTCTTACTGACTAAATCCCGCAGTGTTCCTTCAGTTGCTCTTTATGACGAGTACTGTGATAACCCCTTCGAACAATCCGCAGTACCATAAGCCCTATCGTAAAGTTTTAACGCGACCCATTTGACAACCTAAACTGAACTGTTAATGAGATGGAGCTATATTGAAAGAAAAGAAAAGAAAGAAAGAAAAACTGTTTATTCGCGCGAAATGACGCAATCTTAAAGCTAGCTGACAAACATTATCAATTGATAGGGAAGATATGCGTCACTTCCACGCAAAACGGCCGAACGCTCAGCATAAAGCTGTGGCCTCACACATTATGCGATGAGCTCACAGCGTTGGTTTTCAGCGTGGGCCGGTGGCGGTGTCGACATAAAGACGCCCGATCGGTACAGCGTACAACAAGATTTGGATAGAAAAAGGAAATAAAAATACATATGAATTATAAATTAAAAAGAAAAGAAAATTAAATTAAATTAAAAAAATAAAATAAATAAATAACGTGACAATTACATTAATATAAAGTGGCAACACCACGACGCGCCCGTAGCACAATAAGAGCAACTCGTTTTTATAATCTGTGGCAATTTGAATAGACCACAGACTCTAATACGTGATTAGACGCACCGACTATACAGGGTGTATAGCTCCATCCATCTTTCTCGCTCGCACGCTTGACATTTTAACACATCATGGCATAATAAGCCAGCCTAGCTGAATCCGGCAAAGGTATGATCAACTTGGAGCCCCGAGAGTCGAGAGGGTCTAAACTATGCGACTATACTAGTTTCGCTTCACCACATGAGGTGCAATGTCGAAGCCCATTAGCAGATACTAATTAAATGATGGTTATGTTGCTTCGCTACATTTTGATACGGTAGATAGTTTTATTTTTTAAGGATACAAACTAGTGCTTGACTGCGATCCCACCTAATGATAAGCAGTGATGCAATCGTTGATAGAGAGGCACACTAGTTTATTAAGAGCCTATTCACTGTAGCCTTGAATACACCTAAATTATGTTTAATCGAACGGGAAGACCGCAGCAGGCAAGTTGTTCCAGTCCTTCGATGTACGTGGTATAAACGAAGCGAAGAAGAGAAAATATAGCGAAACGCTTAGGCCGGACCGTAGAGGTGTTAACAATGTAAGGGTGGATACTCGCCGTACGTCAGGTTGTCGGACAACCCAGGCAAAAGTATTGGTGATCCAGATTTGGATAAGTCCAATCTACTAAGCCGTAAGGTAGCCAGCCTTTCGGTATTTTAAAGAATGCATTTTGGAGAGTGTGCGCAGGAATTGCGTGACTTGATTCCGCCATCACCCTTCTACCATCGGACAACGGTTGTCCTCATCAACTCTTGCAATTCCCGCGCATAGTTCACATAGAGCTTGTCTAGTTCGTGCCAAAATTAAATAATAACATCCAGTACGTTACGTCATTCCCTGTCTCGTCTACGAACAGTCTGCCCGTCTCCCCAAATTAGTGGAACGAGGAAAAATAGATACACATTGATAACAGAAGCTACCCTCACCGCCTGAATAATTCAGTTCTCCACACCGCCATATATCAGGCCGGAGTAATCAACGCCGACGTTTGGCTGTACCGCAGCCGTATGTACTTGATTTAGACCTTAATGAACATTTATTTATTTTAGGTGGTAAGGTTGTGACTTCGGAATTAAATTAACACAGTCCTAATGCGGGTTTTGTTTCGGTTTGAGGGTATGTCAGCTGTATGTGATCGGATTAAAAATTACAAAATAGGGAATATGTATGAGAATAGTAGATTATGTGACTAGAGGATAAAGCAGTGTTTTCAAGTCGCGGTGGCATGTTGAATTCCGAACAAAACGAGGATTGCTAAATTTTAATCCCGAATGCAGTAAGTGATTAAGAACTTTTGAATTAATACGCATCGCATATTGTATGTTAATGCTTTGCCGCACGACATCGTATCGCAGCAATGAGGGATTTTTAAAATGACGTGCACCAGGTGGCAGCACTGAATTGTCAGGTCCAAACACCTGTCCAACCGCTTATGTTAATGACATTAGCTAAATTGAAAATGACGTCAACGTCATGTATACGTTTTCAAAAGTAGAAAACATCTCGGCTAAGAGGCGCTAATTGGTGGTGTGAATTATCCTGAAAATCCTAATTCGCATCGCAGTTCTTTACGATACGATGCGGCGTCGTATTGCATCCCATCGCAGTTTTGTGTGCCCATAAAGCTTTATCTGAAGACCTCATAATCAAGATCTATGTATAGAATTAATTATTATAGGTATAATTTAATAATCCTATCTCAAATACAGAAAATCAGTTTAAACAGTTAATCCATCCAGTATGCGCAACATATCTATACACGAATTACGACGGAGATTTAATTATTCATTCAATTTGGCAAGATAATAGCTTTATTGTTTGCAACAATGGAATGTAGCCAAATGAGGTCGCACAGTTTCCATACATTTCGCTCATTGTTCGCTGTGTTGCCCGACTCTGAAATGTTTTATCGCGAATTTTGTATTTTCGGCAACGAACGAAACATTTGGCCAACATTTGGCCAATCTCTGTACACAATGCTCTGTATTATTTATTTGAAATAAATGTGTAATGTAACGAAGTCTATTGTGTTTGAATATCGAAGAAAAGTTTAACGCGAAGTTGTTTGAGGCGTGTTGTTAGAATTTATTTTATTCTCCGTTTAATTAGCGTCTTGTCATTGCGTACTGGGTACTAATTAACAGCTCCGACCTTTCAAAGTGTTTGCCTGAACTTAGTATAGCGTTGTTCACATCTAGTCTTTCTAGACAACATTTGTGTACAATTTGGTCTACCGTGACGCTAATTACGTTTAAGTTACTTGGGACTTCATGGTTGTAGGTATTTATTGTGTAGGTAGGTATCTACTGTAAGGGATCCGAGTAAATAACAGGCGTTTTTGCGTCAGTATACGATATATATATAGGTAGGTATAAAGTTGTGTTAGTTACACTATTTATAACTCAAGAACGGCTGAACCTATTTGGCTGAAAATTGGTGAAGAGGTAGCTTAGAACCAGAAGACGGACATAGGATACTTTTTATCCCGTTTCCGTGGAACGTGAAATAAAACTTAGTATAGCAAAACGCAACTGACATGGAATAACAAAACGCAACTGACAGCTAAACGTAATGTTGTCTATGGTTGAAAAGACGATTTGAAATTTTGAAGTTGAGCGGTTGATGTGTATAATGGTATATTAAATTAATATACTGTAGAGTAGGGTAGAGTGGGGTAGAGTGGGGTAGAGTGGGGTAGAGTGGGGTAGAGTGGGGTAGAGTTGGGTAGAGTGGGGTAAAGCGAGTGAGGTAGAGTAGGGTAGGGTAGAGTTGGGTAGAGTGGAATATAGTAGTCAGTTGACGGGAGCGAAGCCGCGGGCAAAAGCTAGTACTCTTATAAATAAAACTAGCTTCTGCCAGCGGCTTCTCCCGCGTGAAAGTAAGTTTCTCTATACAAACTTGGGACCACCATTTCATCCCCTTAGTGCGTGAATTTTGGAGAATTGTCTCTTAGTGCTCGCATATGTCATAAAAGGAATCCCTAGGCAAAATTTCACGCTCCTAGGCCCTGTAGTTTCGGCTGTGTGTTGACATGTCATTGAGTTAGTTTTTCTTTTCCTCTAGGTGGAGCGAATTCATCGAGATATAAGTACTAACGTACTAGAGAAGCTACGTCAAATAACTGAATTGTCCTATTTTCGTAATTTGAATCTTTAGTTCGCTGCAGCGCTAAAATAATAACAATTCGTCTAAACCGTAACTAATTTACCACAGCGCTAGATTTGCTGCGGAAGTGTATTTATTCTCGGCAAAAAGGTCTTAAGCGCAATGTAAATCACGGCAATTACGCGTTTTCTTCGACAAAGTGCGGCGCGATCGCCGCAGTTGAACGAGACAAAGTAGGAATTTACGGTGTCTTCTCTAGTACGTTAGTACTTATATCTCGATGAGCGAATTAGACTTTTTTTTGCTGACTAAAACCATCTATGTTCACAATGTTAATAAAATTTTCCTTTGAAATTATACGTTTTCCAGTAAGAACATCGAAACTTTCCACCTATCTCAAATCGAACTTTTCAATTTATTTTTATTGTTATGGTTAGGCGCGCGTTTGACCATTATCTCACCTTATGGTAAGCGATGATGTGACCGATAATGGAGCATACTTACCTAGAAGTAACCTATTCTAAGACTTAAAGACCCCTAAGTTGTAGCTATCAGGAAACACAGACTCCGGCAGGGAATTCTACCCCTTAGCTGTACGCACAATGACTATATTCCCAAAACGCATTAATGCCAATCCAAAACGCCGCACAGATCTCTCAACTCAATATCACAGATCCTTTAGTAACTAAAGCTGGAGCAGTGGTGGCCGAGTGGTAACGGCCCCGACTTACGAGTTGTGGTCGCGGGTTCAAACCCAGCCAGGCGCATTACTTTGTGTAATTTATTTCATCACCACTGCTCTCAAAACGGTGAAGGAAAACATCGTGAGGAAACCGGCATGTCCTAGAACCAAAAATTCGAAGATATGTGACATTCACCAATCCGCAATGGGCCCGCGTGGTGGATTATGGCTCATTCCCTCTCCTAGAGAGAGGAGGCCTGAGTCCCAGCAGTGGGAACATTAAAAGGCTGATTATGCTATGCTATGCTTTAGTAACTGCTAAATGATAGCTACAGTCTATAGGTAAGATGTCACAAATTCACTCCAGCGAGATTATCGTCAATCTGCTCTGGACTTCGAGCCTTGGATAGAGCGATCGCATTCTGGATCGAAGCCTCGTAACTAGAGTCCGATTTCTGGCCGAAGTTGATTCATCGGCTATCGCCATAATCTTCAACCGTTGCCGAATACGACAAACAAATAACGGTGAGTAAAGATTGACTCTATAAGTAAAGTCAAAAAAGATTTTTTAAAGTTAACTGTAAGTATAAACAAAACTCAAGGAGATAATATTTACTTGCAATTTGCCAAACAATTTCCACTTCGAGACATAAGCCTTCCTCAAGATTCACCAAATCGACCGATCCTGTGCGTCTCGTTTCATCATCGGTCCACCTTGTAGAAGGCACAAAATATTAAGAAACATTTTGAAGTTCGTTCAATTTCGAAGTTCAATCGAAACTTTAGCCAAAACGTCGGTCAATTTTCGCCGAAGCGGATGGTTTAGCCGAAGGTGCCCGAAGCCGATGTTTCGGACGGACACTATCTGCTCGTAACTGGCCAAAAAATATTGGAACAGATACGGCCACGGGTCGGCGCTCTATTCCTCATAAATGTTTACCGACCGCCCACCGTATCTTAGTTTTATTGGTCATACGAGCTCTTGGCTGCCGTTTATTTTCTCTCTGGTGGTAAAACGAGTCGTTATTCGCAAGTGCCGCGGTAAACGGCTTTCATTATGATTGATCGGGGTTTATATTTTGCTTTAAATTGTTAAGCAAATGTGTAGTAAAAATTGTGGGGGAAAACTGAGATGTGGGTGGTGTTCATGGAGGAGGCAATACCTGGTGGATCCATCAAACTCTTGATAGGTAGATTAACAAAAGAGTGAATAAAACTTTGCTGAAACGACGGTGCGAAACTTTCCACACTTCTGAAATCAATCAAAAATGGTATAACTTCTTTTTTTTTTAATTCTTTTGCCGTATCAATATTCTATGAACCTTGGAGATCAAAACTTTAAAAACGTTTTCCTCAAAATGGCAGTTGTATGAGATGACATGTTACTTGTCTGTGTTCACTTATCTATATATAGGGTGACTGGCAATTAGTGTACGATACTTAAACACGTGATTGTGCTCATGATAACAAACAATTTTTATTATGGGAGCAAAGCCGAAATCGCGAAAAAAATACCAGCTGTTCAGTACATTAGGCAAACATAAATGTACTGAACAGCTGATTTTTTTTTTCGCGATTTCAGGTTAGTTCCCATAGTAAAAGTTGTTGGTTATCATGAGCACAATCACGTGTTTAAGTATCGTACACTAATTACCAGTCAGTCACCCTATATATAACAATGAATAGCTGTTCGTTAGTCTCGCTAAAACTCAAAAACGGCTGGACCGATATGGCTATTTTTGGTCTTGAAATATTCGAATCTTGAATATTCTGGACTATCCAAGGAAGGTTTAAACGGTGATAAACCACCGTAGGCGCGGGCTTGCGGACGGCGAGCAATGCGTGGCTCACCGTCCGACCGTCCGGTAACCGTCCGGACCGAGCCCAAGTCGTCGACGGCGCGTACTGTTCCACGCGCGCTTCAGGGAGATGTCAGCAAATCGTAGGGGCCCAACAGGTTCGAAGACTACTGGGGCCACGGGTAGTGTGAAAGTGAAACCCGGGGCCCTGAGACGAAGGCAAAGAAGGAATAGGAGTGGGTTTTTAGTCAGTAAAAGTCTGACACTATCTCGCGCTCCGCCCAAAAGCGGGATTTGCCATAAGATGACTTTACCACCCAATAAAAAAAAATAAAAAAAACGGTGAGAAAAAATGGAAAAAATCACGAAACAAAAATCCGAATACAACGCCATCTCTAATTAAAATGTCATTATAAAATGAATTATGCTGTTCTGGTAATGCCAGTAGATGGCGTTATCCTTAGGTACTATTAGGTGGTACGAAGTTCGCCGGGTCAGCTAGTCTATATATTATATAAAAGGAGAAACTGACTGATTGACATATCAACGCACAACCGAAACTAAATACTAGAACTAAGTGCGTGAAATTTTGCACAAGGTATCCTTTTATGACACAGGCGAGCACTAGGAGAGGATTTTCCAAAATTCACCCCCTTAGTGGAGGAAACTAGGGTTCAAAATTTGTATAGAAAAACCTACTTTCAAGCAAGCGAATTCGTTGGCAGAAGCTAGTAATCTATAGATCTCTATCAGAGGTGTTACCGAGGTTCGATGCCGATTCCGAAAGTTCGAAACTTCAGACTGATTTTGCACCTCCGATTCTGATAAATTTTGTTCGGAACTTATATCGGAGGTACAAACAAGTTTGTACTTGTCGTGCGGGAAACCTCCCTCTCTCCGTGCCTTCTGTCGGGTACTTTTTCACTTGTTATTTTGTTTTAAATTTGGAATGTTGTGATTTCGCTCTTCATTTATACTTATGTTGTAGATTCATTTATACTTATCCGAGTTTTTGATTCGTTTTAGTGGTGTTCCATTTGACGCTTCTGCCTCCGCCGCCACCTCAAGTTTCGATTCCGAAAAACCAAATTTAAAAACTCCGGTTCCGAATTCGGTTCCAACATAATCAAATACACTGTTTTTCAAGATACAGGATTGTTTCCAAGTTTATTACCTACTAGCTTATACCAGCGGCGGCGCTCGCATGAAAGTAGATTTCTCCATACATTTGTTGGAACCTCGTTTCACCACCTTCAAAGTTGATGTTCCAAAAATCCCTTCTTAGTGCTCGCCTACGTCATAAAAGGAAGCCTTGTGCAAAATTTCACGTTCCTAGTCCCAGTACTTTCGGCTGTGCGTTGATGGGTCAATCTGTCAGTTTCTCCTTTTATATATATAGATTAAGGCTCATCTTTTTGCACAATAAATTATTACTTCCTTACTTACTCACTAACTTAATTCTAAACCGATACAATCAAACTTAGATTAAAACCGTATCGAGTCTTGACACAAATTCTTTACCAAACAATAAAGGAAATTCAATTGAGTAGTTTCAGTTCAAAAAGAACTATAAAAGCGAGCTAATTGGAGCGCGTCTGTAACTTGTGGCTAATTTAAAATGTTCGCTGTTTGTGCTTCTACTTTCTGCGACCGCGACAAGGGCACCAACATAATTAAATGTGGATTATCCGCCGCTCGGAAGCTTTAATGAATCGCGAACACAGATTAACAATAGCAGAGGAGACAGTCAGAATCATAAAAACATACATTTACATCCCTAGTACCTCATTTTGAGCATAAGTTCTTGCGCTAACGGCAAAGACATTTGCGTTTCAATAACAACGGAATCTTGATAGAGAAATTAAGCAAATAATAGGAGTCTTGGAATAATTGGAGCATTGGAGCAGTTTCCTTTGTAATTTCGTGAGGATATCCTTAAGTTTGAGTGTTTCCTTTTTTCTAAAGAACAATTAATCTCGAGATGTATAGTGAGGGTCGGTTTTAAAGAGCTCTTTAAAGCGACCGCCGCCGTTTGCTTCGGGTTTCAAAGAGTTGTCTGCAAAATTGCATCTTTCCGGCTTTCTATTGCGAGATTCTTTCGCTAAGAAAAATAATGAATTGCTTCTGTAGGGGAACGGAAACGTTGGTTTTATTCCAGAGTGCTCTGACCCCTAGGGATTATTTAAAGTTGCGTTCCTACAGTATTGATCGCTTTTCATTAAAATTCCCGAGTTACAAGGTCTGGGATTCTGTACAGGATAACAATTCTAAAATTCAAATGAAACCAGTCTTTATACGCTCTTGGTTTAATTAGTGTAGATAAAAAGAAGCTTTTCTAAACATCCAATTTCTCGATTTTCGGATCGCAAAATCCTAGTAGATACCTTCTTAATATTTAAACTCAGGGTAAGCCAGCTCATAGAGGCGAATTAGGCGAATTAGGCGATCAGGCGATGGCCTAAAAAAGCTTTTTATTTTCATTGTGCGTACAGCTAAAGAGTGGAATTTCTTTGGAATTGGAAGTGGAATTTCCTGCCGGGGTCTGTGTTTCCTGATGACTACAACCTGGGAATCTTTAAGTCAAGAGTGAATAGGTTACTTCTAGGTAAGTGTGCTCCATCGTCGACCGCATAATCGCTTTCCATCAGGTGAGATAGCTGTCAAGCACGAACCTATACAATAAGAAAAAAAAAAGCTTGCAATATAAGGAATGCAATGTGTGGTAGTGACGCGAACACATGCACACACCTAGCGAAATCTATAAACAGAGCGAGCGATGCGAACTCTCATACTATCCGAACAAGCAACCGCCGTAGTTAGCGAGGAAGGCACATTCACACATACACGAGCCAAAACACCTGTCACCACAACCAAACAAGCTAGGCCTCAATTTTACTGAAATAGTACATTTTGATACAAGTGCAGAAAGTTTGTCATTGCAACCGAGGCGGAATTCGCACGAGCCATAGGCGAGTGTGTTATGGAGCCGAGAGCTGCAGTGACAATTATTTGCACGTGTATCAAACGACTTTTTTCAATACACTTACAAAATGAATAAACGAGGGTTGACCGGCTACTCGTGAGGGTCGACGAGCGCCCAGCCTGATACGATAACTGTAATAAAACTGTGGCTGGGGAGAGCACGTGCACTTTTCTGCACTAGTGCGGAAAACAGTCTATTGCGTGCTTAAAAGCGGTGGGATAAGAGCGGGTTTTCTAGTAAGTGTACTGAAAAAGCTTTTACCTTTTTCCAACTGGTTTTTAACTTAGACAAAGGATAAGCATTGCCATACAGTGCAGCGTGGCAATGCCTCCAGCGTTTTGGGTACCTACATTACTAGCCGACAGCGATGCGGAGGAGTTTTTAGACGCCATATCTACTTTAGATTACTTTTAGTTAGTTTTTAAGGGCTTTTAACTTATTTATTTTATTCACTTTTTTTATTTGCTATTTTTTAGGGTTTTTTTTCGTCGCTTTCCATCAGGTGAGATAGTGGTCAAGCACGACTGTGTTTTTTAATATGTAAATATTTGATAGCTTAAAAATGAATAAGAAATTCCCAGGTTTTAAAAAAAAACTGAATTAGCTTATTACATTTCATTCTCTCGCGGGAACATGATTTCAAACCAAAGAATACGTCTTTATAACGGTTGAAAAATTTTACAGGACTTTCACTGAGATATAGCTAAAGTTATAGTTGCTACGTACGTAGGCTACTTTTTATTTTGCTGCAGGACGGGACTTAATTCCCGGGCAGGGGGGTGGAGGGGACATCTTCAAATGATTTTGATTTTGACGGGGACGTTAAGTTATCATCATCATTTCAGCCGAGACATTCACTGTTGGACATAGTCCTCCCCCAAGCATCGCCATAACCACCGATCCTGTGCGTCTCACATCCATCTGATTCCCGCGACCCTCTCCAGGTCATCGGTCTAACTAGTGGGAGGCCTTCCAACGCTGCGTTTTCCGTTACGTAGTCGCCACTCTAGAACCTTTCGTCCCCATCGACCTGTTCTGCGAGCAATGTGCCTGCCCACTGCCACTTTAGTTTGGCGATTCTACGAACTATGTCGGTAACTTTGGTTCTCTTGCGGATATCTTCATTTCTGATGCGATCACGTAGGGGAATTCTTTTCTTACTCTTCAAGAGTTTCCCTCATGGCTCGTGAGATGGCTGAAATGGCATATTGGACTCGAGAGGGCTCGCTTCGTTGGCTTGAACCGTAACAAGATATGGTTCACTTATTCAGTTTTTTTTTAAAAACCCGGGAATTCCTTATTCATTTTCAAGCTATAAAATATTTAATATTAAAAAACACACTCGCGCATGACCACTATCTCACCTGATGGAAAGCGACGAAAAAAAAACTAAAAAAGTCAAATAAAATGTTTACACGAGGTATGCGGAACAGAGAGTAAAGTCCGGCCAGACGGGATGTTATGTCTGGTGGGCAGTTGCCCGATAGATGATTTCGGGCTGTTCTATATTATATTCTAATCGCGCGGAGAACTTTGATTGCGCGATGCAGGATTAGTTCTTATGTGACGCCATAGATGTCGCTACGTAAAGCGTGTTTTAATCTCAGAAGGCTGCGTACCTACCCAGGCTACCCACCTACCTTAAATTAATTATTATAATGATATGTACGTTAATGTTTTAGCCCAAATTCTGATGAGCTCACCCTTTTCTGGGAAATTTAACGGCTAATTAAGTCACGGCATAATATGCTGAAAGCTCGACTAATTAGTTAGATAAATGTCTAAAACAAACATATAAGGAAAACATTGGAAAATTACTCCCCTTCGAGCGCCGATTGTACATACGTCTGTACCTACAACTTGAGTGACATTGAAAAACGCTTAATTGTCGTTTTGTATACACGGGTGTACGATATTTATTCGGCCGAAAATTTTGGTCTCTATATTTTCGTTTTTCCTAGAAAAATCATGAAAAAGTTTTTTTCCATTTCTTTTTTTTTTTGGTGATTTTACGTAAAAAACACGCAATTACGTAAGTAATAATAATACCCCTATACGCGCGAGGGGTTGAAGGTTCTTCTTCTTCTCATTAGTACACTCCTGGCGGGGTGGTCGTGGTCATGGATCGTCTGCTGGTTGGTTGCGGCTTTTGCGAGAATTCTCCATTTCTCTTTATTCGTGGCACTAGTTGTACATTCAATGAGGGAACACTTTGAAGATGATTTAATGACCTTAAAGGTAATATTCACTAATACAGTGTTCATGAGAAATTTCTTCATGATCAACATTATCATTATTATTTTATTATTGTTTCCGGTAGAGCTATAAGTACTAACACTAGTTTTTAAGTTTTGTGTATACTAACCAACTATGGACTTTGCCCGAAATATAAGATTTTTATTTTTTTATTTATTATCATTCAAAGAGTAACAATGGAGTTTCTCGCCGGTATTTTTCCTTATTTTCATTCATATTTTTCTTGTTTTTTTTTATATATATATATATAGCCTCTTTTTATAATGTGAATGTGAGAACACTGTAGACTCCACGAATTTTTATATTACTTCCAATTACGACTCACGTTTTTTAATGTAATTATTTTTATTGTGCTTTTGGGTATAATATTGACTGGTCTACACTGTTCTTACATAATATCTATTACTAGCTGTTGCCCGCGACTTCGTCTACGTTAAGTTGGTAAAACTGTACAATCATTCTGTGCTTGCAATTCATTCTGAAAGCATCGTAATTATTTATTGTACTTTCACATAAAACTGTTAAAGGTAAAAACGCAAATTACCTTCAGGATACATGTTACGTACTCGTCCAGATCCAGATGTATGAACGTCAATGAATAGAAAGAGTATGTAAGGGTCGTAGCAGTTGGCATTTCTGCCTACCCCAAGGGAAAAGGCACTAGTTTATGTATGTTTCTGGTTTATGTTCCGGTAAAACAACATTGTCACAGTGAGCACGTCACAATCGCAGCGGTAATGCCTGTCTTTGAGGAGTGGCTACAGAGGCGTCACGGCATCCTCTCTTTGTGCAGGACTCACCGGATGTGGGTGTTTCGGGAGGTATCTGTATCGTATTCAGCAAAAAGAAACACTCGATTCTCACCATTGTGCGGATCGCCCGGAGAATACGATGGAACTTACGGTGGAAGTCAGTCCCGCTTGGTAGGAGCGCCGGCGCCGCCGTGTCCTCATGGAGGCGATTAGTGGAAAAAATGCCAACCAGTAGCCTCCTTCAGTGAAGAACTACGATCGAAGAAGGTGGCTGAAACTATGAGGGATGATGAGGGAATTGATGCTCCAGGTGTTGAAAGCCGCAGGGCGATTGCGGTGGAGCCGTCCGGTCATCTGGTCAAAGCAATCCTGAATCGACGGCGCGTAGTAATCTACGCGCGACTCATAATGATGTCAGCAAATGGATAGGGCCCTCTAGGGCCAATGTCTGCTAAGGCTGCGAGATTGTTCGAAAGAGTTACCTCCTGTAAAATTTTCGCCTCAATAATGTTTCACTGAAGAGTTTAAGCCGTCAGACAGCTTTGGTAGAGGTAAACGAAGGAACATAATCGGGACACCGACCTTCAGCTGGATAACGTTTGCACTGATGGTGCAAAGCCAAAAAGCCAGTGAATCCAAAAATTACCATCATCATCAACTATCTTCCTCCACAACAGTACTCATGAAGAATTTGCGAGAGCATGCTTGAATTGATTGTTGCAGCTTTATCATTTGGGGCGTAAAAATTACTTGTTCATTTATCTAGGATTTTTTTATGTGTATTTGACTAACGTCCACGTATATCAGACAAATGTTATTCCATAGTGGGAACTACCCTATGAAGAGTCTCCAACTTTTGGATGAATTTCGGTGAAATCTTGAACGCGTGTATCCCTGTCCAATCGAACTCGCATATTGATGGCCAAACCGAGAGGTCACTGACGCCGATTGCCTCTATAAAGACACGGCGGTTCACCCAAGCAGGATAGACCTCCACCGCATGCTACAACGGGTCCTCCGGGCGATTTGTAAAATGGTAATATCAGAGTACTTCCAACCGAATCCGGAACAGAAACCGCGTGAAACACCCTCAACAGTCCTGAGCTTGTGTATCCATAAAACAATTAAATTCCGGTAAACAAATGTAGCAGCCGATTAGTGTTATCTCTGAGACTGGCCTCCCTCAGAGGGTGGTTCCAGTGTTGGTCACCACTCACTGCAAGGAGGTAACGTACGGATGTCGACGCAAGGCTGCAAGGAATCTGAGATACATCATACGTTGTCGAACTGTGATCAGGAACGCAAACCTTTCGACCCAGTTTTATATGAAGCAGTGACTGCTAATAATAAAACACACCATTATTAGGCCGCAAGGTGCCATCATCCCGGAGGACACAGTGGAGCACACAGAGGTGTGTGTTGTCCTCGTGGATCAACGGGCAATCGAGCAATCGGCGTCAGTCACCTCTCGCACCGGGCCTTGTGATTTTGGGCTATGGTCCAGAGCGAGGAGGAATGGCAGGCGGTCGCCTCCTTCTGCAAAGCCGTAATGCTAGTGAAGGACGCGTGAGGGAACGAACGTCCTCACGCCGAGCCGAGATTCTGACCCCGACGACCAGCCACGGTAAACGCGGGCTCGCGGACATCCAGCAATCGGTCGTCCACAGCCGTCCGGCCGTCCGGTAATTGACCGGACCGAGCCCAGTCGTCAACAGCGCGTAGTGATCCACGCGCTCCTCAAAGAGATGTCGCAAAGGGCAACTGAAGGACACAGGTGTGGTTTTAGTCAGTAAAAGTTTGACACGCCTTCCCGCTCCAACCAGAGTGGGAGAAGTCATTGGATGACTTCCACCCTTAAAAAAAGAAAAATAAAGGTGCCATCATTATCATTATCATTTCAGCCGAAAGACGTCCACTGTTGGACATAGGCCTCCCCAAGTGTCACCATAATTACCGGTCCTGTGCGTCTCGCATCCATCGGATTCCCGCGACCCTCACCAGGTTTACCTGGGGGCCTTCCAACGCAAGGTGCCATGCTACCCCTTCCGAAAATTTGGCCATGTTATTTTAAAGTCAATAATTAAATACATATAAGTATTTACTGTTATCGCCTTTGGTTGGTATCCCTTGAATAATCACGGTCAATTAGTTTGTTACAACCACGGGGAAAAAAAGCAGTAGGATTAAAAATGTCTCCGTCTAACTCCAGTTTAATCATAACGGTTTTCTCCCAATTTTTTAAACAATAAAACTGTCTGCAAACTTGGGCGATGGTCATTCTTCCGCCACTCAGAAAATTACGTAAAATACACAATGCCATCTATCAAATATGACGTTCAACTATCATTGTCATCGTTATTTCTACTTTCAGTCTTTAGATGGCGTTGTGCCATATTTACATTTTAGTACGTGATTTTACTCGCCGCTTTGATTTTATTATGTGTTTTGATTAGTTTTTACAAAATATTTAGAAGATATCGAATAGAAATGTCAATTTTATTTTGAAAAAATGGTAAAAGTTATTTTATTACAAAAAAGAAGATAAAATAATGACAAAATTTTTAACTGTAGCTGGGGATCGAACGTGGCAAATGTCGTTCAATGTCGACATTTTGGATTATTGCTCATCCCCCATAGCAAATAGCGTGATAATATGTAGCCTAACAGTTGACCCGGCCTATAAGGATTACGTATGCAAAATTTGAACAGGATTGGTTCAGTAGTTTTTTCGCCAACTAATACCAACGCTCCACCATTTTACTGTTTTATTATATGTATAGATTACTGTAATATGAAAATATTGTAAACAACCACTTTTTCTAAAAGGGTACCTAACCATGGAGTTTCTTGTCGGTTCTTCTCCTATATGAAACGACCAATTTGGAGCCGTGCACTAGCTTCTGACGTTTTTTAGTGCCCATGTAGGCCTGTGTAAAATACATTCCCGTTGACCTAGAATCCTGAAATTTGACATGAAGCAAGGTCTCATAGCACAAATATAGGCAAAAATCAGACAGACAGACAGACAACATAGTGATGAAACTCCTCTTTTTAGGGTTCTGTAGGTACCCAAAGAGTAAAACGGGATCCTATTACTAAGACTCCGCAGTCCGCCCGTCTGTCTGTCCGTCTGTCACCAGGCTGTATCTCATGAACCGTGATAGTTTGACACTTGAAATTCTCACAGATGATGTATTTCTGTTGCCGCTATAACAACAATACAAAACACAGAATAAAATAAATAAATATTTATGGAGGCTTCCATAAAACAAACGTGTTTTTTTTTGCTGTTTATTGCTACGGACGGTACGTAACCCTTTGTGCGCGAGTCCGACTCGCACTTGGCCGTTTTTTTTTTTCACTACACCACTTTTATATCATATTAACTAGGTACGTATCAATATGAGAATATTTAAAACAGCAGCTGAACTTTGTTCATTAAAATACCGCCCATGCAGAAACCACATGCTAAGTTAGTTGTTATGACTTTTTTACAATTATAAAGCTGGGTTCACAACATTGCATTGGGGTATGTTGTGGCTTACGTCTAATCAGCTGCACGACACGACACAACACAATAATGTCGCCCAAGCTTAACCCATTAATGCCCAAAAAAAAAACAAGACAAGGATTTATTTGAAACTTGTGTAAGTATGTATATATTTATTGTACCTATGGGATACAAAAACAGTGAATAAGAAAATACAGGGCAAGTGCGAGTCGGACCCGCGCAATGAGGGTTCCATACAAACTTATCTATGAAAACACTTCATTTCCCGAATTGAGTTACTAAAGATTTTTCCGAAAATAAAGTTTTTTTTTTTGTGTCGTAGCTACATTTACAGTTTTCAGATTTTTTCCTATACTTGTGCTATGAGACTTTGCTTCATGCCAAATTCTAGGATTAGGATATATCAGGATTCTAGGTCAACGGAAAGTACCCTATGAATTTTTATTTCCTTTAGAGTTTCGTAATACACGTTTTTACGACATAAACGGCCGTATCTTTTTTTTTCGTTAACTTAGAAGTTTGATTTTTTCACGGCTTCAAGGGACTGCAGACCTGAGTATATAATTTTAATTTCAACTCTATAACTCCACGCGTTCTCGAGATGAAGGGTCTTGACAGACAGACAGACAGACGGACAACAAAATGATCCTATAAGGGTTCCGTTTTTCCTTTTGAGGTACGGAACCCTAAAAATGGAGTGTTTTAAAGGGGTAAGCCAAATTGGCACAGTATTGGCAGTGATAGTGATAATTTTTAAAAGAAAGTTTTTCTATACACAGGGTTTCTTGCATTTTTTGGGGCATATAGATACTATGAAAAATAAAACAGCGTAAACACTCGTTTCGGCAGGTGTTCCTAAATTGGTATGGCGAGCAAGAATGGGTGGCAAGCTAGTTTGATACTCACCTTGAAACGCGGCCTCAAATTGCACGGGATCTTGCGTGGAGGCGCGCGAGGTGGCCGACACCAACAGCGCAAGAAACAGCGCGGCCAGTGGCGCCACCCGCGGCGCAGCCATCGCTCCACTACGCCATGCCATCTCCGCCCATGCCTACCCCGATGCGCCTGCCCTGAGAACAAGATGATGAAGAAATTGAGCAAAATGTATAAACAGAAATGTAGGCATTGAGAAAATAAAAAAATATTTTGTTTTTTTTTTTAATGTTTTTGGCTTGGATACTAATTCTTTTAAATCATGTCTTCGTATGCATAGTTCATTAGTTTACCGTTAGAATGTGGATGCAACACTTTCTAATGTTTTTTTTTGGTATTTCGCAGCAAATGTATCGTGTCACCCTTCTCAGCAAACTTCGCTGCGGTGTAGCCAAAACTACAATAAAATTCTCAGCTCCATTTTACCGAGATTCCGCCTATTTTAATGATTCCACATATTGTCCAGTTGCGCATACACTTGAGATACAATAGTAGGTAGGCCCACCAATTTTATTAAATTCCTGATTTTCTGATGGATGATATTCTCGTTCGTTTAACGATGTTGGTTTTAAAAATCCCTTTTTTTTTCAATTTAGGTCATTGTACGTGTTTTGAATACTAATTATTTAAAGAACCGGGTGACCCACAAACGAAAGAACCTCTCGTTTTTTTTTTTCTATTTTACCCATCACCACTAGCTGTTACCTATTTTGTCAGTGGTACTGCCACTGTACTAGATACCTACGACATTAATCTGGAAGATAATTGTAAGGTATGAGGTAGGTTAGCCGTTCAACGACTCGTCGACGACGGCTGGCGCTGAAATTTAGCGCTGTGGCTCTGTGCAGTACATGATCCCCAGCATTTTGCTGAGCGCTGGCCGTTTTGTGCGGATGTATCGCATAACTTCACTCTTTCCTATTGATTTGTTATATATATATTTTTTAAGATAAGTGCCAAGTTTGTGCAAATAAACTCTTTTTCTTTCTTTCTTTTCTTCTTTCTACGAGGCTAGACAAACCATAAACCCATACGAGACTAGACACTCAATCATAAACCCGTACACAACTAGACGCTCAACCATTTACCATCAGAACTAAAGGGGTGACCAGATGGTTGCAAACCAACGTCCCAACCAAGGTGACCTTGCTAGTTTCAATCCATGTAGACAGCAGTTGTAAACCATGACTTTCAACGCCCTTGGCTGGGAGGCGCGTGGTTTACATCCATTTAGCCGCAACACAAACCAAACTCATAAACCAAGGTCACCTTGGTTGGAACGCTAGTTTGCAACCATCTGGTCAACCCTTAACTTTAGTTCTCTTTTTGCTATGGATACAAGGTACAGTAGGTAGGTACGTACCTAGTAATCTGTGACTGTATTTTCGACAAACATATCGTGTTTAATAGAATAACTTTTATTTTAAACAACCTTTCTCCTATTTACCACTGGGAAACTAAAGGAAAATCTCCCCCTCAGTTCGATGGTTATTTCATGAAAATGTCATTCGATACCCACCACCCTATTAAAAATAATAACAATAATAATCGTTTAATTCAACTGTTAGCTGAATTGAGAGGGTTGTATGATGATTTTAATAGTACCTAAAGCACGTGTAACAGCCGCTAATCATATTTTATTCAACATACAGCTTTAAAACTAAAGAAAACGTGAATTCGCGAGCTACCCTTTTATCACGATAAATATATGAATGGTAGAAGGTAACCTGCGGACATACTACTTAGGTACCTACAGGTAAAGTCCTGTCAGGTACAGGGCTGTAGATAAGTATTTTAACCTGGACGAGATTATTAATCTTCGAATACCAAACCTAAAAGCAAAGTTTAATGAAGTCAGAAACACTTTCAAGCGACTCATCATCCAATTTGTTCCAATTTAAATTCATGGCTTCACATTTTTCAAACCACACAAAAGTTTGGAAAGCATATTGATCCGCTCCAATAAAGCCTCGTCACATGGAATAAGTAGGTACCTACCTACATCTGGTAGGTTCGTACAGATCGTTAATCAATCACGCAACTTCAACATAGCTGTAAACATCGCTGCTGGAGTTTCCTTGCTAACTTCAGACTTCAGAATTTTGCAATTCCCATTTAAAGTTTTCGATTGGATTACTTATCTTTGCCCAAACGTAGGTACAATCCGAATCTAAGTGTAAATGGGTGGTTGGCAATGATTGGTAAGTAGGTAGGTATATACCCATCTTATTACTGTATTCTTATTTCCCCAAGTTATTTTTCTGATATTGAAATACTAGCGATTAGTAATTCAGGTAATTTCTTCAGCTTCTAATGTTATACAAAGCACAGGTCCGATCGTGTGTGGAGTAGGTACTGCAGTCACATATGGGCTGGTGCTGCAAAATGCCATCTAGCAGCTTTGGACTCAGTGGAAAGGCGTGCGAAGAGGCTAATTGGGGATCCAGATTTGGTTAAGTCCAATCTACAAAGCCTCGAGCACAGGCGCAGGGTAGCCAGCCTATCGGTATTTTACAGGTTGCATTTTGGAGAGTGTGCGCGGGAATTGCATGACTTGATTCCGCCATCTCCTTTCTACCATCGGACAACCCGACGTACGGCGAGTATCCACCCTTACGTTGTTGAAACTTCAACGGTCCGGACTAAGCGTTTCGCTTCGTCGTTTATACCGCGTACATCGAAGGACTGGAACAATTTGCCTGCTGCGGTCTTCCCGTCCAACTATAATTTAGGTGTCTTCAAGGCTAGAGTGAATAGGCTCTTAATAAACTAGTGCGCCTCACCATCAATGATTGCATCGCTGCTTACCATCAGGTGGGATCGCAGTCAAGCACTGGTTTATATGAATTAAAAAATATATATATATATATTCCGAGATGAGGCAGCACTGTCAGCTGTACCTACATCAATAATTGAAACAAAATTACCGTAAGGTTTGGAACGAAACGATCATACGACATTTTTTATTTTTTTTCTAGGTTGTAGCGAATAGGTGAACACGTTTTTTTTTCCCTTTTTTCAGCGTGCCCGACGTCTGTGGTCGGACGTCAGTTTCAAGTTTTGTCCACAGAATAAAAATCTACTATGTTTTGACATTGACACTTACATTGACATGTAAAGTAGCGTAACCGTCAAAACGTGTTCCGTCTACTGCCTATTGGGAATTCAAGCATCAATGTTATTACGCTATCTCTTTTACACTTGTTTCGACTGACGATCTTATTTCCTTGTCTTGCTAAAACCTATCGTATCAGGATAATCTTTCAAAGAGGTAAACAAAACAAACAAATTAATCACAGCATTTGTGTTTTATTACTAGCCGGTGTGGCAGTTTTAGATGTCAGAAAATGTTTCCGTAAAATTGGTGATTAAAATTGTAATAACACAGTAAATGTAAGCGTTCAACTGAGTGAATAATAAAAGCGAGTTTGTGTAAAATGTTCAACTTTCAGTGCGCGCTATGCATATTGTTTTTCACATTTTTATTGGATAAAGTGGATTTACTGGAGAATGGTATGGCTCGCACCCCTCCCATGGGTTGGATGTCATGGGGATATTACATGTGTGCAATTAGATGCGAGACCGACGAGGATAAATGTTTAGAGTAAGAATTATTTTCTATATTTTTACCCGAGTACGGAGGGTTATCATATTTCTTCATAACTGATGAATATATATTGCATATACGAGTATATAGGTATACATGGTTCTTTTTGCGTTTTACGCTGTCGATAAATTCTTTTTCATTTTATTTTGCTGTAAAAAACCAATGGGAATGTAATTTTATAATACAAAATCCAACAGTATTTTGTAAAACCAGATTTATGTTTTAAAAAGACAAGAAAAAGTCAGTCCACTAAACTGTTATGGTTATTTAATTTCTAATACAGTTACAGATTAGAAAACCATTTTATTTCTTAGTTCATTAAATCCCGAGCGAACACCGGCGTTCAAATGTCATTGTCTTTCTATTGTGTCTCTAATTACGCTACTCAAAAGGTTAACTTGGATTGCCAAATGGTAAACAGAACTCATTAACTTTTCTTACTTGATTACAGTGAAAAGCTGATTCTGTCAGTAGCTGATACTTTTTATAAGGAGGGCTACCAAGAGGCAGGCTATGAGTACATCATTATTGATGACTGCTGGTCTGAAAAGGAACGGGATAAAAATGGAAGGCTGGTCGCGGACAAGAAGAGGTTCCCACGAGGAATGAAGTTCATTGCTGATTATGTGAGTGTTCACTCCGAATATTATTTTTTTAAAATTTGTAGTCATGTATTCATGTCATGTAAACATTTATATTTTAAAATATAAACGTTTAGAGCTATTGCTCAGTTGTATGTAGAAGGAGCTTGTGGCTAAGTAATAACAGTGACACAGATTCTCCTTGGCTAAACAATACTTTCAGAGATTAGCCTGCATAAGTGACCATCTTAACATACCGAGATTCCTTCATGCCTTAGAAAGCATGTTAATCTGTTGGTCCTGGCTGTCAATTGCCGATCTTTGACAGTCATTATGAATAGCCAGAAACCAGGAAAGCTGACTCCAGTCTTGCCAAGGGGGTATCGGTATTTCCCAGTTACTGGGCAGTGGAGGACAGATAGGCAGTCTTTGTAAAATAATGAAGCCGATCCCAATATACATTAGTACATACCCACAGTAGTACATAGATCACAGACTACAGTTAAATAAAATCATGTCCTTTCTTTTGCCCTACTGAATGGTGCAAAAATTTAAAACAATACTGCAATTTATTTATATTTATGCTGTTGATTTAAATAATAATAATTGTATTAACATGTTTTAACAAGTCACCTACAATACGGCCGTTGTAACTTGGCGACCGTGAACATAGGCTTTGCGAACTTTAGCGCATATACACTCGTAAAAAAAACTGTTATTGACATTAATTTTTTTAAACCAAATTACGAATAAAAATTTACTAATACAGAGACCAAGTACAAATAAAATAAATATTAAAACACTTTGAGACAGAAAGCTACAAAAATAACTTATGAATTAAAGAAACAAACCTAACACTACACAAAAAACTTAACAATATAATAATAACAACCAACGAAAACTTTTGTCACCGCCTGTGCTTAAGACAGAGACAGCGACACGAAAATAACACCAATGCTAACGTGTGAGTGAGACATATTACTGCGTACCGAACATTGCCGAATAAGTACGAAGCCTTACGAAGTTACCGAAGAGAGATGTCCAATACGCGTGTCTGATGGTGTTGTTTAATCGATTTTTTTTCAAATCGATTTAAATTAAGTTATAAAAATATATTTTTTATATTCAATTTTCTATGGAGGTTTAAAATATTCTCAAACAATCGTTATTCTAGTAGTTGTTTATAAATAACTGATATTTAACTAAATCATGTCTTTCAACCAAGAAAATAAAATTTTATTAGTTTTTTTTTTCATTAAAGTCGAAATTTCGTTTACTAACGACAACATTCACTATGTTTGTAAATCTATTCCATAATTTTTTCAATACCTCATACAAACAAAAATTAATACATTCCAAATCGATAATAATAATAATCCGCTATCCAGGATGTCGACATACCCAGAGGAATAGCGAACCTGTAAGGATCGAGCGGGTATATTCCAGGGAGATAGTTTGAGTACACTTTGGTTTTGCCTAGCCTTGAATCCTCTAAGCACACTGCTGGAGAATTCAGGTCTAGGCTATCGGTTGAAGAGAGGTGGTCAGTTAATATCTCACCTACTTTACATGGATGACCTGAAACTTTTTGCCCCCAACAATCTTCAACTGATGGAGTTACTGAAGGTAACTGAAACCTTCAGTAATGCCATCAGGATGGAGTTTGGTGTGGACAAATGTGCGGTCATGCATGTAAAGCGAGGGGAGGTTGTGAAATCCGTGGGAACTCAACTCACGGATTCCATAAACCTGAGATCCCTCTCTCCAACCGAAACCTATAAGTATTTGGGTATGTCGGAAGCTCTAGGCATCAATATCACTGACATGAAGCAATCGTTGAGGGAGCGTTTCTTTGGACGCCTGCAGAAGGTATTCAATAGCCTTCTTTCAGGCGGAAACAAGGTGCGCGCCTTCAACGGTTGGGTCATGCCGGTATTGATGTACTCTTTCGGCGTACTCAAATGGACTCAAACGGAACTTGACGCCCTGGATAGGAAGGTCCGCACACTGCTGACTGCATACCGAATGCATCACCCACGATCGTCGGTGATGAGATTGTATATCCCGCGGAAGTGTGGGGGTCGAAGTTTTTTAAATGCTAAGACCCTACACAACCGCGAGGTATGCAGTCTCAGGGAATATTTCCTAGCTGCCGACGTGGGTATGCATCGAGATGTAGTGGCAGTGGACAAGGGACTCACCCCGCTCTCCCTGGCTAATGAGAACTGGCGCAAACCGGTAGTGCTTGACACTAACGATCGCAGGGAAGTATGGCAGAGCAAGGAACTTCACGGACGGTTTTTCCGGGCCCTTCACGGGCCCGATGTAGACCAATTGGCGTCCGTAGCCTGGCTGCGTTCCGGTGACCTCTTTGGGGAAACCGAAGGTTGTGTCTGTGCAATTATGGACGAAGTTATCATGACGAATAACTACCGGAGATTTATTGTGAAGGACGGCACGGTTGACATATGTCGGGCATGTCACCGTCCGGGAGAATCAATTCGTCACATTATCTCTGGTTGTTCTCGTCTAGCTAAAGGAGAGTACTTGCATAGACACAACCTTGTAGCCAGGATTATCCATCAGCAACTTGCTCTGAAATACTCTCTTGTAGAATCGGAAGTGCCGTACTATAGGTACGAGCCCGATCCAGTTCTTGATAATGGTCATATCACTTTGTACTGGGATCGGTCCATCATCACTGACAGGACTATTGTAGCCAATAAGCCTGATATAGTGGTGGTGGACCGAAGCGAGAGGCGTGCAATGATTGTTGACATATCCGTTCCGCATGACGAGAACATCGTGAAAGCTGAGAAAGATAAACAAATCAAGTATATTGACTTGGCTCGCGAGGTTGTCGACATGTGGGATGTGGACTCGGCGATCATTGTACCGATAGTCGTGTCGGGCAATGGCTTAATAGTCAAGAGCCTCGACCAACACCTTAGGAGGCTCGCGTTAGGCGACTGGATCAAGGGCTTGATTCAGAAAGCGGTACTCCTGGACACGGCTCGTATTGTTAGGAGGTTCCTTTCTCTGGAGCCCTGACCGCCGGTAGCTTGGACCCTGTTCCCGATACCGGTGGGACACTATTTTTTATATTTTTAAATGTTTTTTTTTTTTTTTATTGAAATATTTAAAAATATAATTTGTAAGATAAAATCATGAATAAACAAAACAATAATAATAATAATATGTTTATTTACTAAAAAGTACAGATACATAATGAAACAAACAGTAGGTTGAGAAATTATACAGTTCTTTAGGTACGTATGTTGTAAATCTGTACTAAAAAATTTTTTAGAACCCTGCCTCTCAAACTAGGTTATAACCTGTATTTTGAGAAACAGTGAACAGCCACAAAACTCTTATACACTATTATTTTTACAACAAACAATTGACGGACGATGTCGTCCTACCGCTGAATAATTTATGTGTTCTGTTTTAATTTTTAATTGTCAAGTGTGCAAATTATGTGTGTGTAATGAAAGGTGAGTATTATGTGAGACAGTGTGCATGTATAATAAGTTGGGGTGTTCGAGGGGTGCGTGTACGCATGTTTGAGTGTGTGAATGTCAGCGAAATCGGTGTGTGTGAGAGATTAGGTGATGTATGTAAGTAGCGACTCCGTGTAGGCATAGTCCCTTTCTAATAGCCACTCTGTTACTTTAGTTTTTATAGCGTTGGCGTTCAGTTTTAGGATTTTTAGGTCTTTGTTAATTTTATTGTAGATATATTTGCCAAGTGTGAAAAATTGATGCTTAGCGAAAGTGGTATTATGCTGAGAACCTGTGATGAGTTGTTGTCGCTTATTTAGATTTGGCGGTGGCAGCTTAGCATGAGTTCTTAGAATCGATCGGAGCACGAAGAGCTGACGTACCGTGAGGACTTTGCAGTTAGAGTATAATTCAGTAGTTGGGAATCTATACGGTTTCCTAGTCATAACTTTAAGAATGGCTCTTTGTGCTCTATCTACTCTTAAGATACTGGTGTTTGTAGCTCCGCCCCACGCAGTAATGCAATAGCCAATAACAGATTGGCAAAGAGCATAATACACCATCTTCAGAGTGTCAAGTTTGGCCGACTCTCTCAATGACTTAAAGACGTGTATAAGGCGCATTGTTCTTGTGGTAAGAGCGTCAATCTGTTTGTCCCATCTTAGTCCGTCATCAATCTGAACTCCGAGATATTTGACATTTTCTGATCTAGTAAGAGTTGGACAGTCACAAGATGGGATTGAATTTGAGCATGAGTGAGCTGTTATGCTGAACGTATGTGACGGCCTCATGTTACGTCGAATTGCGAATGGGATGTAAGTGGTTTTGGTTAATTTGAGTGTTAGGAGGTTAGAATTCAACCATTTCATTATTTTGGACAGGGCTCCTTCTGCAGTAGCCTTAACCATGTCCCAACTAGGCCCGTAAACGAGGACCGCGGTGTCATCTGCGTACGCGTAGATGTCACATTTAGGTAGGTTCATTTTGCAAAGGTCGTTTACGTAAATTTGAAAGAGAATGGGGCCGAGTATACTACCTTGGGGAATACCATATGTTATTGGTTCCTCATCGCTGTAGTAGTTATCGACTTTTACAAGTTGCGTGCGATTATGGAGGTAACTTTTAAAAAATTCAAGTGGTATTCCACGCACACCAATACGTTCCAGCTTGTCAATTAGTTTGGGAACAGAAACTGTGTCAAAGGCTTTCGAGAGGTCTAGACAGATTCCCAGGCACTTTATTTTATTGTCAAGCTTCTTAGCAACCTGCTGCGTGAAGTCCAAAACTGCATCTTCCGTCGACACTCCTGTACGAAAGCCGTATTGGTTTTTGGCAATGATGTGGTGTTTGTCCAGGAAGTTCCTTAGAGAATCTGCGAGGATCCTCTCCAGCAATTTGGAAAGTGCAGTTAAAACAGATATTGGCCTGTAGTTACTAACACAGCTTCTGTCCCCTCCCTTGTGAATTGGATGTATTCTTGCCTTTTTGAAAGCATCCGGAAATACACCAGTCTGAAGGCAACGATTACAGAGAAAGGTTATAGGTGGAACCAAAACATGTCGGCATGTTTTTAATAGTTTGGAAGAGATGCCATCCCAACCAACGGCACAGTCATGACGTAATTGCAAAATGAGAGATTCCACTTCTGTTTCATCTACTCCTAACATGGCAAGAGAACTGATAATTGAGTTATGAGCAGTGTTCGGACATTGTTCACTTGCATCTCTTGTCTGTCTGTGTGTTGGTAAGACGATTTGTGCAGCCAAATTTTTACCTACATTACTAAGGAAGTGATTTACTTCATTTAGGGATGTTTTACGATCGTCACTTAACCTTTTGAGTGCGTAATTAGAGACACAATAGTAAGACAATGGCGCGTGAACGCTGGCGTTAATGCGGGGATCAACAGCTTAATTTGAGAAGCTCTAGAGGGCTGATATGTGTCTTTTGTGTGTTTGTTATTTGTTTAATAGTATTCCATATTTTTTTAGGATTATTTCTTGCTTTTTCTAACTCTGTGGTTTCGTATGCTATTTTTAATCTTCGAAGTAAGTTATTACAGAAATTCCTGTAGCGAGAATACGTTATCTTCAGGATCGGGTTATCAGGAGCTTTTTTTAGCTTAATATGTATTTTGTCTCTATTTTTTATGCATTTTAATAGCCCAGGACTCAGGAGTCATCCATGGCTTAATTGTTCTTTTTTGTCTGGGAATTTTAACCTGTGTCGAATGTTTAGTAATTACTGATCTGATTATATCTATAAATCTATTTGTGCACACGTTGACGTCATCAATTTGGTATAACATTGTGAAGTCCGTATTTTCCAGCTCAGCGATAATGGCTTCGTAACATGTGCGGGTGAATACATTATTTATTTTCCTTGTTGGATTAACGTGAGCTATGGATAAGAGAACGGGCTTGTGATCCGTGACATGCGATTCCAGCACAAGTGTGGTAGATTGGTGGTTAGATTTGAGAAGAAGGTGATCAATACAGTGCTCCAATCGAGTAGGGAATAGGTGGGTCGGCATCAACCCATACGAAGCGTTAATTATAAGATATTCAAAGCTATGGTCATTCCTACTACTTGGACTTATATCTATGTTTAGATCTCCTACAAGGACGATACTAGGGCAGCAGGATAATTTCTGATACACATGACACAAGCTTGTCGTGAAATTGTTGAAATCCTCTCTGGACTTGAACGAAGGGGAGCGATAAACGGTGACTATAGATAACTTTTTCTCTATTTGACATACTAGGCAATTTCCCCCATCAAAAGACGGTTCCCACACGGAGCTTTCTAACCCTAGTTTCGTATATATTATAACTCCATCGTTTTGATTAGCGTTTATCGCTGACGAGTGAGACTGAAATCCATCCAGGACAGGCAGTGTGTTGACTTTACTAAGCCAGCATTCCGTCAAAACAATTATGTCAAAATTTATTTTGGTCAAATTCAGCAAAACTTGAAGTTGGTTAAAGTTTTTGTTTACGCTACGTATGTTCAAATGTAATATATTTATATTACTTCCGGTTGAACTGATATATTTGGGACAATCTTCAGGGTTGCAGTTAAATGAGTTTCCGAAATCTATATGGTCTAGGTCATCGTTAATATTATTTATGATAGCCATTTATAATAGTTAGAGTGTTAACAAAAAAGGAATATTCGATCATGAACCAATTGGTTTGTGAAGGTAATTTATAGTTGGAGTCGTTAATAGTAGTAAGGCGCACCTTTATATTAGTTATATTGTGTGTAATTGTATTTTGTTGATATGTGTGAGTTGTGTATATTGAAAATAAAATTGTATGTTGATTTTTTGTGACGAGTGAATGTGTGAAGTTTAAAAATTAAGTTTACAAAATAAATTAAAATAAAGTAATAAGTACATGGTTACAGCAAACATCAGTAAGAAGGCTACATACTTAGCTAGTCAGATATTAATGTTCCTCAAATCTTGAAGACATTTCTCTGATTGTATTAGTAGCTGCTTGTCCCCTACTTGTTTTCGAAGGAATATGTTACCATTACTTATCCAGCAGAATGAGTAACTATTGCCTTTAGCAAATTGTCGTGCTAGGTAAAAAAGCTTTTTAGAACTGGAGGGAATTTGCTCCGCTACGAATACTGGGAGGCGTTTCCCTGGTATACCAATTACTTCTGTATTTAGCTTTTCTTCTTTTGGGTGCTTGTCCTTATTATACAATCGAATTGCTGACAGGACATTTTGTTTTGTTTGAACTCTTGCAAACTCTGCCATGATAGGACGTGAAGTTGGGGTTGGTGTGGATTTCGCAGGGAGACGATATACATCTCGAATCTCTGATTCAGATATAGGCACGCCAACAAGTTGTCCAATCTTACAGACTGTATTCACCAGGATGACTGTTGACTCCTTCTCTAGCTGTGGGATGTTTCTAACCTCTATGGATGATGAACGAGACTTATGTTGTAGGTCTAGTATTTTTTTTTCGAGCGTTTCAGTATAGCCTCGTTGATGCTGCCGGTCCTTCTTGAGGTCTTCCACTTCTTTTTTTAACTCCTCAAATTTTGCATTCAGAAAAGAAATCGATTGTTCAATCTGTACACTAGTTTTTCGGATTTCGCTGTTTGACTCCTGTATTTTTGTGTTCTGCGCCTTAATTTCCCCTACGTCGGCCACTAATTTAGCCATCAAGATCGATTGTTCCTCCAGTTTTTTTGACATTAGAGTGTCTTGATCATTTTTCCAAGATGCAGAGTTATCTTTTAAAGTTGGCTGATTAGACAGGCTCACGTTTTTCGGCGAGCGTTCCGATCTGGCTCGTTTGTCGGGTCGTCTACTTGTCACATGATCACTCATCTCTATTGCCGAGCCTATGTCGGGCACAGATTGAGTTTGATTTAAAGTATTTTTTTTCACATTTGGTGGAGTGCGCTGAACATTAGACATAGTAATTATTGTGAATAAAAATTTAAAGACTCAGATAAAAAACTTCTTACGTGTGATTGTATGCCAATGAACAAGCAAAAGACAGACAGCTCATTCAAGGCTGCAAAATACTTGGCGTAGCCGATACTGCGTAGCCGATACTTCGTAGCAGCCTCGTAGCACGATGTAGCCGCCGTCACCGTCGTAGCACTCTCGTACGTCAACGCGTAGCGGATCACTATTTCATCGCCTCAGCCAGCTATAATCTCCGTGGCGCAGTGGTGTAGTGCGCTGGACACGCCTTGGCCGGTAGCTGTGTGTGCGCGGGTTCGAGACTCGACGAATCACGGTCACTTTTTCTTACACTAATTACGGCAATAGCAACGGAACTGTTTTTATCCCTCTCTAGGACTGCCCAGTGGGTGTTATAGCTTTAAACACGTAAAGAGTAACAAGGAATTTGTATTTAGTGAATTGAACCAATAACAGAATTTAAAGGAAAAAATTCTGCGGCAGACCGACACACGTGACTGAGTCCGGAGACCGAATCCGGTCCGAATCGATAAAAATCGATTGCGATATTTGATTGAATAAAGGGTCGATTGTGTTTACATAGAGTCAATCTCTAGCCTAGACCTCCGCCCCGCGCACGTCGCGTCATGCCACCATTTTGTTCCTAAAAAACGTTCTTGCGCAGCCTTCTGCGCAAAGTTCGGGGTCGCCAAGATATAACGGCCGTACAGTACATGGTGTATTTATCGATCAAATCTTTCTAGACTGTATGAAATGTGTGCTAGGTTTCAAATGCCTCTTTTAGGACGCGTTTCCCGCCGTCCAGACCAAGCCGACAGAGTTCCACGCGCGCCTCTAGAATATGTCAGCAAAACTGTGGGAGCCCAGCAGGGTCGAAGTCTACTGGTTCCATGGGTTTACTGGAACGCAAAACGCCTATCGCAGAAGGAAGAACGCCCTCCCGTTCTGCTTTAGAGCAGGAGAAATCATTAGATGATTTCCCACCTAAAAAAAGGATGCGTTTCTACAGACGTGGAGCTGACTGCAGTGTAGAGGAGCGAACACAGTGCTTAAAACCTCCACTCCGAATCAGGGGAAACAGAAAAAAAAAAATGCCATTTTTCACTGAAAGAAAGAAAGAAAACATGTTTATTCTGCCCAAATAGACGCACAATAAAATATAGCAAACTGTCGGGCCATGTGCAAACCGAGCATAACTGTGCTGCACTATAGACACACAATAATATATAATATAAACACAGTTGACTGATGTCTACATAGTCTGTGGTTGTCTACACAAAACACAGTCTGATCTTACAGCTTAGTCTGTGGTTGTCCATTGTCATCCATTGTCTATTGCTCTTTACATACTCTTTGGTCTATTGCACCACTGCTCATTTCCACTACACTTCGCCCAGCGCCCCACGCTGTTTTACAAGTTGGTGCGCCAAGTTGAAATCCCGCTGAACGTTAGTTAGCCGCATTACATTACAGCGACGTTTTTCAATACGGCGCACCGACTTGTAATACGGCGTGTTATACGATACGGCTGCCACATGTATACCTACAAAAATACAGGACGTGGGCATTCTAAAATAAAATCAGCAGCATTGTTGTCACACTTAAATGTATTGTGTGTCTACTGTCCATAATTATGACATTATTTATTTATTTATTACTTTATTGCACACCTTAACTTACTACAGGACAGAAATTTATAAAAAATAATTGTACAATAGGCGGTCTTATTGCACAGGGCAATTTCTACCAGACAACCTTTGGATGGACTATAACGAAATCGAAAGGAAAAGATTTGGGGCTGTCAGTGTACAACATCATCATCTTCCTGCCCTTGTCCCGTGTTATTTGGGGTCGGCGCAACATGTTTTTTTCTTCCATTCTGCCCTGTCACTCGTCATACTATCACTAACTTCCTGTCAGTGTACAACATATAATACATAAATAGGTATATTACCAAATAATAAACTAATAAATATTAAAATATACGACAGAGAAAGGAGAAGAAAAATTAAAGTGATAAGTAGGTAATGCTCCTTCACCATCTTTTTGAAAGTCGGTAGCGTTTGGGCACGCCTCACTTTGCGCGCGCGTTTGTGGAATGCATTAGCATTCCACAAACGTGCTGCTTGTATCGTGAAAGATTCACAGATTCAAGATGACATTGTGTGAATTTCACAGTAACGATACATTACTGCAGTTATTGTTGTTTAGTAGGTATGTTATTTTTGGACACTATAATTATACTTATTGTATTTTGAACTTTCAAAAACTTTGAGCTTCGCTATTGTCAATAATGTCGATGGCCAAAAACTGTGGGTTATTTAGTTAGATGCAATTTAGGGTACTGAAACTATGAGTTTTGTGTCCAGCAGTATCAAGAATCTGGGGATATCCGTCAACATCTTTTTCCTGCCCATGATTCATGTTACTTGACCCTCTCCTAGGAGTCCTAGGCCCCCCCGGCCTCGCATGTGTGCGAATCTACACTACTATTATAACGGCCCGTTCACGACCTTGCCACTGTGAGCGGTAGCTAAGCGCGGGGCGGTGAGCGGTCGGATCAAAGGTATTAAAATGTTTGAAGCACAGCCCGAGACGGCGCGCAATGCGTCGCGCGACCGCTTACCTATGCCGCCCCGCTCGCCGCGCCGCTCGCCGCTTTGACCGAAGTCGTGACCAGGCCGTTAAGAGTTCAGATTTGTATTTTTGTTTGTAATACTCAAAAACTTCAAGACCCCCCCAAACCCCCCCCCCCCGCCCCTAAATAATTGTTTACCAGTAGAAAGTCATGTTATCACGGAGTGACAAAGTCTATAATTATGTTTTCTTTTCTGCTACTAGTTATGTATATACAAAAGCCTGCCTTGTGTCCTCTTTCTATTTAGAACATATTATTATTAAAATCCGTTTCGTGATTTAATATAAGTTAGCGAATAAAGAAAAAGACAGACGGAGAATGCGAATTTGTTTTATGTTTTATTATTAGAGAAGATTTATTAAAAACAATAAAATATTTTCAGATCCACTCCCTAGGCTTAAAGTTCGGCATGTACACGAACATAGGAGATACAACGTGTATGCGGTACCCTGGCTCCCTCAACCATATGGAGATCGACGCTAAGACCTTCGCGGAGTGGGGTGTGGACTACCTCAAGGTGGATGGGTGCTTCGTTTCTGAGGAGGTCCTCAATGAAGGTGAGTCTGAAGCCTGTATCCACTAAGCCTTTAGCGAAGCATAGTCATAACTAGCCTATTAACGTCCTTACTGCTGGTACACATCACACAGGCCTTTTCTTTGAGTGGAACCTAAACTCTACCATCGGACATCTTTACATTGTTGACACCTCTACGGTCCAGACTAAAAGTTCCACCTCGTCGTTTATAACACGAAGGTTCATCGAAGGACTGGAACAATTTACCTGCTGCGGTCTTCCCGTCTGATTATAATATAGGTGTATTCAAGGCTTCAGACCCTAATCACTCTAAATAGGCCCTTAATAAAGTAGTGCGCTTCATGCATACGGTCTTTTTAAAAAACTGGTCATTCAAAAATCAACTTTAATTCTATAACTCTAAAGTCGATCCCGGTCGAGGGAGTCGATCCGAGTCCCTGGTGAGGGAGGGTATCCGATGGATGCGAGACACACAAGACCGTTCGTTATGGTGACACTGGGGAGGCTTTTGTTCAACAGCGGACGTCTTTCGGCTGATGCAAGTCGATAGATACATGAGTTAGTGGCAATGGATTTAAATTGACTCGAATAGTGAATTCAAGCATAGATGCTAGCCTCACAATGAATGACGTATTGTTTGTACAAACAATACGCGATCGTGTTGTGATGCAGCGTGACAGTGTTGCACGTTTTTCGTGCGCAATTGGAATTCTAGGTTATTCTAAAATGTGTAGTAGACACACCTGTTCCCGAACGTAAGTATGGTTTCAAAACTCGTTGTTTCAATCAACGCAATCCAACGCAAAGTTTGATAAAGAGGCATCACGAAAAAAGAGAGAACGCCTGAACGCTTTGTTGGAATTTATTTGATAATTCCGCCATTTACTCGAATATTGCACAAAAATGATTCCAGGAAATACGTATTTTAATGAACATAAAATTGCCACTGACCGGCACAATGCAAAAAACACAAGGGAAATTAAATTTCGCGGGCTATCCTAGCACTCTCGCCTTAATCGACACGTTTTTATTATCTCCATACTCTCAAGAAATATCCTTTGCTGTAAGAGCTCATAGATACGATCGGCATGCTGCCAACGCACTAGTAACAGCCGACGACACGGGTCGACGGAAGACGTCGACCTATAATGACATTTGACGCACACGACAACTGCCACTAATCTTTAAAGTTGGAATTTTTATGTCGAACATGTCGACGGCTGTCGTCGACCCATGTCGTCGGCAGACATCGACCTATAATGACATTTGACGCACACGACAACTGCCACTAATCTTTAAATTTGGAATTTTTATGTCGAACATGTCGACGGCTGCCGTCGACCCATGTCGTCGGCTGCAGTTACCTCTGCCGTTGGCAACTTGCCGCTTTTGTGTATGAGATCTAACACAAAGAAGATAGTCAATCGGTAGGCAGTATTATGCGAATCTGATGCAATCTTTCTGTTTGTTTGTCCAGGTTACATAAAGCTGGGCCAGCATCTGAACAACACTGGCAGACCGATGGTGTACTCCTGCAGCTGGCCGTACTACATCCAGTTTATTCACAGCAAAACGGTATGATCAAAAAACTTAGCTTTATTTAAGTACTCTCCACGCGCGCCTCAAGGAGATGTCAGCAACTATCCACACTATCCGTGCACCCAGCAGGGTCGAAGCCTACTGGGGCCACGGATAGTGTAAAAGTGAAACCCGGGGCCCTAGGACGAACGCAAAGATGGAACAGGTTTTTAGTAAGTAAAAGTCTGACACTATCTCTCGCTCCGCCCAAGAGCGGGATTTGTCATTAGATGATTTTCCCACCTAAAAAAAAAATAAGTACTTAGGTTGTTAAGTGATGTTTAGCAGTAATGCTTGCGAAGGAGGTGGTAGCACGCGTGTGGGAACGGACATCCTCACGTCCAAGCCTCCGGGACCCCGACTACCAGCCACCATAGGCGTAGGCTTGCGGACGACGTGCAATGGGTAGCTTACTGTCCGTCCGTCCGATAACCGTTCGGACCGTACCTGAATCGTCAACGGTGCGTAGTGTTTCACGGATCTCGGCGACAAGTGACAGTCCAGGAATGTAAGGCCTGCTCTGTGAGGAATCAGGATGAGTTTCCTGAACACATAAGATGTCACAGTGTGTCTTGCGAGCTAATTCTGAGAGTATTTCTGCTTTATTCTGTGAGAATCCTTCGATGTTAATCGAGATTAGGGGCCGTTCAAGTATTACGTAAGCAGATTTTTTGCATATATTAACTCCCCCCTCCCCCTTGTCAGCAAAAGTAAGCAAAGCTCTCACCCCCCCCCCCCATGCTTACGTAAACATTGCATGGTACAAGCATTTGTCAATGTGTTGGTTTCGTTATTAATATAGGAGCAGCAGTTGTTTGAAGGAAAAACAAACTTTATTTAAAATTTTGGCATATTAATTCAAATTACCAGTCCATGATACAGTACGAATCCATGACTCTAAATCGTCAGATGTTTGCTGCTTAGTGATGTGTGTCGTAGTGTCAACTCATTTTCTTGCGACTTTGGAACATCGACATCGTTCTCTTAAAAAACTAAAAAAAAAACATAATACTGCTGACGTAATCACCATCTAGACCCCCCATCCCCCATGTCATCAAAAATAAGCAAAGCAAAGACCCCCCCACCCCCCTGTAGTGCTTACGTAATACTTGAATGGCCCCTTACACACAAGGCTGGTTTTGTCAGTGGACTGCTAGGCCCTGAGAAGGGCCTGTTAGAGTTTAATTTTGCCATCGTGGTGAAAGGATTTGCCAATCGACCGAAGTCAATTGCCCAGGGTACGCCGGACGTAACAGGAAATCGGATGGTACGTCGCTCGGGGAGGCTCCTTTCATGCACCCCGTGCCCTGTTACCTGTTTACGTAGGGACCTAATGACAGCATCAGCGGACGGCACTGCCGTGGGCGAATACCGGGCCAGGCAAGAAATTTAACTAGTTTTGCCATCGATACGCTAAAAAGAAGTGTTTCACGTGCGCCTCAAAGAGATTGCAGCAAAACTGTAGAGGTCCAGTAGAGTCAAAGCTTACTGGGACCATGGATTAAGTTCTGAAATGGAAACCTTATTTAGAAATTACAATGTTTGTATGCCTAGAAAATAAATGGAGGCTAATCAAACCTTATCGTATCGACTTTTTATTAAAATTATGTTATCCAAGGCTGGCGGTATCTCATTATTTGATAGCGATTTGGGTGACTATTACTTTTTTGTTGATAAAGCCGATAAGCACCGGTAGTAATAAATTGATTATTATTTGCTTCGTTGTCAAATTAGTCAACCATATAAGGTCAAGATTTATATTTATTATTCTATAGGACGTATATCTATGATAACGTAAAATTGTAAATACCCTTAGATTATAATCTATCTCGTTAGGTTGTAAACTGTCGAAAGAGTGTAAACCGTAACATACTGCTTACAATTTAACGACGCGCGACGTTCATGTACAGTCAGGGGTCAAAAGTGCAGTTGCACTCTACTAATGCTAAAGTGACTAACATTTTTTTGTAGAAGCTTTCATAAAAATGATTTAATTTGTAGCCTATTATCTAAGGTATTGAATAAACGACTTTTGGATCATTGAACGTCTACTATACAGAAATTTTAGGCAATTTAGCATTGGTAAAGTGCAACTGCTCTTTTGACCCCTGACTGTACATGACGTTTAACAAATCAGCGCGCGAGATGCGTTGCGTTTTATACCATTTCACAATTTAACAGTTTCACTTCGATAGATTATAATGTAGAACCCGAAAACTAGTGCGTTATATTGTAAGCAGTGTGTTCACAAGCGGTTCACAATCTTTTGACAGTTTACAATCTCGCGATATAGATTATAATCTAACGGTATTTACAATTTCACGGTGACATCTACATATTTTCACGTATGTGCGATTGTGAAACTGTTGAAACGAATGATTAATGCTTATAGATTAAAACACAGGGCGAAAAACATAGCAAAGACCATTACTTTGTTTTTTGTTTGAGGTGAAAAATCATATAATGACTTCTCGTCCTTTAGTTGCTCTTCGCGTTCTAGGGCCGCGGGCACTCAAGCGTTCCCCCAGCAGCCCCCCTAGCCAAGTTACAATCGTTTCTTTCGCGCCAAACGCCTCGATTAGGCCACGCCTCCGATTCCTTTGTTCTGACCACGTGCCTGAGCTTTGAGATGACGTCGGCGTGAACGAAACGATTGTAACTTGGCTAGGGGGGCAGGTCCCGTAACCCTTTAACCGCTTACGTAGGATAAACCCAACCAATATTTTCGTGTCCATTTCGCCTAGGGTCGACGAGATGGAGTATTTGGTCGTAAATATACGACCCTGGCAGAAAGGACGCAAAAAAAATATTTTTTTATATTTATTATGGATAGGCTGACAAAAAAAAAAACATTATACGCAGAAAAGATGGTCGATGGGGATGACAGGTTCTGGGGTGGTCGCCACCACGTACCGGAGGACGCAGGGTTAGTTAGAAAGCCTCCCAAAAGGTGGACCGATGACCTGGCGAGGGTCGCGGGTATCTATTGAATTCGAGACGCACAGGACCGGTCGTTATGGCGACACTTGGAGGAGGCCTATGTCCAACAGTGTCTTTCGGCTGAAATGATGATGATGACGATGATAATTCGACGTAAGCGTTTGAAGGCTTTACCCTTTAACTAATCCAGGTTATCCAGGTTTTACTTGTAATATTCGTCGTGTTCGACGTGTGGAGAGCAGTGGTGGCCGAGTGGTAACGGCCCTGACTTACGAGTTGTAGGTCGCGGGTTCAAACCCAGCCAGGCGCATTACTTTGTGTAATTTATTTCATCACCACTGCTCTCAAAACGGTGAAGGAAAACATCGTGAGGAAACCGGCATGTCCTAGAACCAAAAATTCGAAGACATGTGACATCCACCAACCCGCACTGGGCCCGCGTGGTGGATTACGGCCCATTCCCTCTCCTAGAGAGGAGGCCTGAGTCCCAGCAGTGGGAACATTAAAAGGCTGATTATGCTATGCTTATGCTATTCGTCGTGTTCTAGCCGGACTTCCGCCTCATATCGAAGTACTGCAACATGTGGCGGAACTACCATGACGTGCAGACGTCATGGTACAGTGTTACGGCAATCTTGAACCACTACGAGATGAAGTACGAGCAGCTGGCGCCGTACCACGGGCCTGGCCACTGGAACGATCCGGACATGGTGCGTAGGAAAGAACGAATGGTGTTTGACCGGATTTTTGATTTGAAGTAGGCGCAATATGTTTTCGCTTCCATTCTGTTTTGTCACCCGACACGCTATCACTTACTCCCTTTTCTTTCATATCACTCCTCACACAGTCCACCCATCTTTTCTTTGGCCTCCCTCTCCCTCTCTATCCATCCAAATGTATACTCATAACTGACTGACCTGTTGGTCTAGTGGTTAGTGGCCCTGACTGCTATGCCGGAGGTCGTGGGTTCGATTCCCACCCAGGGCAAATGTTTGTGTGATGAGCATTTGGCGACTCGTTCTCGTTCATTTGTTCTGTGTCTGGGTGGGATTTATCTATATATGTATGTATTTAGAAATATATAAGTATGTTTATCAGTTGTCTAGTACCCATAACACAAGCTCTGCTTAGCTTGGGACTAGACGGCGTTGTGTGATAGTTGTGGAATATTATTATTATTATATTATTATTATAACTACCGACCCAACCGGAACCCGACGTAAGGCGAATATCCACCCTTATATTGCTGACACCTCTACGGTCCGGACTAAGCGTTTAGCCTCGTCGTTTATACCGCGCACATCGAAGGACTGATGCGGTCTTCCCTTCCGATTATAATTTAGGTGTCTTCAAGTCTAGAGTGAACAGACTCTTAATAAACTAGTGCGCTTCACCATTAACGATTGCATCACTGCTTACCATCAGGTGTGATCGCAGTAAAGCACTACTTATATTATTTAAAAAAAATGAACTTTGCTCTCGCTGATAGAAAGCTACATTATCACTAAACAGAAGGGTCTTTTAGAGAAATGCGGAACAGGGGGTAAAGTCCCGCAAACCTCCGTTATAAAGGGAGGATCCTCCGACCAGACGGGTGTTATGTCTCGGACCAGACAACTGCCCGATAGTTTATTTCGGAATGTTGTACATAATATTAGTAACTTCGCGGGTATCCGTTGAATTCGAGACGCACAGGATCGGTCGTTGTGGAGACGCTTGGGGGAGGCCTATGTCCAACAGTGGACGTCTTTCGGCTGAAATGATGATGATGATGAAATTTTTAAATGATTTTTTTTATTTTTTATTGAAATATTTAAAAACATAATTTACATGTATAATAATGAATAAACGAAATAATAATAATATTCTACAACTATCACACAACGCCATCTAGTCCCAAACTAAGCAGAGCTTGTGGTTATTAGTACTGATAAACATACTTATATATTTCTAAATATATACTTAATATAGATAAATTACACCCAGACAAAGAACAAATGATCGTGCTCATCACACAAACATTTGTCCTGGGTGAGAATCGAACCCAAGACCTCCGGCATAGCAGTCAGGGCCAATGACTACTAAACCAACAGGTCAGTCACACGGACATGTTCTAATCGCGTGGAGAAACTCTGACACCATGGTGCAGGATAGGTCTTATGTAACTACAAATGATTCCTATCATCCTATTCCAGCTGATCTTCGGCACCGGTGTGCTAACCCACAGTCAAAGCCGCGTCCAACTAGCCATGATGGCCATGCTATCGGCGCCCATACTGCTGAGCTGCAACATGAAGAAGATCACGCCGTACGAGAAGGAGCTTCTTCAGAATTTGAACCTTATTGCCATTGCGCAAGACCCTTTGGGTATAATGGCGGAGCCGTATCAGGTACGTTCATATATCATCACGTTTACATTTCGGGGAGTGTGCACTGGAATTGCACAATCTAATTCCGCCAAGTCCGTTCCATCATCGGACCACTAGACGTACGGCGTTGCGCCACCGGTACATGGTAGACATCCCACCCATACGCACAAAACGTTTTAAGAACACATTTATTATGCGTACAGCCAAGGAGTGGAATTCCTTGCCGGAGTCTGTGTTTCCAGATAGCTACAACTTAGGGGTCTTTAAGTCAAGAGTGAATAGGCTACTTCTAGGCAAGCGTGCTCCATCGTCGACCACATCATCGCTTACTATCAGGTGAGATGGTGGTCAAACGCGAGCCTATCATTAATAAAAAATAAAAAAAAAACTTCCTGCCCTTGTCCTGTTTTATTTGGGGTCGGCGCAACACGTTTTTTTCTTCCATTCTGTCCTGTCACCCGTCACGCTATCACTAACTCCCTCTTCTTTTATATCACTTCTCACACAATCCATCCATCTTTTCTTTGGCCTCCCTCTCCCTCTTCATCCATCCACGTATATACTCATAATTATTTTTATAACATGCGTTTCATCCCTCCTCATGTGTGTGTCACTCTAATTGTGACCGGATTCCCTTATAAAACGTCTTAAACAAACTGGGTGGCTTAATTAATTAATTAATTAATTGTTCATTTATTTCAGACATTGTCCATATGCACACAAAATTAAAATCAAGCCAAATAAAACATTACAAAAATAGACATTAAAATTACATACACAATGTCATAGATACAATCAAAATTAAATACAAAATGTCATAAATATAAATGAAATAATACACATTAACATACCAAATTAGACAAACACAATAATTAATACACACAGTCAAAAACAATACGGTCAAACAATACGAGGAGAAGCGCTAATATGAAGCTGCATCCACCTCTGCAACGGTGACAGTGGCTTAATCTGCTTCTGAGGAGAGGTCGATTGGATGGAATGAAAAATAATGACCTATCATGAACTGAGTAGGAAATCAAACTCCAAAGATAACATGCCACCGTACTATTCGCGTGATCGCGTAAAATTGTGAACTCTTTCTTCTCAATAACTTCAAGTTACAAGTAAAAAGAGAAGCAGTAGAAGAGAGAGAGTGTAGTAGAGTAGTAGAAGTGGAGTAGTGGAGGTAGTTCAAGTTATTGAGAAGAAAGAGTTCACAATTCAATCAACCTCTCAACCTTAGTTCGGTCTTCGTCATAATTGTTATATTTTAAGTCCTCCTTTTTATAATGATTTGATATTTATCAAAGTATGTATTAGTTTATATTATTAGCATATATATATTATGTATTTTATTATTATAAGTAGCTGAATTTAATGATACTACATTCTACTTGATATATCTGTTATTTATTTATTGTGTACACCTACCACAGTGTTGCCTTTTTAACCCAAAGGTTGACTGGTAGAGAATGCCATGTTGCATTAAGTCCGCCACACTACTGTACATGAAGTTTAAATAAAGGGGTGACCAGATGGTTGTAAACTAGCGTTCCAACCAAGGTGACCTTGGTTTATTTGTTTGGTTTGTGTTGCGGCTACATCGATGTAAACCACGCGCCAACACGTTCGGTGGTTGGGAAAACGCGCCTCCCAACCAAGGGCGTTGAAGGTCATGGATTACAACTGCTGTCTATAAGGATTAAAACTAGCAAGGTCACCTTGGTTTGCAACCGTCTGGTCACCCCTTTAATAAATAACACGCAGTTTTTTTTTTTAACTATATAATTAGGACGGATATCATAATGCGTGAAGAGTTTATGATCTAATCTATAACTGCCCCACCATCACCACATAGAAGGGGGTTCAGTTACCTCTTATAAGACCAGTCACGAACTGGGTAGAGCGAGAGGGAGTATCAGATGATGGTAGAGCTAATTAAAACCTACATGTGTTCCTTCGTGCCCTTTGCGTTTCGGGGCCGCGGTAACTCATTTAAACAATGCCTCAGCCCTGGTCCCTGATGTACTAATTGGTAAGGTGGGAAAATCATCTAATGACGAATCCCGCCCTTGGGCGGAGCGGGAGATAGTGTCAGACTTTTACTGACTAAAAACCCACTCCTGTTCCTTCTTTGCCTTCATCCCAGGGCCCCGGGTTTCGCTTTCACACTACCCGTGGCCCCAGTAGGCTACGAGCCTACTGGGCCCCTACGATTTGCTGACATCTCCCTGTGGCGCGCGTGGAACAATACGCGCCGTCGACGACTTGGGCTTGGTCCGGACGGTCGGACGGCGAGCTATCCATTGCTCGCTGTCCGCAAGCCCGCGCCTGCGGTGGCCGGTAATCGGGATCGGAATCCCGGCGGCTGGGGCGAGAGGACCGTTGCCTCGCGCGGTCGGCCTCCTCCTTTGCTAGCATTACTACGATAGAAGGTCATCATCATCATCATTAAGCCGATAGACGTCCACTGCTGGACATAGGCCTCCCCCAAATGTCGCCACAATGAACGGTCCTGTGTGTCTCGCATCCATCGGACTCCCGCAACCTTCACCAGGTCATCGGTCCACCTTGTAGGAGGCTTTCCAATACTGCATCTTCCAGTACGTGGTCGCCACTTCTCAACCTTTCGGCCCCAACGGCCATCTCTTCTGCAAGCAATGTGCCCTGCCCATTGCCACTTAAGTTTGGCGATTCTTCATGCTATTTCGGCAACCTTGGTTCTCCTGCGGATATCTTCATTTCTGATTCGATCACGCAAGGAAACTCGGAGCATAGCCCTTTCCATTGCCGTTTGGGTGACTTTAAGCCTTCTCATGAGGCCCATTATGAGCGACCACATTTCGGAACCATATTTCATCACTGGCAACACGCACTGGTCATAGACGCAATGGTCGATAGGAGGTGGTTAGACGCAATCCGGTAGCTACATTTAAATTAATGGTTAGTTGTTAGTATCAGGTGCATCTGCTGGCGGCGCTAAATACAATTTATTAGCTGTCCGCGCCCACAAGAGATTTATTATCAGGAGGACCTAGGTTTTATCCGCAACTAGGATTACTTTCTATCCTAAATGTGTTGCAGGATATTAATGGCTTTGCGACTAGAAATGCTATCGCTATGTGCAATTTGGCTTCAATTTTTTGACTGACCAATATTCTACAATTCAAAAATGGGTTTATAGATTTTTTTATTCTTGATAGGTTCGCGCTTGACCGCTATCTCACCTGATGGAAAGCGACGATGCGGTCGACGATGGAGCGCGCTTACCTAGAAGTAACCTATTCACTCTTGACTTAAAGATTCCCGGGTTGTAGCCATCAGGAAACACAGATTCCGGCAAGGAATTCTACTCCTTAGCTGGACGCACAATGAACGTGTTCCCAAAACGTTTCGTGCGTATCATGGGCGGGATGTCCACCATGTACCGGTGGCGCATTGCCGTACGCCTGGTGGTCCGATGATGGAACGGGCGCGGGCGGAATTAGGTTATGCAATTCCGACGCACACTCCCCGAAATGCAACCGGTAGGAAACCGACAGGCTAGCAACTCGGCGTCGATGCTCAAGACTTTGAAGCATCGACTCAACGAGTGCATCATTGCCAATGATCCTCCTGGCTCGCCTCTCAATTGCCTAAAGTGCATCAAGCTGGTATCGGGCAGATCCGTCCCAGAGATGAGAGCAGTACACGATCGAACTTGCAATAAATGTTTCTGATTTCTGATCGCTCTTAGGGCGGGAGTAGTCATTTAATAATTTCCCACGGAAATAAAAAATAGGGTTGCGACCTTTTTTTTAGAAGAAAAATAGAATAATCTGATTTTAAAAGTGGAAAATAAAAGTGCATTATTAGAAAAAAAAGTGCCTTTAATTGTTTTACTTTTTTACGTAACAAATTTTTCGTTGTTTTTTTCATGTCTGTACAACTTTTCTTTTCTCACTAACTCTAAGTTTATGAAATTTCAAATTTGCAACTGACGTTATTTTCACCTGAACAAATATAGACTTCATGTAAGTCAGAATTAAGCTGATTTCATAATGACCAACTACTTTTAAAAGTGTTATAAAAATATATTTTAAAGAAAGTTAAACTTTAAGCAGTCTAATTAACGTTATTTTTCCTGTGAACCAGATGCCAGACGCTTCGAACATGATAACTTGGCTGAAACCCCATTTGCCAATGAAGGGCGACTTGTATCCATCCTACACGTTCGCAGTCGTCAATCATAACATAGAAAACGTTCAGGGGTTCATCAATCTGAGCAAGTTTCCTCTCAACGCTACAGATGGATATACTGTTTTGGTAAGTACGATTTTTTAAAGCTTAATTTATATTATTTATCTTGAACAACACTGATAAGCATAAGTATAGTCAGCCTCTCTAGGAGAAGGAATGGGCCGTAATCCACTACTGGGACTCAGGTTTCCTCTAGGAGAAGGAATGGGCCGTAATCCACTACTGAGACTACGACCTGAGGCCGTAATCCACACTATATATACGAATAAATTCCCTCACAAATATATGAAGTCTTACGTAAAACGTTTCAAAGTTAGATAGTGCCACCGCAGCTGTCTATCGATCATAGAGACTATATAGGTGCAGCGAGGTACGCTTCATTACACTAATGAGTAGTCGAGGCGGGAATGAACGAGACTACCCACTTCCATATAGAGCGGTGCCTGGTAGGAGCTTAGGTTATTAAAATTATTAAATCGATACTAACTCTCCCCTGCAGCTTCGGTCCCGGGATATATCCCGGAAAAAACGGGATAGAAATAATCGGTCAAGTGCGTTTCGGATTTATACACATTTCGGGTTTTGCATCCTTTTTAACCGACATCAAAAAGGAGGAGGTTATATGTTTGTCTGTATGTGTTTTTTTCTGTTCCTTGACAGTTTATTCTTATACACAGACTAGCTTTTGCCAGCGGCTTTGCCCGCGTGAAAATAGGTTTTTCTACACACTTTGGAACCCCTTTCCTCCCCTTAGGGGGTGAATTTTGGAAAATCCTCTCTTAGTGCTCGCTTGCGTCATAAAAGGAAGCCCTGTGCTGAATTTCATGCTCCTAGTCCCAATAGTTTCGGCTGTGCGTTGATATGTCAGTCAGTCAGTTTCTCCTTTTATATATATAGATAGGCTTCGCCCGCGTGAAAGTCGTATTCTCCATAAAAACTTTGGACCCCCGTTTCATCACCTTAGGGGGTGAATTTTGGGATATCCTCTCTTAGTGCTCGCCTACATCATAAAAGAAAGTCTGGTGCAAAATTTCAAATTTCTAGTCCCAGTAGTTTTGGCTGTGCGTTGATATGTCAGTCAGTCAGTTTCTCCTTTTATATATATAGATTTGAAACTTACTTCATTTGAACATATTTGAAAGACCCACTTGTATATAGAGCGGTGCCTGATAGGAGCTTGGGTTATAAAAAAATATTAAATCGATACTAACTCTGCCCCGCAGCTTCACTCCCGTGACATATCCCGTAAAAATCGTGCATTTTTTTCAGGATAGAAATAACCGGTCAATTGCATGTCGTACTTGTACACAATTGGTTGTAATTATGAGGATATGCAAATCTCTGCTAGTGATTATGAGGGTGGACGCTGATACCTATATAGACAAGATATACTCATTTATTAATTTATATAATATACATCTTAACTATTAAATATTATAAGTGCTGGGGCGGCTGCTGCAGGTGCAGAAAACCTCAAACGGCGTAAATATAATAACCTCATCGGAGGTTATTTATTTAAGCCGTTTGGGGTTGAAACACTAGGGCCATGAGGTCCGAGCGCTCATCGAGTTGTTCGGGATATCAGTAAACAGCTGGTCGACTCTTCGCGTGACCAGAGGGCTGGGCTTTTCTTCGGTCTACGAATCAGCATTGCCATCCAGCGTGGCAATGCTGCCAGCGTTCTGGGCACTTTTCCCATTGACATCGATGTGGACGAATTTTTTGATGCCCTATGACTTTTATTTCTACCAGTATTAGCTACGCCATATTATTATTTTCAGTTTGTTTATATACTTATTGACAAAATATTAAGTTATCTTAGCTTAGGTATCATCTGTAACACTTAAATATCACAATTAATTAACCTTTCGACCTAATTTACTGTAATTTGGAAAACTTGTTAACTTGAAGGTGGAATAAATTTTTTATTCAGGTTTTGCGTTCTTTTTAACCGATTTCAAAAAAGAAGAGGTTCTGTGTTTGGCTGTATATACTTTTTTCTACTAATACTTGTTAAATGAAGCAGCAATTGGCATTTGAAATATTGAATTGAGAAAGTATGGGGGCGTAGCAAATATCTCGCGGTCTCTTTACGCTTACGTGTAACTTGATGGATGGCGGTGACGTCACATTTCAGGTTATGCATCTTTTTTATGTTAAGTACTTGACAGTTTCCTTTTCTACCAGATTTGAAAAGTTTCTAAATTACTTTATGTGAACGGATTTGAAAGATACTTTCTATTTGCGATTTGGGATAAAGTTACTTTTTGATACAAATAAACAAAAAAAATAGTCGATTACCCAATGAAGGTGTTCTAAAATGACGTTCAGTTCCAGGCACCTGTCAAAACGCTTATGTTAATGACATTAGTTAGACATAAACGTCAACGTCATGTATACGTTTTCAAAGGATAAGACCTGGCTCAGTGACGCCAACCGGTGGTGTGAATTTTCCTGAACACCCTCATTGTTCAAAATAACAAAAGACAAAGTATTAAACACAAATTATCATTTTCGTGCTGTTTCTATTAAGCATAACGTTAAAAAAATCTGTTTCTACAAGAAAAAACCTTGAAGAATCAGAATTTAAATATTTAAATAATAAAAAACTTAGTTAAAGCAAGATCACAGACAGTGATAAGGGAGTCTCAGACAAACATTTCGTTCATTACGTTAATGCGAAGTCGAGACTAGACGATAATAAATAGAAGCTTGTAAAATACTCGTAGTAGGTACTATCACAAACTATATAGTATATTTTTTGAAGCCGAGGCTGAAGCTCTACTATGTATACTTTATTTCATCACTATTGCTCTCAAAAGTGAAGGAAAACATCATGAGAAAACTGGCACGTCCTAGAACCATACGTTCGAAGACATGTTCGCTGGCCTCCTTCGCTTGCATTACTGCTTCGCACGCGGAGGCGACCGCCTGCAATTCCTCCTCTCTCCGGACCATGGCCTGCACCAAAGCCCGGCGCGAGTGGTCGTTGCCGCCGATCGCCCCCACGAGGACACGACGGTACTCCACCCAAGTGAGGCACAACTCTACTGTATGCTCCACCGTGTCCTCCGGGCGATCCACAAAATGAACACACGGGGGCGTTTCTTCCGCACGAATCAGATGCAAGAACCTCTCGAACTTACCATGTCCGGTGATGACCTGTGTTATGCGGAAGGTGAGGACGCCGTGACGTCTTTCCAGCCACTCCTCAAAGAGGGGACTTACCGCCATAATTCGAAGACATGTGATATTGACCAACCCGCACTGGGTTTGAGTGGTGGAGAATGATGAGAAGATGGAGAGAATGGGCGGTAACCCATTCTCTCTCCTAGAGGAGAAGCTTGACATTGCATGCATGCAGGGGCGCCGACTCCGTGGGTGCTCGGGGGCCCTGGCACCCATGAGAAATAAACAGTGGGTGCTGAGCACCCCTGAGAATAGACAATCAGACCTTTTAGGGATGGGCGGCGACGACCCGTTTAGCGCAGCGGTTTATAGCGCCGTTTGAGACGCAAGGGTCGCGGGTTCGATTCCCGCACCAAATGTTTGTTGATGAAACAGATATTTATGTTGGGTCTGGGTATTTGTGGTACCTTCGTTGTTCCGCAGTATGTAAGTAGGACATTTATTTATTTGTCGGTCGATCACTGTGCATTTCTCTTCTCACACTTCGCCACTTTTTCGAGTCATCAAATGAGCATAAGCACCCATGAGGTTTTCTAAAAGCCGGCGCCCCTGCATTATTAAGAAAGGTGGGGGCAATACCCTAGGAATAACTCCAGTATCATGGGTGCGTTCACAAACATATAGACTCACACAAGATACGACACGTAAGAAGTAAACACTCTTAAGCAAAAATCAACTTTAAAGTAGTACCAATTAAGATAATATCAGAATGACTAGTACTATTGAAAAACTAACTCAGGATACTTATCCAATAGTTCTATGATCTATCTATTATCCAGCTATCGTCTCAATAAAACCAGCATCTTGCTCCGTGTTCCATATTACTATCGACATCTTGTCCCCAGAGAAATAAGAGCGGATCTGATTGGCTTGCGGATTATAGATTGGATTATTGTAGTAGTATTGACAAGAATCTTTTGTTCGTAAATACCGACTTATTGGAACGAGGAGTGCATGCTTGTACGTGGTTTAAGGAAGTAAAGCGTTCGTCTGTGTGACTTTTTATTAAAGGGATTCAACTCGACATACATTTTCAGTGTTTTTCATACAATCGCTCTAACGCGATTATGGCGTTTTTACACATTTTTCATTAAATATTTTTGGAAACACATACAACACATAACGTATCTTGTGGATATTATCTAGGCTTCTATTGAAGTCGATTTATAAATTTGTGTAAAACTAATCCAGTAAAGACCTCTGAAATTCTGCTATTTTGCATATGAACTTTGAAACTTCATAATTTACTCAAAAATAAAAAAAAAGTGGAACAATAGAAGCCTTGCAAATTTAATCAAGATTCTAAATAACCAAAATATTTTTCAAGAACTTTTAAGGGTTTTAAAAAAAAACACGTATTTCTTGAAACAAGTTTTGTAAAATATTCGAGTAAATCACGGAATTACCGAATGCTAACACAGTTTTCAGGCGTTATGTATCTTTTTTCGCGTTGCCTTTTTGTCAAACATCGCGTTGGAAATTTTAAGGGTTTTAAAAAAAAACACGTATTTCTTGAAACAAGTTTTGTAAAATATTCGAGTAAATCACGGAATTACCGAATGCTAACACAGTTTTCAGGCGTTATCTATCTTTTTTCGCGTTGCCTTTTTGTCAAACATCGCGTTGGATTGCGTTAGATGAAGTAACATTTCTGTCTCGAAGCTAGCTCATCAGCCTGTTCTGTCCCATTCCTGGGCAAAGGCCGCCTTACACTCATTCCATCCTTCGCGCGCCTGCGCTTCCTCTTAGTTCTGGTGGAATCTGTCTAGTTCATCGCGCCATCTCTTTCGTGGTCTGCCGCGACGCTTTCGCACTGTTTCAGGGCACCAACTTTGTGCTACTTTGGCCCACAGTTTCTCGGGCATGCGGCAGACATGTCCTGCCCAGTCCCATTTCAGTTTGGCAACCTTTTGAGCCACATCAACTATTCTAGTTTTTAACCGCAGTATAGTATTTCGAACTCGATCAGTTAATTTAACTCCTAGTACGTTCCATTGCTCGATCGCAAACTTTAAGTTTGGACGTCTGGATGTTAGTCAAAGGCCAAGTCTGTGCGCCATAGTTTAAGACGGGGAGTATACACTGGTCAACCAATGAACCTTTAGTGACAAGTGACGAAGCAAGCGGTTACTCGCGCGCGAAACCGCTGACATAAGCTAGTGCTACATAAACACAAGGCTTCATGAAATATAAAAGAACTTTTCACTCGAATATCAACTCTATAGTCAAAGTTTTATTTATTTATTTATTTATTAAAACTTAATGCACTAGTAATAAACACTGTACAAAGGCGGACTTAATGCCTTAGGCATTTTCTACCAGTCGACCTTAGGGTGGTGCAGAAACAAAACATGGTAGGTGCAGCTTAATGGTAAAGAAATAGAAAAGAAATACAATAGTAAATATATACTTAGATACATACATACAAATTAACAATGTAATTATGAAAAACGAATCCAACAAATCAACGCTGTGATGATTACACCAACTTCCTGCGGATGAATTTTATCACATATCAACCGATGAGAGTCGGCGACAATGAATAGACTTTCACTACGCTAATGAGTAAAAGACTAAGATATGTCTGAACGGTAACTTGAAGAGTTGGGGTCCGATCACACCGGGACGCGACGCGACGCTGCTCGAAGTGCTACTCAAAATATAACTTTATTTACCACACCAAAAGAACAACTTTTCAGATCGAGATGCCTCGCGGCCCAGCGCTGCGTCGTACGTATTCTGAATAGAATAGAATAAACTTTATTGCACACCAAAATAGTAACAAAACTTTTTACTAAAAAAAAAATTGTTTTTTTTTTAATTCTATAATATAACAATATTTTGAGTCGCTCTTCACACAGCAACGCGTTGCGTTGCGTCGCGTCGCGGTGTGAACTGACCCTTATGTGTTTGACTCTGAAGAGAGACTAAGTTTTACTTTGTTCAAGTTCTACTGCATACTGCATGGAACATTAATGTATTAAGTGAGTCTTCAACGTAAATACGAGGATCTTTCATGTTTGAAACAAACATGTAGGTATGTTGATATAACAGCTTACAAAGCAGTAAAGTACAGACTTTAATTAGAAGGTTTGCTCACATGAAAGTCGGGTTTAAAAAGTGCTTATGTTTGCTTACGTGAAAGTCGACAAATATCCTACGGAAAGTACAACCGGGCTTAAATAACGCTAAGGTTTGTTCACTTAAAAATTAATAAATATTATACGGAAAGTGTCTACGTTTGCTCACTTGAAAATCAACAAATACCCCACTGGAAGTATAACCGGGTTTAAATAGTATCTAGGTTTAGCATAATAATAAGCATAATCAGCCTTTCAATGTTCCCACTGCTGGGACTCAGGCCTCCTCTCTAGGAGAGGGAATGGGCCGTAATCCACCACGCGGGCCCAGTGCGGGTTGGTGAATGTCACATGTCTTCAAATTCCTTCACCGTTTTGAGAACAGTGGTGATGAAATAAATTACACAAAGTAATACGCCTGGCTGGGTTTGAACCCACGACCTACAACTCGTAAGTCGGAGCCGTTACCACTCGGCCACCACTGCTCTCGTTTATATATCTAGGTTTGCTCACTTGAAAATCAACAAATACCCCACTGGAAGTACAACCGGGTTTAAATTGTATCTAGGTTTGCTCACTTGAAAATCAACAAATACCCAACTGAAAGTACAACCGGGCTTAAATAGTATCTAGGTTTGATCACTTGAAAATCAACAAATACCCAACTGGAAGTACAAACGGGCTTAAATAGTATCTAAGTTTGCTCACTTGAAAATCAACAAATACCCCACTGGAAGTACAACCGGGTTTAAATTGTATCTAGGTTTGCTCACTTGAAAATCAACAAATACCCAAATGGAAGTACAACCGGGCTTAAATAGTATCTAGGTTTGCTCACTTGAAAATCAACAAATACCCAACTGAAAGTACAACCGGGCTTAAATAGTATCTAGGTTTGATCACTTGAAAATCAACAAATACCCAACTGGAAGTACAAACGGGCTTAAATAGTATCTAAGTTTGCTCACTTGAAAATCAACAAATACCCCACTGGAAGTACAACCGGGTTTAAATTGTATCTAGGTTTGCTCACTTGAAAATCAACAAATACCCAAATGGAAGTACAACCGGGCTTAAATAGTATCTAGGTTTGCTCACTTGAAAATCAACAAATACCCCACTGGAAGTACAACCGGGTTTAAATTGTATCTAGGTTTGCTCACTTGAAAATCAACAAATACCCAAATGGAAGTACAACCGGGCTTAAATAGTATCTAGGTTTGCTCACTTGAAAATCAACAAATACCCAACTGAAAGTACAACCGGGCTTAAATAGTATCTAGGTTTGATCACTTGAAAATCAACAAATACCCAACTGGAAGTACAAACGGGCTTAAATAGTATCTAAGTTTGCTCACTTGAAAATCAACAAATACCCCACTGGAAGTACAACCGGGTTTAAATTGTATCTAGGTTTGCTCACTTGAAAATCAACAAATACCCAAATGGAAGTACAACCGGGCTTAAATAGTATCTAGGTTTGCTCACTTGAAAATCAACAAATACCCCACTGGAAGTACAACCGGGTTTAAATTGTATCTAGGTTTGCTCACTTGAAAATCAACAAATACCCAAATGGAAGTACAACCGGGCTTAAATAGTATCTAGGTTTGCTCACTTGAAAATCAACAAATACCCAACTGGAAGTACAACCGGGCTTAAATAGTATCTAGGATTGCTCAATTGAAAATCAACAAATACCCCATTGGAAGTACAACCGGGTTTAAATTGTATCTAGGTTTGCTCACTTGAAAATCAACAAATACCCCACTGGAAGTACAACCGGGTTTAAATTGTATCTAGGTTTGCTCACTTGAAAATCAACAAATACCCCACTGGAAGTACAACCGGGTTTAAATAGTATCTAGGATTGCTTAATTGAAAATCAACAAATAGCCCACTGGAAGTACAACCGGGCTTAAATAGTATCTAGGTTTGCTTACTTGAAAATCAACAAATACCCCACTGGAAGTACAACCGGGCTTAAATAGTATCTAGGTTTGCTCACTTGAAAATCAACAAATACCCCACTGGAAGTACAACCGGGTTTAAATAGTATCTAGGATTGCTCAATTGAAAATCAACAAATAGCCCACTGGAAGTACAACCGGGCTTAAATAGTATCTAGGTTTGCTCACTTGAAAATCAACAAATACCCCACTGGAAGTACAACCGGGCTTAAATAGTATCTAGGTTTGCTCACTTGAAAATCGACAAATACCCCATAGGAAGTACAACCAGGTTTAAGGTTTGCGCACTTAAAAGTTGGCAAATATCTGACGGAAAGTACAACCGGGTTTTAATAGTGTCTCGCAGTCCGGACCGAGCCCAAGTTTTCTTTGCTTTTCATTGCTCGTCGTTCGCAAGCCCACGCTTATGCTGGCCGGAAGTTACCGCTGATCGGGCACGAGGACACGGATATCTTTCGGCTGCAATGATTATGATGATGAAAATAATGTGTTACAGAACGTGTTCACTGGCGAGTATTTCCTGAATGTGTCGCTCACCGAATCAATCAACGTAGAAGTACCAGGATATGGTAAGTTACACTTTATTTATAAAGTTCATTCATTTCTAAAAATTCTCAGCGGGCTGTATCTCACAAACCGTATGGCCCCTCGCCCACGGCGACTTTTTGTAGCGATGCTGTAGCGCGTTCGCATCGATACAGTCGCGATGCTGTAGCGTGTTGGCATCTTTTCTATAGCGCTTGCAAATGCGACTAACGCGCGTTAGTAGCGATCCTGTCGCGCGCTTACGAAACGCGTGACAGCATCGCTAAAAAAAGTCGCCGTGGGCGAGGGGCCGAAGATATAAAGAGTTGAAATTTTCACAGAATGTATATTTCTATTGCCGCTGCAACAACAAATAATATAAAGTTGAAAATCAAAGTGGTTCCCATACAAGAAACGTTATCTTGTCGGCGTTTTTTTTACTAGATTTTAATATTGTAATACGGAACCCTTCGAGTGCGGGTTTATCTCGTACTTGTATAGTTTATTTTTTATTTAAGTATAAACATATTCTAGATTTTTGAATTGAAATGGTTTTGTTGCAGATGTCGCCATGTACACACTCTACCCACTGTAAAATATCATACACCTAGTTGATAATATACCACCGTACGATTTGTTCAAATCTACGCAAATGTCGACCATACCTTCAAGGTAATTGAGTGGACTTTTAAATGATACGAAATGACATAAAATTTTGGATGTAATGAAAATTGAACTGTGTGTAACGGCATTAAGGTTGATAATTCCAAAGCTTTTAAGTAGTTGATGTTTTTACTTAAAATGAGTCATGAATACTTTAAGTAACTAAATGTGAGAAGACAAAATAGTTTTTAATTTCAAGGTATTACTAATATTGTAGTATTAAATAATAGTAATAAGTATCTGCGCTCCATTCTCAAGAAGATTAGACATATAAACCAAACTCCTTGACTGTCCGTTCAACCGATTTTAACTTCTATTCTGTAGGCTGGCAAGGATGGCATTCAAAGCAAAGAAAAGTGGTTACAATACAAACTTTTTAGTCAGTAGCAGTCACCATTTGTCATACTACCAACGCGATAGAAGTCAAAATGGGTTGAACGGACAGTGAGAAAGGTTTGTTCAATGGCTATATTTCACCGGGACACCATGGCGGCACGACCAGTCGCCGCTACCAACAAAATGTATACAGCTCTATAGAGGGTTAATCGGTTCACCCTTGTTTGGTATAACAACGTTTTGTCGAAAATCGCTCCGGCTAATTTTAGTTACAATAAAGTCATTTCGTATAATTATTCATCTGACCGAATAATTAATTGGTAGATTTTTATTTAGCATATTTATTTCTTTGAAATAATGTCATTTGACCGAATTTTCAAATGCACTAATTTTTAACCTAACCTAACCATTTTTTAAAAATAAGTAATTATACTAATCTAAATAGTTCAGTTTCGGGTAACCTACTAAAAACAATCTCTTTTTTCTATTAATGCAAGTCGTTTCTTTTAAATAAGTAATTATCCTAATCTAAATAGTTCAGTTCCGGGTAACCTACTAAAAACAATCTCTTTTTTCTATTAATGCAAGTCGTTTCTGGTGGTAGTCGTAGGAGGTCACCGTTTTAACCTAACCTAACCTACCCATTTTTTTTAAAGAAGAAATTAACCTAATCTAGATAGTTGAGTTCCGGGTAACCTACTAAAAACAATATCTTTTTTTCGTGTCTGATAAATAAACTGATATCCAGTAACCATAAATTTGACTTGTTTCAGACAAATTTAAGCACAAAAATACATGTTATACCACCTGAACATTACATCAAATGAACATCATACCTTTTGATCAATAGCGCAAATGTTGTTATCGCAAATAAATATTCGATGAAATGAAAATTATGTTATTCGATATTATACAAATTGATTATTTTCTTAAACGTTGTTCGAATTAGTAACATTACATCAAAAGTTGTTATACCAAACAAGGGTGAACCGGGTTAATCACCTGGTGTCAGTTTGGTTGCGCAACCAATTTGGCGGCGCGACCAGCTCGGGCGCCAGTCCGGCCGCCAGTGACGCCTTCACCAAAGAGTATGTTAGGGCTATATTTCACCGAGACACCTTGGCGGCACAACTGGTCGCGCGCACTTAAGGTCCATTTTGATTCTGTCTCAGTGTGGTGTAGCGACTCTGGTTTCTGTACGGTGTCTAGTTTGGTAGCTTACGGACACCATGGCGGCGCAACTGCTCGCGCCGCCATGGTGTCCCGGTGACCCTAAATGTCTCATTTTATTTCAAATGGAGTTTAAACAAAAGTACCTTGTATAAAAAATCAAAAACGAAAAGACAAGACGTGATACAGTCAGGGACATTGATTATTTATCACCTTTAAGGGGGAAGCACCACGAAAGGGTAGCCCAGCGAAATTCAAATTTACTTACGTTTTTGCATTTTGCAGGTTAGTGTCAAGTTCTATATTGATTAAAATATGATTTGCGACTAGCGTTGCAAGGCGTCCGGATAGAGCCGGACACGGTCAGGCTTTTTTGTTGTGTGTCCGGCCAAATTAGGCAGAGTCCGGCCTGACCGGGTTTTTTTAGGCTTTTTAAATTTGACCATTTTGTTTAGAATTGTCATTTGAGTTTTTCCAAACCGTGTATCACTAGCACAAGCAGAGCGGACATGCCATTAGTCTAGCAAATATATCACTTAATTATATTGTTTTTTCATTAGAATTTAATCAGAATTTTATTGTTATTAAAAAGTCAGATTTTTGTTTAAGTCTATTAAACAAAAATCTCGACCTTTTTGACCAAATGTCCGGCTAAATGGGATAGTCTGTCCGGATTTTCGGTTTCAAGACCTGGCAACCCTATTTGCGACCGTAACAAATATGGCTTTACTAAGTTATATTCAATAAAATCATCAATATAACTCTCCGTTCAGCTAACCCTATAAATGAATTTTTCATGAAATAATCATTCTTTAGGGTTAGACTAACTGAGTGCGTTGTATTGATGATTTTAATTATTTTTTAGGGTTCCGTACCTCAAAGGAAAAAACGGAACCCTTATAGAATCATTTTGTTGTCCGTCCGTCTGCCTGTCTGCTTGACAGACAGAGTCTTGACCTTTATCTCGGGAACGCGTGGAGGTCTCAAGTTAAAATTAAAACCATATACTCAAGTCTGCAGTCTCTTGCAGCTGTGAATAAATCAAATTTCTAAGTTAACGAACGATACAGCCGTTTATGTCTCAAAAAACGTATATTTCGACACTTAAGGAAATCAAAATTCATAGGGTACTTCCTGTTGACCCAGAATCCTGAAATTTCGCATAAAGCAAAGTCGCATAACACAGATATAGGAATAAATCTGAAAACAGCAAATTTGCTGGTTGGTTACAAAAAAAAATTGTGATTCGGAAAAAATTTCGAGACTATACGGGAATTGAACCATTTACATAGGTAAGTTTGTACGGAACCCTCAGTGCGCGAGTCCGACACGCACTTGCCCAGTTTATTTCTCATGTCTGCAATATGGCGATCAGTGTTCAATACAACGATCCACTCTATTGAATAGAATAGAATAGAGATTAGAATAGAATAGGATTTATTCGACGCAGGCAATACAATAGGCAACAACACAAAATAATAATAAAAAATAGTACAAAAATACAATACAGTTGCGCTGAGCGTGCCCAAACCGAAAGGGTCGCCAACTCAGCAATAGCTGGCCGTTAGTATTGGCTGTACTATTGTACTGGAATTTCGGGAGGTACCTATCCAGTGAGTTCTCTTTCTATTTTTGGGTCTCCGATTTAGTTAAATCTGCTGGTTACAGAGGAGACACTATGCTTTCTGAGGCTTGTGTGTCTTAGGGCGTAGACCGTGTGGTGGCCACACGGTCTACGCCCTAAGACGAGAGAAGACAGCACCTGTACCATAGATATGTGTCCATGCCCTTACACTTAATTCCCCTTTTAGCCTCGAGGCCTGTAAATTTCTGTGAGTCCGAAGTCTGTCTTGAACCAGGTTCTATACCTGGCATTGACATGCCAAAACCAAAAAAAAAAAAACTTAAGAAAATTTTAATTTCATGCCTTAATTTAATGATATTTATTGTACACACCTGCACCTACCACTGTCTTTTAACTCAAAAGTTGTTGGTAGAGAATGCCTTGTTGCCTTAATTCCGCCTATGTACCACTACTGTAACTGAAGTTTAAATCTATATAAATATATAAAAGCGAAAAACCACTCACTGATTAATCACGAAATTTCAGAAACTATAACACCTACAAACTTAAAATTTGACAGGTAGGTTCCTTATAAGGTGTAGACATCAGCTAAGAACGGATTTTTCGAAATTTACACCCTAAGGGGATGAAACGAGGGTCCAAAGTTAGTATGGAGAAACCGACTGAAGCCCCTGGCAAAAGCTAGTAAATAAATAAATGTTACGGGCTACCCTAGAGCAATTCACCTTTAGTAATAAGAATAGTAATTTCAACCCAAGTAGTTCAACAGAACTTGTACAAAGCAACGGGGTTATGTCAATGTAAAGTCTCATTCCAAAGAGTTTGAGGTTTCGCTCAGGTCACGCGACGACTTAAAACCTTTTTTTCTCGACACATTTGAGAAACTAAAATAAAAAGTCGGTCTATAGATGGGTGTCCATCGTAATATAGCGCGATAACTCCGTGTCCAGTCGGATCAGTCAGTTAAACAGTCGGACCCGGCTGACATTTTAGATCTTTGACAGTCGTTACTAATAGTCATAAGCCAGGATGCTGACACCAGCCCCCCTAGCCAAGTTACAACCGTTTTGTTTCGATTCTCTTTTCTTCGATCGCCTCGAGTAGGCCACGCCTCCGATTCCTTTATTTTGACGTCATCACAACGCTCAGTCACGTGGTCAGAACAAAAGAATAGGAGGCGTGGCCGACTCGAGGCGATCGACGAAAAGAGAATCGAAACGAAACGGTTGTAACTTGGCTAGGGGGGCAGTCTTGTCAAGGGGTATCGTGTAACCACTGGCGTAGGTACCGAAGGGCTCGGTAGGCCAGTGGCCCGGGGTCCACAAGCTTGAGGGGGGCCCAAAGCCTGATAAACAATCCTTTTTGAACTAGCAAAAAATTCACCCACCGTCGAAATCTAAATAAGTGGCAATACTACTTTGATCATGGACACTCGTTTTAGTCTGTAAAAGTGTGACACTCCCTTCTGCTCCACCCAAAGCAGGAGAAGTTATTTTATCATTTCTCACGTGCAATAAGGAGCCCTCAGATTTTTTACCACAGGGCCGTTGCGCACCCTAGCTACGCCACTTGAATTACCCGATTACTGGGTTGTGAAGGTCAGATACTCAGCTGGTATTCAGCTGCATTCGGTTGGACAGGAAGTCGACCCCAACATAGTCGGAAAAAGGCAGGCAGTTTGATTTGGACAGGTTTGATAGGGGCGCCCAATAATACACAAGACTAAAACATGAGTGGAAAAATATGAAAGTCGTATAGTTACGTCTCTGCATCACTATTAGGAGAATAAAGGAGTGACGTTATATAGGGTGACTGGTAATTAGTGTACAATATTTAAACACGTGATTGTGCTCATGATAACAAACAATTTTTATTATGGGAGCAAAGCCGAAATCGCGAAAAAAATAGACAGTACATTTATGTTTGCGTAATGTACTGAACAGCTGATATTTTTTTCGCGATTTCGGCTTTGCTCTCATAATAAAAATTGTTTGTTATCATGAGCACAATCACGTGTTTAAGTATCGTACACTAATTGCCAGTCACCCTATATGTATGTTATAAATATTATTTTGAATAAGGTTTTAATTTATATATAACTAACATTGAAAATGTTAAAAAGAATACCTAATGCAACATTTGCATTTCTTCTGTTCCTTATGAAGTGTTTGGTTACGAGAGTCGATTGAAAAGTATTGGGACTGGCCAAGAAAATGAAAAGTATGAAATCAATTATATCTTTATTTTGAAGTGAGACGCGCCTTGATAGTAAAATCGACTTGCATGTCGTGACGGTAAACGGCATGACGCTAACATACAGAATGCCGTGACGGCAAACGGGATGACGTTGTCATAATGTGATGCCGTTTTAATATTTAGTACAATCAAGGAAAGAGATTAGTGACCAGGAGTATTTTTTTGCCTGCACACCAATCTCTTTAGTCGACTGTACTGAAATGTTCACAGAACCTTGTGATATTAGTGATAAGTTTTAATTAACATTCATTATTATTTATTTTGGCTCACTGTCATAATTTAACTGTTATTTTATTAGTCTTAGATGTACTTAAAGTATTAATTAATATTACTTTAGTTTAATGCTAGAACATAATGGTAAGATTGGAAATGAAAATCTATGTATAGATAGTAATGGTTCGCTTCTGAAAGGAAAACCCGGCCCTGGTATGAAAGGCAACGAAGGAACTAGGAGTGGGTTTTAGTCAGTTAAAGTCTGACACGCTCTCCCGCCCCGCTCCAGGGCGGGAGATGTCATTGGATAATTTCCCACCTAAAAAAATGTATTGATAGTAATTTTTTAATAACATTCATTCATTATAATTTATTTTGGCTTAGTGTCATAAATTAACTGTTATTTTATTAGTCTTAGGTGTACTTATTAGTATAAGTATATATAAGTATTAATTAATTTTGTTTAATTCTAGAACATAATGGTATATACATATAAATAAATTTCCAATCTTAGGAAATGAAGTTCTATGTCAGATAGTAATGTTAGGGCAGTGTTTTTCTTCCGTCATAAACTGACGTTTATCTCCAATCTTCGGGAATGATCGGCAATCTTCGGGATCAGTCGCTTGCGCGAGAGATGAAAACCGGGAACGTCGGAAGACGACGGTCCTATCTACACTATTAAAATCTAAAGGTATATATATATATAAATATATATTATTTAATATTCAGAATTTAACGCGATATAAAATACATTTGATGCTATGACAGAAAATTATTCTAAGTTTGACTTATGAAACTTCGATCACCAAATTTGAAAAGTTCCTAACTTACTTAATATTGGAAAGATTAAAAAATATATGTTAAAGTTACTTTTAAATAGAAATAATAAAAATAATAAGTCAAGAACCCAATTATTGACGGGCACTTTAGATATACGGCTATTTTGTGGATAGTGTTGACTCGGTCTAGTGGGTGTAGTAGTCCGCACCGTGTTTCTTTCTATGCTTGAAACATTCCTAGGACGGTCATGGTTTGATACTGTGTAGTGACCAGACTTCTTCAAGGCACTGCATAATATGACTGTAATGTTAAAATAACTTTGCCACAACAAAATATTTTGCGGTAAAACGTACCTAATTCTGAACGAATAGGTTACAAATGTACACTACGTTCAATTAAATATACTTTATTAATGAATTTATAAAACTGTTACCATTAGACGGCGAATAATAATTAAATACGTTATGTTTAAAATTGTTTTTTTTTTTTTCATTTAATTCCTATTTATGAACCATAAAATAACGAGAATTCACATAATGTGAATAATAATTATGAACACAAATGTTGATCATTTTTATTTTATCAGTGATCGCAAATATAATTTCATATCATAACGATAATTTCATTTAAATTGGTATTGCAATTAGAACTAAACTATATAACAGCTCGGGTACTTGCTCTTTAGTTCGATAGCAAGAAACGTAGAACAAAATGAAGTGGTCCATCGCAGTTTTAACCTTGTGCATAGCAAGTGTTCACAGCCAAAGAATACTCGATAGTCTTATTAAAGCGCCAGGAGACTTGCTAAACGGAGCGACTAATCTCTTAGATGGCATCTTTGGAGGCAAAACCACTGACCAGTGTGCCCAAGATGTAACTGAAGACTACACGAAAGCCATCACTGCCTTCTACCAAAAACTCTACACTAACATCGCTGCTCGCCGAGACTACCATTTCGTGTTTTCACCTTACACCATCTGGCTGTCCCTGTCTGCTTTAGCCGAAGGGGCTGACCCGGCAGTTCAAAACCAAATCTTCACCTCCCTGAATTTACCCCAACAACAATGTATCCGCAAGAAGTTTTACGACATAGCCTTGAATGTGGAACGACCTGGTCGGGACGTGTCTCTTAAAAGACGAAGGATTTTACTTCTAGATGAAAGCCTTAAAGTTAGTCCTGCTTGGGGTAAGATGGCATGGTCAACAGGGTTTCTAAATGTCGCTTACGCACCAATCAAGAAGGATCCAAAGGCGACATCTCGGCAAGTCCGCAGCATTTTATCTACACGATCCCATATTACGTTGAAAGGGAATTCAGTACTCTTGGACTCGTTAGAATACCAAGGTCTTTGGACGACAGCGTTCCCCGATGCGGACATACAGAGTCAGCCGTTCTTTAACGAGCTGGGGCAGAAAATTGGGACGGTTGACATGATGCATATACAGAAGAAAGTCCGTTTGGCCCACGTTCCCTTTATGAGTGCGAAAGTCGTGGAATTGCCAGTTGGTGTTGACGGCCGTTACACAATGTTGATAGCGGTTGGAACTGGTAATGACATGCTCAAAAATGCTATCCAGATCTTCATGGGTTCGATCATAGAGATATTCTCGCTCCTCCAAATGAGTTTGTTTCCTCTGGACGTGGCGATACCACGGTTTGCGGTGACGTCGGAGTTTGACGCACGGCCTGCACTTGAAGAATTTGATATTCGGTCGTTTTGGAGAGACCCGGCTGCTACGAGGTAAGCATCCAAAGATCTTACTCTTAGGTTTACTGATCTTAGGGCTGCGAGAATGTTTTAAACTCTTTCAAACGTTCTCGCAGCCCTAAAGTACCTAAAGCCCTAAAATAAAATTACCTTGATCTTTAAAATTAGGAAAAAACCGTCAAAAATTTCCACTACTGGGGGTCCAGCCGTGCTATTCTGTAAATGGTAAATCATTTCGAAAATCATTTCACAAATCATCTCGAATGTCACACTCAGCGAATTGTATTTCAAAATACCAAATCCTATAGACAAATTTGTAGACAAACGTCAAAATACTCAACCGTTTTAGTTCCTCTCACTTTGATCATCACTCGGTGGCGCCAGTGTCAAATTCACTCCATTTCAGAATACGAAACTTTGATTTCACTGCGGATTCAGAAGTGATTTCGCAAATAAACTTTTCAGAATAGCAATGCAGAATCATGTATTGGACCCATGGTATTCGTTTTTGCGTCGATGTCAAAGACACCGTGTATTATACAGGCTGGACGCAATCAAGACCCAAAAAAACCCAACCCCCAGTGAGGATCGAAGAACTAAACTAATTCATCATAATTTTATTTGCAGATACGTTTCATATCCGCCAGCAGCACCAGGTGGTTTAATCCAACGCGTCGCCATAAAAGTTGACAATGAAGGAGTGTCTCCTCCACCGCAAGTTGGCAATGACCTGATATCAGGCCTGGTCAACATAGCTTCGGATACCGCCAGGGGTGTGGCTAGAGCTGCTGGACACGAATTTGTAGCCGATAGACCGTTTATGTTTGCACTGTTTGATACAGAGACGAGAACCTGTTTATTTGCCGGAGCCTTCTCTAGGCCTAATACTCTGAAGTAGAGATTATTACATCCTTTGTTGTACACCATTACAAATATAAAAGGAAACTAAAACTAAAACACATACGTACATACAATGGGCGGCCTTATCGCATTCCGCGATCTCTTCCAGGCAACCTGGAATGGACAGTAATTGCCTGGACAAGAAATGGGGCTGTCATTGGTGTGACAAAACCAGCATTATACATATTATATTATAATAGATACACAGATATGTACATATGCTATATAATAGATACATAATTATTGAAAACTATAGACAGAAATATAAATGATGACAATCGATATTCACAGCGACAGGTAATGTTCCTTTACGAGTCTTTTAAAAACAGGCAACGATTGAGCGCGTTTAATTGTGTCTGGTAATTTATTCCACAGACGAGCAGCCTGGACAGTAAATGATTTATCATAGAAAGTCGTGGTATGGTCATCGTGGTTGGTCGTGGTCGTGGAGATTGAGAATAAAAGAATATGTTGAATTGTGTTTTCTTTTGTTGTTCAAAATCGATGCTTGAAATGGAAGTGTCCTTAAACAGTTCTGTTCCATTTTGATAGGCTCGCGCTTGACTACTTTCTCACCTGATAGAAAGCGACAATGTGCTCGACGATGGGGCACGCTTGCCTAGAAGTAACATATTCACTCTTGAAAGTCCCCAGTTTATTCCACTCCTTAGCTGCACGCACAATGAATGCGTTCTCAAAATGTTTTGTGCGTATGGGTCAGATGTACCGGTGGCGCATCGCCGTACGTCTGATGGCCCATTGATGGAATGGGTTTGGCGGAATTAGATTATGCTGTTTCGACGCACACTCCCCGAAATGCAACCGGTAGAAAACCGACTAGCAACTCGGCGTCGATGCTCAAGAAGCAACAACTTGACGAGTGCATCATTACCAATGATCCTCTTGGCTCGCTTTTTTTCAAATTTTAATAACTCAAGCGCATCAAGCTGGTATCTGATAAATCCGTCCTAGAGTAGCAGTATCCCAATTCTTCCCGTCCAACTATAATTTAGGTGTCTTCAAGGCTAGAGTGAATAGGCTCTTAATAAACTAGTGCGCATCACCATCAATGATTGCATCGCTGCTTACCATCAGGTGGGATCGCAGTCAAGCACTGGTTTATATGAATAAAAAAAAAAAATCCAAATTAACAGATTTGGTGTCCTATTCAGATCTAGTGAGCACTAGTTAGAGATTCTTACTTGAGCATCGTTACGGAGTGCTTTTTAGAGATTTTAATATCTTTATCGTTTTATCGTCAGAAAATGTTGAATCGAAAATCATTCTTGGTTCGGTGCAACCAAATTAAAATAATGCTTAGGTACTATTGATTAAAATTGAATTATTTTTCGGAAGTCTTTATTTATTGAGCACACAGTTTCGTATAAATTAAAATTCTTATCCTCGACCGGTTTATTATTTATCAATGTACTGATCAATAATGTTATATATATTATATAGTATAATCCGCCTTTTAATGTTCCCACTGCTGGGACTCAGGCCTACACTCTAGGAGAGGGAATGGGCCGTAATCCACCACGCGGGCCCAGTGCGGGTTGGTGAATGTCACATGTCTTCGAATTTTTTGTTCTAGGACATGCCGGTTTCCTCACGATGTTTTCCTTCACCGTTTCAAGAGCAGCCTCCCTAGCCAAGTCACAAACGATAAACGTAAACTCTCAGTAGTCTTTAATAGATTTTCAACTTTATGTTATTGGATATAAAGTTGAAAATCTATTGAAGATTACATAGTGTTTTCGTTCGTTCCGGTCGCTAACGCTCAGTAGTCTTTAATAGATTTTCAACTTTATGCTCTTAGGTATAAAGTTGAAAATCTATTGGAGATTACTAAGCGTTCACGTTTATCGTTTGCAACTTGGCTAGGGAGTGGTGATGAAATAAATGACACAAAGTAATGCGCCTGGTTGGGTTTGAATCCGCGACCTACAACTCGTAAGTCGGGGCCGTTACCACTTGGCCACCACTGCTCATAATCATAATTGATCAAAAATGTTAATGTAATGGTATTAGGTAATTATATTTTAATTGAAGTAAGACACAATTAATGATACCTTTTGTTAAAACCATCACCTAACTTTAATTATGACACTATCTAATGCACCACTGAAGCATAGATTGCATTTAGTAGCAACCATTGTTAAAGATTGCTACGACGCCTGTGTTTGGTTTTAAGGGCATCGATGACTGTCAGTGTTGCACTATCTACAGACAAACCCTGTTTTCTGAACGCTTAAATTGGTCTCTATCAGATGTCCTGTTAGAATTTGTTCATCATAACAGCAGATTTTGGCTTTCAAAAACCGGAGATTGGTGTTACTCGTCAATTCTTATATGTAGGCTCGATAAAGGCCGAGACCATGATAACAGTATAGATTTCAGCATCAAACAAGGCGTACAAGAACGGTCGGTCGGCAATGAAGTTGTTGCCCACTTTGGGGTCCAGGCTAGACGTTGTGCCGTACCTAGCGGCTGGTGCTGGTGGCGGGGAGTGCAGCCCGTGGTTATCCAGGGTCAGGGTCGCGCGATGGACGAAGCTGCTAGGCAAGGTTGGGAGACGTTCCTGTTGCAAATACATGATGTTATAAGAGCGTTTAATCTTATTGCTGTTTCATACAAATAGGCAAGTTCTTATTCTTGGAAATGAAAGAACCGATTTAAAAGGATATTTGTTGCAAGAACTCGTCTACACTATATCGGATATGAGAAATCGTTAAATAGGGAAACGTTTAAAAAAGGTTACCTAGTTGCAGCTGGATCGTTCCACAAGCTGGTCACTTCCAAATAATCAAACAGAGACCTCTCGTCGATCTCACTGGATATAACCAGGCGTGGTATTGCGACGTCAATCGGAACGACGTCATTCAGGGAAACTGAATGACTCGAAAATCTCAAATATAATGTCGACGGTCACCATCCCGAAGTCTGCAACAGTATCATTCGATTCCGGAAACATACTGAAAATCATTCGGTAGCGCTCATTCTTACCAATTGGCAATTCCAATATTTTGGCTTTTAGGCTTTTGTCGTACCCCAGTCTCGCGCGTTTAGTGACTTTCATAAGATCGACGAAACCGACTGCATTTCCGACTTGATCGTGGAAAGGAGAATGCTCGATTCTCTCGTCTGTAAATTCTGTTGTCCACAGTGCGTTGTAGTCGATTGTGTCTAGAATGACAGAGTTTCCATTGAAATCAATTCTTGGTAGTTCTGCGTGCATGAGTCGCTTGATCTCCTTGGCTGTTACTGCTGGGATATGTTTAATAGGAGCAGTAAGCACCTTTAAGAGATTATTCTTCATCACAATGTCATACCAGGTCAGATTGGGTGTGACGCCTGCATCGAGCAACAAAATTCGATTGCTGATAATTTTGATATCGTCAGCTTGAACGATGCGAGATGTTGCCAGTTGGTAATATTTCTGTCGGGTACCTCCACTCGTCATAAGGCATATTTAAGAGGTCAAATATCTGTTGCCTGTTGACGGAATCAGATCCTTCGGCCATTCCCGCAAGAATGAGCCACACAGAGAGAGGAGAATAAACGAAGTTGAATTCTGTACTCCTTGCAGCGACTGCCTTGTAGAACATGAGAGAGAAACCGTACATATCGGACGTATAGTTGTGCGAAACGTCTTCGTAAACATTGCACGGCTCCTTGATATGTGTTCCACGCAAGTCGAAGTTGTGTGGGTCCGAAACGGAGAGTCCAACACTCCCGGCGATAAAGACAAAAATTATAACTTGCATTTTGCAGACGCGAAGATATACTGGTGACTTTTTAAATTTTCGTGCTTTATATATTCGTCAAAAAGTATGTAGAATAATTGTTGATTCGTCAAAAAATAGTCGATTGCATACGGTAGTTTTTACTAGTAGGTACGAATAGACCAGTTTTTGTTAGTCGTTCGTTTTGTATTAAATTGCATACTTAGTACTAATCTTTTTTTTTTAATAAAGATTCGAAGTTATTATAAGTTAAGCGTTACCTAAATGCGCGATAAAAATTTTAAGACCGATAATTTGTAAAAAAAAAATAGCTTTCATTAAAATTAAGTAGACCAGTAGGTGCTCAATCATTAAAGAGCTAACATGTGTGGAGACGACCGTGGCTGCAGCAGAACCTGTTCAATAAATATTCTCTAGAAATAAGAGGAATCTGTGTTTCCTGATGGCTACAACCCGGGAGTCTTTAAGTCAAGAGTGAAGTTACTTCTAGGTAAGCGCGCTCCATCGTCGACCGCATCGTCGCTTTCCATCAGGTGAGATAGCGGTCAAGCGCGAACCTATCAACAATAAAAAGGTAGGTTTCCGGAATTAGCTTGTCAGCATCTATTTTTTTAGTATTGGTACTTAGGTAGATAGTGAAGTGCCGAACCCAAAAAGTGACTCTTAAAACTACCTGTCTAACCGGTTGAAGCCGAATACCAATATTTTATTTCGAGTGAATGCTTATATTCTGACGTCTACAACCCAATATCTATTGGACAGTCACTCATGTACCTTCTCCAGTTATTTTCATAAGGGCAATTGATATCTGCTATCAATTGGTCACAAATGCTGGGCTGGCTTTTATAATATTTGTAAACTTGGCTGCCACACCGCGTGTCTATTTCCAGCCCGGACAAACAGAATACTCTTACGAGGCAAAAAATAAATAAATAAAAAACAAAAATCATCCAACATTTATTTCTTCACTCAAATGTAAGTCGGCTGAGTATATGCAGTAGCCATCAAACACGACCAAGTCTTAGCATCAAACAGACCAAACATGAATGGCCGGTCTGCAATAAAGTCCCTTCCCAGAATAGGGTTCAGTCCAGTGTAGGTCCTGCCAGTGGACTCGGGTTCTGGGGACGCGTATTCCAGACCAGTGTTGTTGAGAACCAGGGTGGCACGTTGTACGAAACTGGTAGGAAGAGCAGGCGGGTTTGATATGTACCTGTAGTTAAGAAATTGGCTTGAGACGGTGACGTAGGACCGTTAGTGTCTTTTGCAACTTTTAGTAAGCTACTAAGATTAGCTATTTAACTATCTTATTAGCTGAAGTAATTCATCTGGATTCGTCATTAAGTTTATCATCGTTAGTCACAGTAATGTTGGTTAAAGTTATATGGGTACATCAGGGCCAAAGTAACCCGACCTTACCAGCAGAGTGAAGGGTCAAAGGAGCAGTTGCACTTTACCAATGCTAAAGTGCCTAAAATTTCTGTATAGTAAACGTTCAATGATCCATAAGTCGTTTATTTAATACTTTAGATATAAATATTCTACGTTACAAATTAAATAATTCATAAACCATTGACACTATTCTATAAAGAAATGTTAGTCACTTTAGCATTAGTAGAGTGCAACTGGACTTTTGACCACTGACTGTACATTGTATTTTCAAGTATATTTTGATATCAAAACCTCACCTAGTAACAGCTGGATCAGTCCAGAGCTCGTTGACTGCCAAGTCTTCCAGTATAACCCTCATGTCGATTTCACTGGTGATCACCATGCGTGGTATCGCCACGTCTAGGAGCACGAGGCTGGGTCGCAGACTCTCTATCAGCTCAAACACATGGTCGACATTAAACACGGATATAACTGACTTTAGGTCACTATTCCCGATTGTCATACCGAACAACATTCGATACCGTTCATCTGAACCCACTGGTAATTCAATAATCTTTGCTCGCAGCTTCTCATGATACCCCATTCTAGCTCTTCTCTGCACCCTCATAATATCCACAGCCCCGATTGCTGCTCCTTGTAGGTTATAAAACGGTGCTCGTTCAATTACGGCATCTGCAAAGGCTGTGGTCCACAATCCATTGTAGTCCATTGTGTCGAGTAGGACAGAGTTTCCGCTTAAATTGAGTCCTGGGAGGTGTGAAGACATTATTCTTTTGATCTCGTTAGCTGTTGCTACCGGGTCGTACCTGATTGGCACTCTAACTACTTCTAGGAGAGAATTCTTCACGACTATGTCATACCAAGTTGGACTGAGTGTTGCACCATCGTCGATTAACCAAACGCGCGTATTCTTAATGTCCACGTCATTGGAAGGGTGCACCCGAGTAGTTGCCAGTTGGTAGTACACCTGACGAGTGCACGGGTCGTTTGGTAGACTTAGAAGTTGGAACAGTTTCTGCTGAGTTAGAGGGTCGGCCCCTTCTGCTATCGCCGCGACCATTATCCATATTGATATTGGTGAGAACACGGAGTTGAGATTGCTTCTCACACCTATTGATTTCAACAATTGCAGGTTAAAATTGTAGATAGAAGTTCTGTATTCATAAGTGAGATCCTGATAGTCGTGACACCATCTAGAGTCGTATATTACTGGTGAGTATTGCAGGTTCTGTTGCTTTGTTATTTGAACACTACTGCACGCGACAAACAAAATTAAAATGATTTTTTTCATTATTCGGCACGTCCTTATTAGATTCTGCTACGTTATCTACTAAGATTTAAATAAGAATCCTGTTTCTTATATAGGTCAAAGAGCATAGCGCTACTTTGTTAAGATCAACGGTTGTTTCTTATGATTTATAAATATCGTCTTTTACGTGTGTTTTGCACTCCTCGAATAATTTAAGCCTTTATAAAATTAGACACCCATGTCTTGAATTTATTAACCTGACTGGTTTTTGCAAATGCACCACGTGGTTTGAATATTTGGTTTGCAAAATAGCAGAATGATCAGATGAACTGGCGTGAATGCATGATGCACACAAAAACATGATTAGCATATAAATGTGTATCAAGAAGTGTTCGGGATGAAATGTTTGCTGCATGTTGTAGTCACCTTCTCAAGGTCGATCGAATATGAATAATATACCTAATAACAATTCTAATAAGAACAAGAAGTTGAAAAGACTTATTAATAAAAGTAATAGGTAGGTACATATAGGTAGATAACGTGAAATATATGTTTGTTTCTATGTCGAAAAGTCACAAAACTCTCGATAATATAAGTACGAGTTTCGAGTTACGAGTTTCGGACTGAACGAAGGACCATATCAATTTCAGTGGGAGTAGGCTGGCATTTGTGTTCTCAATCAACCTAATAATAAAAGATAAACGGTGGCCACCACTGGTAAGGCCAGTCACCGACAGGTTAAACGCGTCTGATCGGAATTTACTGATTTTTTGGAATGTTGTTTGGATATACGATAATAATGTTAAAACGAGTTTTAGGTAGGTAGATGGAGACGTAACAACCGCAACAGGTCACTGGAACAACTTGTGAACCATGGATGCCCCTGTTGAAGGCTAAAATCTATAAGTCCGTGATAAGACCTGTCATAATTCATACGATCAGAATCGCTGTGATAAAGATGGATAAAAAAATATTGCATGTAGTGGTGACGAGAATGTTGAGATGGACGTGTGGTGTGACGAAAATGGATTAAGCTGTTGATCCCCGCATTAACGCCGGCGTTCACGCGCCATTGTCTTACTATTGTGTCTCTAATTACGCACTCAAAAGGTTAAGTGAGAAATAAGTACCTACCTACATTAGAAGAAGTTTGAAAGTGGCGCCAGTATGGAAATCGTTTGTCTTGGTATGGTCATGTGAAGAGGAGAGATGAAAGGCATGTTACAAAAATAGTTTTGAGTATGCATGTGGATGGAGAGAGGTCAGGATGGCAATCCATCCTTCTTTTCTTTGGTCTGTGAGGAGTGATATGAATGAGAAGGGAGTTTAGTGATAACGTGATGGGTGACAAACCAGAATAGAAGAAAAAGCCGTGTTGTTCCGACCCCAAATAACATGAGACAAGCGCAAGTAAATTTAACATTTTTCTAATACATGACAATGAAATTTAACGACATTTTCAGTTTCGTCATAACTCTGCATCTGTAACCAGCCACAAACCCTTCTCTTATATTCCTGAAATTTATAGGAATAAATGGACTGCTCCATTAATTGTTTGTTGGTTTTATTATTTATGTGGCATCCGTTGCCATAGAAATTTGTCCGAGCAAGTGCCGTCCTACAGACTTGAGTAGGGCCCTAGAGTACAGTCAAATTACTTAGACCAAAAAATAGGGGTAAGGTTACAATAATTTGCAGCCAGCTGAAAATTGGTAGGATTGTTCAAAACACCATCTTAAATGGAATCTAAAAAGTTCTCATCGATCCGACACCTGGAAAAAAAATACTCGGGGTCAAAGGTCAGCCAGACAGACAGACAGACGGACAACAAAGAGATTTTCCTTTTGTGGTACGGAATCCTAAAAACGCGCTAAGTACCTACACTACCTCAAAGGTGGCGTGAAAACGTGACGATCTGCCCCCCTAGCCAAGTCACAAACGATAAACGTAAACTCTCAGTAGTCTTTAATAGATTTTCAACTTTATGTTATTGGATATAAAGTTGAAAATCTATTGAAGATTACATAGTGTTTTCGTTCGTTCCGGTCGCTAACGCTCAGTAGTCTTTAATAGATTTTCAACTTTATGCTCTTAGGTATAAAGTTGAAAATCTATTGGAGATTACTAAGCGTTCACGTTTATCGTTTGCAACTTGGCTAGGGGGGCTGATCTACAATTTTGGTCTGAGCTAATTTTATGATAAAACTTACCGTTTTACTGAAAATCGCGAAAAACTCGTTTTTGTGACTGGGTGCGAATTATTGTAACTTCGGATGTCTAAATTGACCGGACTACTAACAATTTAAAAACCCTTTTCAAGTTGTTAGTACCACGTTCCTTAGCTAATTTCGTGTCCTAGCTTAGAATGGGCTACGATTTTAAAAACAACTTCTCCAAATTGTATTCAGTCTTAACAGTCAACCCTATCAGTGTTGATGGAACGCTTCCATAATCTATATATATAAACGAGAAACTGACTGACTGACATATCAACGCACAGCCAAAACTACTGGGCCTAGGTTTGTGAAATTTTGCACAAGGCTTCCTTTTTCGACGTAGGCGAGCACTAAGAAAGGATTTTCGAAAATTCATACTCTAAGGGGATGAAACGGGGTCCTAAAGTTTGCATGAAGAAATCTTTCACGCGGGCGAAGCCGCTGGCAGAAGCTAGTCTTATATATAACGATCAATTGTTGTTGGTTAGACTCGTTTAAGCTTGAAAAAAAAGCAGTTGAAAATTTCTAAATTGATTGATAGGCGGAAATAATTTCACTGGGGCGGAGCAGCTAGTGTTAGATAATTTAGGAACACCAATTCTATAGCTTAGATAGAAAATGTTGAGTCACCCTAGGGTCGGATCCTATCCAAACAAATTGTAATAAAGCTTACTAGTGATTAAAACGGTAACTTTTGTATTGTATTAATGATATTTCAATTGAAATAAGACATAGTTGATGTAACCTTTTATTATAGCCATCACCTTAACTAAAACTTAAATTATGACGATGTCTAATGCACCACTGAAGTTCATGATCTAGTAATCAATATAAAATGCAAGGTTGCCATAAACCTAGTTTTCTTAGTTATCGACAACTGTCAGTGGTGCACTATCTACACATAAACCCTGGTTTCTGAACGCTTAATTTGACCTCTGTTGTAATGGCTAATAGCCATTGTGTCAAAACATATACCTACCGATTTTGATGATTTTTCTAAAAGTGTAGAAACACTTTTAGAAAAAAAATCAAAATCTGTTCAATTAGCAGAAGCTAATTGGTCCTATTTAAAGGTGAATAACTTCGGAGATAGACCGAGGAGATTGCTGCAATCGCACGTCTGTTTACTGTTATCACCAATTCATAACGTAACATCACGCTAAGTACGCTTTGAAGGGGTACCTATATAGGGTGACTGGTAATTAGTGACCGATATTTAAACACGTGATTGTACTCATGATTACAAACCACTTTCCCAAAGAAACTTTTTTTTTATATTATCATTAGTTTTATCACAATAACAAAACAGCTGTTTGAAACTTGGAATTTACGCGCACGCTTTCACCCGATCAGCTGTTAGCGGCGCGGCGCCCGCGCCAGCGTTATCGATGACGTAAGCAATGTACCTACATGTTTCGGTAAAATAATATCCAAAGACTAGTATTTTGGCAACAGCTGTTTTGTTATTGTCATAAAACTAATGAGTCTAAAAAAAAGTTTCTTTGGGAATGTTGTTTGTGATCATGAGTACAATCACGTGTTTAACTATCGGTCACTAATTACCAGTCACCCTATATATGTAAAATTCACACTGGTATCCCTCGTATCACCATTTAGGTATGTTCAAATTCCACGATATTCAGATTATCAGTTTCAGTGAAACTTTATCTCTGTAAGTTCCTTAAGTCTCTTGATATAACTAACTTCAAACATTTGATATTAAAAAAAAAACACATACCTACACAAACATACCAACAACTTATGTGAACTCCTTTCCTGTTCCATAAGGTATTCACACAATAGTGTCAGTACATTACAATAGTGTTAAATATTTTTTGAGGTACACAAGTGCCGCGTGTAGGCAGCGCGGCAATTTTCGGCTAATTTGAAAGCACCCGACATGTCAATTGCAAGCACCGTTTTAGATTGTAATCTATCCTGCCGGAGTGTAAACTCTTGATATACGAATATTAGGAATAGATATTTTCAAGTATCTGAGACTTTTTGAAAATCAAGAGATAACAATTTTACGTGATTTTCTATAGACTAATGGTGGTTTTGATACGGTGATAGATTTAAAAAAAAAATAACTTTAACATCGATGTCCAGTTAGTCACTATTTCGATTACTAATAATTGGCAATAGTATTGTTAATAGCACGGGTTAATACTTAGTAGCATAGATTCTTCTTAAAAATTTGTGTAGGTACAATGCTGTCTAACTTAGGTTCTCAAAATTAAGTCATTAACTCCATCCGGACTAAGAATGAGCAAAAATCTTGTTAGTAGCAAAGGTTCAGGTTGACATACTCTTTTTATTAGTGAAACTTATGAAATAATCATAACGTATAGTGCACCAAACTAAAACCAAAACTTTATGAAACAGCGAAATAAGTAATTAACTCCAAACGAACTTTTAACTAGCAATAACTGTGTTAATAGCAAAAATTCTTCTTACAAAACTCTGTACGAGTGTTGGAACTAGTTAATAAATATTGTCCGCCTGTGTGTACTTAAACCTATCTATGTGGGTATTAAAAGTTCCTTCTTCTTCTTCTTTTCGATTCGATGGTAAACTCGTCAAACTGTTTGGGCCCAATAGGTGGCTACAAACACAACTTGGCAAAATGGGGTTTTATAGACCCGTTGGATACTCAATGTGAGCGCGGTGCTCCTGTTAAAAACATGAGCCACATATTAGAATGCCCGAAGTGCAAATACACCTGCACTTTGAAGGATTTGATGAGTATACCGATGCTGCTATTAGAAGTTCCTTAAAACTTGTATACTATCTAAAGGCTTTAACCGCGTGCTGGTATCTGAAAGGGACAATAACACTCTGATAACATTTCTTTTAAAATTGTTAGTGCCACGTTCCATGGCTAATCTCGTGGTCTATACTGTAAACTATTGGCTACAGTTTTAAAACAACTTTTCCCTTCGGTTTAAACACTCAAATTTTAATTAGTGTTGTTTATGTTAAAGGTTACTCTTTCACAATGTTAGGTAATGTAGGAACACAATTTCTATATCCTCGGGTCGGTCAAAACAAATTGTATTATACCTTATTTTTAATTAAAACAGAATTATTTTTCAACACTCTTTATTTATCAAGCACCCTAGACCGCGATGTATTGATCCAATGTATTGATGTTAATTGAATGGTATTAATGATATTTTAATTGAAGTAACACACAGTTAATGTAACCTTTTGTTAAACCCATCACCTAACTTTATTTATGACGATGTCTAAATTAGCACTGAAGTGAATAATCCAGCGATCAACATAAAAATGAAATATCGCAAGATTGCCACTAGCCTGTATTTGGTATTTAGGGCATCGATGACAGTCAATGGTGCTCTGTCTACAGACAAACCCTGGTTTCTGAACGCTTAACTAGGTCTCTGTCAGTTTTGCTATTAGCAGTTCTGTTTGGAACAAAAGCCAATCATAACTTTTTACAACAGATCCAACAACATGCAACTTTGGCTTTCAGAAACCGGAGATTGATGTTACTCATCAATTCTTATAAGTAGGCACGCTAAAGGCTGATGCCATGATAATAGTGAAGGTTTCAGCATCAAACAGAGCGTACAAAAACGGTCGGTCGGCAATGAAGTCATTGCCTACTTTGGGGTCCAGGCCAGTCGGCGTGCCGTACGGTGCGGCTTGTACTGGAGGCGAGGAATGCAACCCGTGGTTGTCCAGGGTCAGGGTCGCGCGTTGGACGAAGCTGCTTGGCAAGGCAGGCGGGTGGGAGACGTTTCTGTTGCAAGGATATAAAGTTTTAAGTACCAAGAAGCATCAAATAGACTGTGGTCAAATGCGAGCTTACCAATAAAATAAAACCTTTAAATTTATTATTTTCTGAACATGGTTAGAAAGGTAGATTTATGTGATTTGTGTGGTAATGCACATTGCTGGTCAAAGTTTATGAATTAAAACAATATTTATCGGCTCGATTGTCTGAACGATTCTCAATTAGCTTTTATGCTACAGATTACGGTTCACATTAATGTATACTTCAAACCATTTGTGGTAGTTACAAATAAGGAAATTTGTTCCGTGAACTCATCTATGATAAGTTGGACAAGAGAAATCGTCAAATAGGAATAAAAACGTTTAAAGAAGACATAATACACACCTAGTTGCAGCTGGATCGTCCCATAAACTGGTCACTCCCATATCTCCAATTAGAGCCCTCACGTCGTGCTCACTGGATGTGACCAGGCGTGGTATCGCTACCTCAACCGCAACGTAGCTCTCCTTGAATGACTCGAACATCTCAAATACAATGTCGATGCTTATGGGGTTGAAAGCTGCCCTCACGTCATTCGATTCGGGAAAAATTGCGAAAACGATTCGGTAGCGCTCGTTTTCACCAACCGGCAACTCCAACACTTTAGATTTTAAGCTTTTAACGTATCCCAGTCTCGCACGTTTGGTAATTTTCATAAGATCAACGAATCCAACTGGATTTCCAACTTGGTCGTGAAAAGGAGAGCGTTCGATTCTGGCGTCTGCGAATTCCGTTGTCCATAGTGCGTTGTAGTCGATTGTGTCTAGAATGACAGAGTTTCCATCGAAATTAATTCTTGGTAGTTCTGCGTGCATGAGTCGCTTTATCTCTGCGACTGTTACTGTTGGGTTGTGTTTAATAGGAGCAGTGAGCACATCCAAGAGATTATTCTTCATTACAATATCATACCAGGTCGGATTGGGCGTGACGCCTGCATCGAGCAGTAAAACTCGGTTACTGATAACTTTGATGTCGTCAGCTTGAACGATGTGAGATGTTGCCAGTTGGTAATACTTCTGTCGGGTACACTCATCGTTGGGCAAACTTAGGAGATTGAATATCTGTTGCCTGGTCAAGGAATCAGCTCCTTCGGCCATTCCCGCAAGAATGAGCCACACGGAGAGAGGAGAATAAACGAAGTTGAAGTCTACACTCCTTGCAGCGACTGCCTTGTAGAACTTGATAGCGAAATCGTACGTATCGGACCGGTAGCTGAGTAAAACGTCTTCGTAAATATTGCACGGCTCCTGGATATGTGTTCCGCGCAAGTCAAAGCTGTGAGGGACCGAAACGGAGAGCCCAACACTCCCGGCGAGAAAGGCAAAAATGATAACTTGCATTTTGCAACACGTCTTTGCAGATGCGAAGATGTACTGATGACTCCTTGAATTTTCATGCTTTTATATTCGTCAAAAAGTAATATACAGGATAATTGTTTTTGATGAGAATGTGTTAAGTTTAAAAAAAAAGCTATCAATGTAATCGATTCTGTTTAGATAATTTCCAATAGAGAACGTTTTTTGTCAGTCGTTTGCTTTTTAATTAAATTACACACCAATCGTTTTCGTTAATAAGGATTCCAAGTTATTATGTGTTTCGTCGACGGCGCCGGTGCGTACTGTTCCTCGCGCGCCTCAAGGAGACGTTGGCAAACCGTAGGGGCCCAGCAGGGTCGAAGCCTACTGGGGCCAAGGGTCTGTTTCTGACAGGAAGACTCGGCCCTGGTATGAAAGGCAACGAAGGAACAGAAGTGGGTTTTTAGTAAGTAAAAGTCTGTCCCTCCCGCTCCGCCCAAGAGCGGGGGATGTCATTGGATGATTTTCCTACCAAAAAAAGTTATGTGTTCTTCAATTAAAAACTAAAAATAATATTTTTTTACTTTTTTTCATAACTTGTAGATGAATATTCTCGACGTCCATATCCAAGATGGTAGGTGCGAAATCGTTAAAGAGTTATCATTTGTGCGGAGATGACCGTGGCTGTAGCAGAATCTCTTTATTAAATTGTCTCGCGAAATAAGAGGTAGTTGTCCGAAATTGGCTAGCCAGAATTGGTTTAGATAGTAGAGTGCCAATCCGATAAGTGACAATAAATCAATCTGAAAGAAAAAAAAAAGAAAGAAAAATATTTTATTTGCGACGCATGGATACACACACTGTAAAAACAAAATTTAAGTCAACATAGAAAAAAAAAACACTGACACAATGTGTGTCTCACGGCTGCGCCAAATAGGTCCAGTTCAGCAAAAATGCCAGACAATTACTACATGGTAGTCAGTGGTAGTTGCCTGACGCTGGTTTTCAACTGAACCTTATTGAGAGTGAACGGCAGTTATTTACTGCTTATACTTTTGTCAATTTGATATTTAAATCATTTTCAGCGTAACGTATTTTGATATTTGAGTCAGCTTCCAGCGTAACGTATTTTGATATTTGAGTTAACTTCCAGCATAACGTATTTTGATATTTAATATTTGATATTTGAGTCAGCTTCCAGCGTAACGTATTTTGATATTTGAGTCAACTTCCAGCATAACGTATTTTGATATTTAATATTTGATATTTGAGTCAGCTTCCAGCGTAACGTATTTTGATATTTGAGTCAACTTCCAGCATAACGTATTTTGATATTTAATATTTGATATTTGAGTCAGCTTCCAGCGTAACGTATTTTGATATTTGAGTCAACTTCCAGCATAACGTATTTTGATATTTAATATTTGAGTCAGCTTCCAGCGTAACGTATTTTGATATTTGAGTCAGCTTCCAGTATAACGTATTTTGCTCAGAGAAGCGACCGCCTATCTGATATTCATAATCCAGTAACTAGTTTTTCAGACTCTGCAAAACGATACCCCTCGGCAAGACTGGCCATCATCTCTCTAGTCTTTTGCCAACTAGCTTGGGGTCGTCGCCCAGTCTAACCGAATGCGGCTGAATCCCCATGTTTTCTCGCACGGAACAAATAATAATAATAGTCCATTATTCATATCGAATTTGGTGAGTACCTACACGAAATTGAAATGGCTTCGCACAGCTACTGATCTAAACGATTCCAGGAAAAAGTGGTAGACAGCAGGTCCGTATTCATAACTGAGATCCTGGTAGACGTTGCACGGTTTTGAATCGTAGATCGATGAAAAGAATTGCTGGTTCTGTTGCGTTGATATCTGAACAGCAATGCACGCGACTAACAATATTAGAATCAATTTCTTCATGATTCGGCACGTCCTAATTAGATTCCGCCACGTAATGTACTAAGTTGTAGGTAAGTATTTCTGTTTCTTATTTCTTATATCTGCATAGGAATAAAAGATCATCTGTTTGTTTCTGACATAAAACGATTATCCTTTTTTGCAAAATCTACACGTGTTTAGAAAATTTGTTTTATAAAATAGCGAAATTATTAAGTAAACTACATGCGCTACCTTATATAGGGTGACTGGCAATTAGTGTACGATACTTAAACACGTGATTGTGCTCATGATAACAAACAATTTTTATTATGGGAGCAAAGCCGAAATCGCGAAAAAAATATCAGCTGTTCAGTACATTAGGCAAACATAAATGTACTGAACAGCTGATTTTTTTTTCGCGATTTCAGGTTTCTTTCTCTATCACGAGCACAATCACGTGTTTAATTATCGTACACTAATTACCAGTCACCCTATTTAACGCTAGTTTAGATATATGCGTGCATAATGGTAGTAGATAATAACATGATTAGCATAGAAACGTGTCTCAATAGGTGTTTACATTTAGCAGTCACATTATCAAGGACGGTCAAATGTAGGTACATAATAAGAACAAGACATTAATATAATGTATAATATTCACACAACGCCATCTAGTCTCAAGCTAAGCAGAGCTTGTATTATGAGTACCAGACATCTGATAAACATATTTATATATTTCTAAATACATACATATTATAGATAAATTACACCCAGATACAGAACAAATGATCGTGCTCAGAGTGGGAATCGAACCCACGACCTCCGGCACAGCAGTCAGGGCCACTAACCACTAGACCAACAGGCCAGTCAAACATTGAAAGGACGTTTAAGGCCGCGTTTTCACTGGGGGACATTTGTCCCGCGATTGTTGCTCGAGATAAAATATACGTATCCCGCGCGTGATGTCTCCTGACGTTGCGTCGCTTGCGACATCTACGGGTCGCAAAACTTGCCGCAAGTCGACTATACGTACAACCTTCGTGTCCCGCGACAGTCGCCCAACAAGCTTTGAATAGTGAGGACATGTGTTGCTTTTTGTTTCTAGGTGTCATAAAGTCGCAAAGACCTACAACGTAAATTTTGAGCGATGTATCTCCGCGTCATGTCCCCTAGTGATAAAGCTATAGATACTTATAGGTAAATTAGCTTCTGCCAGCGACTTCGCCCGCTTGAAACTAGGTTTCTCCATACAAACTATAGAGTATACTATACAACCTTGTGCAAAATTTCATGCTTCTAGTCCCAGTAGTTTTCGGTTGTGCGTTGATATGTCAGTCAGTCAGTTTCTTCTTTATATATATGTATATATATATAAATATAAATGACATGAAATATTGGTCTGTTTCTGTGTTGAGAAGATTTCAAAGTCCCTATAATGTGTATATTGGTTCGAGTTTCAGACTGAACGAAGGACCATATCCATTTCGATAGTAGTAGGCTCCGGCTCCTAAGTGTGTTTTCAAGGAACTAAATATCAAAACATAAAAGGTTGCGACCAACATTTAGTTTTTAATCATTATAAATCAATTACTTATATTAAAGAAATATATAATAAATCTGCCAACATTATGTAGGTATTATGTTTACCTATTTATGTTTTTCATATATACTAAGTTAATTAATGTAAATGGATTTGTGCCGTTTTAATTAACTATAAATATATAGACAAGTCAGTCGCCATAGACAAATTAAACGTGTTAGGTCGCAAATAATTGCATTACGCTAATTGAGTTTTAGAGTTTGTTAGGATCGATACCAATAGTGTAAAACCAAAATAGCAAGTTTTTTTTTGTCTTAATTTAGATGTCCAATTAGTCACCTATTTCGGTCACCATAACCAAACTGTTAAATTGGGAATAGTTGTGTTAAAGAAGATTTTTGGAGTTTGTTAAGATTGATTGGCACCAATAGTGTAAAAACTAATTAGCAGTGTTTTTGGCCCTAAATTCGATGTCCAATTAGTCACCTATTTCAGTTACTAACACCAAACTGCCTAATTGGCAATACTTGTGTTAGTAACAAAAGTTCTTTCCAATTGTGTTTAACTTATGGCTATAAGACACTCAAAAATCCTTAATATAGGTTGTCAAAATAAACTATACCTATTTAAGTCATTAATTCCTACTAGCCTAATAATTAGCAATAGTTGTATTAGTAGAAAATCTTATTCGTAAAATGCTGTTCCTAACAGCTAACAGCGTATATTTGATAGCTGTAAGGTTACTAAAACTCAGCGTATATTTTCCCACTGCTGGGCAAAGGCCTTCCCAACTTCTTCCAGGTACCTATTATTTTCTTGAGCCACCTGGAACCAGTCCTTGCGGTAGGCGTCTAGATCCACGCCACCTCTTCCCAGGTCGACCTCGGCGGCGTCGTCCATCTTCAGGCACTCGCTTCGTGGAGGCTCTTGCCCAGTAGTCAATATGCATGCTGCTGACGAGACCTATCCAATCCCATTTTAGGCAGCTTTTTTCTCACTATATTTCCCGTTTTTAAACATAGCATGGTGTTTCTTATTCTTTCAGCTATTTTGATATCCAGAATGCTGCGCTCCATTGCTCTTTGAAAAACCCCAAGGCGAAACTTTTCCGACTCGGTAAGTTAGATAAGCTAACTTACGTTCTCAAATTTAGTCACCAAATAACCGATCCAACTAAGAATGAATACTACTGTCAAAACGGTGAAGATGTTTAAAAACATCATGAGGAAACCAGCATATCATAAAACTTAAAATTCACCTAACTAACACTACTAACATCCACCAATCGGCACTGGGCTTGCATGGTTGATTACCGCCCATTCCTTCTCCTAGAGAGGAGGCCCGAGTCCCAGCAGTAGGAACTTTAGAAGGCTGATTATGCTTTATGCAACTAAGAATGTCTATAAGTCATGTTAGTGGCAAAATGTTCTTCTTAAAAACATCCAAATGGTGTCTATTTTATGACTGAGTTTCGGGGCATCTTCTCTTCCCTTTCTTTCATCTCATTTTTTTATTGATAGGCTCCCATTTGATTACCAGATGGAAAGCGATGATGTAGTTGACAACGGAGTACACTTGCCTAGAAATAACCTATTCACTCTTGACTTAAAACTCCCACCTGAGTGTAGCTATCAGGAAAGACAGACTCTGGCAGGGAATTTCACTCCTTAGCTGTATCACACTCACACAATTTCGTCTTTATAATATTAGTAAGACTAATGTGATACCAAATTTACGCTCAGGTAATTTTAAAGTAGGTCCAAAAATAAAAAAAGCAAGTCACCATTTGAACTCTATCATCTTTTATTCAATCAGTTTGGGTAAGTCGGTTGTGTGTACATAGTGGCCATTAGAGAGTTGTGTGTTTCAGTATCATAGAGAGCAAACATGAATGGTCTATCAGCTATGAACTCGCTGAAGAAAGACTCCTCAGGACTGGACGGAGGACGATAGGAACGGAGCTCGGCGATTGGAGGAAGATGTACTCCATCTTTATTGAGGGTTAGAGTAGCTCGCTGAACGTAACTGCTTGGCAGGGCAGGCGGGGTTGATATATACCTGTTATAAAATATTAGTTGTTAGAAACGAGCTTATCCGTGGAAGTTTTAAGATCCGCCCCAATTGAAGAATAACTCAGAGAATCACGTCTCAGATGCTATGGTCATGAACTGAGACGATCTGAAGAAGAAATGACAAGGCAAGTTCTAGATATCAATACTGGTCCAAAAAGCGTGGTAGACCCCTTCTAACTTTGATGTCTGTATTCAGCAATGACCTGAAGAAAGCCCAAGTGAATGACTCGATGATCCAGAACCGAAATGTCAAGCGAAAAATGAGAAAAAGAGCCAATCCCAAAATGAAATGGGATAAGGTTAGACCAAAGAGAGAGAGATGTAATATGTTATATGTGTCGAACTATCAATATTTTAAGGCTAAATTAAGTTTGTTCAAGTACTGCCTGCTATGAGGAAGGAATGGTTAATTTTTTTACCCGACTACGGAGGGTTATGATTTTGACAGGCTATGTATGTATGTGAGTATGTTCATCTGTTCCCTCATAGCTCCTAATCTACTTATCGGAACATGACGTATGAGGTATCGTTAGAACCGTCTTAATTGTCCGCTGAACATAGGCTACGTGGCGTGTCACAAAAATTGATATGGCGCCCTCTAGCGGACAAAAAGTAATGTGTTAAAAATAAATATGGAGTAAAATACGCCGTGTTTGGTATCATTTGAAAGGGCTTCACTTGTACATTTCCAATATATTGCTCAAATTTAAAGTGACGCCCTCTAGCGGACAAAAAGTCATGTTTTAATAAAAAATAATATAAATATACCGTGTTAAAATATAAAGCCCTTTCAAATGATATCACATTTGAAAGGGCTTCGCTAGTACTTATCAAAAAATATCATCAAAATTCAATGTGGCGCCCTCTAGCAGACAAAAAGTATTGTGTTAAAAAAAATACGATAAATATGTCGTGTTTCGTATCATTTGAAAGGGCTTTACTTGTACATACCAAAATAAATAGTAAAGAAGCACAGTGATTTAACACCAAAATCTTTTAAATAAAAAAAAAGTAAAAAACTAAAACCCGACTACGACAAAAAAAATGACGCTGAAAAAGTATGAAACAAGATTTTCAAGATGCTGAAATAGACAAGGTACCTAACTGGAAAAACAAGAATAGCACAAAAAGAAAAGCCGTAGTCACACGTTATTAAAGTGTTTCGATTATTACCTACCTATAACGTGTGACTACGGCTTTTCTTTTTGTTCTATTCTTGTTTTTCCAGTTACCTTGTCTATTTCAGCATTTTGAAAATCTTGTTTCATACTTTTTCAGCGTCATTTTTTTTTGTCGTAGTCGGGTTTTAGTTTTTTACTTTTTTTTTTGTTCGATCATTATTTGTGGAAGAAAATTGAGAACCATTCCCTTGAATTCCGACTATGTCTCGCTCGATATCATCATTTTACTAGATATGATTTGGTAAATCGTTAGGACAGAATACAATATAATAATATTGCTGTATTATAATTAGCTTTCATGATTATAAGTACTGCGATATTACAAATCAATAAATACCTTATTTCGAAAAAAGAATAACGTACCTTTAATATAAAGTTTATTTGAACTTATAATTCCAAGTCAATCCAAAGATATAACACATAAAACAACCCGTTTTATAAAAACGGCAATTTCATAGGTAAAGACCTATTATATACCCAAATAACGATATATGACTATCATTAGCGTTAGGTAATGATAAATAATGAATCAGTTCAAAAGTAAAAAAAAGCAAGTCACCATTTGAACTCTATCATCTTTTATTCAATCAGTTTGGGTAAGTCGGTTGTGTGTACACAGTGGCCATTAGGAAGTTGTATGTTTCAGTATCATATAGACCAAACATGAATGGTCGGTCAGCTATGAACTCGCTGAGGAAAGACTCCTCAGGACTGGATGGAGGACGATACGAACGGAGCTCGGTGATTGGAGGAAGATGTACTCCATCTTTATTGAGGGTTAGAGTAGCTCGCTGAACGTAACTGCTTGGCAGGGCAGGCGGGGTTGATATATACCTGTTATGAAATAGTAGTTGTTAGAAACGAGTTTAACCGTGGAAGTTTTAAGATCCACCCCAATTGAAGAATAACTCAGAGAATCACGTCTCAGATGCTATGGTCATGGACTGAGACGATCTGAAGAAGATATGACAAGGCAAGTTCTACGTACGAATACTGGTCCAAAAAGCGTGGTAGACCCCTTCTAACTTTGATGTCTGTAATCAGAAATGACCTGAAGAAAGCCCAAGTGAATGCCTCGATGATCCAGAACCGAAATGTCAAGCGAAAAATGAGAAAAAGAGCCAATCCCAAAATGAAATGGGATAAGGTTAGGCCAAAGAGAGAGATGTAATATGTTGTATGTGTCGAACTATCAATATTTTAAGGCTAAATTAAGTTTGTTCAAGTACTGGCTGATATGAGGAAGGAATGGTTAATTTTGTTCGATCATTATTTGTGGAAGAAATTTGAGAACCATTCCCTTGCATTCAGACTATATCTCGCTCGATATCATAATTCTACTAGATATGATTTGGTAAATCGTTAGGATAGAATACAATATAATAATAGGTCTTTACCTATGAAATAGCCCTTTTCTAAAACGGGTTGCTTTGAAGTGTTATTATATCTTTGGATTGACTTGGAATTATAAGTTCAAATAAACTTTATATTAAAGGTACGATATTCTTTTTTCGAAATTAGGTATTTATTGGTGTCTTTGTGTTTTGTATTTTCTGTAATAACGCAGTACTTATAACCATGAAAGCTAATAAAAAAAACTAAACGATAACGATTATAAGTACTGCGATATTACAGAAAATACAAAACACAAAGAAATCAATAAATACCTTATTTCTAAAAAAGAATAACGTACCTTTAATATAAGTTTATTTGAACTTAAAAGTCTAAGTCAATCCAAAGATATAACACTTCAGAGCAACCCGTATTTAAAAACAACAATTTCGTAGGTAGAGACCTAATATATAGGGTGACTGGCAATTAGTGTACGATACTTAAACACGTGATTGTGCTCATGATAATAAACAATTTTTATTATGGGAGCAAAGCCGAAATCGCGAAAAAAATATCAGCTGTTCAGTACATTAGGCAAACATAAATGTACTGAACAGCTGATTTTTTTTTCGCGATTTCAGGTTTGTTCCCATAGTAAAAGTTGTTGGTTATCATGAGCACAATTACGTATTTAAGTATCGTACACTAATTACCAGTCACCCTATATACCCAAATTACGATATATGACTTTAAGATTAGCATTAGGTAATAATCTTGTTGTGCGGATGGCCCTAGGCCAGAGCACTGGATCGACGCTTCTGGATCTTTTGTGCTAATAATAGTCAACTGCCAACTGATACACATTTGCATTTTTTTGTACGTCCTTCAAAATTTCTTTAAAAGTACTTTACAAAACAAGGTCCTTGAAGCCTCATAAATTCATTTTGTTTATAGAAAGGCAAATCAAGAAGGGTACACTGCCTAAAATGTTTCAATCTCGAATTAATTAATGCCAAAATTTATTACAGTTTACTTAAGATCCTTCCCTTACGGATTCCAACCACAAATTGCTTTTGCGATCAATTGATCTAGCAGAAAATATTTATATTAGGTTATTATGTTGTACTGGGTGTCTCAGAAAAACGAACTTCTATCTATTGTGGTCTGGTTTCCGCACTTAGTCCTTGGCGGATCATTGTGCATGAGTCATGGCGGCCTTTACTCCAACCACACCTTCACGAAAACCAACTTATGTAGATGCATAAAAAATAACAAAATATGCGTTAATTAACAAAATCAGAAACTTAAGACATGGGAAAATTACTTTTTGAAAATAACATTATTTAAATGTACGTTATTCGCGGTTCTGGCAGTCTTCGAAGCGATCACTAACATTCATAATAACGCGCCTCAGAAGTTGAGTAGGAATGTTGTTGATTTCTTGTTTAATGTTTTGAATAATATACGAGTATATTAGTATTTTTTTATGCATCTACAGAATTTAGATTTTCTGAGACAACATCTAACATCGTACCTGGTAGCATCAGGATTTGTCCAAAGCCTGGTAATTCCAAGATCTTCCAATACGGTCTTTGCATCCAGCTCAGAGTTTATTGTAAATTGAGGTAACGCTATGTCTATCGGGACCTCAGTCTCTCTCAACGATCCCAACACTGTTGAGATGATCGTACTTTTCATTTCCTTGATAATGGGACGTAAGTCATCATTCCCGACTAGCAGAGCAATAATCATACTGTACTTTTTATTCCCACCAATCGGTAAGTCTAAGACCTTTGATTTTATTGATGGCACATATCCTATTCTGCCGCGACGCTTCATCGTCATCAGATCCACTGCACCGATCTTTTTTCCTGATAGATTGTAGAAGGGTGCTCGTTGAACCACCGCGTCAGCAAATGCTGTGTGCCACAGTCCATTGTAGTCTATTGTGTCTATCAATACTGAATTTCCGCGAAGATCAAGTCGTGGGAAGTCGGCATACACAATCTGTCTGATTGTGCTGGCTGCTGCAGTAGGGTTGTATTTTATGGGAGCCGTCAAAACATTTAGAAGAGAATTCCTTGCGACGAAGTTATGCCAAACAGGATTGGGGGTGACTCCTTCATCGATCACCAGCACTCGGTTGCTGACAACAGCAGCGTCGGTGGTGAATGAGTAGCGACTGGCCGCCAGTTGGTAGTACTTATGACGAACGCACGGGTTTCTTGGAAGGTGAAGAAGTTCGAAAAGATGATTTTGAGTGTAGTAGTCAGCTCCTTCTGCCATAGCGGCTATCGTCATCCACATGGAGTGCGGTGACATGACGAACTGATACGTTCCTAGGGAAGCGACACCCTTAAATGTTTCAATGGTAAAGTTATTCATCGCTTCACGGTAGCCTTCGAGAATGTTCGTGTACTCGGGACATGTTCCAGAGGTAATGTGCAGGTCGTCCAGAGAACCTTGTACCGTCACTATGCCTCGTTTACTCGTGGAAGCAGAGCATAGTGTGAGGGACACCAACAAAAATACCGCTCTCATTTTCTAAACACGACCGATTTAAGATTAAATTCCAACTGAATCTAAAAGATAATCTTGGTTCTTATATAGGAACTGGAATTGCATTTATAATTGGGTTTTTTTATAACTTAACACATTGAGCGCCAAACTGCCTCGCCAACTGACAGTGATTTATTTTCGAAATCCTAATCTAAAAAAACAATAGTAAGAAAAGAGTAAAGCGCGGGTTTATTACCCGGGCTCCTTTAAGCTAGAACTACATTAGACCGACGCACACGTGTAACACGCCTGATTTGTACGTAGAACGACGTCGCGTGGCGTGGATCAAGTGTAGCTCTACAAGTCTAGTTTCCATATACAATGTATGGAGACCGACGCGCCCAGGTCAGCGTGTGTGGCACACGTGTGCGCAGTGTAGTTCTAGCTTTAAGAATGCTGTACTCATTTAAGTACCTACAGCAAACAGTTACGGTGGTAGTATTTCAGTTTGAAATTGGTAGGGGTACCTATAATATTGATTATAAAATTTTCGAGTACCCTTCAGATTTATACATAGGGATTAATTTTATAACAATACATGATAAGACAAATAATTATCGGCCTTCGGAAATCACACAAAAAAATAAATTTTACGCTGATGGGCGTTTTTTTTTTGTTAATTTAGTAAGTTTGTTGTTACTATTTTAATAAACTACTAGGTCCTCAACAAAAAAACCACAATTGTTTTGCTGTCTACAGTTGAGTACGGTAGCGTTAAATGGGTTAACTCAAGAAAAGTTATCATTTATAGTCCCACAAAAAAGTATTGAAATATAATTCATTACATTGGTTGTTTACAATAGCACTAATATTATAAAATTTGTGTGTGTGTGTATCTTTGTTACTTCTTCACGTTCGAACGGCTGAACGCATTTTAATGATAGATACACGGGTAGTTCATTTTTTTAATTGATATAAACTAGTGCTTGCCTGCGATCCCACCTGATGGTAAGCAGTGATGCAATCGTTGATGGTGAAGCGCACGAGCCTATTCACTTTAGCCTTGAAGACACCTAAATTACCTATAATCGGACGGGAAGAACGCAGCAGGCAAATAGAATGGCACATAATTATTATCTCGGGAGTTGGTATGTTCTCTTGGGTTAGTTTTGTAGTATCACGCGGGCGAAGCCACTTGCAGTAGCTAACCACCTCACCATATACTTAATGTTTACGAAAAAACTATTCGATGCATAGATATCAGAACATTAATACGAATGCAGTGGCCATTAGTCGATGTTCAAGCGACTCGTCAAGGTCAACACAATACCGGAATCATAATTTAAAGTTCAAATTTGGCTTTTACTTTTTATTAAATTAAATTATGAACATACGATATAACAAGAAAAATAAAAACACTTAACTAATTAAAATTACTTATCTAAACAATAACTCCTATCTAAAATATGGCGTCAAAAAATTCCTCCGCATCGCTGTCGACTGGAAGTGTGCCCAAAAGACTGGCGGCATTGCCACGTTGTATGGCAATGCTTAATTTCTGACCGAGGTAAAAGCCAGCCCTTTGGTCACGCGAAGTGTCAACTAGCCGTTTGGATAATTCTTTAAAAAGGGCAAGAGCAGTCGGACCCCAAACGGCTCAAAAATATAACTACCGACGAGGTTGTTATATTTCCGCGGCTTGAGGTTCTCCGCAGCCGCAGCGGCAGCACCAGCACAGCGCGACGAGCTAGGAAGATGAGATGGCGCAAGAGTGTCGACACAGGTAGCGTCCCATACTAAAGGCCTACCCACCTTCCATGGAAATAAAGACATACCGTCCGGTCTCTTACCATCGTCGCGTGCCAGGCCATGAGGTCTTATAATTTGGCTTTGTCTCAAAATTTGCAAATCTTTTTTTTTATACGTGTCGTATTTATAAGAAGCGGTGATTGCCTCGTTGGGCTTGTGGTCGCAAGCGCGACTGCTGAGCGTGGGGTCCTGGTTTTGATTCCCAAGTCGGGCAAAAAGTGCTATTAGGTTTTTTCATTAGGAATTACTCTGTAGCTGCTCAAAGTTTGGAAGTTGGTGATATGATACCCCCGTGCCTCGGAAATCACATAAAGCCGTAGGTCCTGCGTCTGAACTCTCTCCGCTCGTAGCGGATTGACGTCCCATCGGACTAGGACAGTAAAGCTAGAACTACATTAACCCGACGCACACGTGTAATACGCCTGATTTGTAGATAGAACGACGTCGCGTGGCGTGGATCAAGTGTAGCTCTACAAGTCTAGTTTCCATATAAAATGTATGGAGACCGACACGCCCAGATCGGCGTGTGTGGCACACGTGTGCTCAGTGTAGTTCTAGCTTAAAGGAACTGAGAGTGCATGTGTGTTTGCGTACACACTTGTGTACTATAATATCTCCTGCGTACTTGGCTAATCTCAGTTGAGATTGGCCACCGTGATCGAAATTCGGCCGGGAGGATTATATATAATAATAATAATAAATTTATACATTTTATCTATCGTAATCAAAATAAATAAAATAAAATAAAAAAAGCCTTTTATTTCTTGCAATTAGAGATAACAAAGTAAGTAAAATATAAAATTAAAATAAAATAAATAAAATAAAAACGTTTATTTGACACAATTAGCATAATAATTACAGTGGTTAAAGAGTCACATTCAGCAAGTACAAATTTCACAGTACATCTGATGTAACCACCAAACTAGAATATATATAATATATATAATAAAATATGAATCTAAAGTTAAAAACTATTTGGTGCAAAGTAAATTAGTTGTTAAAATTAATCCTAATATAATATTGTTTGCTTATTATGCGGAGGGGCCGCAGGTGAAGGCCCAAGCTCCAAGGAACTCCATTTTTCTCTATCTTGTGCTGTGTCCATCCAGTTAGAACCAGCCGTTTTCAAAATGTCGTCCGCCCATCTTGTCAGCGGTCTTCCTCTGTGTCGTTTTCCACTTGGGCCTCTCCAACGAAACGCCCTTATGGTCCAACGCTCGTCTGACATCCTTGCCCATTTCCATTTCAGCTTTTTAGCATATAATCAAAATACAATGTATTAAATAAATTATATTTCCTTTGAAAAAATAGAGTAAACGACCATGTCTGTGCTAGTATTAACTGTATGACAGACATCGGCGCCTTCCTCCTACAGATTTTAATATTAGTAGAGTATTATAAGTAAAAAAAAATATATGAATAATATAAGAAGCGGCGAGTCTTTTTCCCTTTTGGTCCTTTCTGAACTTAACCCGAAATTAGGGCGGATCGGCTAAGTTAATTTAGACTATTAGACTGGCCTAACCAAGATAGAACCGCCCTTATTAGGGTTTGACCGGCCCGACGTTGCTAATAATTAGTGTTATGGTAACAAAGGAATCAACTGAGTCCAAATATTCTAAGGGTTGAATTGTCTAGATGTGGTAAAGGAACTCCAAGCTTTGTACAAAAAGCGATGAGGCCAGCTACATATCCATCTATAGGTACATGTTATCTATACTAGTATATGCTGCATCGGTAAACGTTGTACTGCCATATGATTTATCAAGAAAAAGTGAGAGTGAGAGTATAAGAATAAAATATAACCTAAGATCTATTCTCAAACCTACCAAATAATGACGGCGAACAATGGGTAGCTCGCCGTCCGACCGTCCGGTAACCGTCCGGACCGAGCCCAAGTCGTCGACGGCGCCTCAGGGAGCTGTCAGCAAACCGTAGGGGCCCAGCGGGGTCGAAGCCTACTGGGGCCAAGGGTCTGATTCTGAAAGGAAGACTCGGCCCTGGTACGAAAGGCAACGAAGGAACAGGAGTGGGTTTTTATTCAATAAAATTCTGACACTATCTCCCGCTCCACCCAAGACCGGGATTTGTCATTAGATGATTTTCCCACCAAAAAAAAAACCTACCAAATAATTATACACAAAAATTCGGTCAAGACGTTTCGGAGAATTTCAATAACATACTCTGTGAGATTTTTATGATTATAGCGGTACCAACAGACGTAGTCCTGTCCAAAAGTTGGCTATTTGTCAGAAAAAAATGAGAACCCGATTGCAGCGCCACCTACCGAGTCCAATTTTATTTCCAAACCAACCAAGGACGCACTCAAATATATACACAAAGTTTCATCCATATTGGTCAAGCCGTTTGAGAGAATATAAGTGACACACACACGTCCCGAAGACTTATAAATGTAAAGATAAGCTGACCCGATAAACGTTGTTCTGCCGTATAAATATCAAAGATAAAAATGGGGCCACCCCAGGAGCCCCACGGCTAAGAAGGTAAAAAAAAACCTACGACCTATTCTCAGGACTACCAAAAAGCTGTTTCATAGGACACTGTGTCACGAGATTTTTGCCCGAGTGCAAGAAGGGTTATTATCAGAGGTCCGAGTAGGTAGATTGATTTAAGGTCGTTGACGTCAAACGTAGAGGATAATATAGATAGATATGCCTCCAAAATACCGGAACTTCATATGTATTGTGATATTTGTTCCGGAATTTTGAAATTAGCACGAATTTGTGTTTAAGGTGAAAAACGTATTAATAATATCAATATACGCTGCCAGTGTTAGCTAATGGTGCAAGAAATCAGTATTTTATTTTATACAAAAATACCTTGAATAGTTACACCGTATTTTGTCCCTTACTGTTGAATTAGAAATGACGCTTGACAGTATGAGACAAAACTTAGACAGGGCCTTCCCGCACATTATGGATAAAATGGCATGTCCATATTAAATATCTTGACGCAAGTATATAAAATCAATCTACCTACTCCGACCTCTGGTTAGTATATAATTAGAAGAAGATTACAAAGCTGAACGAAGTTGCATATTATTATATTAAATTAGTGTTAAGATGATGTAATTACATTTGATTACATTATTCCATTATCTGGGTACAAAAAAGTGAACGAACGTAATATAATGTCGGGCTTAGAAAAAACTTAAATAGTCCATTTTAAAAGGTCACCGGAGATTAATTCAGTAAGCAATTACTGATCTATTTTTATACACAGGTAATTATTAGCTATGAATACCTACATATGTTCAGTTAAGAGGTAATATATCACGTGCAAAACAATGCAAGAAGATTTTCTTAACTAAATGAATGGATTGGGGAATGTTTGCTGTCAACATGACCCATAACTACATACAGGGTGTAAGGGACAGTAGACGAAACTGAACAACCTTCCATAAGGCGTCCATAACACGATGGGTTTTGTTGTCAGTTTTGCCAAAGTCAATGTTTTGATTGACGATAAACCAACCGTCTAATGCGATGATTGACGTTTGCATGACGAAAACGTAATGGCGATAAAATTCCATCATTCATGATTGATGGAATTGATTGACGCCTGCATGACCGTGTACTGGACGCCTAAGATTTTTTTTCAGGAAACGAAAAAAATAATCGGCCTCTCCATACAAAATTATAAACTTGATTGGACAGTTTGTATGGAGAAGCCGTTTTTTTTTAGTTTCGTCTACTGAGCAAGCCCTTAAAGTTTGCGAAAACTGAAACTTTGGTTTTTGTTAGGAACTCGTCCCAGCTTGGCACTTTCGATTTACCTCTACTATAGGTACCTATATGCGTCTATGTATTATACACCTAAAACTTCCTTATGTATAACTCTGTCTAATTGGTGCAAACCGCATAAAAAACCGTTTAGTAGTTTTTGAGTCTATCGCGAACAGACAGACGCGGTTAAGGACTTTGTTTATATAATATAAAAATCTCATGTCATGGTGTTTGTTATCAAACACCTCCGAAACGGCTTAACCGAATTTTATGAAATTTTTTAGACCTCCCACTCCATTTTGTTTTTTTTATATTTTTTATGATAGTAGGAATATGTAAGGATGTAAGGAAGAATAAACTAAACCCAAATTCACACTTTCCTTGATAATCCATGACAAACAACTTATTTAATGATTTAGAAAAAAAAAAACAAAATCTTTTCAAAAGTAAACTGTTGGACCTTAGTACGAAGACTAAAAAAACATCTCCAAATGATTATAAAAACTGTGAATCATTTGAAAACTTAATTGAAACTTATTGACCAATATCTATCTAAGTTAATACGATGACATAATCAATTAAAAAACCGGGCAAGTGCGAGTCGGACTAGCGCACTGAGGGTTCTCGAGATAAAGAGTCTGGACAGACAGACAGACGGACAACAAAGTGATCCTATAAGGGTTCCGTTTTTTCCTTTTGAGGTACGGAACCCTAAAAATACCTTTTGATGGGACGATTGGCGCAGTGGTTGAATGTTCGGCTGCTACGGAAAGAAACAATCGAAACAATCCCTCTATTTCTCCTACAGCGGGAGAAGTTATTTGATGATTTTACACCTCGAAAAAATAAGGTATCTTAAGCATAAAGTAATTAGCAGAGAACGGAATTAGGTAGAGTTAAACATGTACTTATATACAGCTAAAGATGGATATGCCTCAAATCCCGAGATTAATTTTAAAGAGCAGAATTTTTTTATGATACTTTCAGAAATATAGCAGAAAAAAATTCTTCCTGCATTCATGACGAGGAGAAGGAAGTATATAAATTTGTTAACCTACCTTACCTCAGTTGACGTAGAGAGATCTTTTTCAATGAAAAATACTAATAAAAATTGTATGTTAATTAGGTTTGTTTTATTTGTCTTATCTCTGAGGTTTTTATTATTATTTATGTGTAATATTGTTGGCTACACAGGATTTGTTTATTAGAAATCCTGGGAAGATCTATATCAACATTTCCCCTACCCCCTGGTAATTAGCTAATGAAGCAGTGACAAACTACTGGCTAAAAACAAAACAAAAAAATGTACCACGGACATAATACGACCTCAACCCAATTCATCTTAATCAAATTTTAACGCGAAATGAATCCGGCAAACAAAAAAATCTATAGAAAAGGAACTTCACATTTTTTTTCTGATCGTATAAGTAGGTTGTGATTAAAGGACCAAATACATATACAATACTAGGTTCTACCTGCGGCTTCGCCCGCGTGCAGTGCAAACAATTTACTTTGTCAAATTTATTTCATCACCACTGCTCTCAAAACGGTGAAGGAAAACATCGTGAGGAAACCGGCATGCAGTTAAAACAAAACATTTCAAGACATACTCGTATGTGACATCCACTAACTCGCATTGTACCGTGGTGGATTACGACCTATTCCCTCTCATAGAGAGGAGGCCTAAATGCCCAGCAGTGAGGACACTATAAGGCTTCTTCTTCTTCTTGGCGTTTCGATGGCAAAACTAGTTAAATTCCTTGCCTGGCCCAGTATTCGGTTACGCTGTCCACTGATGCTGTCATTAGGTCCCTACGTGAACAAGAGCCCAAGTCTGCTATTTTATAAATTCGCCATTCCAACACGATCCCATTGTCATTTTGCTAAAATTTCGTAATCTGCTAATTCATAATTGTCGATCACTGATCGGTCAACGGTCTCGTACTAGAGTTGTGGTACAATGACAATATCGAGCTTTTTAAAAGCAATGACTGCACAATGACGTTCTAATGGTAGGTCACTGATCAAAGGAACTGTCATAATTTTAGCAAATTAAAATTTCAGCATACGTCAGATATTTATTTGTCAATATGTACGAGATTACCATTCTATGCCATTTCTTTCAATGGAGTGTCAGTGATTGACCATTGGAAAGTCATAATGACGCCAATATATTAGTAGTTTATCAAACTTGTCAAAATCAACAATTATGAAATCAATGATAGATCATTCTGACACTATTGTAATAACAGACTTGAGGCACAGGGCACGTGATGCAGGCTGATTATGCTGTGCTATGTTTTAGATTAAACACTTTTTCAAGTTAAAAGGGGCTTTTAATTCCCAGTTGGAAACTAAAAGCTTTTTCTAGTAATCTTGAATGTGAGACGCGACATAAACGGCCGTATCTTGTTTTTTCGTTAACTCAGATGTTTGATTTTTTCATAGCTTCAAGGGACCGCCGACCTGAGTATATGGTTTTAATTTCAACTCGATACCTCCACGCGTTCCCGAGATAAAGGGTCTTGACAGACAAACGGACGGAAAACAAAGTGAACCTATAAGGGTTCCGTTTTTTCCTTTTGAGGTACGGAACTCTATAAACAAAAGGATTATGATTTGTTTAAATCAAATATCAAAACCATATCAAACCAAATATCAGTATTAAACCAAATATCAAACCATAGCAATCGTCAACACCGAAACGAATCTCAAGCCACTCATTCAATCAACGGCACTGACTCTGTCCGAACAGATCAAAAAACGGCGAGTGTTAGATGACTGCATCTGAGAAAGCCGTGGCCCGTCGTCCATTAAAGTCGAACGCGTCAACGAGAACCGAATTGTCACTGAAGTCGACACTCGCCAAAGTTGTTATAGAAAGGAGCCTAATAGCGTTAAGCGATCCCAGGGGATCGTAGCGCAGCGATATCGACGATAAATCGATGAGACGGTTCTTTGAGGCAGAGCTAAACCAGTACGGGTTTTTTTTTCTTTTTCGGTGGGAAAATCATCTTATGACATCCCCCGCTCTTGGGCGGAGCGGGAGATAGTGTCAGACTTTGACTGACTAAAAACCCACTCCTGTTCCTTCGTTGCCTTTCGTACCAGGGCCGAGTCTTCCTTTCTGAATCAGACCCTTGGCCCCAGTAGGCTTCGACCCTGCTGGGCCCCTACGGTTTGCTGACATCTCCTTGAGGCGCGCGTGGAACAGTACGCGCCGTCGACGACTTGGGCTCGGTCTGGACGGTTACCGGACGGTGAGCTATATTGCTCGCCTTCCGCAAGCCCGCGACCAGTACGGGGTCAACACCAACACTTGATTGACGACAAGCGAACGCTTTGACAAGATGCTTACATCATTCCCAGATAGATAAATGATAAATTATATTTGCAAATAGCTAGGTTTAAAAAAACACTATTACACGTCAATTTAAACTAATCGTAGATGAGGTTAGTGTTTCCTAGCTGCCTCCTGAGAAAAAACACCGAAACGAACTCAGAGGTCAAAGTCTCTTTAAAGTCCATACAGCAAACATGTAATGGTCAACTCATGAGAACCATGCAGATTAGTATCTGAGATGGCCTTTTGAGGAAAAAACCACACTGGACTATTGAGTAGACCTCTCCAGCCAGTGCAAGCATTTGTCAGTATTTGTATAGTAATAGAGCTATTGCTAGTATAGGAGCTCAACCGGTAGACTTAACTTATACCTAATTAGTGGAACCTTAGACGCAGGGATCGTTTAAGAGTCTTAGGAGCCAAAACAGCTGCTGTTGAGTATATGGGTCGTCTCCCTCGGTCGTTACGCCTACAATTATCCAGACTGACAGCGGGGAAAAGATAAAATGGTACAAACTACGAGGCCTGACATCCTTATACGCCTGAGTGGTAAACACGTAAACGGAAATACAGTAAAATTGTGTCACATTGCGGTACAGGTGACAGGAGGCGGAGCTGCGTGAAAATATCTCTTGGTATTACGATGACAAATGTACACACGAATAAAACTGGGAGAATTGGGTACTTGTCTTAATCTTTATTATTATTTGTATCAAAAAAAAAGTAAAAAAACTAAAACCCGACTACGACAAAAAAAATGACGCTGAAAAAGTATGAAACAAGATTTTCAAGATGCTGAAATAGACAAGGTAACTGGAAAAACAAGAATAGAACAAAAAGAAAAGCCGTAGTCACACGTTATAGGTAGGTAATAATCGAAACACTTTAATAACGTGTGAGTACGGCTTTTCTTTTTGTTCTATTCTTGTTTTTCCAGTTACCTTGTCTATTTCAGCATCTTGAAAATCTTGTTTCATACTTTTTCAGCGTCATTTTTTTTTGTCGTAGTCGGGTTTTAGTTTTTTTACTTTTTTTTTATTTAAAAGATTTTGGTGTTAAATCACTGTGCTTCTTTACTATTTATTTTGGTATGTACAAGTAAAGCCCTTTCAAATGATACGAAACACGACATATTTATCGTATTTTTTTTAACACAATACTTTTTGTCTGCTAGAGGGCGCCACATTGAATTTTGATGATATTTTTTGATAAGCACTAACGAAGCCCTTTCAAATGATATCAAACACGGTATATTTATCTTATTTTTTTTTAAACATGACTTTTTGTCCGCTAGAGGGCGTCACTTTAAATTTGAGCAATATATTGGAAATGTACAAGTGAAGCCCTTTCAAATGATACCAAACACGGCGTATTTTACTCCATATTTATTTTTAACACATTACTTTTTGTCCGCTAGAGGGCGCCATATCAATTTTTGTGACACGTCACGTAGCCTATGTTCAGCGGACAATTAAGACGGTTCTAACGATACCTCATACGTCAAGTTCCGATAGGTAGATTAGGAGCTATGAGGGAACAGACGAACAAACTCACATACATACATAGCCTGTCAAAATCATAACCCTCCGTAGTCGGGTAAAAAGAACTTTTTTCCAAAACCGCAAATAGAAAAGAAAAATTAGTCTGTCAAATATTAAACAAGTTAGAAAACTTTCAAATCGGGTAGAAGGGGAAAACGACAAGTAATAGAATAAGGATTCACATAGGTATTGAAATTAGTCACTTGGGTGAAACAGCCATTAGGTTACGTATATAGGGTGACTGGTAATTAGTATACGATACTTAAACACGTGACTGTGCTCATGATAACCAACAACTTTTACTATGGGAACAAACCAAAAATCGCAAAAAAAAAATCAGCTGTTCAGTACATTTATGTTTGCCTAACGTACTGAACAGCTGATATTTTTTTCGCGATTTCGGCTTTGCTCCCATAATAAAAATTGTTTGTTATCATGAGCACAATCATGTGTTTAAGTATCGTACACTATTTGCCAGTCACCCTATATATAGAAGAGAGAGAGAGAGAGAGAGAGAGATATTCCCACTATGCACGCACTCTTCCTCATACCAATATTTGAAACGCGAATTGCTGTTCCGATTTCGATGCCGCCTTCAGGAAAAGATTTATTTTTAGTATTATTTGTTAGTTTGTATAAAATATTGTAGAAAAATAAATACTGGCCAATACCCAAGACCGAATACAAAAAAGAACGCTTTTATTATAAACTAACTAGAAAATTATCCGAAGGGAACATATTCCAGGACATGTTCCACCCATACACACAAACCGGAGCGAGGAGGAATGGCAGTCGGTCGCCTCCTTCTGCGAAGCAGTAATGCTAGCGAAGGAGGAGGCTGCACGCGTGAGGGAACGAAGGTCCTCACGCCTTAGCCGCCGTAATTCCGACCCCGACTACCCTGGCGCTCCTCAAAGAGATGTCAGCAAACCGTAGGGGCCCAGCAGGGCCGATGCCCGCTAGCTAGGACCGCGGAGAATTTCTGAAAGGGAAACCCGTAGTCCTAGAACGCGAAGGGTAATTGAAGGATACAGGTGTGGTTTTAGTCAGTAAAAGTCTGACACGCCCTCTCGCTCCACCCAGAGCGCGAGAAGTCATTTGGATGATTTCCCACATTAAAAAAAAAACCAATACACACAAAACGTTTTGAGAACACATTCATTGTGTCTACAGCTAAGAGGGCTTAGCCAAGTTGATAATCTACAATCGTTAATGTTAGCAGAAAACTTCAAATGTATGGGAATGAAATCATCTCAACGTTAATAAGTCACGTGGTCAAAACAAAGGAATCGGAGGCGTTGCCGACTGCAGAAAGAGATTAGAAACGAAATTGTCGAAACTTGGCTAGGCCTGAAGGAGTGGAATTCCCTGCCAGTCCCCGTGTTTCCTGATAGCTACAAACTAGGGGTCTTTGAGTCAAGAGACTTGCGTATAACATACTTTACTTCTAGACAAGCGTGATCCATTGTCGACCACTTCATCGCTTACCATCAGGCGAGATGGTGGTCTAGCTCGAGGCTACCAATAATAAAAAAACCGGGCAAGTGCGAGTCGGACTTGCGCACTGAGGATTCCGTACAAACTTACCTATGAAAACAGTTCAATTCCCGAATTGACTTACGAAGATTTTTCCGAATCGCAAAAAAAGTTTTTTTTTTGTGACATAACTACAAATTTACAGTTTTCAGTTTTTTTGCTATACTTATGCTATGAAACTTTTCTTCATGCCAAGTTTCAGGATTTCTAGGTCAACGGGAAGTACTCTATGAATTTTGATTCCCTTGAGAGTGTCGAAATACACGTTTCTTGCGACATAAACGGCCGTATCTTTTATTTTCGGTAATTCAGAAGTTTGATTTTTTAAATCTTCAAAGGACTGCAGACCTGAGTATATGGTTTTAATTTCAACTCGATACCTCTACGCCTTCCGGAGATAAAGGGTCTTGACAGACAGACAGACGGACAACAAACTGATCCCATAAGGGTTCCGTTTTTTCCTTTTGAGGTACGGAACCCTAAAAATATACACACACTCACAATCTTTCGACTTTACAATATTATTGTAAAGTGTGATTGTGATTCGCATTGGATTTTCTTGTATTCGCCTTGCCTTTGATGTGCACGTAGCGAGGTAAAAGCAACATCACACAGGGTACTGTGACGGCGACAGGTAAATCCGATTAATGCGCTCATGGCTTTGTTAGCCCATTTGTCAGGAAGCAACCATTTTGCTCTCGCTGCTTTGAGCATGCCTGTTGAATGCACCAGTTGTTTGAGTGTAGTTGGACGAAGTTTGGCGTCGGGATTGATTTTCTAGTAACGTGAAGCTGAACAGTTTAGGGATTGAACGTATGGGATAGTTTAGAGGGCTTACTATGCTCTAGTGGTTTTACATCTGTATTCATAGAAATGGTTCACGGAGGTGTTGAGTTGATACTGTTTTGTGCAAATGCCTGTATACCTTCCGTTACGAAATAAGTAGCGAATCAATCAACATTTCTTATTCAACCCATCTAATTCAACCCTTCTAATTCAATACTTCCCATTCAACACTTCCAATTCAACACTTCGATAAGTATGAATATAAGAGCTGCGGGATTGTTCGAAAGATTCACCGCGGCTCTAGAACGCAAAGGTTTTAGTTAGTAAAAATCTCACACATACTCTCACTCCATCGGGAAATTTCCTAGCCCAAAAGATTCTGAAACTAGACAGATTACTTATGCGACTAGCATCATTATCATCTTCCTACCCTTGTCCCGTTTTATTTGGGGTCGGCGCAACACGTTTTTTTCTTCCATTCTGTCCTGTCACCCGCCACGCTATCATTCCATTCATCTATTCTTTGGCCTCTCTCTGCCTCTCCATGAAGCCACATGTATACTCATAACTCTTTTAGTTACAAGCGTTTCATCCCTCCTCTTCACATGACCATACGTATTCATGGGTTGAGTTCCGAATGGCAACCCCGGGGAACATAATAGGTATGTGGTTTTAGTCAGTAAAAGTCTGACATGTCCTCCCGCTCTGCTCTAGACCGGGAGAAGTCATTCGATGATTTCCCACCTTAAAAAGTGAATGCGTATAGCATAGGTATCTATATTAGTTTTAAGTCCGTATACATCATCAATATTGCATATCACTTGAGTCCCATTGTTTCCACGGTAGAACTCATATTACAAAATAATGCGAGTTTTCTTAGATTTCATAAAAAAATGGTTATAAATACTGCGATATTACAGAAAATATATATATCTTCCTGCCCTTGTCCCATCTTATTTGGGGTCGGCACAACATGTTTTTTCTTCCATTCTATCCTGTCAACCGTCATGCTATCACTAACTTCCTTTTCTTTCATATCACTGTTCACACAGTCCATCCATCTTTTCTTTGGCCTCCCTCTCCCTCTCCACCCATCCACATGTATACTCATAACTCTTTTAGTAACATGCGTTTCATCTCTCCTCTTACATCAATCGATATTACAGAAAATACAAAACACAAAGAAACCAATAAATACCTAATTTCAAAAGAAGAATAACATATCTTTAATATAAAATTTATTTGAACTTATGATTCCAAGTCAATCCAATGATATAACACTTCAAAGCAACCCGTTTTAAAAATCTCCAATTTCATAGGTAAAGACCTATTATTTATAATGGCAAGGCTCTTTTTACGCAAGCAAGCTCAGTCACACAAGAAAAGTAATCATCAAATAAGTGCTTGTTATCTGCCATGGATGCTTTTTATCTCATTACATATTGTATTGTTAAGCTCCCCAAATGCTGTGGGAAGAGCTCAAACAGAATTACAGCAAACAATTAAATGATTGAGTGAACTCTCTTGAGTGGGAAGGCGGCATAAGTTATAGGAGTCGTGGGGGAAAGTTGCGTTGAGCAGGGGCGCCCCGGCTTTTAGAAAACCTCATGGGTGCTCATTTGATGACTCGAAAAAGTGGCGAAGTGTTAGAAGAGAAATGCACACTGATCGACCGACAAATAAATAAATGTCCTACTTACATACTGCGTAGGTACTTAATTACTAATTATGTTTGATTAAAATATAATAATAAAATGAAAACATTATATAAAAATGAAATTAGTTTTTATTATCAAGAAATATTATAATTTATACGTAACTTAAGAGGCGATTACTGATCTGTTTCTTGATGTCTATTCTCAGGGGTGCTCAGCACCCACTGTTTATTTCTCATGGGTGCTCGAGCCCCCGAGCACCCACGAAGTCGGCGCCTCTGTCGTTGAGTACAGCTTCCTAACTTTACTATAAGTAACATCCCACACATACGTACAAAACGTTTTGGGATCACATTCATTGTGCGTACAGCTGAGGAGCGGAATTCACTGTCGGAGTTTACGTTTCCTGATAGCTACAACCTGGGGCCCTTCAGCCACTTTACTTGTTAGTAAATAGAATAAAATCGAATAAATTTTATTTTACAACAAAATAGTAACAATTTTACAGAAACTTAAATCTATGGGTACAATGGTCTATTAGTATGGGTGGAACAGTTGGATCTATGGGTATCTTTAAGTCAAGAGTGACACACAACGTTTCAGGAACACATTAGTTGCGGGTACTGCTAAAGAGTGTAATTCCCTGCCAGAGTTTGTGTTTTCTGATAGCTACAATCTAGGAGTTTTTAAGTCAAGAGCGAATAGGTTACTTCTAGGCAAGCTTGGTCTATCGTCGACCATATCATTGCTTTCCATCAAGTGTGATAGTTGTTGTGTGTGTGTTGTTGTGTGTTGTTGTTGTTGTTGTGAGCCATCAATAGTAAAAAATTATCACACTGTACTGCGATGCCAGTGGTCGCAAGAATAACTGCTAAGATCGTAGTTCTTTTTTTACGTGGGAAATCATAAAATGACTGGCCCTGCTCTGGCTGGGGCGAGAGGGGGTGTCAGACTTTTACGTACTAAAACTCAGTATTCCTTCAGTTGCTCTTTACATTCTAGAACCACAGGTTTCCTTTTCTAAAATTCCCCGAGGTCCTAGAGGAAAACCTCGATGGTGTAGTGGTCGCAAGAACCACTTCTAAGATCGGAATTTTTCTCTTACGTGGAAAATCATTAAATGACTTCTCCCGCTCTGGGTGGAGTAGAAGGGAGTGTCAGACTTTAACTGACTAAAACCCACACTGTTCCTTCAGTAGACAGTAATTCCTAGCATGGGGCTACCCATACTAGGAATTAATCCCGTATCGTTTTAAACATCATCATCATCATCATTTCAGCCGAAAGACGTCCACTGTTGGACATAGGCCTCCCCCAAATGTCGCCATAATGACTGGTCCTGTGCGTCTCGCATCCATCGGATTCCCGCGACCCTCACCAGGTCACCGGTCCACTTTGTGGGAGGCCTTCCAACGCTACGTCTTCCGGTACGTGGTCGCCATTCCAAAACCTTTCGTCCCCATCGACCAGTTACAGACATAGCCCGAAGAATTGCCAAACTTAAGTGGCAATGCGCAGGGCACATTGCTCGCAGAACAGATGGTCGTTTTAAATATATTACGAGCTTTTTACGAACAAGAACTATTAATATCCAATTATCCTGATGTTTATTTGAAAAAGAATAAATAACATAAAATGTTGGCGTTTATAATAAGCGAAATGTTTTTCTAAAAGCCCATAATAAGCTTACTTACTGGTTATAATGAGCCCCTGAAATGTAAATGTTGACATCAAATAAACGCGAGTCGAGACCGAGATCGGCGGAAAAAATGTCAGTAATTTTATGAAAATATATATCTTGTACCTATGATAAATATATTGTGCCTCTGAATTTATACTTTCGTACATACTAGCTGACTTAGTAAACGTCGCACTGACATAAATAAAATAACATTAAAGAAAAAAATGGGGGTGGGAGGAGGGTACAAAATAGTCTAAGACCTATTCACAGAATCTCACCTACCAACAAAATATACAAGAAAAAAACTGGGGTAATTGCGAGTCGGACTCGCGCACTGAGGGTTCCGTACAAACTTACCTATGTGAATAGTTCCAATTCTCGAATCTAGAAGATTTTTTTTTGTGACGTAACAACAAATTTACTGTTTTTAGATTTATTCCTATACCTATGCTATAAAACCTTGCTTTATATCAAATTTCAGGAATCTAGGTCAACAGGAAGTATCCTATGAGTTTTGATTCCCTTGAGAGTGTCGAAATATACGTTTTTAGCGACATAATTGGCCGTATCTTTTTTTTTTTTGTTAACTCAAAAGTTTGTTTTTTTTTCACAGCTTGAAGGGAATGCAGACCTTATATGGTTTTAATTTCAACTCAACCTCCACGCGTTCCCGAGATGTCTTGACAGACAGACAGACGGACAACAAAGTGATCCTATAAGGGTTTCGGTTTAGGTACGGAACTCTAAACAGTAGTAGAAAAAATTACATGCATAATACCATCGATATATATGTACTACATTACTACCTATTTAAATAAATTATTTCTTCCTCAAAATAAAGCACTTCAAAATCAATGATATTCAAAAGATCTATTAACGTACCTAACAATTAATTGCGATTTTCCTCTACAATGCGTTCCAAATAAGAATAGGATCGATTGCCATGTTGTGACGTCACTTCATACTATCAAATCGAAGAATTATTATGGTGAGCAAAACAAGAAATTTTAAAAATTTAATTTATTTATGAACTGTGAACGAAAAAAGTTTAATCAGAATCCAGTTCTTCAATTTTGCTCATCTCTCAGTTCTTCAATTTTGCCTAATTTCTTGCGATTTGACAGTATTACGTGTCGTCACAACATGGCAATCGACCCTATTCTTATTTGGAACGAATTGTACGCAAGTTTTATTTATTGATGTTTTATTATTTGAAAACTTGCTAATTGACACTTAACTGATATAATAAAAGTATATATCTGAGATTATTTATCATCCTAATAAGACTAATAAGGTAAAAACACTTTAAGGGTATGTTTCCACTGACGCGGAGCTAGACGAAGTGTAGAGAAGCGGACCGTGAATTGGCCAATCACAGTCCTCCACATCATCACAGTGTAAGTGGAACGGAGTGGAGCTGAGCGGACTTTCAAATAAAACAAATGAACACGCGGCCTTGAGCCAGACAGAACGGAGTCGGGTGCCGAGCGGAAAGCACGAAGCGGAGGGTACCTCAAATCCACTCCCACGCTCTGCTTCAATGGAAACACTTGCCACTTTTCACTGCCCTTCTCTGTTCCACTCCACCGAGTTCCGCTTTAGTAAAAACGTACTGTAAGGCCTACTGTCTACGGACGCGTAGCTTCATACACGCGTGGTCGTCATTACACGCTTGGTGTACGCCTGCGTGAAGCTTACATACAAAACTATGAAACGCTGTCGACGAAGCGGCAGCGTCGTGCCGACATGTTGCATTTATGAAGCTACGCGTCCGTGGACGGTAGGCCATAGTTTTGTATGTAAGCTTCACGCAGGCGTACACCGGGCGTATAATGACGAATACGCGTCTATGAAGCTACGCGTCCGTGGACACTAGACCATAGTTTTGTACGTAAGCTTCACGCAGGCGTACACCAAGCGTATAATGACGAATAAGCATCTATAAAGCTACACGCCCGTGGACAGTAGGCCTAAGTATTGATACTAAAGTTGCCAAAAAATAAAAAGCCCATTTTGACATCTGTCAAAAAGAATAAACGCCATATTATATACCATCATATTAAGTAATTAAAGCGCCAAAAAAAATGTATTTTTTTAAAACACTATTTATTAATTATTATTTTATTGTTTCTTTCAGTTTCGTTCCAAGTTACATTCTAGGGTATTTCTCAAATGTCAAAACGGGCCTTTTATTTTTTAACGAGTTTAACCTAACCTAAGCATACACAAGAGTACTGCACTAAGCGTCCCCTGTGTGGTTGTCAAGTGAATATGGTCAGAAATGTGTGACAATGACAAAGCGATCGTGCATCCAATTATTGAAATTTCTAGAATTCTGTTTGGTCTATGTCAAAGACTGTTAGTATTACCTTCGTCACTTCAACTAGATACAGGAGACAGGTATTGCTAGGTTGTTATTAGGCTTTTTTTCAGAGTATTCCTTTTAGTTTAACCTCACAACAACACGTTTACATAATTTTGGTGTCTTCAAGGCTAGAGTGAATAGGCTCTTAATAAACTAGTGTGAACCAAGGTTACCGACATAGCACGAAGAATTGCTAAACTTAAGTGGCGATGAGCAGGGCACATTGCTCGCAGAACGGATGGCCGTTGGGGCCGAAAGGTTCTTGAATGGCGACTACGTACCGGAAGACGCAGCGTTGGAAGGCCTCCTACAAGGCTGACCGATGACCTGGTAAGGGTTGCGGGAATCCGATGGATAAGAGACGCACAGGACCGTTTATTGTGGCGACACTAGGGGGTGGCCTATATCCAACAGTGGACGTCTTTCGGCTGAAATGATGATGATGATGAAACTAGTGCACCTCACCATCAACGATTGCATCCATTCCACACACGGTCAAGCCTTTAATTCATTCAACCCCGCGCGAACGCCGGTGTTCGCTCGGTCATTGTCTTTCTATTGTCTCTAATTACGGTAGGTACTCAAAAGGTAGGAGGATTTAGGTGACAAACACGTACAGAAGATATTATATATAAAGATACCTGTGTATAATGTATAGCCAGTATTCTTACAGACGTAAATAAATTGCAGTTCGGTGGAGCCCAGCCACATAGAGGTGCAAGTCGTGGTGTTGACAAGTTGCCAAAACTTGAGCGCACAGCTGAATGTTGATTCATGGCAGTGCTCTAGTTACGTGTTTTATGCCAAATGGCATATTATTTGTACCTACCGTAATTAGTTCGTTACGCTAGGAGTTACTGAAACACCTAGGATACTTCGGCCTTTTTTACCGTCTAAGAAAATCCTCAGGGTTACTCATCGTTTGGAGAGAAAGGAAGAAGAGAGAAGTTTTTTAGGCAAAGCCTGAAGAACTGTACAAGTTTTCCAGCGCTCCAGCTAAAGTTAGTTGAAGAGCACTTTGTAGTTTTATCAATATAGGTCTGACAGACCACTCCGCCTTCCTCGATCGGTAGAAGTCATCGCGAAAAAAAAACCAGTCAAGTGCTAATCCGACTTGCACACCGAGAATCCCGTACAAAATTAAGTTTTTAAACGCGAAAAAGTATTTTGTGATGTAAATACTTTAGTTTTCATTTTTTTTTTCTTTACTTGTGCTACATGGTATTGCTTCTTGCCGATTTTTGTGATTCTAGGTCAACGGAAGGTCCCCTATAGGTTTTGATTCCCTTGCGAGCGTCAAAATATGCGTAGTAAACAAAGTATTAACGGCCTTAACTGTGTTAACTTAGAAGTTTTATTTTTTCTCAGCTCCAAGGAGTAGCAGACCTAAATCTGTAATTAGTGAGTTTAATATTAATGTTGAGTTTAAAAAAGGGTTTTAAATGACGGATAGACGGATAACAAATTGAACCTAAAAGGGCCGAAATTGAGTAAAGTGGACGCCCGCGATTGAACAGTGATATGAAAGAAAAGGAAGTTAGTAATAACATGACCGTTGACAGGATAGAATGGAAGAAAAAAACATGTTGTGCCGACCCCAAATAAGATGGGACAAGGGCAGGAAGATGATGATGGACGCCTGCGATTGGCACCCGTCCCGTGACAAATGGCGTGTGTTCACGCGGACGGTTCCCACCGCGGAATCCGGATTTACACCTACCCAGTGTCGCTAGTTCAACTTTAACGGTGTGCATGTAGTCGTGTCGATGGAGAACTTACTATATTATTACGTAGCAAAAAGGCGCGGGGCCCGGCTCCCCACGACGGATGCCCGCACGGGTCCCCGCTACGGAGCATTATTGTATGGGACCGCGTGGGCACAGTTTCAGCCCTCAGGGTTCCGTTTGCCGACTGAGAAAAAAAGATTAATTGAACAAAACAAAACGACAATCAATTAAGTAATCGAAGTATTTTCTCACGTTTTTATCACACTTTTGGCATTTAACTACCAGATGCAACAAAAAAGTACCGTCTTTCAACTGGTTTTATCAAATACGTTTTGTTTTTTACAAATAAATAATTGTAATCTTAAAAGATAAATTGCACAAAACAAAACGACAATCAATTAAGTAATCGAAGTATTTTCTCACGTTTTTATCTCACTTTTGGCATTTAACTACCAGATGCAACAAAAAGTACCGTCTTTCAACTAGTTTTATCAAATACGTTTTGTTATTTACAAATAAGTAATTGTAATCTTAAAAGATAAATTGAACAAACCAAAACGACAATCAATTAAGTAATCGAAGTATTTTATCACGTTTTTATCACACTTTTGGCATTTAACTACCAGATGCAACAAAAAGTACCGTCTTTCAACTGGTTTTATCAAATACGTTTTGTTTCTTACAAATAAATAATTTTAATCTTAAAAGATGGAGTTAAGGTAGGTCAGCTATATTAGAATATCAATTAGTTTGAATCAAATCGTCTGTTGTAAATCAAATACTGCAATCAAATTATGATATAGGTACCTACTGTGGCGACCATACAGGTTCCACTAATAATTACTAACTTGCGAACTGACATGTTATACTTTTAAGGTTTATGTTATAAAAAGTTTAGGTTTAATTGATGTTCAAACAAGAGATGACTTCATACAAAAGTCGAGACGTATTTTTATAGAAAATGTATTTGAAAGTGCTTAAAACAATATATTAATAGTTAAAACTAAATCAAAAGTACTGTAGGGATGGAGACGCAATGAAAGGTCATTGCGTCTCCATCCCTACAGTACCTAATGGTGAGTTATTTTTAAACTGCAGTAAAAACATGACATCATTATCCGAAACGGCCAGACCAACTGTGTGGGGACTTTAAATATTGGATAGTTAATGTTACAAGGAGTGATAGAGGCTACTTTTGATCTTCTCGTAAGAACGGGATTTCAAACTAGGTACGGAAAAAAAAAATGGTATTTCAAACTACGTACAAAATTTAATAGGACTTTCACTGGTACAAACATGGCTTACGTTATAATGAGTAACTTAAGCTGTTTACTTTCTCGCAGGATCGGGACTTAATTCCCGAGAGGATATCTCTAAAATAGATTGACAAATTTTAGCGGGACTTTCACTAACAGATAGCTTAGATGTGTTCAGCCCCCCTGGCCAAGTTACAACCGTTTCGTTTCGATTCTCTTTTCGTTGATCGCCTCGAGTCGGCCACGCCTCCTATTCCTTTGTTCTGACCACGTGACTGAACGTTGAGATGACTTCAAAACAAAGGAATCGGAGGCGTGGCCGACTCGAGGCGATCGACGAAAAGAGAATCGAAACGAAACAGTTGTAACTTAGCTAGGAGGGCTGTTAAAAGAACTAATAATTTGCCCCAAACAAGAGACGAAATGTTGTTAAAATCAACGTGAACGAAGTCATGGGTAACAGCTAGTTTTATAATAAAATTCAATGCGACACCAATCGAAAACTGCCAACAAAATCCCCAGACCTCTTAAGTAAATCAACTCGCTTCAATGTTCGTCCTAGTACGTTCATTGATTCGTCCAGGCAAGAGACATACAAATAGCTAATCAAAGCTTGGTACAACTCACTAAGAGCTGAATGTTCTGTCTTCACTAATAAGGCCTCTCGTACACAAGGCTACAAATCTTCGATACCCGACGATTTTGGTCTATAAACGGCTACCGCAAAACAAATTCATAGACGTTCGTACACAGAGACGTGTCGCCGACATTATGTTCATTCTTCGCCAACATCAACCCCCCTAGCCAAGTTATAACCGTTTCGTTTCGATTCGTTGATCGCCTCGAGTCGGCCACGCCTCCGATTCCTTTGTTCTGACATCATCTTAACGCCCAGTCACGTGGTTAGAACAAAGGAATAGGAGGCGTGGCCGACTCGATGCCATCAACGAAAAGAGAATCGAAACGAAACGGTTGTAACTTGGCTAGGTGGCAGTTGCGCGCTTCTTACCTACCGAGATCGTCGCGACAAACATCGCTAAGACTTTTAGGTAATATGACTGAGCAATTTGGTGAAGAGTGAGCAGAACAGGGGACTTACCATGACGTGTTAAAATGTCAGTCATGCGTGCGAGAAAAAGGGATGGAGCTTTACACCCTACATAGCTCTATCCCTTTAAGAATCCAGTTTAGGTCGTAAAATGGCAAGCTCGTGGAAATCATCCAGTGACTTCTCCCGCTCTTGGGCGTTGCTTGCGCTTGTTCCTTCTTTGCTCTCTATTCCAGGGCCCCGGGGATCTCTTTCACACAATGCATGGCCCCAGTAGGCTTCGACTGCTGGGTCCCTACGGTTTTGCTGACATCTCCTTGAGGCGCGCGTGGAACACTACGCGCTGTCGACATTCGCAGGAAGTTGGTGTAATCATCACAGCGTTGATTTGTTGGATTCGTTTTTCATAATTACATTGTTAATTTGTATGTATGTATATAAGTATATATTTATTATTGTATTTCTTTTCTATTTCTTTACCATTAAGCTGCACCTACCATGTTTTGTTTCTGCACCACCCTAAGGTCGACTGGTAGAAAATGCCTAAGGCATTAAGTGCGCCTTTGTACAGTGTTTATTATTAGTGCATTAAGTTGTAATAAATAAATAAACTTGGGCTCGGTCCGATCGATTACTGGCCAGATGGCAAAATAGTCATTGCTCGACGTCGGGGTCTCGGCGGCTGGGGAGTGAGGATGGTCGTTCCATCACATGTACAGCCTCCTCCTTCGCTAGCATTCGCGTCTAGCGATTCAATGTCATGTGGTATTCGCGACATAAGTTGTGAACATAAGTATCAAAGATTTTCGTAGCTTTGTGTACGAAGGGCCTTGCTCATTGAATACATCTACATAGGGTGGGCGTTTGACAAGCTCCCCGCCTCCAAACATGGCTTACTTTAACTTGTACATACACAGTTTTACATGAGTGTAATGTTGTATTCGGGTTTCAAACAAGATGGATACGTTTTCTGTTATCTTTTAAGTAATGAGGAATACGCATGTAACTTTATCATGTACGAATGGATGTACCCGGTGTGTTGCTAATACGCTAAGAAAAGAAATATAATGCATTGTTTTAGTGGCTTTTTTTAAGTCAAGAAGTTATCTACTTAATTACTTCTTCCGCTTACTCTACCGCTTCCTTCTCGGGGAAGGGGTGGAGGGCGTGTCAGACTTTTTTTTTATTATTTATTTATTTATTTTAGGAAACTCAACAGTTTATTTAAACAGTTACATGAGTTAAGAGCAAATGCAGTTGCGTGAAAGTTACTAGCATTTAAAAGTGAGGTCTACACACGCTGCACAGTGATAGTGAAATTATGACAATTATCAGAGTTTCACGGCATTTATAAAACTAAGTTAACTAGAAAGTGGTGTAACCATTTCAGAAGTTGACCCATGGCCCTAGTAGTCTTTGGCCCTGTGGGACCGACCCTGATGAAGAGATAAATAGAGATGAGGACAAGAGATTGATAATGGAACTAGTACTTTCCGTAAGCAGTCGATCTAGATGAGGAATCAACCAAAAAAAAACCTTTTAAAACTATGTAAGTATATTTTCTAATATGAAAAACATACCTCAGGCAAGTTATTCAGTAAAATATTCTTAGAAATTTACCTGTTTCGTAACTAATATAAATTTCTTGGTAAAACTGAAATATCTACATTTCTACGAGTTTTCCATTAATTAACGGGTTAATTTATACCGAAGTTTTCTTCAACTTTTTGCATACCTTACTTCATTTCAATACATTTACTTAGGCATGTATTTATAGCAGTTGCTCTGAATTTCTAAGCTTGTTTTTTATGAGCCAGAATAAAAAAAAACCTTTGTGAATATTATAATTTCAACCCAAATCAAAACACAATAGGTACGTCATTTTATACCCATCTACTTTCGTATCTAACTGCCAGTATTTTTAGAGATCCGTACAAAAACAAATAAGAATATGAAACCACGCAATATATATGCACAGAAAGCTGCAATTTGCCTGCTGCGGTATTCCCTTCCGATTATAATTTGGGTGTCTTCAAGGCTAGAGTGAATAGGCTCCTTATAAACTAGCGCGTCTTACCATCAACGATTGCATCACTGCTTACCATAAGGTGGGATCGCAGTCAAGCACTAGTAAATATTAATGAATAATATAAATAAGTCAGAATTTTCGTATTCTATTAACCGACTTCGGACCCAGGTTGGCCGCAGTACAAACTGGCCCAATAGGCTTTTTTCTATCCATCGCAAACACAGTGCCAGTGTGGAGCCGCTTCTCAGGACATGCGTTACCTGCTGTACTTCCCGTCCTGCACAACCATCTGTACCTCCAGGATTTATACGAAGCCAATGACTTGACAGCTGAAATATATACCGAATATTGGTCATCATCTTTTCAGCCGAAACATGTCCACTGTTGGACATAGGCCTCTCCCAAGTGTCGCCATAACGGCCGGTCGGCATCAAGGGGCTGCAGACTTGACTATATGGTTTTAATTTCAAATCGATACCTCTACGCGTTCCCGAGATAAAGGGTCTTGACAGACAGATAGACGGAAGGACAACAAAGTGATCCTTTAAGGGTTCCATATTTCCTTTTGAGGTACGAAACCCTAAAAAAACGATACAGGAGTACATCCAAGTGTGAGGGCGAAGAAAAAAAAACCGTAAGTAAGTCAGTTACGGGCCAAATATGATATATCCCACAAAATTCTATATTTCATCATCAAATAAACAGCCAGTATTAAAATCATAAAACACCCTTTGACTTCGGTTTCAAAGACATAAAATAATATTTATCCTTGTAATTAATTTGTCCCGACTCCCGACGCGCACTCACCGAGCTGCAACGCAAAGCGAAGCCGGGCGAGTTATTAGTACAATCTCGGGGTTCCTTTCAAGAGTACTCTCAAGTTAATTTGATTATGTACACAGTTATACTGGACTACATTGGCTTGTTCAAGATATGGTGTTATCATTTTCGATGTAAAGCAGGGATTTAAGCTCGTTAATGGTGTCGGCTAATTAGATTTTATAAATCAACTTGAGAGCAATGGTGGCTGAGTGGTAACGGCTCGCGGGTTCAAACCCAGCCAGGCGCATTACTTTGTGTAATTTATTTCATCACCACTGCTCTCAAAAAGGTGAAGGAAAACATCGGGAGGAAACCGACATGTCCTAGAACCTAAAATTCGAAGACATGTGACATTCACCAACCTGCACTGGGCCCGCGTGGTGGATTACGGCCCGTTCCCGCTCCTAGAGAGGTGGCATTGGGAACATTAAAAGGCTGATTATGCTAAATCAACTTCTGTTATTGAGAGAGGAAATAAAGGCTCCGATAAATATGCGCGATGCAGCTTTACGACACGATTTTGAAAAAAAAAAACCAGGCAAGTTCGAGACGGACTTGCGCATTGAGGGTTTCGTACAAACTTACCATGAAAACAGTTCAATCCCGAATGAAGTTAAAAATATTTTTCCGAATCGAAAAAAGGTTTTTTTTTGTGACGTGACCACAAATTTACAGTTTTCAGATTTTTTTCTATACTTGTGCTATGAGACCTTGCTTCATGCCAATCAACGGGAAGTACCCAATGAATTTTGATTTCCTTGAGAGTGTCGAAATACACGTTTTTTGCGACATAAACGGCCGTATCTTTTTTGAAGTTTATTTTTTCACAGCTGCGGTTCCTTGCAAGCTTGCAGCTTGCAAGGGACCGCAGAGTAGGTATATGGTTTTAATTTCAACTCGATACCTCCACGCGTTCCCGAGATAAACTTGACAGACAGATAACAAAGTGATCCTATAAGGGTTGCGTTTTTTCCTTTTAAGGTTCGGAACCTTATAAATCGCGACAGAGAGACGAGGTCGTGACGGCTAATTACGAAAGAGATGGCGGGACAACTTATATGTCTTTCTTAGAAATTAACAAGACGTGGCTCAGAGCCGAGAATAATGGGAGGAATCGAGGGAAGCTTTTGCCCAGCTGTGGGATTGAACAGGAGAGATATAAATAATCAGAGATCAGAATGGATAGAGTAAAAGCTTAAATTCGTAGAAATAAGTAGAGTTGATAATAACTCCTCTATAATCCCGGAATCTTAAACATAACAAATAATTCCGGGATTTATGAAATTACAAATTACTTATTGAGCATTGAATTCATTTGAACTAAACTATTATTTATATTGAAGAACTAGCTGTTGCCCGCGACTTCGTCCGCAAATAACCATTATATTTCTAACACAATTTGTTTTTGCGGATATACAGAGATTCAGGACTGGTGACGCGGGAGCGAGCGCGTATATACAGCTATCCGTGTGAGAAGCAGCTGTCCTGAGATCAACACCTGCAGCCTTTAGATTATTATTATTGTGAAGCATACGCTTACAGGGAACTGCACACGCTTGAATTAGAAGGGGTAATTGTGAGAGATTAGTGGTATTCGGGGTATAAACACTGTTTCCTCGACGCCACAACCCTTTAGAATTTCCACCTCAATAATATTTGAGAGATGACTTTGAGCTAGGCCCAGTTACATAGTTTAGGTGGAATTAAATTCCGTAGCAGCATGATCGGGACACCGACCTTCAGCTGTATAGTGTGCGCCGGGAGTCCACTTGCCGTTCCAATACAGAAACTCTACGGGATAATATATAGCGTCATCTTGCTCTACAACAGTATTTATAGAGGTATAGAAATACCACTTCGTTCGCATCAATTTGCGAGAGAACGCTTTCGTTAATTGCTGCAGCTTGATCATTTTTGGGTGTTAAAATGGCCCGTTCACACACCCAAGAATTCTCTTGTAGCGGTATTCGAACGACGTCCCCCGTACACCAGACAAATTAGTTCTTCAATAGTGGGAACTACTTTGCTTAGAGTCTCTGGTAGGCGCACTTCAGAGCTCTCTTCTGGTAAGTTGCCTTCACCAAACTTTTAAAAGAACATCCAAGAATTCTTGAGTATATCCGCCCAACTGAGCTCGCATGTTAATGGTCAAGCGCAGTCTGTAAACTCGTGACCATAGATTCGATCGTTTCAACGAAGCATTCACCTCGTCAACCCTAATTTCTCGCGACACCAAAGGCAAAGTTTGCCGAAAATCGCAGCTAAACAAAACAGTGACACCTCCCATCACATCTTGATTCCTGCGTATGTCCTGCAGGGTTCTGTTTACAGCCTTCACTACTTTTCTATTCGCCATAGTACATTCATCCCATACGATTAAAGAGCAATCCTTGAGTACCCAACCTTTGTCACAGTTGCGTGATAGCCCACACACTGGCATTTCGTTGCTCTCTAAATCGATGGGAATGTTAAACATTACGTGCGCTGTTTTGCCCCGTGGAAGCAGTGTGGCAGTAATTCGAAGAGGTAGTCGCAATCACTATTTTGCCTTGTCACCTTATTTCTGCAAGGATGCCAGTGGCAATGAATGTTTTTCCTGTTCCACCTGGAGCATTAATGCAAAATATTTTACCCTGGCTGAGCCTAACGCGACGATGTTAAAAATGCAGGGACATTTTGTTCTGAGGTGAGTCGTGATCATTGACGATATCACCCCGATTTCCTCGACCTTGATATGCCAATGATTGCGGAGCCGGTAATCCATATTCGACCAGTCCAGTGGATTGCCACCGATGGAAATGACCACGTCTTGAAGTGAACCTAGACAACTATTCGAAACGCGTTCGTTGTTCTGTTCAATGTCACCCTCAGCAGTACACCTTAAAGCACGTAAAAAGTCTTCGGACAGATGATGGCGATAATTTACCCACAACCGACCTTTTTTTTTTTCGGTGGGATAATCATCCAATGACATTCCCCGCTCTTGGGTGGAGCGTGAGATAGTCTCAGACTTTTACTGATTAAAAACCCACTCCTGTTCCTTTCCATGGCCCTTTATGGCGCACCGATATGGGCGCCGGCGCTGCGGAAGCAGCCGGCGGCCCGGCTGAACGCATGCCAGAGGGTCATGGCCATACGGATGGTGCGAGGATACCGGACGATTTCCCGCGAAGCGGCGAGCCTCCTTGCTGGACAGCCACCATGGGATCTGGATGCAACGCCGGGCCGATCGCGTGAGGCAACGGCAACGGTCCTCACGCCCCAACCGCCGCCGGGATTCCGATCCCGATTTCCGGCCACCGTAGGCGCGGGCTTGTGGACGGCGGGCAATGGGTGGCCCGCCGTCCGACCGTCCGGTAACCATCCGGACCGAGCCCAAGTCGTCGACGGCGCGTATTGCGCGCGCCTCAGGAAGCCTACTGGGGCCATGGGTAGTGTGAAAACGAAACCGTGGCCCTGGGACGAAGGCAACGAAGGAACAGGAGTGGGTTTTTAGTCAGTAAAAGTCTGACACTATCTCCCGCTCCGCCCAAGAGCGGGATTTGTCATAAGATGATTTTCCCACATATAAAAAAAAAAAACTCCTGTTCCTTCTTTGCCTTCGTTCCAGGGCCCCGGGGTTCTCTTTCGCATCACATGGCCCCAGTAGGCTTCGACCCTGCTGGGCCCCTACGGTTTTGCTGACATCTCCTTGAGGCGCGCGTGGAACACTACGCGCCGTCGACAACTTGGGCTCGGTCCGGACGGTTACCGGAAGGTCGGATGGCGAGCTACCCATTGCTCGCCGTCCGCAAGCCAGCGCCTACGGTGGCTGAAAATCGGGATCGGGACGGCGGCGGGGCGTGAAGGCCGTTCTCTCGCACGTGCGGCCGCCCCCTTTGCTAGCATTACTGCTTTGCAGAAGGAGGCGACCGCCTGCCACTCCTCCTCGCTCCAGACCATACCTTGTACCAAGGCCCGGCGCGAGAGATTACTGACACCGGTTGCCCCCACGGGGACACGGCAGAGCTCTGCCCAGGCGGGGCACACCTCTACCGTATGCTCCAACGTGTCCTCCGGGCGGTCCACACAATGGTGGAACCCAGGCGTTTCTTCCGCACGAATCCGGTGCAGGAAGCTCCCAAACTTACCATGTCCGGTGAGGACCTGCGTCATGTGGAAGGTAAGGACGCCATGTGGTCTTTCGAGCCACTCCTCAAAGAGGGGACTTACCGCCATAATTGTGGCGTGCCCAGCACTGGGTTGCGACAGTCGCTGTTGCCATTCCACCATGAGACCCACAACCGACCTGGGTTTGTGACTCCACAAAATACTAAAATAATGGCAAACAAATGTCGCAGTCGTCTGGGGCTATCGGTGAGGCTGGCCTCCGTCACTGTCAGTGTCGTCCCAGTGTTGATCGTGATGACGTTGGGGCCCGTACAGTGTGAAGCAATCATCGCAAATAATGACACTATCCATTATTGGGATGAACGGTGTAAACCCTTCCCAATGCGCTGTCTTTAAAGTGATGATAGAAGTTCTGAAGTTAAATTTAAAAATAATAAGATGTAGTACTGTAAAAGAAATCAATGAAGTTTTTAATTCGTTTTGATATTAATACGAATTGATTAATTTCTAGAGATACAAATAATACGTATAAAAACTTACTTCACAGATGAATTGTATTTATTCATTTTATATACATTTAAATCTAATAATAACGTAAATAAAACTAACTTACAAAATAAAAATAAAAGCCCTAAAGTACTAAAAAAAAGCAATAATATAAATAAAAAATAAAAGAAAACAATCACAAAAATTACACGAGGTTCGAACTCGCAACATAGCAAACGCGGATCCGTCACTATACTACTGCGCCACGGTCCTTGCAGAATCTAGATCAAAATAGCCGTTCTTAAATACACGTCATTGCTTGTCTGCTTGACTCCTTGTACAAAATAGCGTGATGATTTTCATTTTTGACCTTAAATTCCTAAGCAAATTTTAAAAAAAAGTGTATTTTTTATCTCCGGTTCCATTTTAATATGAGTTTTGATGGGTTTTTACTGAAATATTTGGAAAAATATCGAATAAAAATGTCGATGGCAATTTAAAAATACACAAAAAGCCATTTTATTATTGTTCTGGAAATATCATTCTATATTATGTACAAAAAAACACTAAAACAATCACAAAAATATTAACTGTACCTGAGGATCGAACTTAGAGCGATTGTCGTTCAATTGGAACATTTTGGAATATTGCTCACCCCCCATAGCAAAAAGCGTGATAATATGTAGCCTAACAGTTGACCCGGCCTATAAGGATTATGTATGCAAAATTTGAACAGGATTGGTTCAGTAGTTTTTGCGCCAACTAATACCAACGCTCCACCATTTTACTGTTTTATTATATGTATAGATATTACTGTATTTTAGAGTTGCGAACTAAAACTGTTAAAACAAAGCTCTTTATTATAACATCATTCATCATTTCAGCTGAAAGACGTCCATTGTTGGACATAGGCCTCCCCAAGTGTCGCCATAACAACCGGTCCTGCATCTTACAATTATCGGATTCCCGCGACCCTCACCAGGTCATCGGTCCACCTTGTGGGAGGCCTTCCAACGCTGCGTCTTCCGGTACGCGGTCGCCACTCTAGAATCTTTCGTCTCCATCGACCATTTGTTCTACGAGCAATGTGCCCTGCCCACTGCCACTTAAGTTTGGCGATTCTTCGGGCTATGTTGGTAAACTTGGTTCTCCTGCGGATATCTTCATTTCGAGGATGACCCTTTCCGTTGCTCTTTGGGTAACTTTAAGACTTCTGATGAGGCCCAATATAATAGGAAGGTAAGTAGAGTATATTTGAACTAAGTTCAAATTTTTAATCTTGGGAATTAATAGTCATTTTTATGATTTCAGGACTTTAGACAAGCACCCCTAGCCAAGTTGATAATCTGCAATTGTTAACGCTAGTCGAAATGTATGGGAAAGACATCATCTCAACCTTAAGTCACGTGGTCAGAACAAACGAATAGAAAATTCGTAGCCAAGTTCACATCGGTCAAAATGATAGAGTGAATTGTTATCGTTTCTACAATGTTCAACGCTACATTCTTTGTTATTGTAGAACGACATTGTAGAACGAGCGGCCGACTCAGGCGCGTCAACATGGCTACCGACCTATCGTTTTCTACAATTGCCGACACCGAGGCGTTACCGATTGGAGAACGGAATTCGACACGAAACGGTTGTAATACTTGGCTAGGGGGGAAGATCAACTCTATGTTACTTATCTACTTACACAAACTTCAGGTCTGATCTCTATGATAATCTACATATATGTATAAAAGAAAGTGGGTTCTACATTCAGCTACCGAAATGTACAATAAGGGGGTTGACTGTAGCCTATCAACAACCTTAGCTGCACCTAGCAACCTAGCCCTAACCATATAGCTACAATATATCTTCTATATATAAAAAATAAAGTCGTGTTAGTTACACTATTTATAACTCAAGAACGGCTGAACCGATTTGGCTGAAAGTTGGTGGGGAGGTAGCTTAAAACCAGGAGAAACACATAGGATACTTTTTTTTTTGAGTAGGGTAGAGTAAGGTAGAGTAGGATAGAGTTGGGTAGAGTAGCGGTACGAAGTTCGCCGGGTCAGCTAGTATTATAGAAATGTAATGAACCGACCACTCCTATATTTCGTCACGTATAGTTCACTCACGCCCAGACTTTCAAGGCCCGTGAGGACGGCCCAGGCCAATTACCTTAATAAACTACTAAAAACCTGCCTACTATTATACAACGTTATGAACATAAGCTACTATTACAATATTATTATTAGTCATCGTTCGTGACCGAGCCACGAAAATTGGTCACGCACTCTCTACACGTAATGTCAGACATAGTTTCAGTTATTATGCCTGAAAATCTGTAAGTGAAGCATATATGTATGTGATTGGCATTAACCTTTCGAGTACTAGACTGACCCACGCGTGTAAATTACCATAGTATGTAAGTTTTTTAGGGTTCCACACCCAAAGGGTTTTTTTTTTTTTTTTTTTTTCGGTGGGAAAATCATCTTATGACATCCCCCGCCCTTGGGCGGGACGGGAGATAGTGTCAGACTTTTACTGACTAAAAACCCACTCCTGTTCCTTCATTGCCTTTCGTACCAGGGCCGAGTCTTCCTTTCAGAATCAGACCCTTGGCCCCAGTAGGCTTCGACCCTGCTAGGCCCCTGCTGTTGCTGACATCTCCTTGAGGCGCGCGTGGAACAGCACGCGCCGTCGACGACTTGGGCTCGGTCCGGACGGTTACCGGACGGTCGGAAGGCGAGCCACCCATAGCTCGCCGTCCGCAAGCCCGCGCCTACGATGGCCGGAAATCGGGATCGGAATCCCGGCGGCGATTGGGGCGTGAGGACCGTTGCCTCACGCGATCGGCCGCCTCCTTTGCTAGCATTACTGCTTCGCAGAAGGAGGCGACCGCCTGCCACTCCTCCTCGCTCCGGACCATGGCCTGTACCAAGGCCCGGCGCGAGAGATCGCCGCCACCGATAGCCCCCACGAGGACACGGCGTTGCTCTGCCCAAGCGGGACACACCTCCACCGTGTGCTCCACCGTGTCCTCCGGGTGGTCCACACAATGGTGACACCCGGGCGTTTCTTCCGCACGAATCCGGTGCAGGAACCTCCCGAACTTACCATGTCCGGTGAGGACCTGCGTCATGCGGAAGGTAAGGACGCCGTGTTGCCTTTCCAGCCACTCCTCAAAGAGGGGACTTACCGCCATAATTATGGCGTGCCCAGCACTGGGTTGCAATAGTCGCTGTCGCCATTCCACCATGAGACCCCGCCGGAGCTCTGTCCGCCATGCCGCGACTTGTCGTGGCAGCGGAGTTTCGCCCCGACGTTGCATCTCCACGCGCAGATCGTGCATGCGTGCAAGGCCTGTTGCCACCAGGTCCCATGGTGGCTGGCCAGCAAGGAGGCTCGCCGCTTCGCGGGAAACCGTGCGGTATCCCCGCACCATCCGTATGGCCATGACCCTCTGGCACGCGTTCAGCTGGGCCGCCGGTCGCTTTCGCAGTGACGGCGCCCACACCGGCGCCCCATAAAGGGCCATGGACTGTACGATGCCAGCGTAGAGCCTCCGGCAGGAGGCGTCTGGACCCCCAAGGTTGGGCAGGAGCCGCTTGAGGGCAGCCCCAGTCCGATTCAGTTTGGGAGCCAGACGTCGGAAGTGCTCCTCGAAATTCCACCGGCTGTCGAGGACGAGTCCCAGGTACTTCATCGTCGACCCGACGCCGATGTGAACTCCTCCTACCGTTAATTGGGAGCGCCGAGGCGGCGCGCTCCGAGGGCCGTGAAAACACATGGCCTCGGACTTGTGCAATGCCACCTCGAGTCCCAACTGCTGGATCCTATCAACGACTATCGCAACCCCGCGTGTCGCTAATTCGACCGCCGCCTGGTACGACTCTCCCTGCGCCAGGACCAGCGTGTCGTCTGCGTAACAGACCACGCTGACCCCGTCAGGGAGGTCGCCGCGCAGCACGTAGTCGTAGCCGATGTTCCACAAGGGCGGTCCTAGTACCGATCCCTGCGGAACACCGCACGACATCTCTCGCCGTTTCCACTCTCCCTGGTGACCAGGGTAGATGATGTACCTGTCCGACAGGTAGGCCTCGATCACACGACAGAGGTAGTCGGGCACCCGGTGATACCGGAGTGCCCTCCTAATGCTACTCCAGGGCAGGGAATTGAAGGCGTTGGCGATGTCCAATGACACCGCCACGACACACCTGCCCTGGGACACCGCATCCCCCGTCGTGAGAGCTCGCACGCGCATGATGGCGTCCACCGTAGAGCGCCTCCTGCGAAAGCCGAACTGGCCGTCCGCCAGATCTGGCCCCACCCGTGTTACACCCAAAGGGTAAAAACGGAACCATATTGCAATCTATGCAATATGGTTGTGCACATTGCTCGCAGAACAGATGGTCGATGGGAACGAAAAGTTCTGGAATGGCGACCACGTACCGGAAGACGGTGAGAGTCGCGGGAATCCGATGGATGCGAGACGCATAGGACCGGTCATTGTGGCGACATTTGGGGGAGGCCTATGTCCAACAGTGGACGTCTTTCGGCTGAAATGATGATGATGATGATATTGCTATCACTCTGCTGTCAGTCTGATTGTCACCTGCAGGCTGTATCTCATGAACCGTCATAGCGGTAAAGAGTTGAAATTTTCACAAACGATGTATTTCTGTTGCCGCTATAACAACAAATAAAAACAGAACAAAATAAATATTTAAGTGGGGCTCCAATACAACAAACGTGTTTTTTTTTACCGTTTTTTTGCTACGTACAGTACGGAACCCTTCGCGCGCGAGCCTGACTCGCACTTGACCGGGTTTTCTTCTTGTCATTGCCGTGAAGATGTATTCACTATAATGGCTGCCTCAGACGGAGTCATTCAGTACAGTATCGATAGATCATGTGTTGAAATACGACATAGAATACTTTCAAACGGCTGAAAATAAAAATAATAATTATTATATTAAATTAATTAATTAATTATTATTAAATTAATTTAATTATCCAGTCCAGTAGTTTTTGACTTTATTGATTATAAACAAAAATATTATAAAATATAAATCTTTTTTTATAATATTAATATACTTAATTATTATTATTATTATTAATATATAAATGCTTTTTTGATGAAATTTAGTACATATGTAGACCATGTCCTAAAATAGGACATAATATATTACTTTTTATTCCAGGATTTTGATCCCTTGGAATAATTTTATAATTCCACGCGGGCGAAGCCGCGGTCAGTAGCTAGCTTTTTTTATCAATGCTATCTACATGTGTGAAAGTTTATTTGGATGGATGTTTGTCAATTTTGATGAAAGTCTACAATAATATAGCTTGTACATCAGAATCATCATCATCATCATCATCATTTCAGCCGAAAGACGTCCACTGTGACATAGGCCTCCCCCAAATGTCGCCACAATGACCGGTCCTGTTCGTCTCGCATTCATCGGATTCCCGCGACCCTCACCAGGTCATCGGTCCACCTTGTGGGAGGCCTTCCAACGTTGCGTCCCCATCGACCATCTGTTCTGCGAGCAATGTGCCCTGCCCACTGCCACTTAAGTTTGGCGATTCTTCGGTCTATGTCTGTAACCTTTGTTCTCCTGCGGATATCTTCATTTCTGACGCGATCACGTGATCGCGATCAAGGAAACTCCGAGCATAGCCCTTACATCAGAATAGCAAATAATAATAATAATATTCCACAACTATCACACAACGTCGTCTAGTCCCAAGCTAAACAAAGCTTGTGATATAAGTACTAGACAACTGATAAACATACTTATATATTCCTAAATACATACATATTATAAATAAATTACACCCAAACATAGAACAAAATATGATCGTGCTCATCACACAAACATGTGTCTTGGGTGGGAATCGAACCCACGACCTCCGGCATAGCAGTCAGAGCTACTAACCACAAGAAAGAAAGAAAAACAGTTTATTTATGCGAAATGACGCAATCCTAAAATTAACTAACAAACATAATCAATAGATAGGGAAGATATGCGTCACATCCGCGGGTAACGGCCGAACGCTCAGCATAAAGCTACGGCGTCACGCATAACGCAGGACACTAGACCAACATGTCAGCCAAAATAAAAAATAAATAAAAAAAATAAATAAATAAAATAAAAATCGTTTATTTATAACATAGGACACATTTACAATATAGTATATTAAAATTTTTAAAAAGAACACAGTTGCTTGTTTACCTGAACTAGGGGAACCCTGTGCTTCAGGCTAAAGAGTGCTTAAATAGAAAATAATAAATTAACACTAAATATGACCATAATAAAAACTTAACTAAATTTACTAAAATACTTAAGCTATAACTCATCTGGGGCCATGGGTCGACTTCCGAAAGGAAAATCCGTGGTTCTATATCCTAGAACCCAAAAAAGACCATAGGTGTCATCGAGATATAAGTACTAACGTACTAGAGAAGCTACGTCAAATAACTGAATTGTCCTATTTTCGTAATTTGAATCTTTAGTTCGCTGCAGCGCTAAAATAATAACAATTCGTCTAAACCGTAACTAATTTACCACAGCGCTAGATTTGCTGCGGAAGTGTATTTATTCTCGGCAAAAAGGTCTTAAGCGCCATGTAAATCACGGCACTTACGCGTTTTCTTCGACAAAGTGCGGCGCGATCGCCGCAGTTGAACGAGACAAAGTAGGAATTTACGGTGTCTTCTCTAGTACGTTAGTACTTATATCTCGATGATAGGTGTGGTTTTAGTCAGTAAAAGTCTGACACGCCTTTCCATTCCGCCCTAGAATGGGAGAAGTAATTGGATGATATTCCACCTTACAAAAAAAAAAACTATAATTTATAAAGAGTAGAAGTAATAGGTACGAGTATGTACCTACTAATTCCACGTGGGCGACAGCTAATAATACATTTTAACGGAATATACATAAGTATCTCCTCGTGTACCTTATTAATGTTAAAGCTCCGTCTGCGTAAAGACTGTTAGTTCGTTATTAGGCACGTGTTGATACTAGAGATGTGACGACTATGATTTTGGCCAACTAGTCGGCCAAACCGTTCGGTTTCGGCAGTATTCGGCAATATCCGTGACGCTTCGTTTACAGTTGATTCGCGCGCTAATAGCAATCGCTGCCTGCAAGCGTTTCATACACGATTTGTTTACTTCCCATTGTTTCTTGATTTTTATTTTTGTTGTGGTAAGAGTGGTGTTTCTTTGTAAAATAGACAATACTGTTATTGATCATTAAAGTTTATTTTTTGTGTATGAAAGAGCTCAAATAAAATTTTTATCATTTCAAAAAGATAGATTTGACCAATCGGACAAAAGCGGCAACAAAATACTATGTGAACAACCACATCAAATAAGGACTGGTTCTGTGATCATGGGAACCTCTTTTAATTACTTAAGTAAACATTTTATTGACGAAGCGGGATAGTCAACGGTCTTTGCCGAATATTCAGCTAGAACATCTCTAGTTGATACATAATATTATAATAAATTAAAAGTCTAAAATTAGTAACTTGAAAATTATTTACTTAGGAAACATTCTAGAATTATTAAGCAAGGTTTAATATTAATGAGTTGTTTCACAGTGTTTTTCTAATTATTACTCGTACACTGCCACAACGTCTACAGGGTGCCTACTAAGGCCTCAGGGAATTTCTGAGAGGTACATACATATACGGTACGGTACATACATATACATACCGTGGTCCTAGAACACAAATGGTAACTGAAGGACACAGGTGCTGAAGGACACAGGTGGGTTTTAGTCAGTAAAAGTCTGACGCGCTCAACCCTAGATTTTCCACCTCAAAAAAAAAACGTCTACAGGGTGTCAAAAACGCTGACAGTGACATTATACAGAATGTATCAAATATTGAATGTCAAATGAGCCGCGCAACAAATTATTGTTTTAATTATCAATCGATATTTGATTGCCGCTCCATCGCTCACTACCAAATCAATTACGTTAATTGGCCTTTGGTGATTGATGTATTGTCTAACGCATATAATAATAGTTATCGAGTTACCAGTACCGGATCAAGGTAGCGAGGGACCTGTAGTAAATTTTGTCAAAGGGGCCCCCGAAATCTTAGTAAATGATAACGAATTAAAACTTCTTTAATTATGTCTATTCTTTTGTATGTCGTGTTTTATTAATATATTAAATCAAAAATGTTATTAAATCTAATATAGGAAAATTAGATGGGAAAATACACAGGGGCAGGAGACCACAGTCTGCGACGCCATCCACATCGCCGAAGATAGGACAACATGGCGAAATATAGTCCACAAGAAAGTTATTCGTCGGGGTCACGACCCTCAGCATTGAGGATAAACGACGCAAGGAGGAGGAAAAAGAAAATGTAAAACCCTGTGGTAAATGGAACTGGTATTTTTAACACAATCATGTGTAACCTAATTATGATGCTTAAGTTGCGATATATTCTGTGTCGAAAGTTCGAAACCAACCTTTAATGCACTTAAGATATTATTGTAATCTCATTACTTACTGGTTTTTCTTAGACTCAATAAAGCATTATTATTATTAATTTATTTTTCAAAGAGACCGCGGGTCTTAGATAACAATGAGTCTATAAACAGTTGCCTACATTGTCTTTAAAATTCCGGAAGTCATAATTAGAATTCGAATGGTAAGGTATCTTCACTTGTTTTTTGTAGGTCCATGCGGGGCCCATGCTGTTGTGCGGGACCTGTAGCATTTGCTACTCATCATCATCATTCATCATCATTTCAGCTGAAAGACGTCCACTGTCGGACATAGGCCTCCCCCAAATGTCGCCATAATGACCGGTCCTGTGCGTCTGGCATCCATCGGATTCCCGCGACCCTCACCAGGTCATCGGTCCACCTTGTGGGAGGCCTACCAACGCTGCGTCTTCCGGTACGTGGTCGCCATTCCAGAACATTTCGTCCCCATCGACCATCTGTTCTGCGAGCAATGTGCCCCGCCAACTGCCACTTAAGTTTGGCGATTCTTTGGGCTATGTCTGTAACCTTGGTTCTCCTGCGGATATCTTCATTTCTGACGTGATTTCTTCATTTTTGCTACTCATACTACGTGGTTAATCCGGCACTGTTTTTGTTACTGCCAATAATTACAGAGTATATACATAGGTACACACTGCCTGTTTCCTTTGATTTTCCTTTTGACATTTGATTACTGCCACAGGATATCAACTATGAGACAAATCAATTACTGAAACGTATGACATTTGACCGTTGACGATGGGATGGGATGACAAAAACAAACAATTGCTTTTATATCTGTCTGTTATTTGGTAATATGTTGACTGGTGTATACTGTCCTGAACTTAGGTTAGGTTAACGTTTTTTTTTTTTTTACTGATACTATAAAGAAGAAATATATAACAGCGATCGGCAACTAGTCAATAGTAAAAATAGCCCCAGATCTATGGGCCGACACTGCGTTACGGCCCGATCACGGCCTTTCCGCTGTGAGCGGTAGCTAAGCGCGGGGCGGCGAGCGGTGAGATCAAAAGTATGAAGTGCCTACCGCTGCCGCCCCGCTCACCGCTAAGATCCGTAGTCGTGAACAGGCCGTTAAGCGTGCGCCCGAGACGGGCATCCGTCGCGTGACGTTTCGCGTGTTTCGTGTGCGACGGTCCCCGTGACGGAAATCGGATTATTACCTGCGCAATGTAGCTAGTTCAACTTTAACGGTGTGCATGTAGTCGTGTCGATGGAGAACTTTAATGTATTATTACGTAGCAAAACGGGCGCGGGGCGCGGCTCGCCGCGACGGAGCACTTTTGAATGGGACCGCACGGGCGACCGCGTAAAGCAGTTTCGGCCCTAAGATCTACATTTTACCTATTAGATACTAATATATAAAGCAGATAAAAATTTTTGTTTGGACGCACCAATCTCTATAGGTTATATAACATCACGCTACAACTCACGGGTTCCGAGCAGTAACCAAAGACACGAATGAAACCGCAAGGACAGCTAGTTTCAAATAAAGCACCTACTTTTTAATCAGGACGATCAGCCCAAAGTGCCGGCGATCGGTGCTAAATACATTACAAGGGTCTTCCCACGAGGGCTATAGATCCCGATGAGATAAAAACACGCGTCCTAGCAGCTCGTAAGCCGCCACAAAAGTTTCTACAACGGTATAAGCCGAGCAGAACGTTATGATGCCCTGGTAAAGCTGTGTGTTCACTGGGCGATAAATGTTGCTTCAAATGTGGTTTGTTCTGGTTAGATTGCGTGGTTTTTAATGGCTTAAAGACCATTGTTCAAAGAATTAAAAAAGTATGTCCCGACTTTAAAATAATAAAACTGGGCACTGAGGGTTCCGTACAAACTTACCTAAGTAAATAGTTAAATTCACGAATGGAGTCTTGAAGATTTTTCCGAATTGTAGGTATTATTTTTTTTGTGACGTAACAACAAATTTACTGTTTTTAAATTTAATCCTACACCTGTGTTATAAGATCTTGCTTCATGCCAAATAAGATTCTGGGTCAACGGGAAGTCCCGTATGTATTTTTATTTCCTTGAGAGTGTCCAAATATACGTTTTAGTGACATAAACGGCCGTAACTTAGAAGTTTGATATTTTCACAGCTTGAATAGACCGCAGACCTGAGTATATGTTTTTAATTTCAACTCGATACTTCCACGCATTCCTGAGATAAAAGGTCTTGACAGACAGACGGACAACAAAGTGATCCTATAAGGGTTCCATTTTTTCCTTTTGAGGTATGGAACCCTAAAAATTGCCCTTGTCATACACTAGAATTAAATTGACGGTGCACATTGCCGTTGCATTACGCTAGGAGTTGCTTCTATATCGTGGGTGCATTAAAAAACATGTAAAAATACATATACAAGACACACAGACACGGAACACCTTATCTGTAGCTAGGCCATACGACACCCACAACGAACAAGGTTGTAACATTAATTCAATCATTTTTTTAAATGAACCAAAGAGTGACAGTGCTAAGTTTGAATTTTGTTTGGACTGTAATCCGAGATACTGCCTTGTTCGATACGGGTGTCGATTTGGTCGGTGCGAAATCGCTCAACCACTGCTCTAGCCATGCCGCCAAAAGCGACAGCCCTTTTCTGTATGTCTTCAAGAGGAAACTTATAGAACACTTCCTTTCATTATTGACATAATATTAGTAAGTATAATATACTTATATATTAGACTTAGTTATGTAGGTTTATATTGTACTCTGGATCATACCCTCGAATAATATGTTCTCTCTCTATAATTATTAGTGGTGACCGAGTGGTAACAGCCCCGGCTTACGAGTTGTAGGTCGCGGGTTCAACCCCAGCCAGGCGCATTACTTTGTGTAATTTATTTCATCACCACTGCTCTCAAAACGGTAAAGGAAAACATCGTGGGGAAACCGGCATGTCCTAGAACGAAAAATTCGAAGACATGTGACATTCACCAATCCGCACTGGGCCCGCTTGGTGGATTACGGCCCAATCCCTCTCCTAGAGAGGAGGCCTGACTCCCAACAGTAGGAACATTATAAGGCCGACTATACTGTATAATAAAACTAAAAGTAAAGAAGTGTGCCCAAAAGACTGGCGACGTTGCTACATTGTAGGGTAATCCCTACTATGTGGCAACATAGCCAGTCTTTTGGGCACACTTCCTGTCGATCACACAGTGGATCAGAATCTATAAAAGGCAGCCGGAATCAATGCCTTAACGTGCTTTCCGAATCACAGGGGAATTTCGATATGTTACGATGGTCACCTCACCTATTGTAGCATCCGTAGAGACCCCTCTCTCTAGGAGAGGGAATGGGAATCATCCCAGAATGAATCCCAGCAGTTGGAACATTAAAAGGCTGATTATGCTTATCTCTAAAACTCATCGTTGAGTTAAGCTCGCCTTTGTACATGAACTGTCAAATAACTTTAATCTATCTATGTTATGTTTTTGTGTGCAATAAAGAGAATAAATCATCCGATTTGGGCATCATGCTTCAATGTTAATCCGTATCTAACAACTCACAAATAAAAAACTCATTTTATAAAACAGACTCATCACATCACGTAACAACCATGTGTTCAACTCCTAAGTTTTCTACTGCCCTAGTACTTCGGCAAGCGAGGCACGTGCCCTTAAGCCGGCGCGCGCCGTCTTGAGCCCCGCAACATGTGTGATCTGTCTCTTATGAGCATTAAGGCTATGTTTGTATATTATATATGAATGTTGACGTAGGTATATTATGTTGTTTGTAGAACGTTCGCTTTGACTTTGATATGGCTCCTCGTGGATATTTGTTTAGGTATGTTAAGAGGAGAGTCAAACACTCTTTCAATTTTAAAAATGTCTATAAAATACACCGCACTGAATTACACAAAAAAAAAGTGAAGAACCTAAACAGATGTGCCAACAGTTGCACCGCAAGATATTTGCAAACCTATCCTTAATTTCGAGAAAAATAAAAAAGTTGTATAAAATTTAGTATATCCTCCAAAAAGAAAAGGTCGATTTAGCTGTTTTTGAGAGATATGAACAATTTTTTTCTCTCAACATCAAAATCCGGCTTCACCGTATTAGAAACCTCAACGCGATTAGTACATATACAACAGTCTGAATTCAACTGTTGGGCTGTTACCCTGATCAGACACAACACCCTTCTAGTCGGAGGTTCCTCCATAACCCTACCAGGCATCGACCCTACTGAGCCTCTTCAGTTTTGGTGACATCACTTTGAGGCGCACACTGCGCACCGTCCAATGAGGATCAGTCATGATTATTGTGGAGTATGCAGACTTATAGCGTCAAAAAAACAGTAAGTACTGTGAAGAAATTATTTAAATCGGACCAAAAATTACAAAGATACAGCAATTTTAGTGTATTAGTTCCAGAAACGCGCCCGAGAATGAAGCGACTTGCTGTGACGTCATCTGTCATGATCGGTTTCAACCGGCGAATGAATACGATCAAGCCGTTCGTCGCACGGATCATGACAGATGACGTCATCGTAAACAGTCCAGCGAGAGCGCGCGTTTCCAAGTAGCCGTTCAGAAAAACTTTAATAAATCCACCATTTCTTGACAGATTTTAATTTTTTTTTTATAGCCTATACTGTCCCACTGCTGGGCAAAGGCCTCCCCCAACTTCTTCCAGGTATTCTTTTCTTGGGCCACCTCGAACCAGTCTTTGCGGTAGGCATCTAGGTCGTCTCGCCACCTCTTCCCAGGTCGACCTCGGCGGCGTCGTCCATCCTCAGGTACCCACTATGTGGAGACTCTTGCCCACCGGTCAGAGTGCATGCGGCTGATGTGACCCGCCCAATCCAATTTTAACCTGGCAGCCTTTTTTCCGACGTCCATAATTCCCGTCTTTTTTTATTTTTATTTTATTTTTATATTATTTTAATAATTTAAAAAATTAAATGCTCAGTAAGTTATAACGCATACGATGTACTTAGTAAAAATCGGATTTTGCTATTATGTGATTGATCCTCATTGTCTTAGTCCTTACCGGACGACCGGACAGTGAGATACCCATTCCTCGTCGTCCGCAAGCCCGGGCCTACGGAGGCCGGGTTAGCCGTAGCCCTGCGACCCTTTTTTTAAAGTCTTTTTTGAAGAATTAAATGAACTAATAATCCTAGTCACTCTACGCCAACCAACTTTTACACAAGCTTACGTAATCAAGCAACAATACATCAAGAACAATAAACATGAATAATCTCAGATAGTTGGAGTTGAGCCCAAGCAGTATAGAGGGCAATAATTTCATTAATGGCCGTCTGAATTCAGATTGTTATTAGTTTCGAATAGTTTGAATATTTGACTGCCTGAATTTAACCATTCATTGTCGTATTACAAGTATTACAACTGAATATTTGAGTCGTAACTTCGTGACATTCGAAATTTGGAATTATTATCACGATGCATGCTTGTGTGTCAGACATCCTACAGATATCTACGGAAACAGTATCAAACAGAGCCAGTGGCGTAGCTACCAAGGGGCTAGGCGGGCCAGCGCTCCGGGGCCCCCACGCTCGGGGGCCCCCAAAACCTGACAAACCTGATATGTAAACCTCTTATTGAACTAGCGAAAAATTTTCCCACCTTGAAATCTAAATTAAAGAGGTTGCAACACTACTTTAATGATGGCAACTCGTTTTAGTCAGCAAAAGCCTAACATTCCTTCCCGCTCCACCCAGGGCAGGAGAAGTCATTTGATGTTTGTTTTTTATTTTATTTAAGCTAATGTATTAAAACTGTGATGCAATCGTTGATGGTGAGGCGCACTAGTTTGTTAAGAACCTATTCACTCTATAAAATATATCCTTGAAGACACCTAAATTATAATCGGACGGGAAGACCGCAGTAGGCAAATTGTTCCAGTTCTTCGATTTCCTACGTAAAAAAAAGGGGCTCCAGTATTTTTTGCCCCAGGGCCGTTAGTCATCCAGCTACGATGTGATATTTGTGATGATCATGCTACAGCAGGTTTTTGTAATTTTTTTTTAGGTGGGAAATCGTCTAATAACATCTCCCGCGCCCTTGGGCGGAGGGCGTGACACACTTTTATTGACCAAAACCCACTCGTTTATTCCTTCTTTGCCTTCGTTCGAGGGCCCCAGGGTTCTCTTTCGCACAACCCATGGCCCCAGTAGGCTTCAACCCTGCTGGGCCCCTACGAATGCTACAATAGATGAGGTGACCATCTTAACATATCGAAATTCCCCTGTGATTCGGAAAGCACGTTAAGGCATTGATTCCAGCTGCCATTTATAGATTCCGATCCACTGTGTGATCGACAGGAAGTGTGCTCAAAAGACCGGCTATGTAGCCACATAGTAGGGATTGCCCTACAATATCTCTTATTGTGGTAAATAAAAAAAAAACCTTAGACTTTTTTTATTAGGTACTTTATGAAGAAGAATCGTTCTACATTGTAAGCCTTTCAAAATGTAACGAAGGTGAATAAACGATGGAGTATTGACGTTTGGAACTGCCACGTGAACGCGTTCAATGGTGGACATTACATGTCTAGCCTCTAGCCCCATCAGGTTGTTGCTATTTGCTATTAGTAGCGAAGCAGACCTATGAATATTTTACATCGATTGGAGCAAGGGGTCGATAGAAACAGCTACTTAAAATTTAACCCCTTGAATGCCGCAGTTAACCGTCAAATCACAATCTGTGGCCACCATACAAATGACCTGCTAAGTAAAACTTCGTAGTTGGCTTTACGGATACCAATTTATAGAAGGATGCCGCCGTACGTAATATTGTATGGGCACCAGTAACATTAATTTTATCGTTTAGGCTTTTAGGCTGTGTACCTTATTCTGTAGTGAAGACCTACGTAATAATACGTAGTTGGCACCCGCTATTTCGCAGCTACGTAATATTGCGTAGTTGTCATTCAATGAGTTGACGAGTGCAAGTGTAGGTAAGTGCAAATGTCAAGTACAATACTGGTAAGTATTATACCATTGTAAGGTTTCTAACTAGTTTAATATTGAACAGGTTTTTTTTTTTTTTTTAGGTGGGAAAATCATCTTATGACAAATCTCGCTCTTGGGCGGAGCGAGAGATAGTGTCAGACTTTTACTGACTAAAAACCCACTCCTGTTCCTTCGTTGCCTTCGTCCCAGGGCCCCGGTTTCGTTTTCACACTACCCATGGCCCCAGTAGGCTTCGACCCTGCTGGGCCCCTACGATTTGCTGACATCTCCCTGAGGCGCGCGCGGAACAATACGCGCCGTCGACGACTTGGGCTCGGTCCGGATGGTTACCGGACGGTCGGACGGCGGGCCACCCATTGCCCGCCTTCCGCAAGCCCGCGCCTACGGTGGCCGGAAATCAGGATCGGAATCCCGGCGGCGGCTGGGGCGTGAGGACCGTTGCCGTTGCCTCACGCGATCGGCCGCCTCCTTTGCCAGCATTACTGCTTCGCAGAAGGAGGCGACCGCCTGCCACTCCTCCTCGCTCCGGACCATGGCCTGTACCAAGGCCCGGCGCGAGAGATCGCCGCCGCCGATCGCCCCCACGAGGACACGGCGTTGCTCTTCCCAAGCGGGACACACCTCCACCGTGTGCTCCACCGTGTCCTCCGGGCGGTCCACACAGTGGCGACACCCGGGCGTCTCTTCCGCACGAATCCGGTGCAGGAACTTCCCGAACTTCCCGTGTTCGGTGAGAACCTGCGTCATGCGGAAGGTGAGGACGCCGTGAGGTCTTTCCAACCACGCCTCAAAGAAGGGACTTACCGAATATTGAACAGGTATGTAAAATGCTTTCCATTTGCGATTTTAGATAAAGTTATTTTTTTGATACAAATAATTTAAGAAAACACCGGGCGAGTGCGAGTCGGACTCGCGCACGAAGGGTTCCGTACAAATTTACCTATGAAAACAGTTCAATCCCCGAATTGCGTTACAAAGATTTTTCCGAATCGCATAAAAAGGTTTTTTTGCGACTTATACTTGTGCTATGAGACCTTACTTCGTGCGATTCTAGGTCAGCGGGAAGTACCCTATGAATTTTAATTCCCTTGAGAGTATCGAAATACACGTTTTTTGCGACATAAACAACCGTGGTATCTTTTTTTCGTTAACGCAGAAGTTTGATTTTTTTCACAGCTTCAAGGGAACGTAGACCTGAGTATATGGTTTTAATTTCAACTCGATACCTCCACGCGTTCCCGAGATAAAGGGTCTTGACAGACAGACGGACGACAAAGTGATCCTATAAGGGTTCTGTTTTTTTCCTTTTGAGATACGGAACCCTAAAAATAAGTCAACTACCCAAATCTAAACATGGAAAAGCTTATTTCCAAGAAAAAGCCGATTGGATATTTTCATTTTATTCGGCTCGATGCTCAGTGTCGCAGCGATGAAGCCGGGATCAAAAGTAACTCTTGAAACCTCGATAAATCAAGTAGATTTCCTGGGGATATACAAAAGACCTTTATGTGGAAAAGGGGAACATAGCAAGAGGTAAGGGCCGATTCTGTTAAGAATTGATTAAACTAATAATGTGCTGTTGTACACTTCAACGAAAATGCTAAATCGACGGGTGCAAAGTAAATAAAGTTACCTACAATTTTGCGATTTTCTGATAGTTGCAGAAACTTAATAAATATTCATATTCTAAGACATGGAAAATCGTCTTTCAAGTGTCAAAAATGCAGAAATTATACCTAGTTGTTTTTTCAATAATACTTTTGGAATTTTTTTTACAAAATAACTGCTTATTATTCACTTATTAATAATAATTATCAGAAAATCGCAAAATTACAGATAACTTTATATACTTTGCATCCGTCGAAATAGAGAAGAGCAGTAGCAGCAACTGGTTGCAATTTAGAACGGTATCGAAATTGAGTGAAAAGTTGTTTTCAAAATTGAGTGAACAGTTTCAATCTCAGACAGTGAAAGTTTCTTTAAATAATTAGAACCCAAATTGGGACCTGTTAGGAAGATGATTGGGCACATTTTTATTTTATTTAAAGTAAAGGAGAGCAGTGGTGGGCGAATGGTAACGGCCCAGACTTACGAGTATTAGGTCGCGGGTTCAAACCCAGCCAGACGCATTACTTTGTGTAATTTATTTCATCATCACTGCTCTCAAAACGGTGAAGTAAAAACATCTTGAGGAAACCAGCATGTCCTAGAACCAAACATTCGAAGACATGTGACATTCACCAACCCGCACTGGGCCCGCGTGGTGGATTACGGCCCATTCCCTCTCCTAGAGAGGAGGCCTGAGTCCCAGCAGTGAACATTAAAAGGCTGATTACGCTAAATCAGTTAATTTCATAATACGAGCAACCTGCCATAGCTTCACATGGGTGTTACAATTTTTTTTTAAATCATATACAAAAAGTTCCTTGACTGCGATCCCACTTGATGGTAAGCAGTGATGCGATCGTTGATGGTGAAGCGCTCTAATTTATTCAGAGCCATTCACTCTAGCTTTAAAGACACCTTTTTCACGGTTTTTCTCTACTATAATATGTACCTTAACCTTTTCACTATCTTTTGGAGAAAACCGCATAAAAATCCGTTCAGTAGTTTTGAGATACACAGTAAGGAGCTTTCTTGTATATATACTCGTAAGGATTTAAAGTTATACGTGCAGAAAGGAGACGGCAATATATAACGCTGTTTACTCAGAAACCAACTAAATCACATACATCATTATCAAAACAATAGCACCCCAAAATTCCTGGGAACCACAAGCCTGCTTCGCAAATGTCAGTTATAATTGAAAGAAAAAAGATATGATGGTTGATGTATTATTACTGTAAGGCCTAGCACGCACTACGACAAAAAAAACGTTGCGAAAAATTAACGTAACTCTGTGAAAAATAGAAATACACTAAAATCCGCATACTGCGAATATAAGCAAATGCGAAATCTCACATATATTTTGTACCCCATGAAGCCCTAACGAAATCCGCGCATTGCGGATAAAATCGCAAGCGCAGCGATCAGTCGACGTGCGATCAAAATAAATATGTGCAAAACTAAGTAAATAGTATATTAATGTTTAGCTACTTTTGTAAAGTCATGTTTCGATGCATACTCGAGAATATATCGTAGACCACATTAGACTGATGCACACATTGGTCACGCCTGAGTTGTACGTAGCGGCACGTCGCGTGGCTTGGGTCTAATGTAGCTCTACAAGTTTAGTCGCCATATTAAATGTATTGAGACCGACGCGCCCAGATCTGCGTACGTAGCCAACGTGGGCCCAATGTAGTTCTACCTTAAATCGTAGTGTGCGTAGGAATAAAGGTATAATTACATTGGGCACACGTCAGCCACGTACGCTGATCTGGGCACGTCGGCCTCCATACATTTTATATGGCAACTAGACTTGTAGAGCTACATTAGATCCACGCCACGCAACGCGACTCTACGGACAAATCAGGCGTGACTCACGTGTGCGTCGGTCTAATGCAGTTCCCGCTTTATTGTCGTTTGCGATTTTGTATCGCTCTTTAAAAATCGCAACGAATAAAAATCGTAGTGTGCGCTTAACCTAACAAGGTGAAACAATATGTCGCCGACGGAGGGAAGTGGGAACCCGTACAAATGTAGGGGCGAGAGGTGAACGCACTCTAATGCGACTCAGCGAACTCAATAGGGTAACTTTTGCCAATTTTTGAAGAGCCGTTATTGATGGCAGTGCTTTTCTAGTTTGGTCGTTGATCCTTTGAAGTTTCTTGAGATGTGGGTGTAATGGTTTTTTTTTTCAAGTGGTTTTAGTGAATCAAATCGGGTATTAGGGCTCTTGGATTGGGACCACGGTCTCAACTTCCACCTATAAAAATAATTATTTATTTTGAGTAGCATTTTGGGACCACAAATAAAATAATACAGTTTTACAGTAACTTACTGTACTTTTATGGCTTTTTAGGGTTCCGTACCTCGAAAGAAAAAACTGGAACCCTTATAGGATCACTTTGTTGTCCGTCTGTCTGTCTGTCTGTCAAGACCCTTTATCTTGGAAACGCGTGGAGGTATTGAGTTGAAATTAAATCCATATACTTAGGTCTACGGTCTCTTGAAGCTATGAAAAAATAAAATTTCTGAGTTAACGAAAAAAAAAGATACGGCCGTCTATGCCGCAAAAAACGTGTATTTCTCACTCACACTCTCAAGGGAATCAAAATTCATAGGGTACTTCCCGTTAACCAGATTTCTCCTGAAATTAGGCATGAAGCAGATCTTATAGCACAAGTATAGGAAAAAATCTGAAAACTATAAATTAGTAGTTACGTTGCAAAAAAAATTGCGATTCGGAAACATCTTCGTAACTCATAGACTCGCTCTTGCCCGGTTTTTTCTTGTGGTCCCAAAATACTACTAAAAAAATATATTTATATAGGTGGAAGTTAGGACCGCCATCCCAGTAAACGAGCCCCACGACCTATCAAATCGTAGCGAGACTGCGAGAATAAAATGTAATAAAATACTTACGAACAAGACATGCGAATTGTTTTCTAAACTAACGTCTAAACTATATAAGCAAAATACCACTCACTGATTAATCACGAAATCTCGGAAACTATAACACCTACAAACTTAAAATTTGGCAGATAGGTGTAGGCATCAAATAAGAACGAATTTTACGAAACTCTACCACTAAGGAGGTAAAACGGAGGTTGGAAGTTGTATGGAGAAACCTACTTTTACGCGTGCGAAGCCGCTGGCAGAAGCTATTTTATAAAAATTAATACAATTAAAAACGTTTCACACACGAAAAACAACAGATTAAAATAAAGATGTTAACTTAAGAAAAAACAATTCAAAAGTACAAAAAAAACCTGTGCGTCGCCAAAAAGGCTTATTTCTTACCATGTGCTTTAATATGTTGATTATTTTTTTTATAATTAGGTATCTGAAAGTACACTCTTTCAGATACCTAATTATAAGTCACCTTTAAGGTAAACTTTTGAGGAACTAATTTATTTATTACTAGCTTTTGTCCTCAGGAATAAAGCAGCTTTCTATCGGTGAAAAAAATTTAGCAATCGGACCAGTACTTTCAGAGATTACCTCCTACAAACAAAAAAACTTTACCTCTTTATAAATTTAGTGAAGATCTCATGTAATAAAATGTATCTACCAAAAATCACACCAATAAATGAATTTTAGATTTTTTTGCATTCCGCGATTAAGGATTGTTCTAAAAATGTACTCTTCATTTCCGCGTTCTAACATCTGAAATACTCTATTTCTCTTAACAAAAACGTGGCAACCCTGACACATACTAACTTCCTCTGATACATGGGTATATTATCGGTGCGTGCCATAGGCTACTAAAGTTGTATGCCGGAACACTGCTCGGACACTATACGATAGACCACAGAAGTGGCCACGAACAAACTAGTCGGTGGTGGTCAAAACAAGGGATGTTTTGGAACTCTGTAACCGTAACGGAAACTAATATAAAAGTTTCCGATAGAGGCGGAATCATGACAGGTTATGCTATAATATTTATATGTAATCGTCGATTTGTTCGTTTTTTTTTTCATTTGTTTTTAAACTATAAAGTACTATGTAATTATAATCCAAACGCTTAGTTGACACTTCGCGTGACCCAAGGGCTGGCTTTTACCTCGGTCAGAGATTAAGCATTGCCATACAACGTGGCAATGCCGCCAGCCTTTTGGGCACACTTCCAGTCGACAGCGATGCGGAGGAATTTTATGACGCCATATTTTAGCTAGTAGTTTTTACCTTTAGTGTATATATAGTTTTAATTAGTTAAGTGTTTTTATTGAAATGATTGAAAATAATAAAAAACCCAAGGCTGAATAAGATATTCGCGGCTTTCTGAAAACAAAAAAAAACATACATTAAGCATTACTATATCGAAATATACTTAGGAAGAACTGTATCAAAATATTATTATTATTGTATCAGTATATCTTGGAACCCTGAGGACCCGGACCTTTGGAAGGCGTACGAGGAGCCGAAACCAACTTCCAGAGGACATTAGTCACTTTTAATGGAATGTGATACCAACTGATGATTATCCCAGTACGCGTTATGCTAGTGCACCCAATGACAACCCCCGGTTGGTGAAAAACTATTGCGACATAAATGGAAAACAAAGACAATAAGGCTATGGTTTTTGGAATCTTAAGTGGATAGGTTACCAGGAACTACGTTAAGACTATGGCCCCTGCCTGAACAATGTTATTAATTTCCATCGATAAAAAGGCAGGGGGTGACTTGCACAAAGTCACACTCAATAAATGGGCCCCATAAACGGTCGCTAGCACGAAGTGACTTAGCAACTAGAAGGTAACATATCCTGAGGTGCTTGAGGAGTGGAGAGGTATATCACGGCTATCAGGACAATCCCGAAAGTACGGTCAAGATCCCAGCACCTAGCTGGATTATAATACATCCTTCTCCCGAGCACGTTTGCTCTTGCGAATTTCCGCTCAAGCCAGCCAATAAAGGCAAGAGAGAGTTGGGTGTTCTGTTCCTCGTCAGTGTTCACTACGGCCGGCCAATAAAGGCTAGTTCTTATTTATTTTTCTTTCTTTTTTAGGGTTCCGTACCTCAAAAGGAAAAAACGGAACCTTTATAGGATCACTTTGTTGTCCGTCCGTCTGTCTGTCAAGACCCTTTATCTCGGGAACGCGTGCAAAGTTTGCAGTCTCTTGAAGCTGTGAAAAAGTCAAACTTCTGAGTTAACGAAAAAAAGAGATACGGCCGTTTATGTCTCAAAAAACGTATATTTCGACACTCTCAAGGAAATCAAAATTCATAGGGTACTTCCTGTTGTCCCAAATCCTGAAATATTCCATAAAGCAAGGTCTTATAGCACCGGTATAGGAATAAATCTGAATACTGTAAATTTGTAGTTATGTGACAAAAAAAAAATTGTGATTTAAAAATCTTCGTAACTCAATTCGGGAAACTGAAAAAGAGTCAAACATTCGGTTACGGTTTCGATTTTAGCTGCAAATTTCAGTCGCTACTCAGTTTAACACTATGGCCTGACCTGTTGGTCATGTGGTTAGTGGCCCTGACTGCTATGGCGGAGGTCGTGGGTGCGTTCCAATCCAAATGTTTGTGTAATGAGCACGATTTGTTCTGAGTCAGGGTGTAATTTATCTGTAATTTGTATTTAGAAATATTTATCAGTTGTCTAGTACTCATAGCACAAGCTCTGCTTAGTTTGGGACTCGATGGCGTTGTGTAGAAGTTGTGGAATATTATTATTACTAAGATCAGATTGAACACATGGCATCCTTCCGTGATGGTCATAAAACATCCCTACGTACCTCAATAAGCCGCCCACTCGCCGTTAATGTGGCTTAGCCACGTGCTACTGAATAAGTTAGCACCGAAAACTCAGTCAATGAAACGGTTTATGAATAATATACTTTCTTAGGTTGGTACTAAGTACAAGCATCAAGTAAATAAACATCGTTATTCTTATAGTAGCTCCGCAAACGTGAGGGAATGGATATCCTCCCGCCCCAGCCGCCTCTACCAGAGGCGTTAGCTTGCGGACGACGAGCAATGGACAGCTCGTCGGCCGCCCGTCCAGTAAGGACAGAACCCGTGTAGTCGATGGTGTGTAGTTCCACGCGCGCCTCAAAGAGATGTTATCGAAATCGTGGAGGCCCAGCAGAGCCGATGCCCGCTTGGACCACAGAGAATTTCTGAAAAGAATACCCGTGGTCCTAGAACGCAAAGGGCAACTGAAAGACACAGGTTTTTTTTAAGGCGGGAAAATCATCTAATGACAAATCCCGCTCTTGGGCGGAGCGGGAGATAGTGTCAGACTTTTGCTGACTAAAAACCCACTCCTGTTCCTTCTTTGCTTTCGTCCCAGGGCCCCAGGTTTCGCTTTTACACTACCCGTGGCCCCAGTAGGCTTCGACCCTACTATGGGCCCCTACGATTTGCTGACATCTCCCTGAGGCGCGCGTGGAACAATACGCGTCGTCGACGACTTGGACTCGGTCCGGACGGTTACCGGACGGTCGGACAGTGAGCTACCCGTTACTGAAAGACACAGGTGAAGTTTTTGTCAGTAAAATCTGACACGCCCTCTCACTCCACTCGAGAGAAGTCATTGGATTATTTATATTCATCATCATCATCATCATCATCATCATCATCATCATCATCATTTCAGCCGAAAGACGTCCACTGCTGGACATAGGCCTCCCCCAAGTGTCACCACAACGAACGGTCCTGTGCGTCTCGCATCCATCGGACTCCCGCAACCGTTACCAAGTCATCGGTTCACCTTGTAGGAGGCCTTCCAACGCTACGTCTTCCGGTACGTGGTCGCCATTCCAGAACCTTTCGGCCCCAACGGCCATCTGTTCTGCGAGCAATGTGCCCTGCCCATTGCCACTTTAGTTTGGCGATTCTTCGTGCTATGTCGGCAACCTTGGTTCTCCTGCGGATATCCTCATTCCTGATTCGATCACGCAAGGAAACTCCGAGCATAGCCCTCTCCATTGCCCTTTGGGTGACTTTAAGCCTTCTGATGAGGCCCATTGTAAGCGACCACGTTTCGGAGCCATATGTCATCACTGGCAACACGCACTGGTCATAGACTTGTATATAGGTATGTTTATTTTATATATATACATTTGTTTCCTTGTTTTCTTATTAATCTTTTCTTTTTTTTATGCACCTGTAATGTTTTCTTTTCACTACCCTTGGATGACTGATAGAGAATGCCTAAGGCATTAAGTCCGCCTTTGTACCTTTGTGTTGCATGAAGTTTTAATAAATAAATAAATATTTCTAAGCTCAAAAGAAAACCTCTAGCTGTCCCCCCGCGTCTCTAGTTTGGTACTGCTCCACTACCGTGTGACCTAGCGTGATGGTTATAACCATACAAATATCATAGCCTAGCCTTCGACAATAATACCTATAAACAATATGTTTCAATTCGAACCTGGTTCTTGAAATTAGCGCGTTCAAACTAACTTGTCAGTTTTATAATATTTTTATAGATGTCATCGCCAGATTGATCACTTCATGATATGGCCAACTAAAACTGGCCAGCCCCCCTAGCCAAGTTACAATCCTCTCAATAGACTCCTCGAGTAGGCCACACCTCCGATTCCTTTGTTCTGACGTCACCTCAACGCTCAGTCACGTGGTCAGAACAAAGGAATCGGAGGCGTGGCCTACTCTAGGCGTTCGGTGCGAACGAAACGATTGTAACTTGGCTAGGGGGGCAGATCGTGTAAACGTTAAAATTTTTTGATGACATGTCAATCCTCGTTTTGCCAAATCATTGATGTAGGATTTCTATGATAATAAAAGGTCTAAAAAAAAGTAGGTCAAACGAGGATTGAAATATCATCAAACTTTAACGTTTAAAACGATCTGGCCAGTTTTACTTGGCTATATCATGGAGTGATCAATTTCTAAGATCTGGCCGTGTCACAGGTTCGATCCCCGCACGGATCAAATATTTGTATGTATAATCATCTTTATAATGTTCCCACTGCTGGGACTTAAGCTTCCTCTTTAGGAGAGGGAATGGGCCGTAATCCACTACACGAGCCCAGTGCGGGTTGGTGGATGTCACATGTCTTCGAATTTTTGGTTCTAGGACATGGCTGTGCGGTTTAATCACGATGTTTTCCTTCACCGTTTCGAGAGCAGCGATGATGAAATAAATTACACAAAATAATGCGCCTAGCTGGATTTGAACCCGTGACCTACAACTCGTAAATAACGACATTTGGGGCCGTTACGAGTGGTAAAACGGTTACGGTTACGGGCCACCACTGCTATTATATTTCATCATTTCAGCCGATAGACATCCACTGCTGAACATAAGCCTCCCCCAAATGTCGCCACAACGAACGGTCCTGTGCGTCTCGCATCCTTCGGATTCCCACAACCTTCACCAGGTCATCGGTCCACCTTGTAGAGGGCCTTCCAATACTGCGTCTTCCGGTACGTGGTCGCCACCCCAGAACCTTTCGGCCCCAACGGCCATCTGTTCTACGAGCAATGTGCCCTGCCCATTGCCACTTAAGTTTGGCGATTCTTCGTGCTATGTCGGCAACCTTGTTTCTCCTGCGGATATCCTCATTTCTGATTCGATCACTCAAGGAAACTCCGAGCATAGCCCTTTCCATTGCCCTTTGGGTGTATGGCTATGGCCTAAATATAACTCTTTTGTAGTTCACATGTTTGTGAATGCACCCCACGTTACATGAGTAGATAATTCCTGGTCTGGAGAGCACCGTTTTTATTATCAAAATAAAACAAAGATATGGGCTTCGAACTTTTGCTATAAGTTTTTTTCAAACAATTGTAAGGACTGGCTCTTCTGCAGCTTTTTATTAGCTGTCCCAGCCCACGCACGTCGCACCCAAATCGATCCGCCACACATGGCGCTGATCGCTAAACAATTCCAAGTACACACCCTAATGCCGACCTCAATTCTTACTCATTTCGTCATGTTAGGGCTTCCCTCTACCCTCTTTGAAACGTCGTTTTAATTATAATTATAAAGCTTTATCTCTACTTGCCATTAATGCAATAAAACGTGAATATTTTTTTCAATTTCGATAGTAAACGTGGGCGCCGTCGTTTTAATCAATGACATTTAATTTAGTGACAATAGTAATTAAATTTAATATGTAATTTGTTTTATTGTAATAATACCTGATTGTAATATCCGAACTAACATAGAAATACACGATACAACATAGGTAAGTAGGTACCTATAATGTAGACCAAAAGTTATCTTTGAATAAATTCTTATTATTATTATTATATATATACAGTAAATATCCATTTATATCTCTCTATCGCTCAAGTTTCGGTCGGAGCAATGGGTTGCTCGCCGTCCGACCGTCCGGTAAGACCGAGTCCACGGTCGCCTCAAAGAGATGTCAACAAAACCGTAGGGGGGCAGCAGAGCCGATGTCAGCTAGGAACACGGGGAATTTCTAAAAAGGAAACCGTGGCTCTAAAACACAAAGGGCAACTAAAACACACTAGTGTGGTTTTAATCAGTAAAAATCTGATACGCCCTCCGTCTCCACCCTAGAGCAGGAGAAGATCCGTGCACTAGCTTCTGACGTTTTATAAGTGCCCCTGTAGGCCTATGTGAAATAAAAAACTTTGACTTTGACTTTGACATTGAATTATTTTCGAACTCAAAAGAAGGCAACAAATTCAAATCTATAATATCTCTTACAACGAAAACGGCCCAAATATTTGTCAACTTGTCAAGGAATTTTCCTCAGAATTTCAAGTTTATTGTGTGTTTTCTAAGAGCTAAACCTTAATACTGTTCATCCTTGTCGCAGAATTCTTTGAAAATGACAAGTCCCAAGATTAGGTATAAAGGCAACTGTCAGAGTACATTTGCCTACTTAGCCTCATAATTTATTACGATGGTTCCGTACGAAAAGGTTAGCGGGATCCGTGGAAAATTATGGCTTGCCAACCGGCGCGGCGGCCTAATATGTATTCAAAAGTTTTGGCGGGATTTTTCTGAGTGAAGTTCAACAGCTGTTTTAATTAATCGCCGGTTTCAAGTTTAGAAAGTATATAGTTTCAGATATGGAATACAATTACTTTGTTTTCTATTATAAAGCGAATGTAACATGACATGTAAGGTTTCAATAAAAGTCTAGTTTAAATTTAATTTTCAAGTTTATTTTATATGTGGCCACATTTAAATTGATTTGAGTGCTAGACCGGTTTTAAAATATTAAAGGGGGGATGTCTATGTCACAATAAACGATCTGAATTCGATTTTACTACTTAACTCTGATCACTATTTCTCGATCCAGATTATTTATTGAACGTACTTGCCTCCCGTATTGAAATTATTCTGTCTTTTTTACTTTTGTTCTATCTTTTTTATTTTTGTTCTATATTTTTTCTCGTGACTCTCCAAGGTTAAGCAACACTAGCCAAGGTCGGTTGGTGGATGGGTGACCATCTTAACATACTGAGATTCCTCTGTGCCTCGGAAAGCACGTTAAGCTGTTGGTCCTGGCTGTCATTTGTAGACCTTTTACAGTCATAAGCCAGGAAATCTGACATAAGTCTTGCCAAGGGTTATCGTGGTACCCAGCGACTGGGTTGTGGAGGTCGGATAGGTAATCGTCATCATCATCATCATCATTTCAGCCGAAAAACCTCCACTGTTGGACATAGGTCTCCCCCAAGTGTCGCCACAATGACCGGTTCTGCGCGTCTCGCCTCACCAGGTCATCGGTCCACCTTGTGGGAGGCCTTCCAACGCTGCGTCTTCCGGTACGTGGTCGCCATTCCAGAACCTTTCGTCCCCATCGACCATCTGTTCTGCGAGTAATGTGCCCTGCCCACTGCCACTCAGTTTGGCTGGATAGGTAATCGCTCCATGTAAAATACTAGTATTCAAGGGAAACAATAGCATTGTATAATGTAGAAGCACTTTGTTTTTCAAGTTTTGTGAACGTGTACCATGGAGCATTTTTATTAGGTTACAACTTGTTTGTCATTACGAGCATGGCAGTTGAGAGTTTGTCATGCTCACTCAAATGTCTCGCTGATGGTGGCACGTGTTATTGGGTCATTCGGTTCCCTTCAAAATGGTTGAACTGAGTGGGGCTGATGCACGCGTCATGCTCGTGAACGGGTGCCGTCAGTTGAGACTGGTCATCTCTTAGCTGCCAGTGACTTAATTCAATTTCAATTTTTTTTTTTTTATTAGTTTTTATTTTATTCTTTTAATTATTATTACTTATCTACATTGTGCTCACATATGAGAAGCGACAAGAAATATGTAACCAAGATTCATGTAACTCATAATATGATTTAAAAGAGTGTCCATGGAGTTTCTTGCACGTTCTTCTCCATAGAGATCTACGCTTTGGAACGTACAATTTAGCTTCACTTGTATTTTTTTTTGACTGACCGACATTTTGACAATTCAAAAGTGCCTGTAATTGGTTTATTTGAAATAAACGTTTCTGATTTCTGATTCAGTTGCATCTGGTTGGACTGGAAACCAACAACATAGTTGGAAAAGGGCTGGGTAATAGTTTTAATTTTTTTGGGTCACGTACTTTATTCAGCAAAAGATTGCATGTAGCGGAGATGAGAACGCTGAGATGGATGTGTGGTGTGACGAGAGTAGATAAAGTGAGAAATGAGTATATTAGAGGAAGTTTGAAAGTGGCGCCAGTGACTGAAAAGTTGAAGGGGAATCGTTTGTCTTGGTATGGTCATGTAAAGAGGAGGGATGAAACGCATGATACTAAAAGAGTTATGAGCATACAAGTGGATGGATGGAGAGGGAGAGGGAGGCCAAAGAAAAGATGAATGGTAGGTGTGAAGAGTGATATGAAAGAAAAGGAAGTTAGTGATAGCATGACGAGAGACAGGGCAGAATGGAAGAAAAAACGTATTGTGCCGACCCCAAATAACACGGGACAAGGGCAGGAAGATGACGTACTTTAGTCAGCAATAACGGAACCCTTATTGAATCACTTGGTTGTCAGTCTGTACGTCTCTCAAGAACCATTTTCTTAGGAACGCGTAAATGTATTGAACTGAAATTAACACGACGTTTGGCCCAACACCACTCTCGTGAGGTGTGTACATTATTACACAATATTCGTATACGCGTATGCGCTTGTGAGTGTGTGGTAGACGACAACAATAAGCCAAAATTCGTAACAATGTTCACGGCAGGCCATAGCGGGTATTAGGCGCCAGCAAACAGCTGGGTGCAAGTGCAAAACAACCCCTCAGTCGCCTGGATGGCCCAGTGACTATGTATTTTTGCTGACTTAACAAGCTTATAACTTTGTGATTTTTCATGATACAGTTATGAAATCTTGTACATAGATTTTTTACATAAAAATACTAGACACGTGTTTCGGGTTTCGCATATACCTACTAAAACAAACGTTGTATATGATATCAAATTTAATACTTAGGTATCAATCCTTTGGAGCAAAATAAATCAAATTTTTAAGTCAACGTAATCTAAAGATAAAGCCGTTTATGCTTCATTATACGTACGGCGAGTATCCACCCTTACGTTGTTGAAACTTCAACGGTCCGGACTAAGCGTTTCGCCTCGTCGTTTATACCGCCTACATCGAAGGACTGGAACAATTTGCCTGCTGCGGTCTTCCCGTCCAACTATAATTTAGGTGCCTTCAAGGCTAGAGTGAATAGGCTCTTAATAAACTATAGTGCGCCTCACCATCAATGATTGCATCACTGCTTACCATCAGGTGGGATCGCAGTCAAGCACTGGTTTATATCAATTTAAAAAAAAATGTAGTGCATATTTTGACACTCGCAAGGAATTTAAAATCTACTTCCGGTTGACCTAGAATCCTGAAATTTCTCAAGAAGCAAGGTCTTATAGCACAAGTAATGGAAAAGGTTTGAGAACCGTAACATAATTAAAACTTTTACGATTCTGAAAAATCTGAGTCTCGATTCGGGAATCGAACTATTTACATAAGTATAACTTCTTCTACTTAAATCTATTTTTTATTTATTTTTTTGTGATGATGATATTATTTCTTAGTTAACTGTGTGTTTTTGTGTGTACCAATTTTCCTTTTACTTCTACCCACAGTGTCTACATATCTATTTTCTCCAACTCTCCTTTCGCAGGTATGCTGGAAGAGATTTCTTTAGAAATAAGCATCACCTTTGTACTATTCTTCTGTTTCCTTCTTCTTTTCTTTTATTATTGTGTGTACATAAATTATTAAATAAATAAGTATAAGTTAATAACGAAACCTAGGTGCACGAGTCCAACTCGCCCTTGACCGGTTTTTTCTTCTATATCTGCTAAAAAACCCTGTTCCTTTACTGATAGGCAGGGCGATCGTATCTTTGTTTATATTACGGCGAATTTTCAGATTTTAGCCAGCATCTTTGTTTATTTTAGGCCCTTAAAATCATAATATTTTCGTATGATTTCATGAAAATCAATCGACTCGACTGTAAATCTGTAGAGGTTTCATTTCTGTAATTTATATTTGTCAGATTTATAAAGACGAATCACCTTTCATTTTGATACAAGCCGTGTGGCCTACGGCCTAAGGTATTTTCCATCAGCAAAAAAAGACAAACTGTTTAGAATATAATAGAATAATACTTTATCCCGTAAACTACATAACTGAAGCCCGCAATTAGTTACAGACCTATAAAACGTTAAGATTATTTAATTTAAAGTACTATTTGTAACAATGGTTCAATAAATTTATTATTTATTTATTTTAATTATTTATCACTGAGTGACATAGGCGAAGCAGTGGCTCAGTTATAACAACCCCGACTTACGATTTGTAGGTCATAGGTTCGAATACAGTCAGGCACATTACCTACCTTGTGTCATTTATTTCATCACCACTTCTCTCAAAACGGTGAAGGAAAACATCGTGAGGAAACCGGCATGTCTTAGAACCAAAAATGTGAAGATATGTGGCAATCCGCACTGGGCCCGCGTGGTGGATTACGGCCCATTCCCTCTCTTAGAGAGGAGGCCTGAGTTCCCAGAAGTAGGAATATTGTAAAGCTGATTATATGTGTGATAGGTATATATATACTTTCACGCGGTTGAAGCCACTGGTAAAAACTAGTTTTATATATATATATACCTGCAATTGGCTTAATGTCTCTTAAACTATTGTCATTCTTTTGTTATAGCAGTTGGTTCTCCTATGAGGCTATGACTAAATAAATAATACAAAATGTACTTTTTTTGACGCCATATTTTAGTTTTAGTTAGTTGTAATTAGGTTAGGGTTTTTATTATTATTTATTTTATTTTATTGTAATTATAGTTAGTATTTTAAATGTAAATAAACCTGCTACCAGTTAAATAAAAAAAAAAAAAATGTTACTATTACATTTTGTAATTTATGTACAACTAGTTCATTAGTTTCATTTTTTTATTTTAAGGCACAACATTAATAATATTAATATGTATATATCATATACCACCTCTTATATAGGGTGACTGGCAATTAGTGTACGATACTTAAACACGTGATTGTACTCATGATAACAAACAATTAATTTTTATTATGGGAGCTAAGCCGAAATCGCGAAAAAAATATCAGCTGTTCAGTACATTAGTTTGCCTAATGTACTGAACAGCTGATTTTTTTTCGCGATTTCATGTTTGTTCCCATAGTAAAAGTTGTTGGTTATCATGAGCACAATCACGTGTTTAAGTATCGTACACTAATTACCAGTCACCCTACATAGGTATATTGATTTATTAGTTTAACATACCCTAATTGTTCTACATAATATATTTGTTAAATTGTATTTTTGTTTATTTATTCTTGAAACATAATGAACGAGACTGGTCTCCACGACACAGGGAAACCTAGTGTGGAGACCAGTGAAGTATTTGATGTAAAAGTGTATTTTTCCTGAACAATAAACCATTATTACTATTATTATTTTTATATAATAATATTCTAAATAACTTGACTTTTTCTAAACTTGCTGGGTTATATAAATATTCATACACAATCAGTCTATATTGGTATTGAGGTATATATTATATCTACCCCAATATCCCTCAATACCGAAACAGATTTTGAACAACCGTTTCCACAGAGATACCTCAATACTGTGTGAATAAACAAAACTTAACAACGTCGTATTCTCAATCACAATGAAATGCGACAAAGGAATATATCCAGCAGGTTGGAACACTTGCAGGTACCGACACAACATGTTTGCACGAAAATTCTGTTTATTCTGTAGAACTGCGACAAACATGCCTCCTTAGGGTGTTGCAACAGAATTTGCTTGACTCTGACTCAGTGGCTCCCAAACTTTTTTGATTTGGGACCACTAAAAAAACTATATCACAAATACGTTATGTACTAACATACATACCTATAATTTAATATAGTACTTACCTAGGTAGGGTAGTTTTACCTGAAATAAAATAATAATAATTATTAGTACAGTTTCTTTGTTGTTAGCAAGGACACCAAGTTAATCTAAAAACATCAACTTATTACTATATCATAAATTCAAAACTAGTAGGACACCACCTACTTTAAAAAACCGGGCAAGTGCGAGTCGGACTCGCGCACTGAGGGTTCCGTACAGACTTACCTATGAAAACAGGTCAATTCCCGAATAGAGTTACGAAGATTTTTCCAAATCGCAAAAAAATGTTTTTTTTTGTGATGTAACAACAAATTTACAGTTTTCAGATTTTTTCCTATACTTGTGTTATGAGACCTTTCTTCATACCAAATTTCAGGATTCTGGGTTAACGGGAAGTACCCTATGAATTTTGATTTCCTTGAAAGTGTCATTTTTCTACTTCGCCCTTATTAGATGGGGCCACCAAAGCAACTACACTGAGTCATCTTTCAAACCTTCCGTTACCTGATTATTCCCCTTTTGTCATAATTCAATTCACCGCTTGTGATGTTAAAAAGACTATCTTATCGATTACATCTAACGCTGTTGGTAGTGACTGTATCAGTAGAAAGATGATCATCCCCATCCTCGATAACATTCTACCTGTCATCCTTTACATCCTGAACTTCTCTATTTCCAGTAGTGTCTTCCCTCAAACTTGGAAAGATGCTCAACTTATCCCTTTGCCTAAGAAATCTCATCCTGCTTCTTTTTCCGACTATCGTCCTATTTCTATTCTTCCATTCCTATCCAAAGTCCTTGAAAAGCTTGTCCACCAACAACTTAGCACGTTCCTTTCCAGGCACAATCTATTAAATCCTTTTCAATCTGGTTTTCGACCTGGACACAGCACTACCTCAGCACTCGTGCATAACACGGATGATATCAGGTCAGGCATGGAGATGGGGAAGTTAACAGTACTTGCTCTGCTAGACTTTAGCAATGCTTTTAATACTGTTGACTTCGACATTTTGCTTGGCATCCTTTGCTCTTTTAACATATCTCCTTCGGTAATTGACTGGTTTAAGAGTTACCTGTTTGGTCGCCGGCAACGTATTTGCATTGAGGAAACTTTTTCTTCTTGGTGTAACACATCTGCCGGTGTGCCGCAGGGTGGCGTTTTATCTCCTCTGCTTTTCGCACTTTTTATTAATGCTATCACTCAACGACTTTCTTCTTTCTACCACCTGTATGCTGATGATCTCCAAATATACGCCCAATCCCCTCTCGATGAGCTGTGTGATGCCATTGAGACTATTAATATAGACCTGAAACAAATAGGCGACTGGAGCACTGAGTTTGGGCTGAAGATCAATCCAACCAAGACGCAAGTGATTGTTGTTGGTAGTTCCCGGACTGTATGTAAGATAGATTGGTCGACACTCCCCCAGGTTTCTTTCAATAACACCATAATTCCTCTAACGCACACAGTGAAGAACTTGGGGATTTATATCGACAGCACTCTTTCCTGGACTAAACAACTGCAGGAAGTTAGTCGTAAATTGTTTGCTTCGGCGGGCTCCTTGAGGCGCCTTCGCAATTTTCTTCCCATCACTACTAAAATTGCCATAGCACAATCTCTTCTTCTCCCAATCTTGGACTATGCTGATGCCAGCTATCTTGATCTCAACCAAGACCAATTGGATAAGCTTGAGCGACTTCAAAATCTCTGTATCAGGTTTATATTTGGCTTGCGCAAGTATGACCACGTTTCTGAATTCCGTACTCAGCTCAAATGGCTTCCTATTCGCCTTCGCCGGAATGTTCACATACTTTCTTTGCTTTACAATGTACTCTTTAATCCTTCGACTCCTTTCTATCTTAAAGAACGCTTTCAGTTCCTCTGTGACACACATTCTAGGTCCTTGAGATCATCGGAAAATCTAAAACTTAGTATTCATATGCATTCCACTTCGTTCTTTGATAGATCTTTTACGATACAAGCAGCTCGTTTGTGGAATGCATTACCCATAGAAGTGAGGCGAGCCCAAACGCTACCAACGTTCAAAAAAATGGTGAAGGAGCATTATCTATCACTTTAGTATTTTCTTCTCCTTTCTAAATTGCAATTATTATTATTTTTTTATATTTATTAGTATATTATTTGTTTTTTTATTTATTTATGTATTATATTTTTAAGTATTATTATTTCTAATTATTACTTTTTTTTACAATTTTTTTTTTTTTTTTGTTGCATTATTCTCTATGTTGTTGTACACTGACAGCCCGAAATCTTTTCCTTCAGTTCAGTCCATCCAAAGGTTGTCTGGTAGAAATTGCCCTGTGCAATAAGACCGCCTATTGTACACTTATTTATATAAATGTTTGTCCTATATTATGTTAAGGTGTGCAATAAAGTTATATAATAATAATAATAATAATAAAGTGTCGAAATGTAGGTTTTTTGCCACTTAAACCGAAGTATCTTTTTTTCTCATTAACTTACAAGTTTGATTTTTTTACAGCTTCAAGAGTCCGCAGACTTCCCGAGATAAAGGAAGACCCTTTATCTCGGGAAGTACAGACAGACAGACAGATAGACAGACAGACGGACGGACAATAAAGTGATCCAATAAGGGTTCCGATTTTTCCTTTTGAGGTACGGAACCCTAAAAACAAAAATAACGAGCATCATAAAAATCATTATCATAAAAAAATATTATGATAGAAACTTGCAATCAGTTTGTATCAAAGTAATTTTAAATCTTTCGAGTGCTTGACACACGCTTGTTATAATTGCCATCGTAGGTTAACTGTTTTTTTGTTCTTGTCATTCTCATAGTGAATTCAATTCACTAATGGCCGCTTAAGACAGATTCATTCAGTACAGTATCGATGCAAAGAAAAGTAGATCCAAACATCCAAATAACAATTTACAAGATCTAAGGCTGTGGTCTTCCCGTCCGATTACAATTTAGGTATTTTCAAGGCTAGAGTGAATAGGCTCTTAATAAACTAGGCGCTTCACCATCAACGATTGCATCACAGACCTAAGGTTGAATCGCTCTCGAGCCCTAGTTTATGTAATTTAAAAAAAAGGCACACAGGCAAACATTTTTCGAATGCAAATTGGTTTAATAAAACACTTTAACACGTAAGTAAATTTTTTCGTCAGTTTAAAATAGATGAGGCCGTTGTTTCACTGACTACCCTGAGAAGAACCTAGCTAACTAACCTCAAACTCAGGGGTCAAAGTCTCCAGCAAATATGTAATGGTCAAATCACATGAGAACCATGCAGATTAGTGTCTGAGATAGTCTTATAAGGAAAAATTCATACAGATTTGAGTGGACCCGTCCAGTCAGTGCAAGCATCCATGTCTTAAACGTACGTAAGATTAAACCTTTTGTGGACCATATTCTTAGCTACTAAAAACGCACGTTACTAAAAAAAGTTCTGAGTATACATGTAGATGGATGGAGAGGGAGAGGGAAGCCAAAGAAAAGATGGATGGATTTTGTGAGGAGTGATATGAAAGAAAAGGGAGTTAGTGATAGTGTGACGGGTGACAGGACAGAATGGAAGAAAAAAACGTGTTGCGCCTACCTCAAGTAATATGGGATAAGAGCTGGAAGAAGAAGATTCTTAGCTCTTGCGGACTACTAGTGTTCCGCGTTAACAGTTTGAGAACCGCTGCTCTAACTAGACACGAATCTTGAAAGTGGAATTACAAGTGTTAGTCATGAAAGGTTCTCCTCAGGGAATCTAGACGTTGGGATCAAATTAAAGTGAAGAAGACTATGACATTTTTTTATATCGTTCGAAGTTACACTTATTAGTGCTACATATTATTATTGTTTTTTTTTTTTTTGTGTTGGGTATCAAATATTTGAGGCGTATAGTCCCTTGAACATCTGGCCGGAGTTAAATGTACGAGTATGTGTGCATTTAATTCAGGCCAGCTTCACCCGAATAGAACCCCGCTGACCTTTAAATCCATTTTCTTTGCGAAATATTGATTGATTTAAATATGCTTTAAACAGTCTAGTGTCAGCAGTGTAGAGCAGTGGTGGCCGAGTGGTAACGGCCCCGACTTACGAGTTGTAGGTCGCGAGTTCAAACCCAGCCAGGCGCATTACTTAGTGTAATTTATTTCATCACCACTGCTCTAAAAACGGTGAAGGAAAACATCGTGAGGAAACCGGCATGTCCTAGAACCAAAAATTCGAAGACATGTGACATCCACCAACCCGCACTGGGCCCGCGCGGTGGATTACGGCCCATTCCCTCTCCTAAAGAGGAAGCCTGAGTCCCAACAGTGGGAACATTATAAGGCCGACTATGCTAGTCTAGTGTCAAATGTGCAGCTGCACTCTACTAATGCTAAAGTGTCTAAAATTTCTTTGTAGTATCCGTTCAATGATCTACAACTAATTTAATCACTACTATAGGTTCTATGCTACAAATTACATCAGTCATAAACCATTGAACCTCTTCTTCGAATAAATTTTAGACACTTTACCATCGGCTGAGTGCAATTGCACTTTTAGGCCCTAACTCACTCTAAGATCAAAGCCGTTTGAGAGGAATTGGGAAAACAAGTGAAAAAATATCATTTCGTTAGTTCTTTTTTTTATGCAGAATGTGTCTTTGGAATATTTTTTTACATTTGCTCGGGTAAATCCGCCGGCAGAAGCTAGTATTTCTTTATTACTGGGTGTGCCGCGGCACATTGGTGTACCGTGGTGCATATTTGGTGTGCCTCGGAAAAATAAAGTTACCTCTCAAAGTTATTAGACAAACGGAAAAAATGTAGATAAACCTATGAAAACCTATTCTCTGAGGGTATTCCGTTTTAGCATGGCAGTTGAGAGTTTGTCATGCTCACTCAAATGTCTCACTGATGGTGGCGCATGTGTTGGATCATTCGGTTCCCTTCAAAATGGTTGAGCTGAGTGGTGCTAATATTAGCGTCATGTTCGTGAACGGGCGCTGTCAGTTGAGACTGGTCATCTCTTAGCTGCCAGTTGCTATTTTAATATCTATATTTAGTTTTTATTTTTACTTTATTTACATTATTCTCACATGATAGCGACAAGAAACATGTAACAGAGATATTTGTAATTACAAAACATGATTGAAAAGAGTGTCCATGGAGTTTCTTGCACATTCTTCTCCATAGAGATCTACGCTTTGGAATGTGCAATTAGCATAATTTTTTTTTCCTCTGACTGACTGACTTCATGACATTTCAAAAGTGCCTGTAAATGGTTTATTTGAAATAAAATGCTTTGAATCTTGAATCTTTGACACTTGCCGATTTACGAGTAGAAAGAACTGTCCGAAATGAAAATCAATTGCACGTTAAAATTATTCAGAATCTCATTTAGCTAGACCTTTTTTTGTGTGGTGTTACTACTTGAAGTCCTCTCAACCTTAGTTCGATTTTCGTCAGAATTGTTATTAAGTTCTCTTAATGATTTGATATTTTTCATATTATTTATTAGTTTATAATTTTAGCATATATTTGTATTTTATTATTATAAATAACTTTTTTTTCTGTTTGAAGTATCTGTTATTTGTTTATTTTGCAAACCTACCACAGTGTTATCTTTTTTAACCCAAAGGTTGACTGGTAGAGAATGCCTTGTTGCATTAAGTCCGCCTATGTACCACTACTGTACATGCAGTTTAAATATATAAATAAATTATCCACCACAAAAAAGGTCTAGTAATGTCATGCAATGTCACCTCCCGCTCTGGATGAATTAAATTAAAAATCTAAAATAATATCACTATTTAACTTATACAATGATAAAACTTAATAGAACTTTCGACACTGCCTTCTTCTTATGGAGACACTCACTAAACAAATCACCTATGACATGACAAAACCCAAAATCCGTTTCGCAAAATATTAACCAACTACAATAATAACTCAAAGGTTGACAAGCCACCCGATGAACCCCCGAACCATTGACACCGATCTCTTAAAGTACTAACCATAGACAACAATACGACTGCTTAAAACGCCATAAATCATCGGCACATCCGCACTTCCGGACCGATGCTCGCTCTAACGGAACCGGAAGTAGTCACAGCGCCGGATATGACGCGAGCTGCCTGACAGTTAATATCCTGTTATGCATTGCTATGTCATCGTCTACCGCCACTCGACTATCAACCTTATGGCAGGTTGAAATACGAGTGTTATTTCGTTTGTGGTCGTAATACGTTCGGGGTCTGGGCTTCGATCCGATGTTCGGAGTGCACTTTGAACTGTGACTGGCTTTTGTCATTGGAGTACATTTTACACATGTGGACTTCGTAATTGGATTCCAAGAAAATGGTGGTTATTTCTGGCGAAAGAATTTGGAATTAGAAATGGACGTGTTCTTTCTATGCTTTTATGTAAGTTTTTACAATTTAAGATAAGGTTTTAGAGCCATAAGGAAAAGTATGACAGGGATACTCGAGGTGGGAAATCATCTAATGACTTCTCTCGCTCTAGGGCGAAGCGAAAGGACATATCAGACTTACTAAACGTTCCTTCAGTCCTTTGCGTTCTAGAACCACGGGTTTTCCTTTATGAAGTCGACTCATGGCCTGTAGACTTCGGCCCTGCTGGGCCCCCACGACACCGATGAATGAATATGAATGAATCATAATTTCATTCATAGTAAATAAACAACTCATACAATTAATATTCATTCAAATCCATCCATTGGTTCATATGTCTGTCTCTCTCTTTCTATTCTATTCTATGACTTAAACCCACTCCGGTTTAAGTCATAGAATAGAATAGAAATACTTTTATTCGGGACAGACAGCACAACGGTTACAAATACAAAGTAAAAAAGAACAAATATACAAGATGGCGCCGAGCGTGCCCGCACCGAAAGGAGTGGGTTTTAGTGATAGGGGTGGACTTTAGTAAGTAAAAGTCTGACACGCACACCCTCTCCGCCCTAGGAAGGGAGAAGTCATTGAATGATTTCCCACCTAAAAAAAATCCATCTGTCGGTTTCTACATCAACTATATCTGACAGTCCTGCCCCCCTAGCCATGTTACAACCGTTTCGTTTCGATTCTCTTTTCATTGATCGCCTCAAGTCGGCCACGCCTCCTATTCCTTTGTTCTGACCACGTGACTGAGCGTTGGGATGAAGTCAGAATAAAGGAATCGGAGGCGTGGCCTACTCAAGGCGATCGACGAAAAGAGAATCGAAACAAAACGGTTGTAACTTGGCTAGGGGGGCTGGTTACTAATCTCCTTTGTTTACAGTACACCAGTGCTGTAAAAACCGTCCTATTAAACCCGATATTTCATACAAAACCCAAAACCATAAACGTAATCCTAGGCCACATCATCACATACTCCAGAATTGATCCCCGAAAGTATACAAATCATGGCAGATGAAGCAATAACGTTGAGCAAGGGGAAAAAGAAAACAACTGCGGCCGTAAATGAGTTTACTCTGACCGGCAAACAAGAGCCCATACGAATATACAGACAGCTATACAAATTTACAAACTTGACCTCTCATTGTGTGGAAAGTTCGTACAATACGAGGTCAAGTTATAATGGATATTGAGCTATAAGTACATGACCAGTTTATGCGTATCTCTCATTGTACAAAAAGCTTATACAGTGTAGGGATAGGTTATACTGGATGTGTACTAGCGCCCAAACGCTTGCATACACGCAATGACAATAGCAGGGGATAAAGCAGTGTCTTTAAGTCGCGGGTGGCACGTTGAATTCCGAACAAAACGAAGGTTGCTAATTTTAATCCCGAACGTCAGTGAGGGATTTATATAATTAACTCCCGAGCATTGCGAGGGAGTTAATAAACAAACCTGAGTGAAGTGAGGAATTCAAGCCGCCCAAGACAAAGACAGCTTTATCCCCGTGTTGGATACTCTACTTTTTACACCTTCTGTGAGATAATTTAAAAGACAATTTAGTCAAACAAATCATACATTACAGAAATATAAGTATTATTTACAAGTTAATCTTAACTATCACTCAACATGTTTTGAGATTAGAAACAAACAAAATAAGATTCTACAATTTCAATTTTCTATAATGCTCCCGCTTTTTCATTACTTTTTTTTCGTTAATATAGCCAGTTTGAATTTTTAATAAACTTGTATGATGCACGTACATATTCACTTTTCGCGTTCCAAATTCAAATCTCATTATTCCCTAGGGATCGCCCATACTGCATTATCTCCCTAGGGACAGAATGACTTGCTTTAAGTGATGGTTGTATGACATATAAAAGGCATTATCGAGCAGGTGGTGTAAAAAATTCATTTACATTCATCCATCGGTTCATAGCAGTGTGTTTTAGTCATAGAGTAGAATAGAAATACTTTTATTTGGGACAGACAACACAACGGTAACAAAATTTCAAAAACCGATAATCAACAGGAAAATTATTAGACATTATTAATAGATACTAGTATGGTGATGAACGTGTAGTGTGACGAGAATGGATAAAGTGAGAAATGAGGTTACAGCCTAAATCACATAGTGACATAGGTAGGCTGTTAAATTATAGGTATTGGTATGAAAGAATTTTAAAGTTTATAATAGGCTTATAGGATCACTTTGTTGTCCGCCTGTCTGTCTGTCTGTCTGTCTGTCAAGAGCCTTTATCTCGGGAACGCATGGAGTTATCGAGTTGAAATTAAAACCATATACTCAGGTCTGCGGTCTCTTGAAGCTGTGAAAAAATCAAACTTCTTCACTACTACTTCAACTTCCCGTTGACCTAGAATCCTGAAATTTGGCATGAAGTAAGGTCTCGTAGCACAAGTAAGTATAGCAAAAAATCTGAAAACCGTAAATTTGCAGTTACGTCACAAAAATTTTTTTTTTTTTTTTTCAATTCAAAAATCTTCGTAACTCTTCGGGAATTGAACTGTTTTCATAGGTAATTTAAGTTTGTACGGAACCCTCAGTGCGTGAATCCGACTCGCACTTGCCCAGTTATTATATAATCTAATTGGTAGGTATAGGTATAAAAATTTCGTGTCACTGCGTTTGTTATCGAAAACCTCCGTAACAGCTTGACCAATTTTTAAGATTTTATTATTGTATTTTTGGTAGGTAGGTCTGTGGTTATTTTTTACCCGACTGCCAAGAAGGGTTATCATATTTTTTATCCTCCTACCCAACCCGCCATTTTTTTCTTTGATAATTTATATGGCCGAAAAACATTTGCCGAGTCAGTTAGTTAAAAGTAGAACTACACTGCGCACACGTGTGCCACACACAGCGATCTGTGTAGTTAGAAAGAGAGCAAACTTGAGTGTGAAGTTAGATACGATGCGGTTTTTGTACCAACGTAAACACTCGACACCGTATAGACTATCGAGTTGTCGCTAGCGAGTCCGTTTGACTCATGGTACGAGTTTAATAGTAATCTATTCGATGCGCGTTTATTCGATATCGACTACGGTGAGATGGTGTAGTTTTTCGATAGTAACTCATGGTAAGGGTACTGGGCGCGTCGGTCTTCATACATTTTATATGGAAACTAGACTTGTAGAGCTACACTTGATCCACGCCACGCGACGCCGTTCTACGTACAAATCAGGCGAGTTACACGTGTGCGTCGGTCTAATGTAGTTCTAGCTTTAGTATATGTAAATGTAAAATCTGGAAAACAAGATGCAGAAAGTCCAATTCCTTTAGCTGGGAGGCGATTGTCCTACAAATTCTATTAAAACTCTCGACTCCTATAATAAAAATACAGGAAACAAAGCCAATGCGAAGCAACAGTCTTGTATTATTTTGATGAAATGTATTTCACAAAGGAACCACCTACCCAAGAATATACACCTGATAAATCAGCGCCACATTTTGTAAAAAATCAACAGAAACCAAAACTCTGATATGGAAAAAAAAACACCTAAAGTTTTTTTTTTGATCCGGGCATGAAATCCGTCCCCAGGGATATCAGCCATCAGATTTATTTGATTGCAACGCGTTCGGTACCTCGAGATACTCTAGTTTCGATCCAAATCCCTGGTCCCAATCATATTGGATATCAGCTCCATTCAGTTATCAAACGGATAAGGCTTTGTGTAACTAAGTTGTTAGAAAATCCTTGTGTCCAATACAAGATGTGACGAAGCTACAAAAATGTTGGTCCATTCAGCAGGACCTTAAATTTGTCATATAGACAAATAGTACCTATATGCGGGCTTGCGGACGGTGAGTAATGGGTAGTTTGCCGTTCGCTCACGTCTCAAAGAGATGTCAGCAAAATTGACGGGACCAGGTAGGGCTGGTGCCTGCCAGGACTTCGGATTGCTTGAAAGAGTTCCCGTAGCCCTCGCAAAGGGCAACTGAAGAAACACTGTGGGTTTTAGTCCGTATAAATCTGATACTCCCCTCTCGCTCCACGCAGAGCGAGAAGAGTCATTTGATGATTTCAACGTAAAAAAATTTAGTAAATAGTGTATGGTAGTTACTGTCACAGCTAATACATATAATCGTTAAATTCTTTGTTTAGACCGCAGCTTTCAAAGTCAAAGTCTTAACGATTACAATGCGTTCCAAATAAGAATAGAATCGATTGCCATGTTGTGACGTCACGTCATACTATCAAATCGCAAGAAATTGGGCAAAATTGAAGAACTCAGAGATAAGCAAAATTGAAAAACTGTATTCTGATTAAACTTTTTTCGTTCGCAGTATGTAAATAAATTAAATTTTAAAAATTTCTTGTTTTGCTCACCCTATTAATTCTTCGATTTGACAGTATGATGTGACGTCACAACATGGCAATCGATCCTATTCTTATTTGGAACACATTGAACTAAGTGTACAATGTTGGTGTTTTATCACGTTAGTACTTAGGACTTATTTTTTCCTCTAGACTTATCTCGACAATCGCTGCACAACACAATAAATACAGATATTATAGTACCACTTAAATTCAAGCTACGCAAACGCTACATCAAATCCAACATGGGGCGTATTTTGAAACGATTCGCGTCATGTGGGCTGGTAATGATATCCATTCGGTAATTGCTTTAATGCCATCAACTGTATTTGATCGTTTTATGAGCAACGACACAACGACAGCTATCATCACTGGGCGTAGTCAATTCGTAAATGTTGGCATTTATTGGTAGTGGGTAATTATAGGCCTTCGTTCAATTGTTGAGGTTATTAAAAGAGTAAAGGGGTGACCAGATAGTTGCAAACCAACGTTCCAACCAAGGTGACCTTGCTAGTTTCAATCCGTGTAGACAGCAGTTGTAATCTATGATCATCAACGCCCTTGGTTGGGAGGCACGTTTTCCCAACCACCAAACGTGTTGGCGCATGGTTTACATCCATGTAGCCGCAACACAAACCAAACACATAAAACAAGGTCACCTTGGTTGGAACGCTAGTTTGCAACCGTCTGGTCACCCCTTTATGAGTGTACATGTACGACAGAAGGGGCCAAAGAAAATAATTGCGGATTGTATGAGGAGCGATATGAAAGAAAAGGGAGACAATGAGAGCGTGACAGTTTTCAGGATGGAATGGATGAAAAAGCATGTTGCGCCGACTCCAAATCTTCTTCTTAGCGTATCGATGGCAAAACTAGTTAAATTCCTTGCCTGGCCCAGTATTCGGCCACGGCAATGCCGTCCGCTGATGCTGTCATTAGGTCCCTACGTGAACAGGTAACAGGGCACGTGATACAGGGTCGAAGGTGGGACATGGTCTGCGGAGAGACGCCGCACAAACACTGAAGATCGGAACCGTCCGAGAACCCCCATCTATGGAGATTGTCTTTGCTGCGCCCAACTTGGGTGCGGAGTCTGTTTAGAGTTTTCCAGGTGGGCCATGGCACCTTGTGCCCAGGAGAGAGGCTCTCCGACGGCTCGACAAAATCATCAGGAGGTTTAAATTTCTCCCGTCAGACTCCAAATGATATGGATCCACTGCAGGAAGATCGCTTACAAAGAAAGAAAAAAATTGAACAGTTACACTTACAAAGCGAACAGTTACACGCTTACACTTACAAAGAAAGAAAAACAGAACAGAACAGCAGAACAAGACTCTTTTTGTCAATAACGCGTGGAGATAAAAAGCTGAAATTAATATAAAATACTCAGCCTAGATCTGCTATCCCTTGAGGCAGTGAATAAATTAAACTTATTAATTAAGGCACTCTAAAAATAAGGCCGCTAATGCTGCGTTGAAGCAAAAAGCAAAAAGTCCGAAAATCGAAAACTTGTAGTTACATCACAACATAATTACTTTATTACGGAATTCCCGTGCCTACCTTCCACCTCCTAGCTCCATCATCAAATCAGTTCGATCTTGCCTTATACCCAAAGTGCCACTCATGAAAACTTTAATACGCCCAAAGACGATTATTACGGATTCCAATCATTTCTCCTCTTCATTGAGTCTGTCATCGACTGCACATGTCAACTAAGTAATATTACTTGTTACGACAGTTCTACTATGATCCTATGAAGAGTTCCGTGCTCAGTCTCCAAACTTCATCATCAGATCATGACAATATTTCAATTGGACCAATTCGGAAGTATACTGTTTCAAAAAAAAATACAAAATGGATCATTTAAACGGAATCGCTGAAAATACATTTTAAAAAAAAACTGGGCAAGTGCGAGTCGCACTCACGCATTATTTATTTATGAAGTATTAAAAAAAAACTACTTACTAAATCTCATTCAAACCAATTTTCGGTAGAAGTTTGCATGGTAATGTACATCATATATTTTTTTAGTTTTATCATTCTCTTATTTTAGAAGTTACAGGGCGACACACATTTTACCACTTTGGAAGGGTCTCTCGCACAAACTATACAGTTTAGAAAAAAATGATAATAGAAACCTCAATATCATTTTTAAAGACCTATCTTTAGATACCCCACACGTATGGGTTTGATGAAAAAAAAGTTTTTGAGTTTCAGTTCTATGTATGGGGAACCCCCAAAATTTATTGTTTTTTTTTTTATATTTTTGTGTGAAAATCTTTATGCGGTTCACAGAATACATCTACTTACCAATTTTCAACAGTATAGTTCTTATAGTTTCGGAAAAAAGTGGCTGTGACATACGGACGGACAGACAGACAGACATGACGAATCTTTAAGGGTTCCGTTTTTTGCCATTTGGCTACGGAACCCTAAAAACACAGCTGAACATATAACCTCCTCCTTTTCGAAGTCAGTTACAAATAAGGCCCTATCGATACTCGTCCTTTGGCATCACAAACATAGCTCAAGTGTCGTGATTAATATCATCATCAAATAAAGCTCAACTACACACAAATGGTTATTTGTCATTACGTTATTAAGACAAATGGTCCACCTGATGCTGGCTCGAGCCTTATCGTTGTTTGACAAACAACTCTACGTGCGTATACTAACAAGACTAATTAGTTAGATGACTAAACAAATAAAGTGACTGAATAAGTAAATATTACTTCAATTAGTCATAATCGTCGGTAGCAGCACTCTTGTCTTTTGCGGTCGACAATGTCGATGGATAATTTTTTTTTTTGTAGTATTTAACTGTTGCTCAATGTATTCCTTTATGGGGGTGAATAGGAAAAACTTTGTGTGTATGCAAAATCTTCTTCAGTGTGCAAATACACTTGAAAATTAGCACAAAGAATAACCTGACTAAACAATAAAAGTTATCGTTATTTGTTTTCCAAAACTACCCCCCCATAAAACATAATTTTACGGGTTCAATTCTAACCAAAATGAATTAAAAAGCTGTAATTATTGGTTTTTCAAAACTATCAGAGACACAACAGAAAGACAATGAGCGAGCGAACGCCGGCGTTCGCTTGGAGTGTAATGAATTGTTTTTATGAAAACATTCTGGCGAACGAAGCCGCTGACAAAGTTCTAGTAGGGCATATATTATAGCTACGAGAGAATACTAAAAACTTATTTGAAACAATATCGATAAAAGCCAGCCATTACCAAAAAGCCATTAAACAAATGAACTCTAACATACCGCTTCAGGTAAAGACAAAGCTGCAATATTATCATTGGTACGATCTCAAAATGGAGTCAAAGCTTTCAACACACATTAATTTAAGTTCGGCACAAACGGGTCACTGACCACAGCCACTGGTGGCCAGCGACAGCGACTTAACACACTTTTTCATTATATTTTGTATAGACGCGTCGCACACGTGTAGTTGGTGGTGGCCACTCGCTACAGCAGTGTCCGCGACTCGCCACTTGTGGTCGCTACGGGTCACACAAAACGCCGTCACCCGCCACTGTCGCACTGCTCCAGCCTCCACCAGTTAACCGTTAGACGTTCTACGAATCGAACGCGTCACCATGTCATGCCACCATGCACTAGCAAACTTTCCGTGTCGGAGTCCATCATAAGACTGCACAGCAGGAAGCGGGTTATAAAACGTGGCGGCTTCCGAACACCGGTCGCTTCTGACACTTCTTTTACAAATGTGGTGGTAACACGTGACATCCACCGGTGGCTGTGGTCGGTGGCCCGTTTGCACCGAGCCTTAAACACCCAGTCGCCATTTTGTTTCTCATAAACATTAGAATGTTGCCCGACGAATATAATTTGCATAGTAACAAGCTAGTTATTCCACGGAAACTGGAACTAGGCTACGTAGTACAAAAATAGATGGTGGGCACTTTTAGTTTAATTAATGTTTTGTCAAGATTCGTGTTGACTTTTCAGGAAGTAGGAAACAGCAGCTGAATATAAAAGTATGCCTGTTTTCCATAAGGGAACGATGGAGTTATAGGGCTGATGCTTAAAATAGAGAGCCGTGGTGGCCCAATGGTAAAGATCCCGACTTAGGAGTTGTAGGTTGCGAGTTCAAACCCAGGCAGGTACATTACTTTGTGTAATTTATTTCATTACCACTGCTCTCAAAACGGTGACGGAAAACCTCGTGTGGACGCCAGCATGTCCTAGAACCAAGATATGTAACATCCACCAATCCGCACTGGGCCCACGTGGTGGATTACGGCCCGTTTCTTCTCTTAGAGAGGTGGCCTGAGTCCCAGCAGTGGGCGCATTATAAGGCTGATTTTGCTACTATTATTAAAATAGTATAATATTGCAATATGGTATTAACACTAGGTTTAAGGCAATTTTACTAACATTGTGGATCTTTGTTATCCGAGGTATTAATAAATAAACAGAATATAGCCGGTGCACTCATTTTTGCCAGTTTGTTACCTATACTTATTATTTAAGGAGTCATATGGGGTGGGTATTTTACTATCCTCAAGTAGAAGTCCCATTGCTTTGGTCTTTTACTATTCTTAAAAAAGGAGCGGGTCTTGTCCTAATTGACGAATTTTTTTTGGGAACGCTCGATCCATCGTAAACCTTATATATCGCTTAATATCAAGCGAAATCAAAATCAAAGCGAAAAAAAAACATGCTCTAACTCACTACCGTGAGGGCTGCGATATTATTCGAAAAAGTTATCGCGGTCCTAAAATGCAAAGCTTTTTACCTTTTATTTTATGTATTTATTATTTTTTCAATGTTTGTTTTATCAATGTTTGTATTTATTATTTTGTTTCGATACCTACCTACATAGTTTATTTAACCTCCGTGAGTGTGACCGTGGCATCACCGTGGGCCCTAGCAGAATACCAGCGCTGCGTTATTTATCGTTTAAAATCGTTTTAAATATCGCAGCATATGCTGAGTTAGGCGCCTTTTTGGCCTTGCACAGATTTTATGTTATTCTTTTTATACTTTCATACTTTTTTTTTTGTAATTCTACTGTATGTGTGAGGTACGAATAAAAGTTTTTTCTTTCTTCTTTCTTTCTTTCAAAGAACAACTGAAAAAACACAGGTGACTTTTAGTCAGTAAGTATGACATTCCTTCTCGCTCCAGACTGAGAGGAGTTAATTTTTGATGTTCCACCTCAATAATAAGGACCTGTGCATACAAAGTTTTTTAAACGCGCCGTTGACGCGCGTTTGTAGCGATACAGACGCGATACGCACGTGAGTCATACGCAGCCTAGACCTTTAATAAGATAAAAGCGCGCCATCGACGCACATTTCTAAAACGCGCGTCAACGGCGCGTTTAAAAAACGTGGTGTGCACAGGCCCTAAAAGTCACTGCTGCGAAATAATTGATGGAAAAATCCAACACTACTTGTTCTGAGAATGAAATCAAGGCCCCTCGGGACGTAGTTGGTAAGCCTTCGGGTAATTTAGTTAAAAACTATGATGGATCGTTGTTTCAACTTGAAATGTAATTATGCTAATTGAAAACGGTACGTGTGAGTTTTCGGTTTCATTTCGGAAAAGGGTGTGATGAAGGATTACGAAAACTGTATTAACTTATGTTGCTGAATTATATGAGGCTGACTTTAGCGTTTATATTTTAATTTAGTTTAAATAGATCCGTTTTTTAGGGTTCCGTACCCAAAGTGTAAAACGGAACCCTATTACTAAGACTCCACTGTCCGTCCGTTTATCTGTCTGTCTGTTTGTCTGTCCATCTATCACTAGGCTGTATCTCATGAACCATGATAGCTAGACAGTTGAAATTTTCACAGATGATGTATTTCTGTTGCCGCTATAACAACAAGTACTAAAAACAGAAAAAAATAAATATTTAATTGGGGCTCCCATGCAACAAATATGTTTTCTTTGCTGTTTTTTTGCTGCGGACGTACGGAACCCCTAGTGCGCGAGTCCGACTCGCACTTGGCCGGTTTTTAAAGAATTATTTATTTCTATGTTTTTAGTTTTTAGGTTTGGGCTACTCATGATGATGATTTTGATGATTGAATAGCGAAAAATTTGGCTTAAATGTGTAAGTAGGTACTATTTTTTCTTCTAGAAATTTTCCAACCGTTCTATATATATTGTTTGTAAGATTAATAAAAATGGCGGACGCAAATCCCTATTTGGTATTAAGGGGATACAACTCGACATACATTTTTACTGTTTTTCATACAACCGCTCTTACGCGATTATGACTTTATTACACATATTTCATTAGATATTTTGGAAATACAGTATAGAAAATTCAGAATGACGACAATTTTTTTCAAAAACTTTTAAGGGTTAAAAAAACACGTATTTCCTGGAACAAGTTTTGTAAAATATTCGAGTAAATCACGGAATTACCGAATGCTAACAGAGTTTTCAGGCGTTATCTCTCTTTTTTCGCGTTGCCTTTTCGTCAAACATCACGTTGGAATGCGTTAGATGAAGTAACAAGCTTTTAAACCATGCTCGATGTTGACGATAGGCGAGTGAAAAAGGACCCTCTTAAGTTTATACCAGAAAAGTATACTTCTATTTACAAAATTACTGACATATAAAATTTTCTCTTTACCCAAGAACCAAACAGAAGCAACATATACGTTTAATGATATTTCTGTTTAAAACCAATATTCATACCTTCAAATTACAAAACAGTTCGTGACTAAAATCAAACAAACCGAAGCGAAGTATGCCAAGAGATTTATTAAGTAGTGGTTACTGTGATCCTATGTTTGCTGTTTACCCTCCCTCTATGTAGACTCTCAAACACCCCCTTAATAAACCAGTCAATGAAAATAATCCCCTAACGTCACTGATATAGGGTACGAAATCGTCTAATATTGTTTGCAAGTTATGACGTTCTGGTGATCTGTGATGGTCTACGTGACCCAAATAAGTGGGGTCCGAGTAAATTTCAGGTCATATTAGATTGGAACCGGCCAGTCATCGCAGAGATATTATTTTATAGTCAATGGCTTGACTCCACGTTGCAGAGCAATCTGGAATATTGGTCGGTGATTTGCAAAATTGTTTGTTTACTGAATTTGAAATATGGAGCAAGCACCTGAAGGAAATTTTGTAACGTAGAATGAAAATGGATGACTATGAAACTGGAAAATCACTGGTTTGGTGGTTTTGATGCGTTGTGGCGACATTTAGGGGAGGCGTTTGTCCAACAGTGGATGTCTTTCGGCTGAAATGATGATGGTGAAGTTAGGGTCGGTCGAATGTGCGTCTCGTATCCATCGGATTTCCGCGACCCTCACCAGGTCATCGGTCCACTTTGTGGGAGGCCTTCCAAAACGCTGCGTCCCCATCGACCATCTGTTCTGCGAGCAATGTGCCCTGCCCACTGCCACTTAAGTGACCCCAACTTAGGAAAAAACTGTGCAGATTGATTGTAGCCAGACTTTCGGTATTTTACAAGATGCATTTTGGACAGTGTGCGCGGGAATTGTATGACTTGATTCCGCCATCTCCTTTCTACTATCGGATAATCCGACGTACAACGGGTATCCACTCTTACGTTGTTGAAACTTCAACGGTCCGGACTAAGCGTTTCGCTTCGTCGTTTGTACCGCGTATATCGAAGGACTGAAACAATTTGCCTGCCGCGGTCTTCCCGTCCAACTATAATTTAGGTGTCTTCAAGGCTAGAGTGAATATGCTCTTAATAAACTAATGCGCCTCACCATCAATGATTGCATCACTGCTTACCATCAGGTGGGATCGCAGTCAAGCACTGGTTTAAATCAATTTAAAAAAAAAGAAATCCGGGCAAAACTAATCTTTCCTTTTCTCTTTCTATCGTTGTCCAATAATGGTACGTTTTGGTCCTTGGAGACGCCCAAACTTTTAGTTGAATAAACAACGGAAAAAGTCATTGTCCGATTAAGTACGTAGTTAAGGTATATCCAACTAACCATAATGAATGGCAATTTCATGAAATAGCTGTTCGATAGGGTTAGCCGAACTGAGAGGGTTGTAATGATGATATTAATGATTATAATTGCGTAAATAAATACGGCCCATTCCCTCTCCTAGAATAAGGAGGCCTGAGTCCTCCTTGCGGGATCGAATCAGGAATGAGGATATCCGCAGGAGATCCAAGGTTACCGACATAGCACGAAGAATCGCTAAACTTAAGTGGCAATGGGCAGGGCACATTGCTCGCAGAACGGATGGCCGTTGAGGCCGAAAAGTTCTGGAATGGCGACCACGTACCGAAAGACGTAGCGTTGGAAGGCCTCCTAGAAGGTGGACCGATGACTTGGTAACGGTTGCGGGAGTCGACCGTTCATTATGGCGATACTTGGGGGAGACCTATGTCCAGCAGTGGACGTCTTTCGGCTGAAATGATGATGATGATGATGACAACTTGACACTGACCTGCTAAACGCAAAAAACTTAAAAATAAACCGGGCAAGTACGAGTTGGATTCGCGCACTGAGGGTTCCGTACAAACTTACCTATGAAAAGACTTCAATTCCCGAATTGCGAAGGTATTTCCGAATTGCAATTTTTTTTTTTTTTTATTTAACTACATATTTACAGTTTTCAGTTTTTTTCCTATACTTGTGCTATAAGACCTTGCTTCATGCCAAATTTCAGGATTCTAGGTCAATGGGAAGTACCCTATGAATTTTGATTCGAAATATACGTTATTTTTTCGACTTAAACGGCCGTATCTTTTTTTATCGTTAACTCAGAAGTTTGATTTCTTCACAGCTTCAAGGGACCGCAAACTTGAGTATATGGTTTTAATTTCAACTCGATACCTTTACGCGTTCCCGAGATAAAGGGTCTTGACGAGACAGACAGACGGACAACAAAGTGATCCTATAAGGGTTCCGTAAAAAAGAAGTTGGCATTATAAACCACCCTCATAAAATAAGGGTAGATACGCTAGACGTGTCACACAACAAATTCACAAATAATTCTGAAACTGTCTCACCAAAATACATTGAAGTTCTCCCTTCATTCGAAACACAAATAACGAACACAATGTTCAGTATTCACGACGAAAACATAACAAAACAAACTTTCATCCTAATATTACAAACACAAAAGTAATTGTGCAACTCAATCACGTTTCACGAGGACTATGGAACTCTACACAATGGGCCACGATCGGCCAATAACAGCCATCTTACATTAACATTGAATTAGTACGTAATCCCCCTGACTTAAGGCAAGCATCAGGAAATAAAAGCTAATAAAACAGATAAAATTCTAGCTGCAAATCTTTGTGCAGCTCGTAAAAATCCACGAGGAAATAAATCCCCCATGTTACTCGAGAGAAAAACATAAATAAATGCTAACAAAACAATTGAAGGAACAATGAGAATTCCTCTTATTTCAGACGAGAATTGAATTTGTAATGCCGAATGGCGCATCAATATACGAAACTGAACTGAAAATTTTACTTTGTAGGACAGCGTAACATATATTGATAATGTCAATATGACTGAATGTCAATATAACTGAATGTCAGTATGACTGAATGTCAACGTTCTTGGAGAAATATGTCTACGAAAGTTCAAAGCTACACATGAAAGGTCTTAATAATAAATTTGATCTGACATTAGAACGGCCTTCGTCGTCAGGTAATTTTACAAGACAAGGTATATGTCATGTATACCTTAAACACAACAATGAAAACCACGTTGATCCTGTAAACCAATGAAACGACAAAAGAACGAAAGACCACCAATCAGCGTACGCCGTCCAAATTTATAGCCAATCAGCGCTGAGCTGCGGTCTGTAGCAGTAAATTGTGAATAGCTCGCAATTAGTGCTGTTAACTGTTGGACAGTTGCGCTTTTAGAAACTTCACACGGGATTTGGTTAGGAATAGAATTGAAAGTGACGGAAAACAAGGTTTTACTATTACATAGCTAAACAAATACTGGAATAATACACCCCAATTAGAGAATTAAGTTACAATCATATAATTTAAGCACTGAACATTTAGAAAGAAAAGAAAAACATTTTATTTGGTACAAGGTAACAAGGCGCAAATTTAGAACTAACAAATTATAAGTAGGTATATTATGTGAAAAATATGCGCCACATCCGCGCAAAACAGCCGAACGCTCAGCATAATGCCGTAACCGCGACGAATCTACGGCGCTGGTTTTCAGCGAGTTATTTAAATGCACTTAGGTAGTGTTGTTTCTTAAGCATTTTACATTGGTAATGCATCAGTATTGGTATCTACGTACGCACACACAAACACGTTAGTAACGCAATCAAGACTTACCAAGTATTTTTTTTTTTTATCTAAAAATATCTTGATTATTTTAGGATAAAAAAATACCTATTTTAAAAATAGGTGAAATCGATTCAGTAGCTGTTTCTGAACCTACTACTTACTTTAAATAGAACTATTTTGCTGTTGTGGGTACAGACGATAGAGAATGCGCAGAAAAGACTTTTATCGGAAATAAAATGCCAGAGTAGGATTACGCCACACGAGAGCAACCGAATAAAGTGGAACACATATCGAAGATAAGCAACACTTACTATGAGAAGGGACAACTGTAGAAAAAGGACACGAGCAAACAGATGGTATCTCAATCTATTGTTTATTTAACATCCTTGAAAAGGCAAAGTTAAAAGATTAACTGAATATCTTGCTTAAAAACTCAGCTTTTCTTTCAGCGAGATATAATTTGAAGCAAATAAAAACAAGGTTGGGAATATTTTGGCTCTTGGCAACACACCGGCCTTCCCAATTTTACTTTCCACGAAAATTCACATTATTTAAATAATCAAATCTTGAGTTTACTCAGAAATTGTTAACGTATTTGCGTAAGTGGGTGCGACAGGTTTTTTTCTTGGGGCCTGTATGAGGATAGATGGTTCCGTGGTGGAAAATTACTCAATTAGAATAGAATAGAGTAGAATAGAATTTTGCAAATATGGGTAATACATAATAGTTCTTAATATTACATTACAGCTCAGCCACATTTTACCATTCGGCATGCAAACATTTAAAATTATTTATATTATTGTTATTACACTTAAAAATGTTTTAGATCAATTTATAAATCAGTATTATTAAATGTTAAATCATTAATTTACTCGTAATTAAAAATATATGTATGTATTAAAAGAAAAATAATTATATAACATGTCAATTACTATTACAAATATCATTATTATTACAATTCAAACGTCAAAAAAGTTAGAAAAACGTATCTGGGAGCTTTCTGGACCACTTATGTGCACCTGACACTGGCGTGTAAAAACCGTAAGTGAATTCCATGGGCTACCCTAATGTTCCCCCTTAAGCACAGTTTGAAAGTGCCTCGAGTATTCGTCTAGCTATCGGTACACACTAAAGCCGTATATAACGCTGTCTTTATATCACGGCGGTGGCGGTGGTGGAACCATATATTTCGCGCTGGACACTTTCATTGCCACCGGATACGGGGGAGAACGTATTGCGATGAGCTACTTTTCTCCTATTGTGAATACTTCACTGTGGACCGAGATGTGGACGATTGTAAATATTCATGACTTTTTTCGCGGAATTTGTAATAATATCTGACGGGTATGAGAACGGAATTCGTGTGAAAATCCTTCGGTTTAAATAATCAAATGTATTGCTAAAATAAATTGTATTGTATTGAATTAATGTAAAAATAAAATGTATTGAATCAAATGGAATGAAACCAATTTATTTTACCTATAATACACTAGCTTCTGCCAGCGGCTTCGCCCGCGTGAAAATAGGTTTCTCCATACAAACTTTGGACCCCCTTTTCATCCCCTGAGGGGGTGAATTTTGGAAAATCCTCTCTTAGTGCTCGCCTACGTCATAAAAGGAAACCTTGTACAAAATTTCACGTCCCTAGTGCCAGTAGTTTCGGCTGTGTGTTGATATGTTAGTCAGTCAGTTTCTCCTTTTATATATATAGATAATGTATTGTAAAAATAATTGTATTTAATAAAGTTATCACAGAAGACTCTCAGTTTTTCTTTTGTTAAGGAGAGGTAGACATTGGCGGGGGTTACATGTTTGTACTTCTAGTTTAAAGAATTCTTGCAATTTCTCTAGCATGTATTTTTTGTCCCCAATAAATGAAACAAAATACCGCTCCTTTTTTGCAAAATTTCATAAACAGTCTCTTGTATTCTTGACTTAATAAATATTACATTTTTCTCTGCTTTAATAAGTTCACTAAGGTAGGCACTGTCCAACGGATAAACATAAATAACAGCCCCAATCTTCAAAGATCCCACTGCGTCCAAACGCAACGTAAATCACATGAAACATTGTATCTCCCTGCAATAATGGAAAAAGTTACGCATCCAAAATATTAGGTGAAGGAAGATCAAGTTTATTCATCCCGGAGGATCGTCCAATACAAGGATCCCGTCTTACAAACGTGGGGCTAGGGATGAGCTGCTAATTTGTATTTATAGCGGGACCACGGGATTCCGGGACTCTATTGCGAAGAGCGCAACACTAATATATTTGAACTGTACCGATGTCTGCTCTTATTTAGTCTTTTGACGCTTTGTGCAAAATTGTGGGCAATGAGTTTGGATATTTAGTATGAACTAGCTGGCTTGGCGAACGTCGTACCGTCAATGAATGTAGTATATCTTTCGATATAGTCAGATTGCGATGAAACAAAGCCTAAGTAATACATCAAGTAACACACAATTTTAATGCATAAAAGTTATCTACATCGATTTCGTACATATCACGTGATGCGCGCACAACTAAAAACTTCTACAAATTTTATTATATGTATAGATTAAAACTCCTTCACGCTCAAAAGGTTGAATGAATTTGTATGAAATTTGGCACACGGGTAGACCATATTCTAGAATAGCACATAGTATAGTTTTTATCCTGAAAGTATATTCCCTTGGGATATCCATCATATAATGCGGGCGAAGCCGCTGCCAGAAGCTATTTTACGTGGGAAATCATGAATCCCGCTATGGGTGGAGCGAGAAAGAATGTCAGACTTTTACTGCTTAAAACCCAGTGTTCCTTCAGTTACCTTTTATTACAAGGGCTGTGGTAACTCCTTCGAACAATCCGCTGCCCTGGCAGGTTACGGCCCTAGCTGGCTCCATCAATTTTGCTGATCTCTTTGAGGCGCGAGTGGAACACAACGCACCTGCGACACGTACTTGGTGCTTACCGGACGACGAGTAACCCATGGCTCGCCGTCGCGTTGTCAGAAGCAATACAATCCATACAATGATGAATTCTAAATAATCCTCAAATATTAGAATCGTTGAGATTGCTGGTTCCAAAGAATAGGCTGCGCTCAGGACCGAGGGAAAGGCTGTTTAAAGTCCCGGTAGCCCGCACAAATCTGTTAAAGTTCGCATCCGAGACTCAGACGGTAGAAATACTTAATTAATAGCGTTTCTTTGCGATTAGATATTGTTTTCTTGAACATTAGCAGAATTCGAGAGGGTGACACTAAGTGTGTTGTCTTCTGTGTAATTTGTGCTTCGGTTCTCAAAGGCGCTGCTTGAGACTGACCATCGATTATTATGTATGTGTGTTGCCTACACTAATGGATATTTGATCAGTCTGCGAGTGGCGTCTTTGAGTGCAGCTATTTTATGACTACATTTGTTACCTTGGGTATACCTGTTAACACAATTGTATGTGTTAATAAATAAATAAATATTCCTTTTAGGACATATCCAACTAAGATTTAGTATACTGGCGTGACGGGTCCTGTATTTAATCTCGAAAAACAAAGTGTAACCAGCACGCAACTGACATAACGTGAAAACGATGTACGCACTGAGCAGATGATTGAATAATTGGACGGACACAGACGAGATGAAATGAAAAACTAACAGGAAAACCGAATAAAACGTCAAACGTGACAGAGCGAAACGCCCATTCATCACTCTTGGAGGAATAATCCGCGATTAATCAAATATTATTGTTTACCCGACCAACTGTCGATAGCTCGAGTGGTGACGTGGCGGGCACTGATTGGGTGCCGAGTGCTGAGTGCCGACCAATTGAATGGGACGCTCAGCTTTTCATTAGACAAGTCAAGTATTTGTAAATAGAACTAGGAGCGTAACGAATTGAAGCTGTAGTTGAATTTTAAATTACTTAAATATATATATTATGTGGAGCAGTGGTGGCCGAGTTGTAACGGCCCCGACTTACGAGTTGTAGGTCACGGGTTCAAACCCAGCCAGGCGCATTACTTTGTGTAATTTATTTCATCACCACTGCTCTCAAAACGGTGAAGGAAAACATCGTGAGGAAACCGGCATGTCCTAGAACCAAAAATTCGAAGACATGTGACATCTATCGGTATCGGGAACATGGTCCAAGCTATCGGAGTGGTCAGGGTTCCAGAGGAATGAACCTCCTAACAATGCAAGCCATCTAGCCGCCTCAAGAGAGCCACGTAAGTTAAGACGTTGCTAGGTCGCCGCTCGAGGCTATTAAACCATTGGCTGATGTGACACGACTATTGGTACAATGATCGCTGAGTCCACATCCAACATGGCCCTGGTTCAGGCTATTTCGTAAAAAGTCTCGTCGAGTGAACCAAATCATCGACTACAAACAAAAAAAAAATCTTGAAATCGCAAAATTAAAGCAACTCAAGTTTATTTTAAATACTTGAAAATGCAAGATTAACGGTATTATGACTATTTCTTATTGCGCTACAGTTTTTTTTTTATTATTAAATATTAACTGACACTACTTTCATTATTTTAACAACCAGGCCCAAGATTGTACGATCTAAGCGTACGTCAGTAGCGGTCGTCTCCTTTAGCAGTAGGTAAATCAAAACCAGTTTGTGTACCTTTCAGCAAATTTCACAATTCATTACAATCGATCAATACAGCTCCCATTTATAATCCAGTAAGAAAGTAAGAAACCGTCAAAACTTTAGATATCACGTTACCAAAAAGGTTTCATCACTTTTGCACGTCACTCCAAACTTTCCTTCACCTGGCATTTCGACATTTCCAAAATGAATGTTTCAATTCGCCAACTAAAAGTTGATTTATTTGCGATGCTCAAAGGATTTCGACTCGCAGACTGATTTAGGTACTTTTGGCGTGCATCACAGAATGGCAAGCGAAGCGAGGTAATTTTATTTACTTTTTATGTCATTACTAGCTGACCTGGGAAACTTTGTTTTGACATATAAAATATCAAAGAAAAAAAATGGGAGGCGGAATAGGAAGGTAAAAAATAGCCTATGACCTATTCTCAGACCTACCAAGTATCATCATCATTTCAGCCGAAAGACGTCCACTGTTGGACATAGGCCTCCCCCAAATGTCGCCACAATGACCGGTCCTGTGCGTCTCGCATCCATCGGATTCCCGCGACCCTTACCAGGTCATCGGTCCACCTTGTGGGAGGTCTTCCAACGCTGCGTCTTCCGGTACGTGGTCGCCATTCCAGAACCTTTCGGCCCCAACGGCCATCTGTTCTGCGAGCAATGTGCCCTGCCCATTGCCACTTTAGTTTGGCGATTCTTCGTGCTATGTCGGCAACCTTGGTTCTCCTGCGGATATCCTCATTCCTGATTCGATCACGCAAGGAAACTCCGAGCATAGCCCTCTCCATTGCCCTTTGGGTGACTTTAAGTCTTCTGATGAGGCCCATTGTAAGCGACCATGTTTCGGAGCCATATGTCATCACTGGCAACACGCACTAGTCATAGACTTTCGTCTTGAGACACTGTGGTATATTGGACGAGAAGATACCGCGCAGCTTCCCGAACGCTGCCCTACCAAGTAGGTATATACACAAAAAAAAAACATAAATATCGGTCAAGCCGTATCGGAGAAGATCGATAAGAAACACTGTGACACGAGATTTTTATATATTAGATACTAGCTTTTGACCGCAGCTTTGCCCGCGTACATGAAATATAGCCTACTAGCTTCTGCCAGCGGCTTCGCCCGCGTGAAAATAGGTTTCTCCACACAAACTTCCAACCCCCGTTTTACCCCCTTAGAGGTGGAGTTTCGTAAAATCCGTTCTTAGCGGATGTCTACACCCTATAAGGAACCTTCCTGCCAAATTTTAAGATTGTAGGTGTTATAGTTTCTAAGATTTCGTGATTAATCAGTGAGTGGTATTTCGCTTTCATATAGATGTCACTCAGAAACAAAGCTGTTTTCTACCGGTAAAAAAATTTTAGCAATCGGACCAGCATTTTCAGAGATTACCTTCTACAAACAAAAAAACAAACTTTACCTCTTACAAGATTCGTTTGAAACCGTCTGAACTTTGAAAGTCTGCATATCAATGCTGTCGAATAACTAACTTGCAGCTCTGGAAACATCTGGGAGAAATGAGAGGGAGTGTCACATTTTTACTGACTAAAACCTACCCTTGTTCCTCAAGTGGTCTTTTGTATTCTTAGACTTGGAGACTCTTTCTAACAATCCTGCATGTTGCATGTGCAATGACAAGCATCCGCTCTAGCAGGCCTCGTCAATGAGGATCAATCACATAATAGCAAATCCGATTTTTACTAAGTACATCGTATGCGTAATAATTTACTGAGCTAAATTATTAAAATCCGTCAAGAAATGGTGGATTTATTAAAGTTTTTCTGAACGGCTACTTGGAAACGCGCGCTCTCGCTGGACTGTTTACGATGACGTCATCTATCATGATCCGTGCGACGAACGGCTTGATCGTATTCATTCGCCGGTGGAAACCGATCATGACAGATGACGACACAGCGAGTCGCTTCATTCTCGGGCGCGTTTCTGGAACTAATACACTAAAATTGCTGTATCTTCGTCATTTTTGGTCCGATTTAAATAATTTCTTCACAGTATTTACCATAGATATCCGTGGTATTTACTGTTTTTTTTTTTTTTTTGACGATATTTCTCTGACCCGCTTCCTCCCTCGCTCGCGTCTCTAGACGCAGTCTAACCGAGAGCGGTCGAAGAGAGGTTATTAGACGCTTGCAGCGACTCCATGGAATTACTAAGTGCCCTCGCTGCAACACTTCGCGGCATTAATGTTCCAAATTCAAACATTTCTGCTTTTTGCTACAACTACGCACAGCCAGTACTCAAAAAATACTGGCAGGTATTTAAGCATTTAGAAGTTAAAGTGTAAAGCTCATTTCAAACTACGCTATAATAATAATATAAATGCTTATATCTTATAGTAGATAGCTCACCATACATTTATTTAGAACACGTTCACACTTTGCTATACCATATATTATTGGCTCAATTAATTAAATTAACTAATATACTTAACAAGAAACTTTTTATTCTGAAGAGTTCGCAGACCCACATTTATTAATTTATGTTTTCCACCCTGCCCTCTCATTTTTTCAAGTAAATTATAGATATATATTTATTTGAATTTCGGTATCGTATTGAATACCGAAGAAAAGTAGAAAATAAATAATATTTCATACATCACCTACACGTTTTGGGTACTCTATACATTGCCTAGGTATTGTATAGAATACCTGAATTATACAGATTGCCGGTGACATAATATACTTAACATTATTTTTATGAATCCAAGTATGTATATCAAAAAAAAAATCCAAAAAAGAAAACTTCATGAGATTATTCTTGGTAAATGAACCTGCGTGAGGTTTTACTTATTGTCTGAATTCTATCAAAATCCGATATCGAGAGTAATCCAGTATGAATTCAATACCAAAGAAAAATATGCTACAATATGATTTTTTAACCGACTACCACGAAACTAAAAGAAAGAGATATATGATTTTTGTTCACAGAAGCACGTACTAGAAATCGAACAAAAGGCACAACTTGAATCAATACTTCGAATTCTTGAGCATCGACACCGAGTTGCTAGCCTGTCGGTTTTCTACCGGTTGCATTTCGGGGAGTGTGCGTCGCAAATGCATAGCCTAATTCCGCGAAGCCCGTTCCATAATCGGACCACCAGGGCCTCAAGTCTGCTATTACAATAGTGTCAGAATGGTCTATCATTGATTTCATAATTGTTGATTTTGACAAGTTTGGTAATCTACTAATATAATGGCGTCATTATGACTTTCCAATGGTCATCCACTGACACTCCGTTGAAAGAAGTGGCATAGAAAGGTAATCTCGTACATATTGACAAATGAATGTCTGACGTATACGGTAATCTGCTAAAATTTTGACAGTTCCTTTGATCAGTGATCTACCATTAGAACGTCATTGTGCAGTCATTGCTTTTAATAAGCTCGATATTGTCATTCTACCATAACTCCATTACGAGACCATTGACCGATCAATGATTGATGATTATGAATTAGCAGATTACGAACTTGTAGCAAAATGACAATGGGATCGTGTTGGAATGACGAATTTATAAAAATAGCAGACTTGGGCCCCAGGCGTACGGCGATGCGCGACCGGTACATGGTGGACATCTCACCTAAACGCACAAAACGTTTTGGGGACACATTCACTGTGCGTACAGCTAAGGAGTGGAATTCCCTGCCGGAGTTGTGATGGCTACAACCTGGGGATCTTTAAATCAAGAGTATATAGGTTACTTCTAGATAAGCGTGCTCCATCTTCGACCACATTCCATCAGGTGGGATAGTGGTTAAGCGCAAGTCTAACCACAATAATAATAAAAAAAAGAATTCGATTAAGAAGATGTACTTAATTGTTTGTATATTTCATATCTGTACTAGAAGCTCTCATAAAAGCAACATATCATTTCCTAAATACAACAACAAACGTCTTTATCTCAAAGAACAACAGCAAATATTCCCCGTAAAGGCGAACGCACCCTTATCCGAGCCGAACGCGTCGAACGAAGTGTAAGAAAAAGAATTTTAGAATTCTTTATATAAAATCCGTCGTATAACGTCCGAATCTGGAAGGACTCCAGATATCCTAGACGAATTCGGATGCACCAAAGCACTGCCTTTTTAAGTCACTGTTATGAACCCACATTGTTATTTCCCTTTTATGTATTTCACTTTCTTCATGTTCCATTAATTAAAGCAGTAACAAGTCATTAAGTCCACCTTTGTACCTTTGTGTTGCATGCAGTTTTAATAAATAAATATATAAAGCACTGACAATAAAAACCTCGTCAAGATTCATTACGGTTCACATGTAATTTGTATCAGAATACCAGCGCTGCGTTATTTTTACTTTTTAGTTTAATATCGCAGCATATGCTGAGATAGGAGCCTTTTTGGCCTCGCACAGATCTTTTATTTTTATTTTTTAATATTGTTTTTTCTATTATTTTTAAGTTAAGTAGGTATTTATAGATTAAGTAGTTACTTTTTATTTTATTGTTGTTTGTCCTGTGCGAGTCTCAAATAAATGTTTTCTTTCTTTAATTTCAGTGCGACAAATGTAAAGGAAATAGAAAAGATTTCTTCGGCGCGGTAGATTCTTTCGGTGCGGATATGTGTGCGAGGCCTTCTTGACTTCGATTCGTTCGACGCGTTCGGCTCAGATAAGTGTGCGGTCACCTTAACACAGCGACGGGTAGCGACACAATATCAAAACACGCCTCCTGCCATTTTCACACGATCTAGCTGTAACCCTCTTGTGCCGGGGAAAATTAAATGTTGAAACCCGTTGCGTCGCAAACACTTGTAACACAACGTTAGGGTACGTTTACACGGGCAACTTAAGTAGCTTGAGGTAATGTTGATCGAACCAAAGAAGATGCAAAAAATAAGTTGCTGTGAAAAGATTACCATGTCCCTGACCTTTGAGGTGCGTGTGGAACACAACCCGCCATAGATATAAGTGTTATAATTATACATAATATATCGCGAGCAGTCTGTTTGATATTTTCGCGCGAACTCTTGCGGTGCGATGACTTGTTTTATATAAAAGGTGACTGAAACGGCGCCTTCTCGCGTACCTAGGACAGAGCCACCGCGTCGTGTTGATTTTTCGTGAACGCATCGGATCGCTTCGCAATCAAATCGCGTTGAATCACTCACGTAGGACTCCGTGTAAGTGCACGTCATTGTTGAGGTTTTGCAGTTCATATTTCAATCACTCACTATCAGACCCATCATCATCATGATATGATGAAATGATGATGATGATGATGATTCTGTGAGTAAGAGAGCCGAAAGAGTTTTGAGCATCATTTCAGTTGTACGTCGTAAGTTCAAAGAAATTTTTTAAAATGTTAATGTACAAATAAACGAATTTATTATATTATCTATTAGTATTATTTAAAGCCCAGCAGATACTTTGTGTAATTTATTTCATCGCCACTGTTTTCAATACAGTGAAGTTATGAGAGATAGTGGTCAAACGCGAGCCTATCAATAATAATAAAAAGGTAAACTATGGTAAAATAAAACCGTCATATCCTAGAATAAAAAAAAAATTCGAAGACATGTCATATCCTCCAACCCTCACTGGATCCACGTAGGGAATTCGACCCATTCCCTCTCTTTGAGAGAAGGTTTGAGTACTAGCAGTGGGGACATTATAAGGCTATTTATGCTTATAATTTTGCTAGATTTTTAAATATTAAACTAAGAGACTTGAGTTTTATTAGATCAAGAAAAAGATTCTTTACTGAAAAAATTTTATCATTGACGTTGCTAGACTAAGACTACATAAGTTGCAGTAGGTAACAGCTAGCTATTTTGACAAAGGCGACAGGGCCCCGATGGGTCCCTGTTTAAACAAAGGCAGTCGCCGCCGGCCCCAGTCGGGGCCTCCAATTCCCATTGTTGATCCCACTCTACGACTACTTCCGCTATGAGAGATGAAAAATTATGTTACACTGAACTTTCGTAACAGTTCGTTGAACGCAATTCTAACTTTGTGATTTCATTCAGGTCTGTTTGCTGACGTTTGATTTAAAGTTTAAATATGTGAGGGTTTGTGATTGAAACTTAAAATAGACTGAATTGTGTTCCGAGTTCTACTCAATTAATAAAAATGCGGAGGCAACAGAAGCAATGAGGATCAATCACATAATAGCAAAACCGATTTTTACTAAGTCCATCGTATGTGTAATAATTTACTGAGCATTTAATTATTTAAATTATTAAAATCCGTCAAGAAATGGTGGATTTATTAAAGTTTTTCTGAACGGCTACTTGGAAACGGGGGCTCTTGCTGGACTGTTTATGATGACGTCATCTGTCATGATCCGTGCGACGAACGGCTTGATCGTATTTATTCGCCGGTGGAGACCGATCATGACAGATGACGTCACAGCGAGTCGCTTCATTCTCGGGCGCGTTTCTGGCACTAATATACTAAAATTGAAAAGATGGAGTTTCACGACATTCTTCTCCATAGAGCGCTTTAAAATGTGCAATTAGCATCATTTTTCTGACTGACTGACTTCTTGACATTTCAAAAGTGCCTGTGATTGGCATTGTTGGATTAATCCCGCAAACGCGAAATCCCGCACTGTTTTTGTGGGATCAGAAATGCGGGATTACTCATGCGGGATCTCGCACGTCTGCGGGATTGATTTTTTTTTTATTGGATTCAGACGACGCGCCGTTCTGACTATGTATATATTAGACCCAGTACAGCCTCATTAATAAGTCAAGTGATGTACCTAATAGGTAACTTTAAATGGAACTCATGACTAGAGAAGTCATGAGTTGACGGTTGGCTCAAGCACCTGAAACAAAGAGAGCATCCGAACACGGTACGCGGTCAGATTGTTTCCTCCCTCTGTAGCCCCATAGTATGCGCGCATGACGTTTTCGTTGATGGATTGCGTCCATCGCATGCGCTGCACACTTCCGCCGGGAGCTGGGACCCTATCAGAAGCCGGTGGGCATCGAGGTCCTAAGCCATAATATTTTAGTTGTTGGGTTCTTGGTTTATTTCACTGTTGAGTTGACTATTGTAATTTTATTGTGGGTTGAAAAGGTTTCGAAAATATTTTAATTTGTCATAAATTGGTCGAAGAATTATTTGTGAGGTGACGTTGACGTTCTTTGAAATCAGTTTCAATAATTTAATTTCATGAGAAGCCATAAAGCGACATCTGACGAACGAACGCCTACACCAGATGCGTAGCGTGATAGGGTGCTACCAGAGAGAAAAAATATGTTTGTTTTTGGTGGGAAATCTTCAAATATCTCCCCCGACTCAGGGTGGAGTGAGATAGTGTCAGAGTTTGCAGACTAAAACTGACCTTTAGTTGCTTTTTGCGTTCCAGGGCCACGAAAAATCCCGAAAAAACCCTAGTTAAATTCGGAAATCATCCAATGACTTCTTGAGCTCTGAGTGGAGCGGGAGGCTGTGTCAGACTTTTACTGACTAAAACCACACCTGTGTCCTTTAGTTGTCTTTTGCGTTCTAAGACCACGGGTTTCCTACTTAGAAAGTCCCCGCGGCCCTAGCGGACATCGTCTCTGCTGGGCCCTTGTGGTTTGCTGGCATCTCTTTGAGAAGGGCGTAGATCACTACGTGCTGTCGACGACTTGGGCTTGATCCTGTATATTACCGGACGGCCGGAGACCAACTACCTATTGCTCGTGGTTCGCAAGCCCGCGTCTGCGGTGGCTGGTAGTCAGGGTCGGGGTCTCGGTGACTGGGGCGTGAGGAAGTCCGTTCCCTCACGCGTGCGGCCGTCTCCTTCGCTAGCATTATTGCTTCGCAGAAGGAGGCGACCGCCTGCCTTTCCTCCTCACTCCGGACCATGGCTTGTACCAGGACCCGGCTCGAGACTTTGCTACCCCCACGAGGAAACGGTGTGTTCCTCCCAAGTGGGGCACACCTCCACCATATGCTCCACAGTGTCCTTCGGGCGGTCCTTACAAGGTATCACCCAGGTGTTACCTTCCAAACTTACCATGTCCTGTGAGGACCTGCGTCATGCGGAAGGTGTGAACGCCGTAACGTCTATCCTGCCACTCCTCAAAGAGACTTACCGCCATGATTATGGCGTGCTCAGACTAGGGGTAAAAGGGTGAAACACGTACTCCATAACTTAATTGGTTTTAACTTCCAAAGTAGCATGTAACCTTTACATTAAAACAACGGCATCAGATTACCATAATCGCTTGTTATTTTGCATCGCGCAAAGCTCGTAAAATTCCCTTCTTTGTGTACTTTTATTATTGGAATTTAAAATTCGAATCCAATTTTATATTTCGTTTTCAAAATGGCCGGTGCTTGAAAGTGACAGCATGGAGTTATGAGATTTTAATTTTAATTGTAGAATAACTTTTGTGTTTTAATTTTAATTGATGTTAACAGATTTTTTTGGATAACCTTTGGAAGGTGACTTTGCGTTGTTATTTAGTCTGATTTAAAATTATAGTAGGTACCTTATGTTAGAAGCAGTTAGGTATCTATATAATTTTTTTTTACATAGGGACTCATGAAATGACTTCTTCCGCTCTGAGTGGAGGTCGGAATAGAGTGTCAAACTTTTACACTTTGCGAGGGCCGGTAAATATTTCGAACAATCCGCAGCCCTAGCAAGCATCGGCCCTAACTGGCTTCGACAATCTTCCTGACATCACTTTGAGATGCACGTGAAACACAACGCGCTGTCGACCCGGGTGTGGTCTTTACACGATAACTGGACGGCGAGCTACGCGCCCACGGTAGCCAGGAATCGTCCTACAACCCCCAATGCCCAGGGCATCTCCGGTGAGATGGATATGCTACCAGTTAGTTATATTTAATTATGTCTCAAAGTTTAAAAGCATTTTAAACCGAGTATAAATGCTCTCTGAATATGCTTTGTGACTTAATGAATCGTGGCTTTTGCTAATGGTTGCTTTGTGAAGTCATTTACTCCATTTGTATGGTTCTTATTTAAAATGATAGTTGATATCTAGGTTAATAGCTCTTATTTATATTCATACGTAGTCTTTATTGTACTTACATACAACATTTATTATAGTTTTTATTCCTTCTTTTGTCCTTTACTTTTCAGGGCCGATGTGACTCTTTCGAACACTTCCGCAACCCAAAAGGGATAAATAGGGGAGTTAAGATCGTCATTTTACCGGTAAAAAAGCCACCGGCCACACGGCTTTGTATTCAAATATAATACGATACGAAATAGATTTAAAGGCAGAAATATAAGATATTGATCAGTAATAGTACAACTACAACACATAATTTAAGGGTCTTCAAGACTAGAGTGAATAAGGCTCTTAATAAACTTGTGCGCTTCACCATCAACGATTGCATCACTGCTTAACATCAGCTGGGATCGCAGTCGAGCACTAGTAAAGTACACTTAAAAAAAAAACATTTCACATTAGCACAAGTTTCATTAATACGAGTGATTGTTGGTAGTAGTTGGTTGGCGGGCGCCGCGCGATGCGGGCGCAATCTGGGAGTGATGCCAAACTGGGCGCGCTGCCAGCAGGCACTCCAGGCGCGCGCCACTTACTGACGCGCCCAGCTCACTTCAAGACTTTTTTAACGAACGTATTAATCAAGTAGCTGCTTGTTAACTACGCATAATGTCGCAGGATAATTGGAAACTGTCGAATTGTAGTTTGACAGAATTACCGTGGCCATGGAACGCAACAGATTATTTATTTATTATTTATTTCATACTTCATGCACATAAAGGTACAGAGGCGGACTTAATGCCTTGGGTATTTTCAACCAGTCAACCTTTGAGTGATGCAGAGAAGAATAGTGACAGGTGCAATAAAATAGAGAGAGAAAAAAAGGATAATATAAAAAACATATACAAATGAATCACAGATACAATACAATATAGGTTGGTCCGGAGCGAGGAGGAGTGGCAGGCGGTTGCCTCCTTCTGCGAAGCAGTAATGCTAGCAAAGGAGGCGGCCGATCGCGTGAGGCAACGGTCCTCACGCCCCAATCGCCGCCGGGATTCCGATCCCGATTTCCGGCCATCGTAGGCGCAGGCTTGCGGACGACGAGCAATGGGTGGCTCACCGTCCGGACCGAACCCAAGTCGTCGACGGCGCGTGCTGTTCCACGCGCACCTCAAGGAGATGTCAGCAACTGTAGGGGCCTAGCAGGGTCGAAGCCTACCGGAGCCAAGGGTCTGATTCTGAAAGGAAGACTCGGCCCTGGTACGAAAGGCAACGAAGGAACAGGAGTGGATTTTTAGTCAGTAAAAGTCTGACACTATCTCCCGCCCCGCCCAAGGGCGGGGGATGTCATAAGATGATTTTCCCACCGAAAAAAAAAAATACAATATAGGTAAATATAACATATACATAATTTAATGAACTAAATATATATACTAAAAAACTTTTTACAAAAAAAAATAACCGACTTCACTAAAAAAAACACTAAAAGGATCAAAATAACTTTAATTTTGGAAGTCGGTGTTTCTCGGTATTGTTTGTTTCTTTTTTAACACCGATTTCCGAAATTAAAGTTATTTTGATCCTTTTAGTATTTTTTTTAGTGAAGTCGGTTATTTTTTTTTTTTTGTAAAAAGTTTTTATTTTACACTTTTTAGTTGCGAACCACTTATAAACAGAGTGCCTATTTCTCATGACGATTCCAATTAACCCAAAACACTGCAAGGTTACATTGTTTTATTAGAAAGTTCCTGTGTCTACCTTCCACCTTCCGGCTCCATCACCAGATCAATTCGATAGTACCTTATAGCCAAAGTTCATCTCATGACAATTCTAATAAGCCCAAACACGGCTAAGATACATTGATTAATTACGGAGTCCCTATGCCTACCATCCGGCTCCATCATGAGATCAGTTCGATAGTACCTTATAGCCAAAGTTCATCTCTTGACAATTCTAATAAGCCCAAACACGGCTAGGATACATTGATTAATTACGGAGTTCCTATGCCTACCTTCCGGCTCCATCATCAGATCAGTTCGATAGTACCTTATAGCCAAAGTGCATCTCATGACGATTCTAATAAGTCCAAACACGGCTAGGTTACGCTGATTAATTACGGAGATCCAGTGCCTACCTTCCGGCTCCATCATCATCATCAGATCACTTCGATGATACCATTTTTAACGTAACGTAACTATTCTGAACCATTCATTTATTTGTATTGTCATAGTCGCTTAACTATTTTCATTGTGATATCAAAGTGAGTATGAAGTTCCGTTGACCATTTCTGGTCTTCTTCATCAGTTCCACTTCATCAAATGTTACTTTTTGAATGTAAATGCTTAAGTTCTCGATGAAAATACCAAAATCACTATATGGTTGCCTATAATATTTGAGGAGTTCCCTCGATTCCTCATGGATTCCATCATCAGAACTGGATTTTGAAAAAAATGGGACCAATCTGGAAGCATATCCTATAAAGGAAAAAAAAAAATTTGCAAATCGGTCCTTAAACGACGGAGTTCTGAGGTAACAAACATAAAAAAAATAATAATGATAAAAAAAAATACAACCGAATTGAATAACCTCCTCCTTTTTTTGAAGTCGGTTAAAAAAAACAAAAATTGGTCCAAATCGACAAACAGAGAAACATTAACGTTGAGATGATACTACTGCCAACTTCTTACGAATATGCTCGCGAACCTCAGTCTTGAATCTTAATCGGTTTGTAACTATCCTGACCTCTTGGGAGATTACGGCCAATTCCCGCTCCTAGAGAGGAGGCTTGAGCCCCAGCAGTGGAAAAATTATAAGGCTGATTAAAAGACGTCCGCTGCAGGACATGATGATGATGACGATGATGCCATCTAACTGGTTTGAGCCATAGACAGGACATAGAACTCCCCAAGTGTTGCCAAATCGACTGGTACTATGCGTTTTGCATCCATCTGATTCCCACGACCGTCATCAGCTCATCATTTACCTTGTAGGAGGCCTCCTAGCGCCCTCTTTTGGTGCTTTTATGCTATGCTATGCAAATAATCAATCTAGGATATTTGCCAAAATACGATATTTTCAATTACTTAGAATTTACAATATTTCCATAAAAATGTCATTTTGTGATATAAACAAACGCTAATTACTTTGCTGTTTATGAATATTATTTATTGAGACTACTTAAATAATAACAAGACCTTTTCTAATAAACCCTTTGAGTATTTGTACTAATTAAGAATATATATATTTATATTAAGTGATATAACTGTCATGCATGCAGCTTTTATCCTAGCTTTTTAAAGTCTATTCTATAATGGTAATCTGTGAACAGCGCTGTGGGTCACATTATTATTTAAGATATTTATGTTATCATGTTTTTAATATTGCATAATGTAGCTGTTTGTTGTTCCTAATCATTTTTTTTTATTATGTTCAAAATCGCAGTATACATTATTTTTTTATACTAAAAACCACAAAAGCCTTTACTGGCTTATATATGGCTAGTGAGTTCGTATAAATTAAATTACAAATAGGTTATATAGTAAGTGAACTTGTAAGTTTTACATTTTAAAGATGTTATAAATAAGTATAACTAAACTAATTCACTCTGTTGCAAAAAATGCTTTTTTAATTCACATTCTGATTTTTTAGGGTTGCAGAGGTATTTATTTTGTATGTCCACAGGAAGTTCGCTGATAATTTTTGGCAGTATGTACGTGTATGTTCTCATACCATATATGTTGTTCCATCTAGGCAAGGTAAAGGTGTTCATGTTCACTAACGTTCTTAGTTTTGGATGACGTGTATTCTTATTTAAATTATTTATGTTAATTATTTCGTCTTTTAGTATAGATAGATTAACCATGTTGAGAACTGGCAATATGTTGCAATAATGAATTAGTTCTGAGTAATCATCTTTGTATTTTCTTTTAATTTTAAGTGGTACTATATTTTTGAGAATTCGTTGTTGTAATTTTTAAATTTTGTCTAAATAGCCTTAAGGTTTGAAAATAAAATGTAATAGTAATCTTGCAATACACATGAATCACAATTCCCATTCCGACCAGCCAATTATACTAAGTATTAAATTCCAATGCAGAAGAATGTAGGCCCTAACAAGATTGTGTGCGCACAATTTAATATCAATTTATAGGCTGATCGCGTCAGGAATGTGCGCAAAATAAACAGAAAAGGCACCCTCGTCAGATCAAACGCAAATATTGTGACGCCTTGTTATTGACAAATGAGACACGGAACACAAAATATATGTTGGACTAGTTCCTACCCGCCGCCACGCCCGTGTTATAAGTCTCTAGTCTTTTTGCGGGAATATTGAAAGCCGCGGCCCTGGATCACAAAGGGTTACCTACTGAAAGATCAACGGTTTTTTTTTTTTTTTTTTTAGTTGGGAAAATCATCTTATGACAAATCCTGCTCTTGGGCGGAGCGGGAGATAGTGTCAGACTTTTACTGACTAAAAACCCACTCCTGTTCCTTCTTTGCCATGTTTCCAGAGCCCCGGGGATCACTGACCCTGCACACACACACTCGACCCTGCTGGGCCCCTACGGTTGCTGACATCTCCTTAAGGCGCGCGTGGAACACTACGCGGCGTCGACGACTTGGGCTCGGTCCAGACAGTTACCGGACGATCGGACAGCGAGCCACCCATTGCTCGCTCGCCGTCCGCAAGCCCGCCCCTACGGTGGCCGGAAATCGCGATCGGAATCCCGGCGGCGGCGGTTGGGGCGTGAGGTCCGTTGCCTCACGCGATCGTCCGCCTCCTTTGCTAGCATTACTGCTTCGCAGAAGGAGGCAACCGCCTGCCACTCCTCCTCGCTAGGTGGATTTTAGTCAGTACAAGTATGACACACCGCTCCACACGGAGCTAAAGAAATATCTCTAGTCTCTAATACCTAGTACAAAACAAAATCACCGTCAGCATTTAAAGGACGGAAAGGATTAGATTTAAATTTTGGATTTAACGGATCTTAGAGAAAACCGACATACTAGGAAGATTTCTGTAGCTGTCACTAGTCTCACATCACTATCTATAATATAAAAATGAATCGCAAAATGTGTTGGTAAGCGCATAACTCAACAACGCCTGGACCGATTTGGCCAATTCTTTTTTTAAAATGTTCGTTGAAGTTCAAAGATGGTTTTTAAGTAGGGTAGAGTAGGGTAGAGTAGGATAGAATAGGGTAGAGTAGGGTAGAGTAGGGTAAAGTAGTCAGTTGACGGGAGCGAAGCCGCGGGCAAAAGCTAGTATAGTATAAAACAAAGTCGCTTTCCGCGGTCTGTCCTTATGTACGCTTAGATCTTTAAAACTACGCAACGGATTTTGATACGGTTTTCTTTTAATAGATAGAGTGATTCAAGAGAAAGGTTTATATGTTTAATACATGCATAATATAGTAGAGAAACCCTGGTAATTTATAAGGTTTCTAATGTGATATGGTAAATAAACACATTTTTTTGCGCTTACATTGCAAACGCTGGCTGAACCCTACGAGATAGATCAAAATAATGTACTACAGTATTGTACACCTTAGATAGGTCTACAAAAAAGTTTGTAAAATTAGGTAAAAGTATATGTCTATCTCTTAGGGATAACCCACAATAACCATTTTTTATCATTTACTTTTTACGAAAAATAATGGCTTATTTACGAAGCGATTTCAAGCAATACAGCATTAATCTTTATCCAATTAATTACCTTAAATACATTGTGCATTTAATATACATCAATATGGCCCTTTACAGCATGTAATTTAAATTAATATTTTCGAAGATCTTACAGATTTAAAACGCAGGGACATAGCTGTTGATGTCAGCAAACCGTAGGGGCCCAGCAGGGCCGATGCCCGCAAGCTAGGACCGCGGAGAATTTCTGAAAGGGAAACCCGTAGTCCTAGAACGCAAAGGGTAATTGAAGGATACAGGTGTGGTTTTAGTCAGTAAAAGTCTGACACGCCCTCCCGCTCCACCCAGAACGCGAGAAGTCATTTTGATGATTTCCCACCTTAAAAAAAAGGGACATAGCTGTTGCGGTGGTATTAGCATTGCTCCCGTGTGATGCCGGGGCGGGTCGCTAGTACGGTACATAATATTATTATTTATACATTTATTTATCTCAGCACCCTAAGGCCCTGGACCTTTGGAAGGCGTATGAGGAGCCGAAACCAACTCGCAGAGGCCCTTTTAGACCCTTTTAATGGAAAGTGGTACGAACCGGTGATTATCCCTGTACGCACTATGCTAGTGCATCCAAGGACAACCCCCGGTTGGTGGGAAACTATTGCGACATATGGAAAACTAAGATATAAGGCTATGATTTTTGGAGTCTTAAGTGGACTGGTTACCAGGAACTATGTTAAGACTATGGCCCCTGCCTAAACAATGTTATTAATATCCATCGACAAAAGGCAGGGGGTGACTTGCACACTCAATAAATGGGCCCCCATAAACGGTCGCTAGCACGAAGTGACGTAGCAACAAGAGGGCAACATATCCTGAGGTGCTTAAGGAGTGGAGAGGTATACCACGGCTATCAGGACAATCCCGGAAGTATGGTCAAGATCCCTACCAGCACCTTACTGGATTATACATCCTTCTCCCGAGCACGTTTGCTCTTGCGAATCTCCACTCAAGCCAGCCAATAAAGGCAAGAGAGAGGTGGGAGCTCAGTTCCTCGTCAGTGTTCACTACGGCCGGCCAATAAAGGCAAGCCGGAGATGAAGAACAAGAATTCTCCCGGGAGATCGGGTCCGTGGGGTCGCTAATGCCCAACAGTTCGCCACAAAACTGCCCTTATTATTTATATTGTTATTTTTTCCCCGTGGAATGCTACTATATCACTCGATATAGTAGCATTCTACGGGAAATATATATATATATATATTTTTTTTTATTGGTACTTACTGAATTCTGTCACTTTATTTTCTATAAGAATGTAGATGTAACGCTTTCTAATGTTTATGCAGTATTAGGCAGTAAATGTTTGTACTGAAGATGCAAATAAATAAAACTCTCAGACATCATCAGTTCACAAACATGTAAATTACAGATCTCTGCTTACCATCAGGTGGGATCGCAGTCAAGCACTGGTTTATATGAATTAAAAAAAAAAAGATACCCAGACCCGGAATAACTATCTTTGGGTCATACAATTTGTTCCATGTTTTTTATCCTTTATTATTACGAACAAATTTCTTAATAATTGATTACAATCTAGCCTAAAAGACTAATAAGTAATTTAACTCTGACTTAATATTATACGTTATAGGTTTTGTTAAAACAAAGAATAGCGTCCTTTAGTACTTTTATATATATAGTAGTCCATAGTTCTTAGAGTTTTTTCCATGTTTGTTCCATGTGAAATCGGATCCGTGAGTCACAGCACAGCAATCAATCGTTCAACCACTGCGCCCAAGCATCTTCTTCTTCTTAGTCGGGCACTCTTGTCAGAGTGGTCGTGGCTGTTGATGATGGACAGGACCGCGGCGCGCCGCCGTCGTTTGCCTCCAATTCTGCGCCCTACCATGCGTGCATACAATCTTGTAAGTAGAATACCATTTTTCAGGTACCTAAATGAATTTATATTCTGTAAAATTATTCTATATATAGCTCACGTATCAAAAGCCCAGCATTTTAATTAAAATTTAAAATACCCCACAGAAAACATATGAAAATCTTTTATTAAATTCACCCCAAATAAGCTTGTTTTCCTGTTTGACATTTCCACACTGGCACCCTATTTTAGACCCTCCTGTTTCTTGATAACAATGGAGACAAAAATATATTATTTTAAAAATATCACCCTCCTGCTAGCAGTCTGGATAAAACATATTTCAATGTACCATTACACTAATAGCCGGTGGGACAAACGAAGAAAAAGATTTCAATACGGAACGTAATAGATTAATATTTGTCCTGAACTTGTAAGTATTTTTGAGCCAGTCCCCTCTCCTAGAGGACTGGCTGAAGAGGCGTCACGGTGTCCTCACTTTCTGTATGACGCATAACCTCACCGTACATGGTAAGTTCGTAAGGTTCCTGTACACGGTGGAGGCCCCACTTGGGCGAAGCACCGCCGCGCCGTATCGATATTCACATTATTTTTCAAGGGCAGAAGTGATCTTCGATAAAAAAGAGCGTCCCCTACAGAAAAATTTAAAAGAATTTCTTCTTTAAACAAATAGCCAGAGTCAGAGGTCAGTATTCTTTTCAGCAACTTCTTAATTTACATTCCATTTCTTTCTTCCTTTTTTTCCATTTTTCTTCTTATTTTTATAGATTAATTTCTTTTATATTATAGCCTCTTTTTAATAATGTGAATGCGAGAACACTGTAGGCTCCGCGAATTCTTAGATTACTTCCTATTGCGATGACTCACTTTTTTTATTATGATTATTTTTATTGTGGTTTTGGGTACAATATTGACTGGTCTTCACTGTTCTTACATAATATCTATTAATACTGTAATATTATAGAAATATTGTAACAACCACTTTTTTTAAAAGAGTAACCATGGAGTTTCTTGCCGGTTCTTCTCCATAGGAAACGACCAATTTGGAACCGTGCACTAGCCTCTGATGTCTTATAAGTGCCCATGTAGGCCTATGTGAAATAAATATCGTTCATCCTAAGGTTTTCTGATAGATTTTGTTTATTTAATTTTCTGAAAAGATTCAAGATTCATTTATTCATAGTAAAACATAGGTACATGATAAGTTCTTATATAATTAAATGAGGGAACTATGTTATGCCACTAGGGCGTACAAAGTAATAATACATGCAATATTCTTAATTAAAGCAAGAATTTAATACAGATTTATAGACCACAAATAAATAATTAAATAATTTTGATACTATTCATCGCATTAAGAATTTGCACAATTGAATCACATTGAACATTGTCGATTATATAAATGCAAAAGACAAATAAAATAATGAAATTAACAAAAGGTCCGCAGTTGTTGTATTGAAATGAAAAAAAATATCAGCACTTATTTAAAGAATTTTAATGATGTCATAAATTAAAATTAAATGTCAAAATGTAAAATTAAATGTCAATATAAAAAATCAATAATTGTTACTATTTTGGTGTACATAAAATTCATTCTATTCTATTATATTTTATTCCTTAACAATTCTAGATCACATCACTCCCAAATATAGCAAACCCTTTGAACGACCCTAGACGCCTCACTTAAAGGGTTCTATTTTCACGGTATAACCCGTAACACCAGAGGCGAATTGATTCTCTGTAGCCATCGAGTTTGACACCCCTAGGTCGTGACACCCTCGGGTGACACCCTCGGATAATAACCCCTGGAACGAGTGGCTTGTGCGACGAGTAGTTATACGTACGCTGTGCCACGCCACTGTTACTGAAATCACTGCGGATTATGTGTGGTCTAAGGTGGGAGATTTTGACGAGTATCTTATTTTTTTTATTACTTCTAGGCTCGCATTTGACCACTCTCACCTGATGATGTAAACAATTATAAGGTATGCTACAATACAAAATATAAATATGAAAAAATAAACCTAAAATGCGTTTTTTAATTCAAGATAATGATTTGACAAGTGCAAATGTCAAACTCCAGAAATATGTTGCCTGCTTTTTGATAAAAGTGATGTCTCCAAATTTGATTTTTTATACCGGTTCTTATAGTTATACAACCTATAAGGAAAGTAGGACCAAGATACGATAGTGTTTGTTTATAGTAGAGTCTAACATGAATTGAAGATTAAAATAATTAAAAATATTCAAAAATATTACCACATTTTTTTATACTCGACTTTTACTTATACTAAGAACTCACAAAACCGTTTTTACCCGCGTCCGCTGCGGTTGCAGGCCCGCAGCTTCTGTAGAATGCTACAGATATATTATGTATCCCGCTCCCCGCTGCACCGGCGGGCAACTAGTAGAATCGTGCGGGCCACGGTTACTCGCAGCCTCGGCGGGTTGCGCCCGCACTCTTTGCGGTCGGTTAACACCCGTAGTGGCCTTCAGGGGGTAGAGAAATCCGAAAATCTATTGATGCACCCAGAACTTTATAGGCCTTCTTTTTTTAATTCTTCTGTGAAATAAGTATAACGCAACAGCTCGTTTCTGATGTACGTCGAGCTCCAGTATACGGGCGTCCCAACACAATTTTATATCTTGTTTACAAGAGCGGGACGAGACAGTCGCAGTTTATGCTTTAGAATCAACAATGTTTAGAATTAAAAAAAGTTATCATCATTAGTCGTCAAGTTTTTTTTTCATGATTGGAATTCATTCAATGACTTCTCCCGGTCTGGGCGGAGCTTGAGGGCGTGTCAGACTTTTACTGCCTAAAACCACATCGGCCCTACTGAGCCCTTACGGTTTGCTGACATCTCTTTTAGGAGCGCGTGGATCACTAAGCGCTATCGACGACTGGGGCTCAGTCCCGGCGATTACCGGACTGCCGGACGGCAAGCTGTTCATTGCTCGACGTCAGTATTGACATTATGGTAGTCGGGGTTGGGGTCTCGGCGACTGGGGCCTCGGCGACTGGGGCGTAAAGATCACTCGTGCAGCCTCCTCCTTCACTAGCATTACTGCTTCGCAGAAGGAGGCGATCCCCTGCCATTCCTCCTCGCTCCGGACTATGGCCTGTACTAGGACCCAGCGCGAGAGGTCGCTGCCACCTATTGCCTTCACGAGGACACGGCGGTGCTCCGCCCAAGTGGGACACACCTCCGCCGTATGCTCCGCCGTGTCTTCCAGGCGGTCCACACAGTGGTGACCTCCTGAATCCGATGTAGGAACTTCCCGAACTGACCAAGTCCAGTGAGGACTTGCTTTATGCGGAAGGTGAGGACGCCGTGACGCCTCTACAGTCATTCCTCAAAGAGGGGACTGACCGTCATGATTATGGCGTGTTCATTGGTCGTCAAGCTGTGAATTCACATGTCTGCATTGTAAGAAACCGACACTCGATTCGTTTATCGCTACAATTTTATTAGAAATTCATGCGAAAATAGTATAAAAAGAGGACTTATGATTGTTTAATTTTAACTATTATTTAGTTTCCAAACCGAAGTCATTGTTAACACTACCTAATATAATAAAGTTGTAATAAAGTTTCAGCAGAAATATCACTTTGTACTACTTAGTAATTCTATATTTTTGTCTGGGTTTGGTAATAACAAATCGAGACGAAAGAAATAAAATGACGCAGCTTTTGCTAGTCTTTTAATGCTTAGGCTTAATATTATATTTTATATTATGAGTTAGACATTTGCATCTATCAATTTACCTTCAGAAAATACAAAAACTGACCATAATTAGTTGCATATAAAACGAAATTATTTTTACGAATATTTTCGGTTTTTGGTTCAATATTAGTTGCGGGTACCGCAACTCACTATTTATGAAATAGAAAAAACCTGTAACATTCGAATTGTCAAAACATTATCTCTAATGAAAAAACAGACCTTACATTATTACTCATCAAGTACGGAAATTATGCTGAATTCGAACATATGCTGTTCCAGGAAATTAAAACTCGGGAGGGGCTCACGAGATTGATATTGAACCCATCGACGTGGAACTTACGAGTCTCCAGGCAGCTACATTCAGAGAGTTTTAACCTGACTTTTAAACTGGCCTTTTGGTTTAGTGGTTAGTGGCCCTGACTGCTATGCCGGAGGTCGTGGGTTCGATTCTTACCCATGACAAATGTTTGTGTGATGAGCACGACCATTTGTTCTGTGTCTGGGTGTAATTTAACTATAATATGTATGTATTTAGAAATATATAGGTAAGTATGTTTATCAGTTGTCTAGTACTCATAACACAAGCTCTGCTTAGCTTGGGACTAGACGGCGTTGTGTGGTAGTTGTGGAATATTATATTATATATTATTATATAACCTTTTAATCGCCTACGTCGGATATATCCGACAAACACTCTCGCGTTTATTCCGCCATCAGTGTCGCACATCCATGACCAAATACTCCATCTCGTCAGCTCTTCTGTCACCTGTGGGGATTGAAAAGCTAAACGAGATGGAGTACCCAGTCACAAACACACGACCTTGGCGAATAGGACACGAAAACACTCGTTGGATCAATCTGACGCAAGCAATTAAAGGGTTAAAATCACGAATGAAATGTTACATAATAACATAACGGGAAGGCAGTACCATTATTTCGACCTCATCATCACCATGCAGCCCCCCTAGCCAAGTTACCACCGTTTCGTTTCATGAAAAATGTGTAATAACGTCATAATCGCGTAAGAGCGGTTGTACGAAAAACAGTGAAAATGTATGTCGAGTTGTATCCCCTTAAATGACTTTATTATTATAAATATCTTGAGCCTACAAGACACGTGGGCAAAGATAAAGTTTCAGAAAGAAAGTGATTCGTATAATAGGAGTGACCTCAAAAATCCATGGATGCACAATAAACGCACATCCTGAAAGAAGTATCATGGATTTTCAAGGCCCTTACCATGACGTGTTAATATCTCAGCACCCCTAGCCAAGTTGATAACCTGCAATCGTTAACACTAGTCGATAACTAATCAAATGTATGGGAATGACATCATCTCAACGTTAAGTCACGTGGTCAGAACAAACGAATAGAAAATTCGTAGCCAAGTTCACATCGTTCAAAATGATAGAAAGAATTGTTATTTGTACATTTTTTGGCAAAATAAACATTATTATATTTCACGAAAGGTTCAAAAAACCCACAGGCAAGAAATAAAAGTTTTCAGTTGCACTATTGCACAACTCTTTCCCCAAAATATGGTCGATCCTCGCTATCACTTCTACCTTACACCGTAGCCCACTTTTCCGCGGGCAATCTTTTCGTCCTCGACAGTAGCGTCAGTGCAACTGATTGCGTCCCCATAACGAGTTTTAACATTGCCCCAACTTCACTAGTTAAGGGACCACTGTAAACTGGCAATTTACCTACTTGTACCATAGAACTGTACCTACCTATGTGATAGTAAGTTTTGTACGAAGTTAGGGAAGTTGTTCCATGTGCTGAGATTGCGTGTTAAACTGTGAACAATTTGTTGTGTAATTGGGACCAATATTTGAGATGCAGCTGGCCCTCAATTTGCTGAGATTGGCAAAACTATAGGAAGAGTTTTCTGACTATAACCTACGTTCTATTTTGTTTTGAGGTGGGAAGTCATAAAATTACTGGCCTATTGGTCTAGTGCAGGGATGGCGAACCTATGGCACGCGTGCCAGTGGTGGCACGCGGCAAAAAAATTCGGGCACGCCAATAAAAGTAGTACAACATGTAGGTGATTTTAAACACTAGTAATGACACCAATTTTTTCTTTTATACATATAATTGAATAAACAAAGTACTGTTAACATTACGATATACGAATTTTGGGCTGCTAATTAAAAGTTAATAGCATTTAGTTTAAATATTTGTTCATTAAATCACTAAGCCAAGATTCTTTGGTGGCACCCAATGACTACATTTTTTTTTAAATATTTTTAGTGGCACGTTCTCATATAAAGGTTCGCCATCCCTGGTCTAGTGGTTCGTGGCCCTGACTGCTATGCTGGAGGCCGTGGATTCGATTACCATCCAAAACAAATGTTTGCGTGATGAGCACGATCATTTTAATGTTCCCACTGCTGGCCTGCTCAGGCCTCCTCTCTCTAGGAGAGGGAATGGGCCGTAATCCACCACGTGGGACCAGTGCGGGTTAGAGAATGTCACATGTCTTAGAAATTTTGGTTCTAGGACATGCCGGTTTCCTCACGATGTTTTCCTTCACCGTTTTGAGAGCAGTGGTGATGATATAAATTACACAAAGTAATGCGCCTGGCTGGGTTTGAACCCGCGACCTACAACTCGTAAGTCAGGGCCGTTACCACTCGGCCACCATCTCTCACATCTATATAGGGTGTATATCTGCATACTTCTTTCATTTTAACACATCAGGGTAACACCCTTGTAGTTTATGTATTTATTTATTACAAACAAAAATACAAACAAAACTTCCCTTTTTATAATATTAGTACAAACAAACCCCGTACCAAAATATACTCTACCCTATTAACACGTCTGAAAACCATAACTGCCGTAAATCTTGGAGCACAGAACAGAATAAACAGCTGAAGGTTGGCAGCCCTATTCACCAGCTGAGTTTCAGAGTCATTCTGTTGGCAATACGATTCATAAAGTGTTGTAACATATAGTTCAAGAGTGGTAGAAAAAGCTGATATGAGAGCCAACAATTTGTCTGGAAAGGTTGTGTAAGAAAATACTTAGTCGAGAAACAGACAACGGAGCTGTTGGCATTGAGCCAAGATTTACACGTCGCTAGTGCCTGTGTTACTTTACAAAGATGTCTAGTGGCGCAAATGTGTTAAAGGCATTACTTTCATGTCGGTGTGAGCTCTAGGTGTATAGCTCTCCAGGTGAAACCTGTCCCTGCCAGCAATAGTAAGAGCGATACAATTATGCGTTCCAAATAAGAATAGGATCGATTGCCATGTTGTGACGTCACGTCATACTGTCAAATCGCAAGAAATTGGACAAAATTGAAGAACTCACAGATGAGTAAAATTGAAGAACTGGATTCTGATTAAACTTTTTTCGTTCGCAGTTCGTAAATAAATTAAATTTTAAAACTTTGTTTTGCTCACCATGATAATTCTTAGATTTGACAGTATGACGTGACGTCACAACATTGCGATCGATCCTATTCCCTTTTGGAACGCATTGTACAAGCGGAGACAGGAAACTGGAGGGAAATGACCTTCTTCTGTAAGGCCGTGACCGTGACTAGAAGGAGGCCACCGAGTAGAATCATGAGAATGCAGTATTCAGATAATTTTGCCTTTACTAAGAATTTGATAATCCAAAGCCAACAAGATTTATCATTTACCTACAACATGTAAATGAAAAAATGCATACACCCCATTGAAAATAATAATAATAATCTTTTTTTAATTGATATAAACCAGTGCTAGACTGCGATCCTACCTGATGGTAAGCAGTGACGCAATCATTGATGGTGAGGCGCACTAGTTTATTAAGAGCCTATTCACTCTAGCCTTGAAGAAACCTAAATTATAGTTGGACGGGAAGACCGCAGCAGGAAAATTGTTCCAGTCCTTCGATGTACGCGGTATAAACGACGAAGCGAAACGCTTAGTCCGGACTGTTGAAGTTTCAACAACGTAAGGGTACCCGCCGTACGTCGGGTTGTCCGAAGGTAGAAAGGAGATGGCGGAATCAAGTCATGCAATTCCCGCGCACACTCTCCAAAATGCAACCTGTAAAATACCGTAAGGCTGGCTACCCTGCGCCTGTTCTCGAGGTTTTGTAGATTGAAATTAACCAAATCTGGATCCCCAATTAGCCTCTTCGCACGCCTTTCCACTGAGTCCAAAGCTGCTATATGGCATTTTGCAGCACCAGCCCATATGTGACTGCAGTACTCCACACACGATCGGACCTGTGCCTTGTATAACATTAGAAGCTGTCCCAGTGTGAAGTACCGTCGGAACTTTGCAACCAGAACGCCTGGTTTCCTAGCAGCTACTTTGGCTTTGGACAATGCTTTAATAAAATTTAAGTTAATATTTAAATGTACTTTGGTAGTGTTTTTTTAAAGAAAATTCTTCTATTAGTTATCCTAATCGTAGGTAAAATAATGTGGGCATCGACGCACTACATTGGTAGCGCATCGATATTTGTATCTACCCCTATGCCTAACCTATATGCTTTTCCAGGACATTATCTACCCATGTATCAATTTCATTGAAATCCGTTCAGCCGTTCGAACGTGAAGAAGTAACAAACATACAGACACACTCACAAACTTTCGCCTTTATAATATTAGTATAACTCCAGCCATAAATTTAGCCAACAAATCTTACACCTCAAACCGACCTAAAAATATCACCAAGCCTACGCGCGTCCGGTCTAAAAATAACATCGAAACAGAATGTAAAATGAAAGGTGAAACGTCAGAAAGTATTTTGCATACAAGATGAAAGAGGTCCAGAAATAGCTAGCAGCCTACTTCTCCATTGTTAGCGTCCGAATGTAGGTAATTACTTATTTGCTAGTCCATTTCTGGACAAGCAGAATTCGTGAGCACTGTTAGTTGCACTCTTGTTGGTCAAGTCTATGTCAGTGGCGTGTTAGATATATTATATATAAAAAACTGGGCAAGTGCGATTCGGACTCGCACACTGAGGGTTCCGTACAAAATTACCTATGAAAACAGTTCCATTCCCGAATTGAGTTATGATTTTTCCAACGTGCAAATTTTTTTTTTGTTTCTACAAATTTACTGTTTACAGATTTTTTTCTATACTTGTACTATGAGACCTTGCTTCATGCCGAATTTTAAGATAGATAGATAGGTCAACGCCAAGTACCCTATGAAATATGATTTCCTTGAGAGTGTCGAAATAAACGTGTTTTTGCGACATAAACGGCCGTATCTTTTTTTTGTTAACTCAGAAGTTTGATTTTTTCACAGCTTCAAGGGACCGGAGACCTGAGTATATGGTTTTAATTTCAACTCAATACCTCCACGTGTTCCCGAGATAAAGGGTCTTGACAGACAGACAGACGGACGGACAACAAAGTGATTCTACGGACGGACAACAAAGGGTTCCGCTTTTTTCCTTTTGAGATACGGAACCCTAAAAAATATTTTTTATCCAAGTCAAAAATAGTCATCATTTCGGCCGAAAGACGTCCACTGTTGGGCATGGGCTTCCCCCAAGTGTCGCCATAATGAACGGTCCTGTGCGTCTCGCCCAAAATAGTAAAAAAAAAAAATTTAATCTGGTCAAAATGAAGTGAGCTAGGAAAGTTGTTTGATAGAAGGGGAAACTGACAAGTTACAGAAAAAGGATGCACTAACTGACATGTGACGGCATCGCTGTTAGGATACGCGTGTATAGGAAAGATAGCGAGACGACCGCACCACGCACCCAGTATTCTTCGTAACAATATTTAAAACGCAAAACGAAAATTTTGGTGCTTTTTTCAGAAAAACATTTCATTTTAGTATTATTTGCTTTTATGTATTAAAAAAATATCTTCTTTTTTTTAATTGATATAAAGCAGTGCTTGACTGCGATCCCACCTGATGGTAAGCAGTGATGTAATCATTGATAGATTGATCACAATATCTAAAAATAAACAAAAGAATAATATCCTATTTTGAGTTTTTGGCCCTGTGAAAATCCGAGGATAGCTCTTTCTTTCTTTCTCTTTCATTGCTGACTGCGCAAACAGGCTATTAATAACAAAAAAGAAAGCATGATTCGAAAGCATGATAGAATAAATAAAATGCTTGGTAGCTAATTTTGTGGAGATGGCGGTACGAACTGGACAGATTTCTCTAGTACTAGAAGAAGGAAGCGCGGGCTCGCAAAAGATGGAAGGAGTGGAAAAAAATGCAAAGAAATCTAAACGTTGCGTAAATTCAAGTCTGTCTTGCATAAAGCATTGTCACAAGAGTGAAAAGATAATGTTGTCCTTTTCACGTACTTTATGTGAGTGAAAAGGACAAAATTCTCAGAAATAAATAAGTAAATAAATATTTATAATTTGAAAATAATCAAATATTTGAAATGTTCAAATATTCAGAATTTGTTTTTGTTGCCATATGTCTTTTTTATTGGTTGGCTTAACGTCGAACAAAATGTGAATAGATACGTTAGTTTATAACTCCTTTATGTTTATTGCATGCCGTGGCAGCCTTTAATTAAGGCTACACTTCATAATGTAAGAATACTGAATCTTTAGCATGTATAATGGTGTATGCTTTGTTGGTTGTCCTAAAAAAATAAATAAAATAAAAATAAACAAAAACACGACCTTACGGCCATTAAATCCTCACCAGAACATCAGCTCAACAACCTACATACGCATAAATATTTATTGTTTACAGTTTTTTTGAGAATAAATCACACGGGTAACGAAAGGCTTATAGAACCAGCTTCAGTAGGGTTCGTGAAGAAAAAACACATAAATATGTATGTGGGGATCGTGGCAAACAGCGCCATACAGCGATCACAAAGGAACGTTGTACGGAACACTACTTACTTGCGAGAACAAATTGGTTCAGCCAGTTTGAGATTAAGCTGAGCTGGGTACGTACTTGGTTTCAAAGATTTGGATCGGAACAGGCTTAGATTTTGTGAGAGCGAAATTCGATGGAACTGTTTTAAGTGTAAATTTATTTGTTATGGATAATTTTCACAGCTTTCTTTTACATGAATGTTGACTAATTTATAGGTGGAAATTTATCTAATTACTTCTTTCGCTCTAGGGCGAAGCGCGAGGGCGTGTCAGACTTTTACTGACTAAAACCAGACCCCTAAGTTTCTTCTTTGTCTTGCGTTCAGGATCCCGGAGTTCCCTTTCGGACTACCCTTGGAAAAAAACATAGTAACATCATAATTATTATATCTTCATCATCCTCAACGTTTTAGCCGAAAGACGTCCACCGCTGGACATAGATTTGTCCTAAGCGTCACTACGCGTCACTTGCACACCGGAAAACGCAGCGTTGGAAGGCCCCACAAGGTGGACCGACGACCTGGTGAGAGTCGCGGGAGTTCAGTGGATGCGAGACGCACAGGATCGGTCGTTGTGGAGACGCTTGGAGGAGGCTTATATCCAACAGTGGACGTCTTTCGGCGGAAATGATGATGATGATGATGATGAAGCGTCACTAAAATGACTGGTCTTGTGCGTCTCGCATCCATGGGATTCTCGCGACCCTCACAGGATCATCGGTTCTTCCCGTGGGATACCTTTCAAACGCTGCCTCTACTGGTACGCGATCACCACTTCAGAACCTTTCAACCCCATCGACCATTTGTTCTGCGAGCAATGTGCCCTGCCCACTGCCACTTAAGTTATGTATGCTATACTCCACTTCTTTGAGGTAAATAACATACCTTCCTCTTTTTTACCCAGTTTTTGCACCCTATCAAAAGCTGCTTAATTTGTAAACTTTCATACGCTGTGCTTTTCTATTTCGAATAGGTCACAGAAAACCTTTAACCCACCTGTGCTCCCTTATTTGCTGTTTTGAACAATACCGCAGCTCAACCATTGTATAAAGCGTGTCCTCAGTAAAATTACTCTTTACTAAAAGATATTAGCCGTTTTAAGTGCGCCTCACAAAATAATTTGTTACTTCGTCAAATAAACTAAGTAAATAATAATTTATTCTCAGTTCAAACCTTTACTAACCGCTCCTTTGCGTATCGCCGTCAGGCTAAAATCTCATTAAAATGATTTGCCGTTTCTCGAGCCCGGCGGTGTCGCGCGGCGAAACGAGTCCCTTAATAGATACTAAATGTGACGTTATTACTCGCGATTGAACTGAATTACAGCGGTCTCTCATCGATTGTGCGTAGCTGTGTCGGTTCATCTACGAAACTACTGAGCAAATTAGATGTTATAATGAATAAAAGTCGAGCAGTGGTGGCCGAGTGATAATGGCCCTGACTTACGAGTTGTAAGGTCGTTCAAACGTTCAAACCCAGCCAGGCGCATTACTTTGTGTAATTTATTTCATCACCACTGCTCTCAAAACGGTGAAGAAAAATATAGTGAGGAAACCGGCATGTCCTAGAACCAAAAATTCGAAGACATGTGACATTTACCAATCCGCACAGGGCCCGCGTGGTGGATTATGACCCATCCCCTTTCCTAGAGAGGGGGCCTGAGTCCCAGCAGTGAGAAAATTAAAAGGCTGATTATGCTATACTAATAAATAAAAACGATTTATAATAATTGCTAGTTCTATTGAGATAAAGAAAACTGAAACAACGGAACGAATATTTGAAAGCTATCGTAGTGTCAAATCAGTCAAAAGAATTTTGATCAATCCATAGAATTTTGATCAGTCAGTAGAATTTAGATCAGTCAGTAGAATTTTGATCAGTCTATAGAATTTTAAGCAGTCAATAGAATAGAATTTTGACCAGTCAGGAGAATTTTTAGTTTTAAGTTCATATTTTGCTGGCTGGGCTTCGGGAGAGTAAGAAACTAAAGAAGCATGGATGGGTCAGTAATTACGTCACTTCCTCTCGTTCCACCCAGAGCAAGAGAAGTTATTTGATGATTTCCAAACCAAAATAAAATAAGTGTGGCACTCGGGGACTGCCGCGGTAAAGCTATTGCATAGCATTTTGTATCAACTTATGCAATTATAATTATTTATTTATTTTATTTATGCAGTATTTCTTTTTCTTTGATATTAATTCAAGTTACACTTTTTGAGCGTAGTGACCGATAAGAAAACAAATTTTTTTCTTTCTTGTTTACTTCATAAATTGCTACAAGTATGTTCAGTTGTTATCATAGAACATTACTATAATCTATTATAATACAAAAAGACTATTTTGTTTGACCGAGATTTGAACTCGAGGCACGATGATAACATAGGTAGAACGCTGTACCAATGCGCCACACAGGTCGTTAACGACTTTTCTAAAATAGGCGTTCGGTCTCTGTCGGCCTTCAAGCCACACCTCCGTGCCCGTCGGAGTGGGTAGCGTGAGGTTTTTTTCGTTACGGAATTTCTGGATTCGGTCCCCGCGCTCAAGGCCCTCGATAGAAGCTATGCAATAGCTTAAAAAATAAAAAAGTGGCGCTTGAGTAGGTAAAGTAGTCGCACACTGTCATAAACACGTCTAATTTACCTACTTTTGTAAAGTTATCTACATTAATTAAGATTGAGATAATATTACGACTTGAACTTTTTTTTTTAAGTACGAGAACTTTAGTTCTGTAACAGTAAATAAATACTTTTTATTTCTTATCTATCTTTCTGTACCTACCTTTTTTGCTGCATATATTGAAAACGCCAAACCTTTCAATAATAAGGATCAGCAGTTTCAAGTTAAACTCGATTTCACTTTTTCATTAAAAAATTCCATGCTGGAAAATTTATATTAACAACGTCGACGTTCGTCGAATTAAAAAAACAAGCGTAATATAAAATTTCAGAGTATTGTATGACCCTTAACGTTCCCCTCTTTCTACTGTCTCTTCGTCTGTTAAAATCTACGAACAAAATAACATGTTCCGTAGCCCGCGACTCGTAGTAATGACGTAGCAATGCTCGTAGCAACTTTTCGTAGCACCGTTCGTAGCACCGTAGCAACCGCAACAAAATGTCGTAGCACGAAAATCGCAAGCAAATTATTTCAAATACTTTATTATAGCTTTAAAATGTCAGGTTTTATGCTTTGCGAATTGTAAAGGGATTGAAATGACAATGAAACGCTTGAACATTATTTAAATAGATGCTTGACAGAAATATTAAAATTTTTTTCGTGTTTATTGTAGCTAGATAAACTGCAAATTATATTTGAATTTTATAGGGTTTAGGGGTACAGTCAATAAGAGGGTTAACATTTACACGCAACGTTAGCAATATTCATTGTAGAAAAACGTTGCTCAAGATTTCTCAAATTAAATAGAACGTGGATTAATGGCAACTAAAGGGTTACCGTGGTCCTGGAACGCAAAGGGCAACTAAAGGGACACAGGTGGGTTTTAGTCAGTAAAAGTCTGACACTTTCTGTCGCTCCAACCAGAATGAGAGAAATTATTTTATGATTTCCCAACCTTTGCTGCGTCTCCCGTTACGCGGCCGCCACTTCAGAACCTATCGGCCCTGTGTTCTGCGAGCAATGGACCTGCCCACAGCCACTTAATTTTTAATTTAGCATATAAAAAAACTACATGTATCCTTATTGCGAGTGTGGGATGACGTTACTTCAAAAAAAATCCTCAGTAAGTAAAGAAAAGTTAACATCAACGACTGAGATTACAAGGGTGCAAACAGGCTACTTTACCACCACACCTTAACTTCCCATACAAAGCTATTTCCAGCCAAGCCACAACAACACCATTTTAATATTAAACGTCAACAAACTCCACTAAATTATAACATAACACACTTGCCCAGGTAGTGCTTACCGCAAAATAAACGAGGATCCAATAGGGGCCGAGAATTTTGTTCGGCCGTTATGAATATTTAAATGGGACCCTGTACAAGGTGGGATCGGCCATGAAAGTAACATCCTGTACAATTATGTGGTTATAAATCCTCTGTTACATCCAATAACAGCGGCAGAGGATCAAAATGGCGGAAGGGAAGGTACGAAGTGGCCGGCCAGAGTGTTTTGGTTTTGCACTGTGTGCCAAATAAAAGCATAATAAAACATATTGAAACCATAGTGTGTGATGCTTTCTAATAAGAATATAGGTTAAATAATATTTACTTTGCAATTTTTTGAGTACCGTACCTCAAAAGGAAAAAACGGAACCCTTATAGGATCACGTTGTCCGTCTGTCTGTCTGTCTGTCTGTCAAGACCCTTTATCTCGGGAACCTATGGAGGTATCGAGTTGAAATTACAACCATATACTCAAGTCTGCAGTCTCTTAAAGCTGTGAAAAAAATAAACTTATAGGTTAACGGCACTCTCAAGGGAATCAAAATTCATAGGGACATAGAATCCTGAAATTTGGCATGAAGCAAGGTCTCATAGCTCAAGTATAGGAAAAAATCTGAAAATTGTAAATTTGTAGTTACGACACAAAAAAATTTGCGAATCGGAAAAATCTTCGTAACTCAATTCGGGAATCGAAATGTTTTTATAGGTGAGTTTTTACGGAACTCTCAGTGCGCGAGTCCGACTCGCACTTGCTCAAATTTTTTTATAACTAACGCTTTTACGACAAAATCTTAAATTAATTAATTGATCTACTGACTGATCACGCACTGTTTATAGAAGCATGAAATTTAGTATAACAGATCCATTTAGTTATAATGGAAATCAGAACTTGAGAAGGAAATTAGAAAATACACTCCTTTTTTGAAGTGGGAATTATAAAATGACTTCTCCCGCTCTGGGTGCAAGTGCAAGTGAAAGTTTTAGACTGTTACTGAATAAAACCCACTCGTATTCACTGTTTTTAGGTGGGAAAATCATCCAATGACATCTCTCGCTCTTGGGCGGAGCGAGAGGGTTTGTCAGACTTTTACTGACTAAAATCCCACTCCTGTTCCTTTGTTACCTTTCATGCCAGGGCCGAGTTTTCCTTTCAGAAACGAACCCTTGGCCCCAGTAGGCTTCGACCCTGCTGGGCCCCTACGACTCTTATGGTAACTTTTTCGGGCAATCCCGCAAGACAACAACGAGCTTGGCTCAAGTCACACCATCACAGAACCAAAGCATCCTGGAACATCACGTTTTTTTTTCTAGGTATAGCATATATTCATCTCTTTTTTCCCATTATTAAGGTTCACTTCGTCGTTTTGTTACTCGCGCGTAGTGACGCATCAGCTGACGAGCACGAGCGTCATTCGTGAATATTCAATAGTCTCTGAACTGTCCCCTTAGCAAAGTTACGACCGATTCGTTTCGATTCTCTTGTGTCGAAGGCCTCGAGTAGGCCACGCCTCCGATTCATTTGTTCTGACGTTATCTCAACGCTCAGTCACGTGGACAGAACCAAGGAATCGGAGCCGTGGTCTTCTCACGGCGTTCCACGCAAAAGAATCGAAACGAAACGGTCGTAACTTGACTAGGAGGACTGGTACAGCACTCTGGTCTAGGCGCGCAGCGAGCGTAGTCAGGCGACGACGCGCGTCGCCACTCGTTGTAGTTGAAAAATTGGATGCGATGCGGTGTCGCGACACTTCGGCTCGCTGCCAGTGTGATGCAATTAAATGATAGCTGTATTCTTTAAACATCCATACAATGCCAAATATTAATACATTCAGTGCAAAACAAGGTTTAATACGCCTCGCACGTGTTTTCGTTGGGATGCGGCTAAGAAAAACATAGTCTTGTCAGCCATGCGGAGGCCGTAACTTCAATTTGGTTTAATTAAAGAAAGAGATGAATTTAAAGTTACTAAATATAATACCTAAGATGACCTATTAAAACCGAATGCAGTCTGCTTTAATACGCGGTCACTTTGACCTCGTACCGCAATTAGCCAAAGAAAGCTTTTAGTTTCTTAAAAGTTACGGGGTCTAATAAGCCCCTTACCGTCAAAATGATAGTTTTCAAACGAGGTCTTAAACGCCCCGTACCACAGGATTGGAAATAATACAAAAATGAGTACCGCCGTCAACATGTTAACAAAGAAAATTGTACCCAATTACTTATTCCCCCAACTAAAAACAAAAGCGATCCTGCATGTCTAATTAATTAAAAAAAATCTTTGGTCTTCACACCTCTCACTTGATAACAAAAAAAAAAATCTTCACTACGTAATTAAAAACGATCTAAACAAAAGCTTAAATCAAATATTAATTTGGAAGCGTCGCTCCTCTTCGTGTAATCCTAGGGAACGAGCAATTTACCTAATGTCGTTCATCAGAAGGCTCTTAAAGGTAGAGCCTCTTTAAAGGCCCTTTCAACATGGCTCTCGTTTTTAGCACGAGTAATGTAAAATGATGAAGGTTTTTGGGCTTTGCCACTATAGTAATTGGTTTCGTTCCAGTATTAATTATTTTTTTATTAAGTCATTGGAGAACTTACGAGTTACCACTTTCAGTGCTTAGGACCCGGCACATGGTCCGTACAAAAATATATATTTTTTTAAAAGTTAAGCATAGTTTTAAAAATAAGACAGGCCCATTGATTGTAGAACAAAAGGTCGATAGGGCAGACAAGGCCGATAGGTTCTGAGGTAGCGACCGCGCAACGGAAGACACAGCGAAGGAAGGCTTCCCACAAGGTAAGTCGATGACCTGAGGCCCAAGTCTGCTATTTTTATAAATTCGTCATTCTAACACGATCCCATTGTAATTTTGCTAACAGTTCGTAATCTGCTAATTCACAATGATCGAACATTGACCGGTCATATGGTCTCGTAATAAAGCAATGACTACACAATGATGTTCTAATGGTAGGTCACTGATCAAAGGAACTGTCAAAATTTGAGCAGATTACCGCATACGTCAGATATTCATTTGTCAATATGTACGAGATTACCATTCTATGCCACTTCTTTCAATGTAGTGTCAGTGATTGACCATTGGAAAATCATAATGACGCCATTATATTAGTAGATTACCAAACTTGTCAAAATCAACAATTATGAAAATCTATGATAAACCATTCTGACACTATTGTAATAGCAGACTTGAGGCCCTGGTGAGGGCCGCAGGAGTCAATGGATGCGAGACGCACAAGACCAGTCATAGTGGTGACACTTGAGAGAGGCCTATGTGCAACAGTAGACGTCATTTGTCTGAAATGATGATCATGTTGAGTTTTGCTTAATGGAAATCTCGAAACGCAGCAAAATTACCTCAAAATGCCGGCGCTTTCCCCTCCACCGCGTGCGATATATCACAGTCCTTACTAAGTGTATCAAATTCTTGGGTCTTTTAGCTACCCAGTGGTGTAATTACATTTTAGATGAAGAAGATAGCTGCAGCACCAAATCATATCCCCGATTTTGTTATCACTCGTTTTTGATTTCCCTGCCCCTCCTACCATAGTAGAAACTTTTTCACCGTAGGCGTGGGATTGCGGCCGACGAGCAATGGTTCGGACCAAGCCCGAGTCGTCGACGGCGCTTAGGGTTCAACACGCGCCTCAAAGAGATGTCAGCAAAACCGTAGGGACCCAGCAGGGTCGAAACCTGCTGGGGCCATGGGTGATGCGAAAGAGAACCCCGGGGCCCTGGAACGAAGACAAAGAAGGAACAGGAGTGGGTTTTACTCAATAAAAGTCTGACACGCCCTCCCGCCCAAGAGCGGGAGAAGTCATTGGATGATTTTCCACCTAAAAACAAAAAGCATAGTAACAATTTTAAAGACGTATTCGCGTCAAAAGTTCAAATAACGGGTCACGATGGATTGCCCCCACAATGAATTAGGTTATGAACTTCTAGATATTTACTTTTAAAAAAAAGTTTAACCTTTTTAAAACTAAATTAAAGAATACAGAATTACTCATATAACAACGTAAGCCAAACTTTTTCCCAAAAAGATCTTTCTTCAAAATGTTAGCGAGCTAAAACTGGAAATGATTGCTAATGCTTTGAAATTCTGCGAGCAATTTTTCTACGAAACACGAAAATGAATTTGTTTTAGGCAATTTCAGTTCTCGACGCTATTCGCAAGCGGATTGCCCGGACTTTGTTTCAGACCAGATGGTATGAAACTTCGGAATTAAAAATATACTTCCGAGTTTTGTAAAACATTTTGTGAGAGAGATATATGAGACTAGCTTCGACCAGCGGCTTCGTTCACGTGTAAGTAGGTTCCTCCATAAAAAACTTTTGACCTCCGTTTCAAAAATCCACTCTTAGCGCTAGCCTACGTCATAAAAAGAAACCTAGTACAAAATTTCACGCTCCTAGTCCCAGTAGCTGCGTTGATATGTCAGTCAGTCAGCTTCTCGTTTTATACAACATTATATAACATATTTTTACACCATGTTATATTTTTTTCCAAAAATATTTAAAAAAAGGTCACAAGTTGGACACCACCGACACTAAGTACAACACAGGTCACGGCAGGTCATTACAGGCATTAGGCGCCAGCGCACAGCTGGGCTGGGTACGGGAGCAAAACAACCTCAGGCTCAACCTTAGTCGCCCGGATGGCCCTGTGCCCATTTATTTGTGCGGACAACCAGGTAAAATAACAAGCTTATAACTTTGTGATGTTTTCATGATACAGTTATGAAAGGGAAATGCCCCTTTGATAAACATGTTTTGGCCAAGTAATGCCCAAGAAAGAAACCAATGATAGGTATTAGGATTGATATCGTAGATAAAGAAATAACCGCTATTTTTTACCTAGAACTTGGTGGAACATCACAAACTGTAAATAGAAATTAATGAAAAAAAATATATGCACAATTATAGTTTTCAAGTTTTTATTCATTTTCATTTATATAAGTTATAGGTACATCATCTAGGAATTGGGCTGGGGGATTTACATTTGATTGATACCTTGCCCAGCCCAAGAATCACACAATCGTCATCACGTGGGCACAACACCCTACTGTACTCCGTATTAGACACTGCAATAATCGACTGAGTTTTGAATAATTCTTCTTTTGTTTTCCGAGGTTATTATAACAGATAAACATTGGCAAAATTTAAGTCGTAAAATTAGTATTTTTATTGTATTTATCACATAGATGGGCAAGTACATGGCCAAGAATAGGCGATTCCCTTTTGTACGTAGATTCTTTACATAAAAATACCAGACACGTGTTTCGGGTTTCGCATATACTAAACTAATGTCGTATAGACTAGCTTCGCTCACGTAGGTAAGTTTCTCCATTCAAACTTTGGACCGTGTCATCCCCTTAGGGGGTGAATTTTGGAATATCCACTCTTAGTGCTCACCTACGTCATAAAAGGAAAACTTGTGCAAAATTTCACGATTCTTCTCTTAATAGTTTCGGCTGTGCGTTGATATGTCAGTCAGTCAGTTTCTCCTTTTATATATATATAGATAATTTGAGGTTTTCCTTCTTTGAAGCCGAAAATGATTTGATAATCCGGATTGAAAGTGTCTGAAAAACCAAACTGTCTTTTATACATGAAATCAGTGCACTACCTCCATGTTATTTCTTCGAAAACAAACATAATATGGAGGGATTTAGTAGTCAACCGAGGAAAAAAATGGCATTTCACGAATGCAAATCCCACCTTTGATGGGCGAGACCTTTGTACGCCTTCATAAAAGAAAACGTCATGTGCCAAATTTTTAAAAAAGGTCTTTGAACGTATCCCTGCCAGGATCGGGTTATGTGTTTTCAAATGTGTCAAAAGTAAATATTTGTGATGGCAACACCAGCAAACGTTTTGATGTAAATCCTTCTTTATAAGCTCGTCGTGTAAAAGGAGTTATTTCGTTGACACATTCCTGGCTGTTTGTAAAAAGGTTAGTAGGTAAACCTGGACACGGGCACCGACCACAACCACAAAACGCCGCCACTGATCTATTTCCTCTAGCTTTTATACATGACTCACCACAGTGGTCGCCACACGCTACAAATCATCGCTATTCGCTTCTTGTCCGGCACCGGTCACTAAAGCCAACACAAATCGCCAACACACATCACTCGTAAAAGAGAAAAAGTTATTTCGTCGACAAAATAAACTAGTGCACTTCACCATCAACGATTGCATCACTGCTTACCATCAGGTGGGATTGCAGTAAAGCACTGGTTTATATCATTAAAAAAATAATTCCTGGCTCTCCGTGAAAAGGTCTTTTTGTGACTGCACATGGCCTACCCTTGTGCTATATTTATTCCTAATTCATTCAGCCGTTCTAACGTGAAGGAGTATTATACCCGTAAGGCCTTCTTAAGCAAAATAATTGCAGATGAATTATTTTTTTCATAATAAACCTATACAGAGATTGCAATCGAGAAGAAAAGTATCCTTTTCGATTTACTGGTGTTGATGAAAGCACATAATTACCGAAGGTCGGTTTGAATCTGTACTAAAGTATTTGGAATCATCGAAGTACTGGAACAATTTATCTGCTGCGGTCTTCCCGTCCGATTATAATTTAGGTGGCTTCAAGGCTAGAGTGAATAAGCTCTTAATAAACTAGTGCGCCTCACCATCAACGATTGCATCACTGCTTACCATCAGGTGGGATCGTCAAGCACTAGTTTATAACAATTAAATTGCGACCGAGGCGAAATTCGCCCGAGCAGTATCTTGGTAAGGGTGTTATGGAGCCGAGTGCTGCAGTGACAAATTTCCACGTGTATCAAACATTTTTGAATTGTTTTGAAGATAAATAAATAAACTATCGACGGGAGGCGAGCCCGCGCATTTTTCCACACTAGTGCGAGACCTACTAGAGTACCTAAAAGCCGTAGGAATAAGAACGGGTTTTAGAGTAAGATTATAGAAAAAGAAAAAAGTATTTTTCCTATATTTCACAAAACTTGAAACTGTTTATTGTCTGTTGATCTTACTTTCAGGAGAAGAAATCTAACCACTTTTGACGAAGGCTACGTTACAGGAAAATTGTGTAACCATTACTGATATTTTATGAAGGATCACTTTTAAGTAAACTGACCTTAAATAGACTTATATTGAAACAGGACGATAATATTTACTGAAAATATACCTATTGAGAAAATTCTTGGTAAAATGTTTCCTCGAATTGATATCATTTTGATGTCTGTGCAGTGAAGAGAGAATGTTCTTAACTATTATGCTTATATACCTATTTATTTATTAAATAGTCCGCCACCTGGTGGCCAAAAACGCAAAAAGAAACCCGGCTAGCGAGTCTTGAGTGCACAGACAAGCCAGAACAGAGCTCTCTGGCGCAAACATACAAGGAGACCCAACTCCAGCTAAACTGGGAAGAGGATTGGACAAAGAAAAATAGATTTACAATTTGCACCATAGCGTATAGCAAGTCAGCGGTCGCCTTCGAGCGAAGGAGATGGCCGCTGCAGTTGCACTCTAATAATGCTAAATGTCTTTGTAGAAGAGGGTCAATGGTCAACAACTAATTTATGAAATACTGTCGCAGCTTCTTAGTGGACTAGAGACTTCGGTAGTGGATCTTCTATTTGAATAAAACTCTTGGGAGGCTATCACGTTTTACTTATATTAGGGCACATTTTTTTTTTTTTTTTTTTAATTTATATAAACCAGCGCTTGACTGCGATCCCACCTGATGGTAAGCAGTGATGCAATCATTGATGGTGAGGCGCACTAGTTTATCGCAATAGTTTATTATCACATTGCTCGCAGAACAGATGGCCGTTGGGGCAGAAAGGTTCTGGAATGGCGACCACGTACCGGAAGACGTAGCGTTGGAAGGCCTCCTACAAGGTGGACCGATGACTTGGTAACGGTTGCGGGAGTCCGATGGATGCGAGACGCACAGGACCGTACATTGTGGCGACACTTGGGGGAGGCCTATGTCCAGCAGTGGACGTCTTTCGGCTGAAATTATGATAATGACTATTCAGGATTCGATATCAGCCCATCGCGCTACAATGGTTATGTTCGAACTGCAAAAACTAGACATTTCTTTGTTCTACTCATTTTTTAAACCTATTCTAGAACTGCCAAAATCCTTAAAAGTATATTTTACAAGCCAGTTTGTTAGCTATAAAAAACCTAACTCATGCAATCTCCTTTCGATATCACAATACTTAGGATTTTATGCTAAAAATATCAGACATGATCCATTGACCCTCTAGCCTTTACCGCAAGATGTCTCCTGTCTCTGTCGAGACAGGGACAGTGAAATACCTCCGTGCGTCGGAAAGCACGTAAAGCCATTACGGATAGTCAAAGGCCAGCAAATCTAACACCAGTCTTGGCAAGGGGTATCGTAAATCCCAATTAGTGAGTTTTGCAGGCCAAATAGGTAGTCGCTACATACAAAACATTGATATATATAAAATATTGTTATATATAACCGACCCTAACATAGTTGGGAAAAAACTAGGCAGGCATAATTGAGCAAGCTCAATAAATACAAAGGTGAACCGAGAAGCCGAGCACGAGCCGAGCTCAAATTAGTGTAGTGTGGACCGACTCTAGGGGAGCCAAGCACGAGCGGAGCACGAGCTGAGCTCAAATTAGTGTAGTGTGGACCGACTGACCATTTGACCGCGCACTGAGGGTTCCGTACAAACTTGAAAGGTAAATTACGACTTATTACCTATTAAAAAAAAAACTACTTACTAGATCTCGTTCAAACCAATTTTCGGTGGAAGTTTGCATGGTAATGTACATCATATATTTTTTTTAGTTTTTATCATTCTCTTATTTTAGAAGTTACACATTTTACCACTTTGGAAGTGTCTCTCGCGCAAACTATTCAGTTTAGAAAAAAATGACATTAGAAATCTCAATATCATTTTTAAAGACCTATCCATAGATACCCCACACGTATGGGTTTGATGAAAAAAAAATTTTTGAATTTCAGTTCTAAGTATAGGGAAAATCCAAAGTTTATTGTTTTTTTTTTCTATTTTTGTGTGAAAATCTTAATGCGGTTCACAGTATACATCTACTTACCAAGTTTCAACAGTATAGTTCTTATAGTTTCGGAAAAAAGTGGCTGTGACATACGGACGGACAGACGGACAGACATGACGAATCTATAAGGGTTCCGTTTTTTTGCCATTTGGCTACGGAACCCTAAAAAATACTTTATAACGTAGCAAAAATGCGATAAAAATATGGCAGCAGAACCCTATTTCCCAGTATATTTCGTCAAACTGTCAAATGGAACATGTCTACCACACGGCAACAAATGGAGGCGTTGTTTTGACGGACGTTGAAATATTGATATACATACAATATCTTTTTGCCCGACTATATCGGTGAAAATGAAGGGTTATTAATGTCACTCGTTATTTCAAGGCTCGTATGTTATTTGCATTTTGGAGGTACACCGCAGGAAGGAGGGATTTTTTTAGGTTCAATTCATCCAATGACTGCTCCCGTTCTAGAATGGAACGAAAGGGCGTGTCAGACTGTTACTGACTAAAGGAACTGAAGGAACACGGGTCTGTTTTAGTCAGTCCCTTCAGAACTTCTCCCGCTCTGGGTAAAGTGAGAGGGAGTCTCTCACTTTACCCAGAGCGGGAGAAGTTCCCACCCCAAAACAGTGGCCTAGTGATAACTGACCCGACTTACGAGTTGTAGGTCGCGGGTTCAAATCCAGCCAGGCGAATTACTTTGTTTAATTTATTTCATCACCACTGCTCTTAAAACGGTGAAGAAAAACATCTGAATTAAAAACTCAAAACTCGAAGACATGTAACATCCACCAATCCGCACTGGGCCCGTGTGGTGGATTACGGCCCATGTCCTGGAGGCTGGAGTCCCAGCTGTGGGAACATTATAAGGTTGATTCTGCACATGTAGCCCCCTGGTAACTCATAATATTGTGTAAATGTGTCTACTAACTACTCCACATTTGTTGTAATATATACTTTTTTTTTCTAACACATTGTTTTTGCAATATTTTTTATATTATTAGACCCCAACAACCATAAATTCGTTAGTAATTTATTTTGTTAACGTCTCATTTATTGATAGTTGTAATTATTTAATTTTCTTGGTTTTTTTATACATATAGCCTATTTTTTATAATGTGTATGTGAGAACACTGTAGACTCCGCAAATTCTTAAATTACTTCTTATTACGACTCACTTTTTATTATGATTATTTTTATTGTACTTTAGACTGATCTACACTGTCCTTACATAATATCTATTAATACTGTAATATGGAAATATTGTAAGAACAACAATTTTTTTAAAAGAGTAAAGATGGAGTTTCTTGCCGGTTCTTCTCCATAGGAAACGGCCAATTTGGAACCGCGCACTAGCTTCTGACGTTTTATAAGTGCCCATGTAGGCCTATGAGACATAAAAACATTTGAATTTTTTTTCTGATTATGCTGGGACTCAGGCCTCCTCTCTAGGAGAGGGAATTTGCCGTAATCGCGGGTCTAGTGCAGGTTTTTTTTTATTATGGATAGGCTCGTGTTTGACACGAGCGATTACGGCAAATTCCCTCTCCTAGAGAGGAGGCCTGAGTCCCAGCATAATCAGAAAAAAAAATCAAATGTTTAGCACTATGAAGTAAAGTTAGTGGATGTCACATGTCTTCAAAGCTTTGGTTCTATGTAGGACATTTCCTCATGATATTTTCCTTCGTGGTTTCGAGAGCAGTTCTGAAGAATTGAATTAAAATTACACAAAATATCCTGCCTGGGGTTGAAGCCAAAAGCTTATTCATATTTATTTATTTAATCTTCATGCAACACAAAGTACAAAGGCGAACTTAATGCCTTAGGCATTCTCTACCAATCAACCCAAGGTACTGGAGAGACAGTATATGGTAGGTGCATAAAAAAGAAAATGTTATTTAGACGAAAAGTATACATATAGTTAGAATAAACATACATTATAAATTTAATAAAATATACATACATATGTATATATTGTTGTCTCTTTTAATCCAAAGGTTGACTGGTAGAGAATGCCTTGTTGCATTAAGTCCGCATATGTACCTCTACTGTACATGAAGTTCAAATAAATAAATAAATATATGGATGGATGCGAGACGCACAGGATCGATCGTTGTGGCGACGATTGGGGGAGGCCTATGTCCAACAGTGGACGTCTTTCAGCTGAAATGATGATGATGATATATTATAAGGTATGGAAAGAAGTTTTGAGACGATTCTGCTATTCATATCTTGATCAAGTCAAACAAAATGGTCAACCACAGTTCCGTCTCCCTCGCTCCTCTGAAGCAATATACCCTGGACCCGTCAAATTAAACATTTTGATGAATCTCCCCCGCTTTGCAATATGAAAGCATTTTATTTTAGATTGCATGAATAATATTTCATTCTTTATATCCATTTCGTGCAGGGACGTATTTTGTCATTTTAATCTCGAATATTTTTCTTTAATTTATTGTCTTTCACTGCATTTTAATATGCTCACTTTTGTGTGCATTTTTCAGGAGCTTTTGAAATGTTGTATGCAACTGTTTCGTAATATTCTTTCATCAAAGATTATCAATTCTGAGCCCTGAATAAAATGTAAAATAACAATTTGTTTAGGTTAAATTACTGCAGACCATAATTTATAAAAACATCACAATTCACACTAATATTAGAAAGGCAGAAGTTTGTACGTATGTGTGTATATCTACACTAAAATTATAAAAAGGTATAGTTTGTTTTAATGTTTTTTTTTTTGTTTGTAGGAAGTACTGGTCCAATTGCTAAAATTTTTTCACCAATAGAAAGCTGCTTTATTCCTAAGTGACATAGGCCATATTTTATGTACGCGGGCGAAGCCGTGTTCAAAAGCTAGTTAATAATAATAATATACCTCAAGCTTGTGCTATGAGTACTAGACAACTGATAAACATACTTATATATTTTTAAATACATACATATTATAGATAAATTACACCCAGACACAGAACAAATGCTCGTGCTCATCACACAAACATTTATCCTGGGTGGGAATCGAACCCATAGCCTCCGGCATAGTTGTCAGGGCCACTGACCACTAGACCAACAAGCCTGTTATGTTCAATTTGTTAATCGTTTACGCTTAAATAGCTGAAAGGATTTGGATTAAATTTGGCACACGGGTAGACATGTTTTGGAATACTACAGATAATTATTTTATCGTGGGAGTATGATCCCGTGTGATAATTTTCTACAACACGCTGGCAGAAACGAGTAGTCCTACTAATATTTCAGTAAAAGATGAATGAAGAGGGAACCAGAAACCGATTTGATAGTAGAAGTAAACTCGGAGCGCATATGAATCGTTGCCATATTCACGCGTAGCGAGCCCATTTGATTTGCTACGAAAGCGTAGCCGTACTGCTACGTCGCCTACGCTGCGCCGTAGCAAGCGTAACGTTCCGTATCCAAGTAATTGAAAGTAAATTAAAATAAAGAATTAATCTGCTAAACTTTTTACTATTTTCGGGACTCACCGTAAGCAGTTGAATACCAGTGGAACGACTCCCTTTCTGATCCCAGTTACTGGGTAAGGGTTTGTTCATTAATCAATTTGCCTACTGCGGTCTTCCCGTCCCATTATAATTTAGGTGTCTTCAAGGCTAGAGTGAATAGGCTTCTCAAAAGTGCGCTTCACCAGCAACGATTGCATCAATGCTTACCATCAGGTAAGACCGCAGTCAAGCGCTAGTTAAAAAAAAAACACGATGTTTTTGGGCAACTTTTTATCCCCTTCTTATCTCCTGGTGATACGTGGTGAGGTTTTAGACTCACCCCTTTCTACCCCCTTTCTAAAGAATACAGGCGTATTCCTTCAGTTGTCCTTTTAACTCTTTCGAACAATCCCACAGAGTAGACAATTATAGCTTTATAGTCCACTTTAAAGCCACATTGAGCGCCACTGCATGAAATCACTAAGCGTGATTGGCCAATCGAAACGTATATGAAATAAACCGACAACGGGACACTGATTCTAACCACAAACACCTGTTTCGGAGTTCAATACTAAAGGAGGAGGGTTGATAAAAGGCATTTTTCGCCCATCACACACTAAAAAAAAAAGTTTCTGTTTCCGACTGTTTTTAAATGCTTCTGTATTATTTAAAGATATATTTTTAGGGCTCCATACCTCAAAAGGAAAAAACGGAACCCTCACTTTGTTGTCCGTCTGTCTAACTGTCTGTCAAGACCATTTATCTCGGGAACGCGTGGGAATATCGAGTTGAAATTAAAACCATATACTCAAGTCTGCGATCTCTTGAAGCTGTGAAAAAATCAAACTTCTAAGTTAACGAAAAAAATATATACGGCCGCAAAAAACGTATATTTCGACACTCTCAAGGGTATCAAAATTAATAGGGTACTTTCCGTTTACCTAGAATTCTGAAATTTGGCATGAAGCTAGGTCTAATCATAGCACATGCATAGGAAAAAATCTTAAAACTTTAAATTTGTAGTTACGTCACAAAAAAAAGGCAAATTGTTCCAATCCTTCAATGTAGGTATAAAGTTTCAAACGAGCGAAGCCACTGCCAGGAGCTAGTGTACAATAAAGTAATTTCTATCCGTCTAACTTTTCGGCATACCTCAAAATTAACTCTTGAGGCTACACGTTCCACAATTTACGACCAATGACGTAAATCTCAAGCAATATTGCCCCAATTATAATCTAATAGTACAAGCTAGTTCAAAGTTGAGACAGTTTTGAGCGATGGAGGGGAGATAACAGCTCTCGTTTGGAGTGCGTAGGTACCGGGCTTGTGCCGGAGATTGTCACAATCAATTAGTGCCGGCTGTCTGCTCACCCCTCAAGGAAGTCAAGGACGTCGGCGTTATGTTTATGTGTGAAGTGATGATATGTCTGGGCCTTGTGACATTGATTAGCTATTTCGTCTGCATAATCAGCCTTATAATGTTACCACTGCTGGGACTCAGGCTACCTCTCTAGGAGAGAGAATGGGCCGTAATCCACCACGCGAGCCCAGTGCGGGTTAGCGGATGTCAAATGTCTTCGAATTTTTGGTTCTAGGACATGCCGGTTTCCTCACGATGTTTTCCTTCACCGTTTTGAGAGCAGGGGTGATGAAATAAATTACACAAAGTAATGCGCCTACAACTCGTAAGTTGGAGCCGTTACCACTCGGCCACCACTGCCCTCTGGCACTGATTTTGATGGATGTTCTTTAAAGTGATTGTTGCGAGACCAAAGTTACATCAACTTTAGGCAATATCGATATTATCGATAGTAGAAAATTATGCCAAGGGATCATTTTTTATTATTGTTGATAGGTTTGCGCTTGACCGCTTTCTCACCTGATGGAAAGCGACGGTGCAGTCGACGTTGGAGCGCGCCTACCTAGAAGTAACCTATTCACTCATGACTTAAAGATTCCCGGGTTGCAGCCATCAGGAATCACAGACTGCGGCAGGGAATTCCACTCTTTAGCTGTACGCACAATGAATGTGTTCCCAAAACATTTTGTGCGTATAGGTGGGAATGTGGGATGTCCTCCATGTACCGGTGGCGCATCGCCATACACCTGTCCGATGAACATGTCCTGAATAATTCACATTGGTAATTGCCCGTTTTCGAACCCGCAACCTCATGCATGAGAAGCGGATGCTTTAACCATTGGGTCATCACGATATAATATTAGTATGGTAAAAAAGAAAATTGTAAGCTATTATTGGTTAATGATAAACCAATATCCCTCAAGTCGCTCATATGGAACACTGTTATTAACAGGTCCATCACCAACTAGAGGTATATTATTATAAGAATGCCGTAATTTAATATGACATGATTAGGTATCTTCGACAGTATAATAAATAGGTACCTGATAAATCGGCATTATATTTTAGTGGGTATAAGTACCTATTAAAGAATCGATCATATAGGTAACTATTAAAGAATCGATCATTCAGTGACAAATGAAAAAGCACTGGCGTCATCATCACTCTTCCATGTTGTGTACTAATCAGGAGTCGCAGGACAAATCCCGGCCACCGTAGGTGCGGACGGCGAACAATTTATTTATTTATTTACAAGCACTTGTACAATGTTACAGAGGATGTCCAAGGCGTTGTACAATAGAAACTTACAAACTAAAAATACATTTAATAAAACAATAATAAACTAATAAAAAATCCATACACATTGAAGAAAAAAAAGTAACATATAATTTAGAAATAAAAAGAAAACACATATACATTACCACTAAAATAATATATCTCACAAAACAAATAAAACAATATTCACTTATTAACCGACTTCAAAAAGGAGGAGGTTCTATGTTCGGATGAATGTTTGTTTTTTTTATGTATGTTCACCGATTTCTCGGTCAATGAAAATGTGGACCGATTTTGAAAAAAAAAATTCGATTGATAGGTTATGCTTCCAATTTGGTCCCATAGAAATATTGTTATGATCTGATCATGAACTTCGAAGATATGGAACCAAACTCCTCATAGGATCACAGCAGAACTGTCGTAACAAGTAAAATTGCTTTATTTATACGTTTAGTCGATGACTGCCTGAAAGAAGAGGGGGAATATATCGAACTGATCTGATGATGAAGCCTAAAGTTTGGCACTGGAACTCTCTAATAAATTAGTTTAATCTAACCTTGTTTAGTATTATTAGAATTGTCATGAGATGCACTCTGGCTATAAGGTATTTAAGTATGGCTGAGAGCTACTTTTTAGTGGTGGTACTGTTTGGAAACCTCTCGAACGAAATGATGACGTCGATAGAGGCAGCACGGCGCGGCGCGGGGAGCAACTATATAAGACGCAACCGCGGTCCGGAGCGAACCCACTCGATCAGCTTTAAGCACTGTAAGCGTCGCGCGCCATTCAACCCTTACTGTTAATTATTTGTAATAAACCAGTATTTTCGATATCAGCGTCGTTATTCATACAGCCCACTTAAATCTCCTCAACAGGTACCATAAGTAAAAAGTGTAAAAATAAACTTTTTACAAAAATATACAACCGACTTCAATGTAAAAAAAAAACACTGAAAAGTGCAAAATAACTTTAATTTCGGAAGTCGGTGTTAAATAACGAAGAGACAAAACTATTATTAGACAAAATTATTATTATAGACCGTGTCGCCATAACGACCGGTACTATGCGTTTCGCATCCATCGGATTCCCGCGACCCTCACCAGGCTATCGGTCCACCTTGTGGGAGGCCTTACAACGCTGTGTCTTCCGGTACGTGGTCGCCACTCTAGAACCTTTTATCCCCATCTGTTCTACGAGCTATATGCCCTGCCCACGTCACACTGTCACAAATATTCCCACCGTATCGCAACTAATTAAATTTATTCCACGGCCCTCGTTAACAGTCTGTTTTACATTTTAACACGATGCACTGAGCAGCACCATATTCCCGAATATTTCGACAAAAGTTCAGCATTCGTTCGCACAGTTATCATGAATTTACTTCATTTTATATGCAAGCTCTCCTGCTTCCATGACGCGATTATTTGGCAGCGTAACTCACGGCGAAAAATAAAATCGAAATTGGAAACTCAATGATAAAAAGCAACAGTGAGGAGAATTGAGAGAATTCGAAACAGTACATTTTGATACTGTTGAGAAAGTTTGTCATTTCGACCGAGGTGGAATTCACCTGAACTACAGGCGAGGGTGTTAAGGCAGTGCTAAAGTGACTTTCCACGTGTATCAAACAATGTTTTTTAATACACTTGCAAAGAAATAAATAAACGAAAGATTTTTTTTTTTTTTTAATTGATATAAACTAGTGCTTGACTGCGATTCCACCTGATGGTAAGTGGTAATGCAATCGTTGATGGTGAGGCGCACTAATTTATTGAGAGCCTATTCACTCTAGCCTTGAAGAGACCCAAATTATAATCGGACGGGAAAATCGCAGCAGGCAAATTATTCCAGTCCCTCGATGTACGCGGTATAAACGACGAGGCAAAACGCTTGGTCCGGACCGTAGAGGTTTCAACAACGTAAGGGTGGATACTCGCCGTTCGTCGGCTTGTCCGATGGTAGAAATGAGATGGTGGAATCAAGTCATGCAATTCCTGCGCACACTCTCCAAAATGAATTCTGTAAAACACCGAAAGGCTGGCTACCCTACGCCTGTGCTCAAGACTTTGTAGATTGGAATTAACCAGATCTGGATCACCAATTAGCCTCTTTGCACGCCTTTCCACCGAGTCCAAAGCGCCCGGTGGCATTTTGCAGCACCAGCCCATATGTGGCTGCAGTACTCTACACACGAACGGACCTGTGCTTTGTATAACATTAAAAGCTGCCCTGGTGTGAAGTACCGCCGGACCTTTGCAAGTACGCCGAGTTTCCTAGCAGCTACCTTGGCTTTGGACTCAATGAACCGCCCAAAGTTAAGGTCCGAAGAAATTTCAACTCCCAAGAGCTGAAGGCGGTCGGTGTACTCCAGGGATACATTCTGAAAGACAGGAGCCAAGGTGAACGGGCTCCTTTTAGCGGTGAATAGACACGCTTGTGTTTTGGCGGCGTTGAATCCCACCAGATTGGCTTCACCCCACTTGGAGACTGAAAGATGACACGCGACTCGTGAGGATCACTTAACGCTCAGCCTGATACGATACATAGAAAAAATTGTGGCCGAAGCGAGCTCAGTTACTTTTCCGCACTAGTGTGGAAAACCGTAAATTGCGTGCCTAAAAGCTATAGGGATAAGAGCGGATTTTCGAGAAGAAGAAGAAGATCGTTCTAGAATAGTAATTGTTTATAAGGGTGCTTTTCCACCAGCATAAGTGGTAGCTAGGCGGTGTACAAGGAAAATATCTGCCAAAGTTAGTGATCCTAGCTTAACTTTTCTAACCTAGGGCCTAAACACAAAACTGCGATGCGAAAACGCATTGTAAAAACCTTCAAACTCGCACTACGCTTTGCAAGAACTTTTTTTTTTTTTTTTTTCGGGTAGAACTTGCGAATTGATTCGCATCGCACATTGTATGGTCACCTGAACCAATGCTTTGTCGCACGAAATTGTATCGTCATCGCATTGTATCTTAGTTTTGTGTGAGTGCCCCAGTCCTGCTTCACTTGAAAAGGGCTAGCGAAGCAAGTAAATTCTCTGAGAGGAATTACTCACACCACTCAGCTGCTATACGCAGTTTCATCACTTCGCTACGCATCCTCGCACCGCATAAGCTCTTCCTGGCCACGGGACCTTTAATAAGCACCTCTCTGTCATAAGACTCTGTCTTAAGTGGCAATGGCCGTTGGGGCCGAAAGGTTCTGGAATGGCGATCACGTACCGGAAGACGTAGCGTTGGAAGGCCTCTGACAAGGTGTACCGATGACCTGTTAAGGGTTGTGTTAATCCGATAATGCGAGACGCACAGGACTGTTCATTGTGGCGACACTTGGGGGAGGCCTATGTCCAACAGTGGACGTCTTTCGGCTGAAATGATGATGAAAATGATGATGATGACCGCCCACTCTGCAGAGACTACATGGAGGAGGACGAGACAGCAGCTAATCTGCTTCTAAGCTGCCCAGTGGTCGCTGGATACAGGGCAAAATACTTCGGAAACCCAGGTACCCTCCGTGAGATGGTCAATAACACCAGGGTACTGCTGCCCTTCCTTGAGGAACCGGGGTAGATCGAATGACACATTTGTCCCACCCATACGCAAAATACGCGCTTTAGTCATCGAGTTGCGGACACCAGCCCGAAATACAAATACAAAGCTCCTCGCACAGCTTTGGTGGAAACAATCACCGCTACACATCCTAGCACCGCCCATCTACCCCTTAAGCTGAGTTCAGATGGAGAGAGCGACGCGTTTTGCTGATCCGTTGTTGAATAGACTTAGTAAATCGGTCCTCCGTATGGATGAATTTCAACAAACGATAGCTGAATACGCACAATAGCAAAATGTTTCACTAAATTCAAATTGGTTTACTCAATTTGTAGTTAGAGTTAGTTTTGCAACGCGGCAGAAAATAACTAAACAACGCTTGCGTAAAAGTTCTTTGTATTTTGCAACTAGTAACTCGCCCCGATTTTGCACTAATGCAAATTATAGACACAAACCTACCTCGTTATTGCTCTTACTATTAGTGAAAACTGTATCAAAATCCGTTACGTGGTTTAGATGGAAACAGCGGATAAACAGACAGATGAGGAAAACGACTTTATTTTATGTATAATAAGTATGTAGATAGAGATATGCTCGGAGATTCCTTGCTTGATCACATCAGAAACGAAGATATCCGCAGGAGAACTAAAGTTGCTGACATAGCCTGAAGAATGAAAAACTTAAGAGGCAGTGGGCAGGTCGCATTGCTCGCAGAACAGATGGTCGATGGGGCCGAAAGGTGGGAGTCAAGCGAACCACAAGATGGACCGATGACCCGGTGAGAGTCACGGGAATCAAATGGATGTGAGACACAAATGACCGGTCGTTGTGGCGGCACACATGGGGAGGCCTATGTTCAGTAGTGGACGTCTTTCGACGATTTCGATGATGATAAATTGATCGTATTAAACATCCTATTAATGAAACTTTCGATTCCGCAAATCCGAAGTCTAAAACGAGTGTAATGGAATTATTGGGAAATGAACAGAGAATTAGTTTACATTTAATTAAGAGGACCGCGTTCCCAGAATATTGTATAGCCATTAACGTTTATAAATAGTGGAAGTTTGGGACCCTTTTCAACGCCGGCTACATAACCACAAAGTTTGGCTTCAACGTAAATTAGTGTTTGTTAACTAGTAACTATATTTATTTAGGTGGTTAACATTTTACACTATAACCCCTTGTTACGTGGCCATTGCAAATATTTAATGCAAACAATAGATTTTTAAGGTTCCGTACCTCAAAAGGAAAAACGGAACCCCTATAGGATCACTTTGTTGTACGTCTGTCTGTCTGTCAAGACCCTTTATCTCGGAAACGCTTGTAGGTATCGAGTTGAAATTAAAACCATATACTCAAGTCTGCGGTTTCTTGGCGCTATGAAAAAATCAAACTTCTAAGTTAATGAAAAAAAAAGATACGGCCGTTTATGTCGACACTCTCAAGGGAATCAAAATTCATAGGAAACTTCCCGTTTACCCAGAGTTGACATAAGGCAAGGTGTTATAGCACAGGTATAGGAATAAATCCGAAAACAGTAAATATGGTGTCCCGTCACAAAAAAAAAGCTCAAACTATGGGTCTATTATAGTGAGTGTAGGCAAGTCAAGGAGACTTGTGTTGATCGCCTTCAGTTTAATTCGTGAAATTAGCCTTTATTCATTCTTTATTATCAAAACAAACCATGCTAGACTTACTTTAACAATGTAATATATTCGGAAACTCCAAATTATACCTTTTAACAAAATAAAACCTATTCATAAAAAACACTAGCCTATTTTTCTACACTTGCTAACAAGCTCAAACATTCTACTGTGTATCCGACCCGGGCATTGTCCGGGTTATGATGAAGCGGATAGGGAAAATAACACTCGATTAAATAAAACGATTTATGTATAAACCTTCGTACACACTGATCACACGCAGGAATTTATCCTACGTGTGATCTTTCCATATTTTTAAACTGTCACCAGTCTGTAGGCAAAGAACAAATATGACAATTGTGTACCCAGCCGTACATGTCAATATTTTACATAGACATAGTGAAATGGAATGAGCATTACCGTTACAAAATTGCATTGACTAAGTTGTCGAAAGAGACAAATCAAATGTGCAGCTAATATCTGTTTCTTTTCTGTAAATCGTAGTTACGAAGGCGACATTGAGTGCCTGTGTTGTGGACCAAACAGAATTCTAGGAAAAGCGCAAGATTGCTTCGTCCTCTCACACTTTGACTGTATTCACACGACACCCAGGCAGGGAATACTTAGTCCAGTTCTCTACGAGTAAGCTATTGTAATTCTCCGTTTCAACAAAATTGAACTATATTAAAATTTTCGTTTCGTTTCGGCTCCAAAAGGCATGATTAAACGTTAGCAACAATTGAATATTCGAAATGTCGCCGTATACGCTGAAATTGGAAACGTGTGTATCTTTGATGTTTCGGAGCAAATTGAGTTCGTGTGATTTCGGAAAATCTTTGTCTGGTGTATTAACTTCTTGAGTAGCGTAATTAGAGACACAATAGTAAGACAATGGCGCACGACCGCCGGCGTTCGTGCGGGGATCAACAGCTTACAGTCGGGGAAATTAGGTAATTGTCTATCACTTCTGAAAATCTGCTGTGAATCGAAACTTCATTAAGGTTAAAAATATGTAACAGTTCCGCTAGCAAATAAACTTTAAGATTCTGACAAAATGACATTAAAAAAATGTTAGTGATTATTAAAGTATCAAAATTGGTTGGTTGACTAATTTTTTTTATTATTTATTTCTAAGTATCAAAAAGTAACTTTATCCATAATCGCAAATAGAAAGAATTTTTCAAATCCGTTCAAAGTTAAATAAGTTAAAAAACCTTTCAAATCTGGTGGGTGGAAAAACTCTCAAGTAACGAAAAAACGATGCAGAATCTACAATGTGACGACGCCGCCATTAGGTCGCCCACTCTTCTTCATACAAATATTTGAAATACTAATTACCGTTTTATTTTACAACCAATTTTGAGGCGATTTTAAAAAAAAATTTTTTTTTTTTCAGTGATGTTTTTTGTTTAGTACAAAATATTGTAAACACAGACAAACTCAATTTATAATGGTCGAAATGCCAAAATGTATGGAGCTAACCACGTGAAATTTCGACAGCGTTTGTCAATCCCATACATTTTTGATATTTAGTCATTTTTCGTTGATATAAAATCGAAAACATCAGGTCATTTCAGTAGTCCTAATGGTTCAGTAGTCCTCCTGGCATCTGACTGGATCCGGAAGTATTGAATTCGCAAGATTGAAGAGGAAAAGTATACCTAACCTCACAGACCGATTCATCAGCCAGTAGGAAGAGAAATTCTTTGGATATTTCTCTTCAATGCAATCTGCCACACCCAGACAATAAATCAGCCAAAGAAGCGGCTAAATGTTATTAAACAAATTGCTGTGATGCAGGATACAAAACAGAAAAAAAAATCAGTAGTCGGTAACACAAGTCAATCCCATACAATAAAGACTGATAGAATACTACTAGTCGGGTGCCTCAGAACATTTCAGTAGTAGCGACTGCGTTTGTCAATCCCATACATTTTTGATATTTAGTCATTTTGCGCTCTTATAATGTCACATGTCAAAAATATCAGGACATTTCAGTAGTCGATAAGTCAATCCCATACAATTTGGACTCATAGAACCCAACTAGCAAAATAGCCATAAGAATAATCCGTAATAAGAGCTTAGACCTTATAAAAGGTTTATAATCTTTGCCAAGACAGATATATCTGTCTTGGCAAAGATTACTCGTATGTTACTTATAAAGGCACCTTGTAAGACGTATTGTGCTAAAAGACACTGTAAGTATATTTGTTCTTACAAAAGCATTATCAAGATGAATGTAAGATGAGAAAGCACTTAATGAAACCATCATACAACTACTATAAGGGCAAATAATCTTACAAGGTGCGCCCAATTCCATACTTACAGACGTTTAGAAGTGTGTGAAAGTGAAGACATTTTGCTAGTTGGGAATGTCACGCTGTCATGTCATGATTTGTCGTGGCCCCTTATATCGTTTTGTGATGTAAATAAATAATTACCATGATCAGTCTAAACCACGATCAGTCGAAAATACCGAACGAATAAAATGTGACTGATCCAATAAGGAAGAGACAGGAATAAGTGCGTCAACCTATTATGATTCAATAAAAACGAGAATGTAAATCGATTTCATTCCGTTTTATTTCTCAATTTTCTTCTTTTCCGATAGAACCGTTGACCGCAGTCGTATTACGATTTGATCGTTCGATAAAATGAAGGCGTCTGAAGAAACGGTCGGTTCGATCGAGTTGGACGTCGGACTTATGAATCGGAGGCAAACATTGAAGTTTTAGGTATGCAAGAGTACTAATGTAAGTATGTGTGATATAGTCTCTCGATCCGATTACTTTAGGAAATGAATTGGAAAGTTAACTTGGAATGTGAACTATGAATAGTAAACATTTAAATACAAGCCCTCTAGCCAAGTTACAACCGTTTCGTCTCGAGTCGGCCACGCCTCCTATCCCTTTGTTCTGACCACATGACTGAGCGTTGAGATAACGTCAGAATAAAGAAATCGGAGGCGTGGCCGACTCGAGGCGATCAACGAAAAGAGAATCGAAACGAAACGGTTGTAACTTGGCTTGGGGGCAGAAGTAATGTTGGGGTAGTTATGGAAATGTTCGAAATAGTCAACGTGGCCGTCGAACGCAAAGGGCAACTAAATGTTTTGCCCGTGTCAGTAAGGCAAGCTCAAACACTTACAATTTTTTAAAATATGTTTAAGGATACACTACCTTTCCTCTTGAACGTCGTCATTAAGTAGCTACATTATTTCTCCGCTTTCATAATTACATATATTATATACAATTTATTAGTTTATGTATTGTATATATGTAAATAGTACACCACGAACTACCTGCGTATCTTTCTTCTCCTTCTCTGTCAAATCCATCCTAAGGATGTCTGTAAGAAATCGCTTTTAGCGATAAGACCGCCCATTGTGACACCCTATTAATTTTAAGTTCCTAATGTAATTTTTATATTTATTGTGTACAATAAAGAATATATCTTTCTATCTATCTATCTAAAGGTACCAAGATACACAAGTAGGTTTTAATCATCACACTACACCTAGTTTAGGAGTCAGGGCGTTAAAAACTGACCTAATTATTTTAAGCAACCCTTCGTGCATAGAGCAGTGGTGGCCGAGTGGTAACGGCCCCGACTTACGGAGTTGTAGGTCGCGGGTTCAAACCCAGCCAGGCGCATTACTTTGTGTAATTTATTTTATCACCACTGCTCTCAAAACGGTGAAGGAAAACATCGTGAGGAAACCGGCATGTCCTAGAACCAAAAATTCGAAGACATGTGACATCCACCAACCCGCACTGGGCCCGCTTGGTGGTTTACGGCCCATTCCCTCTCCTAGAGAGGAGGCCTGAGTCCCAACAGTGGGAACATTATAAGGCCGACTATGCTATGCTAACCCTTCGTGCGCGTGTCCGATTCGCACTTGACCGATTTTTCATTTAATGCAGTTAAGTCATCCTACTAAATGAATACCTACCTGAATCCACTAACTAGGTGAACCCGTAATATGTCCGCTCGTTTAGCGGATCAGCTCCATTTGATATCGTACCTCCATCCGTAGCTTATCCCAATCGCTTATTACCAGATATGGGAAACGATTGAATGTCGTTTATGTGGCACCGAATTATTGGACATTGTCTTTGTATTATGGAGTTAGTTTCAATGCTAAGCTATCAATTGAACTTATACCCTTTTTAATCATATACCACTAAATGAATTTCACGCTATACGAATTTAAATTACTCTTATATCTCCCTCAATCATTTGAAGATCATAGAAACGGAGAAAACGAGAAATATGTTTAAAAATTATACATTAACTGTTTTTTTAGTGATTTTGAAAATAATAATCGCATGAAATACTGCTTGAAGGTCAAATTACAGGAGTTTTGTCAAAATAATGATTTCTTCAAAATTGTGATTATATATCTATAATATTATATATATATTTATGAAAGAAAAGGGAGTTAGTGATAGCGTGACGAGTGACAGGACAGAATGGAAGAAAAAAACGTGTTGCGCCGACCCCAAATAAAACGGGACAAGGGCAGGAAGACTTACTAATATTATATATTATTTATTCCTAGGTATATACAAAACTTGGTGACCATAGTTATACTTAGTGGAAATACTGATTAACGGATTCTAAATTTAAATTCTCTATAGAAAATTTTGAATTATGAACATGCTAATCAGTGTTTAAACTAACCACATAGTTATTTTTTTTAATAAGGCCCAATATTTAAAACAGTCGACGTAAATCATGAATCTATAAGTCATGTTTCAAAAATCTTACGTCAAAATAACGAATTCAAAAATCCAGCGCTTAAAAATATTTGCTCTTAAAAAAATCACCAACAACGCATCCCAGTAATTAAAAGAAAATTCGCGCTACAACCCTTTCGCAAGGCCGGACACCTTTTGACGAAAAACAAAAGAAAAACTGTGAGTCATACAGCCAGCATTTTTTTTTCTTTAGTCCCGTCTAGACGTGCCGAGTCGTAATAAAACACGTCTAGCCTAAGTCTGGCTTACTTCTGTGGCAGGCAGGCTTTACAATATAATGCGTGTAGTGTGTAGATGTCAACGAAGAGGGTTTGTAATCTGTGGGCGTGAGACGCGCGTCTTACGATTCGTCTGAACCTTGCTTTAGAATTACAATAATGAATAGATACGTGTGTTCTAGAACAATGTTCTATAGTCTGTGAAAAGTCACCGTGACCTAAATCAAAGTGACTTTTGATACAACTTGACTTCTCACGATCAACCGATTACTAACTGGATCCGTTGAGACCTACCAATTACAAAATCAGAATTAAAAACGAATGATCAGCGCAGTAGCACAAAAACGCTTCAAACTTCATTAGGATAAACTTCTATAATCATGAATAGTAAAAAAAACTGTCGAATTAAGCTGAAAAATCAGGTAGAAAAAGATGAAAGAATGAGCGAATCGAGATCAAAAATTAGACCAACCTACCTTGAAAACGTTCGATTTTCTTTTGACAATCAAGAAGTTACTGGGCAAAAAGGTAACAGAATTTAGTAGGGCCGAATAGCTAGCTATTGCCTTGCGCCAGAGACCAATTGGCCTAAAAGTAAATACGCTACTGTCAAGATCGGTCGATCGTGATCGGTTGGTTGTCCACCCTGACTTAAGTGAAGCGAGCTATCAATTCCAGCATTAGGTGAATTGATAGCTTACTTCAAGCTCAATACTGTTACTCGTTTAAATCTTAATTTATAACTTGCAGGCGTTCTTATTTCATTTAATACTGGTGATAGGCGTCCATTACCTACACGGACATGCAGGCGTCAATCAATTCCATCAATCATGAATGATGTTTGAATGACGGAATTTTATATTTAAATGTCGAATTCATCGCATTAGACGGTAGGTTTTTCGTAAATCAAAAAATAGACTGTGGCAAAACTGACAGCAAAACCTGTCGTGTAGTGGAAGCCATAGACAAAATTATTTGATTAAGTACTTTTTTTAAATCTTTATTTGTTTTAAAGAGGGTTTAATCAGACAAGATCATGTCACCCTCATAGGCCTTAGAGTCATCTTCGATAGCTATTTTACCTATTACTTGTAATGCCGATTTCTCATTATCGAATGATGACGGAATATTAAAAACCTTGTATAGGTACTCTGTTAATGAGATACTTTCAATCCCGATTAATCACTGAATAATTGAAACTGTATCAAATTGGTTAGAACCTTCAATATCCAGATCTGAGGCGAAAAGCCCAGTAGTTAAGTTCAGGCCATTATTTGAACATAAATAAAAAAAAAAACAAATTCCATAGAATGTAAATTGTACACGATAGAGCACTGCCAAGTTTGCCATAAAAAAAAGTGGTAACAAAAGCATAATTAAATCTTCCAAAAATGTCATAATTTCTCGGATCGATTCACATTTTCCAATGAATTAACCACCTACTAATAAGAAATTACATTTCACAGAATAGGTACTATGAAATTTTAAAAGAGAAGTTTTTATTTCACGTAAACCAATAAAATTGGTCAGTGGGTCGTCTATAAAATGTACTTAATAAACATAAACTTGAATGGTTAACTGTCTTACACCGTCGTACTGTGTAAATCACAAACAAATTGTTTTCGCAACAACGAACAATCTCTAATTTACACTCTATAAATTACGGGAGACAGGCAGCGTACAAATTAAGAACGATAATTTGTAGTTTCCACGTCTTGCCGAAACTAATTAATAGTAAGCACCCAAGGGAAAAATATACGCCCCTAAAAACTGTCGAGGCGTGCACGAGCTAAAACTTTCCAAAATCAATAAACTGTATAAACATTCTAAGCAGACATTAATGTTTCTTTCGACGTTACACACACACACGCACGCGGTTACGTTCATTCGTAAATCGTATCGGACGTACACCTACACATCGGTCGAGCACGTACGAACGAAAGGCGCGCTATCTAAAATTTAATCATCCCTTGCTAGTTCTAAAACTACTTAATACTATTAGTTTACAATCTAGTACTCACAATCGGCTGATAGCTGGTGTTATCCAGAAAAATCCGGTTTTCGCGTACTCTTCGCGTCCACCGCTTATTATGAGAAAAACACAGCGACAACACGCGACGTAATTTATTTAACTGTCACAATATCACTAAAACACAGATCGCAAATAAAATGTATATAGTTCTTTAATTTTTAAGGGTGTTCGAAAACGGTTACTGCGAGGCGAGAAGGATACGCGCGGCTTGGCGGCGTCGATACGCGGACTGGGCGGCCATGACAGTTTCGGCTGGGGTGCGGTGCGCCTGCGCGCTGCGACCACCACCTTAAGGTCATTCCCCATTGTTCACCTCGTGATGAGGGTACGAAATTGATGCCAGCTTCAATTCCACTGAAGAAACCTTTTTAAGTTTCCAAATCCTGTTTCAAAATGGCTGATTTAAAATGGCGGCCTCGTTATGAGCTCTATCTCTCATCTGTTCTTTTATGATGTCAAATCGTTTCAAATGTCATCGTTGCATGTAAAAGCCCAGTAATGAATGTTATTAGATCGTGTCGGTCAATGACTTGGGGTTGTTTAATTTTCTGATATTTCAGGGTGAACACTTTCTAAGAGCTGTAATGTATTTGTTTGCTGGCGTGGCTTGAAAAATTTTCACTCACAGGGAACGGAAGTTTAAGCGGCATTAATGCTTAATGTCCTTGTTCTTGAAGCTACAAGTAGCAGTTGAGATTAAAATATAAACGAACTTGAGTGATATATTACTCTATCCGCTGATAGCACTAACTTATTTTGAATTGATATCAAATCCTCTAGCATATAATTACAAAACTTTAACAGATTTCAAACAGATTTAAATCACCGTATACACAATGCTCTACTCGATCTCGTTTCAAAGATTGAGGGCGGGTTTCTGATTTTGAATTAAGAACGTCTTAAACCCTACTTAAGTGCCAAATTTTGACAGGTTTTCAAACTATAGTTGAGTTTGAGAAAAACTCAACTCAACAATCGAGGGTTAGCATCAAGCAAGAAATAGTTTTCAGAAGATTCTTTCAATTGACTTAAAAACCTGTATTCTGCGCTTGCAATCAAACTATAATTCTCCCACAACCCTTAATCCTTCATATTTTACACGTCCAATGGCTCTTGTGAAAAATAGGACAAGAATAGATCCAAAAAGAGATGTAACAGCGATCCGCATAACTGCTATAAGTCATGCCTTGACAAATAACGAGCTAGCCGAAGACGGGTGAACGTAATCAATCAAACTCGGGTTCCTACCAACCTTGTATTGGAGTAACTACTGGCATACCAGTCTATAAATATAACCATCGTACCAGGAGTATGGAATATGGAGTCGTAGAGCCAAGTGATGAGAGCGGGAGCTAAGTTTTTAGCATTCATTTGGATGACTTGGAAAACGAAGACCATGGATGGATTGACTGAAAGATTATAAGGCAAAAAGAGATATTGTTGAGGTTATGGTTAGATATGCATGCAATTTTAATTTTCTTTTGTATAAATCTTTTATTCAATTAAAAATCATAACTATGCAACTACTTATAAATTTCTTAAAACTTAAAAGGTAAAGGTAGGTACTTATACAAAGTTAAAATATTTTTTTTTTTACAAACAAGTAAAAAAAACTTATTGGGCATAAAAAATAAAATATATTTTGTATAATAGCACTATTTTGACTGGCCTGTTGGTCTAGTGGTTAGTAGCCCTGACTGCTAAGCCGGCGGTCGTGGGTTCGATTACCAACCAGGACAAATGTTTGTGTGATAAGCACGATCATTTGTTCTGTGTCTGGGTGTATAAGTATGTATTTAGAAATATTATAAGTATGTTTATCAGTTGTCTAATACTCATAACACAAGCTCTGCTTAGCTTGGGACTAGACTTGTGTGATAGTTGTGGAATATTATTATTATTTTCTGCCAGCTGGTTCGCCCAGTTCGTACAGCTAATGCTGTATCACTAAGGTATTTTTACATAGCATAGGTCAGATGACAGCAGGATGAAAATATGCATCTTTAAGTTGAGAGAAAAGGATAGGTAGCTACATTGTATGAATCCGACAGCTGTCACCCGCACCCTCCTATAGCAATTGTAGTGTAAGTGACATAGGCATTATTACTAAGTGACATAGGCATTATTACTAAGTGACATAGGCATTATTACTAAGTGACATAGGCTTTATTACTAATTGACATAATTAAGCTATATAGTCACTTAGTTTACTTGCTGTATAGTAGCACAGTGAAAGAATTTTTAAAATCAGTCTAGTGGTTTTTGAGTTTATTTATCTATAACAAATGAAAATTCAAATATTTGCTCTTTATAATATTGGTCTGTATAGACATATCTTTCAGATGGCCGTTGGGGCCGAAAAGTTCTAGAGTGGCGACCGCGTACCGGAAGACGCAGCGTTGGAAGGCCTCCTACAAGGTGGACCGATGACCTGATAAAGGTTGCGGGAATCCGATGGATGCGAGACGCACAGAACCGTTCTTTGTAGCGACGCTTGGGGGAGGCCTATGTCCAACAGCGGACGTCTATCGGCTGAAATGATGATGATAGACATATCCATATATAGTATAAAACAAATTCACTTTCCGCGTCTATTTATTTATCCGCTAACTCCTCCTGAACCAACCAACGGATTTTAAAGCGGTTTACATTAACAGAAATAGCAATCTCGAGGAAGGTTTGTGTCTATAATTTGCACACATAATTTGTTAGGATATAATATCGAACAATTGTCGACAGACACATAAATAAATAATAAGAAGAGATACTACGCCAAACCCAATAAATAAAAAGGGCTACAGTATATTGATATAAGGACAAAAAGACTGTAATGATACTCTAAGAGACCCTTCTAAAATTAGACATGTCATATTTATGAACACATACTGCATATATTTTGTGAATAAACCCTTACAGTTCACCCGGTTACAACCGCCCACGAGACAGACGTAGGAGGCATGGAGACAGATACAATTGGAACATTCAATAGCTAAGATGAAGGTTATTGTACCGGTAGGCCACGATAGCGTAATTACACGGACAGTGGGTGGTGAAATAATTCAGCCGAGGGATCCTCGCCTTTCATATCGTACACAAAATAAAATAAAACCCCCGAGGACAGTGACATTACTTTCTTTTGAATGATCGGAAAATAGAATTCGTATTTTACTTTTGTTACCCTCAAATTGGTGTTTGGGACCGAAAACTTGTTATAATGGGATTTTCAATACAAATGATTTACTGGAATTCAGACTAATTTTAAGTTTGAGGCCCAAACTGAATCTTTATTATTTGATAATAAAATAAGCTATCAACGGATTTGTAAGTAAATTTATACTATTCTGACCTTCTCAACCTTTGCAACCCCGAGCAAATGTCAGCATCCATAAGTTTCCGTATAATTGTAACTAGCGTAGGGTATGTAGGTAACGTAGGGTAGGCAGGGTAAGGTAGGTAACTAGGTAAGGTAGAGTAGGGTAGAATAATTTAGGGTAGGGTAGGGTGGAGTAGGGTAGAATAGGGTAGAGTAGTCAGTTGACGGGAGCGAAGCCGCGGGCAAAAGCTAGTATCAGACTAATATTATAAAGGTGAAACTTTGTATGTAATATGTATATCTTTGTGTGGTTTTTTTACTCCTTTAACGGTGTGGATCGGTTTTGATTTGGATGCACACGGGTAGACCATGTCTTGATATCATCATCATCATTTCAGCAGAAAGACGTCCACCGTTGAACATAGGCCTACCCCAAGTGTCGCACCAACTTACGGTGCTGTGCGGGTATCCATCGGATTCCCGCGACGCTCACCAGGTCATCGGTCCACCACGGTGATGTCTTGGTATAGGACATAGGATACTTTTTATTTCTCTTTGTCTCTGTATCTCTCCCTCTCTCTTTATCTCTCTCTTTCTATCTCATTTTTATTTTTAACCGACTTCAAAAAAAATGGAGGAGGTTATCAATTCGGTTGTATTTTTTTTTTTTTTTTTTATCATCATTACTTTTTTTTTTTATGTTTGTTACCTCAGAACTCCGTCGTTTATGGACCGATTTGCAAAATTTTTTTTTCCCTTTATAGGATATGCTTCCAGATTGGTCCCATTTTTTTCAAAATCCAGTTCTGATGATGGAATCCATGAGGAATCGAGGGAACTCCTCAAAAATTATAGGCAACTCTATGGTAATTTTAGTATTTTCATCAAGAACTTAAGCATTTACAGTCAAAAAGTAACATTTGATGAAGTGGAACTGATGAAGAAGACCAGAAATGGTCAACGGAACTGCATACACAAATAGATATCACAATGAAGCTATACATAGTTAAGCGACTATGACAATACAAATAAATGAATGATTCTGAATAGTTACGTTGAAAATGGTATCATCGAAGTGATCTGATGATGATGATGGAGCCGGAAGGTAGGCACTGGAACTCCGTAATTAATCAATGTAACCTAGCCGTGTTTGGACTTATTAGAATTGTCATGAGATGCACTTTGGCTATAAGGTACTATCTAACTGATCTGATGATGGAGCCGGAAGGTAGGCACAGGAACTCCGTAATTAATCAATGTATCCTAGCCGTGTTTGGGCTTATAAGAATTGTCGTGAGATGCTCTTTGGCTATAAGGTACTATCGAACTGATCTGATGATGGAGTCGGAAGGAGGAAGGTAGACACAGGAACTTTATAATAAAACAATGTAGGTAACCTAGCAGTATTTGGGTTAATTGGAATTGTCATGAGAAATAGGTACTCTGTTTATAAGTGTATCGCAACTAAAAAGTGTGAAATAAAAACTTTTTAGAAAAAAAAAATAACCGACTTCACTAAAAAAAAACACTAAAAGGATCAAAATAACTTTAATTTCGGAAGTCGGTGTTAAATAAGAAACAAACAATACCGAGAAACACCGACTTCCAAAATTAAAGTTATTTTGATCCTTTTAGTGTTTTTTTTTAGTGAAGTCGGTTATTTTTTTTTTCTAAAAAGTTTTTTATTTTTTTATTTTTTTTTGTTCCCTTCGAATAAATTTTCTACTACGCGAACGATGCTGCTGGTAGACGCTAATAATTTCATAAATCAGAATCCCCAGGGAAAGTTGGTCGTCCACTAAGTTTTTGTTCTATTCCTCTAACTTTTCAAGCCTCTGTTTTGTACTTTAAACCAGAAATAATTAATGTTAAAACTTGCGCTGTACGTTGTTATCAGTAGAACACAACTTGTATAATGGTTCGGGCATGCCTAATACCTTCCTTAAGTGGTAAAGCCTCGTCTAGTCTATGCTCTGACTCTCAAGCGGATAAAATTGTGCCGTCTGGGATCTTTTGTGCTAAAACAAAAGGCGGCGATGAGGCCAGGAGGCATAGTTCCCCTTTCAAGTAGTTTTAAGTATGTGAAATTATAACTATCTAGGTAAACCTACGCCTAAGCTTGACGTACTGTTATGCATTCTTGGCATTTCTACTGAGGAAAGTTTTAGAGGAGTGTTGTTGTTTGTTTTGTTTTAGATATTCTGAGCTCAGAGGTAGTTTGTAATCTGGATGTTAAATATTAGACCCTGCTAACAGAGGCAAAGCGTGGACTAATTTAGACGTGGACGAAGGCGCATCATCGAAGCCTTTTTCTTTCATAAAGAAAACGAAACAGCGACTGTTGGAACCCAGGGTTCGACCACATTGTCGTGGTCATACGCGAGCCTATCAATAGTAAAAAATAAAAATAATAGTTAAAAAACTAAAAGACACGCTTTTAGCACGGACTAAAAATTACAAAATAATTCGGACATTTAGTTTGATGACTCAAGAGTTTTCCCTTTGCCAAATCTTCATTAGATCGCAGGTAGGATAAACAATTTCAGTTCATGATGAACGATAAATAATTACCTATGCGAAATGATTATAAGTGGGTAATCATCTTTATTGAATATTTACTATGATTTATTATGAAAGAAAGCGTGAAGCGTTTATGTAATCTTTACTCTTTTTGGACAAAACGCGACGAACCCAAAGGGGCCTTGCTTGTGCAAGGCCCCTTTGGGTTCGAGGTCATGGGCGAGGGGCCGCTTCGCCCATGCCTAGCTACGGAACTGCCTGCCGGGGCAGTGGAATTGTTCCAAATAGCTACCGTGGTTCTGGAACACGAAGGGCAGTTGAAGGATACTTACTAATTTTTTTCCCTAACCATTACTGTCTCGCAGCTGGGAAAAGACCTAAAGTCCTTCCAGACATTTTTCTCCCGCGCTGTTTTAAACCAGTCCTCGTGGTATGCGTCTAGATCATCTCGTCACCTCTTTATAGGCCGGCCTCGACGGCGCTTTCCCTCTGCAGGAACCCACTGCGTGGCGACACTTGCCCAGCGGTCTCTGTGGATGCGGCTGACGTCACCCGCCCAAACCCATTTGAGCCTGAAGGATACATATAGTGCACAAATAAACTTATATTTCCATATAAAAATATGTATAGCTATATGTTACAGTTAAAACCAGTTTTTAATAGACCACGTTTTTCCTACTTAGAATTAGTTTTTACCATAATTATGCCTTTTTAATACTAGCCCAAAATTGAATATCAGTTAAAACTAGATATTACTAGACAAAACGTGTTTTTCCGAAGCGAGTCAGTTAAAACCGACCGAGGTTAAAGTTCATCATAACCTATTCTGATTGTCCCCTCTTTGAGGAGTGGCTGGAAAGACAACACGGCGACCTCACCTTCCGCATGACCCAGGTTCTCACCGGACATGGTAAGTTCGGGAGTTTCCTGCACTGCATTCGTGCGTAAGAAACGCCCGGGTATCACCATTGTGTGGACCGCCCGGAGGACATTGTGGAGCATATAGTACCGTAGAGGTGTGCCCTGCTTGAGCAGAGTACCGCCGCGTTCTCGTGTGGACGTGCGGCGGCAACCACCTCTCGCGCCGGGCCCTGATACAGGCCATGATCCGGAGCGAGGAGGAATAGCAGGCGGTCGCCTCCATCTGGGAAGCAGTAATGCTAGCGAAGGAGGCGGCCGCACGCGCGAGGGAATGGCCCTCACGCCCCAGCCGGGATCCCGATCTCAATTTCCAACCACCGTAGGCACGGGTTTGCGGACGGCGAGCAATAGGTAGCTCGCCGTCCGGCCGTCCGGTAACCGTCCGGACCGAGCCCAAGTCATCGACGGCGCGTAGTGTTCCATGCGCGCCTCAAGCAAATGTCAGCAAAACCGTAGGGGCCCAGCAGGGTCGAAGCCTCTGGGAACTTCAGAAGCAATCCCATGGCGGGTTCGCTTCTGAAAGGAAAACTCGGGGCCCTGGAATGCAAGGCAACGAAAGGAACATTGGAGTGGATTTTAGTCAGCAAAAGTCTGACACGGCCTCTCGCACCACCCTAGAGCGAAGCTAGAAGTCACTAGATGATTTACCACCTCAAAAATACCTTATTCTGATTGGTCGCGAGACGTAACCTAATTCGACAAGTGGGGAGTTAGTTTTTAGGGTTCCGTACCTCAGAAGGAAAAAACGGAACCCTTATAGGATCACTTTGTTGTTCGTCTGTCTGCCTGTCTGTCAAGACCCTTTATCTCGGGAACGCGTGGAGTTATCGTTGAAATTAAAATCATATACTCAAGTCTGCGGTTTCTTGAAGCTGTGAAAATATCAAACATCTGTGTTAACGGAAAGAAAAGATAAGGCCGTTTATGTTGCAAAAAACGTGTATTTCGATACTCTGAAGGGAATCAAAATTTATAGGGTACTTCTCGTTGACCTAGAATCCTGAAATTTGGCATGAAGCAAGTTCTCATAACACAAGTATAGGAAAAAATCTGTAAATTTGTAGTTACGTCACAAAAAAAAACTTTTTTTGCTATCCAATTCGGGAATTGAACTGTTTACATAGGTAAGTTTGTACGGAACCCTCAGGGCGCGAGTCGACTCGCACTTGTCCAGTTATTTTTAATAAATATTTTTATCTCTTGTTTTCAATCCCAACTTAGTTTCTCTAGTGCTAGTTTTAACTAAAGCTCGATACGAACTAGTTTTATCTGAAAATCAAATAATATATGTCAATGGTAAATTCTAGTTTTTACTAAGTATTTCCAGTTTTAACAAAAGCATTAAGTAAAAACTAGTTTTAACTAGGGAAAACGAGTTCTAACGAAATACGAGTTTTAACTGTAACATACATATTTTTTTCTGCTATATTTCTAATAGTGTCATTAAAAAAAACTGCTCTTTAAAATTAATCTCGGGATTTGAGGCATATAGAAAGAAAGAAAGAAGAAAGAAAGAAAAAACGTTTATTCGTGACTCACACAATCGTATAAACTAAAGATACACAATAAAAAAAAAAGAAAGGTATAATCAGTGCGAGACCAAAAAGGCACCTAACTCAGCATATGCTGCGTTATTTTAAAACGATAAATAACGCAGCGCTGGTATTCTGCTAGGGCCCATATCCACTTTATTCTTTCGCAGTATGAAATCGGTAATAAGTACTTAAATAACTCTACCTAATTCCGACTTCTGGTTATAGTCAATAACAGAGCAGCAAAAGTTATTTAATGATTTGCCAGTAAAACAAAATGTCACTTCCAGATTTCCTCTAATTTCCTAAAATTATTAGCAGTAATATTTCCTTAGCAAACCGACAGTTAAGTAAGACACGAGAACATTTCATAAATATGGAAATATCTGGCCGTTACTGTGATACGATCCAATGTTCACGAAATGTAAGCACGCAACAAAATCTGCACTCCATCGATTTTCACGTAAAATAGTTAATAATAGGGATTGAAGTATGAAATTGTCGTTTTTTAAAACGGCTTGCTTTGAAGTGATAGATGCAGTAAATACAAAACACAAAGAAACCAATAAATACCTAATTTTGAAAAAAGAATAACGTTTCTTTAATATAAAGTTTACTTGGAACTTATAATTCCATGTCAATCCAAAGATATAACACTTCAAAGCAACCCGTTTTAAATAACGGCAATTCCATACTTTAACCCCTAATATATACCAATTTGAGTAGCAAAATCGCAATCTGGAACGATAATTTAATGTAAATTAATTAAGGATAAATTGTATAGTGGAGTCGTAAGCTATGATTGTTATCAACGGTAGGTCAACACTCAAGGGTCAACAAACGACGTCTGGGAAATGATGACCACTCAAAGATATTGTTGGGGGACCAAAGTGGGGGACACTTAACATCAGAACTTAGTACGGCGTTGTATTCATCGGCTTTTGTATTATGTAATAAATAAGTTAGTTTAGTTTCTGCTAGAGGAAATTTGCTGACGTTTTTGCACTGTCAGACTCACTTATTGGAGCTACGAATTTGCAATTGTGACTTAAAATAAAAAGGTGTAAGTAAGTATATTGACGATGGACTGTAACAAAATTGTTATATCCAAACCTTTTTTTTTTGAGTTGGAAAATCGTCAAATAACTCCCCGTTCTGGGTAGAGCGAGAGAGTGTCAGACTTTTCTATACTAATATTATAAAGAGGTAAAGTTTGTTTTTGTGTTGTTTTTGTTTGTACGCGGGCAAAGCTGCGGGCAAAAGCTAGTACTGAATAAAACCCACCAGTGTTCCTTTAGTTGCTCTTTGCAGTAGAGGGCCGCGGTGATTCTTTCGAACAATCGCGCAGCCCTGCATTATATCCAAACCTAAACTGCCCCCCTAGCCAAGTTACAACCGTTTCGTTTCGATTCTCTTTTCATCGATCGCCTCGAGTCGGCCACGCTTCCGATTCCTTTATTCTGACGTCATCTCAAGGCTCAGTCACGTGGTCAGAACAAAGGAATAGGAGGCGTGTCCGATTCGAGGCGATCAACGAAAAGAGAATCGAAACGAAACGGTTGTAACTTAGTTAGGGGGGTTGGTCACGAAAGTACAATGCAATTATTCTAGAAATGGTTAGAATAGTCATTAAAAGTTAAGTAGGGCTTCTTCACATACAAAAAAACTTTTTACAAAAAAAAATACAACCGACTTCAAAGTAAAAAAAAACACTGAAAAGTGCAAAATAACTTTAATTTCGGAAGTCGGTGTTTCTATAATAGTTTTGTCTCTTCGTTAGTTAACACCGACTTCCGAAATTAAAGTTATTTTGCACTTTTCAGTGTTCTTTTTTACTTTGAAGTCGGTTGTATTTTTTTTTTGTAAAAAGTTTTTTATTTTACACTTTTTAGTTATGGTACCACCACTAAAAAGTACCCCTCAGCCAAACTTAAATACCTTATAGCCAGAGTGCATCTCATGACAATTCTAATAATCCCAAACACGGTTAGATTACATTAATTTATTACAGAGTTCCGGTGCCTAACTTCAGGCTTCATCATCAGATCAGTTCGATATATTCCCCCTCTACTTTCAGTCAGTCATCGACTACACGTATAAACAAAGCAATTTTGCTTGTTACGACGGTTCTGCTGTAATCCTATGAGGAGTTCTGTTCCATATCTTCGAAGTTCATGATCAGATCATAACAATATTTCTATGGGACCAACTCGGAAGCATAACAATTCAATCAAAAAAAAATTTTCAAAATCGGTCCACCATTGACCGAGAAATCGGTGAACATACATAAAAAAAAAAAAACATACATTCAACCGAACATATAACCTCCTCCTTTTTGAAGTCGGTTAAAAATAACGCCATACGCTCTTACTATTCAGTATTTCTCAGATTTCTCCATCAGTCTCTTTATAATAAGCCTATTAATGACATCTTCTTCTCGAATCGATGGGTTACAATTCCCTCAAAGTTTTTGAGCCCAGTTTTTGCCACGTTTATAGCGTCATCAGTAGCGTTTTTTAAGTCCTACAAAGTGCAGATGTAAGGACACTTTGAGCACTCTAATAAGTGGACCATCGTCTGGTCAGGAGCACCGCACTAGCAATGGGTGTCGGAGAAGTCTATAATCCCTTATTATGCCAGGTTGTGTTTGCAAAGGCTTACTTGGGCCTATTATTTAATAACATAAGGCAAGTATTATGAACTAATTATACGTATTACTCTAAGCCTAATGTCTACAATAAGCATTATTTATTGTAGACATTGTAGTTTTTATGTGAATATTAAATTAAAGTAGGTAGGTATATAATAATAATAATAAATCTTTATTTCAGACAATCAGAGTCCATGAAACATTGCACATACAGAAACAAATGCCTAAGAATATATATGTACTATCACTTTTTTTTACGTGGATAAATATAAATCACCAAATAACTTCCGTCGCTCACAATGGGCCTCATCAGAAAGCTTAAGGTCACCGAAAGGGCAATGGAAAGGGCTATGCTCGGAGTTTCCTTGCATGATCGAATCAGAAATGAAGATATCCGCAGGAGAACCAAGGTTACCAACATAGCTTAAAGAATCGCCAAACTTAAGTGGCAATGGGCAGGGCACATTGCTCGCAGAACAGATGGCCGTTGGGGCCGAAAGGATCTGGAGTGGCGACCACGTACCGGAAGACGCAGTGTTGGAATGCCCCCTACAATCTGCGGGAATCCGATGGATGCAAGACGCACAGGACCGTTCGTTGTGGCGACACTTGGGGAGGCCTATGTCCAGCAGTGGACGTCTATCGGCTGAAATGATGATGATGATGATTAACTTCCCTCGTTCTGGGTGGGGCGAAAAAGAGACAAAAACTCACAGTGTTCTTACATTCAGTTGCCCTTTTGTTGCGAGGGCTAACTCCTAATGGGTAACTCCTTCGAATAATTCGCAGTCCTGGCAGGCGTCGGTCCTAACTGGTCCCGTCAACAACTGAGATACATATCTGGATAACAAATGACTGGGATGAAAAGGAGGCATCCCTTTTAGTTGATATGTTATCCCATTCATGACAAGGAAGCTCCATTTCTATTGGTACTATATCATAAACTTCAATGGAATACTACACAAGACGGATTGGAACTTCGTAGAAATTCATTGATTCATTGAATTATAAGAGACTACGGTATTGACATTTTAACTTATCGCCTTTTATATATACATATACCTATATAGGGTGACTGGTAATTAGTGTATGATACTTAAACACGTGATTGTGCTCATAATAACCAACAACTTTTACTATAGGAACAAACCTGAAATCGCGACAAAAAATCAGCTGTTCAGTACATTTATGTTTGCCTAATGTACTGAACAGCTGATATTTTTTTCGCGATTTCGGCTTTGCTCCCATAATAAAAATTGTTTGTTATCATGAGCACAATCACGTGTTTAAGTATCGTACACTAATTGCCAGTCACCCTATATATAGTTGATTGGAATGAATTTTGGAATTTTAATTGATTGAATATTTGTAATGACTAATGCAGTACCTATAGGTATTTTATAATGATTTTAATTAATGGAATTTTTGTATTCATTTTTAATTTTATTTTAATCTAAATGTGAATGATTTTTATATGGATTTTATTGTTGTAGCGGCATCTATGGCGTCATATAAGAACTAAATTAAAATCCTGCATCGCGCAATTAAAGTTCTCCACGCGATTTGAACATATAGAACAGCCCGAAATCATTTATCGGGCAGTTGCCCACCAGACATAACACGCGTCTGGTTGGAGGATCCTCCCTTTTCGACGGAGATTTGCGGGACTTAACATTCTGTTCCGCATTCCGTTTGTCTGTCAGTCTGTCTGTCAGTCTGTCTGTCAAGACTCTTTATCTCGGGGACGCGTGGAATTATCGAGTTGAAATTCAAACCATATACTCAAGTCTGATGTCCCTAAAAGCTGTGAAAAATCAAACTTCTGAGTTAACGAAAAAAAAGATACGGCCGTTTATGTCGCAAAAAAACGTGTATTTCGACACTTTCAAGGGAATCAAAATTGATTGGGATTCAATTTGTGGCGACATTTGGGGGAGGCCTATGTCCAGCAGTGGACGTCTATCGGCTGAAATGATGATGATGATGATGAAGGGAATCAAAATCCATAGGGTACTTCCCGTTGACCTAGAATCCTGAAATTTGGCATGTAGCAAGGTCTTATAACACAAGTATAGGAAAAAATCTGTAAACTGTAAATTTGTAGTTACATAAAAAAAAAAACTTTTTTTGTGATGCGGAAAAATCTTCGTAACTCAATTCGGGATATTAACCGATATTAATATATTTTCTAAGGAACAGAGGGTCAGGTGTCATCAAGAAATAATTCATTTAGAAACTGACACTTAAACCACAAGTTCATTAAAATTTAATCGGTGATTGTACTCTCAAAAGATCGACTCTAAAAATAGAAATGAATAGTTAAATTAAATATAAACTTACATATAAAAGGAATAGACAAGGTTGACTTAGTAAATTAGAACGTAGGATGGCACGTGAATAGGAACGGTTCATCATCATCATCATCATCATTTCAGCCGAAAGACATCCACTGCTGGACATAGGCCTCCCCCAAGTGTCGCCACAATGAACGGTCCTGTGCGTCTCCAAGTCGTCGTTACCAAGTCATCGGTCCACCTTGTAGGAAGCCTTCCAACGCTACATCGTCCGGTACGAATAATAGGAACGGTTAATTAATATTGATTTGATGGACAAATATAATCTTTTGACAAAGAATTTTTCACCAAACTTGACTGAGCTCACGTCTTCTTCTTATCGTGTCGATATTCTCAAACTATTTTTAGGGTTCCGTACCTCAAAAGTAAAAAACGGAACCCTTATCCTTGCCTCACTTTGTTGTCCGTAGGTCTGTCTGTCAAGACCCTTTATCTCGAGAACGCGTGGAGGTATCGAGTTGAAATTAAAACTATATACTCAAATCTGCGGTCCCTTGAAGCTGTGAAAAAACCAAACTTCTAAGTTAACGAATAAAAAAATACGGCCGTTTATGTCTCAAAAAGAGTATATTTCGATACCCTCAAAGGAATAAAAATTCATAGGGTACTTCCCGTTGACCCAGAATCCTGAAATTTGGCATAAAGCAAGGTCTTATAGCACAGGTATAGGAATAAATCTGAAAACAGTAAATTTTTTGTTACCAAGAAAAATCTTCGAGACTCCATTCGGGAATTGTAGTTTGTACGGAACCTTCAGTGCGCAAATCCGACTCGCACTTGCCCAGTTTTTTTTCTGACCAGTATTTGGTAACCCGTAAAGCTCTATTTTGGCCTCGAATAGATCTTAAAAAGTGCAGGTGATTGTGCAGGTTGGGCAGCACAGCATGGCATGTATGTCCTGTGCAGCGGCTGGGGCATCACCGTAGACAGTTCCGACTCACCGAGAACTATGCGGCCATACCACTGGCCTGGCACGCATCAAGAAGCATCAAGAACCATCGATCTCCGATTTCCGGAGGGGAGTGATGTAGCGACATCTATGGCGTCACATAAGAACTAATCCTGCATCGCGCAATCAAAGTTCTCCGCGCGTTTAGAACATATAAAATAACCCGAAATCATCTATCGGGCAGTAGCCCACCAGACATAACACCCGTCTGGTTGGAGGATCCTCCCTTTTCAACGGAGGTATGTGGGGCTTTACTCTCTGTTCCACATACCCCCAAATAAGTATATTTCATTATTCAAAACTTCACAGGAAAAGTATTTTAAAAAACATCATGAGTTTGTTAAAATTGTTTAAGGGACATCTCGCCCATGTAAAAACTGGCCTGCGGGCCAAATGCCAACTTTTTAAAATGTACATGGGTAGATTCGCCCGGACAAGTTTAGTAGAACGGGCCAGCTCCCCTAGCCAAGTTACAACCGTTTTGTTTCGATTCTCTTTTCGTTAATCGTCTCCTTTGTTCTGACCACGTGACTGAGCGTTGACATGACGTCAGAATAAAGGAATCGGAGGCGTGGCCTACTCGAGGCGATCGACGAAAAGAGAATCGAAACGAAACGGTTGTAACTTGGCTAGGGGGGCAGATGTCTCCTATTAAAAAGTAAAGGGATATTTCAGCAAAATCGTATATTTATCAACTAGTTTCTGCCAGCGGCTTCGCCCGCGTGAGAGTAGGTTTCTCCACACAAACTTCCAACCCCCGTTTTACCCATTAGGGTTTTTTTTTAGGTGGGAAAATCATCTAAAGACAAATCCCGCTCTTGGGTGGAGCAGGAGATAGTGTCAGACTTTTACTGACTAAAAACCCACTCCTGTTCTTTCGTTGCCTTCGTCCCAGGGCCCCGGGTTTCGTTATCACACTACCCATGGCCCCAGTAGGCTTCGACCCTGCTGGGCCCCTACGATTTGCTGACATCTCCCTGAGGCGCGCGTGGAACAATACGCGCCGTCGACGACTTGGGCTCGGTCCGGACGGTTACCGGACGATCGGACGGCGAGCCACACATTGTTCGCCGTCCGCAAGCCCGCGCCTACGGTGGCCGGAAATCGGGATCGGAATCCCGGCGGCGGTTGGGGCGTGAGGACCGTTGCCTCACGCGATTACCCCTTAGGGTTGGAGTTTCGTAAAATCCGTTTTTAGCGGATGTCTACACCCTGTAAGGAACCTACCTGCCAAATTTTAAATTTGTAGGTGTTATAGTTTCGGAGATTTCGTGATTAATCAGTGAGTGATATTTCGCTTTTATATTATATAGATTAAGTAGCTGATAAATCTGTGAATCATAGCATCAATTAATGACAATTGTTTTGACAAAAAAATACAGAGTAAAGTAAGCATCATATCAAACTTATAAGTACATAATTAGCTAGTTTCATACAATTTTTTGGTACAAATATTAGTGTTATAGTATTTATGTATAACTTGAAATATTGTTTTCTTTGTTGAAAAGCCAAGTACCATCATTTTAACCTAATGTATTAACACTAGCTTACGAGGCCACTAGATTACGAGAAAAGCTGTTTGCGTCTGCTCTCTCAATTGTCAATTTACCACAACAATATATGTAGCTTTACCTCTGCATAACACTTCGAACAATGTAGCCGTGCTGTTACAGTTCCAACTGACCGCAGTCTTAACACTTGGTCGGTCCGCCCCTACGTACCTTAACTATTAAGTAAATTAACCACTAATACTGCCATAAATCTGTCTGTGCACTCCCTTTAATGGGGGTGAGGAACCCCACGTGAACCCGTACACTGTAGGTGGGACGTGGGAGTCCCGCTCTATATGTATAGTATGTTTGTATTTACTTGCTCGGAAATGTAAACAATGGACTAATAAAGTGTGCCCGTCTTTTGATGTTTGATTTCGACTTGATTTTAGGTGAACAGATTTTGTAACGAATGCATTTAGCTACTGTTTATTTTCATTCCCCCTTTTTATTAAATATGTAAAGTGTACTCAAGTAATGTGGATATCTGAACACAAACCACAGCAAAGCAGTGGCCTAGACGAGTTATTCTATAAAATAAACAAATAAAGATATCTAATATTAGGATTATAAAATGTTGTTAGTTAAGTAAGTTAGTTAGTTAGATAAGAATTCAAGGCAAAACTTTTGGATAAGTAGATGCTCCCATATATATTCATGAACATTTTATAGTCCATACTGTTAATCAGTCAAAATTAATTTTGTTTGACTGGCTTCAGCGCCGTATTAAATTAAAACCTGTTTGTTTTCTATTATTTAAAAAAATATGAAACATTTTAGTTATATATACCTAGAAGCACTACAAAGAATAGTTTTATTATTGTCACAAAATTTACCAACCATTTTTACTAAATGTTCAGTCATTTAAAAGTAGTTTCAACCGGTCTGAAGTACTTTTTCCTGTACTTGAAAGCGGTGTTGACCAATCAACAGTTTTGACTATGACTTAACAAATTTGATTTCACATCAATTAGATCTCATAACTTGTTACACTTTGCATTTTTGTACATGGCATGTTTTTAATAGGATCTATTTCTTCACTCAATAGTCAATACGACAAGATTCAACCAGCGCTCTATCTCATAGAGTTCCAAACCTTCTGTTAAATTTCCGATCCTTTCCTTTGTTTACATATTCGGTCCACAGAAAAGAATCGTACTATACGACCTACGTCGTGAGTTATGATGATCGCCCCACAAGGAGCACCTGTGATAAAGCACGCGGCCCATTTGTTTCGTTATTTGAGAACCCCTGGCTGGTTTCCTGTCATATGTAGCGGATAGCGGAATGGAAGCTTATGAGATGGTCTTATAGCTTCGTAATAGTAATCCAATATTATCTTATTGGATGGTTTTCGTATCCTCTAGCTTTGTTCTGTCAAAGTTTTATAGAAAGTTTTTTTTTTATTTTTTTATTTGATATACGTGTTGAGCAGTGGTGGTCGAGTGGTAATGGCCCGGACTTATGAGTTGTAGGTCGCGGGTTCAAACCCAGCCAGGCACATTAATTTGTGTAATTTATTTTCATCACCACTGCTCACAAAACGGTGAAGGAAAACATCGTGAGGAAACCGGCATATCCTAGAACCAAAAATTCGAAGACATGTGACATCCATCAATCCGCACTGGGCCCGCGTGGTGGATTACGGCCCATTCCCTCTCCTAGAGAGTAGGCCTGAGTCCCAGCAGTGGGAACATTATAAGGCTGTATAAGCTATGCTATTATGCTATTTATTATATATACATCTTAACCAATAAATATTATAGCATAATAGGTACATGTACAAACGGGTAGAAAAAGAACTCATAGGGCATCAAAACATTCATCCTCATCGAAGTCAACGGGAAAAGTGCCCAGAACGCTGGCAGCATTGCCACGTTGTATAAAATAGATATAGAATAGAATTTATTTTATTTCGGACACAAAAAGTAACATACAGTGTTAGTAACTTAATAAATAACTTATTATCTAGTGTTAATACCACCTTCGTGCAAGAAATTTTACTATAGGAGAGCTATAGCTCTTCGTTACAGTTCTCAGGATGCTGTTGCGACTATCTCTATATGGCCCAGCAGTGAACAAGACTGTTATTAATCCCATAAATCCTAGTAATTACTAGAATTAATTGTTAAAAAGATATGCACTGGATTCGTACGGAAGAAACACCCGGGTTTCACCATTGTGTCTCCAGCGCGGGTGCCGGTCTGGCTGTGGCGAAAACCGCAGCTAAGACCAAAACTAAGTCCCAACACAAACGAAGGACTACGGCGCTGCAAGGGACCAGTACCGGACCTTCAAATCCAAAGGCGAAATCACCGGCGACGACTTATGCCACTGACGGTGAACGCCTTCCCGAACTCCCTCCTCCCCCTCCTCCTGTGGATCCACAACCCACAACTGGTGAGGCAGCTGTCACTGAGGATTACTTCTCGAGTGACTGGCAGGTGCCTAAACGCAAGGGCAAGGGTAAAAAATCCACTCCACAAGCCCACCGCCCCTGCAAGGACCCTTCAGGTTCAACAGCTCCACCCAGCCAGGGTAAGAGAAGGGAAAGGCCGACGCGTAAGGAGCGCCGTCATGAGCGTAGAAGGGCCGGTAAGAACAAGGCCCCTCAGAAGAAGCAGGTTGCTGCCACTGGCTCGGCCAACTCGGGCAACGGTAAGTTGAGCTTCTCTTCAGGTCAGCGGTCGCAGACTGAGGCCGGCACTAGCCGACCAACTCCTAACCAACCGCCAACCAATGTTGTAGAAGGACCGGCCCAAACAACAACCACGACACGGCTGCCCGCTGGGGGTGATCAGGCCGTGGCCAAGCGTGCTCTCAACGACACCATCTCTCCTCGTGGGGAGCATAAGCGGCCGCGACTTGACCAGTCCAAGCGGGTTGAGTCAAGGAGCTACGCCCAAGCTGCCAGCGCTCCCCTGAGCGTCGCGATCACCTGCGACCGCACGGGGGTCATCAGCCAGGGAGTATCAGATCAGGTTCTCGCTGCCATCCAGAGGAAGATCATCAGCGAGGCCTCCTCCCCTCAGCGGGACACACCCGGACCGACCTTCAATGGTAAGCCGATGTATGCCGGGGGAGTTCTGAAGCTGTGGTGCGGTAACGATCACACTTTGGCCTGGCTGAAGCAGATGATCTCTGGGCTGACTCTCTCGGCTAGCACCTCGCTAGTCGTCCGCAGGCAGTCTGAGATCCAGAAACGGGTGCGTAGTGGCATCGCCATACCAGACGACCAGGGAGTGTACGAGGACTCGAAGTACATTGGACGAGCCCTCAGCTACCAAAACCCCTGGATCGACGTGAAGAGGTGGGTACTTCTGCACGCCGACAAGCAGGAAGCATGCTGGTTCCTGATCCTGGGCATCCCCGAGGACCAAATTCCGACCCTGATGCAAGCTGAGCGCCGACTCTCGATTGGTGTGGGATCGGTGTACATCAAGTTCCAGGGTCCGAACGGCAGGTTCGTCGACGTCCCTCGGGGGTGGGACCGGGACACAATGAAGGTACAGGAGGCAGGGGGGACTCTTCCCCCACCGAACAACCCGGAAGCACCAGTGGTTGGCCCTGCGGTAACAGCAGAGCCGGCCGCCACCGCAGCCATCGAGGACGACGTCCCTCCGTCGGGTGGGGAGCTCGACGACATTATGTTGTCACCGGCTTCAACCCCGGGTGGGGGGGGCTTCGACGAGGGCGATCTGTTTGCCGGGCTGCGACTGGAGGGCGAGGAGGAGAGGTCTGCCAGTGATGGCGTCCTTTTCGGCCTGTAAAGTCGTGCAGGCAAACCTCCACCACAGCCAAACAGCGACGGCCCAACTACGCAAGTGGCTGGAGGTTCAACACACGGCCATTGCTCTAATCCAAGAGCCGTGGATTAGGGGCGGCCACATACGAGGACTCTCCAATCTTGGCGGTAAGCTCCTTGTTACTACGGACCATGATCATCCTAGAGCGTGCATCTATGTCACAGGTAACCTTAAAGCACAGCTACTAAACGATTTCTGTTGCAGAGATGTCTCTGCAGCTAGGCTGACGATGCAGCGTGGCGCCACAACGATGGCGATTATCTTTGCCTCAGTGTACATGCCGGAGGCAGAGGAACCGCCACCCCACGACCTGGTCCGCCTCGTTACCCACTGTGAGAGCAGCGGAGACGAGATTGTGGTCGGGACTGATGCGAATGCACACCATCCACTGTGGGGAATGGACACGCAAAACACTAGGGGTAAGAATTTGGTAGATTACTTGTTCACAACTAACTTATCCCTACTAAACACAGGTTCCGAACCAACATTTGTAACCAGACGCAGTCGTACAATAATTGACCTCACTCTGGCAACAGAGGGCGCAGCCGCACTTACTACTGGGTGGCATGTCTCCATGGAGGCCTCCTGCTCGGATCACAGGTGGATCCGCTTCGACATCCAGGTTTGTGTAACACCTACGCCACCACGACGCAATCCACGCAACACGGACAAAGCCGTCTATAAACACAGCCTAGTCTCCAAGCTTGCGCCACCAGGCGATTCGATGACACTTGGGAACACAACGCAAATCGACGCACAAGTGGACCTACTCACCGAATCATTGATAAACAGCTACCATACTGCCTGCCCAGAAACCATCCCGCGTGACACACCGGGGAGACAACCCTGGTGGGGTGCGGATCTGGAACGCAAGCGCAGCAAGGTAAGAAAGGCTCTTAACAGAGCTATGAACACATGTGCGGACGAGGACTGGGACGCCTACTACGCGGCCAAATCCAGCTACAAAAAATGCATCAGATTCAGGCGTACCACAGGTTGGCGTAAATTCTGTGGGAGTATTGAATCATGTCAACAAGCTAACAGGGTAAGGAAAATTTTGGCACAACAGGATACTCCTGGGCCTACCACGCTCCGTAAATCTGACAACACACTCACCACGTCACCTGATGAAGCAAGACGCGTCCTAGTTGAAGCTCACTTCCCTGACTGCGTTTTCACACAGGTAACAGAATGGTCAGATGTGACACAAACACCATCGGAAGATGATTGGCTCTGCGCTCACAGGATGATCACGTTGGAAAAACTCCAATGGGCCATCCAAAGTTTCCATCCTTTTAAGGCCCCGGGTCCTGACGGTGTGTTTCCAGCGCTACTGCAGTGGGGGGGGACACCGTTGGCAACTAGCCTGGTGCCTCTAATGAGAGCGTGCCTGGCCTTTAGATACGTTCCCAAAGGATGGAGGGAAGTGAAAGTAATATTCATTCCTAAGCCAGGTAAGAGTGATTACACAAGCGCCAAATCCTATCGACCTATAAGTCTGACCTCTTTCCTATTAAAGACGATGGAAAGGTTATGTGAAAGGGAACTAAGAGATGGCGCTTTGAAGACAGTGCCACTACATGGCAACCAACATGCATACAGCTCAGGTAAGTCTACAGAGTCTGCTCTTCATCTAGTGGTACACCAGATAGAGGAAGCGATTCATCAGAAAGGTACCTGCCTGGGCACTTTTATAGACATCGAAGGAGCCTTCGACAAAACTAACTTCTCCAGCATAAGTGCCGCCCTCGCCAAGCACGGAGTTGACCAGGTATTAATTGACTGGATTACTAATATGTTAAGCAAACGAGTAGTTCGCCTTGAGGAAGAACAGCAGTTAGCCTTGATAGCCAGAGGCTGCCCACAGGGAGGGGTACTCTCCCCGCTACTGTGGAATCTTGTTATCAATGAACTCATCACCATACTCAACGCGAACCGTTACTACACAATAGGTTATGCTGACGACCTCGCAATCCTTGTACCTGGGAAGGTGACTGGAACGATCTGCAACCTCATGCAACAAGCACTGCGCATCGTGGAACGATGGTGCAGGGAATATGATCTGTCAGTGAACCCCTCTAAAACTGAATTAGTCATGTTCACGCAAAAACGAGCACTAGGGCGCTTCAATCTGCCTAAACTGTTCAATACTGAACTACAGTTGTCAAACGAGGTTAAATATCTGGGGGTTACCCTTGACAGTAAGTTAAATTGGAGCTCTCATATAGACAACAAATTAAACAGGGCTTGCATCACCTTCTGGCAATGCAGGAAAATGATAGGTAAGAGGTGGGGCCTATCCCCCAAAATTATACTCTGGCTGTATAGTGCAGTTATTCGGCCCATGATTACTTACGGCGCCGTGGTGTGGTGGCCCCGCACCAAGTTAGCCACAGCCGTAAACAAACTACAACACATGCAAAGGCTGGCCTGCATGGCTATTACCGGCTGCATGAGGACTACTCCGACTGCAACGCTCGAAGCCATGCTGGGACTTCCCCCACTCCACCTGTTCATACAACAGGAAGCGACGATGGCGGCAGTACGTCTTAAAACACTGGATCTCTGGGGTAAGAGAGAAACACAACACACCGCTCTGCTTACGGAACTCAATGATGAACTTCCAATAACGAAAGCAATTAATGACCGGATACCTAAGCAATTTATTTTTGATAAAAAATACAAAATCCAACTGTATGAGGATCACCGCTGCGAAGGGCTGTGCCCTACAGAGCTGCGGATCTTCACTGATGGATCCAAAACAGGTAATGGCACGGGTGCGGGAGTCTTCTCGGAGGATCTCAACATTCACATAGCCACACCATTGGGGACTCATAACACGGTGTTCCAGGCTGAGTGCTTGGGCATCTCCCTGGCAGCCTCGGCTGTCGTAACCAGGGAAGTTAAGTATCACTCAATACGCATACTCTCGGACAGCATGTCTGTACTGCAAGCGCTGAACAGCTACACAGTTAACTCAGGGCTGATTTACGAGTGTCACCAACGCCTAAACCAGGTGGGTGAACATAACCAAGTAACCATTCAATGGATCAAAGGACACAGCGATTCCCGAGGCAACGATGCAGCGGATGAACTCGCCAGAAGGGGATCGAATATGGCAGCAATGGGACCCGAGCCAATTGTGCCGCTCCCCTTCGGATACCTACGCAATCTGGTAAGGAAACGAACTAGAGACCTACATCACAGACTATGGAAAGACCATGGTGAGTGCAGGCAGGCCAAGGAGGCACTTCCCTCCATAGATGGCCGCTTTACGAAACAGGCCCTACGACTGACTAAACCTCAGCTGCGAAAAGTGACGGCAATAACAACTGGTCACGGGACCTTTAATAAGCACCTCTCTGTCATAGGAGTTACAGACAGCCCACTGTGCAGAGCCTGCATGGGGGAGGACGAGACAGCAGCACATCTGCTTCTGAGCTGCCCAGTTGTCGCTGGATACAGGGCAAAATACTTCGGAAACCCAGGTAACCTCCGCGAAATGGTCAATAACACCAAGGCGCTGCTGGCCTTCCTGGAGGAGCTGGGGTGGCTCGAATGACGCATTTGTCCCACCCGTACGCAAAATACGCGCTTAGTCGTGGAGTTGCGGATACCAGCCCGAAATACTAACTAACTAACTAACTAACTTCACCATTGTGTGGACCGCCCGGAGGACACGTGGCGTGCCCCGCCTGGGCAGAGCACCGCCTTGTCCTCGTGGGGACGATCGGCGGCAGCGATCTCTCGCGCCAGGCCTTGGTACAGGCTATGGTCCGGAGCGAGGTGGAGTGGCAGGCGGTTGCCTCCTTCTGCGAAGCAGTAATGCTAGCAAAGGAGGCGGCCGCAAGTGCGAGTGAACGGCCTTCACGCCCCACCCGCTGGGATCCCGATCCCGATTTCCAGCCACCGTAGGCGCTGGCTTGTAGACGGCGAGCAATGGGTAGCTCACCGTCCAACCGTCCGGTAACCGTCCGGACCGAGCCCAAGTCGTCGACGGCGCGTAGTGTTCCACGCACGCCTCAAGGATGTCAGCAACAGTAGGGGCCCAGCAGGGTCAAAGCCTACTGGGGCCAAGGGTCTGATTCTGAAAGGAAGACTCGGCCTTGGTATGAAAGGCAACGAAGGAACAGGAGTGGGATTTTAGTCAGTAAAAGTCTGACACTATCTCTCGCTCCGCCTAAATGCGGGGATGTCATTGAATGATTTCCCCACCAAAAAAAAAGTCGACCTTAGGGTGGTGCAGAACGATTGGTGATTTTCTTCAATAATATAAGCAAAATAATTGTGGTTTTCATGAAAAACACTTTTTCTCCATAGATGCATCTATGGAGAAAATGCATAATATGTTCTAAAATTCTTTAACATACACTTTACACATTTTAAACATACAAGAAATTTTACTCCAAAGACATTACGTACCTATTTGTAAATTCAAACCTAAAATCAATACGTAGGTAGGTACTTTAATATTGAAATTGGTTCAAAATAATTACTTTTCGTTCGAAATAAAACGTTTGAAACGTAAATTAAACAGGCAGGTACCTGTTTTATTAACAAAAACAGTCATTACTCGTCTCTGAGCAACAGTTGGATCGATAATGAAACATGAGTTGAAACAAGTTATATCGCCGAAGTCTGTCGGTGAAAGGTGAGCTAACATCAAAGTGACAATATGGTTGGAATTACGAAACTTAAGAAACAACAGGCGGTGTACTTTGGACATCCTTTTCAGTTTTGGAAGGTAAGTTTATTTTTAAAAAGCTTTCTTTTAAGAGGACCACAGCACCTAAAGCGCGTTACTCTCATCCCCGATTTTTGCGGTCGAACGGCGTCGAATCGACCGCACTCGATATTATATTTACGAGCATAATTTCAAAATTTCTCGTCAAAAGTATACGTACCATCTCTAGTAGCTCGTCATTAGTTCATTAGGGACGAAAATAACTCCATTTCCTCTTTCTCCACTTCTCCAAAGAGACAGAATATGTGTGTTTAGGTCGCGGCGCAAGTGTCGAAAAGACTACACGCGCCTGCCTTTTATTTTTACATTGACGAGAAGACTGATTCTGAAGAAAATTAAACCTAAGTAGACTCTTTGATGCCAATTATTCGATCTCTTGAAGAACATAAAAAAAAAATACAAATTAATTGGAGATATAATCAAGACTCACAATAGAACTCTTGTTATGTCGGGCAGAATTGATTCCTAAGAGTTTCGCCTCGTCGGCGAGGTGAGGGTCTAATCACAATTTATTGTTACAAAATATTTGGTTCTGAAAAATAAACATTTTTGTAATTTTTTTTTTTGTGTAAACTAGTGCGCCTCGCCATCAACGATTGCATCGCTGCTTACCATCACCTGATGGTAAGCAGTGATGCAATTGTTGATCGATCCCACCTGCGACCGCAGTCAAGCACTAGTTTATAACAATTTAAAAAAAAACAGTTTAACTTCAAAATTTTGTTTCGAATTTAAACAAATTATTTTTTAGTTGAAAAATAGGTAATATCTGAATATAAAAATAAATTGTCATTAATTAATCGGTTTTATTTATAGTCGCGCGCCCGCTTGAAGTTACCATAGGGGCCCAGAAGGGCCGAAGCCTACTGGGGCCATGGGTTATCCGAAAGGGAAACCCAAGGTCCTGGATACAAGGCAAAGAAAGAACATAGGAGTGGGTTTTAGTCAGTAAAAGCTATTTCTTATTGTGTGGTAAAAGTCTAACACCTTTCGCTCCGCCCTAGAGCGAGAGAAGTCATCGGATAATTTTTCACTTAAAAAAAGCATTTGAACTTGAGTTTTTCTCAAATTCTACTTTAACCTGAAAACCTGTAAAAATGTACCATTTAAGCAGGGTTTGAGACGTTCTTAACTTAGATACTCAATTCAGAAACCTAGCTGTCTCATGCATGTAAGTACAAAAGAAAGAGTTAAAAGTTAAGACACAGTGCTTACAAAATATGAAGTATTTTAACGATGTACTAAAAATCTGCAGATTTAATTATGAAATTAAAATACTATAACGGTAAAACATTGCTTGTTTGGAAACGTTGTTGTTGTACTCTGACAAACAATCAGAATGATTGCATGTATATTAGTCCGGTTTTTAATCGGTAAAAGTATTTTTTTAGAGGCATCTTCATATCCTTTAGGCGCGATTGGTCCAATTCACCTGTTCGCGATTGGTCCAATTCGCAGTTGGTCCAATTCGCAGTTGGTCCAATTCGCAGTTGGTCCAATTCTCAGTTGGTCCAATATAAAGTATTATTTATTTTATTTAACAATTTATGTACACACATTAATAAAAGAAAATAAGAAGGAAACAGAAGAATAGTACAAAGTTTATGATTCTAAAGAAATCTCTTCCAGCATACTTGCGAAAGAAGAGTTGGAGAAAATAGAGATGTAGACACTGTGTGCTTTGTGATTCGTTTTTTTTTAAGCTCCTACTGGAATTATTTATGGTGTATAATAAAGATTAGATATATCTATCTATTAAGGCGAAAGTTTGATAGTGTGTATAGGATTTGTATGTTTGTTACTCATTCACGCTGAAACTGCTAAAGGGATATGGCTAAAATTTAGCTCACAAGTAGCCCACGTCGTGGAATTACACATAGGATACTTACTTTTCATCGCACGAGTATGTTCTCTTATTTTGGATAATTTTCTACTTGCACACGAGCGAAGCCGCTAGAAACAGCTACTAAAAATAGTGAGCAAGTATATTTGACTATAATAAGCAGGGGTCGGAATTAGGTAGAGTTATTCATGTACTTGCATCGAAATGTTGATATTAATATGGATCTTCCCGGGATTTCTAATGAAAAATCCCGTGTGGCCAACAATATTACAAATAAATAATAATAACACCCTCAGAGATAGATAAGACAAATAATATAAAGATAATTAACACACAATTTTTATTTGTATTTTTCATTGAAAAAGATCTCTCAACGTCAACTGAGGTAAGGTTAACAAATTTATACACTTCCTCCTCCTCGTCATTAATGCAGGAGCAATTTTTTTCTGCTATATTTCTGAGTTTCATAAAAAATCTGCTCTTTAAAATTAATCTCGGGATTTGAGGCATATCCACTTTATTCTTTCGTTGTATGAAATCGGTGTAAGTACATGTTTAACTCTACCTAATTCCGACCTCTGATAATACGTTTAGACAGAGAATACTTTTGTCTTAGTGAATTTTAGTTTAGTGGGTTAGATATGTAACTGTATTCTAATTCTAACCACACATCTACCAACGTATATAATGGAATGTGAGATTGTAAGCTTTTCCATTCGGCTTAGCCTTAGTCAAGTAATACCTTACCCACCGCACTATTGTTTGGATAGTTTAAGGGGATGCAACTCGACATTTACATTTTCACTGTTTTTCAGACAACCGGTCTTACGCGATTATGACGTTATTACACATTTTTCATTAGATATTTTGGAAACACAGTATCTTGTGGATATTATCTAGGCTTCTATTGAAATCAATTTATAAATTTGTGTAAAACTAATCCAGTACAGACCTTTGAAAATCTGCTATTCTGCATGAACTTTGACACTTCATGATTTATTCAAAAATTTAAAAAATCAAAAAAATATAACACAGCCTTGCAAATTTAATCAAAATTCTAGATTCTATTTTAAGAAACTCTTCCCCTAAAGGGATGAAACGGGGGTCCAAAGTTTGTAGGTATGGAAAAACCTACTTTCACGCGGGCGAAACCGCTGGCAGAAGCTAGTATTATTATAAAACTCGCGATTACCTCTTGTAGTCCTCCTAGTACCTCGCTGGAATTTGTGGTGTCAGTTATCCTAAAAGTCTTCTTTGAACCTAGTAGGAACATTAAACTGAAAATACGTTAAAATGAAGAAGATTAATGGATTTCTAAATTAATTCAACGTGAACGCATTTTAATTACTCGTAATACTAATTAATATCGAGCCTTCGTTTTAACGAATCATTTTTCATTTTCTGTGCGTCATCGAGATCGATCCCCCAATGTTTGCGCTGCGAAATCGAATTTTTCTGTTATGTACAGCTATGTAGTTTGCAATAAAGTGTTATTTGAGCCTGGATACATTATCACGGCAAAGCACCGTGTAGATAATAATATATGAAGCACGGAACGGTGCCGTGTCGTATAATGCAACGACAACAACACCGTGTTGTTCAGGCACTGCAACGTCAAAAATTTCACAACAATATACCTCTTGGCTTCGCGTGCGAGTGTCCACCCTTACGTTATTGACACCTTTACGGACCGGACTAAGCGTTTCACCTCGTCGTTTATGCCGCGTATATCGAAGGACTGGAACAATTTGCTTGCAGTGGTCTTCCCGTCCGTATATATAATTTAGATATCTTCAAGTCTAGAGCAGTGGTTCTTAACCAGTGGTCCGCGGAACCATCCTAATAAATAAGAATAGTCGGGAATAAATCTTGAGGAAATTTGAAGCCAAAAGGCAATTTCTTTACAAAATTTCGAGACGTTGATATTCGTTACCTACCTTTATTTTCATCGACATATCTATGTGAGCAGCGTTCTCGGCGCTTCTGATTATTAAAAACAAGCACCTAAATCGGTTGGATGCCACTGTCGATATGCGTTTGGCTTTGGGTAGCACTGAACCAAAGATTCAGAAGTTAGTAACGAGTATGTAGTCACAAAAATTGCATTAAAATCGTAACTGTATTGTAGACAATTTACCGTAACGAAAATTAAAATACTGAGGGCGTTAAATAATTTTATGCGTGTTTTATTTATATATGAATTGGAACATTTATTTACATTTAGGTACTTTATAATAACTACAAACTAATTAACCAACTTGGTGGTCCATGGCAAGACAAAAATTTTGTCATATGGTCCCTCATGCCTATAAGGTTAAGAACCACTGGTCTAGAGTGAATAGGCTCTTAATAAACTAGTGCTCTTCACCATCAACGACTGCATCACTGCTTACCATGAAGCATTAGTTTACATCAATAAATAAAAAAAAATTAAAAACACGACTGCCATGTCAAAAAAATTAACTAAAAATCGAAAAACAAGATGTTTGTTAATTTATAGAAAACTGAAGAAAGTAGTCACTCATTGACTAAACCCGGAATTTTGGAAATTACTTGATCTACAAAACTTAAATTTTCATCGCAGTCTACTCCGTAAAAAAATACTTTCTGAAGTCTCCCGACTGCGATGGAAATTTCAGTTTTGTAGATCAAGTAGTTTTCAAAATTCCGTGTTTAGTCAATGAGCGACTACTTTTTCAATAGCCTATGTTACTCGGGACGATGCAAGGATTATAACGATACCTCATACATGTAAATCAGTTCAGTCATTTAGAAGTTATGGTAAAACACACATACATACATACATAGACCCTGAAAACATAACACTCTTTTTTTGGGATGTCGTGTAAAAAACATAACACTCCTTTTTTGGGATGTCGTGTAAAAGACATAACACTCCTATTTTGGGATGTCTTATAAAAAACATAACACTCCTTTTTTGGGATGTCGTGTAAAAAACATAATACTCCTTTTTTGGGATGTCGTATAAAACACTCCTTTTTTGGGATGTCGTGTAAAAAACATAACACTCCTTTTTTGGGATGTCGTGTAAAAAACATAACACTCCTTTTTTGGGATGTTGTGTAAAAAACGTAACACTCCTTTTTTGGGATATCGTGTGAAAAACATAACACTCCTTTTTGGGGATGTCGTGTAAAAAACATAACACTCCTTCTTTGGGATGTCGTGTAAAAAACATAACACTCCTTTTTTGGGATGTCGTGTAAAAAAAATACTCCTTTTTTGGGATGTCGTGTAAAAAACGTAACACTCCTTTTTTGGGATGTCGTGTAAAAACATAACACTCCTTTTTTGGGATGTCGTGTAAAAATAGTAGAAAAGTATCCCAAGGGAACATATTCCCGGAATAAAAAGTCATCCTATATGCTATTCCAGGATATGGTGTATCCGTATGGCCCGTTTATTAGCCATTCGAGTGTGAAGAAGTAACAAACACACACTTTCGTCTTTATAACATTAGTGGGATTTTAATATTGGTACCTATGAATTAAATTATTGTGGATGGAATTAGCTACCAATCTACTAAGTACTACTGATGGACGGACAAACCTGACTGCGATCCCACCTGATGGTAAGCAATGATGCAATCGTTGATAGTGAGGCCAATGTAGCGTACAAATAAATAATCTTGGTAATTTATATTTCGTAGGTTATTTTCGGCCTCTGTCTGTCCTATATAAAAATACCCTTTTTGTGAATACTTAGTATGACATGTAGTAGACTTTTTTTTTATTATAGAGGTGTAAACCAGTGCTTGACTGCAATGTCACCTGTTGGTAAGCAGTGATGCAAACGTTGATGGTGACGCGCACTATTAGTTTAGCATAGCATAGCATAGCATAAGCAGCTTTTCAATGTTCCCACTGCTGGGACTCAGGCCTCCTCTCTAGTAGATTGAATGGGCCGTAATCCACCACGCGGGCCCAGTGCGGGTTGGTAAATGTCACATATCTTCGAATTTATGGTTCTAGGACATGCCGGTTTCCTCACGATGTTTTCCTTCATCGTTTTGAGAGCAGTGGTGATGAAATAAATTACACAAAGTAATGCGCCTGGCTGGATTTGAACCCGCGACCTACAACTCATAAGTCGGGCCGTTACCACTTGGCCACTGCTGCTCGACGCACTAGTTTATTAAGAGCTTATTCGCTCTAGCCTTCAAGACAACTGACTTATAATCGGACGTTCCAGTCATTCGATGTATGCGGTATAAACGACACGGTATAAAACCTGAACAGATTTTATAGCTCATTTTCTAACTCCACAGGAACGACAGAGAGAGGAGATGAAAACACTAGTGGACGTAGAAGATATGAAGAAGATGACTGACGTAGTGGATTACGATCTCGTACATTTACAAAAGTAAACCATTAATATCTTGTACATTTATAAAAGTAAACCATTAGTCTTGTTGCACGACTGTTAACTATATATCTAAAGTTTCCAAAATTACATAGATTTGCAAAAACGATTAACTTCACAAAGTCTAGACTGAAATATTAATGAGTTTTACGACTTTAACTGCCTAACTAATGGGTGGGAGACATGACAATGTAAACATCGTGAATATCTGTACTTGGGTACTAATATTATAAGGAGATAAAATTTGTATTTTTAGATTATTTTATGGTTCCGTACCTCAAAAGGAAAAAAACGGAACCCTTATATTATCACTTTGTTGTCCGTCTGTCTGTCTGTCTGTCTGTCGCGTAGAGGTGTCGAGTTGAAATATAGGTACTCAAATCTACGGTCCCTTGAAGTTGTGAAAAAATCAAACTTCTGAGTTAACGAAAAAAAAAGATACGGCCGTTTATGTCGCAAAAAACGTGTATTTCCACACTCTCGAGGGAATTGGGGAATCTCAAAATTCATAGGGTACTTCCCGTTGGCCTAGGCCCGGACTGTGCGACGCGCGTAAATTTAAAGCCTTCGGTAATTGTCAGTGTTGCCGCAATTTTACCAGTTGTATTCCATTTTAGTTGTCAGTACAAAAAAATATATTTCATTGTTGCTAATACATAAAACAATCACAGTGTTTAAAACCAATTATAAAAATCGCTAACAATTATTGATATAAATATCAATGATCTCATACCAACTGTGTTTTCAGACTTGTAATCAACCGAACAGGAGAAAAGGTCAAAGAGATGTTAGACCAAGAAGAAATAAACCTATGACACAGAAGAGAGAAGCTAAAACAGCTGCTAGAACAAGAAGAAGAAGCGTTGATACAGGAACTGGCGACGAAGCAGGAGATGGAAGAATGTGGGTATTGTTTGGAGAAGGAAAAGAAACACAAAGGTTATCTGGAAGAAATTGAGAAGGAGAAGATTAGAGAATGTCAGAAGGCTTTGGAAAGGGAGAAAATGTAAGTGTGTGATGTTTTTTTTTTAAATTGACTGCGATCCCATATGTTATGTCGTAAGTTTGAGAGAGTTTAAAAGGTTATGACTTTCTAATCAAAATCCCAATTCCCAATGCCAAATGTGGATAGAGTACATTGTTTGCAGAACAGATGGTCGATATATTCTGGAGTGGCAACCACATACTGACGTACCGAAAGACGCAGTGTGGAAAGGCATCCCACAAGATGGTCCGACATCCTGGTGGGGTCATGGAAATCCGATGGATGCGAGACGCACAGGACCGGTCATTGTAGCGACACTTGGTGTAGGTCTATGTCCAGGAGTAGACGTCTTTCGGCTGAAATTATGATGATGATGAGGTCTTTTTTTGATAATAACCCTTTTCATAACTAAAGCAAATGAAAAACTCTGATTAAGTTTTTGTTGATCCAGTTTCTGTTCACTTAGCCCCCTCTGCCATGACTTTGTATGGACCAACTCAAGTACCTACAATTTAGAAATTCATATGAGCCAATTTAATATCTAAGTCCTAGGTTTTCAAATAAAACGTCTGCAATATTAGTTTCATTGCGTAAATCACAAAATATACCATTTACTGTAATAGCTGAGCAAAACAAACAATGCCAGCCGCGCTGTTGGCACGATGCCCACTCACTACATATCACAATAATGTATTTATTGTAAAGAACTGTACTGAAATCGTTTCATATAATCTAGATTTTAGCAAAATGGTTCGCTTTTATGCAGATTTGGGGAAACAGAAACGCAATAACCGCTTGCAGAGTTAGGTTTAAAGGAAAAAAATGCGACGAAATTTGCGAAACTTGTAGAAGATTTTCTAATAGCTGAAGATGTTTCCCTCGATAAGTGAGTTCGTGGCTGATTAATTACAGTCACACGTGTCGAACTTAAAGGTTAAGCAACTTTAACCGAACTCGGTCTGTAGATGGGTCACATCCATTACTACAATGGGAAGTAAATGAATAAATATAGGTTGTAATTCATCCTTGACAGGCGTTGAAAAAGTTAGAAGCATAATTTGCCAAGAAGTATCACGTTGCTGTTTTTTTTTAGGTGTGAAAATCATCTAATGATAAATCCCGCTCTTGGGCGGAGCGCGAGATAGTGTCAGACTTTTACTGACTAAAAACCCACTCCTGTTCCTTCGTTGCCTTTCGTACCAGGGCCGAGTCTTCCTTTCAGAATCAGACATTTGGCCCGAGTAGGCTTCGTCCCTGCTGGGCCCATACGGTTTGCTGACATCTCCTTGAGGCGCGCGTGAAACAGTACGCGCCGTCGACGACTTGGGCTCGGTCCGAACGGTTACCGGACGGTCGGAAAGCGAGCTACCCATCGTCCGCAAGCCTGCAGGTTGAGGAGGTCAAATAGCCAGTCGCTCCATGTAATATACTGCATTCGGTCAGATAGGAAACTGGCCTGGACATTGTTGGGAAGAGGCCGGGCACTTTGATTGATTTTTAAAAATCTTTCTTTCGTGTTTTCAGAGCAAAAGGCATGCGATGCGCAAAAGAAGATGTAAAGCAACTCAAACAGCTTCAAAAAATGCAAATAGAAGAAAAGAGGTCCATCGAGAGAGATGAACAACACGTGGATATGATGTGGCATCATGTACTAATGGATGATTATAATAGAAAAGTAAGTAGACTGAGGACGGGGCGTAATAGGGCCGATGCCTGCTAGAGCTGCGGGACTGTCCGAAAGAATTACCGTGAAACTGAAGGAACACAGGTGGAGTCTTCGTGGGGTCTTCACGCCCCGCACAGGGCGAGAAGGATTACACCGCAGACTACCACCATTTTAGGTTTAAGTTCTTATAGTCAATTCTAAAGGGGTGACCAGACGGTTGCAAACTAGCGTTCCAACCAAGGTGACCTTGGTTTATGTGTTTGGTTTGTGTTGCGGCTACATCGATATAAACCACGCGCCAACACGTTCGGTGGTTGGGAAAACGCGCCTCCCTACCAAGGGCGTTGGAGGCCATGGATTACAACTGCTGTCTACACGGATTAAAACTAGCAAGGTCACCTTAGTTGGGACGTTGGTTTGCAACCGTCTGGTCATCCCATTATGTTTATTTTTTTCAATTTAAAAAAAAAGTTGACTGAGATTTGTTTGAAAGCAGTCTTGCATGGTTTATTTGAATCTGATTAAAGAGAAAAGGAAACCAAATTGTATGCAAGACAGGAATAAAATTATTGTAATCAACCTGTTTTGATGTGATCAATTATTAGATGTGGCTTAAAGATAATTAACAAAGGTTTGTAGAGTTATGCTGCGTAATTTCTGAGATATCATAGTTTTAGTGAACGCGGAGAAATTGCGCAAATTCGGCCGGGCGCACCGTAACAGACACCGAATCTTTGCGCAAAAAGATGTTACGCAGGAGGACAGACACCGAATCTTAGCGCAAAAAGACGTTACGCAGGAGGGGCTAAGTTACTCCGTATAACATCATCTATCTACTAATGTGTAAGTCCCATCAAAAACACTCCAGCTCTTCCGGAGACTAACCGAAACAAACAGACAGGCCGACAAACAAGTAGACAAAAATTAAATAATTGCATTTTTTATAGCCTGTGTAAACTTTCATGTGCATTTTGTTGAGTGCCAACTGCCACCATCCAATCATTTTAAGATGCTATCTTTAATGCAGTGTAAAAGTAATCAACGAATTTTTACTTGTAGGAATATCTAGAAAGGTTAGCATCCCAAAAAAAACAGCAAGAGACATTGGAAAGGAGGAGATACTACGATGAACAAATAGCGAGCGCAAACAAAAAGAGACAGGAACTGATACGACAGGAGAGGGAGAAAGAGAACAGAAAGCTTGAGAAAATGAAAAAGAAGATGGAACAGGATCATTACGAAGGTACTTAAATTACAAGTTCTATAACGCAGGTTATGGTAGGTGTCATTCATGATAAAATGTGCTAGGGGTGACCAGACGGTTGCAAACTAGCGTTCCAATCAAGGTGACCTTGGTTTATGTGTTTGGTTTGTGTTGCGGCTACATGGATGTAAACCACGCGCCAATACGTTCGGTGGTTGGAAAAACGCGCCTCCCAACCGTTACCGCGCGCGCGCGTACCGTTGAAGGTCATGGATTACAACTGCTGTCTACACGGATTGAAACTAGCAAGGTCATCTTGGTCGGGACGTTGGTTTGCAACCGTCTGGTCACCCCTTTATACATGGGTACGCCTTTCTCTCTCCTAGTATAAAGTCATATATATTTCTATGGTCATAATCATAGTAGGTAGTCATAGCATTTTATTGGTATCTCACAAGTCTTATTTACATTACATTGAAGTAAAAAAATACATTTAATTACGTTACCTCATTAGACAATATCAAATCAATAAAAATAAAAGTTGTGAAACCGATAAAAGTATTACAAATAAATAGAAGTCAAATCAATATAGATCCACGGGTAGTGAATGAAAGTGAAACCCGGAGCCCTGGGAGGAAGGCAAAAAGGAACAGGAGTGGGTTTTTAGTCAGTAAAAGTCTGACACTATCTCGCGCACCGCCCAAGAGCGGAATTTGTCATTAGATGATTTTCCCACCTAAAAAAAAATCAATATAGATAATTAGAAACACATAAAAAATAATTAAATCAAAAAAGTCCTAATAAATAAATTACGGTTCCTGTCAAAGTTCGATTAATCATAAATTCGTCAAAAAAAAATAGAATTCTTGCTTCCTATGAGCAGGCATACAAGTAGACTGCGCACTTTCACTTCTGAACGCACATGTTTATTAAGTTAGGTAAAAGGTAAGATAAAGACCAGTTTAACTAGCCATTGGATTAAGAAATTATTGTTATAGTTAAAAATAGTCACTAGGAAACGGACCACCCTTTTTTAAAGTTGGTAACCCAAAAACAGACACACTGCAGCAGTAGACATATCGACAGCTTATGAAATTTTTGTTATAGCCATCAAAAAGAAGAAAGACCAACAGGAATTGAACAGAAAGAACTTCATAGAAGGACATGAGCAGAAACTGACGCGCATAAGAAACGAGAAGATGAAGGCGAGGGAGATAGACAATGGCACCATTAGAGTAGCGTTGGAAGAGCTACGTAAGGAAAGAGAGAGGAATAGACAACAAATGGTAATTACAAAGTTCAAAGTAAAACTGCAGGAGTATTCGAAAGAGAGTTAGGTATCTATCGTGGCCCTAGAACGCAAAGAGCAAAAGGGCCTATTACACTACTCGATATTCAGACAGTCTTAGTCGATGTCGCGTAGTGTAATAAGGGTTAGACCGGTCTTACTCGGAACAAAAAATAAGACAGTCTAAATATCGTGTGCTGAATATCGCGTAGTGTAATAGGCCCTAAATGAAAGAAAACCGGTGGGTTATAGCACGGTAATATTATCTATTACCGTGGTTATAGTCAGTAAAAGTCTGACACTGAACACTGACAAGAACCAAAAATTTAAAAATAAAATATCCTCTACTTATCTTTGTAGTTTTTGTGTATGTTTGATCGTCTAGTCTAATCTTTGTAAGTAACTTAAAGTACCGTAGTTTTTATCTCGGGACTACGATCCTTTTTTTTTGAGATGGGATAACATCAAATATCTTCATCCGCACTGGATGGAGCGAGAAGGCATGTCAGACGTGACTAAAACCCACCTGTGTTCAGTTGGAGTAATTTAAGACTTTCAAACAGGAAAAACTGCTGACTGAAGGTATGACGTACGAACTTTAGAAGACAGTGTCGATAATATCAAATTCGTGTTCCCAGAAAAACCTTCAACTACAGAAACAAATCTGTATAGAGAACTACAACCGTGAGAGGAGAATGGCATCAGCTATGCAGGAGGAAGCAGAGATGGTAGCAGATGAGTGGCAGAAGGAGGCGCACAACAAGACAGATGAGCACCTGAGGCAGGTCGAGCAGGAGCAACGAGAGTGTAAGGAGGTGGGGGAAAAAATATTCTGAGTATCTAGTGCAGGGGTGGCGAACCTATGACACGAGTGCCAGTGGTGATACGCGGCATAATAATTAGGGCACTCCAGTGAAAGATTACATGTAGGTGTTTTGAAACACCAGTAATCACATTTTTTTTTCTTTTATTTAGGGTTCCGTACCTCAAAAAGAACAAACGGAACCCTTATAGGATCACATTATCGTCTATCCGTCTGTCTGTCTATCGGTCGGTCAAGACTCTTTATCTCGGGAACGCGAAGAGGTATCGAAGTGTCGAAATATACGTTTTTTTGCGACATAAACGGCCATATCTGTTTTTTCCATTAACTTAGAAGTTTGATTTTTTCACATCTTCAAGGGACCGCAGGCCTAAATAAATGGTTTTAATTTCAACTTAATACCTTCAGGCGTTCCCAAGATAAAGGGTCTTGACAGACAGACAAACAGACAGACGGACGGACGGACAACAAAGTGATCCTATAAGGGTTCTGTTATTTTCTTTTGAGGTACGGAACCCTAAAAAAATGTTTAACTCGACTATAACACACCTTTCAATACCTACTGAGGCTTCCAAACCTGTTTCAAAAGAACACAGATTCACTATTTCAGTCTAAAAACATACTTAATCATCTTCCTGTCCTTAATATCATTTAGGGTCGGCGCAATAGTCTTTTTTCTTCCTAATAAAATACTCAGGAAACAGGACGGTAACAGCAACGCCTGTCAAGCGGGTCCCTTTGTATTTCATATCACTCCTACTATAATCCATCCATCATTTCTTTGGCCTTCATGTAGCTATCTCTTAGCTTCTTCTGTTTTTAATATAACAAACTGCTGGAATCAAATCATCTGCAATCAATCAATCTGCAAACAATCTAAAATTTGAATTCAGAAAGCAGCGGAAGAATATAGACGCCATATTCAAACCAGAAACCAAGAGTTGGAGCGAGCGAAACAAGAGAGGAGCGAACGAATGGAACGAGTGAAGAGAACGGCTCTGAATGAACTGCAACGTAAGATCGACAGTGCTAACCAGGAGCTCATGAAACAGCTGGACTATAAGCACAGTCTGAGCTGTCAGATCAGAGAGAATGAGAGGCATTTGGTAAGCATTTCAAAATACCTACCAACCTAATAGTGTAAACGCACCATCGAACTTGGTACGATGGTTTTGGTTTGTCCGTACCTAGATCATGCATGAGTCAGCATAAGTTTGGTCCGTCATACCAAGTTCCAGCGTGTGGCAATTCTAGGTAATTAAGCTAAGTCACGCTCGACCTTGGTCCGGACGGACCAAATCCGTTTGTACTAAATTCGAGCGTGTGTTAATACTAAATCAGATAAATTAACCAACTAATATTATAAATTCTAAGTAGTCTATTTCACACCTACCATTAAACAATTATTTTGACAAAAAGACTTTGTTTTTTTTTTTTCGGGTGGAAAAATCATCTAATGACATCCCCCGGTCTTGGGCGGAGCGGGAGATAGTGTCAGACTTTTACTGACTAAAAACCCACTCCTGTTCCTTCTTTGCCATTTTTTCCAGGGCCCCGGGGGTCACTTTCGCATCACCCATGGCCCCAGTAGGCCTCGACCCTGCTGGGCCCCTACGGTTGCTGACATCTCTGGCGCGCGTGGAACACTACGCGCCGTCGACGACTTGGGCTCAGTCCGGACAGTTACCAGACGATCGGACGGCGAGCCACCCATTGCTCGCCGTCCGCAAGCCCGGGGAGAAAGATATACTTATATCTTTCTCCCAAGTCTTTTTGTCAAAATAATTGTTTGACGATGTTATTTATTTTGGAACTGACTGTACCTATCTACAACATGCTCTCTGCTTATGCAGGTTTCCTAATTAGATCTCTACCTACAAACAAATCAAACGAGATGGTACCTACTTAACCCAATACAGTAATTATTTAGGTCCTACCATATCTGCCCACACAATTATGGGTACGGATTTTCGCTAAAAAAACAAATGTCATTTAAGTATCTAAGAGCCTTGAAGTTAAATTATGTCGTTAAAATGTCCACTTTTCATTTCAGGAATCCGAATTAAAAAATATTGAAAATAAAGACAGAACTTATACGAAGAAAGCGGCAATGTTTAAAGACGTTATGGCAACAAGATACTCAAGTTCTTCGGTTAGAAATAGGTACCTAAACACGGAATATCATAATATTTTTTATTATTACGAAATAATTAACATGGTACCTACTAAATTATCCGTTCCCTGTATTTCAGCACAAATCCGGTTCATCCTTTCCGAAGACTATTGGAGACACAAGACAAGAAGAAATCTCTTCATCTGCCATCCATCGGATAATAATTTATGTTCCATACATTATTGTAGATTAATACTTACATCATAAACTAATAAATTGTTAACTTGATTGATTACACATTTTTATTCATTTTTTATTGCCATCTATTTACTTTACTATGAACTAAAGATCATACTGCCATCTATTGGTTATTTGCGATATTATGCTGGATGTCGTTTCTATCCGTTTCCGATGGGTACTCTTTAGTTACTAGTTACGTTATACGCAGCAAGATGGCAATCATTCGAAAATAAATTGTTGCATTTCAGATTATAATTAATAGATGGACAAATAATGTTTAACATTGATGAAGCTGTAAATTATTGTTATGTGATTATATTTGCTTATGTGGACCTTTTATAAAATCACGAAATATTTGTGGAAGCAGTAAATAACAATTTTAATAAAAACACAAACCTTAAAATGGAACGTCCGCAGTCTGATATTTTCCGGCAAAAATGCAGAAAGTTGAACTTTTCAAAGTTTTCGATCGATTTACGTTTTTAAAATCAATGACGGTACTTCAACAAAAATGTGAAATGAGATTAATCTTAGCAGTTTAGAATAATAGTGGGTGAATGTAAATAGTCATCCCGCACGTGATGCAATGTGCACAGAATCGTAGATTTGCAAACATGAGGGAAGAAGAAATCTTTCAAACAAACTTAGAACGTTGTTCATACAGGTTTTTGCAGCAAACTGCAAAAGCTATGGGCTTGCCGTCCAACGTAAAGGTAAGTAGAAATTAACCATAAAATAGTGGAAAAGAACAAAGTTTTTCAAGTTGCACATGTCGACTAATTTCATATTTCTGTCTCTGTTAATTTTTGAAAACGGAATCATGTCCTAAAATAAAACTGTTTCGCGTTTAAAGTAAACTTGGACTATAGATAACTAGTAATCTAAGTTAATGTGTACTGAACAGGAATATTTCAAGACAAAGTGTTGATTTGTTTTCAATATAATCTCATTAGATTCTTATAGGTAATCATACGAAAATTATCAACTCAAAAAATAAAGTAAAAGTGGTACTTGTTACACTTTCAAATAACACGAACCATTATTTATAGAATAAGCAGTATGCATACCACACTCATGCATTTTTCCTATGAAGGCAAGCAGAAACTACAGAATGCCACCTGCAGTCTCATAGTATATAGCAATAGCTAATTATTGAAAATTTTTGAATGTAACATCTTGTCAAGTCATTCCTAACTAGCCGTCCCCTGCAATTTTACCCACGCCTTTGGTTACTGCTTTTTTTGGTGCAGTCATGAGGCACACAATTATATTTTTTGCTGCTTTTTTTTCAATTCGTGTTTACCTAAATATTGTGTGTGTGCCTTGTGTAGTACCAACAAATAAACTCATTTTCTTTTTTTTGTGTCTTTGTTTTCTTCACTCTTATTGGCTGTCGCATGAAGTTACACAGCCTATAGACTTCCTGTTCGAAACAAAGAGAAAAATTCAATTCATACCAGTAGGTCCTGAGATTAGCGTGTCCATCAAAAGATATTAACTAAGTGATCTGACAAAATTTCAGAAAGTATATCTAATCCAATTGATCAACACAAAGAACTACTGTAGTCCAAGGGAGCTAGATCTGTTAGTGCACAACATACGAGGGGAACAGCAACATAGGGCTCTTGTGCGCAAGATGTCACCCAGGAACCGCAAGAGAAAAAATGAACATGTAAGTTTATATTAGACTTTCTTTCTCTCAACCTGGACATAACTGTACTTAAATATTATTTGATATGAATTTTCTAGTATGTAAATATTCTCCAATATAAAAAAAAAATATCCATAAGTACCACATTCATAATATACTTTTTCTCTTTTGTCTAGATGAATTTGTTATTAAATCAATATTTATCTTACACTTCCAGCAGAACCCCGAAATCTCATCAACAAACCATGGCCTATCCCCGCCTATCTCAAAAACACCAAAGCGTGCAAGGCACGTCTATATACAGTACCGCTCTGAGATGCATTCACCTATGAAATATCCTCAAACTGTGTCAGCAAGAAGACTTCCTATCACCAGCAGTGACCGAGTACTACGTAGCTCCAACCGTGTCACAAAGCCGAGCTATTTGTTGAATAATACCCTCCTGTCTTTGCTAAAAGGTCCTGATTCAGATAAGCGAAGTGAGACCAAAATTAAAACTGTTAGTTCAGAAGAAAACAAAAAGAGGGCAGCTAGTAGAATTTTTGCTAAGAAGATTATTGAAAGCTGGCAGGATGAAGGAAAGTTGGTGTCAGTATCAGGGAGTGAGGTGGGTGATGTATTTTTTTTTTTTTTTAATTGATATAAACCAGTGCTTGACTGCGATCCCACCTGATGGTAAGCAGTAGTAGTTTTTATAACTATTACGCTGATATTAAAATGCAAAAGTTCCCTTCATAAATTGTATTGTATACTCAACCAGTAGAAAAAATTATTTGTTATTTATTTTTCTACTGTTGGTTTACTGAAGCACTATAGTAACAGTAATATTGCTTAAACTAAAAACAAAATAAACTAAAAATGTTGAGTTCAGCGCATTCTAGCGAGAACATGCCATGCTCTAGGTTTCATCAATAATTTTATCTTCATTCTTTTAAAAAAAACTGAATTATGCTCCAAAAATTGCTTCATAAACACCCAATATAAATATAGCTTGGTTATGTATTACTTAGTTTTTGTGTTTTGTCAAGGTCAAAATTTTTTTTTTTTTTTCAAATCAATTTTAATTATATATATAAGACACTTTACTCATGCATTTGTTATTAGCTATTGATTAGAAATATTCAATAAAAGGCAGATGTCACTTTTTTGGGTCAAAAGAAACACTGTGATGTGTTTCTATCCAGCGGGGCCACTTGAGCTAGACCGAAAAAACTGGGCCAGTGCGAGTCGGACTCGTGCACTGAGGGTTCCGTACAAATTTGAAAGGTAAATTGCTGTGACATACGGACTGACAGACGGACAGACATGACGAATCCATAAGGGTTCCGTTTTTTGCCATTTGGCTACGGAACCCTAAAAACTAATGGCATTGCTTTGTTTGTTCAATGTATATATACATATATATATAACTTTTTTTTTTTTGTGAATCGTACCTTATCAAGCGCTTACTAGCGATTACGATTATTTTATATTTAAAATAAAATGTAGAAAACTCGCAAAAAATTTGGTAATAGTGAAGAACTGAAAGGAACATTGTGTAGCAAAAATAAATAAAAATAAGGCACTTTTCACTACTTATACATTTAATTTTTTGGTTATTTTCAAAACACAAACGAATATAATACACGATAATTATGTAAGTATATATAATAACAGTAAATTTAAAAAAATACCTTATTCGCCGAATAAGGATGCCAACAAATGGTGCTACGCTAGAGCTAGCGTGGTATTTGAATTTTGTGAGAAATAAAGGATATAAATCGAGAATAGAAGATCTAAGAGCAGTTGTAACGGCTAAACGGCCTGTGCAGTATGATTATAATTAAAATAGAACCCTACAAATACTAAATCCTAACAGTAAATTTATCTTGACAGCGTATATATAAAAAAAAATATCAATCAAAAAATTTTTCCCGCGCGTCGGATTTAAGGAAATAAAAATAGGGTCTTTCCCGAGAGTCCTTCCCGTTGTCGGCGGCTGATGATGAGCGGCTGTTGTGATCACACAATGACAGAGCAGCTCACAAAGTAGTAATAGTTCTGGCACGCAGCTTCATTCAAACTTGCTTCAGTTCATAGACCGCTTGCCACAGACAAAGACAAGGACTTACCCCAATGGATATACTGACCGTATGTCGGGGGGCGCGGAGCCCAAAAAATGGTGGGCCTGATGACTTATTTTTATACCTAGGAACAATAAAAATATATGAAACTTGCCAGCAGAGGACCAACTAAGTTAAAAGAGGAAAAAATGATGAAGACAGCATTGTAGGAGTATTGGAAATATTAATTTAGCCTTAATACGTACCAGACAAATAAAAATCTCTTTATTATCTCATCACAAAGGTATCGCACACAGAAATAGATTCACTGTACTTTGATAAACACTCCACAGCGTGACACCGTTTCTTTTTCAGTAGGAATTCCAATTGATGCGACTTATCGAAAATACAAACGATTTTTCATCAACAAAAAATTACTACTCACTGCATGAGCTATATTTTAAGACTGACACATTTTCTTTGGAAAAACAAAAAAATGTTTTTAAAATTAAAAAAGAAACTTCATTAACACTGACCTCTACTCACTGACCTCTATATAAATAGCAGAGGTCAGCGCCTCTACTGAATTATAGAGATCAGTGTTCATTTAAAAAAAAATGTCCGGAATTATGCAGGGTTAACACTGCAATTGGTAATACATAACAGTGGTGTGCTTTTTAGGGTTCCGTACCTCAAAAGGCAATAACGGAACCCTTAAAGGATCAGTTTGTTGTCCATCTGTCGGTCAAGACCTATTATCTCGGGAGCGCGTAAAGGTATCGAGTTGAAATTAAAACCATATTACTCAACTCTGCGGTTCCTTGAAGCTGTGAAAAAATCAAACTTCTGAGTTAACGAAAAAAAAATATACGGCCGTTTATGTCGCAAAAAAAACGTATATTTCGACACTCAAGGGAATCAAAATTCATAGAGTACTCCCGTTGACCTAGAATCCTGAAATTTGGCATGAGGCAAGGTCTCATAGCACAAGTATAGGTAAAAAATCTAAAAACTGTTTTGTAGGTAGAGGTACGTCACAAAAAATAACTTTTTTTGCGATTCGTAAAAATCTTCGTAACTCAATTCGGGAATTGAACTGTTTTCATAAGTAAGTTTGTACGGAACCCTCTGTGCGCGAGTCCGACTCGCACTTCAGTTTTTTGCACGTATGAACTCAAATTACAAAGGGCCCTGCTTGCTAGACAAATTTTTCCTGCTGAATTTCTCCTATTCTGCTAAAGACTCCTTGGGAGTTAATACATGAATCGGGAGGTACAAGTCAGGGGTCAATAATGCAGTTACAGGAGATGTTCAATGGTCTACAACTACTTTATTTAATACTTTAGATTCTATGCTACAAATTAAATTTGTCATGAACCATTAAACTCCTTCTATAAATAAATTTTAGACACTGGCATTGACACAGTGCAATTGCACTTTTGATTCCTGACTGTACATTGGTACAAGTTACGATCAGCATTATTTTTATGTATTCCGAGCGTAACAGAAACGAGGGCCCCGCTGGATGGATGAGGCGGTTCATTGTAATTTCTATCAAAATAGTTGAGGTACATTGGATTTTGCCAGTAAATTCGTGAGGGGTCAAAAGTGCAGTTACGCCTTACCAGTGCTAAAATGGGATTTGGAGGCAACAGTCCTTGCATGCTTGCACGATTTGCGCGTGGAGATGCAACGCCGCCGGGGCGAAACTCCGCTGCCGCGCCAAGTCGCGGCATGGCGGACAGAGTTCCGGCGGGATCTGATGGTGGAATGGCGACGGCGACTGTCGCAACCCAGTGCTGGGCACGCCACAATCATGGCGGTAACTCCCCTCTTTGAGGAGTGGCTGGAGCGGCAACACGGCGTCCTCACCTACCGCATGACGCAGGTCCTCACTGGACATGGCAAGTTCGGGAGGTTCCTGCATCGGATTCAGGCGGAAGCAACGCCCGAGTGTCATCACTGTGCGGACCACCCAGAGGACACGGTGGAGCATACGGTGGAGGTGTGCCCCGCTTGGGCGGAGCACCGCCGTGTCCTCGTGGAGGCAATTGGCGGCAGCGACCTTTCGCGTCGGGCCCTGGTTCAGGCTATGGTCCGAAGCGAGGAGGAATGGCAGGCGGTCGCCTCCTTCTGTGAAGCAGTAATGCTAGAGAAGGAGGAGGCTGCACGCGTGAGGGAACGAAGGCCCTCACGCCCTAGCCGCCGTAATTCCGACCCCGACTACCAGCCACGGTAGACACGGGCTTGCGGACGTCGAGCACTGGGTAGCTCGCCGTCTGGCTGTTCGGTAATTAACCGGACCGAGCCCAGTCGTCAACAGCGCGTAGTGATCCTCGCGCTCCTCAAAGAGATGTCAGCAAACTGTAGGGGCCCAGCAGGGCCAATGCCCGGTAGCTAGGACCGCGGAGAATTTCTGAAAGGGAAACCCGTAGTCCTAGAACGCAAAGGGTAATTGAAGGATACAGGTGTGGTTTTAGTCAGTAAAAGTCTGACACGCCCTCTCGCTCCACCCAGAGCGCGAGAAGTCATTTTGAAAAAAACCAGTGCTAAAATGTCTAAAATTCCTTTGTAGAAGAGGGTCAATGGTTCATGACTGATTTAATTGGTAGCATAGAATCTAAAATCTATACATATAATAAAACAGTAAAATGGTGGAGCGTTGGTATTAGTTGGCGAAAAAACTACTGAACCAATCCTGTTCAAATTTTGCATACATAATCCTTATAGGCCGGGTCAACTGTTAGGCTACATATTATCACGCTATTTGCTATGGGGGGTGAGCAATAATCCAAAATGTCGACATTGAACGACATTTGCCACGTTCGATCCCCAGCTACAGTTAAAAATTTTGTCATTATTTTATCTTCTTTTTTGTAATAAAATAACTTTTACCATTTTTTCAAAATAAAATTGACATTTCTATTCGATATCTTCTAAATATTTTGTAAAAACTAATCAAAACACATAATAAAATCAAAGCGGCGAGTAAAATTACGTACTAAAATGTAAATATGGCACAACGCCATCTAAAGACTGAAAGTAGAAATAATGATGACAATGATAGTTGAACGTCATATTTGATAGATGGCATTGTGTATTTTACGTAATTTTCTGAGTGGCGTAAGAATGACCATCGCCCAAGTTTGCAGACAGTTTTATTGTTTAAAATTGGGCGAAAACCGTTATGATTAAACTGGAGTTAGACGGAGACATTTTTAATCCTACTGCTTTTTTTCCCCGTGGTTATAACAAACTAATTGACCGTGATTATTCAAGGGATACCAACCAAAGGCGATAACAGTAAATACTTATATGTATTTAATTATTGACTTTAAAATAACATGGCCAAATTTTCGGAAGGGGTAGCATGGCACCTTGCGTTGGAAGGCCCCCAGGTAAACCTGGTGAGGGTCGCGGGAATCCGATGGATGCGAGACGCACAGGACCGGTAATTATGGTGACACTTGGGGAGGCCTATGTCCAACAGTGGACGTCTTTCGGCTGAAATGATAATGATGGCACCTTTATTTTTCTTTTTTTAAGGGTGGAAGTCATCCAATGACTTCTCTCACTCTGGTTGGAGCGGGAAGGCGTGTCAAACTTTTACTGACTAAAACCACACCTGTGTCCTTCAGTTGCCCTTTGCGACATCTCTTTGAGGAGCGCGTGGATCACTACGCGCTGTTGACGACTGGGCTCGGTCCGGTCAATTACCAAACGGCCGGACGGCTGTGGACGACCGATTGCTGGATGTCCGCGAGCCCGCGTTTACCGTGGCTGGTCGTCGGGGTCAGAATCTCGGCTCGGCGTGAGGACGTTCGTTCCCTCACGCGTCCTCCTCCTTCACTAGCATTACGGCTTTGCAGAAGGAGGCGACCGCCTGCCATTCCTCCTCGCTCTGGACCATAGCCCAAAGTCACAAGGCCCGGTGCGAGAGGTGACTGACGCCGATTGCCTCCACGAGGACAACACACACCTCTGTGTGCTCCACTGTGTCCTCCGGGATGATGGCACCTTGCGGCCTAATAATGGTGTGTTTTATTATTAGCAGTCACTGCTTCATATAAAACTGGGTCGAAAGGTTTGCGTTCCTGATCACAGTTCGACAACGTATGATGTATCTCAGATTCCTTGCAGCCTTACGTCGACATCCGTACGTTACCTCCTTGCAGTGAGTGGTGACCAACACTGGAACCACCCTCTGAGGGAGGCCAGTCTCAGGGATAACACTAATCGGCTGCTACATTTGTTTACCGGAATTTAATTGTTTTATGGATACACAAGCTCAGGACTGTTGAGGGTGTTTCACGCGGTTTCTGTTCCGGATTCGGTTGGAAGTACCCTGATATTACCATTTTACAAATCGCCCGGAGGACCCGTTGTAGCATGCGGTGGAGGTCTATCCTGCTTGGGTGAACCGCCGTATCTTCATAGAGGCAATCGGCGTCAGTGACCTCTCGGTTTGGCCATCAATATGCGAGTTCGATTGGACAGGGATACACGCGTTCAAGATTTCACCGAAATTCATCCAAAAGTTCGAGACTCTTCATAGGGTAGTTCCCACTATGGAATAACATTTGTCTGATATACGAGGACGTCAGTCAAATACACATAAAAAAATCCTAGATAAATGAACAAGTAATTTTTACGCCCCAAATGATCAAGCTGCAACAATCAATTCAAGCATGCTCTCGCAAATTCTTCATAAGTACTGTTGTGGAGGAAGATAGTTGATGATGATGGTAATTTTTGGATTCACTGGCTTTTTGGCTTTGCACCATCAGTGCAAACGTTATCCAGCTGAAGGTCGGTGTCCCGATTATGTTCCTTCGTTTACCTCTACCAAAGCTGTCTGACGGCTTAAACTCTTCAGTGAAACATTATTGAGGCGAAAATTTTACAGGAGGTAACTCTTTCGAACAATCTCGCAGCCTTAGCAGACATTGGCCCTAGAGGGCCCTATCCATTTGCTGACATCATTATGAGTCGCGCGTAGATTACTACGCGCCGTCGATTCAGGATTGCTTTGACCAGATGACCGGACGGCTCCACCGCAATCGCCCTGCGGCTTTCAACACCTGGAGCATCACTTCCCTCATCATCCCTCATAGTTTCAGCCACCTTCTTCGATCGTAGTGCTTCACTGAAGGAGGCTACTGGTTGGCATTTTTTCCACTAATCGCCTCCATGCGGACACGGCGGCGCCGGCGCTCCTACCAAGCGGGACTGACTTCCACCGTAAGTTCCATCGTATTCTCCGGGCGATCCGCACAATGGTGAGACTCGAGTGTTTCTTTTTGCTGAATTCGATACAGATACCTCCCGAAACACCCACATCCGGTGAGTCCTGCACAAAGAGAGGATGCCGTGACGCCTCTGTAGCCACTCCTCAAAGACAGGCATTACCGCTGCGATTGTGACGTGCACACTGTGACAATGTTGTTTTACCGGAACATAAACCAGAAACATACATAGTGCCTTTTCCCTTGGGGTAGGCAGAAATGCCAACTGCTACGACCCTTACATACTCTTTCTATTCATTGACGTTCATACATCTGGATCTGGACGAGTACATAACATGTATCCTGAAGGTAATTTGCGTTTTTACCTTTAACAGTTTTATGTGAAAGTACAATAAATAATTACGATGCTTTCAGAATGAATTGCAAGCACAGAATGATTGTACAGTTTTACCAACTTAACGTAGACGAAGTCGCGGGCAACAGCTAGTATTGAATAAACTAAGTAGTTGTGGACTATTGACCTTCTACCACAAAGAAATTTTAGACACTTTAGCATTGGTAGAGTGCAACTGCACTTTTGATCTCTGACTGTATATTGAACAAACAAAGCAATGCCACTAGTTTTTTCGGTCTATCCCGAGTGGCCCCGCTGGATAGAAACACATAACACTGTGCAGTAGACGCAGCCTCGGCTCGGCCTCCCACAAGGTGTACCATGCACCTGGTTGGAGTCGCGGGAATCTGGATGCAAGACGCAAAGGACCGGTCGTTGTGGCGACACTTGGGGGAGGCCTATGTCCAACAGTGGACGTGAATAGGCATTAACATTGAATAAGCGTCACTGCTAAACAGGTCATATTACTCAATATAGCATTCCTTACATTGCAGGACATATCTCCGCCACTAGGCAAGCGAGCCCGAAAAATTAGCGGTGTCTACCCCCTCCAGTCTGAAGACATCAAACTACCAAACGTAGCAGTGAGACGGGCAGACGGCTCTATATCTAAACTCAGAGCAATCATACAGAAACCACTTTCACAACATAACTGCTATGACAGAACAACCCAGACAGAAAATATGAGCCGGTCCTTATTGAGAGCAAATGTAACACCACCAGTGATTTCTATACCAAATTCAAGCTACGGATCCTCAAATAGCAGTGAATTTAACTCTAATATGAACTTTAGACCGCCTATAAAGGCAAATTTCATTGTAACATTGCCAAGTATGGACCAAATGACCCCAAGCTTTAACAAGAGACCATCAATTGTGTCCGCAACACCAAGTTTAAGCGTTACAAATACTATATGCAACATATACAGAACTTCAAATGTGACTGAAGTGTCACTAACTAACAGTTACACAGCAAGAGCTGTTTCAACAGGAATGCGGCAGTATAATGTTAGATTGAGTAGCAGCTCAGATGAAACAACACTGTCTAGTTCATCCAAAGAAAGTACACAACAGAACGGAGAGTATTATCATAAGAAGATAAGAGCAGAACAAGTGAGGTTCTCACGTAAAAGCAGGGAGATGGCCCTGACAGCACCAGGTGTTGAGAATGAATGCCGTCTGCCGAAGATCAGTGAGGTGTTTAGCAAGTTCAATGGTATTTACAGCGAGAATATGACGCGGCCTTTGTATGTGCAGGTTGATAATGAACATGCTATTGGTAAGTTTATACATATATTACTTTGCCTTTGCGACTTCGCTAGAATCAATATATATAAAATAAAGTCGTGTTAGTTACAATATTTATAACTCAAGAACGGCAGAACCGATTTGGCTGAAAATTGGTGCGGAGGTAGCCTAAGCTACCTTCTAAAACCCTGGAAAACCCTGGTTCTAAAACCAGGAGACGGACATAGGATACTTTTTATCCCGTAGAGTAGGGTAGAGTGAGGTAGAGTAGAGTATTGTAGTCAGTTGACGGGAGCGAAGCCGCGGACAAAAGCTAGTATTTTCATAAAAACTAACACCGATTGACACTGACCACAATGATTCTACCAACTTCTAACTTCTTCTTCATTATCATCTTTATAACGCCCTAAATTTTACTACTGGCACAGAATAAGTAGTAGTACAAGTACAGAAATTTCACTCTTCGAAAGAAAACATGCTACTATAAACCTACTAACAACGCTCCTAATGTCCATAATACATTGCACGGCACGGACGTGACCTTTAATATATTTGCCTACAAGTCCCTGTCGCGCTCGTAACGAATCAAAATGCACCTTCAGTCAACGCACTGAGAATTAGTCAGTACTTTCGGCTGTATGTTGATGTCATTCTGTTTCTCCCTTTATATATATATATATAGATAAATAAATACAGCTAAACCCATCTCTTTGGCAAATAGGTACAAGCATGAATAAACTTGTAAGTGTTTTTAACGTATTATTTCTAGCGCCAAATCCGGCACAAATACCGGATCCTCGGTGCCAGTACCCTGGAAACAACACCCTAGAGGCGATATACAACCTGAAGATGCCATACCAGCCGGTACTACAGATCTGCACCACCACCAACACTCGCACCGTGTACTGTACTCCTGTTATTTCTACTGCGTGAGTATTGCCTGCCCAATTCTGGGTATTGCTAGAAGATTCTTACGAATATTTCTTTCAGGGATTGCCTGGACTGCAGGGCAGGGCTTTGAATAACGTTAAAAATTTAGTATCGTTACCTTCATCGTACGAAGGTAAAGTTATTAGTAGAGGTAACGTTATGCTTGGTAACGGTACTTGAATGAACTTTAACCGGTAAACTGAGTAACGTTATAGATGATATTATCGGTAAATATTAATGTTACCATGGCCCAAGGCTTGATAACGTTACCAAATGCGTTACCTATAAGTACCGTTTAAATAACGTTATTTTGGTTAAATCTCTTTGTTTCGTCTAGATTAATGCAGTAATTATTTTGATCATGCTAATTATTATATTCAAAAACACTTCCACGATGCAAAATTTTTAATTATACATAGGAATAAGGTACATTTATTCTATTAAAATTTCATAAGCTCAACCATAAATTAAGTAACGAAATAAAGTATCGATACTTATAACGTTAATTGTTGACAATATTTGAATAGATTCGATACCAAAGTACCGTTAAAATGTTAACTTTATGAAAATATCGTTACTTAATGATACTTATAGTGTAAATTTGGTAACGGTAACAAGCCCTGCTGCAGGGCATAGCTCATGTTTTTTGACTGAACTGCATTTATGATAATTGCATGGGCTTTCTGATACTTTTATTTTGCACTGCGTTTTAGAATGTTTTTGCGGTACAGTATTTCATGTAAATTCACAAGTCCTTTTTTAAGGTGATAAATCATCAAATCACTCCTCCCGCTCTTGGTGGAGCGAGAGGGAGTTTCAGACTTATCAGTGTAAGTTTTCCTATAGTTGCCCTTTTCAGGTTTAGAAAGGTAGTTGAGAACTTTTTCGAATAAGATATTATGGGAGTATGAGATGTTTTACATAGTATAGCATAATCAGCCTTTTAATGTTCCCACTGCTGGGACTCAAGCCTCCTCTCTATAGGAGAGGGAAACTTAAAATCTCTTTTCTGTAACTCTAAAATTCTTCGAAAAGTTCTCAAGGACGTGTAAGTTACAATGGAATACCGTATCGTGTAGACGCTCATAGAATCACTTGCAAAATTGCTTTTATCTTAATACTTTTGAAAGCACTCAAACACGGCACGCTACAAAAAAAAAATCTGCGCGTCATTACAACATTTTTAGTTACTTAATATTTTTTGCTTTCGAGTATGTTGAAAAACGTCGTTTGATACACGTGGACATTTTGTTATTGCAGTCTTTCGGCTCATTAGCGGCCTCACTCTGGGCTGTCGTATCTCTCGTATCGCCTGCAATGACAAAATTTACTCACTTGTATGAAAATGATAAAGGTTGACTGGTAGAGAATGCCTGTTGCATTAAGTCCGCCTATGTACCACTACTGTACATGAAGTTTAAATAAATAAATAAATAAAATGTACTATTTTTTTTATCACTCACTAACTCTTATATTTATATAAATCTTGAAACAGAACAATAATCTACTTCACGAAACAATCATTACCCATATACATCATCGTGGGGTCGGCGCAACACGTCTTTTTCTTCCAGCTTATCCAGTCACGCTGTCACTTCGCTTTCCTTTTATATCACTCTTCACACAATCCATCTATCTTTTCTTTGCCCTCCTTTTTCCTCCCCATACGTCCATCGTCCATCCACATGTATATTCATAACTCTTAGTAAGGCCGCTTGTACAAGTTAGAGCTCATAAAGACGGGCGGCATGTTGCCAACGGCAGAGGTTACTGCAGCCGTCGACACTTCGGTGGCAGCTGATGACGCTTCGACGGAAGCCGTCGACCTATTGTGACACTTGACACGTTGAAGATCAGCGGCAGCCGTCGTGTGTGTCACCTCTGCCGTTGGCAACATGCCCGCGCTGGTGTGTATGAGCTCTTAAGAAAAGTTGCCAGGCCTATGCAAGAATTCGTGTTGTTTCTACACTAGAATTGTACACTACTTTGGCGCTAACCAGAAAAAAATCTTGTCTGCTCTAGACACGATGCGTGAAGTTGCTATGAGGGTGCTTGTATAAGCTAAGGAATTTCACCGTGTCTGCGGCGACCAATTCATCATGCACATGATAAGAATTTTTCAATACACTTACTCGAAAACTCGCTCTTATCCCACCGCTTTTAAGCACGCAATAGACTGTTTTCCGCACTAGTGCAGAAAAGTGCGCGTGCTCGCCCCCGCCTCAATTTTATTGTAATAAAATTGTTTATCGAATGAGGTTGGGCGCGCGTTGACCCCCACGAGTCGTAAGTGTATTGAAAAACGCCGTTTGACACGTTCAAATTTGTCACTGCAGCCCTCGGCTCCATAACACACTCGCCTACGGTTCATGGAATACCGCAATAATACCGCAATACCGCAATGATAACCTTTCTGCACTTGTATCAAAATGTACTATTGTCGGACCTAGCCACAAAAATTGATTGTGGCACCCCCTACCCACCATAGCAACTTCAGGCGTCGTGTCTAGCGCAGTTAAGATTTTATTCTTGGTCAGCGCCAAAGCATAGGTCCGGCGACTTTTCTTAACGTGTACAAGCGGCCTGATGCGGTAGAGGGGCGGGATAGGTGAGGGGGTGCCACGATAAAGGAGATTGGGCAAGATACTATGGCACTTGGTTGTGCAACTTTTGACACAGTATAGTAGTGAAAATTAGACACAAAAAAGCGATAGTGGCATGATTTAAAACAAGGTTAAATTCAAAATGATATAATGTGTGATGTAAATGTAATATTTTGTTTGACATTTCATCGAATAGTGTTGTGACACATCAATTGACTACGGCGTTATAACATTATCGATTATATCTTAATTGTTTCATTTTTGCCCAGAAATTGTTTTAACGAAAGAAATATTAACATAATTAAAGAAAAATAATAATTACAATTCTTAATATTTTTTAGTTGCGAATGTAGATATTTTTGTTTACCCACGATTTACGTTAATATTTAATCGACCGATTATAACTGAGAAAGGAGTCGCTTCACTATAATGGAGCAAATGACGTATTTATTGTATTAAATACTAATTAAAATGAAAATTGAAACCCCACAAATGATTTCAATGAATTTAAGTAAAAAATCAATAAAAGTAATAGTTATGAATTATACAATAACTCAAATGGCCATACGCGTCAAAAAGTGAATCTATAAGTGCCCAATCTCCTTTTCTTGCCTAGATTCGACAAAAATTTTATCGTTTACATGATGAATTGGACCTATCTGCTGCAGACACGGTAAAATGTCCCTCTATCATCCATAAACATTTTTACTAAAACATTCTACTAGCACAGTGTAAACTACACATTGCATTATTAGCACACAGCTTAACTACCAGGCTCTCATACTACCAAGCGGGTGTGTTTTGAAGCTTACAGCTTGCATGTTGCTTGCAGCAAGGCGCAACCCTCATCCACCGCCGCCGTGCACAGCGTCTATAATGTTGCTTGTGAGTTACGCTTCTTTTCTTACTAACTTTTGTTATGTTTATATGTTGCCAGTGTTTAGTGGGACTTTTAGTATGTGACAACCTCACACTATGCTATTGACGATTGATCAAGGCCTAGTGTTCACGGACGCTTATAGTACGGCCGTTATATTTTGGCGAGCCCGAACTTTGCGCAGAAGGCTGCGCACGAACGTTTTTTAGGAACAAAATGGTGGCATGAGGCGACGTGCGCGGGGCGGAGGTCTAGGCGACGAGATTGACTCTATGTAAACACAATCGACCCTTTATTCAATCAAATATCGCAATCGATTTTTATCGATTTGGAATTTATTCATTTTTGTTTCTATGAGATATTGAACGGAATAGATTTACAAACATAGTGAATGTTGTCGTTAGTAAACGAGATTTCGACTTTAATGAAAAAAAAAACTAATAAAATTTTATTTTCTTGGTTGAAAGACATGATTTAGTTAAATATCAGTTATTTATAAACAACTACTAGAATAAGGATTGTTTGAGAATATTTTAAACCTCCATAGAAAATTGAATATAAATATATTTTTATAACTTAATTTAAATCGATTTGAAAAAAAAAATCGATTAAACAACACCATCAGACACGCGTATTGGACATCTCTCTTCGGTAACTTCGTAAAGCTTCGTACTTATTCGGCAATTTTCGGTACCCAGTAATATGTCTCACTCACACGTTAGCATTGGTGTTATTTTCGTGTCGCTGTCTCTGTCTTGAGCACAGGTGGTGACAAAAGTTTTCGTTGGATGTTATTATTATATTGTTAAGTTTTTTGTGTAGTGTTAGGTTTGTTTCTTTAATTCATAAGTTATTTTTGTAGCTTTCTGTCTCAAAGTGTTTTAATATTTATTTTATTTGTACTTGGTCCCTGTATTAGTAAATTTTTATTCGTAATTTGGTTTAAAAAAATTAATGTCAATAACAGTTTTTTTTACGAGTGTACATGCGCGAAAGTTCGCAGAGCCTATGTTCAGGGCCGTCAAGTTACAACGGCCGTACTGTAGCTTCGTTGACACGTATAAGTCATACGCTTGCGGCCATGATGTTACCGCTCTGTCGACAGAGTTTCATAGTTTTGTATGTAAGCTGTGAGCAGACGTACACCAAGCGTATTACCAATACGCGGCTATGAAGCTACGCGTCCGTGGACAGTAGGCCGTAAGCTACGCGCTTAAGCGTGGCCAAGTTTTCGATAGATGGCGCTAAACTCAATCGTTTTAGTTTTTTTTTATTTTGTTTTTGACATAATAATGCTCTAATTACAGAGCATTATTATGTCAAGGAAATGGTATTTGCTAAAATCAGACATTCCACTATACTTTGATTCCACAAAGTCAAATAATAATGCTCTAATTACAAAGCATTATTATGTCAAGGAAACGGTATATAACGTTCAATGTAAATTATGTTCTGAAAACATCTTGAATTCTTAATTCCATGCTTTTGCTTTGAGTTTTGACCACAGAGTACTTTGGTAAGTTTTGACAAAAACAGCTTTCTTACACTCCTGCAAGGCTTCTCGTCTTCTGCAAATGCCTAAACATCTTCTTTACGCAATTTGGAATTTTGATTCAACGGTGTATGGGTTTAAGTGTCGCTGCACATGGGCCACATGCTACAGCCACAAACGCCGCCACGAGAAGCTAGAAGCGGCCACAAGCCACTTGTGGCCGGTGGCTGCTACTTTTTTTTTAACCCATGCAGTTATCATAATGGACTCTGACGAAGAAGGTTTAAATGCGCGAGTGGCGTTTTGTATCGGCGTTTACTGGCCATTGCGAGCCACAAGAAGCGAGAAGTGGCGATTTGAAGTGTGTGGCGACCACCGGCGTCAACCGTGTGCGACGAATCCATATAAAATGTATAAAACCTACAGGAAATATGCGTGGCGGTGTTTTGTGGTTGTGACCGGTGGCCCGTGTGTGGCGACCCTTAGGTAAGTATCGTAAATCCAAAAGTAATATAGCTAGCTCGATTCAATTTTAATGTCGGCTGTATAGTGGGTTCTCGGCAATCTCTGCGCCATACCACACAGCTCTCACCCCCGCTGTCAGATGAATTAGCTACTGCGCATCGTCTCATCATGTGTTCCATGCAGCTATTAATTTTGAGTCAAACTATAAGTACCTACAGTTTTAAATATATAGCTTAGACACTTCTATATAGAATATATTAGAGGAAGTTTGAAAGTGGCGCCAGTGACTGAAAAGTTTAAAGGAAATCGTTTGTTTTGGTATGGTCTTGTGTAGAGGAGGGATGAAACGCATGTTACTAAAAGAGTTCTGAGTATACATGTAGTTGGATGGAGAGGGAGAGGGAAGCCAGAGAACAGATGAATGGATTGTGTGAGGAGTGATATGAAAGAAAAGAGAGTTAGTGATACTGTGGCGGGTGACAGGACAGAATGGAAGAAAAAAACGCCGACCCCAAGTAAAAAGGGATAAGGGCAGAAAGAAGAAGATAGCTTAGACACTTCTTCAGGGTGGTGTGAGGTATTTGACTAGGGTCAAAAATCTTCATGAATAAATACTTACTTGAAAGTTACATGTTACTAAAATGGTAAAGAAATTCACACAACTTATTAAAACTAAAAGTACATATGTATTAAAAATAAAAAAAACAGCTAAAAATGCGCCTCGCCCAGCTTATGCGGTGATATTTAACAACAATTAATAAAGCAGGGCTGATGTAGTACGATTTATGAAAAAAAAAAAAAAAAACAAAAGATTCTGGAGTGGCGACCGCGCACCGGAAGACGCAGCGTTGGAAGGGCTCTCATAAGGTAGACCGATGACCTGGTGAGAGTTGCGAGAATGCGATGGATGCGAGACGCAAAGGACCGTTCGTTGTGGTGACACTTAGGGGAGGCCTATGTTCAGCAGTGGACGTCTTTCGGTTCAAATGATGATGATGAAGTTAATTATATGTATTACTAGCTTTTGCCCGCCGCTTCGCCTGCATACATAAAATATAGCCTATGTCACTCAGGAATAAAGCAGCTTTCTATCGGTGAAAAAATTTTCGCTATCGGACTTCAGACTTTCAGAGATTACCTCCTACAAACAAAAAAAAAACAAACTACCTCTTTATAATATTAGTGTAGATTAATGAATGAGACTTGTATTTGCCAGCGCCACCGCGTGAGAACCAACAGTTCTACGCGAATACCTATGAAGTCGTACCACGGACATACGGTCACGAAGCTGTGGCGCCGGGGAACGCATACGAAGTCATACCGCGGGCGGACGACTTCTTCAGCAACTTTCACTATCACGAACAAATTAATAATAATAATACAGGTAAGAATATTTGTACTTCTAATATGCCTTACTAGCTTCTGCCAGCGGTTTCACCCGCGTAAAAGAAGGTTTCTCCATACAAACTCCCAACCCCCGTTTTACTCCTTAGGGGTGGAGTTTAATAAAATCCGACATCTTAGCGGATGTCTACACCCTATAAGGAACCTACCTGCCAAATTTTAAGTTTGTAGGTGTTATAGGACCCTTGTGGGTAGTTGTAAAAGGTGCACAAAGAAAAATTTGCTCGTAAATTTTAAATCAATTATAATAATATTTACATAATAATTATCAGTATTAATGCAATATTTTATTAGTTAACACTTTGTACCTGCTGGTGTAGCGTTATCTTTCAAAAGTTTCACTCTACAATCAACTTCCTACACTACATCACAATGGAATCAATTACAAGCACTTTGACTGAACTTAAAGATATGTTCCATTCAAGAATGACTGTTTTTGAAGAAGAGCTACAAAAGACGCCGCAGTCACCCATCACAGCTTCTAGCCTGGCAACGGAGTTCACCATATTCCGAAAATTCATCACACAGGCTCTCAACAGTCTTCAGCAGCAGGTGGGGTTACTTGCTCGAACTGTTGACCGAATGGAGATGCGTGGTCGAAGAAAGATCCTTCTGCTGCATGGAGTTGACGAGAGCCATAAGGAGGATACATCGAAGGTGATCGCTGAGGTGGTCTGCAGTAAGTTGCAGTTGAGCGACTTCACTATTGCTGACATTAGCCGATGTCACAGGATGGGGAGAGCTGTCGCAAATAAAACCAGGCCTATCCTGTTCAAGGTTGGCAGTCAAGCTGTCCGTGACAAGATTTGGTTCTCAAAAGCCAAATTGAAGGCCTCTGGCATCACTATGTCTGAGTTCTTAACTAAGGCTCGGCATGACGTGTTCTTGGCTGCGAGGGAAAGATGTGGCATATCCAGGAGTTGGACTAAGGGCGGCTGCGTGTATGTGCTTGGTTCAAATGATACGCGGCACCGAGTTGAATCCCTCGCCGAGTTGGACAAGATAGCGCCACTTCAACTGATTGCCAATGAGCTCGAGCTGTGCGATCCTAAAACTGTGCCTGTGGCCGCTGCTGCTGCTGCTGCTGTGAAGACTGCAAGGCTGAAGCGGACTTTAAAGAAGTGATTCAAATGATGTTTTGTTCAATGTCCGGGTAATATTGCTTTTGTTTTTGTTACCTACACTTTTTATTTTTAATATTTCTTTGTTTTGATGACTGTGTGTGACGTCTAGTCTAAATTTTTAAATTGTCATCTGTCACTGTTAGTGACAGTCAACTCTTTATTTTATAGGGAGGCTATAGTCTTTCGACCATATTGCCTAGGCTTACGTCTTTTGATTAGTGCGTTCTGTTTTAGGCGTTTCACTGTAAGCGGTCAAGAAATACTTGACTTGTTTTTGTGATTTTATCATACGGATATTACATTTTTGTTTTTATATTATATATATATTATTGTTACCCGGTCAGCTTAAACTGTTAACTTTAATTTTTGTTTTTTAATTTTGTAACGCAACCGGCAGGTAAACTGCATTATTTTGGTGTATAAACAATATTTTAGATAGGTTTTTATTTTATATATTTTTATTTTGTTTATGTCTTTCGATATCAGCAGCGATGGTAATAGTTTTTTTTCTCTAACTAGTAACGATGACAGTTTCGTGAGTGTTCCATCTCTTGCAGAATGTCTTACAGCGCAGTTTTCTGATGTTTCTAATAATTTTAACGTTATTCATATTAACGCCCAGAGTATTCCGGCTCATTTCCACGATATGCTGGCAAGTTTTGACTGTAAAAACATCCATGCTATTCTTATTTCCGAGTCGTGGCTTAAACCTTGTTTGCCTTCTACGAGCTACTCTCTTCCTGGCTTTGTCCTGATTAGAAACGATCGGGCCATTGGTGGTGGTGGCGGTGTTGCCATATATCTCCGCGCGCATATTCCATTCTCTGTTGTCAATGTGTCGGCACAGCCACCGCCATCAAACGCTGGTGAACACCTCTTTCTTGAAGTGGAACTACATCACTCGAAAGTTCTTCTTGGTGTCTATTACTGTCCTTCTCTACGTATCAATTTCTTTTCATCCTTTGAAAAACTCTTAGAAATCCTAATCCCTTCTTACAGTCATAGCATAATCATGGGTGATTTTAATACTTGTCTCCTAAAAAAAGACCACCGCTCGTTTTCTCTGACTAATGTATCAGCTTCTAGTAACCTTTCCATTCTTCCACTTAGTGCTACTCATCATTTTCCAAATTCCACACCTTCGCTTCTTGACTTGATTTTTGTCTCTTCACCTGATCGCGTCGCTAAGCATGGCCAATGCTCTGCCGATGCCTTTTCCTATCACGACCTGATTTTTCTTTCTTATAAAATTCGCCCACCAAAGGCTAAAGCCAAAATTCTCATGCAACGCAATTTTGGTGGTATGAACGTTGACATTCTTTGCGAGGATGCCAACAATATTGATTGGTCTCCTCTGTTTGCCTCTGCGTCGGTCGACGAGAAAGTAAATATATTTTCAACCAAACTTCTCGAGCTTTATGATGTTCATGCTCCTGTTCGTGCGGTTAAAGTCAGACATCTGCCGGCGCCGTGGCTGACGGATGAGATTAAAAAGTTGCTAAACAAAAAAGCGTTGGCAAAGTCTAAATTTAGGCGGCAGCCGAATGATGTTAATAGGGAAAAATATGCTTCAATTCGCAATCACTGTAATAAGGTGTGTAGGAATGCTAATCGCCAACACATTCATCATTCCGTCCAAAATGGGGACGCATCCAAAGTTTGGAATTTTCTAAGATCATTGGGGGTCGGTAAAATCCGACAGGAGTCAATTTCTAAAGATTTAGACATCGATGCAATGAATCACCATTTTACAGCTTCGTCCAATTTTGATAGGACCGTGAAATTGAATACATTGAATCATCTTTCTTCTCTTCCGACTCCCAGTTATTCTCCATTGGTTTTTAGTGAATTCTCCGCATGTGATGTTAAGAAGAGCATCCTTTCGATTACTTCCAATGCTGTGGGAAGCGACTGTATCAGTCGTAAAATGTTACTACCGGTGCTTGACGTAATCCTTCCTGTCATTTGCCACATCCTCAACTTTTCTGCGTCTAGTGGTGTCTTTCCATCTACGTGGAAAGATGCTCAAATTATTCCTTTACCAAAAAAGTCCAATCCCTCATCCTTTTCTGAATACCGTCCAATATCCGTTCTACCGTTCCTTTCCAAAGTCCTTGAACGATTAATCCACGATCAATTAAGTACTTTCCTATACAAACATAATCTCCTTAACCCCTTTCAGTCCGGCTTCCGTCCTGGTCATAGCACAACTACAGCGCTTCTTAATATCACGGATGATATAAGGTCAGCCATGGAAAGCAGTAATCTAACGGTCTTGGCATTGCTTGATTTCAGTAATGCCTTTAATACTGTTGATTACGATGTTTTGCTTGGTATTCTATGCTCTCTTAATATATCTCCATCGGTGATTGACTGGCTTCGTAGTTACCTGCTCGGTCGCCGGCAACGTGTTTGCATCGGAGAGACTTTGTCTTCCTGGTGTAGTACTTCTGCCGGGGTTTCGCAGGGTGGCGTGTTATCCCCATTACTTTTCGCAGTTTTTATAAACTCAATTTCCAATGAACTAACTTCTTCCTACCATCTGTATGCAGACGATCTGCAAATTTACTCGCGAGCACCTCTTGGAAATCTGTCTGAGGCTGTTATCACCATCAATCGTGATCTGGCCCGCATATGCGATTGGAGCAAGAAGTATGGTCTTACGGTAAATCCCATAAAGACGCAGGTTATAGTGGTGGGCAGTTCTAGGATGGTTTCAAGGATCGACTGGACGACTCTTCCCCAAGTCTCTTTTGACAACTCCGTAATTCCCTTTAGTGATAAAGTAAAGAACTTGGGGATATTCATTGACAAGAACTTTTCCTGGACTGCCCAGCTACAAGAAGTCAGCCGTAAGTTATTCGCTTCTGCTGCATCTTTGAGAAGACTCCGCAATTTTCTACCGACTGCCACCAAGATTGCGCTTGCACAGTCTCTTCTTCTTCCCATCCTTGATTATGCTGATGCCAGCTATCTTGACCTTACTCAAGAACAACTGGATAAACTTGAGCGGCTTCAAAATTTTTGTATAAGATTCATATTTGGTTTGCGCAAATATGATCACGTTTCTGAATTCCGTGTAAAGCTCAAGTGGTTGCCAATTCGTCTTCGCCGGAATGCTCATATTCTTTCTATCCTATATAATATCCTCTTTTCCCCCTTCACGCCTCTTTACCTTAAAAAACGTTTTGAGTTTCTCTGCAACTCACATACAAAATTACTTAGATCATCAGAAAACTTGCGACTTAAATTGCCAATCCATACCACGACTTTCTATGATAAATCATTTACTGTCCAGGCTGCTCGTCTGTGGAATGAATTACCAGACACAATTAAACGCGCTCAATCGTTGCCTGTTTTTAAAAGACTCGTTAGGGAACATTACCTGTCGCTGTGAGTATCGAAAGTTGTGATTCATATTTCTGTCTATAGTTTTCAATAATTATGTATGTATATATGTATCTATTATATAGCATATGTATATATCTGTGTATCTATTATAATATAGTATGTTTAAGGCTACTTTTGTCACACCAATTACAGCCCCATTTCTTGTCCAGGCAATTACTGTCCATTCCAGGTTGCCTGGAAGAGATCGCGGAATGCGATAAGGCCGCCCATTGTATGTATGTATGTGTTTTAGTTTTAGTTTCCTTTTATGTTTCTATTGGTGTATACAATAAAGGATATAATAAATAAATAGTTTCTAAGATTTCGTGATTAATCAGTGATTGGTATTTCGGTTTTTTTATATATAGATTTTACGTTCCCGGATGTTGAAATCAACTCAACTAACCCTATATAAAACTAAACTACAAGCTTCTATACAAACTTTGGACCCCAGTTTCATCCTCTTAGGGGTGATTTTAGGAAAATCCTCTCTTTGTGCTCGCCTACGTCACTAAAGGAAATCTTGTGCAAAATTTCATGCTCCTAGTCCCAGTAGTTTCGTCTGTCTGTTGATATGTCAGTGAGTCAGTTTTTCCTTTTATATTTATTTATTTTTATCCTCACATCGGAACGCCTTGCAGCAATTACACCAATGGAGCACAATTAGTCCAAAATCTACTACTTTCCAACATCGTGAGCGCAGTAGAATGGTAGTCATGAAAGGAGCGGCGCGGTGAAGGGTCACATCGCTCGCTTACGCAGCATCAGGCCATCGCTCCTCCAGGATTCCACATGCATCAAATCCCATGTTGAACACATTTTGAAATGTTAAAGCTCTTTCGATAAGTTTTTGCAAAGAAAATTGATTATATCCATAGATATTTGGCTATTTGAGTAAATACTTAAAGATATAGTACATTACAGACACTCCGACTATAGACTTCCAACGATCGTGTTCTTCCGTGGAGACGATGACGTCACAGGAGCAAGAGTTGGGCGCCAACATCACCATACCAGAGATGGTGGAAGATGCTCTCGAGATTATTAGCCAGGATGGGGTAACTATTAGCTTTAGTTTAATTATAATAATATTTCTGATGTGAGAGTATCGAAGCTGCAACTCGTAGCACAGCAGCTAATTTGTCGACCACTGAGGCCGCCCTGAAGTATTTTTTTTGACGTGTAGTTTCACATTTCTAAGCACAAGAATGACATAATGAGGGTTTTCAGGAAAATTTGTGATTTGGTGTGCCGCTAGTTGGAGCCACTTATCCAAAAGGTCTACTTTTGAAAACGTATGTACAGTCAGGGGTCAAAAGAGCAGTTGCACTTTAGGTACCAATGCTAAAGTGCCTAAAATTTCTGTATAGTAGTTCAATGATCCATAAGTCGATATCAATACTTTAGATGCTACGCTACAAATTAAATAATTCATAAACCATTGACACTCTTCTATAAAGAAATGTTAGTCACTTTAGCATTAGTAGAGTGCAACTGCACTTTTGAACCCAGACTGTACATGAAGTTGACGTCTAACTAATGTCATTAACATGAGCGTTTTGACAGGTGCCTGGACCTGACGATTCGGTGCTGCCACCTGGTGAACATCACTTTAGAAAACTCTCATTCCATTTAAATTTTTTTTTAAGGTGGTAAATATTCAAATAACTTCTCCCGTTCTGGAAGCAGCCAGAGGGAGTGTCAGACTTTTACTGTGGAAAAGTTATTTCATCATTTCCCTACTCAAAAAAAGGCCACGATGACTCTTTCGAATAACCCTGCAGCCCAAGTTCTTTAATTTCTTATCTTAAAATTTATTAACTCTGTAGCGACATCTATGGCGTCACATAAGAACTAATTCTGCACCGCGCAATTAAAGTTCTCCGCGCGATTTGAACGTATAGAAAGCCCGAAATCATCTAACGGGCAGTTTCCCCTCCAGACATAACACCCGTCTGGTCGGAGATCCTCCCTTTTCAACGAAAGTTTGCGGGACTTTACTCTGTTCAGCATACCTCCAAAACTCTATACCTAGGTAGAGTTATTCATGAACTTGCATCGAAATGTTGATATTAATATGGATCTTCCCGGAATTTCTAATAAAAAATCCCGTGTGGCCAACAATATTCCAAATAAATAATAATAAAAACCTCAGAGATAGATAAGACAAATGAAATAAAGATAATTAACATACAATTTTTATTAGTATTTTTCATTGAAAAAGATCTCTCTACGTCAACTGAGGTGAGGTTAAAAAATTTATACACTAAAAATTTGTATACAAAGAATTTCTGATAATGTCATAAAAAAATTCGGCTCTTTAAATTAATCTCGGGATTTGAGGCATATCCACTTTATTCTTTCGCTGTATGAAATCAGTATAAGTACTTAAATAACTCTACCTAATTCCGACCTCTGGTTATGACTGATAATTGTCTCTTAATAAATAAAGTAACATAACATTGATTCATCTTAAAACCGGTATTGAACGAAGTACATAATAATGATTCTCTCGTAAACAGATGATGCCAATATTCTTGCGTGAAACATGTTTTTCGAAAACTCTTTAAAAAAACAACAAAATTACTTGTGTCATAATATTTCAGGACTACATGGAGCGTATGGGAATGGATATAAGGATGCAGTGCATCCTATGCAACTGGGCGGGACCCAAGATCATTCTCGAGTACCACATTAGAAAGGTATGCAATGCGAAACTTCAAGGAAACCATTTACACACACACAGGCACTTTTGAAATGTCAAGAAGACAGTCAGTCAAAATAATGATGCTAATTGCACATTCCAAAGCGTAGATCTCTATGGAGAAGAATGTACTTGAAACTCTATGGACACTTTTCAATCGTGTTATGTATTACAAATATCACGGTTACATGTTTCTTGTTGCTACTATTATGTAATGTTATACTTTAGACAAACAACAATTATTTAAAACTAAGCCACATTTTTATTATCGTTTCAGTTTGGCACGCATAATAATAATCATTTTCAAATGTTCAGTTGCTTCAGAGTTTTTCACCAAAATAATAATTAAAATTAAGGTGAAAGTGCCAGGGTAGCCCGCTAAACTCAGATTTTCTTAAATGTTTTTGCAGGTCACTATCAGGTCTTACATTCATTAAAATATGATTTGCAACCGTAAACCGTATATGTTTACACACATTAAAATCATCGATACTCAGTTTTTAGTTTAACCTTTTTTTTTAAGTGTTATAAACCAATGATTGACTGCGATCCCACCTGATGATAAGCAGTGATGTAATCGTTGATGGTCTAAACTTAAAAAATCTTAAGAAAATTTGAATTTCGCGGACTAGCGCCTTCAGCTAAATTTTGTCCTTTTTCTCCTATGCCCAGGACCATCCAAAAGAGATAGTGGAGTGCCAATCCAATGAGTTCAACGCGTTGTACACGCTCGGGGGCCTGTGGGCGCGGCGCCTGTGGCAGAGCCACGTGCTGCAGCTGGGCGGCGCGCTCTACGTGCTGAGCGCCAAGTACGACGACCCCGACTGCTTCATGGCCGCGCTGTCGGTCAGTAGCTGGCTCTACACTTTGTACACGCTAGGAGGGCGCGGCGCCACGTGCTGCAGCTGGGCGGCGCGCTCTACGTGCTGAGCGCCAAGTACGACGACCCCGACTGCTTCATGGCCGCGCTGTCGGTCAGTAGCTGGCTCTACACTTTGTACACGCTAGGAGGGCGCGGCGCCACGTGCTGCAGCTGGGCGGCGCGCTCTACGTGCTGAGCGCCAAGTACGACGACCCCGACTGCTTCATGGCCGCGCTGTCGGTCAGTAGCTGGCTCTACACTTTGTACACGCTAGGAGGGCGCGGCGCCTGTGGCAGAGCCACGTGCTGCAGCTGGGCGGCGCGCTCTACGTGCTGAGCGCCAAGTACGACGACCCCGACTGCTTCATGGCCGCGCTGTCGGTCAGTAGCTGGCTCTACACTTTGTACACGCTAGGAGGGCGCGATGGCCTGTACCAGAGCGAGAGCGAGCTGCCGCTGTGAACCCTGACGGCGGTGCATCGTCCGTGCGGAGCACACCTCTACAGTGTCCTCCGGGCGATCCGCAAGATGGTGACACCCGGGCGTTTCTTCCGCCTGATTCAGGTGCTGGAACCTCCCGAACTTACCACGTCCTGTGAGGAGGCCTTGACGCCTCTTTAGAGAGGGGACTTCGACACGATTGTGCCCTTTGCGTTCCTGGGCCACGGTACCTAATTCTTTGAAAAAATCCTGTGGCCAGAGTTTTGATTTGTGCCCAGCTATAAGGCATACCTAACGTAGTATTTCTCTGCCGAATGTGGTGGTGTCCTGGGTTCGATTCCCAAATCGGGCAACAGGTGCTGCTGGGTTTTTCCAATAGGAATTTCTCTGTAACTGTCTGAAGTTTAAAAATCCGTGGTATGACACCGTCATGACACAGAAAGCGCGGAAAGTCTTCGTTATATGAGAGTGTTGTGCACTACAATATCTCCTGCCCTTTGTTCAAAAATAACCAGAGTAGCTTCGAGTTGCAACCCAGAGTTGTTCTTTTATAACTCGAGTAGCTACCCTAGAGTTAACCCAACTAACTCTAACTTCGAGCAGGGTAGGTTGGTGTAAGCAATAAGAATGACAGTTGTTTGGCATTGACAGTTGAACTCTACGTTCGCGTTCAAAAATGCGAGCGTAGAGTATCTACCCGATGACGTCATTAGAGTTAACTCTAATCTCATCTTTGAACGCAGGGCTGCGTACTTAGCCCATAATCTCCGTTGAGATTGGTCAATTGATTGAATTGATTAGTCAACTGCCAGTTGTTTTTTTATTTTATTTTATCTAATATTGCATGAACTATAATGTGAATTTGCTAATTAGATACCCACTCACTTTATATTTCTACACCGGCAAGGGCAGTGTATGTGATTTCATCTAATATTAAGATCTTCAAGTACCATATACTCAGAAATAAACGATTCTATTCTATTGGCCGTGAATATTTGGTCTGAAGAATTAACCTAAGACTTACTGGTTTTGAGTCCACCTATACAACTACAAATCTCTCATTTACAGGCAGTATCATACGACCCGTATGACGCTAAAACTGGCAGCCTGACGATCTACAACAAAGTGACAGGGGAACCATTCACCTGGACCGGCGTAGTGTCGGATTTGCCCCCCAGCATGCCATACGAAAGTGACCCTAATTGCTTCCGCCTACAGCTGTCCAAGATGGACCTTTTGCCGAACAGTGCCAACTTGAAGCTGTTCAATAGAGAGTTGGTCACTGAATCACCGACTAAGGTGATAGTTGGTCAGCCAGAGTTAGATAACATACATATTAATTTGACTGTTAAAATTTTTGATTGAAATTTAATTTGTAAAATCTTATCATCATGGTAGGTATGACATTTTCTTTGACTTTGCTTTTCTAAGAGCCTAGCTACATATCCATGATGCGGTGTCGTTAACGTGAAGACCACGGTAAGCTACGATGTCGCGACGTATAATTACACGACAAGGTAAGGTCGCAAAGCACCTTGGTTGAAAATTTTGATGAGGCAACACGGTGTCGTGGCACGACGTGACAACATGCCGCAGTCAGGCACCGAACCGTGGAATTGTAGCCAGGCTCTAAGTAAACGCTTTATACGAATTTAAACCTAATCATAGAAATTTTAAAGTTCATATTCGTTTTCGTAAGAAACATTTGCTTTCGTTCGCTTATATAGGGTGACTGGTAGCATTTCGTCGAATTTGAACCTTTTCGTACAGCGAATAATGTTTATATTAATTTATATATAGGGTGACTGGTAATTAGTGACCGATACAACACGTGATTGTGCTCATGATCACAAACAACTTTCCCAAAGGAACTTTTTTTTAGACTCATTAGTTTTATGACAATAACAAAACAGCTGTTTGAAATTCGCGTGCGCGCGCTTGCGATCGCTCAGCTGTTAGCCGCGTAAGACCGTTGTCTCATGTACTTTTTGTACCTTACCTACAATAGTGATAGAGCACCCGCGCGGCTTGCAACCCCATCGGTGTACGTAATCTATTCAGTTAATTGGACCTTGACAGTTTATAGCGCATTGACCATTTGTCAGGTTGTGGCATGCTGAGACAGACACTTTTCTAAATTTAAGAAAACCCCTTGTTTTTAAAAATAAATAAAAAAAAAAACAAATCTGTGTAGGTACCTACATGTTTCGGTTAAATAATATCCAAAAACAGTTAGTTAATCTAACTAGGAACCGTGAGCCTTTAAATGCCTAATCCGGAGCCACGGAACATAGGCGCTGCAGATGTGACGCCCCGGCCGCCGTGTGGCCATTTAGGTACACAGTGTTATACCTACATAAAGTTTCTCTGTTCATGACACGGTGAGAAGACAATAATAAATTATCTAGTATTTTGTTACTTTACGTGCGCGCGCTACAATAAATAAATCCGTAATCTTTCTTAACGAACGTCAAGAATTACGTTTGTTTTGTTACTTATCTACGATTCTTCTTCTTCTTTTCGATTCGATGGTAAACTCGTCAAACTGTTTGGGCCCAATAGGTGGCTACATTAATAGCAGCATCGGTAGCACTCATCAAATCCTCCAAAGTGCAGGTGTATGGGCACTTGGGGCATTCTAATATGTGGCTCATGTTTTGAACAGGAGCACCGCACTCACATTGAATATCCGAGGGGTCTATAAAACCCCATTTTGCCAAGTTGAGTTTGCAGCGGCCTACCTGGGTTCGCAACCGATTTAGTGCTTTCCATACAGGCCATTGCAAATCGCGCCCAGGCGGGAGATGTTCTTGGGGTTTCAAGAAGTCGGATGGTGGTAGGTGATGCTCTTCCCAAAGCTTTATTCTTTCTTTAGGAGCCGGGTCATCGATGGCCTGTGTGCTACGCAGGAAGCTCTTACGGCTCTTAAGCCTACTTGGGGCTGTTTTGTGTTCGAAGAGGGGATTATCTACGATGTTTAGAAGCGACTTATAAGATACCACTACATTATTAACTGACTCGATACCTACTTGACACTGGGCATTGTCCGAGTTAATTAAAGTTTCCATCCTTCTTGTGTACAAGAGTTGGTACAATAGCCTTGCTGCTTCGCCATTACCCACCTTCCGAGTAGTAACACGTCACTGACATCACCATATCACTGTATTCACCACGCTCACTCGTGGAATTGAATGGCACCGTAAGCGCAAGCGTCAAAAAAAAAAACAAATCATGTACAAGTGCTTACGATGCGCTTTCTGAATTGACTGTTATTATTACAGCAATGCGGGCGGGGGAGGGGGGAACGTGACTCGTGAGGCGCTCTACTACCTACCTAGTTCATTGACCTATCCCGAGCGCGCGCGAATTTCCAATAGCTGTTTTGTTATTGTCATAAAACTAATGAGTATAAAAAAAAGTTTCGTTGGGAAAGTTGTTTGTAATCATGAGGACAATCACGTGTTTAAGTATCGGTCACTAATTACCAGTCACCCTATATATAAGTTAATATAAACATTATTCGCTGTACGAAAAGGTTCAAATTCGACGAAACGCTATGAATCTTTGGTCGTAATATTCTGATTATCATGTTTTTTATTTGTCACTGATCAAAGTGTATTTGTATTTTTGCTGGTCAACTTGGCTTTATTTTTTTTCCTCTATGTTTTTTTTAATATTTTGTAACTCATTTACTTTGCATAAGTTTTTGGCGATCTCATAGGATATAATTATCTACTTTTTGTGTATCAATCTTTAATCGAAGTGGTATTTTAAGCAGAGATATAGCTGCTAAACGCTAAAGTACGAAAAGTACGTAAAGTTGTTTAACAACATTCCTTTCGAAACAACATTAATATATTGATGTTACCGTATTTACATACCAGCGCAAACCATTGCGGGTTTAACAGCGGTATGTCAGAAACGACAAACTCGGCGCCAAAACACATAAAGGTGATTCGTTTTAAGATAGTCACACACTAAATATACCTATAATACATAATAATATGTATATAATCAGTCGGCCCAGTGAATTACCCGCTTGATTATATGACGCCACTGAAAATCCAACATGGCGGATGGTCGCCATATTGAATCATTATATTTTGTGACTTTTCCGTGTTTTATTTACTCATATTACAACATTTTTTAATCTTAAAACAAACTAGAAATAAGTATGAATACTTTGCTTATTGAAATTTTACGTTCCTAAAATTGCGTGCCATATTATAGGTTTTTACATATTTACAAATGTTTATTATTAAGAACAAAGCCTTCAAAATACGGAATTGACTATTTAATTTGTTCTTTATCCTGACATTAGTAGTGAAAATCGTACAAATGTATTTTTTTCATGACATGTTTATGTACTTAAGTTTAAATCTGATGATTTCATTTAAAGTTTATATTTCTTCGACTTTTTTTAGCATGTAAGAAACGCAAATAATATATCATTAAGTGCCTTTTAATGAACGTACCGCCTGATAGATTTATATAAGCTACTAAAAGATTACAGCCACGGCCGCGTAGCCATATTCTTACTAGATGGCGTTGATTTCAACATTTTTAGTTTATTTTTAGGTTTGGGAGCGTTATTAAGTCAAAGAAATGGTATTGGTGAAAATCGGACATTCTATTTTATTGAACTTAGTGAAATTTTTGCTTAAAACAAAACCTAGTTCTGACTGTTTATGTAGGATAGTGCTATAATTAAGCACTATAGTTAGAGTCATGACCAGTCAGAATTAGGTATCTACCTAATTCCGACTGTTCATGTAGGATAGTGCTTAAGTATAGGGTATACTTTAAGCTACTATAGTTGGAGTCACGAACAGTCATAATGAGGACCAGTCTAGATTTTTGGTGGAGTATACTGACTTATAGCGTCAAAAAAAACAGTAAATACTGTGAAGAAATTATTTAAATCTGACCAAAAATGACGAAGATACAGCAATTTTAGTGTATTGTTCCAGAAACGCGCCCGAGAATGAAGCGACTCGCTGTGACGTCATCTGTCATGATCGGTCTCCACACCGGCGAATGAATACGATCAAGCCGTTCGTCGCACGGATCATGACAGATGACGTCATCGTAAACAGTCCAGCCAGAGCGCGCGTTTTCAAGTAGCCGTTCAGAAAAACTTTAATAAATCCACCATTTCTTGACGGATTTTAATAATTTAAAAAAATAAATGCTCAGTAAATTATTACACATTCGACGTACTTAGTAAAAATCGGATTTGCTATTATGTGATTGATCCTCATTAGGCGGATTTTTACGCAATAATTTGACTAAGTTCAATAAAGTGAAATGTCTGATTTTACCAAATACCACTTCGTTGACTTAATAATAATATGCTTCCTTAAACTAAAAACAAAAACTGAACATGTTGAGTTCAGCGCTATCTAGCGAGCACAATGTCCACACTTGGGCCTGTAGCTTTTACCTTAGATAGAGAGTTGTTGCTAAGTACAAAAGTTTATTAGAATAAGGCTGACTGAAATATTTTAGTAATCTGTGCGCTGAGTGAGAGTTCTTTTTACGTTAACGCGATCGACACATTTACCACGTTTAACTCTGATTGGTCAAGGAGCTTGGGCAAGAGTCAAGAGAGAGCAGTGGTGGCCGAGTGGTAACGGCACTGACTTAAGAGTTTGTAGGTTGCCGGTTCAAACCCAGCCAGCCGCATTACTTTGTGTAATTTATTTGATCACCACTGCTTTGATGAAAGAAAACATCGTTAGGAAACCGACATGTCCTAGAACCAAAATTCGAAGACATGTGGCATCCACCAACCCGCACTGGGCCCGCGTGGTGGATTACGCCCCCATTCTCTCTCCTAGAGAGGAGGCCTGAGTCCCAGCAGTGGGAACATTATAAGGCCGACTATGCTATGCTATGGTCAAGAGCTTGGAGCGGGCCAATCGGAAGCGTCGAACGTATAAACGTGTCGTACGCGTTAACGTTAAACAAATTCGCACTAGGAACTGTGCAAAGGCCATATAAGGCTAGGAAGTTTTTTATAATACTGTTTTGTAATTTAGTAAGATTACGTTTTTTAAAATTTTTAGATATATGTATCTATCTAAAAACTTTACGTCGACTTTTGTTAATTGTTTAATATTAGAATTAAGTAGTTGATTCTTCAGATTTTATAATCACGTTGACGAGTTTTCTTTTGACACATTTATAATGTTTCTTTTTTCTTTAATTTTCTTTTTTTTTTTTGGTGTTCCAAATGTTTTCTATTCTCATTTTATTTTTTTTTCTTAAGTTTTGAAAGGTATAATGTACGGACATTGCTGCGGCAAAATCATTGCCAATGTGTTTTGATTGAGATACGTTATGTTTTAAGGTTGATTTATTAAAATAAAGACTGAATCGTGGTTTCTTTGTTTTAATGCTTTGATAATGACTATACGCGCGTGTCGCGTGTGCTCGGGTCCCCGTCGTCGCGGAAACCGGATTATTACCTGCGCAATGTCATTTGTTTAACTTTAACGGTGTGCTTGTAGTCGTGTCGATGGACAATTTTGATGTATTATTACGTAGCAAAGAGGGTGCGGGGCGCGGCTGCCTGCGACGGGTGCCCGCGTGACAAACCGCGGCGGAGCATTGCAGTATACCGCGTGGACGCCCGCTTAACGCAGCGTCGGTCCTAACATGGAACAGTCTGATTCCCAGCGTGTGATAATGTGATTTCCAACGTGCTACAGTTATTCCTAGCGTGCGATAATCCGATTCTCATCGTGAGACAGTGTTAATTTCAACGTGAACTAGTGTGGAATAGTGTAATGCCCAACATAGGACAGTCTAATTCCCAATGCGGGCCAGAGTTACTCCAAACGTGGACAGTGATATGCCAAACATGGAACAGTGTTATGCCAAACGTGGGACAGCGTTATTCCAAACGGGACAGCGTTATCCCAAACGTGGGACAGCGTTATTCCAAACGTGGGACAGTATTATTCCAAACGTGTGTCGGTGTGAATCTCACCGTCCGCGCGTCCCAAATTGGGTCCTCGCCAAAACAGTTACTATAAAACAACAAGGAGTATGAATATTGTCATTCACTGGATATATTCAGGCTGTCTGTTAGCCAAACTAAAAAATAAAAGGAAACAAAATATCGGTCAATTTGACACATGAGACAATATCATAACCGAAATTGTTAATTACATTTGTAAAGATTTTTAATAGTTATATTTATTTTGTAACTGTCGTAAGATGGCGATGCCATGCAACGCCACGGAATTGATTCCTGTGCGACAGAACCCGCCCAAGGATGGGTACGGACCGCGCGGGGCACCTGATTGTTACTATGTAAGTACATTTTCTTGCAGTATTGATTTCTTTGGAAAAGCATTGATCTACCCTTGATCTATCTAAGAAAGATTTGAGGAGTCATGCGACACCCGATAAGAAAGAAATTCGCGCTATGGCCTAAGGGTACGGCTACTATGGATGCGAATTCTTACAAAAAGGTGTTCAACGTCTGAAATCCTCGTTTGAACATGGCGGTTACACTACGTTTTCTGATATTCTGATAGTTGGTAAGTATCTGCCGCCCAGCAGGTATGTACCTACCTATTTATTCTTTTTTTTTTATTGACAAAACCAGTGCTTGACTGCGATCCCACCTGATGGAATGTTTACATCGAGATATAAGTACTAACGTACTAGAGAAGACACCGTAAATTCCTACTTTGTCTCGTTCAACTGCGGCGATCGCGCCGCACTTTGTCGAAGAAAACGCGTAATTGCCGTGATTTACATGGCGCTTAAGACCTTTTTGCCGAGAATAAATACACTTCCGCAGCAAATCTAGCGCTGTGGTAAATTAGTTACGGTTTAGACGAATTGTTATTATTTTAGCGCTGCAGCGAACTAAAGATTCAAATTACGAAAATAGGACAATTCAGTTATTTGACGTAGCTTCTCTAGTACGTTAGTACTTATATCTCGATGAATGTTTATTTATTCACGAATGTTTTCACGAAATTTTATTGATTATTATTCTGTAAGTAAATACATTTTACGGCCGCCAATCATATTTTGATCCACATATAACTTTACACTGGCCTGAAAAATGCAAAAAAAGTTGGGAAAATTTGGATTTTGTGGGCTACTTTGGAGTGAGATAGTGAGAATGGCGGGCCATGCTTGAACTTTAAAACTATAATGAGTTTCATCATTCTGATCAAACTAGTATTTAGTACCTAATTTTGTACCTCCAAAAACCAAGGTTGTAGTACAAGCATGGCCTCGCCGTTATGACGCATCGTAATGGCGGGGACATTGTTAATGTCCGTTATGCCGTGTGAGGTACAAAAATTTCAGGATAGGTACAAAATAGTACTAAATGGGTTCTAAATTTACGTGGTAAAATCATTTAAATACAAGAGTATTGGTCTCGCCATTATGACGTTTATCATTTATTGTCTATATCCTAGTTAATAAATCTTATCAAAATCCTCAGACATCTCGCGTGCTAGACTCGACAGCCCGCTATGTGAAATTCGTAAAGAAATTGCGAGCTCTCGAAGAAGAACAGAGGAAGGGCACCGAGAACACGCTGAAAGAGTTGAATGATAAGCAAAACAGCGACTTCTTTATACGATGCGATCGCAGGTTTGTTTAATGAAAGGGATGACGCTATACATGCAGTATAACTTCATCTCTTTCTTGCTTTTACGCTGAAAGAGTTGAATGATAAACAGAACGGCGACTTCTTCAGGTTTTTTGTAACGATTATAGACCGCTTCGTAAAGGGATGGTGTTGTAAGTTCTGTAAATATCAGTCTCTTTCTTGATTGGTTCTGGCGCAGAACTGTAGAAGGGCGATCTTCTTTACCAATCCAATGCTACTGCCGTCCTACTGTTAAGCGACAGTACAGTTGACGAGGTTTCGTTTTCTGATGTCACACCGTCACGGTAATCAGTCAAAAATTGTCTATCAATCTCTCTAAGTAGTACTTTTCTTTTTTCAATAGATTCTGAGATATTTAAAAGCACCGTTAAGTTTTCTTGATTTATATGTAGGTAAGTAATTCAAAGCTGCTTTTTTTTGTTCGTTCTCAGACCAATAAAAAAGTACTTTTTTATTCGTCTGAGTGTTCGTTATAGAAAATGTGATTACATCAGATATCGGTATTATAGCTTGTGGACGGCAGATTGTGTCTTAAAAAAATTCAACTGTACCGACGTATTTCAGCTAGTTCAAAGTTACCAGACGTGTCGCCCCTTATAAGATTCTGCTTCCTTTACATCATGACTCTCTAGGCCCGTTTCACTTCTTGTGTTTTCACAAAACTATATTCTAGTTGGTTTAGTTTTAGAACCAAACTACGGTAATTTCCTCTCATTAGAAATGCTTTTTTACAGATCTCTAATAAACAACGTGGCGAGACGTGTCGACCTCTGTTTGGCGTCTTACCAAGAAGATCTCAAGACGAAGAGGCAGAGGTAAGTAAATATAAACAAACCCGAGTTATGAAATCTTCACCATACTAGTGGAATATTGTAAAACCTGTAGATTTTGTGCAGGCAGTTTTTTAAACTTGTGGCATTTCTCAGCCCATACCTATGTTTAAGATTTTTTTTTGTTAGCCCAATTGATATGGGCTGGGCACTGCTTCTTTTTCCTTATAAACCTCTCTGTCTTGAGGGATTTATAACAAACTTCTACCCACAGACTCCTAAACCTGCTAACTAATGAAGAAGAGTTAAACATCCGTAAGTTCGTTGAACAAGCGCAGGCCGGTGCTGCAGCCCTGTGGCAGGACAAGAAGGATCGCCTCGCGTATCTACTGGCTAAGAGGCAGAAGGAACACGAGGAGAAGTACAGAGACCCGCCCATGTGAGTGACTTTAGGCCGCTTGTACACGTTAAGAAAAGTCGCCGGGGCAAGAATTCATGTGTGTAGGTTACTGCACACGACCGGTGTACACTGCTTTGGCACTGACCAAGAAAAAAATCTTTTTTGCGGTAGATACGACGCATAAAGTGGCTATGGTGCGGTAGGGGGGTGGTGTAGGTGAGGGGGTGCCACGATACATTTTCGTGCCTAGATCTGACAAAATTGTTATCGTGTACAATTGTACATGATGAATTGGTCTTATATGCCGCAAACACAGTGAAATTTCTTAGCGTGTGGTACAAGCACCCTTACGATGGTCTGTGTATTATTGCTGTTAAGATTTTGACAGGCGCGTTTTACGACAAGTACTATCGAATGATCGAGACTACTCACAACGTCACTTCTTGAACTATGCTACGTTTAATGTGTACACCATATCTCTAACTTTTTGTAAAGTTATTGATTTGTAGTGCAATTACAATATTCAGCATTTAGATGCCAATTTACCAACAATGGTTGCTAGTTCTGTTTTGAAGTACAATTACAGTATTTAAGATATTGAATGTGTATGCCACATCGGCACCATCAGTCAAGTAGATCTGCAAGTCAGGAAAGGTGCAGGATGCAGGGAGTAAATAGGGACAAAACATTGATTAGATTTTTCACTTTGATAGTTCTTCTTCTTTTCGATTCGATGGTAAACTCGTCAAACTGTTTGGGCCCAATAGGTGGCTACATTAATAGCAGCATCGGTAACACTCTTCAAATCCTCCAAAGTGCAGGTGTATGGGCACTTGGGGCATTCTAATATGTTGCTCATGTTTTGAACAGGAGCACCGCACTCACATTGAATATCCGAGGGGTCTATAAAACCCCATTTTGCCAAGTTGAGTTTGCAGCGGCCTACCTGGGTTCGCAACCGATTTAGTGCTTTCCATACAGGCCATTGCAAATCGCGCCCAGGCGGGAGATGTTCTTGGGGTTTCAAGAAGTCGGATGGTGGTAGGTGATGCTCTTCCCAAAGCTTTATTCTTTCTTTAGGAGGCGGGTCATCGATGGCCTGTGTGCTACGCAGGAAGCTCTTACGGCTCTTAAGCCTACTTGGGGCTGTTTTGTGTTCGAAGAGGGGATGACGGGAATCGGATTCTTGAATTTTCTTTTCAATCGCGCATGCGACATCCCTACGTACAGCAGGTGGAGCAATACCAGCCAACGGATAAAGCTTATTAAGCGGAGTCGGTTTAAGGCATCCCGATATAATTCGACACGTCTCGTTCAGGGCGATGTCTACTTGTTTTGCGTGTACTGATCGGTGCCACACGGGACACGCGAATTCACCAGCAGAGAGGCATAAAGACATGCCAGTTGTGCGAAGAACATCGGGTGCTGCTCCCCAGTTGGTAGATGTAAGGCGGCGTAACAGGTTGTTCCGGGACCCAACCTTCTGCTTCGTGTTGAGGCAGTGCACGTTAAAAGTCAACGCTCTATCCAACGCCACACCCAGGTACTTCGGGTTTTTACAGTGCTCTACGTCAGTACCCCGCCATGTGATGTTAAGTTTTCTATTCGAAGAGCTATTGCGGAGATGAAACGTGCAAGATTGAGTTTTGGACGGGTTCGGGCGAAGAGCATTACTGTCATAGTACTTACCAAGCAACTCGAGCGCCTCCTGTGTCAAAGCAGTTTCAACTTCTGCGAAAGTAAGCGATTGCGCCGCCAAGGCCAAATCATCGGCATATAAAAAGCGTTCAGTATGCTGCGTTTTGGGCTGGTCGTTGGTATAGATGTTAAACAACGTGGGGGCCAACACACTGCCTTGAGGGAGACCGTTTTTTTGTCGACGCCATCTGCTCTTATCTGAATGGAGATACACCTGAAAGCGACGGTTGTGCAATAGCTCGCTCAAAATGTTGACAAACCCTTGGTCTTGATAAACTTTGATAGTTGATACCAGATTATTAATTTCTAACAACGCATCAACTTAAGCACATAGTTAAATTCTACAAACAATATTAAAACAAATAAGAAGATAACTTTCAAAGTGTTGTCCCCATTCACCATCCTGCTTGTACAGTAAGTGATAATACGATGGTCTGTGTATTATTGCTATTAACATTTTTCTAGGCACTGCTGAGAAGGGTACCACTAAGACAGATGATGGATGAACAGTTTTAAATCTATTTAGATTTTCAACATATTTTCATGAAAACCGAAGTATAAAAATAAAATACTAGATAATTTGTATTTAATTATAAAATAATACATACTTACATTGACTGCTCTGTAGGTCTAGTGGTTAGTGGCCCTGACTGCTATGCCGGAGGTCGTGGGTTCGATTCTCACCCAAGACAAATGTTTGTGTGAAATGTATGAATTTAGAAATATATAAGTATGTTTATTAGTTATCTAGTACTCATAGCATAGGCTCTGCTTAGTTTGGGACTAGATGACGTTGTGCGAAAGTTGTGAAATATTATTATTATTATAATACTAACCCACCGATTTCTGTAATCCGCCATTGAATGAAATTTTCTTGTTGTACAAGTTTTCAGGAACTATTGTGCTCAACAGATCTAAATTCGTGCACGTACATCCGTGCATTGTCGCGATGCGAGCCCGCGAAGTGCAGAAAGCACAACTTTACCAGATGAAGGAGAAGCAGGCGCGAAAGATGGCGGAGAAAGAGTTCGAGAAAATGTGGCATGAAGTCGCCCTCAAGGAATCTGAGGCTTTGGTGAGGAGTAGTCTTAGCACAATCAGCATCATCATTTATCTAGCGACAGGAGCAACTTTAGCCGTTACGCAGACCAGAGGGCTTAGCCAAGTTGATAATCTACAATCGTTAACGCTAGTAGAAAACTTCAAATGTATTTGAATGACATCATCTCAACGCTCAGTCACGTGGTCACAACAAAGGAATCGGAGTCGTGATCGACTCTAAGCGATCTACGAAAGATAATCGAAACACGGTCGTAACTTGGCTAGGCCTGCTGGACGGCAGATCTTTGCGAGGGCCTTGTTCTTTTTTAAAAGTATGTGAATTAAAACTAGGTATTTCTTATGATGTGTGTGAAAAATGCAAAATTTAAAAAATGGTGTAGAAAAACATCGTGAGGAAACCGGCATGTCCTAGAACGAAAAATTCGAAGACATTCGTCGTACACCAACCCTCCCTGAGCCTGGTTTGGTGAATTACTGCCCATTCCCTTAACAAGGGAGGAGGCCTGAGTCCCAGCAGTAGGAGCTTTAAAAGGCTGATTATGTTGTATAGTATTTTTTCAGCGTCTCTACTTCCGAGGCCTGCGTAGTCTGGTTTGCATTTTTAACGGACTTCAAAAATAAAGAGGTTCTATTTTCGGCTGAATGTATTTTTTTGTTTTTTTTTTTATGTGTGTTCACCATTTTCTCGTTCAATTGTAGACCGATTTTGAACAATTATTTTTTTTGATTGAAAGGTTATGCTTCAAAGTTGGTCCCATAGAAATATTGTTATGATCTGATCATGAATTTCGAAGATATGGAAAGGAACTCCTCATAGGATTACAGCAGATATGTCGTAACAAGTAAAATTGCTTTGTTTATACGTGTAGTTAATGACTAACTGAAAGAAGAGGGGGAGGAGATATATCGAACTGATCTAATTATGAAGCTCAGTAGGTATCCGAACTCTATAATAAATTAATGTAATCTAACCGTGTTTGGGATTATAAGAATTATCATAAGAGTCACTCTGGCTATAAGGTATTTAAGTTTGGCTGAGGGGTACTTTTTAGTAGTGGTACCATAACTAAAAAGTGTAAAATAAAATACTTTTTACAAAAAGAAAATACAACCGACATAAGTGTAAAAAAAACGCTAAATAGTGCAAAATAACTTTAATTTTGGAAGTCGTTAATTAACGAAGAGACAAAACTATTACTTGTAGAGTTTTTTATTACAAGCTTTTATTTAGTTTCACCTGTCCCGATGGTATGTCTGTAATCAAATCTTACAAATTAAATTTGATCCACTTCTCGGTTACCGATTGACCTGAAATTTTGCATGCATGTGTAAATCAGATGACAGTGCAAAACTATTATGACATGGCGCTGATCTGATGATGGAACCGGAATGATAGGAACTCAGATAACCCTACCGTGTTTGAGCTTTTTGAAATGGTCTTGACGAGTATTAATTATATATGTAGGTATATAACTATATACCGAACTTTAAAAGCTTGCTATGAAAAAACGATTTTCATTGAAAACTTGTTCTGAGTACACTTAGTGAAGTCCTTTATTTTTACCCGACTGCGCGACGCAAAGGAGGGTAATGTGTTTATCAGTATGTATGTATGTATGTTTGTTTATATGTGGCGTTCTAGAGACCAAATGGGAAGGGGCCCCTTGGGAAGATTTGATTGGTAAAATTTGAATGGGCCCCGACTGTGAGTCGGTCTGTTCTGCATTAGAATGAATGATTTGTTTTATGTGTGTATCGATTATAAAACTATTGTGTAGTTATTTAGTATTACATAACAGAATTCTAAACTACTGGGCTTGTTTGTTTCTTTTTAGTTTTTATTTAAGTTATTTTTTTTACGTATTTTTTAAAATTAGTTTCGACGCAGTCGGGTTTTTTGTTTTTCTTTAAATATTTTTATTTTTTTCTCTGCCTAACCCTGAACATAGGTAGGTGTTGAGTAGATAGAATGGCAAGCACTGGGCAGCTTGCCGTCCAGTCGTCCTTTAAGGACCAAGCCCGGGTCTTCAAACAGATATCACCAAGATTGATGGGGCCAGTTAGGGTCGATGCCTGCCAGGGCTTGCGGATTGTTCGAAGGACTTTACCATGGCTCTCGCAAAGGGCAACTGAAAGAACACTGTGGATTTTAGTCTTCAGTAAAAGTCTGACTCTCTTGCTCCACCCAGAGCGGGAGAAGTCATTTGATGATTTCCCACTTTAAAAAAGGCAGGTGTTGTGTTTATTAATTCCCTACCTTATCTTTTGAGTAGCGTAATTAGAGACACAATAGAAAGACAATGACCGAGCGAACGCCGGCGTTCGCGTGGGGTTTAATGAATATGATACAATCGAGCACTTGATTGTGATCCCACCTGATGGTAAGATGTAATCGTTGATGGTGAAGCCCACTAGTTTATAATAGCCTATTCACTCTAGCCTTTAAGAACCACTTATAATTTTAGAGTAGATAATATAAATATTATCTCGGTTCAGGCGGCTCGCATGGAAATGGACGCGATCGAGCGGCTGCGTCGCAACCAGGAGTGTGTCAGATCGACCGACGAACAGATCCGGCTGAAAAACGAGAGACTACAACAAGAAAAGGAGATGTTGAAGCTGGAGACGATGAGGATAACGGCTGAGTTCGAAGAGCAGAATAGGAAGGAAGAAGAAGGTATAGTGTAGATTCAGATGTTTGTGGAACAGAGTGTAAAGTCCTGCAACCTCCATTGGAAGGGAAAATCATATACAATGCGTTCCAAATAAGAATAGGATCGATTTTTGCGCTATGATGCGAAGTCATAGCAAATAACATATAACAACATTAAATGTAAGTTTTTTACTAACACTATTCTATGGATTCATTGTGGTCTAAAATCATCATCTTTCTGCCCTTTTCTCGTTTTATTTGGGGTCGGCGCAACACGTTCTTTTCTTCCATTCTGTCCTGTCACTCGTCACGCTATCACTAACTCCCTTTACTTTCATATCACTTCTCACACAATCCATCAATGTTTTCTTTGGCCTCCCTCTCCCTCTCCATCCATCCACATGTAAACTCATAACTCTTTTAGCAACATGCGTTTCATCCCTCCTCTTCACATGACTATACCAAGACAAACGATTCCCCTTCAACTTTTCAGTCACTGGCGCCACTTTCAAACTTCCTCTAATATACTCATTTCTCACTTTATCCTTTCTCGTCACACTACACATTCATCTTAACATTCTCATCTCCGCTACGTGCAATCTTTTTTCATCCGTCTTTTTCACATCTCTGTGGTCTCATTGTGGTCTGAAATAAATGTTATTATTATTGTAGCTGTCAAATCGAAAAATTGGGTAGAGTAGGCAAAACAAGAAATTTTTAAAATTTAATATATCCAGTTCTTCAATTTTGCTCATCTGTGCGTCACTTTGTGAAATGTCTTGAGTAGTGGCAAATGGAAGAAGAAAGCAAAGTGTTCCTAACATTGAAAATAAAAAATAAAATATTTTCTTATTTTAAACTAATTATGACTTACAATATATTTAGCTAATTTAATGTGTTTTTACTTCACCTAGATTTAACTAAGACTCAGTAATACAAAGCAAAAAAAAACCGTTATTGATACGCAAATATGTTTTCATTGCAAACCGTAATTTTCAATCAAAATTTGACTGATCGAGGTTATTAGAATAGAATAGAATAGAATTTATTTTATCTCGGACACAAAAAGTTCCATAATGTGTTAGTAACTTAATAAATAACTTATTATCTAGTGTTAGTACCCATTACCCTTTGTATAATAAATTTTATAATCGGAGAGCTATAGCTCTCCGCTACAGTTCTCAGGATGCTGTTGCGACTATCTCTCACTCTCCTAAGCAGCGAAGCGCTTTTCTTGCGAACAATCGCGTGGAACCCGTCGGTACGAGCCTGCGCAAACATATCCGACGCACTGCAGTAGCGAGGCAGTCCCAACAACATCCTGAAGGCATTATTATATTGGACGCTCAGGACATCTAGCTATCTTTTGGTGTAATTGACCCATAGATTACCCGTGTACAGACTCTGGCAGTAGGCCTTAAAAAGAGTAATTTTAACTTGGTCGGTACACTGAGCAAATCTACTATTATTACTATTGACTTTCCTATTCTTATTTGGAATGCTTAGTACCTCTAACAATATTGCACAACATCATCAGTTTCCAGAATACGTGGCTTAAATTTTACCTACCTATTTATTATCCATTTGACTGTATGAAAAATTACCTTCTGTCAGCTGCTTCGCCAGCGTGAATGTAGGTTTCTCCATACATTATTGGACCCCCGTTTCAATCCCTTAGGGGGTGAATTTTGGTGAATCATTTCTTATATTCTTGTCTACTTCATAAAACGAAGATGAACGAAGCACGAAGAATCGCCAAACTTAAGTGGTAATGGGCAGGGCACATTTCTCGCAGAACGGATGGCCGTTGGAGCCGAAAGGTTCTGGAATAGCGACTACATACCGGAAGACGTTGCGTTGGAAGGCCTCCTACAAGGTGGATCGATGACTTGGTGACGGTTGCGGGAGCCCGATGGATGCGAGACGCATGGGATCGTTCATTGTGGCGACACTTGGGGAAGGCCTATTTCCAGCAGTGGACGTCTTTCGTCTGAAATGATGATGATAATGATCATAAAAGGAAATTGTAAAATAAGCGTTCTAGGTCCAAGGATTTGGGGTTGGCGTTGAAGAGCCAGTGAGTGAATCAGAACTTTGCCTTATATATTTATATAGATAATAATGGCCCGATTTCTAAATTGAGTATCTACTCAAACTATGCCTCTTAACAGAAATTCAGGCGAAAGTAGAGTCTGACAAATATTCAACATCGGGGTAATATTAACCTAACCTAAATCCCCTAGAAAACCGCCAACGCGAACTCAAGCGCCACGAAACGGCTCGCGAGCGCCTGCAAATGATCAAAGAACGTAAAGAGACACTCGGGAAGCAGCAGGCGGAGGAGAAGCTTCTCGGCGACACGTGGGACTCGCTCGCGGGGCAGGGGCTCGCGGACGAATTGAGGAAGGAACAACTTATCAAGCAAAGACGGGTATGTCTATCTATTTATTTATTTGCATAGGCACACCAACGACTTATTTACAATATAATTTAAACAACATAATAATATTAATATATGAGGTGATCCTGTTTAAAAAAAACTGGGCAAGTGCGAGTCGGACTCGCACACTGAGGGTTCCGTACAAACTTACCTATGAAAACAGTTCTATTCCCGAATTGAGTTACGATAATTTTTCCGAATCGCAAAAAGTTTTTTTTTGTGACGTAACTAAAAATTTGCAGTTTTCAGATTATTTCCTATCTGGTCTGCGGACCCCAGAAGCTGTGAAAAAATCAAACTTCTGAGTTAACGGAAAAAAAAAAACGGCTGTTTATGTCGTAAAAAACGTGTATTTCGACACTCTCAAGGGAATTAAAATTCATAGAGTACTTCCCGTTGACCTAGAATCTTGAAATTTAGCATGAAGCAAGATCTCATGGCATAAGTATAGGAAAAAATCTGAAAACTGTAAAGGGGAATGAAACTTTTTCCATACATTGCTGGCATGTAATTTTTTTTCTTTTCGCCAAAAGTGAAACTTAGACCATATCTTAAAGGACTATAAGATAAATCAATAGCGAAAAGAATTATGTCTGCCAACCGTAATTTAGTTACGGTTTAAGAGACTATTTAGTATATTTCTATAGTTTGTTAGGAGGCGTTATTTTTTTTTAATAAAAATACTGTATGTCTGATATTTTAAGTTTCCCAATGTTAAATATACTTTTGGTTTCGGTTTTTATGGTGAGTACGCATTAAATAGTGTTAATCACTAACACAACACTAACGCGTATCTTTTCGATTAATTTATCACTTTTTTTTCTAATTTTAGTTATGAAAAACTGCGACTGTGAAAAAAAATATAACAGTAATAACCAATTTTATCAATGGAAACCTCAAAATATTACGTATTATATTTCCATTTCATTATAATATAACGAAGATAGGTCACGCCTAATAAAAATATACTAGCAATGCTTTTATATCGTCGTTCGGTTACGGTTTAAAGACCTGGTTCTTTTTGCTATTGATTCCTGGTATGGGCCTCTAACATTATAACCTAGGTTTCATTTCTGGCGAAAAGAAAAAAGTAAATCATGCCAATAGGTTGCATTGGCTTTTGTAGTTACGTCACAAAAATAAACGTTTATGCGATTCGGAAAAATCTTCGTAACTCTATTCGGGAATTGAACTGTTTACATTGAAGTCGGTTGTATCTTTTTTTGTAAAAAGTTTTTTATTTTACAGTTTTAAGTTGTTAACTAACTTTATTGTAAAATGTTCCAGGCGGAAACAGAAGTATGCAACCAGAAGATGAGAGTGATAAAGCGAGATAAGTTAGCGATGCAAGCTGCCGACGACGCCGCGATACTCGAGGAAGGGCAGCGAATACAAGACGAGGCTGATATGAAACGATGCCTGTATGCCAAGAAGCGCAAGCAAGGGAACAAGGTACTGTCACTATATCATATAATCATCATATTGTATACTCGAGGAGGGACAGTGAAGACCAGATCAGACTGATATGAAGCGGTGCCAGTGCGCCTAGCAGGGAAACAAGGTACTGTGACTTATAACATAGTGATAAGGTTGGAATTGCAATGAGCAGCAAACAACGCCGCGTGGAGGGACAGCGAATACAAAACATGGTTGATGAGAAGAGATATCAATGCGCCAAATAGAAAAGTTAGTATCGAGAATAAATTATAGAGCACTAGTCTTCTTCTTCTTTTCGATTCGATGGTAAACTCGTCAAACTGTTTGGGCCCAATAGGTGGCTACATTAACAGCAGCATCGGTAGCACTCATCAAATCCTCCAAAGTGCAGGTGTATGGGCACTTGGGGCATTCTGTGTGGCTCATGTTTTGAACAGGAGCACCGCACTCACATTGAGTATCCGACGGGTCTATAAAACCCCATTATGCCAAGTTGTGTTTGCAGCGGCCTACCTGGGTTCGCAACCGATTTAGTGCTTTCCATATAGGCCACTGCAAATTGCGTCCAGGCGGGAGATGTTCTTGGGGTTTCAAGAAGTCGGATGGTGGTAGGCGACTCTTCCCAAAGCTTTATTCTTTCTTTAGGTAGCGGGTCATCGATGGCCTGTGTGCTACGCAGGAAGCTCTTCCGGCTAGTGACCCGCCCAAGCTTTGCATGGGCTTCCACTTTTACTACTCCTGCATAGAAATCCTTTGATTATATTATTACATTATTGCTGTATCATTCGGTTTCCTGCAAAATGGTTGAGCTGAATGGTGCTAGCGCATGAGTCACGTTCGTGAACGGGCGCCGTCGGTTGGGAACCAGTCCCATCTCTCAGCTGCCTCGGTTTATTTTTAGTGATGCTTTTTACGAACACGTTTATCTACCTTATTCTCACATATTTGTATAACATTAAAAATTTAACCGTAATTCGTAGTTTTTTTATTTACTGATTTAAAAAAAGAGTGTCCATGGAATTTCTTGCACGTTCTTCTTCATAGAGACGCTCTACATTCACGCTTTGGAACGTGCAAATACGAGTAGCGTTACCTTTTTAGGGGTCCGTACCTCAAAAGGAAAAAACGGAACCCTTATTGGATCACTTTGTTGTCCGTCCGTCTGTCTGTCTGTCTGTCTGTCAAGACCCTTTATCTCGGGAACGCGTGGAGGTGTCACGTTGTAATTAAAACCATATACTCAAGTCTGCAGTCTCTTAAAGTTGTGAAAAAAATCAAATTTATAAGTCAACGAAAAAAAAAAAGATGCGGCCGTTTATGTCTCAAAAAACGTATATTTCGACACTCGAGGAAATTATTGTTACGTTACAACAAAAAAAAAATTGCGATTCGGAAAAATCTTCGAGACTCCATTCGGGAATTGTAGTTTGTACGGAACCCTCAGTGGGCGAGTCCGACTCGCACTTGCTCAGTTTTTTGTGACTGACTTATCTTGACAATTCAAAAGTGCCTGTAAAGGGTTTATTTGAAAAAAAAATAGTTTGCGTTTTTGAGTAAGGTAAAGTTCTAGAAACATTTATCATTACAGGACTGCCGCGACGCAATCGTTGAACAAATTAAAGAAAACGCAGCGCTGAGAAGCAGCCGTGAAAAGAAGGACGTAGAATATGATCAGTACCAAAGCCAGTTGGCCAAACAGCTGGACCAGCTGGTAGCCCACAAGGAACTCACTGAGGCACAGGCGAGGAAGCTTCACCAGAAGAACTTGCAACAACAAATGGAGTATAACAAGCTGCTCAAGGTAAGGCCAACTCTATTTCGTATTAAATAAAGTTCATATTTGATCTATGGAGATGGTGGAACATACGGAGATGTGCCCTCGCTTGGGCGGAGCATCACTGTGTCCTCGTGGGGGCTCGCGCCGGCGGCTCGCGGACGCCCGGGCGCTGGGGCCGCCCGTGCTCCGGAGCCGACACCCCCGCAAGCGAAGTAGGAGATGACCACAGCCGTGAGAGAAAGGACATCCTTACGTCCCAGCCACAGTGACTGAAGATGCGTCGAAAATCGCAGAGCTATCTTCGACCACCGAAGGCGCGAGCTTGCAGACGGCAAGCAATGGGTAGCTCACCTTCCGCCCCTCCGGTAAGGCCCGAAGCCGAGTCGTTGATGGCGCGTAGTGTCACAGGCGCGCTGTTATAAGCCTTATTACAAGGCAATAAAGCCTAAATAAGCTTTTACTATTAATCAATGTATTTTTCCTTTACAAACATGCTGATGTTGCATTTTTACCCAGTGCATATAAATAGCATTACTTAGTTAGATTCTGGACGCCATAACCTATTGTGCCCACTTATAATGTTGACAATGTCTCTCTTAAGTGCTCCCTACTTAAGAGAGACATTGCCAAAATTATAAGTGTTAAAATTCGTGTATCTGTGTCTGTGGTGATTAAAGTGGTCTATGAAGAATAATTGCCTTTTTTTTAAAAGACAAATGGTGTCGGCCTTGTAAAGAAATGTTAGCAAATCCGTAGGAACTAGTAGGGCAAAGGAGCGCTAGGGACACCGGATTTTTTAAACGTGACCCTAGAACGTAAATACAGGTGGGTTTTAGTGACTAAAATTCTGACACGCCCACCTTTGAGCGGAAGAAATCAAATGATGATTTCCAACCACGAAAAAAAATAAAAAAAAATCTGATTGGTACACAATACCGTTGCCGACGTCTGTTAGTCGATAACGTCACCGGCCAACGCTGAAAACCAGCGCTGTGGACTCGTCGCATTTTGCGTGTGGACACGGCATTATGCTGAGCGTACGTCAGTTTTGCTCGGACGTGACGCATGTATTTTATTTTTAATTATGTTTTTGTCATGGAAAATGTTTGCAATATGTTAGTTTTAAGTTTGCGCCTTTTCCGGCAAACAAAAAGTTTTTCTTTCTTTCTTTTCTTGATCTGTAAAAAAATAGCAGAGGTGAATGAAGACCACCGGTACTTCATTCACCTCTTAATTCCTTTCTCTGAAATGTAAACATGGTAAAATAAAAGCATTGTACTAAAAATGTACCTTTTGTCGTGTATGATTAGCCCTGTTTCTAATTTTCTTTCAACGACATTTTTAGGAGCGCATCAAGGAAGAGGAGTTAGAACAAAGGGAGAAGTACAAGCTAGCGACGGCCCAGTACCAAAAAGATATCGTCCGGATTATGAGTCGGTTCGTACATACTTCCTACAACAACTAAGGTCTTGAATGGATGGCATGAGTAGGATGACAGCAGGACGAAAATATGCATCTTTAAGATGAGAGATATTCGCAGGAGAACCAAGGTCACCGACATAGCACGAAGAATCGCCAAACTTAAGTGGCAATGGGCAGGGCACATTGCTCGCAGAACGGATGGCCGTTGGGGCCGAAAGGTTCTGGAAGAAGTTGCGTTTGAAGGCCTCCTACAAGGTGGACCGATGACTTGGTAACTGTTGCGGGAGTCCGATGGATACGAGGCGGACAGGACCGTTCATTGTGGCGACACTTGGGGGAGGCCTATGTCCAGCAGTGGACGTCTTTCGGCTGAAATGATGATGAAGATGAGAAAAAAGGATAGGTAGCCACATTGTATGAATCCGACAGCTGTCACCCGCATCATCCTATAGCTATTGGTAGTGTAGAGAGTGTGCAAGATACAGGTTAAGGCATGCTTCTATGGAGGTCAAAGTGTTAGTACTTACAACGCGTTTCAAATAAGAATAGGAACGTCAATGACCTCTATCTGTCAAATGCTACTTGAAAAGTACGGTTTGCAAAGAAAACTTATTTGCGTATCATAACGGTTTTTTTTTTTGCTTTGTTTAACCTTAGTTAAATCTAAGTGAAGAAAAAACGTTATTGCTTAATCTTAATTAGCTAACCTAAGATAATTTAAGTCTTTATTAGTTAAAAAAAAAAACTATTTACTTTTTTAGTTTCATTGTTGGCAACAATTCGCTTTCTCTTCCATTCGCTACTACAAAAAGAAACTTTACACACTGATACAGAGAGCAGAATTGAAGAACTGGATTAAATTTTTTTTCGGTCATGATTCGTACATAAGAAAATATCTTGCTTTGCTCACCCTACCAGATCGATTCGACAGCTATGACGTCACAACAGGGCGCTAAATTGATCCTATTATTATTTGAAATGCATAGTATTACATTATTTTTAATTTGCTGTCTAAGGGTTCATTCTACTCCAAAGTCATACCTACAGTATGTATGACTTTGTAGCGCTTCACGTCCAGTACAAGTATGTAAGTACAATAACGCGATTAGGGCGCTGATGGATGTTCGCAGAAGCTCGCGTGGAATGCGAACGCTATCGCGAAGCGATGCGGCGCGGATTGGAAAAACAACTGGTTGCGGTGGCCTACGTGACCAACCACACGTGGGTGTGGAGTGGAGACGAGCGAAGCAAAGTGGACTTTTTTTTTCTTTTTTCAAATTATTATTGATAGGTTCGCGTTTTACCACTATCTCAACTGATGGTAAGCGATGATATGGAGTACGCTTGCGTAGAAATAACCTATTCACCCTTGACTTAAGTTGGTTTGATATTTTCACACGAACTCTTGCGGTGAGGTGACTTGTTATTTAAATGGCGGCTAAAGCGGCGACTTCGCGTGCACGTAGAAAAAAGACACCATGTCGCGTTATCTATACATATAATAAAACAGTAAAATGGTGGAGCGTTGGTATTAGTTGGCGAAAAAACTACTGAACCAATCCTGTTCAAATTTTGCATACATAATCCTTATAGGCCGGGTCAACTGTTAGGCTACATATTATCACGCTATTTGCTATGGGGGGTGAGCAATAATCCAAAATGTCGACATTGAACGACATTTGCCACGTTCGATCCCCAGCTACAGTTAAAAATTTTGTCATTATTTTATCTTCTTTTTTGTAATAAAATAACTTTTACCATTTTTTCAAAATAAAATTGACATTTCTATTCGATATCTTCTAAATATTTTGTAAAAACTAATCAAAACACATAATAAAATCAAAGCGGCGAGTAAAATCACGTACTAAAATGTAAATATGGCACAACGCCATCTAAAGACTGAAAGTAGAAATAATGATGACAATGATAGTTGAACGTCATATTTGATAGATGGCATTGTGTATTTTACGTAATTTTCTGAGTGGCAGAAGAATGACCATCGCCCAAGTTTGCAGACAGTTTTATTGTTTAAAATTTTGCGAAAACCGTTATGATTAAACTGGAGTTAGACGGAGACATTTTTAATCCTACTGTTTTTTTTCCCCGTGGTTGTAACAAACTAATTGACCGTGATTATTCAAGGGATACCAACCAAAGGCGATAACAGTAAATACTTATATGTATTTAATTATTGACTTTAAAATAACATGGCCAAATTTTCGGAAGGGGTAGCATGGCACCTTGTGTTGGAAGGCCCCCAGGTAAACCTGGTGAGGGTCGCGGGAATCCGATGGATGCGAGACGCACAGGACCGGTAATTATGGTGACACTTGGGGAGGCCTATGTCCAACAGTGGACGTCTTTCGGCTGAAATGATAATGATAATGATGGCACCTTTATTTTTCTTTTTTTAAGGGTGGAAGTCATCCAATGACTTCTCCCACTCTGGTTGGAGCGGGAAGGCGTGTCAAACTTTTACTGACTAAAACCACACCTGTGTCCTTCAGTTGCCCATTGCGACATCTCTTTGAGGAGCGCGTGGATCACTACGCGCTGTTGACGACTGGGCTCGGTCCGGTCAATTACCGGACGGCCGGACGGCTGTGGACGACTGATTGCTGGATGTCCGCGAGCCCGCGTTTACCGTGGCTGGTCGTCGGGGTCAGAATCTCGGCTCGGCGTGAGGACGTTCGTTCCCTCACGCGTCCTCCTCCTTCACTAGCATTACGGCTTTGCAGAAGGAGGCGACCGCCTGCCATTCCTCCTCGCTCTGGACCATAGCCCAAAGTCACAAGGCCCGGCGCGAGAGGTGACTGACGCCGATTGCCTCCACGAGGACAACACACACCTCTGTGTGCTCCACTGTGTCCTCCGGGATGATGGCACCTTGCGGCCTAATAATGGTGTGTTTTATTATTAGCAGTCACTGCTTCATATAAAACTGGGTCGAAAGGTTTGCGTTCCTGATCACAGTTCGACAACGTATGATGTATCTCAGATTCCTTGCAGCCTTACGTCGACATCCGTACGTGAGTGAGTGGTGACCAACACTGGAACCACCCTCTGAGGGAGGCCAGTCTCAGGGATAACACTAATCGGCTGCTACATTTGTTTACCGGAATTTAATTGTTTTATGGATACACAAGCTCAGGACTGTTGACTGTTTCACGCGGTTTCTGTTCCGGATTCGGTTGGAAGTACTCTGATATTAGCATTTTACAAATCGCCCGGAGGACCCGTTGTAGCATGCGGTGGAGGTCTATCCTGCTTGGGTGAACCGCCGTGTCTTCATAGAGGCAATCGGCGTCAGTGACCTCTCGGTTTGGCCATCAATATGCGAGTTCGATTAGACAGGAATACACGCGTTCAAGATTTCACTGAAATTCATCCAAAAGTTGGAGACTCTTCATAGGGTAGTTCCCACTATGGAATAACATTTGTCTGATATACGAGGACGTCAGTCAAATACACATAAAAAAATCCTAGATAAATGAACAAGTAATTTTTACGCCCCAAATGATCAAGCTGCAACAATCAATTCAAGCATGCTCTCGCAAATTCTTCATAAGTACTGTTGTGGAGGAAGACAGTTGATGATGATGGTAATTTTTGGATTCACTGGCTTTTTGGCTTTGCACCATCAGTGCAAACGTTATCCAGCTGAAGGTCGGTGTCCCGATTATGTTCCTTCGTTTACCTCTACCAAAGCTGTCTGACGGTTTAAACTCTTCAGTGAAACATTATTGAGGCGAAAATTTTACAGGAGGTAACTCTTTCGAACAATCTCGCAGCCTTAGCAGACATTGGCCCTAGAGGGCCCTATCCATTTGCTGACATCATTATGAGTCGCGCGTAGATTACTACGCACCGTCGATTCAGGATTGCTTTGACCAGATGACCGGACGGCTCCACCGCAATCGCCCTGCGGCTTTCAACACCTGGAGCATCACTTCCCTCATCATCCCTCATAGTTTCAGCCACCTTCTTCGATCGTAGTGCTTCACTGAAGGAGGCTACTGGTTGGCATTTTTTCCACTAATCGCCTCCATGAGGACACGGCGGCGCCGGCGCTCCTACCAAGCGGGACTGACTTCCACCGTAAGTTCCATCGTATTCTCCGGGCGATCCGCACAATGGTGAGACTCGAGTGTTTCTTTTTGCTGAATTCGATACAGATACCTCCCGAAACACCCACATCCGGTGAGTCCTGCACAAAGAGAGGATGCCGTGACGCCTCTGTAGCCACTCCTCAAAGACAGGCATTACCGCTGCGATTGTGACGTGCTCACTGTGACAATGTTGTTTTACCGGAACATAAACCAGAAACATACAAAAACTAGTGCCTTTTCCCTTGGGGTAGGCAGAAATGCCAACTGCTACGACCCTTACATACTCTTTCTATTCATTGACGTTCATACATCTGGATCTGGACGAGTACATAACATGTATCCTGAAGGTAATTTGCGTTTTTACCTTTAACAGTTTTATGTGAAAGTACAATAAATAATTACGATGCTTTCAGAATGAATTGCAAGCACAGAATGATTGTACAGTTTTACCAACTTAACGTAGACGAAGTCGCGGGCAACAGCTAGTATTAAATAGAGTAATTTTATTGTTCTCCAATTACACTTACAACTTAATTCCACATGTTCACTCATTGCACGACAACACACACACACACACACATACACACACACACACACACACACGCGCGCACTCCATACACTCTTAAATATTCCCACATAATACTAACCATACTAACACTATATAGAATTTATAACATAAATATTGTTAATACTCGCGACAACTGTTTGTTAGAGCATTAAGTAAATATAGAAATGTTAATAAAACCTAAGGGTGGAGTCCTGGTGTCCTGAAATACAGGCCTCAAGCCTAGTTTAGGCACCAGTCTCCCACAATAAGCTTACTGTACCTTCCTACCTTTACCCTAGAAAATGTAATTATGATGTATTGTGGCGAGAAAATAAATTTTATTATTATTATTATATTCGCGTGAACCGTATTGCATCGCTTCGCAGCCGCATTTGAGTTGAATCGGCCACGTAGGCCGCTGCGAAACTCTTTTTGCGTTTTGTATTGTTTTACTAACATTTAAGCATGTTGTTACTATCATTATGAGTCTTGATAGTTCTAATAATATTATTATTTATTTTAAAGTCGATTTTTCAGTTGGTGGCGATGGACTCATATTGGCTATAATTATAAATTGTACTTAAACTCCATTCTAAATTAGATAAGATATTTAAACAACTCTAGTGGTGGGCAAGAGTCCGCACAAAGTGGGTACCTGAAGATGGACGAAGCCGCCGAGGTTGACCTGGGAAGAGGTGACGAGACGATCTAGATGCCTACCGCAACGACTGGTTCGAGGTGGTTCGAGAAAAGAATACCTGGAAGAAGTTGGGGGAGGCCTTTGCCCAGCAGTTAAAAAAATCTTTACTGTCCGTTCAATCAATTTTGACTTCTATTCCATAGGAATAAGGATTGCATTGAAAGCACAAAAGTTGTTACAATACCAACTTTTAACTGCAGCTGCCATTTATCATGCTACCAACGCAATAAGAGTCAAAATCGGTTGAACGAACAGTAAAAAAGGTTTTTTTAGATATGTCTAATCTTAATTCGAATGGAGTTTAAGTTCTCAATATGTGTTTTTAACTTGACATTTCTTTTTTTACAGAGCGGTCTTCAGCGATGAAGTCCATCCCTTCGCGAAACCTATGCACAAAGGTCTGCAGATGAAGGAGAAATGTCCCTGTTCCAAGCCGGACTACTGTGCTCTACCTGTGTTGGTCCCAAAAGGGACCCCCGGGAAGGCCCCGAAAACTTAATTAGGACCAACAACTTAAGTATTTACTTGTTTGTAATTATATGAAATTATGAATTATTATATTCAAATGGTAAAGATAGGGCCGTCCGAACATTACCTTATACGCGTCCTCCGCCACACAAGAAACACGTCATTTTAAAGTGAAAGCAACGGAGCTGAGTTTGGTCGTATTCTCGGTAGATAGCGCTGAACTCAAGATTTTGTTTTTAGTGTACGGGAGCAATATTAAGTATTTTTGCTCGACCCTGATTAAAATTATTGCTTTGAAATTCACCTAATTTTGTTTATGTTTTAAGCACTGTAGCTACAATGCGATTTAAATAAAAATAGGAACGTCAAGAACCTCTTTCTGTTAAATTTTACTTTAAAAGTACTGCCTTGCTATTCTGAAAAGTTTATTTGCGAAATCACTTCTGAATCCGCAGTGAAATCATGGTGAAATTAAAGTTTCGTATTCTGAAATGGAGTGAATTCGACACTGGCGCCACCGAGTGATGATCAAAGTGAGAGGAACTAAAACGGTTGAGTGTTTTGACATTTATCTACAAATTTGTCTATAGGATTTGGTATTCTGAAATACAATTCTCAGCGAATTGTATTTCAAAATACCAAATCCATTCGAGATGATTTGTGAAATGAGTTTCGAAATGATTTACTATTTACAGAATAGCACGGCTGTTTGCAAAAAAAAATATTTGTGTATCAATAATGGTTTTCTTTTTGTAGGTACTTTTTAACCGATTCTTAGTAAATCTAAGTAAAGAAAAATATAAATTACATAGCTAAAAATATTCTACTGTTGGCAACAAATTCGCCTTGTTCCATTCGCCATTACTCGGACACTTCACACAGTGATGCAGAGGTGAACGGAATTGAAGAATTAGATACTGATTAAACTTTTTTCGTTCATGATTCGTAAATAAAATTAATTTAAAAAATATCTTGTTTTGCTCACCCTAACAAACTGATCCGATTTAACAGCTATGACGTCACATCATGGCGCGAAATTGTTCCTATACTTATTTGAATGGCATAGTAAGACTACATAAATAGTCAAAATTAGGTGGATTTTAATTTGTAAGAATACTCCCGTACACTAAAAATATTGAATTTAGCGCCATCTAGCGAGAGCATGACAAGCCCGCTCTTCGTTTCCAGCCGCAGCGCGCGGTGGCGGTGTTAGCTTCGGTGCAGACAAACTGTGGCGACAGAAATACGCGCGGTCCGCCCTGTCCTTATCAATGCATTTGATAATATTATAGTACCTACTTATGATAGTGTGAAATAAATTTTTGTTTCAATTCGGTTCCGGATAGTTGAAGTTTTTATTTATCTTTATCTCATGCTACCACGAGCTCTTAACTTTCATTTTACGACCTAAACTGAACTGTTGAAAGGGATGGAGCTATACTGGGTGAAAACTAGTTAAAAAAAATTGGTTGCCTGTAAAGTCGGTATACGGGCGAAAGTTTTACGTGACAACGACTTTGAGTGGTAAAATAATTTTAATGTGAATATTCATTCGTATAGTAGGAAGAAGGATGAAATTATGTCTGTCTCTCTCGCTCTTAGGCGGGCTGACCATGCCCGAGTGGAAGGGACGCGTGCCTCTCACTCGCTCTCATTGTGAGCGCATAACGTGAGCGGAGCGTAACGCAGTTTCTTGAAGTGTCACCCGGCAAACCAATTTATAAGACGTTGTCATAAAAATAATAAAAGGCCCGTTTTGACATTTGAGAAAAACTCTAGAATGTAATTTGGAACGAAACTGAAAGAAACAATAAAATAATTAGGGGTCCGGTGTAGTAGTAGCTATTTTAGCTATTTCAGTAGTAGCTACACTACACCGGACAAGCCGCTAGGTAGTCAAAATACAAATGTCAAAACGGACCTTCTATTTTTTGACAACTTTAATTGGTGTATATAGGGGCGCCGGCTTTTAAAAAACCTCATGGGTGCTCATGCTCATTTGATGGACTCGAAAAAACGGCGAAGTGTGAGAAGAGAAATGCATACTGATCGACCGACAAATAAATAAATTTACATACTGCGTAATTAATTACTAATTATGTTTGATAAAAATATAAAATGAAGCCAATATATAAAAATGAAACTAGTTTTTATTATCAAGAAATATTAAATCTGATTCTTGATGTCTATTCTCAGGGATGCTCGGCACCCACACTGTTTATTTCTCATGGGTGCTCAAGCCTCCGAGCACCCACGCAGTCGGCGCCCGTTGGTGTATAGCTCTATCCCTCTTTCACGCTAGCATGACTGACATTTTAACACATCATGGTAAGTCTCGGAAAATCCCAATGTGTGTGAACAGTGTAAACGATGTCAATAGTAGTAGTATAGGCACTGGGCTTTTTTTGGGAGGCGGGAAATAATCTAATGACCTTTTGGGCTCTAGGGTGGAGCGAAGAGGGGCCGCACCGAAGGCGATCCCAGCGTCGGGAATTTCAGCAAAATTGATAGGGTAGGGCCGTCGGAGGTGACTGCCAGGACTGCGAATTGTTCAAAGGAATTACCGCTACCCTCGCAACAAAAAACAACTGAAGAAACATTAGATCTAAATAAATAGGTCTTAGTCAGTAACAGTTTGACATACCCTCTCGCTCCACCTTGAGCGAGAGAAGTTCATTTCTAACATAAAAAATAGGAGGGGAACTGCAGGATTGTTCGAAAGTTACCGTGGCTTTGGAACGTAAAGATTGTGGACCTACGATCGCATTTCAGTGTGACGCGAACTGATATCAATCATCATTTAATTTAAAAAAAATTGGGCAAGTGCGAATGGAGTCTCGGAAGATTTTTCCGAATTGCAAAAAGTTTTTTTTTGTGACGTCACAACAAATTTACTGTTTTCATATTTATTCCTATACTATAAGGTGTGTAGGCCTTGCTTTATGCCAAATTTCAGGATTGAGTCAACGGGAAGTACCCTACGAATTTTGATTTACTTGAAAGTGTCAAAATATACGTTTTTTGCGACATAAACGGCCGAATCTTTTATAGTTTTATTTTTTCACAGCTTCAAGGTACCGCAGACTTGAGTATGTGGTTTTAATTTCAACTCGATACCTCCACGCGTTCCCGAGATAAAGAGTCTTGACAGTCAGACGGACGAACAACAAAGTGATCCTATAAGTGTTCCGTATTTTCCTTGTAAGGTACGGAACCCTACTCCTTTTTGAAGTCGGTTAAAAAACAAAACACTGAACAAACAAAAAAATGAGAATAGTACTCATGAAAACACTGCGAAACAATGTCATAACCTTGACCGATGATCTCATCCAACTAAACCGTAGAGTATCCTTTAAACAACGTATTACCTACAATGTCATGTTTGTTTATAGTGTTAACACACGCTCGAATTTGGTACGATGGACCAATCGACCGATCCGAGTTGTAGGTCGCGGGTTCAAACCCAGCCAGGCGCATTACTTTGTGTAATTTATTCCATCACCACTGCTCTCAAAACTGTGAAGGAAAACATCGTGAGGAAACCGGCATGTACTAGAACCAAAAATTCGAAGACATGTGACATCCACCAACCCACACTGGGCACGCGTGGTGGATTATGGCCCATTCCCTCTCCTAGAGAGGAGGCCCGAGTCCTAACAGTAACAACATAAGAACATTAACAAGGAACATTATAAGCATAGCATAGCATAGCATAGTCGGCCTTATAATGTTCAATGAACATTATAAGGCCGACTATGAACCATATCCGTAGTGGACTTAGACGGACTCGAATAATATTAAATACTAGTTTTGCGGTTGCCCGCGGTTTCGCCCGCATACATAAAATATAGCCTATGTCACTCAGGAATAAAGCAGCTTACGCAGACGGATAGGCAATGAGTCATCTTTAGTTTCTTTGCTTTAGATGATGTATTTCTGTTGCGACTGTATCAACAAATACCACGGAATAAGAAATCAAATATATAAATGGGGCTCCCATACAACAAACGATTTTTTTTGCCGTTTTTGTAGATAATGGTACAGAACCCTTCGTTGCGCGAGTAAGACTCGCACTTGGCCGGTTTTATCACATTAATAAAGATGACTCATTCTCTATCCGTCTACCTATAGATAAGTCTGGCAAGTGACGCGGCCGGCGCGGCGGTTCAAGGTTGTTCATATTTTTAGATTCACTTTCATTCATCTTTTAGCATATAAATAAATTATTGTTTCTTTATTGGTCATTTTTTTTTTATTGTTGATAAGTTCGCGCTTGATCGCTATCTCACCTGATTATTAAATACATTTTAAAATATTTCTTATCAATAACAAGGAAAAAAACATGAAAAAATTGTATCCCACCGGTATCGGGAACAGGGTCTAAGTCACCGGCGGCGGCGTGGCGCTAGCGTTCAGGGCTCCAGAGAAAGAAACCTCCTAAATATACTCGTACCTTTATTATTAGCCCTAACCTTAATTATTAATCTCTTCCTCGTTCATGGTCATTCTATTTTTGAAACTCTCATCAAAATCCGTTGTGGTTTAGGAATTAGCGGATAAATAGACAGACGCGGAAAGCGATTTGTTTTGTACTATGTAAAGATTTTAGACAACAAACTGCGACCCCCTAAGATGGTAGATATGGGTACCTAATTATTAATAGTGAATAATGACCACTAAGTATTTGAGTATCTACTATTACTCATAGTAGAACTACACCCAATGCACCAGATTATTAATTGTTACGTAATCGCAACAAACGATGACGTGTTTTACTGCAA